>CM057837.1:43624611-46302944 GCA_030068075.1 Paguma larvata | reverse complement strand
CTCTGAATAACTATAAGCAGGCAGACAAGTCAGAGCAGAGGTTATTATTGAGGACAGAGAAGTAGAAATTCAATCCAGTTAAGGTAATCTGTTTCTCTTTTCGTGAGATATGTATGTATGGTGCCGATAGATTGTCAAAGCAGAATGTCAAATAGTGTCAAGAAAATTTGATACGATTTTCAAAGTGTGCTAGCAAATTTTGTTTGTCGAATATTCATACACCAGTACCAAATAGCACTGACTTAATATCTTGGTTTATATGGAGTGAAAGAAGATGGAGCCTAAGTCTATTGCTGGTGGGGAAAAAATGTGTGAGTTCCTGAGTTGAGATCTGTTAATCGCCATATAAGTTATAACATTGTACCCCATGAATTTCAAAGTACTATAATTTACCATGCCTGTGGCATCTCTATCAATTATAAAAACCCATTCTTTTACAGTCTTCTTTTAGCCTTGAAAGCAACTATGAGCAAGAAATATTTAAAAAATATCAAAAGGGCATTACGCTTTGACAACTGTGTCAAATATTATGAGGAACATTTTATATTTTTAATAAAAATTTTTAAAAATGTTTATTTATTTTTGAGAGAGAGAGGAAAAGACAGAATCCCAAGGAGGCTCCAGGCTCTGAGCTTTCAGCACAAAGCCTGACATGGGGCTCAAACTCACAAATCATGACCTGAAAGATCATGACCTGAGCCAAAACTGACCACTCAAGTGACTGAGCCACCCAGGCGCCCCTATGAAGAACATGTTAGTATATTCAAATATAATAAAAGCTAAAGGAATAAATGCAGGCATTCTTGGAGTTGGCAAAACATGTCATTTTTCTAGTAGTTACCCAAGACATTTATTTTCAGATACATAAAATCTCCTTCCATGAATTTTATCAATAGACTTCTGTTTTATTTATTTATTTATTTTTTTAAACTATAATTTTTTTAAATTTATTTTTTATTTTTGAGAGACATAGAGACAGAGAGTGAGCAAGGGAAGGGCAGAGAGAGAGGGAGATACAGAATCTGAAGCAGGCTCCAGGCTCTGAGCTGTCAGCACAGAGCCTGACGCAGGGCTCGAACTCACAGACCGTGAGATCGTGACCTGAGCTGAAGTCGGCCACCTAACCAACTGAGCCACCCAGGCGCCCCTGTTTTATTTATTTTTTAAATGTCTTATTTATTTTTGAGAGAGAGAGAGCATGCAAATGGAGGAGAGGCAGAGAGAGAGGGGGACAGAGGATCTGAAGTGGGCTGTGCACTGCCGACAGATGTGAGCCTGATTGTGAGAATTTGACCTAAGTGGAAGTCAGATGTTCAACCGACTGAGCCACCCAGGTGCCCTACACTTCTGTTTTAATGAAGAAGTAGAAACAGTGTGGAGACCAGAGTGCTCACCCTCCACCCCATTCTACTAGCTACCTTCCATGTCACCACCTACCAGTGATACAGATGCTACCATCACTACTCCAATTTCTGTTATTCTTGAGTGCTTGGTCATCGTTGGGTGTATAGAGAGTCCCTCAAGTTGTCAAACCACACTGTGGATATTGCACATTAGAGGGAGTGGCCGATTATTGTGCTACAAACTACACTGTGAATATATTTCTCTGGCTTACATTGGTGTAACAGCTTTTTAGCTTTGGCCAGTTTGTTGTTCAGTTACTTTTATTTTTCTTGCAGATGTTCTCTTTCATCTGACTATTTCCTCCTCAGATGAAATGCTCAGCCTATTTAGTGATGATCATCTTGCCAGATTATAGCAGTTTTTTCGACTGGACCTTGCTACCTTTCAGCCCCATGCCAGTTTTGCATATGGGTTACCGACTCAGTGAATATTCAGCCGTGTTCTTTAAGACCTTGGAGCAATTCCCTCATATAATTACTGCAATATCATCAGGTAATCTCCCACTTTTTGCCCGAGATTCTTTTTTTTTTTTTTTTTCAAGTAGTCTCCACATCCAGTGTGGAGTCCAACGCAGGACTTGAATTCACAACCTTGAATTCAAGACCTGAGCTAAGATCAAGAGTCGGTTGCTTAACCGACTGAGCCACCCATTGCCCCTGAGATTCTTTTTTATCAGAAAATTTCGAACACTCAAAGTGGAGAAAATAGTAAATGAAATCCGCATGTACCCATCATCTAACTCCTGCAGTGGTCACCTCGTCCCTACTCTTGTTTCAGCTGTGCCTCTCCTGTTCCTCTTGTTTTTGAAGTGAATTCAAGATTTCTTCTGAACATATTTCAGTATGTATCTGCAAAAGATAAGGATTTCTGAAAAATCATAGACACAATACTATTAAGCATATTTAAAACTAACTAGTTCTTTAATATTAGAAAATAATATCCAAATAGTGTTCAAATTTCTTCAGTTGTCTTGGAGTTTCTTTTAAATTGGTTTAAATCAGAATTTCAAGGTCCAGATATTACATTTGGGTTAGTATATCTTTTAAATCTCTTTTATTCCTCTTTTGTCTTCCCTGAAATTTATCTGTTTAAAGAAATTGAATTGTTTTGTAGTATTTCCTCCAGATTAAATTATACTGATTGTATTTTGGAAGTGTCTTCTAACATGTATGTGCCCTGTATTTCCTGTAAACTGGTAGTTAAATTGAGAGGCTTCAATATTTTGGCAAGACTGCTTCAGAAGGTGTTGCGTGTGCTTCTGTCAGGAGGCCTTCAATAAATATTTGTATCTCCTTTTGTGATGTCAGCAGCCATTGATGATTATTACCTAGCTTCATCACTTAGATGTTTGTACAAGATGATACTCTAATGCTATCAATTTGATTCTTTAATTATCCTAATACTTTAAGGAGAAACTTTCCTCCTCAGCTATTTGGTTGTTGTGTGGCACAGTTTGTGCAGCAAAGGCATATTAGTGTTGGAATTTCCTCTTTTTATTTGTTTTCTTTTTTCTTTTTTTAAATCACTTTATTTATTTTTTTTAACGTTTATTTTTTTTGAGAGACATAGAGACAGAGCATGAGCAGGGGCAGAGAGAGAGGGAGACACAGAATCCGAAGCAGGCTCCAGGCTCTGATGAGCCCATCAGCACAGAGCCCGATGTGGGACTCAAACCCACAGACAGTGAGATCATGACCTGAGCTGAAGTTGGCCGCCCAACCGACTGAGCCACCCAGGCGCCCTTTATTTGTTTTCTGAATAATGTACTGGTTCCAAAGACGAACAATGATTTCTTTAGATTATCATTATGAACACATAAGTATCAACATATCTGATGTGTTTCCATCCATGGCAGTTATTATTTTTTAATGCTGTTCAGAGTTTTACTACTTTGGCTATTAGGAGCCACTTGAAGTTGTTTCCTAAGTCCCTTTGACACAAGCCTAGTAGTTTTATTTATTATTATTATTTTTTTTAATTAACTTTTATTTATTTTTTGAGAGACAGAGAGAGACAGAACATGAGCGGGCGAGGGGCAAAGAGAGAGAGAGTCACAGAATCCAAAGCAGGTTCCAGGCTCTGAGCCATCAGCACAGAGCCCGATGCAGGGCTTAAACCCACGAACCGCGAGAACATGACCTGAGCCAAAGTTGGATGGTCAACCGAGTGAGCTATCCAGGCACCCCGACCATAGTAGTTTTAGATAGTACCTTTGCTTTCTGATATGACAAAATATTCCATTCTCATATACTTACTGCCTCAGGCTTGGAACCAGCCATTTTCCCAAAGTACTTTGGTTCATTGTAGTGGAGAATAGTATTTAGACATCACAATCTTATGCTGAGGTAGAAGGTAATAATTTAGTAAAGACCTACAGGGAATGAGTTATGTGGATATTTGGCAGAATAGCATTCCAGGCAGAAGGAACAGCAGATGCAAAGAATATGAGACTGGAACAGAGGGAGCACGAAGAGGAAAGCAGTGGGAAAGAAAGAGAGGTGATGGAGAGCAGGCCAGGTGGGGCTATCTGAAGGACGTTAGGTTTGCTTGGCGTAGATGGCAGCCATTGGAGGGTTTCGAGCAGAGACAGGATTGAGAAAGGACTGAACAAGCTTAAAAGCAGACCGATGAGAAGGCTATCACAGTAAACCAGGTGAGAGGTGATATGGCTAAGGCCAGTGTGGTAGCAGTGGAGATGATAAGAAGGAGTCAGGTGCTGGGTATATTTTGAAAATGGAACCCACAGAATTTGCTGAAGGATCTGACTTGGAATATGAGGAAAGAGGATTCAATGTGACCCGTAGGTTTATGGCCTGAGCTATAAGTGAAATCATAAAATATCATAATATGAGTGGCATCTTTTCTGTGGGTCAGTGCTGTGTTTGGGGGAGGGACAGTAGAGGGGTCAGGGAGAGCCCCACAGAGGACTAGATACTTAAGCCAAGTCATGAAGTATATATAGGAGGACCAAGTGAACAAGAGGGGAAAGAGCATTCTGACCAGAGGAAGCGACCGAGGAAGTAGGAGGTTAAAGTTTGGGAAAGGTGGGTGTCTTGCGTCAGTCCAGCTTATGTAAATTCAGAGCCCTGCAAGGACTGTGGGTTTGGAATTATGATTTGTGTTTGGAGTACAGGGATCTATGGCAGGAAATGAGTCTAGAGAGGTAGAGGGGGACCTGATAGATTCCATGATAAGAATTTGATTTTTGTTTTGTGGATGATAAGGAGACTAGAACTTTTTAAGCCTAGGAATGTCATTATCAGGTTTATACTTCAGAAAGATCATCTGGGCAGTTCAGTGAGAGAGATTGAAGGTATAGAAAAAAATGAAACTTCAATCATTCTTTCTAACAACTCCCTCTGTCTCTGAATGCAGTTTTTATTTTCTACTTCTCATTACAAGTAACACTAACATGAGTAGTTATAATAATTTTTTTAATTCAGAAATAATAAGATTTATTTTTTGAGATAAATTCTCAGGCCTTTAGAAAGACACATACAAACCCCATCTGTTTTGTAATTATTCTTGGATGAGTAACACTTAACTATATAGTGTTTTCGTATGCCAAGGAGGGTGTGACCTCACCAGACAGTATGTTTTAACTGTAGCACAGAACACGTTACCATAAGAAGCATTTGACATTTAGTCAAAAGGTTCACATAATATGAGTTGGGGGCTAAAATCATGTTTCTATTATTATATATTCAATTTGGATGAACTTCACATTTTTATGAAGAGCTAGTTAATATAATGAGATTTTTATCTCTTCTGGTTGAACTAGAAGTTGAGTACTTTACTCTTGATAGCTTCTCTCTCTGTGATGACATTGACAAAGAAATGAGTCATTTGTCAAAGTGACCTTTACTCAACAATGTGATGTCCTAGTAGAACATGATAGGAGTTGCTTTGATTTTATTTTTATTTGAAATAGAGGACTGTTGTCACAGTGCCCAATGTGGAGCTCTCCTTGACATGTTCGGTGCTTGTTGTTTGTTTTTTCCACCTAACCCCTCACCCCCAAACATCTTGTGAACTACAAAATGTTGTTTGTTTTTTCCACGTAACCCCTCACCCACTTTGATCTTCACCTAGATCATTCCCTTCTTCTTCTACCGTTGATGGTCTGTTTTTCATTCTGTAGTTCACAGGATGTTTGGGGGACATGCTGTTTTTCAAATTTTTCTTCAAAACAGTGATACCAAACACTCATAAACCCATTACAAAAATTGTTGCCTTTTACAAATATCTCATTATCTTTATTAAAGATAATTTTGTCACAATAAGACAAATATCAAACCAATATTCCTTAGTAGAGATGGAGTCTAAACTGGCTCTGGAAGGCATCCATTGGATTTTTCATTTAGCATAATTAGTTAATATAAATGCAAAATCCTGAAACTAGGAACCATTAGTAAGATAAAAGAAGAGTTTTATTGTACAGACTCAAATTTATTAAAGCATCAAACATTTATTGAGCACATACTACGTGCAAGGCAGTGTACAAAGTAACAGAGATGTCTGAATTAGAAAGTCAGCCCTTGCCTTCGTTAATGTATCATGGAGAATTTGTTTTTTATATAGAGTCAAAAACAATCCGGAGGGAGGAGTTCAGATGGTGGAGTAGTAGGGGGACCCTGGACTTGCCTTGTCCCTCAAACACAGCTAGATCAACATCAAATCATTTTGAACACCTAGGAAATCCAGCTGCAGATAAAGAGAACAATCTGAATAATTTGAGAGAGAGAACCAGGAAGGTTTATTTTATTTTATTTTAACAAATCAAAGCACACCAAAACATCTAAACACTCCCCACTGAAAGCAAGGAGGAACTCTGCAGAGGACTGACCTGGGGGAAAGAGCAGCCAAATCACAACAGCAGAGTGCACACAGCATATACCAGAAACCCTTCCTGAAGTTCCAGGCCCTGGACAGTGTACGACCCCTTCTTAATATAGTATTACTTTCAGGAGCAGAAAACAAAGCAAACTTTCATAACATGCAAAAGACAGAAACCTGGACAAAATGACAAGACAGAGGAATTCTCCCCAAAAGAAAGATCAAGAAGAAACCACAGACAGAAATTTGTTCAAAACGGATATAAGAAATATATCTGAACAAGAATTTAGAACAATAGTCCTAAGAATACTAGCTGGGCTTAAAAAAGAGCTAGAAGACACCAGAGAAACAGTTGCTACGGAGAAGGCTGAAATAAAAAAATACTATAACTGAGATGCAAAACTGACTGGATGTAATCATGAGGGTGAAAGAAGCAGAGGAATGAATAGATGATCTAGAAGATAAAATTATGGGAAATAATGCAGCTGAAAAGAAGAGGGGGGGGGGAACCTATTAGATCATGAATATAGACTTAGGGAATTCAGTGTTTCTATAAAGTACAATAATATCCATATCATGGGAGTCCCAGAAGAAGAGTGGGAAAAAGGGGCATAAAGTTTATTTGAACAAAGTACAGCTGATAACCTCCCTAGTCTGGGGAAGAAAACAGGCACTCAAGTCCAAGAGACACAGAGAACTCCACTTAAGATCAACAAAACAGGTCAACACCAAGACATATAGTGAAACTTGCAAAACACAAAGATAAGAAGAGAATTCTGAAAGCAGCTAGGGTTGAAAGATCCTTAACCTATAAAGGTAGATACATGAGAGTAGCAGCAGACCTGTTCAGAGAAACCTGGCAGGCCAGAAGGGATCGACGTGAAATATTCAATGTGCTAAATGGGAAAAAATATGCAGGCAGGAATACTTTATCCAACAAGGCTGTCATTCAGAGTAGGAGAGATAAAGAGTTTCCAAGATAAGCAAAAACTAAAGGAATCTGTGGACACTAAACCAGCTCTGCAAGAATTATTAAAGGGTATCCTTTAATCGGGAGAGACCAAAAGCAACAAAGACTAGAAAGGAACAGAGACAATCTACAGGAACAGTGACTTTACAGGAAATACAATGGCACTAAATTCATATCTTTCAATAATACCCTGAATGTAAATGGACTAAACGTCCCAATCAAAAGACATAGGGTATCAGAATGGATTAAAAAAAAAAAAAGAAGGCCCATCAATATGCTGTTTACAAGAGACTCATTTTAGACCCAAAGACACCTCCAGATTGAAAGGGAGGGGATGAAGATCATTTATCATGCTAACAGACATCAAAAGAAAGCTGGGGTAGCCATACTTGTATCAGAGAAACTAGAGTTTAAACCAAAGACTGCAACAAGAGATGAAGAAGGGCACTATATCTTAATAATATATCCAACAAATCTAACAGTTATAAATATTTATGCCCCCAACTTTTAAGCAGCCAAATATATAAATCAATTAATAACGAACTTAAAGAAACTCATTGGTAATGATACCATAACAGTAGGGAACTTCAACATTCCATTTATAACAGTGGACAGATCATCTAAGCAGAAGATCAACAAAGAAACAATGGCTTTGAATGCCACACTGGACCAGATGGACTTAACAGATACATTCAGAGCATTTCACCCCAAAGCAGCAGAATACACATTTCTTTTTGAGTGCACATGGAACATTCCCTAGAATAGATCACATACTGGGGCACAAATCATGCCTCAACAAGTACAAAAGGATTGAGATCATACCATGCATAGTTTTAGGCAACAATGTTATGAAACTTGAAGTCAACCACAAGAAAAAATTTGGAAAGACCACAAATACATGGAGGTTAAAGAATATCCTACTACAGAATGAAGGGGTTAACCAGGAAATTAAAGAAGAAATTAAAAAATACATGGGTGCAAATGAAAACATAACAGTCCAAAACCTCTGGGATGCAGCAAAGGTGGTCATAAGAGGGAAGTATATAGCAATACAGATCCTTCCCAGGAAGCAAGAAAGTCTCAAATATACAACCTAACCTTATACCTAAAGGAGCTGGAATAAGAACAGCAAAGAAAGCCAAGACTAGCAGAAGAAGGGAAATAATAAAGATTAGAGCAAAAATAAATGATATAGGAACCAGAAAAACAGTAGAACAGATCAATGAAACTAGGAGCTGGTTCTTTGAAAGATTAACAAAATTGATAAACCCCTGGCCAGACTTATTAGAGAGAGAGAGAGAGAGAGAGAGAGGACCCAAATAAATAGAATCATGAGTGAAAGAGGAGAGATCACAACCAACACTGCAGAAATACAAACAATTACAATGCTTATATTATGAGGAATTATATGCCAACAAATTTGGCAATCTGGAAGAAATGGATAAATGCCTAGAAATATATAAACTACCTGAAACAAAACTGAAACAGGAAGAAATAGAAAATATGAACAGACCCATAACCAGCAAAGAAATTGAATCAGTAATCAAAAATCTCCCAACAAATGAGTCTGGGACTGGATGGCTTCCCTGGGAAATTCTACCAAACATTTAAAGAAGAATTAATACCTATTCTTCTGAAACTATTCCAAAAAAATAGAAACAGAAGAAAACTTCCAAATTCATTCTATAAGGCCAGCATTACCTTCATTCCAAAACCAAAGACCTCAATAAAAAGGAGAATTACAGGCCAATATCTCTGATGAACTTGGATGTAAAAATTCTCAAGATACTAGCAAATCAAATCCAATTAAAAAATTATTCACCACAACCAAGTGGGATTTATTCCTGGGCTTCAATGGTGGTTCAATATTCATAATTCAATCAACATGATTGATTTCACATTAATAAAAGAGAGGGTAAGCACCATATGATCCTCTCAATAGATGCAGAAAAAACATTTGATAAATACAGCAAAGTAGGGATAGGAGGAACAGACCTCAACATAAAGGCCATATGCAAAAGACCCACAGCTAATATCATCCTCAATGGGGAAAAACTGAAGCTTTTCCCCCAAGGTCAGGAACAGGACAGGAATCACTGTTGTTCGACATAGTACTGGAAGTCCTAGCCTCAGCAATTAGACAATAAAAAGAAATAAAAGGCATCCAAATCGGCAAGGAAAAAGTCAAACTTTCACTCTTCACAGATAACACGATACTCTGTGGAAAACCTGAAGGACTCCACCAAAAAATTGCTAGTACTGATAGATGAATTCAGCAAAGTCACAAGGTATAAAATCCATGTTCAGAAATCTGTGGCATTTCTATACACCAATAGTGAAGCCGCACAAAAAGAAATCAAGGAATCAATCCCATTTAAAATTGCCCCAAAAGCCATAAGATACCTAGAAATAAGTTTAACCAAAGAGGTAAAAGATCTGTACTCTGAAAACTATGTAACACTTATGAAAGAAACTGAAGAAGACTCAAAGAAATGGAAAAACTTTCCATGATCATTGATTAGAAGAACAAATATTGCTAAAATGTTTATATTACCTAAAACAATCTACACATTCAATGCAATCCCTATCAAAATAATACCAGCATTTTTCACAGAGCTATACCAAACAATTCTAAAATTTGTATAGAGCCAGAAAAGACTCCAAATAGCCAAAGTAACATTGAAAAAGAAAAACAAAGTGGGAGGCATCACAATTCGAGACTTCAAGGTGTATTACAAAGCTGTAATCATCAAGACAGTGTGGTACTGGCACAAAAACAGACACATAGATCAATGAAACAGGATAGAGACCCAGAAATGGACCTACAGCTATATGGTCAAATAGTCTTTGACAAAGCAGGAAGGAATACTCAATGGAAAAAAGACAGTCTCTTTAACAAATGGTGTTGGGAAAACTAGACAGCGACATGTAGAAGAATGAAGCTGAACCACTTTCTTAACTGTACACAAATATTAATTTGAAATGGAGGAAAGTCCTAAATGTGAGACAGGAAACCATCAAAACCCTAGAGGAGAACACAGACAGCAAGCTCTTTGACTTTGGCAGTAGCAACTTTTTCTAAACACATCTCCAGAGGCAAGGAAAACAAAAGCAAAAATGAACCAGTTGGGACCTCATCAAGATAAAAAGCTTCTTCACACTGAAGAAAACAATCAACAAAACTAAAAGGCAATGTACAGAATGGGAGAAGAAAACTGCAAATGACATATCAGATAATGGGCTAGTATCCAAAATCTATAAAGAACTTACCAACCTTAACACCCCAAAAATAAATAATCCAGTGAAGAAATGGACAGAAGACATGAACAGACATTTCTCCAAAGAAGACATATAAATGGTTCACACATGAAAAGATGCTCAACATTATTCATCATCAGGGAAATACAAATCAAAACCACAATGAGGTACTACCTCACACCTGCCAGAATGGTTAAAATGGACAACTCAGGAAACAACATGTGTTGGTGAGGATGTGGAGAAAGGGGAACCGTCTTACGCTGTTTGTGGGAATGCAAACTGGTGCGGCCACTCTGGAAGACAGTATGGAATGTCCTCAAAAAGTTAAAAATAGAACTACCCTATGACCCAACAATTGGACTATTAGGTATTTATCTAAAGGATACAAAAATGCTGATTTGAAGGGGCGCATGCACCCCAATGTTTATAGCAACACTATCAACAATAGCCAAATTATGGAGAGAGCCCAAATGTCCATTAACTGATGAATGGATAAAGATGTAGTATATATCCGCAACAGAATATTACTCAGCCCTCCAAAGGAGTGAAATCTTGCCATTTGCAACGACATGGATGGAACTAGGGTGTATTTTGTTAAGTGAAAGAAGTCAGCCAGAGAAAGATAAATACCATGATTTCACTCATATGTGGAATTTAAGCGAAACAGATGAATGTGGGGGAAGGGAAGGAAAAATTAAAAAAAAGATAAGAACAGAGGGAGGCAAACCATAAGACTCTTGAACAAACTGAGGGTTGCTGGAGGGGAGGTGGGCTGGGGGATGGGCTAAATGGGGAATGGTTCTTAAGGAGGGCACTTGCGATGAGCACTGGGCGTTATATGTAAGTAATAAATCACTAAATTCTACTTCTGAAACCAATACTATACTATATGTTAAGTAACTTGAATTTAAATAAAATCTTTAAAGAAAAAATTTATAATGGTCACTAATTTAGTGGTTTATATGAAGAAAAATGTCTTATGGTATAATGGCTTCTAGACACAAATTCTCATCCTAGAGAGGCAATGTAGAAAAAGCATGAAGTAGGAATCAGAAAATCCTTTCTGCATCCATGCTTTGTTATTTATTCATTAATTCAACCATCTATCAAACATTTATTGAGAGCCTATACCGTAGAGCAACTTTATTATGTGCTGGGGAGCATGGTAGCAAAAGAGAGAGACCTCTCCCGCCTTTCTCTCTCTGTGTGAACATGAGCAGATGGCATGACTTTTCCTCCTCTCTAACTTGGTTAGATTAGATGTCTGTGATCTGTTTTCAAACCTAAAATGCTAAGGTTTGTGACAGCCTTGTGGAGGGAGATTTGCCCAAGCAGCACTTGGGCCTTGAGTACTTACCTTCCTCTGGGAGAATTAGGTCTTATCCTGATTTCAAAATAACATTAGATACACAATTTGAAAATATTTTGGTCAGCCTCTTACCTGCATTTGAGTCATCTTGGCAAAGCCTGGGTGTGGCAGTTCATGCTCCGACGACCTCCGAGGCAGGAGGTTAAAGTTTGGAAAAGGTGGACGACTTGCATCAGTACAGCTGGATAGCCGTTCCCAGCTTACAGCCTCCTCTGCCTTCCCACCAGTAATGTGGCTTCTCCTGCCACAGCGACTTCTCCTGTCACAGCGTCCTTCCGTGACAGGACCTGTTGCTCTTCTAATCTAGTGAGCCTGGAAAAGGGATTGCTCCTCAGAAGACCAGAGGTGATCAGCTTTATGGGGGTAGGAAGAACTGTTGTTGAGTTCTTCTAGTTTTTCTAGTGGGTATCAGGTAACAAGCTTCTGGTTATCTGGCTTCAAAACTGCAATAAGTAAATAGCTTTTTTGCTTGCAGCCAAGATAACATTTCTCAAGAGAAAAAAAAATGGATTTCTGTAACAAAATGAGAGGGAGAGTGAAATACTTGAACATACATAGCTTTAAGAATACAGAAAATGACAACCCGGGCAAGTCTTCGTGTGCTTTAGGGAAATGAGCAGCCGGTCTCAGCCAATCTGTTCTTTCGAGTCAATGAAAGAGACATAGGGTTTGAGGTTCCTTCCGAAACGGGGCCGGCTAATTTAGCCCCTCCCACGAGCCCGAGGGTCTGTTATATCTCGGTTCCTTGAGTACCTCTCTCACTGAGACCGACCACAGCAAGCAGAGGCTGAAAAAAATAAAGAGCAAAGAGGAAGAAAACAAAAGCTGCCAATTATGGAAGATAGAAAGGGTAAGAGCAAATTGATTTGATCTGAATCCTTAAGAACAAACCAAAAAAAAAAAAAAAGGAAAAAAACCCAAAAGCCCAGACCAAAAGCAAGTACTTGAAAGAGCAATAGGCATAAATCCCCAAATGAACTTTCCCACCCTCTCCTTCATAGAGGAGGCAGAGAAAGAACTTTGGGAAACTTTTTAGGAAGCAAAGCCCGGGGGTTTTAGTTAAGGGTGGCTCTTGAGTAAGCTGGAGGGGCTCATGAATATTCATGATCAATTTGCATTCAGCTCTAGTGTTTTAGCGGCAAATGACTTCTTCCCTCCCTCTGCAGTTTTAAGAAGCAGCTGCCTCATTTATAGTCCAGAGTCATCTTGCTTCGGGTCTGTACCTCAGTGAGTTTGCTTGAAGATGCTGGGCTCTGTGTGTAGGAGATTTGTTTTGTTCTCAAATTTCCTGCGTGCTTTCCTGTTGTGAAATTAGCAAAGGGTTCTCTGCCAGGAGTTAGATAGAGAAGTTAATGTGGCAAGAGGCTGTCACAACAGGACCTGGCAGTATGTCTTGCAAAAGACAGACCGCTTCTTGGGATGTGTGTATTTGTATGGTGTGTGTGTATGGGGGGCGGGGAGTGAAGGGGTAGAGAGATGAACAGTTTTATCTTAAAAAAGCAAGGCATATCTGAGTGACTATATTTAGATTTTGTCTAAAAACTGTAAGAGCAGCCTAGTTTGCACAGATGATGTGCACTCTCTGCCTTTTACCTCTTTTGGGCATTTTCTGCCGATGGAGAGCCAGTTGCTTGCCAGTCCATGGGAGTCAGGAAGAGTCTTCACAGCAGTGTGGTTGTATAGGGTTGCAAACCTTCTTCGTCAACTCCAATTTCTGATAGCCCCAGATGTTTTTATCAAATAGAATGCAGAACAATTGGGATGAGTAGCCAACAGATTCTTAATAATGATAGTAATGAAAGCTGTTAATGTTTACTAAGTCTTTACTCTGCGCCAGGAGCTGCTCTAAGCACATTATCTGTATTATTTATTCCTCACATCAACTTAAGAGGTGAGTGCTATCATTATCATTCCCATTTTCCAGACGGTGGTATTGATATGAGAGAGTTGCTTGCCTTGGGATCACACTGTTAGAGTGAATGGTGTATTTGGATACAGGTGGTTAGACACGGGGTCTGTAGCCTTATTCTATACTCCCACACTGTTACTCCTCCTGAAGGCTCTGGCTACTGCCAGATGTGGTTGATTCTGGGTCTGCAGAGCTTTGAGCTACTGGGAGAAATGATACTGATGAAATCTCAAGTCTGAGAAGAAATCCGTGCTTTGATCAATTCACATACATTTTCTCATTTGGTGCTCATGGCCATTCTCTATGATAGAGCCCAGGTATTATTATTTTTACCCTTTCACAAGAAGGAAGAGAGTGGGACCCGGAGGGGTTGGGTGACAGTAATCACACCACTAGTTTTTCCAAGTCCAGACCAGAAATACCCTCCCTCTGGTTTCCCTTCTAACCTGCAGAGTGAGCCCAGTCATCTCTGAACTTCACTCCCCACCCCCAGCCACTTTCAGTTCCCCAAGTGACCTTTCTCCTTTCTTCCCCCTCAGACTGTTGCATGGTACTTGCTTCTGCCTTAAAGGCCTATCTGGCCTTCTCCTTCCCCTTCAGTCTGGAGCCACACTCCCTAGATTTGATTCCCAGCCCCACCAGTTACTGACTGTGTGCCTTGGTTTCTTCATCTATAAAATGAAGAAAATAATAATATCTACCCTATAGACTTATTACAAAGACTAAATGAGGAATTTAGGCAAAATTCTCGGAACAGGGTCTGACATATAGAGTGTGTGCTCAGTAAATGTGAGCTGTTGCAATCATTCTTTCAGGTTTCATCTTGGTTGTTAACTGCTGCTTTAAGCTTTCTCCTTCCTTTGAGCCTTAGACTTGGATGTTTCTACACCACCTCTACTTACTCCTAAGCTGGTACTCATCATACTCGTCCACATTCCTGCCCTCTGCATTGCCTCCTCCTTACCCTGATGATAATTTCTTTATTCACCTTTGGATTGGCAGTGTCTAGTACAATGTTTAGCACATAGTAGGAACTCAAATATTTAGTAAACTAAGTATTATTTTTTTAATTGATGTTTATCTAAGAATCAGAAGGGTAGTTTAAAAGGGACCTATCATTCTTTTCTGATTATTGTGGTGCATGGCACCATCAGAAACAAAGTCTCCTAGGAGACCCTATATGAGGTGGTACGAGAAGTCCTGCACAGGAACCAGCCAGCTCAAGTACCAAGAGTTTTTGGAGATGGTGGAGCTGCAGGTCAGCTGGAAGAACTATGACCCTCTGAGGGACAAATGCTTCTTGGGCAATGTCAGGCTTAAGTCCACTCCCTGCCCCATGTTCTCTGTATGTGTTTTGGGGGACCAGCAGCACTGTAATGAGGCCATGGCTATGGATATTTTCCACATGGACATTGAGGCATTGAAGAAACTCAACAAGAATAAAAAATTAGTCAAGAAGCCGGCCAAGAAGTATGATGCCTTTTTGGCTTCAGAATCTCTAATCCAGCAGATCCCTTGAATCCTGGGTCCAGGCCCGACTAAGCCTGGCAAGTTCCCTTCCTTGCGGGTCTACAGTGAGAACATGGTGGTTAAAGTAGATGAAGGGAAGTCCACGAATTCCAGATGAAGAAGGTGCTGTGTCTGGCAGTGGCCATTGGCCACGTGAAGATGTCAGATGATGAGCTTGTGAACAATATCCACTTAGCTGTCAATTTCCTGGTGTCATTGCTCAAGAAAAATTGGCAGAACGTCCTAGCTTTGATACCTCAAGAATACCATGGGTAAACCCCAGGACTGTGCTAAGGCACAGTTTAATAAAGCCTAGTGTTGCCAAAATAAGTAAGTAAATAAATAAATAAATAAGAAATAAACAGGGACCTATGAGTTTGCAGTAGAGTTCCCGCTGGTACATACTGCTCTTTTATTCACTCTGTTAAGATATCCCTCTAAGTGAGTGCTCTAAGAAACCAGATGCATCCTTCTAGGAAGCTGATCTTCAGAGCTGATGGGGCCCCACGCCAGGGGACCCAGTTTGGCCAATCCAGCTCTGGCAGAACTTTAGCCCCCACTCCCCATTCAGCTAGGGGCCATACTGGAGATTTCAGATGCCTCATGGCATAACTTCACTATCTCTGAACAGAGCATGTCATTCCAGAAATAGTGCCCTCCCCAGCCCCATTTAATAGCAAACTTAGAGTCCGAGACAGTGTACTCTGGTAATAGAAGAAAAACATACACTACAGAGGTTGGCCCTGGGTAAAATCATAATGTACGTTAAATTTGTTTCTAGCACCCTCCCTTTCCTCTTCCTGGCATACCTTCAAAGCAATTTGACAAATATTATTGTGTGTCTACCATTTGTAAGTCCTTGTGCCAGATGTATGAGATATAAACAGTTTGCTCACAGTCTGGTGAGGAAGACAGACGTGTATACAATCTACTATAACTGAAACCAGACTGTGAAGTGTTAATAATAATAGCTAGCATTATTATATGCCAGACACCATAGTTTTTATATGTGTTGTGCCATATAATCTTCACAACAAACCCGTGATATCAGTTTCTGCATCTTATAGCTGAGGAGGGAAGTCACTTGGCCAACGGCCCAGAGATAGTATAGGAGAGGGGGAATTTATTTTATTTAAGTCTAATTAATATGCGGTGTTATATTAGTTTCAGGAGTACAATATAATGATTCAACAATTCTATACATTACTTAGTGCTCATGATGTTAAGTGTAGTCTTAATCCCCTTTACCTATTTCATCCTCCCCTCTGGCAACTACCAGCTTGTTCTCTGAATTTAAGAATCTATTTTTGTTTTTATATTTTTGTTTGTTTGTTTTGTTTCTTAAATTCCACATGAATGAGATAATAAGGTATTTGTTTTTCTTTGACTTATTTCACTTAGCATTATACCCTCTAGATCTATCTACATTGTTGCAAATGGCAAGATCTCAGTCTTTATTCTTTTTATGGCTGATTAATATTCCATCGAATATATATAATGCCTCTTCTTTCTTTATTTTATTTTATATTTTTAAGGAAGCTCCATGCCCAACATGGGGCTTGCACTCACAACCCTGAGATCAAGAGTTGCGTGTTCCACTGAGCCAGCCGGGTTTCCCTACCATCTCTTCTTTATTCATTCATCTATTGATGGACACTTGGGTTGCTTCTGTATCTTGGCTATTGTAAATAATGCTGCAAAAAACATAAGGGTGCATATATTTTTTTAAAGTTTATTTTTGAGAGAGGGAGGGAACAGGAGAAAGAGAGAGAGGAGCAGAGACAGGGAGAGGGAGAGTCCCTAATAGGCTCTGCACTGTCAGCATGGAGCCCAACACCGGGCTCAAACTTACAAACTGTGAGATCGTGACCTGTGCCAAAATCAAGAGTTGGACACTCAACTGAGTGAGCCATCCAGGTGTTCCTGGTGCATGTACTTTTAAAATTAGTGTTTTCATTTTCCTTGGATAAATACCCAGCAGTGGAATTACTATATCATGTGGTAGTTCTATTTTTATTCTTTCGAGGAAGCTCCATACTGTTTTCCACAGTGGCTGTACCAGCTTGCATTCCCACCAACAGTGCATGAAGGTTCCTTTTTCTCCACATCCTCACCAACACTTATTATTTAATATGTTTTTGATTTTAGCTAATCTGACAGTTGTGAGGTGATATTTCTTGTGGTTGTGATTTGCATTTCCCTGATGATGAGTCATGTTGAGCATCTTTTCATGTATCTGTTGGCAATCTGTATGTCTTTCTTGAAAAAATGTCTATTCTTGTCCTCTGTCCATTTTTTAATTGGATTACTTAGGGGTTTTTTTGGTGCTGAGTTGTGTAAGTTCTTTATATATTTTGGATATTAACCCCTTGTAGATCTGTCATTTGCAAACATTTCCTCCCATTCAGTAGGTTGCCTTTTTGTTTTCTTGATGTTTTCCTTTGTTATGCAAAAGCTTTTTATTTTGGTATAATATCAATAGTTTGATTTTGTTTTCATTTCCTTCGCCAGAGGAGACTTTGAGTCACAGATCACCTATGTCATTGCAGGATCATAAGAAATACCATTCATTCATTCATTTGTTCATTCAGCCAGCGGCCACTTATGTATTCAATAAATGAAGGGTTCATTCATTTATTCAATATATGTCTTAGAACAGGAAGCTAAGACCTCCAATTTGCCACACAAGAAAGAAGTTTGAATCTTTATTGCACACAAACTATTAGTACTAAAAAGGCCCTGTGTTGGAGTTCCTAAAATCTCCCACTTTTTCTCCATGGCTCCAAGTTTCCCTGCTTTTTTTCCCTGCCTCCAACCTGAAAAGTATTGGAGCAGAACATGTGGCTGTCTCTAGAACCCTTTGCTGGATGTTTGGAGTGCCAGGGAGTAGGGGTAGCAGGGACTCAGGGCTCTGAGATGGGGAACAGCGTGCCTGGGGCGTTGTACCCACTCTGCAGAAGTGAGGTGTGAATGATTCCAAGTGCAAAGTGGGAAGTGGGTGCAGAGAGGACCAATGGAATTTCTTTAGTTTGGAATATTGAGAGAATTATGAGGAAAAAAGAAGCTGTTGGAGAAAAGAAGGCAGAGGAGAGTTTGTGTAACACGCTTCCATCCTGCATTTTTGTGCTAGAATATCAACAGGACCTTAGAGACCCAGGAACAATGGCAGTACATGTCCTTCATAAAGAAGTGTTTCCTTTTGATTCATAGAAAGGATGTGGACAATTCTTTATGACCGTGAGAGTGTAAGTAACATGGCACATGCCCGTTAAAGAAAACATGAAAATATAGATTAGGGGAGAAAAAAAAGTCATTCCTGACAATATCTTGCTGTGTTTCCTTGCAGTTCCTTTTACTATGCCTATGTTGTTTCTCTCTTTTAGCACTTACTTGGCTAGGATCTTGAAAAATTATGAGATGGCATTGTGATCATTAGGCTGTACGTTCAGCTTTAAAGCCTGGCGTTCAGCATAGCAGCGAAGCATGGACATTTCTATTTTAGCCTCACTGTTAAGAGCATAATTTTTATGGTCATAATATTTAAGAATTCTCCTATTATTGAACATTTAGGTTGTTACCATTTCCAATGAACATCTTTATGTGTGAAGTTTTTCCATATGTAAGGTTGCATGTTAGGATAGACTCCCAGAAGTAGAAATACCAGATTAAAACTCGTAAATAGTTTTTGAAGTTCTTGATTACTGTTGCCACGTTGCTTTCCCTAAGGGTGGACACTTCATGCTCCCACAAGCAGTTCCTGTTTTGCTGCATCCCTGACAGCTTTGGAGTGTTTTGTTTTTTTTTTAAACTACTTTTATGTTGTTTTAATTTGTGTTTTAAAAATTTTGTTATTTATCTTGAGAGAGACAGAGAGAGCATGAGCAGGGGAGGGGCAGAGAGAGAGAGAGAGTCCCAGGCAGGCTCTGAACTGGCAACACGGAGCCCAACGTGGGCCTCGAACTCATGAAACTGTGAGATCATGACCTGAACCAAAATTAAGAGTAGGACACTCAACCTACTGGGCCACCCAAGTGCCCCAAATTGGTATTTCTTTCATTACCAGTAAATTCAGTATTTTTTACATAATGTGCTTCTTCTTTTATATGCTGTTTATATCCTTTGCCCATTTATTACTTATTAGGATTTTATGTTTTCAAGTTAATTTATGTGAGCTCTTCGTCAAATAAAAATATTCAAGTTTTTCTGCCATATTCACAAGTTTTTCTGAATCTTCCCTTAGTGTTTTTTTATACAAAGACTTGTAGCTATAAATAGATCCAATACACTTTTATTAGTGGTGCTGTGGTTTTCAAAGTAGTTTGATGCTGCATTTTTATGTCTCCTTAACCCAGGAAAATATTTATTTTTTAAGTTCCAAGTGATTGTCATTTTTGCTTAAACTATTAATTTTAATTAAAATTTCATTTATTTTACAATGGTTAGAGAATATGGCTTTATAATTTCTGAGGTTTCTTTGTACTTAAGTATGTAGTGAATTTTTGTGAATGCTTATAAAGGAGATTTATTCTGTTTTTAAGATATAAAAGCTGGGGGATGCCTGGGTGACTCAGTTGGTTAAGCGGCCGACGTCAGCTCAGGTCATGATCTCACGGTCTGTGAGTTTGAGCCCCGTGTCAGGCTCTGTGCTGACGGCTCATCAGAGCCTGGAGCCTGCTTTGGATTCTGTGTCTCCCTCTCTCTCTGCCCTTCCCCTGCTCATACTCTGTCTCTATGTCTCTCAAAAATAAATAAACGTTAAAAAAAAAAGATATAAAAGGGGGTATTTACAAATCTATCCAGTCATTTCGATCATATGGTAACCCCTCCTCAACCATAATTTTCTCCTGTGTGAAATGATAATTGATATTCATTATTTTCAGTTCCAGGGGGAAAATGCAACATGAGTCATTTTTATTGTGACTTGTTAGAAAAGTAGGGGCATGATGGAAAGTTGGAATATAGAGGGAAGGTAAAGTAGATGCAGAGAAGGAGTAAGTAAGTGGGCGTTGGGAAGGAGACAAGAAGGTGAGAGGAAGTTCTCAGGTGTCGTCTGAAGCAGCTGAGCCTTGTGTGGCTACCTAACTTTAGGAAGCACGCAGGGCACCTGGATGGCTTCGTCGGTTAAGCATCCAACTTCAGCTCCAGTCATGATCTCACAGTTGTTAGTTTGAGCCTCACATCCGGCTCACTGCTATCAGTGTAGAGCCTGCTTTGGATCCTCTGTCTCCCCCCCGGCCCCCCACCTCCCGCTCCAATCCCACTTGCTTACGCGCGCTCTCTCTCTCTCTCTCTCTCTCTCTCAAAAATAAATTTAAAACACCTTTAAAAAAGAAAAAAAAAAAAAAAGGAAGGAAGTATGCAATGGCTGTGAGTGAGAGTTACCAGGCCTCTCTGTTTCGTGTAACCATGGCAGATTCCAGCAGGCCAGAGCCAGGACATAGGACTGTTTGGCAGGATTTAAGAGGTGGGATCAGAATCACTGAACCATAAAATCGAAACAGTATTGCTGAAGTGGATAAAGACTCAGATACATGCACAAAAAGACATCTGAAGTGATGCGTCATCAGTAAAATAATTTTTTAGGCTTTGTGCTGAAAAAACACGGTAGGGAGGACCTGAACAACCCTTGTTTCCAGTGAACAAGGTCAGCTAACAGAAATTAATAGCACAGTACTCATATTTTCTAATTTAAGCTATGTAAAAATGTTGCTGATACCATCTTTTGCTTAATATCTTCTTTAAAAATTTTTTTTCAATTAATTAATTTGGAGAGACAGAGCGCACAAGAGGGGCACAGAGAGAGAGGGGGAGAGAGAGAGAGAGAGAACCCCCTTGTCAGTGTGGAGCCTGACGTGGGGCTCCATCCCATGAACCATGAGATCATAACCTGAGCTGAAATTGTGTTGGATGCTTGACTGACGGAGTAACTCAGGAGCCCAAGTATTTTCTTTTTATTGCTTTCTTTTGGTGAGTTGAGAAATAGATTTTTTTTTTTATAGAAATAGAACTTTTCCCCATAGATTTACTTTCTTTTTCTTCTTTTTGGTCAATATAGTAACTCAGGTATAAACTGCAAAGATGACATCTCCTAATCTTTAGAATTCATGTATGTCCTATTGAAAAAGAGTCTTCACAGATGTGATTAAGTTAAGTATCTTGAACTGGAGAAATTATCCTGGATTAGCTAGGTGGGCACTAAATGCAATCACAAATGTCCTTATAAGAGGGAGGGAGTGGGGGATTTGACACAGAAGGCAATGTAACCACTGAAGCAAGATGCTATGCTGCTGGCTTTGAATATGGGGGAGAGAGCCACTAGCCATGGAATGCACGGAGCAGAGTTTAGAAGATGGAAAAGGAAGAGTGGCTCTGCCAACACCCTGATTTCAGCCCAGCAAAACCGATTTCAGACTTTGGACCTGTAGAACTGTAAGACAGCAAATGCGTATTTTGCTTTAAGCCACCAAGTTTGTGGTAACTTGTTATGGCAGACATAGGAAACTAATACACTAAGTTTTTAATAACTGGAACTGGTGGTGGCTTTAGTTAGTTAACATACAGGTTTAGTGTGTATTGGACCACCTGCTGTTCTAGTCACCTTACAGCTATTAATTTACTTCTCAAACAAGTGTTTGAGATCAGTACTGTTTAGTGTCCCTATCTTACAAATGAGAAACTGACTTAGCAATGAGAAATGCTAAGTGACTTAGCAGAAGTCTCTCCACTGGTCTGGAGAGACTGCCTTAGCAATGAGAAATGAGAAGTGACTTAGCATAAGTCTCTCCATCGGTCAGTGTTTAAGTTGAGATTTGAACCCATAGTTGTTGATCTTATTATTTTGAGATATAATTCACATACCACATAATTCACCTACTTAAAATCTACTTTCTGGTGTTTTTTTAGTATGTTCACAGAATTGTGTAGTCATCACTACAATCAATTTTAGAACATTTTATCACCCTAGAAAGAAACCGTATACCCTTTAGTTACTTCCATTTCCTCCCTACATACCCTTTCTCCCTCCCACAGCCTTCGGCAAACACCAGTCTCCTTTCTGCTAAAGTTTTGCCTATTCTAAACATTTTAAATCACGTATTCCACTGTATGGATAAACCACATTTTATCTATTCCTCACTTGATGGATATTTGCGGTGTATCTACCTTTTGGCATTATGAATAATGCTGTTCTGAGCATTCATATACTACTTTTTGTGTGGATCTATGTTCTTAATTTCTCTTGGATATATACCTAGAAGTGGGTCATATGTCTATGCTTAACCTTTTGAGGAACCACCAGACTGTTTTCCAAAGTAGCTGCATCATTTTACATTCCCACCAGCAGTGTATAATGGTTGTGGTCTCTCTCCATCCTTACCTAGCCCTTTTTTAAATTGATCTTTGATTATAGCCATCCTATTGAGTGTGAAGTGGTGTCTCATGGCTTTGATTTGCATTTCCTTGATGGCTAATGGTTTTGAACATCTGTTTGTGTGTTTAATGGGTATTTGTGTATCTTCTTTGGAGAAGAAACCTTTGCCAAATCCAAAGTCATGAACATTTGCACTCATGTTTTCTTTGAACGATTTTGTAGTTTTTAGCTCTTACATTTAGGTCTTTGATCCATTTTGAAAAACTTTTGTATGTGGGATGAGGTGAGGGCCCAACTTCATGTGAACATCCAGTTGTCCCAGCACTGTTTATTGGAAAGACTGTTCTTTTCCCCTGTGAATTTTCTTGACATCCTTGTGGAAAATCAATTGACTATAAATGTGAGGACTCTTAGCTCTCTTCTGTTCATCTGTATGTCCATCTCTGTGTCAGTTCTACACCGTCTTGATGACTATAACTTTGTAGTAAGTTTTGAAATCAGAGTCTTTCAGTTTTGTTTTCTTTTTCAAGATTGTTTTTTACTATTTGGAGTCCCTTGATTTCCGTATGAATTTTAGGATCAGCTTGTCAATTTGACACCAGCAGGAATTTTCACTTTATTTTCCATGTGTCCTTTATGAACCATTGGGTTTTTAAATCCAAGTTCAGTCTCTGTTTTCATGGAGGAATTTAAATATATTAGTTCAGATTTATTTTACTTGCCATTCTTGTTTTATTCTCTCTGGTGTTTAATGTTTTCTCATATTATGCTTTTTGTTATCCGGACTCTGCACTTTTGCTTATTTATTTTTATCTATATTTCTAGAAAGCTGTGGATAACAGATATCTAATATTTATTTTTATCTGTGGATATGTTAAATGAAACGAAAAACATTCCTGAGCTTAAGTTTATCTTAAATCGAAGTAAAAACAAGAGTAATTTTGACTGTGTTATGAAAGATAAGAATTTAAGAGCTTTTACTTCCCTTGGTCTTCTTTTAATTATTTAATTTCATAATATTATAAGTTCTGATATCTAAAACTATATTAGTCATTTATTGCATAGGTTTTTCCTTTTTTATTTGAATATTAATAATTACACTCATCCCTCCATGAATTTAATTGATTTTGATATAGTTCTTTTCTCATTATGCCTTTCAATCCCATCCTTGAGTTCTTAATTTTGTTTCCCTTCATAATGATCTAGTCAGCATACCAAAGTAATTTTTTAGAAAGGGCATCAGTGTGGTAAGAGAGTGACAACTTGTCTAAATATAGACATCTTATCCCCCTGTGTAACTGGAGACATTCTACTACTGTCTTGAGGTCTCTGGTGCTCAGAAGTT
This sequence comes from Paguma larvata, assembly GCA_030068075.1. Lineage (NCBI taxonomy): Eukaryota > Metazoa > Chordata > Mammalia > Carnivora > Viverridae > Paguma > Paguma larvata. The sequence continues at coordinate 46,278,975 of CM057837.1, read as the reverse complement.
TGAGGGCAGCTGTTTTCCAGCCCGAACGTTCTTTTGTTCTCCAGTCCTGGCATTTATACTTCTTATAGTAAGATAACTGAGTACACACTTCCTTTTACAGATTTTGCCTAGAATATGGTAAACCCCCTTGATTTCCAAATTCAGGACTTCTTTAGGAGCAAGAAAGATTTCTCTTGGAATAACTCTGATCAGTGTTCCTCCTTTGTCCATTCTTTCCCTCCAGGACCTATTATTTGGATCTCTAATCTCTGAACACCATCTACCTTTCTCTCTCTTTCTCTTTCCTTTCTTTTTTCTTTCCTTTCCTTCATTTGTTTTGCTTTGTATTCAGAGAGTGTTTTCCTACGATAAGCTCTACATCACTGATGCAGTTTTCCTTAATTATTTCCAATATATACTTTCATTCAGCTGCAATGTTTTTGGTTACCATGAAATCTTTTATCTTAGTCTGTTCTCTTCTCATAGCAACATCCTCTTGTATCTAACTAAAAAATAAACAAGGAAAGATTTCCCTCTTTCCTGCATCATATCTATTTTAGAGGCAAGCTTTTCCTTCATCATTCTTTCTACTTTACTGCAAAATTTATTTAGTCTAAGGCCTTACCCTTAAAAAAAAAAAAAAAGAGAGATTCCTTTTGTATGTGTGTGCAAATGAATGTGTGTATTTTCTACCTTGTTCTAAAAAAGAATTTAAGGAAGTGTTAGGGGAGATTCATTCTAGCCCAGTGTTAGAGATGATTGGAATGCATAGTCTCAAATTCCCTTTGGGTCCTGGAAGAATGTAGTCACCAAGTGCTAGATCCCCTTCTACATGTGGGAAGACATTTCAATCCTCTAGCCAAAAAAAATCTAACTCAGATCCAGGAAAGAAGGCAAACTTCCTGTCACTATGTAGTCATGTTTGAGAGGATAATCTACAGTTGTCAGAATTCTCTCAATGTTATTGTCCAGAGGCATAAAGACATCCAGGAAGGACCCTTCTTAGGACCCATTTTCTTCTCTTGTCCCTTTCCCACTGAGAGCAAATTTATGTTGAACTGGAGAGTGAGTTGCTGTTTCACTGCTTAGTACCCTGCTTGAGTAATGCCTTTTTTTGGAGATCAATTCTAAGATCTCTTTATACTCATGGTGGACACATGGTTGCCAATTCAGAAAGGCCAAAACAAACTCAAACAAACAAAACAAAGTGAGACAAAACTACCAACCCGGGGCTTCTCATACCCTTGCATCTTCCATCACACTCTGCTGCTCTTCTCCCATAATGTGCATTTGTTCTTTCTAAGTTAATGGGTGTTGGGAAGGCCAACTAAGGCCTCTGCTTACTTGTGCCTGGTCATGCTGCCATGTGTCAGAAGAGATGATGCTGGCCATTAGTGTCATGTCTTAATTCTAATACACTGGCTTTTCATTTAGGAAAAAAAATCCTATTTCTTTTAAGGCATGGTTGTAGATTTTCACAAAAAAGTGGGAGAGTGTGGCAAAGTATTTTCACTTATGCTACCATCATGTTTGGTGGTCATAAGACTTGACTTGTGAGATCACTCTAGCAGCAGTGTAGGGAATGAACCAAGATTGGTGAGCAATGGAGGGAGACTCATATTGGGTTTCTGCAGTAACCCAATTGGTGAGAGGTGATGGGAACCTGCACTAAGGCATTGATGGTGGGGTTGTGGGGGCAGGGGAATGGATGGGAGGGGCTGGATTTAGACAATTTTATGAAGTATAGAGTCTGAAGTAGAGAGCTAATTGGTTTGTTGGGAGAGAAGGAGAAAGAGATGTCAAGACTTATTCTCAAGTTTAGATGTGAATGATTGGGTCAGTAAATGTTTATAAAATAAGGCTAGGAAGTAGGGAAGGAGAGTGGATTTGGCAGGGGAGGAGAGAGATAACAAGTTCATCCTGGCACATGCTAAACACAAGATGTTTACAAGATATCAAGCAGAGATATTCTGTTGATTCCTGGAAATTTAGGTCTAGAGTTTGGAGAAGTATGGCCAAAATCGAGAGATAATGAGAGTTGGAGTTGGAAAGGATGGGCATGAATAAATCTCCCCAGAAAGTATAGAGAATGAAAACAGAAGAGGATGAAGAATGAGACCTAAGAAGTACCAACGTTAATAAAGGGATGGGAAGAGAAAGGATTTAAGAAAAGAGATTCAGAATCTCTTCTGGTATTTGTGCTTTCTGTTGTTTATTTTGGTAGCTGAGTGGTTTACTTTCTTTTTTCTTCAGCACAGAGCTTGACACAGGGCTTGAACCCACAAACTGTGAGATCATGACCTGAGCTGAAGTAAGCCACCCAGGCTCCCCATGAGTGGTTTGCTTTCTTACATTTCTGCAGGGTTGCCTCTCCACACCATCGTGATATTAGAAGTTTTGGTTAAATCAATGTGCAATGTTTACTTTAGCATGACTAATTATTAAGTATTGTTTGTGCCTCAGATGTTCTTTCCTATAGGACTTTTTATTTTCCTGGCATTAATAAGACCTCTCACTTCTTTATCTGCTTAGTTCTCAATGTCTCTCTGTTAGTAATCCTGTTTAGCAAACCCTTTGATATGCTTTCTTACATAGTCAGTAATTTTTCTTTTTCTTTGTCCTTCTTTTCTTGTCTCTTTTTTAAAACCTCCTTCTAATAAACCTGTTGTCCTATCCCCATCTAAGCTGGTCGTTCTCCTAGACTGCTGCATGGTTGTCTTCCTGGACTTCCCCTGACCTTTCTACTGTTGGTTTTGATTCTCCATTTGTACTACATCTTTTCCTTTTCCTAGGTTCACTACCTCATTTGGGTGGAGCACATCCTTTGGTACTTTCTGAGAAAAGGTGCATTGGATTAAAAATGTTGAGGCCTTTGTGTCTTTTGGATTTTTGAGTCTGATGCTATTCTTATTCCCAATTATTTTTATATCACTTGTTCCTCCCACTGCACCCTCCGTTTTCTAGGAAGCATTTAGGATTTTTTCTTTATCCTTTATGTGCTAAACACGTATAATGATGTACTTTGGGGTGTGTTTATTCATCTATTGTGTTGGACATTCAGCCCCTCCCATCTGGCAACTCAGTTGCTGGCAACTCCTTTAGTTCTGGGAAATTGTCTCATATGGTTTGTTTGATAATTTTCTTTCCATGGGTTTCTCTGATCTTTCTTTCTGTAAGGTGTATTAGTCAGGTGCTGTCTCTTGTATTAGTAATTTTAATTTCTTGTGTTTTCTCCCCATCCTCTTTGGCAGTCAGCTCTACCTTCTAGGATATTTTCTCAACTTTATCTTTCAAATTTCAAAGAAGTTTGTTAACTTCATTTTTCAGTTATTATAGTTTAAAATTCTAAAAACTTGTTTTTATTTTCTGATTTTTTAAAAAACAAAACTGTACACTCTTTGGTCTCACAGATGCAGTTTTTTCTCATCTCTGTGAGGACTGTAATTGAAATTTTCCCTTCTGTTTCCTCTGGGTTTGTTTGTTTTCATTTTAGTCTTTCCCATTGGAGTCTTCTCCCACATATTATTATTATCTTTACACAATTCTGTCAGGTCAATATTGTTTATCCTCATGTTATGGTTAATATGTCTTAGAAAGTGTATCACTCTTTTATTTTTCTTACCAGGGATGTCTGAAAAATTTCTCATGGACCAGCCAAATCCACAGTCCAGCATCTTGATCAAGTTGAATTCTCTGTTGAATCCTAACATCTGTGCTCGCCCTTCTATACTTTACCTCTCCCAGAGAGAGTTGTCTTACTATATGAGATAGCTGTGTTAGAAAGATTTACTCTGTTTAAAGGTTCACTGAATTTTTTCTCCTTTCCTGCATCTTTCTTCTACCATTAGTATTGGTTCTTCTCTCTGGGCCATAGAGATGGACCAGATCTAACTCCCTTTCCATAGGATAGTCCCTCAGATATTTTAAAGGATGTTGTCATGACTCCTCCCTCCATGTCTGCCATTCCCCAGCTGAAGAGGCCTCGGCTTTCCTACTGTGTTTCACTGTTTTGTCAAATTCCAGTTGGGTAACAGTTTTTTTTTTTTTTGGAAGCTTCAGATCAACTCCAGTCTGTTAAGGTCTCACTTTAAGTGTGTTGTCTAAAACTTAATACAGAGTCCATATGTACTTTGAAAGCCTGAGCCTTGCCTGGGATCCTGTCACTTTATTAATGTGACCTGCAGTTGGTTTAGTTTTAACTTACAAAGTGTCATGTGCTCTACCATCTTTTCCTAGTAGGATAAAGATGGTTTTGATAAGTTTCTTACAAATTTTAATTTTAGGACTCTGGGCTGCTTTTACTTACTTCTTTTTGATTAGGGTTATGAGTATGTTGTCCTTCTTGGTTACTGCTTTTACTTCTTAGGATCTCCTTTACAAGCTCAGTTGCTCTTGACCTTAGATATTAACCCCAAATGGAGGTGCTAAGGTGATATTAAAAAATGGAAAGATCTTGTTAATGCAAAGTACATAAATAAAAACTATCATATGCATATTCGAAAAGGAAGATACAATGTAAACAGGAGTTTTCCAGGCACCATGCTAAGCACGTTGGACCCATTACCTCATTTGACTTTTACAACAATCTTATGACATGAGAAATACTGTTACTCCCATTTTAAAGCTGAGGAAGTGAGGCCAATACCATATACCTAGGAGAGTCAAAGGGGTGAAACAGTCCTAGAAACATCAGGCTCAAGGCTGATAGTGCTGTTACCTAGAGAATTGAAGCTCACACATTAAATTTTGTGCTAATTTTAGCTAATATTATTGAATGGAATTATCTTATGTAACCTACTGAGGTGTATTACATCTTTCTGTTTCTTTTAACAGAGCATACCAAGCATAAAAACGTTTATTTGACAGATCAAGGTGATGACATTGACATTCTGAACATTAATTCTTACGGTTCTTTAAGGGCAGGAATTAGGTCTTATTCATACTTGATATATCCAGTGCCAAGCACATTCTAGACAATCAAATGTTATTCAAATCAGTGCAAGAGTGAACATATAAATGAGTACATAATGAATGAATGAAAGAAATTATAAGATAGCAGTGACTGTTAAAGTTTTTAGGCCTATTTGCCCCTATCCATCTTCAATAAATTTGTCCCTATATAAATCTTCAATAGACTGCTTTATGACTCATATGTTTGCTCTTTGTAATGTTTTTCATTTCTCATTGTCAGTGTTCTAAATGGAACATCCATAGATATGACATGTACCTGAAGCTCTTTGTAGATGGGGAGAGTAAAAGGAAGTTGCTGTAGGTAGTTGAGATCAATGTGTCCAAGGGAGATGAACTCATGTTTGATCCAGACCATGGCTGTATTCAAGGGCTTTGATCCAGGGTGGGGTTCCAGTTGCAGGGGCATCTGGGAAGTACATCCTTGGTCTGTTGCCAAGTCATTGGGCAGGAACTTCTGTCTGAGGTCACTAGAAACTGAATTCAGATCCTACATGAAAGGAGTGGACTGAAACCAGTAGAAAAGGTCAGCCCCCTACCAACTTGGTCAAAATCTGTGGTCTGACTGTAATCCTAGGGTGGAAATGAAGCAAGGACCAGGACCTGGGTGACCAGACTGTATGTACTCTGTGTTGAATTTAGCTAAGGAGATTTTCCAGATTTTCCCAAAGGGGTGGTTAAATTCTTTGCAGGACACTTGCCCCAAGGCATGGAAGCAACATGGGTTTTCAGATGCTCTCCCATTATGGTGACGAAGTTCCTAATATACACAGCAATTAGGTAGAGTTGATCCTCAGAAGATAAACCTATCGTGTCTTCACCAGAGTAGGGCAAAGTGGATAGGCACAAACAGAGAGGGACAAATTGCTGATGGAAGTTTTGTGAGTAGGAGCTTCTTTCTCTCCTTTGACACTTCTGCCCTCCAATTTGTTAATGTCTCTCTCAACGTTTTTATTTATTTTTGAGAGACATAGAGACACAGTGTGAGCAGGGGAAGGGCAGAGATAGAGGGAGATACAGAATCCGAAGCAGGCTCCAGGCTCTGATGAACCATCAGCACAGAGCCCGACACGGGGCTCGAACTCACAGACCGTGAGATCATGACCTGAGCCGAAGTCGGCCGCCCAACCGACTGAGCCACCCAGGCGCCCCTAATGTCTCTCTCAAAATACACTGCTTTGGGGGTGCTTGGGTAAAACAGTCAGTTAAGTGTCTGACTTTTGATTTCAGCTCAGGTCATCATCTCATGGTTCATGAGTTTGAGCCCCGTGTCAGTCTTTGCACTGACAGTGTGGAGCCTGCTTGGGATTCTCTCTCCCTCTTTCTCTTTGCCCCTTCCCTGCTCACACTGTTTCTGTCTATCTCAAAATAAATAAATTAACAAAAAATACATTGTCCTGAACTGAAGATAATACTGCAGAGAGAGTGCAACGAAGGCATTGATTTGCAGCGAGTGGTCCATAAAAGGACTTACATTGTGCCAGGACCTATGCTAAGTGCTTGACTTTCACTATCTCATTTATCCCTACAACAATACTTTTTGACCCATCAAGCTATAGAGTATTTCCACCACCTAGAAAGTTCCCTCATGATTCAATACATATTTACTTACTTTTTATTCATTCATTGAGTAAAGAACTAGAAATCAATATGGGTGGTACATTCCCTTTCTGTATCAGATTGGAAGTGAGATGTTGACAAACTGGGTGGTGGGTATGTCCAGAATGGGAAAGGATTCAGAAACTATGTTGTATAAAGAACATTTGTCAAAGGAAATAGTGACATGAATGTGACTGGCACTAATATGGTAGTTCTAAGAAAAATTGGAAACATGCTTCTGGTCAATCAAGAAGGTTAGCCAAAGTATTTTAAGAGACTATCCAATATTGGAGAAGAGGGTTATTATAGGGCCATTTGGGGGAAGTCTGAAGTCTTAGGACAATCATGAGCAGAGAGGATGTAAAGGAGGTAGAGAGAATTTTTCCTGTTGCATTAGTGACTGCATCCTGCATTAGTTCATCTCAGCTTTGTTTGTTTTCTCCCCCCACCCCCTACAGTCTTTCCATTATTTTATCTATTTATGAGTTGATTCTCTAAGAACTCTTATGTCTGCTTATTTACCTCCTGGTCCTTTGTATCACAAACTCTACTGGTTTCAGGTTTCTTGGATGATAGTAGGGATGGTGAGGTGGAAGCATAAAGAATATTTAGGATAAAAAGACATGGGACTGGAAGTAGAAGGCTTGGTTAAGTTATACACCCATGTGGGGTGTATACAGGTGGGGCAAGTGTTCTTGCTCTTCAGCTTCAGCTTTTGCATACCTGTAAAATGGGATTGTGTGTGTATGTGTCTGTGTGTGTGTGCGTGTGTGTATGTGTGTTTATGTCCTCTGTGTCCTAGGGAGTTTCTCTGAGGGTCAAAAAGAGAGGGGACATAAATGCATTTGCAGACTGTTGTTGAAACCATTGAAATGTAAAGTTTTCTATCACTATTGCTATTGTGACCTTACTATTTGCAAGACCTCCTATAATTTGGAAGCTCCCTCAGCCACAATGATTGGTGATTGGCTGGGGTCATTACAGTGCTGGAGCCTTAAATGGAGACTTCATCCATGATTTCTGAAAGGTCATCCACCCCAGAGTCACATGTGAACAGAAAGAAAATTTGTTTGTTAATTGGTTTCAAGTTCTGTCAGCTTCAAATAGAGATCTCTGGGAGTCCTTGGCTGGCACATCAAGGGGACATTTCAAAGGAAATCTGTACTAGACCTCTGAGCAAATAGGCACTCTGCTATTTCCTTTCTAAAAAAGAAAAAAAATTCTACTTGTTTCGGTGCGTAAGCATATGTGTACCAGCTTGCTCTAATCCTTTCCCCCATGCCTTCCTTTGCTTGTTCCATTTTAAAGATAGAATAATCTTACACCCCAGCTTTTATATTATCTTCTCCTTAAGGACTTTCACAGTATTTCTAGAAATTTCACCTAAGTGGCATTGCACCTTCGTTATTTCACAGATAGGCATAAAAAAGCAATACCCTTTAACATTCTTCATGGCATTTTGATGGTAGGAAAAATATCTGAGTTTATTTTTAGGGGAAATCACATGGCAGAAAGAATAACAAATATTTGTGGTTGCCTTGGGAACGCAACTTCTAGATATTACGATTATGGAAAGAAGGAACAGATTTGGAGCTGGGGCAATTGGTTACCAAGTAATACAACAGGAGGAGGACCTGAAAGAAAAAAACAGGCACCTTGTCAATTTTTTTCCTTTTTGTCTGCTTCTGATTACTATATCCTGCCTTCCTGAGAGAGGAATGTGATGGGATTCTTAATACAACCAAGTGATTTTCTTGTTCTCTCTCTCTCTCTCTCTCTCTCTCTCTCTCTCTCTCTGCGTATGTGTGTGTGTGTGCACACGTGTGTGTAAAGGTCAAGGTAGTAATTTGACCTTTTGCCAAATTGTCCTCATAGGAGAAGATTTCAAAGGGGAGACACTGAAGCCAGGAAATCCAGCTTTTTGTATTCCTGGATCTTTCTTGGAACAGCCCATTATTTCTGACATTTACAGATGTAGCCCCCGCTGCTCAGGTGTGTAAGTTCCTCAGAATACACAGGCCTTGTGGGAGCATTAAAAATGTCCTATGCTGCTTGTTGCCAGCATTTCCAGCACTGATACTCACCAGCAGCTCGCTGCTCTGGCCAACCTCACAGACAAGGGGACTTCTGTGAGCTCTGATGTCTCATGCAGACAGTGGGGCTAACTGTGGGGTTAGAAGGCCTGGAAGAAGATTCTGGTTTCATTCCCCAGTCACTCCAAGGCCTTGATGGACCCAGGATATGGAAGTTCTGTACTTGTATGGCTTTCTGAGTTGCATATTGTTTTTGACTTGCTGTTCCCCTTGAAAACACTTGATGTACACCTCAAACACTCAGGGCCTGTTGGAAAGCACCCCTAGGTCTAATACTCCTTCTCCTGGAGCTGGAAGACAATGGAGGGAATGAGTAACTTGGGGAAAGAAGTAAAGCTGGAGGTCAGAGTGGGGGTAGGATTCAAGCATCAGGATCTACAAGGCTCCAAGACTCTTGCCACTCCTTTCCCACAGGCCAAGATAGTGATGGAATGTGTTATTGGGAGTTAAAGCCTAGGAGGGATATGTGTGAGGTATAGGTGACAAGGACTGGGTTAGGTCATCTGAGGTTATAGGGGCTGACAGGCCCATTCAGAGAAGTCAGAAAACACAGGTAACAGATTCTATTGCTGCATATCAGCCGGCAGGAACTGCTTTGATGAGGACATAGTGCCAGCCCACATGACTGGACAGCCACTGTGGAAGTCATCCTCTCTGATTTCTCTTCCATTGCCAAAACTCAGCTTTGCTTTGATTCTGTCTCTGTCTTTATTTTCTGCTGCACAGGCCGTACTGACTTGACTACTCCCTTCTATTGTCACAAATTGTATTCAAGAGGGTCTCTTGTTCCAGGCCAACTCCACTGATCTCCTGAGAAAAAGAGGGAGAGCAGAATGTTCAAGCATTTGGACAAACCAAACTTCCAATCCTAGTTCTGCCTCTTACTAGCTGTGTCATCACCTCAGGCAGGTAACTTAACTACTCTACATCAGTGTTCCCACCAGTACAATGTGATTAATATTGTATTGGTTTGTTCAGAGGGCTAAATGAGGTCATGCAAGCCCAACCCTGGCTTTGGCTCAAGCAGCGGTTGCAGGAATAGTCTATTGTGGCCAAGATCACAATATGAGGCAGAAACCACCTGTGGTGACCTTCTTAGAAGATGGCTGTGCTAACTGGCCATACTTGGCTAAGGAAGAGCGTAGGTGGTAGGTGGCGGGGAGGGGTAGGAGAAGATAGAAAAGGGAAGAGTTGAAATGAGTGTTAGTTCCTCCTAATAATGAAGAGCATAGTGTTCCCAGCATCACACAGGCTTGCGCTTACATTCCAGCTCTGCATGTGTGACCATGAGCACATGTGCTAAACATCTGACCCCCAGTTTCTTTAAGTGCAAACTGGGCTAATGATATCTACAGTGTTGTGAGGATTTCATGCATAGTGCACGTAATGTTTAGCACAGTGCCTGATATCCAGCAAGCACACAACAGATGGTAACTGTAAGGATGACAGGAGTTTTTCAGGTTTAGAGTCTCCCTACAGCAACCCCTTTCTTTGCCTGAGAAGGTGAACCCTAATTCTAGAACCTGAAGCCGATGTTACTTTCCAAAGAATAGGGTGACCCAGGACCGGTGTCCACCAAGCCAGCCTCAGTGCACACACACTGTCAGGAGCAAAACCTGGTTCCTAAACCACCAACTCTAGTGAGAAAAAGTTTCAGCAAATGGCGAAGTGACAGAAATCTTCTCATCCACCCTAGACTTTTCTATTATGAGAAAAAGAAGAATCCTGGAAATTTGGGAAATTAAAACATTTTTCAATACCATTTACAGATGTAAAAAGCCTCTGGTTACTTAGGTATTGCACATTTGCATACTTGATTTTATACATTGATTAAAAATGAAATCACAGCCTTGCAAGCTATAATCATCATTATCATAATCATAATCATTGAATTTACAGTTCATATGGGAGTTTCTTTTTTTTTAAATTTTTTTTAAAGTTTTTATTTTTATTTTTGAGAGACATAGAGACAGAGCGTGAGCAAGGGAAGGACAGAGAGAGAGGGAGATACAGAATCCGAAGCAGGCTTCAGGCTCTGAGCAGTCAGCACAGAGCCCGATGCGGGGCTCGAACTCACAGACCATGAGATCATGACCTGAGCTGGAGTCGGCCGCTTAACCAACTGAGCCACCCAGGTGCCCCCATATGGGAGTTTCTTAAACATTATTCAATTTAATTTAATTCTCTTAACAACTTCATCAAGTAGGTAGTACTGTTAATCCTCCTTTTACAGTTGAAGAAACAAAGACTGAGAATGTGGCTTGCTCAAGATCCCAGATCCCATAACCTCTAGGTGTTGTTTTGCTGTTGTTTTTTCATTTACGTAATCTGCTGCCAACATTAGAATAATTCATGGAAAGGTGTGAGGCTATGGAGTTTTGCCTCTTCCATTGTGAAGCGTAATAAGCTGTATTAATTTCCAGGAAAAGAGCTGAAAGAGAAAAAAAGAATAAATTTATGATTCATTGATACAACTTTCAAGGAAATTTGATAAGTCTAGAATTCCAAGCTTTATTTTGACCATCTTCATTTTTTTTTCAAATCAAAGTTTAACCTATTGAAATAGATATACTTTTACTCTACATAAACATGAAGCTTCACATGTCACAGGGCTTAGAAGGGTGGGTCTCCTAATTGATTGGAGGCAGTGAGTTCTATTTCTTATTCAAGTCATAAATGTTTTAGAATAGGGAGAGAATGTTAAGATATTGTTTGTATGAAGACACAAAAGCATGAGATTGGCAGCTCTGTGTAGGGCTTTAGATGAGAATACAAAGGAGAGAGAGTGAAAAGGACATTGTTGTATGAGTATAAGATAAAACCACCCTAGTCAGGTGGAGGCCTTGGATGAAGTGTTTCTGTTACAAAGCAAAGACAGAAGCAAAATAAACTGTGAATGGAGTTTTTCAACCAAAGGAGGGCTTTGTAAATTAGATACTCTAATTATTAGTGTTTCAAAGATACTATGCCAGCTTGGTCTTGGGGAAGTTGCTTAATCTGCCTCATTTGCATTTTCCTTATCTGTAAAACAGGAACTAAAACAGTACTTAACTTATAGTTCCTTTAAGAGGTATTAAATAAGGAAAAAAATTATGTGATGTGTCTAATACAGTGCCTGGCATGAAGAAGATCACAATAGATGTCGGCATCACTGTCTTTCATTACCCTCCACCCAACCCCTTTCAGTTATGAAATTTTGAAACACCGTAACTTTATCTAGATATTGATTGGATATCTGATTTTCAAGAAACGTAGAAAAAATTCTTAATATTCCTTATAGATGCTTTTTTGCAAGTTAGAGGAAGATTTTAGTGCCCTTCTTCCATCTTCCTTGATTTAATTCTGATTCAAAAGAAAGATATGGTTAAGAAGTAGGAGAAATGAATAGTTCACTTAGGCATTAATAATCTTGAGGGAGGAAAACAAGGCAACCATACACTTGGCCTCAATTTTTAAGAAGAATTTAAAAAAATCAGAAAGATGATAAGTGAGATCTCATGGTCAGATTTGCTAAAGAATATGACTCAAAAGGATAAGAGTCTAAAAGTGGCATACCCAACTAAACGAGCAAACGGATTATGTGATCAGAAGTAATCTTAGTGCGTAAGGGAAGTGAAAGGCACTTAAAATACTTATTTGACCAGAGGGACCTTGATAAGGAGCTTAGAAATTAGGGATGAGTTTAATTTTATTTTATATATTTCTTTATTTTCTCAAAATATCTATGATCACCATGGCTTTTACAAAATAAAGTCCCCCCCTTCCCACAAGGATTTGTATAATAGAGAAAAAAAGATGGCAAATTATCGAGAAGAATGTTTAGAAGCTAGAATTCCTTTAAAAGTAACATCCCTTGGGCTAAGTATCACTTGGAGATGAGGCATGCAGGAAAAAATGCTAAAGATAACAAAAAAAGTTATTTTGATTACGCTTCAGTACAAGACATGAACAGGAAGAGGGATTCACAATGGTAATGGATTATGCAAAATAATTGGAACCTCTGAACTTCTATTTTGCTTGAGTCTAGAAAAATGCAGTTCAATCAGTTCAAAGTAAAACAGCCTCATTAAGAAGTCATTGAAACAGATGAGAAGTTATTAAGAGAGTCCATGACTTTTCTAAATGAATTTGAAGAACTTTACAGACATGATAGTCTTTAAGCTCTCAGAGTTAGTAACCTAAATCGTAAAATATGGGGGAGGATGGATTCAGGAAAGTCCACATGAGGTTGATTCTTGGCAAAGTCTTAAAATAAATATGGAAGATTTGTTAGCAACTAGAAAAGAAAGCCCCCGTCACTTGAAACTGGTATGGATTTATTAAATCAAGTTATGTCAAATTACCCCAGTTTGGAAGATGTGTAGGAGGATGCTAGAGTTAATAATTTTTGAAGTCTCTCCAATTCATAGAATAGTGTATTTTATTTCAGCAAGAGGTTCATAAAAATCTTTAAAGGACATTTTAAACAAAACCAAAAAGAATAATATACCTCTATATACCCATTACACATCTTCAACAGCTATCAATATTCTGAGATTTTGGTTTTCCCTGTTGCTCTCTCCTCCACCAGGTCTTTTTATTGTTGATATTGGAATACGTTAAAGCAAATCCCAGGTATTGTATCATTTTACCGTAAGTACTTCAGTATGAGAAAAATGTATAATATACAACAGTATGAGAAAGACGTATAATAAAGTCTTTCATGATATGCTTAAAGATGAGTTGGAGAAACATGGATTGGATAAGAATGAACTCAGAGGACTGGTATTAGTGTGAGTCATGGCTAAATCATGTTTACAAATGGTTTGAAATCCACCTTGAGGAAAAGTTATAGGGGAATATACCACAAGATTCTGTCCTTGTCTCAATATTATTTGGCACATTTTGTCAATGACTTGGATGAAACCATAGGAAGCATCTTTAGCAAATCTGCCAATAATACACAGCTTTTAGTGAGAGTGCAATATACTACATAAAAGAATCAAGTATCATCAAACCAGAAAGATGGGCTGGAGCCATAAGGCTGATATTTAAATGATATACACATCCCAAGAGAGAATCCTGACTTGAAGATAGTTTGACAAAGATCTGTAGGTTTTACTGGACTACAGCTTTCATTATGAGTATCTAAAACAACTAGTCATACTAGGTAGCAGCAATTAAAGTTAAGTTTCCAAATCAAGGATGTAATTACTTCACTCTTTCTGCAGTATTATCCTTAGTTGAGAGCAGTGTTTTGTCTTAATTTTTTTAATGTTTGTTTATTTTTGAGAGAGAGAGAGAGATAAAGAGACATGTGGGGGAGAGGCAGAGAGAGAGAAAGGGAGACACAGAATCCAAAGCAAGCTCCAGGCTCTGAGCTGTCAGCACAAAGTCCAATGCAGAGCTCCAACCCATGAACCATGAGATCACGACCTGGGCCAAAGTTGGACACTTAACCAACTGAGCCACCCAGACACCCCCAGAGCAGTGTGTTTTGAGAGGGACATTAACAAACCGGAGGGCATCTAGTGGTGGGTAATTAGGGTGACATGAGATCTGGCAACCATGATATGTAAAGGGTAGTTAATGGAATTGGGGCTATTTGTCCTCAAGAATGGGAAACTGGCTATCTTTGAGGATTACAAATTGTTAATGAAGAAGAAGTAAACATACTGCATTGTGTCATAGCTTAAAGCTGATATCAGTGGGTGGGAGTTAGAATGAAACAAAACTTGCATTGAGATAAGAGCTTCCTAGCGATTACCCACGTCTGCTGATGGCATGGACTACATGGACACGTACTTCCATCAGTAGAAGGATACTGTAGAGGTTAAATACTCAGCTTTCAAGAATTCTGGAGAAGGAGATTTGCTGCTTAGAAGAAACCTTGGCTGCACGTTAGAATCACCTGAGGGGTTTTAAAAATGACTAGTGCTTGAGTCCTAACCCCAGAGATTCTGATGCAGATTTTCCGGATGGGACTGGAAAAAGTTCTAGGAGATTCTCCTGTGCATTTGGCACTGGGAACCTTGGAGTGCATGAACTCTAAGGATTCTTTCCACTTTGAGGTTTTTTTGATCTGAAAAATATGTACCACGTTCATGGAGAATTAAAAAGTCAAAATGGTGGAAAGCCTAAAGATGACAGTGAAGTCAGACACAAAACTGAGCTCAGGGAAGAAAAGAGAATTGTTTAAGCGAGTCTGAAAGTGCCAGAGGTTACCAGGAGAGAGTGCATCTTAGAAGAGGGGGTGCCTGTGTCTTTGGTAAGAAGGTAAGGATGAGGCTGAGTGGAAATGGTAGAGGGGAAGAAAGCGTGACGGAAGAACGTGGGGGTCTGAAGAAGAAGCTAAATCCAGGACGGTCCCAGGAAAACTGGGATGGTTGATCATCCTAAAATTGCCCCACTGGCCCCTAAATGAAGACAGCACAAGAGACCTTTCGTGATCCTAGTCCCTCCCCCACAGAGTGAAGCCGTGTTGTGTATACATCTGAGTGGGTCATATTGGCATAGTGAGCATCAGCAGAGGTTACAATTCATGCTCCCTCTAGCTGTTGGTTCCCGTCACAGGGTCTTGCTTGCTTGCCGGGCATCTTACTGGGGTGCTGGTGTTGGGCTCACTTTCTTTGGGCTGCCTGTGAATCCCTTATTCTACCTCTCCCCAAAACCCCTGCTGAAAGCTCTTAGAGTGATTTTGAAACTTGTTTCTTTGAAGAGCTTCCTAGCAGTTCCCTCACTGTTATTTCAGTCCCCCTCCCACCATGATGTTAAACAATCTCAAAGGTGACTTCCCACATCTGGCTGGCTTCAGGGATGGTGAACAAGGGGTCTTTAGAAAGTAGGCTAGAGGCGACTGAGGGATTCCCTATTAGGAAGAGACTAGAGGCATGCTACTTTCACTATCTCTTTCTCATCAAAAGAGAAATATGGGTGGGATATGTTGAATCATTTACAAAAATAGCACAGAGGAAATCCCTCTGAAATCATAGGAGAAATGCCCAGGGTCGTGCTTTAAATATAAAGAATATATTGGATGGTCTTCACTGACTGCACCCCTAGAAGGCCTCACAACTGCTCTGCTCTTTTTTTTTTTTTTTTTAATATCCACCATTAACTAGGGGGTAGTTAGAGTGCATTATGAATTAAAGTAGTATTTTTCAAAGTATGGTTCCTAGACTAGCCACAGCAGCGTTACCTGGCAACTTAATAAAAATGCAAATTCTCTGGCTTCGCCCTACACCTAGTAAATTAGCAACTCTGAGCACAGGGTCCAGCAGTTTTGTTTTAAAAAGACACCTAGGTGATTTTGAGTGGGTTTATGGTTGAGAACTGGGTTACAGAAACTGTGTCTTTCGAATGTTCCCTAAAGGACTTGCCTAGAGCCTGCCCTTTGACACAGGCAAACTGCAAGCCATAGGAACTTCAGTTCTAAACACTGGGCCAAGATGGGGAGTGGGGTTAGTATTTGCTTAGTAAAATAGGTCACGTGACAGGAGAGAAAAACTACTAACAGGGAAAAATAAAATCAAATAGAATCAGAGTGATAAAGCAGTGGACAGTCTAATTCATTCATGTCATTACAAACTTAGAAAGTCTATTCAAATGGCTATAATTACTAATACATACCTACATAAAAATAAATTGTATGATAGGAATTGGATTTTTAAATATGCTGTATTTTGTTTCACCTCGGAGATGTGGTTTATTGTGAGAACATTATGTCCTGTAGGTTCTGGTCAGTCCTTAATTGAAGGTCTATGTTGACAGGAAAATAGAAACATGCTGAATTTTAAGAAGACAATTTAGCTGCTACAGTTTTATTTTCTTAGAGTTATGTGGTAAAGAATCACAGATACCAAAAAGGTGAAAAAGTTATGATCTTAATCATAACCATATCAGCCACAACAACAGTCATAACTACAATTACCATTTATTGAGTGCCTACTGTGTGCACACACTACTGTGTGCTTGGCACTAGGGATGAAGTTGTAGATAAGCAGACATGGTCCTTGCCCTCTGAACCAGTGGTTCCCAACCTTGGCTACATGTTAGATGTACCAGGGAGCCATTAAAAGATAGCAATGTGTAGGCCCCAACTGCAGTAATTCTGATTTAATTATTCTGGGGTGAACACAGGAGTTGGTATTTTCTCCAGTGAATTTAATATGCAGCCAGAATTGAGGCTGGTGTGGTGGAAGACTTAAGTATGTAGATAATTAATTATGATAGCTTTAAGTGATAAAAAAAAGTTTAGAATGTCATGCAGAGTGCCAGCTATTGTGGAGTTCATAAAAGTTCTCTTGAGGCGTCCTTAAGGGAGTAACTTTCAGTTGGGATCTGAATGAGTAGAAAATAGCTAAAGTGGGTGGGAGGAGAATGTTCCAGGCAGAGTAAAAAAATTGTGCCAGGACCCCATAGCAGGAAGAGAGTGGTGAAGTGAGGCTGAGGGGAAGCAGAGTGAGGGAAGGGTGGTGATAAGAGAGGCCGGAAACCCAGGAAGGGTAGAGCACGCAGGACCTATGGCTTACATGAAGGTTTCTGGTTTTTAGTATGAAGTAATGGGAAGCTCTGAAGTGTTTGAAGTAACTAGTGGGTGATGTACTCATATAGGCACTTTGAAAAGATCACTCTGGCTTCCGTATAGAAAGTAAATTGTTAATCATGGAAAGATACTAAGCGTCCATCAACTGATGAATGGGTAAAGAAGATGTGGTATACTACACGGCAATGAGAAGGAATGAAATCTGGCCATGTGTAGCAACATAGATGGAACTGGAGGGTATCATGCTGAGTGAAATAAATCAGGCAGAGAAAGACAGATGCCATATGTTTCCACGCATATGTGGACTTTGAGAGACTTAACAGAAAACCAGGGGGGAGGGGAAGAGAGGAAAGAAAAAAGACACAGAGAGGGAGGGAGACAAAACATAAGAGACTCTTAAATGCTAAGAACAAACTGAGGATTGAGGTGGGTATGGGAGCGGGGAGAGTGGGTGACGGGCACTGAGCAGGGCATGGGTTGGGATGAGCACCGGGTGTTGTATGGAAATCAATTTGACAATAAATAGTTTAAAAAAAAAAGAAAGTAAATTGTTGAGAGGCTAGAATGGATGCAGGGAGACCAGTTAGGAGCCTGCTGTGGGAGGTGGTGGTGGTTGGACCAGGAAGGTGGCAGTATGATGGAGGGGGATGGGTAGGCATTAGAATCTTTGGGAGGCAGGACCTAGGACTAGACACAAGGTCTCGGATACATTTCCTGAATGAGTGGGTTGTTTGGGTGTAAAGGGTGAGGGTGAAGAAGAAATGGAGGACGATGCTGTTCTTGGTATCACAACTGGATGAGGAGTAGAGATGTTCGCTGAGCTATAGAGGTTGAACTATGGGAAGCTGGAGGAGGAACAGGTTTGGGGGAAGGGGAGAAACATGCATTCGGTTTGAGTAGAATAGGTTCGAGGTGTCTGTGAGTCATCCAAGCTGAAAGGGCAAAGAGGCAGCCAAAAAGTCAAGTATACATATGTCTGGACTAAACATAAGTTAAACTATTTCCCACACATGGACAGTAGTAACTGAGGCAATAGGGTCGGTTGGGATCACTCTAATCACTCTTTTCATACAGAGCTCATTACATCTTTGCATCAACTTCCCAAAGTAAGTGATGGATGTTTTAAAAATCTTAGTCAAGAAAATGAAGATTTAGAAAGTTAAGTAACTTGCCCAAGTCACACAGCTGGTAAGAGGCAGACTTGAGAATTTATCCTACAAGATTATTACATAGTCATAAATAAGGAGATGCATTACTACTTAATCATAGTATGTCTCTTTAATCAGAATGACTCATTGCCAGAGACAATGTAGAGTTAACCATGCATGCTAACAAAGAACCAGCTAAATGTGGGGCTATTATTCTTTGTAATTCAGTGAGAAAATACTCCATGGAGTTTATGACTAAGCCTGGGTCCAGATTTGGGATTTACTTCCCAAACATTTGTTCTCTTGCTTCCTATAGTACACGCAGACTGAAGTTGAGGTTTCCTGGCAGCTCACTAAAAATAGTCAGAACCATGGAGTTGAGAAGTAAAAACACATTCGAAATATTCGAGTCCCCCACCCTTTTTTGATGGAAAATACTATATACTAAAAATTCAAATCATTCTTATCCACTCATTTTTTCAACTGAACTGATATATGGAGTACTGACATAGGCCAGACCCTTTGCTGGTTTCTGAATATCTAAAAGATACTCTGTGTTCTCAAGGCGTTTATTCCCATAAAGGAGACTGACACAGTTAAAGGCCATTGTAGCACTGTATGCGGGTGCCATGAGACAGATGCAGAGGAAGGGCAAGGGGGCTTTCAGGAAGATTTTCTGGAAACTATCCCATCCCTGAGAACTGCTTATTCTCAGCCTCGAATTCCTCAGAAGATAGTGTTAGATAAAGAAGTGAGGAAAGGAGAGTGTTTTAGGCAGAAGAAAGAAGCAGAAACATCGTGTAAGCCATGAGGATATGAAAAAGAAGGGCCAATGTAGAAACTAACACCTTGAAGTATACTGGGGACATGGCCTCAAAATGGTTGTTAAAGAGTTTTACTTTTATTTTGAGACACATTGCTCAGACAATCAGAAGTTCACACTGGTGGGGTTGTAGAATCAGGTTTGCATTTTTGGATGATTGTGCTAGCTCTAAAGCAGAGAATGGACTGGAAAGGGAAGAGCTTGGATGTCGGAGGGCCTCTATAGAAGCTGTTGCAGGAGTCTAGGCAAGAAGGGATAAATGAAAGGATTTGAGAGATATTTAGTGAGTAGAATGAATAAAACTTGGAGCTTGATCAGAGGGAGAAGGAGGAGTTTAGGTAGACTGGTGGTATGGTGGTGACTTTCACTGAACAGATTATGCAGAAAAATTAGAATGGGAAAGACAGTTAAGTTTTAAACATGGTGATTTTGGCTGTAGAACATCAAAGCAAATATGTCCAGTAGGTGACTAGAATTATAGATTTGGAGCTCAAGAGCAAGTTCTGGACTGGAGATAATAGATGAGGGAGTCGTCGCTTTAGAGGTTAGGGAGTGATCTCCATACAGATTAGGGAGTCATCATCCTTGAGTTGAGTGTATGTGTATAAAATAAGATGAGACAGGGTTCCCAGTTGGAGCACTATGGAACATCCCTATTCAAAGGATGTGGTGAGAAAGAAGAGCCAGTAAATCAGGGGTCAGAGAAACAGGACTCTTACAAGAGAGCCTGATGTCATGGAAGCTAAGAAAGGAGAGACTTTATGTAGTAAGAAATTAACAATGTCAAATTCTATAGGAAATGTAAACACTGAAAAGCATCCAATGGATGTTTCTGTGAATGGCTTTAGTGGGATGGTGGGACAGAAGCCAGGTGTGGTGGGTCAGGAGGGAGTGGAAATTAGCAATGCACAGAGTATAAGGAGAAAAAAAAAACAAGTTAGAAGTCAAACCTTAAGAACTGCTGTGGCACGATGGGTCAGGTCACTGGAGATGCAGGAGGGAGAGAGCTAGAGGCAAGGGAAGTAGAATGAACAAAGCAGTACCATATAAAGCTCTAAGAAGAGAGGAAGTGGCTTTTCCCCACCCAGTCCTGAGAGAATAGGTGGAGGGTGGGCCCAATAGTGTCTTTGTTATCTAACTTAACTATCCCATCCCTAAAGATGGGTCTACCAATGTGTCATTCCCAGAGGTCAGTTCTAGTCAACAAAGACTTTCCCAAAAGGTGGAGTAAAATTTTCCTCTTCAACTCATGTGTTACCCAGAGTCCTTGGGTTTGCAGGAATTTCTTTTTTTTTTTTTTTTAACATTTTTTATTTATTTTTGAGAGACATAGAGACAGAGTGTGAGCAGGGGAAGGGCAGAGAGAGAGGGATACACAGACTCCGAAGCAGGCTCCAGGCTCTCCAGGCTCTGAGCTGTCAGCACAGAGCCTGACATGGGGCTCGAACTCACAGACTGTGAGATCATGACCTGAGCCGAAGTCGGCCGCCCAACCAACTGAGCCACCCAGGCGCCCCTGCAGGAATTTCTATAAAGAATTAGAACTACTTTAGCCATCATTTCCAAGGACCATAATGTATGCTTCCATTTGTGTGGTATTCTGAGCTATTGCTGAGGTGGAGCACTTCCCCTTCCATTCAGAACGATATTATAATTCCAAAGAAGAGAGAGCATATGGAATCACTCTTGTCTGCTTTGGCCCCCCAAGTCTGTTTCCTTGTCTGGCTTCACCCTCCTACCTCTGTGAGTCTGAGCAAGTAAGATAGCAGACTGTATGGGTGTGAGCAAGAAGTCCATGGAATGTGCCGTACACATGGCTTTGGTGGTCTCTGCATTGCATCCATATTCTACAGATAGCCTATATCTTAAAGGGAAAGACCATCTATTTCACTCTATGGAATAAAAAGAGTGAGAATCCCATGAAACCCAACATGCAAATGGTGAGTGTATAAGGCATAATACCCACTACTGTTTAACAATGATCAGGTCATTTCTTACCCTGTTAGAAAAATTTGAACAAACTGAGAGTTGAGGGGGGTATCGGAGGGGGGAGAGTGGGTGACAGGCACTGAGGAGGGCACTGGTTGGGATGAGCACTGGGTGTTGTATGGAAACCAATTTGACAATAAAAAGTTTAAAAAAAAAACAAGAAAAATTGTGGCAAGACAGCTTGGTGGACATGAAATCATAGTCAGGGAAGTTAGTCTCATTGTCTCAGAGGGGTCATCCTTCATCACTATGGAGAAAGAACTTTCACGGATGTGGCCGACTTGATTCCATGGCCAAGGCACCTTTCCCCCAGACCATGCTAGAGACACACCACACTGTCTAATTCTTTTGGTTGCCATTTCACTCCGTGCAGATGACCCCACCTCACCATATTTACATATTCTTTCTTCATTCTGGGTACAAAATTGAGTAGGACACCACTTTCTTGGTTGTATTCTGAATTTGAGGAAATACTCAAGTCACAGGACTGAACATACATTTAAAATTTTTAAAAAGTGTGGGCAATTTTGGTAGGATCCGCTCTCATCTGTTATGTGTTGGTCTTACTAGTTTTACTCTAGGAGGGCATCCTTTTCTCCAAGATACAGGGACCTTTCTTTAACCCCTCCTGCCTTCCACCTCACTAAATGAGTATAGAAAATAAGCTAAAAAAAATCTGGGGGACTCTTAGATTGTCCTTCCCAAATATCAGTTGTATCTTTTACACCCTTGACAGAAACTAGATACTTAGGTTCAACCTAAGATTGAGTTCTCACATAAGTATTTAAAGTGCAGATGTTCTATGTTGCTGGTTAAAGAAAGAGCCGGCTGCTTAGATACCGATGATCCATGACAGAGTTATGATGGGCATTTAGAAACTTGACTATATCTTATCCAGAGAGGTGTTCCCTCTTGTGTTTACATAACAGCAGTGGTGACTGAGAGGAGGTGCCAAATTTCCCTCAAAATAAAACTCCGAATCCACCCAAGGTCTGGGTGAAACCTGCCGATTTTGCCCCAAAGAACACAAAAGAGATTAAATGACCTGAGAAGAATGAATGAGTGGGAATCCAGAAATGGCTACTTGGCCTCATCAACGTTGGTCAGTGGGTAGCAGGGTGGCGCACCAAGAATCAGCAAAGTCAGCATCAAACTACCAATGTACAACTTCCTATTTACTCATTCCCTACCTTCTGGACTTCTAGCATCTTTGCCACTTTACTCCAAACTGGAAACCCTCTGTAAGTATTTCTTCTTCAAACTCAAAGCCTCTGTGTTTTCACAAATTTCTGTTAAGAATTTTAAATTACTCAGGGAATCAAGGAAGGGACGAGGGAAGGGGAAGAGGAAGGAGGAGAAGGAAGGAAGGAAAAGAAGGGAGGGAGGGAGGGAGTAAAGAAGGTCACATGGTAAAATATTTTAAGAATTGCTCAGTGCAGAAGGGAATCAACATGCAGACCTGGAACTGCTATCCTTGAGGGGACCTGCTTGCTGGTGTTTAGGGGCTTGGGTTTCGGAAGAGTTCTCACCATTCTGAGGATTGGTGGGGATGGCTTACTGTGCGTGGACTGTGCAGGTAGTGTGGTTTGTGCTGAGCACCCACTTTCCTTCTGGGAGTTTGGAATATTGGTGTATGCTGAATGGAAGGTGCCTGTGTGTCAGCTCCCAGTGAAAGCCCTGGGCACTGGATCTTTGGTGAGCTTCCCTGGTAGCAATATTTCACATATGTTGCTCTAACTCATTGCTGGGGGAATTAAATATGTCCTGTGGTCTCCACTGGGAGAAGACTCTTCAAAGCTTTAACCTCTTTTCCCCAGATGTAGTCCCATGTTTTTTTTTTTTCTCTTTGCTGATGCTTCATATCATTTCACTGTAATAAATCTTAGCCATGTGTATGACTATATGCTGAGTCCTAAGACCTAACGAATCCGTATTCTTCCAGAGGTGTCTATGCCTTTAGCCAATGGGAACATACTGTACATATTGTTCCACATTTTGCTTTGCATATACAACATATTTTAAAGACAGCTTATATTAAAAGTCATAGATGAAAATCTTTTTTCCATGCCTGCATAATATTATCTGCAATGTTTTAGAATTTTAATATCAGAACCCCAATTAATGGACCTTTAGTCATTTTTAGTCTTGCTATTACAAATGATGCTGCACCTAACATCTTATACACTCATCTTTTCATATATTCATACGTATTATCAGCAGGTTACATTTTTAGAAGTAGAAGTCTTAGGTTAAAGGATACATGCACTTTCCTCTTTCATACATATTACAAAATTGCCACCCACCAAAGAGGTTGTATGAATTTTTACTCTCACCAACATGTAAGAAATGTCTGTTTCCCTACTTCCTTGTTGATAAATAGAATTTCTTTATTGAATTTCCTTACTGAAAATTCACCCTTGTTAGGTATACAGTTCTATGAATTTTAAACAAATGTATATAGTCATCTAACTACCATCACAATCAACATATGGAGTATTTCCATCATCTCAGAAAGTTCCCTCATGACCTTTTGCATTTCGTAGTCAGTCCTCTGTTCCTGAACCTCTATCCATTGATCTGATTTCTGTCCTTAGTTTTGCCTTTTCCAGAATATCATATAAATGAAACCATATAGTATATAGCCTTTTTGAGTCTGGCTTCTTTCACTTAGCATAATGCTTTTGAGATTCATTCATGTTGTTGCACTTATCAGTAGTTTATTCCTTTTGTGTTGCTGAGTAGAATTATACTGTATGATTGTGTCATAATTTGGGTACATCCACTAGTTGATGGGCATTTGGGTTATTTTGAGTTTTGGGTGATGTTACAAATACAAGTTTTTGTATAGGCCTATGTCTTAATTCTCCTTGGATAAATACCTAAAAGCGGGATTGCCTGGTCATGTGGCAATTATATGTTTAACTTCATAAAGGACTGCCAAACGCTTTCCAAATTTGGCATCCCCAGTAGCAACATATGAGAGTTCTCGTTGCTCCACATCCATGCCAACATTTGGTATTGTCAGTAATTTTTTTGGCATTCTAATAAGTATGTAGTATTGTTATCAGATAAATAAAAACTTTTCTGATAAGTGATAAAAGCTATCTCATTTTTTCATTTACATTTCGTTAAGGACACTTAACATTTAATGTGTTAGGAATATATTTCTTTGAAGTGTCTATTCATGTTTTTTGCTTATTTTTCTATTAGATAGTTGATCATATTCTTAATGATTTTTAATGACTCTATATATTAAGGAAACTAACTGCTTCATAGCTGTTGCAAACATTTTTCTTAGTTTGTAATTTTTTACTTTGTTAATGGCATATTTTGCTGCAGAAGGATTTTTATGTTGCTTCTGACTTTTATATCTCATGGGTGCAAAGATGTGGAGATAGAAATGAGAGAATTTATGAATGTAAGGTATAGACCACAGGGGACTGTAAGTCTAGGTAACCTGAGTGAGTCGGTTTCCTCCACCTTGGCTCTGACCCCCACTTTGGTGATATATGGCCAGGACAGATTTTCATAGTCTCTCTCACTGGCTGCAACTAACCAAAGCTTGTTGACAAATGCAGCTGCTTTGAGAAAGGGTAGAGTCCCCAGGGTGCAATTCTTCAATTCAGATGTGGAAGAAGATTCATTTAGTGAAAGCAATGTGCTTAGTGCAAAGACCATCAATACATGAGATTGTTACACTTGTTGGCTGGGACACAGGGAATTCCTGTCTGCAGTCTCAATGATGTCACTTTGCTGGAAACAACCCTCTTCCTTGCCAGCCCTATACTTGTATATGGGATTCCATGATGACCACAAAGACTTATTATGCTCTATGCAGGCTATGGGCAAAGTAATTCAGGAGAGGCCAGAAGGGGTGTGGGTGAGGAGGTAGATAGTATGGTGGGAGGAAGTAGGAGGAGGAGAGTGAGGAAGGAGACTCCTTTGCTTCCTTATTTCTCACACATAGAGCCCCTGTTGGCATTTGATTTTTGCAGTCATTAACATTTTCAAGTCGGGCACACCAAATGCAAAGTCAGTTACTCGCTGCTAATCTGAAGAGACCACAGGTCACAGCAAGAGCTGTGGGGAGGGGAACGTGGGGGTGGCAGAATCTGATTTGCAGGAAGAGCTTGTTCTGCACCCCTACCCACATTTCCACTGCCTGAGTGTCCCTAGCTGGGCTCCTCCTGCCCAAAACTGAGCCTCAGATAGGGCTCACTCAGGACCAGCCAAGCTGCTTTGTTAAGATAAATGCACTTCTTTTCTAAAGAGTTGTGGACTGAGATTAACCAGCTAATTAACATTTCAAAGATTAGGAATAAATGATCATAAATAGAATCAAATAATTTCCTCTGAAGTCTGTGGTTCAAGAGATCAGTGGGACAGGGCATGGGCAATTTACTCAAGTAATCATCTCTCCCTCTCTTTCCATCCCCATCCTCCACCTCTCCCTTTCCCTCTTATTCTCTGGCTCTGTCTTCTTGCCCAGGTCTCCCAAGCCTGGGTCAATAGTGTTTTCCCTCCCTTTCCTTTGCCTTTTGCCCTTTAACTAACCAGTCATCATCAAGGCCTTTCAGTTTATTTTTAGCATTCGTGTATTTGTTGACATTGTACTAACTTCCTTGACTCAAAAACACAGGAAAAAAACCCCACCAAATTAAACAACTTTGTCCTCAAATTTGATTCTGGATTTATGAATTGAGAATACATGGGGGGTATGAGATGGAATAAGATCTTTCCATTTGAACAGAACTTGGGGTGAGTTCTTTTGCATTGAGTCAAGGAACAAAGCTAAGTAATTAATTTCTACATGTCCCTAATGCAGAGCAATGGCTGTGGCAGTGGAGTGGATGTGAGAGACTTGGATCAAAACCCTCTTTGCCATTTGCAAGATTATGACTTTGAGGGGCACCAGGGTGGCTCAGTCAGCTAAACGTCTGACTTCAGCATGAGTCATCATCTCGTGGTTTGTGGGTTTGAGCCCCCCATGTCGGGAGCTCTGTGTTGATAGCTCAGAGCCTGGAGCCTCCTTCAGATTCTGTGTCTCCCTCTCTCTCTGTCCTTCTCCTACTCTCTCTCGCTCTCAAAAAACAAACCAAAAAAATGTATGACTTTGACCAAGTCCCTTAACTTCTTGGGGAATTACAATCTCAGACTCTGCTACTTAGCTCCAAGCTTCTGATTCCTAGGGACCAAAGACTATTTTAAAGGTACAACATTGTCTGCTGTCATCTGTGACAATAGTCCAGACTACTCCTCTAGCCAAACCCTCAAAGTCAGTCCCTTTCCATTCTGGATGATGAGATTGGCTCCCACATACAGCACCAGTACTGTGTGCCAGGCACTGTACTAAGCCTCAGTCATGTGGTGCAGGGTAGGGCAGTGGTTAAAAGCCCAGCCTCTGGGTCCAGAATACCTGTGCTTACTTCCTGGTCCTAACATTTACATCATTGTAATTTTGGGCAACTTACTTAGCCTCTCTGTGACTCATTTTCCTCATTTGTAAAGTGACAATAATGATGATAATAGTACCTACCTGTAAATTGTGAGCTTATTTAGAAAAAGAGTCTTTGCTAATGTAATTAAGGATCTTGAGATCATTCTGGATTTAGGGTGGGCCTGAAATCCAATGACCATGCCCTGATAAGAGAAAAGAGAGGGAAATGTAACACACACAGACACAGGGAAAAAGGCCATCTGCAGATAGTGATTAGAGAGGTGCAGCCTCAAGCCAAAGAATGCCAGGAGCCACCAGAAGCTGGAAGACACAAGAAAGAAATCTTGCGCTAGAAGAAAAGTCCCTGTACTCAGGGTACTTACAGTCTAGCAATTATAATGTCAGGCAGTATGATCTTGGACAAAAACATCTTCTTGGAATGGTGAGCTAGAAAGATCTTACATTTCCAGAGGGTCGAGAGGTCTAGGTAGATCAGCATGGCTTTCATCTGGAAGCCCATAGGAAGCTACCTTAGACTCTTGATCTAAGGACCATGGGAATGTCAGATAGGGCATTTCAGTCAGTTACGGGAGATTTCTGCAGCCACACAGTGGATGGATTCTGATAGGGAAAGGCACTGGAAAGGGTGAGAGGTATGAGAATAGTCTGTTGTAGCAGAGGTGGAAGTGACTGGACCAGAGTGGATATCGCCACAGAAGAGGGTGGGTCTAAGGCACCTGGAATGAACTGAGAAATTGAGAAAGGATCTTAAAAGCCTGGAGTGTGAGAACAATCTAAATGTGTGTGGCACCAAGAACAACTACTTGATGAAGGGAAAGAAGACAGGAGAAATGGTGCAGGGACTTTGACACTGGGATTTGGGGGAATGGTGGGGCCAGATTAGGACCAGTCCCTTGAACTTCAGTGACTGTCCTGTCACTGGGCTTTGTCAATGCTCACATTGAGGACCATAACACTCTACTGGTGTTTACTCACCAGCGCTTGTCTGTGTTTGTTCTTCTCTATGTGATGAGCCAAGCTTAGTCTGGATGTGACCCATCAAATTGGAAACGGTCTGAATTTAGTGAGTCACACAGGATCAGCAGAGTAAAATTTTGGTTGTTTTTGCCTGAAACCCACCACATCTGCCAAACTCCAAATCTTTTTATTCATGTGGTAAAATTTTAAGATATTACATCTTTGATATCATGAAGTAGAGATGCCAAGATTTCTCTGTTCAACAGAATTTGTTCTAAGGACAAAATTAAATAATATTGACCTTCACTTTAATAGGATGCTAACTATAGATGTCAGGATGGCTGTTGTGTAAGAATCAAAACGTCATTTTTTGTCTTTTGTTTTTTTCCTCAGAGCTAGCTAATTGGCTTGAAATCAGTTGGTTTTCTCAAAGCTTGGGTTTCCTTCAGTTTTGTGTCTCAAGTAAAGAGCTGAACTTTCTACCTTGTTCTCTCATCTTAAATAGTAACATTTTCTTGCTCATCATATGAAAGGGAAAAAATGGGAAGAAAGTGGTAATCTTGACTTTTCCAGTATAGTGAGACAATTCAAAGGAAAACAAACACTTTACCATTAGATATGATGGCATGTTTATTTTTGATAAAAAAAATGCTTCTTGAAATTGTTTTTTGAAATGGCATTTCACATTGTGTGATAGAAACCACATTTCTGTCATCCACAAGGCAAACGAAGGACTTTTCGAGGAGACTGGGAGAGGCAGTCACTGTGAATTTTCCATAACAGGGTTTGACAATAGCAGTAATGACATATGAAAGAGCTCTGGGGGCCACAGAAGAGGGGTAGTAACCTAAATGGTTCCCTTTTTATGAGCACATCACAGCTTAGTCCCACCTGGACCCCCATGTTTAGTGGTACATCTAAGACCACCTCCCAAGAAGATGTGATCAGGGCTTTGGAAAACTACTTGCCATAATCCATAGAAAATATGGTAGTATTTTAATTACTCCTCCCTGGTAATCTAGCCAGTTACATGAAAAATAAACTTAGCCATTATTTTTTTGATAATAAAGCTTTTAAAAATTGTGTATGAAAAATTCCTAAGCTTTCTAAGTTCTTTTTCTTGTCATATCTTTAATAGGAATATGATGAAAGTCTTCAATATATTCTAATAATATGGATGTCATTGAAAAGCTGGACAAATGTGGGAAAGTATATTTCCAACTGTTCAGGAATAATGATGTTAGTAAATTATCTCATTAGGAAATGGAAGAAACAGAGTCACATCAAGCTGTTTCTTACCTCAGAGCATTTGCAGCTGCTGTTCCCTTTTTCTGGAATGTTGTTACTCCTTCTCATTGCTGGTGTTTTCTCAACATCCAGGTCTCAGCTCAAATGTCACCTTCTTGGAGAGGCTCTCCTGATTCAATATAATTCTCCCACTGCAACTTTGCTGCATATTCCATTACTTAATTTCTTTTTTATTTTTTAATTTTTTAATGTTTATTTTTGAGAGAGAGACAGACAGACAGAGCATGAGAAGGGGAGGATCAGAGAGAGAGGGAGACAGAGAATCTGAAGCAGGCTTGGAACTGTCAGCAGAGAGCCCGACGTGGGGCTTGAACTCACAGACCGTGAGATCATGACCTGAGCTGAAGTCGGATGCATAACTGACTGAGCCATCCAGGTGCCCCTCCATTATTTAATTTCCATTAAACTGTAAACATTCCTTAGTTTTAATTTCTTCTTAGCATGTATCATGACCTGAAGTCACTTATTTATGACATCTGTTCTGGTTTATTTATCTCCCCAGCTAGATTGTGAGCTCTCAAGAGTGGGGGCCTTGTTGGTCTTTTTCACTACTAAGATTAGTGCTCAATGGTTGTGGAAGGAAAGTGAGATAGCAAAATTGTCATATTTATGAGACTAAAATAACTTAATAGGTAGATTTTTTTGGAATGGCTTAAGAGAGGGCATTTAAAATTCAATTAAAGTAGAAACATTGCTGCAGTGTGCTACCCTTGGGTATTAGATTTGTAATTGTTCATCCAAAGCTCTCTTGTTATGAGTTGTCATTGCCAATATTATACTTTGGAAACTGAGGCAGGTAGTAGCTAGGGGGTGCTCTTTTCCAAATTCCAGAACCCTGGCATCAAACAGGAGACTTCTGCCACACCAGTTATGATGTTTTTGCTTCAAAGTATTAAAATCTTGACTCTAATTGAGCTGAAGCATAAGTCTCATGGGAGGATTGGATCGGGGTTTGTTGTTTTACCAGTTCAAAATGCCAGCAAAAACTTAAGTTCTCTCTCCATCTCTGTGTTCTACCATCATTGAATGTCATTCTATCCAGGCAGGGCAATGTCTGAGGAAGATGAGAATGCTGCCTTTCTTTTCCTGAACTTGTCCCAGCAGCCTTCCTCCAGGATCTCATGGGCTATTTTTGGGTACACATCCATTGTTGAACTAGTCACTGGTAAGGGAATGAGATTATGCACAACAGTCAGTCTTGACCCTGAGCTGGAGGGTTGTTATCCTTTTCTCATGAGGTATGTGGGCTGCTTGGAGGAATGGCAAGCATCTGAACAAAGTTGAAGTTCTTTTGAGAAGGGAGAAGGGGAGGAAGTGCTGTATATTTCATCTATTGTTCCTGTGTTTGGAAGCAGTAGCTAATGGTTTTGTTAAAACTTTTTTTCCTAAGTTTTGTACTGTTTGAGCTGATGGGTGAAGATTGGTCAAGATACTAGAGGTTGATGAGCAGACTGGAGACCCATACAGTTACAGTTCTTTGGATTAAATCCAAGCTTCTGCTCAAGAGTTTAAGGAGGAGCTCCTGTTTCAGCATGCGGTGGCTGCTGCTGATCAAGAGGGAAACCCAGAGGGGGAGACTCAACCGGGCTTCTCTTTCAGCTGTTTTAATCTGATGTGTTGTCTTTAGAGAAGTGCAGTCTCTTCTGTAGAACCCATCTCATTCCACGTGCTTCTTTATTGCTTTATCCTATCCTTCTTCAAAGCCTAAGAAAAAAGTTTAGGGATAGTTTTAGAAGTTGAGAGAGAAAGAGAGTGAGTTGTTAGAATGGAGAGAATGGGGCAGCATTCCATTTCTT
Source organism: Paguma larvata (assembly GCA_030068075.1). Taxonomy (NCBI): domain Eukaryota; kingdom Metazoa; phylum Chordata; class Mammalia; order Carnivora; family Viverridae; genus Paguma; species Paguma larvata. Next base: position 46,248,333 of record CM057837.1, on the reverse strand, counting down.
GTTCACTTCTGCTATATGCTCTGTTTATAATGAGCAAAGTAATTTTTGCCTTTTATAGAATTCTTTGCTTTTTTATGTCCCATGACAGGTTGAGACTAAGAACAGAATAGATGAGATGATGTGAATGATGACATGTTCAAAACTCCACAGCCTCTACCCTATTACCAATTACAACATATAAATGTGGTTGAAATGCAAGGGGGTGTCAAGCCAGAAAACATCTTGGGGTAGTAGTAGTTTCATGTTTGATGATATATTCTGAATACTTTTTAACATCTTAAACATTTTGTGGTAGATTTGAGAAATGAGGACGATCCTTGCTTTTTGTTGTTACTTGTACCCTGATAGACCTATATGACTATTCAACTGCCAATTTGGGATTCTTCTTTCTCCTCATTGCTTATCTGACCACTGTCCATTCTTCTTACCACAGCCACTAATTCAGTCTTGGCCCTCATCACAGGACAAACAAATCCTTTTGTTTGTTTTCTTTTTTAATTTTTTTACTTGTTTTTTTTTTTTCTGTCAACAATGCTATGGCACGAGAGTATTGAAACTGTTTCGTGAAACTATTTGTTGTTACACCAAATATAGCAAGTCCATTTGCTGAATCTGGTTATGAAAATAAGGTGTTCTGAAGAGCCTAAGGCACACTAAAGAATTATTTTAACACAAAGTAATAGAAAGCTTCAGGTTATGTTCAAATATTAAAATGCCAAATATCTTAAATTTTCAATGTCTGATCATCTCTCCAGTCATACATGGTTTCTTAAGGAAGAGAGAGAAAATTCTGCCCAGGTATCAGTCACATGATTTACCTGAGAAATGGCTACCTGTGTTTCAACTCTGCTATCACCTCATGATTGTGAATCAGCTTTTATTTTCCTCACAGAAGTATGATGCTTTGGTAATTACTGTCTGTTACTAGCACCTAAGCGACTTCACTCTTCTACTTAAATGAGATTAAGGAGCAGTGGAGAGAAGACAAATTCTTTTGTTCTTGAATTATTTCCGTATTACTTTGCAAGTGTTTTATGGATAAAGATTAACTTTTATCTGTCTTCGTCTTGTGATAGCACAAGACCATACAGAGAGTGGAGGAAAATCAATGTTTGTTGACTTATTGATAATTTTTTTCCTGCTTTTCGTTCTAGAGTCTGGACTGAAGAGGTTTTGTTCCAGAAATATACTGATCATCCTTGGTTTCTCCTCTATCATGGCTGTGATTGCTTTGATTGCTGTGGGGTTGACCCAGAACAAACCATTGCCAGAAAATGTTAAGGTAACTCAAATCTTGAGGGGGTCTGGTTGGGGTCTGGGGGGGAAGGAGGTTATGGTAAATCAGAGCATTCATGAAGAGTGGAGGTTCTAGCCGCTCAGGAGCAAGTCAATATCCATTGGATTAGGGGGGTAAAATGGAAACAGTGTCCATTCTGGAAGAGAGACTACCTTGAATCAATTAGTGGTAGGAAGACAACTGTGTTTATGCGATAATTATTGTCAATACTTTAACAGAAACAAATACTTTATTCACTACATCCAGATATGTGCTGGTATTCTATGGTAATATTTTGTGCTGATATTCTCTGATTTAGAACTATCTCTACTTCTTACTCATTGTTTCATTGTGGATGTGTCATAACACTGTACTCTTTGTTCTTCTCACTCAATTACTACTGTCACCAAAATTTATTAGAGAGCATTGTATAAAGCACTTTGAAGGTCAAAGATTAGGGAAAAGATTTTTTCCTCATCTCCAAAATACTAAAGAAAGAAGCAAAATCAGTTTATAAAATGCAGAGAAAATATACATATATCAAATATAGGAATTTGAAATGAATTCATGGGTGGACAGATTTCTTGGGAAATTTCCACATTTGAGGAGCTAGTTAATATCATTAAAAATAGGAATGAAATTTTGCCATTTGCAACAACATGGATGAAACTAGAGTGTATTATCTAAGCGAAATAAGTCAGAGAAAGGCAAATATCATACAATTTCACTCATATGTGGAATTTAAGAAACAAAACAGATGAAAACAGGGAAAGGGGAGGAAAAATAAGACAAAAACAGAAGGAGGCAAACTATAAGAGACTCTTAAATACAGAAAACAAACAGAGGGTTGCTGGAGGGGAGGTGGGTTGGGAGAATGAGCTAAATGGGCAATGGGCATTAAGGAGGACACTTGCTGGGATGAGCACTGAGTGTTATATGTAAGTGATGAATCAATGGGTTCTACTCCTGAAATCAGCACTACACTCCATGTTAACTAACTTGAATTTAAATAAATAAATAAAAAATAATAAGGGTCATTAACTCTGCTGTGATTTATTTCTGCTTCCTTTCAAGTTCATCAAAGTAAAATTTCAAAAACATGAATATCTCACAAGTACCTTATAATGTGGTCATTATTATTTAATCTGTTAATTAATAAGCATATGGTAAATTTAAATTTATGTTGTAAGTATACCTTTTTAAACTTTCATTGAAATTAAATAAACCTACAAGTAAATAAAACTAAAAGAGCCCAGAATATACCAATATGCTAATGTTGTACATATTGGTGTATATGTACATGTAGGAGATGACATATCCAGAAGTTAACTTGACCATGGAGGCTTATGTGCAAAAGTATATTTTCTTGGATTCGAAGTTACTAAACTGCGAGACTGGAAAGATGGACGCATATGCCAGGTTTCTAAAACTTTTGCCACCCACCCAAATCAGTTGTTTTATAGCACAGGCCTGGATGTTACATTGGCATTCCTTTGTGACACAAACTCAACTCAGTGGAGCTGTGCACAGCAGCCCCTTTGTCAGCACAGAAGGCTGATATTATCTCATTGTCAATGGTCTCTTGCCTTTTAATGTTGAGTGATGTTGGCTCTCTTGGCAAAACTTCACTCACAGTTGAAGTCTCGTGACATCTTGGTTCTGCTATTTGTTTACCAGCTCCAAAAGTACATGCCTTCTTGATTTGACCTTTTTACATGTTCATTATTGCATCATTGGAGAGGGGGACTGCCTAGGAGGCAAAATCCATGACAGACCTGAGCTCTGTGTTCCCAAAGAATACTTCTTCCAATTGCAGTGGTCACCATTGACTCTGTTGTGATTCTGTGTTGTGTTGGACCCACAAAATGGAACAAAGTCTGTAAATAAAAGGTATGAATATTTGAAGAGTAGACACTGGCATATGAAATGAATCTTTAAAGCAATATCACTGGTTTATTTAACACAAAGATCAATTTATATATGCAAATTAGCCATTTATGAAGGTCATATATTAATTTTAATAATGCTGGCATATATCGAGGGCGAAAGTATTTTAGGAACTTGTCTTTGTGATGACTTTAAGCTCTGTATGCTGCCTAATTTGATAGTCATTAGCCATATGCAGCTATTTCAACTTAGTTAAAATAAAATAAAAGATTTTGTTCTTTAATTGTGCCAGCCATATTCCATTTTTCAATAGCCCCATGTGTCTGGTGGCTACTAAATTGGACAGTGCAGACATAGAACATTTCCCATGCTGCAGAAAGTTTAATTGGACATTGCTACTTTGGAGCATACTCTCTGATAATATCTCTTAAATCATTCAAAACTAAGTTTGATGAATAAGGTGTATGATGAAATATTATACAATCTAAAATAAGGAGCAATAAATGAGACTCTTTTCTTGGGTGGTTTGTAAACTAATACCAAGATCATCCCAAATATCATGAGCTACTTAAGTGCTTTGAGTAGTTTGTTGGAATAAATTTATTTCCTTTCAAAAATGATGATTTTAAGGATAACACTTATTTTGATATTTGTACCTGGTACATTTGTTTGAAAAACATATAACATCAGACTTCTAGGGAAGATGGAGTAGGAGGACCCTAAGCTCATCTTGTCCCATGGAACAAGATAATACTTACATCAGTGTAAGTAACCCAGAAAGTGATCTGAAGACTGGCAGAACAGACTCTCTACGCATCACAGAGGGTAGGAAGGGAGGAGATGTGTTCTGAAGCTAAATGGACCTGTGCAACTCTCAGTGGGAGGGAAGAACAATACAGGCATGGAAAGGGAAGAGGACAAGCCTCTCACACCAAGCACCCCAGGCATGGGGATCCTGCATGTAAAGCAGGGTCCTAATTTCCCAGGTTCTTATAATCAGCAGGATTAACACCTGGAACTTTGAAAATTAGTGGGCTCAGTTCTGGAAGAGCCAGAATGGTGAAAGGAAACTGAGTCCTCAGCAGATAGCTGGGAATAGCACAACAAACAGCCCCTGGAGATACAACATAGAAGCAGCAGTTTGAAAATCACCTGTGCACAAAAGGGAGATTTGTTTACTAATCAGAGCATCAGAGCATGTGCTTGGAAGGGCGGGGATTATTGGGAAACTTCTCCAGGAACAAAGAAGCTCGTAGATGCCATCTCCCTACCCCACCTCCCAACATAAACACATGTGAACCAGCACTGTTCCAACGCTACCTCACCTGCTAACAGCCTGCCCCACCCCCCTTGTGTCTCCTGAGGACATGCAGATGTCTCACTCCTGGTCTTCTATCACAACAGACCTTGCTAACACAACCCACCCAGCCCCCAAGTACTTCTTGGAATCCACTCCCTCCAATCCAGCCGGCCTTGGTTCTGGGGCTACAGATCCCTTTACACAGCAGACCTATGCAAACCTTGCTAACACTGTGTGCTCCAGGCCCCCGGCCCCACATTCTTCTATGTACCTGCCCAGTCCAATATGCCCTTGGCCAGAGCCCATCCAAAGTGGTGCAACAAGCCTAGCAGTGTGCAAGCAGCCCTAATGGCTCAGCACCACTCCAAAGTGACTCCTGCCTCAGGGAGAGGAGAATATAACCATTCACACCAGTCTGACTCAGCCCCAGCAGTGGGATGGGGCAGATATCTAGTCTGACTGTAGGCCCCATCAACTAATGAAAGTCTCTTAGAAGGCAACACAAGAAACACCCTACAGTTTGGTGCCACTGCATCTGTAGCAAACTCCTGGTCTGACTCATCTCAAGCCAAAGGTGGCCCTAGACTGGCCCATTAACAACACAGGGACCAAACCCTGGTCACAACAAGCAAAGGGAGCCATCACAGACAATTGGACTGAAGGCAAAAGTGGCTCAGCCACAACAGCAGGGCACACACATCACACAAAGGAGACACCCCTGAAGTGCCAGGTTCTGGTGAACAGGGAACACTGCATGGCAGGGCATGACAAGATCTCTTCTTCATAAAACCATTAATTTAAAGTACAGGGGATGTAGCTGTCTTTCTTAACACACAGAAGAAAAAGATGCAGAGAATTAGACAAAATGAGGAGACAGAGGAGTATGTCCCAAATAAAAGAAGAGGACAAAATCACAGCAAGAGACAACAAACAGAGATAAGTAATATGCCTGACAGAAAATTTAAATTATTGGTCATAAAGATACTCACTGGACTTGAAAAAAGAGTGACACCCTTAACAAAGAAATAGAAAACAAAGAACCATTCAGAGATGAAGTACTCTAGAAAATACACTAGATGGGATAAATAGTAAACTAGAGGAAGCAGAAGAATGGATCAGTGACCTGGAGAGCAGAGTAATGGGAAACTATCAAGCTGAATGGGAGAAAAAAATAAAAACAGACTCAGAGAACTCAGCAACAGCATCAAGCATAAAAACATTTGCATTATAGGGCTCCCAGAAAGAGAAGAGAGAGGGAAGGGGCAAGGGAGGGCAGAAAATTTCTTTGAAGAAACAGCTGGAAACTTCCTGAATCAGGAGAAGGAAACAGAAATCCAGATCCAGGAGGATCTCTTTGGGTGGTCAGGAAAGACCATAGGCAGGAGTAAGAAAAGTAGGAAGCATGAACCCATGAACTGCAAGATCGTGATCTGAGCCAAAGTCGGACACTTAGTCGACTGAGCCACCCAGGTGCCCACAGAATACACATTCTTTTCAAGTGCACACAGAACATTCTCCAGAATAGATCACATATTAGGCTACAAAACAAGTCTCAATAAATTAAAAAATATTGAAGTCTTACCATGGATCTTCTCTGACTACAACATTATGAAACTAGAAATCAACCACAAGCAAAAATCTGAAAAGAGCACAAATATATGGAGGTTAAAGAACATGCTACTAAACCATGAGCAGGTCAACCAAGAAATCAAGGAGGAAATAAATACATGGAGACAAATACGAATGAAAACATAACTGTTCAAAATTTGGGGGATGCACCAAAGCTGCTCTAAGAGGGAAGTTCATAGCAATGCAAGCCTAACTCAAAAAGCAAGAAAAATCTTAAATAAAAAATCTAATCTTACACCTAAAGGAGCTACCAAAACAAAACTCCAAACCAGTAAAAGGAAGGAAATATTAAAGATTAGAGCAGAAATAAATGCCGAGGAAACTAAAAAGACAATAGAACAGATCAATGAAACCAGAGCTGGTTCTTTGAAAAGATCAACAACTTGATAAACCTTTAGCCAGGCTCATAAAAAGAGAGGGGGGGGGGTGACTCACATAAACAAAATCAGAAATGAAAGAGGAGAAATACCAATACCACAGAAATATAAAGGATAAGAGAATATTATGAAAATTATATGCCAACAAACTGGGCAACCTAGAAGATATGGACAAATTCCTAGAAACATAGTCTCCCAAATTTGAATCAGGAAGAAATAGAAAATTTGTGTAGACCTATTACCAACAATGAAATTTGAATCAGTAATTTCAGTTTCGGTTTCTCCCAACAAACAAAAATTCAGGACCAGACAGCTTCATAGGTGAATTCTACTAAACATCTATGTATGTATGTATGTATGTATGTGTGTGTGTGTGTGTGTATCAAAGATTTTATTAAATCTCTATAGCCAATATGAGGCTCAAATTTATAATCCTGAAATCAAGAATCACATGCTCTACCAACTAAGCCAGCCAGGTGCCCCTCTACCAAACATTTAAAAAGCTAATATCTATTTTTCTCCCAACTATTCCAAAAAATAGAAGAGGAAGGAAAGCTTCCAAATTCGTTCTATAAGGCCAGCATTACTCTGATACCAAAACCAGATGAAGACACTGCAAAAAAAGACAACCAGAGGCTAATATCTCTGATGAACATAGATGCAAAAATCCTCAACAAAATACTATCAAACCAAATCCAACAATATATTAAGTCATTCATCACAATCAAGTGGGATTTATTCCTGGGCTGCAAGGTGGTTCAATATTCACAAATAAATCAACATGACATATCACATCTGCAAGAGAAAGGATAAAAACCATATTATCATCTCAGTAGATGCAGAAAAAGAATGCAACAAAGTACAATATCCACTCATGACAAAAACCCTCAACAAAGTATGTTTAGAAGGAACATACCTAAACATAATAAAGACTTCATATTAAGAAAAACCCACAGCTAGGGTGCCTGGCTGGCTCAGTTAGTAGAGCATGTGACTCTTGATCTTGGGGTTGTGAATTCAAGCCCCACTATGCGTATAGATATTATGTAAAAATAGTATCTTAAAAAAAAAAAACCCACAGCTAATAGCTCAATAGTGAAAAGCTTTTCCCCTAAGGTCAGGAATAAGACATGATGGTCACTCACCATTTTATTCAACATGGTACTAGAAGTCCTAGACACAGCAATCAGATAAGAAAAAGAAATAAATGGTATCCAAATTAGTAAGGAAGAAGGAAAACTTCCACTATTTGCAGATGACATGATACTATATGTAGAAAACCCTAAAGACTCCACCAAAAAACTACTAGAACTGATAAATGAAGGTCAGAGGATTAAAAATCAATATACAGAAATCCACTGCATATCTATACACTAATAAGGGGTGCCTGGGTGGCTCAGTTGGTTAAGAGGCCGACTTCGGCTCAGGTCATGATCTCACGGTCTGTGAGTTCGAGCCCCGCGTCAGGCTCTGTGCTGACAACTCAGAGCCTGGAGCCTGCTTCAGATTCTGTATCTCTCTCTCTCTCTGCCCTTCCCCTGCTCATACTCTGTCTCTATGTCTCTCAAAAATAAATAAACGTTAAAAAAAAGAAGTAACAGAAAGAGAATGTAAGAAAGTAATCCCTTTACAATTGCACCAAGAAGAATAAAATGCCTGGGAATAAACTTAACCAAGGAAGTGAAAGACTTGTACTCTAAGAACTATAAAACACTGATGAAAGAAATTGAAAATGACACAAACAAATAAAATATATTCCATGCTCATGGATTGAGAGAACCAATATTGTTGAAATGTCCATACTACCCAAAGCAATCCACAGATTTACTGCAGTCCCTATCAAAATACTAACAGTATTTTCATGGAACTAGAACAAACAATTCAAAAATGTGTATGGAACCACAAAGACCCTGAATAGTCAAATAGAAAAAGAAGAACAAAACCAGAGGTATTACAATCCCAGATTTCAAGATATACTACTCATCAAAACAGTATGACACTGGCACAAAAATAGATACACAGATTAATAGAACAGAATCAGCCCAGAAACAAGCCCATAATACTAGAAGAGAACACAGTAATTTCTTTGACATCAGCTGTAGCAACATTTTTCTAGATATATCTTCTGCAGCAAGGGAAACAAAAGCCAAAATAATATATTGGGATTTCGTCAAAATAAAAAGCTTCTGGACAGCAAAAGAAACAATGAACAAAGCTAAAAAAGATACAGATCAGGGAAATGTAAATCAAAACCACAATGAGATACTACCTAACACCTGTTGGAATGGCTAGACTCAAAAATACAAAGAACAACAAGTGTTGGTGAGGATGTGGAAAAAGGGAACCATTGTGCACTGTTGGTGGGAATGCACTCTGGGACACTATGGAAAGCACTGTGTGGAAAACACACACACACACATATATGATACATACATATATCATGTATATGGAATATTATTAAGCCATAAACAATGAAATTTTACCATTTGCAACAACATAGATAGTGCTAGAGAGTATAATGCTAAGTGAAATAAGTCAGTCAAAGAAAGACAACTACCATGTGTTTTCACACATGTGTGGAATTTAAGAAACAAACAAAAAAGAGATAAACCAAAAATCAGACTCAACTACAGAGAACAAACTGATGGTTACCAGAGGGCAGGTAGGTGGGAAGATGGGTGAAATAGATGAATGAGATTAGGAGTACACTTATCATGATGAGCACTGAGTAATGTGTTGTGAATCACTATATTCTACGCCTAAAACTAATATAACATTTTATTTAACTATACTGGAATTAAAATAAAATAAAAATATGTAACATCATGTCTTTATGACCATACATTATTCAGCAGCTCTTTGTTCACAGATTCACATATCAACAATTATGTATTAAGTATCTGTGTTAGGCACTGGGCTACACAATTGTGTATATAGATATGATTGAGCTTACTATCTGGGGAAGGAAACACATTTTATAGATGGCACAAATTATTAATTATAGTTGTGATGAGTGCCACCAAGTGAAAGCCAGGAAGTCTTCTTTGAAAGAAATGACATTTACAATGTTTGAAGTATGATTAGAAGTTAGCTGAGTTAGAGGTGCCTGTGTGGCTCAGTTGGTTAAGTGTCTGACTTCAGCTCAGGTCATGATCTCATGGTTCATGAGTTTGAGCCCCACGTCTGGCTCTGTGCTGACAGCTCAGAGCCTGGAGCCTGCTTCAGATTCTGTGTCTCCCTCTCTCTCTGTCCCCTGCCACTCACGCTCTCTCTCTCTCTGTCTCTCTCTCAAAAATTAATAAACATTTAAAATATTTTTTTATTTTTATTTATTTATTTTTCTATGAATTGATATAATTTAATATTTTACAATAAACGTCTTCACACTGAACATATATTTTATAACATACACCATCCACTTAGCTAAATATATTGAAAATTTCCCATACTATTAAATGATATTCTGTAACATAATTCTAAATGACTGCAGAATTCCATAGCAGAGATATAACACTATTGAAATAATTGCTATTTTTATTTTTTTGTTTATTTGCTTGCTATTACATTTTTAAAAAAGGGAATATGTACCTTACTTTTAGAAGTTAGCTGAGTTAGGGGCACCTGGGAAGCTCTGTTGGTTAAACATCCAACTCCTGATCTTCGCTCAGGTCTTGATCTCAGTGTTGTGAGTTCAAGCCCCACCTCGGGCTCTGCGCTGGGTGTGAGCCTACATTTAAAAAAAAAAAGAGGGGCACCTGGGTGGCTCAGGCGGTTAAGCGGCCAACTTCGGCTCAGGTCATGATCTCACGGTCTGTGAGTTCGAGCCCCGCGTCGGGCTCTGTGCTGCCGGCTCAGAGCCTGGAGCCTGCTTCAGATTCTTTGTCTCCCTCTCTCTCTGCCCTTCCCCCGCTCATACTCTGTCTCTATGTCTGTCAAAAATAAATAAATGTTAAAAAAAAAATAAAAAAAAGAGGAAGTTAGCTGAGATAGAGATGGATAGAGAGTATTCCAAGCAAAAGGAAAGCAAGTCCAAGAATCTCACAGTTAAAGTTGGTGAGGGAGGTGGTACAGTCAGTTTTTTGCAAGTCAGGTTGAGGACTTTGGTTTTAATCCTAAGAGCAATGGGAAGGACAGTAACATCAGATTCGTGTTTTGAAAAGATCACTCTGGCTGCAATGAAGCAGAGGGTGGGAGAATAAGAGCAGATGTAGGAGACTAGGTTATTACGGTTGTTTGGAAGGAGGAGAAGGTTTTGAGTTAAATTTTTGAAGAAAAATGTGTTTGTTTTTGACATATTGGCCATCCAAGGAGAAATGTCAAAGCAGCAGTTGGATATTCAGATCTAGACCTCATAGAAGAGGTGTAGACCCACACTGCTCATTAGAAGTATAATGCAAGCCCCATTTTAATTTTTCTAGGAGCAACACTTAAAAAGTAGAAAGAGATGAAATTAATTTTGATAACAATGTAATTAATTAAATGCATTGATTAAATTTTAATGCAGTACAATTCATTACATCCAAAATATTATTTCAACATTTCATCAAAATGAAGAATTATTAGTGAAATATTTCCCGTTTTTTTTCACGCTATTTTCAAAATCCATTGTGATTTTTAACTTAAATCACATATTAATACAGACTGTGGTTGGCCCTTGAACAACACGAGGGGTTAGGAGTATCATTCCCTGCCACATAGTCAAATATCCATGTGTAACTTTTGATTCCCCAAAAGCTTAATTGCCTACTCTTGACCAGAAGCCTTACCAATAACATAAACATAAAATATGATTTACACATATTTTGTATGTTATATGTATTATATACTGTATTCATACAATAAAATGAGCTAGAGAAAAGAAAATGTTAAGAAAATAATAAGGGGGTGCCTTGGTTGCTCACTTGTTAAGCATCTGACTTCAGCTCAGGTCATGATCTCTCTTCTCTCTCCACCCCTCGCTCACTTGCGTGCGCTCTCTCTCTCTCTCTCAAAAAAAAATTATAAGAAGAGAAAAATAAGATAAAAACAGAGAGGGAGGCAAACCATAAGAGACTCTTAAATAGAGGGTCAAACTGAGGGTTGCTGGAGGGGTGCAGGTGGGGGATGGTCTAAATGGGTGATGGGCATTAGGGAGGGTACTTACTGGGATGAGCACTGGGTATTATATATAAGTGATTAATCGCTAGGTTCTACTCCTGAAACCAAGACTATACTGTATTTTAACTAACTTGAATTTAAATAAATAAATTTTTTAAAAAAGAAAGTCATAATAAGAGAAAATACATGTATGGTATTGTGCTACATTTATTGAAAAGAATCCATGTATAAATGGACCTGCATAGTTCAAACTTGTGTTGTTCAAGGGTCAACTGCAGTTAACATTTTAAGTGATCAGTAGCCACATGTGGCGAGTGGCTGCCTTATTGAACACTTTGGGTCTAGACTAAAGCTATGGCTCTTATGTCATTGAGGTATTTAAGTCCTAGCAGCATATGAGAATATAGGAAAGGAGTAAAAAGCAAGACCAGGGCAAGGACCAAGTCCTGAGGAATTATATCATTCAAATATAGTGCTTGCAGTTTATAAATCATCTTCATTTTTTCTTCCCAGCAGTGCTGGGAAGAAAGGAAGTGAGGAATGAAAGATTATCCTCATCTTACAGATAAACAAAATGAGGGCCTTCGAGGTTCTCTTGCACAAGGCTCAGTGTCTCATAGATTACTGCAAGGATTAAGTGGGATAAGTAAATGCAAATGCGAAGTGCCGAGCAGGAGTCCTGGCCCACTGTGGACACTCAGCCACTGATAGCTCATATATTATCATCTTTGCAGCCTGTCTGCCTGGTGACAAATTGCCATTTTATCCCTGCTTCTTCCCATCTAACTCACTCTTGTCTAACCCACCCTTGTCTAACCAGGTCAACCCTCCCATTCTGCTGATGCAGTCCTGTCATCTTCCTACCAGACCCAGTTTGGGTTCAGCCTTACTGGGGAGGTAGTGGTCTCATGCCCATACCACATCTAGTGAAACACAAGAACTCCTTCTTATACTGACGTGTTGTTTACTTGCCCAGCCACCCAGGTGGTAAGCATATTGAGGACAGGGCCTGGATTTCATTTGTCGTTGCATGCATTTTATTATTCATGCACTCAACTTACTTAATAAACAGTCATTGACCACCTACTCTTATTTTAGGCCTTGGGTAAATGGCAATGAGCAACACTGGCAAAGTCCTTACTTTCAGGGAGCTTATAGACTAGTGGAAGAGATAACCATTCATCAAATAATCACAAAATACATGTTAAATTATAACCAGCACAGCATCTGACTTGGTTGGCTCATAGATGTTTGCTGGCTCAGTGAATAGAGTAACATCTTAAACAGGTAAAACTGCCTCCTCCTTGGATGTGAAGAGCATGTGAAGGACCAGCCTGATGGCAGACTTGTCAATGTGGGAGGCAGGCCTCCGCCTCCAAATCCCCTGGAGACCAGAGTTCTCTATTCTCATCCTCAGCCCCAACTCAGTTTGAACCTCCAGGTAGCAGGGTTTGAAAACCTACCTGTTGAACATGTATTCTGGGACATTCTCATGCCCTTAAAGTCTGGGAACCAACTATCCCCTAGACACACAATGATGACTTTCAAAAAACAGGCCTTGATGAACTAAGTATCCCCTGGAAAGGTGCCTTGGTCCTCTTGGACCTGGATGGGGAGGTGGCTTTTCAGATCTACTCAGTTCATCACTTCCTTAATTTCCTGCTCATTAGTGAACACTGGCGTTTAGTGAGTTACCAGATACTCCTTGTAGCACAAACATTCTACATTCTGGCACACACAGATCCCCACAGAGTTCTCTCGAAGGCACCAGACTGACCCAATACCAAACCACATGCCTTCATTAACAGCCGTCACTTCTGTGGAATGCCTGCTGGCTCAGGGACCAGATGGTTTTGATTTCAGTCTCAGATCTGCTACTTTATGCTATGAGATTTGGGCAAGTAGGGTTCTCTCTCTATGCCTCAGTTTCCTCATATTAAAATGGAAGTGGTTGTGAGGATTTATAAGCAATAATACCAGTGAGTCACTCTTCAGAGTATCTAGCACATCAGAAGCCCTCAGTGGAGACCAGCTGTCTACACTACTTTGAGGGAGATGATTTCTAGGGAACTAATCTGTTTTAGGCTGCTAATCTGCTAAGGTCACTGAGCTGGTGCTCAGGATTTCTGGCTGCTGGTAAAGGGTAGTGGCCTGTCCCCATACATCTGCTTTTTCACAAGGAATTAAAGTGCTCTTTTTAGTTAAGCATTTGTGATTGTATCTTTTTATGGAGAATTTGGAAGGATTTGCTCCAATTTTGAATCTCAAATACTCCTGGAAAATATCTGTATTATTTGTACTCCACTGGATTTTAATGTTGTCTTGTTTAAAAAACAATACCTGTTGATGGATGGTGGTAATGTTTGCACAAAAGGGTGAATGTACTTCATGCCACTGAACTATACACTTTTTTAAAATGGTAAATTTATGTTCAGTGTATTTTACCACAGTTAACAGACAAACAGCAATAAGACTGTGGTTTGTATTGAAAGTCTAGTAATTCTAAGAAAAAAGAAAGGCAGAAAATGGTCTCCAATTGTTTACAGGCCCTGCTGGCATTGCTGTAGCTAATGGAGACCTGATTTGTTTATAGAGTACTAAGTCAAATTCAAAAGGATTAGTTTTGTTTATTCGAAAGGACTCAACTGAAACAGACTGATGAGGTTGCTAAAAGTACAGTTAAAGCTACAGAGACTTTTAAGAAAGATTCTAAAGAACCAATGTGTTTGAAATGACCAAGGGAAGTTAATTATCATACGGTTGCCCATGTTACCTGGCTTATGGGTTTTTTAGGTGGTGATAGTGGTAGTGGTGGAACTCAACCCAAATGGCACTACTTTATATTAGACTGTGAATATTAACTTCTTTTGAGACTGGAAGGAGTTCAGGAACCATATAACTCTAACCCCCCTCATTCATTCATTCGATTCAGCAGTTGTCTGTTGAATTCCTTCTTTGTGCCTAACATGTGGTAGTGTATACTGTGGAGGATGCTGGATATACCATGGTAAGCAAAATAGATCTGCCTGAACAATGTACCTTACACACTTATTGGGAAGACAGACAATCAAACAGCCACACAGAAATGTAGTTACACATCATGGTAAGTGCTGTCTTTAGAGCAAAAGTACAGGTATTCTGAGCCATGGATTAGGAGGGTAGAGTCAAATTTGAGGTCAGAGAAGGCTGGGATCTCAGGTGAAGGGCATCCTGGGCAAAGGCTGTGGAACAGAAGCTACCTGGCCTCCAGGGAACCGAGGGCAGGTCGGTGTGATGGCAGGTGCTTCTGAATGAGAAGACTGAAGTTGCACATCCCACTTCTGCAGAGCCAAGAATACAAGTAGATCATTGATGCTCTAGTCTTCTGTTTATTTCCACATCTAGGGACATTTACTCAGACTCCTGGACCTGTGATATTTGTGCAGGTAGAATTACTTCCATCTTAAGAGGAGTTTTGGCCCACCTCTACATGACCTCTAGTCTCTGTGGGCTCAGGGTCTGTTGCCACCTGCATCTCCAGGTCTTCACCAAAGGCCCTACATTGGCCTCTCCATGAACTAAGCAAAGTCATTTTTACTGTTCCTTTTTCTAGAACACTGCTTCTATTCACTCAACACAGTTTAGGAAGATTGGTTATGATTTTAAAATCATGTGCATGGTAAAAAAACAGCTTACGATAAAATTGTATGCAACAGTAAGATTTCAGCTATATAAAAATTTATGCATTTAGGAAAGACTGAAAGGAGATAAATCAAAATGATGGTGATGTCTACTTGGTAGGATCTTAAGTATCTTTTTACCCCTTTCCCCTTCATTTCCTAGATGCTAGTTAATAAATATTTAGTACTTTTAAGATAGAAAGTAATATTGAAATAATATTAGGGGAATGTCATATCTCTTCATCATCACACAAATCTTTGATTTTTCTTTAATGTGAAGAACAGACTCATAGGGGCTTTTAGAAGTGTTTTAAGTATGAGCTACAGAAACACTGAGTAAGAGTGATAGGATGGCACACAGCAAAGCATTTGTCAAAGCATTTCTGTTAGGTAGAGATTTTTATCTTTTTAATTTTTTTTATTTTAATTTTTTTAATGTTTATTTTTCAGAGAGAGACAGAGCATGAGCAAGGGAGAGGCAGAGAGAGAGGGAGACACAGAATCCGAAACAGACTCCAGGCTCTGAGCTGTCAGAACAGAGCCCGATGCGGGGCTCCAACTCATGAACTGTGAGATCATGACCTGAGCTGAAGTCGGATGCTTAACCGACTGAGCCACCCAGGCGCCCCTAGAGATTTTTATTTTAAACAGAATTCTGTTGTCATGGAGTCTAGGGAATGCTGGCTCAAACAAAGTTAGGCGAGTTTCTCCACCACCAGACTTCTCTGAAGCATTCACTACCTAGTGGGTTTGTGAGGCCAGGAGAGAGAGAGAGAGAGAGAGAGAGAGAGCGCGCGAGCAAGTGCATTCAGCTTCCCCCAAATTTCTGGGAAGGTTTATTTTCCTGGATGCTTGCAGGCTTTGTGCTCCCTGGCACATGCACTGGAAATGCTGCTGTGAGAAAGAAACAAAAGGCAGTGGCCACCAGGGACCCACACGGGTCTCCTAAGGCCTTCACTGTCTGTACTTGTTAGGCGAATCGTCAGATTGTACTGGACGTGGTTTCTCATCTATCAAATACAGAGATTAGATGGAATGAACTTCTAGCTCTAAGATGGGCCAGCTATGAAAATGAGTAAAAACACTGACAGTTTTGTAACAATGAAAGGCAAACTTCCAAAATGCTCAAACAGAATGTTCATACAGTCAAGCTTTATCTGTCCCTCAAACAGCAAGTGATGCCAGTTCTTTACTCTGCAAACCACTTCCGAAGACAAAAATATTTGGCACAGTTCAACAGATTAACATTCCAGTCCACTGTATACACAAGGTGAAATGTCCTCAATGCCCGCGTTACAGTATACGCTGCCACCTTCTCAAACACTTGACCAACGAAATGTAGTGAAAACTATCATTTCATAGCCACCTCCCTGTGTAAGACCTTCAAGAAGCAGGATGATAGAAGTAAGTCTGATTTCCTTTACTGGAAATTGACTTTCATGTCAACAAAGACAGAATAGATTGTCCTGCTTCCAGAGAGAGGCTGCTTGCTGCTGCTGCCTCGATAGATTTTATCATCTGCTGCTGTGGTTGGAACATTTTCTGGCAGGAAGAATTCACGGACCCTGCTAGGGAACAATAGAGTTTTCTGCTGTGCAACCCCTGAGCCTCCTTCTCCACTCTGGGAGGCTTCCCACGGTTCCAAAGGCCCCAGACCCCAGGCATTCCACTCTCTGCCTGCAGTAGTCACTGCCTAAGTCAATTCTTGGTTTCCTCTCACTGCAAGCCTGCTTACAGAGCGGTCTATCCAGCTTGCTTTCTTGCCAAGTATACAGGCCTTTTTCTTTTTAAGGGCATAATAACTCATTGCCACAGGGACTCCGGCTGTGTGTAACTAAGCCGAGAACCCTGTGGAGGTTATAGGGGGTCAAGGATCCTCCCACTGCTGCACACGGATACTCCCTAATCTGGAAAAACAGAATAAAGCTTGACACCTCAGCAGACTCCACTTATACCCCTTCCCAGTGGTCCAGGGAGGTCTCTTGAATCATCATTCTTGTCTTCTTTTCTCCCTAAAAGTTCTTAGGTTCTTACCAAGTAATAAGACAGTGTGGGAGGATATATATAAAACAACTGCTGAGTTGAGCATTATCAAGAGGCAGACCACACTTTGAGGCCCACAGTAGCAAAGTGTGATGAGAGTGATTGGCTCACATTGCAGAAGTGCTTCCTCTTTTTCTCTTCCTTCTGCTTCCCCATTGACTTTCCTTCATGTTTCTCTCTAGTATAGGGCTGATAAATAAAAGTACACGTGCCATCGTGCTCTCCTCACAAAACCATGTCAGACGTTGTTATTCAATCATGGCATTTTTCCTGTTTGAACTTAGGGATGTAACCAAAGATGATGACCAAATGATCAAAAAAGGCATTCGGCAGTCTACCCCCAGCTAGATATCCAAAAGAAATGAGAGCTTATATTCACAAAATGACATGTGCAAGAGTGTTCCTGGCAGTTACATGCCCAAGAGTCCCAAACTGGAAACAACTCAAATGTCCATCAATAATAGAACGGATAAAAATATAGTGCATGCAATAAAAAATGAAATATTCTACAGCAACAAAAAAAGATGAACTATCGCTGCACACAGTCTGGGAGCATCTAAGAGACAGTATAGAGCAAAAGAAGCTACACATAAGAAGGCACACAGTGTGAGTCCCTTTATTGGAGCTCAAAAATAAGCAAAACTCACCTGTGGTGATAGAATCAAGACAATGTTACCCTCAGGAGAAACTGAGAGGGGTACTAGGAAGCCTTCTCAGGAGTAGAAAATCTTCTGAATCTTGATATTGGTGGTGGTGTATATGGATGTGCACATACATATGCAAAAATTCATTGGGATGCACACCTAAAATCTCCGCACTTGGCTGTAGTTATCCTTACAAGGGGATCAGTTTGAGAACCGTGGTTCTGCCCTTGCTCTATAGAGCACGAGGTCTTGGGCGTGACTCTGACCCAAATCCAGGCTCGGTCACCTATTGCTCTGTATCTTGAGTAAATTACTTAACCTCTTTGTACTTCAGTTCCTCACCTATATAGCATGGATGAAAACAGTACCTACACTACAGCACTGTTTTGAGGGTCAAACCAGATAACTCTTATGAAAAGCTTCATACAACATCTCCCTGGTACATTTAACATACTCCTGAAACGTAATGTGAGGACTTTGTTCTTTCCCCCCTTCTCCTCTGACCATCTAGTTCTTTCTCATACTGACTCTCCCCTCTGCCTTCCCACCGTCTTTCTCCCTTTATTCTTCCTTTCATACCCCCTTAGTCACAAAAGCCCAAAACATGAAAATACATATTTTTTAAAATTTATTGAATACAACGTATAGTTATATTCATAATTAATAAGCAAGCAGCAAGCATGCTTAGTATTTTCTATGTGTCTTTTCCAAAGCCCAGGCCATATACCACATCAATTAAATCATACATCTGGGGGCGGAACACAGGCATCAGTAGCCTCTGAGGCTCTCTAGGTGATTCTGACATGATTCCAGTGTGCACACAAGTTTGGGCACTACCAGATTCATGGTTTTCTATTCCATCCATACTGTCTCAGCTGCCTCAGCATATAGTTCTGATTCCTGGCTGGCCATTAGAGTCACCTGAGAAGCTTCTAATTCATACTGAGTCTCAGGCCCCTTCATGGGTAAGGCCTGGATATTTCTAATGTGCAACCAGTGTTAAAGACCCACTATTCTATAGGGATTGGTGTCCTGGTAGGTCTTGTGATCAGGGCGACACCAGGCATACCCCCTCCACCCCCATGTCCGTCTTGAATTAAAATACTTCTCATGTTTTTGAAAACTCCTGTCTTTGTCTCCTTTCTGTTGCAAGCTGAGTATAGAGAAGAATAACGTAATGCTGATAAATTCTTGATTTGTTTTACCCTCAGTATGGGATTGTGCTGGATGCAGGCTCTTCTCACACGAGTTTGTACATCTATAAGTGGCCAGCAGAAAAGGAGAATGATACAGGGGTGGTGCACCAGATAGAAGAGTGCAAGCTGAAAGGTAAGATGAAGGAAAGGGGGAGGGGAGACAGTGGGGCGTGAGAACACGAGAAGAATGTACATGAGAACATGTGTGGCAAGTGGAACACATGAGAAAAAGGAAGTTGGGTAAAAGAACATAGTGGAGCTGCTGTTGTTGCTATTTTATTGTTATTATAAAAATAATATTGAAATCAGTCCTTAACGATGGAGCCCTTGAGGAAGAAACAAACTTAAAATCTCTTGAGTAATATGGTAGCTCTCATCAACCAGACACTTCTGTGTGGCATGCACCAAGTGCTGCAGATGCAGTATTTCATCCTCACACTCTCCCTTTGACATATGGAATATTAGTCCCATGGCTTAAAAATGAGGATCGGGTGCCTGGGTGACTCAGTGGGTTAAGTGCCCAACTCTCCATTTCAGCTCAGGTCATGATCTCATGGTTCATGAGTTCAACTCTTGCGTGGGGATCTTCCTGCTTGGAATCCTCTGTCTCCCTCTCTGCCCCTCCCTCAGTCATGCTCTCTCTTTCTCAAAATAAATAAACTTTAAAAAATTTTTTAAAATATAAAAATGAGGGTATTGAGATTAAGAGAGGTTATGCCACTTGTTAAGGTTGCTTTGAGCTAGTAATTGATGGAAATGGGGTTCAAATGGAGACCTGCCCAACTTTGAACCCACGACTTCTCCAGTGATTCTCAAATTTGAATCTGCAGCAGAGTCACCTGGAAGGTATGTTAAAACACTGATACTGGGCTCCACCCCCAGAGTTTCTGATGCAGTAGGTCTGGGACAGGCCCCAGAATTTGCATTTCTAACAGGTTCCCAGGTGATGTTGATGCTGTTGGTCCAAAGAATTGTTGCTCTTAATCTTTGTCCCCTAAGCTATAGCTTAGAAGAAATTTTCAAAAGCTTTTAGCTTTCACATAGGCATGGAAGGCCAAAATCATAGACTCCTAGGCCTGGGGAAAAGACCTTGTGGACCATTTAAATCTTGTTCTCAGGGAAGGAAGCAAAAACATGGAAGACTAGTGACTTATGGGTAGCAACAGAACCAGGACAAGAATCTAGGTCTCTTAACTGCACTCCAGGCTCGCTGCTACTCTGAATCACCGCATTACATACTGACTTTTGTTCCTAGTTAGTTTTCTTCTGAGGTCACAGAATAGGTTAGAGTTGTCCGTGCAGCTCCTTCCACTCCATCCATCCCATACCCCAGCATGCACCACATGCAGTTACCACACTGCACCATTCTCTCTCTGACCTTTATCTCTCTTGGCGTTTTGAGTCAGGAACCCACTGTTTATTTTTAGTCAGACAGGTAATCTAGCTCCCGGAAGACTGCCTTTTACTTTGGTGGCCTAGGGGTCTCCCAATTTTCAAAGTTTTCCAAGAAAGCAGTAGAGAGGAGATGTTTCCAAGAGAGCAAATCATTTTACCCCAGAGTGTGATGTCCTCATATGTTGGCCTCGTCCATCTTGAGACAATACTTTAAGCATTTATTAAAGCCCAAATCCCTCATTTTGTTGGCTTCTAGTTACTTTACTGCCTTATATATTTTTTAAGTGTTGTTAGTATTTTTTAATTTAGTAGCTATCTTTCTTCTGAGACTCATCCCAGGTGTGTCTGACCTAACAAGCGCAGGGCTTTTCCCCTATCAAAAGAGAGAGTTCTCTAATCAAATATTTAGATGAAAGGTGATTGGAAAGCCACCAGTTCTTGATGGCTAGAATTTTTGAAACAAAAGAGTTAGCTGATAACTTAGAGCTGATCTTTTCATTACTGTTAAATAAACAGGCTTTTTATTTTTATTTATTTATTTTATTTTATTTTTTAATAATTTATTGTCAAGGGGCACCTGGGTGGCTCAGTCGGTTAAGTGGCCGACTTCAGCTCAGGTCGTGATCTCACGGTCTGTGAGTTCAAGCCCCACATCAGACTCTGTGCTGACGGCTCAGAGCCTGGAGCCTGCTTCAGATTCTGTGCCTCCCTCTCTCTCTGCCCTCCCCCTGCTCACTCTCTGTCTCTCAAAAATAAATAAACATTAAAAAAAAATAATAAAATAATTTATTGTCAAATTGGTTTCCATACAACACCCAGTGCTCATCCCAACAAGTGCCCTCCTCTGTGCCCATCACCCACTCTCACCCCTCCTACACCACCCTCTCCCCTCAGTTTGTTCTGAGTCTTTGAGAGTCTCTTATGTTATGTCTTCCTCCCTCTCTGTGGCTTTTTTTTCCTTCCCCTCTTCCCCTCCCCCCTGGTTTTCTGTTAGGTCTTACAAAGCCTACCTAGGCGTGGAAACATATGGCATCTGTCTTTCTCTGTAAACAGGCTTTTTAAAAAACTTATGAAAGATATGGATAACATATCTGACCATTATCTTTAATTCAAATCTTTGCTAAAAAGTGCTGACAGTGTAGATGTTTATTTTAAAGTGAGCTGAAATTGTTAAGCATAACTTCAGAAAGCTTAAGGAATCTTGGCTCTAAGCCTCTCCTTAGCAACAGTTAGTTTTGCTCTAAACTGGAAAAACAGTTTCACTAGGGGGACAGGGCTTCAGAGTGGGAAAATCTCTGAGGAGACACGAATTCTATACCTGTTTATTCTAACAAAGGAAACTCCAGTTCAGAAACTTTAGGGGACTGGCCATGATCACCTAACTAGTTAGTAGCAGTTCCTGTCTTTTCAGTAAAAGCCAGTGTACCTGGTACTTATTTTAGTTTTTGTTCTAAATGTCTTATTTATCCTTCTAGGTCTTCTAGGAATTAGTGTTGTTAGTTACAGCTTTATAGAAGAAACATCAAAAAGCAGCTCTCTAGGACAGCTGTCTATGAAATCCCCATTAAATTTTGAGAGAACCTATAAGGAAGGTTTATACAATTGAATGTGAAAATCGCATCATCCAATGGCAAAATTATTAAACGGTGGGCAGACCCAGCCTGAGGCCTGAAAATAGATCCTATCAAGGGCAGTTTCAGAGTCACCCTCTGACTTACCAACTTAATATATCACATCAAGAAATTGTCTTCTTTGATTTTCTCAAAAGACACCAGTATTTTGCTCTGATATTGTCAAAGTGTGTCCCGTACTTTTAAAAAAGATTGTCATCCCCTTGTACATCTTTCCTTAGGTCCCGGAATCTCAAGATATGCTCAAAGATTAAACGAAATAGACGCTTATCTGACTGAATGCATGGAAAGAGCCAGTCAGGTGATTCCAAAGTCCCAGCACCAGGGGACACCTGTTTACCTGGGAGCTACGGCAGGCATGCGGTTGCTCAGGTATAGCAGCATGCGGAGATCAAGAGTGGCTCGGGGTTAGGCTTGGCATAGTGAGAGCCTCTGAAGTTATGGGATAGTGCCACGCTTCCCTAACACCCCAAATTTAGATATCCTAAATGGCCACACTTCAGAAAGAAAATCTCAGGAGGTGGGTAAAACTCCCAAATTCTTAGTATATGTAATGGTGGGAATTTAAAGTATGATTAAAAAAAGTCCTCTTGCCCGTCTCCCCATAGAGAATTCAAGGGGGCAGGGGCACAAAGAGAGAAATGTTGAGCCTCTGTACTCTGGGATTTGAGGCTACCAATTTAGCTATCCAATATCTAGGAGGAGGAAGACCAGAGGAGACCCACAGAGGTCCCAAGACACAAATAGTCCCAACTAGCACATCTTCATTGGTCACCACTTAGTACCTGTGTGCGTTATTTTTTGTTCGTTGATTCATTCATTCAGCATGTATTGCCTGCCTACTGTGTCCTGGGGCATGAAAGTAGGGACTTAGCTCTCCAGGAGATCAGAGTTTCGATACAGGCAATCAGTTCCTTCAAGAGAGGAGTGTTCAGAGCTGCTATGGGAGCACATTTGGCCCTGCCCAGAGTGGGAGGAGGGAACACAGGAGCTGAATCATGAAGGACAAGTTGGAGGGTGGGAGAAGGGCACATTAAAGACAGAGAAGACGTCATGCATTCCATTAACCTATGTTTCTCCGACATCTGTTATGTGGCAGACACTGTTCCAAGTGCCAGGGATACAGCAGTGAAGAGGACAGAGTCCCTGCCTTCCTGCAGTTTGCATTCTAATAGATGTGCAAATGTAGGGACGAGTGAGAGACCAGGGCATATAGGACCATATGGCCCATATGGACCATAAATAGTTCTGCATTGATAGAACATAGACTGCATATAGTAAAATAATAACAATAATAATAATAGTGATGAAGCAGCTTGTATTGTTGAGTCCTTACTATGTTGTTAGCACTGTGCTTTAATTTAATCATCATAACTCTTTGAAGAGGTATTACTGGCTATTATTAGCCAGATAAAGAAGCTGTGGCATACACATGCAGAGTAACTTACCCAAATTCACACACCTGGTAAGTGGAAGGACCAGAACTGTGCGTGGAATTCTGAAGAGGCAGGATCCAGCTCATAACGTGCCTTGTGGGCCATGCTGGGAGTTTGGTGTTCATCTGGGAGATAATGGGTAGTCGTTACAGGATGGTACACAAATGGCAGGACTGGAAGAGAGGTGGATTGGGAGGGAGGAGAACTGGGGATGAGGCAGCCAGAGGGAGGGTGTGAAACTATTCAGATGAGTGATGAGAGGGTTCAGTGCTGGTTGGAAGACAGCGTTCTCTGACCTAGAGGCTCTCAACATTGTGTAGCCTAGATCTCAGAAGCAGATGTATCCCATCTTCATTATGACAACCCTAGAAGATTCTTTCTCTACGTCTCAATGTCTCAGACAGACCCAAGAACTGAGATACAATGTGAATAAGATTTTTTCCCAGTCTGGCCCCAGTGGAGGTTTGGTGTCTGTCTCAGCACATTTGCCACTTGGTGTCTACTACACTTCTAATTAAAAACCTCAAGCAGAGCCACCAGCAATGGCTAGAACTAGCTAGAAGCCACCAGCAATGGCTAATGTAGTTTTTGTCATATATAGGTGTGATGATTAACCAATATCCAGCCATCACCACCCCCCAAATTAAAATTACTTTGAAAATATCTTGGGAGTCAGGGAGCAACAACAAAAATTGGTATTTTTAGGAATAGCAGTCTATATAGGGACTGGAAGGATTTGGATTTCGAGAGGGGGCCAAAAGACTAGTTCTGCCTCACCCAAAAGGAGAGCTCCTCAGACCTCTATCTCTGTCTCTGTTTATTCCAGAGAGTTAAGGTTCACTTCTAGGAGAGTTGCTGAAAGCTCTGACTGAAATGAGTACTTGTAGTTATTCAACAAAACTGGTAAATTCAGCTCTTCTTTGTGCAGGATGGAAAATGCACAGTTGGCAGACAAGGTCCTGGATATGGTGACCAAGAGCCTCAGCAACTACCACTTTGACTTCCATGGTGCTAGAATCATCACTGGCCAAGAGGAAGGTGCCTATGGCTGGATTACTATCAACTATCTGCTGGGAAAATTCACTCAGGTGATTATTTCACAGCACCCAAGGGAGGTAGCTCCCAGGAGGGTCAGTGCAATTGCTATCTCAGTCAGGATTTGGATCAGTAGCCAGAATGAATGATGGATGAATGGACAAAGTAATTTATCCCCACAATTGCAAGGGTCACCAGTGATATTCTGATGAATTTTAGTACAAGAACATTTCCTCTTGGAGAATAAGGAAATGATACCTTCACCTTAGGGAGACAGAGAGGAAATAAAAAATCTGTCATTAAAAATAAAAATAGCAAATATTTTCCTAGTACTGTGTGTCTTGTGCTGTGCTAAGCGCTTTCCATGTCCTGTTTGATCTCATCCTCAGAGCAACAACATGAGGGATTCTCTCATTTTAGAGTCTCAAATTGAGGTCTAGACTAAGCAAAAACCAGAGGGAGGGGAA
Organism: Paguma larvata; assembly: GCA_030068075.1. Lineage (NCBI taxonomy): Eukaryota > Metazoa > Chordata > Mammalia > Carnivora > Viverridae > Paguma > Paguma larvata. The sequence goes on along the minus strand of CM057837.1, from coordinate 46,223,261 downwards.
GAGGGGAAAGGAAAAAAAGACACCGAGAGGGAGGGAGACAAAACATAAGACACTCTCAAAGACTAAGAACAAACTGAGAGTGAGGAGGGGAGAGAGGGGGTGACGGCCATTAAAGAGGGCACATGTTGGGATGAACACTGGGTGTTATATGTAAACCAATTTGAAAATAAACTATTATAAAAAAAAAATTGAGGTCTAGAGAAGGTAATTATTCTGCTCCAGGTCACATGGCTAATGAGCGAATGAGTGGAGATTTGAACTTGAGTCTTTTCAGCCTGCATTCCTTGTTCACAAACACTGGCTATGCCATTTCTATGTCGCTGCAGTCTGAGCTATATCTTCAAAGTCCCCTAACTTGCTGTTGATCTGATCCAGATCAGGAGCCTTCAGTGACCTTTGTGTCACCTTATGTCACCTTATGTCCCCTTTTCTTCACCTTAGGAAGTCCCTGAGTCCAAGATATAGTGTGAAACAGAGGTGTCCAGAGACTGCTACCACTGGTGACTATATTCTCTTTCAGAAATTGAGTTGGCTCAGCCTGAAGCAAAATGGAGGCAATTCTCAGGAAACCTATGGAGCTTTAGACCTTGGGGGAGCCTCTACACAAATCACTTTTGTGCCCCAAAATAAGATGATCGAGTCTCCAAGCAACGCTCTGTACTTTCGCCTCTATGGCAAGGACTACAGCGTGTACACACACAGCTTCTTATGCTATGGGAAGGATCAAGCCCTCAGGCAGAAACTGGCCAAAGACATTCAAGCAAGTATAACTGAATCCAGACCCACCCTCCCCACATCTGGGCCATCAGCCCCCACATCCTGTTGTTGTCTCTTTCTACTTCAGTAACTGGTCCGAACTTGGTTACTGTACTTTCCAAACCTTTTCAAACAGGATATCTAACTACATCTGGTCAACCCCTGTGAATCGTCCCATCCAGACATTACCTCCTGTGTTTGTTGACTGCACTGTCTCCAAGGACACAACTCAAATCCTTTCTTGGAAAATAATTTCTCACCCCCATGGGCTTGACAGTGAAAATTACATTCTAGAGTGTTGTTGGGAGAGTGTGCAATTTATAAGCTCTTTAGCACTTTTTAGTCTCCATTTCCAACAAACTGCAGAAAACAGCGCTGTTAGAAACAACCTGGAGAGAAGAAGGAAAACACTCAGGGAAAACAGAGTTTATCCATCAACACTTTAAGTCTTTTCCCCAGACACTTTTTGTCTCTTGAAGACAAGAAAAGTTAAACATACTCAAAATCATGTGACTACCAGGCACACCCTGACACATACAGCAAGGATGTCACATCCAGCTGTTCCTTGTCTCCACTGAAAGGACAACCAGTTCTCTGCTCTCCTCCAAAGCTCTCACTCTGCTTCTCAGAAGCACTGTCAATAAGGTGACTCCCACTGGAATAGGGGCTACTAAGATACTTACTGAGCCCCAAGGCTCCACCAAGCCTTTTTTCATACCACCTCCTTTCTTCTCTTAAACATACTGAGTTATGGGTTAAAAATAATTTTGATACTCCTGGCTTAAATGGTCTAAGGCATTTTCAGCTCTTGGAGCTTCTGATATTTTGGCTGGAAGTGGGGATGGGGTATGGGCAGACTCCTGGAGAACTACCCCAGCTTGGACTTGTGAGAGCCTTGAGAGTTTTCCTTGTGAATCTTTTATTTGTACTAAGCACTAGGGGACATTCCAAAATAATGGCATTTCTTCCAGCTTGAACTCTATTAGCTTTCTATGAATAGTGAAAGTTCATTTACATCTGGTACCACTTCTGGTACCCATTATACAAATACGAAAAAGGCATGCAGGGGCATATTGATGCCGATGCTAAGATATTGTAAAATTCCTACACATTAATGAAGGCAGAATGGTGCTTTTGTACCCAGCACATTTGCACATGATGTGTTTATATGATTTTTTCATTCAGGTTACAAACGGAATCCTCAAGGACCCGTGCTTTCATCCTGGATATGAAATAGTAATGAATGTAAGTGAACTTTACAGTAGCCCCTGCACCAAGAGATTTGAGATGACTCTTCCATTCGATGAGTTTCAAATCCAGGGCACTGGAAACTATCAACAATGCCATCAAAGCATCCTTGAACTCTTCAACACCAGTTACTGCCCTTACTCCCACTGTTCCTTCAATGGGATTTTCTTGCCACCACTTCACGGGGATTTTGGGGTAAGTTTGTAAAACAATAAGGTATGTCGATTAGGACGATTTGGGTTGCAAGTTATATAGTATGTGTCTACGTGGTGTTTAAATAATAGGATTTATTTTTCTCTCATATGATAATAAGCCTTGAGGTAGATAATTCAGGGTTTAACAATGTTAGTACTTGGGATCAGCTTTCCTATGATCTTCCTGGCCTTTTTTTGTTGTGCTAAGATGGAAGCTTCTGCTTCATAACAAAACTAAAGCAGGGAGGGAGGAAGTTTCTCTGGCATACATTTCTGTCCAATTTTGCAGAAGTGCCAACAAATGTCTTTTCAGATTCCGTTGGCCAGAATTTGGTGAAATACACACTTCTAAACCCATCTGTGATCAAGGGGAATGGATTACCTTGTTTGCTTTAGACTAATCATCATTCATCCTTGGAAATGGAGAGTGTTTCTTACACATATTGCGTTCCTCTCCATGGGTAAAATCAAGAATCTGCAAGCCAGAAGAAGGAGCTGGCTGTTGGGTAGGCACACCCATTGGGATCTGCCATAGGTGGCTTCATAAATGTCAGAAGAAGGAGAGGTAGCAGTTAGATGTCTCAGCTAAAGGTTTTCCTCTATAAACTCAAGTAGAAACTCAGGAAATCCTAAGGAAATATTGAAGATGGCATCATTTACATACATTTTGAACAGCTGCGGGACTCGTTGAATCCCAGCTCCAAATTCCTTTTTGATTACTGTAGAATACAGAATATTTGAGCATAGGTAGAAGAGGTGCCACTAGAACTACTCATAATTCAGATTTCATATTTGGTCTTGGACCAAGCATCATTATAATCATGGTTTAGTAATAGATTGCAAAATTAGCTACCATCAATTAAGAGCCAGTTATTCACTAAATACTGTCTATATCTGATCTCATTAATTACTTAAGATATCATTCATAGAAAAAAGTGTTTTTATCTGCCTTCCCACTCTTTCTCCCTTTTTCAGAAAACAGATCAGCATATGAGGAGAGGGGTTCAACCCTCCTATGGGACCCCAGCAGGAGAGCTTCACCCAAGGTCACCTGGCTCAGCCCATGTCACAGAAAGAGCTCCCAGGATAGAGCACAGGCCCTAGAGTAATAGTACCTGGTTTAAATTCTGGCTTTGCCACTTGTGAGCTATACGAGCTCTTCATTCCCATAGTCTCTGGGAAAACACTAATGGGCGGTACCATAGATCCAAGCTTACCTTAACCATGACCCAGACCACAGTTCCTCCTTCCCTCAAGGTTCCTGAGGGAAATAACATGCCAGAACAATGCCTGGCAGAGTAACACTTGATGGTTAGAGAGCCCCAAACCTCACCTGGATGCTCTATAGCTGAGCCGGCACTGGCAGCCCGTACTGGACTTTTTTGAGCCAATGCCTTTGCCTTGGATCTAACTGCTGGACACAAAAAGGAGGAAGCTAGGGGTGCTAGGGACAGCCAAGGGCTCTTTCCATTCCAGTCACTGATCGGAGGTATATCTGGAGAAGAAAAGAAAATGTACTACTGTGTACTGACTTTTTAACTTTTCTGAAAGCTTCACCTCCAAGGAAACGTAGCCCAATTCTTGTCTTCAAGCGTGACCAAACCCTTTCTACTTGAGGGTGGTGGTGGTGGAATTTCTTGCCTTTGAATGCAATTCTTCCAACTCAGGTAGGGAGACTAGAGTTCCCCTTGGATTCCTTTTTGTTTGGTCTCTTAGTCCCTCACTGAAATTGTTCTCCTCACAGCCTTCTGAACCTCTACTTAGCAGTCTCCTTAGATTAGTTCATTGTTTTCCTCTGAATAAGATCTTTTTTCTCCGAATATAGCTCTTAGGGTCAGCACTATACCTGTACCTATTCCTGCTTTGGCAGTTTCCTGCTTTGACAGAGCTTTTTTTCCCCTCTGTAATTTCTCCCTAAAGCCTAAAGTTGTTTTTTGTTTTTTTGGTGTTTTTTTTGGTCTGTTTCCTCACTTATAAAATGGGGACAGAAATACCTGTCTCCTTGCTAGTTGTGCGTGATAAGCCAGACAAGTGGTGGTGGTGGACTGGTAAATGTCTAACAACCAGCTCTCTGGGGATGGAGGGGCTGATTCGTGGCATTGCCAGTTTATATGGTAAAAGTACTCCTACCAAGGCCTATTTTAATCAACATAATATCAACTGGCTCACAAAACTCTTGAAATTTTGACAGTTAGCTTCTGTGAGTGGGTAAGAGCCACCTCCAGCATATCACTGCCAGTAGCAGAACGTACCCTAACACCAGGTGGGCCCTTAGCAAGGTTCGCTTCTCCTAATGGTCCTCAGTCTTGGCTGTTATACCTGCAGAAGTTCCCACCGGCAAGTTCTTCATCTGGAAGCATAACTATTTGCAATACTAAAATCCAATTGCATTCCAATTATTTCCAGGACCAATTAGCCTGGGTATTTCAAGCCACAGAGAATTCGCAGGGAGGGGATGTTTCCCACAACTGCATTCGGTGCTAGTGATTTAATTCTTGCTCTGTAAACAGGGTATTAAAAAACTGTCTTGTGTTTTTCTCAGTTTGACTACATTGGTTGCTAGACAGAATACAATTTGTAGGCAAATTAGAAACACCAAAAAGGAAGAGGGAACATCTGTAGAGAATTATTTATGAGGTAACTTAGGAAACTTTTAAAAGATCAAGTTGTATCATTTATATAAACAAGAAATAATGTAAAACAAATTCAAGAGGGAACTGGAATTAAAGAACATTAAAAACTTATTTGTTTCCATATGTATACATATACTTGTGTGTGTGTGTGTGTGTGTGTGTGTGTGTGTGTGTGTATTTAACTCTGAGCTTCTGAGTAGCTAAGGGGAAAAATAAGACATAGTAAGATACATAGTTTTCATTATACCCAGCATACCAGGTCCCAGGGCAAAGCAGAGCTATTCCAAAATTGATTCCCAAGGATATATTATAAAGGAGATTTTATTAGACAATGTCTTTGACCATATTTTTTTTTAATTGCACTTTCTTATAGCAACTATAACCTAGAGGCATAACATTAAAAAGCCAACTCAGTAATCGCAGTTCTATAATGGACCGAGGCAGTATAGGCCTTTGATAGATATTCAGCTTGATAGAAGGAAAGAATTCAGAGTAGCTGGAAAAGGGGGAGATATATATCTTTCAAGTCATCTTGCATAAATATCAATGATCTAAGCTGGCAACTGGAAGATGGGGGAGCAGACCTTTTGAGACTATATGTTCTCTAAAGATAGCCCAGAGTGTTACTATTCTCAGTTGCTGCTTAAATATGGGCCCACAGGTTATAGACACCAATCAAGTAAAGGTTTATAAAGTAAGGCTAATTCCGATTATGGAGCTTAAGAGGCTGATCACAGATTTTGACCTCAGTAGTACAGGCCATCCCCTCAGTATGTAAAGGCAAGGTCAGGAATTCCTAGAACTAAGTCAGCATTTCCCTTAACAATTGCCTTTAGGTCCATTCTGGCAACAGAACATCTATCTGATGTTTGGAGTCTCCAAATCATACATCAAGAACAGAATCAGAATGATTTTTTTTTTCTTCAAGACTTTTATAGAGTCATCTACCACAGCCATAGGAAGAAACTTGGTGATGTATCCTTGAACCATCTGATTTTGAGAGTGTATCCTCATGAGGTATTAAAAGACGGTGGTTTTTATCATTCAGTATAATTCTTGGGATTAAGAATAGAAGCATTCTTTTTTTTTAAATTTTTTAATGTTCATTCATTTTTGAGAGAGACAGAGTGTGAGTGGGGGAGAGGCAGAGAGAGAGAGGTTGCAAGGTTGTCTAGACCAGCCATTCTTGTGTGCATGTGTGTGTGTGTGTGTGTGTGTGTGTTAAAATATACATAATAGAAAATTATCATTTTAACCACTTTTAAGAGTACAGTTCTGTGGAATTAAGTACATTTACGTTGTACATCCATCACCATCATCTACCTCTAAAACTTTTTTGTCTTCCCAAACGGAAACTCCATTCATTAAACAAAACACGAATTCTCCAAGTCCTCTTTCCCCTCGGCTCCTGACAATCACCATTCTACTTTGATTTGCTATGAATTTGACTATTCCAGGTACCCTGTATAAGTGGAATCATATATTGGTCTTTATGTGACTGGGTTATTTCACTTAGCATAATGTCTTCAATAGACCTCGTCATTCTTATCTCACCAAGGGATCACAAGACTCTCTGGAGAATGTGATGAAAGCTAAGGATCTTCTAGGCAGAAAAACGGATGCTGAAATTTTGCATATAATTTAAAATACATCACGATTCTTTGAGATGGACCTTTGAGTCCCACGTTAAGAGCTCTTAATCTAGAACAAAGGGTACATAGAAACTAGAGATTAAAGTAGAACCATGAGCCCAAGCAGGGCAGTGGCTTGGATTGAATGACACACAAATGTTAGAGGTGAGTCTGTTTAGATGGATGGGAAGCAGATGCAGACACATGTGCCAGAGACAGATGATCCTGCCTCTAATATGCTTCCTGCCAGGGCGGAGCCAACCTAATATCTAGTAATACAAGCGGTCGGCCACACCAGAGAAGCGGGTTCACGTGTGTAGTCAGGTGAGAACAGGAGGGTAGGAGAACATGTCAAGTGGTCAGTTTGGGGCAGAATCTTAAGACTAAACTGTAATACTTGTTCCTTCTGTGACTACAAATGCTTCATTTAATCTTTATTCCAAAGTACTATCCATATGTTTTCCATTGGATCTTTGGAAAATGATTTGACAAGGCTCCTTTCCTTTATGGACAAATTTGGTTTTGGGTTAATTTTCTGGATTTGTTTCCCTGGAAACGTGATAAAGATGGGTGTGTCAGTTATATTACTAGGCAACAGTTCTTAGGAAAAAAAAAATGACCCCTGAAATAAATTGCATCTGGCCTGGAAGAAATTAAAAATGAACAATATCTACTCTGTGGGCTTCTCTAATCTGAACTAAAGGCTCTGTATACATGGAGTATGTAACAAAAGCCTTAGTTTTTATAGCACTTATTTATTGTCCACCATACCATCTGTTACTTGTTTGAGTTGTGCTGTCTTCCATTAGAGGGCAGGGATTTTCACCTGTTTCCATCACTGCTTGGAACATAGTTGTTATTCAGTAAATAGTTGATGAATGAATGAATGAATGATATATGCAGCCAAAAGTCAAGGAAGAGGTGGAATGAAAAAAAATGGGTATTGAATTTGTCAGTTAGGAGTGGTTTTAATGAGCATAGTTTCAGAAGCCATGTCAAAGTAAACAGAAAGCTCCCTGGAGATGCTCCAGAGTTCGGGGAGCAGGGAGGAGGGCTGGCAATTGACATCACAAAAACAAGAAGCAACTTGAGAGAAGATAGACACTGCACTGAAACCAGCTCAGTTAAATTGAACAGGAATGCATGTGTTGCATTTCTGTGTAGATTAAAAGTTGTACAAAATTTGGCTGGCTAGGACGGACATGGTCTTTATTGGCCCCCACTGTGTCCTGAGGCCCTGGAAGACAGGGATGGTGTACTTTTTATCTTTTCATTTCTAGCCTGCTAGAATGCTGGAATATTGTATATTTTAGTAAAAGCACTTCAGTATTTAGAATATTCTAGGGAGGTGACCAGCATGCACAGAATGGAGGTGGAAAAGCATGTAGCATGTTCAGAGACCTGAACAAGGTATTTCAATGTGTTTCCATGTGGGCAGGCAGGAGACTTGCCTCTGGTATTCTAGAAGTTTCCCCCCCAAGCTTAAAAATCATTGTTTTGATCATTAGATGCCTTTGTTTGAGGTTTATGACCTATAAGTATTGACTCAGATGTCTATAGTACAGGAAAATGGTGGCAATTTTGGGAAGATTAAAGATGAAGATATGGTTCAGGGGTTTAGAAAGAAATAATTCCAGGCTTTGGAGGAAATGAATAACCCTATTTGAGGGGCTTATAAAGGACCATTTGTGGGACTCATAGAAAATAGGGCATATTTTAAGCTTTAGGAAAAAATTATCTCCTACAGTTATAAAGTGATACAGTCTTTTTGAAAGATGATCTCATAAGATATGTATAGATATTTAAAATCTTTTAGGTCCGACATACTTGCAGTAAAGCGTGTACATTTTAAGGCCACAGCCTGATAGTTTTTAAAGACTACACCTGTGAGTCCATCATCTAGATGAAGATATAGAACATTCCCAGCATCCCAAAAGGTTCCATTATCCACTCTCCAGGTTGATACGCCCCCTCTAAAGATACCCACTAGTCTGACTTCTATCAGGATAGATTAGTGTTGCCAATTCTTGGAAACATAGTGTGTATTTTTTTTGTCTGACTTCTTTCACTCAATATTTATCTGAGATTTATCTATGTTGTTGCATGTAACAGTTCATTCTTTCATTGCAATGTTGCATTCCTTTGCATGAATACACTAAAACTGGGGCACCTGGGTGGCTCAGTCAGTTAAGCATCTGACTTCAGCTCAAGTCATGATCTCATGGTTCATGAGTTCAAGGCCTGAACTGAGCTTTCTGCTATCAGCTCAGAGGCTGCTTTGGATCCTCTGTCTCCCCATCTCTCACAAGAGACCAAGAAGGATATTATATAATGCTAAAGGGTCAATTCACCAGGAAGATGCATTAATTATAAGTATGTATGTACCCCAAACCATAGCACCTGAATCTTTAAAGCAAACATTGATAGAACTGATGGAAGGAAGAGATAGCAATACTATAACTGTAGGAGAGTGCATGAGTTGGGGAGAGGGGCAAAGGGAGAGAGAGAATCTCAAGCAGACTCCATGCTCAGCATGGAGCCCTATGTGGGGCTTGGTCCCACGGCCCTGGGATCATGACCTGAGCTGAAATCAAGAGTTGGATGCTCAACTGACTGGGCCACCCAGGTGCCCCAGTGTCTCACTTTCAATAACAGATAGAACAATAGCAACTTGAACCACTCCACAGATCAACAAACCTAACAGGCAAATACAAAACATTCGACCCAAGGGCAACAGAATACATATTCTTCTCAAGTTCACATGGAACATTCTCTAAGATAGATCACATTTTAAGTCAGAAAATAAGTCTTAATGAATTTAAGACTAAAATTATACCAGGTATCTTTTTTTTTAATAACATTTATTTTTGAGAGACAGAAAGAGAGCACAAGCAGGGGAGGGGCAGAGAGAGACACACACAGAATTCGAAGCAGGCTCCAGGCTCTGAGCTGTCAGCACAGAGCCCAACACAGGGCTCAAACCCACGAACTGCAAGATCATGACTTGGGCCAAAGTCGGATGCTTAACTGACAGAGCCACCCAGGCGCCCCGCCAGGTATTTTCTAGCCACAGTGGAATAAGAGTAGAAATCAACAGCATAAGGACACTGGAAAATTCACAAATATGTGGAAATTAAATAACACACTTTTGAACAACCAAAATCCTCAACAAAATACTAGAATTCAACAGTACATGAAAGGATCATATACCATGACTAAGTGGGATTTATCCCTGGGATGCAATGATGGTTCCACATACAAAAATCAACTCGTGTGGTATACCATATTAACAGCTTGAAGGATGAAAACCACATGATCATCTCAGTAGATACAGACAAAATTTAATACTCATTTACGATAAAAACTTTTAACAAAGTAGAAATAGAAGTTACATCAACACAATAAAAGCCATATATGAAAAATACAGAGTGTAACATCATACTCAGTGGTGAGAACTGTAAGCTTTTCCTCTGAGATCAGGAACCAGGCAAGGATGCCCACTCTCACCATTTCTATTCAACATAGTACTGGAAGAACTCACCAGAGTAATTAGGCAAGAAGTAGTAAAAGGCATCCATATCAAAAAGAAAGAAGTAGAATAGTCTCTGTTTGCAGATGTCAAGATCTTATTTAAGAAAACCCTAAATTATATACAGCAAAAGAAATCTGTTAGGCCTGTAAATACAGAGAACAAACTCGTGGTTGCCAGAGGGGCGAAGTGGAGGAATGTGCAAAATGGGTGAAGGGGAGTGGGAGATGCAGGCTTCTAGTTCTGGAATGAGTAAGTCACAGAGACAAAAAGTACAGCATAGAGAATACAGTCAGTGGTATCGTAATAGTGTTGTGCAGTGACAGATGATAGCTGCACTATGGCCGACATAGCATAATGTATAGACGTGTCGAATCACTGTGGTGTACACTTGAAACTAACATAAAATTGTGTGTCAACTATGCTTCAATTTAAAAGAAAAATAAGAGGGGAATCTGGGTGGCTCAGTCTGTGAAGCATCAGACTCTTGGTTTTGGTGCAGGTCATGATCTCATGGTTCATGGGTTCAAGCCCTGCATCAGGCTCTGCTCTGGCAGCGTGTAGCCTGCTTGGGATTCTCCCTCTCCCTCTCTCTCTGCCTCTCTTCCATTCTGTCTCTCTGTCTCTCTCTCTCTCAAAATAATAAATGAATAAACTTAAAAAATGAATCCTTGGGGCGCCTGGGTGGCTGAGTCAGTTAAGTGTCTGACTTCGGCTCAGGTCATGATCTCACCATTCTCGAGTTTGAGCCCCGCATCAGGCTCTGTGCTGACAGCTCAGAGCCTGGAGCCTGTTTCAGATTCTGTGTCTCCCTGTCTGTCTGTGCCCCTCTTCTGCTCATGCTCTGTCTCTCTCTGTCTCTGTCTCTCTATCTCTGTCTCTCTCTCTCTCAAAAATAAACATTAAAAAAATAAATAAAAGTATTATAAAAAAAATGAATCCTTAAAAAATAAATAAAACAAAAATAAGAAAACTGTTGGAACTAAGAAATGAATGTGGTAAAGTTGCAGGATGCAAAACCAACATTGAAAATCAGTTGTGTTCCTATACATTAACAATGAACTATCTAAAAAAGAAATTAGGAAAATAATCCCATTTACAATAACATCAAAAGGAATAAAATATTTTATAATAACTAAGGAGGAGAAAAAAAGACTTGTACACTGAAAACTACAAAACACCAAATGAAAGAAATTAAAGACACAAATGGAAAGACATCCCGTGTGTTCAGTGAATAGAATGGTTGTTGCCAGGGGCTAAGGAGAGGAAGAATGGGGACTACTAATTAATGGTATAGAGTTTCAATTATGCAAGATAGTTAAGTTCTAGAGATCGGTTGTACAACATTGTCCTTAGTGTTAACAATCCTGTGTTATACATTTAGACATTTGTTAGAGGGTAGATCTCATGTTAAATATTCTTACACAACAAAAACAAAAAAGTAAAACCTAAAAAATCCTCCTCTTCCTCCTGCCCCACAATCAATTCCCTAGAGGAGAATACTCTGCATAGTTTTAGTTAGTAGTGGAGAACCCTTTCCAGACATTAGCTGTGCATATCATAGCTCTCCAGTTTCTGGATTTATCCAGTCTATGAATCAACAGAGATCCACCAAATGTCTCTTCCATTCTAGGCAGTGCTCTGGGAATTAGAGAGAGCAGTTTTCTGCCACTTACACATTTACAGAGCCCTTCCCTGTACCAAGTGCCCTGCTAGGGCAGCAGATTCAACTGAGAACAAGGCAGATGTGGCCCCTGCCATTGCGGGGCTGGCATTCTAGAGGGCAGGCAGACAAAAGACCAGAAGCACAAACAAAAGCAAATGAGACTGTGGCAACCACAGAAAGAACCAGAATCCTATGAGAGGGAATAACACTAGTCCTGGTGGATGATTAGAAAAGCTCTCTGAGGAGGAGACATGGAAGGAAGGGAATTCCAGGAGAGGGAACAGCAAGTGTGCAGCCCCAGGGGAGGAAAGCTTGGCAGTGATTGAAGGCCTGGGGTGTAGTGCATGCAAGGTGGGCAGGTGGGAAGGGTTAGAACATGCCTGGCTTTGAGAGACCTGGGAGAGTTTGACTTTATTCTAAGCATAATTAGGAGTCATTGAAGGCTTTAAGTAGAGGAGTAACCTGATCAAATTTGTTTTAAGTGGCCATTGGAATTGCTGGGTTAGTGGAGAGGGAGTACCAAAGTTCAACTGAAGGGTGAGAAAAAGCGATGGAAAATAAAGACATGGAACTCAGTATATGGAAAACTCTTCCATGCACTTATTCTGTGAAAGGGTAAAGTTAAAGAAAAAAGTCCTGTGACTGCCATGTACAGGGTGGACTGGAATAGGACTAGAACGGTAACATGGAGGCCAAATGTGAGGCCATCATGGTGTCTACCCAAGACATGATGTTGTTTGGATTGAGATAGTAGAAATGGGACCATGCCAACATCTTGTTCTGCAGCTGGCATACAATGAGAAGCTTTCTGCTCGGGGCGCCTGGGTGGCATCAGTTGGTTAGGCGTCTGACTCCTGGTTTTGGCTCAGGTCATGATCTCGCAGTTTGTGAGTTTGAGCCCTGCATCAGGCTCTGCACTGACAGTGCAGAGTCTGCTTGGAATTCTCTCTCTCCTTCTCTCTCTGCCCCTCCCCTGCTCACTTGCTCTCTCTCTCTCAAAATAAATAAGTAAACTTAAAAAAAAAAAAAGCTTTCTGCTCTCCTCCAGTTATTAAGTAGACTCTGACTCAGCCTAGTGCTTAGCATGCAGAGCTCAGGGTGCTTACTGAAGAAACAAATGCTATGTTCCTATGACGTCCTGAATGATTTCCCCTAAAAACTGGCACCATTTAGGGCGGGAGGGAGAAAAAGCACTCGAGTTGGCATTTGAATTATCTCATGTAACGAGTTCTGTTCAATTGTTCTTTACTCTTTAAACCCATGCTATATTAAATGGGGGGAAATGCAGATACAGGTGGTATAAAGTATAATAAAAGTTGTATGTATATATTAGATAATTATATAACATAATATATATTACTTTTAATAAGGTTATATTTAAGTGGTAGAATTTGAGGTCATTTTAATTGAATAATTTCCTTTTTACTCATTTGTACTTTTTCTTTGTAGTTCTCATGTATAATAAAACATTTTGGTTGTGCTTAGTTCGTGATAGATCTCAATAAGTATTTGTTATATGAAGATGGACTATTTAAAGAAAGCAGTACATGTACATTATAGAAATAGGCCAACAAAGCAGAAATCAAAAGGAAAAAACACCTTATAATTACCATTTAGAAATAACTCTTAATATCTTTGTATACAAGTTCCCAGTGTTTATTTATTAAAAGCTCATCTATAATACACAGTTCACTTATTTATTGATTTTTAAAGTTTATTTATTTATTTTGAGAGAGAGAGAGAGCATGCACGTGAATAGGGGAGGACCAGAAAGAGAAGCGGAGGGAGAGAATCCCAAGCAGGCTCTGCGGTGTCAGCACAGAGGCTGATGTGGGGCTTGAACTCATAAATGGTGAGATCATGACCTGAGCTGAAACCAACTGACTAAGTGCCCCAATAACACAGTTTTTTTAAAGATGGGATTTTTAAACCTGTTCCTCTCTCTCTCTTTTCTTCTTCCCTCTCATCTTTCTTTCTCTCTGACTTTTTCATTAAAATTATAGAGAAAATTAGTTACCCAGTAGCTCAGAAATGCGTGTCAGCAGCAAAGTGACAGCAACAAAGTAACGCCTCTTTCAGGAAGGAAACACCTTTTGGGGCAGGAATATCACTTGGTTCGTTAGTTTACTCAACAGAGATTTCCAGGTACCTTCACTAGGGGTTCAGCCTTCTGGAGAGTGAGTCAGTGTCCCCCTGTGTTGGACACATTGCAAAACTGCATTTTCTCTCGCAGGCATTTTCAGCTTATTACTATGTGATGGAGTTTTTAAATTTTACATCAGAGGAAACCCTCACTCAGGAAAAGGTGATTGACGCTATGGAAAAGTACTGCTCTCAGCCTTGGAAAGAGGTAAGTGACTAGAAATAGCAGCTGTCAGTATTGCCCTGTGCCCTTGATGTCACAGAGGATGTGAGTCTGTTCTTTAAGTCCTGCTAACCTGACCAAGATCCAGCAAACGTGTTAGAGAAGCCCAGAGGGTGCACTTAGTTAGGGTGAGTGCATCGGCATGTCTTAGTAACTGGGCACACATGTGTCTTAAACAAACACGGTCTTACTTTTCTCACCTAATACCAAGTTTGGCAGTTGGCAGCTGCTGGTATGGGGTCAGCAGTTGACTCTATCTAAGCCATTACTTCTTCAGTTCTGTTTTTTTTTTTTTTAAGTTTATTTATTTTGAGAGAGAGAGAGCATGAACAGGAGAGAGGCAAAGAGAAGGAGAGCATACTCTGCACTGCCAGCGCAGTGCCTGACATGGGGCTCAGACCCATGAACCATGAGATCATGACCTGGGCCAAGATCAAGAGTAGGACGCTTAACCAGTGAGCCACCCACATGCCCCTTCCCCTTCAATTCTGTTGTTATGCCTATTTCCTCAAGGACACAAGATGTGGCTTCAGAGATCACAGTTAGGTTCAAGGTCAGAAGAAGGGTAGAGCCAGATACATCTGTTCCGTTTTACAAGAAAGTATAAGCTATCCTAGAAGCTCCTTAGCAGTCTTTCTTTTACTCGTTGGCCAGGACTGGCTGGGAAAGCAGGGTGCAGGATATTAGAACTGGCTTAGAGCCTTAGATCTGGTGTGAGCTACTTCCTGGACTGGGCGCGTTGTTACACATTCCCCTCCCCAACCCCCAAATCAGAGTCATATGAGCAAGGAAGACAGGCAATTCACAGAATCTGCTCTAAATGCCATTGTGTTAAGACCCTTTCTGCACTGCCCAGGTCCAAGATATCTCCTACTTATTCATAAATTTGAAGCATTATTTTTTCTCGTCTGAGGCACTGAGTCATTAAAGATTAGTATGACATGATGAAAGTTTACAGGAAGGAGACAGTGTGGAGTCTACTCTAACAAAAAAAGATAGATCATCTAGGGGTAGGTCAAAACAGCAGCTCTTTTAAGTTGACAGGGTTGCACATGTGAATGGTGCATTCATTCTGAACAGGTGTAATTAATTAAAAATGGATGCCCTTCTTGGCATTGACGAAAAGGAAGGAAGGTTGTGCAAGAGCCCGGAGGCTCGGACTTCTCCCTCATATTCTGTCTGAGTTAGAAGAGGAAGGAAGAGTATTCAGAGCTTTCTGAAAGAGCCCCTCAAAATGTCTCAGCATTTTACACTCAGGGAAGGCTTTTTGCAGCTGGTAGAGATCTATGGAGAAAGATAAGCATCTTGGAATTGAGGCAACTTGAGACAGCCCCAACATATGACTGAAGGAGGTAGATTTAAGCTGCTTTTCAGAAAAAAATTACTTCTTGTTCAGAGTGAAAGCTCTATCATATTTTCTTTCCTTCTGTTTATTTCATCAGGTTACATTAGGCTGGCATTGTCTGTATGTAAACCTGTAAGTCTGCTTAGGTAAGGCACATGAAGAGTTGCTCAGAGGCCCTGGGAATAAATTCAGAAAGGTTCGCACCTAGGATAAGTTCTGAATCATTTGGCAGGGGGCAGGGGGAGTTACAAGGTGAGAACCAGACCCTCACCCAGAGCTTCAATGTTGAGGTGGGTTTTATGTCCCAGGATTCATTTTTCCCAACTGCATTGTCTGTCCATACGGAATGCATAGATTTCAAGTATGCTCTTACAGGGCAGCTCTTTTCCTGCTACTCATATGTGACTTGAGTTTGGGAATATCCCTTCTAGATACCTCTGGCCAAGAGAGAACTGACAGATGTTAAGCCTATGTCATGTGCTGAGAGTGAGCTAGACTCTCAGCACACATTATATCGTGCTACCTGTCCCTGCTTTGGCAGGAGAACTACAACACAAACTACACCAACTGATGTCCTCCAAATCCTTGGGGTGCCTGCAATTGGATTGCTGAGGAGGAGGAACTAGGAAAGTGAAAGGAGCACTTCATGCTTGTCTTCTGGTAGGTTAATTAGAGGGCTGGTAACCCTCTAATTTTGACAAGCAGAACATAATCATTTTTCCACTCTGAAAATTTGTTCATTCAAGATCTTGATCGGCCTTTGAGAGCAATGCTGTAAGATTCTGTATATACTAGTAACTAGGATTTCTCCATGTACACTGGGTCCTGACATTCAATTCAACCTCATGGACTTTTAGCCTTTCTAGGGAAATGCACATCATTCTTGAAGATTTGCCATGTCCCTTCATATGGGAAGTGGTAAGGGGAAATGGGCAAGGAGGAGAGAGGCTGGTACTGTTCCACTGCCCTGGGAATAGAAAGGAGAGGAGAGAGGCAGAGAGAGGAGCGGAGAGAGAAAGACAAACCATCCTCCCATTTGGAGACCAAATGGTGTTGAGTTCACTAACATGATCAGTTCTACACTGATGAATCAAGTAGCTGTCTTGGGCTTCCATATTTTTTGGCTATCATAATTAATTCTCAGCAGATTAGACTGCATGGCGAAGGTACATCTTTCCAGAAGGAGGAGGGGATAGGAATGTTGTAGAGTTCAGGGAAATTAGACCAAAATGGCATTTCCCCAAGGGATAGGCCAGCTTTTAAAGACTGATGACTTCCAGCAGTTTCAAGTCTGGCCCAAGTAGATTCTTCGAATTGCATAGCGGTTTTTGTTGGACGGGCCTGCCAAGACTACATCAAATGGGAGAAGAAATCTTTCCACGAAGGAAAAACACAGTGCAGTTACCGCAAGAAGGGGGCAGGGACCTGAAGGCACTGATGTTACACCAAGGTCTCAGGAGAACGTCACATGCTGGGGAGTTGATCAAAGAGTAATTTCTGGGACTGTGAAAAAAAAAAAACAAGTACCAAGTCGAGTCATTTAGAGAATTCCCTCAGAGTAGGCCAAGGCAGGCTAGGTATGGATTTAGCTTTCCAGAGATTGGGGACTGGCAGAAACCAAGTTAGAAACAGATCCTCGCTAGCAGTTAGCGGGGTTAGATACGGGGTGTTCCTTGGGAAGAGAGAGAAATCTGGACCAAATTGGGGGGTGGGCAGGCAACCAGGAAGTCCTCCACAGAAAACATCTGGCATGACTACTAGTATTGATATATACTCAACAAATGTTCGTTCTCTCTCTGCTTAGGATGTCCAGAAGGGAATGCCTGTTTCATGAGCTGAGAAATGAGGCAGCTCAACTCTGGGCTGAGCTAGAGATATCTGGCTCATTGTTCTCTAATTTAGGGCCAGAGAGGAGCAGAGCAAGCTGTGGGCATCTGGGCATATATTCTCAACAGGAAGAGAGGTAAGGGTAAGGGTCAGCAGGCAGCCCTTAATTTGGGATTAGGGTAAGCAAACACATGAAGGACTCAAGAAGACCCCTTTGCATGGCTCATGTGCAGCAGAAAACAGGTCAGGTACCAGCTGAAGACAGAGGTAAGATGTTGCACTTCTGGCAGTCCTGAGCAAAATGCTTTCTAAACTGTGTTCTAGAGCTGTGTTTTTCAAACTTTCTGTGCATGTGACCACTTGCAGATCATATTAAAAAGCACATTCTGGGGGCGCCTGGGTGGCTCAGTTGGTTAAGCATCCAACTTCAGCTCAGGTCATGATTTCACGGTTTGTGGGTTTGAGCCCCGCATTGGGAATCTGTGCTGACAGCTCAGAGCCTGGAGCCTGCTTTGGATTCTGTGTCTCCTCCTCTCTCTGCCCCTCTCCCACTTGTGCTCTCTCTCAAAAATAATAAACATTAAAAAAAATTTTTAAAAAAGCACATTCTGCATTGGCAGGTCTGGGGTGAGGACTAACAAGCTCCTGGGGGATACTGATGCTGCTAGTCCACGTACTGAACTGAGTGGTAAAGCTTTTTATGACACTCTTTCCTTAAGATGCTTCTGATGTGCTAGTTCTAGCTCCTTCAGAGACTCTCAGTTCAGACTCTGGTCAAGAACATACAGAAAAGTCTGATTAGGGGCACCTAGTTTGCTTAGTTAGTTAAGTGTCCACTTTCAGCTCAGGTCATGATCTCATGGTTAATGAGTTTGAGCCCCATATCCACAGTATAGAGCCTGCCTGGGATTCTCTCCCCCTGCCCCTGACCCCCACTTCCCTTTTCCGACTCTCTCTCCCTCAAGATAAACTTAAAAAAAAAGGTCTGATTTAACAAAGACTGATGGATTTCTTTCACGTAAGACTTTTCAGTTTTTAATATGATGTTGTGATTAAGAAACTCAGGTTTCAAAAAGGATGAAAAGATATACTGAAAAAAAAAAACCTACTTGTTTCTGAACCTACTTGATCATGGAAACCACTTTTTTCCTGGAGCACTTATCACTATCTCATAGAACCCAGTGGAGGAAAACTTTCCTTAACAGACCCTAACCTGTAAGGCCTTGCATCCATTGAAGGAGTACAGGCCCCCTCCTAAGGCCGTCTGGAAAGGTCAGCACTCAGGCCTGGGTGAGCTGGGCCTTTCACCTCTCTTGCTCAGCTCCAATGGTGAAAAGAGGGCTGTGGAGAGGTGCCTGTTGTACATGTGTGATATTTCCTTCACTTTACTTCCAGCTGAAGACATATTTTGGTGATGTGAAGGAGAAATACCTCAGTGAATATTGCTTTTCTGGAGCCTACATCCTCTCTCTCCTTCTGAATGGCTATCATTTCACAGCTGATTCCTGGAAGAATATTCATTTTATGGGCAAGGTAATTTGGGTACTTGTTGGGTTGTGGGGAGACTGGGTGACTGAGGCAGCTTTGGGCTTGAAAGAGGTAGGAGTCAGCCTGTTAAGTTTTGTACCATTTCACCTCTAACCCAACCTGACATTTTGTGTCACGCCCTCCTGTGTTGACCAGCCAGTTGAGGATATCCTATCTAAGGAGAGCTACCTCATAGAACAGTGACTGATTCCTTATAAAACAAACAGTGAGATATTAAAGTAAGGTAACAATTTCAGTAGCCTCATTGATTCTGTTTGCTGACCTCAACATCCATGCCAAAGGCCATCATCCCAAATGATTATCCCAAATTATCCCAGATGATTATCCCAAATGATTAACGTGGCTTCTCATCAGGGCTCATCAAGGTTGATTAAATTGAAAACGTAGTGCAAAGGAGATGAGTGATTGTGAATGGGGGTCTTTGCTTAGAAGTCAGGTTAGTGTGAGCCTTACAGAAGCAGCCTCACTGCTGTGCTTTACCATAGCGCCACCTGCAGGTATCCAGGCATAGAGAAACATTTACACTGATGGGCAACTCAGTGAAAAAATCAAGAGCAGTGCTTCTCTACCTTTACAACCCATACCCATTAATGGCAAAAAAAAAAAAAAAAAAAAAATACTCCCTTTATGAAATATGGTGATTTCAAGCAAAGCAAAGCACTGAAGCAGAGAGTTTTCACTATTCTCTTGTCAATATTGACCTTGCTAATTCAAATGCAAATCTTTTCCTTGTTTTAATTTCCTAGTCTTTCTTTCATTTCGTCACAATTTATTTTGTCTGACTGAAGGATGTGTTTATGTCAAATTTATGAGTGACTTCTCTTCTTCGAACTTCGGTGAATGAGCTAATATGGCTAAATCCTAGGTGGGAACTTCTCAAACTCTGGAGCCTTCCTTGACCCTGCCCCCCCCCGCCCCACCCAAAGGGAAGTCAGATAAGATTCCTGTCCCCCCCACCCCCCCAAGAGAAGTGGACCTTCTACAAATTATTACTTCTCAGTGCTGGTAAAGGTTTAGGGGAGAGGAGCATTTCCACATGGAAACTGGTTGGAACGTTAATTGGCACAACCTTTGGGGAGACTGTTTTGGCAATATGTGCTAAAAGCCTTACAATATGCACATCATCTTATCCAATTACTCCGTTTCTAGGATTTATAAATAATTGGATAAAGTGAGTAAAAATAAACATATAAGGCAGCTCATGCCAGTGATGATCCCATGAGACATGAGATGATGTTTACATGGTACTGTTAAGTGAATAATACATTACTTCATTCCATGTTCTGTATGAAAAAAAAAAACATGCAGAGAGAAGACTGGAAGGCTGCAGCACAAAAAGGTAATAGCAGCAACTTCTGAGTGGTCAAATAGAGGTAGTTTTAATTTTCTTTTTCAGGATTTTCTGTACATCCTTATTTTTCCACCATGACCATGCACAACTCATGTATTAAACACATATATGTTTTGAGGAGACTGAAAAATATTCCAAGATGGCAGGCCCAGGGCATGTTTTATCTTTGGTAAGAATCCTTTCTCATGCGTATGTAGTCTTCCAACTTCCACAAAGTAACAAGACTTGCTGGGATTATTCCCCTGTCTTTCCTCTTTGAATCATAAAGACATCCTGGCTACAAATGAAGTTCCTGGGCCTGACATAGATGTAAAAGACCAGGCACAGTCTTTATTCTCTTATCCTTTGACCAGAGAACTTTGTAAGTTCTTCTTGGCAGAAGCAGGAGAATTGAGCAGTTATTCACCAAATTCCCTTCTGAATTTCAGGAATGTAGCAGTGAGGCTCCCCAGCTCCCCTTAATCACTTGCTCTGGCTCCATTTTCCCCACAACCATATTCCCAGCTTAGAATGTAAACATGATCCATTTAGAGAACTGGATGCACTCTCCACCTGCCGCTCAGTGTTGTGGACGGGATTGTGTGAAAGCTCATCTAACCCTCGGGCCAGAAACCACAGCCTTTCCCCACTGTTTGCAGATCCACAGCAGCAGTGTCGGATGGACTCTGGGCTACATGCTGAACCTGACCAACATGATCCCCGCTGAGCAGCCGTTGTCCGCGCCTCTCTCCCACTCCACGTATGTCTTCCTCATGGTCCTCTTCTCCCTGATCCTCGTTGCAATGGCCATCATAGGCTTGTTTATCTTTCACAAGCCTTCGTATTTCTGGAAAGACATGGTATAGCAGGAGCAGCTGAAATCTGCTGGCTGGAGTGAGCAAAAAACTTGCCCAGGGAGCACTTTCCTCCACAGTGGTGTACAAGGTTATCCTTCCTTGGTCACCAAGGCCAGTCTCGACCAGCACGAAGCTTCCCTGGCTTTTGCTGCAGCCTTTCCATGGAAGGTGTTCACCACCACCTGCCTCAAGGACTACCTGGCAGACGTCGTCTCCTTTGTGAGTCCTTCCCATTTCCCCTTTTCCCTTTTGTACTCTGTGCTCGTGTAGGTCTTGAAGACCTGCTGCCTTTCATGATCTTTGCTTTATAAAAGAACAATCTTGACTTTGTCCGGAAGAACTGAGGGTCCTGCGTCCTGTGCTGGGAAGCTGCGCTGGTGGAAAGAAGAAACTCAGGAACCAGTTCATCTGTACTCATGAAGACCCTTTCTTTCTCCTGTTGCCCATTTACTAAGGATGCCATACAATGCCTCTGGAGAGGGCAAACACACATCTCATTCCCAGCCTGTTGTTCGCACAGGAGAATTTTCTAGATGAGACAAATCTGTGCTAGGGCCAAAGAGTCTCACAAGGGAATTTATGTGCTTGTGTGGTTAATACAATACTTGAGCCAATCCAAAACAGGGATGTGGATGAGTTGCATATTCCTTGGTGGTGCCAAAATGCTAGAGAATGGGACCTCCAGACCAGAGATGTTTTTAAAGAGCTTGATGTGACATATAGGCATTCAGATACCAGGGCATACTACATGGTAGGTATATATATCAGGAAGAAAAATACAATCACAATGAAGAGTTTGGAAAATGCATCCTTCAATGCAACTATTGGGCTTTTATTTTTATTGTAGTAAAAATACATATAACATAGAATTCACCATTTTAATGTGTACAATTCAGTTGCATTTAGCATATTCACAGTTGTGCAACCATCACCACTATCTAATTCCAGAATATTTTCCCCACCCAGAAATTAGCTGAAGACAAGACCACCTGGGGAAGGTTCAAACCATCAACCTTCTAGTTAATAGCCAAATATTCTAATTAGTTGCACCACAAGATGCCCACTGAGTTTTAAAGCCACGCCGTATCTTATTGTCACAGGATTTAATATGCCTTTTCACTGTTGTGGCAGTTACTCATCAAAGTGTGCCAGGAACCAGATCTGAAAGTGTTGTTGCCACTCCTGTCACACGAGAATGGGCTCTCTACTTACTCCATGGACTATTCTGTGGGAGAAGCAGCAGCTATGGACCTTGTCACAGAAACATGTAGAGACCCTGTACCTTCTTCCTTTAATGACTGCTTTAAGAGTTACCTGTTGAGCAGCATGGAGTGGTAATGTGTTATCTGAAGCTGTCTCAAGCTCCCATCTCTGGATCTGGGGAGGACTGTTGAGCTGATGCACAGTGAAGGTCGGGTGGGGGAGGAAAAGCTTTCCCACAAACTGGAAGCCAAATGCCCTTATATCTGTTGAATAACCAAGTCATTTTTTTTTACAACATCCAGGTGAATACAAGCTTAATGAAGCTGACGACAGGAACTTTTTCCTTTCTGCTACTCACAACTGAACTTGTTGTACTTTGATTAGGAATAAGAAGCCAAGTTTGGGCACACTGAAACTCTATTAGTGGTAGCGGCTCTGTTGTCACAGCGGGTATTTATGGAGCATTTGTTGTGTCTATGTTCTGTGCTCCCATGCATTACGTCCATTTTCTCATTCAATCCCTACAACAATCTGAGGAAAGCCACTACCACTCCCATTTCACAGAAACAGAGACTGAGGCTCAGAGAGGGTAAGTCACCTGCCCAAGTGGCTGACCTACAGCCTGCAATGCACTTAACCATTATTTTCTCTCGCAAATATACTAGACTGTTTCCTTATAACTTCTAAGCACACACTTAACTCTGTATGAATACAGGGATCACGGGCATGGTAAAAAGGGAAGTAGACCGATGATCTGTTCCCTGATGGACTTGTGATTTAATATTGCTTTAAGTCCACAAAGGCTGTCAAGGTAACACCGATACTCTGTTCACATACTTTGCATGGTGATATACATGGCCTACGATGCTAATCAAGGATTCCCCATATTCCTGGCTTCTTGGTTATCGTGCTTGCTCACTGCATAGCAGTTCCACATCAAATAAATAGTAACTGATGCTACCGATAAAAATAAAAAGTCATATAAATAGGGCCAACAGCAGCTCCCTTCTTCCTTATGTCTACATCACCGAGCCCCGTCATGCACATTCTCTATTCTGATTCTTAAAAGACCCCATGAGGGTGCAAGTACTATTTCCATTTTGTAATGAGGGTCACACAAACTAGCAGATGGTAGAGTGGATACTCAAATTCATGTCTTCTGTCCCAAGTTTATTGCTGTGTCTTTTCTAAAAACACTGTCCCTCGGCAAGTTGGAAATATAATCCACAAGTTTCCTTCAATAAACACTGAAATCTTTTCTTATTCCGTTTCTGTCTTGCAGTCTGGGTCCAAACAAATGCATGAAGGCATCTGGGAGCCAAATTCCACCTGTCTTAAGTCTCAAATCATGGAGATGATCAGCAGGCACAGCCTAATCTCATTTCTGTTGGGGGAAAGATGGTTTTGTGGCAAATTCAGGAATCTGCTTTGGGTCATTCTGTATGAGAAAGGCTAAATGGGTCACTGTCAACTGATTTTAATACTGAGTTGGCCACTGGTTATAAATGATTACTGTTCCTTCCTGGCTATTCACCAAAACTTAGTTCCTTTAGAAGATGGGAAACTTTTTTCTGAGAGAGAGAGAGAGAGAGAAAGAGAAATTTTTCACCTTATTTTTCACCAATTTTTAAATTAATAAGAAATATAAAATGCAATATAAATAAAAGATTTTAAAAGTATACTTCATTTTAATGTATCGGTCAAAATCTCTGCAAGTAAGAGATGGTGCAAAGTAGGGAACTAACAAGAGTTTAAGAAAGTGACTATATCCAAGGTATTATCATTTCAACATGTGGTTAATATAAAAATTATGAACATTTGTTTTTTCATAATAAGTTTTGAAGCCTGCTGTGTGTACTGCAGTTACAGCGCATGTGAATCAGGACTAGCTATGCTTCAAGTGATCAACACTCATGGATGACTAGACAGAACATGTCTAAAAGTACCTTCAAAGCTAAAAAGACACAGGCAAGCATTCTTTGTCTTTGTATTGAGGGGGGATTTAAAAAAAAAAAAACAGCTATAGATACAATAACATCTTGCTAGTATTTATTATATATGAAGTTAAAACATTATTCTTAAACATTATTATTCTTTAAGATCTCAGCTCAGAATTTCACTTTATTCCTCAGGTCTTACTGCCTTTTCGTGAAGGCAGAGATGCCCGTTGTTCAGGCCAGATGCCTGATTAAAGAAAACTTTAATCTGGATTCAAAGATGACACAAGATAATTTTGATGATTATATCCTATAATCAAATTGTAAATTTGAATATTAAAGGTTAGTTTCTTAACAGCTCACAAAGATTACCATATTATTATATTAAAATTACTATTAAAATATATTCTTATTTATTGTCAGCTTTAAAGATGAGCTGAATTTCACCCAGATTGGTCTGGTCCCTCTCTGATTCAGGTTCTAATAGTTATTATCTTGTTAGAACAGGACAGTTGCTTATAGTTAGTTGTGCTCACTAACCATGATTCTTTTCAGTTTGTATGAGTTTTATCTTTTAAGTTTATTATAACGACCTTAACGTTTGTGTGGCCTACCACAGTGAATACTGATTTTCATGTCCGTGGGTCTGCGTGTCAGCCAGGCAGCTCTCCTCCAGGCAGCAGGTCTGGTTCAGGCCTGCTCCATGTATCTTGCATTCTCTTACGAAAAATGAATGGCAGGGACACAAAAGAGTAAGAGGAAACAGGACAGGCCCTTGTCCCTTCCATCCACATTCTATTGACCACGGTAAGTCATGTGACGAAGCCCAACATGCGCAAGCTGGAGAAACACTGGGAGGAATGGCTAGGTCACATGGCAAAGGACACAGATGATTATTTATTTTTGAGTCAGAGAGAGACAGAGCATGAGTGGGGGAGGGGCAGAGAGAGAGGGAGACACAGAATCCGAAGCAGGCTCCAGGCTCTGAGCTGTCAGCACAGAGCCCGACGTGGGGCTCGAACTCACGACCGCGAGATCATGACCTGAGCCGAAGTCGGATGCTCAACCGACTGAGCCACCCAGGCGCCCCTATGGATTCTAATATACAGAGGAGTGAAGCAGTGGACACAATGATTGAACCCACCACCGTGTCTCCTTAACTAAAACATAAAGTGTGTTTTCTATAAATTACAGTCTACTTATTTGGCCAAGGAATATTCTTTTTTAAAAATGCTATTACTTTCAAGGTGTCATCAATCTGCCACTTCTTTCCACAGCCTTAATCAGGATGCTCTAGCAGCTTGCAAATTAGCCTTATATTCCAAAATGAGAGATTTCCTAAGAGAACATGTGTCTATTTTCTTCATCTTATGTGTTTAGGTCAATGTGTAGTTAACTACCCAAGTTTTTATTTGTACATGAATCTAATACAACTGAATACAATTGGTTTTATCACAGGTATGATGGATTTTTCACTAATGGGGAAAGGAGTACCCCCATGAACCTTCTCTTTAGAAGACTGGCATTTAAGACTGCATGTGACAGCAGCCCTGCTACACCTTTTGCGGTTCTCTATTTTATTATTTTTTTTAAGTTTAATTATTTTGAGAGAAAGAGAGAGAGCGTGGAAGGGGCAGAGAGAGGGAGATTGCTTACAGGCTCTGTTAAGAAACTAACCTTTAATATTCCACTCCATCAGCATGGAGCCCAATACAGGGCTTGAACCCACAAACCATGAGATCATGACCTGAGCCAAAGTCAGGCACTTAACCAACTGAGCCACCCAGGCGCCCCTTGCATTTCTCTATTTTAAATTTAAGTTGAGGATACAGTGATGGCATCACCCTCATCAGCACTAGAGTTGACTTTTTGTTTTAATATCCCTACTGAATGTGTGTTGAAGAACAAAGCTCACCAGAGAATATGGATCAGTCAATGACAAATGAGACACAGTCACCTAAGAAACACCACTCCTTATAATGAAGTTCTAAGAAGAAAGGGGAGGCAAGCCTTGAGGGCTAGGTGGGGAATGGTATGACATAAACAGAACCCTGGTCTCCTCCTAAATCTGCCCTGCCTGAATTGTACCGTAGTTTAACGCCACGACTGCCTCAAGTAACCAGGACAAGAATCAACTTCATCAACAGCACCTGCCCACTCTGCCTTCGCCACAGTTTTCCTTCTCATTCCCCTTTCCAGTCTTATTATCACCCCAGTAAAGACCTGATACCAGGAATGGTGGTCATGTCTCCAACCTATTAATGCCAGAGTAAGTTTTATAAAAAGCAAGTTTGGGGCGCCTGGGTGGCTCAGTTGGTGAAGCATCTAACTCTTGATATCAGTTCAGGTCATGACCTCACAGTTCATGAGATGGAACCCCGCATCGGGCTCAGTGTTGACGACATGGAGCCTGCTTGGGATTCTCTCTCTACCTCTCCCTCTGTCCCTCCCCACCCTCAGTAAAATAAATAAATAAAATAAATAAATATTTTTTAAAAGCAGGTTTTATCACATTGCTTCCTAACTAAAATTGCTGGTGCTTTCCATTGCCTACAAAATACGGGTCAAACTCTCCAACAGACATTCAAGCTTTCTGATCCATGCCTGTAAGCTCTCTCCAGGCTTACATCCCACTCCACCACTGACATTACCTACACTCCACATAGGGTGGACTGCTTCTTCACCCAACACTGTTCAGGTTGTTTGCTCAATTTAGAACACCTTTGCCCCATTCTACTTTGAAAGCTCAGCTCAGATGCCTTCGTTGAAGGATTACCTATATTGAAATTGTCCTTCTTGGACCATGCATTTAGTTTCTATATAGCTCACCACACAGCACCTGACCACACATATTATTTAAGTAGAATTTTAAGGATTAGAATTACTACTAATTTTTTTTTAGTTTTTATTTATTTTGAGAGAGAAAGAGAGAGAGCACGAGCAGGGGAGGGGCAGAGAGAGAATCCCAAACAGACTCTGCGCCATTACCACAGAGCCTGACGTGGGAGCTCCAACTCATGAACCACGAGACCACAGCCTGAGCTGAAATCAAGAGTTGGCTGCTTAACACGCTCAAGCCACCCAGACGTCCCAAAAATAGATACTAATTTTAATTAATAAAAAAATGATCGAGTAGGTCTGCGGTGAGGCTGAGGTTCTCTGTTTCCAACAAGCTGCCTGGTAATGCCACTACCTTAGCATCCCATGGAGTTCCTTCTGCTGACTCTCAGGTAAGTGGTCATCTTCCGCCTGAATGCCATCTGGCTGGCCCATGGGCCAGCTCAAGTGCAGTTTACAAAGCTTACTCTCTCTCACACGACATTCCCCAAGGGTTTCATTTTTGGTCCGTTTTCCATGCCTCAGGAGATTTCTGGCTGCCTTGCCATCTGCCTTTGGGGAGCAACTGTCTTGAACTCGCTGAAGGCCTGGTGTGCCTCAGAGGCATTTCTCCCAGCTCTTCTGCCCTGTGTCAACGTTCATAGATCAAAATCCTTTTTTTTCATGCCTGCATAATATTATCTATAGTGTTTTAGAATTTTAATATCCAGACTCCAATTAATGGACCTTTAGTTATTTTTAGTCTTGCTATTACAGAATCAAGAATATTCACGAGCTAGTGAAGAGATGGTTTGTTGTAGGAAACAAGAGTATGATGAGAAGGGAGCCGAATTAAATGAGGCCTTGAAAAAGATTTTTTTAGGAAGGATCTCGAATGGGCATGAAAATTACATTTAGGCACAACTAGTCAAAGAAGAATAAAAGCGACCAGCTGCTGAATAATCAGGTAAAAGACTTGGAGAATATGAGACACATTTTAGAGAAAAAAATCTATAGGTTTTAGCTCTTGACCTGATGTAGTATACCAGAAAGACAGGACTCAAAGGATTTGTGACAGGCTTAACAGTGGTGCTTTCAAGTGAAACAGGAAAGTTAAAGAGTTTGCCAATTTGTATTTTTGGGAAAGAGTGGTGTGGAAGTAAAGAAATGATAGTATATTCGGTTACACGTATGTTGAAATATGACAGCAAGATATCCAAGACAAAATGTCACCTAATCAGGGAAGAAATGACAGATGACATCTTTGATGGCACCAATCTAATTGAACAAAAAGGGTCAAGAGATATTTTCCACTACAACAAGGTTTTAGCAGAGCCCGTGTGGCTCAGTTGGGGAAGTGACTGACTCCCGATTTTGGCTCAGGTCAATGATCTCATGGCTCATAAGATTGAGCCCTACACTGTCAGCTCGGATCCTGCTTGAGAGTCTCTCTCTCCTCTCTCTCAGCCCCTCCACTGCTCACTCCCTCTCTCTCTCTCAAAGTAAATAAACATTTTTTAAAAATTATGTAAGCAAAAGCAACAACAACAACAGAAAACCAGAAAAACTTCTTGCTGCCTACAGTCCTCAGCTAAGCCCTCTGGCTAAAACTGGGGATAGGGAGGGGAGGACTGGAGGATGATGAGGCCTAGTGGATCCCAGTCTCCTGCTTCTGCCAACACAGCTCTGTTTATCTGCTTTAGATAATGGGCTACAGAGCAAGAATGAATTGAAAGGATTTTGCTGCAGGGGCACCTAGGTGGCTCAGTCAGTTGAGCGTCAGATTTGGCTCAGGTCTCATGATCTCATGGTTCAAGCCCTGTGTCGGGCTCTGGGCTGATAGTGCAGGGCCTGGAGCCTGCTTCACATTCTATGTTTCTCTCTCTCTGCCCCTCCACTACTTGTGCTTGCTCACTCTCTCTCTCAAAAATAAATAAACATAAAAATTTTTTTTAAAAAGGATTTTGCTGTAAAAGAAAGTTAAAAAACACTGTTGTAGAGTAATATCCATCTTACATTTTTTCTTTTTTTCTTTTGTTTTCTCTTCCATCATGCTGTTCTTTCCCTGTTTCCTTGCTCCCCTTTTTGCTTTTCTTTTTTCAACTCCATGTACATTTATTTCTTTTATTTATTTGTTCTCTTAGAGAACAAAATTCTATTTTTTTCCTCTTTGCACAAACCATGATTTTAGAAAAACGGTATTATATGATTATGTGAAGAATTAAGAAGATTTCTAAGAGATTACACATGGGAAATTCTAAAATTTATATTAAAATAACCAAGAGAGTTATCTCAATTCACTTTAAAAAAATTTTTTTTGCAGGGGGGAGGACCTGGGTGGCTCAGTTGGTTAAAGCATCTGACTGACTCTTGTTGGTTTCAGCTTAGGTCATGGTCTCGTGGTTTCATGGGTTCCAGCCCTGACTCAACCTCTGCACTGGCAGCACAGAGCCTGCTTGGGATTCTCTGTCTCTCTCTCTCTCTGACCCTCCCCAACTCATGCTGTCTGTGTCTCTCTCAAAAGAAATAACTAAATTAAAAAAAATTTAACTTTTAAAATTTGTTTAAATTTGAGAGAGAGAGAAAGAGCAAATAGGAAGAGAGGGACAGAAGGAGGGAGGGAGAGAGAGAGAGAGAGAGAGAGAGAGAATCTTAAGCAGGCTCCACACTTTGTGCAGAGCCTGATGCGGGGCTCAATCCCAAGACCCTGGGATCACAACCTGAGCCCAAATCAGGAATCAGACACTGAGCCACCCAGGCACCCTCAATTCACTTTCTAAATGCATATTTAGAAGTCTTTTCTATTTCAAGACATATCTATGGTAACAAAATACATTTGTAACTTTACCTTAACTTCATCATATCTTATGGTGTATGTTAGATCGATAATCAATCCAAGCTCCACATTTAGTGCTTTTATTGTACTAATAAAATCTCTTGGTGTAAACTTCTCGGTTGGGGTAAGTCTCTGACTAGTCTCTGCCTAGAACGAAAACGAACAGTAAGGTTATAAAATACAGGGCAAATGTGAAAACTTCACATTAAAAAAACAAGGAAAAGAAAGCACATAAGGCAAAAAGAATCTGTAAAAACCAGAATAGCTTGAAGAACACTGGCAAAGTCATGAATTAGAGCTGCGGGAAGAGCCTCATCGTATTCACATCACTCGCTTCAGTGACGTCACATCCAGGAAATTCGCCTCAGGCAAGTATCAGAGATGGCCGGGGCAGGGGAACAGGGGTGAAAACACTGATGCACTATTATTTGTCAGAGTAAAAACACTTAGTATAGGCATCCAAAACAAAGGATTCCATGTACATGCTGCAATTTACTAAGTCATAAAGAGCTTTAGAAAAATAATCTGCCATTATCTCTTCTTAGAAGAATTCGAAGAAACTGAATTCCTGGTCATTTTCTTGGAGCGCATCAGCTTCCCAAGATGTCCAGGGCTTCCTGGGGCCTCTAAACTGAGGGATGAAGAACCTGCACTGAAGCCTTGTCTACCAGGCTCTGCATCAGACCGCCACAGATGCATAAAGCACACCTACTGTGATTCTGTAAGAGTCTCTAACTCTTAGAGCGGTGCTGTCTGAGAGAAACAGAAGCCACACATGTAACTTAAGGTTTCTAGTAGCCACATCCAAAAAGTAAAAAAGAGACCATCTAAATTAATTTTAACAACATATTTTATTTTAATCAATAAATCTAAAATATTATTTCAACATGAAATAATTGAAAACTGTTGAGATTTTTACTTTTTAAAAAATTAAGTCCTCAATATCTGGTGCACAGCTTACACTTCCAGCACATCTCAATTTGGATGAGGCATACTTCGAGGCCTCAGTAGCCACAGAGGCCAGTGGCTGCCATACTGGATAGCACAGTCTTAGCGGATTTCACTTCCCTCCAAAGAGTCACAAGGCCTACAGGCACTGGTTCGGCAAGTACGACAAGGAAGAACTAGTTAAAACGTCCCACATCAGCTGAAGTTTAGTTTAGAATCTATGGGAGGGCTTTCCAAAGAGACTGACTTCTTCAGGCTGTGTTCATCTTCAGGAATTCAGAAAGTGCCTCATTCAACTAGTATCAATGGGTTTGGTTCTAACTAAATTCTTCTCAACTAACAAAGATCAAATTAGTTCTAGTTGACATTTCTAACTTCCTACATGAGGATATCATCTTCACAGCAAAACAAACAAAAAAGCTTAAATATGTTTGATGTCTTATGACAGCCCTCCTTCCTGCTTGTCCCCCTAAATATCAAATCAGAGAGGTAGCTGTGGTATTGTGGGCAGAACTCTGGATAGTCATAAGAAGTGGGTATAAGTCCTAGTTCCACTACTACGTTGTTAGGTAACCTCAGAAAAGTCATTAAAGCCCTCTGGGCCCTGACTAATATGTCTTTAAAATAAGGTAGGATTGATTCTATCAGTGATTCCCAAACCTAGCTGCCCACCGTAATCATTTGAAGAAGCTAAAAACAAAACAAAACAACGACAACAACAACAAAAAAAAAAACAACAAAAGTTTCTAGACCTTATCCTGAGCTAAAGAAACAATTCTCCAGAGGGCGGAGTCTGGAAACCATTTTTAGGCTCAAGAAAAGCCCTCAAAGATAGACGGCAACCTGAAGATAAATATCCCAATACCTCCCCCTCATGCCGGATAGCCGTGAGGTGTGTTCTATACTGGCTGAGTCCCCTGAGGGACAGAGCTTGCCCAGAGTGACAACCCAAGATAACACACATCCTCTGTTGATCTTCTTCGCTTCCCGGTTTCACATGCCTTCCTGCACTGGTGCTTACTGGGATTACCTCCATAATAGACCACTTGAACTCAAATCCTTGTCTTCAGGTCTGCTTCTGGGAGAATCCGAATGAAGACCTTTTATAAAATTAGTATCTACAATACCGGCAAGTGTATAGTGAGAGTTAACAACACACACCCACTCACCCACTCATGGGAAGTTATGGAACGCATACTATTGGGACAATAGCAAAGACTTGCACCCCAGTTCTGTCATCATTAGCTACGTGATTTGGACAAGTTACTTTCCTCTCTAAACCTCAGTTTCACCGTCTACAAAACAGTACTTACAGGACTGTTGTGAGGATTAAATGGGATAATGCAAAAAATGCTTCATACAGGGCCCGCTGTTCATTGACCTACAAATTAACAGCAGTTCAGCAGACTCTTCTGTGGAACTGGAGTGGTGGGAGTCGGCTTAATTAAATGAGATACGCTGACCAACTCCAGGCATCTGGAAAGGACTGCTCAGAGGGCACCTATAATATATTGGCTAACGGGTGGGTGGATATGACCGAGGATTCAGAACGTTTCAAGAAAGGACGATCCTGCTTTGGTTCACTGGCATTTTTTTTTTTTTTTTTTGCATCAAATTCTGTTTGAAAGAAAGTATGAACCATGACTGAAAAATAATTTTGTAGTAGAGTTCTCACTGGAGCCGAGGCTTTGAAAAGTTATATTACTCGTCCAACATCACAGGCTAACATGGCAATCAAGGTTTTAACCCAGAAATTTTCATCTTTATCCAGCTCACGGTACCGATCTGACTCATTTGATGAAATATTTTGTCGCAGATCGGAAAGTTTTAAGTTTCCATGTTTATATTAAACAGAGAAGAGTACAGAATTTTAGAAATGTCACATGTTATATATGGATTGTCTGGAGGTAAGCCTATAGTTTTTGGTCAGTGCCCATAAACTTGCCAGCACGAGACTGCTGTCTCTGTTACTGCTCTCAGTGGTATATGGTGATGGCATAACAGATTTGACTTTGGTATTATATGATTAATAAGAAAAAACGCAGTTAACATACTGTACCATAAAGCTAAATATAAATAAGTTTTAAAAATAAGTCCAACTTGAAAATAAAAAGAAATGGACTGCCCGTATGCTACGGCATGAATGAATCTTGAAAACATGCGAAGTGAAAATAGCGTCACAAAGGCCACAGACTGTATGACCCCGTGATATGAAATGGCTAGAAGAGGCAAATCTACAGAGACAGAAGGTAAACTAGTGGTTGCCAGGGGCCAGCAAGAGGGGAGAAGAAACCCCCCCAGCAGGGTTTCTTTTTGAGGGGAAGAAAATGATCTGGAATTGGGGGCAATGATTACACAACTCTATGAGTATATTAAAAACCACTTACCTAGATACTGTCAAAGAGTGAATTTTATGGCATGTGAATTATATCTCAATGTCAGAGCAAGGAGGAGAAAGTAAAGCCTATGCATCTGAGGTCATATAAAACATGGCCTGAATTTCAAGATTTCTAATTTCAATTTCTTTTGCTTTTTTTTTTATTAAGTGCTACATAAAGGATATGACAAATTAGTAAAGGAATGCCGATTTTGGGGGGAAGGTACTAAAAAGTTATCCATCTTTTTTTTTGGATTATTTTGATTTGATTTTTAAATAGGTCAAAACACAAAAACCAAAAATAATATTAGGATTTAAGATAATTTCTCTCAAAAAAGTAATCTTGTACCTTTTTTCAGTAAAATAAATTGAACCGTAAAAAAACTAACTCAGCTTGGCAAGAACAAGAAATGAAGTGTGATATACACTGTAACATAGATCAATCTTGAAGACATTTTGCTGAAGAAGCCAATCACAGATACATCATTCCATCTACAGGAAACGTCCAGAATGGTCACATCTAAAGGGAATTAGTGCCGTTATCTCTCTCAGTTAGGGAAGATCAACTACCCTTCAGGGCACTTCCGATCTCACGGAGAAATGTCAGCAACAGCTGGGCCTCGTTCTCTTCTGAAACCTTCAAATGTTCTCACCCTCAACCACGAAATGTAAAACAATCTCTCTGGAAACCATCGCCCTCTCCTGTCTCTCTCAGACACATGTCTCGCTGAAAAACTCTGAGCTTCAAGAGTACTTTTCAGAGAGAGGTCTTGTTAGAGAATGAGCAACAGCAAATCCAAACTTAGTTTTTGTTCTGATTACTATATAATTTGGGGTCAGTCTGCTTTTTTAAGTAACAAAGATGAAAATCATAAAAGATTTACCAAAAGCTATTGATTTTAGCAGTATACTAGAACAGTTCCTTTCTCATCTTAAAAATGAATATTTTTTCTCCCTTTTCTCTCTCTCTCTCTCTCTCTCTCTCATACACACACACACACACACACACACACACACACACACACTTTGTGTGCGTATTTTACAGAGGAAGAAAATGGGGGAAGTAGAGACTAGTTTCGTAGGTTAATAGAGTGAAACTTCAATTAAAATGGATTTCTTGGATTCCCTGGATTCCCTTACGGAGGTGATTCATGAAGTCTGTGATGGAGGTCAGGAATCTGCATTTAAAAAAAATTTTTTTTAATGTTTATTTATTTTTGAGAGACATAGAGGCACAGCGTGAACAGGGGAAGGGCAGAGAGAGAGGGAGACACAGAATCGGAAGCAGGCTCCAGGCTCTGAGCCATCAGCACAGAGCCCGACGTGGGGCTCGAACTCACACACCGTGAGATCATGACCTGAGCTGAAGTCGGCCGCCCAACCGACTGAGCCACCCAGGCGCCCCAGGAATCTGCATTTTACATAAGCACTCCTGGTAATTCTGATGCCGTTTGTCCAAGGATAACCCTGAAAAAACAAGATCCACAGAGCAGTACACGGCCAGGTAGGGCAGTCCATTCTAGGCCGAGGGAGGAGCAAAAACAAGGTATGAAGGCACCGATGCGTATGCCGCGCCTCAGGAACAGATCCCTTAACCTTCTGGTCCTCCCTGTCGTGTCTGGTGAATGAAGAGCTGGAGCACATGGTCTCTGAGGTCCCTCCCAAAGTTAATATTTGGTCATCACCCAAAGTACCCAGGAATCATGGTTCACTGTTACCTGAAGACACTGTGCTCATGGCTATTCGTTTACTCACTTAGCACACTTTCATGTTTCACGGTCACATTTCACCATGATCCCAAGTGGGAGGTAGGGCACGAATAGTCTGACCACCCAGGCCGTTCAGATGCGTAAACCGTAGCTCACCAAGTGAAGGGACTCTAAGCATATTTAAGTGGAGTCATCTTTTTTTTTTTTAGTTTATTTATTTTTGAGAGAAAGAGAGACCGCAAGTGGGGAAGGGGCAGAGAGGGAGAAGGAGGCACAGAATCCGAAACAGGCTCCAGGCTCCCAGTTGTCAGCACAGAGCCCGATGCGTGGCTGGAACTCACAACAGTGAGATCATGACCTAGGTTGAAGTTGGACACTTAACCGACTGAGCCACCCAGGTGCCCCGGAGTCATCTTGTGAGGTTCACAATACCGAAGGGAACCACACTTTTTGACAAAACAGTCCACAGCACCGCCTCTTTGCCCTCGATATGACATTTTATCCTGGAAACAAGTATTATAATAAACTTCAGTTTCTTCCTTCCATTTACCCTTTATGCCAGGCAGGCTGACATACCTAAGTAAGACATGTCCCAAATATAAAGAAACGATAAGATAATAAAAAATCAGCCGAAACTAAGTCTCGGTGCCGCGGAGGCCAAAGGGGCATGGGAAACTGGGACTGAAGAACTGGAGAGGCGTGCTGTTCACGGAGAAGACGGCTGCAAATCACGGACTACTGCCGTGTACAGCTCTGGTTTCCTAGATCTGCTTTTTCAAGAAATCTCGATTTTCATGTGGAAGTTCCTGATCTTTAAATGACAGCAACTTAAAAAAAAAAAAGAATTGAAGCACTTTGGCAAAGGAGATTGGGCCTACTAATCTGAGATCTCTGCTAGACCAACACTATTTCCCTTTAATGAAAATATTTAAGGCTGATTTTTTTTAACCCTCTAAACTAGAAACTGTCCAGTATTAGATCTCAAACCCTACACTGCCTCCTTTTAGCCTGTTCATTATCCAGGCCTATATACTTCGTAACACTTAGGTGTAGTTATAATACATCTCTGTAAATACAGGCTGTAAGCGCCAGCCGTCGCGCACACCGGCGGGAGGCCACGAGGCGCACCTCGACTTTGGACGGCGGTCTCGAGAGCATGTCCCCGGGACGCCGGCTCCTCTGGCGACTCCAGTTGCCACCGGGAAGCTCGCGGCGGGTACTCACCCGTCGGGGATACTGTTCTTCTTCACCATGAGGTTTGGGGCTCCGACGCGCCAGGACAACCCGCTCTCAGGCTTCTTCCAGAACCGACCCTCGGGGAGCTGCTGCCACTGGGGCACGCACTCAGCCCGCAGGCGATCAAAGCTGGCGCTCCTGCAGGAGCTCTAGGCCAAGGCGGGAGTAACCGATTCCGATGCCTCAATTCGAGCCACGAGCCCAGGCTGCGCGTGAACAGACATAGTGCACCGAAGATTCCCGAAGGCGCATGCTCTGGGCTCGCTGGGGACCCCTCACGGGCCGCATCGCGCATGCTCCTGGACCGCCTTAACGTCAATCCCGGAGGACCGAGCGCGAGGCGGGCGGCTGTTGCTGTGGTCCGGATCCTTGCGCGGCGGTTGGCGGCCTCCCCAGAGTCCGCAGTGAGTGGTGCGTCTTGCCTTGGCTGCTCGTACACAGCGAGAGTGCGCTGTCCTTCCGGGTGAATGTCATACTGCTTGTTAAAGCCCCCTGGACCTGCGCTGTGAGACACCCCACCATCTTGTCTAGTTGAAGCCCTGCTCTGTGGGCAAAACCAGCGGCAGCCCCCCCATAAGCAGACAGAGACCCGCACAGGCCGTGAGGACTTGTGGTCCCCAGAGTCTGGCCGGCCCGTGAGTCATGCACTTTGGGAATCGAGAGGCAGGTTGAGAAACACTCCCATTTCACAGCATTCGGGAGTAGTGCTTGAATCCAAGACCATGTTATTTATTGTCTGCTGTGTGCTGAACATCTTGCTAGGGTTGCTGGAGGACGGATGAGTTCGCACCCCGGCTCGTCCTCGCTTCACGGTAGGCAGAAAGATGAACTTGCAAAGTAGGATGTAATGAAGAAAAATTGCCCTCGTAAGCGCTCTTCAAGGGTCACAGAAGGATCAGCGTCAGAAAAAAATTTCCTGGAAGACGTGGGGTTTGAATCAGGCCTTGAGATGTGAAAAGCTCTAGATTAGAGGAAAACTGCCAAAATCAAAGGATGGCTGTGGCAGGGAGTGGAAAGAAGAGCGGCCAGGCTTTAGTGGAAGGTTTATGTTGGAGAGTGGTCAGGAGGGCTTAGCTGGGGAAGCCGACCAGCTAAAGTGGTCTTTTAGCCTCACTTTCAGAAAGCGCCTCCGTTTGACTTTCTCTCCAGCTGAGACTCTGAGTACGGGCACTGAGGTATATTGTCAGGTTTAAATAAAAGACAACATCACAGGGCTTACCTGTGTCCAGTTTCTGGACCTCCTATTGCTCTGTGAATTAGTACATTTTTAGGAATCCTGTAATTAACTTGGAAGCAGCCAAATTACATTACCTTGTATGTGTGTGTGCGTGCGCGAGTGTTACAAATTTTCAAAATACACCACAGTTTTTGTAACCTGTTTTGGCATTATTCAGTTTTTGTGTGCCTGAAGTCTCAAGGGAAGTGAACCCAAATCTTTCTTGACTTACAGGAGCAGGTTATGATGATTTGAGGGCTTAGTCCTGTGTGCAGTGGATAATTCCATTTTGATGCCTTCCCAAGACTTCTGTATAAATTTGCAGAAAATCCTTTGTTCCTAGTTTTCTATTTTAGAAAATAAGATTATAGTTAACTAAAAGGTCGTTTTCAAATTTGTCAGGTAACGAAACACCTGGAAATCATGATGCTTTTTATAACACATTGTGAAATAATGCTGTTATATTCAGCCAATTGTAGATTTTTTTGTTAAATTCCACCTTTTCCACATCTTAGTACCAGTATATTTGCTGTATGTTTTTTTTTAATGTTTATTTATTTTATTTTTGAGAGATAGAGACATAGCGTGAGCAAGGGAGGAGTAGAGAGAGAGGGCGACACAGAATCCAAAGCAGGCTCCAGGCTCCAAGCTGTCAGCACAGAGCCCGATGCGGGGCTCGAACTCGTGAACCACGAGGTCATGACCTGGGCCGAAGTCGGAGGCTTAACTGACTGAGCCACCCAGGCGCCCCTGCCGTATGTTTAATAAATTTTGATGTTGGCAAAATGCTATCTGTTGCCTTAATTCTATCATAACTTTGAGGGAGGCTTTAAGTTTTTTGTGTAGCATCACGATGCAAATCAAAGAAACCTGGGAAACCATTATTTGAGAAACTGCTATAAAGGAGTTCAGAAAGGAGTGCTCAGACTCTGTGACAATAGATAAAGTAAAAATAAATAAAATTGGATAAAATTGGATTTGGGATTAAATTTGGTTCCACTAAAGAAGGAAGATGGATTAATACATTTGGAAAGATTTCCAAGACCTGGGGGAAAACTAGAGGAAAAACAAACTTCTAGTTAGTTCATAGTTAACCAAGGAAATATGACTAGATATCAGAGTATGCATTTTGTGACTATTCCACTTGCTAGAGATTTTTCTGTAATTCTGTTCTGCTAATGCTCCTGAAATCAAGTGGCGTGTGACAGAAGTAATTGAGGTGATTGAGTGTTAAATTTACACACAACAAAAAATTTCATTTCAGGAATCACCTTGGTGAGAAAGACATAAATGGATAAATTTGCAGAACTCAGATTTCTAAATGCTAAGCAAGAGGCAAACATTTATACACACAAATTGCCTTCTGTTTGCTAGGACCAGAAAAGGCTGAATGAACTATTTGATTTTAATTCTCAGGTTTTGACTATGGACCCCCAGGTCATCGTGATCTGAGCCGAAGTCGGTCGCCTGACCGACTGAGCCACCCAGGTGCCCCAAATCCACTATATTTAAAGAGCTCATATCGATTGATAAAAAGATGAAATTTAAGAAAACAGGCAAAGAATAAGAATTGGCATTTTAAAGGTGATGACTTTCAAAGGGCTGATGACCATATGAAAAGATGTACTATGCCAAAACAAAAAGATGCAAGGTAACCCCAACTTTTTTGCAGATGTCAGAAGATAACAGTGCCGAAGAAAATATAGACAAGCCTCTCCAAAAAGGTTCTCGATAAGTACACCACCACTCTGATACTGTTGGTTTCTCTTCTTTAGAGATGTAGATGATTAATCTCATCCTTGGGTTTCAGCTGGGAACACAAGTTTCTTAAGAGATGGGTTCAAACAGAAACTAACTTCCTAGATAATGCAAGATGGGCATAAGAAAATGCATAGTAAATACGTGTAATAAAACCAAGTTTTGTTTTCTAGCCCTTTCCACAAACATGGAGAAGCCACTAGTGCTTGAGACTGTGTTAGACCATAAGGATACATAGATACAGAACCTGCTTCAGGAAACTATAGATCTCAGGCAGAAACATAGATAAATATGGTTGAACCCTGGGTCATCCAGCTATCAAACATTTATTGAGCACCTACTTGGTAGTGTCTGCCATTCTAAGTTCTGGGAGTAGAGTATAAAACCAACCAGTAATGTTTAAATTTACCAAGGAATACTGCAGTTAAGAATGAAGATTCTCGTGACCTATAGTGATATATAGCTTTATATTTAGCCTATATTTCCACCAGCTTCTATGCAACCTTTGAGTACTCAAAGGAGAAGAAAAAGAAAAATGCTAGGTCAAATAACCAATAGGCCCTCTATTTTCTACTGTACATAGGACTGCACAACCCCTGTCCTTCTCAGCCCATCTGGTGGAGTGTCTGGCAGATAAGCAGACAATTATGCGTAGCTTGGAGTGCACACAATACTGAAATCTTCTTTATACCCTTTGTTTCATATTCCTAAGAGCTGGCAGAAGTTGGGGTTGGCAGTATTATATTGATTTTACAGAACTGACATTAGTAAAAATGGACACCTAGAAACTTATCTCTTTTCCTTTCAGATTCCTTTTTCTCCAGTTTAATCAGATTGAAATAACCTGGGTGGGTTATTTGTATTCTGCAGGATGGTTTGAATAGAATATGACTATTCTCATGCTCATCTGAGCTTGCTGGTTTTTCCTTTTTTGCCTGACTACAAAGAAAAACTGTAGCCAATAGCTGAGGATACAGAGGGTAGGGGAAAAGTCACAAAAAGAAACAAAATTCCATTCTGTTTTTAGTCCAGATTGAAAAAGAGGGAAGGGACAACATCTATGGTCTTAGGTTCTAAGCTCACATGGGGCAATGACTCAGTCTTCATAATTGTCATAATCTTTAGAAATACATGCAATTTAGCTATTTTATAAGTATTTTTGCCACTATTGCTGTTTAACGAACTCTGTATTATTATGTTGACTTCTTGGTAGATTTAGATGCAGAAGAAAATCAAAATGTAATAGAAACGTTGAGAGGCAAAGTAAGAGAAAAACTAAAAAATGCTAAGGTAATGCTCCTTTTTTTCTTTCCTGTTTTCAGGTTTACTGCAATATGTATCATAATCAACTTTTCTCTGTCAAAAAGAGTGAAAATTCAGCCTTAATATATAGCTCCTTAAATCCCAAAATCTTCAACTTCTTTTCTATGCTTTTTTTCCTCAAACCTAAAGCCAAGAAAAGTTTAGTTGGTCATGGTATATGACATCTTGGGGGAAAACATGTATATACTTGTTAAAAGAAGAAATTTAAAAAAAATAAGGAAAACATTGAGAAAATTTGATTTTTATCCATTTGGACAAAAGACTTATAAGCACAATTGTGTCCGTATTTGTGAAAATTAAATTTTCCATACCACTTATTTATGTTGTGTTTCAGATTAATCAAGATGAAAAATCTTCAACTCACCTACTCATTGATGATAAGATATATCAATGGCCTAAGGCAAATAAATTTTTTTTACACTTTTTTTTAAGTTTGAGAGAGAAATAGAGGGTGCAAGCAAGGAAGAGGGACAGAGGGAGGGAGGGAGAGAGAGAGAGAGGGAGAGAAAATCTTAAGCAGGCTCCATGCTCAGAGTGGAGTTCAATCCCACAAC
This sequence comes from Paguma larvata, assembly GCA_030068075.1. Taxonomy (NCBI): domain Eukaryota; kingdom Metazoa; phylum Chordata; class Mammalia; order Carnivora; family Viverridae; genus Paguma; species Paguma larvata. The sequence goes on along the minus strand of CM057837.1, from coordinate 46,182,418 downwards.
TCTGGGATCATGACCTGAGTTGAAATCAAAAGTCAGACACTCAACTAACTGAGCCACCCAAGTGCCCCTTTTTTATACTTTTTTTAAAATTTAAATTACAATTAGTTAACATACAGTGTAGTATTGGTTTCAGGAGTAGAGCCCAGTGATTCATTGCTTCCATATAACACCAGTGCCATCCCAACAAGTGCTCTCTTCAATGCTTCTCATCCATTTATCCCATCACCCGCCCCCCCCTCCAGCAACCTTCAGTTTGTTCTCTGTATTAGTCTCTTATGGTTTGCCCCCTCTCTGATTTTAATCTTATTTTTCCTTCCCTTCCCCTATGTCCATCTGTTTTGCTTCTTAAATTCCACATATGACTAAAATCATGATATTTATCTTTCTCTGGCTGACTTATTTCACTTAGCATAATATATTCTACTTCCATCCACATTGTTGCAAATGGCAAGATTCATTCTTCTTGATTTCTGAGTAATACTCCATTGTATATATATACATCACATCTTCTTTATCCATTCATCCAAGATCCATTTGGGCTCTTTCCATAATTTGGCTATTGTTGATAGCACTGCTATAAACATTGGGGTGCATGTGCCCCTTTAAATCAGCATTTTTGTATCCTTTGGATAAATTCTTAGTAGTGCAATTGCTGGGTCATAGGTAGTTCTATTTTTAATTTTTTGAGGAACCGCCATACTGTTTTTCAGAGTGGCTGCCCCAGTTTGCATTCCCACCAGCAGTGCAAGACGGTTCCCCTTTCTCTGCATCCTCACCAACATCTGTTGCTGCCTGAGTTGTTAATTTTAGCTATTCTGACAGGTGTGGTACCTCATTGTGATTTTGAGTTGTATTTCCCTGATAATGAGTGATATTGAGCATCTTTTCATGTGTCTGTTAGCCATCTGGATGTCTTCTTTGGAAAAGTGTCTATTCATGTCTTTTGTGGATTTCTTCACTGGATTATTTGTTTTCACTGGATTATTTGTTTTCTGAGTGTTGAGTTTGATAAATTCTTTATAGATTTTTGATATTAACCCTTTAACCAATATGTCATTTGCAAATACCTCTCCCATTCCATCAGCTGCCTTTTAGTTTTGCTGATTGTTTCCTTTGCCATGCAAACTTTTTATCTTGATGAGGTCCCAATAGTTCATCTTTGCTTTGTTTCCCTTGCCTCCAGATACAGGTCTAGTAAGAAGTTGCAGTGGCTGAGGTCAAAGAGGTCATTGCCTGTTTTCTCCTCTAGGATTTTGATGGCTTCCTGTCTCACAGCTAGGGATTTCATCTATTTTTAGTTTATTTTCGTGTATGGTGTAAGAAAGTGGTCCAGGTTCATTCTTCTGCATGTCGTTGTCCAGTTTTCCCAACACCATTTGCTGAAGAGACTGTCTTTATTCCATTGGCTATTCTTTCCTGTTTTGTCAAAGATTAGTTGGCCATACGTTTGTGGGTCCATTCTTGGTTGCCTATTCTCTTTCATTGATGTATGTGTCTGTTTTTGTGCCAATACCATACTGTCTTGATGATGACAGCTTTTTAATACAGCTCGAAGTCTAGAATTGTGATACCTCCAGCTTTGGTTTTCTTTTTCAACTTTTCTTTGACTATTTGGGGTCTTTTCTGGTTCCATACAAATTTTAAAATTGTTTGTTCTAGCTCTGTGAAGAATGCTGGTGTTGGGGTGTCTGAGTGGCTCAGTCAGTGAAGCGTCCGGCTTCGACTCAAATCATGATCTCATGGTTCATGAGTTTAAGCCCTGTGTCGGACTCTTAGCTGATAGTGCAGCGCCTGCTTCAGATCCTCTCTCTCCCTCTCTTTGCCCCTCCCCTGCTCGCTTTCTCGCTCTCTATCGTTCTCTCTCTTTCAAAAATAAATAAACATTTTTTAAAAAGAATGTTGATGTTATTTTGATAGGAATTGCATCGACCATATAGATTGCTTTGGGTAGTACCAACATTTTAACAATATTTGTTCTTCAGATGCATGGAATGTTTCTGCACTTCTTCAGTTTCTTTGATAAGTTTGTATAGTTTTCAGCATATAGATCTTTTACCTCTTTGGTTAGGTTTATTCCTAGATATCTTAGAATACCTTCTATCCTAACTTTCTTGAGGGTTTTTATCAAGAAAGGATGCTGTATTTTGTCAAATGCTCAAAACCCAAAGTCTTAAAGGACCTGACCCCACGCGGATCCATTCCCCTCCTTCAGAGCTGAGCTTCTCCACACAGTGTCTGAAGCCCTTTGTCCCTGAAAAACAGTCCCCTGCCTGCACAGTGCACAGAATCTGTGGAGTTGCACTGCTAAAAGCAGCAAAGATTATATTCCCTCTGGATGCACCTCTCCGCCCTGTTGATGAAAGGTCTTTGGCTGGCACCTTCCGGGTCTTTTGTCCTTGGGGAGGCAATCATCTCTCTTCCAAAAGTACCCCAGGAAGGGGAATGTTCCCTCACAGTGCGCCCCGGAAATCTCTGTACCACACTCTGCACTCCAGGGACAGCTCCTTCCTCCCCAGGAACGCGTGCCACAGCTCCGGAGAAAGTTGCGCACTTCCAAAACCTCAGAGTTTGAGCTCCAGTCGCTGTTTGTAAAAAAACAAAAACAAAAACAAAACAAAAAAACCTTCGAAACTCAACACTTCTTGCTCCCCAGTGCGAGGTGCAGAGAGGTTTTCCTTTTGTGAGAAATTGATGCCACATTTTCTCAATCTCTCTTTCTCTCCCTTTTGTCTCTTCATAGAAAGGGTTCCCTCCCCTCTGTGGCACCATTGTTTTTCTCTCCCCCAGTTCACTTCCATGCACCTTGCACCGACCACACCGTCTCCCTCCAACTGTGGAGATCCTTCTGCCAGTTGGCAGATCAATTTCCTGGGTGTTCCTAGTGACCTACAAGTTGCACACATGATTTCGAATAAAGGAATGTGGGAGAAATGTTTAGGTATCCAGCTACAAGTAGATTCTGTTACTAGGGACAGAAGAAAAGACGATAATGAATAATTAGTCATTTCTGCCATAAGCAATAAGACTAACTCTACAAATTTTAAACTGCGAGGAATTTTTTAAAATTCATCAATGTCTCCTCCAAATTCCCTTCCCCCCCAACTTGGGTGCTCAGTAAGTATCATGCTTCGGATTCTGTGTCGCCCTCTCCATTTGCCCCTCTCCCTCTTGAGTTCTCACGCTCTCTCTCTCAAAGATAAATAAACATTTAAAAAAATTCTTTTATTTAGTTTCAAAAAAGAATTATTTTAATTAAATTTAAAGGTAAAAGCATTTGGAAATGTATTAAACTATGGGATATTAATCTACAACAGAGATCAACACCTTTTTCTGCTTAGGTCCAGTAATTAAATGCTTTTGGTTTTATGGTTTAAAAAAATAAAAAAATAATAAAAGTAAAAGCAGACAAAGAGAAAAAGATGTCTGTCCATGTTATTCATTCGACAAATGAAAAGGTGCCTAGGTTGGATTTAATATAAGCGTGAATAATACAACCATGGAAGCCCGTCAAGGTCAGTCCAGTAAGTGTCAAGAAAAGAGGTGAAAAGGAGGAGAAATTGGCTTCTAAGACTCTCCACACCAACTACTAGATAGAAATATCGGCTCAGGAAGTTGAGGATTTTGGCCAGTGGCTTTGCAGCAAGCAGAGATGAAGGGAAGTAAAGTAGATACCGACTATTTCGATATGCAGCATTGCTGCAGGGCGAATTTTTTTATTTTTTATTTTGACGTTTATTTATTTATTTTGAGGGAGAGAGAGAGAGGATCCCAAACAGGCTTCGTGCTGCCAGCACAGCACAGCAGGGCTCGGTCCCACGAACTGTGAGATCATGACCTGAGCTGAAATCAGGGGTCGAACGCTTAACTGACTGAGCCCCCCAGGCGCCCCAGGGTAAATAACTTTTAAAGTTAATGTGACAGCTGCATTGTAGGTACAAACACGATATAAGATAAACTTTGTATTTTACATATTTTTAAATTATTTGCCTTCTAGTAATTTTGAGTTTTACTTTTTTTTTTTTTTTTTTTTAGCTTTTATTTAGTTTTGAAAGAGAGAGAGAGCCCATGGGCACCAGCAGGGGAGGGGGAAAGAGAGGGGGACAGAGGATCCGAAGCAGACTCTGCTGACAGCAGAGAGCCCAGCGTCCGTCTCGAACTCAAAAACCACTGTGAGATCATGACCTGAGCCAAAGTGAAGTCAGACATTTAACTGACCAAGCCACCCAGGCGCCCCTGCGTTTTATTTTTTATTATGGAATTAATTCCTCTCCCAAATCTCTCTAAAAACAGTTCATTTTAATATGTGTGTGAGAAAGAAATGGTAAGTGATTTATACTTAAAAGATTCAGACTTGACGGTATGGAAAAATGGGAGCTTATTTATCAGCAAACTTATAACTAAGAATATGCCACTTTTATTTTTTTTAAGTTTATTTATTTTTGAGAGAGAGACAGATCAAGTGGGGGGAGGACAGAGAGAGAGAATCCCAAGTGGACTCCGCACTGTTAGTGTGGAGCCTGTGAGTTCGTGACCTGAGCTGAAACCAAGAGTCAGACGCTTAACCAACTGAGCCACCGAAGCACCCCAAGGATTTGCCGCTTTTAATACTTTTAACTACCGATAACCACAAAGACTGCTGTAGATGGGCTGGGGTGGTACTTGTGTGAGCATGTAAGAGCACCCAGAAACAGGGAGAAAGAAGAAGAATTTGCCCTGTGCCTCTACTTTTATCAAATTGTAAGGTAATACTCTTAGTATTCATACTATTAGTAGTATTACTACTCTTAGTAGTGAAGACATTGGGAAGCAGAAGATTTGGGCTCTAAGTCATTCTGTTTCTTATTGCAGTCACCAGAACCTTCAAAACCAAAGCCAAAAAATGTAACGAATCAAACAGACTCTTGCTGCTCCTTACTCCTGAATAAGTTATCTTACCACATTAGAAAAAATATTTCTTCCACTTATAAGCAGAACAAGTATTTCCACCCTGAATACCGGTTTACCATTGTTTCATCCACAGACTGAAGTCTCGTCAGATGAAGGTCTTTCATTTTTCATGCCAAGCGGTGAAGAAGGCTCAGGTTCGGGCCGGTGTTCAGAGCAGGTTGGATTTATTCCCCTTCCTCTCGCGCCTCAGGACAACGAACTCGTTATTAAAGGCAAAGAATGATATACTTGGATGGGAGATGAAATTCGTATTCTTGAGCCACCTTCTCTTTGAATTAAGAATCTGTTCAAAATAATAATTCTAAACATTTATTGAGTGCTTACTGGATGCCCAATGCTATACTAAATTTTTAATATGGATTGTATCATTCAATCCTCATCCTAATTGTGTGAGGCAGGTGTTACTATAATCTCTACTTTACAGGTGAGGAAGTTCAGGCACAGAGGGTTAAACATCAATAGAGCTGGAAAACACCTGTGTTTTCTTTTTTTTTTGGTTCCTGTCCTTCTCTCCGAGTGTCCCGCACTGTTCTCTGTAATCTCCATTACTCTCTGTAGATAACTCATTCTCCGTCCCTCCCGGTCTGATTCTGGGCCCTTCTGGTTTCTGGCAATTCTTCCCACACTCCTCAGCCTCCTGTTACTCCCTGGTGGTCCCCTCCTCTGGTACCGGTTAGTCTCACGAGTCTTTCCTGTCTCCTGAGTGTCTATCCCCCAGCCCCCACTCTCTCTACCTGCTTCTGTTCCTCTAGACTTTCTCCGACTCCTCTCTGCCTTCAGTCTCTGCATGGTTTCCTTGGTCCCCTTCCCCAGCACTCCTGGACCCAGTGTCTCCTGACACCCCTTAGCTGTTCCCTAATCCCTCAGGCTTCGGGAATCCCTCTTGGGACACCTGTTTGCATTCTGATTTACTTCCTTTTCCCTTCCATCCCCCTTTCTCTGTGTCCTGCCCCTGTCTTTTTGTTTTTTTGTTATGGAATTGTCTTTTTAGTCCTTCTTTGTTATTGTTGTTTTTTCTACGATAGAAAAGAGCTTTATCTTTTAAGAGTTTAAAGAGAGTATATACATTATTTTTAAAAATTCAGAAAACCATGTGGAAGAAACTAAAAATCACATGAAATCCCACTGCTCTGAGATAAATCACTATCCTTTTTCACACCTTTCTCTATGCTTATGTCCATACTTGTACAGACACAGACTTTTATATGAATAGAATCATATTCGTAAATGGCCATTCCATTTTTCCAGTTGCTCAGCTGAACCTTGCTGTCATCCTTGGATTCTGTTTTATGGATACTGGTATTCTATTGTTTTCTCAGAAAAGCTCATTCTTTAACCCATATTGCGAGACTCTGGGGGTCAGATGACTTGGCAGAGAGCATGCACGTGTCCGAATGTTCATGAGAACGTTCACTGAGTGTCTGATATGTTTCAGGAAGAAGAAACACAAACAAATGATGACATGCCTCACATCCAATTCATCACAAATCCCGTTGGTTCTCCCTTCAGAATGTTCCAGAATCTGACCCACTTTTCACCACCTCCACTGGTTCAACCTAGTCTAAGCCACCATAACCTCTCATCTGGATCATTGCCAATGTCACCCTCTGTTTTCACTGTTGTCTCAACAGTCTATTTCCTATATCGTACAGTGGTCAGAGTGATCCTGTTAAGGTCTAAGACAGGCCATTCTTTTGCTTACACCTTCTAATGGTTTCCTGTCTCCCTCAAAACAGAAGCTCAAGTCCTCCATGGCCTATATGACCTGGCCCCCTTGGTACCTCTCTCACCTCATTTCTTACACCCTTCTCCCACCCAGCTCCAGCCAGATTGGCCTCCTCCTTATTCCTTGCAGCATGCTCCTGCCTCGAGGACTTTTACCTTTTATTTGTGTAGGAAGCTCTTCCCTTGTTCTCATGCTCTCTCACTCACTGCCTTTGGGTCTCTGTTCAAGTGACACATAATTTAAGATACTGTATCTTACAACCCTGTCTACAATACTACCCCTACCCACCTAGCCTGGTATTCTCTAGCCCCTTATCTTGCTTTTCTTTTTCTCAACACACTTATCACCACCCAACATATATCCCTTATCTATTTGTTTAGTTTCTTCCTGAAACATATTCGACACTCAGTGAGTGTTCCCATGAATGCTGAATAAATAAGTTTCAAACAAGTGCATGCTCTGCCAAGTCTTCTGACCTTCCGGAGTCTCACAATATGAGTTAAAGAATGAACTTTTCTGGGAAAACAGGAGACGGTCCACCCAGCAGAGTATACCAGGGCCAGGTCTTGTGGTCATGACTGCTTTCTTTTTCGGAGGGTGGGAAGAAGAGAAATGGGGTCGGTGAGATTGACCAGCTACTTGGACTTTAGTGAGTCTGGATGTAGGATTGTTTAAATTTTTTTTCAATGTTTATTTACTTATTATTATTTTTTTGAGAGTGAGAGACAAGAGTGTGAGCAGGGGAGGGGCAGAGAGCGAGGGAGACAGAATCCCGAACAGGCTCCAGGCACTGAGATGTCAGCACAGAGCCTGACTCGGGGCTCAAACTGGTGCACCTCGAGATCATGACTTGAGCCGAAGTCAGATGCTTAAGCAGCTGAGCCACCCGGGCGCCCCGGGTCTGGATTGTTTAGAGGAGCTCTCTGGAGAAGCCATGGCCCTGATGACTTCCTCAGAGAAGAAGAGCCACTGTTTTGTAAGGGGTTGGGTTTCTTCCTGCTGGGAGAAAGGGGAGTCCTGGTCCCAAATATGTTGTCTGGCCAGCACAGAGGAGTGAGGTCCAAGATTATTTTCAGACAGTTCTACCTATCAGACCACAATCAGCAAGACATGTTCCTGTGACATGGGGGTTGATATCTCTTTTCTGTCACACCGTACTCAAATGTACCCATCTAGACTTATGCATGGAAAGTTAGGTGGATGCTTCTGACCTCATACTCCCTGTCACACAACACCTAAGAGCACAGGCCCTGCTCTTCTGTGAGCTGCATAGTAAAGACCAGGAAGGTGATCTGGGATAGCAATGGGCCTTAGATTAAGTGAAGAATAGTGGGTCACATGGGGCTTATATTGGTTGAAATAAGTTTATCTTGGACTAAAAATATAGGCCAATTGAGTAGGGTCAGGTTTATAAGAGAGACGTGTTTGGTCATAAGTAAAAGGCTGGGATCCAAGATGAGGGCTGACATATGCAGCCATCAGGACAGACCTTAGCTCTGAAGGCAGGTTGAAAGCCCTGGCCCACATGGGGGTGTTGTGAGGGAGGCCTGAGAATGGAAGTTCCAGATGGAACAAAGAGCCCCTTTCTGTCTGTGATTGGAATCTTTAGAGGTCCCCTGCATAGGGATCCCCCAAATCTTACTCCTGGATGTCAGTGCCATACCTGGTTTGAATTCTGGAATAGATGCTACAAAGGTTTTTGGATATAAAATACTTTCTTGGTTTCATGATGAGGCTAGGAGGGAGGGTATAGTAGTGTGATGACTTGATACAAACCCAGGTGTTGATTAGCTATGTTAATTAATTTTGTCAGAGCTGGTCAAAGCCATGTAAGGTTCTCTATTCAAAGGAATTCTGTGATTAATTCTTTTTATTTAATTATTTACCTGCAAGTGTATGTTTTAGGAAACTGAAGGATTTTATTTGCATGGCCTACACACTTTCTGTCTCCTTCTCCATTTCAACATATGTAGATTTCAAATTAGACAAATGAAGTCATCCAGAGCAAATTGGTGATTTGTGTGTGTGTGAAGAGAGTAATAAAATTTCTAATCCTGATATAAAAATATGCATTTTTATATTTAGTAATAACATCTGTTTTTGATACCTATATTCAGATTGTTTGTAATTTTTATAGTAACTGTCATATTTCAGAATTTCTCTGTAATCACTCTGCCATAGACTTCTATGTTGAATCTTGTTTCTTTCTTTTTTTTCTTTAAAATACCATCCAGAAACCAGCATGACTACTCCACATCACTTTGCATAATACTGCTTTCTGAATGGTGAAAAAAACCTGCAATTTAAGACCGCATGGCCTGACATCTCCAGACCTTGCCCTACTGGATTCTCAGTGGTTGAAATATTATACTGTAATATCTCAGGACATTCTCCATGGGAGAGGAGGGGCTTGAATTATATTATTTCAGTAATCTTTCATTGTGAATTGCAAAGAAGGGGTATAGAAAAATCATACTGTGTATAATTAAGCCTTAACTGAGTTCCTCTATGTTCAATGAAATTTTATTGTAACAGTTTCAGCTCGAACTTGAACTAGGTGGCATGGATCAGAAAGACGATTCACAGCAAGGTCCCAATACATCTCACTTATCTCTGTATTAATCTTGGAGACAACATACTTACTTGTTTTTCTTCTTGGTATTCAACAGAGATCAGTAAATGACAGCTATCCCAAACATTTTTCGCTTGGTGATCATTTACAAAATTTTGCCGAAGGCCAACATGAAGATTTTACGGAGGAAGTCATTTTTCCAGATTTACTTGAAGTAAAAGCTGCTGAATATGAAGTCGATCAAGAACAAATAAAAAAACAACAGGCAAACATTTTTGTGCCAAGTAGTTCTCCAGGTAAAATTCTTTACAATGAAATAGTTAAGTCATGAATGAATCATATTGTAGAGTAATAGCTTTTTGTATGCTGGATAGATAAAAGGTACTGATCTAAAAACTACAGCAAGTTTTCCGTATTTGTTCTTCATGTGTTTTCTGACTTTAAGGAAACTGCTTAAAGGAACTCATTCATCATACGTATATATTTAGACTTCCTGCTAGACTTGAGTGGTAGGGTGCATAATAGTTGCCTTTTGCTTCTTTAGTCAATGCCAGTTTAGTATTTCGGACTTCAGAGTGATATCTAGGTTTTGTTATTAAGTGGTCAACCAGCGTAAACTGCCAAAAGATATGATGCCACGCATTTTAGAAGATGAAGGATTCTATATTCAGAGAAAACCAGAAATCTATAAAAAGACCTGCAACAAAATGGAAAATCGCCTGCTTACCATAGAAGAGGCAAGTACGCCAGTTAACAAGTTACATGACTCACTCAGAGTATGTGACTTTTGTTTTTAGCGAAATATCTTATTACTCTATTTCTTGAATATTTTTGATAGGGGAAGTGTTGGTTTGAAGAAAGTGGAGAAATCATGTCATTACCTTCACCCATCAGACAATCGTGGAATTTCAGGCTAAACACAAGCAAGAGATCTTTAAATCCAGCACTAAAGACCGTATACAGAAAGGTAACACGCAACAGTTTATTTGTAATTATGGTTAGAAGAATTTTTGTAATATCAATTATAACCTACGTCTTTGTGGTGTTAAGTCATCCTTTATAGATATTAGTAAATCTGGTAATAAATGGTAAAACTATGGTGAAATGTAGAAGAGTCATTACAACTATGTTTTTGAGGAATATTCAGTGAAATGGGGAAATGCTCAAAATAAAATGCCAAGTGAAAAAAAGCAGAATGCAAAGTTATAGATGATCCTAATTTTACAAGAATAGATAATGAATGGATCAACGAATGAATACATGTGTAGGTAGATTAACAGTGGGAAAGTATATCAAAGTTAATAACTATCTCTTGTAGGACATAGGATTATTTTCACTTCTTTATTTCTTTCTCTATTTTCTAAATTTCAAAAATGAATAATTATAATCAAACAAATTTTATATGTATTCCAAGACATTGTGAAAATTAGCAGTCCATTAACCTAATGAGAAGAAATATTTAGACAGAAATAGTTATATTTAAAAATTGGTTTGGGGTGCCTGGGTGGCTCGGTTGGTTGGCTCTAACTTTTGGTTCAGGTCATGGTCTCACGGTTAGTGAGTTCAAGCCCCGCATCAGGCTCTGTGCTGATGGTGCAAAGCCTCCTTGGGATCCTCTGTCTCCATCTCTCACTGATCCTCCCCCACATGCATGCATGCACGCTCTCTCTCTCTCTCTCTCAAAAATAAACATTTAAAAAAATGGCTTGAAAAAATTATCACAACTGTGTACAGAAATGCAATTGCCCATTCACTTGCCTCAACTATTCCATAAATAAGAAATTTGGCTGTGAGTAGATACAAAGTAGAAATAATACTTACTAAAAATACTTATAGGAAATTATTCTTTACTTCCCCTGTTGCTTTACTATTTTTTTTTAATATTTATGTATGTATTTTGAGAGAGAGAGAGAACATGCAGGGGAAGGGGGAGAGAAAGAGAGAGAGGGAGAGAGAATCCCAAGCAGGATCAGTGCAGGGCTTGAACTCACAGATGGTGAGTTCTGTCTGTTTTAGTTCTGTCTTTTGCTTTCAGTCTTGTCCCCTGATTTCTCTGTTTTTCTAATTCTCATTTATGTTTTTTAATGTCATAAAACTTTTCTCAATGTCTTTTCGCTCATTTGAAAACACGTTTCTATTTTTATCTATTTTTACATGTTTTTCTGTTGTACTTTGTTGGGGGGATATTATTTTACTGTTTATTCATTATTCTTATTTCTATAAATTTAATCTTGAGCCTTTTTTTCTACTGCTCATTTAAATTAGTTTTCCTGAACTTTTAGGGAAAAGGCTTGGTTCTCATAACTTTTCTAGTAATGTCACAAAACTCTGTTGTTTTTTTGTAGTGTTAAAGAAAATATAGTGGCTGGATTTCTGAAATTTCTTGGCTGTGTTTCCCTTCCAAGATATTTGTCTGTACCTTCTCTTTCCATAATCTCTGTGGTTCCCTGGCCTTCTCGATTTGTATTCCACTCCTAGCAGTTTCTCTTTAGGATGAAGACTTGTTCTAAAAATTCTTAGGAAGTAGGTTCCTCTAAGCCCCTTTGGTCCTTACCAAAATGCCTTGTGCTCCCCATAGTTGGAATAGATAAAACCTTTTCCAGTTTTACCTGTTGTTTTGGAGTTGGGATGCCGTACTTTCTGGTGTGTATCTGTTGGCCCTCTGGGGTTCTCCGCTGTCAGGACCTCCAGATGCTTCTTTGCTCCTCTCTATTTTCTTCCACACAATCATCAGTCCCATGCAGGTCTTTCTCCTGTTGGTGGTTTGTCTCCACCCACTTATACTTTGGGTTAGGGGATTCTTGAGATTTAGTTTTGTTATGGATCTTGTCCATGGATTTTTGGCCTTGCTATCTAGTTTCTCTGCCTGTTTTAAAGGTAGAGATTGGGAATATCTAAAACTATATTGCCACTTTATTCCCAGAATCACCTGTCTAATGAATTCTTAATTTCAGATATTTTCAGTATAATTTTTATAATTTTGTTCTTTTGACATTTTATTCTTACGTATATATTCCAGTTTTCTTCTAGAATACTCACATCTTTTCATATATTTTCCCTTTAACTCTATTTTTTAAACTTTTACTCTATTTTTAAAAAGACTTTTTATTGTATTGAAACATGTATGAAAAGTTACAAAAGCTCTAGATGATACCGTCTTTCAGAAAGGTTCTGTCCTTTGTTTTGTTAGGCATATTGAGTGGTGATAATAACCTTAATCCAATATGAGACTCTATTGATTTCAGACTGGGTTGCAGTTTTGTTAAGGCTCAGTCTGTATCTGTATCTTCTGTTTACCTAGTCTCTTTCCTGCTAGACTGCAGAGTAGTGTTTTCTTTTCTTTTTTTTAAATCAATTGCTAACACACTTCCAAATGCCTAGCATATAATAGACACTCAATAAGTGCTTGTATTATTTGTAATGCAACCTCAGTAGATGTAAACTTTTGTAGTCCCAGTATACATCAGAAGAGGAAGACATCAGTTGACTGGCAAAATCTTAGAAAATATTATTTTTTGCATGGGGTCTGTCACACCATGAGAGACTGGCAATGTCTCTGCTCTACCCTAATTTATAATATTACACATGTACTGACATTTTTTAAATGAACTCCCCATCCCAACACACATACACGCCCAACATTGCAATATCTTTCTGTTTTTTCCAGTTTGGTTACTAGAAAAATTCATCTCCATTAAAAATAAAAATGAGGGGCGCCTGGGTGGCTCAGTTGGTTAAGCATCCGACTTCAGCTCAGGTCATGATCTCGGGGTCTGTGAGTTCGAGCCCCGCGTCGGGCTCTGTGCTGACAGCTCAGAGCCTGGAGCCTGCTTCAGATTCTGTGTCTCCCTCTCTCTCTTTGCTCTCTCCCACTTGCTCTGTCTCTGTCTCTCTCTCTCTCTCAAAAATAAATAAAAACATTAAAAAAAATAAAATAAAATAAAAAAATAAAAAAAATAAAAATGAAAAACTAAAAGAGGGAAAAGGGAAAATCCCTGGTTTTTATCTTATCTTGTTCTTTGCTGCTGTTATGTGGCGTAGCATTTACACCTTATGGTGACAATATGTTTTATCTAAATACTGCTGAAGATTAAGCACAGATTTTTTTTTCTTTTTCTTTTTTTATTTTTTTAATTTACATCCAAGTTAGTTAGCATATAGTGCAACAGTGATTTCCGGAATGGATTCCTTAATGCCCCTTACCCATTTAGCCCATCCCCCTTCCTACAACCCCTCCAGTAACCCTCTGTTTGTTCTCCATATTTAAGAATCTCTTATGTTTTGTCCCCCTTCCCGTTTCCATACCATCTTTGCTTCCTTTCCCTTCCCTTATGTTCATCCTTTCTGTGTCTTAAGTCCTCGTATGAGTGAAGTCATATGATATTTGTCTTTCTCTGACTAATGAATTCGCTTAGCATAACACCCTCTAGTTCCACCCACATAGTTGCAAATGGCAAGATTTCATTCTTTTTGATTGCTGAGTAATACTCCATTGTGTATATATACCATATTTTCTTTATCCATTCATCCATCAATGGACATTTGGGCTTTTTCCATACTTTGGCTATTGTTGATAGTGCTGCTATCAACAGTAGGGTGCATGTGCCCCTTCAAAACAGCACACCTGTTTCCCTTGAATAAATACCTAGTAGTGCAATTGCTGGGTCATAGGGTAGTTCTATTTTTAATTTTTTGAGGAACGTCCATACTGTTTTTCAGAGTGGCTGCACCAGTTTGCATTCCCACCAGCAGTAAGCACAGATATTTTAACATAATTATCTGAGATGATTGTTCTTAGGGAGAGAGGGGGCCCCTGGGTGGCTCAGTCAATTGGGCGGCCAACTTCAGCTCAGGTCATGATCTTACCGTCTGTGAGTTCGAGCCCTGCATCAGGCTCTGTGCTGATGGCTCAGAGCCTGGAGCCTGCTTCGGATTCTGTGTCTGCCTCTCTCTCTGCCCTTCCCCTGCTCATGCTCTGTCTCTCTGTCTCTCAAAAATAAATAAAACGTTAAAAAAAAAAAGTTCTTAGGGAGAGAGATCCTTGAAACAACTCGTAGCTTGCTGAATGAGTGAATGAACAATTGGATGAAAACAAATAAATGCAAAATACATAATTTGTGGAGAAATATTAACCACCATCCAGATTAACCTTTGTAACCACCAGAATCCCAAGCTGGAAACCACTGGGCTGAACAAGTATCTTTTTCCTCAAGTGCCTGTGTTCTCACTTCCTCCTACCACAATTTCAGTATCTCATGGACTCTTAGACTTGGAAATAAATGGAAATGTCACTTCACCAAGCATCTAAACTGAGTATTAAAATTCATTCTGTAGCAATCTTAACAGATAATGTTCTGGAATTTGTTTCAGACAAATTCCTTTGCCTGCTTTCCCCTTTTATCTTCTTCACATTTGTTACTCTGCCCAGCTAGCCTTGGAGGAAGGCTCATTTGGGGTTTCTCACCAGAATAAAAGAAATATGACGGCGACTGCAGCACAGGGAATAGCTGCCCAAGTACTAAAGTCCTTTCTTTGCTGCTGCCTCTGCCAGGTTCCTCTACCACAGGCCTTCTTTGCCGGTTGTTTGCGGAGTAGTTTTGCCTGACCATTTGACTATGCCCTTTACTTGCTCTTCCAACATTCCTCTTATGTGTTTGCATAGATTTTATGCTTGGATGTTTTTGTGCATTTATCCGACCTTTGATTTATTGTTGTCTAGATCTTTGCACTTTTGGTCTAACACACTTGCCTACTAGAAGTTCATTTAATCCCCTCACTTAACTGACCAGTGATGAATCTGCTCAATAAGACAGGCATCTCTAACTTAGGATCTCTAACTTTGAAAAGTTTATTTATAATTTGGCTGCTTAATACCAAAACTGTTTATGTCATTGGTGTTTTTGCCTGGAAGATGACCATTTTACTACCAATTAACTAAGTCTTATAAGTGGAATCAAGAACAGGTTTTCTCCTCTGAGTTGGTCCTTACATAGAGAAGAGAGACTTTAAGGTAAGGATAAAACAAAACAAACTTTATGGCTCTTCTCTTGCCTCCCCTCAAGCCAGTGAGGAAACAGGGGAATATTCCTGGCTCAGGAGAGAGGAGGGAGGGAGAAACGTAGGCATCATACTGGTGACCTACGGTCCTGGAGAAGCGCTGGGTCTGCCACACCAGGTCAGAGGTACGACAGCAGTTTTTCAGTGTAACAGCGGTTGTAATAACAATGGCACAGACTGGGGAGCACGTCCCATTACAGCAGACTGATCCAAAGAGAGGGCTTGTGCTCTCCCTTTTAGGTGGATGCAGTCATGGATCTTATTGGGAGTGGCTAGGCATTCATGAGCTAAGCTATATATGCTAAGTAACCCATCAACCCTCTCAAATTGCAACACTAAAAACCAGTCACATGTATATTCAAACACATGTACTTAAATTCAAAATAGTGTACCAAACCATAGTGGAATCATTTGGTATATAGTTTAAGGTTTACAGACTTCAGCTAATTTAGGGGCAGTTTGGTACACAAGTGGAGACAGTCTCACATATAACGAAAGATGGTCTCCTCATTAGGTAGCATTTACTTAGAGGGTCCAGGCCCCTCCAGGGGATTTTCTAGGGCATTATCAATATATTCACATAGGAACAATGTTTTAATAAGGCCCATAGATGACTATTAGAGATCATCTGTTAGTCGAACTATTGACCCAACAGACCTAAACACCATTTGTCATAGTGTTCCTATAGGAAATCATTGTGGGGCTTATAACTTGAAAGTCTAACTTCTACCAGCACACAACAATAAGGTATGTGACCATAATTTATAGAAAAATGATTAAAATGATGTAATATAAATATATTTTATGAAATCAAGGGCCATAATCAATTTCAAGGAAGAAGGATCAAATTATTTATTGCTTTTCTGTGTCCCTTAATTTTCTTACAATTAATGTTATTTTTATAAGGAAAAATCACTTGTAATTTCAAAAGAAAAAGAATCAAATTAACATCGTGTGCATATTTTTCTTTGAAAGGCTGTGAAACCTGATCTGGAAAGCTCTATTAGGAACAAAATGGAAGGTCAAAGGGAAATGTATCAATTAGATCTCAACATTGTGGGCTTGCAATTCAGCCATCATCCTCTCTTCAATCAAGAACAAGTATTATGTGCTAGGCTGCTTCAACTGTATGAGTGTTTTCAGGACAGGCAGCAACAGAATTTACCTCAGCTGCTTTATGAGAAGGTGAGAATGGTTTTCATCCTATTGATAGAGTTGAACACTTAATATTGAAAGAGAAAACAAGTAGCACAGAGCAAGCTATCATAGAACATTTTCCCTTAGCACTTGAAATGTTTAACCGGTTAGAACGATAGCTGCTTTCAGTTTTCCAAAAAGAAACTCTAGGAGTTGGTTGGCTGGGGAGGTAGCCTCACACACATCCTGCAGGATGTTTAGCACTTATAAATGGCTTACTTGTCAGTGGTATTCTTGGTCCTATGACTCAAGAAGAGTATTTGAAAAGATTATTATTTGTAAGAGCCATATGGTTGTTTTCAGTCTTCTAATAAAGTATTTTGATAAAAATATTTGAGATCTTGAATCTCATGTAAAACGTGAAAAATCTTGGTCTGAGAATGATTAACTCAGTCATCTA
Organism: Paguma larvata; assembly: GCA_030068075.1. Taxonomy (NCBI): domain Eukaryota; kingdom Metazoa; phylum Chordata; class Mammalia; order Carnivora; family Viverridae; genus Paguma; species Paguma larvata. Next base: position 46,165,519 of record CM057837.1, on the reverse strand, counting down.
ATGACATTATAAAGGGTACATAAAAGTCTGAAAGACAAAGGAAAAAAAAAATCAAAGGAGTGCCCACTGATTATTTTTATGATTTTGTACCAGTCATTTACTTGTTTGTTTTGTTTTAAAGTAGAGTTCACAGCTAATGCACAACCCAACGCAGGGCTTGAACTCATGACTCTGAGATCAAGACCCAAGCTGAGATCAAGAGTCAGATGCTTAACTGACTGAGCCATCCAAGCACACTTCATTTACTCGCTTTTTGAGTTTTAATATCTCTTGGCAAATATGAAAATTTTTATGAGGTCAAGTCTTTCAATCTAACCTTGTGTATTTTAGGTTTCATTGCTTCCTAAGACCTTCTCTACCCTGAGTGTATCTGTCAGCATGCCTTTGGTTGCAGTCCACAGAAAACTCTCTCTCAATTGCTTTAAACAATAAGGAAAAGGTATTGACCTCCTCTGTCGAAAGTCCCAAGTTAGGACAACTTTAGGATTGCTGATTTGGTGGCTCAACAGTATCAATAACCACAGCTTTTTCCTCTATTTCTAATGTTCGTCTTCAGCAAATTGACTTGGTGAACTAACTGGCTGCTCTAGGTCAACACGTGCTGACCAGACACACAATATACAGCATGGTGCCTCACTTTGAGAGCCTCTCCTCTACATCTGGGCAGATTTCCCCTCATGTCTCCTTGGATCACACAGTCATGCCTAAACCAGCACTAGCAAGAAGAATGCAATTGCTACAAATGGCTAATCAGGGTTTACCTCTGAAACATATGGAAGATAATTAAGCAATTGAATAAAATTAGGGTTCTGCCAACCACGAAAAATGACCTTTCAAGGACAACCAGTAGCATCTGACAGACCAAAATTTTAAAGTTATCTTTTTATATATCCTTCTAATAATATACGCCTGCGCATGTATAATTTCTAGACTTTTATTCTGTCTAGAGTTTATATCTATGTCTTGGAATTGGGCTCTAATTCAGTGTCTCTCCCCCAAAAGATTAGCCTAATATCCAAACACCATAATTTCCTGCTAATTTAAAGTTCTGCTTTTAGGGGTGCCCGGGTGGCTCAGTAGGTTAAGCGTCCAACTTCAGCTCAGGTCGTGATCTTGCAGTTTGTGGGTTCGAGCCCCACATCGGGTTCTGTGCTGACAGCTCAGAGCCTGGAATCTGCTTTGGATTCTGTGTCTCCCTCTCTCTCTGCTCCTCCTTACACTCTGTCTCTCTCTCTTTCTCAAAAAGAAACTTTAAAAAAAATGTAAAGTTCTGCCTTTATTATAAAGTAGCTTAACATATTTACATAAATTTAAAGCTATTAATTCCACTGACATAATGATCTAGTCCTGCCCTGGTTTTTTTGTTTTTTCATTCTTTCATTTTAAAGAGAGAGTGTGTGCACAAGTAGGGGAGAGGGGCAGAGGGAGAGAGAGAGAATCCCAAGCAGGCTCCATACCCAGCATGGAGCAGGGCTCCATCTCACAACCTGGGATCATGACCTGATCCGAACAAGAGTTGGACGCTCAACCAACTGAGCCACCAGGGTGCCCCTAGTCCTGCCCTGTCTCAATTACTATATTTAATTGTTAAATTATCATATAGTAGGACAAGTGACTCCTTGTTTATTCTAGGGTGTTTTTGTATGCTCTGAAAGATTTGATCTTCCATACGTTAGAATTAGCCTGTCAACTTCTATTTTTGAAATTCTATTACCATAGAATGGTAATTGCATTACCATTGCAATTGCATTATATTATTATATTAGTTTTAAAAGAAATTTTATCTTTATAAAAATTGTGTTTCCTTATCCAACACTATCATATGCCTTCCTATTTGTTGAGATCTTCTCTGATTTCTTCCAGTAAATGTTTATTTAATTGACTCTAGTCTTGGAGTTCATACAAACTGTCCCTAACTATGACCGATTTCTTCTATGCATTTTAAGGGTATAGTTTCCTCCAGTTTTTATTTCTCTAGATATTCTCTGTGGATATTTCTGCCTTATACTTTCCTCAGTAACCTTTTTCCTTTCCTTTTATTTTTTCTTGTTTTCCTATGTTACATATTTATTTTTTATAGAGAGATATACATATAAATGCAGTCATAAATATACACATATAGATATGGATGCAATGTTGGCAGTAGATATCGATAAAGACAGATAAGCATATCTCTCCTGTAACCATGGCAGAACCCCAGTGTAACTGTGGAAGATAAGGTAGATGCCTGTGCTCAATCTGCCATCTTCATTGATTGCCATTTTGTTTACATTAACTAATGAGCTGATTAGAAGGGTCTAGGTATAATGTTTCTTTTTTTAAAATTCATTTTGAGAAAGGGAGAGAGAGGGAGGGAGGAAAAGAGAGAGAGGAAGAGAGAGAATCCCAGGTTGTCAGCCCAGAGTCCGATGCAGGGCTCATTCCCATGAACTGGGAGGTCATGACCTGAGCTGAAATCGAGTCAGATGCTCAACCCACTGAGCCACCCACATGCCCATAGGTATAATGTTTATTTCTTAGATTTTGAAATCTCAGCTCTGCCCTAAGGTGCTTATATGAAATATGTTTTGGAAGATAAGACAGTAATACACAAAAGGTTATACGGTTGTGTTTCTGCTGCACACGCCTAGACCTTCGGAAAAATTGGAGTGCCGGTGACAGTGGATGAAATGTACTAAAAAGCTCTTTTCTTGGTTGCAGCTGATAGCGCTGACAGGTGCTACCAAATCAGCAAATGAAGATTTGGAAATGAGTCAGCTAACTAAAAAATCTTTACAAGATTATTATTGGCAGATAAGGTAGGCTTCTGACCATTCATGTATTTATCAAGCATTTATTAAGTAACTTCTTAGACAGAGTATTGCACTTGCTATGGAAGATATAAAATAAGAAAAAGATAAGGCACCTACTCTTTAGGCAACTACAGAAATGTTTCCATCCTTAAGGCCCAGTTTTGGAAAAAAAATCAGTTTTGTATAAAAATATTTCACATGAGAGTAGTTGTAATTTCAATATCCATTGGTTTAAAAAAATCACATGCTAATTAAATACCACCGTGAGTTCACTAATACTTTTTGGATCATATTAGTCTCAAGTGTTTGTGTATATCTGAGAATTAATCCATGTATACATATGTACAAGATAGATCAACTAATTCAGCTAAAGATAGTACTGAAAGAGCTTGTGGACTTAAGGATCCCTATAAAAAACACGGTCTACAAGTTGGGAGCCATTAGCTTATAGAGTAGTTGGGAAGAGAAGTTAGGAAAGTATGAAATAATTGGAAAAAATAATTATGTGTCCAGGACACTCCAAAAGCAAGAAAGCTCACTGGGAGGTACTTATTGAATAGAAAGTTCACTTATGCACAAAAATATAATAAATGTCTATATAAGAAAGTGATCTGATAGTTAAAGAATTTCCCTGACTCCCTACCCATTTTGGTTCTACAAAATCTAGAAGAAACAGCCAATTTAAATAATTGGTTTCCAGAATAATCTAATTAAATGCAAACAATATTACTTGAGAAGGTCGACATCTACCTTGCACAAGTCCTGGCACTTAATGAGTTCTCGATAAATATTACTTGAATGAATGAATGAATGAATGAATGAATGAATGAATGAATAGAAGCTGTCAGTATTTACAAAACCATAAACTGGTATTATTTATAAGATTAACTAAAATTAAAGGCAAAGAACAGACATTGGCATAATGAACACAGAGCAAGTAAGCTTTAAGGAAGGAAAGAGAAAAGTAGGCTTTAGATAGGATCTGATGGTGGTAGATAAGAACCTACAACTATGTGCGTGTGCACGTGTGTGTCTGTGTGTGTAGGAGGGTCAATGAAGAGGTCATTGCTTTATCAAAGCAGAAGAAAAGTAATGTAATAGATTTAGGAATAGACTAGGAAAAATTTTTAGGGTAGTTTGTGGACATTTGAAAATCAGTGTTTCTATTAGAAAAGATACATTTAACCTATCTACTATCTACTAATGAGCTGGACAGAAAGCTGTAAGTCATTCATGAACCCCCTTCTTGCCTCTCCTCTCATTGCTCACATCCAATCAGTAACCATTCCCACTGATTCTGCTTTATTTCAGGTGCTTATCTGACTACTCAAACAGTCTCCTTAATACCTCTCTTTAACCCACACTCCATATTGAAACCAAAGTGATTTTGCTAAATAAATAAACCACATTAGTGGTTTCCTATCACCTTCCCGATAAAATTTAGTAGCTTTAGCATGATCTTTAAGGCCCTGCATAACCTGACTCCTGCTTACCTCTCAAGCTTCATGTTAGGGGCTTTCTACTTTGGAACTTCATAGTTCAGTGGACTCTGCTGTCTAATATCTAAGTATCTTTGTTTTAATGCGTCTTGTTTCTAGAAGATGCTTTCATTGTTTTCTGCCTGACACTTAGTCAACATATGCATTTTATTTAATTTCACGTTTCTCCTGGAGGCCCTTACTTGCCCATTATATTTGATTAAATTCTTTCTCTATTTCTTTATTTTGTATACTCAGCATTTATATATTCCCCCTTTCATAATATTCATCATATTTGTAATTACTTGTTCTGTGTTTTTCTCTGCTGGGATATTAGTTATCAGCACTCAAAACATTTCCTACCACACAATAGATAGGTATTATATGTGTTTATTGATTTGAATTGAGTGTCACATACTCTGCAGTTTTCCCTTGCTATTGCCTTTTAGCTCTTATTTATGCCCACACCCTAGCTATGTGGACTTCTATTATAGCACCTATACCATTTTATTGCATTGGTTAACTTCTATGTCTGTAAGCTTCTTGAACCCAGAGAGCATATCTGTTTATCTTTGTAGCCCTCTTAATTAGCACAGTGCCTGGCGGGTAGTAAGCATCCAGTGAATATTTGCTGAATGAATAAATGAAATCTAGTCTATTTCTAGTAGACTAGATTTCATGAATGGCCCTTTTAATGAAAACAACTAAAAATGTCTGATAAAATAAGAATGTTATCTTTAGGGGCACCTGGGTGGCTCAGTTAGTTGAGTGTCCGACTTCAGCTCAGGTCATGATCTCACAGTTTGTGAGTTCGAGCCCCATGTCAGGCTTTGTGCTGCCGGCTCAGAGCCCAGAGCCTGGATTCTGTGTCTCCCTCTCTCTCTTTGCCCCTTCCCTGCTCATGCTCTGTCTCTCTTTCTCTCCCTCAAAAATAAACAAACATTAAAAAAAAAAGAATGTGATCTCTAGAAACATATTCCCAAAATGGCAAAAAAAGTAAGGAATCCGTAAAAGCCAAAAACAAAGTGAAAGGAAAAATCATAAAATTAGAGAGGGGTAAAGCCAGCTTTTATGCTGAGGATATTTGTTCAATATTAATAAACTTGAGCTATCATTCAGATAGCTTCAGAGAGTACCAAAAGTAAAAGATAAAGAAAGCCAAGGTCAACTTAATTGGAAAGTCTAATAAGAGGTCACTCTATACTGGGTGTTAAACCTCAGGAAGGGAGAATATAAAGGGAATGACAAAGAAACTGGTCTTGGACTTTGTTACTAGGCAGAAGGGGGAAAATGCTCCTTTGAAAATTCATAATCACAAGCCAGCATTCATACAGATTTATAACCTGAATTTATAGTACTTATGTGATCTAAAATATCAGATTTAGAATTGAACGTAAAATAGTCCCAGGTTAGTAGTGACACCAGACAGTTGGCAAAGCCAATAAATATTCTTTCTGGAAGAGCATAAAGTTAACCCTAGCTCGGAGATTTTCCACAGATTTGAAATTCTAAGGAACGTGAGCTTACAGTAAAAAATAAATGAGGAAGGATTGAGGAGCAAAAAAGGGTGGTGAATAGGCAGACAATTCTCAGTGAACAAATGATATAATGGTGTCTCATGGGTGTGAAAATATAGAGAGTTCAAATGTATCACTTCTAGAAGGGAGGAAACAATGGAGGAGGGTAAGTGTAATTAAAGATATTTGCATTGATCAGAAGGAGAGTAAGGGTAAAGTTTAACATTAGACTTTGATAAATCAAGGCTCAGATTTTAACTTATAACATCTAAAAGAAAAGAAAAAAAGATACAGCTTTTGAGTCAATAAAAGAGGAAACTGAAACAATAAAGAAATATTCAAACAATCCAAAAGAAGACAAGGAACATAGAAAGAGATGGGGCAAGTGGGAAACATAAAAGAAAATGGAGTTAAGCCTAAATATATCTAAATGGGCTGAGTGCTCCATTTTTGTCTAGGTTGATAAACTGGATTAAAATTTAGAAAACAAAATCCATATGGAAGCGACCTAAGTGTCCATCAACAAATGAATGAATAAGATGTGGTATAGATATATATATATATATATATATACAACGGAATATTACTGAGTCATAAAAAAGAATGAGATCTCGCCATTTGTGACAACATGGACCTAGGGGGCATTATGCTAAGTGAAGTAAGTGAGACAGAGAAAGACAAATACCATGATTTCATTTATATGTGGGATCTGAAAACGAAACAAATAAATGAACAAAAAGCAGAAACAGACTCATAAATATAGACAACAAAACTGGTGGTTGCCAGAGGGGAAGGGGGTGGGAGATGGACAAGATGGGTGAAGGGAAGTGGGAGGAACAAGCTTCCAGTTATGGAATGAATAAGTCACAGGGATGAAAGGTGCGGCATGGAAAATATAGTCCATGGTATTGTACTAGTGTTGTAAGGTGGCATGTTAGCTATACTTGTGGTGAGTATAGTATAACTCGTAGAATATTTGAATCATTATGTTGTACACTTGAAACTAATGTAATATTGCGTGACAACTATATTTCAATAAAAATTTTTAAAAGGAGGAAAAAAACCAAGGCTAAATCTAATTTTATATTATTTATAAGAGACTTATCTAGATCATAAAGATATAAAAAGTTAGAGAATAGAAATAATGGGAAAAAATGCCATACAAACACTAACAAAATAAAGCTGGCATAGCTATATTAATGTAAAGTAAGATAGATCTTTAAAGCAAAAAGTTTTACTAGATATAAAGAGGGCTACATGAAAATCATACAGTTTAATTAACATATATTCATGCATATGCATACACACATATATACATATATGCATATAATGATATGGCTTCAAAATATATACAGCAAAGTTGATAGAGGGGCACCTGAGTGGCTCAGTTGGTTAAGCGTCCAACTTCAGCTCAGGTCATAATCTCACAGCTCGTGGGTTCGAGCCCCGCGTCAGGATCTGTGCTGGCAGCTCAGAGCCCAGAGCCTGCTTTGGATTCTGTGTCTCCCTCTCTCTCTGCCCCTCCACTCTCTCTCAATAATAAATAAACCTAAAATTTTTTTGGTTTTGTTTTTTAATTTTTGTTAATGTTTTTTATTCGTTTTTTTGAGAGAGAGACAGAGCATGAGCTTACAGTTCAGAGCCTGACATGGGGCTTGAACCCTATAGCTGTGAGATCCTGATCTGAACTGAAATTGGACACTTGACCAACTGAGCCACCGAGGCACCACCTTCCCCCAAAAAATTTTGTAAGTAAAAAAATAAATAAAACAAAATTGATAGAAGTCCAAGGAGAAATAGCAAATTCACAAATATATTGGGCAATATTAACACACTCTTCAGTAATTGATGGGACAAGTAGACTAAAAAATTTCAGTATGTATATAAATGATTTGAATAACATAATTAATAAACTTGCTGGACTTAATAGATATGTTTATAGAACATTGTACCCAACAACTGCAAAATACAACTCTCTTCAAGAACACATGGGAACATTTGCAAAAGTTGATCTAATATTATTTCAGTAAATCTCAAAGTCTCAATATATTTAGCAGATTTAAATCATTCAATGCAGAAAGAAACCCAGTACAAAAATATAGCTAGCAAATTTCTATGTGTTTAGAGATTAATAAACACATGTCTAAATAATCTATTCATCAGAGAAGATATTATATTGATAATTAGGAAAGATTTTGAATTTACTGATTAGAAACAAATATAATCAAAATTTGTAATAGTACTTAAAGGAAAATCTGTTTATTTAAATACATACATTAGAGAAAAGAAAAGGTTGAAAATTAATGAACTAAGCATCATAAGTTTGGAAAAAGGACAAAAGAAATGAAATAAAGAACAGAAATTACTAAGAAAGCTATGATAGAATTAAAAACTCATATGTTTGGTAAAAATTTATAAACTCTGGCAAAGCTGATCAAGAAAAGAAATAGCACAAATATACAATATACAATATCAGGAAAGAAAGAGGGACGTGACTACAGATGCTGTATACTTTGAAAAACTTCATGCCAAAGAATGTAAACATTTACATGGAAAGGAAAGGACAAATCTCTACCAAAAAAAACCCAGAATATATCCAAAAAGTGAAGGAAAAAGAAGAAAACCCCAAGTAGTTCAAACATTGTTAAAGAAATCGAACCAGTAATGTGAACTCTTTTTGCAAAGAAAACTCCAGGCTCAGATGACTAAATTAGGATTCTCTAGAACATTTAAAACAGCGACTCTCAAAGTATGGCTACCCAGACCAGCAACATCAACTTTCCCCGGAAACCTATTAAAATGCAAATTACCAGGTCCGCCACAGCCATACTGAATCAGAAACTCTGGGGGTGGGGCTTGATAAGCTGTTGAACAAGCCCTCTGGCGATTCTGATACAATAAAGGTTGAGAACCTCTTATTTAAAGATAACTTCTGTTTTCACATATTCTTTCAAAGAATAGAAAAAGAGACCACATTCTTAACCTTAGTTTATGAGGCTATTTTATCCTTGAAATTAAAACTTAATAAAAAACCATTGCAACCCAATTCCACTCATAAACATAGTTACAAACATGCTAAACAGAATTCTGTCATTAATAGTGAAGTTGTTGGGATCATTCCAGGAATGCAAGGGTCGCTTAACATTAGGAAGTCAGTGTAATTTGTCACACTAATTATGACACATGTGAGTGTGTTTGCAGTCATAACACAGAAGAAGCATCTTTAAAAACAGTAGATTACCAATATCCAAATAATATGATCACTACCCCATCCAGCAAAGGACCTCTAAACTTGAAGCAATAGTTTCAATTGTTAATTTGGAAAAAAAGTATAATAAATACACTGCAGAATGACCAGAACATCTGAAAAAGTTTGGATTTTAGCGGGGCACTTTTGAATAGTGAAAAATCTTTTTAAAAAAATTATAAAGGAATTAATCTCTAAGTGGAATTTCCGTAGCTATATCAAGACGTGGGTAAAATGAAAAAAAAAATCATAAGGTGAGAGTATCCAGAACAATTCGTGCAATACATTCTTCTAGGCCATTTTTTATGATTTCTATTAATGATCAACGTATTTTTGATTTACCATTATTGTTGTAGTAATACAAAACAGCTCTATGATTTAGAAAGAGAAAAAGACTTCTCCCTGTTACACAATATATTACGGACTTGGAAACAAATAAAATCCCTCCGACAACGGCAAGGGTTTACAAGCACCCCAGTAAAGTTACAGTTTCAAAGGTGAGTGGCTGCTCTGTTTGTTCTTATAGGTCTCCTGAGGGACTCTCCATGAGTAACTGGGCATCTACAGGAACTGGGAGAAAATCCAAAAGCTAGACTTCTACCTGATGGCGTCCACAAAGGACTTGTATTTTGAGTATTTGAACAATTCTCATAACTTAATAAGGTAACTCGATTTTTAAAATGCACAAAAGATTTGAACAAACCGTTCCCTAAAGAAGGCATATGGATGGATGGTAAATGGACTCGTGAGAAGCCGCTCAGCATCATGTCCTGTCAATGGAGAAATGTAAAGTAAAAGCACAACTGGATATCTTGTACACGATTTAGAACAGCTAAAGTCCGAAACAAAACAAAATTGAAAAGACAGTAACAAATACCGAAGAGGATATTGAGCCACAGGAACTCTCCTTCATTATCTGCTGATGGGAATGCAATTAGTACAGCCATTTGGAAACTGTTTGGCGCTTTCTTACAAAGCCTCATATAAACCCAGCAATCATACTCCTGGGTGAAACGTGTGAGTCATAAAAACATGGTTAGTGAAGGAATAAAAACATGGTTAGTGAAGGAGATGGTTACAATTAAACACTGTACTTGCTAATCACTTAAGCTGTGTGTGAACACAGTGAAATAACTGGTTCCTTCCCCACAACCCATTGTCTTTTTTCAAAACTGTCAGAGATTAGTGTAATAACTTCAGCCTATTAAGAAAGATGTTAACTTTGTTGAGTTTTTTCCTGCTGTGGTGGTTTTTAATGAAAGTGCTTCTGACAGTTTCTTTTCTTTTTTTTAATCTTTTTAAAATTTTTTTAATGTTTATTTTTGAGACAGAGAGTGCAAGAGGGGGAGGGGCAGAGAGAGAGAGAGACGCAGAATCCAAAGCAGGCTCTGAGCTGTCAGCACAGAGCCTGATGCATGGGGCTCAAACTCATGAACCATGAGACCATGACCTGAACCACGAGATCATGACCTGAGCCTAAGTCGGATGCTTAACTGACTGAGCCATTCAGGCACCCCAGCCTCTGATAGTTTCTAAACCTAACCCAGCATGAAACTCTTTTGTAGAGTTCTGAATTCACATAAACGTGCTGACTTGCCTCCACTCCTTTAAACCAGTCTGATCCACACACACATTATGAACCTCTGCACAGAAAAGGAGAGGCACAGGTGCCAAAGCAGCTCTAGACCAACACTGCCTGCTCACCACTCACTTTTACTCTCGCCGCTAATGTTCTCGGGGTGCACAATTATTTGTTGAAAGAGATTGATCGTGTGTGTGTGTTAACAACAGCTCTAACAAATCTCACATAGTCCCATTATTTCTGCTTCAAGTAATTATACTTGTTATTAATTAGGATAAAAATGAATAAACGTGATGAGCAAAACCAAGAAGAACTGTTAGAAATGTCTGAGACTCAGAAGAACACTGAAGGAGAAGCATTTAAGAATGAAGAAAAACAGGAGGTATTTATATTGCAGAATAACATTCAACTCCCCTTTACTGGTTATAAAATTTAATTGTTTGGTAGAATAAGAGATCTTGGCATTTGTAACAGTTACCCAACAAAATGACAAACCTAAGAAATGAAAGTTTAATTTCAAGAATACTTGTCTTAAGCAATGAACTTACATTGTAAATTATATATTTATATTTTGGTTTCTAGAGCCTCTCATATTTAACTTCAGAACTTAAAGAAAGAGATATTGAAAGAATAAGACCAATTACCTTGATGCCACAACTTTCCTTCTCTACAGAATTAACAAACTTATCCAAGTGTTCGCTGTAAGCATTTTAAAGGATTATTTCTTCATTATATATTGTCTATTGTATTGTTTTAATAGTAGTGTTAGATTTCTTGAATGAGTACCAGATGCCAGGCACTGTACTAAGGTTTTAAATACATTTGCACATTTAATTGCAACCATATCTCTGTGGTATTATCCCCATCTTAGAGATGGGGGAATTTATGCTTATGGAAGGGTAAGTTGCCCAGGATCACCTCCTAATTCATGGCCGAGGTAGGACATAAACCAGTTTGGTTTGGCGATTGGTTTTTGTTTTGCTGTGGTGCTACTTTTTGTTCAGGTACAGACAGCCGCTGTAGAAAATAAGATTATGTGGTTGCCCTTGCTTGTTAAGGGAACCTCTTGCTCTCATAAGTAGTCTGTATCTGGAGGGAAATTTTCTGCTTCACACAAACTTCTTACCTTTCCAGTTGTGGCTTTTTTCTTGAGCTATGTTTTCTCCCTATTCCTAGAACATTCATGCAAAAACAGATCTAAATCAGAGCCCCATTTCTCCCATCTCTGAGCCTATGCACCTCATCTCCTTTAAAGGAAATGGCATCTTACAATATTGAACTAGATCCAACTTTTCAACTTCTCCGCCCCGTGGGACACCTTGTACCGATTCCTCTTTGAGTATTGTGTGAATGTGTATCATTTAATACAGCGTTGGAGGGTAGGAAGTGCCCAATAAGTATTTATATTTATGAAATGAATGAATGGGTGATTGCATTTAGAATGAACATAAAGAGTAGCAGACACAGAGGCACAATTATCGCTACCCTCTTTCTGACTAGCAAAGCAGTGGTGAAGCCATGCTTTATTGGCTCTACACCTACTTCCAAAGAGGGCCCCAGTAATTATTATGTAAGACTTGCACACAAAAGGACCATCTAAATAAGGATAAGAGAACAAGAGCCATAAAACGGAAGTTAGAAGTAAAGAGTGGAAGGAGTGCTGAAAGGCCTCGGCTAAAATTTAGTGGATATGAGGCCAAAAGGAAATGGGACGTGTCCTGTCTTTTCAACGCCAGTGCTATTATGGGGCATTGCCATCATTATTCCCTTAAAATGTCCAGTTGAATGAGGATTGATTCTCTAGGAAAGAAGAATATACTGTTGTCAAGGATAGAGATGAAAGGAATACAAGGATTAAAGAAGAATTATAAAGAGCTTATAGGTGACAAAAAAGGCAAGATTTCCCAAAGATAAATATAATCCTGAATTAATTAATTTTCATAATCACTTCATGAGCTCATTGTTAAAAAACTACTTTCAGAGGGCAACATAAAGGGCAAATTTACCTAACGTATTGCTCTAAAAGTAATTGGGAAGATGGTTAGAAGAAGCCAACAGGGAGATGAGAAAAATAAGTAATCTTTTGTCTCCTCACCCTCTGAAAAGGTTACAGAGAACATGGGCAGATACGGAGGGCAGGAGATGTGGGGCCCCTCGGACAAAGAGGGTAGAGAACAGAAGGGCGTGTTATGTCTTATCCCAGAGCTTATCTTCCAACCAGTCTTCTCCCTTCTGAAAAAGAAAAGTCCTAAACATCATTAGGCCAGTTGCCTTGCAGCTGAGAAGATAATTCAGTAAATGTAGGTTAAATGAACAAATGAATGAGTGGCTGGAAGACTCTCTGTAGGAGTTTCGTATCACTTAAGGGATCAGTTTGATTTCCCAGCAAGTGTTTCGTTGAAGCCCCAGGGAATCTGGCTTGCCCCTCTGATCTTTGGGGTTAGAGAAAGAACATCCTAGAGAAAAGAGAGTGTACAGCCTAAAGCCTACAGGGGTTTATAAAGACCTTTAAGAGGTCACAGCAAGGCTTTTGACTTAGAGCCACCTCATTGAGGGTATTCAAACCATGGTGTATTTCTTTTAAAAGTGTGTATGTCTTTCTTCTAGAAGTTAGAAAATAGTTCTGCGTTTTTAATTTAAGCTCCTTCCCCCATTCTTAAGCCTCTCAGTTTTCTCTTAGAAGACGTCTTCCGAAGGGTAAGTGCCATGATCTCTTTAAGTTACAATTTAAAATAAATAGCTGAGTGACTTATAGTACCTTGATTTTAGTTCTTTCTCTATTTTTAAGTAAATATCTTTAAAAAAAATATTTGAGTAGGAGAGGCTATTATCCACACATGGGCAAGCATTGGGCTCAAAGATAGCATTACGTGATCTCTAAAAAGGTCATACTTTAACATGCTTAGGTACATTTTGAAAAGAACAATATTTTATACCCATCTTGTTTTTCAAGGATCCGTTAAATATTTATTTAATTTTTAGGCATGAACAAAAGAGAAGAGCCAAAATTCAGAAGCTTAAATATTTTATTAAAATATTATACAACAATAAACAGGTTTCTTGCACTTCTGTATCTCCCCTACAGTCTGATTTTAAAGTCATGTTTCAGCAAATTTTCAATATTCAGTTAATATATTGGCCAGAAACAATTTGCTTGGAGGTATGCCATTGTCATTTACTTCTGTATCTTATTTTATGTCATAGATACTTTCATATTTCTTGGTAGCTACTGTTATACGTGATAAGTAATTTCTTTTCTGTTTAGAGATGATCTATCTATATGGGCAGACAAGTCATTTATAAATAATGTATTTGTAATTCAGCAATAATCTTTTATGCTACAAGTAGAAATTATTTGATTTGTGGTTGTTCTAAATACTTCCATTCTCTCCTGCTGAAATTCCTTGCTGGAGTCCAGCTCCAGCTGAGTCCAGGGGTCCCCGAAGGATGGACTGTTAGGCGAAAGGAACGAGAGAGGCACGAGATGTGGTCTGATCACCAAGCAGGCATCTCTGGCTAGTCTGGCATCTCTCTCTGCCCTGCTGGTCTCAGTGTCTTCATTTAAAAGTAGTGAGTGACATTACAACAATGAGTGACATCCCATCAGTAAGCACAGTTTGAACAATAATGTGCTTTTATCAGCAAAGCAGCAATTTCCTCAGTCTTGCAAGTTGTTTTCAAGTTAATTAGCATATAACTTTAAGGCTGGGGGAGAGAACAGGGCAGGGTGTTACCTAGGCCTGCCTATGTTGATTATCTATAAACAGGCCAGGAGTCATTCTGCCTATTCTTCCAACTACAATGGGGGAGGTACAACCCATCTGGCAAGGACAGAATTCCCAATGCTTGTCCTTTGCTTGTGAGTGAGTGATCTTACATAATAGGAGCCTAACGTTTACATGAGTTACACTAATACTTAGCCAGCCCGTAAGTGTCAATCTGTGCAACCCATCCCCAAGATACAACTTTAAGATTACTTCTGGCCAGGCTACTCTCATTCAGATGTAATCCGTCAAAGCATCATGCTCCAGGTCCTTCCCTTTTATCTAAATGCCATAAAACAAAAGAGCATTACATTCCTTGAGACCAAAGAGAGCAGCTCAAGAAATCCAAGCCTGAAAAATTATTTAGAAGGAGATAGGACTAGGTGTGATTTTGGCCGGCGGGAGCTTTGCTTCAACTGCCTTTTCCACACTGGGAGGTGTCTCAACCTGTGAGCCCACACAGGGAGGGGTCTCAATCTGTGAGCCGAAAATGGCTCCCAAAAATTCCTACCAACCCTGGATGTGCAGCATTACTCTTCATTTGCAAGTGAGGTGGAAGAGGATTATTTAAACTAATTTCTTCATTTATAAAATTGGAAGAGTAATACCTATTTCCTATAATTTTTATCAGGTTTAAATGAGATAAAGAATTTTAAAAGTGCTATCCAAAAATAAGTTATTTGGATATTGTGTTATATGTACCTATATGCTCAGAACTACATTTATAATCCTTTTATTCAAATCACTTTCTTTGAAACCAGCAAAAGGCATCATATTTTTAAGGATATATGACTATTTCCTTTTCTTATAATCGTGTGGATGAAATGCTATACAGAAATACTTATTTTATATTCTAGTATGTTTAAAAAGGAATTAAAATGTTAGTGAAGATTCTCGTTTTAGCTTTTTTTTTTTTTGTACTTTCAGTGAGCTATCAGCCATTTCTTTTATATTTAGGTTTATGAAGTAAGTCAAAGGACAAGCTTACTGGCAAAACTGTATTTACCTTTACCTAACAACACAGAGCTGAAAAGCAAAACTGTTTTGGAATATATAGAGTTCAGCTCTGATGAGCTGGTCACACCTGCGTATGGAGAAGTAGGAAGCAGTAAGTTTATTTTAAACGTCTCCTCCCCCACCTTTATTTTCTTCGTAAACTCCATATCCTACCTGACCCTGGGTCATTTATGTGAGTAAAGAATGCCGTGTTCACAGTATCAGGTTTGAAGTGTATTAAACTCTCCTTTCAGATGTTAAACTAACAGTTTTCATACTTTGTCTTGAATCATCAGATCTTTGGGAAATCTAAAATTTGGAATTAGCACCTGTGCTTTTCCTAAATCGTCTGAGACAGGAGCACTGTGCTCTCTAGAACAGGAGTCTGCTCCTGAGTGGAGAGACTGCTCCGCTTCTACTTCCCCCTCAGTGAAACCAAAGAAGCTCCAGGACGTGTTGGTTCATCTTTGAACTGAATAGGGAAGGGAGGGAGAGAAGGAGGGAGAGAAAAAGAGAAAAGGAGAGAAGGGAAAAGAAGGGATGCTTCTGTTCACTTGTTTTTCAATTGACTGCACTCCTCGTGCAATGAAACGCAGGTTAGCATGTCTGTGAGAACACTGCCATCCCTCTCCTTCTCCTCCAGATTCTTGCTCTGTCACCTTCCCGGGAGTTCCGCAATTGCTCCTGTCCATCTGGTGAGGAGGAAGGGAGTATGAACGAGTGAGCAGTGAGGAGAGAGAAGGGAATAAGTAGGCAAAGGAGCCTGGGAAGGACAGGAATAAGAGCGGAAGTAGTTTGCTTAGAGTCCCGTGGAAGCAGAAAATAGAGTGGTGGGAACCCAGAAGAAAAGACTTAGGGCAAAAAATTTAGGGAGCCCTAGGCACTTGGCAAAAGTTTCAAGAGTATTAGTAAGCTCTCTGGAGACTGACAAAGAAAATGGGTAGGGGGAGAAGACTCGGGAATGTAGGGAAAGAGGACAGAGTAGTAGCTGGTTTGGTGCTTGATCTGCTGCCAGTGTCCTTTCCTGCTGGAAGCCACTTCCGGAAAGAATGGTTAAGAAAACTTCTAGTTGTAAGAAGGCGGGAGAGACATTCATCCCTGGGTTTTCTTCTCTCTTTTGTAGTCTGTTTGAAGTGGTCTGCCTTGAGGTGGCTTAGATGGGAAATGAGGGAGAGCACTAAGATTAGAGCCTGGGGTCACCACAGAACAGCCTGGGGTTCCACAGGTAAAAGTCCGGGGGAAAAATCTACAGTGTGTTAAACTCTATGCTTTATTTAAATGGCATGTTTTTAATGCTTTTTATAAACAGATGTGCCTTTCCTTCTTGAGGGAAATGGAACTGAAGAACTTTGTCTTTTGACATCAGGAAAACTAAGCTACTGTCTCTCATGGGCTTTAGATGAAAATGGTATCCCTCTGACACCCATGTCACAGTCCTTAAGATCTGCTTACTGCAGGTAATAAAACTTTATGATATAATTCGTCTTCAGCAAAGCATCCCACAGACTCTATGTCTGTGAAAGGGAAAACTCTAGCAGTGGTAAGAACAGGTTGGTTTATTTGGACTACCTATTTTTATTTGGATTTATATGTAAGTGAATATATCTCTTTAATGCTTAGGTTTATAGCTACATGGATGATGACAGGAACGGTTCCATAGCTCTCGTAGGCAGGGACCAAGTACTCCCAAGGATTCTATTTGTGGAACCTTTATATCTCCCAAACATTGTGGATTATGAAAGAATCATTCATGTATTATCAGTTTCCTAGAAGAAAAATCCTAGAAATCTTATTCATGTCCCAGGACTCCTTTATTTTATTTTTTTTTAAGTTTATTTATTTTGAGTGAGAGAGACAGAGTTAGCATGAGAGAGGAGGGTGGGGGCAGAGAGAGAGGGAGACAGAGAATCCCAAGCAGGCTCCATGCTGTTGGCACAGAGCCTGATGTGGGGCTCTATCCCACGAACTGTGAGACCATGACCTGAGGTGAAATCAAGAGTTGGTTGCTCAACCAACTGAGCCATCCAGGCACTCCTAAACACATATTTTTAAAAAAACATAGTTATATCCAACTATATGACCTTATGGAAAAGTCAGAACTGTGGAGACAGTAATGCCAGGCATTAGGAGGAGACAGGGATGAATAGGCAGGACACATGGGATTTTTAGGGCAATGAAACTACTGTCTAGATGATACTATTGTTGTAGTTACATGTCATTACGTATTTGTCAAAACCTGTGGAATGGAATGTATAATACCAACAGTAAACTGTAATGGAAACTATGACTTGGAGTGATAATGATGTGTGAACCATTGATTATAACAAATGCAAGTCTTTTGTTGCGATAAATGTAATAAATTATAAGTCTGGTACAGGATGTTGATAGTAAAGGAGGTGGCAGTTTTGGGGGGATGTGTAGGGGGCATATGGAAACTGTGCACTTCCCAATCAGTCTTGCTCTGAACCTAAAACTTCAAGAGTCTAGTTTTTAAATAAAATAATTTTTAAAATTTAAAACATTGCTATAAATAACTTGGATTAAACAGGAAATCAAGACTGAAATTAGAGACTATTTTAAAAATAACATTGAGAACACTATGTTTAAAACCATGGCATGTGGCCAGAGTCACAGTAAGAGTTCAAAAATGCTTTCCTTGGCAATAGTTTTAGAGAAAAACAAAACCAACCAACCAAGTGTCTGTAGCACTCAGCAATTGATGTTGAGGAAACTGAGGTCATGGATGTAGATTACTTGCCCAGAAGTTTTAAGAAGAGGCTGAAAAAAAGAGAGACAATAGAATCAAAGTATAGGTTTCTTAAAAATTGGGGCAATTTTCATCTTCTTAGAACAAGTGATGAAATCCATAGAAAAAGAGCCAGAATGTACTAGAAAGGGTATTCGATCCTTCACAGTCCAGAAGGTATTGAACCAGAACACGGGTGAATAGCTATGGCTTTTGAGAAGAGGAAACATCTCTTCAAATCAGAGGAGACAGAAATAACTAAGGAGACAGAAACGTAATTTTAATGATGTCCTTGTTTTGCTGAGGAAACAAGGTCATCTTAGAGACCTGAATAAGGGCATTGTAGAGAAAAATGGACAATTAATAAAAGTAATTCATTTTCGAGATGGTGAGTAACCTTTTAATACTCTGAACCATTATTTGCTTGTATTTCTTAGTTTTTCCCCAGCATAGTCCCCACTGCAACTATTTCCAGTCTTTGCCTCATCATACTATTCCTTGCTTTTTTCTTGAAGTCAAATGTTTGTTCTCCTTATTCTAAAACTAACTTTTATACAGGTAATTTGGAACTTTGTCTCCTTTAGGATCCTGATGACATATTTATATCCTTTTCTCTTACATTATCTTTAACTTTTTCATTTCCCCAAGCTGTTAGTCTTTGGTATCCAAGAAGCCTTCTTTGTTTAAAAAAAAACAAAAACAAAAACAAGCATTTGATTAAACCCTCACGACCTGTCTTGGCCGTTTTTCCTGTCCAAGTCCTCGTTTGTGTGGTCTACTCACCTTTGTCCATCGCCTCCACTCTTTAATCACACATTCCCTCTCTAACTTAACCCATTTGTTCCTGAATGCTACCCGTGACCTTCTGGCCATATTCCCTGGCCTGTCCTCATCATTTTGCTTCTTGAAGCTTTTCCCCTGATGACTTCTGTGACGCTGCAGCTAGCAGTTCCATTTACTTGGGAACTCAGGCTTACAAAAGACTGAAAGCAATTCTATGAAAGATCAGGACACGTGACAGGTTTCTGCAGGCAGTGAATTGCAAGAGAAGGTTTCAAAGTCCAGAGTGCTCGCTAAAGTAGTTAACTTGAAGTAAACCTTTACAGCTGGGGCGTCTGTGATCAGCGTGACTGGTTCCAGAACTCTCCTCTCCAGTTGTGGGCGCCCTGGTGCTGAGAAGGCCTGGTGCTGAGAAGGGGTTCCAGAAACCTGGGATGGGTGCTCCAAAAGGCAAGGCTGACTTGTGAGAGTCAGAGCGTGGAACCAAAGGAGATCCAAAAGAATGTCTTCACTTATTCTCTGGCTTACTCATTCATTCATTCGTTCGTTCATTCATTCATTCATTCATTCATTCATCAATAAGCTGGAGACGGAGCAATGAACCAAAAGAAAATCTTGGCATGTTTTAATACCACATTGATCACACCTCTCTAATCTCAGTGATTGTCTAGAGTTTTCGTTTAACACATTTTTAAACTATAAAACAGTTTTTCTTATGCTCACTAGTTAACTTTTCGGACATGATTGACTTTTGTGTTTCCACGTGTTTATCTTTCCCACTTTCATTCTATGTTTACTTTTTTTGCTGAAAATTTGCTCCTTTAATGATTCTTCCAGTCCGTTTCTGTGGCTTAGCAAATTTGTTTAGTTTTTGTATATCTTTATTTTGTCCTCATACTTTTTTTGAGAGACAGCAGGGGAGGAGCAGAGGAAGAGAGAATCTTAAGCAGACTCCCCGCTTAGCACAGAGCCCAACGCAGGGCTCAGTCTCAACAACCGTAAGATCATGATCTGAGCCAAAATCAAGAGTCTGACACTTAACCAAATGAGCCACCCAGGGCCCCTTTGTCCTCATTCTTGGATAATAGTTTGGGTGTAAAATCTGAGGTTGATTTTTATTTTATTTTTCCCTTGACACTTTGAAGCTAGAATTTCATAATTTTCTAGGATTTATTATTCCTGTTTAAAAGTCTCCCATGTTGGTGTTTTGTAGACAGTCTGCCTTTTCTCCCTAATAACTTTGCCTTTTTTTTTTCTTAATTCATAGAGACAGAAAGCCAATGGGTGAAGGGAGGGTGGGATGGGGAGTTGTTGTTTAACAGAGTTTCTGTTTGGAATGATAAAAATTCTAGAACGAGGTAGTGACGGTGGTTATCCAGCACTGCGAATATACTTAATGCCACTGAATTGCGTTACTTGCTTGGCATTTGGTTGTGAAGAAGGAAATACAGGTGACAGGGATTTTACAGTAGCCCACAGCTGAACACCTATGGGGTAGCTGGAAGAATCACTGTAGCAAAGGTAGAAGATGTTCTGGGGTTTTTATTACTGTCTGTGAGGCAGAAATCATGGGACTGCATTGAAATCCAATTACAACTTTTTTTTTTTTTTTTTTTAGGCTGTAATTGGGTAAGTTTCTCTCCCTAATCTATAACATGTAAGCTTTGCCTCAGGCTTTATGACCTAGGCTAGGGCTCTGAGAAGCAAAATTTCTTACATGATATTGTCAGTGGTATTGGGCCCTAGAGATCTCTTGTGACAAAGATACCAAAACAGTTCAAATACAAGGACAGAAACAGGAGTTAAAGAAAAAAAGAATATTCATACTTCACCTGTTTGTAATTTTGCTTACCTCCTATCAAACAAGGCATTGGCTTTGTTAGCAATAGCTTCTAAAGAATCATCACAGAAATATGAATAGAAGCTGATGGAAAGTAAACAGTATAAGAGAGTGTCCATGTTTGGGTTAAGACATTGTTTAATCTGAGTTAGAACTGTATTTCTGGACTCCCAGTTTATGGACTGGAATGTTTCTTGAGTTAGTTACTTTATGGAAAGGATCTTAGAGATTTTCTAGTCCAAATCCCTCTAATTAACACACGATGAGGCAAATTATCTATGAAGAGAGAGATTAAATAACAGATAATTGATGGTTCTAAAGAAATCTTACTGTTTTGGATTGGATTTCTTTTGCACTTAGCCTGTAGCTGAGGCCACCAAGGATGAGTTATGAGTCTAGATTCTGAAAGCTCTCCAACTTCTCAAGATGGCCTCATATGACCAAGTATACTCTTCTGGCAGAATACTTCCCAGTATGACTCTATATTATGTTTCAACTGTAAAGATAACACCTAAAGATTCTTTTTATATTATGTTTCGAATGTGAAGATAGAGCCTAAAGATTCTTTTTATATTGTGGGCTTCACTAATTTTGCTAAAGCTAACATCTTGATTAAATTTCAGTATTGTGCGTCCTCTGTAAAGAAAATATTTAACAAGTTACTATCCTCAGGGTTTACAAAGTACATTCAGTAAGCACTATTCACTTCAGCATCTACTATGTTTTAGCTACTACACAGGGCAGAGATGGCAAAGAGGGACATGTATAGCCGTTACCGTTAAGAAGCTTATTGTCTCTTAAAGGAGTTGGTAGACATTTATCAAAAAGCTAGGATACAAGTTAGAATGTGAGAAGAACCAGGAGAGATATCACATCCAAATCTTCTGTTTTATCCCCGAATGCAGGGGAAGGATAGGTTTCATCTTTACCTGGAGTGGGTAGGTTTTACCCTATATAACAGATGCACAACCTGCATATCATATTCAAATTCACAAAATACTTTTCTCTGTGTTAGTGTGTTAAGGAATGTAGATGCAAGAGGCGTTCCTGGAATTCCATGGCTCATTAATGCACAGAAGCTTTTTGAATGGGCGAATGAAGTAAAAATTGATCCAAATAATCCAGAATATTCTGATTTAATGGAATTTATCATGGTAAGTTACAGCAAATGTCAATACTGTAAATATATTCTATTTCCTAGGCTCTACTCCCTCATACTTCAAAGTCAGCTGTATATTTTTCTAGGCACCAGGAGGGATGTAAAGATAAATCTGAGGACAGATATAATTTTCAACCAGTTTACAGTATTATAAAGGCAATTAGAAACTAGCAGCTGAAATAATTGCTAGTTTAGGCCTGTTGGTTGGTACTCCGCCCTTACTTAGCAGCCTGCAGTACATCCTACAGGCTAACCTTCAGGCTAACATCTCTTATGTGACTACTGAGGACCAGTGGTATTATAGATGCTAGGGATATAAAGATGATTTATAGACACATTCATTCCCTCAAAGACTCCATTATCTGTTCACTTCTACTCTTTTTTAAAGCCAACTGAACTGCTCTGTGTGCCTCACACATGCATTCTTCATACCTTTATGCAGGTCATTCCCCCTGCCTGGAAGGGCACCCATGGTGGCTATTTCACCTACCATGCAAGGCCGATAAAGGTTTCCCTGATGACCTCAGTTAGATATGGGCCCTTCTCTCTTTTCCCTCCTGTTAACAGTTTTTTCTTTTTATAACTCCTATGGCTCTGATATCATTCTGCCTTTTACTGTAGGTATTCATTCTGTGTTTCATTTTTCTGTGTAGCGCTACAGCGAATAAATCTTTAGCAGCTAGCACTACATGTGCCATGTACTCACATGGGCATGTATTGGATAAAACAATGCACAGATCATTGCAGTTAAACTTCCCTAGATCAGAGCTCCCCAGCTCACATGCTCAGTTGGTTGACCCTCTCTCAACATTTATGGCAACCAGATATAAATAGTCTCATCTTTTAACCCAGTGTGCAATACAAATATTTTCATTTTTCACTTAAGTCATGACCAGGAAAAGGCTGGGCAGCCATATATACTGGATTCTGTTTTTTCTTTTCTTTTCTTTTTTTCTAGATTCTATCTCTTATATAGAGTATTTGCTCCATTTCCTACATATATGGCAACTCTCACATCTCACAATTGACGGGGAAAAAGTAGTGTTTTGAAATAATTCTTTTTTTTTAATATTTTTTTCTTTAACGTTTTTATTTTATTTTTGAGAGACACAGGGACAGAGCGTGAGCAAGGCAAAGGCAGAGAGAGAGGGAGACACAGAATCTGAAGCAGGCTACAGGCTCTGAGCCGTCAGCACAGAGCCCAATGCGGGGCTCGAACTCACAGACCGTGAGCTCATGACCTGAGCTGAAGTCGGCCGCTTAACCGACTGAGCCACCCAGGTGCCCCTGAAATAATTCTTGAATTTAAAAAAATTAATATTTTAAGTAAAGATTTTACATTATTTATGTTTTATAGTACATGAAACATAAAGGACAGGATATTCCAAAGTATTTTCGCCTTGAACAGATGCAAGATGAATTTAACTTTGTCTCTGAAGAGGAAATGAAAAAGAGTAAACGTTTCCAGCTCTTGCAACTTAGAAATGCAGGTCAATTAGACATTTTCCTTCTGCAGCAAATGCCCCTCTATGATAAAGAGATTCCAGATTTAGTCTTCCAGGTACCTGGTTTCTATTTGAATACGGCTTATTGTATGATAAATTAATAGTTTTGCTGCTTTAAATCTACCTTAATTTTTTCTTTTTTTAACTAATAAAATAGGTTTATTTTAAAAATGTGTTAAAATAGGCTTTTTCATTTAACTTTGGTTATTATCAATCAATAAGAAAAAAATGAATAAATTCTTTGACACTCGTTTTTGTTCTGGACTGAAAGGAAATTGCAATGAGCCGCTTAATATTAAATATAATAATAGTTGTTTTAAAAAGTAATGTAGGGGCACCTGAGTGGCTCAGTTGGTTAAGCATCCGATTTTGGCTCAGGTTAAGATCTCACGGTTCATGGGTTTGAGCCCCGTGTCAGGTTCTGTGCTGAGAGTTCAGAGCCTGGAGCCTGCTTTGGATTCTGTGTCTCCCTCTCTCTCTGCCCTTCTCCTGCTCACGCTCTGTCTCTATGTCTCGAAGATAAGTAAACATTAAAAAAAAAATTTTTTTTTAAAAGAAAGAAATGTTTTCTTCTCTCAGTACCAGAGTGTTGCCAGCATCTCCTACTCATGAACTAAAGCGAATAGTTAGTTATTTTATTGTAGTGTATCATACCACAGAGTAGTGAACTCTGTGACACAGAAGAGGTGAAACTAACTTAATTCTCTGTTTAGGAATACGAAACTCAGATAGAAAAGGATATCTCCATTTCAGACGTCAATTCTATTACCGCACAAAGGATTAATTCTGCCAATTTTCTGAAAAAGGTAACAATGACAAAATATATCATCAGTGTATTGGCATTTACTTTTGTGAAATCCTCCCAATCTCCCTTTCCATTCATTGCTTGCAAAAATTAGGAGTGAAAAATAGTGGCACCAGTAGCATCCTAAATATTTAATCTTCAAATAGAAACTATTTCTTTAAATTAAATTTATTTTTTTGTAGATGAGAAAGTTGATATTGAAAAGAATTGTCAAAGTTAGCAAATTTAACTTATCAGATGTTGTGGCTGATTATGAAGAAATCGTATCTACAAGGTACATAGAAAAATTATTATTTAAATATGAAACATAAAGCCGTAAGCTCATGCCTTCATATTTCTCTACATTCTCTGTTTTTAATATTAAGTTACATGCACAGGAAGCATTTACAAAGCTTAAAGTGAAATCTAGTGACTTGAAATATATTGGGTTATTTTATTTTTTAATGTTTATTTACTTTTGAGAGAGAAACAGAGTGCGAGCTGGAGAAGGGGCAGAGAGAGAGAGGGACACAGAGTCCAAAGCAGGCTCTAGGCTCAGAGCTGTCAGCACAGAGCCCGATGCAGGGCTTGAACCCACAGACTGGGAGATCATGACCTGAGGCGAAGTTGGAGGCTTAACCAACTGAGCCACCCAGGAGTCCCATTTTGTTATTTTTATTTTATTAATTTTTTTGGCTATTTAAAAACTGCATTTTGGACATATCTGTATGATATGTATTTTCAATTGCATAGTATTTTAATGTTTTTAATGTTTATTTTTGAGAGAGAGAGAGAGAGGGAGTGCACAAGTGGAGGAGGGGCAGAGAGAGAGGGAGACACCAAATCTAAAGCAGGCTCCAGGCTATGAGCTCTCAGCACAGAGGCCAAGGCGGGGCTCAAACCCACCAGCCATGAGACCATGACCTGAGCCAAAGCAGGACGCTTAACTGACTGAGCCACCCAGGGGTCCCAGTAGTACTTCGGTTTTTAACCCTCTCTTTATTGATAGTTTTTAGGGCAAGAAAGGAAAAGAAAAGAAATACTTTTGTCCCAAATTAGTTTTGCCCTAAGATTTTCCCATCCTGGAACCGCTACTGGAAAAGTCGCTGCTGGCAGCACCACCCACTGAGCCTACAATCTCCCCCTTTCAAAACTGAATCCTCAGCCGTACATGGGTCTGTGATCCACAGGCAGCAGCTGGGGGAGCCTTTGGCTGAAATCAATTCTCATATTGTTCTATCACTGAAACTTAGCAGTGGGACCAGGACTAGGGAGGCCATGTTTCTGGGAATCAGCCCTGGGGCCACGTGCAGATTCCTAGTGTTACTAGTAAGTTTTAATTGGTTTGAATGCAGAAATCCACTGTATTTTATTTTCACTTTTTTTTTGGGGGGGGAGAGGGGAATGGGTGTGGCCACAAAGCTATAATTCCATGGATTTGTGTTGGCAGCCTGTGTAACTAACTCCTGTTTCAAAGCCATGTAGAAAAGTTGAGTGTCTAACCACTTTCAAGAGAGCAATTCCTGAAGAATGAATAATATTCTGAAAGAACATCATGTTTTGTGGCATTACCTCTCCTGTCTCTTCTCGGACCTCGTACCCAAAGGGCATGGAGCAGTCATATTTTCTCATAACATGACAGTGAGCACAGCTCACTATGCTCCAAAAAAGCTTCTTTCCTTGGGTTTAAGACAACTCTGTCTCCCCTCCACCACGGAGGACATATGGTTCAGAATAATAGCCCTGTTTACAATAATTAAGTTTAAAATTTGATGATCACTTTTCTCCTCTTTAGCCAGTTGACACATGCAGTTTGTAAGCTCATTGAACAACGAAGAAAGTTAAAGCCTCAGAGGAAAGAAAGGAAAAAGGTGGCCGCACAGACTATCTGTGATGGAGATATTAAGATTCTTGTTAGAATACTGCGGGCTTACAATATTCCTACCAGGAACACGACAGTTAATAGGTAAGACAGTGTGCACCAGTTTTTACAGTTGCGAAAGCTCTGCCTTAAATGTAAATTTCCACACTGTCCTATGTGTAAAACTCTGCACTTTATTAATGCTCCGCACACAGAAATGGAATGAAAGTTGACGTCTTCATTTGGATAGTCATACTGTCATTGCCATGTCTGAAGAGCTTTCAGAAGTTTGAGATGTGCAAAGTCGCCTTAGCATGTGTGTTTTGGGGTGGCATATCAGATAAATGCCTTTGTCCCTATTCCCTGTCGTGGAAACCTGTGATGCTGCTCTGGCCGGCTGCACTGTTCTCTGCCACTGGCCCCTCCCGGTGTTGAAAGTAGCCTCTGTCTGGGACTTGCCATTTTGATTGACCCCTGCAGAAATCAGATCTTACCCGACTCTTCGGCAGGCACTCTGTGGGTTTTATTTATGTTTCTTGAGCCAAGGATATGTGGGGCCAGAATAGATATCGCCATTTAGTGGCCAAATTAAGGCATCAAGAATATTAAATGCTCATGAATATTTAGTGTATCCTGAATAGTGAGTGTCTTATATATTTAGTCTCGTGTATGAACCATATATTATGGATATTTAGAACCCAGGTATCTCAGGAATATTAAGTATCCTTTCCTACGTTTAACACTTACATGCTCTGTTTGTTTATGTTTATAGCACATCCCATGAATTCTACATATGAAAAATATTTTTCTTACTAGGTACAAATCTATAGATTATCTATAAAATCTAATCTATAAAACCTCTCAAAAGTTTTTCCTATGTTTTATAAACTACATCCTTATTTATCTAATAGAATTGATGTTCTCAAAACAAATGCACATTTCGAAGGCTAACTTTTATGAAATAAGGACATCATAAAATCACCACCATTTTCTGTTGTCATCAATTTGTAAAAGATAGAATATCATAACACCTAAAATAGGAAGGATATAATCTCCAAGTATCACTTACCTAATTTTTCTTCTTTGCTGAGGATCAGTGAAAACTCATCACAAACTGGATCCAATCCATAGTTCCGCACTTAGGAGCCAGTCTTCCAGAATAGTGATTATCAAATGTTTAGCTCTAACCACCTATGATAAGAAGATACAAAGCAAATTGTAAGATCCAGGGTGACTGAATTCTTTATCTCCATGAATGTAGGCAAAACCCCACCCATTTCCACCAACACTAATGTTAAAATTACTTAAAGTGTTTACCTCTAAATTGTTTTTCCTGAAGAGCCTTGGATCTGCCCACTTATTTGGTATCACCCGTATCTCACCTCAGACATAAGGAAACAGTCAAATCAGGATCTCCAGATGAGATCTTAAATGAGGTAAGTATTTAATAACACTTCTATTAAGTGCAATTTTGATTATGTTTGCCCTGAATTGCGAATGGCTCCTAACTGACCTCTCCGTCTCTAGCGTCTTGAGCTTCCAGTTGACCTTCTATAACACAGTGAAGGTACTCTTTACAAAACGTAAATCCTAACCAATTCGTTCCATGCTCCCCTGCTCTCAGGGCCTAAGACTAAGGTACGAACTCCTTTAGAATATCTACAAAAATCTATGATAATCTGGCCCTTACCTACCAACCAGCCACATCAGTATCATATCATGTACTGCTGCTTCTAGAAGGTCTCTTGCCCTTTCCTTTGCCTGGAATGGCCTCCACACAGCTCCATATTATTGGCCACATGAAACTTACTACTTACCATTTCAAAGCTCAAGCATGTTTTCTCTGTGAAGCTCTCCTTATCCTTACCCCCAGAAAATTAACCATTGGTCCTCCCAATTAACTATTATACCTTGAATATATTTACTTCGTTTTTCACATTTCACTGCAATTTTATTTGTTTACCTGTTTAACTTCCCCTGATAGTCTATACAATCCTTAAAGGTAAGTTCCATTTATCTTTTGATCCTAAAAAAAGTACCTGATATTAAATAGGACCAATATATATTTATTAAATGGATGAACCACTAATGGCTGTTTGAAAACCTGGAAAAAGTAAGCCCTTCAGTGCTTACAGTGGTTACAGTCAGTAACCAAGTAATTTCCTAGCCTTCTCCCTCTTACCAACTTTGTAAAATATTTCAAAGATCTAGTCAATGTTTATTATGTGTTTCAGGGTACTATACACCCTTTTGTGGAAGTTTCCTTTCAACACACTGTATACCGAACCAGTACTGCAAGTGGATCTCATCCATGCTGGAATGAAGAAATTAAAGTAGATTTTATGTAGGTTGGAATCTATTTTTTCCTCAGCTTCTAAAAAAGAGCAATAACAAAATTGTTTTCTTACCCCATTTGTTGAAAATAATGATTGAGATAGGATTTATTTTTTCAGCTTTTAAATTATGAAATACTTCTTAGATAGGTATGAATGTATATAATGTATCTGTAAATGTAATTTCTGAGGAAAAATGATAGTATGAATACCCGTGTATCTGTCATCCGACTTAAATAGAATAGGCTTTAAAGGCCAGTACTTCATTGTTTCCCCTCCTTCCCCCTAGAGGTAACAACCAGTAATTTGTGTTTAACATTCCCTCTATTTATGATTTTATATCCTAAGTATTTATCCCTAACTATGTATTATTTACTCGTGGGTGTTTATATAAATTGAATCATCTTGCAAACTTGTTTATTTGCTCTCAGTTATTTTGAGAGATTCATCTGTGTTCATACTCATAGCTTTCCTCCCTCCCTCCCTTCCTCTCTTCTATTTTCTTTCCTTCTTTGCTACTTTTTCTCCTCTCTTCCTCCTTTCTTTCCTTCCTTCTTTTATTTTCACTTCTATATAGTATCCTACCAGACTAAAATGCCATAATTTTTTATACTTTTTTCTGTTGATACAGATTTTTCTTGTTTTAGGCTTTTTCTATTGCAAGTAATGTTGCTCTAAACATTCTTGTACTTGTCTTCTAGAGCACACTGCAAGAGTTTGTTTTTTAAGACAGTAGCCTTCACAGTTTTTTGTGCATTAGAATCACCTGTATGGCTTCTTAAACCATTGCTGGGCCCACTTTCGTAGTTTCTAATTCAGTAGATCTGGGGTAGGTCTTGAAAATTCGATTACCAACAAGTTCCCAGGTGTTACTGGTGCTACTTAGTCAGGAGATACTTTGAGAACCTCTGCTCTAGGATAGATGTCCGGGAGTAGAATTGCTAGGTTATAGTTGAATTCAGCTTCAACTTTACTAGATAATACCAAACTATTTTCTAGTGACTGTTCCAATATATACTCCCAACAGCAATATATAAAAGTTCTGTTGTGTCATATCTTCAATAATATTTTGTACTTTTAAAATTATGTTATCCAATATGATAGATCTAAAATGATATTTATCGTGTGGTTTAATTTACATTCCCTGAATTCTAACGATATTGGGTTTTTTCCCCATTAAAAAAAAATCAATAGACTTTATTTTTTAGAGCAGTTTTAGGCTCACAGTAAAATTGAGTAGAAAGTGCAGAGAGTTACCATATACGCCCTTCCCACAATATGCACACATACAGCCTCCCTCAGCATCAGTGTGGTATGTTTGTTACAATCCATGAACCAATGTTGACACATCATGATCAACCATTACTTGAGAGTTCATGCCCATGTTGTACATTTAATGGGTTTTGGCAAACATATAATGACACGAACCCACCACTATAACATCATACAGCATAGTTTTACTGCCCTAGAAATATTCTCTGCTTCATCTATTCATCCCTGGGATCTTTAGCAACCACTGACATTTTTACTGCCTCCATAGTTTTTTCCCTTTTCCAGAATGTCGTCATCGCATTAACCTATGGCTAGGCCTCATCCAATCAGTTGAAGGCTTACTGGAAAAAAGACTTACCACCCCCTAGGGTGACTCAGACTGCACCTCTTTCCTGGGCCTCCAGCCTGCTGGTCTACCCTGCAGATTTTGGATTTGCCTACCCCACAATCACGTTAACCAGTACTACAGAGGGTAATTTGCTTTACTCAATGTCTACTCATTGTTTTTTAATGTGGAAATAACACTTAACATGAGTTCTACTCTGTTAACAACCTTTAAAGTATGCAGTATATTACCTTTGGCTGTAGGTACAATGTTGCACAGCAGACCTTTTGAACTTACTCATCTTGCTTAAGGAAACTTAATGCCTGTTAATTAGTAACTCCCCATTTCCCCTCTCTCCCAGCCCCTGGCAACCAACATTCCACTCTTTGATTTTTTTGAAGTTGACTATTTTAGATGTCTCATATAAGTGGAATTATGTAGTCCTTGTCTTTCTGTGACTGGTTTATTGGTTTATTTTACTTAGTTAGCATAAGGTCCTCAAGGTTCATCCATGTTGTTGCATATTGCTGAATTTCCTTATTTTTTAAAGGTGAATAGTATTTATTTCATTGCTGGGTGTACCATGTTACTTTTATCCATTCATCTGTTAACAACATTTAGGATGTTTCCGTATCTTGACTGTTGTGAAAGTGCTACAATAAACTTATAAGAGTGCCAACATCTCTTTGAGATCCTGATTCAGTTCTTTTGGATAGATGCCCAGAAAGGGGATTGCTAGATCAGAGGGTAAATCTGTTTTTAATTTTTTGAGGAACCTCCATACTGTTTTCCACAGCAGCTGCGTTATTTTGTGTTCCTACCGGCACTGTGCAAGGATGCCAGTTTTCCACATCTTTAACACTTGTCATCTTTCTTTTTTTGTTAAAAGCAAAAACGAAGCAAGAAAGTCCGGCCATGTGCGAGGTGGTATCTCGTGGTTTTGATTTGCATTTCCCTTATTATTAGTGAGCATCTTATTGTTAGTTAGCAATTATTGAGCATTTTTTTTTAAAGATTTTTTTTTTAAGTAATCTCTACATCCAGCTTGGGGCTTGAATTTACAACCCTGAGATCAAGAGTGCATGCTCTACTGACCAAGCCAGCCAAGTGCCCTGACCATTTTTTCATATACTTTTCGGTCATTGTAGATCTTCTTTGGAAAATGTCCATTCAAGTTTCAGCATATTTTAAAATTAGATTATTATTTATTTTACTATTGAGTTGTATGAGTTCCTTATATATTTTGGAGATTAACCCTTTATAATACATATGGTTTACAAATGTTTTCTCTCATTCCATAGGTTGCCTTTTCACTCTGTTGATTGTTTCTTTTGCTATGCTGAAGATTTATATTTTGATGTAGTTCCACTTGTTGTTTTTTTGTTTTTGTTTTTGTTGCCCATGCTTTGGTGTCATATCTATGAAATGAAATCGTTGCCGAAATGTATGCCATGAAGATTTCCCTTCTGTTTTCTTCTAGGAGCTTTATAGTTTTAGGCCTTACATTTTAAGTCTTTAATCCATTTTGAATTGATTTTTGTGTACGGTGTAAAATAAGGGTCCTATTTGATTATTTTTGCATGTCGATAGCTTTAGTGACACCATTGGTTGACAAGACTATTCTTTCCACATTGTGTATTCTTGACATCCTCGTCAAAGGTCAGTTGACCTGTTATAGATGCAGAGATTTATATCTGAGCTCTCTATTCTGTACCATTGGTCTATATGTCTGTCTCTATGCCAGTACCATAATATTTTGATTATTGTAGTTTGTAATGTATTTTGAAATCAGGAAGTCAGACACCGTCAGGTTTGTTTGTCTTTCTCAAGATTTATGTCTGATGCTAAATCTGTGTAGGTAGGCTTTTGTTATTGGAAATAAGGTACATTGATCAAGACAAACTTGAAACATAGAACTTAAAATTGTTCTCTAAACTCAATAAGCAATTTTCAGTTGTCACTTCCTATGTATCTTTAACTGTCACTGGGGAGAAAGGAATATAGAGAACTGTGAACTACATCCATTATCAAAGTCCTTTCTCTTGTCCTGGTGCCCTTTCCCCCTTCTCCTGCCAGTCTTGTTCAGCTCCCTCAAGTTATATGGTCACGTGGTTCCTGGCTATTTGCATGGTTCTTTCATGGTGTCACTGTATTAAATAAGTGGATTTAGGAGAACACAAAATAGTAAGATAAATAAACTTACAAGTGAACTAAAGAGGAGACTGTAGTGTATTTGCAGTTATAGCAGCGAGATGAGCCAGGAACACATTTAGAGTACAACCAAGTAGATCAGAGAGCTCGGCTAAGGCACAACCATTCAGTTACCATGTTTTGTTCCCCAAGATACAATAGCTCTATTCCCTTCCCCAGAGGCCATTTTAGTGAATAAAGACTACATGCAAATGGGATAGATAGGAATAAGAAATAAATAGTATATGGTAGTTACCCTTGTTAGCTCTACTGTGGAGGAGAAATTGTGGTGAAATTTGAGTAAGGTTTGAGTAGAATACAAAATGCAGGACAATGCAGGACTTGAGTGATTTAAGGAACATACTCAGTTGACACATTCAAAAAAGTTTGAGGATGACAGTTATCATGTATCCTACCAGCATAGTGCTGTAAGTATTCATAGCCTCCTCTGTCCTGTGTTAAGCCTTTGCAGCATGAAAGGGAACTCTTAAAGAGTAGGGTAGGGAAGTCAGCGTATCACCTAAAATTATAAGGAAACTTCAACTTAAAACTGTTCTCTAATCTCAACTGACATTTTTCAGTTGTCACCGGCTGTAGGTCTCAGAAAGTTACACAAACTGTCAGAGATCCTTTGAAATGGTTGCTTCCTGAGCAACAAGCTTCAATAAATAATATCAGTGGCAGTTGGTGTAGTGAAAAGAGTTCAGATAAGAGCTCTGTCATTTGCTAGCGATATTATCTCAAGCAAGTTATTTAACTTCTCTGAGCTGTTAGAAGTTTGATCATGGTCAAAATTCCATACACAAGCTGGAGCTAAGAGTGAAGAAAATTCATTGCTTGGGGTATTCCACACTCTCCTTTCACTGCCTCCAAAAATGTATCTAGTCCAGTAAGCTACCAGCAGATAGCTTGCAAATGCATTCCACTATCTCCATTTCTAGTTGGAGAAAATAAATGCAGGAAAGAAAATAAGCTGTATGGTTAAGCAGTCATATCTTTTGACTGAGCAAAAGTGCAGTTTAACTATATATGGGAACTAGCAGAAGGCAGCAGAATTTAAGGTATTTGGACAATCTTAATGACCATACTTTGGATAATTTGTTTGCAGTGGGTGGCTGTAGTAAAAGTCTTTCTGCTTTACATCGAAACACTTTTAATGCAAATTACCTCAAGGGAATTACAGGATAAATTACAAAGCACATACTGGCTTAAATGAAAGAAAACAGTCATCTGCAAAACACATAGCTTTTTCTTCTGTAAAAGAAAAGAACACAGGTAATTATATGGTTCTTTATGAATAATGCTCTTATAAAATAAGTTAAGCAATTTATATATTTTTTTATTTACAGCTCACCAGGACATGATTATAGCTTCTCAAGCTTATCTAAAATAAAAGATAATATATATATCAACATTTTTGATGAAATGATTATTGAAAAACATGAGGTAATTTAGAATAAGTATAACAATCAATGGTGAATTAATTTTAAGGTCAGATTGAATAGACTCTAGTGACATATTTGTAAATTTGCTTTTAGATGCAATGTCTCTTTCCAACATTTTCTAAAAAGAACTTAGGGCAACCTGAAATAAAATCAGACACATAGCAAGTCAGTTAAAAAATAACAGAGATCATAAACCACATATAGGAGGTGGAGGAGTAAATATACCAAGAATTCAGGAGACGTAGGTTTCTGCAATTTAACATTGCATTTAACTGTGAGCTTTCTGGTAGCCAAAACAATTGAAATGAAATGAAAATGGGTTATATATTTCTCACTGTCTGATCGAAGAAAATATGCCACTTCTGCAAAAGACATCAAATTATTCATAGGATTAAAACCCAGTTCTATTCAACCAGATTTTTTTAATTACTGAATGTTTCACATAGATACGCAAAAGCTCCTAACAACACTTAGTGTAAGCTCACAAATAAATGTTAGCTTCCTTCCTACTAAACTTGGCACCAGAAGAATAAAGATGCATATCCGTTATATCTCCTCTCTTGGGGCTCTGATTAAATGCTTTATTATAAATGCTCATCAAATTCTATGGCCGTGCTATTGAAGGAGCAATTAATTCTATGGGGACTGGGGCTCAGAGGGAGAGAAGTTGAACTAGACCTTCAAGTATGGTTCAGGAATGAGTCTTTTATAAGAACTAAGAAACGTAATGTCAGTGTCTTCTAATTCAGTTTCCCAGGAGATGACACACACATTCTTATTCAAATAGTTTCTATCAATTCTTCATAAAGGCTGAAGGTAAAATTTTGAACAGTAATTCAGTGATGGCTATTCTCCAAGGAGTTAAACTGAGAAGTTTTCTGATTATCTAAACTGTTAATGGGGAGAAAAAGGGGGAGGGGTCGCCTGGATGGCTGAGTCAGTTAAGTGTCTGACTCTTCATTTAAACTCGGTCACTGGGGCACTGGGTGGCTCAGTCCGTTAAACATCCAACTTCAGCTCAGGTCGTGATCTTGCGGTCCGAAAGTTCGAGCCCCATGTCAGGCTCTGTGCTGACAGATCAGAGCCTGGAGCCTGCTTCACATTATGTCTCCCTCTCTCTCTGCCCCTCTCCCACTCACGTTCAATCTCTCTCTGTCTCTCAAAAATAAATAAAACATTAAAAAAAATTAAAAAAAAACCAACTCAGGTCATGATCTCGTGGTTATGAGATCAAGCCCCATGCAGAGTTCCATGGTGGGTATGAGGCTTGCTTAAGATTCTGGGGCGCCTGGGTGGCTCAGTCAGTTAAGCGGCCGACTTTAGCTCAGGTCACGATCTCACGGTCTGCGAGTTCAAGCCCCACGTTGGGCTCTGTGCTGACGGCTCATCAGAGCCTGGAGCCTGCTTCAGTTTCCATATCTCCCTCTCTCTCTGTCCTTCCCCTGCTCACGCTCTGTCTCTATGTCTCTCAAAAATAAACGTTAAAAATTTAAAAAAAAAAAAAAGATTCTCTCTCTCCCTCTCCTGCCCATCCCCTCCCCCACATGCACACATGCTCGTTCTCTCTCTCAAAAAATAAAAATAAAAAAATAAACTGATAATGGGTAGAACTTGGGAAACCCAAAAGAATGCCTAACAGACTCTCTCTCTCAGAAGTGTGTTACCTGGTTTGACCAGAATTGAATAGTATTTGATTCATAGTTAAATTCTTGTAAGTGCTTTGTGTTGTTATTGAGTGAAATCCATATGGTTTAAGTATCAAGACATATGTGACAACACGAACCTGCTATTTAGGAAAGGAAAGGGCCTGGCCTATGTTCTTGCCTTCCTCTCATGCGCTAGGTTCCAAGGTAATGCTAGGCCAAAACATTCCTTTTTCTCATAAAAGACCCAACCTAGGCTGAGCCCCACGATGACTGCCCTGCTGAAAGAAGGTTCTGGTATACCATCAATCACAATTCTTCAGAAAACAGTTTCTTCCTATGCCTCGGTTTTCCTCTCTTCCTTGTGTATTTTTTCTTCTTGCTGTCAACTATTTCTTACTTCCTGTGGGTCTCCCCTTCATTAGTTAACTTGTTAGCAGGAAGCCAAGGACTTGAAGTCTCACAGAAATGTGGCCTATTTTTAGCACTGGGGATGAACGACCTGGGCTCTTTCTGAGATGAATTTGGAATCAATCTCTCTCTCGTAGTAATGGAAATATTTTAAGACCATGAATTTATCTCCAAAATATCTTAGACCATATCTTTCATATTAGGTAATTTTTATTTTTTGTTATTTTCTATGTATTGTTATTATCTCTTGACGTACTAATTCTTTAATATTGTGTTTTTACATATTTTCAAATGACTAGTGTAAACTTTTGATTTCAAATCCTACAATTGCATTGTAGTCAGAGTGCTTTTGTAATTTTTAATAATTGGAGCTATAATTTTTGAAAAGCATAACTCTTTAAAGTTTTTTATTTTTGAGATTTAATTTTAATTACGGGCTTTTTCTAGAGTTTACAGACCACTTCAGGTAAGTTTCAATTATTCAGAGTCAGGAGGCTCAGCCTAGGATTTCTTAATAGAATTTGTATTGATAAACTTATTCTGGCAAACATTCTGCTTTCTATCCAAGGGAAAATAAATAGTGGAGACAAAAGGCTGAGAAGGAAAAAAATGTCAGTGCTTCAGATCATTGAACCAAATATTGCTAGTATCACCCTAGAAGCCTCTTTTGTGTTCTATCCAAGTTCCTTCCTCCCCATGAGTAAGCACCTTAGCTTCTAACAGTATAGATTAGGTATCGCTTGAAGAGAGCGTTTTTAAGTTTCCTGTCCCAAGTGACAGCCCTGCATTAGTTTGAAGCCAGTTCTCTTTTCTGCTAAACATAGAGGGGTACTGTGTTAGAGATAGTGTGCCCCAGACTTCTGCTTACTGTGAACCTTGTTAAGGGTTATGATTGCTGAGAATTCTGTTTTGATTGCTGTTTGCTGTGAACACTGTGAAACTTTTCTTGGGGTGCTGTGAGACCTGTTTAGTTTGCTATGTATTAGACTAAGTTGCTGTGTGTTAAATCTTGTTAGGTATTAGGTTTAGATACTTAGGAATGCACTAGACTCCTGGCCCGTTTGCTGTGATTACTGTGAACCCTGTTTGCTGTGTTAGAGAATTGCCATGTTGGGAAAGTATAGTGCTGTTAGGGCTAAGGCCACTCCATTTTGGTTTACATTCCATCTTAGAGTAGTTCTGGGCCCCGAGTTCCAGGAAAACAAGTCACCCTGAACTCTGCCCGGGGTTTCAGTAAACAGAGTAGCCAAGGGGCCGCACCCAGATTAGCAGACCCCGTCACCACCCCGGGTGGGACTGGACCCAGATTAGCAGACCCTGCCTCCACCTTGAGTTCCAGGGAAACCACAGGAGGTAGATTCCTAGAATAGCCTCTAGCAAAACTAATGTGTGTTCAGTCCACGCGTGCTGACTCTTTGAATCAGCCTAGGGACCCCCAAGCTAAGCCAATCCATAGCTAGCCCGCGCCCGCCAAATATGAAATACTCAATCAGAAACTAGCCTGCGAGAATGCCAATCAATCAATTCAAAGGATCCCCATCCCCGCCCAAAAAGTGTACTCAAACCCTGATAAAAAGCCTGTGTAAACCTGGCTCAGGGCTCTTGCTACTGCACCGCTGCGCCGGGAGGGGCAAGAGTCTGAGCTCAAGCTTCGAATAAAGACCCTTTGCATTTGCGTCAGTCCTGGCTCCCCGGTGGTCTTCTTGGGATCCAGAATTTGGGCACAACATGCTAATTTTTGAACCTTGTATGATTGAAATCAAACATTATGCATCCTTATGCATAATGACATCAGTTGCCGGAGTCCAGCTCTGGCTGAGTCCAGGGATCCCCGAAAGATGGACGGTCAGGTGAAAGGAATGAGAGAGCCACGAGATGTAGACTGATCACCAAGCAGGCATCTCTGGCAATTCTGGCATCTCTGCTCTGCTGGTCTCAGTGTCTTTATTTAAATGTAGTAAATGACTATACAGCAATGAGTGACATCCCATCAGTAAGCACAGTTTGAACAATAATGTGTTTTTATCAGCAAAGCTGCAATTTCCTCAATCTTTGCAAGGTGTTTTCAAGTTAATTAGCATATAACTTTAAGGCTGGGGGAGAGAACAGGGCGTTACCTAGGCCTGCCTATGTTGATTATCTATAAACAGGCCAGGAGTCATTCTGCCTATTCTTCCAACTACAATGGAGGAGGTACAACCCATCTGGCAAGGACAGAATTCCCAATGCTTGTCCTTTGCTTGTGAGTGAGTGATCTTACATAATAGGGGCCAACATTTACATAAGTTACACTAATATTTAACCAGCCCATAAGTGCTATCAATCTGTGCAACCCATCCCCAAGATGCAATTTTAAGATCACTTCTGGCCAGGCTACTCTCATTCAGATGTAATCCATCAAAGCATGTGCTCCAGGTCCTTCCTTTTTATTTAAATGCCATAAAACAAAAGAGCATTACATTCCTTGGGGCCAAGAGAGCAGCTCAAGAAATCCAAGCCTGAAAAATTATTTAGAAGGATGTAAGACTGGGCGCCATTTGATTGGTAGGAGCCTTGTAAATCATCTGCCTTACCACACAGGGAGGTGTCTCAACATGTGAGCCCAAGATGGCTCCCAACAATGAGTGACTTATTTCTCTCTACTCCGTGTTTGTGGGAGTCGTCTATAATACTGCTCATTGATTCTCCTAGCTGTATGGTATATTGTTGTAGGAATGTACCGTAAATTTTTTATGCATTCTACTATTGACCAATAATTTGCTTCTTTCTAGTTGTTGGCTCTTACATTTAAAACTGTTATAAATATAATTGTACATGTCTTGGGGAAATTAGTCTGCATTTCTGTTGGATATATAGTTAAGAGTAAAATTGCTATCTCTTGGACTGTGCATATGCCCAGCTTTAGTTGTTCAATGCCAAGCCATTTCCAGAATGGCTGTGTCAATTCTCGCTTCCACCACCAGTTATGAGAGTTCTGGTCCATCCATATCCTTGTCATTACTGAGCATTGTCTGATTTTTTCACTTCAAACATATTGATGAAAGCAACCGTATTCACCTTATGGTTTTTAAGTCACATTTCATGATAACTCATGAAATCGAGCACCTTTTTCTATATTTATTGGCCGTTTTGGTAACCTCTTTTGTGAAAGGTACGTTCAAGTATTTTGCCCATTTTTTCATTAATTTTTAACAGTTCTGTGTATAATCTGGATATGAATACTTTGTCAAATATACATTTTACAAGTATTTTTCTCACACTAGCTTGTCTTTTTTGCTTTTTTAAAGTGTCTTTTGATGAACAAAAAATCTTGGTTTAATATAGTGCAATGAAGTGGTAGTGCTTTTTTGGTCCTCTTTAAGAAATATTGCCCACTTTAGATCATGCAGAGATTATCCTGTGTTTGCTTCTAAAAATTTAATCATTTTTACCTTTCACATTGAGATCTAAAAACCAACTGGAATGGATTTTGATGTGTCTGTGAGCTAGAGGCTCAGGATTATTTTTTTCCCCATAAGTATATTCAGTTGGCCCAGCACCATCAACAGAGAGGATCGTCCCTTCCCCCGCTGCATTACAAAGTCACCCTTTGTTACAAATCTGGTGACTGTATAAATGTGGGTTTATTTCTGGACTCTATTCTGTTCTGTTGGTCTATTTTCTGTCCTTACATTGATACCACTCCGTCTTAATTACTAAAGCTGTGTCATAAATTCCAATATCCAGAAATCTAAGCTTTGTTTTTCTTCCTCAAGATTGTTTTGCCCATTCTTACCCCTTTGTATTTCCATATAAATATTAGAATCAGTTTATTGCTTTCCAAAAACAAGACAAAACCTGCTAGTACTCTTATTAGGATGGATTGAATACACAGATCAACTCAATTAGAATTGATATTTTATAATACTAATCTTTCCAATCCCACATACATGGTATATGTCCCTTCTCCCCCTTTAGTTTTCTTTGTATTAGTCACTATTCTCCAGAGAAACAGAATCAATAGGATACATAGAGATATATAGATATAGATATATAGATGTAGATATAGATATAACATATATACATATATATGACACAGATATAGATACAAGAGATTTATTATTGGCTCATGGGATTGTGGAAGCTGAGATATGCCACAAATATGCCATCTGCAAGCTGGAGAGCCAGAAAACCAAGTGCTATAAATCAGTTTGAACGCAAAGGCCTGAGGACTGAGAGACTGCTGGTGTAAGTTCCAGAGTAAGAAGCCCTTGAGAACCAGGAGCTCTAATGCCTGAGAGCAGGAGAAGATGGACGTCCCAATTCAAGAAGAAAGAGAATTTGCCCTTCCTCCACTTTTTTGTTCTCTTCAGCCCCTCAGAGGTTTGGATGATTTCTGCCCACATTGGTGAGGGCTGGTTTTTATTTAGTCTGTTGATTAAAGTGCAAATCTCTTCAGTAACACCCTCAGAGACACACCCAGAGAAAGTGTTTTATATATCTGGGCACCCCTTAGTTCAGTTAAGTTGACATGTAAAATTAACTATTACAATTTTCTTTTCCCAGTTTGCATTATGACGAGGCTTAAGCATGCCTAGAATCAATCATAATATTCTAAACAGACCACAATGATTAATTTCTCTTTGCCCACAGATGGATGATCGCTTGTTTACTTTAACGATGGCCTGTTGTTTACTTCTTTAATGACAAGTTCCTAGAAGTGTAAGGCAGGCTCTATCCAAGGCTAACGTGAGGATGGAAAAGAAAGGGAATCAAACCAGTCTTGCAGATCTAAAATTCCCAGGATGAAGGTGATCAGGACCTTGGAAAAAATAAACAATCTCTCTATTAGCATAAGAAACATAACATACCAAGCAGTCAGAATTGGTCTATCAGTGCAATCACTTCTCAACAGAGAAGTTTTCTTAGAAACTGAACAGAGGCTAATAAACTTAAACAAACAACAACAACCAAAAAAAAAAAAAAAAAGGAAAGAAGACACAAAGAAAGAGAGAAAGAAACTGAACTGGGCTCAGAAGACTGCTAAGTAAATGAGAGAAAACTGAAACTGAATTGCATGGTCTTAAGGGCTTAAGTTGAGGCAGCCGTGGGGGTCACCTTTTCCTAATTGACACCATGCACTTAAATCACTTAGCCATGTCAGCAAACCTGCTTCTTTTTGACCATATTCTATCAACCATCAAACTTCTACTCTAAGTCTGCTTTTCTCCCTGGCCCCCCATCAATGATGCTATTCTCCTCCGAATGTGTCCTCATCATTTCAACATATCTTCACTATAATTTAACATCTTAAAATGTTGTTAATGGTGTCTTGGGGGTTGAGTTAGGTAATTTTTATTCTTTATATTCTTTAGTGTATTTTCAAAGTTTGCTGCACTGAGCATACCTACTACAATAATGTAAATATCTCTACAGAGGCCATAAACTCCACAGTGGTCATTATTTTGCTTTAAATAGGCCGGTATCTTTTAAAGAAATTAAAAAGAAAAATATGCTTTGTTTACTCTGGTTTCTTTTTAAAAAGAAATAATTATTAATTATTTATTATTAATTTATTATTATTTATATTAATAGGATCCCTATTTCAAGAGCTGCAGTAGTCATTCACATATTAGAAAGAATTGGCTCGGGTCAATTGTCTTCCCTTTTTCTGCTCTTCTGCAACAATCTGAGGTAATAGAAAATGAGAATTGTCAAATTATTCTAAGTTTTACCTTGGCTAAAAGAAACTTACTGTTATCTTTGAATTAGATTCTATAACTACCAGGTCGGTAGGTCAAAGCAGTCCTGTTTTTGAGTGCCACTGCGGTGTTGGAGTATTTAAATGTGTTAGCTCTTTCTAGAACAGGAGGCACCCGCAAATTTATTTCTTCTATGTTTACAGTGTTCAGTGATAAATAATAACACATCTAGGGATGCCTGCGTGCCTCAGTCAGTTTAAGCGTCTGACTCTTGATTTCTGCTCAGGTCACAATCTCATGGTTCATGAGATCAAGCCCGGCATCAGGCTCTCTGGGCTGACCGTACTGAGCCCGGTTGGGATTCTCTCCCTGTCTCTCTGCCCCTCCCTTGCTCATATGTGCGCACATGCTCTCTCTGTCAAAATAAATAAATAAACTTAAAAAAAAAAAAAAAAGAATGCAGCTAGCCTTAGGTCTTGAAGCAACATTTACATTTGCATATAATAGTTTTTTAGGATCAGATGCACAAATGTTCTTTGATTAATGATAAATGATTAACGATGCTGCTTTGTGACCATGGGTTCCAGGAGTTTCGGCTCCTCAGCATTACTTATAATGGTGAGACTGAGGATTAGCACCTGTCTCCATGATATCCCCACAGGGCTCTCCTATTGAGTTATGTAGCACAAATATGCCCACATGACCAGCAAAATAGGAAACCCCAGCCCAGACTCCATTTGAGGCTTTGTTAGTTACTTACAGAGCTATGCCATACATAGAAGTTTCAGAAATGAATTTTCTACCTTAAGGAGCTCACCGTCTATAGAAGAAAACTAATGCTACAGTGCTTTGATAGGGACACAAGACAGGTACTATGAGAACGTGCGGTAGGGAGTCCTTTACTCTTCCTGGTTCGGAGGAGGAGTAGGGGGTATTCAAAGGGGTCAGGGAGTGAACAAGAGGGTTATAAGAAGGAGAATGAAAGGTCAGGGAAGTATTTACCAAAGAGAGAACTTTTGAATCAAGTCCTTAAAGATGGTTGTCAAAGAAAAGAGGGCATTTGACTCAGAAGGAACTGTGTGTGTATTATAATTGTGTTCAACCATTTGCCACAGAAAACCTAACGATGAGAGACATAAGGGGTCGGTTTATCTCACCTAAAAAGAAGTCTAGATGACAGTGCAGCAGCTCAAGAATATCGTCACATTACATATCATGCGCCTTTCATCCTCCTAATTGCACATTTTTCAGCATACCTCCAGCCTCGTATTCACGTTGCAGACGAGAGCAGGGCGAAGCAAGAAGGGGCAGTGCACTTTCTCAGAAAACCCCGGCAGACTTCTTACATTTATGTGACTTGGCCACTATGTGCCTGTCGTATTGCCACCTAAAACTGTTGGTGAGAAAGGAGGAGAGAAAGGATATTAGGGAAGAGAGTAGAAATGTCTGCATAGTATGCTATCACGAGGGACGTCATGAGGGAGCATGTTGCAAGCATAAGGGCTGCAAAGAAAGAGCAACAGAGATTTAAGTTGTTGGGTTACAGGGCTTCCTACATCTGCAAACCTCTGAGTGTCTCTCAATCTCAGGCTGGACTCTAGGGTAGAGACATACCCTACTCATAGGGTAGAGAATGTGAACTTCAAAAGTGGGCAGACTTCATTAGCTGTGTGAGTTTGCACAAATTATTCAAATTCTGTGAGCCTCAGTTTCCTTATCTGCGAAGTGGAGTTAAGAAGAGTATCTACTTCGTTGAATGATATGATCTACATCAAGCGCTTGGCACAGTGCCTTGCGCATAGTCAGTGTTCAGTACCTATTAGCTATTACTATTGGTTATTACGATTGTAAGTCAGCTCCTACCTCTGCGCCCGCGCGCGCACGCACACACACGCACACACACACACACACGATTCCTCCTCCTGTGGACCTGTGGGTTATCTTTTGTGCTGTTACATTTTTCCTTCTCTTTCTAGACCCAATATAAAATGTATCCAGTGTAACACGGTCTTTTAGCATCTTCTCTGAGCCTGAATTAGATCTGCCAAGAACTTCTATCACTCTGTTAGGGCAACTTGCATCCTTGCTTCATCCCTTTCTTACATCCGCCCCCTCCATGTAGCGCATGTTAGACAGGGACCCAGGGTGTTGAGGGCACCTGTGAGTAGATCACCGTGGAGAACCTGGTCCTTCTTGTGCAGGTACATATTGGTAGAACCCGCATGTGCATACCCCTGCGAGCCCATTTCCTCCTCAGGAGAAGACCGGAACAAGCTGTAACGTATTTGACTGATGTGTATTTTCATCATGCAGAATCTGTTACGTTGAAATGTTCTTTTTCAGATTAGTGGAACATTTCAGGTAAACACTCCTCCAGTTTTGCTTGGGTATACTTGGAGTAAGACTTATGTGTCTCCTAAAGAAGATTATAATGGGCAGAATTTAAAAGAATGTACCTTCTTAAATATTTTTGCTACCATTGAACCTCAAATATCATATGTCATCTGTAATCCAGAACTAGACAAGGTAGGTTTTGCACTGAATTGTTTTTATAGGTACTATTAAAGAAGTATAAACTGTTTTAAAAGCTAGTAATGATAATTTCAAAGCAGATAAAAATGAACATTGGTTCTTGATATTTTCCTGTGGGAACAATATGGAATAATGTTGAAATATTTTGAATAGTTTTCAGATCAAACAGATGTTTTCGAGAAAGCACAGATTTTTAAAAAAAGTTGTAAGACGATGTTTCCCAACCGAAGAATCACAACTACTGTCTTTAATGGTGAAGGGATACAGATCTTAGTAACAAGATATATCAAGGCATTAAATCCACCTCAGCAACTCCTGGATATATTTCTTCATGATTCTAATGCAACACTGGTAAGATATGTATTTTAGTAGCTTTACTGACACATAATTCACATTACATATCATTCACCCATCTAAGGTATACAATTCAGTGGTTTTTAGTATATTCGCAAAGTTGTGCGACCATCGCCATAGTAAATTTTAGAACATTTTGTTACTTTATATTTATTTTAGTTTCTTTACTTTTTTATGTTAACTTTGAGCATAACTTTCCTACTAAAATTGTTTTGTTTTCAAAAACAGTTTCGACATAGGAGACTCTCAAAGACTAAGAACAAACTAAGGGTTAGGGGGGTGAGGGAGCGGGGAGAGGGGGTGACAGGCATTAAAAACGGCACATGTTGGGATGAACACTG
Source organism: Paguma larvata (assembly GCA_030068075.1). Taxonomy (NCBI): domain Eukaryota; kingdom Metazoa; phylum Chordata; class Mammalia; order Carnivora; family Viverridae; genus Paguma; species Paguma larvata. Next base: position 46,120,941 of record CM057837.1, on the reverse strand, counting down.
GGTGTTATATGTAAACCAATTTGAAAATAAACTATTATAAAAACAAAACAAAACAAAACAAAACAAAAAAACTGCAAAAAAAAAAACACAGTTTCGTGAGAGAGAAACTATCTATGTTACAGTATGTCTTCCTGAGCCCCAGATGGGAGAAAATATTTCTTCCTGATCTCCTTCATTTCTACCCCCTTGGACTAGAGAGTCACTGTGGCTACACCAGTTCATGTGACCACACTAGCTTTGTAATGTTTGTAACGTTTCTACCAAACTTTGAAAAACGACAGAAAAATTCCTTTGACTTCAGGCAAAATTAAGTTACGTTTCTAGGGGCGCCTGGGTGGCTCTGTCGGTTAAGCATCCAACTCGTGGTTTCAGCCCAGGTCATGATCTCACAGTTCATGAGTTTGAGCTCTGCGTCGGGCTCTGCCCTGCCAGCACGGAGCCTGCTTGGGATTCTCTATTTCTCTCTGCTCCTTCTTCTCTCTCTCTCTCTCAAAATAAATCAATAAACATTTTCTGAAAAGTTATGTTTCTAAAGGAGTTGTGTCCTACAAATTGCTTCTCACAGGATTGCTTCACATTGTATGTGGAAATGAAGAAACTATGTTATATTTTTCTCTGTAAACTGCCATCATAACACTTCTACCCCATCCTATGTGACTTTTCCTTTATGCATATCTATTTACCAGTTGACAAGAGAGACATACTCAAAATTGAAGTTCATATAAAATGATTTATTCACTATGGACTCAAAACTTCCTTCTATTTTGAGAAAGGAAAATATGAAATCAGAACTGTAAGTCTCCTCTTTGAGGAAGAAAAATAAGCTTTGCTTAAAAGGCGTCCTCGAAAAATCACTTATACCTTTTGTTTATTCATGTTTCATTGAGTCAGTTGGCTCACTTCAGAATATTTGTATTATTTTTCTACTCTAAAGCTCCCTTGACTGGACTCTAGGATGAAATAAAAAGCACTAACTTAGGTTGCTTTTTGCTACACTCTGCCTTTACATCATGAGTTTCTTTCTGCCTATGTTTTCTGACACCCAAAGTCCAAAGAGATAATAATGCTCTAGATTTATTTCAAAAACCATCTTTGCAGGTTTTTTGTTTGTTTTTTATTTTAGAGAGAGTGAGAGAGAAAGAGAGCAGGGGAGGGGGTAGAGAGAGAGAGAGAGAGAGAGAGAGAGAATCTTAAGCAGACTCCGTGCTCAGTGTGGAGCCCAACATGGAGCTTGATCCCATGACCCTGGGATCATGACCTGAGCCAAACTCAAGAATCAGACGCTCAACCAACTGAGCCACCCAGGCACCCCAATCCTTTTTTATTTTGTTTTGTTTTTAAATATAACTCTTAGAAACTTTGCTTATGAAGGACTATGAATCATGAAGTCAGAAACATGACCAATGTAGGAGGTCATTGGTGGATAAATGATGGCTATTATAAATCAATGAAAATGTCAGTAAACTTTCTGTGTTGACTCATTATTTATTTGTATCCCTTTCTACTTTCCTGTTTTAGTCTGAGTCCTTGTCTCCAGCCCTATAGGGGGAAGAGTCCACAGTATAACTTCTGTTGTTTGAGAAAGCAAGTTGTACCAACATCTTCTTGCTCCAACAACTTGTAACAAGCTTATATTAATAAAAATAATTCTAATAGATTTGGAACCTAAAAGCAAATCAAGCTTTTGTTATTGTTCAATATCTTTTCAAAATTTTTTTTAACAATTATAAAGTATATATATAATGTTTAAAATTTCTAGAATTTATTACATTAAAGTGTAATGGTTGATGGATATACTCTGAAGTCAGGCTAACTTGGGCTTGTTCTCAGAGATTCCACACACTGTGTTAGCTGTGTGACCCTGGGCAAGTTATCTTAGCATGCTATGCTTTTTTCCTCTTCTGTAAAACAAAACTTATAATAGTACGTACTTCAGGAGCTTGTAAGAGACACTAAATATGATGGTCATGGCTGTAAAACACTATGCTCGGTGATAGGCATAGAGTATGCACTTAATTAATGTTAGTTAATTTTATTCTAGGACCTCATTGCTCGCTTTGTATCTTTGATTCCTATTGTGCCTGATATTCTGGATGAAAATGATGGTTTCGATATATGGATGACATCAGAGGTAACAAATTACATTTTAAAATTAAAATATATAGTATTTCTTACTTTTCTCTTAAATATATTTTTTAAAATATTATGCACATAGGTACTACTTTATCTTATGAAATTTGACAGCATTTGATAATTTAATACATCATATGCAGCTCTATAATAATCCGTAGAAATAATTCTCAAAGAGGACCAATCTGTTCAACGTTGTAAGTGGTAGCTCATGAATTTTTTCATCCGATGGGAATTCTAGGAGTACAATATTATGTCATCCTCCAGACAGAAATTGGCTTGTCACTCTGGAGCTGGACAGATACTGAGTCTCGGGCAAATACCACCACTTCTTAGAAGCTTTCCCAGGCTCCCCACATCTCAATGAAGCATGCATAGCTCTTCCTCAGCACTTGGATTAAAATTCTCTTTAGACTGGTCTCCAAATAGAATATAGGCCCCATGCAATATTTGAGACATATTTATACTAAAAATTTGTTGATACTAAGTGCAGATTTAATTGGTCATCCTATTTTTTTCCACAAATCTGGCAACCCCAAGTTGAGCATTTTATTTTCAGTGCTCTTCTATTTAGTTGCTTATATATTGACTCTACACCCACACTCTGTACATATATATCCCAAGTTTCATCTCTTTGGACGAATAGGTAGACTTGATTATTACTTATTTTTTTATTTTTATATAAATTTAGCAAGCATTCAATGAATATTTTTAATTGAAAATTACTAGTATGATAAGAGCCATAGAGAGGGACACGTTCCATCTGGAGCCAATGGTCCTGGCACTTATCTAGAATGTTTTAGAGGCTAGAGTTGAGCTGAAATGGATTTAGAGGGCACAGGGCTAACTTAATAGGTCAGCTACTCTGGCTTTGGCTAAGTGAGAACAAGGGAGACACAAGCATGTGGTTCCAGTGATTCAGTAATTCAAATCTGGTAGAACTCAAAGAGGCGTCACTAACTCTAGACTCTTCTGACACTCTTTCATCTCATCAAAATGTGTTCATGGGCATTATAATCCTACAGAACACTGAAAGAGCCTCTAAAATAGCTCAAAAAAAAAAAAAACATAAAAATAACCATTCAGGCAAATACTAGTACTCCTGACTCCCTTCCCACCCACAACCACCAATCCAAACAATACCCAAAACCAAGAGGTTACTACAAGTATGGGATTCCTCTTGGCTGTTTTCTTCCCACTGACATGAACTCTTTGGTCATGGGATGCCCATGATATATGACCATTAGACTATCACAGGACAAGTATTATTTTCTCCCATCTAACACACAGTCTTTGGAGAAACCTTGGTTCAAATCCCAGTTCAACCACTTAAGAGCTTTGGGACCTACGATAGGTTATTTAGCTTCCTTGAACCTCGACTTCCTCATCTGTGTTATATAGGGGTTTTGAAAGGATAACATATATGCGAGGCATCTGGAACTCAGTTTGTTAGTTACCTGTTCTCACCTGTTCCCTTCTTCTCTTATGAAATCCAGTCAGGGCAACCTCCTTGGCCTAACAATGAAGACCACTCATATTCTGCCCTTCACTCTTCTGTTCACACCTTTCTTTCAGAGGAGCCATGTTACCATCCTCTCTAACCTCCATCCCTCACCATCATGTTCCGCCAGTGGGTACAGATATGACCTTATCAGTTGTTAAAACACTGAAATGCTTTCATACAGATTGGTAAACAGTCACTGCCTGAGGTCCCCTATCCTTCACCTCCGAGGCCACTACGGCCCTTTGTGGAGGACTATACTAAACTGGAAGGCACACATCCCGTCTAAATATTGCAGCTGCTATTCAACAACGACAGACTTGCTGTGTGAACATTTGGGCCCAGATGTGTTGTTGGATCTTTTGATTTTTCAAGGGAAGCCAGAAATGCAGAGTTTTATATGAGATCTCCCAATTTAAGAAAAACACACCTTTAGAGTAGAACTAGGTCATACCTCCGCTGTGCTTTTTCTCTTTTGCAACAACTGCTTTACTGGGCACCCTATATCTGACTACACCCAGCCCCAACTGTCTCGCTCTTTCAGTTTCTGTCATCATCCTGACTGAGATTCAACTCCAATCTCTTCCTCTCTGTGACTCGAGAGCACTATACTGGTACAGGACAGAGGGTATAGCTCCATTGACCAAAGGATCCCTTTCTCTAAAAACTCTGTGATTTCTTAAAATTTAAGGTCTTCTTAAAATATCAGCCCATGTGTCCCTGTTTGCCCAGGGCAGACAAATAATATTTGTCCTTAACAGAAACATTCAAGATTGGATGATAAACTATTTGGTTGCTTACACAGTATCCACATTAATTGCCCTACAGTAGAGGTGACCCCTATAATCCAAGTTAGTGTTCTCGCCAGTGTTTTTTCAGGCAGAAGGTACCAGACCTTGCAGCTTTGTGGTCAGTCATCCCAGCAACCTGGCAAAAATATGTGTATTTGAAGCCGGGGGGAGGAGAGGGGCCCCAAGTCTGTTGGATGCTTGCCTGGCTCATCTTTCTCTTCTGTTTTCTTTTGGCCTTGTTGCTTTTCTTTTGCTTAGCGCTGCATCAGTTTGGCCGTTGGGAATAAGGAAGAGCATGCCATACTACTCTGTAATTTCTTTCTGTATTTTGGAAAGAAAGCTTTGGTCCTCCTGGGGACTTCAATGTTGGAAGTAAGTGCTGGTGTTAATATTTTCATGGTGTAAACAAAACTAATCAGCCTTCAGCTACAAGTTTAAAAGGCATCAATCCCAATTTTCCATCTTTTCACAAGCGAATTGGGGAATTTCATGGGCAACCAATGATTTCGTTAAGAGGATAAGATTGGTTCATCAAAATGACCACAGTGTAACACTGTACTAATAATAGTGCTACTTCATGGGGTTACTAAAATATTAAATTACATAGTGAATGTGTGGCATCGAGAATATCACCTTGGTTCATGGTGAATACTCAATATTCACCACTTAGTGGTGGGGGTGGTGGTGATATAGTAACAGTTACAGTGATAGCTGTAGAAGTCATTAACCATCATCACCACTATCATCTTTATAACTTTCTAATACTATTTTTAAATATCCTTAAGAAATACTTCTCCTTATTCTTCATTTCTCAATTTTTAGTCATACAAGAAGTGGGCCCGAAATTTGTGTTTACCTACTGACATCTTTACACCTTATTTATATAGTCCTGCATTCATACCTCCAGAAAACTCTCTTCTTTAGGACTCTTTCTATTTCTATTTCTACCATGAATATCTTGATAAGGGTCAAGATTTCCAGCCTTATTTTAGGCTTTGTGTTGTGACCACTTATTTCTCTATGTTTCCTTATTTCTTTTCGCGAGCTAAAAGCACGTGGTTAATTTCCCCTCACGATCCCCCTGTGTAGTTTTAAGTGCCACTAGATGGCACTACACAGTCAACAGTATTTCAACAAACATTTGCATTTCTGCCTGCGAGTCAACACCGTGGGTGGAACTCGGCTCTGTGTTTCACCTCTGCTCTGTGGTTGAGGTGAAGCCTCCTCCTTCCTGAAAAGAAGCCAAGCACAGTGATAAAGAACAAGAGGTTTGGTGAGACCAGACACGGTGTTAAGAATATGTGTTTGGGGGTCAGTCGAAGAGTGGTTTAAAACCCAGCAATGCCATTTACTAACTGTATGGTGTCAGCCTTGCTTAACTACTTTTCTGAACCTCAGTTATCTTCCCTGTAAATAGGACTAATGCCATGTACGGTTACACTAGACAAGTCCTTCAACCTCTGGCTCTATCTGAAAGATGGGCATAATTATCACCCCTACCTCAAAGAATTTGGAGTGAATGCAAGTGAAAAATTTAACGTGAATGCTGAGCATGGTACCTGGTGCACATAAATTCCTATTAACTGTTCAGTAGTGTTCAATTTCACTAGCTGAAATTGTTATTCTTTGCTAAGAAAACTTTGCACTTGTAAAAGTAAGTTCAGAACAGAATAATAACGTAATGACTGCTTTTATTCCTCATGTGGTTTCCTGTATATTTTCTTTCTAGCATCCAATGCCACATCTTAAGCTCAAAATTAACTTAATGGCTTTTTAACTTCACTCGGCTTTTTCAGAGCCTTGAGCAACTATCCATTTCCTAACTCTGCATGGTGTTCTCCTTCAGCCTCCAACTCTATTCCACTCAAAGCAGGGCTAGTCATATAGTTACTTTGTGTGAATTAGACTAAAGTGTCCCTACCTCAAAACACCTCAGGGGTGCCTTGGGTGGCTCAGTCGGATAAGCGGTCTTCAGCTCAGGTCATGAATCTCAGTCTGTGGGTTCGAGCCCCACATTGGGCTCTATGCTGACAGCCCAGAACCTGCTTCACATTCTGTGTCTCCCTCTCTTTCTGCCCCTCCCCCGCTCACACTCTGTTTCTCTCTGTCTTTCAAAAAGTGAATCAACATCTTAATAAAAATTAAAAACAAAAAAACAAAAAAACAACACTTCATTGCTAGCTGTTGGGAAATTGTCAAAACATACTGATTTTTCTAGAACAGCATGTTTTAGTGTGTTGAGGGTACACCCTACAGTGCTGTACCTGGCAGCACTAGCTCAAAAGTTCTATCATTTGAATCCTCATGCTAGCCTGACCTTAGAACTTCTGGAGCTTTAGCTTTTTTCCTTTTCAAAAAGACTTTGAAGACCCCTCCCCCCAAAAAAAAAGACTTCTTTTAGAAATCAAAGATATCATGTACTTACATTATAATTTCCACATACAAAAATGAGTTGAATCAACCACCCACCAAAAATAACTTTAACCATCTTTTTCCTCACACAGGGGCAAGTGGCTTATGTATTAACTCAAGAAACTGATGAATATTTGCTTTGGAATCCATTAACTGGGCAATGTCATAAGCAGTTTGACCCATTTTGTCCCTTACAAAGTGTGGACTGTTTATTTGATGATGGAAATGTAAGTCTATGGGGAAAAAGTCTTATTTGGAGTTATTTCCTCAAGAGTCAAACAGTTTCGGGGCGCCTGGGTGGCTTCAGTCAGTTAAGCATCTGACTTCGGCTCAGGTCATGATCTCACAGTCCGTGGGTTTGAGCCCTGCATCGGGCTCTGTGCTGGCAGCTCAGAGCCTAAAGCCTGCTTCAGATTCTGTGTCTCTCTCTCTGCCCCTCCCCTGCTCACCCTCTGTCTCTCTCTGTCTCTGTCTCTGTCTCTCTCTCTCAAAAATAAATAAACATCAAAAAAATTAAAAAAAAAAAAAAAGATACACATAGTTCTCTACTCCGGTTCTACAATAGAATCATGTGGACTCTGAGATAGTACAGATGTTCAGGTAGAATCCCTGGATTACAGGGCCAGGGATTCTTCGATCCCTAACATTCCCCAGGTGCTCCTGTAGTGCCTCCAAGGTTGAGAACCAGTGATCGGTCTAATGTTCACATACCCTTGGAATCTCTTTGCCTCCTACCTCAAAACCTCCCTTGGCTTCTACCGCCTCATTGGATGGTAGGACTGTAAAATTTTGCTCCATCCTAACCAGGTAGGGGCTTTGTGCTCCCATGCGCCTATACTGATTTTATGTTAATGTCTTAATAGGTTTGGTTTAATATTCAACAAAATAATACGCCAATGGCTGTCCATTTTGACTATTCGAAAGAAAGTTTCTGGAAACAGTTGCTTCCAAAAAATTTCCAAGGGACAAAAGCACAAAGCATACAGGTAAATTAAATTTTTTTCTGGTGTGTATGAAAGTTACCATTGGGTCTAATCTTTACCAGTTGTGCCAGCTCTTATTATGCTTATATAGCTGATTGCATATTGAATTGTTTGGCAATGTTAATAAAATCTAGTTTTGTCTGCCATCAGCCTGAGTTTGGGCTGCTCTGATCATACTCCTCTTCTTGCAGAAAAGAAGGTATCACGATATCATCTTAAATGTGAATGTAGATTTTAAAGTAAAAAATTTTTAATGTTTATTCTAAAACTGAAAATATAATGTCAAGATGGTGCAGTAAGTTTACTTTGACCTAGCCCTTCTGCTCCACATCCATGGTAATGATAAAATACAAAAATTGAAAACTAAAAGCCTTATCTGGGTTCCAAACCATGACAGTTATCTCATGGAGTAGAAACAGGACAGAAATACTAGCCGTGAGTAAGGCTGAACAAAGGACGGCAACAAGGTCTGAAAATGGTTCATGAAACCCAGGGAACCGCAGCCTGTCTCACTTTTCGAAGCCAGGAGTTGCGATAGGTCCCCCTACGTCACTACTCTCAAAAGAAGATGGGGAAGAAAAGCTGCAAACTCAGTGGCGGGAGCATCCGAGGCAGGAGGGGGAGGCACAGACCTGAGGTCAATAAGGACGTAATTACCAGATGGCTCAGCCGGGGGATCTGTGATGTACTCATGTCACTTTGTGAAGCACCCAAAATTCCTCTTCCATGGCTATTTCTGGATTGAGGGCCATGGTATGCAAGGTGCAGGCGATTACAAAATCCATAAACTAAGAGCTATGAGCCCAGAGGAAGTAAAAGTTAAAAAAAAAATAGTAGAAAATATAGTAGAAAAATAGGCAGAAAACAGCTCATAGAATCAGAAATTTGAATACTCAATCTCACTCACTGTCAGGAAAATACAATTCAAAACAACAAAACAGGGGCGCCTGGGTGGCTCAGTCAGTTGAGGGTCTGACTTCGGCTCAGGTCATGATCTCGCGGTTTGCAGGTTCAAACCCTGCATCGGGCTCTGTGCTGACAGCTCAGAGCCTGGAGCCTGCTTCAGATTCTGTGTCTCCCTCCTCTGTCCCTCCCCTGCTCATGCTCTGTCTCTCACAGTCTTTCAAAAATAAATAAATGTTTAAAAAAAATTAAAAAAAAGACGACAACAACAACAAAACACTTCTAATTACATGGATAAGATTGGCAAAAAAAAATTTGCGTGTGATCGTACCAAGTGGTGGCAAAGAGGCAGAGAAATGGTGGGAGGGTAAATTGCTATAAATGCTTTGGAAAGCAGTGCGACGATGTCTGATAAAGTTGAAGATGCTCAACCTTTGATCCACCGATTCATCTTCTAAGCGTATGCCCTAGAGGAGCATGCGCAGAGACACAGACAAGTACAACAGTGTTCTTTACAGAATTGTTTGAAATAGAAAGGAAGAAAAAAGATTAGAAAAGAAAAAAAAAGAATTCATCAACCAGAAGAAGAATACATGATTTACGAAGTACTCATACTATTATTTCTTCTATATAACAGTAAAAAAAAAAAGTATAAGCCGATTTACACTAGTTCTCAACTTGTGTGTACATCCGTTACATCAGAGTCGCTGAGAGTGGAACTCACACAGCCATATCATTAACGCTCCCCAGGTGATTCCAATGTGCAGCCAAGGTTGAGAACCATTGGTCTAGAGTCATGTCAGCAGGAATGAATACAAAAAAAGTAATGTTAAGCATGCATGTCAGCAGGAATGAATACAAAAAAAGTAATGTTAAGCAAAATGAAGAATATATGAAATGACACATATGGTACAAAATCACTTCTACGAAGTTTGAAAGCGATGTGCCGTTTCTGTATATGTAGACACATACTGGTAACGTAAAAGCATTCATAGGAATGGTAAGTACCAAATTTAGGTTAAAGGTTACCTTTGGAGAGAGAAAAAAGGAATGAGGTCGGGGAGCAATACACAAAGTACTTCAAGTCTGTAACGTTTTACTTCTTTTTAAAAAAATCTAAAACAAATATGCAAGAATGCAGAGGTGAGATGTGGCTAAGTGGTAGGTATGTTGGGTGGATTTTCATTACTTTCATTTTCATTATTCTCTATGCTCGTCTGTATATTTGAGCCATTTCACAAAATCGGAAGGGATGCCTGGCGGTTGCAGGGAGGGATCACAATAGTTCCAAACTGTACAAAGAATGTCTCTTCCTTTCAACATCTCTTTCCCATTCTCTAGGAAATAAACACTGTTAGTTACCTGTGCATCCTTCTAAACATTCTCCATGTGATGCAAGCATATATATATATATTTTTTAATTTCCTGTTTGTAAAGTCATTTTAAAGAAGGGGAAATGTAGTTATCTCTCTTGAGCAAACATTTTCAGCATCCATAGGCCATGCCTTGCTTTTCCTATTCCAAATTTGCGACGATGTATTGCTGCCTCCTGCAGGGAGTGATATATTTGGAGACGAGGTTTTTTTGTTTCCTGTTAATCATTGGTTAGGCCTTCAGTGAAATGTTGCTTGTGGGCCTGCTATGAGCCAGTGCTATTTCAAAGCATCGGCACCACAAGGAAAAGACGTGTCTCAGTGTTGCCAGGACTTGTGTTTTCAAGGAGGAAAGTGAAGGAAGCAAGCAATTGCAGGACAGAATGAGGAAGGTGAGCAGGAGCTGGCCTGGAGGAAGGTCTGGGCAGAGAACAGTCCCAGCAGAGGAGAGGGCACAGCAGGCATGTCGACCTGCGAGGTGCAGGCAGGTGTCTGTGGAGTTGCTGAAACGCCAGCTTGGCTGCGGCCAGGGGGCGAGCAAGACAAGCTCAGGGGGGAGCAGGGTCCTGGTAAGGACGTGGGCCTCTGTCCTCAGGGCAGTCAGAATCTAACATCCCTCAGGCAAGGGCTGCGTGATCAAAATTGTAGTTTTTAAAAGCCGGTCTGCCTGAGCGTGGAAACTAAACCTTTTGCCAAGTTGAATCTGTAAGTATAAAACTCAGATTGTATTTGTCTTGTATCTCTACGGATTTCTTTCCTGTGGATTAATGGCCCTCAGTCTCCTGTCTTGCCACATACATCCCAAAATAAACCACTATCTACAGTGAACACTTGTTTTTTTTTTTTTTATCACAATTGAGAACGCAAATTTGAGTGTGTAAGGTGAGCACGTGGGTACTCAGAGATGAAGTTAACAGGGAGATCCTCCTGAAGTTTTAAAAGATATGAATTCTCTGAAAGAAAGGGGCCTTTGCCTAAGAAGGAAGGTGGACTAACACCTCATAAACTTATTGAGTGAACAGAACCCAGGCCTCTTTTTCAGGCCTGAAAGTGGCCTAGCTAATCCACTAGCGTTACCTGACGGAGGGAGGGGCCGGGAAGGGGAGTAGAGGTGTTGGAGGGGTGCACAGTGGTCGGTGACAACAATAAAGGAACATTCAGTTTACCTGTGCTGTCTGAGATAGCTGGTGGCCCTTCGACATGACACTAGAGTTGTTTCCTCTCTCCAGTGCCTCCTCTCTCCCGGTGGGATCTGTTGTGAGGAAACTCCCCGTGCCTGGGACTGTCGTCTAAGCTATCCATGGCAGCATCAGAACCCTGCCGGGCTTGCTGAAACACAGATTGCTGGGGCTGGCCCCGGGAGTTTCTGACTCAGTGGGTCCCACATTGGGGCTGAGAATTTGTATCTCTACCAAGTTCCCGGGTATGAGATTGCTGGTCCAGGGGCCACACTTTGGGAACCACTAGCTTAATCTTCTCAATCACTCTTGAAATATTCTAGCCCCTAGAGGTCTAAGAACTGCTGCACTGTTTTTGCACAAGCCTCCTTCCACCCGTGTCCCTGTCTCTACAGCTGCCTCTGTAGAAGAATGCCCCAAATAAAAACGTCCAAGCCCAGCCTTTCTCTCTTGTCCATGTGAGCCCTACAGAGAGGGACAGACACACACACACATGCACGCAAAGACCTGGCTCCTGCCAGCTGGAAGAAAAGAATATTCAATCAAAGAAGGGAGATAACAAACTAGGGCCTGGGTGGTTCAGTCAGTCGAGCATCTGACTCTTGCTTTTGGCTCAGGTCATGATCTGAGGGTTGTGGGATTGAGCCCTGTGTACGACTCTGCACTGAGTGTGAATCCTGCTTGGGATTCTCCTTCTCTCTCCCTCTGCCCCTCTCCCCATCTCATTTTCTCTCTCTCTCTCTCTCTGTCAAAAATTAAAACAATGAAAGAGTAGTCATAATAATACCTGATTTTATTGAACAGTATGTGCCAGGCTTTGCATATATTACTTTATTTCAAACTCTTCACAAGACCCTAGGGAAGTAAGTACTATTACTGTCCCCCTCTTAAAGATGTGGTATCTGAGACTCAGAGAGGTTACGTAGCTTCACCAAGACCACAGTTAATAAGTGGATGAGACTAGTGCAGGTGCCGAAGATATCTGGTATAACCAATAGCATGTCAAATGTTTGACTAAATGAGGTGGGGGCAGCAAACCTGTCTTACCCAGGAAAAATATCTTGTAAATCCACTCCTCATCCCGCACTCTGGTGAAGTGGTATTAAAATCAAAGGAAACACTGCGATCTGTGTTTTACCTTTGTGCTTCTGTGGTGGAGTGTTTTTGCCACATGAAAGTGGTTTGGGTTCCCCTCGTTATAATTAGCACTCAGGGGCGACTGTGATGTTGAGGTGGTCTCCCTAGAATCTTTTCTAACTTCCAGTCGTCTATGTATTTCAGCCTGAGGAAATGATTTATTGTGATACTAATAAAAGCATGATAGAAGATCTAAAGAACAGGTATGGCATTTATTTACATATTACGATTACTACATTTTCTCCCTAATCTCTTGCTCCTTTCAGTTCTCCAACCCAGTCTCTCAAAATACCTATTAGATTCCGCAATAGAAGCAGGAGATGGAGATTACAGTAGTGTCTTCCATTGAATCATCATCTTTTGGTCCATGCATCTAAAAGCAGCCCCTCGGCCATTCCGGGACACCCCTTAAAAAAGACCATCTTAGTTTAAAAAAATGGCCACCTCTGGAAAACATTGTAGGGCTACTGCTGGGAAGTTCTCAACACAGACACCTGTTGAAGTTATGGTAACAATAATCCAGTAACTAATATTTCTTGAAAGGAAATGAAGGTAAATGGCCCACCACTTGGAGTATGGAAAAAACATCCAAGTTGGGTGGTAGAAACATCAATACTGTCCCTCCTCGGCACTCCCTTCTTCCCCAAACACACCCACACCCACCCACCCACACACCCACACCCACACCCACACACACACACACACACACGTGCCCTCAAGAGTTGTTCCGTCATGCTGAGCAAGTTTGTCCAAGTCACAAACTTTGCAGCAGGGCTTAGTCCTACTCCAAATGTGTCAGAAGCTTCTAGATCTTACTGTCTCCAGTGACTCATGCTGACAGCAGGCTGCCATATAAGCTGCTACCAACTAATCAAAACAAAGCATAACAAAAATAATTTTGCCACCCCCTTCTCTCACTAATACACAACTCCCACCTCTTATTCCCTTCCTTCTTCCCCCAATTCTTAACGAAAAAAAGGAAGCAATGCCGTAGAGAAATGATTCCCAACTTCTGGTTTTCATCAGAAGCACTTCTAGAACTATTTTAAAAGATAGATGCCAGAATCCCAGACCAGACCTGTTGAATCAATATCTGAAGGTGAGATATGTCGATAAAGCCCTACAAGTGGTTCTGATGCGCAGCCACTTCTGGGACTCTGCAAACTCCAAACTATTCAGTCACGCTATAGGCTCGGCCAGGAGGAGATTCCCAGTGTTTTTTTGTTTTTAAGCCCACACCGATTCTGCGTAAACGTGAGGCTTCTCAAGTGGACCCCGTCAACCAACCTACACTGTCCCTGGAATAATATACCAGCAGGCCCTGTTCTAGGGGCTGAATATACAGGCACCATCTCTGCCCTGATGGAGTGTACCTTCAAGTAGGGGAACCGGATCATCATACTTAATCAGTCTATGCCTCATTTCCTTCCAACTGTGCTTGCCGTATTAACTGATCTAATAAATCCAACCCTGCTGACATCACCCAGACCAGACGTCTGAACTTTCATAACTGCAGTTTCTTGGAAACACAATGTTTTATGACAAAGGAGTGTCCTGGAGAATGGGGATGTCAGTCCGGTGATCGGACAGTAGACATCGTCACATCACACCCAGTAGGCAGCTGCCTACACACAAGTAACTAGAAAAGAGATGTGCCTTTGAGATCTAACTGTTGGGTCTCCTGGGATGCTTCTTGCTTTCCCAAGCCAAGCAAGAGCCTGCTTCTCCCCAACTTGATTAATGTGAAGGATGGCAGCTATCCTTAGCCATAAAGATCTGGTTCATCACAAATAAAAGAAAAATATTCTCATACTTGAGTAAAGCAACAAAACTCTTATCACATTTATTACAAGCATTGCAGTTTGTCATAAAATAATCTTTGCATTCTTACTTTAGGATTGAAAGGACTCTGAAATATAAAATGATGGAATGGAGACCTAAACAGCCGACACGTTGGAATCGACAATGTACTTATATTTTGCAAAAAATGCTTCCTAAACTAGAACTTGGCACAGGAAGCTTTGTTTCATCTGAAGAAGAGAGTGAATTTGAAAGACTACTACAATTTTATTGGGTATGTGTATGATTAAGTGCATTAATGGCATTTGTTTTATCTATGTCGTTAATTGCTAAGGAATAGTAATCTTCAATATCCCTGACATGCTTGTTTTCTTGATCCTTAGACGACACTTGATATGGCATTAAAATACTTTTATTTATAGACTAAGAAATTTCAAGTATACTGAACAACTATTACCATGACCACATTGCATGACATTTTCTTGGAAAGAGTCATGTTTTGTGTTATATAACCACGAAGTTTAGAAAGAGATGAACAAAAGAAAATCACCCGCAAGTAAGAAATTGAAAAATGAGTTCTAGATGGTAGTAATAGACTAGATTCCCTGTCCTTGGTTCTGGGCAAGAGGACTCCGGGCAAGTTTTAATACCTTTTATTTGCAAAATACTCCCAAATTCTATATCCGGCCTGGACTTCTCTCCTGACTTCCTTTCTTATATATTTACCAACGCATTTGCCACCATCTTGGATGGTTAAAAGGCATCTCAAAGCCAACAAGTTTATGGCCAGACATGGTGGGCAAGTGTATATCCAGACATGGTGGGCATCCTGTCCCTGACTCTTCCCTGTGGACTAGTCCAGTGGGTTTTTGAAAGCCCCAGCCTCCCAAGAGTGAGATTCTTTCCCCCAACCATCCCATAGACTAGATATCTTCTAGGGAAACCCTGTGAGAGAAGAAAGGGAGGAATCCATCTGGAGTTAAGTATGTAAACTGTCAAGGAGGGATCTGCGGGTGCTATTTATTCATGAATAGGGAGGAAGTTGCTTTTATTTGCATTAAAAAAAAACAGAATTAGGGGTAAACAGAATAGCCAAGCAATATAAACCAAGGTTTAATATAAGCCAAGGTTTAAAACTTATACTTTCTTTGTAAAATTATCTACTTAATAACACATAATCATAAACCTGAGCTTAATCTTGT
The DNA here is from genome assembly GCA_030068075.1 of Paguma larvata. NCBI lineage: Eukaryota > Metazoa > Chordata > Mammalia > Carnivora > Viverridae > Paguma > Paguma larvata. The sequence continues at coordinate 46,105,531 of CM057837.1, read as the reverse complement.
GGTTTGGATTCAAACTCTGGTTCCACCATTCACTGGTTTTGACCAAGTTGCCTAACTTCTCTATACTTTCCACCCCACTGGGCAAGATAAACCGGGATAAAAATAGTTAATCTGGTTTGTGATTATGGTGAGGATTAAGTGAGCTACTACCTACCACGGCACCCTACACTTAACAAGTGTTTAGCAGATGTTAATTATTATTTGTATTCCATGTGCCAGGCATTGTGTTAGGCCCTGGGGTTATGACAGTAGACAAGACAGATATAATCTTGTGCATTCACAGAAACTACAGGCTAATGAGACAGACCAGAAAACATGTAATTGTAATCTATTTTACTAAGTCGGTTAGGGAAGGACAGTGTCCTATTGCAACTACATGGAAAGAACACATGAACAAATTTAAGGATCAAGATAAGCCTCCTGAAGTAAGCAATCTAAGGCTCGAAAGAGGTTTCTGATTGTTGTCAGTGTATTATTTAATGTATTAATTTTACATAGGACCAAGTACCATAATCCTTTAATCCTGTCACACAGTTGTCACTTAATAAACATAAACTGAATCAGTGTTAAGTAAATTCTTCAATAATGCTCACTTAAATACCTCATTTGTAGGACCAAGTAGTATTCTCATGGGCAGTTTGCTATTCTAGAAAGGGTGCAACTATTTGGAGTGTGTGGGCTCTGGTATCGGCTCTGGCTTTGCTCCTCTCTCTCTGGAAAGTGGGAAATATAGTGGAACCTACCTCATAAGGTTGTTTGAGGATTAAATATGTATGTGAAGCATTTAGTACTGTTCCTGGAACATAGTTGAAGTTTTGGGGGTGATATGGTGTTCATGGGGTCCAGAGCCGATGGCCAAGAAAGAATTCTTGAAGACGTCTTTGGTGCAAAAGGATGATTTTCTCAAATCACAGGGTGATTTTTATAAAGCACAGGAAGAGCTGCCCCAGGACCCGGAGGAGAGGCTGGTTTTATACTATGGGGTTGGGGGAGGTAGAGTCCAGGGGAGGTTTCCAATGAGGTTTTCATATGCTAAAGAAGACTCCCAGGATACTGGAGGCCTAGCTATTGTCAAGCTAAAGTGGTTTTCCCTCTAGCAAATCATTAACACTGAGACAGCAGGGAGTTTCTCTGCCAGCCTCAAGTATTTGTCAATGGGCTGCAGGTCATAAGGAAATTTAATTCTATCATTTTCTTCTGCCTTTGTTTCCCGTATCAATAGTAAGCACCTAGAAAATAACTTATTATTTCATGACTACCATTTTTTGAGGCTTCTGTAATATTTTTGCATACGATAATTCCCGATTGCCTACATGCCTGTAGCATGGGTTTACATGTTATTCTGTCTTTTGTCCAGGTCACAGGATTTCCCATCCAGATGCCGTACACTGATGTACAGTCGGTTATTGACGCTGTGTATCAAACCGGGATTCACTCTTCTGAGTTTCCCCAGACAGAATTTGCTCTAGCTGTATACATTCACCCATACCCAAACAACGTGTTATCTGTGTGGGTCTATTTGGCTTCCTTAGCTCGACATCAGTGAAAAGGAGGAAGGGAAGAGGAAAAAAATATATATATGTATGTATGTATGTATGTATGTATGCATGCATGTATATGCTACGGGCCCCTCGCCCAAAGCAATCAAGACTTTTCCAGTACTTTAAATTTTGCTACTTATCGTCAAGTCCAGCCAAATGTGAGCCCGATTTTTGGTTCTCTTATGGAGTTAGGCACCATGGAGACTCACTTCCTGAACCTTTGACGATGAGTCTAGCTGCTCTCCCGACCTCTTCAAGGAGAACACATCAGGAAGTCTGGTGACCTTGGGTCACTGTCTACAGTAAGTCTCATTATGGGAAAGAAGCAATTCTGGCCCCTCCCTTTTAAGCCACTATTACTCAAATTGTAGGCCTCACACCGCCTCAATTGAATCACCTGGAGAGCCTTGTTGAAAATGCAAATTCCCACATCCCCCTAAGACCTACCGAATCAATCGGAGCCTTTGGGAGTGGAGCTCCAGAACCCACGTTATTTTAAACAAGCTCCCTAGATAATTCTGATGACCTGTTAAGAGTGAAAACCCTGCCTTATAGAATGTTGTCTTTACCAGAGGGAGGCTGGTACTTTTGACGCTGGTTCTGATGCAATTCCAGATAGAAGATATTCAAGCACAAACTCAAGGTCATTGCCTCTCCAAAGATTATTTCACTGGTTCAGAGTAAAAGAAAACTCTGCTGGGTTGGGCTGAGGGCTGGGGTCAGCTTCTGGGGCCTCCTAAAAGTTTTCACTTGGGACGCCACCGGCCTGAAGTTTCTTTCAGCTCCTAGTATTTGGAAGGGGTTCCCAAGACACTCTGTCCAATAAGGAAGAAAATGGTCTCAGCAAATCTCAGGGCTCCTGTTTTCCTTAGCGAGCAGCCCGCCATTCTGCCTCTGGCACTTTTCTGCTGCTTTCCTTTCCCAGCAGTGGCTCCAAGCGGGCCCACCTAGATCCCAAGAGCCTCGAGAGAGTGGACAGGGATCAGAGTCAAAAAGCACTGGACCTTCTTCTATTCCATCGTTCTGTGCTTCACTGAGAAAAGTATTTATACCGGTTACTTAAATGTTACATAATAACTTACTCTAAAAAAAAAAAAAACCCAAAGGATACAGATTTCCAAAGACTGATGAGAACTATTTTGGAGGAGGTAAAAACAGGAGAAAAAAAATTCACCTCTCCCAACACAGGAGCCCTGGAAGCTTCTTGGGTCACTCCCACAAGCAGAGACACCAAATACATTCCCAGGGACTCCTCAATCTGGATTCTGTCCTGCAATGCACCTGTGTGGGCTGGTGCCGGAGAAGAGGACCCAACTCGTGACTATCTAAGTAAAAGAGTAAGGATGTGGGTGAAGAGAATGCTTTTTCTCCAAGGTTAAAACCTAATTGTGTGTCTCCTCTAGCATGTATATGAAAACTGATCAGAATTTTTGCTCTTATTTGAATGTTTGTATTTAAATGCTCTGTGAAGTTTTGTTATTAATAAGTCTACCATATTGCTTGCGGTAGGAGTAAGTGATGTCTATGGAAAGACAAGGTTGCCAAAAAAAAAATTACTGAACTCACGTCGTTCATTTCTGTGGCACCTTCGATATTTACATAACTCTTTTGTTAGTCGTTTACAATTTTCAAATTGTCAGGACACCTAAGACTTAGGTAGAAAGTGTTCATCGGCAAGCATAGAGAACTCATCTGTATCATATGCATTTGTTTTGCAGGTGTTTGGATTTCTCAACTAAAATTTTTTCCCTAAAATTTTGAAATTGTCTGTAATGAACCATTTTTTCATTTGTCTACTTTAAAAATACGTGATTTTATTTTTAAATTTTTATTTTAATTCCAGTGAGTTAACATACAGTACTTTGTTATTAGTTTCAGGTGTACAATATAGTGACTCAACCCTTCCATATATCACCGTTGCTCATCGTGACAAGTTCACTCCTGAATCCCAATCACCTATTTAACCCGTGGCACACCCACATGCCTTCTGCTGTCAGTTCGTTCTTAGAATCTGTTTCTTGGTTCGTCTCTCTCTCTCTCTCTCTTTCCCTTTTGCTCATTTGTTTTGTTTCTTAAATTCCACAGATGAGTGAAATCATATGGTATTTGTCTTTTCTGACAGACTTATTGCACTTGGCACTATACTCTGTAGCTCCATCCATGTAGTTGCAAAGGGCAAGATTTCATTCTTTTTTTATGACTGAATAATAAATATTCCATTGTATATATATACCATATCGTTTTTATCCATTCATCAATCAGTGGATATTTGAGCTACTCCCTTATCATGGCTATTGTAAGTAATGTTGCTATAAACATCAGGGTGCATGTATCCCTTCGAATTTGTATTTTTGTATTCTTTGGGTAAATACCCAGTAGTGTGATTGTTGGATTCTAGGGTAGTTTTTTTTTTTTTTAATTTTTTTAATGTTTATTGTTGGTGCGGGGAGCAGAGAGAGAGAGAGACCCAGAATCCGAAGCAGGCTCCAGGCTCTGAGCCGTCAGCACAGAGCCCGACACAGGGCTTAAACTCACGAACCATGAGATCATGACCTGAGCCGAAGTTGGACACTTAACCGACTGAGTCACCCAGGTGCCCCCAAAATATGTGATGTTAAATGTAACATATAATTTTAAAGTTCTTTAAATCATTCCACAAGTAATAATGGAGCATTCATTATGTACCAGATACTTCAGTATCTGCTAGAGTATAGCAGTGAAAAGAGACTTGTGAAGCTTACATTCTTAGAGGGGAAACAGACCATAAGCAAATAAACAACAAGTAAGTGAGATAATTTCAGTGCATACTGAGTGCTATAATGAAAACAAGCAGGATGGCGTGATGGAGAAGGACTTTGGTGGGGATGGAGGGTATACGCAGAGTAGTCAAGGAAGTCCTCTCTAAAGAGACAATGTTACAGGCAAGATTTAGATGATTTATCCACTAGAATTTCATCCAGTTGCATGGAACAGAAACCTAACTGCAGTATCCTAATCAAAGAGGGATTACCTTTTCACGTAACTGCCAAGCCCAAAGGAGGGTGTCCGAGTCTGGTGCAGTGATTCTAGTTTTCATCCATCTTCTCCGACTCTAAGGAGGCTTCTGTCCACCAGCTCAGTGGCTCTCAGACTTCAGCAGGCATAAGACCCACCTGAAGAGTAGTTGACACAGGTTGCTGGGCCCGACCCTCAGAGTTTCTGATTCAGTGGGTTCGGGGTGGGGCCCAGTAATTTGCATTTATAACAAGTTCCCAGGTGATGCTGAGCCTGCTGCTCTGAGGACCACACCGTGAAAACCTTTGCTTTAGCCTCACAACCATTTCCATGGCAAGAAAACGCAGAGAGAGAAGGGGGAAGGTAAAGGCTGCAGCTGCTGTAGCTCTTTTAAAAAGCTTCCCAGGCGGCCATGCCTTATATCCCAGTTACCAGAATGGTATCACTCCTAGCTACAGCCGAAGCTGAGGGGCCAAGTATTTTAAATGAGATATTGCTGTCCCAATAAAATCAGGGTCCTGTTGGTGAGGAAGAAGGGGAGGGTGGCTTATTGGGCAGGCATCTGTGGCTTCCACAGATGAGAGGAAGCCAGTCATGCAAACCTACAGCAAAAGCATGTCAGGCAGAGGCAACAGCAATCGCAAAGGCCTTGAGTCCAGAAAGAGACTTCCGGAGGGAGGGAACAATTGAGGCACATAATGTTGGAGAGGTAGTCAAATTCAGATCACAGAAGTCATGGTAAGGAATTCAGATTTTATTTAAAGCACAATAGCAAATCATTGAAAGGCGTTAAGTAACTGAATAAAATATTTTTCTTTTTTATATTTGAGAGTACTTCGAAAATTATTTTTACAGACACTCATTACTTTATACAAGTGCACAAATGTGATTATATACTTTTTTAAATGTTTATTTATTTTTGAGAGGCATAGAGATAGAGTGTGAGCAGGGGAAGGGCAGAGAGAGGGGGACACAGAATCTGAAGCAGGCTCCAGGCTCTGAGCCGTCAGCACAGAGCCTGACGCGGGGCCCAAACTCACAGACCATGAGATCATGACCTGAGCTGAAGTCGGCTGCTCAACCAACTGAGCCACCCAGGCGCCCCTGTGATCATATATTTTTTAAATTTTTTTTTAACGTTTATTTATTTTTGAGAGACATAGAGACAGAGCATGAACAGGGGAAGGGCAGAGAGAGAGGGAGATACAGAATCTGAAGCAGGCTCCAGGCTCTGAGCCATCAGCACAGAGCCCGACGCAGGGATCAAACCCATGAACTATGAGATCATGACCTGAGCCGAAGTCGGCTACTCAACCGACTGAGCCACCCAGGCGCCCCGTGATCATATTTTTTAAGTGCAGCCTTTCTCCCCTTCTTAGGACCCTGTCCCATTGTTCTCCCCTCCCCCTTCCTCCATCCACATTACTCACCCCACTCACCTGCTTAGTAACCAAGTACACATCCTTCCACTTACCATCATTCTCAAATATGCATATGTACATATACATGTGTGTGTGTATGTTCCTGTTTTATAAAAATAGGACCATATTATGTATGCTTTTCTCCTTCAAAAATAGTAGAAATACCTCCAAGTAAGCAAATTCATTTTTCTTATTAAAGGATCCATAGTATTCTAAAGTGTGGGCAGAACCACTACATACATGAGAGCACTTTATGCACCATACAACTCATCATTTATGTGCAAGGGCCTCTGGCATTGTGTAGTCCGTGGTGGCCTTGGTTGTGAATATATCTATTTTGGTTTATTCAACCATTCTTCTATTGATAATATCTTTTGATCCAGTTGGTCAAAGTGTTGTTTAGTTTTCCTATGCCCTTGCTGTTTTTCTGTCTTCTAATTCTGTCAGTTACTGAAAGAGGTGTTTTGAAGTTGCCAACTGTAATTATGAGTTTGTCTGTTATTTCTTCGAGTTCTGTCAGGTTTTGCTTTTTGTATTTTGAATTTTTTATTTTTTTTTATTTTTGAGAGACATAGAGAGAGTGAGCAAGGGAAGGGCAGAGAGAGAGGGAGATACAGAATCTGAAGCAGGCTCCAGGTTCTGAGCCGTCAGCACAGAGCCCGACGCGGGGCTCGAACTCACAGACTGTGAGATCATGACCTGAGCTGAAGTCGGCCGCCCAACCGACTGAGCCACCCAGGCGCCCCTGCTTCTTGTATTTTGAAGCTTTGTTGTTAGATGTTCATACCTTTAGGATTTATGTCTTCTTGGTTATTTAGCCCTTTTATCATTGTGCAGTGTCTCTCTTTAGCCTTATTAATTCTCTTTGCTCTGAAGTCTATTTTGTCTGTTGTTTATATAGCTAGTCCAGCTTTCTTTGGATTTGTGTTTACCTGGTATGTGTGTGTGTGTGTGTGTATACATTTCATCTTTTTATTTTATTTTTTTATGTTTATTTTATTTTTGAGACAGCACAAGCAGGAGAGAGGCAGAGTGAGAGAGGGAGACACAGAATCTGAAGCAGGCTTTAGACTCTGAGCTGTCAGCACAGAGCCAGCACTGAGCTCAGATCCACAAACTGTGATATCATGACCTGAGCTGAAGTCAGACACTTAACCAACTGAGCTATTCAGGTGCCCCTCATTTTTTTATTTTTAATGTACCTGTATAATTATATTTGAAGTGACTTTTTTTTAGATAGCATACAGTGGGTTATTTTTAAAATACCTTCTGACACTCTCTTTTTTTAATTGGCATATTTAGACCATTTACATTTAATGTCATTATTTATGTTTGGACTTAGGTCTACCATTTTATTCCATTTTTCCTTTCTGTTTTTGTTCCCCTGTTTTTCTTTTCTACTTCATTAGGTTATTTGAACATTTCTTAGTATTTCATTTTAATATATATATTAATATTAATTTTTTTGCTATATCTTTTTGTATATTTTTTAAAGTGTTCTCTAGGAATTGTACTATACATAACTTTGCACAGTCTGCCTAAAAAATCTACTTTTTTACTACTTTAAGTGGATTATAGAACTATCACCACCACGTAGATTTCTTGACATATGTATGTATATATCACACATACATATATAAAATGAGATTTATATATTATATATGAAAGTTTCATATATCTGTGTTTTAAAATAGAAAGAAAGAAAAAAGAGAGAGAGAGAGAGAGAAAGATTTATTATAAAGAATTGGCTTATGCAGTTGTGGAGACTGAGAAGTCCCAAGAGCTACAGTCAGCAAGACATCCTGGAGCCCACAAGAAAAAATGGTGTAAGTTCTAGTCTGAAAGCCAGCAGGCTCGAGACCCACAAAACTCCAGTGTTTCAGTTTGAGTCTGAAGGCCAAAAAAAGGCCTATGTGCCAGCTCAAAGCATTAAGGTAGGAGGAATTCTCTCTCTCACTCATAGGAGGGTCAGCCTTTGTGTTTTATCCAGAATTTCAGTTGATTAAATGGGGGCCACCCACATTAGGAATGTATGATATTGTGATATAATAAATGTGTATTTGGTCTTTGTCTCCAGTTCCTGATACAAGAGCTCCTTAAACCTTGGAATTTCTTGAATGATAGGGATAAGAGGAGGATCTTCTAACATTTACATTAAGCTCTTTCGAGCATACCCGAGTTTCTTTAGTAATGATGTGACTCTTGGTGGGCCCCTGGATAGCTTCTGGATGGAGGCTAGAACCAACCATGTGATTAGGGGGGTTGGAACTATAGCCCTATTCCCTGACCTCAGGGAAGAAAGAGGGGCTAGAGATCAAGGTAATCGCCCATGGTCAATGGTTTGATCAATGGTTCATGAGTTCGAGCCCGACGTCTTGCTCTGTGCTGACAGCTCAGAGCCTGGAGCCTGCTTCGGATTCTGTGTCTCCCTCTCTCTTTCCCCCTTCCCTGCTCTTGCTCTGTCTCTCAAAAATAAATAAACATTAAAAAAAATAAAACCCTTAACACTGGATAATGATCAGAGCTTTATGAAGAGTGTTGGGCCTCTTTCCCAAAGTCTAGAAGACTTTGTGACATGTGTGTAGCAAGAGCAAAGAACCTAAAATGTTAAAGTCAGAAGCAATCTCAGCCATCATCTAGTTCACTATAAGTTTATTTTTGAGAAACAGAGAGAGGGGTAGAGAGATGGAGGGACAGAGGGTCCGAAGTGGTCTCCACACTGACAGCAGAGATCCCGATGCGGGGCTCAAACTCAGAAACTGTGAGATCACCACAGTGATCGGATCACACTGAGCCGAAGTCAGACACCCAAACTACTGAGCCACCCAGGCACCTCTTTTAAACATTTTTTTAAAGTTTATTTTTGAGAGAGAGAGAAGTTCACTTTATAGATAGGAACATGAGTCTCAGAGGAGAGAAATTACCAGCACTCCACTAGGGAGCAATAAATCAAGAACCAAGGATCAGAGCCCCGTCTTCTTCCTTCCAGTCCTTTGTATCAGTGGAATCCAATGTAGCCACTGAAAGGAATCCTGGATGTTCTATTATGGAATGCTCATCAGAATACGTTGTGTGACAAAGCTAGGTAGGTACACAACAGAGGGTATAAAGTGTGATTATGTGTGCACAAAATGGGGCACGCATTATGTATATGCATGGTTAGAAGTACTTGGATATTCCTGAAAGGGTACAAAAGAAAATAGAGTTAATGTTGCCTCTAGGAAGAACTAGGATTAGGGGAAAGAGACTTGCTAGTCACTCTATACAGTCTTTTGTGTGAATGTTTTACGTTTTGCATGCATTCATTAAAAAAAAAAAAACTAAACAATTTAACATGGGTGGCTTTTTACTGCCTAAAGTTCATGAGAATCTGGTCCTATCCTCGTCTTTGCATAACCCATTTTGTGCCTTAGACAGCGGACACACCGGACCTTTTGCAAGTTTCCTCACTCTGCTCACTTTGTAGTAATTCTGCCTTTTTTCTTTTCTTTTTCTTTTTTTTTACTTCCATCCTTTCATACCATTCCTGGCTGCTGCTTCCAAGACTTCCGAGTCTTTCCTATCTCTTTACTCCAAGCACACAAGGACCTCCAGGTTCATTCCAAACACGCCTTCTGCTGCAACACTCGGCCACCACATATCTGCATGCTCCCTCGCTTCCCTTGGGCCTTTGCACACCTCACCTTATCATAAAGCAATGTACACTCACTGTCACTTTTCTTTTATTAAAAATTTTTTTTCTTTAACATTTTTATTTTATTTTTGAGAGACAAAGAGACAGAGCGTGAGCAAGGGAAGGGCAAAGAGAGAGGAGCAAACTCCAGGCTCTGAGCTGTCAGCACAGAGCCGGACACAGGGCTCGAACCCACAACTGTGAGATCACGACCTGAGCTGAAGTCGGCCGCCTAACCACCTGAGCCACCCAGGCACCCCTCACCGTCACTTTCTAGTCTCTATTTCCATTTCTTTTTCTTCACAGCACTTGTCACCATGTGACATTTTGTTGTTGCCCACTTATTGTGTGTTTCTCTTTCCCCTTTAGAAAATAAACTGTATGAAACCAAACTTTATTTAGGAATTAAGTACATATCTAATTGTGTCCAGCTTGCCCCAAAAGAATTAATGCAGAAAGCATAATAAACCTGAATTTACACTTTAGGGAGTTATAATCTAAGTTATACACATACACACATAAATCTATAAAATGAACATTAAAGTCCTTTCATCATAGGAGGCAAATCCAGAAAATATGAGAACTGTTTGAGAACAAATACCTCCCAGTGAATAACATCCTCAAAGTAGAAACCACGAGAGACAACCTACTTATTACACTGATGATTATGGTCTGTGACCTATTTTTCTGGAAAGGTTCTTAAATAGACCCTGCACATTTAAGTTATTAGGATGCCAAATTATTGTCATAAAGTTGCTTAGAGCACATGAATTAGAACCGGAGGAGGCAGGTACTATTTAAACAGCATTATAAATGGCGTGGAGCTCTTAGCCTGTGTTCCTCTCCTCTCTAGGGAAATCCTGCAACCGAGATGGGGAGAGGGGGCAGCCTCTCCTTGGACAATGCCGGTAGGCTGGGTTCTGCCAATCTCTGCTTCTGAGTTTTCCTTGTCTTGCCATTAGTTCCTGTAGCTCTCTTCTCCTGGGCATAAGCATTGTCTCACGTGGCTCATATACCTATCTGCGGCTGTTCCTCAACTTTATCAAGACGTCGTTGTGATAAGTAAAACTGATTCATATAACATATATTCATCACCTTATAGTAGCTCTTTATCACGCATCTTTCAGGACAAAGAATTTATGTAAAAGGGGGTAGGTTCCATGATTTATTTTTTAATAATAAAAGAGGTTGATCTTCATTCTCAGAAAAGCGAGCATCACTGTTCTGGGTTGACCATGCACTTGTGTGGCGATAGTCTACCAAAACGTTTAAAATGCAATTGATTAGATTTCTGCGAATCATATTTCAGGTCCCGCATCATCTTACTTGGTGTTGGGAGTGTTTCCACAGTTTTGTAGTTTCTTGATTTAAGACCACAGATGGTTAATTACCTCCACTTTCGGTCTGACAAACTAGGTAAGCTCAACTTTATTCAAAGCTGTCGGGAATCTCTAAAGCAAAGGAAATGAGGGGGGAAGGTCAATTAGGTTTCTAGAAGGAGTGGGTTTTGAGGTGGAACTTAAAGAGACAGCAGAATTTCACAGAGAAAACGTTTTAGGGGCTTCGGAAACGGCTAAAGCACTTATGGAGGGTTTGATAATCCCACTGAGCAAGCCCCTAGAACGTATGCGGGGTTGTTTTGATGGGAGATAAAGCAGACTGAATCGACATTGCAACGAGTTTTAAACGCCAAGCTGAAGCTTCGGAACTTTCCTCCGCTGGCATCGGGAGCCATCATCGAAGGTTCTCAGCAGGTGAGTGACATGACCAGATTGGCTACCGTAACGAGGATCGACGTTGTAATTTCTCCAGCGCCCTCCTCCAACCTCTGCCCGCCCCACAGGCGGGCTTCGCGGTAGGTGGTGGCGGAGCTGCCGGATAGCTCCAAGCACCGGGTCGCGCCGGAACGGCAGGGGTTGACGCTGCCGGGTCCCGGCAGGGGCCTCCGAGCCGCCGCCAGACGCTGCACCTGGGCCCGGCCCGGCCGCCGATTGGACGGCTCGGCGTGACCCGACTGTATCGCGAGACGAGATTGGCAGCGGCGGGGCCGCATGTGCCCCCGCGCTGGCTTTGTACGCCGAGCCGCCTGCCGGTCCTTTAACAATGGGCGGCGCGAGCGCTCCAGCGCTGGGCCTGAGCTGAGGCCGGCGCTTTGCGGCCGACTGTCCGCATCATGAGCGGGGCCGGCGTCCCCCGCACGCCGGCGGGGCTGGGGCTTTGAGGGCCGCGGTTCCGGGTAAGGAAGGCCGCCGTGGGGACCGGCCAGGCCTGTGCTGGGCGCGGGGCACCGGACCTGCCCGGCCCGGCCTTTTGTTCGCCTTTCTGGGGCCGCGCGATCCCGTGCGCTGCTCTGGACGAGGTGGAGGCGGCCTGGGTGCGCGCTGGGCCCGGCGGCGGCCGCGGGGAGGTCCCCGCGGGGGGAACGAGCGCCCGAGCGCCTGCCGCCGGGACCCGGGGCTGTGCGGGCATTAGTCTCCTAGTTTGTCCGCGGGAGGTTTTCGCCTCAGGGGATCTTCGACTGGTGTCAGTCTCTCCGCTGCCCGGGGCCGGCGCGAGAATTCGAACCCGGGACGCGGGGACCCCCCCCAGTCAGGCCTCCGCCTCCAGCTTCCCTTGCGCGCACCCGGGGCCCAGCCTGGGGAACTAAGGCCCAAGTTGGTCCCCTTTGCCCGGCACCCAGGCCGACAGTTCTCAGCGCGAGCCCTCTCCTCCTGGCTGGGTAGCTCGGGCCTTCCGCGCGGCGTCGGGGAATTGGTTTGGATCGGTGCTGGCTTCGGGTCGAGTCAGGTGAAGAGGGGCAGCCACCCAGGGTGGCTTGAGGTCACACCCCTCGGGGAGGGGGCGCTGAGGGTCGTATGGAGGGAGCCGGCCTTGACCGAGTCTGGGGTGTGTCTTACAGACTGAAGTTGCCGCGTCTGGCCAGGCGCGCCGCCGGGTCCCATGGAGCTGGAGGGGCAGTGGTGGCGGGGACAGCTGGCCGCCGACATTCATCAAGCGCTTCGATACAAGGTAACTTAGATGCCCGGTTTTTCCATTCAGTGTCTTGTGCCAGTTAGTGCAAATTGCGGCTCCCTGGGGAGTCCGGGGGACTGTTTCCAGACCAGAAAAGGCGAGTTTGCTTATTTGCTCGAGATTAATTAACTCCTGGGTTTCTTCCCTTGGATGTATCGGAAGAACCTGTAACTTAACTGAGGGTGGAGCGTGGTATTTGGGAAAGGGAAGGTGGAACATGAATTTGATCCTGTTTTTAAACAGATGTGTGTGCCGGCTTTTTATTGGGCAGAGTAGCCCTCGTTCTGTAGTTGCCTTTGCGTTCCGCTGTTAGGTCACATCGTACATAAATTCCCCAGCCTGCCCACTAACCTGCTGTAAGACTTTGGACAAGTTACTTAATTTTCTCTTTCCCAATTTCCTCATACGTAAAATGAATAATAATAATAGAATGAGGCATGTGGGGAGAGTGTGGAGATTAAATGAGTCGGTATTGTACATGTGCTTTAGAACAGTGATTGGGGCATAGTAAACCCTCAGAAAGCGAGGACTGTTATTTTCCCTGAGACCCCCAGATTTGGGGGGTTGTTCAAAATGCCTTAAGGTAGGAGTTAGCTGCTGCTTCCAGCTAACATAAGGCAGAAAGTAGACTTTAATACATATTGTGGCGGGGGAGGGTGGGCGGGGGTACAATTTTCTGGCACAATGCAAAGTCTGTTAAGTAACAATTTTACCTTAGTGTGTATGTCACATCTCAGCCTAACGGTCATCTCTGCCTCTTTGATAACCAGAAGAGGGACCACATCCAAAACTGTCGCTAACTTGACTCAGTTTCACCCTGGATGGAGAGGACCATTCGTTATGTATAGAAAATGAGAAAGAAACAAAACAACTGCCTCTTTAATGAAAGGGATACTGATGGGGCGCCTGGGTGGCTCAGCTGGTTGAGCATCGGACTTTGGCTCAGGTCATGATCTCACAGCTCGCGGATTCGAGCCCCGCCTCAGATTCTGTGCTGACAGCTCAGAGCCTGGAGCCTGCTTCGGATTCTGTGTCTCACTCTCTCTCTCTGGCCTTCCCCCACTTGTGCGTGCGCATGCTCTCTCTCTCTCTCAAAAATAAATAAGCATTTAAAAGAATAAAAGGGATACTGACTATTGGAGTTGAGTTCCTGGGATGGTTCTGAACTTGTGTTTTCACTTTTTTTTTTTTAACCAGGTTAACTACATTAGAAAACCTAATTCTGACTTAAATTGTTACAACTGTACCCATTTCTAAGGTTTGAGTTTGAGATTTCTAAATGCTATTTATTAATTCTGTCCTCAATACACCTCAGCCCCCTAAGAGGTTTTTTTTGTACCACAAAAAAGTCTCAACTGTGGAATAGTTCTCTGGAGTGTTAAGACAGTTTCAGATTTTCCACTTTGAAAATTATCCATATACTTTTGATTTTTTTTTAAGATGTGGTCTTTTAGATTTCTTTTTTAGGTTTATTTATTCATTTCGAGAGAGACAGAGCGAGCAGAAGATGGGCAGAGAGAGAGGGAGAGAGAATCCCAAGCATGTCAGCATGGAGCCCGATCCAGGGCTCAAACGTAAAAACTGGAGATCATGACCTGAGCCAAAACCAAGAGTCAGATGCTTAACCAACTGAGCCACCTGGGCGCCCCTGGTCTTTTAGTGTTAAATGTTCTCTTTTTCTATATGTCAGCCCTTTACTCTGGTATGTGGTGAAATTAATTCTTTGATGTTAATAATACTTTTATTTTTTAGTGACATAAAACTCAAAAGATTTTCCTTAAAAGATTTTCATAGTATGGAAATGATGTGTAACTTTAATCCCAAGTGATAACTTTGAGTTAATTTTGTCAGTTGAGGTTGGAAGTGGAGTTTTTTTTCCCAGCAGATTTGTTAAATACTTTGTGTATTAGGCTCTGAGGAGGATTGAATAAGACACAACCCTGTACTGAAGTTGCTTATGAACTATCGGAGCGCGGGGCCTGAGGGATGCCGCTGAAAATTACTTTGGTCACCTGTGGCACGCTACACTGGGTTGTCTTATTTTCTCTTTAAGCACAGTGTAAGCCACGATTGACACAAAGGCCACACTTTGTGAATAATTTAATCGGTAAAACTTGAACGTTATGGAACTGGAGAGACCCTTGTTTATAGTATACTGAAGTCAAGGAAAGTTAAAATGAACTTTTCTCATAAAAAAATCAAGTCTAGATTATTAATCAGGTGATTTAGTTGTATAGTCATCTGCTTATTTATTTAATGTGTTTGAGTACCTGCAATATACAAGGTGCTATGCCAGGTGTTAGAATGGTAATAGTGAATGAGACAGACATGTCTCTGCCTTTGTGGGGTCTAATTTTACATAACTCAGCATCTCAGTTTAGGTCTTCCTTTGTACAGTTGCCATTTAGACACTGTGGAAGGAATTCTCTGTTTAGATCCAAGGTGCATGAAGGAATAATTGCTTTGACCAGCATTGTATCAACTAGGGAAGGGTAAAAATTACGGCAAATGGAAATTCTCTTCAACCCCAAATGCAGCTGTTCTTTTTTTTTGTAAACTATAACTCCTTTCTCCTCCACTCCCCAAAAAACCCCTATAAAGCAGCTGTCTTCTTACACTCTTGTGTCTTCTTATATTGTTATGCTATGTATACTAATGTCTTAGGATGGCTGGGAAGTATTTTCAGGAGTCTTTATGAAAGATGGGAACAATGCTAGCTTGTGGAAAACATTCAGAAAATATCTCACAGAGTATTTACATTTGTGAGTATTCCTTCTATGTCTTTATTTCCATGTTGGGTGGAGAGTAGCCTGTTCTGAGAAAGGGGTGGCATTTGGGATGGTGAACAGACTAGTACTTGAGACTGGAGATGGAGATGACATGTTCAGGTCTCAGGGTTTCGGTCCCGTGGGATCCTGAGAAGCAGATGGGAACAACAGTGTAAAATTCTAGAGTATCAGGAATAGACATTATAAAAAACTTGTAAGCTGAGAGAAGCACAGGTCATTTTTTTCATGCTTGCATAACTGCAGTATCTGGACAAAGAAAACTAAATCTGACAGCCATCTGGTAAGCACTTGTACTTTACCATTTAAAATGGTATAAAGAGAATGTATTAGACACACTCTTAAAAATCTCTTGTAGGTCCTTGGTATTCTTGCCTTTGTTTTGTCCACATTTAATAAAGTTAACATAGTGAAAAATAAAGTCCACCAAATAAAGTGTTTTCCAGCTGTGTTTCCCAGTGAGTCTTTAAGACCTCTTTTAAAGAAAGCCTACCCTGGCTTTGTCTTTTCCCAGCACTCATCCCCTGAGCTGGGTTAGATCTTCTGTCTCTGTGTTCTCTAATACCGCGTGATTACTGTATTCTAATAATCTTTGGTTTATTAGACTATATTATCATATTTATATTAATAGATTTCCTGATATCAAGCCATCTTTGCATTCCTGGGATATACTACAATAGATGATGATGTATTTGGATATATTACTAAATTACATTAGCTAACATTTTATGTAAAGTTTTAGCTCTTATTAGGTTAGATGGTTATGTGAGTTACATTTTTTGTGTTTGTTGTCGTAAAGTTTTCACAACATAAAATTTTTACCATTTTTAAGTAGATAGTTCAGTGACATTAGGTACATTTACATTGTGCTACTTTTACCTCTCCATCTATAGAACTTTTTCATCTTAAACTAAAATGCATTTTGTTTATCCATTCATATGTTGATGGGTTGTTTGTTTCCTCCTTTTGGCTTTTGTGAGTAATGCTGCTATCAGTATAGAGGTACAGATAACTGAGTCCCCACTGTTAATTCTTTCTGGTGTATACCTAAAAGTGGAATTGCTGGATCACATAATAATTCTATGTTTAATTTTTTTGAGGAATTGTAATACCGTTATTCAGTGGCTGTACAATTTTATATTCCCACTGTTACACAAGGGTTCCAGTTTTTCACATTGTTGTCACCACTTGGTATTTTTTGTTTTCTGTGTTTTGTTTGGATTTTTTTTGATAATAGCAATGCCAATGGGCCTGAAGTGGTATCTCATAATGGTGTTGATTTGCATTTCCCTAATGATTAAAAATGTTGACCATCTTTATATGTGTATATTGGTCATTTATTTATCTTTGGAGAAATATTTATTCACGTCTTTTGCCAGTCTTAGGCAAGTTGTTTGTTTTGTTGTTGTTGTCAGATCGCATATATAAAAGTTCTTTATATAATCTGGATGTTAACCTCTTACCAGATAGATGATTCGCAAATATTTTCTCCCATTCTGTGGATCACCTGTTCACTCTGGTGAAAAGAGTGAACTTTGCACAGAAGTTTTAAATTTTGATGAAGTCTAATTTACCTTTTTTTTGCCTATTCTTTTGAGGTCATACCTATGTAATTTCCTGCTGTTGTGATAGCTGCTAGGTTTCATATTAGTATTATGCAGATCTCATGAAATGAATTTAGAACCTTTCTATCTTTCTGTATGCTCTGGAAATACTTTAATAGTATAGAAAATTTCTAATTTTCAGAAAATGGGCTCATATAATTCTGAGATTGAACAGCAATGATGGGGAAAAATTTCAGGTATATGAAAAGGTAATGGCAAATGAGAGGTCGTAAAACTGCTGAAATGGAAACATGCTCACAGGATAGTAGTGGATGAATACTAGTCTCTACCATCCACATCCCCGCAAGTATAATATAGTATGTGGCCTACTAGGAGCATATTCACTGCCTGTTGCCTTCCACCCCAAAGCTTTGAGCCTCCTGGAGCGGGTGTATATGTGTGGTGTGGTTGGGTTTTTGTTAACAATGTTTTTCTGAAAACACCTGGTAGGGAAAACAGGATACAAAAAGCTTGCTGGAATATATCCCTTCCATTATACAAGAAACACCTATAACTTGTCACATCATAGATGATTGAAAATAAGGAGAAAAGTTTGGTTTTAAATTTTAAATGCCATTCATTATCCTTCCACTCAACTTTTTCAAATTTGTGTTTCCTTCAAGAAGTGTTTTAGGCACTTGTAACACTAATATATTGGGGGCAAAAGTTTTCTTTGCATTGTAGGGATGCAGGCCATGTTAGACTAAATGTTGTTCCTCTTGATTTAGGAGCTGAAGCTGCCTTCCTACAAAGGCCAGTCCCCTCAGCTAAGTCTCAGAAGGTATTTTGCTGACCTGATTGCCATTGTGAGCAATCGCTTCACCCTCTGCCCTTCTGCCCGACATCTTGCTGTCTATTTGCTGGACTTATTTATGGATCGGTATGACATCTCTATCCAGCAGCTGCATTTAGTTGCACTTTCCTGTCTGCTTCTAGCAAGTAAGTATGAACCTCATCTACGTGACTAGAAGTTTCCATTGTTTAGAATAAAATAAATTCACATAGAGCTCAGTGAAACATCATCAAATTCTGTTCATTCCAGTTTACTAATATCAGAAAGTTTATGTTGGAAATGCTTCTTGGCATAATGATTCTTAACTAGACATTAAAAGACTAGCTCTGAAGTCTTAAAAACTTACGTGCTTAAACCCTACATCCTGAAGGTTCTGATACAAAGGTCTAGGCCACTCCAGATCTATTGACTCAGAATCTGTATCATAGGGCTTGAGTTCCAAAGCTGAATCTGATGTACCTTTCCTTTTGAGAACCATTGCCTTAAAGTTCTCAACCAGGAAAAACTGACCCACGGGAAATAGTTGGCATTGGGTGGAGACAGTTTTGGTCATCACAACCTGGGAGGATGCTACTAGCATCTAGTAAGTAGAGGGCTGCGATGCTACTAAATATCTGCAGTGCGCAGGGCAGGCCCCCCCCCGTAAAGAATTTCTGGCCCAAAATGTCAGTGGGACTGAGGTTGAGAAACTCTAAAAGGTACTGTAGTCTTGTGTTGTTAGAATACCTTCTACTGACTACATAATGAGTTGGCTTAATGGACTGAAGGTTCACAGGCAGCTTCTACAAATGGGAAAGACTTGACACAGCTGAGTGGTGGGCTGCAGGGTAGACTCTGATAATCATTTTTGTTACCTGATGCAGAATGTACTATTTGGTCTTTTGGTGCCTCTTTCTCTTAGTTTCTTCCTGTAACTCATTTCATTGTTAGTCCCCTGACTGAAGAGAAAGAGGATGAGTAAAGGAATTAAAATTGGGTTTTTCTTTTAGTAATGTCATTTACAGTAGCAATGTAATCCCCACTTCAGAGTACTTTGTAGAAATACCTACTGCCTTCATTTCTAACCCCCTCTTGAGGGTATGGGATCTTATATGGGTGCTAAGGAACATTCCCCCTGCATGCTCCCACCAGAGTTCTTTCTAGAACAGTTTTGTGCTTTGACTGAAAGTAAACCTAAAACCAAATGCAGGCCTGTGTGATAATCATTTCTAGCACTAATTTCCTCTCAGATTTTCTTTTTTACCCTTATTACTCATTTGATCTGATAACCTCAACTACTTATTTTGTCTCCTTGGAGGTTTTTTTGTAAGTTATTTCAAATTCTTTGTGGACCACACTGACTATAAATAAACACAGTCCCGGGGGTGACGTCGCACTGCTTGTGGGTTACAGTAGAAACTCCTAATGTAACACTTAGAACCTTGCATCTGGTCCCAGCCACTTTCCAGTCTTACCTTCCCACCCTATTCACATGTACCTTGAGCCAAATTCTTACCAGAATACTATTTCCTGAAAGTCTCTATTTCTCTTTTAATCTGTTGTCCTCTAAGATCCAGACACATCACCTGCTCCTCTTCCCCTCTACCCAGAATGCTGGAGAGGTAATACCTGTACATTTATAATTAACCTTTAATTTAACCTTTAATTAAAGTTTCATTCTTATAAGCAGTCTCGTGTACAGTTCTATATATGTTTCATCACTGGCTGTGAAGCCCTTTGTGGTTTCACAGTTGGCATAGGATTGGAAAAACCCATACTTGACACATCAGATGTGTGAGGATCCACAAATGGAATGGCTTCTTATCCTACAAAATGTTACTTTATAATAGGATCAGGTTATAATAGACACTGGAAATCACATACACAAGTTTGGCTATTTTAAAAACTTAAGATCATTAATGAAAAATGATATTGCCTGTTGTGGCCATCACTGCCTTTACCACTACCAAGCCCCATCTTGCTTTATGCCTGAGATTCTTAAAAGTGTGGTGTGGATCAGGTGGGAGATTTTTCCCGGTGAACAGTGAAATTATGAGTGATGCCAGTCAGTTCATAGACTGACTTACATTCATAAGTCTGATAAGTTACTGGTAACTTATCAAATGAATTAGGGGTCACTAAACTAGAAATTCTTTATTTTGTTTAATTATTTAACGTTTATTCATTTTTGAGAGACAGAGTGCAAGCGGGAAAGGAGCAGAGAGAGAGGGAGACACAGAATCTGAAGCAGGCTCCAGGCTCTGATCTGTCAGCACAGAGCCCGATGTGGGGCTTGAACCCATGAACCATGAGATCATGACCCGAGCTGAAGTTGAACACTTAACCAACTGAGCCACCCAGGCGCCCCTAAACTAGATCTTCTTTTTTTTTTTAATGTTTATTTATTTTTGAGAAAGAGAGAGAGAGACAGAACTTGAGCATCAGAGGGGCAGAGAGAGAGGGAGGCACAGAATCTGAAGCAGGCTCCAGGCTCCAAAGCGGTCAGCACAGAGCCCGACGTGGGGCTTGAACCCACGAACTGTGAATCATGACCTGAGCTGAAGTTGGTTGCTTGACCGACTGAGCCACCCAGGCAGGCGCCCCTAGATATTCTTAAATTACGTGATACTGCTAAAGTTCAATGGGGACTCTAGTTGAATAATCGAAGATTTCCGGCCACCATGCAGTGTTTAGCATTGGTGCCAAGTTCTTGCAATTTCCACAATTTGGGGAAAAGATACTTTATTTGTACACCATCTTAGGTCGATTGAAATGGAACTTTTAATTGTTATTGTTTTTTATTTTTTAATTATCCTTTACTGTTAGTTTAAGATTATGATCAGTTTGTTTTTTTGAAGATGATTTTTGCACATTTTCCAGGAACTAGGCTTTAGGATTTGTATTCTCTGTGGTTTAAATATGAATTGTTGATCAGCTATTGCTGAGAGTCAGATACCTCCTCCCTTTGTTCTGCTGACATCCCCTAACCTCTCTTTCCTGAAAGAGAAGAATTGTTTCTACATTGTTCCCTTTCCACTGGATAATGAAGAGAGTGAGATAGGTATCCCCAAAGATCTCAGCCCCTCCAAGTAGTCAGTGGCCAAGAGTTTTAGCTGTTAGCTCTGTCCTTGGGTCAGGAATCAAAGAGGCTTGCCCTTAGTAGTCAGCTACAGTCTCTCCTGCCTCTATTCTGTAACTTTACTACAACAAAAGTATTTAGGATGCTTATAAACTGGTAGCCTATTTTTAGTACCTGGTGTCTGTTTTCAATTTGGAGTACATTCTAGTGTTTCTTATATTCTTACACTCTTCTTACCTTTGGCAGCTCTCCAGTTAGGTTTCATAAACTTTATTTAAATCATGCTTCTCTCCTCCCAGAGTGATTGAACTCTGTATGCTCGCCTTCCCATCTGCTCCCTGCTTTAGGATAGGCAGCCTGTTGTGTAAAAGTGAAGAACAGACAGGACTGGGGGACAATGGATTCTGCTTATTAAATAGGATGGGAAGCTGTCAGTAGTTTGGCCAAAGACGGAGCACATCTTGCGAGTTCCAGGCAATATCTGTACCCAGCTGCCTGCATCTCTGCACTGTGGGAGGTAGGAAGAAAGGTCCAACAGGCTGTCTCTGAGGAGAGAGCAGTGCAGGGTTTTAGAGTAGGGGTTACAGTGGCGAATTTCCTGGGTTTGAATCTGTTGTCAGCAATATGCATTTCGACAACCCTTAAGTCTGAAGTTACTTGTCTATAGAATGAAGATAAAGACACTTAACTGACAAAGTTGTTGTGAGGATCAAGTAAGGTAAGATGTTTAAAAACACATAGGGGGGCACCTGGGTGGCTCAGTCGGTTGGGCGTCCGACTTCGGCTCAGGTCATGATCTCACTGTTCCCGAGTTCGAGCCCCGCATCGGGCTCTGTGCTGACAACTCAGAGCCTGGAGCCTGTTTCAGATTCTGTGTCTCCCTCTCTGTCTGTGCCCCTCCCCTGATCTGCTCTGTCTGTCTCTCTCAAAAAAAAATAAATATTAAAAAATTTTTTTTTGTAAAACGTAGGAAATTGAATCATAAATGTCAGCATCATAATGATTAATTCTTCCATAAACTCTTTTATAATCTTTAGTCTGACTCCCTAGCTCTAAAGATTCTGGCTCTTTCCAGAAAAGTCTGTGATTCATCCTGGGAAATTCTTAAATTCTAACTCTTTGCCAGGTATACCCTGGCTTCCCTTGGCTTCTGTCATCAGCATTGAACTTGTAGAGAGCACAGAAGCAGTCTTGGATATAAAGCTTTTGATCATTTGGTCAAGGTATTGTGTAACTAAGAAATGATTTCAGAATCAGGATGAAGCCAAAAGTAAGATCATAGGCTATTAGTTATGAAAACCCGTGACAAGTACTTATTTCTCTTTGCTTACCAGTAATGGTTGGCAAAACTTTTTACTTTATTATCTGAAAAGTGAAAATTTTATCACTTTTCAGATAATAAAGTGACAAGTTGACTTGATTTACAACTTTTTAATGCAAGTAGTTACCTTTTTTTTTTAATGTGAATAGAACTTTTTTCCCCTATGAATTGCCTCTTCCTGTTCCTTACTTGTTTTTGTTTTAGATTGGTAGTCTAACAAATTTGTGAAAAATTCTTAGTATGTATCAAAGATGACTTTTTTCCTGCTCAATAATAAAAGAATCAAAAGAGCGTACAGTGACATAGGATCCTGGCTCCTTCTGCCATATTCCTGCCATTCTCTGCTGGCTTTGAAAATGTGCTGGTTTCCAAAGCTGATCTGAGCATTTCCTATAAAGGAAAGAAAGCCTGATGTTTTGTTTCTGTGGCGTCTAATTCTTTATTTTCTGGGAAGCAGATGTGAATTTCCTGTGCCCTTATTTCCTGTTTGGGGCCTTTATCAATACAATCACATGGCTTCTGGTATTTCCTTTCAATTGAAGAACTGATCTTTGTGATCTGTATGTGGGATTGCAGATAAGTAGATTTAAAATACCCATGCACACAGCTTTCAGCACAACAGAAATGATGGCTGTGAATGCAGGTACTCACTGACACTGTCACACATTTTTAAGTCTTTTAATATCTACGTATCAGAGTATATCACTATATATAATGAAAAAGTACCAAAAAACTTAAGCCTGAACAAAATCCCATGTATGGTTATGATGCAGTACACAGGTTGTTTTTAACTTTGCAAGTCAAGGTGCAAAGGCTTTCACACTTGTAATCGTCAAGTACTTTATAAATACAGAAACCCCATAGGTGTTTAATAATACAAAATTCTGTCTATTTTGAGACAGAATTGTCCCCATATGTATATGTATATGTGGTCCCCATATAACCTAGTGCAATACTTTGATCTAGAAGTACAGATTTGGGAATTCAAACATAAGTCTTCCTTTTGGCTACCATTTTTGCTTTGGTTCAACTTACTCAACCTTGAATGAATCAACCAACCTCACCGCCTTGGTTTTTTGAGCTTTGAAATCGGTCTTAAACAATTTTGTTTTCAGTGTTGAAAGTTTCAGGGAGCTAATATGAAACATTCTTGATTCTTGAATGAAACAGTGAATTATAGTATATTAATTTCTTCAAAGGAACTTCAAGCATGATGTAAATAAACACATTAATTTTTATGATATTCCTTTGAAGTACACCGTGGCTGTTGCTGCTGCTCCACAAATGGCAGGGTACTTTGAAAACCTTCATGATTCATCCAGAGGGATTGAACTAAATTCCTGGGACACTTTCCACTCCGTGACCCTGAGGACAGTGGGTTCCTTTCCTATGTCGTTATGCAGTAAGGATGCTGGGTGACCAGCTCATCAAGACCACTTCAGTGCTCTCAGCCCTACTAAGTCTATCATGTTGGAAACACGTGTGAAATTCATCTGTATGGGATTTGGATTGGGAGGGGCTGTCTAGATTCTTTAAAAGTCTGAATTGTATTCAGTTTTTTTTTTTATCAATTCCTACCTGTAGCAATATATAGTTAAGAGTAATTTAGAGCTAAAGATGCTCAAAATTTCTGAGGCAGGAGAAAAATTCTCTTCAGGCTTCACCTCTTTGTTAAGTCATGAGCTTTGACTCACCTGGCATAGGAGACAAAACCTACCCCAGTTCCCCGACTCCCCGAGCACAGACCCAAGGTAGCCAGTAGTGCTTTTTCCCCAGCCCTCGGCAGGCAGACGTGAAGGGCCCACTGGCTCCAGTCTGCTGAACGTCTGGGCTGTTGACCGTTACTGTTTGCTGTGGCACCTCCAGCAGGTGGTATAAACCCATCCGTTTTCGGAAGAGAAACTTCACAGGGAAGCTCGTGTGGTTTCTACTGCTTTGGCAATCTTTCTGGCTCTTCTCCAAAATATGTTTTTAAATGGATAAAATAAAATTGTAAGATTTCCGAGGAAATCAAGTATGTTGAAATCATTCTCAAAATAGTAAAACAAAAAATTTTATATAGTAATATGTAACATAGTCTAACAACTATAATTTTGAACAAGTATAAAAGCTATTGTGAGAAATCTATATAATAGATTGTATTGCATACAATACAATTAGAAATAATTGCAATATTATAATGACTGTTTTAATGTAAAATAGAACATAATACTAGAAACTTTAGTTAATACTCTCCCTTCTTCTGTGGACCACCATGGAACAAACCCAGAGAGGCGTGGAAGACCATTCATTGGTCGTAATCCTGCATCTGGAAACCCGTACTGGTCCTGGATTGCTTGGGTTTCCTCCAGCCATGAGTTCTGGGATCCCTAAAATGAGTGATTTATAGACAGTAAAATTAAAGTGTAAGATGGTACATTAATAATCCATAGACACATTATTCTGGGGCAGGAGAGGGAATTCTGTTCCTCAGCTGTACATTTAGATGAGTATTTCCTGAAAAGAAGTTAATGCCTTGGAATAATGAAGTACAGCCATCAGAATGTCTACTCCTCTTTCGTAAGGAGATACAAAAGTAGATATGAAGTATTCTCCTGTCCCTTTTTTGGTAAAAGACTTAGCTAGGTTTTGTTTGAATTCAGAAGAGAACGCTTTTCTGTGGAATGAGAATGCTTATTAGATATTCACCCAGTTTTTTCTCCCCGTCTCTCTCTAGAATTGAGATTGTGCTAAAAATAAGCCAGGATGACACATCTGAAGTTTTCATGTATTTATTTTTGAGAGAGAGAGAGACGAGGAGAGAGCAGGGGAGGGACAGAGAGAGACTTCCAAGCAGGCTCTGCTCTGTCAGCACAGGGCCCAAAGTGGGGCTCAAACTCACAAACCGCGAGATCATGACCTGAGCCGAAACCAAGAGCTGGATGCTTAAGCGACTAAGCCACGCAGGTGCCCCTGAAGCTTAGCTATTTTTGATTTCAGATAATTCCATGACATGAAATTCTTTAAGCTTTCTTCTATTCTAAAATAAAAGCCTGCTTGGGGCGCCTGGCTGGCTTAGTCGGTTAAGCATCTGACTTTGGCTCAGGTCATGATCTTGCAGTTCATGGGTTCGAGCCCCACGTCAAGCTCTGTGCTGACAGCTCAGAGCCTGGAGCCTGCTTCGGATTCTGTGTCTCCGTCTCTCTCTGCCCCTCCCCCACTGGTGTTCTGTCTTGAAAATAAGTAAATATGTAAAAAAAATTTTTTTTTAAAAAAGCCTGTTCTCCCACCAACCACTGCCTGTTCCTCCCTCACCAAAAGAAATTTCCTGGAACGAGTGTGCTGGTGATTTGAGAGTTATTTTTTCATTGGCATATATGACTATTTTCATTACACAGTATGACATAGATCAGAATGTTTACAGGTTCCATTTTTTTTTAGAGGTGGGCAGGGGTAAGGGATAGAGGCATGAGGAGAAAAAACCGCAAAATATGAGAATCAGAGCTCTGGCACACTTGTTTCTTCTGCCCGAGTGGGGAGAAAAGATCTAAGTCTTTACAGTAAGACAACAAGTCCTATTTAAGTGACCAGACCTGTAATGATCCCTTGCGTAACATTTTCTCTCTCTGTCTTTCCCCCCCTTTTCTTATAAGGTAAATTCGAAGAAAAAGAAGATAGTGTGCCTAAGCTGGAGCAGCTCAACAGCCTGGGTTGTATGACTAATATGAATCTAGTATTAACAAAGCAAAATTTGCTACATATGGAACTGTTATTATTAGAAACCTTTCAGTGGAACCTCTGCCTTCCGACAGCTGCCCATTTCATTGAGTATTATCTCTCCGAAGCAGTCCATGAAACAGATCTTCATGATGGCTGGCCGATGATTTGCCTGGAAAAAACTAAACTCTACATGGCCAAGTATGCAGACTACTTCCTGGAAGTATCTTTGCAAGGTGAGTCATCGTGAATGCCAGTAAGTGACTTGCGAGCTTGTGACTTGTGTATTCTGTTGCTTAAGTTCATTTTTGATGTCTCCACAGATTATGCCTTTCTAAATTATGCACCTTCTTTAGTAGCTGCTGCGTGTGTGGCTTCTTCAAGGATTATACTTCGTCTTTCTCCAACGTGGCCTACAAGACTGCATCGTCTTACTGCTTACTCCTGGGATTTTTTAGTGCAGTGCATTGAACGGCTATTGATGTAAGCCTCCTTAGTCTTGCGTTTGTGATTTCTCAATACTTTTCTTCATTATACAAGGCCCTAAAAAGAACTTAAAAATTTTTTTCTTAATGTTTATTTATTTTTGACAGAGAGAGGGAGAGAGACCGAGTACGAGTGCGGGAAGGGCAGAGAGACAGGGAGACAGAATCTGAAGCTGGCTCCAGGCTCTGAGCTGTCAGCACAGAGCCCAGCGCGGGGCTCGAACTCACAAACCACGAGATCATGACCTGAGCTGAAGTCAGACACTTAACCAACTGAGCCACCCAGGCGCCCCTCTAAAAAGAACTTACAAGCACAGAGCCTATTAGGATCTTGGCTCTGACAGTTGCTAGCTGTCATGAGCAAGCCATTTTATGAGCAGTACTTGGTGGAAAGCTATACTTTGGCTGTTTTCTTGTGAGAGGCTGTCATTGCTATCATGATTTGGGGTACACGATAAGGAAAGGAGCTGTTGTTACGTGAGCCCACAACTCATCAGTCCAGACAAATCTTGCCCTTTTCCCCATTTCCACATCTTTAAATTGTGGGGCCACCAGGATGTCACCAAAGTGGCAGCCATGTTTAAGTGCTTACCGTGGATATATTTCCCAAGCTGGAAATAGGCCTCAGAGCTACCGGCAGCCAGTTCCCGAGGTTCATGCCAAAGGAAAGAGCTTTTAGAAGGATAAGAGTAAAATCGCACTGTTGTTAAAATTATGGTTACAGTGACTGCTGCCTGGGCAGTGGGGCAGTCCACGGAGTCAACTGTTGAAGAATTGAAGTAACATATAATTTTTTTTAATGTTTCTTTATTTTTGAGAGACAGAGCATGAGCAGGGGAGGGGCAGAGTGAGGGAGACACAGAATCCGAAGCAGGCCCCAGATCAGAGCTGTCAGCACAGAGCCTGACGCGGGGCTCAAACTCAGCGACTGCGAAATCATGACCTGAGCCGAAGTCTGATGTTTAACCGACTGAGCCCCCCAGACACCCCGAGGTGAAGTACCATTATTGACAGTTTTCTTTCTTTCCACGCAGCGCTCATGATAATGATGTGAAAGAGGCAAACAAACAGAGAGGACAGGCAGGGTCCCAGCCGGCACAGCTGAGTGTGTTCCAGTCAGCCTCCCAGCCCTCGCGGCCAGTGCACTTCCAGCAGCCTCAGTATCTCCACCAGACGCACCAGACCTCACTGCAGTATCGCCATCCCGCAGCGGAGCAGCCGAGCTGTCAGCAGATTGTATCTACCACGCACACCGCGTCTTACACACTACAGACGTGTCCTGCTGGCTTCCAGACTAGTGTTCAGGGCCTCGGGCATGTGCAGACTGGTGTTGGGATGTCACTGGCAATACCAGTGGAAGTTAAGCCCTGTCTGAATGTTTCTTATAACCGGAGTTATCAGATAAATGAACATTATCCTTGCATTACTCCATGCTTTGAAAGGTGATTTTATGTGAAGGTAATTGCTGACCCAGACTGTTTGTGACTCGAAGCTCTGGGGCAAGCTTTTTGTAAACTTCTCTTCAAAAGGAAAGGGATCCAGATTGCATCAGAACGCTTCAGATACCAGCATCTGCTAGGAAGACGGAAAATCCCTTTCAGCGCACCACGAATACCTGGGAGGGCCGAACCAACGCGGCAGACACATTAACAGTACGTATATCCAGTCCTGTTAAAACACATCCCTGTGTGACACACATCTTCGAGCCCTGGCTGATGGTCCAAATATTTCAAAAATATTCACTACAACAGAAAATTTGGACAGACTCCAAGTCGCCATTTTGAGATTGGCCTGTGGTGGGCTCTGGACCCAATGTTGGCTTATGTGTCAGAGACTGATGTTCCTCTGTGGACTTGCCAAATGGTCTTTTTATGAAGGAAAGTTACAGTATTAATTTTTGAAGAGGTCCTTTTTTTTATTCTGCAGTTTTGAGTTATATTTTTGATCCACAAATGAATTTTTTACTAAGTTTAAACTCCTGAATTGCTACGCTATACCAATTTGTGCAGTAAGAAAAAAAATTTTTTAGATGATTCTATATAACTTCCTATCACAATATAAGTGTCTGGATTTATGTACGAAAATTAAGGGTGGATTAGCTCTCTTGAAATCATGGTCATAAGTTTTTCTTATTTTTTTCCCCTAAGTGATCAACCTCAGATCTTTAGAATTAAAACGCATTTAACTCAGGGAACTTGTACTACTTGGAAACACTTAACTGTAATGCAACATGCTTTGGGAATGTTATAGTATGAACTACCTGTATAACATAGGTTAAAATACTCTTACTAGGATGTGTTTTCAAATGAGAGCATAATTGTAGCTTAGAATAAATGAAGTGGTTCCTATCATTCGTAATACATATATAGGTTTTGCATTTCTCGGTGCAATCAATGATTTATACTCAGAATCGATGTTACTCTAGAAGTTTTTTCAAGGGAAGACATAACTAGGCTGTCCGTACTAGAATGAAGTCCTGTAGGTTTATTTTGAAATGGAGTGTGCCCAGCGTAGTTCTCAGGTTGTGCTAGAGCAGCACTTTGTTACGGGGAAGACAAGCTGTAGAAGCAGCCTTGCGATCCAGCCAGTCAGTGTGAGCAGGCAAAGGAACCGGTTACTAAACTTCAGCAGCCGCTTTCATTACAGCGGCCCCAGAACCGCCCTGGGACATTTCACTGTATTGGTCCTGAGTGAGAACAGCAGTAAGTCATTACAGCAAGGGCAGTTTGGGGAGAAAGAATTCAGAGGGAATAAAAAGTAAAAAGAAAGAAAACATTGTAATAACTGAAACTGTATACGTTGTGCTCTTATCTGTGGGAAAAGGGAGATTTGGTGGAGGGAAGCTTTCTGGTTTAAAGATTAGTAAGGTGTGTCTTTTTGTTTGTGTGTGTGTGTTTTTTTTAAAGATAGCACTTGAATAGAAGGGAAATTGCATGGCAGGTATGTGACTGCCACAATATGCATTGAAGACAATATTATAAAGACGTTGTGGGTATGCAGCAGGAGTCTCCGTAATCACGCCAATGGCTCTTGTTAGGAAGGGAAGGGACTCAACGCAGTGGTGGACTGCTCCGATGGCTCCAGTGGATAAACGCGGGTGGGTGACTTCTGCCAGCGCGAATTCTTAGAGAATGTCCTTCTTTAAAGGAAGGGTCACCTGTGTAATTAGAGTCCATTGGGCATGGTGTGGGCTTATTAGTCTGGCAGATTAAAAACCACTCAGGTGAGAACACTCACTCAAGGCAGTTTTCAAGCATGAAAATGGTTTTCTCAAAGTATCATCACTTTTCCTCGAGAAGGCTGCTAATTGGATTTTGGTAGTTCTTACCTCAAGAGAGCTTGAATTATTTGGGGGAAAGTGGGTTCAAAAGAGAATATATCTTTCACATTCACATTCAGAACCCAGCACCTGGAGTCCAGTTTTCAGTATTTTAACTACCTCAATAATGCTATGAATGTAAGATAACTGGGATAGAGATCCCAACTTGAAACAACAGCCGGTGCCTATGGTAATTTAATGTCTTGTCAAATGCTTTTATTGATTGGTTTAAATGTCATTCTTGTTAATAGAAGAATATGCCTTTTTAAAAAGCTTATAACACTTCCCAGTTTATATTTAAAAAAGCTAAAGAACACTGGATGAATTTGGGGGAGGGGGTAGAATAAAATAATTAATTGGTTACTATTGCTGCATACCCAGGGTGGGGTGGGGCGGGGTGGATGGAGAATCAGAACTATTTTTAAAACATTAGGTTTCAATATAAATACAACTCACAACTGCTAGCCTTGGGGGATGGGAGTAGGGGGGAGTTGTGTGGGTTTTGTTTTGTTTAATTTATTGGTTAGTCTTTAAAGTAGGTCTTTTTTTTTTTTTTTTTTTGAGATTACTGGACCATCATTAAATGTGTACTGTGAAGAGATTAATGATATGTATAAAGGGCTTTACCAAAGTCCACTAAATAAACACTACTCAAGTACAGACTGCAAACCAAAATGTATCTGTGTTGTGACATTAATTGCAAATAGTGAGTATGGTGCTAAATTCTACACCAATGGAATTAGATGAGTGCTATGCACTTAATTTTAAAATAAAACTAGTTTTCAGTAAAATGGCTTTAGTGTTTTGTTTTAAATGTAAATTTGCTATATATTTGTAGTTTCAGCGAACCCTGTCATCATGTTAGTCAGACTTGGAATCCTAATTATGTTCACTAAAAGCCACCCAGATGTAGAGTATAACCAAAGTGGTAGGAAACATTTGTCCATTAATTATGTATTCTATACTGGGCATCAAAGCCCACAAAAGTATATTGCATGCAGCTTTTGGCCTTTTGAGCTTAAAATCAGTTAGCATATTAGCAATCGCAGCTTCTAGTTTATTAACAACACATATGTCAGAAAGTTTGAAGTCTGATCTCAGAAAAGTAGGGACACGAAACGGATGGGAGAAGGAGCAGGGTCAGCAGTGAGTGACAATGGTCTGTTCACCTAAGCATACGTATCTTTTGCCACTTAATTAAACTTAAAACTCAGCAGATAGAAATTGTTTTGAAGAGTAAACTATTAACAGGTTTGTATGGTGTGGATTAAGAATTTTCACTCTTAAAAAGCAGCTTTTAAATGAGTCCTCTGTATTGTCATTTGCTTTGGCACAGTGCCAGGGTTTAGCCACAGACCTCCGGAGTATAATATACATTGCCCTTTTTAAAGCTGAATTTAAGAAAACAACAAGCATCCCAAACCAGGGCAGGTAGCTTTCTTTATGTGATGGCAATTCTGAACCCCATGTAACAAGTTTCTATCCCTCAACTGTCCTCAAGCACATGGTGAAAGACTTAACTTCCCTAACCTCAAGCAGCTTACATTAGCTTGATATGACTATACCACCGAACCAATTAGAATGGTATAGTCTGGCACTCAATATTATCTTCATTTAGGGATCACTCAACATCAATTTTAAAATCCCTTAGATTAAAATTAAAATAAAAAATACAGTCAGTAGAAAGAAAGGATCAAGACCAAGTTCCAGCTCCCTATGGGAAAGCAGGGGTGAGCTGGTACCCTACTCCTACCCCACTACCATTGTTTTCTTTAATTATTATTTATTTAAAGGCTTTGAGAGCAGTTTCGGAGTTTTCAGAGCAAAATAAAGAGGAAGGTACAGAAATTTCCCCATGGACCCACTCCCCCCACGCACGCAGTCTCCCCCACGATCAGCAGCCTCCACCAGAGTGGTACGTTTGCTAAAACTGATGAATCTACCCGGACACTTCATAATCATACATTAGGCTCATTATTGGTGGTGTACGTTCTATGGGTTTCGGCAAATGTCTAAGGGCATGTATTCATCATTATGGTATACCAAGTATCGTCACTGCTAAAAATCCTCTGTAATCTGCTTATTCATCCCTCCCCATGCTGTCCCTTTCCCCCACCCCCAGCCCCTGGCAACCACTAATCTTTTTATCATCTCCATAGTTAATCCTTTCTCAGAATGCCGTATAGTTGGGACCAAACAGTACCTACCCTGTTCAGAGTAGCTTCTTTCACTTAATGATACGCATAAATTTCCATCAGGTCTTTTTGTGGCTGGATAGCTCTTTTTATTTTTCTAAAAATTTTTTGAAAGTTTATTTTGAGAGCACACTTGAGCACAAGCGGAGGAGGGGCAAAGGGAGGGAGAGAAAATCCCAAGTAGTCTCCACACTCCGCACAGAGCCAGACCCAGGCCTCGATCCATGACCGCGAGATCACAACCTGAGCCTATATCAAGAGTCAGACACTCAACCGACTGAGCCACCCGGTCGCCCTGATAGCTCTTGGCTGGACCACAGGTTATTTATCCATTCAGCTACGGAAGGACGTCTTGGCTGTTTCCAAGTTTCAGCAATTCAGATTGCTATCAACATGTAAGCGGGTTTTACTCTGGATGTGAGTTTTCAGCTCTTTGGGATGAACACCAAAGAAGTGAGATCGCTGGGCTGCATGGTTAAGAGTATGTTTAATTTTGTAAGAAACTGCCAAACCATCTTCCAAAGTGGTTGTGTCATTTGCATTCCCACCAGCAAGGCGTGAGAGTTCCTGCTGCTTCATTTGGTGGTGGATTTTGGACATTCCATAGGTGATAGTGATATCTCATTGTTTTGATTTGCATTTCCCTGATGACAAGTGAAGTGGAGCAACTTTTCATATGTTTATTTGCCATCTGTATATCTGGTGAGGAATCTGTTAAGGTCTTTAAGCCCAAGTTTTAATCAGGTTATTTTCTTATTGGTTTATTTAAGAGTTCTTTGTATATTTGGAGTATTTCACTTTTTTTTCTTTTTAAGTGGTCTCTAAGCCTAACGTGGGGCTCAAACTCACAACCCTGAGATTAAGAGTTGCATGCTCTATGGACTGAGGGAGCCAGATGCCCCTCTTTGTATATTTTGGATAACAATCCTTTCTTAGATGTCTTTTGCAAATATTTCTGCCAGCCCGTGGCTTGTCTCCTCATCCTCTTGACATTGTCTTTCACAGAGCATAAGTTTTTTATTTTAACGACATCTAGCTTATCACTTATCATTCCGGGAATTACAAATACTAAAAGTCTGACTGAATCAATACAGAATTGAGGATATTACAAATACAGAGGGTACAAATACAGAAAGTATAATAAGGTGACAGAACTAAGACCAAACATATCAAATCAACAAATATAAAGGGCTAAACTCAGATCTTAAGAGAAAAAGCGTTTCAGACTGAGTCACAAAGCAAAGCTCCCATCTGTGCTGTAGGACAGACCTACAACAAAAATGAAATGAAGGATTGAAGACAAGGATGAGTAAAGAGATACTAAAAAAACCTCAGACAAAAAGCAAGGTCTTAATAGACAAGCTGAATTCAGGCTCACATGTATTAAACGAACCAGGAAAAAAAAGGGCGCTATATATGCTAAAGGTTATAATCCACAGTAAAGATGAACAGGTTATGAATACCTGTGAATCGAATAACCTTGCAACAATATGATGTTAAAACATGAAGATGTAAGAAGAAATCAAAGAAAAACATAAGTAGTAGAAAACTGTAATTCATCTCTTTTGGTCCATGGTAGACCAACCTGCCTGGGTGGCTCAGTCAGTTAAGTGTCCAACTTCGGCTCAGATCATGAACTTACAGTTCATGGGTTCAAGTCCTACATTGGGCTCTGTGCTGACAGCTCGGAGCCTGGAGCCTGCTTCAGATTCTGTATTTCCCTCTCTGCCCCTCCCCCACTTGAGCTCTGTCTCTCTGTCTCAGAAATAAATAGACGTTAAAAAATATTTTTTAAATAAAAAATAAGTAAAGATATAGAAGATCTTAATAACGTTTCGGTTGATCTAACGACATATATGGAGAGATTCTGAGAAGGAAGATGTTCCAGGGCTGGTGGACGAGGTAACAGAGGACACTGACAGCGTGTCACCCATGCCGGTAGCAAAACTCCTGTCTTCTCAAAAGTTTTTAACAACTCAAATTGCTTTCTTTGTTGACCCATCTAGGTGCCTAAGATCAGAATGTCTGGACTGGCCTCTCTGCCAGCTGCCAACTAATCTGTAGCTCACCAAAAGAAAAGAGAACCCGTGGTTTCCAAACTGCAAAAATATTCCCATTTTTGCTTTCATTAGATGAAATTACCTCATTACTAGTTTCCTTTGTGCACAAGTAAATAGTGTACTAATAGTTATGTATCTATGTTTTGTTCGATTATACTAAACTCTAATGTGAAGTTTCACAAAACTTGACTATGTATTAAACCATAAAGAAAGCAATTGGTGTACCTGGGTGGCTCCGTTGGTTAAGTGTCCATCTTTGGCTCAGGTCATGATCTCGAAGTCTGTGAGTGTGAGCCCTGCATGGGGCTCTGTGCTGACAGCTCGGAGCCTGGAGCCTGCTTCCGAGTCTGTCTCGCTCTCTCTGTGGCCCTCCCCTGGTCGCACTCATTCTGTCTCTCTCAAAAATAAACAAATGTTAAAAAAAAAAAAAAGAAATGAGAGAAGTACAACTTATTTATTTTCCCACTGCTGTTAAGAACAAAAGATTGTAAAAAACTTTAATGTCCATCAGTAGGGGACTTTGTTTTCTATTACAGTGCATGTAAAAGAACAAAGTCTTTATATGTATGCTGATGTGGGCCGTCTCCAAGATATATCAAAGCAAAGGTAATGCTACCATTATACTAATACTTACCAAGTAAGTAAAGTAAAGTAAGTAAGGCTTTTTGTCTATTAATGTTCACTGTTTTTTTCTCATTTGGTCAATATGGAAATCTTGGAAAATGAAAAATATAAAGCAAAATGACATAATTTCTCTTGGCACTTTTTCCGTCTGTGTGTGTGCATATATACATATACATATGTATACATGTATATGTATACATGCACATATATATACATTTACATAATTGGCATATTGGATATGTAATTTTGTACTCCACAATACATTAACAATATTTTTCATGAAATTAAAATACATCCAAATTAAAGTATATTCAAATATATGTTAGAAGGGTTGTTAGTATTAAATTATATGAATACAATATATTTTAACCATTTTCCAGTGTTCTGAAATGATTAACAAACTCTCTAATGAGCATGTACTTTACCACTTTCCCAACGATGACCAGGGGTGTTGGTTATAAGGCTTAAGAACGTATCTCAGCGGCCAAAGATCTAGATTGCTCTCCCAGGAGCGCTCTTTCTCTTGTATGAAAGCAAGTAAGATTGGAGCGCCTGGGTGGCTCAGTTGGGTAAGCGTCCGACTTCGGCTCAGGTCATGATCGCATGGTCTGTGAGTTTGAGCCCCGCGTCAGGCTCTGGGATGACCGTTCAGAGCCTGGAGCCTGATGTGTGCCTTCAGATTCTGTGTCTCCTTCTCTCTCTGCCCCTCCCTGCTTGCACTCTGTCTCGCTCTCTCTCAAAACTAAATAAACAGTAAAAAAAAAAAAAAAAGCAACTAAGATAGAATGTAAGAGCAAGAACCAAATATTTGCATAAACATTCACATGATTCCTGCAGTACCTTTTCCTCTGAAGCCGATCCACTAGGGATCAAGGAGTGTACTTACGACCAGAAAGCAACAGGTGTTGTAAGTAGAGGTATCCCGGTGTCCAAATGTTTTAAAGTACAATTAGTGTAAAAGGGTATAAGTACATTAATGTATTACACTCAATAATGTCTATATCAATGTATGCATTTATTTTTAATTTATTTTTTATTTTATTTATTTTTTTGAGAGAGACAGCGTGAGCAGGGGAGGGGCAGAGAGAGAGAGGGGGAGACACAGGACTTGAAGCGAACTCCAGGCTGGGTGCTGTCAGCACAGAACCTGATGTGGGGCTTGAACTCGCAAACTGAGATCATGACCTTGAGCTGAAGTCAAATGCTTAACTGACTGAGCCACCCAGGAGCCCCTCAATATAGGCATTTAGAGTTCACAGAGCTTCCTCAGTCTTAATCTCATTTGAGAATTTTTAAGAAATGTAAAGGGAAATACTAGCTTCATGTTATAGTTGATGACAACCAGAGCCCAAAGATTTTGATTGTTCAAAGTTGCAACAGATTAAAGCCTAGGCATGTCATCTCTTGTGCTTCTAGGAATGTTGACAATCTTCACATTGGCTACCATCTGAAAGGAGGGGATAAAAAGGGATGAAGTTGTTTATTTTCTGTATGTCGTTCAATTCCTAGTTGTAGAATGTTTAACGTTTGAAACATTGAAAGTCTTTGAATCCAGTTTTCAAATTCAGCATTAGTGGGTCATGAAATCAGCTTAGTGGATCACAGTCAGCAAACCGAATGGAAAAAAACAGAATAGAACATATGAATGCACCACCCTAGTAGAAATAAGGATTGTTTTATTAAACATTTCCAACTCTAAGTCACAGTAAAAAAAAAAAAAAAGATTGAGAACACTGCTTAATCCCATGTTCTCAAACCACAGGGTGCCTAAGAATCATCTAGACGTCAAGTCCAGAAGATTCTGATTTGGTAAATCTGAAATGGGAATTGAGAACCTGCATTTTCCGAAGGCACCACAGGAGATGCTGATGCAGATAGTCTTGACATTGTGCTTTGAAAAGCTAGGCCCCATGTAACGCAGAAACAAGCACTTTTCCTGTGCGTGCGTGTCTTCTCCAAAAGGTTCCCAAGACAGCAGAAGACATTCTTTTACCACAGAAAGCCATCTCAGAACAGAAGTGCAGGGCTCGGTGGCACATGCCCCCTAATTACAGCCACATTCTTGTATCGGTCTGCGGATTATTCCTGTACCTGCCTCCATTCTTGGATATTAATTACTAGGCCAGCGACATGTCTGAGAAGGGGACAACAGTGACTAGGATCTGGATCCCTTGCATGGTTAAGTGTCATATGAAGGGAGCTGGTGTCCATAATGTATCCTTAAGGCTCTTCGACTTTGATTGTTCATAATTGCTAATACTTTTACTGAATACTACTACACTACTAGACCTCAGCATTTGTGCTTGGCATTGGCGGGAATACAAAGATGCCTGTCCTGGAAGTCTTCATAGCCGTCCACCACCACACTGCCCCATCCCAACACACAGGCAGCAAGAAAGTGGCTCGGCAAATATTTTCTCTTTGCCTTTTGCAGAGGTGCCTCATGGGTTTCAGATACCAGGGAAGTGGCCTGTTATAATCTGAGATGATGGGATTATATCCTCCAATTTCACACTTTTCTTCCTTCTTTCACACGCCCAAGGGAAACATCGTTTGGGTCTTTAAGGAAATAGATCCTCTATTGGTCCTACTATCAAGGCATCACAAAATGATATGTCATCCTAGAAACCATGGTCTCCAAAAGGTTTTGAGAAATACATAGTGAAAGGATTGTTTGGGTGTGTGCTGGAGTATTAGCCATTAGTACATTTAGGAAGACTCGTGTTTTACTGATTCTTCCTCCCAGTGAGGTGCTAAACAAAAGCAGTGTTTGGATTATAGAGAGGCTCAAAGCCCTCTCTTATTCACAAATCACTTTAGGGTAGGAGCTCCTGGGCGGCTCAGTTGTTAAGTGGCCGACTTCAGCTCAGGTCATGATTCACAGTTCGTGGG
Organism: Paguma larvata; assembly: GCA_030068075.1. Lineage (NCBI taxonomy): Eukaryota > Metazoa > Chordata > Mammalia > Carnivora > Viverridae > Paguma > Paguma larvata. The sequence continues at coordinate 46,068,057 of CM057837.1, read as the reverse complement.
TTCAAGCCCCACATCAGGCTCTATGTGGACAGCTCAGAGCCTGGAGCCTGCTTTAGATTCTGTGTCTCCCTCTCTCTCTGCCTCTCCCCTGCTCTCTCTCTCTCTCTCTCTCTCTCTCTCTCAAAAATAAATAATAAAAACATTTTTAGAAATATTTTTAAAAATCACTTTAGGGTAGGACACTGGGTATGTCTAGCTGATTCAAAGACAACTAACTTAATTTGATCATCTTAAAGGATGTTTGTCAAAGGGTTTAACCCAGTTATTGCTGGGTAGTGGGACTGTCAATGATTTTTAATTCTTTTCCTTTATATCTTTGTGCTCTTTTTCTATAGTAAATATGGATTACTTTAACGATCAGGAAAAATACATTTTGTTTATTTTTTTAGAGACCACGAAAAGCTTCTCAGCTCAGGTAGACTGACTTCTTTACCATGCTTCAAAGAAGTTCTAGTTGAAACACTTAGTAAGTTTTCATGTAGGTTTCTTTTTAATAGGATCCCATTCTCAGTGCTCAAAGACACATTCCTTAACAGCAAATAAAGAACCAGAAACCTTTCCAGAACGGCCATTTATTGATTCAAAAATTGTAATACATCTACCTTACAATAAATCAATTCACTCTCCAACTATAGACACCCTAGGTGACCCCAAACTTACATCACAACCCAGAGGTCTCTGGCTAACATAACAGCACCACCCTTAAATAAAGCCTCTGTGAAGATGGTGATGTTTTTTCCATTTTGGAGAGAACACATTTTCAGCATAAAACAGCTTTGGAGGACGGGAGCCCAACAGGCAAACATGCGCTCCTACTGTTTCTACAAAAGCAAAGCAGTTTTGCCAACTGTTAGAAACATGATAACATCATAGCATATAAACCGTGTAAACAAAACATGTTCTGTTTGTTCTGTAACAGTATAAAATCATGTTAATTTTCATCCAAATAGAAAGGCTTAGCCCTCTAAACCCAAATAATCTAAGGCCCCTCTTGCCACCCTAGTATTTTTGATGTGGTGTGCCTAAACTTTTGGGATGCTCTCTTTGGACCTTGCAAGAGTTTCCCATGTATGTCGGTAAGTAGTATCTATATAACAGACAGTGAGTCAAAGATCTGGAATAAGATTAGGTCTATCGCGAAATCCTTTGGAGATGGTCAACCAAAGCTCCCCTCACGTGTTACCACTATCAATTTTTTTTTAAAGCTCGGGTGCTGTGGAGACCAGCATTTAGGGGAGGGAAAAAAAAAACCAAAGCAAAATATTTAAAATTATTAAACCTATTTATTTTGAGTTTTTATCAAAGGGCAGGGTAGAAACAGTCCATGCTGACATTTTGTTTACCGAAGCATCGCCATCACCAGAAATAGAAGAAACCTCATGCTCCGATCTAGATCTTTGGAAGAGTATGGAAAATAGAACGTCACAAAAGAGATCTGAAATGGTAACGTTCTACAGATTTGGGGGATGACAGCAACACTAACAGGAGTTTTCGCTGAATGTACCGAGAATCACAAGACTTAAAAATCTGTTTGTTTTTCTCATCGTAACTTAACAAATATCGTTGCTCCACAAAGCAACTCCCAAGCAGGTAGCTGTGACTGAGGTTAGTGTCTAATTTAATTCAAGAGCCTATTCTAGGGCTCAGAGAATTATCTGGATAGGACTGTGGACAAGGAGTGCCCGGCACAGACTGCATTACTTGCCTCAAAACCCATTCCGCCTCAGTAACAGAACCCAAAATTTTAGCTGGGCACACGGTCATGAAGCGAAAATGGCTTTCCCATCCTCCCTTTCAGTTAGGTATGGCCATGTGACTAAGTTTCAGCCAATGAAATATAAGTGGGAGCATTGTTTGGGACTTCCAGAAAGTCTCTTTTGTTTTTATTATTATTATTCTAATGCTTATTTATTTTTGAGAGAGACAGAGCATGAGCAGGGGAGGGGCAGAGAGAGAGGGAGACACAGAATCCAAAGCAGGCTCCAGGCTCTGAGCTGTCAGCACAGAGTCCGACATGGGGCTTGAACTCAGGAGCTGTGAGATCATGACCTGAGCGGAAGTCAGACGCTTAACCGACTGAGCCACCCTGGCGCCCCTGGAAAGTCTCCTTTAAAAGCTAGGGGGAGAGATATGCCCAAGGACACACGACCAGTAAGTGGAGGAGCTGGACTCAAACTCCCCTGTGTGATTCTACTGCCTCTGAAGGACGTGGTGAAATTGTGAACCATCTAGAGCAGGGTTTGGCAAGCTGAGGTCTGTATGCTAAGAATAATTTTCACCTTTTTAAATGGCTGAAAAACAATCTAAAGGATATTTTGTGGCAATTTCAGGATCTATAAGTAAAGTTTCATTGGGACACAGCCACGTTCATTCTCTTACATGTTGCGTCTGGCACCTTTTACAATGACAGGGCTGAATAGTTGTGACAAAGTTGCCATGACCTACAAAGCCTAAAATGTTTATTATGTGGCCCTTCACAAAAAAAAAAAAAAATAAAATAAAAAAAAAAATTACTGATCTCTGACCCAGAGAAAGGGAGGAGGTATGGAGCCAAGAGGGACAGCGCCCCTCTGGTAGCCATTCTGGAAGTTCGAGGGGGCCAGAGATGAAGGGTCACACTGCCTAGTAAAATCAGGTGCTCATAAATATTCATTCGCGTGACAAGAGATGTAAGTATGGCCAACAAGCACATAAAAAAAGATCCGTGGCACCAGTAGTCATCGAAGAAATGCAAATTAAAACCACAAGGAGATAGTACCGCACACCCACTAGAATGGCTATAATTAAAATGACTGCATATTGGTGGGAATGTGGAGTAACAGGAACTCTCAGATATTGCTGATGGAAATATAAAATGGTACAAACACTCTGGGAAAACTGTTCGGCAGCTTATTATAAATGTAAGGATCCACTTACCATATGACCCAACCGTTCCCCTCCTAGATACTTCCCCGCAAGAAATGAAAACATACATCCAAACAAAGGCTAGCCCCAAACTGGAAACATTCCAAATGCCCACCAATAGGTGAACGGATAGACCAGTTGTGGCATATCCATACAGTGGAAGAATACTCAGCAATAAAAAGAGACAAACTACAAATACATAAACGACATGGGTGGACCTCAGACACATGATGCCGAATGAAAGAAGCCAGGCTCCAAAGAGAACACGGTACATGCAGGTTCCCCACTTGTTGAAAGTTTGTGTTACACTACTTTGCTTTTACGGAAGACCTGCATCAGTACGTGTTTTCACTAACCAAAAGAAATCCAAAGAGGATATTCCCTTTGATGGAAAAGGCCAAGAGCAAATCGCATTCAGTGCTTGTTCTGCAGCAAGTTGTCATAGAGGCAGCACAGAGCCCAAGCAGCGAAAGTGGCCCCACCAAGCTCCCTCCCCAGGAACTGCACTTGGCATCTTGGCATGAAGCTGCCACAGCTTTGAAACGAATCTGTGAGCATCTATGCTTTATCTCAATTTATACTGTGCATCCATTAGCAAGACGGATCCTTCTTGGGTCTGGGAACACTCGGACAATCTTCCATATTTATTAATGGTAAATGCTTCTTTGCTTTACAACATTTGGCTTATGAAGGCTTTCATAGAATGATCTATTTTCAGATAGTGGGGGAAATCTGCATTTGTATTTGTTTGGAACTCTAGGAAAGACAGGTTTATTCTACACTGGTAGCTCCTTGTCTCATGGGTGTTTCTCAACGGTTGCTTGGGTGGGACTTGGGTTGGGAGGTTTAGTGGGAAAGGGAGGGCACACAGAGACCTTTTAGGGCAATGCTAATGTTCGAGATCCGGAGTGTGGTAGTGGTTACACAGGTGTATGTGTTTGTGCATTTCATCATATATATATTTGTAAATTTGATTATTAAAAAGGGGCCCACATCTTCAGGACCCAATAGCAGGGAGGAGCTACCAGTGAGCATCACCATGAATCCATGCAGTCATAAGAAATCCACATGGAAGAGAAGAACAAAGATAAAAAAGGTTACTTTCCAGACAGTGTCTTCTGATCCTACAAGGAAGTGGCCTCAAACAAAATCTCCTTTGTAGGCTCCTTGCCAGAGGGCATCTTTGAGCCAGGAAAAGCCCAACCTTTTATCCTAGATCAAGGGTTGCAAAGATTCCGGAAATGAGGCCTTTAATACCTGGACCTTTGGATTTCTCTAAGCTGAATAAAAATTATGAATACCCTCATATTCCGTTTCTCTGAAGGTACCAAGCAGCAAGTTACCCACTTGGATTCTTCAACTGGCAAAGGAAACACATTACCTGCACTAAAAATGAAGTCAGTTGGTTTGATCTAAGTCCCTGAGGGAAACTCGATCCACTGAGGTAACTGGACCTAATCGGTTGGAAGTTCAGGATGTAGTTGCTGGCAGTTAAGTCTGCTTTAGTCTCAGCTAAATGAAAGTGGTCGTCCTTCCTCAGGAGAAACATACCAGCTGCTCGGAGTTGAAAGAGTAACATTCCAGCCAATCCGAGGTGTAGGGACAAAGTTCAATAAAATCAGCATCTGATTTTTCCTTTTGGGTGAAATTTGGATGATGGGAAAGGTTGTGCCCTGGCCACAGAAATTAGAGAGAGATGGAGGAAGAATGGTTTTATCTGGGGATGGCCAGATGGGGCAGACAGTTCTTGAGGAATAACAGAAAATCTCCTCCGAGTCTCATTCCACAGGAAGCCGGAAGCAATACCCAGGGGATGAGGATTGTTAAGGGAGCCAAAGAGGGATTCAGGTAACAAAGTGATCTGTATCTGCAAACCTTTCCAGATTAGAGAGAGGGAAGGCCACTTCATTTTGCCTCTCAACTGAGTTAGAATTTAAAGAAAATTTTTTTTAATACCAGTTTCAAGTAATAACCAAGATAAATCCCTGAGAGAAATCACAAGAGAAGATAATGACTCTAGTCCTAAGACAATGAGACAGGTAAGGAAAACACCTTCAAAGAAAGGTGCTTGGGAAGATGGGAACAATAGAGAAATTTATGTTCGATCTAGGTTCTTTGAACCAATTGTGCAAGTCCAAGATAAAGGGTGGGACCCTTATCAGTGATCTGTGGTGGGTGGTAGGAAAGAGGAAAAAGGGTTTAATATAAGTCTTCTCAGGAGACTCACACAACTGCAAAAGAGAATGGAATTTATAAAGCTATAAGTTGAATCTATTCAGTCTAGAATTCAACAGAGGGAGGGTTTCGGTCCTGGGGCAAGTCTTCAAAAGTAGCCAACAAAGTATAAAGAATTAGTTCAAAATCAAAAGAGGCTATGAAGACCCTTGGCAATAGGGAAGAATTCCAAGACCCTTGGAATAGCGGGAACCTCAGAAGCGGTTTCAGAGATCATTTCAAAGGAGACAGTGCAAAGCTTGTAAGAAGCCAGAGAAATTTGCAGAATGTTGCCAATTATGGAAGAAGCTGTGGTGTGGCTCTGGATGTGATGCCTGGAGCTGCTGCAGCCACCTTGTTCAACTTGAGGTTGACATCATAATGACACGCTTTCTCCTACAACACAACACAAAGATGGCAAAAGAGTTGAAAAGAGCCTGTGTCCTTGATGACACGACTCTGCTGATGAACAGAGGCAACCAACCCTGAAGCCTGGCCTGCAGTTGGAGTTCTAAGAGCTAATTCCACTGTTTAATCTTTGATTCGGGTTTGTAACTTGCAGCCAAAAGCATGATAACAGATATAGATTCCTCTGTGCTACTTCCTGTACTCGCCCTCATATGGCCAGATATTTATACATTTTCTTGTGTTCTCTTCGATATGCCATCTTTTAGACTTCTGAACAATCTCAGGTAAAAGACTTTTTTACGCACTTGAGCATACACACACACACACACACACACACACACACACACACACTCCCCACTCATTTTTCTGAAGGTTAAGATGTTTATATTTCCCATATATTTTGGAAGAGACGTGTTATATTCATGGCTCCTACTCTTACAGTTGCTGGTGGTGTTAAGGTTCTGAATGCTACTGTACCATAATTTTTGAAACAAAAATAAAATTTCAGTTAATTATACCAACCCATGTGGTGCTGTAATCTATGAATGTCCTAAACCAGTTAATATGGAGCAACTGTACATCTTACAGGCTCAGATGTGTAGACCTAGTAAGCGTCCCTGTTACTCAAAGCTTACCGGTTGCCCTCAAGTGAGAAATGCAACAAACCTTCGCTATCACAGAAAATGTGCTGGGGCAGATAAACACCCTTTCCCTGCAACTTTACTACGGGTATTTATCCATTAGGAATCCGGTTTAAATTTGCATTGAAATTAAATGTATTTAATTAGAGATGAGTACAGTTACAGAAGGAATGGGGGTAAAAAGCTTACTTAGAATACTAACAAAAGAATGCTCCATTAGGCCATCCAAACGAGTTAAATAATCTCAAACTTGGTTATAAAAATTAGTTTTACTCGTAAAATTATAGAGGTACTTTTCAATCTGGAGGCTAAGTCTCGAAGGTCCATGACTCAATTTTCTCAAACTTGAGGCTTTAGTTGTTCATATTCTATGTATACAAGCTTCAAAGAGGGCCTAATATTCTATGTCCCAGTGTGGTCCTCCATAACTTTTTAAAAGCATATACATACATTTTTTAACCAGTAATTCTTATTTCGCTGCCAAAAGGAATAATCAAAATTTAGTTTCTGCTGAAGTATTTAGCAAAATTTATATCCAATCGAATCCAGTATTCATATTCAAGATGAATACCATGTACAGTCAACTTCTTCCCTTATGTTTCCATCACCACCACTCGCCTGAGCTACCATTATCTCACACCTGGGCGACTGCCCTTCTCACCTCTGCTCCACCCCACTCTTGTCCTTTCTTCAAGCTCAAACAAGGGGATCCTCTCAAAGCTCAAGTCTGATCTCAAGTCTCATCTCCTTACTCTCACCCCTGTACAGCCAGCCACCCAACCTTTCTACTCGTACCTCCTTCCTGAATGTTCTTTCCTATCCTAGATTCTTGCATTCTTGCCCTTTTATCTCGGGAGCACTTTCCTTCCTTCTTCACCTACATAACATTTAGTCAGTCTTCAGTCTGAGCGCCATTTTAAGACTGCCCTAACTCAGTCAAATTCTCTTGTTCTAGACTCATATAACCTCGTGCTTCTTCCTACTACCATTAAATTTGCATTTTTCTATTTCTCTGTATCTGGTTATTGGTGATGTTACACTAAACTGTAAGCTTTACGAGCAGGGGTTTTATCTGTTTTTACTCACCATAACATGCTCAAGGTTGAGCACAGCAGTGGATGCTCCACTTATTTGTTGGATGAAAAAACAATTTTGGCAAACTTTTTCTTTCATACACAATAGTCTCAGAAGAAACGTGAATCTCACCATTTGTTTGTTTGTTTTCCCTGATTGTTTTCAGTGACCAAAGGAACTCAATATGGATTCTTTGGCTAAAGATTTTTCCTTTAAAAACATGTAATGAGAAGGCAGAGCTGGATCTTGTTAGCGCCCATCCATTTTGGAGGTTGGTGTAGACTATGGATGGCATAAAAAGATAGTGCCCAGAATGCAAATGTCCTGTTGCTTGTGACCACAATATATCAACACCAGGACCATTTCCTTCTCTCGTCACTAGAAATAGCTTCATCAAGTGAGGAATTACTCAGCCTCCTGCTTGACCCCTTTTCTGAAGCTGATATCCTACTCATCATTTGAACCCTACTAGAAGCTAGAATCCTACTCAGTCTAATTTCAAAATAATGATACCAGCTCTATCTCTTCATTTTCTCCTTTAAAAGGCCATATTAAGTCTCTTTCCTGAATTTTATTCTTGTGACACCAATCAAGGCATATAGGAGTGGGGGTTGGAGGGTAGGGAAATAGTACCTTGTCCACAAATGTCAGGTGGAAGGAACTGGTTTAATATTAACATCTCGGAGGAAGTATACAATGGTTACAAAATCTCTCTTCTGGGAAAAGCTGCCTTCGTTTTCACTTTCTGTGCCCCCTTTTCCCTGCCCCCCACCCTTTTTTAAATTTAAGCTTCTTGAGGCAGGTTGTTTTCTTTTTTAATGTTTTTATAAAAGATTCTACTAAGGTATATTGGAAGTTCCAAGGCAAGGTCTCTTAACCTAGAGTGATAAACAAGTATTTAGCAATTGTGAGACCCTTGAAAACATACGCTACATTTTGAGTGTATGTTTGGGAGTACATTCTTCTGGAGAAAGACTCTGGAGAAAGATTCTGTCTCTAGAACCTAGTACAGTGCCTGGCAAGCAACAGATGCTTAATAAATATATGAGTAAGGAATGAGAAAATGAATGAATGAGATGCCCTTAAAGACACTGAGAAGAAATGGCTACAGAAGTAAGTTGTCTGATACAAGGAAAACAGTAGTGTCAGAGAAGCCAAGGAAGAAAAGATTTCATGAAAAGACAGTGGTTAAACTGTCGTCTGCTGAAAAACAGTCAACTCAGATGAGGTCTGAAAAGTGCTCAGTGGATTTAGAAACAGAGTGGTAGTTGGAGACCTTTAAGACTGATAGTTTCAGTTGGGGTAAAACATTGCAGTTGGTTGGGGAATAAATAGGAATACAAAGTAAGGAACAGTGGATAGAGACAACTCTTTCATAAACCGTGGAGAAGGATGAGTTGCTATAGAAAGGTTTTAGTTTTTTAAGATAGAAAAGACTTGAAAACACTTCAGTGCCAGTGGGAAAGAGCCAAAGATAAGTAAAGGAACAAAGGTCCGAAGAAACAGTACTGGGAAGGGATCCAGAGCTTTGTATTAGAAAAGTGTCATCTTTTCCATTGTGAAAGGAGGGAAGAACAAAGAATGGACACCAATGAAGTAAGTTGGAAGGTCCGGTGGTACTAATTTGAGAAAGATTGCATCTTATAGATCCTATTTTCCCTGAGAAAATGAGAGGTAAAATAATCTGCTGAGAATGAAGGAGTGCAGGGGTGGGTGGATACAAGAGGAAGGTCTTAGGTGAGCAGAAATTTAAAACGGCTCCAGTGGAGAATGGAAAACAGGGAAGAATTGATACGCAAAGTCATGAACATGTACTCGTTGGGCTACTAGTGTTCTCCGATGGGTGCTTTTTCTATAGGAAGTCTGTTAAGCAGAAAGGAGTTTCTAAGAATTCCTACCCACTAGAGGCTACCTTCTCCCTTGAGACTGAGTAACTTAATTCAGGTTCAGAATTGTGAAGATATCATTTCTGTATTACATACCGAAAGTATGGATTTGATATTAAAAAGGTAAGAAGTCACTGATATTATTTTAAATACATAGATTATACAAGTTTGCCTTTTAAGTACCTAAGAATGGCAACAGGAAAGGTTTTCTTTGTACAGGGAACCAAAAATCACTGTCAAAACCAAAGCCCTAAAATAACTACTAGAGGGCCACATTGGTAGGCCCATTAACTGGAGCAATCAGCTCTCAAGAGCTTTATTCTGTCACTTAAATGATCATGTCAGGGTCAACAAATCCCTGACAAAAAGAGGGACATCTAGAGAAAGAAACCCCAGAGGAAAAACTGCTGAGAGTGATTGTTCTCAAAACAGGTGGAGGACTCTCTCTTGTCTACTCGATTGCAGATGAAGCCAAGTTCAGTCTCTCAAGTTCAAGCTCAGTAGTTACCTGGTCATCAAGCAGAGGTGATATGTCATGTCCAACCCCCCAAACTGATACGTATTCTCTCTCTAGTTTTTCTCTCTCTTTGGCTACAGACATCCAGAAGTAGCTGGTGGCATTAAATACCTAATCATTGTTACTTCCCTCTATGCTTCCTGCCTTGGCTTGAAACTTACCATGAGGGGTAGTTACTGAACCAAGGGCTAAGACGAGTACTTTCAACAGTCTCCATCTAGCCAAACCCACTCTGTCCCTAAAGCAGTTCAGCAGTCCAAACATGGAAGCAGAGAAGACAGTTAGTTTGGAAGGAAGTCTAAAGCGGTCGTTAAGAGCATGGTTTCTAGGAGCAAACTGCTTGGGTTCATATTCTAGAGACACTACTTAGAGGATAGAAACTGTGTTTAGTTTCCATCAGCAAAATGGAAATAATAATGCCTGTCTCATAGAGCTGTTATGCAGATTACAGGAAACAATCTTGGTAAACTTGGAGAAGTGTCTGGAATACAAGAAGCACACAGCTTATGTTGGCTATTATCATCTCTGACCTAGGTCTGGGTTTTGCTGAGCAGGTTTAACAGAAGGACAAGATTGCAAGAGTCCTGTGGCTGAAATGATGGGAAGTGAAAAGCAGAAGAAACTGATAGAGAGAGTAGCACAGTCAAGGGCCCGGAGTTCTTGAAGCTGAAATATAGATGCATTGGAAGTCATCCCGTTAGAGGCAATTAGCAGAAAGCAGAAGAGTTTTAAGGATTTTTAGAAAATGTTTATTTTGAGAGAGAGAGAGAGCATGAGTGGGAAATGGCAGAGCAAGAGGGAGAGAGAGAGAACTAGAAGAGTTTAAGGTTTTTTTTTTTTTTAATGTTTGAGAGAGAGAGAGAGAGAGAGTTTGATCAGGGAAGGGGCAGAGAAAGAGGGAGAAAGAATCCCAAGCAGGTTCTGTGCTATCAGCGCAGAGCCTGATATGGGGCTTCATCCCAGGAACTGTGAGATCATGACCTGAGCCAAAATCAAGAGTCGGATGCTTAACCGACAGAGCCACGCAGGTGCCCCTATTTTAAGCTTTTAAGGGTGAAGTTGACATAAGTGTTGACAAAATCCAGGGAATGGGTAGCTTTATAAAGAAGGTTAAAGACACTGAATTTGAGGAGGTCAAGCAATCAAGAGGCCAGGATATTGGCTGGGTTATCCACATGGAATTTTATGTAACCTGGCATAAAGGTGGGACTTGGAGAATGGAGAGAAACCGCAAGTCAGGTACCAAAGGCTTCGGAGAATGAAAGGAAATGAATAATGACACCCATGGACAGAAAGGGTCCGAAAGTGGTGCAGTCTGACTGTGTTGAACATCCATAAAGCTCAGAGCCCAGGACTGAGGAAGCCAGCTGCTCCTTGTGATGCCAACTGAGGGCTAGTTAGTGGGAAAAGACGACAGAGTCAAGAATGCTAAATATTTTACACTGCTCAGGAGAGTCTAGTCCAGTGATAAACTGTCCTATCCTACACTAATACTGTCTCTGTTGAGGAACACAGTCACCAAAATGTTTAGGGTGCTTCCTCAAAGGAGTCTGGCTATCCAAGGTATCACAGTTCTATGAAGCCACTCCCCCCGCTTTTAGCAGGCTGTCTAGACCTCAGGAAGGATCACCTGTGTCTCTCTCTACCCTGTACACACTTTCCTCACAGTACAGATCATCCTTCATTGCACTTAAATGTTTAAATGTCACTCTCATACCAGATACTTCCAGGGTTGTTGCAAGATACAGTTATCTTTTCATGTCTGTCTCTCAACTCTGGGCAAGGATTCATAATGTCATTTGTTAAACAAGAGACTTCTCACAGTCACCAAATTGGGAGGCAGAGCATAAAAAGAATTTTCTGCCTATTAAAATGGGTCACCGAACCTTAAGCTTTTGATTATGAAGAATGATTTTCTGGCGCATCTGGCTGGCTCAGCTGGTGGAGCATCTGACTCTTGATTTCAGGGTCGTGAGTTCGAGCTTTGCAATGGCTGTAGAGATTACTTTTAAAAAATGATTTTCAAAAAAGATTAGAAAGGAGATGTAATATTTCTTTACCAACTTGCAGGATAACATTTCTGAACACCGTATATTAGAACGAGTCATGGTTGAGACTTCAAAGGGAAAAAAATCAGGATCTGAAAAATAAGGATGCAAGTGAACTTGTAAAATTCTTTACCTTCGATGTATCAAACTGAAACCAATAGTGAATTAGCAACATTTCATTTGTATTCCTTTTCTAAAAACTTTTAAAGAATTTACTTGCTGTACAGGTTAAATGTGATGCTTATAAATCCACTTTTGCTATATGTAAATAACCTGTGAATATTTCATTTTTAAATTAATTTATTTATTTTGAGAGAGAGAGAGAGAGAGAGAGAGTATGAAAACAGGGGAGGGGCAGAGAGTGAGGGACTGAATCCCAAGCAGGCTCTGCACTAACAACGCAGGGCTAGATCCCATGAACCATGAGATCATGACCTGAGCTGAAATCAAGGTGGGATGCTCAATCAACTGAGCCACCGGGCGCCCCAACCTGAGAAGGTTTTAAAACTTTTTTCTGGGTTACTTTCAAGTGTCCCATGCCTTTCTGATTTTATTATTTTGATTCACTGAAATTTTATCCAAATGTCAAATTTTCCAAATCATATATATTTGACATAAATTCTTAAACATGTGGAGAAAATATACAAAACAAAATGAATATATCCTAGGATTTTATCCTAGATGGAAGTCATATGAAGTCATAGTTGGCAGGTTAACCTAGTTGGCAGGTTAACCTGGTTGGCAGCCCAGGAAAGGGACAGGAGGCTTACTACGAAATTTTAAAGAAAAACATTCTTTTGAGGTGGTACAAAGTACTACCATTAGGCACTTTAAAAAATTCTTTAGCTATTGAACTCAAAGAACATATCTGCTCCAAATATAATGATAAATATCACTCCTCCTTCAGTTCTTCAAAATGTAGAATACGTATTTAATCAATATACATAAATTTCTATAAAAACCTCATAAAATTAATTATTTTATTTGAACTCATAATGTCCTGTGGGCCCTTGGCCTTATTATCCTGTGACTTCGGGGATTCAGGAAAGTACACATTTATACAGCCTGTGCGATGAATTAAGTGAGCACTATTCCCTCCTCATTACTGCACAGGCTATAACTCATAAATGAATAAAAACTGCGTTTTCTATGAAAAGATGCCCTGAGAAAAGCAAACTGAGGGTGGAAATTCAGAGAACTTAGTGGTTGATGCTCACTCAGCAGGAATACGCTGTCATGTGATACAGAGGCTTGTTCTAGTGGCAGAGATTTTAGTAGCTATGTAAATTCGACCACCTATGTATTCAGCCTTTAACAGCGGAGGCTGCAGGCATATAAACTCTCCAGAATTATGTGAGTTATTATAGCTGCAGAATTAAAGATTTTGAACATTCTAGATCTATCCACCATGAATATAAAATAACTGCTTATGTCTCATTTTAGATAGACCACTGTGGTGTTTCAGGATAAGATATTTTTGGTTGATTTTCCCAAATCCTTTTCTGATGATATTTCACATGTGGTTGGTTTTTCTTCCCCAGCAGAACACTTAGCTGATTATCTCCCAAGAATAGTCTGCAACTCTATAACTACTGTGTCTCCTTCGTGGTTCTAACTGAAAGTATAGACTTCATCAGACATACTAACAAACTGGAACACTTTTCTGCCCATTCACACAGTTTCAAAATGTCTTTCAATTATAGTTTATTTTTAGCATTCATAGCTCAGACACATTTAATACTATTTGTATATTTAGAAGGATGGAATGCTTAATCACCTCCAGACTACTCATAAAAATTTAATAAGGATATCAAATAACATTTTTCTAACTTTTGTTACAATAAAAATCTCTATATATTAACCAATGTTCCTATACTTTTGCTAACTAAAACAAAAACAAAAACAAAAACAGTTTGATTCCTTGTTTAAAAGTCTACATGCCAGCATTTCAATTTTTATTATACCTCTTCAAGGAACAAAATGTACCACACACTTGATGACAACCAATAACAAGGCACAGAAAAGGTGTCTGGAAACAATGACCACTGTTATTTATAATAGTAGACTCCTGAATGCAAAAAAATGTTAGCAAAGTGTTTTTGCACTGTTGACACCACTGTATATTATGTCAAATTCAAGTCAAACACAATTTTTTTAAAAAGCCGTATTTGTAACGTGAAATGAAGATTTGCTTAATTTGTTCAGCAAAGATTAACGAGCATTTACTACCTGCCAGGCGTTGTTCCGGGAAGTGAAGATTTAGAAATGAAAACGACAGGAGTGGTTCCTACTTTTCCACTACCAAGAAGCTTGTTTTACCTTGGATCATTAAAAAACACACAAACCAGCAATAAACGATTAGATGGTCACAGATGTCAGAGAATTGGGGTCGGAAGGAGCTCAGAGATCATCTACTATGTATATACTATCAATCCCAAGATGCACCTTATTGTACATTTTGACGCTGCGAAATCAGCCACAGCTTACAACGTGGTCAGGCCAGGTTGTGCTCAAGGGAGAGCTGTCGCTGCCTGCACATGGGCATCAAAATGCAAGGAACAGCTGTCAGAAGCTTGGAAGAAAGTATGGCAGTCAATGGTGAAGGCATTCTTAAGGATTCTTGATGATGCAAGATTCAATAAAATATTAACAGTTGAAAGTGCTCATTTCTTTTAGGAAAGGAAAATGAAATTCAGCGAGGGTAAAGGACTTGCCCTAATTTACAAAGCAGGGTAGGTAGTATGAGTCCAGGTTCTGAGTTCTATTCTTATTCTTCTAGCAAAGTCTTCGGATACATGCAAAGAAAGGCTCTAGAATATGGTTCTAGTTTTGGGACCATGGACAAGGAACCTTATCCCTTGTTGACTCCGTTTCTCCATCTGTAAAAAAGCAGTTTAACAGACCTAATTCATGATACTATACTTAGTAAGATCCTGTATGTATAGGACAACACAGAGTTTGGCATACGGTAAGTACCAAAAACTATTTGAGATCAAACTTTACATTTGGTGAGAAATTTAAAGTGACCAATTATCCAACAAATATTGTTCCCTATAGGAAGCCCACATCTAGTTATTTAACTAAAATACTGGAAAATAAATAGACTGGTCAAATACTTGAGCTGATTAATATAATTAAAATTTCCACCTTAACATGTTTTGTCCGGGTCCATATGGTACTGTGCCAAGAACCCAGTAGACCTACCTGCAAGAAACCATACAAAAAATAAGAATTGACACTATGATTATCAAGTTACTAAGGACTCTGATGTGTACAAATGCATTTATAAACACAACCTGAAATAACATATATAAAAGCAAGGAAAAAATATTCAAAATGCATAAACAGTTCATTTATTTTTGCTTTCTATAAAATACTATTACAACCATGTATATTAATACTTGTACAAGGACCACAAGTTTTGGAGGTTAAAAGGTACCTACCATAGGAAGACAGGATTTGGTCAGAGGAGTGAGAGTACTAACCATTCATGATCAATATATTCCTTTATATGTTGAAAGGCACTTTCTCATTCATTATCAGCTCAGCGCCTTGCATATAGTATATAATCATAAAAATAAACACTAGGTGCTTTCTAATGCCATTTGTATTCTGTTCAAACAATGGCATGTTTAGAGAATGGGTAAATGTCTACATTTCTTTTTTAAGCCTTTCTGGTCAACTGTTCTAATTTGAGGAGTTTAAGTGAAAATCTAAATTATAACACACTGTGTTGTATAGAGCCAACCTGCTTTACATATCAGTTTCTATATTTTTGTTATAAAAATAGTAACTCTACATGCATATTTTAGGTCATGAGTTCATTACATACTTCAGAGAAGTAAAAACAGTTTCCACTGAGATTCTGACTGCAACATACAGTTAAGCAGTTACAAAGTAATTTTAATTACTAGGAAATGTTAACCAATCAACTCAAATTTGTTCCTGTTTCACCCGAAGA
Source organism: Paguma larvata (assembly GCA_030068075.1). NCBI lineage: Eukaryota > Metazoa > Chordata > Mammalia > Carnivora > Viverridae > Paguma > Paguma larvata. The sequence continues at coordinate 46,052,404 of CM057837.1, read as the reverse complement.
CAAAACTGGAGAGAACTAACTTAAATGAATATATCTATACTTAGAATTATTGTATTTGCAGAAGCCTCTTGCAATTAGGGTCTTATCAATGAGGTACAATTCTGGTGTCTTTGTGTTTCATCATGACAACTGCGCGGTAGCAAAGTGCAACAATTTTCTGAATATTTTAAATATTATTTTCCCATACCTGTTAGTGTAAGGATGCTTTTGTTAAAAAATCTCACAAGCTCTAAGATTTTATGCAAATTTAAACCTTAAAAGAAAAATAACCCAATATTCAACATGTGAAGTTTCCCTATTAATTCTGAAACTTAAAGCTAACGTCATTAGTTTGCTTATGTTTGAGATTTTTTAAAGACCAATCACATACTGCACTATACACATCCTAGATATTATTCGAGGGTCAAAGTCTAAAGCTGAGTATGGCTGGGTCTGCAGGGAACAGCCCGATGGCCAAATGTCTGAGTCCCACGGCAAGGTGCATGTCAGGCAAAACGACCAGAAACCAGACACCAACGGGCACAGCAGCTCGAGGGCTCCTGAACTCGGTGGGGTGCCCCAAACCTCTGCGGCCCCAAATCTCCCAGCGTACCCCGCCCCACTCCGTCTTCGCCTCCGGCCCGCCCCTTCCTTCCGGGCTAGCCCCCGCATTGCCCGCCCAACTCCAGGACTACGCTGAGTGACAGAAACCAAAACCCGGCACACAAGGAAGGCCTGGGTCAGAAACGAGTCGCCACCCTGCCAAGAGGAGTGGCTCATTTAGAAAAACTTGGCGGCAAGTTAACAGGAAGCGCGAAGGCACATTTCTTAGGTCTTTTGGAGTACCCTGATGCCCAGCAATCTCATCTTTTGTCCTTTGACAGGCCTCCTTAAAGCCCCAACTCTGAGGGTTTTCCGGGTAGCTCTTGACTCGAACTCCATTGCAGTCCCACTGATGGCAACCATGTTAGTCGCATCCGGGTATTTCCAAGAGCCCCGACCCAAGCCTCCCGGAAGTGACGCGAGCGCGGAGGGATTCGCGTTCGGCTGAGGTGAAGGGGATCCGGAAGCGGGTGCTGTAGACGGTGGCGGGGAAAGGTTGGGTCTTATTCACTACTGAGTTCTTGTATTTCCTTTTACGTGTCATGTGTTGTGCTAAACATCAGCATTACCATGCCATATAAATTCTTCCCAACAGGCCTAGGAGGAAGGTATTTTGTCGTTTCCATTACGGAGAAATTAAGGTTAGCAGAGGGCAAGTGATTTGTCTAAGATCATAGAGCTTGTATTGGAGCTGGCCTGACCCCCTTCGTTTGGCTGCGGAGCCTGTCCTTTAAATTTCCATAATGCTTCTGTTTAGCGAAATCCCAATCTCTGGTGCTTGCATGCTGGCAGGCCATTTCGGCAAGGGCATTCACCTTCAGCTCAGCATTGCTGCCCGTGGAGTAGTGCCAAGCCTCCATGGTCTTTGCGGTGGACACAGACCCAACCGTGTGCCAGGATCACCTAAGCTAATCCAGTGTCCTGGGATCTCACTTGGTGTCCTACCATTGAGTCTGCACATGGAGGCTTCTTGCTGACCTCCACCATGGGTTAACTGTGGGGATTGGCACTGCCTGTTGGCGTTGGGAAACATTATAACTCCTGTCAGGCACTTGTAAAGCCAAGACTGTTCAGGCCACTCGTACCCGTCATCATTGTCAAATCGGTCTGGCCTTAATAAAGGACTGGCAACTCTTATCTTGAATTTTCCACCGTATCGGCTGTTTCTCCTGGTTTCTATTTCTTTAGAATATGACTGAGAACCAGTACTTTGATTTTATGTCAACATTAACTATAAACAGCTTTCAAATACTAAAGTGTGAATAGCCACCAAGGTCTTTTTTTTCTGTTTTCTGTTTTGTTTTTCTTTCTCTCTTTTTACAGAGAGGCCACCAGGTGAGGAAATAACCACACACACCCCAACACCTCCCTAGAATGGGAACTCTCAGCCCCCTGGGTGTCAAAGGTCCTAGGGGCACCGTGTCCTCAGGGAAGGTCAGAGCCCAGTGCTGGACATCATGGGGGCAAGGCAATATTTTTGTTAAAATAAATTATGTATAGAAAAAAGCACTAAACAAATACATCAGAATTAAGAATGATAACATTTTAAGAGTGGCCATTTCGTTCTTTTATTTTCTTCTCTTTTTATTTTCCTATGTCTGCTACAATATCTTTTTAGTATAGGGAAATAAATTGACCACAGTAAACGTTCTTAAATTGTAATAATGAAGACAAAGGCATATTGTCACGTCTTGACAAATGACAGTCCTTGACAAAAATTACTTAGAGGAATTCTGTCCGGAAAAGCATTGGTTTTTGTCTGGATATTATCAAAATACAGTTTTGGTATTGATGTTTTTCACATACCTTTGTATAAAAATACACTACGGTCAGAAGTTTTTCTTCTAAGAGAAAGAGGAGAGAAGGATGTGGGGCACTTGAAATTCTGGAGAACAAGTATAAAAAGCTATTTTTATTTTGCTTTCTTTGGGGTACAGCTTCAAGCTATTTATCAGGTTTAGGCAAAATAAAGGTTTCATTCTCTATTTCTGTATTCTGCTTCCCACTGCTGCTTTTTAGTGATGTCTTAAGCAGTGGCACAAGAAATACAGTGAAAACATAGACGAAAGGAATGAGAAGGGATTGGGGAGGAAGAAAATGTAAAATGTAGGGGAATAAAGGAAAATACTGATATTTAGGGATATTGGGGCAGAAGTTGCTTTGAAGTTCCAAGTTAGCATGTGACAACCTTTTCATCTAAGTCCTGGCACAAGACTGGTTGCCCACTCGAACAGATTTGCATACATAATGTTCCCACTCACACATTGAGCACCCACTCTGATAATTCTTACCAAAATTTCAGCTTTATACTTCTATAAATTAGACGTATATTTTGACAAAACCTAGAGTGTTCTGAACAACAAGAAATGTAATATCCCATAGATTCCCCTGGGGTTCCCTCTTACCAAATCATTCGTTCATCTGTGTTTAGTAGCATAACTGGATACTGGACTGGGAGTGTCGCCTGCAGGGTTATAATACAACCACTATGAAACACCAAGTGAGGTCCTGACAAGATGCATGTTTTCAAAGGAAGTATCTTTTTATTTTAAATTTTTAAATGTTTATTTATTTTTGAGAGAGAGAGAAAGAGACAGAGCATGAGTCGGGAGACATGACTCCGAAGCAGGCTCCAGGCTCTGAGCTGTCAGCACAGAGCTCAATGTGGGGCTTGAACCCACGAACTGTGAGATCATGACCTGAGCCAAAGTCAGACGCTTAACTGACTGAGCCACCCAAGTGCCCCTTAAAAGAAATATCTTTATGTTAGTCTGGGCCCTCTGAGAAAAGGTTGTTAAGATAAGATTAAATGCGGGGGCGCCTGGGTAGCTCAGTCGGTTGAGCATCCGACTTCAGCTCAGGTCATGATCTCATGGTTTGTGAGTTAGAGCCCCACGTCGGGCTCTGTGCAGACAGCTCAGAGCCTGAAGCCTGCTTCGGATACTGTGTCTCCCCCTCTCTCTTCCCCTTAAATGCTCATGCTCTGTCTCTCAATTATAAATAAATGTTAAAAAATAAAATCTATTAAAAAAGATAAGATTAAATGCGTAAGAATTTTGTTAGAGGAAACAGTTGTGAGAGATAAAGAGAGAACCACGGAAGGCTGAGACAACCATCAGACTGGTGCAGGTCTGAAACTCAGTGAAGAAGGTAGGAGGAAGTTGGTGGAAGTGTCTCTGCCTACTGAGCAGTCTAAGGAAGATTTGGCAAGGCTGTTGGGAATGCTCAAGCTAAAACTTCCATCAGAGGAGTCCTCCTAGGAAGGAGTCTGCCTTGTTGTCTCTGCTTCAGTCAATGGCTGGAGCAGCCCATGGAAAGCTTGGCCCTTGGTGCAAATGTGGTGGAAGATTTCAGTGTAGCCTCTGGGGCCCTTGGTCAGTTTTGCTCCCTGTATTTGGTAACCGCATCCAAAAACTGGCTTTTTAATTATTGGACATTATCACCAATTTCAATGCTTAGAAGATTATAAAAGAGGTGACTTCATGAGGAGGAGTTTTGGAGAGAGCCACTGTTATGCTTCCTCACTCCCCATCAAGTCTACCAAGCAGGACTCCAATGGCACTCCTTATGGAAGTTGGGTTTTGAGAAGTACAGTAGTGCCTGACTCACATCAGAAATCCTAAGGTAGGAGAAATAGGTCAGTGAGAAGTTTGAGCAGAGGATTAAAGAAGAGTTGCCATGTTGGGATCAGCTGTCACTCGCATAGGGCGAATGATGTTTGAGTGTTTCTCATGCACCAAATGTGTACCACATGCGAGAACGAGAGAGCTGGCCTGGGGCTCTTTTGACTCTTGCCGAAGAAGGCTTCCTGGAAGGGAAATGGGACTCCAACTGAGTTTATGTGGTGTGGATTGTCAGAAAGTCTGGAGCTCTAGAAGGAGCAATAATGGGAAAAATAGAATGCATTGCCCATCTAGGATGGTCAACTTGTCCGAGTTTGCCTGGACAAACTTTAGTTTGTCCATGCTTTAGTACCAAAAGTCCTGAGTCTCGGGAATCCCTCAGTCCCAGGCAACTCAGGATGGTTGGTTATTCTACATGTCACAAGAGTTGAGGTCAAAAGGTATCCCAACACGGAACCTCCAAAACCCTCCAAATCACCCTTGAAAGTAGGAGGTAAGTTGAAATTTCAAGCAGGTTCCGAATAGGAGAAGCCAGCTTACGATTATGTCAGTGTTGAAGTGGGTATTATCGGAGGGTAATTGGAAAATGATGCTGAAGCAGAACCTTCTTTTGGAGTGTGTATTCTGCTTAGGCTGCCATAGACTGGCTGGCTTAAACTACAAAACTTTATTTTCTCACAGTTCTAGTGGCTGGAAGTCCAAGATCAAGGTTCGGGCCAATTCAGTTTCTGGTGAGAACTTCCTTCCTGGCTTGCTGATGGCCGCCTTCTTGCTGTGTCCTCACACGACCTTTCCTCAGTGCTTGTGTGAGGAGAGGGGAGGGAATGGGAGGTATCTCTGGTGTTTCTTCTTATAAAGACACCAATTTTGTAGGATCAGGGCCCCACCCTTGTTTAACTTTAAATCTTCAGAGACCTCATCTCCAAATACAGCAACGTTGGGGGTTAGGGCATCAACCCTATGAATTTTAAGGGGACACAAACATTTAATGCATACCAGCGTGACTCCGGAACACAGAGATACTTGAGGGTGGGGGGTGATGGTCATGAAAATATTAGGCCTGCTTCATGCCTTGTACCCTTATGGAGAAGATATGCTATAGTGACTGTAGCCCTGTGTCTTTTCAGGAACAAAAATAAACATTATATTTAGAGATCATTTGTGACACTTTTAGAGCTCTTCAGACATTATTCTAATCATGTCAAGGTAAAGCTGAACCCCACCACGGGCCTGTTTTTTTGTTTTTTTTTCTTTTCTGTCCTGCAGCGCAGAGGAAGTCACAAGCTAATCTTCACCTTACTGGACCCACAGAGAAACCCACAACAGACTGTGTATATAATGATCAGGACTTGGACAAAACAGGGATTTAATAAACAGTGGAACTGTTCTATATGGTGCTGCCTATATTTATATTTGATTTTTTTTTAATTCACAAAGGATTGATTAATCAGGGAATGTATCTTCCTGTATACATTCATATCCTGAGATATGAACTCAAGTAGTTGTAAGACACTAGATCCAAAGGCCAATAAAATCAGAATGAAGTGCTATAATCAATATTTGGCCTATAGGCTAAGATCAAATATAGTAATGAAATGCTGTTAATCACACCACACACACACACACACACACAGATTTGGATGATGCCCATAGAGTTGGATATTGGATGTTTCTGACATCTACCTGAATCCTTTTAGGAAGCAGAGCTAGTTTTTAACTCTTTAAGGCTTTAGTAGCTGGAACTAGGTTCAGCCATGAGCACAGGATAATAGAAAGCACCAAAATAAAAGTCATTATGTTTTTAATATGACAAGTTTATTTTTTTCTTTCAAGAAATCTGGTGAAATTAGCTTGGGGTTAATATGGTGATTCGTGGAGTGAGGATTCCAGGCTGCTCCTACCTGGTTGCCCCACTGCGTGTGACTTCCATTTTACAAAGTAATTTCCTGGTCCAAGATGGCTGCAAGAACTCCAGTCATTCTAGTGAACAGGAAGGATGGAGACCTGCAAAGAATAGCACACTTCTTTAAGGACAATTCCCAAAAGTTGTACAAGAGAGGCTGAGAATGGTAATACTTTTTTTTCCTGGTAGGTGGTCAGTACTCAGCCAAAAGTTATGAGATTTTATTACTCTAGAACAGAGATCAGCAAACTATGGCTCACGGGCCCCTCACATGTTTTTATAAATAAAACTTTATTGAAATACAGCCCTGCCAAGGGTTGTTTAAACACTTTATGTTTTTAAATTTTCATTCCAAGGCGGTTAACATACAGTGTTGTATTAGTTTCAGGTGCACAATGCAGTGATTCAAAAATTCAGTATATTACTCAGCATTCATCAAAATAAGTGTCCTCTTAATCCCTTTCACCTTTTACCCATCCTCCCACCAGCCTCCCTTCTGGTAACCACCAGTTTGTTCTCTAGTTAAGAGTCTGTTTCTTGGTTTACCTCTCTCTTTTCCTCCACATATGATCATTTGTTTTGTTTCTTAAATTCCACATATGAGTAAAATCATATGGTATTTGTCTTTCTCTGACTGACTTATTTCACTTAACATTATACTCTCTAGCTCCATTCATGTCATTGCAGATGGCAAGATTTCATTCTTTTTTATGACTGAGTAATATTCCTGTGTGTGTGTGTGTGTGTGTGTGTGTGTGTGTCTCCCTTATCTCTTCATCAATTGATGGACACTTGTGCTGCTTCCATATCTTGGTTATTATAAATAATGCTGCTATAAAAATAGGGATGCATGTATCCTTTTGAATTAGTGTTCTTATGTTCTTTAGGTAAATACCCAGTAGTGCAGGAGTGTGATTGCTGGATCATAAGGTACTTCTATTTTCGACTTTTTGAGGAGCCTCCATACTGTCTTCCAGAAAGGCTGCACCAGTTTGCATTCCCGCCAGCAGCACACGTGTGTTCCTTTTTCTCCACATCCCTGCCAACACCTGTTGGTTCTTGTGTTCTTGATTTCAGCCATCCTGTCAGCTGATATCTCATCGTAGTTTTGATTTGCATTTCCGAGATGATAAGTGATGATGAGCATCGTTTCCTGTGTCTGTCGACCATCTGGATATCTTTTCTGGAGAAATGTCAGTTCTTGTCTTCTGCCCATCTTTTAATTGGATTGTTTGTTTTTTGGGTGTTGAGTTTTATAAGTTCCTTATATATTTTGTATGGAAACATTTTTAAAAACAGTCTTATTGATATATAATTCACATGCTATAAAATTCCGTCATTTAATCTGTGCAATTCATTGGCTTTTAGTATCTTCATGGAATCATGCATGGAGCATCCAAATCAATCTAGAACATTTTTATTGCCATGAAAAGAAACGCCACACCACTTAGCTATTGTTCTTGAATTTCCCATTTCTTCACCCAAGACCTAGGCAACTAGTAATCACTTTGTGTTTCTATAGATTTACCTATTCTAGACTTTTCCTATCAATGGAATCATACAATATGTGGTCCTTTGTGTCTGGCTTCTTTGACTTTGCATAATGTTTTCAAAGTTAGTCTATCTGTAGCATATATTAGTACTTCATTTCTTTTTATGGCCAAATAATATTCCCTTTTATGGCTATGCCCCATATTGTTTATCCATTCATCAGTTGATGGACATTTGAGTTGCTTTGAAGAGGCAATAATCCTTTATTTTGTTAAGACTGAAATAAAACAAACCAGCAGGTAGTCTACTCCAATATATCGACAGTTTTAAAACATTGCCTTATGGCTTTTGATGGGACTGACTGATTCGGGCAAAAATATTCTGTAAAAATATTGACGACCTAAACAAATGTGATTAAGATTTAACCAAGGTTTATGAGAAATGATGCAGTACTACAGCTGTTGCCCGTCCCTATTCAGAGTTACACACAGCCCAGAATGTTTGTGGAAGCCTTCTCAACAATGCTCAATGATAAGCTGTTGCCTACAGATTATGTGAACTTAAAGACATGGGTGTTCTAGAAGACAGAATCAATTACCGCAATAACAATGTAAAAGCTTTCACCATGTATGTCCAACACTGGACTCTGACACCATTTACATTATAAATGTATTCCGTTGAGGCGAGAGAATTCAGAGCACCAGTCTGAATGTCATATATGTGCTTTTTTACAAATCGTCTCCATTTCTACTTCCTCCTTCACCTAGGACAAACTACAGGTAAGTGCACAGGCTCTGCAGATGGGTCTAACAAGTCTTTGATGACGCTAAAGGGGGCAGATTTCTCTAGTGTGTAGCCACCATCCCCAGATTGAGACTTGGGAAGCAGAAGTATAGCAGTGAGACAGAGTGAAGCTGACATGTGTTGAGAAGCTGGGGTAAGAGACCGGTGGAAAGAGATCTGAAAAAATTTTCATCTTTGTTTCAGGGAGTTTCTGAGACCAGTATGCTTTCTGCCGTTTCAATAGTTGTGTTAAACTTTTCCTTTCATCACGAAGGATATCAGACCTTAATATTTTTCTAATAAATCTATCTTTTTCAGACTAGTTTGTTTGTTTGAAACCATAAGACTCAATGCTTGCATGATTATTGCCATATGTATATATATATTAGGCAAGAAATAGGAGGTTTCTCTTCCTTAACAATTTGTTTAATATGTTCCCATATTATTTCTAGGGATCTTACACATATGAAATTTCACTTTATATTTACTTTCATTTACATGTGACTCTTTTATTTGGCAGTGCCGTGGAATTCTTTCTATGTTAAGATATATAAAATGTACCCCATCTTAAAAAATTTTTTTTCAATGTTTATTAATTCCTGAGAGAGAGCACGAGCAGGAGAGGGCCAGAAAGAGAGGGAGACAGAGAATCCGCAGCAGGCTCTGTGCTGTCAGCACAAACCTCGTTGTGGGGGTCGAACCCACAAACTGTGAGATCGTGATCTGAACCAAAGTTGGATGCTCAACTGACTGAGCCACCCGGACATCCCATAACCCATCTTTTTAATAGGTGCATAAAAGTCCACTGTATGGTGTGCCCCAACTTATTTGACTAAGTAGTTGATGAATATTCAAAAGATATTCCCAATTTCATAAGTATTACAAGACAAAGCTATAAAATTCTTTCATCATTTATTAATTCAGCAATATTATCATGCCCATACGATGTGCCTCTTTGCCAGGCACGGTAATTTCTGCAGTTCCTTTTTGTGCGGAGGAGAAGAGAAACAAGCAAACAAATAAATGTGGACTAAATAATTTCACCTACTAATAAGTTCTGTGAAGAAAAATAAACATGGATATTTGATAATGAAAGTGTGGGGGGGAAAAATAGAATGAAAGTGTGGATGTAGAGCTTCTTTATGTGGAGGATCTCAGCTGTTTCTAAAGGATGCCATTTGACCTAAATTCTGAGTGATACAAAGGAGCCAGCTGGGCGAGATCATGGCAGAGGGAGCACCAAGACCAAATGTCGTCAGGCAGTAAAGATTTGGCAGTTAAGAGAAAAACAAATGAGGCCAGTTTATCAGTCACACTTGTTAATTACAATCAGTAGAAACCAATGTAACAATTCAAGGAGAAAAAGAATTCACTGAAAAATACTGGGCAACTCACAACCTCTGGGATGACCAGAGAACCAATCTTGGAGACTCTGACAAGACAAACTCTCAAAATCCCGTCACAGAACTGGTGTAGTGGGAACGTTGCTGTTATGACCGCTGGTTGTAGATGCTGTGACTTGCACCAATGACAATATTACCGCTGCGGGCTCTGAAATTCAAACCTACTTGTCACCATCCCCCTACCTTTTTTTGCAGTACATGTGTAATTTACAGCCTGCAGAAGTGACTCACTAATGTAGACCTCATATGTGTGTTTTTGCACATTTATATGGATACTTCTATAGACTAAATTCATAGGAGTATTGGATTTAAACATAAGCACATCAATTTTTTCCTAATAATTGTATTCCCTAAAATGTGATAGTAATTTACACTGCCACAAGCAGCATATGAGAATGTCAGTTTCCCCAGATTTATGTTTTAGAGCAGTTTTGTAAAGATAGACACATCCGGACTTGATTCTGGCTCCATGACTTTGTACTTGTGTGTCATTGGGCAAGTTAGTCCATTCTGCGGGTTTCATTTACCTTGTATATACAGTATGGAAATGATGACCATGTTGCTAAGACTGTTGTCTCCTAATATTCATTCTCCCCTTCTATAATCATAAGTCTCCAAATTTTTTTGTTTTTGTTTCTCATAATTCTTTTTTTAACGATTTATTGTCAAATTGGTTTCCATACAACACCCAGTGCTCATCCCAACAATTGCCCTCATCCGTGCCCGTCACCCACTCTCCCCCCTCCCCTACACTCCTCAACCCTCAGTTTGTTCTTAATATTTAAGAAGACTCCAATTTTTAGTTAGATCCAGAGATGCCCAGAATCAGTCCTAAGTTACTAGTTTTTCTTAGTCATGGCCAACATCAAAATCTGCAGAATGTGTGTCAGTTCTTTGTAAGAAAATACTGGAAATAATAGGCACTTTTTTGATTTGTTTTGTTTATGTATTTATTTTCAGAGAGAGAGCATGAGTAGGGGAGGGGCAGAGAGAGAGGGAGAGAGAGAATCCCAAGCAGGCTCCTCACTGACAGTGCAGAGCCCTATGCAGGGCTAGATCTTACAAACTGTGAGATCATGACCTGAGCTGAAATCAAAAGCTGGACACTTAACTTAATGAGCCACCCAGAGGCCCCTAAAATAGGCACTTTTTAAAGAAATTATATGTTATAACCATTCTTTATGATACAGAGGAGAACACTGTGTGGAAAACTCAGATATTTATGCTTCTGGGTTAACTGACTATTCTCAAATAGTCAGACACTGAATGTGAAGAAAAGTTTTAAATATCTTAAATGATTTATTTTGCTTACATATCCCTTGTATATATATTTTCATATATGGACAGAAGTGGTATATAATTCAATTCATGTCTAAATTAATCAAAAAGTTTGATTTTAATAAACATACAATAAAAATTCTAAGTGATAAGAAAGTATTGTCACAATTTAATTGGAAATGTTTTTTTGTATTCTTAGATTCCATTAAAATATAGACAGTAATGGTCTCAAATGTTCATTCTTACTTTTTCCTATAGTAACAGAATTCTCAAATTTAATAGGACATAGGACTACCAAAAATAAAGATTCAGGCTCCATTGCAATTAGATCTGGTCAATGAGACATGAGCATAAGAGATGTGTGCAAATCTCAAGTCAGGGCAGCATGGTACTGGCACAAAACAGACACATAGATCAATGGAACAGAACAGAACACCCAGAAATGGACCCACAATTATATGGTCAACTAATCTTCGACAAAGCAGGAAAGAATATTCAATGGAAAAAAGACAGTCTCTTCAACAACTGGTTTTGGGAAAACTGGACAACAACATGCAGAAGAATGAAACTGGACCATTTTCTTACACCATATACAAAAATAAATTCAAAATGGATGAAAGACATAAACGTGAGACAGGAAACCACCAAAATCCTAGAGGAGAACACAGGCAGCAATGTCTTTGACCGTGGCTCTAGCAACTTCTTACTAGACACATCTCTGGAGGCAAGGAAAACAAAAGCAAAAATGAACTATTGGGATGTCATCAAGATAAAAAGCTTCTGCACAGTAAAGGAAACAATCAATAAAACTAAAAAGCAGCCTACAGAATAGGAGAAGATATTTGCAAATGACATAGCTGATAGAGGGTTAGTATCTAAAATCTATAAAAACTTACCAAATTCAACATCCCCCAAATAAATAATCCAGTTAAGAAATGGGCAGAAGGCATGGACAGACATTTTCTAAAGAAGACATCTAGGTGGCTAACAGACACATGAAAAGATGCTCAATATCATTCATCATCACGGAAATGCAAATCAAAACCATGATGAGATACCACCTCACGCCTGTCTGAATGGCTAAAATTAACAACACAGGAAAAACAAATGTTGGCAAGATGCAGAGAAAGGGGAACCTTCTTACACCGTTGTTGGGAATGCAAACTGGTGCAACTACTCTGGAAAACAGTATGGAGGTTCCTCAAAAAGTTAAAAACAGAACGACCTCATGGCCCAGCAATTGCACTACTGAGTATTTATCCAAAGGATACAAAAATACTGATTCAAAGGGGCACATGTTTTAGGAGTGCTATCAACAATAGCCAAACTATGGAATGAACCCCAAATGTCCATTGACTGATGAATAGATAAAGAAGAGGTTGTATGTATATATACAATGTAATATTACTCAGCCACGACAAAGAACGAAATCTTGCCATTTGCAATGACATGGACAGAGCTAGAGTGTATTATGCTAATAGGAATAAGTCAGTCAGGGAAAGACAAATACCACATGATTTCACTCATATGTGGAATTTAAGAAACATAACAGATGAATATAGGAGAAGGAAAAAAAAGAGAGAGGGAAGCAAACCATAAGAGACTTTTAATGACAGAGAACAAACTGAGGGTTGATGGAGGAAGGTAGGTGGGGATGGGATAAATGGATGATGGATATTAAGGAGGGCACTTGTTGTGAGGAACACTGGGTGTTGTATGTAAGTGATGAATCACCATATTGTAACCTGAAACCAATTTTACCATATATGTTAAGTAACTAGAATTGAAATAAAAAGTGAAAAGGAAAAAAAAGAGGAAAAGTTGTGCCCTTTCCTTCTCCCTCTCCCATCCTTACTGATAAGAATCAAGATAGAGTGATGAATCACGTGAGGTCATAAACCAAGGGTAGCAAACTAGAAATGACTGAGCAATGAGACTAAACGAGCTAAGTTCTGTGACACTGTAAGTCACCATACCAATCCTACATTGCTTAAATCTATGTTGTTACATAAGAGAGAAATAAAGTCCTATCAAGTATAGAGTATCTCAGATCTCTATAACAGGAGACACCCGACATTCTAGAGTGGAGACAAGCCGTCCCCTCTGTGCCCTGTCTGAATTTGTGAACAACAAAATCTGTAAACATAGAAATTGGTGTTTTTGTAACATTACATTCTGGGGTAAATTTTTCACAGTCATAACAACTGAAACATATCAGTATGGTAGATAGTATATACAGGAAAAGATGCAAGGGAAGTAAAAGCATTTTGTTATTTTCATCAAATATTGATGAACTCTAGACATGACAGAAAAAGGAATAAATTTAATGAAGTGTCCGACAATTGAGGATAGTTATTAAATGAAAAGATGCAGATTTAATTTTTTAAAGTGTATTTATTTTGAGACAAAGGGGGAGAGAGAGAGTGTGTGGGAGAAAGGGGCAGAGAGAGAGAGAGAGACAGAGAAAGAGAGAGAGAGAGAGAGGGAGAATCCCAACCAGGCTCCATGCTGATTGATGCAGGGCTCGATCTAATGAACCATGAGATTATGACCTGAGCTGAAATCAAGAGTCCAATGCTTAGCTGACTGAGCCACCCAGGCACTTCCAGATTTAATTTTTTAAAATCGGTTTTATTCTGTTTATGAGAGACATCTGAAAAAAAGTCATAATGAAAGGTTAAAAGTGAAGAAATACGAATAAATATATGAGGAGATCTAATCTAGTAAGATAGATATCTAGAAAGATAATATCAGACAAAGTAGAGTTTAATGTGAAGTTATTAACAACAAAAGAGACAATTTATTAATGATAAAAGTAATAATCCATTGTCAAAATCATGACCTTTGCTTTGTCCGACTTTGTAACATAAATGTAGAAAAACCAATATAATAAAGGGAAAGAATCGGCAATTTCAAACCACAGATAATGAGGTAACATACTCTGTTTCAGAAACTGCTCAACCAGATAAAAAAGTTACAAAAGTGTTTATCTAAATTTATATGTAAATTTAAATAAATATAATACTTTGCATCCAACATAGAAAATGTATTCTTTTCAAGCATACACAAAATATTTACAAAAATCATATATTGAGACACAACAGAATCTTCAACAAACACTTTAAAAACTGATAATATAGAGACTGTGTTCTCTGACCAACATGAAATAAAAATAAAAATCAATTCAAAAAAAGATAGTTTAAAAATTAATTTAGAGAGGTTAGCTTAGTTGGATTAGCCTCCGACTCTTGATCTCAGTTCAGGTTGCGATCTCACTGTCTGTGAGATCGAGCCCCACGTCGTGCTCTGCACTGATGGTGTGGAGCCTGCTTAGGATTCTCTCTCTCCCTCTCGCTCTGTCCTGTCCCTGCTCTCTTCTCAAAATAAATAAATTTAAAAAGTTAGTTTGGAAAACAAAAATCCTCACTTCTAACTCAAGGTCCAAATAAGATTGCAAAATGGAAATTTTAGAAATGGAAGATAATGTAATCACTACTTATAAATGAATAGTGTGAGATACAGCTAGCTAAAATGGAGCTTAGAAGGAAGTTTATAGTCTTTATATATTAGAAATATGAAAAATAAATACAGTAAGCACTTAATTCACAAAACTAAAAATAATTTAGAGTTAACCCAGAGAATATAGAAAAAAAGCATAATTTAATTATTTAATAAAATAATAGGAGAAAAAATAGTATCACCAGAGGGTTTTTTTTTAATATTAAATAGATCAATATAAAAAGGTATAGAAAGAGAGAGAAGGAAACAATAAAGGATTTAGCTCCTAGGAGAGAAATTTGAATGGCTATATTCAATAAATTTATAAAACTTACCTGAAATATATTATTTTCTAGGAAAATGTAAATTAAAAAAGCTTTAAAAACCTGGTCAAATAATCATTCAAAAATCATAATTAGTATTAAAATTTCTACTCTCTACAATAAAGATGCCATCTCTAGATAGGTTTATAAGTAGTTCTGACAAACTTTCAAAGAACAACTAATTATCTTATACAATCTGTTGAAAACATTGCTTAAAAAAAAAAAGAAGAAATTACTCAATACTCATAAGGCCAAATAAATTCAAGGAAAAAATTATAGGCAAATTTCATTTTTGAGCATGGATATAAACACACTATACCAACAAACAGAGTCAAACGACATACTAAAATATACACCCAGACTAAGTTTACTTCATAAATTCAACAGTGGTTCAACAGTTAAAAACGCTATCAGTGTAACTCACCATACTAACATATCAAATTAAAAATATGACCAGTCAGTAAGTGAGGGAAATTGTTTGATGATATTCAAAATCTATTCATGATTAAAAAAAATGATAACCCTTTAGCAAACTAGGATAAAGAGGTAACTCCTTGGGGCGCCTGGATGACTCAATCGGTTGATCCTGATTTTGGCACTGGTCATGATCCCAGGGTTGTAGGAATGAACCTTGCATCAGGCTCCACGCTAAGCATGGAGCCTGCTTAAGACTCTCTTTCTCTCTCCCTCTGCCCCTCTTCCCTGTTCATGCTCTCTCTCTCTTTCTCTCTCTCTCAAATTAAAAAAAAAAAGGTAAATCTCTAACGTTGTAACAGATGTCAATGCAAACCCCCCCAAAAAACATATTAATAAATACATTTAGAAGTATTTTCATCCAAGTTAAGACACAGTATGGATGCATGGATTTTTTTTTTTAATGTTTATTTATTTTTGAGAGACATAGAGGCACAGGTGAACAGGGGAAGGGCAAGGGAGACACAGAAGCGGAAGCAGGCTTCAGGCTCTGAGCTGTCAGCACAGAGCCCGACGTGGGGCTCGAACTCACAGACCGCGAGATCATGACCTGAGCTGAAGTCGGCCGCCCAACCGACTGAGCCACTCAGGTGCCCCTGGATGCATGGATTTTTAATTAATTAATTAATTGATTGATTAATTAATTTCTTACCACTACTACTCAACATTCTCCTGGAGACCTTAGCCATCTTCAGATTGCCTTCACATGCATTTAAGATTCTTCCAGGTCTTTCTGGCCTGACAGCTCCTTTCTTTTTATTGCTAAATAATATTCTACTGCATGAATGTGCTATGGTTTGTTCATCACTTATTCACCTTCTGAAAGACATCTTGGTTGTTCCCATTTTTTGGCAATTGTAAGTAAGGCTGCTATATAGACATTCGTGTGTAGACTTTGTGGGACCATAATTCTTCAATTCATTTGGGTAAATACCTGAGGAAGGCAATTCCCAAATTGTGTTGTAAGACTATGTTTAGCTTTGTCAGTACCTGCCAAATAGTCGTATACAGCCCTGTACCATTTATATTTCCATCAGCAATAAATGAGAGTACCTGTCTCTCCACATCTTCCCCAGTATTTGGTGCTGTCAGTGTTTGGATATGAGCCATTCTAATAAGTGTGTAGGGATCTCTTATTTTGTTTTAATTTCCATTTCCCTAATGATATATGATGTCGAAAATATTTTCATATGCTTATTTGTCATCTGTATATCTGCTCTGGTGAGGTATTTGTTCATATTTTAGCTCTTTTTTTTTACTTGTTTCTTTTCTATAAAACCAACTTCTATAAAATTTTTTTGGCAAATATTTTGCAAAGATTTTCTCCCAGACTGTGGATTGTTTTTTCATTCTTTTAACAGGATATTTTGCAAGACACTAAATTTTAATGAAGTCCAACTTAATCAATTTTTTTCTTTTATGGAATGCTTTTGTTGTTGTATCTAAAAAGTCATTGCCATCTTCTAGAGTTTTTATACTTTTGCAATTTACATTTACATCTATTCTCCATTTTGAGTTGTCGTTGTAAAAGTTGTAAGCATCATTGAGGCTAAAGAACTGAAGAGAGATTCAGCAGCTGCAGGGCACTAGGGAGACAGGATGGAGTTAGAGATTGCTAAAGGTAGAGAAACTGTCTAAATACCAGAGACCTTTAGAAGAAGCCACAGAAAAGCCATATCTAAGAAGAAGTCATGGCAAAAAAGTAACTCATCTTTAATAAAGCCTAAAAGCAAGAGTAAACAGGATTAAGATGATCCACTTGCACTCTATCTGTCCGTCTAAGTTAGAAGACAACTTAACTGGCTCAAGACAGAGATAGTGTCTTTCGAAACCTTTACATTTTTAATACACCATGCCTGGCATCCACTAAAAATGATTAGGCATGCTGTAAAAAGGTCCACATAACCAAGAAACATATTAAAAGCAGATACTAGAAATATCCCCACAGATGATTCATATATTGGAGTTATCAGACTTAAAATAACAATAATTAATATAGTTAAGAACATGGTGAAACATATGGAGAATTTCAACTGATATGTAAAGCCTATTGAAAAGATTGATTGGTGATCTGGACCTGAAAGAAATTATAACTAAAATTAAGAAATAAATGCATGCCTTTAATAAGAGATCAAACACAGGTTAACTAGAAGACGTGTAAGTAGAAAGTAGATAAGTAGAAAGTATCAAGATTAAAGTATAAAAAGAAAAGAATGAAGAACACAGAACAAGGATGAGAATATATAGAGCATGGTGAAGTATTCTAACTATGTGCAAATCTCAGAAGGGAAGGAGAGAATAGAATAGTGGCGATGCTTCAGAACATAATGCCTGAGATTTCTCCAAAACTGATATAAATGATCAAACCACATATAAGAAGGTGCAAGAATCCTAGGTAGAATAATCACAAAGAATATAATGCTTGGGATCGCCATAGTCAAAGACCCTCCCGCAGTCTCTCCCCCCTTCCACCCCGCCCGCAAGAATCATAAAAGCAAGCTGAGAAAAATAAGATGTTATTTTCAAAGGAGCAGCAGAGCAACAAATGACTTTTCACGGGAATCGATGGAAGTCAGCAGGCAACAGACTGATACCTTTAAGTTGTTGAAACTATCTATAAACTATGCTAGAATTCGAGGAGCACCTGGGTGGCTCAGTTGGTTCAGCAACTAACTCTTGCTTTCGGCTCAGGTCATGATCTCATGGGCTCCTGAGTGTGAGTTTGAGCCCAGCATCAGGCTCCACGCTATCAGCGCAGAGCCTGCTTGGGATTTTCTGTCTCCCTCTCTCTCTGTCTCTTCTCTGCTCACTCTCCCTCTCTCTCAAAATAAATAAATAAAACATTTTAAAAAATTATGATAGAATTCTATAACCAGCAAAAATATACTTCGAAAGTAAAGTAACAAAGTTACCAAAATAAGGACTTTTTCAGCAGCTCACCTCCCTCACCAAAAAAGCTGAGAGCTTGTATCATGGGCAGACTTTTGCTAAAAGAGATACTTAAGGTGTTTGTTCAGAGAAAAGAAAAATGGCCGAGATGGAAGAACAGAAATGCAGAAAGGAATAATAGTGCCGAGAAGGATAAACATGTGGCTGTGTAAAAGTGAGTGTTGCCTTTACAAAATGATAATAATAATTCTTTCCGTTTAAAATAGATCGAGAATGAAAACTATGACAACAAAGTGATTTAAAATGTCTAAAGTTCTTTCATTGTTTGCGATGAGGTAAAAATCACTAATTTCTGAGAGACTCTAATCTGTCCAGAGTGCATAATGTAATCTCTGTGGTAAACACTAAATGACTGAGTAAAAGCTGCATAATCAGGAAGCAATAAGAAAAAATAAAGAATAAAATACTAGACTCATTTAAAAGAGGAAAAGAAGTAGTAAATGCATTAGTAAACCATGAGATAAGTCAGAGGAAAGCATCAAGAATGAGGTACAGAGGGGTGCCTGGCTGGGTCAGTCGTTAGAGTGTGTGACACTTGCTCTCAGGATCACAAGTCTGAGCCTCACATAGGGTGTAGAGATTATTAAAAAAATAAAATCTTTAAAAGAAAGAATAAGGTACAGAAAGGCGAAAGGGAGCAAATGTATAGAAGAGTTAGGAGACATAGTAAATAAAGCAAAAAGGTATTACATATTGTCTAATATATGTGTAATTGTGGTTGTAATTCCAGAAAGAGAGGTAGGAGAGAAGGTGATAGAAACAGTGCTTGAAGAGATCACAGCTGAGATTGTCCCAAGGTGAAAAGCGCTCCCCAGCCTCAGAGCAACCTCCGCTGATTTCCACCTTCCGGTATTCTCCTCCCGTGTGTAGCTTCCTCCCCAATGTAGAGGGCTTAGCTGTATAACAATGAGACTGTGGAAATGAGGGAATGCGACTTCCAATGCGAGGCCATAAAAGAGATGAGCTTTCTCTCTTGCTCTGTCAGATCGTTTTCTCGGAGAAACTACCATATCTTGAAGACCTCGAGCAGCCCTATGGAGAGACTCATGTAGCAAGGAACTGAGGTCCACTCCCAGCAACCAGCGTATGCGCTTGTAAGCTACCTTGGAAGCAGGTCTTCTAAGACTCACTAAACCTTCAGATAACACCCCTCCCGCTGAGATCTTACATGTAACCTCAGGAGAGACCCTGAGTCAAATCCAGTAAGGTAAACCACTTCCAGATTTCTCACCCACATGAGCTATATGAGATAATAAATGTTGATTGAATTATGCCGCTACGTTTGGGGTGATTTGCTATGCACAAACAAACAACAAATAGAGATAGCTGAGCCTGGAAGGGGAGTCTTGCTAGAACGAAAACATAAAATATGGAGCAACTCTGGAACTAGGCAGTCAGTGGTACCTGCATTAGGGAAAGCGTGAAGACCCTTTATGTGTTTGTTAAAGAAGCCTAATGGCCTTCCAGAAGACAGCAGGTGAGGACTTAAATGAAAGTGAGAAAAAAGTCTCCTGAGTGTTGAAAAAAGTAGATCCTAGTTGTTTGGAAACAAAGTTTAGCAAACAGTTGCCTATAATAACATGGAAGCTAGAAAGTGATCCAGCTAAGGAGAATTTTCAGGCAAACTATTGAGAATGCCTTATTTCTTCTTTCTTCTTTCTTTTAAAAAATCGTTTATTTATTTACTTCTTTATTTATTTATAATTTATTGTCAAGTTAGCTAGCATACAGAGTATACAGTGTGCTCTTGGCTTTGGGAGTAGATTCCCATGATTCATTACTCACTTATAATCAGCATCCAGTGCTCATCCCAACAAGTGTCCTCCTCCATGCCCATCACCCATTTTTCCCTCCTGCTGCCCTCCCCATCAACCCTCAGTTTGTTCTCTGTATTTAAGAGTCTCTTATGGTTTGGCTCCCTCTCAGTTTGTAACTTTCTTTTCCCCCTTCTTTTCCTCCTTGGTCTTCTGTTAAGTTTCTCAAATTCCACATATGAGTGAGAACATAGGATATCTGTATTTCTCTGACTGACTTATTTCACTTAGCATAATACCCTTCAGTTTCATCCAAGTTATTTCAAATGGCAAGATTTCATTCTTTTTCATTGCTGAATAGTATTCCATTGTGTGTGTGTGTGTGTGTGTGTGTGTATGTATGCATGTATGTGTATATATACAATATACACATATAATAATATGGTGTGTGTGTGTGTGTGTATATTATTATTCTTTTATATTCTTTTTCCATTATCTTTTTCCATTCATCAATTGATGGACATTTGGGGTCTTTCCTTAATTTGGCTATTGTTGATAGCACTACTATAAACATTGGGGTATATGTGCCCCTATGAATCAGCACTCCTGTATCTTTTTTCTTATAGTAAAATATAACAGGGGAGACATAAGCCAAAGGTAAACTATTTTTAAAAAGTGGGGGAGAAGAGTCAGAATTCATTGATTAAAAAATTCCCATCCTCTCCAAATGACACCCTTTGACTACTTTCATCTATTTCATCCAACCCCTGATTCCTATCTTCTACAATCACAATACATTGTCTGTATCTGTGAGTTTGGTGGATTTTTTTTTTTAATTTCCACATGTAAATGAAATCGTGCAGTATTTGTCTTTCTCTCTCGGACTTATTTCACTTAGCATAATGCTCTCGAAGTCCATCCACGTTGTCACAAATAACAAGATATCCTTCTTATGGCTGAATAATATTGCACTGTATATGTATACCACATTTTCTTTATCCATTCATCCACTAATAGATACTTAGGTTGTTTCCCTGTCTTGGTTATTGTACATAATGCTGCAATGAACATGATGGCGAAGATATATTTTTGAGTTAATATTTTCATTTCCTTCAGATAAATTCTCAGA
Organism: Paguma larvata; assembly: GCA_030068075.1. Lineage (NCBI taxonomy): Eukaryota > Metazoa > Chordata > Mammalia > Carnivora > Viverridae > Paguma > Paguma larvata. The sequence continues at coordinate 46,031,214 of CM057837.1, read as the reverse complement.
AGAGGAATTGATGGATCATATGGTAGTTCTATATTTCATTTTGGGGAGAACCTCCATAGCTGCTTTCTACAGCGGCTACACCAATCACATTCCCAACAACAGAGCATAAGTGCTCTCCTTTCTCCACATCCCCACATAATTCTTAAACAACATAAAAAGGCCCTAACTCTAAAATTAGACTAGATTAAAATTTAAAAGTTCTGTTCATCAAAAGATACCACTAAAGGAAATCCTACCATTTGTAACCACATGTATGAACCTGAAACACATTATGCTAAGTGAAATAAACCAGTCACAGAAGAACAAGTACTGCATGGCTCCTCTTATGTGAGACGCCTAAAACAGTCAAGCATATAGAAGCAGAGAGTAGAATGGTGGTTACCATGGGTCGAGGGGAGTTGTTCAATGAGTATAAAGTTACAGTTATTCAAGATGTGTAAATTCCAGAGATCTGCTGTGTAACATAGTGCCTATAGTTAACAGTATGGTAATAAAAATTTGTTGGGAATGGATGTCATATGAAGTGTTCTTACAACAAAACAAACAAATCAAAAAAGAAACACAAAAGAAACACCTTTTAAGATGTGGAAATGTTTATTGCTTTGATTGTGAAGATATTAACATGAGTGTATACATATGTCCAAACTCACCAAATTCTATACATTGAGTGTAGTTTTTTGTATACCAGTTATACTTCAATAAAGCTGTAAAAAAAGGGAGATTGAAAACAATCCATCAAGGATGAGAATATATTCATGACACATTAAATCTACAAAGATCTCATATCCAAAATGCTGTGTCTAAAGAACTCTTCTAAATCAATAAGACATACAACCAAATAGAAAAATGGGCAAAAACTTAGACACCTCACAAAAGAGAATCCAGCTAGACAATAAATATATATATAAAGGTGCTCAATCTCATTATAAAAGAGTAGAATACAAATTCAACCACAATGACAAGTATTAGTGTACATATGAAACCACTAGTATATGTGTATATATATATATATATATATATACACACTAGTATATATATACATATACACATATCATATATATATATACATACACACACTCACACACAATCATATGATGTAGCAGGTCCACTCCTAGGCATATATACAAGGTAAATATGTGCATATGTGCAACAAAAGGCATGTATAAGAATATTTATAGCAACATTGTTTGTGATTATCCCATGTTGGAAGCTAACTGTCCATCAGCAAGAAGGATAAATATATCATGATATATTCATACACTATAATACTTTACAATTATTTAAAAATTACTATCTATTACTATGCAAGAAAATGGATGACACCCTTGCATGAGTAAGTACATCCAAGTACACATCATCATACTATCTGATGTCATTTATATAAGGTTGAAAAATGAGCTGAGCTAATTTATGGTGAATATAAGTCAGGAAAGTGATTAGCTCTTGGTAGGGGAGAGTGTGTAGACATTGGGAGAGGGTATGAGGGGGTTTCTGTGGTACTGACAATGATTTTTTTTTACATCTATGGTGATTATACAGGTGTTTTTGCTTTGAGAAAATTCAGTACACTATACATCTGTGATTTTTCTACTACTCTGTATTAGAAAAAGCATTTCATTGAGACATTTTGAATGAACTCACTCTTCCTAAGACAACAACTACAGAAAGATACCAGTTCTCCGGAGCCATGTTATAGCGGATGCCCTGACAACAATTGCTGGCTCTGCTACTTGCCTGTCCCTGGGGAGTCATGTTTTCCCTGGTGTCCAGTTGAGTTTCTTACTTTTCCACCAGATCAGCAATATTTTTAAAATGTTTTTGAAATTGAGATAGCATTTTTCAGGACAGGGAGATATTTCTCTACACAGATAATTTACAAAAAAAATTTCAGAAGATGTTAAATCATTTGAATTCAGAATTCTATTTTCCCTGAAGGCAGATTCAATATTGCTTTTATGAAAATGGTGGTGCTTCTTCTAGAAAAGCTGGCCATTGAAATATTATTCTATCAAAATACAACTCTTACCACAAATGTGACTATGGAGCTTATGGTAAAAACACTAGCTCTGCAAAAATCCTCTTTCCAGACATAGACGTGGCATTAAGATACTGAATTAAACGAATGTTTGTGTTATCTCCGTATTCCTCCAGAGGAGAAAGGAAAAGTTTCTATTTTAAGATTATTTATTACTCCAGGTCAAAGACTTTTCCTAACCACCAGAATATGAACAGGGCAGCATTAACATGGATATAGATAGTTTTCTGTGGACTCTTATTTACTTGAGATAAACTAAAGAATATTAAAACTTACTGGAAGTGTTTTCTTGGAAACAAAATGGTAACAATTTACTACAAAAGGAAAATACAATCTCAGAGTCATCAAATAGAGATGGAATTATATGGCCATGTAGGAAGACAGAAGAAAAGATTTGACATGACTTGCAGCTACCTTCTCACTATCTCCCCATCCTCATAGAAAATCAGAGATATTGAAACAGTTGGAAAAAATGTACACAAAATGTACCTACAACCTAATGATGTCACCATCGATGCATGGTTTTTAAGATTTCACTTTCCAAAAATCATTAAACATTACTTCATTCTCTATTTTTCATTTTAAATCACTCAAAAATGTATATTCAAATGATAGGCAGGTTTAATGTTAATATATTTTTTTAAATTGTGTTTTGCATGCTGTTTTATAACAGATGAAATATGTTTAATATTTCATTTTCCCGTTTTCAAAATTTCATTGATTTTGAAAGTTTTAAAGAAAATACTCATCCTATTATCCATATTTCAGTATTATGTGTAGTGAAATGCAACCCTGTTTATAGTGTCATTTTGTCTTGGTTTTGGAATCATTAGGTTGTACAGTATTGATTCTAGGAAATGTGTTAAGATGTTCTTTATGTCTTAAATTGTGGTCAAATTTCATAAATACTCCATTTGTCTCTTCTTAGCTTTAAATCCTGGAATGTAAAATTAGACCAACCTTGCTGATTTCAGTATTCAAATCTGCATCCAAACTAATTTCTTTTCTCCTTGCCCTATTAGTTTCTGATAGACATATATTAAAACCTTCTTCTATGACTGTGGATTCTTCAATGTTTTTCTTTTAATTGTTAGTTTTTTGCTTCATAAATTCCAATCTTCTGTTGTTAGGTATAAATTCCAATCTTCTGTTGTTAGGTATAAATTCCAATCTTCTGTTGTCCAATCCTATTGTGTTGCCTTCATGGTGGATTGTTCCTTTTGCTATTAATATGCAACGATTCTTTTAAATTTCTATATAGCTTCTCTTTTTAAATTCTATTTCAGACTCATTAATATTTTAAACCTGTCTTCCTTTAGTATTTTCTTAGTGTATCTTTCTATTCTTTACTTCCAAACTTTCTGTATGGTTTTGTTTTAAGTTTTCTCTTGCAAGAAGCATAGAGACAGTATTTATTTTTTGATGTATCCTGAAGATCTACCTTCCAGTATCTAAGTTTAATGTATTGAAATGATTATTGATATATTTGGATTTATTTTTACTTACCATAGTACTTGCATTTTCTATCTATCAACTTTTACCATTGTATCTTTTTTTTTTTTTTTTTTACTTTGGATTGAAAAAATTTACTGCCTTTTCTGATTCCTCTCTTGATTTGGAAACTATAGAATATATGTCTATTATTTTAATAGTAGCCCTTCATTTTTAAAGTATGTGTATATGTATAACATTTTCTGGCAATGTCTGTACTCAGTATTTCTATCTTCTGAACATAGCACGACCTTATTCACTGAATACCAAGCCTAACTCCAAACCCTGTAATTGTATAAATTTCCAGCTTCAACTTTTTTCAAAGATAAGAAAATTTTTTTGAAGAGTTCATTAATTTACAGCCATATTTTATAAGTTTCAGAACTCATCATTTTTGTTAAATCTCCTAACTTCCTACTAAGTTTATTTATCTTCTGGCTAAAGTTCATTCTTTTAATAGTACTTTTATGGAGGCTATCTGGGGAGTAGCTCAATCTTCGTATGATGGCAAATATCTTTATTTTGCCTCATTATAATAGTTTACCTGGTTATAAAGTCCTGGTTTGATAGTGATGTCTCTTAATACTTCAAAATATTAAGCTATTGTCTTATGGCATCTACCAAAGTATTGAAAACTTTGCTGTTAGTCTGTCGTTTATTCATATTTAGTCTGTTTTTTTTGTAACTGAAAATCTTAAACAATTTTCTCTGTACTTTTGGCATTCTTAAATTTCACTAAGGTGTGCCCAGGTATGTTTTTTCTTTATCCTACTGAGTGCTCGTAGTAGATTTTAAAATGAAGAACCCTTATTTTTCTTCAATTCAAAAAAATGGTCAGCTTGTGTCAGTTCAAGTGTTGCTTTTCCTCCATTGACACATTTGGATACTTCTGGTATTTTTCTAACAGATATATGTTGGAGACAATCTATCTCCCGTGTGTATGAACTGCTCTTTCATATATTTTAATGTATTTATCTCCCTTTGTTGCATTTTGGGAAAATTCCTCAGCGCTACCTTCACATTTATTTTCTTTTCTATTGTAGCCACTTTAGACTTTCCCCAGGCTGTCACACATTATTTCAAAGGCTATTCCAGGATTTCCTTACTGTATTTTTAATTGGTTCTTTTAATTAATTAACTAATTAATTAATTTTTTAAAATGTTTATTATTTTGACATAGAGAGAGACAGACAAAGAGTGAGCAGAGGAGGGACAGAGAGAGAGAGAGGGAAACACAGAATCTGAAGCAGGCTCCAGGCTCCGAGTTGTCAGCACAGAGCGCAACGCAGGCTCCAACCCACCAACGGGGAGATCAGGCCCAGAGCCTTAGTCACACGCTTAACCGACTGAGCCACCAAGGCACCCCTACGAGGTCATGACCTGAGCCAAAATTGGTCTCTTAACTGACTGAGCCACCCAGGCACTCTTTGCCTGTTCTTTTTAATAACATTATTTCTTTTTTCACCTTTGTGAGGCAGTTTATTTCCCTCCAGAGTGAATTTATGTTCTGAAGTTTGATTTTATAGGTTACCCTCATAGGATTAGATTACTTTATGCAATTTGGAATTTAATTTAATTCAGTGGGAAGTTTATCTTTTGTTTGTTATTCCCCTCTCCTCTCTCTCTCTCTTCCCTGTCTAGTTATTTTGAAGCTGTTTTTCTCAGCCTATTCCAGCCCATGGGTGAGCAAGATTTTATATTACAGATTGTAGGTCTTCTGTACTGGAGTCAATTGGGGCTCTCACAGTCCTCAATGGGTGATTTTGTTTTGTTCCTGGGACTTCCTGGACTTTCTAGTTCTTTCTCCTGACTTACATTTCCTATTTCCTAGTTTCTATATCTTTCTTTCTCGTGAAGAAGTAGTATTTTAGAGAAGCATTTCTTTTTTGGGAAAGGGTACAAGAGAGGTAAATTTTGGAGAATTTCCCTTTCCGAAAATGTCTGGAATCCACTTTCATGTTTAATTGATAGTTTGACTGATTATAGAACCCTGTGTGGGAAAAACTTTTTTTTTTAAGTATTTAGAATTTGGAGGTGTTACTCCATTGTGCTCTAGCGATCTGTGTCTTGTTGAGAGATCTGATTCTATTTTTATTCACAATCTTTTGCATGTGAATTGCGTTTCCTCTCTGAGAGATTTGAGGCTTCTTCTATCCTGGATTTTACTATGATATACCTTGGTGCGGTCATTGTGGCCGGCATTCGGTGAGTAAATTCAGGATGGAAATTCATGTCCTTCAGTTGGGATAAGTTTCTTGTATTACTTATTTAATAATTCTTTCTCATTTCTCTTTTTTCATTGTCTCCAGCTGATATTAATTGAATGTTGGATTTTAATTTTTTATGTTCTCTATTTTTTAATTCTGAGATTTTTTTCTATTTTGGAGAGACAGTTTTTATAATTTTATTTTCAAAACTATTTACTATTTTACAGCATACATTGAATTTTCAAGAATAGAACTACCTATGACCCAGCAATAGCACTGTTAGGAATCTACCCAAGAGACGCAGGAGTGCTGATGCATAGGGGTACGTGTACCCCGATGTTTATAGCAGCGCTTTCAACAATAGCCAAATTGTGGAAAGAGACTAAGTGTCCATCAATTGACGAATGGATAAAGAAGATGAGGTATATATACACCATGGAATACTACATGGCAATGAGAAAGAATGAAATCTGGCCATGTGTGGCAACATGGATGGAATTGGAGGGTATTATGCTGAGTGAAATATTATGCTAAGTCAGGCAGAGAAAGACAGATACCATATGTTTCCATGCATAAGTGGACTTTGCGAGACTTAACAGAAAACCAGCAGGGAGGGAAAGAGGGAAAGGGAAAAAAAAATGACACAGAGAGGGAAGGAGACAAAACATAAGAGACTCTTAAATACTAAGAACAAACCGAGGGTTGAGGGGGGTATGGGAGGTAGGGAGAGTAGGTGACAGGCACTGAGCAGGGCATGGGTTGGGATGAGCTCTGGGTGTTGTTGTACTAGAAACCAATCTGACAATAAAAAATTATTAAAAAAAATTTTTTTTCAAGAGCTCTTTCGTAGCCTCAGCCCCTTTTCACAGTATTTCTGTTCTTTCATAGATGCAATATCTTTTCTTATTTATCTGGGGATGTTATAGTTGCTTTTGTTTTATTTTGCTTTCTTCTCCTTGCTGTTATTATTATTATTATTTTTTTTTTACAAAAAACGGTCTATATTTTTTAGAGTCTTTTCTTGAATTTCTGCTTATCCTTGGCTCCTTAAAGTTTATTTTCAAAAGTGAGGCAATTAGGGACACCTGGGTGGCTCAGTCAGGTAAGCATTTGACTCTTAATCTCAGCTCAGGTCTTGATCTCAGAGTCTTGAGTTCAAGCCCTGCATAGGGCTCCACACTGGGTGTGGAGCCTACTTAAAAAATAAATAAAAGTGAGGTGATTAATTAAACATTTACTGGATTAGTTATTAACTAATGGGCTTTATTGTGGAGTCTGAGTTTTATCGGCAGAACCCTAAATGTTAATCTCTATGAGTATTTTTCTTGAATTCTTTCATTTCACCAGAGGGGAAAAAGGCAGTGGTATAATTTCATATTGGCATCTTTTTCATTTAAATCTTTCAGATCTTTGCCTGTGTCCTGAGAGCCAATTTGCATATCCCTAGTTTCTTGAGTTTGAGAAACATTGTCCATCTTGGTGACAGGATTAGTTGAAGTGAAGACCTATGCTCTGTGGACACACTTCTTACTCTCAGTTGACTTATTTGGTAAATGCAAAACTGTCTGTTGGGATAATGTCTTCCTTTTCTTTCTTTTTTAATGTTTTATTTTTGAGAGCAGGAGAGACAAAGCATGAGCAGGGGAGGGGCAGAGAGAGAGGGAGACACAGAATCTGAAGCAGGCTCCAGGCTCCAAGCTGTCAGCACAGAGCCCGACGCGGGGCTCGAACCCACAGACTGTGAGATCATGACCCGAGCCGAAGTCGGACGCTTAACCGACTGAGCCACTTGGGCACCCCAATGTCTTCCTTTTATATTGTGGTCCAGGTTTCCTCACCTGTTAGGAAATCTATGAAATAAAAAAAAACAGCTTGTTATAGGGTCTCCTTCAGCTTCTCTCTTCACTTTATGCCAACTTTAAAAATACTTTACCCTGGAAAATGTAGAAATATAATGCTGTAAGCAATTTTAAGTATATAAATATTGTAAGTATTAAATTTGTAGAATTCTACTGTTATTTCCCAGGTGGCAATTTACTTAATCCCAGAGTATAAATCATGATTGGTTTAACTCAATCACAACAACCTTGTTTTGCTTTGCCATTCTCTTTGTTTCTAAAAGGGATTATGTGACTCAGTCTTGGCCAATGAAACGTAAGAAGTTTTTTGGAAGAGATTTTTCTCCCTGATAAGAGAAGACAGAACTTTTTTGCTTCTGTCTTTTAATATTTTTACATTTTTCAATGATTTCTTGTTCTTGCTTTATATTCTATCTTCCCTTGTATCTTTAAATATAGTTAGCATGTTTATTTTACAGTTGAATCTGTTTTAATTATTCTTTTTCAGATGGTATATGTTATTTGGTTTGATATCTTTTTTTCTGTTAATTTTTCTTATGAGTCTTGGGAGCTTGCATTCCTCTTTCAGGTGATGTGTGTTTGGGTCAGATTGAAAACGAAGCCCTAGTTAATGTATGCCCATTAGCGTGTGTCCCTTGGTGTGTGAATTAACGTGAGAGGAGAGAAAGAACCCCAGAGCTGAGAGACCAAACGCCCAAAGCCACTGCCAAGCACTCTTGCCAGCCCACTCAGCCTGTTACATCACCGGCAACTTTTTCCTTCCTGTTGATTAGCTTTCAGTTCACCACAATAATTCTCGTGACTGCCTTTCTGTCTTACTCTTAAAGAATTATTTAGTTTCTCTGAGCAACAGCAAAGCAGGTCAAACATTTCTGAGATGAATCGCTCTTAATAGGTAAGAGTTCTATCAGTTTTCCTTTATCATTACAGTGTTAATTCAATTGTCACTAAATTGAGATATTTTTGACTGAAGAAGTAAGACCTAGGGAAAACAGGTCTTTTTTGGAGGGAAAACTGAGTTGCATGATCCCTCTATTCAACCTCATGCCTGAGGACAGAGGCAGGTATTTGTATCCTCTGGCACTAGAACAAGTATTCTGAAATATTTATTGAACTCTGGGCCACTTTCGTAATTGAGGTTGTGATAGTATCATCTACCGCCTCCATCTGTCTGAGGCAGTCTGAATCTATTCTCCTATCAATCCTGGCTCTGTTTTTGTGTCCACATGCTGTCTTCTGTGCTTGCAGCTCCCAGGTGATACCTTTCCACATACATCTATGATGTTTTAAAACAGAGCTTTTCCTTCTTTGCATTTAATACTTTCCTCTCTTAAACAAGTCTCTTCTGATGGCCGCATTATACTCTTAAGTCCCACTCCATCCTGCCTCTCCAGGGTTGCCTCACTGCCTTGGAGGGTCCTGATATCAACAGGAACAAGGCACGTACAACTAATTTCAAGGAGTTATTGGTTCTTTTCCATTTTATCATTGTTTCTCATTTACTCCATCAGGCATTCTAGGATATACTGCAAGGATTTATATATCCCTTACCTTCCACTCCCCAACAAACAACATTAACAAAACCTCAACATCAACATTAATACAATTTCAGGACCACTGAGGCACTGTAGATAGCGGTATTAAGGAATATGTTTATTTAAAACAAGAAAATCTGGGGTTTTGTTTTTGTTTGAAGGGAGAAGTTAGAAAAATTTGCTGGTGGATGCAACTTGGAAATTTTAGAGTATTGAGCCATATGATTTACTCTTACAAGTTCTTAAGTGGAATTTATTGCTATTAACATGGGCCAGTGTCACAGGTCTCACAGAAATTACAGTCACCCTTAAAAAATTTCCAAATTAATCAAATTAATTTACATAGTATTTAATCTCTACCAAACAAACAGCATGCACACGCACACATACACACACACAGTCCAAAAAAATGCCTTATACTTTTTTATTGTTTTAACATCAAAAAATGAATGTACTATATGAAAACATATACAAAATAGCATATATAACATATATGTGTACCAGATTTGTTCTTAAAAGAAATGTAATTAACAAGGATCACATTTCCTTTTCTTATTCCCCTAAGGACTTGAATTATCTGCACTACCTGTTCTCTTGTCCACAGGATACAGGGATTCTTAGAAAGAATTCGATGTGATTGGGGATAAGGAGAAATATCCTAAAATATTTAGGTAAGGCCAGTATAGTTTATATAGTTTAATGTCCTTCATTGGTGAATATAGTATCCACTGAAAGAACTAAGAAAGAGTGACTATATCTTTGGTAACAATTTAATAAAAATAGCAGCATACCTAAAGTCTTAAACATCTAGAAAGTATGAGTTGAGAGGAAACTGGCAGGGATACCTATCCTAAAAAGATCATCACCTGTTGTATCTGAAATTCCATTTTTGGAATTGCTCTGTTGAATCATTAAATCTTTTTGATATTAAGAATCTCCTATTGAATGAGTTACTCCTTGAGGGATCACCTCCTACTTAGTAGTAGCGCAGTTTCTAGCACATGGTAAGGGATTCAAGAACATATCTGCTGAATGAATACTAAATAACAACCATGCAGAGGACTTTAGGAAGGATAATACTTGAAGCTCATGCTCAACTAACACTTGTTTGATGGCTTGAAGAGAGTAATCAACCTATGGTATTCTTGACCAAAGAGTGGGACCATGTTAAGCTGGATTACCAGGTTCTTGGTATCTTTACTTTTCCAATTCTGGTTGCGCTGGATTATATTATTGGAAGTAGGGAGTCTGGGCTTGAGTTGAAAGATCAGCAAAAAGGAGACAGCCTTTTTCAGAGACTCTTACTCTTTAAATATAATTTATTCTTTAATTACAACCATAACAGTTATCTTTTATATACTATTATATAATACTTATGACATCCCGAGCTATCTAAAAGCATGCTGTTTTTGTAAATATACTGTATACATTTATATAAATATATGTATATATAGGCTTGTTGTACTTTCATTACGATATGGTGTTACCTATGATTCAAAGGTGTGAATCCTTAAAATGAAATGTAATTCCCACTTATATATTATTTTTAGGAGAAAATTTCACTGGCTTGAAGTGATCTGCTTCCTGACACAATGTCCGTTATTTATATGTTGAAAAGGGGAAAGAGGTTTGTAATTAAGGTGGAAACTTTGTGACTATCGCCTCCATCATCACTTCTACCATGTGTACTGTAGGTGTCATGCAGTTGATTTCTCTCTTCAATCTACCAACTGTTGTGTATTTCATAGTTCTGTGAAACTCAGAGGTTAAATGCCCTCAGCTAGTAAATAGCAGATTCAGGTGTTCAGAGGAATCAACAATTTACAGCATTAAATTAGGTACCCTATCCCCAATAACTATCCTTCTCAAGTACAAAATATTTTCTTAAGCTATGATTCCATTTTCTCTGCTTTGTGTTCTTTCTCTCTCTTTTAACATCTTCTTTCCTTCCTTTCTGTTTTACTCCTTTTTTTCTGTGCTAACCCGATGTTCATAATCCAAAAAAGGGGGAAGAAAGTGGGTGGAGGTTGTATGATATGGATGGAGGAAGAAAAAGAGGAAGGGAGAAGTTCGTGGCTGAATAATATCTTATTTACTTAAAAAAAAAAACCTACACATATTCCAATTCTTCCATGTCATATATACAGGTTTGCAATGTTTTTAGGTGAACATATATGTAGAAGTAAAAATGAAGTTATAATGCAAATACTGTGTAGGAGAGGGGTGCAATTTCTTAATTTGAAAAACAAAAAAAACAACAATTATATCAAAACTCTGTCACATTCTCAGCTATCATCTTTTTTGCTATTAAAAATAAAAAATTCTGATCCTTTCTTTACTCTGTGATGTGTGTGCCTGTGTGACTTGCATCCAAACGAAAACCAGAGAGAGGGGGATGATGTTTAATGCAAAATAAAATCCATTTTGTAAACATGTTCTTTATCTGATAATGGCCTCCTTTTTGGTATTTACAGATTTCTTCTTGTATATTTTATACAGATATATGAGTACAAGATATATAAGCACATTGCCTTTTCCCGGGGACATCGCAGAGACCAATAGCTACAGTGACAAGAAAGTTCATTAAGGGCAAGGAGGATTACTCAGTGTGGATTTTATTAAAGATTTTATTAAAGAAAATCTTGTGTTTGGCTACAGGTTGGCATTTTCAAAAGCATACTCTAAGACAATAAAAAATGTTTCCATTTACAAACACCGCATATGCTTCCTAAGAAAATGCAGAGCCCTAAAAAAACTGAAGACAACTCAATTGCAGTTTCATTTTTAATATTTTGATGTATCCCTCTGCCCCAATCGGATTTTTTTTTACAGTTTTTGCTATATATATATACACGAAAGTATATATTTGAAAGTTTATAATATGTAAAAAGTGAAATTAATAGGTTGGCTTTCAGAAATGCTCTACAAGAGACAAGAGGAACCATTCTGGCCTTTGGGAGAATCCCAATCACAATATTAATTGACATCTTTGTCCAGCCCAGTTGTGTGAGGTTGTAGGATTCCTTTAATGGGAATTAAAGCTCCCTTGTTGTAACCTCCCTTGCTGTAACGACAGTTTTCAGATCAGTTATTATATATGTGCACGTTTGGAGTTCAGTATGTCTTCCTGAGGGTCTTGGGCAGCTTCCTTCATTGATGTGGGCTGCAATGGCTGCTAAAACCTAGGAGTCAAAAGCAACGAGGGGAAGACGCCATTTGCAAAGCCGGAAATGATAAAAATCTCAGGGTTGAGACCATTCCCAGTCAGTAAGGGCTTGCCAAGACCACAGTTCCTGCTTCTGGTGTCTACTCTATAGAGCATAGAGTAGAGGTTTGTCTACCACAACACTGGCAGTAGGATCTCTGCAGCTGCTGGAGAACACAGGGGGAGGGTGAGTCACTGGCGTGGCAGGCATCGGGGAAGCGCGCTAATTTGAGAGGTCAGCGGCGAGTCCAGCTCCATGGCCTAGTCTCGCCAGGCTAAGGCGCGAACCCTACCGGCCTCCGTCCTCTTCCGCTCGCCTCAGGTACTGTCCGGCGGATCCCTCCGCCGCAGCGTGCGCTCCCGGTAGCGCCGCGATCGGCTTTTCGGCAATACCCGGATGGAAGCGTAATGGCCGCCATCGGGGACTCGCAGGCAATGGGGACCACGACAGGTATTCCCTATGAACGGGGCCGTCCAAACTTGTTAGGATGCCGGGACTTATAGATGGCTAGCCAGGGGGCAAAGTGCGAGTTTGTGGGGGTGTCAGGGTCCCCTGAACCGGCTCAGGGATCCGCCTCTTGGGATAGGAAGCGCCTGCTAAATAGTCCCGGCTATTCAGCGCTTCCGCCTAACTTGCCGCAAAGTTTTTCTAGAGAAGTGGGCTCTTTTAGTCGGCGCTCTTGCAGGCTACTAGAGCTAACCTTCCATTTCTTAGCTAGGTTTGCGCTACCTTCGGGCCCTTCGAACTCAATACTCTCCCACAGCTTAGGAGCTGGAGAGGGAGCGCAGCGATAGTGTGCCTCCGCGCGTCCGAGGGGAGCCGAACCCCGGAGGAAGGGGCGGATCGGGCGCGGTGTTTGGGACGGAGCGGGGCGCGCGGCGCTCGAAGCACCCACTCGGCGCGTTCCGGGGCTGGCGGAGACAGCATGGGCAGTCCTGCGGCTGTACCCCTCGAGCTGTAGATTCGCAGGCCCACGGCAGCCCGACTCGACGGCGTCCCCATTGTGGGTCCAGTTTCTGGTCATTGGAGGTCTTTTCTTGCAGATATGCACCGTTCTCTGACGCGCGCTCCCTCCTCCAGAGTTGGCCAAAGGCGCCCTTCCTTGCAGACCCCAACCACACCCAGTGGCAGATGGATTTCTTTGTAACTGGCTTTCTCACTTGTAGGGTCCATTTTGAGTCTTTTCTTAACATGGTGTCCTCATTGTCAAGTAGACAGCCTCTTCTTAGATGGATATGGGTGATGAAATATATGTAGGGTGAATGTATATGAGGTAAAATGTTGTAACTTAAGTAGAGCAACAAAACCGATGTGGTAGCTTTAAGGTTCGGAATACAAAAGTTTAGGTTCAGTTTTCTTTTTAGGTTTAAACTTGGGGGCGTTTAGTGTTTGTGAGCCATTTTAGCAAAAACATTGGTTCAGTATATTTGGATATCAAAAGTCTCAGAAAAAACATCATAAAATAAGTCAATATTTAAGGAATTGGTAAGAATGCTTGAACTTTGTGTGGTTGTAGCAATGATGAACAAAGACACCAAACTGTACATCAGGGTAGGAATTTCATTAACTAGAGAGTCTGTGTGTTAGGCCTAGGTTACTGTTTTTTGTTTTTATGTAGCAAAGGATCTGATTTAGAGTGTGCTCTAAAATTAGTATCCTCAGGTTGAAGAGTTAGAAACCATTTAAATGGATGCAGTGGAATACCCTGATCTCTTTCAAAGTTTTAACTGCAAATCCGTAGAAATGGATTCATTATCTTACAGCAAAACTGTATATTTCTGATATTCATGAAGAAAGGCATTGCGTTGTATTAAGATTTTTCAGGGCGTTAGCATTTCATGAGGATGGTAAGCGTAGTAGACACCATTGATTTTTGTTAAAATTGTCATAAATAAGACGATCCCTAGGTTTAGAAAATTGTTAACGAAAGGGAAGGGAGGGATAAAATAAAGGTATCTAACCTATTTTGCACATCCAAATTTTTCCTTATTTTTGCAGTGAAAGTAAGTATAAATACCAATTCAAAACATTTTAGATCTGCTTTTATGGAAGTGTAAAAAAGGATTAACAACCTTGAATACCTACTGTGTGCACTGATAATGTATGAGCTATGAAATGGTTGAGATTTTTTATCATCACACTTTCAAATCCTATCCTATTCTCTCATAATAGTGTATTGCGATCCCAAGTTTTTATATTTTAAAGCATTCCAGAGGATATATTTTAGCATAAATATACAATTTGACTTTAAAATAGACTTTAAACATGTCATTTAATGTACTTTTATTGTTTACTTTTCTGTTTAGAATTGTTTTTACTGAAGCATCTTTTGCTTTAGATCACTTAATACAACTTTTTTTTTTTTTGATAAAAGACTTGAGTTTTGCTCAGTTCCTTCGGGTACTCTACTAAAAGTTTTGTGATAAAGCACTTTAAGCAGAAGAAAAGAATTGTAATAAAGTTTAAGTTTTTATTAATTATCTGATACCAAGTGTGTAAGCTATGAATGTTTCAAGGGTATTATTGGCTTCACAGGGTCAGCAGTTTCCATGGGATATTAGCACAAGTGAATATTAAGAGCTAGTATTGTGGTAATAGGATATGTGGGGTGGAATCAGACCTAGATTGTTCTAAGATTGTGATTTTGGGCAAGATTCATTTTCCTGATCTTGTAATAAACAAATTGAATTGGATTGTGTCTAAGCTCCCTTCTAAGCTTTGAGTTTTCTGATTTTTTTACTAATTTATGACATTATCTTGGAGTAGCAATGATGGGTTATTTGCTTAAGTGCAGAGAGATTTTTTTTTATTCCTTTCAAATTTAACACATAAGTTGAATATGAAGCATAATTGAGTCAAGAGTATAAAAAACATTTTACTAACAGTTTATGCAGTCAGTTTTAAACTCTTGGTCTTCATTTTCAGATATCGTCTCTTCTTTTGATCACTTCCTGATTGTGGCTTTGTCCAAGCATTAAATTGCGTGCCTTTTGTTCCTTGAAGAAGGAGGTATGGTAAAGATTGAAGTATTACAACATGTAGTCTATTAAGCAGTAAGTTAATATGTTTTGATATTGGACAAAAAAAATAAAATACTTAAAAATTTTCATAAGTTATAGTTTTAAGTTTGGCTTAAGTAAAAGATACAGGTTTCCTTTTAATGTTGGCAGAAAAGGTAGTTTTGGTTTCATAGTTTATTATTTAACATTTCATTAGAGATCTAAAGATAATGTAAGCCGTATTCTTCTAAACATAAAAACAACATTAAAGATTTCTGGGTAATGAACAATGGAGATATATATGGTAGGAAGACGTTTTGAAGTTGTATAAATGACCAGAAGAGTGTTTGTGTTTTTGCTCTGGTAAGTGTAAAGTAATGCTCCTAAAGAAAAACTGATAGATATTTATATCATGATTAATGGCATCTACATTATGAATCAGGAAAGGTACTTGGGAATCACTGTGGAGTTATGACTTATTTCCTGAAGGCAATCATCTGAATATCCTGGTGTGAACGAAAAGAAGGGAAAAAATCTGCCATTGAATCCATGGTATTATAAGGAAAGCTTTGCAAACTCAGTGGCAAATATTGTACCCTGTACAAAAATATAGTATATCTACCATTGAAACACAAGTTTCTCTTGCTATTTGTTTTGGGTAGGTACTGGGATACCACAGTATCATAATTTCCCTTACCAAATGCAATAAGATACCCATAAATATAACCCCAAATTAGAAGTAAGATTATGTATGGGGCACCCAAGTGGCTCAGTTGGTTGAGCACCCAACTTTGGCTTGGGTCATGATCTCACGGTTTGTGAATTTGAGCCCCACGTCAGGCTCTGTGCTGACAGCTCACAGCCTGGAGCCTGCTTCAAGTTCTGTGTCTCTCTCTCTCTCTGCCCTCCTCCCCCCGCCGCAAAAAATAAATAAACATTAAAAAAAAAGAAATAAGATTATGTATATAACTACTAAAAAGCAGAAGTAGACTATACCAACTTAAATTATTAAGTAATCATAACCATGTTTTGCCATGAGTTTTACTAGCAGATGGTTTTCCTTTCAGGGTCATTTTTCACAAAGGCAGGAATGTTTTATTTTATTAGAAGTTAATGTCTAACAACCACAGTGAGTACAGAACATCAAGGCTTAGATACCAGGTTATTATTTATGTTCATTTATATGTGTAATTTCTTCATACATAACAATTGTTTGACTTCTTACTGAATTAAGTTTGCATGGGTACTGTGTTGTTTCTGAATAAAGTAAATGCTGAGTGCTATGAACTTTCTTTACTGTGTTTGATCCAAAATTCTCAGAAAAAGTTACACAATGAAGAGTGAAAACTTCAAATGTAATGAAGTCAACAAGAGGCTGCTGTGTGATGACTTGCCAAAATGATTTGGATTATTCCATCTTGAAAAATTGTGAGCAAAGTCTGACTGAATTTTAAATTTTTTTTTAATTTTTTTTAAGTTTATTTATTTTGAGAGAGTGAAAGAGAGAGAGCAAGAGCGTGGAAACAGGGGAGGGGCAGACAGAGAGGGAGAAAGAGGGGATCCCAAGCAGACTCTGCACGATCAGCAAGGAGCCTGATGTGGGGCTCAAACCCACAAACCATGAGATCATGACCTGAGCCGAAACCAAGAGTCAGGTGTTTGACTGAGCCATCCAGGTGTCTCTGACTAAATTTTAAAATCATGATTGGTATGACTGCATGATACAGGTATCAGAGTATCAGAATGAAGTTGCATGACTTGAAGCTTAGGATAATTAAGTAGGTCTCACATGGGTCTTATTTTAAGAAATGGTAATAGCTGAAAACAAATATTAACTTTATGGAAAGTCAAGTAAGTGCTAAATGTGGTAAAATCATCACCAATTCCTAATTAAAGGAATGGTAGAAAAATTAAAGGTGGTAGAAAAAAAATTATACATATATATATGTTTTTGTTGACCTTGAACAATGTGGGGGTAGGGACACTGACTCCCCCCACCATGCAGTTGGAAATCTGTGTGAATTTTGACTCCCCTAAAACTTAACTACTATAAGCCTTCTATTGATTGGAAGCCTTAATGATAGCATGAACAGTTGATTAACACATACTTTGTATGTTATGTGTATTAGAGGCTGTGTTCTTAAAATAAATGAGAATAATGTAAGCTAGAGAACAGAAAGGGTTATTGAGAAAATCATAAGAAAGAGAAAAATAAGTGTATACATGGACCTGTGCAGTTCAAAGCCGTGCTGTTCAAGGGTCAGCTGTGTGCTAATTTTGTCAACTCAGTGTCTCTTTGTTTGGAGAATCATCTCTTGTAATCACCCTATTACATGTGGTTGGTAGGCTGTCAGTCATACAGTCTTATAACCCAAGCCTAGTCATCCCTATTGCAATAGTGATCGCCTGTTAATTGAGCAGAGCCAATTGGAATCCTTCTTTGACATTGATATATGAATGCCAGGAGAAAGATGCTCCCTTTTTTCTGAAGTTATTGATTTTTTCAGGTGATAGTGCATTCTTTCCCATATGTGTGAGAACCCCGTCTGTAGTAGGAGAAAGTGAAGGCATAAATAAACGGGAGGTGGGTTGAGGTAGCATGCCGATTTCAGTCCCAGAGACCATGGTATGAGGCATCTATGGTTTTCTTCTGATTCTCTCAGCTACCCTGATGTCCTTCCCAGTCCCATGAGCCAAAGTTTGTTACATAAATTAGTTTGAATTGCATTGCAGCAGAAAATGTTCTGATGAATATTTGGCCCTTTTGAATTTAAGATCTGCAGCTTCAAGTTGATGACATCCATCTACAATTTCCCCATTTCTTCCACCTAATGAAGGATGCTCCTTATTCATTGATCATTCATGTACACATTTAGTCCTTCCTTCAACCTACAAACAGTTATTGAGTGTCTACTATGTATAGGTATGTGCAGCTGCCTGGATAGTCCAGGATTATACCTACTTGCTGATGGACTTCCTTTAATGTAGCAGATTTTTATATGCTTAGGTTACACAGATCAACAAGAGCGTGTTGAGAATAATCAGTGTTGTGCTCAGCATTTCAGTACTATGAAAGAATAAAAGGAATTGTTTGCCTTCAGAGTGTTTATAGTTTCGTTAAAGAATTTAGATTAGCGTGTGTGAAACAACACAAACAACAGTAAATGAATATACATTTGTATAGTGTGGATTTTAAGTCTGAGTTCTGCTAGAAAGGAAATTAGTGAGGGCTAGAAGGTTTCTCGAAGGAGGTATGACTGCAAATAGGTTTTAACTTATGAGTCATTTTGATGGGCACAGAATAATTGAGGAAAGGATGGAGTTGAAAATGACTAAGGACTGATCCAAGATAGAGAGGAGATTGGTTTGACTGTAACAGTTTGTATTTTGAAGAAATGGGAGGTAGTGATAATAAGATTGGCTATTTTAGGTAAATCCATGTACAAGGCATTTGGAAAGCCAAACAAATTTTATCTTCTGCTAAGGTGGAGATTGCTTTGAATAAATGTTTATATTTCTTTCAGTGTGATGCCACTTTTGTGATGCTAAGATGCGAAATAAGTGTAATCAAGTGACATAAATTTACTTGTTATGGAAAAGATCTTGTTATATTCTCTGCCTTGGAAATTTTTTATTTTTCTTTAAAAAAATTTTTTTTAACATTTATTCATTTTTGTGAGAGAGAGCAAGTTGGGAAGGGGCAGAGAGAGAGGGACAGACAGAATCCGAAGTAGGCTCCAGGCTCTGAGCTGTCAGCACAGAGCCCGATGCGGGGCTCGAGCCCATGAACCTTGAGATCATGACCCAAGCCAAAGTTGGAGGCTTAACTGACTGAGCCACCCAGGCTCCACTGCCTTGGAAATTTTTTAAAAACAGTCATTAATTTGCAGTGCTGTTCTGTTTTATACATATTATACTCATATAATATATATGAAATTAGTTTCTTCTTACCTCCCCCTTTTTTGAGAGATCCCATAGTAACAGTGGCATAACCATACCCTTCCTCTAGAGATACAGCCAGTTCAAAACTAATGTTGCAATAGATGTAAAAGCATTTTGAAAGAGATAAGGAGTGAAATTAATGTTTGATTACTCACATATTAATTGTTTTGAGCTCCAGATACTAGGAATGACGTATAGATTAATGTGTCATTCTTTCATTAAATGCTGCTGTTAACTTAACCTTCTTTTTTCAGTAACCAGTTAGCTGATATTCAACTCAAGAGAATTAACATTTGGAACATACCTATATTACAGGCTTGGCAAACTTTTGCCGTAAATGGCCAGGTAGCATGTATTTTAGGATTTGTGGCAATACGATTTCTTTACACCTATCAGCTGCTGTTGGAACACGATAGCAGCCATCGACAATATGTAAATGAACAAGTGTGACTATGTTCTAATGAAACTTAATTTACAAAAAGCAGCAGGCCACATTTGGTCTACAGGTTGCTGGCATGGACCACCTATCATAGATTTAATGAGACATTTTATGCCAGTTTCTCATAAACACATCTTCCCATTATCCTCCTCTCTAGTAACTATAGGTCAATTATCTTTATTATTTTCTACGTTTACCTCTTCCACTTGTTCGCTAGATCCCACCGTTCTCACCCAGTGAAGGACCTTGCTACTGTATCTTTCTTTTTTTCTCCTTCATCATCACTTTTTCTCTTTTCGTTAGATCATTTTCATAAGCATGTAATCATACTGTAATTTCAATTCCTTTGTCTCTTGGTGTTTTATAGTGAAACTCCTTAAAAGAGTTGTCTGGGGGTACCTGGGTGGCTCAGCTGGTTGGGCATCTGACTCTTGATTTCAGCTCGAGTCATCTCACAGTTCGTGGGATTGAACTCATGAATTATTCTTGACATGTCTCTGCTGGTGACGCGGAGCCTACTGGGGATTCTCTTCTTCCCTCTCTGCCCCTCCCCTGCTTGAGCACGCTCGCTCTCTGTCAAAATAAATAAACATTAAAAAAGAAAAGAGTTGTCTGTACTGTATCTATATCTCCACTTTTCTTCCTCCCATTTTCTCCTAAATCCATGCTAGTCAGCCCTTCTACTGTATAACCCCACCGAACCTGTTCTAATCGATGTCTCCAGTGGTCTTGACATTAAATTCTGTGGCCAATTCTCAGTCCTCATCTTACTTGAGAGAGTTGATCAATACCTGATCCTGGAAACACTGTCTTCACTTTGCTTTCAGGACACGACTCTCACCTTAACCTCACTGGTCATTCCTTTCATCCTTCCCAGCTGGTTCTTTCTCCTCTTTTTCCTCTAAATGTTGTAGCATCTCAAGGCTCAGGCCTTGGACTTCTCTCTTTGTGTACTTATCCCTTGGTGATTTCATTCAGTTCTGTATACATAAATATATACACACACCAGCGACTCCCAAAATTTGGTCTCAAATTAGATCTCCACATTCTGTATTCAGCTACAGATCCACATTTCCACTCGGGTGTCAACTAGATATCTGGAATTCCACACGGCTGAAACTGAACTCTTGATATACTTTCTATACTTATGGTTCCCACTCTGTCTTTTCTGTATGAGTAAATAGCAGTTCATTTCTTCATTTGCTGAGGCTGGAACTTTAGAGTTATCCTGGACACGTCTCTCTGTCTCACAGACCGAGTGGAGTCTGTCAGCCTGTCCTTTGGCTCTGTGTTCACAGCGTCTCATGGTCTAACCATATCCCATTGTTTCTGCCAAGCAACCATCATGTCTCACCTGGCAGTTGTAGTATAATTATCTCCAAACTGGTCTTGCTTTCACTCTTATTTCCTTCCCAAATACCTTGTTCTTAACATTGTAGCCAAAGTGATCTCTAAAAAATAATTCAGCTTATGTTACTTCTTTACCCCAAATGTTCCAGTAGCTTCTCATCTTCTTTATAGTAAAACCAAAGGCCTTGTAGGGTTCCCTCAGGCCTTGTTTCAGTACTCTCATTACGTCTTTGACCTCACCTCCTACTGCTTTCTTTCCCTGTGCTGTTTCCTTGTTGCAGGCCTACTGACCTTGCTATTCTCTGAGCATGTTAGGTGCACTCCATACTCAGAGTGTTAGCACTTATTATTTCTTTTCTTGAAATGCTTTCTGCCTCAATTTCTTAAGATCTTGGCTTAAATAAGTCTTTTTCAAATGAGGGATAACTGACTTCATATTTAAATTTTTTTTAACGTTTTTTTAATTTTATTTTTGAGAGACATAGAGACAGAGCGTGAGCAAGGGAAGGGCAGAGAGAGAGAGGGAGATACAGAATCTGAAGCAGGCTCCAGGCTTTGAGCCGTCAGCACAGAGCCCGACTCAGGGCTCGAACTCACAGACCGTGAGATCATGACCTGAGCCGAAGTCGGCCACTTAACCGACTGAGCCACCCAGGTGCCCCCTGACTTCATATTTAAATTGCAACTCTGGTTCTGCCTATTTTTCTCTGTTTTATTTTCCTCTACAGTATTTGTTACCTTTGAATATGTTAAATAATTTACTTATCTTGTTTATTATCTGACTAGCTAGTAGAGTGTTATGTCCATGAGGGGAGGGATTTTTGTCTGTTTTATTCACTGCTGTATTCTCAATACTTAGAACAAAGACTGGCACAGATTTGGTGCTAGCTACGTGCCCAGCACTCTGGCAGATGCTGGCAATATAGCAAAAAACATGACAGATGTGTTCCTTATGCGTATGCAGTTTTTTGTTTCAATGGTAGAGACAGATAGAAAATAAATCGTCAGATATATAAAATATTGCCAGAGGAAAAAAGTGTTATAAAAAAGAAATACAAAGAGCTTAAATAGAGAATAATTTTTTTCTGGTTGAGAAGTAGTGCTTTATACATTGGAGAAGCCTTTCTGGGGTGATTACATCTGAGCTGAGACCTAAAAGATGAGAAAGATCTAGCCATTTAAAGAATAGGAGAAAGACCAGTTCAGTTCAAGCAGGGAACAGCAGGTGCAAAGGCCTGAGATAGGAAAGGAGTATTTGAGGAACTGGGAGACTATCTGTGGTAGCTTGCCGGAGTACATTTACAGATGAGGAAATTGGTGTGAGGTGAAGTTTAGGAGGAAGGTCCAGGACCAGATGTCACTGCTCCTTGTAAGCCTTGGCAGAGATTAAATTTTATTTTAAGTGCTTTGGGAAGCTACTGTAGATTTTAAAGCAGCGAGCATTGTGATCTATTTTATATTAAGATCATGTTTGCTCCTGTGTAGAGAATGGATTCAGAGGAAGGTGGTGGGCAAGAGAGAAGCATGAATGCCAGTTGGGTTATTTTAATCCAAGTTATAGATGGCAGTGGACTGAGATGATGGTGGTGGAGGTGGAGAGAATTCAAGATGTATTTTGGAGATAGAATTGACAGGACTTGCTTATGGGTTAGTGTGGGAGGAAGGGAAAGAAGGCGCAGAATGATTCCTTCATTTCTGGGATGAGTAACTGGATGGATGGGTTGCGGTGCCGTGTTACTATGGTGGGGAAGCCTGGGAAGTGGAATTTGTTTCTGTCCCGGAGACAGGTGCTTTATATACCAGAGAAAAATTAAAGAGTTTATATTATTTGGGGAAGCCAAGGGGAAATGGATTACATGTCGATACATGTTCTCCCAATCAAATGGCCATAAATCTTTTGATCTCCCCCCCATGTGTTCCAAATCTTAAGTAAAATCTGCCTACTCTAAATCACTGCCACAACAAAATGACAAAGAAGAAAGGCACGAGAGATGAAATGATCTGTCTCCTTCCCATAGTAAATTTAGTGGTCTTTATTTCACTTTGGATAAATTACTTCTGATTTTTCTTCCAATTCCTCCATATTGAAAATGTGATTTCTGACCATGTGAGAGAAAGACAGCGCGTGCGTGTGTGTTTTAAATCAAAGTCCATTGCAGCAAAAAAGTTTACTTGATCCGTAGCGTTTGCTACTTGCTATAAAGTAATTTAATCTGAAATCATAGGAAGTCAGATAAGGGTTGCAGATAAAAGAAAAAGTGAGTCAAGAGTGTGTTAGGACCCTGTGTACCACTCGCCTTTATTCTTGTGAGGGATAAATGAAAAATATAAAATAGAATTTCTCTTTAAGGGAGGTAAAACTTAGAACATGAAACGATGTAACTATAAAGCAGTGTAATGAAGTGGTGAGCAATGGCTATACTTTAAATGGATATTCGGAGAAGGGAGAGATTAGTGCATGTTGCAGAAAGTTTCGTGTGCCTATAGGAGGTAGAATTAGAAAGGAAGTTTGACTAGTGTGGAATGAAGATAGAGAGAAGGGGATGACAAGCCTGGTGAGGAAGCAGGATGAACAAAGATAAATAAGTGTGTGTGTAGGGAGTGGACAGCATCTTAGATACTGGGCACCGTACATTGCATATACTGAGCAGTCGTCATGTCAGTAACAAGAAATAAGTTTAAGGGGTGCTTGGCAGTTCAGTCAGTTAAGTGTCCACTCTTGATTTCAGCTCAGGTCATGAACTCGAGCTTCGTGGAATTGAGTCTCGCATAGGGCTCGGCACTGACAGTGCAGAGCCTGCTTGGGGTTCTCTCTCCCCCACTCTCTGCCCCTCCCCTGCTCATGCTCGCTCTCAAAATAAATAAATAAGCTTAAAAAAAAAAAGGTTAACCTGAACTGCTTCTGTATTTTAATTTTTCCATTTTGCACGCCTTCATAATTGTATCAGGGTCACTGACCTACCTGAGTGGTACATGGCTCACGTGTATACTAGCATTTTGAACATTTCTAAATCAGTACTTCGTTACATCTGCATATTTAACTCTTCGTTTTTCTTTTCTGTTTAAGTTGTTTATTAGGCCACAGCGATTTGGAGGCAGCTGGCTTTTATTATGTATGTATCTGAATACAATACATATATATTCTACAAAATTTATTCTTTCATCTTCTGTTTAAAATATGATAAGTATTAGCCCTGTAGGTAAACTTTTTAAAAACTTAAAACAGCTACAAAAAAGTAAGCCCAAAATGTATGTTTCAAGTCATGAAAAGATTATTATTTTGAAGGCACTATATGAAAATAAGTTTTAGGGTTTTTTGTATTTTCTTCTAGATCCCTTTTAGGCAGAACCTTACATTTTTTTCAGTAAGCTCTATCGATGCATGCAGCTTTTGTTTTACCTCTAGTTATATATTCATATGACTGTTTTGAATTCAGTTATCTCTGTAGAAAAAATTTGATGACTCAAGGAATGAAATTGTTATACAAAATAATGACTATATTAGTCTTTCTATCTGTGTGATATGACGAGTTACAGAGCTACATGCTACGTTACAAATGGGGCGAAGCTAAAATCAGAATTTTTTAGTTCTTTGTTTACTGTTTAAGCAACTTAAATATCATGAAGAGCATATAGATTCTTCCTTTTTGTATCATTTCAGTAAAGCTAAAGACTGTAAAATGTCTTTGCTTTTTAATTTGTTATAGACAGCAAACACAACTCTTAAGAATGATGCTTTTTGATTTACTCTATTCAAATGTTCTCTATCTTTGGCATTTTACTTTGGGAATCATCTTTTGTAAAATTTCTCTGTGTGGTTCTTAACCTATGCTAGCATTGCCGGTTCTCTGGTTCCTTACTCTTTGTGTGGATTGTCCTCAGTCCTCTAATTTTCCAACTTCTATTTTTACTGTCTCCAATATATCTTGCTTTCTAGGAGCATTCTAATAATATTTCTAAAATAGTGCTTTTATAACTTCTCTCTGCTTGTGGGCTAGCCATGGCTCTTGGTTACCATTCATTTCAACTTCAAATCTGTCCTCTGTAGTCTGTTCTCACTTAACCTCGCTATTGTACATTTTCCCTGTGATCTAGGTCCTGCAGTGCCGTGAGAGAAAAATGCTTTTCTTCCAGTGTTACTCCGTTTTTCTGGTCTGGATAGCCTTTGCTCCTTTCTTGCAAGTTTAAGTCCTTTCCCCTTTAAAGGATCATCACAAAGCCTGCCCCTCTGTGAATTAAATGCAGTCAGCATTGATCTATCAACTAATGCCTTTAGAGTCTTCAGTTACAAGTAATAAAACTAGCTTAGGCTAATTTAAGTTAGGGTAAGCCGAAAAGAAGGAATTATCTTAAGGATACAAGATTTCCTCGAATTCAAGGGCAGAAATAGACGCAGGCCGCAGTATATTTGTGATATAACATTGCCCTCTTGGTTTCACTCAGGAGTACATAACGAAAGCTGATGATTCTCTCCCTGCTCTTTGGGTACATTTGTCTTTTGCTATGCCATGCTGTCATTCTCTAAAAGAAATTAACCTGTTGTCAGTAGTCTGGAAGGTATCTTTCTGTAGATTCGTCTATGCTTATACAAACATACCCTCATACTGTCTTTCCTCCTGACATGAAAATGGGGATCTTGCCTCCTAATTTAAAAATATATTATATGCCTTCATCTGCAACTTCCCTTTTTAAAAACAAAAAAAAAATTCACAATAAAATCAATTCAGTACATAAACCTTTTCGTTTACAATGTTTTCATGTGGATGGATGTTCCATAATTAATCATTTTCCTACACATGAACATTTAAGTGATACTGATATATATGTTGTGGTTTTATTTATGTAGGATAGATTGTTAAAAATGACGTTTATGGGAGTATACTTAGACAATGTGTAGGAAATGCATTATTTTCAAGGAAAATATAAATTGCCTAAAGTGACTCAATAATTGGAAACACCGAAGAGCCCAACCTTGCAAAGGTTGGAAGGCCTAAATCTAAAGAGGTACCAGGCCCATATGGTATTTTTGGTGCAGTCGTGTAATTTTAAGGAGTATGCAATTTTCATGTTTAGTGAACTAATCCCAGAGGAGATGAAATCGTGGAAGTTATTCTGATTTCATTTTACATATTCTCCATAATGTCAGCATCAAAACTATTAAAGATAGCAGAAAAGAAAATTCTGAATAAAATTTTGCCAGATGAAAACCAGCACTTTATCAAAGAATAATCTGCTTAACTAGTGTAAAAGCAGTTCAACGTTATACTTGCTGTTCATTTCATTGTATAGTATACAGGTTTCCTTCACTATCTGAAAAAGGTGTGTTCTTGTGAAATCTTTTGTAGGCTGAAAATGGTATAAAGTGAAGAAACAATTACCATTCATTTATGTAGACAAGTTTTGAGTGTTCTCAGACCCAAAAAATAACTTTAGTCTTAGGCTTTTCTGATATCTTAGGGCATATCTTGTGGGTAGAGGCACGGAATAATTGAGATTAAAAGCACAGATGCTCACAGACACAGTTCAAAGCTATGGCCACTTGATGCCGACATGTTGAATTGTAGTTCCCGGGGCAGGATCTTGGCGGCCCATTCACTTCTTGGGGCGTGCCCTGCCTCTGGAAGAGATCGCTGCAAAACTGGTAGTCTGGTAGTGCCAGCTTTTTTTTTTTTTTTTTTTTTTTTTAACTTACATGGCTCACAAATTAACTTAAATAAGCAAAAAATTACTTCTCAATAGCATGAATTTATATACCCTGGGTGGCCTCTAATAGCATAATTTTTTATCCTTTGAGCGTTATGTTCACCTCTGACTTTATGGCTGGTCTATAGTCTACTCTGCGGAGGTGTGATTGGGTACTTGTGTACTGATGTGAGGAGTGTGGTGTTGAATGATACCTATTTTGTTTTGATTTCCACCCTTCAGTGTCCACATTCCTCAGTTTTGTGCTGGCATCAGGTTTGTTCAGAAAAAACTCAGTTGGTTTACCACAGAATTCACTTGCTTTGAGAATTTCCAAATTTTTGTGGCTTCATGCCACTTTTTGATAAAGTTTCATGACAGTGTGGTCTAGAGGCAAAGAGGTTGTTCTCCTTACATCTAAATGTAAGCTGCTTGCTTGTGCTATGATAAGGAAGTATGCCAGTGGGGGGGCCGCAGTGATCCAAGGACAACAGTTTAAGAAACAGTGTCTTAAGGATAACTGGTAATCACTATAAACATTTTAATGTGTGTATTCTTGACTTTTTACTATGAGTTCGTATGGGTCCATGTCTGTTCTCTATACACTTAACAATTTTTGAACAAATTAAATCCTAATATGTCTGCTGTTTGTTTTCTAGTTTTTTTCATTGAATGCATCTTTGATCTCTCCCTATTAATAAATGTAGGTTTACAGTATTGTTTTTAAAACTGAATAATATTCCATTGACTGAAAGTACTGTAATTTATTATTTTTTTAAATCTTTTTTTTTTTTTAGCTTATTTATTTTGAGAGAGCACGTACACACATACAACTGGGAGAGGGGCAGAGAGAGAGGGAGAGAGAATCCCAAGCAGGCTCCACGCTGTCAGCACAGAGCCTGATGTGGGGCTTTATCTCACAAACTATGAGATCGTGAGCTGAGCCAAAATCAAGAATTGGACACTTAACCAACAGAGCCACCCAGGCACTCCATGAAAATACCATACTTTATTTATTGGTGGGCATTTTGTTATTATTATTTTTTTTAATGTTTATTTACTTTTGACAGAGAGACAGAGTGTGAGCAGGGAAGGGGCAGAGAAAGCGGGAGACACAGAATCTGAGGCAGGCTCCAGGCCCTGAGCTGTCAGCACAGAGCCCGATGCGGGGCTCGAACTCACAAACCGTGAGATCATGACCTGAGCCGAAGTCGGTGCTTAACTGACTGAGCCACCCAAGCACCCTGACATTTTGTTATTTTTGATTTTGTGATTTTGTAATTGATGTTGCAATGAACATGTACCTTTAGAGGTACATTTCTAGAAGTGAATCGGTAGTTCTATCTTTCTTTCCAGTTGCATATAGACTTATATTTGTATATTAAAAAATGTATACTATTGCATATATAACTATATTTGTAATATAAATGTGAATTATGTTTATAATAATTGTAAATTAATATATACATAGCAAACTTCTTTGTAAAGATCATATCATTAGTATATCATAGTGACTCTGTTACTAGAAAGTAAAATTTTAAAAATGAAGACATAAAAAATACAAGTCCAGATTTTTATTGTTAGATTCAACAGATAAGAACCTAACTCTGTAAAGTTGCTACAGTCGTTTCTAAATGCTTACTCTCAGTTTGCATACATATGTCGTCATGGACTAGGGACAGTTGTTTCATGGACCATCAGCAGGACCATATTTTTAGTAGCACTATTTTATTTTAGCCTAAGAGCCAACATAGAAGGGAGAAAAGGGGGCCTAGGGTGGGGTTTGTATCTCATCCATATATGGTCATTTAATCCTCTTTCTTTTGGTATGGTACCCACTCTCTCACCAGTGTCTGGTATCCCGTTTAAGAGATTGTGTTTACTTTTTGCAGAGAATAAGCTGCTGCGGTGGTGGGGAAATAGCAGTTACCTAGCCTGGAGTGAGAGAGGGAGTCTTGGCGTCTAACCAGGACTCCAGCAGCTTTCTCCAAATTTCTCTTTGATTTAGCTTTCTCCTCCCTTCTTCCCATTTCATAGGTACTTGGTACTGCCAGTGCCTAAGCCTTTCAAAGATTCAGAGTGTAAAATAGGTTAGTTCTTAGCTCTCCCCACTATCTGTCTGGGATTCAGTTTTCTTGGGTCTGCAGGGTCATTTACTAATTTTTCTGCTTTCCAGCATCTAGGAATTTGTTGCTTTTGTCATGTCTTCGGTTTTCTATTAATTTTTCTTTAAGGACTCCTTAAATATTTGTCATGTTGTAAATGTTCCCCTCCTCCAGTCTTTTTTGCTTTTCTTAACTGTATTAACAAAAGATTTACTTTTATTTCTATTTTGTGGACTTTATTGTTGACAAGTATTTCTTCTATAACACATTATTTCTTTTTTTTGTCCTTTTTTTCTGATTGAAATTTGATTTTGCTGAAGTATTTACTTGAAACTTTATTCCAGAAAGAGTATATATATAGTATATTCACTAAATCATTTTGCACATCTAAAATTGTGCTTTTCCCTCATATGAATTTTCTTAGGTATAGCATTAATTCTTGGGCTAATCAGTTTTTCTCAGATCTCTATAAATTCTTACATTTAGAATTCTGACTAAAATGTCCAATTAATATTAATTTCTGATTAAAGTTGGCATTGCTGATGAAAAATCAGGTACGTTTTTAGATAATTCTCACTCTCTACCTTTTATGGGCAGCATTTCATTTTTATTTTTTAAACTCAAAAATTTGACCAGGATAAGTTGTAAACATTGAGTTTTATATTCTCTTCTCACTAATAATCTTGCTTGGCATTTGAGGAACCTTTGATTTTGAAAATTCCGGTCTTTAAAAAAAATCCAAACCCAAAACTCAAAACTTTTTTCCTTGTTTTCAAAATTATTATTTCTCTCCTATCTACTACTTTGTTCTCTCCTTCACGGCAGTATGTTCTTAGTTTTCTTTTTTTAGTATATTATCTCAGGTCTTACTAAAATTGCCAATTACCACTTGATTCTTCCCCTCTAAGCCTTCTCCTTTTTCCTGCAGTAATGGCTTTCATGTAGTTACTATTTTTCATTGCTAAATGGGGGAATGAGGAAGCGTTTCTCAGTGCTCAGATTATTTTCTGTTTTTTGAGCTGCTGCAGCTAGTGATGTTTCTGCCTACTCCTCCCCCTCCCCCCTACCTTTTTTTTTTTTGAGAGAGAGAGAACCTTAAGCAGGCTCCACACTCAGTGCAGAGCCTGACACAGGGCTTGATCCCACAACCCTGGGATCATGACCTAAGTGGAAATCAAGAGTTGGATGCTCACCCAACTTAAGCACCCAGGTGCCCAGAGATGAATTCTTTAAGAGTGAACCAAATTGTTTTCAGTTTTTTTAGTTAAGAGGAGGTGGAAAATTAATGTAATTTTTTCCTGACAGCTTAGAGATAATTTACTTATGTGGATAAAGGACAGAACTGTTAAACAGAGGAAGATAGACATGGATAGAGGAAGATTTATCTTTGCTCAGAAGTAATTTTCACTTTATATCTTTCCCAACAGCTGGTGCTAGCAACTCCCAACTCAGCCCCTGGACCCAGCTCAAAACTCTGGATTCATTCTCTTCCTTCTCATACCTCAGCCTGAGCTTTCTGTCTCCCCAAAGGGCACCACATGATCTTCCTCTCAAGTTCTCACTTCCTCGAATCCCAAGGTATGTAGGGAAGGAGTAAGCGGAATTATGTCCTTTACTTTCTTACTTAGGACATAGTAGATGCTTATTATGTTAGTTAAATGCATGTCCCCTAGTGAAATTCCTCCTTGAGAGTGGTAGTGGTGCTTGGCAGTGAATTAGCATTTGTTTTCACTCTCCTTTCTCTGGACTGTATCTTAGCAAACACTTTGCAGTATGTGTATGAAATATTTTTCTAGTTTCTTGTCATTTTGTAGGACTTTCTTTATTATCTTTTTATGTTTGTGTTTCAGTGAGCAATTGGAAGAAGGAAATCAAATGGCTCAAGTTGCCACCTTGATGCAGGAAACTCTCCAGGTTACTTGAAAGGGCCAGGCATACTTTTATGAAAATAGTGTTATTTCAAGGCTTGATGAGATGTTGGCTAAGTCTTATGAGGTAATAGTATGTAGAGAGAGGACAGTAGTTTAAATGGGAGATTTAAAATCAGTAATCTTTGTTGGTAAAGTAAAGCTTAAACTGTAATGAAAAGAGCATTAGCTAGTAGGTTGGAAGATTAAAATTATAATAAAATTCCTCATTCCTTTTTTTATGTTCTCTGAGGTATTTACAACACACAATACATTTTTGCCCATAGGTGGCAACCATATTGTAATTTGCTACCAGGTGTCATCTTTGATTGCTTCCACATACTTAGGTTGAACACAGTTGAAGACAGATAGATTTTCTACATTTCAAATTTGAGGGTGAAAAAACCCAAACTACCTAAAATACACAAACTCTCCTAACACTGTATTGTACATGCCTTACTTTAAATATAAAAAATATTGATATTCAGTATTAATTACTTAGCAGTTACTGAACTTAAGTAAACGCTAAGTGGATTTTTAAATAAGGTGGTCCTTTTTATTGTTTTGCCTACGAGGAAAGGACAGGACATGCACTTTAATGGATGAACTTTGTGAACTCTCTTTTGGCTGCCATGTATCCCACTTAATTATTTTCTGTTCTTTGTGTCCTGGAATGGTAAGGTTGCTGAATGGTCAACTCTGAGCAAGCAATATGTTAATGTCTATGTCCTACCTCTTCCTTCAGATTGTAAGCTGCGGTAGGGTAGGGACCATGTTTTTGAATCTTTCCACAGCACCCATCAAAATGCCTCACAGTCGTAGTCGGTATTTATTACTAAGTGTTGGTTGATCGAGTTATTTAAAATCCTGTTTTTAAACTGGTTGTCAGACTCTGGGGTATGCGTTGTGGTTTAAGAAAACTTCTAAATTGTGTAGATATTTTGAAATGTAATTGATGATATTTAGAAATATTATCAGTCTTCAGTCTATTTTTAGCATTACATATATATTTTTGGACACATGTACTTATTACCACAAGAAACAATTTGCCTTTGTAATAAAACCCACGATATAGTCTCCTCTTGACTATATGTATAATAGAAAGGCTTGAGTATGGATAATCTACAGTGATCATAATGTGCTATTTAGGCAAATGGTGAACCGTTATAGGTGTTCTTAAAAGTTGCATATTTTGAATCTCCCCCTCAGATTCTGGTATGGTAAAGACTCCATAGGTGATTATGATGCTAGTCACTGTTGAGAATGTGACATTCTGTAGGGAAACTTCTCAGTTGGTGTGGAGTATCCACTAGGTGTCATGAACTTTCTTCTGGCCATTTATTAGTCTTTCTTACTTTTGAAGGAAAAGGTTTTACTTTAGCTTTAAATAATATAGTAAATTTTTAATAAAAATTTTAATAATTTACTGAGTTAGACCCAGTATGTAAAAACATTTAGGAAGCTGGTGTGTGCTTTGGCAGCACTTACACTAAAATTGGAACAGTGCAGAGAAGATCAGCATGGCCCCTGTACAAGGATGACACACACAGTCGTGAAGCGTTCTGTATTTCATGCAGTTCCTGGGCGTCCTGCCACCCACTGCAGAGTAACTCCGAAGAAATGATACAAGTCCGAGGACAGTGTGTGGCGCTGAATAATGGAATTGTGCTTTTTCACTATGAAAAAAAAAATCAGTAAACTGGTACCCTATTAATCAATTCATTATCAGTTTAGCATTTATATATTTGAAGACTCTTAAAGAATGTGTTTCTTAGACCCAACTAAAATTACTAAGTGTGAGAATTTTAAAAGAATCTCTTAATATGTAAAGTAATTTAACTTTTATCTATGTTTTTTTAATAAAGGACTTCTGAAATAGTAACGTTTCTTGTTACTTAGATTAACTGAAAGTATTTTTTATGTTTTCATTTGTTTGATCTTTTTGCTCAACATGAGGCTTGTACTCACAACCTCGAAATCCACAGTTGCATGCTCTTCCAACTAAACCAGCCAGGTGCCCCTAGGTAATTGAAATTTGAAGCGGAGACCTTTGAATAGACATTATGGGTGAAGCTCAAAGTGATTTACACTTTATTTTCTTTAGCTTATCTAATTATTCATAATATATATTTAAGGTCACATATTTAAGAATCTCTATTATTCATAATATATATTTAAGGTCACAAAAGTAAGAAAATACAATTTTTCTAATATACATTTTGATATTTTACTGAACCTTCAGTATTCAGATTCTATCCAATCTCAGCAATATATTATCACGTTTTATTACTTTACTATTTTTTATTCCTTTGCAGTTTGACTCATAATGTGTCATTCCAGGGTAATCACAGTAATGATAGCTACAATTTATATAGCACCTTACAGGATACTGTTACATATATTTTCTCATTTAATCTTTACAACAACCCTGTGAAAGGGGAAGTACTCATTTTTCTTTTTCACTTTATAGACGAAGAAATGAAGACAGAGATTGAGACTTGTCTCGAGTAACACAAACCAGTAAGTGTTGGAATTAATGGAGGCAGGTAGTAATGGGTACCTTCTCCTATGCCGCGGGCTTTCCTTGCTGCCGTCTACCTGGGTTCTAGGGACAAAGAACCAAGGTGGTCAGGAACCAAAAAGGTAGTAGGTAGACTTTAGTCGTATCCCAGAAAAACGTGCTACTCCTTTTCATGTTTTTTTCTCAATTGTTTAGTAGTGATCACTTGAAAGAGCACGTAATGTCTTTTTGTTGCTGTTGTTGTTAGATAAATGAAACTTATTTTAACCATAAGTTATCCCTGAGGCACTCAGGAAATAGAACATCTGGAGGGAAGCCTGTTGAATGTCTCACAGGGTAATAGCTGTAGGGTCAGCCAAGGAAGTGAGAAAGTTAATAGTACATGTGTGTGATTGGAATTTAAATTTTTATGGCTCTCATTAAGATTTTCAAAGTCCTATTTAAAGATTGTAAGATCAATTTCATATAACAATCTTAGAGCTTAAGGGTGCTTATCCAGTTGTGGTTTTCTTTAGATGACGAAACTGAGGTGCCGAGAAGTCGACGCTTGCCTGGTGTCCCAGAGAGCAGCTGCACGTATAGCTAGCTTATAGCTGCTGACTTCCCGATTAGCACCGTCTCTACTTGCGACTCTTACTTCTGGGTAAGCTGGCCTCAAAGTACTCCACAGTCCTTTATCTCTTTTTTCATGTGTTTGATCAACGTTGCCATTTTGTATCAAAATGAACTTGAAAATTAATGAAATTTACTGATGCTTACGTGGTGAAAATTCAATTCTTTGTTTGATTTCAGGTGAGTTAATGTGGGAAAAATCCTCATATTTTGAAGATGTCTCGCCACAGTATTGTTTCCTGTTTAAATTACAAGTAACTTCAGTTTTCAGAGAAAAAAGAAATTGGAGTTTTTGTTAAATCATGCCATCTGAACAGAAACAGTTATTTTTTGATGAAAAACAAACTATTTTAAGAAAAGATTATGATGTAAAAAATGAGATAGTTGATACTATTAGATCAGTGCTTAGGCCAAAAATTTCAGAAAGTAGTTTTCATTATGAACTAAAAAATGTGAAGATCAATTTGCCGAAGGTAAATATTCCAAATGAAGTCTTTTTGAAACATGAAGTTGACAAATACAGAAAGTTATTTCAGCGTCAACCACAGACGGCAAGAAAATCTCTCCGTATGAAGACTGTAAGCTGCGTAGAGGAGTGTATGCTGCTCTGTAAGTCCGAGAGAGCTGAAGCAGAGGGTTTCAAAATGTCAGCAAAAATACTCAATTTCAACTGTTTAAAATGCCGAGATAGCACTCGATATAGCCCAAATGATTTGCAGAAACACTTCCAGATGTGGCACCACGGTGAATTACCTTCGTATCCTTGTGAGATGTGCAGTTTTTCAGCAAATGACTTCCAGGTATTTAAACAACACAGACGGACACACAGAAGCACTTTAGTAAAATGTGACATTTGTAACAATGAGAGTGTGTATACTTTATTAGACTTGACAAAGCATTTTACATCCACACATTGTGTAAATGGTCATTTTCAATGTGAAAAGTGCAAATTCTCCACCCAGGATGTTGGCACATTTGTTCAGCACATTCATAGACATAATGAAATCCACTATAAATGTGGTAAATGCCATCACGTGTGTTTTACCAAAGGAGAGCTTCAGAAGCACCTTCACGTTCATTCTGGTACATTTCCCTTCACTTGTCAATATTGTAGCTATGGTGCCACTAAGAGAGAGCACCTCATAAGACATGTTATAACTTTGCACAAAGAACACTTATATGCGAAAGAAAAACTGGAAAAAGACAAATATGATAAAAGGATGGCAAAGACTTCAGGGCTTAAGCTGATACTGAAAAGATATCGAATAGATGCATCAAGGAAGACATTCTGGAAACGCAAGAAGATCAACAATGGAAGCGACAGAAGTATGGAAAAAAACACTCAAGTGCTAAAAAAACTGAACAGAACACAGGCTAAATCTGAAGACCAGAGCCATCTTTTTCAAGAGCTTTTAAATGCAGAAAAGGATGAAAGACCACACTGTGAGAATAATGATAAACCTGCTGAGTTAGAGTCAGAAAAGCCAACTCTTCTGTCCCCTGGGCAATATAATAGAGCTGAAGAGGGATCAAATTCGACTCTAGGTTTCTTGAAGACTGCTGTACAAGGACCTACAGTGTTAATGGTGAAAAATAATAGAATAACAATTCCTGCTAACTACAATGCTGATTTTATGGGTTTTAAGATGGTGGATGGAAAACAACATATTGTAATAAAATTGTTGCCTACCAATAAACAAAATCTATATTCACCAGGCTCACAGTCAGATGGTGCAAAGGACAGTCCTGCCCACTTGCAGCCCCAGACTCTCGACACTACTGGATTTTTAGCAGGAGTAACAACCGAGTTAAGTGACACCGTTTACATGAAAGCAACTCCTCCATTTCCGTGCTCGTCTCCTATACTTTCAGGGAAAGTAACATCAGAAAAAGAAATGGCTTTGCTATCTCAAACGGGTAATATGCATCAAGCAGTGGATGATGAAAAAAGTGTGTCGTCTTTGTCAGCATCAGAATTGGTTACAGCATCAGTGAATTTGCCCATGAAAGTTGAAACAAAAGACAACATTGATGTATGGGGAAGTTATATTCCTCAGAGTCACCCTGAGATATCAGGTGCTACCATTAAAAGTCCAGATAAAGTAAACTCTACTACCAAACAAAATGCGTACAGCAGCGGAGATATGCATAACTATTGCGTTAATTATATCAGCTCCGAGTTACCTGTCGAATCTTCCAGCCAAGGATCGTTACCATTTCATAATTACTCAAAAGTAAATAATTTGAATAAACGTCGTAGGTTTTCAGGAACCGCAATGTGTGAAAACCCTCAGAAGGAACCTTCATCTGGCAAGACAGTTGTTCAACAACCAATAAGCGAATCGGTTTTATCACTAGTGAGGAAGGAGAGTTCAAATCCAGATAGCATGTTAGCATCTATAAGCCTTTTAAATACTAAAGACGGAACTTTAAAGATGCAAGCTGAAATTGAAGAACGATGTGTGTTAGAAAAAGGACAGAACATTGATGAACAGAACTTGTACATTAATGAAAATCAAAATTTAGAGAACGTGACTGAAAAATCTAAGTGGGATGACATTTCTAATGTTGGGTCACCTATGATGCCTAGGATCACATCTGTTTTCTCTCTCCACAGCCAACAGGCATCAGAATTTTTGCCACCTGAAGTAAACCAGTTACTTCAGGATGGATTAAAATCAAAATCTGAAGTAAAACAGGACTCCAGTAAGACTCCAGATAAAGACCTGCCACTTCATTGTGACCAGTCATTTCAGAGACCTGAGGGAGAAGGCAAAATACTTGAATCTTCAAAAGACTTCAAAGTACAAGGCATCTTCCCAATTCCATCCTGTGGTATAGGGATTAATGTGCCTACAAATGATCTGAATTTAAAGTATAGTGGAAAAGAAAAACAAAACCTGTCAATGTCACAGGATGTGAGAGATTCGGAAAAGACACCTAGAATTTCAGGTATTGGCACGTTACTTAAGACTCAGTCAGATGCAATAATAACACAGCAGCTCGTAAAAGATAAACTGCGAGCCACTACACAAAATTTAGGTTCTTTATACAGGCAGAGTCCACTTCTAAATTCAGAACCAAAAAAAGCTATATTTGTTCAGACTCCAAAAGGCATTTTTGTACCACTGCACATTGCTAACAAGCCTGGATTACATGTTGTTTCAGGAAGACCACTTCCCTTGGTTAGTACACAAGGCGTGCCTGCTTCTCTTCTTTTAAACAAGAAACCTGGGATGATTTTAACACTTAATCATGGGAAATTTGAAGGTGTTTCCACTGTCAAAACTGAGGGTGCTCAAGCTTGTGGAACTACAGCTAAGGAGCCTTGCAGAACCCCCTTTTTAAAGGTGGAGCCAAACAGTAATTGTCTGACACCTGCACTTTGTTCCAGCATCGGCAGTTGTTTGAGCATGAAAAGTAGCTCCGAAAATACTTTGCCGTTAAAAGGCCCTTACGTTATTAAAACGTCAGCAAGTTCTTCAGTGAAAACTGTTCCTACTCCTAATGTAGCTTCTGAGCACCAGGGCACCAAGTTGAATATCTTGGAATCAGTAAAACAGCAGAACGAGATTTTTCCCAAACCACCTCTTTATACCTTCTTGCCTGATGGCAAACAAGCTGTTTTTTTAAAATGTGTGATGCCAAATAAGACTGAGCTGCTTAAGCCTAAATTAGTCCAAAATAGTACATATTTTCAAAACATACAGCCAAAGAAACCTGAAGGAACACCACAAAAAATATTGCTGAGAATTTTTAACCCTGTTTTAAATGTGACTGCTGCTAACACTCTGTCTGTAAACAACTCTGCATCCTCATTGCAGAAAGACAAGGTACCATCTAATCAGACTTCAGGAGGAGAGCAGAGAGAGCCAGAATCTTCTAGAGATGCCTTACCCTTCTTACTAGATGATATGATGCCAGCAAATGAAATTGTGATAACTTCTACTGCGACATGCCCAGAATCGTCCAAGGAACCTGTGTGTTTCACTGACCGTTCAGACACCAGGGTATTAAGGTGTAAAACGAATTGTACAGTTGAGAGAAGCTTCAATAGAAAAAAGACTTCCAAAGTAAAAACTCATGGAAGAAGTAAAGATTCTGAAACGGACTTTGTACCTAGAAACAGGAACTGTAAACGAAAATGTAGGGATAGTTACCAAGAACCTCCAAGAAAAAAAGCAACATTACATAGAAAGTGTAAAGAAAAGGCAAAACCTGAAGCTGTCCGTGAATCGTTTGGATTTAGCAGACCGAGGCTTTCAAAAGATGCAGTCAGAACTTTGCGGCTTTTTCCATTTAGTTCCAAACAGCTTGTGAAATGTCCTAGGAGAAACCAGCCAGTTGTAGTTTTGAATCATCCTGATGCAGATGCCCCAGAAGTAGTAAGTGTAATGAAAACTATTGCTAAATTTAATGGGCGTGTACTTAAGGTTTCATTGTCAAAAAGAACTATCGATGCTTTACTGAAACCAGTTTGTGATAATGCTTCACAAACAATTTATGATGATTTTTCCAAGAGACATAAAACATTTAAACCTGTTAGTTCTGTGAAAGAAAGATTTGTGCTAAAATTAACACTCAAAAAGACAAGCAAAAACAATTATCAGATTGTGAAAACTACCTCTGAAAATGTTCCAAAAGCTAAATTTAACTGTTGGTTTTGTGGTAGAGTATTTGACAATCAGGATGCTTGGGCTGGTCATGGGCAGAGACATTTAATGGAAGCTACTCGTGATTGGAATATGTTAGAATAATTTACTGTAGTTGCCAAGGAAAAGAGAAGTAAAATTGTCTTAGAAGAAAACAGTGGGTTGAGTTACCTTAAGGCAGACATTTTCTACTTCAGTATCTACCTAAAACTGAACGTCGGAAAGCAGGCTGTATGTCCACGGGAGACTAAAAAAGTTTTATGTGTGATATCTGCAGATGCTGTCACTGCACACATAAGTTTTGAAAGAAACTAATCACAGCACAGATGTACCTTGATTTAGTGTTTTTTTAAGTGTGTTCTTGGGAAGGTAGGGCTAAAGGAAATTTTGATAAAGCCGTTTTCTCAGTCTAGTTATTTAGGGACTCTCAGTAGAGGGTAATGGCTGACAACTTCCTTCCCTCTCTTCCACCAGCCTTAGGAGTCTGGTAAGTGTAGCTCCTCTGAAGACGAGAGAGCTCTTTCATCAGGTAGCTGAAGGAGTTCCGCATCATTTGTGAAGATATACTAAGAGAGCTTGAGTAAAGAATTTAACTTTACTATCTGCTAAATAGAGCTGATTTGAAGGGTATTAGGTTCCTTGGAGTAACTAACTGCAGTTACACCTCTTGATGCTTGAAAAGAGTTTTTGACAAGAAAATCTTTTTTTCTCTTATGCTATGTCCCACATCAAGGATTGGAATACCCTCCCAAGGTGATATTCTTTTTCTAAATGGCTGTGTCAAGCACTGCAGTAGATGGGAAGCCTCAAAAGAAGAATTAAACGCTCTTGGTCTAGTTTGAAGTCTAGTGAAAGAACTTGAACATTTTTCTGATTTGATGATAATCTCCAGTGATTCTCTCGCACAGAACTATGCTTATTTGATTTAAATTGTTTGTCCCTCATAAACCAAATGGCCCATTTTTGACTTGGTTGCCATCCGTTTAAAAAGTGGACCATAGAAGCACTTCCAAGGGAATGCCTTTTCTTGAAAATTAAGAATTATTCTACAGAAACCATATTTTGAAACAAGATTAGCAAAGCAAATCAGATTTTTGCTGTTTAATTATTATTAGGTGTCCAAACATGTACACTTTGGGACAAACCATTTTTGTTAGCACCTTTTCAGTATGATTGACAACCCAAAGCAGAGTATTTACTGCTCGTTGGCAGTTGAAATGAAGAAGCATTAATAGTGGATTCAGTGACAGTGCATAAAATTTCAGGACTGATTTCTAGGGGACATACCCAGCAGGTAGAGTGTTAAAATGGATATTTTCATGACAACCACAGAATAATTGACTGAAACTTCACCGTGTAAGTTTGGATCAGGTTTTGTTGGATCATTGGATAATGGAATTCTTGTATTACAAATTACTGTATAATTTTTGTTATATTGTTACTACAAGTGTTACAACATTTTCATTGAAAACTTCAGGGCTTCTTTTCTGTATATAAGAAAGAATTTAAACCTGTACATATTTTTGTACTTTTCAGTTTGTTATGTAAATTTTGCACAGAAAATTTTTGACATAAAAAGTTTATTTTCTTTCCATTTAGTTCTGTGCATGCACTAATAAAACTGGTTGTTTAATTTAAAAGGAATATGTAAGACTTTACCCATGTTATTTTCTTGGTTTTTATTTTAGATGTAGAATTTTTTTTTTTTTGGGTAAATTCATTTTTCAGGGATTGAACACTATTGTTAGCAAGTGCCTAAAAGATGTGAAACAGTTTACATATGTCAACTGTAACAGTAGGTCCCAAAATGGGCCCATTTCCCCAAAAGTTTTATTTTAAAGAAAGCCATACATAGATGCTTCAAGCTATCTTGCTATGCACATTATACACGTACTTTTTTTGTGCAGTTTGTCTACTTTCCTAGTGAAGTATTTTTTGTATAAAACCTGTTATAATTGTGTTTCTTAAATTGAGCCTAAGAATGGAGTTGATTGGAAATATACAGTATATATTAATAATGTATATGGTGTTTAAAGAATGATAAACATTGTTAATTTCTGTAATGAACATTTTCTTCAATTAAATTTATCTTAAGTTTGTGTTTACACAGTAATTTTTTTTTTTTTTTTTACTGTACTGAAGTCAAATGGGAATTTTATTCTAATGGGAAATACTCTATTTCAAAAAAGTTTGTTTCCTTTCATGTTCGGGTACTATGTCAAATAAAGTGTGGATTTTTTTTCCCCCCAGAATCATAGATGAAATTTTGAAATTTTGTTTGAGAAGGGTAACATTTACCATAAAGTTACTATAGTTATGCTGATGAGGAAGATCATAGAGAGGCTTTTGCTCTTTTGTACCCTAACAGCGATAACATTGAAATGCCCTGCTCTTATGGGCAGGTGTGTTATAAGTCCTTGCCTTCCATGGATAGAGAAGAGAGAGCGGCAACTGTCATGCCAATGTTTGCAGGATTATAAAAATACATTTCAGAGAAGCCATGCCAGTAAAAATCTATCTGATGTTGTGATACATACTTTTTGCCTTAACGTTTTGAAAGCCATTTTAAAAAGCTTCACGCCCCAGATACTCTCGTTAGCCCCTTTTCTGATTTGTTAGGTTGTTCTCAAGAAGGCACACTTCCTCGGAACCTCTCTCTTGCCAGGGTAGAAAATCCAAATCAGAACCCTCCACCCTTTCTTTTCTCCTAGCTGAAACTGAACTAAAGATTGTTTTCTAAAATAGGAATATCCGGTAGTTTGAGGTTGTGACAACAACTGGAAGGGTTTTATTT
Source organism: Paguma larvata (assembly GCA_030068075.1). Taxonomy (NCBI): domain Eukaryota; kingdom Metazoa; phylum Chordata; class Mammalia; order Carnivora; family Viverridae; genus Paguma; species Paguma larvata. The sequence goes on along the minus strand of CM057837.1, from coordinate 45,989,878 downwards.
TTGCAATCCAACTTCTCCGTCAGGAATTTGTTTCATTTTTTTTTCCTGCTTGTCCATCCATCTCCTTGGAAATGGGCCTCTCTATTTGGCATTCAATTGAAAAAATAGGTGAACGTTCAAAGAGTTTACCTTTCTGTCTCACTAAGCACTGCGTATTGAAATGTGATTTATATATATATATATATATTTTTTAATGAAAAATTGTGGTTTTTAAGGGGTCAGCAAAGTTTACCAGTAAAGGGTAAGTTAAGCTGGTAAGTAACTTAGGCTTTGTAGTTCATTTAGCCTCCGTCATAACTTCTTAAATGAGCCAAGAGCTGAATTTAGCCCACCAAACTTCACTAATCCTTGCTTTAGTTCTCTCAAAGGTCTGCTCTTAGAGTGGGATTTTTAAAGTTAACAAATTTGGTGCAGTTTTTTTTTGTGATGTATACCAGCTGTATAAAAGTTACAAAATATAAAAACTAAAATATGCATGTAAAATTACCAACGTAGATGTGTTTAAAAGTGAAGGGAATGCAAATAATGAAAAGAATTCATGGGTAAAATGAGTCGTCTGTGTGCAAAGGGTAACATATCGTGTGGAGGGTTTAAAAATGAGATCAAACCATTGCTGTGAGAATTTATGTTCAAGTTAGGTGATAAATACTAGTCCTTTAAGTGATTTGAAATAGCTGTTAAGAAAAGTAATAAGATTCTTGGGATGGGGGAGAATGGAGGTGAGGTGAAAAACAGTAATAATTCCATACCGCTAATTTACTGATTATTTCATTGTTTTTGTTTTTCACCAGTGACTTCTTATTTATCGTGGGATGTCCCATTTCCGTCGGGGTAGTGGCTCTGTTCCTTCTTTTAGCAATTTGCTAGCATTCTTATTTTCAGCAGAGTGCCTTGACTCCATTCGGGATCTTACCTGGTGAAACTTGCTAGGGGAATTTTCAGGACATTATTAGTTGCTAGTTAAGGATGTAGCATTCGCAGAAAAATTTCCCTGTAATGCAGGGTTGGAATAGGATCAACTTCATTGATTTTATTTTTCATTGGTTTAAGTATGTTCTTAATTGTACAGTTGAGAAGTAGTCAGTATCTTGGAAGAGGTGTTTGACGAAGTCTTTGAATTATTTGTTTTTAGTTCTGTCTTTGAGCTTCTGTTAATAAGTGCCCCCAATTGAAGAATCTTCTTTCTTTAAAAAGTACATATCAGTGTTATGACATTGTAAACGTTTAAGTAAAAAGTGTAGGAAGAATGTTAATATGTACATCAACTTCAAAAATCATGACTTTATTTTAGTCAATGCCAAGAATGTACTTAACGTAAAAGTAGTCATTCCTAGTAAAGTCATTTTTAGTATTTTAGAATTCTTCCTTAAAATACTTCAGAGTCCTTTAACCAAAAGTGAAGGTAATGTTCCGTTTGTGACTGAAACTGCTTCTTTCAGTTAAGGTGCCTGTTATCAGCAACTATTTCATAAGTTATTGCTAATGTAAAAAGACAGGAAAGCAAAATGAAAAACTTGGATAGAGACCAAAATACCATTTACAAACGACTTTATTTCAACATTTTGAAAATCCGAAGGAGTACACTGAAAATTTGCTTTTCTGAACACTTAATAGTAATCAATTGCAAAATAATAAAGGAAGACCCATTTATAGTAAGAGCCACAAAATAATAAATTTAAAAGTGTACCTAACTGGGAGATCCACAGTGTCTCTGGGTATAAGATTAAATACATCCCTGCTTGGTAGATCCCATTTTCCACACAAGTGTCCCACAAAAGGCTTATGTCAAGTGGAGGTGGCAGCCAGTTAGTGGTGCCCATTGTACCACCCTCCCGTCCCGCAGTGTAGGGAGCATCAGGGCAGGCAGCTACTCGTACTGTGCAAGTCCCCCTTTCCCGCACGGCTGTGTTGCAAGGGATCTGCTCTGGTGGGCTTGGCATCCAAACGGCAGCTTCTATATCTCCTGGCTTTCTGGGGGCAGAAGAGCTTTTCCGTGTACGTTCAGCAGCTGATGAACATGAGCAGATTCCATCCTCCCTGGTTCTAGGCTATAGAAGGTCCATACTGAGAGGTGTTAGACGATGGTCTCCCATGCCCTTCTCTAGCTCCTGGCACAGCTACTCTTCAGGGAAGAACTGGGAGACATTGAACAAAGAGCCAGTTTCCCATACTCTGTCCCCCTCCCCCCCCCATGCTCCATATAGCACAAAGGCACAGGGGTTCTGTTCAGGGGAAGGTTTGTGTGAGCTTCAAAGACTTGACAACACACTTCCCATTACCAGGGGCCTATACCTGGAACAGATTGGAGCAGGTACGAACTGCTAATGTTAAAAAAAGAAAAATGTTGAAGACAATAGAACAATAAGCTAGCAATAAATGGAGGCTAAGAGTTGCTGGTAATACCAATAGACACCAGCCAGAAAGCATAAAGACAAGATCAGGGAGAGAGACAAAGAATGGATCAAACTATAGGCATTCCACGCGATCAGAAATAATGTGTTTATGTTCAAGGTTGCAACCACATAGGAGCAACCAGAGGGGGAACATCTGGGCTACAAGTTCCTGAGAGAATGCAAGGCCAAACTTGTAAACTCCCTAGGTAGTCAAAGCAGACGCCAAGCCCCATGCAGATGTCGTGGTGATGGGGGTAAATCTCCCTAATTGAGGGGGCTTACACACAACCTCATTAATTGGTGGCTGATCATAAAATGATGCCGACTCAGAAGCAACCCCGAGGAAGTCAGGCTTAAAGATAAAAATGAGGGAGAAACAAGTTGAGCAGTAATATCAGAGGCTGCACACTGTGAAGGGATATAAACTTCATGAATTAGTCCAGCCAAGTCACTAAATAAAACAGCCCAGAGTGGAGATGAGAACTCCTATGTAGAGAACCTACAATATGTTACCTAAAATGTCCTGTTTTCAACCCAACATTATGAGATATTCAAAGAAACAGGAAAGTATGACACCCAGGCAAAAGCAGACAATAGAAACTTTCTTTGAGGGATGCCAGATGTAGGGTAAGTGTTAAATCAATTATAAGTATTTTCAAAGACATAAAGGAAACCAAGTTTAAAAAACTAAAATGCTGACAGTGACTCATCAAATAGAAAATGGGAATAAAAGATAGGAAATAAAAGGACTAAATGAAAATTCTGGAGTTGAAAAGTTCAATAGCCAAAGTGAGACTTTTTCTAGGAGGGCTCAACAGTAGATTTTTTTTTTTAATTTTTTTTAATGTTTATTTATTTTTGAGAGACAGAGAGACAGAGTGCAAGTGAGGGAGGGGCAGAGAGAGAGGGAGATGCAGAATCCGAAGCAGGCTCCAGGCTCCAAGCTGTCAGCACAGATCCCGACGCGGGGCTTGAACTCACGAATCACGAGATCATGACCTGAGCCGAAGTCGGCCACCTGACCGACTGAGCCACCCAGGGGCCCCTCAACAGTAGATTTGAGCTGTCAGAAGAACGCACAAATCTGAAGATAGAGAGAGATTATGAAATCTGAAGCACAGATGGAAAAAAGGAGGAAAAACATTCTTCCTTACACTCCATACACAAAAGTTAACTCAAAATAGATCATAAACCAAAATGTAAGCAAAAACTAGAAAACACATGTAAGTAAATACTATGACTTTTGTTTAGGCAGTCTTCTTAAATATGACACCAAAATCACAAATGAAAAAATAAGAAACAGGCAATTTAAAAATGTATAGAATTTTTATTAGAAGAGGTTATGAGCTGATCTGTTTCATCTAGTTTGGCTAATGTCAATTTCAGTAATAAAGACTTTGTTCCACATCATTCCTCCCCTCATGCTATTATTGTCACAAATTGTATCTTAATGAGTTGGGTGCCCATCAATTATTGCTTTATGCATTTGACTTTTAAATTGAGAGGGAAAACAGTTAAATACATTTACTGTCTTTTATAATTACCATGATCAGTTCTGCATGTCTTTGTATGGTTTGAGTTACTATCTGGTGTCCTTTCAGCCTGAAGGACTCCCTTTGGTATGTTTTTGTAGGACAGTTCTGCAGGCAGTGTTTATCTGGAAATGTCTTTTTTCTTCCCTTTTGAAGAGTATTTTTGCTGACCATGGAACTGGTTTGCAGCTTTTTTCCGTTCAGCACCTTGACTATGTCACCTCACTGCTTCTGGCCTCCATGGTTTCTGTAGAGAAGTCAGCTGTTGATATTATTGAGGTCCTTGTGTGTGATGAATCCCTTCTCTCTTGCTGCTTTCAAGATTCTCCCTTTTTTTAAATTTTTTTTTAATGTTTATTTATTTTCGAGAGACAGAGCATGAGCAGGGGAAGGGCAGAGAGAGAGAGAGGCAGACGCAGAATCTGAAGCAGGCTCCAGGCTCTGAGCCATCAGCACAGAGCCTGACGCGGGGCTCGAACTCACAGACCGTGAGATCATGACCTGAGCTGAAGTCGGCCGCTTAACCGACTGAGCCACCCAGGCGCCCCCCCCTTTTTTTTTTAAATAGTTTGATTGTAGTATGTCTGGGTATACATTTCATTGAGACTCTGGAGTCCCTGGAGTTTCATGGATTTGTAGATTAATATTTTAAACAGATTTGGGAGATTTTTTCAAATATTCTTTTTGATGCTTTCTTTTTCTTCTCCTGAGACTTACATTATGTATATGCATTATGCTCGTTGGCTCTGTTTCTTAGTCTGTCTTCATTTTTCTTCATTTTTTTTTTTCTGTCCCTCAAACTGGACAGTGTCAATTGGTCAGTCTTCAAGTTTATAGATCCTCTCTTCTGCCTGCCTAAATTTGTTGCTGGGCCCCCCAACCAACATTTTCATTTTAGTTATTATACTTTCCAGCTCTACAATTGAAAGTTCTAGAATTAAAAATTCTTTTCATAACTTCTGTTTATTCCTATTCTCTATTTGGTTGAGACATACTTACTTTCCTTTTATTCTTTAAACATGGTTTCATTAAAGTCTTGCTAAGAAAATCCAATGTCTGGGCTTTCTCAGGATTTCTGTTGATTGCTTTTTCTCCTGTGTATGGGCCCTCTATTTTTCTTTCTTTGCATAACCTTGTAATTTTTTGCTGAAAACAGAGCATTTAAAATTATTATAATGTGGCAACTCTGAAAATCAGATTTTCCACCCCCTTTTCCATCCCAGGGTTTGTTTTTGTTGCTGCTTGTTATAGTTATTGTTTACTAACTTTTCAGAATTAATTTGGTAAAATCTGTATTTGTCATGTGCGGCCACTGAAGTATCTGTTATGGTAGCTTAATGGTCAGCTAATAATTGGACAGAGATTTCCTTAAACACACAGAATGGGAAAACACCCAGAGTGTTTGTCAGGGACTTTGTTTTTGTGGTGCATCTCCAACACTCAGCCAGCCAGTTTTCAACTCTTCCTTAGCCTCCACTACTTTGACAGAGCCTCCAGGTTAGTCAGAGATGACAGCTTTGGGGCTTCTCAGGGCTTTTGTTAGCACACACACAGCCCTGACCATGCATGTTTGTCTTCTAGATTCTTGGGAATATGTTGTAACTTTACAGAGCCCTTCTGGACATCTCATTTCCCGGCTTGTCTTCCCTAGTTTTTGATCAGTCTGTTGATTGCCTAAAATGTTATCTATCATCTCAGACAGTAGTAACCAAAACACTGGCCTGTTAATGTTTCTGCATTACCCATAGGTAGCAGCTTTATCTCCAGGCAAGCTTCGATTCAGACAAAAACCAGTCTTCCAGGAAGCCACCAGACTAGTCAAAACAAATGATTACAATTCTTTGTGATTGACATCTGTTCTGTCTATTGCCAGGAATGGGACTTTTATCTTCAGGGCCAATGCTAACGTGACCTTTAAAAGTGAAAGACTGAAAACTTTCCCCTTAAGATCAGGAACAAGAAAGGATGTCTCCTCTCACAGTTTCTATTAAACATTATACTGGTTGTTCTAGTCAGGACAATTAGGCAAATAAAAGGAAAAAACATCCATATAGGAAGGGAAGAATTAAAAATATCTGTAATTTTAAATGACATGATCTTGTATGTGAGAAATCTTAAGATATCCACTAAAAATTTTATAATCAATACATGAGATCAGCAAGGGTGCAGAATACAAGATCTATAGAAAAGTCAATTCTACTTCTGTATGTTAGCAATGAACAATCCTAAATGAAATTGAGGGAAAAAGATCCCATTTGTAATGTCATCTAAAGGAATAAAAATAGATTTGACAAAAGAAATGCAAGACTTTTACACAGAAACTGTAAGTCATTGTTGAAAGAAATTAAAGAAGACCTAAATAAATGTAGAGATATCCTATGTTCATGAATTGGAAGACTTAATGTTGTTAAGATGGGAAGATTCCCCAAATTGATCCACAGATTCAATGCAATCCCTGTCAGAATGTCAGCTGCCTTTCTTTACAGAAATTGACAAACTGATTCAAAAATTTATGTGAAAATGCAGGGCGTTCAGAATAACCAATAGCTAAAACAGTTGTGAAGAGAAGAATAAAGTTGGAAAACTTATTTTTCCATTTCAAAACTTCTATAAAGCTACTGTAATCAAGATTAATTAGTACTGACATGATAAACATACAGGTCAATGGAATAGAATTGAGAGTCCAGAAATAAACCCATATACTTATGGTCAATTGATTTTTGACAAGAAAGTCAAGACATTTCAATGTGGAAAGAATAGTCTTTTAACGAATGTTCCTGGGATGACTGGATATCCATGTGCAAAAGAATGCATTTGTAAACCTACCTCGTATCATATATAAAAGTTAACTCAAAATGCATCAAAGACCTATGTGTTAGAAATGAAACTATAAAAATAATTAGAAACGTAGCTACAAATCTCTGTGACCTTGGGTTATAATCTCTTAAATAAGACACCAAGAACACAGCAATCAAATAAAAAGTAGATAAATTGGACTTCATTAAAATGAAAAAATTGGTCTTCAAAGAACTCAAGAAAGTGAAAAGAAAACTCACAGAATGGAAGAAAATATTTTCAAATCACATTTCTAATATGGCAAATGTACCCAAAATATGGTAAAAACGATTCTAATTCAATAAAAACACAGCTCATTTAAAAATGGTCAAAGGATTTGAATAGATATTTCTTCAAATATCAAAGAAGATACACAAAAAGCTAATAAACACATGAATATATGCTTAAACTCTTTAGTCATTAGGGAAATGCAAATCAAAACCGCGGTGAGATAGTACTTCACACTCTTGAAAATGAGAATAATCAAAAAGACAATAACAAGTGCTGGTGAGTATGTGGCAAAACCAAAACTCGCATACATTGTTGGTCAGAATTTAAAATGGTGGTTTGGAAAAGAATTGGGCATTCCCGAAACTGTTAAATATCATTACCACATGACATAACAATTCCATTTCTAGATATATACCCAAAGGAAATGAAGACATTCACTCAAAAACTTACATAAGTGTTTAGAGTGGTAAAATCCATAATAGTCAAAAAGTGGAAAACAACTCAAATGTCCTCAACTGATGAATGAAAAACAAAATATGGTATATCTGTATTATATATTATTTAGAGATAAAAGAAATGGAGAACTGGCACATACTATAGCATGGGCGAACCTTGAAAACATGCTACTTGAAAGTAGCCAGTGGCAAAAGACCACATATTGTATGATTCCATTCCTATGAAATGTTAAGAGTATGCAAGTTTATAGAGACATAATAGATTAGAAGTGAACTATGATGGGGATTGATGGATAATGGAGAGTGTCTGCTTATGGGTAGAGAGGTTTGTTGTTTTGTTTTGTTTTTAGAGAGCAAGTGCAAGAGGGGCAGGGAGGGAGAGAGAGAATCCCAAGCAGTCTTTACCCTCAGCACAGAGCCTGACATGGGGTTTGATCCCAGGACACTGGGATCATGACCTGAGCTGAAATCGAGAGTTGGACACCCAACTGACTGGGCCACCCAGGCAGCCCTGGAATTTCTTTTTGATGTGAGAATGTTCTAAACAGATTGTGGTAATGGTTACACAGCTCTGAATATAGCAAAACCCACTGAATCATATAATTTTAAGTGGGTGAATTTTATAGTATGTGACTTATATCTCAATAATGCCATTAAAATTATCAACTAGTAAGAGTTGTTTAACCATTAGAAAGGGGAAATTGGATGCTAAGGAATACATGCTAAGGAATAGTAGATATTACTATGATTTTTAGGAGTGAGAAAGAATAAACAAGAAAGAAACTAAGCACTTAGAATAGGGTCTCCCACCCCTACTCTGAGATTCAGACCTTTTTGAAGAGGTTGTAGCTACAACGGTACATTTAGCTGGCTGATAATGAAGACGGGGCAGACCTTAGCTGGTCTGTCGGAGTGGTCAGTTCAGTAGCTGTGAAACTCATTGGAGGGTGCTGGTCAGCTAGAGCTCCTCTGTTGTAAACAACCTGCTGAGCATTATAGAAACTCACTGGCTGGTGCTGGCAGCCTTATGCTGGTCTACAGGAAGTTGCCCCACTGAGCGGCAGAGAAACCACTGGAGGGTGTGGCCAAGGTGGATCCTACTAGGTGGCTGAGAGAAATTTGCTAGTGAGCACTGGTGAACTGGAGCGAGTTAGCAGAAACTGGCCTGTGGGGCAGCAGAAAAATTCTGGATGACATCAGAAGCCAGAACTGCAAGTGCTAGGTGGCTGAGAAATTCACTGAAGGGTGATTGTCACCGGGCATCCGTAATCCACTGGTGGGAAAAATCACACTGGAACAAGGAAGGAACCACCAGTGAACTTCTTAGTGATACTTGTCACCCTCTTACCAGTGCTTTTCTTTTTCTTTTTAATGTGTTTTTTTTTTTTTTGAAAGAGAGAGAGAGCATGAGTGGGGGGGAGGGGGACAGAGAGAGAGGGAGACACAGAATCCAAAACAGGCTCCAGACTCTGAGCTGTCAGCACAGAGCTCAACATGAGGCTCAAACTCATGAACCACGAGCTCATGACCTGAGCTGGTGGGACACTTAACTGACTGAGCCACCCAGGCACCCCTTACCAGTGCATTTCCGATGGCCTTGGTGAACAAACTTGCTTCCTGGAACATAATTTTCTGGTGGATCTTCTGCCCTCCATACATCCACTCTGGCACATTTACTTCTCTGAGTCTTAATTTTTGTCTCCACTATCTTTCGTAGCAATTCAGACATTTTGGCCTCAATCAGTAAAGGCCATCACTTCTCTAGTCTTGCAGGAGCCATCCAGTGAATGTACCACCTCCTAGGGGTCTTGCTGGGTGTTAAGTTAATAAATTATTTCCTATCTAATCTTATATTAGTGCCCTTAAATTAATAAATTATTTCTTATCTAATCTTCTATTCTGGCTCCTTTGCTCAAGAATTCTCAAAATCTAGTCCTATGGTACTCCCTCAGCTCCCACCAGTACGTGGTACCTAATTCTTTAATCTCCTTCAGGGTTTTTTCTTTTCTTCCCTCAGCAGGCCTAGCCCATTGATAGATGGTTCATGCTGCAATATAACTTTAGTTATTGGTCCAGTAGCCAGGACAGGAAATGGAGCATATCTTAAAAGAAATTTCTGTTGTCTTGCAGGGGAGAGGCCTCTGCAGTGCCTTCCTACACAGACAGAGTCATAGTTCTTAATGAGAGGAGCACCTCTGCAGACTCTGAAGGCTTAGAGGATTCTGGAAAACCAAATAATCGTTGGCATTCACAACCAACAATGAATTCACTACCATTCATCACCAGATATACTCACGTCATCTGTCAGGGTCCCAGGTTTTCTGAACTAGGACTCTGACACTGGCATAACAGATATGTCTTGGTTTAGAATTAAATGATCTTTGAAGCTCAGCAACTTTATTAAATCCTGAGTTTAGTCTTCAGCTTTTTCTTCTCTCTCATTGCAGGAGATTAGCAATTGAGTTGCTACTTTGTACCAGGCATAGTCCGTGCCTCAAATACCCTCAAGATGGGGTCCTCACTGCCAGCTGGGTGGTGAGTAGTCTATCGGTGAGTAATCTTATTGCCTACTTTCTTGGACTACTAGTACTAATTCTGACAGTTGGGCTTTCTGAGGAGAAGATGCTGAGTTAGGAGGACAAGGGGTTTGTGAACAGTTATGCCTGGGGAAAATTAAAGGGGAGAGAGCAAGGCTGGGTAAGAAAAGCCTTGAAACAATAATACAGACACTGTTGAAAGACAGGGTTTGTGACTGGAAGCAGGATTGGGTACAGACAGCCTCAGACTGCCATGCATTGCTGATAAAGTCAGCCAACTCAGTGAATGTATTAGGTCAAAGACTTTCTATTAGAGGAGTTCCATGTTGGGCAGAAATGGCCAGACTGAAGACTGTCTAGGGAGAGCATAGACTTGGCTCAAAATGCAGGCAGATTTTAAAGGAACTAACAACTGAAGGTTGTCAGCGAATTATATTCCTCACAGCTGAATGCTAAGTTTTTTCTTGATGGGAGATCCAGCAGTACACCTCCAGACTGCCACACTGGGATAATGTCAAGAAGTGTGACATTCATGTCCCTGAAGACCCAGAAGGGGAGGAGAAGAAGGACAGGCAAAATATTTGAAGGAGTAATGATTGAAATTTTTTTTCTAAATTTGATGAAAACTATAAATCCTAACATCCAAGAAGCAACATGAAGCTCAAACAGGAAAAGAAGAAAGAAAACCATACCAAGACACATCGTAATCACATTCTCATAATCACAAGTGACACAAAGAAAATGTTAAGAGTGGCCAGAGAAGAAAAAACACACCTTACATTTTAAGAATCAAAGATAAGAATTACTGCAGACCTATCATCAGAAACTACATAAGCCAGAAGACAGTGGAATGATACCGAAGGTACTGAAGAGAATTCTTTAGCAAAATGATTCTTCGAAAATGAAGATAAAACAAAGACAATTTCATATGAGAGAAATCTAAAAGAAGTCATCACCAGCAAAATTGCACTACCTTAAATGTTACAAGAAACTCTTTGGGTGAAAGGAAAGTGATGCCAGATGGATATTTGATCTACACAAAGGAATTAAGAGCACTAGAAATGGTGAGTAGATGAATAAATAGGAAAGATTTTCCCTTCTTTGTTTAGGTTCTTTTAAGGAGGATTAAACATTTAAGGCAAAAAACAACATTGTGTTTATAATATGTAGAAGTAAAATGTATTATAGTAGCACAAAGGCAGAGAAGGGGAAGTGGAGATACACTATTGTACTTGAAGATAGATTATAAGTAAAAGATGTATACTGTAAACACTAGAACAACCATTAAAAAGAACAAAGAATATAGCTAATAAGTCAATAGTGAAAATAGAATGAATTTAAAAATAAGTTCAACCCACCAGAAGGCAAGGAAAATGGGAGAGGAAAAGTAAGTGGGAAAATATAGAAAACAAATAGAGATAGTAGATTTAAGCCCAATCATCATAATAATTACATTAAATATAAATGACATAAACATTCCCATTAAAAGTGAGAAATTATTAGAGGGGCGCCTGGGTGGCTCAGTCAGTTGAACGTCTGACTTCGGCTCAGGTCATGATCTCTTTGTCCCTGGGTCAAAGCCCCGTATTGGGCTCTGTGCTGACAGCTCAGAGCCTGGAGCCTGCTTCAAATTCTGTGTCTCCCTCCCTCCCCCTCCCCCACTCACATTGTCTTTCAAAAATGAATAAACATTAAAAAAACTTTTAAGTCAGAAATTATTAGGATAAAAAGATACAGACTTGAGAGCAAAAAATAAAACTAGGGATAAAATGATCCATTCATTAAGAATATACAACAATTCTTGGGGTGCCTGGGTGGCTCAGTCGGTTAGGCAGCCGACTTCCGCTCAGGTCATGATCTCACGGTCTGTGAGTTTGAGCCCCGCATTGGGCTCTGTGCTGGCAGCTCAGAGCCTGGGGCCTGCTTCGTATTCTGTGTCTCCCTCTCTCTCTGCCCTTCCCCTGCTCACTCTATGTCTCTCAAAAATAAATAAACGTTAAAAAAAATTTAAAAAAAGAATATACAACAATTCTAAAGATGTATGCACATAATACAAAAGCTTCAAAATGTATGAACCAAAACTGACAGAATTACAAAGAGAAATCCACAAATCCACAATTATAGTTAGATATTTCAACTCTCTCTGTTAGTAACTGATAGAACAACTAGGCAAAAAAAAAATAAAATAAAATCAGTAAGACATAAAAGACTTGAGCAACAGTACCAATCAACTTGAGCTAAATGACATTTATAGAACACTCCACCCGTACCTTTCTTATGAGTATATATAGGACATCCACTAGATCATTCTAATTTTCAATAAATTTAGAAGAATTGAATTCATGCAGATGGTATTTTCTGTCTACGACAGAATTAAATTGGAAATCGATCTCAGAAAAAGATACACAAAGACACCAGATATTCAGAAGTTAAATAGCACTTTCCTGAATAACCAATAATTTAAGGAAAAAAAAATCACAACAGAAATTTGAAAATGTTTTGAAGTGAATGAAACTGAGAAAACTGTATTAAAATTTGTGGGATGTTCTAAAGCTCTGCTTGGAGGAAGCTTTTCAGCTTTAAATAGTTATATTAGAAATTTATATTAAAAATGATAAAGGTTTTAAACTCAACTATGTAAGCTTCCGTCTTAAGAAAGCATGTAAAGAAGAGTTATCTAGGCTTGAAACAGTGGAGTCGGTGGGGACTCATATTTCACCCTATCCCCCCTATGCAGTCAGTTAACTCTCCTGTGTTAATCCTTAGGCATTTCCCTTATATCTGTCCTTATAGGGCCCTGGTCACTACCAGAGTGTAGGCCCACATCTACTCACAATGGCTTTACTGCAATAATCTTCAAATTGTGTTTTTTGCCTTTAAATTTACAAGTAGGGTATTTGAGGCTTCAGCTGTGGTGATAGCATTTGTTGAGACCTACTATGTCCTAGTATTTGTATACTATGTCCTAGTATTTGTATTTGTCCTAGTATTTTCATAAAAAACCCTAGAAGGGAAATAATAAAAACAAGTTTACTGAGTACTCTGTTCAAGATTATACAGTTGGCAAAAGACGGAACCAGGAAGATTAAGACATGAGCCTAAGTGGCCCATTTATAGGTAAGAAAAAGATAACAGATAAAATTGAATTTTTCTTTAACATTTATTCATTTTTGAGAGAGAGAGAGAGAGAGCATGAGTTGGGGAGGGGCAGAGAGAGAGAGGGAGACACAGAATCCGAATTAGGCTCCAGACTCTGAGCTGTTAGCACAGAGCTGGACGCAGGGCTCAAACTTACGGGCTGTGAGATCATGACCCAAGCTGAAGTCAGACGCTTAACTGACTGAGCCACCCAGGCACCCCATAACAGATAACATTTTAAAGTTCTGCATTTGTCTAGGGGGTAAAAAGGGGGAGACATTACATTTGAGATAACAGGCAAGTGCTTTTATTATACTTTTATATTGTATTTTATTATAACAGGCAAGGGGCTTTTTATTCTACTGACATTATTTTCTTTCAAGGGTTATTCTAATTGTCATTATTTTAAGTATATTTATCATCCTGGATAAAAGCTCTGTTTGATATTTTTATAAAATGATGACTCATATTTTAAAAGATACCTGAGTGGCTATTTGGTTGCCTTCAAGGTCTTGAGATTATTTGTGCATCTCATGTGCCTGACATACATACTGACACACAGACAGCAGACTCAGTAAATGTTGGCTGGTTGAGTGAAAGAATAATAATGAACACTTTCAACTTTGACAACATTTAGTACACTCACTTAACAAACTCATAAGGTAGGTTGCATTATCATCTCCATTTTACAAATGAGGACACCAAGACACATAACTTGCCCAAGTTCACACACTCTGTTATTGGTGGAGCATGGATTGCAAACAGAGATTGAGGCAACTCACTCTCAAGTCTCTGCATTAAACCATAGTGGTATTCTGCCTCTTGGCTCATGGAGGAATTATATTATCCAGGTTCTTAGTAGAATAGTATATCCATCTTGATGCTTCACATTTTAAGATGGAGGGCAAGGGTCCTTTGCCTCGGATGTTTGGACCCATGGTCCATGGACAAGCCCTAGGGGCCCATGTATCTCATGAAATTTGATTAAAGTTTGTGCGTCCCTGTAAACGCATATGTCCCTGGGGACAAAGACCCATACCTCTCATCAAATTCTTCAAGAATTTTGTAATAACTAAAGATTAATAACCATGGACATAAAGAAATATTTGGGATTTTCTCGAGACAAAATTAAGATTATTAAATGCTCAAAGATACTTATAGGTCAGTTTATTTGAAGGATTGTCTACATTTTATCTCTGCAAAAGAGATTTTGGTTAGGGGACTAGAAATTAATATTTATTGGGCACAACTAAATGCCAGGTATTAAACATATACTAGCTTATCTTAATTCTTGTACCATTACCAAAAAGATATCATTTTACAAATGTAGAAACTGAGGCTTAGAATGTTAGGACACATGCCTGATAACATACTGATAAATGGTAGGACTGGGGCACCCTGACCTAACTCTGAAGCCAATATCACCTCCCTTTGTGGTTAGACACAGCTGCTAAATGCCAAGGGCATTTGGTACAACTAACCTTGCTGGGAAGCAGGTCTTTTTGTCATTTCCTTGCAACTCTGCCTAGAAATAGAGTCTGTTTTATGGCATCTTAAGTCCATTTTGAAGGACAGGAGTTCAGCCTGGCTTTAAGATCATGTTTATGTGGTCTCATGTCTCATTCACATCTCTACATCTCTGGGACTCCCGTGTAGGCAAGTCTGTCACAGCTGCAGTGGGAGTGGTTTAGCTCCCAGAGTGCAGGGTGTCTGAACCACTACCCCAGCTGACTGGGTATAGCACACTTCAGGCTTCTGGTGGCCACAGGCCTACTCTTCCCATCTCTGTTGTCCATTTGAACAAATGAACAGTCCTCCTCCTACTGCAGCTGCAATGGAGTTTGCAACATCCTTGAAACACAAAACAGGAACTCTAGTGGTTTGTTTCCTTGAGCTGCTATGCAATGTTCTTCTCCTTGACTGGCGACTTTTATTCCACCGCCTAGCCTGAAAATCTCCCTATGCAAAACCACTTGTCAAGCACTGCAAATCACAGACAGGGCCTTTGAGATCTCTTGGAAGCTTTTTCTAGTCTCATAGAGTAGCCTATTCCACCTGCGCAGGAAGGTTGTAGAGAAGTAGGCACAGCCATCCTCCAGTGTACTCTTGTAACAGGTAGGGGGAAAAGACTGCTGTCTTGGGTTGAGTGTTTCTCCAGCTTTGGGGAGAACGGGGTCCTCAGTAGAGACTGGCTTAGCTCCCAGAAATTCTCCCAGCCTCTGCTCCAAGAAACCTACCCTCGCAGTTTTGCGTATCCATCGACTGGATTAGGAGGATCTCATGGCTATTCTCCTTCACCTAGAACAGGCTACCTGGGGGAAGAGAGTGCGGATGGATCAGAAGAGGATGTTATGAACCAGGATCACCGTGGTAGCAGAAGGAATTGGCGAAGATTTACTTAAGTAGAAAATCGTTCCATGTAACACTGAGGAAAACTGAAACAGAAACCTCATACTTTACACTACAAATGGATGCTTTACTTTACAAAAGATAAATCCAGTTTTTTTCAAATCGTGAATTATCTCTTCTAACATTCTAAATGATTCCATTGTTTTCCTAAAAGGAAAAAACAAAAACCTTTCCAAATGAAAATGCCAAAGCCCATTTATATTTTATTTTACTGTCAAAAATGTATATCGATGGTTTCCTAGGGCTACCAGAAGAAAGTACTAAAAACTGGGCGGCTTAAACAAGAAACCCAGAAATTCATTGTCTCCTAATTCTGGAGGCTAGAAATCTGAAATCAAGGTGTCAGCTTGGCCCTGTTCTCTCTGAATCCTGTAAGGGAATCTTTCCTTGCCTCTTCCCAGCTTCTGGGGCTTACTGGCAATCGTGAGCACTCCTAGGCTTGTAGATGTGTCACTGCAGTCCTCTGTCTTCACATGGCATTCTCCCTGGGCATCTCTTCACACAGTCTTCTCTCCGCGCATGTCTGTGTCTGTGAATTCCACCTTCGTATAAGGGCAGGTGAATTGGGGCCCACCCTAATATACTGCCTCATCTTAATTTGACTACATCTGTAAATACCCCATTAGGTCACATTTTGAGGTACATTTTGGGTTAGGATTTCACCATGTTTTTGGGTGGGAGGACACAATTTAACCCATTATGATAGCTAAAAATGCTATTATAGGAAAGCACATGACATTTTAAAAATACAGTTATCTTTACAAGTAGGTCTGTGTGTTACTCTGAAATATTGCTTTCTAGCCTTCCAAAATCTTTTCAGAGATTGCTATCTTATTCAGTGATCAAGTGTATTCCTCACTTAATTATTAGATTTATCTTAATTATCTTAATTAGATGACTTATCATTTAAGTGCTGTCTAAAAAGAACACAGTAGAATAAAAAGCTTTGATATGACAAGATGTGTTACATTTCTGGGATGATCTAAGGTCTTGGATGTGACTGTTCATAACGGTATCTATTTTATTCCTTAGTGTTCGTCAGTGCCTGCTTTCCTGCCCTTGTTCTGTGGGATGGTTCCCTAGGCTTTTAGTCTAGTTTTTCTCTCGTCCCACTTTGAACCTCAAATCAAGTTTAGGTCCCACTTAATACACATGTAGATCAATGAGGGTATAATCAAAGCTAACAACCTAATCACAGACAAGAACGTCTAGAAAATTCACATCTCTATACATCTTCCATGGTTAGAAGCACTGACAAAAAGAAATATTACATCCCCCTTAATCTGTGCTTATAAATATTGTCCATGATATATATTGTATTTTCTACACATTAAAAGTTCAACCAAGACATAATTGTCAAGCATTGGCAGTAGACATTACAGTAGTGTACCAGTGACCATTGTGGTGGCCCAAACTTCCAGCAGCTTTGTTTTTATCTGAGAGTATTATTTTCTTATTTTGAAAATAGAGTGTTATTTTCTTACATGACTAAAAAGACTTTACACTTGTTTCTTTTAAATAAAGACATTTATTTGGAGAATTTTAGTAGCATGATAACACAGCCTCACCAAATATTCACAGTTCATCAGGTCAGACAATAGAACAAGTCCGCGTGAACTTCTTATAAAGAAATGGATGACCACTTCAATAGTTGCCTCCTTCTGTCTTATTATTGGATGACTCATAATCCAAAATATGAAGTTCTGGGGCTTTTTCTCAAAAGTAGAAATAAGGAAAATGAATGTCTGAAGCAGTGATGTTGACCCTTTTTAAGAAATCTATGAAACTTTAACTGCATATTTCAGTCTTGTCGAATCTTTCGTATTATTCTGACTGTCGATAAGAACCAGAGGGCTATGTTGATGATTCTTGATGATTTCAGCAACACTTCCAAAGTACTAGAGCAAGAAAACAGATGAATTAAACATTGGAATTTATGTTAACTTTGAGCTCTGCTCCTCCCATCTTCTCCCACTTTCTCAAGTTAGTCAAAGTTACTAGGTCTCAACTGACATTCTACCCAAAAGAGTCTAATTTAACAAAGGGTGTAACCCTTGAGGTGGCAGACTCTGGCCTTTCTTATACCCGGCAACACTAAAAACACTGGCAGCTTAAATTAGTGTAACCCCTTAGAGAAATTACTTCACTGAGTTAGGATGCAATACTTTAATAGTTTTTTTATTTAGTTACAAGCATAAAACTGTCATATGCTGAATTTCTCTAAATTCTTTGCAAAACATAGATTACCTGTTATCTTGCGTAAACCTTAGATACAAGGACTGATGTAATAAATTAACTATAGAATTTGGTATCAGAAGAGTTCTTTCCCAGATTAATTCATGCTTGTTTTGCTTTTGTGTTCCTTTTTGAAAAAAGAAAGCTTTATAAATTCTCATATTTCCATTTTTGCTCTAGTTCCCAGAGCTAATTAATAATTAACTTAGAGGTAATTGATAATGTAATCCATGCCAGGCTCTTACCATACATACTTATTTTCCCAAATGTTAATTCCTATTGTCTATGGATTTTAAAATATTCCTATGAAAAATTATCAGTAGTTTAAAGGAACATAAAATAAATATAACACAGAACAGGAAATGAAATGCATTGATTATACAAAAGTGCTATGAGCTCACAATCATAAATAAATGTATTTAGAGTCATTTTCAAAAAATGTAGTTATTGTTTTGTCACAATGCCATAAATTTAACAATTACTACCAATTGATTTTATTGTATTTTAATTTTTCATATAAAGACAAACATCCAGAATTAAAACTTTTAAATTATTTGAATACCTTCTAAATATCTATATATTGAATAAAGTATTCAGAATACTGGTCAGCTTTTTCAAATGAAATACCAGTTGTCTTTTAGATAATTGGCTATCTGAATATTAGGTCAAGGAGGAGCAGTAAGAGACAGGGACCTTCAAGTATCTTCGGTTTTTATTTCTTAGCTTTCTCTTCAATCATTCAACTCTTTTGCAATTGCCCATGAAATTCAATGACATTCATAAAGACACTTATTCTGTTTGTTTGGCACAGCATGTTGTTAAACTGAATGAAGTTGGAAGTTAAATTGATGGACTAAAGAACCAGGAAACAGAATAGCACAATCTTTTTGAAGTGGATTCCAAGCAAAAATGTGTTCTGAATCCAGTAAACACAAGAGAGAGTTGCTATACCTACACAAACAAACATCTCCGTCTATCATTCTAGTCCCTGAATATTTTTGAGTATTTCTT
Source organism: Paguma larvata (assembly GCA_030068075.1). Lineage (NCBI taxonomy): Eukaryota > Metazoa > Chordata > Mammalia > Carnivora > Viverridae > Paguma > Paguma larvata. The sequence goes on along the minus strand of CM057837.1, from coordinate 45,971,102 downwards.
TGTTGGAGTGTTTGGGCATTGAAATGTTTGAAATATGGAGTTGAGTTGAGTTGAAATGTGTGAAGTAAAGAGCAGAGCTGAGAGTTGAAGTATATTGGATGTAGAATTGAGCATAACTTAGTTGCAATTTCCCTTCAGTGCTCTTTATTTTTTGGCTACAGTAATTCATTGTGTTTGAGATATTCATACATGAACAGAAAAACAACCTGTTTGATAACTCAGATCCCATGGCCCATAAAATAAAGCAAAGAGCAAAAAAAATTACTCAATACTGTATCTACATAATGCCAAAACAACTGCATAAAATAGCCAAACAGTTAATCAGTTGCTTTCTTTTTCTACTCATATACATCCAAACACAAATACAGGCAGACTTTTCACAATATCCACATGGTTGACATCATTTAACCAAAGTTTTCATTTTCCATAAAGATGTTCAGTATATGGGAGAAATAACCTTTTTATTATAGATAACTTAAGAGTTTTAATGGACTCCGTCAGCACTTCCAGATACCACTATAATAATATGCTTTTTTTTTGTTGTTGTTATCTATAGGGTGGATATGTAGGGAGTGATAGTGACAAAGACTCTTTAGGCCAAGAGGAATCACTCTTTACCAGAGTTTCTTTAGTAGGACAAGAGAGTCCAGAGTCCCTCTGAGAGCTCAGAATTTATGAGAAAATTTCAGGACCTCTAAACAGGACAGCTCCCTTACCTACCCTTAAAGAAGTATTGGCTCATGGCCTGGGGAGGCTTTAGAATAAAACCATCCATCCAATGTCACTCTGTCCTACTAGGATCACCACTGTCTGCTACTGATGATTACTATCAAAAAGCACTTATTTTGAAAGATTTGTCAGATAAAGTTTTCAGTGAGAATGAAGTTTTTTTTTCTGAGTAAGGAAAAGTTGACACTTCTGTTAAAATTTAACTGCTTTTAAATGATAATGCAATCTATATTTTAAAACCCAAGTTTGGTCTTGATCTATGTTTTGTGTTTTCAGATTCAAGAGTTTTTGCGTTTTCTAATTATCTGAGACTTTATTAAAAGCCAAATAAACCCCTAAATTATAAAACTCCTAGAAGAAAACAGGGGAAAATTTTCATGAGATTGTGTTTGGCAATGATCTCTTGGATACGACACCAAAAAACATAGGCAACGAAAACCAAAATAGACAAATATGACTACATTAAGTTTAAAAACTTCTGTTTATCAATGGTCACAATCAACAGAGTGAAATGGCAGTCCATAGAATGGGGGAAAATATTTGCAAATCACCTATCTGATAATGGTTTAATACTCAGAATATATAAAGAACTCCTACAACACAAACCCAAAAGATCAAATAATCCAATTAAAAAATGGGCAAAGGACTTGAATACTCATTTCTCTAGAGATGATATACAAATGGCCAACAAGCATATGAAAAGATGCTTAAAATCACTAATCATTAGAGAAATTCAAATCAAAACCACAATGAGATATCACCCCTCACCCATTAGGAGAGCTACTATTTAAAAATCCCAGAAAATGTCACATGTTTGGGGGGCATGTGGAAAAGTTGGAGTCCTTATGCACTGTTGGTAGAATCATAAAATGAGGTAATCATTACAGAAAACAATATGGAGGCTCCTCAAAAATTCTAAAATAGAACTACCATAGCTCCAGCAACCCCACTTCTGGATATATACCCAGAAGAACTGAAAGCAGGGTCTCATAGAGATTTCAACGCCCATGTTCGTAATAACGCTAATTACAATAGACTTCAACAATAGCCAAATGTCCATCGGCAGATGAATGAATAGACAGAATGGGGCATATAATAGAATAGAATACTATGCAGCCTGAAAAAGGAAAGAAATCTTGTCATATACTGCACAGCATGGATAAACCTTGAGGATATAATGCTACATGGAATAAACCAGTCACAGAAGGACAAATATTGTATGATCCTGCTTATATTAGGTATCTCAAGTAGTCAAATTCATAGAAATAGAAAGTATAATGGTGATTGCCAGGGACTGGGGGAGAGTGGAAAAGAGGAGTTGTTTTCAATGAACATAGAATTTCAGATATGCAAGATGAAAAGTTCTGGAGATCTGTTTTACAATTGTAAACACCTGTAACATTACTAGCCTATACACTTAAAAATGGCTAATATGGTAAATTTTAAGATATGAATTTTTATCACAATTTTAATAAAGCAAAAGAAAGCACACATTCATTGATAGAAGACCTTATCTTTTTTTTTTTTAACAAATGCTACTCTCCTGCCTGTAATCAATCAACAAATAAATTCATTCATTTAATAAGTATTTATCAGATATCCACTGAAGTCAGCTATTCTACTATGGTTCTGGAAATACAGAGCTAAGCAAGCCCTAGTTTAGTTTATGGCCTCATCTAGTGGAGAAGACAAACACTTCAATTATGACAGTTCCTAACAATTCAGACACTTTCTAACAAGTGCTGGGTTTGGAATGGGTATAGTTCTTTCTGAAGGAGTATTGAAAATAATATTTCTTAACTTGAATTTTTAAATGCTATTTTCTCTGCTTAGATTGTTCTTTCCACTTTTCTCCTTCTCATCTTTAACTTTCATTCTACCTACTCAAATTCAATGCATCACTCAAGGCCAGTACAAGTTTCAGTCCTTTTCTGACCATTTATGGATTATTTCTGCCCATATTTCAGGGGACAGTTATAAAAACAAGCTAGCTAAACAGAGATATGGTAAGCACTGAGTTTGGTCCAGATTAAAGGGGAGTCGGACTTTAATTTTGGTTCATATTCAAGACTTACGGTAATGCTTTTCTCTTGCTGCAGTCCCAAAAGCTCATTCTGGTCCATGGGCTGGCTACAGTCTAATGTTTCAACACAAGTTTTTGCATCTCTTCTGATCCTTCCTTGGTCATCTATTATGGTATTTGAGTTGAGATCCTAGTTCTTGACTTAGGAGCTCTGGACACTGACCTTCATTCTTACAACATTAATTCTACTTGACATTTCAACTTTGGTTTCTGTGTTTCTTTGAACCAAAATACTGAATCAGACCAAGTCCACTAAGTAACAGGATAAAGGGACTCACTGCAACCTTTCGATCGTGCAAGTCTATCCTCCTTTCTATTTTCCCTAGATTATGCTGCCTAAACACAGTATTTTATCTTGTACTCTTTTTATGACATATATGCAAGCCTTGCACCAAGTACTCTTGTACCCTTTCTCATTTCTAGCACCTAATACACTATGGTATTATGGTGCTCAATACATAGTTATAGAGTTGGATTAAAAGAGAAGTTACTGACCTCTTCACCATTTTTCTTCCTGCCCAAAGCATACTGCTTCGTTGCTTCAATAAATCGCACAGGGATATTGTATACTCGTTTATTAAAGAATACAACCAGTGTATATGGCTGTTTGGAATCATGGCCAGAGCTTTTCCTAATAAGAAATGATCCATCCTGTTTATTAAAAGAAAAACATAACTACGGTGAGTATTACTTATGTTTTCATGGGTTATTAATCAGTTTATACCTATATTATATTCAAAAGGTAATTATTGAGCTGTGATTTTCATCATTGATTATAACTTGTTATTTTCCAAGAAAATACTTCAGCAAAATACATACTTATAGAAAATCCAGAGTGAGGTCAATGCCAGCTTCTTGATTCTTGAAATAAGATGTTATATTTATAGATTTAGAAATGTGTGAAGGGACACATTAGGATTAAATAAAAAAGGCACTCTTGAACTAGGAACCATGTCCAAAAGTTACCCGCAACTAAAATAAATATGAAACAAATTCCGTTCAAAAGTACTATAAGAAGAAAGCAGAAATTGAGAATCAAAACATTTCATGTGTTGAGAATTCTCTTCCTCAGAACTTATATTGAAGCAGAAAAAAATGTAACACAACATACCAAATAAATATTCTATAAAATATTCTAGGGGTATCTGGTTGGCTGACAGTACAGCATGAGACTCTTGATCTTGGAGTTGTGAGTTTGAGCCCCATGTTGGGTGTAGAGATTACTTAAAATGAATAAATAATTTAAAAACTTAAAAAATAAATTAAATATTCTAAATCATAAATCAAAAATTATAAACAAAAAATGGACAAAATGCAGAAAGAAGAAATGCAACAAGAGTTGATCAAATTCAGGAAGGAAACTGAAGAGAAAGGCAAATCTGTGTCAGAAATGAAGAAATTACAAGATGCGCAAGGGACAATACCTTTAAACGAAGATATGATAAATGACCGAAGGAAGGCATGGAAGTAGCCAAGACAGAAAACAACAACAAAAAAGGAGATTTAAAAAAAAGAAGAAGAAATAGAATAGGGTCAGAGTGATTAAAATTGAAGAAAGACAAAAAAATGTCCAAAGTGCATTTAATTTGAGTCCTTGAAGAAAAACAAAACAATAGAACAGAACTACTGTTTAAGACTGGAATTTTATTGGAAAAATAAATTTATTGGAAATAAGAGAAAACTTAAATCTATATATAGAAAGGGGTTCCATCTATCTGAAACAATTGACCTGAAAATCAACTCAGAGACATATTCTAGAAAACTATTAGACTTTAAAAACAAAAGGTCTGCAGAGCCTTCAGACTAAAATATGAAATTACATGTAAGGGTGAGAAAATAACATTAGCATTGGACATCTCAAAAGCACCCTATAAAACAAGGTGGGACACCTGGGTGGCTTGGTTGGTTAAGCATCTGACTCTTGGTCTCAGCTCAGGTCACGATCTCACGGTTCATGAGTTCGAGTCCCACATTGGGCCCTGTGCTGATGGCACGGAGCCTACTTGGGATTCTGTCTCTCCTTTTCTCTGCTCCTTCCCTGTGTGTGTGTATGTGTGTGTGTGTCCTATCTCTCTCTCAAAAAATTAATTAATTAATTAATGAAATAAAATAAACTTAAAAAAAAAGTCAATATAGCGGAGCAACACTTTAAAAACTCAAGACGAGGCTTTTATAAGCAGCCAAGATATCCTCCAAGTTATCAGGTTATGAAAAACAGCTCTGAATGTGCAAGAACTCAGAGAATAATGTAAGCATAGTCCTTCCTGAGAATCTGCTATAAGGGGGGCTTTGTCAAACAAAAAGAGATCACCAGAAAGCCAGCCAGCAAAGGGATTAATGGAAAGCATTTCATATATTTAATTGTAGAGCTAGGACTAAAGCAAAGGCAGCAAAAACCAGTATATAAATGTTATATATTCCGACAAAGTCAGATGCAAGTGTTGAGAAAGAAAATGGAAGGAGGAAAAGTCGTCACTTTAACTTTGGATTTTCTAAACTGCTCCTAGTGTTTCCTACGTCATTTGGCTTGGACTCTCCGAAAATTTACTTCCAGGTACTTTTTGCCATCTTGACCCCTGATCTTTTAACCCACACATTGATCCAAACTGGCCTGTTACTTCTCACTCCTGAATGGACCTCAGGTAGCAGTAAGCTTTACGGAGATCTGCCCCTGCAGCCTTCTCTCCCACTGTTTAGAGACCAGTGGGGCCTATGGGTCCTTGCAAAGGAAGGACAAATAGAAATGAGATGTAGAAACAAAGAGGGAGGTGCTTGAAAGACAGGCGGGGATGGCAATTGCTCTTGAAAAAGTAAATAAAAAAGAATCCCTGTATCCATAAGTGCTGTAATTATTTAGTCAGCAAATTATTGGGATGACAGCTGTGCCTATGGTGGACAGAGAACAGGATACGGGATTTAAAAATGGTCAAACCTGGGTGCCTGGGTGGCTCAGTCGGTTGAGTGTCTGACTTCGGCTTAGGTCATGAAATCGCGGTTCCTGAGTTCGAGCCCCGCGTCGGGCTCTGTGCTGACAGCTCGGAGCCGGGAGCCTGCTTCGGATTCTGTGTCTCCCTCTCTCCAACCCTCCCCTGCTCATGCTCTGTCTGTCTGTCTGTCTCTCTCTCTCAAAAATAAACAAACATTAAAAAATTTTTTAAATAGTCCAACCTTGTTTGATCTGTATAAAGCCTCTTCGGCGGACTTTCGATCGCAGGCGCCAGCGTACCACGGCTTGCAGTGAACGTCGGCCTCCTGTGAAATGGAAGGCATGGGGAAGCGTGAGACTGCCCTTCGGTAACGCGCGCCTTCTGTGCACTGAAAACCAAGTCCCACTGTGCGTTACCAAGACAGATCTAGATTTGGACCAGAATTCGAAAACGAGTTTTCTGCTTCCTTTGATCAATCACAGGATTACATAATTAACTTTTTTCTCATTCGGCCTTAGTGCTTGAGCAATCGATCAATCAATCAAATCAATCGATCCCGCTAGATTCTTGAGTCATTTCTTCCTTCCTCCTAAATAAGTGTTAATCTCCCTTTCTATTATGATCTTGTTGTTATTGCTTTGTGGAGTGCTTCTCAATTTCCAAAGTGTGTTTACCAAATATGATCTTATTTGATTCTTTTAACTACTCTGAAGGCAAGAAGGATACGTAATATCATTCCTATTTCACATCTGAGAAAGCTTAGGGGGACTTGCCCAAGGGCACACAGAGTCCTTTGTCTTTTCAAAAACTGTGCTGCTTTATGTGTTTTCATATCCTATGCCTCCACAGATCTATTCTGAGAAAATCAAACAGTTTAAATAGAATCTATGTGAGAGGAAGAACAATAAAAACAACATCCTTCTTTGCTAGTTTTGAAGAAACGCGATTGTTATATAGGGCATCTAGAATACAAATTGGAATACACGGAGCAGGGACTTCATCCCTGGGGGGAAAAAAATGTAGTCTGTGCCCCCAGCAAGTGATAACTCACAAGCTGACTTAAAACATAGTCTGTCCTCAAGCTTTACCCCAAACTCCTGACAAGAAGACATGTCCTTTCCTGCATTTTAATGGTAACGATAAGAGTTCATTCATACCTGTTCTGACGAATGGGGGCTAGATGAAAATTGGCCATCCACAGCTGGGCTTCCCCCTTCTGGAAATCCTAGAAAGCGTTTGAAAAATCAATGGGTCTTCATTGTATCTTGAGCAGGTACTGTGCCTACATTCTAACACCGTGCCCGGTGCCGCAGGGGACACACACACTGGAAAATCTTTCGCACACCAAAAAAATCCTTAATTGCAGTGGTTCTCAAAGCATGGTCTGAGGATCTCAGGAATCCCCAGGATTCTTTCAGGGAGGTTGTGAGGTCTTTTCCGAATCCATATCTTTGTGAAGCCCAAAGTTCTTCATGGACATCAGCCAGAAAAACATTGCAACAGATTGACTGTAGAGGCAGATATGAGAGTCCCGCTGTCCCTGTTAGTGTAGGCGTTAAAGAGATTTTAAAAATGCCAAACAATGCCGCTCTTTCCACTCAATTGTTTCTGCTTGGAAAATAGAGTGGTTTTTCATAAAAATATTTTATTTATGTTAACATGTAATGGGTTTAATATTTTAAAGGAAAAAGATAAAAGTTTTAATTAGAAATGGATTAATATCTTTTAAATGTCTGTTTTAAATAATACATTAAGTATCAATCGAAAAAACACGTCTGGGTCTGTGAGGACTTTGAGAATGTTACCATGGTCCTGACACCAAGACCTGTGAGGATCGCTGCCTTGAGGCATAAACTTCCTCAAGGAGTTTATAGTCGAAATGTGGGGACACATGAAATAGAGAAAATACTGCATTCATTCCTTCATTCATTCGTTCACCATCATGTGCCTGCTACGGATGAAGGCGTTGGAGATGGATATATAGCGGTCAAACAAAACAGCAAACCGCCCTTCCCTCGTGGACCTTAAGTTATTTTAATGGTGTGATTGAGACAGACAATAAAGACATAAGAAATGTATATATAATTTTACAGAGTCATAAGTGCAAGGAGAAAAAGAAGCAGGGAAGGGGGTTGGAGGCTCGCTTTGGACAAGCGGTATGTTCCAACGGGCTAGTCAGGACGGCCTCGCTGAGGTGAGACTTAGGCAAGATCTGCAGTAAGAGAGGGAGAAGCCTTGTGAATATCTCAGGAAAGAATGTTCCAGGGAAGGGGAATAGGGTATGTAAGGGCCTAGCATGTTGGAGGGATGGAGAGGGGGTCACTGTGCCTGGAGTGTGGAGGGAAAAGGAGAGAATAAAGGATGAAGTCAGACACCAGCTAATGAAGGGACCAGCGGTTAGGACCTGGTGGACCCCTTAGCATGACTTGAGGGTAGCTTTTATGAATATGTTTTATGAGCATCGAAATGGATTTTAGATTCGATTTCAATAGCTATCATTTATTGAAGACCTTGTATATACAAAGCACTATGCCAGGTACTTAATCTTCTTAGTTTGAAAACAGTTGTACTATTTTTATTAAAAAATTAAATATAAAAGATGATCAGTATGACCAGCAAAATATTCAATCAACACTAAAAAGAAGAAAACTAAAAATTATCTCTGATTTATTAACTTTTGACTCCATGAAATAAATATTTTTTTAAATGTTTGTTTTGAGAGAGAGAGAGAGCATGCATCCATGTGCACAAGTGTGAGTGGGGGAGGGGCAGAGAGAGCGAGGGAGAGACAGAGAATCCCAAGCAGGCTCGGAGCCATCAGCACAGAGCCCTATGCAGGGATCGATCTCACAAACTACGGGACCATGACCTGAGACGAAGTCGACAGTTGGACTCTTAACCAGCTGAGCCACCCAGGCATCCCTGAAATAAAGATTGTTGGCTTCATTTAACAGAAAAGGAGACAAGCCAGAGAGGGTTCTAAGATCCTCCAGCTGGAAGCGTTGCTCGGGCATGAAGATCCAGCTCCGCCCACAACCTGATACTGCTTTTCATGTTTCCCTGTACTTACTTGGCAGAGGTACAGGTTTGTGATGGATTTGTCTGCAAGGAAGAATTTCAGATTAATTAAAGGGCAAAGCACAAGACGAACAAGTTTGACATTTTGCTTGCACTGAAGATGTTCTGAGCAGGGCCATCACAAAGGAGTCAACACAAATGGCCGATAAAACATATCTAAGGCCAGAAAAGGCATCAAAACCTTCAAGGTAAGTAAAACTGTCCCCTTTAGTTTTTAAAAAGAAAGGGCCTTCACTAAAGTGTTTGATTTTAGTGAAGACCAATAAACCCAAATATTAGGTCTTCGTGATTCTCATAAGTTCTTTTAAAGTTTTTTCGTACTTAACGTCTTTTAAAATTTAGTTGCAATACAATGAATGTCAGATCTTTACCAAGCACTACCAGCCAGGGTCACTATGCAATACAAGTGTAACAATACAGGTCTTAGGGAAACTTATTTTTCAGGGAAGAATTCTTACTTCTGGGCAGGAGGAAACACGGATGACTGCATATTGTCTTGTCTGTGACTAGATGCTCGGTGGCGTTCAGCAGGTATGGGTTTTTCTGTATTAAGAAAGTTCTCATATCAGACTAGCGTGAAATGTCTGTTCCCATGTCCAAACCCAGCAACATCAATGAGAAGAACCGGATTTGGTCCGATGTCTTCCCACGAACACGTCTTTCACCAGGATTCCATCTGTTCATGCACCTGCAGTCTGGCGATGTGTTTGCACTGTTAAGACCAGGCTTCCGACCCAGCAGTGTTACAGGCACACCTTACCGCTCTGTGGCAATATACATGGGGACTGAGCCATGGAGTCTGGACCTTTAAATGTGTGAGTACAGGTGGGAGCCCGAGACGAACAAGTTTCGTCTCACACAAGTGTATCCCTCACACAGGTGTTACAACATCCTTGTAGTTGTATATCTTCATTGGTCATAAGAGGTGGTATAAGTAATTTCTTACAGATAAGAGGTAAAATATCAGAGTTTGCAAATAATCTACTCTTTTTGAAAAATTAACTGAGCAAATTCAAGGTCATCCTTATAATGATGTTAATCTCATTTGCATTTCATCGTGTTTCCTGAGTGGGAGAAGAAAGGGCGGAGTTACAACTGGTACACAGGGAAATGGGTAAACCTGAAATGGAAGAAATTTATGCTGAATTTATGTTGAACTTTGCTGCTGAACCATTGATAAATGTGATTATAAATTTTTTTTATTTATTTTTATTTTAATGCTTTACTCTCCCTCCAATTTGGTCTTGGGTGTGTTAGATTCTGGCTGTGTCTATGGGTGTGTGTCCCACATAGAAGAAAGGTGAACTATTGGTCTTCAATTACAGAAACCCAAAAGAATAAAAGTAGTATGAACTCAAAGTTTCAAATAAATGATAAAATAGACTTCAGGGTTTCATATAATGCAGCAAAATTCAGAAGCCTTGAACCCCTGAAGAACGTCTTAAGTCTGTGGCAAGCTACTTTGAGCTGCCATGTGAGATGTTTTCTTCATGACTTTACAACTTGATAATTTCAGAAGGCGAAACAATGAACACACTTGGTTCCCACAGCCTGATGAGCCTTGACCACCCCGCTTTGTCTCTGCGGTCCTAGAGGTTTCCCTCCTTGGCGAGAAGAGGCTGGTTGCCTGCACTGGGCTTGGAAGATCATGGCCTCTGTTCTTGAGATAAGTCACAAAAGAGACAGCATGCCCAGCTCTTGTACTAGGAGCCCTTTGGGAATGAGGACACCCGAGCTGCATGGCGCATGTCGAGAGCTCCTTGTTCCTCGTTTTCAAAGGCTCCCGAAGGCAATGGAATTTGCACAGGGTTGAGCTTACTTCCCGCAGAGTCTCACCCTAGGGCTCCACTATAATTTGAGCTCCCTGCACAACAAGCAGGAAGACTGTAAGGGATGGAAGGACAAAAGCATCAAAGGAAAGGCAGATGAAAGCAAGACAGCAGAAAGGGAGTGATAGCTCAGAAATAGCTTGGAGGAAAAGAGATGTGGGAAACAGATGTAACAACAACAGAAAAAACCAATGGAGCAATTGAAGCGGACGGGGAGTTGTAGGACACATTCAGAAAATGTCCACCACCCATTGTCAAAGAAACCAGAGCATTTTATGCAGATGTGTCCACAGTAGCGCAGGAAATGGTGAGAATACTCAGCTTTAACACCGGGTAGCTTCGGTTGTGGAATTAGATGGGTTGAGGGCTTTAGCTTTAGATAGTGTTTTAAATGTTGAAATTATGGATAATTCTTCTTTCTTTCTTTTTTTTAATTTCCTCCAATATTTTTCAAATACGAATCGTTTTTTAAATGGAAAATTCCAATTTTAAAGTATTTGTGAGGTTTTTAGGATACGATAAGATGAAGAAAAACAGTTGAAGATGTACTAAAACAGACCTTCGAATTCAGAAAACATTACTTTGAACACTTAGCGAAAGAACTTGTTCAAATAAACAGATTTTTATAAATTTCATTACCTTAACTAAGCTATTATTTCTAAGATATACGAATGCCTCTAAATAAGTCTTCATGTCTATGTAAAGCCATAGCACCATGTCTGGCAAGTCATATGTCTCCAAACGGGCAGGTCTGGGGCGTGTAGACTACAGCCTTGTCCCAAAGACACTGGCTCAAAGGCTTACTACTCATTGCAAAGCCAAGGCCATTCTATTTAGAAAACGGAGTTTCACATTTACAATTGTCTTATAAGTAGTTAAAGCAATTTAGAAACCCACTTACATACAAATCCTTAATTAAAATAACTTTAAGAGGACATACTCATCCTTCAGAATAATATAGGTTTACCTTCACAAACAGTTGAAGCGTTCTGTTGAGGGGCAAGTGGAGTCTATTAAAAAAAAATAGGCAAGGATATTCACTACGGTGGAATGTAGAAGCAAATGTCAAAGCAATATTATTAAAATCAATATTTGGGGAGGACATTTCTTTGATGCATAGCCGTTCTTTCAGTCACAAGACCAACAATAAAAAAACACACAGTTCCCAGTCCAACACCTACATGAAGCAGCAATAGACTAAAAGTATATCATGGAAAGGGCAGTGTCATCCTGGTGTAGGGACTTCCCCGTGCTCTGTCAACAAGGCTCATGGATGCCATGAACCTCAGTAGCTGCTGGCCGGCAGCTGTTGCGCAGCGGGAATGTGGCATGGGGCTTTGGTCTTAGAGCCCCACCCCGGTGTTTGCTAAGTGACTGTAAATGTCAGGCTACAGAGTAGGCACTAGGTCAAGGCAGGCTTCCTCAGACAGTGGGCCGGCCCACGTTCCCCGAATTCTGGCCAGAATCGGAGTTCAGTCGGGCCTATGTGTACCCGATACACCATTAGCTCTCAGGCCAGCAGATGGAAAGCAGACACAGGGACTCCCCACGGGGAAGGCAGATGTCAGGGGAGGCAGGGAGCCCCGCTTCCACCTTGGATCTGCTGCTCACACTCAGTGAAGCCGTCCGGGGCCAAGTGAGGATGAGTTCCCCGCCATGCGGCATCCTCCCTGGCTGACCGAGGATGCTAAATTTCTCTTGGAGCATCTGGGCGGCAACTTCAGTTGCTAAAATTGCTGTGTTCACCTTAGCTGGAAGCATTGTCAACTTTAAATAAGGGAATAAGAATAAGCATTGCAGGAAATACGGGACACATTTAAATGCAAAATTAACTTACTGTCTTCAGTGGTGTGGCTGGTTTTTTCCTGGAGGATAAAACGAGATTGGGCTTTGTTAAACAGAACAAAGGTCAAGGGGAGCCGACCGCTTATCGTTTCACTCTCAAATTTAAACTAGAATAACAAACGTGATACGAGTGTGTTGGAAGACTGTCCTTGAAGGGCGGGGGGGGGGGGGGGGGGGTGGTGGGGAGGGGTGGGGGGGTGGGGGCGGGGTGGATGGAATGAGAGTTTAGTCCTGATCCTCCCGGCTGCAGACAGGGCCCACTGACAGATGGCTAAGAGTTAACTGGGGATAAACAGGACCGCCAGTTGCCAGGGAGTCAGGATAACTGAGTTCTCGCTCCAGTTCTGCGGCTGACTACTCTGTGACCTCGGGTCTCTTTCCCTCGCTGGTTGGAGCGTTAGTTTCCTTGTCGGTAAAATGAGGACTAGAATCAGTATTTTCAAAGTGTGGACACAGAGACCTCCCACCCTCCAAGGGCAACCTCGGGCTAAAGCCTGCGGACCTGAGATGTGAGGACGGCCCAGCAGGCGGGGCTGCAGCCAGCACCTCCCCCCCACCCCCACCGCGGCCTCCCCACTGCTGTCCTGCCTCAGGTGACCATTCTCTGCTAGACACCTGCCTAGGATTTCATCCTGAACAGAGAAATCCAAGACCAACACCAGTGTGAAAACCACTGTGATTCGTGGTCCTGAAGGCGCTTGCCTGAGCTTGGTTCTGGTGGAGATTGTAATCGAATATTGTAAGGGTGTAATGCTTCTTTTCTGTGTTTAAAGACTCTCACCTTCTCTCTCTCTCTCTTTCTCTCTCCTCTCTCTCACCTTCTCTGTCTCTCTCTCTCACTTTCTTTTTGGCTGGAAACTGGAAGATGGGGGGAAGGAAGAACACTAACAGTTCCCAACTGTCGTCACTGGGTTAGGCTTTTCATGTGACTTAAACCTCTGGGTGACCTTTTAAAATGGATATTATTGTTGCGTTTTAGAGATTAGGAAGCTGAGGCGCAGAGAGATTAAGTAGCTTGCCCGAAGTGATACAACTCAGGCAAGGGAGAAATTTTGGTCCATAAACCTTTGAACCTAAGAATTTCTTTGCTTTCCGCAGAGGCCGAATCAAGATTACAATCATGCAGGCCAGCTTCACACAGATTTACAGGGACTTTTAAAATAGCCTGTTGAATCAATATAAAGTTATGGGCTCACTGTTTGTGATATGAATACATTACAGCCCTAACAGTTTACAAAGCTCTTTTACATTCAGTAAGAAAGTACGACTCTCTTATCTCATCTTTGGAAGGAACCTCGGCAGGGTGGCCTTTGATTTGAATAATCCAGTGTGTGCAGTTGGGTGTCCATGTGTTTGTCTACGTGTCGTTAACTACTTGAAAGAGAAGCGGAGGAGGAGAAAGGAAAGAGGAAACCTGCTAACAGGTCTCAAAATTGTCAGGTGCTGGAGTTTCTGTCTTTCGGAACGCAAGTCAACGAACTAAAGATTCGACTAAGAATTTAGGGGAGGAAAGACTGCTAGTCCTTTGTGTCGGCAGGAGATAGCCTGATTCGAAGCGCACCAGGGGAGTGGAGGGGGAGAACAGGGCAGCGGGGCTCCGTTCCCCCACCCTGCAGGAACCCACCTACTGTAACGTGAGGTGCACCTGCATCTGAGCCTGAGCCAGTGCGCTCTTCTGGGTGCAAATAGCAGAAAAAGCACCCGCGTGCCCCAGGCTCTCAGGCAGGATCCCTTTGTGGACTCCAAGAGGCCCTGCCCACGGCAGTGGGGGCGACCACCCCCTCACATCTCACAGAGCTGATTCTTCACAGCGGGTACTCACCCGACCCGGGGCATTGGGGAGGGTGCAGCAGGAGGTGACTTAGCGTCCCAGGCCCCACTGTTACGACCTGCACAAACATACACACAGGTTAGTCTCCAAGTCCTGAACCTGGGGCTGCTGGTCGCAGTGAGGCTGGCCTTGCTGGTTGGCTCAGAAAGACAGGCGAATTTTTGGTGTCTTTCAGTTAAGCAGGTATAGGTGGTTACACAGGAGCTATTGGGGAAAACTTACTGGCAAAGGTGATGAAATATTTAAATAACGGCAATTTATAAGCTCAGAACCAGAATGAGAATTAGGGACTCCATCGTAATATTTCTTTTCTTTCTTTCTTTTTTTTTAAATGTTTATTTATTTTTGAGAGAGAGAGACAGAGCATGAGTGGGGAGAGGGGCAGAGAGAGAGAGGGAGACACGGAATCCGAAGCAGGCTAACAGCTCAGAGCCTGATATGGGGCTCGAACTCACCAACCGTGAGATCATGACCTGAGCTGAAGTCTGCCGCTTACACAACTGAGCCACCCAGGCGCCCCCATCGTAATATTTCTAAATGACCTTCTCTTTTCCTCCATGGCACAAGAACAGAGCCCCCTGATTCTGCGGGGTCAGGGAAAGCCCCACAGGGTTCCTATAGGAAGGAGCCAAGAGCTCCTGCCTGCATCTATATACACCGCACAGACGCGCACACCAGCAATGCCTAGGGACAGAGAGACACGGACCCACCGCCCCTACTCCATGCCCACACCCACTATTCATTCCTAATCACACTGACGTACACTATACACACCTAACCTCACGTTCAGAGGCCGTTCATTCATCTCTGAATTCTCAGGCCTCTGCACAGACAGACGGATTGAGACAAGTAACAAGCTACTGCCTAGTTTCATCTTCCATAGTCGGAGAAGGGACCCAGAGGGCCTCGTCTGCTGCACCACATTGTCCTCCTGCTACCCCAGACAGAGGGCGGACGACCACGAGGGAGGAACTGAGACCGGCAGAGCTTCGCTACCAGGACAGAGCAGGCCTGGAGGGAGAGAGCCGGACACGAAGCCAGCTCCCCTCAGCATCTCCTGGCTGCCTTCTCCTCAGGCTGACGCTTGCCTCGCCTTGCCTCCTCAGGCTTATGGTTGCCTGGGCTTTGACGGTTCGGTGAGACAAAAGCTCTTTATTGAATTAAAGTGAACTGAATAAGTATTTTATTAAGAAATGACTACATTTCTCAGTCCACAATTCCTATTGGACCCACAGGGGACCCCCTGGAAATATAGGCCGGACCTGCCCTCAGCATGGATTATTTTAGTTTGCGACATAAAGCACATAGAAGTGAGTGCTGAGGCAATAATCAGCCACTGAGAATGACTGACCACCTGGCATGTGAAGAGCACTGGGTTAGGGGTTTTGGAAGAGGTGAAGATGCAGAGACAGCCCTCTGCCCCCTCGGAGGTTATAACAGGAGGACATGTACCCGCCATGCCGCTTCATCTCACAGGAACACCTTTGCCAAATACAAAAAAGAAAAAGACCTCAAAAGGTGTTAAAAATAGAGATCACGAAGCTCATTCTCATGTACTTTATGAGAGAGAGGCCTCCGGGCTTTCGCTCGGAGCTCATCCACTCCTCTTCTATGAACGGTTCTCACACAGGCCTACTTTCCATGAATGCCCACGAACGAGAAGAACAGCCGAGAGTGTGTGGCATCGACCCCATGGAGCAAGCAGCCAAGGGCAACGGCCCCTCCACAGGACTCTCACTTAGATGTTGACTTGATCCTGATGTGACTTTTAAAAACTTTTGCAAAAGAGACTACATTCAGAATTTTTAACATTTCCTCTGACAGTGAACTGAGATGTCATCTGAATATGAAGCGTGAGTCCAACTGTGTTTCACTGGCTGGTGTACCAAGTGGACGCTGTTCCTCAAATTCTTAACACCTGATTGATCCTATTGAAATACCCTTGGCTACTCATAGATTTTGATGGGGGATTTCAGGGAAGGAGAGGAAAAAAAACCACTTGCCTGAAAAATAAGGAAATAGAAAGAATGTCTAAGTCAGAATCTCCCCCCTGGGGTTTTCCCTCTTTTTCAATACCAAGGGCTCATGTGGCCCGGGGTACATCGTTGTCATATTTTTACTGCCTGGCTTCTCTACTAAGCTTCCCTTCCCTTTATATCTTCAAACAGTCTGCCAGCATGTTCCTTCCCCTGTCCTTGCTCATTAATAACTTCTGCTATCCGAGAGGGAGGGGCATGCCGCCTTCCCCTGTGGTGGTGCCTTAAGTGCCGGTGGGAAACCCATGCTCTCACACCCGGAGGACAGGGTTCTAGTTATTTCTTTGCCACCCAATGGGCTGGGCGACCTCTTACAAGTCACTGTGTTTCAGTCTCCCTCACTGTGAAATGGGGACACAACCACTACCGTACCTACCTCACAGTTATTGTGGTAAGACAAGAGGGGAACCTCGAAAATATAAAGAAATATAAACTAATATTGCTGGAAAGGGCCTGAAAGTATTTGAGGTTAAAAACATGCTAAGCGAAAAGAGTCAGATGGAGAAGGCTTCCTACTGTATGACTCCGGCCAACTGACATGTCCAGAAAAGGCCAGTCTGTAGCAACAGGAAGCAGATCAGTGGTTGCCTGGGGCTGGGGGTGGGAAGAACATTCACCAAAAATGGGCATAAAGGATCTTTTGGAGTTGGTGCGGGCATGGAAATTTTCTACAACTGGATTGTAGCGATGGTTAAAAGAACTCTGTAAATGTAATGATTTATAAAAAATACTGCCGTATACTGTTGGTGGGAATGCAAACTGGTGTGGCCACTCTGGAAAAACAGTGTGGAGGTTCCTCAAAAAATTAAAAATAGGACTACCCTATGACCCAGCAATGACACTACTAGGAATTTATCCAAAGGACACAGGAGTGCTGATCATAGGGGCACATGTACCCCAATGTTTATAGCAGCGCTATCAACAATAGCCAAATTATGGAAAGAGCCCAAATGTCCATCGACTGATGAATGGATAAAGAAGATGTGGTTTATATGTACAATGGAATACTACTTGGCAATGAGAAAGAATGAAATCCTGCTATTTGCAGCAACGTGGATGGACCTGGAGGGTATTATGCTGAGTGAAATTAGTCAGTCAGAGAAAGACAGACATCATATGTTTTCATTCATATGTGGAACTTGAGAAACTTAACAAAAGTTAAGGGGAAAAAATAGTTTCAAACAGAGAGGGAGGCAAACCTTAAACAGAGTTGATGAGGGCGCAAGGGAGAGGGGAAAATGGGTGATGGGCATTGAGGAGGGCGCTTGTTGGGGTGAGCACTGGGTGTCGTATGAAAGCGTTGAATCATGGGAATCTACCCCTGAGACCAAGAGCACGCTGTATACACTGCATGTTTGCCAATTTGACAATAAATTATATTAAAAATAATAATAATAAATAAAGTGACTGAAAATAGAAAAAAACACTGGAGTATACAGGTAAAACAAGTGAGTTTTATAATATGTAAGTTATAACTCATAAAGGATCTCCGTAAATATGATTACTGCCTTTTTTGTGTTAGCATCTTGTTACCAACCGCCACGGTGCCTCCCGGTGCTGGGCCACGCACCAGGTACTCTCAATGTGCCATCTCTAAGCGTTACATAACACCACCTGGAGCAAATGGAGGCTCAGAGAGGTTAAGTGGCAGGGCTGGGCTCGGAAAGCAAGACTACCTGAGTTTAAAGCCAGGTGGGCACTTTTTCTCTCCAGCCAATGCGTCCTAGTGTTATTGCGGGCTGTGATTTGGCAGGTCAGATCTACGTGCTGTTTCTCCCTTACTTGGGGAAAGATTGGTGAAACAGAGGGGCGCTTTTGTGATGCCCATGGGAAGATGGAGAATGACTCGCCTATTTCGTAGGCCGGTGACCCTCTCTGCTGCGCTGGGCCTAGAGTCAGACCTAGGGGCATGCTGAGTGGGACAACCCGGTCCCCTCTTTGTGACCGGGAACCTCACTTTCTGGAGAAGCCAAATTCTTGGCTTGATTACTCCGGAGGCAAAATTGGAAGTGAGAGGGAGGGAGACGTGTCCAAAAGCATAATAAGAAGAGAGAAATCAGCTTTGTTTTACTTGTACTGAGCAAAAACTGATGCTAATGGTTGCACGGTGGGTGCTTACCCAAGTTTCTCGACTAGGAAAATGACTTACTCTGAGTGTGTCCTTCTAGCACGTATATTTTATGTATCATCCTTTCTTTGGTTCTACATACGATGTTGGTAAGTTTCCTCATCCTTAACAATCCCCATGTTGGCATGGTAATTTCAGTCTCTTTTAGCTGTTCTAGAAACTCTGTTATTGGTGGGGAACGCGCACCAGCTGCAGCATCGCTTACTCTCGGGCGCTGTGTGAGCTCTTACCAACTGAAGAGATTTAATTTAACAATTTCAGAAAGCTCGGTTTACAGGTAAAACTCAACAGCATATTAGCAGGGGATTGTACATTCCCAAACTCCTCCCCGATTTTAGGAAATTAGCGGATAGATCCCTTTTGAAAGGCTACTTACTTAGAGGAAGTTTAGAAGTGCGTCCCCCGTCTACCCTCTTCTGACAAAAGCCCAAAATCAGCCAGGGGATGCATGGCTTTCTTGTAAATCACGTTTAGAAATAAATCACTAAAAACCGTCAGTCTTTCAGTATGTTTAGACCAGTGGTGCTTAACTGGGAATACTGTGTACCTCCCTGCCCCCCGCCCTCCCCCCGGGACATTTGGCGATGTCTGGAGACATCTTTGCTTATCACTATGGGGAGAGGGTGCTACTGGCACCTATTTTGGGCAGAGGCAGCCAAGGATGCTGCTAAATATCGCACATGCACAGGGCAGCTAGGACAACAAAGAATGATCTAGCCCCAGATGCCAACTGCGTGGAGGTCGAGACACTCTGACTTAGGGTAAAACTTTATGCAGAAAGAAAGAAACAACTGTTCCCGGGATGTGTACAGGGCACTCTGCCAGACTGGTCATGAATTGAGGCATGCTAAACAAAGGATTCCAAACAATGGTAATAATAATAATAATAATAACAAAGAGCTATCACTTTATGAGTGGGATTCATATACGTTTACTCAACTTAATCTTCACACCCCCATAGGCGTAGGTGCCATTTTCTCCTCCATGTTTTCAGAGGAGGAAACTAAGAAACATACAGATTGCTTAGCTTTTGAAGTCTGGCAGCTAGAGCAAGTCAGAGTCAAGATCCGAGCCCTCTGGCTTTGGAGTCTGTGCTGTCCTGAAACTGTGCTTCTCTGGAGCGTGGAGCAGAGGGAGAGCTTGCCCCTGCACTCATTCACTGTGTAATCCTTGCCAAGTACCTTCTTGGCCATCAAAGAGCCAAAGCAACATTTGTTAACCAGAGGCCACTATCATGGTGTGGACAGAAACATCAATAGAAGCCTTGGCACTGTCATGATGCCTATCTGGGCATTGTCTGTAGTCTTTAAAGGCTAGTGGACACTCATACAAAGACACAGGAAGGTAGTCTGAACATTCCTTTCATAAAAATCATCTCTGAAATCTGCTGTTTGCACACTCAGAAATTCATTCTAACTGTTCAGGTTTGTCCCTCCCAAATTATCTCATTCCTTCCTCTTCCTGTACTTCCTCCCGTCCGTATCCAACAATCACATAACCAGGAAATTATTTTCATGTTCAGGTTTGGTTCCTTCTGATGCCTCTAGTATTAAAATATAGTTATACTAGATTAATAGAAAACAAATGAATAAAACTGGCAACATTTGGAGGCATTCAGAAACTCATCTCAGTGACTGAGGAGAGAGCCAAGAGGCAAGGGTATGGCTCAGTGGACTCTCGAAGACAGGAGACAGAAGGTATGAAGTGACAAAGTAAAGGAAACTTAGACTAGGGTCGTGGCAACTAAAATGTAAGAGCAAATTCAAGAAAAAGAAATAGCAGACTTTGGAAAGAACATAGGCCCTCAGACGTGTGACCTGGAGACATGCACAGAGGAATAGGGCCGCCCTGAGGGTAGGGAGGGGATGAATGCATTGAGCTTGAGGCCCTGCGTATGTCAAGTTGTTCAGAAAAAAAATTAGGTCAAAGCTGCACACCGTGGGGCGCCAGCGTGGCTCAGTCGGTTAAGCATCTGACTACGGCTCAGGTCACGATCTCAGTTTGTGGGTTTGAGCCCTGCATCAGGCTCTGTGCTGTCAGTACAGAGCCTGCTCTGGATCCTTTGTGTCTCTCTCTCTTCCCCTCCCCCCTTTTCCCCCTCTCTCAAAAATAAACGTGTTTTTTTTTAAGTCTTTTTTTATAGTTAACAAGTTCCACACCAGAGAATTATTGGCTTAGACAGGAGAACGGAAGCCAGAAGAATGGATGGACCCCAAAGAAGTGAAAGAGAGTATTTTTTTCCCAAGTATTTGCCGTGTGCCAGGCATTGCATTAAAGGTTTCCTGGGCACGATTCCAGAATTCTCCTGTCACAGGGCAGGGGCTATTATCTCCATCTACAGAGGAGAAAATGTGAAGATTGGAAGAGGCAAAGGATAGGCCCAAAGTGGTGCAGCTGGCCACTGGGAGCACTGGGATTCCAACCTACTTCTGTCTGGTCCAAAACCCAAGCCTTTAACCACCATAATATTCTGAATGAAGAGTGGAGGGCTGAGGACCGAACGAACGGTACAGACACCCTCAGTCAGGGGAGGGGAAAAGGAGGAGCCAACGAAGTGTCCGAAGAAGTAGGATAAACACCAGGACTGTGTAACAGAGGCCTCGGGGCGCGGCGGGGAGGCCCCTCCACACAGGTGCTACCAGACGGTGGATGAGAATGAGGACAAGGCCTTCTGTCACAATTTATTAAGAAATTTGGAAATACAAGTGATTATTTAATATATGATCTGAACTGTTTATCTTATTTGGAAGAGATTTAAAAACCAAATCCCCAAATGCAGTCATTTCACACGCACACAAGAAACATCAAATCATGCATATACTTTACCTGAAGCTGTCCCAGGAGGAGAGGCTGGCTTCGAAGAGGTATTTGGCTTGGTGGATCTATTCACCATGGGAGCTTAAACACACAAATATATATATATATATATAAAACAATCATAGATTTGTTGAGGGAGATTCACACGTAGGGAAAAGTGCATCGTGGACATGATGGGTCAGACCAGGGAATTTGTAAAGAATGAGAAAACACAATTGTTAAACACATAAGCCACAGAAAGAAGCCCTCTCAGAAGAAACATCTTTAGAATAAAGGTATGATGATTAAGGGAATAATCAAGTTATGATTTTATGATAGGGGTTTTGTTAGAGTGAGTTCTGGCTTGGAATTTCCTTTGCCAAACTGGTGGTCTAGGGACCAAATTAATAGCCCTCCACCTCCACCTCCTCGTCCGCATTTCTCCTGGATTCTATGGGGTTTTGGGGGGGCAATTTAATGTCTATGGTTTCATGGTGACGGCGGCTCAGGGGTTCAGGAGGGCCTTGAAGCTGCTGGCGATAGTCGGGGAGTGTGGGAGGGGATTGCTGCGGAATGGCAGAGTCAAAACGGAGAAGGACGACTTTGGACTTGAGTTTATGAGGTGAGTAATGTTACTGGAAGAGGCATCATGTTTTCCACGGCGACTAGACCCAGAGCGCACACGCCCCGCTCTGCGCCGGGTCTGAGGGTGTGCGGCCCGGGCTTCTAAAGATCATTGGTAACTGCGCCTGTCACGCCACGGAAGGCTGACAAACAAAATGCTTCTCATCGCCCGAGACAGTGCTACATTTAGAGTCAGGACGCAGAGCGGATTTCGTCCTTTGATTTCTTCGGTCCTCTGCAGAAACCGTCCCGGTGCCACATTCCTAAGGCCAACACGGTGGCCTGCGGCTTTGTGAGCATTCGGTTTTATGAGAAATCCATTCTACGTGAGAACAGGTAAATAAGCACCTAGCTGCCTTCATAATTGGAGATGGCGGTATGACAGCGTGGAAGGGGATGGGGGAAGAAGGGTGTGACAGAGATGGGTCTCTCCCCGATGCCTCTGCGAGGCCCGCCACGGAAGGCAGACGTGACCTTCCGTGACTGCGGAGGAGAGGGGCCTGGGCCCGGACTTTCTGCCCACCCCCCTCTCGGTGCTTGTCACCAGACAGCCTTGCGTGCCCCCATCCACTGTGAAAGGGTGCTTAAAACCCACAAACACTTGCCTTTTTCAGCTGGGAGTGCACCGCTTTCAGTGGGATGAATGTAGTTTTCGTCTTCATCCTCTAGAGGGACCACATAATCGACCTGGAAGAGGTACGGAAATGAGTGAGAGGGATGCTGGGCCTTCTGGGTTCATTGTCCGGGGAGGAGGGATTCTTAAAATACCTTTGTTGAGCTAGAATTCCCACACCATTAAATTCCCCTTCGTAAAGTGTATAATTGGGTGGTTTTGAGTATATTCACAGAGTGTGCAAGCATCGCCATAATCTAATTTTAGAACATTTTCATCACCCCGAAAAGGAGCCCTGTACTCCTTAGTCACTTCTCATCTACCCCTTCCCCGACCTAGTCAACCACTAATCTACCTTCTGTCTCTAAGAGCTGCCCATTCTGGCCATTGCCTAGAAATGGAGTCGCACAATATACAGTCTTTTGTGACTTCTTTCATACAGCATAGTAATTTCCGGTTTCAACCACGTATCAGGTGTCAGTACTTCACTCACTTGCATGGCCAAATAATAGTCCGTTATATGAATATAACACATTTTGTTTATCTATTCAGGTGGTGGACCTTTGGGTTGTTTTCACTTTCCGGCTTTTATGAGTGATGGTGCTGTGGACATTGGCGTACGTGTCTTTGTGTTGACGTACATTTCTCTTGGGAATATGCCCAGTGGTGGAACTGCTGGGTGATACAGTAGCTCTGTGTTTAAGTTTGAGGGACTGCCGGACTGTTTTCCAAAGTGCCTGTACCCTTTGCGTTCCCGCCAGCAGTGCGCGAGGGCTCCAGCTTCTCCACATCCTCGCCGACACTTGATTGTCCGCCTTTTGGCATAGAACTCTCCTGAGATGTGAGGTGGTATCTAATTATGGTTTTGATTTGCATTTCTCTGGTGCTTAATGATGTTGAGCCTCTTTTTGAATGCTTACCGGCCCTTTTTATAGTTTCTTTAGGCAAAAGTCTACTCAACACCTTTGCCTATTTCTAATTGGGTTGTTTGTCTTTTTTATTATTGGGTTGTAAGAGTTCTTTAAATGCTCTAGATAGAAGCCTCTTATCAGATACATAATTTGCAAAATTGTTCTCCCATTTTGTAGGTTGTCTTCTTACTTTCTTGGTGGTGTCGCTTCCAGCACAAAAGCTTTACATTTTGAAGCCCATTTTAACTAGGCTTCCTGTTGTTGCCTGTGCTTTTGGTGCCGAATCTAAGATACCACCGCCGAACTCAAGATCGTAGAGATTTATACCTTTATTCTCTTCTAAGAATGTTATAGCTTTAGCTCTTACTTTTAGGTCTAGGATCTTTTTTGGGTTAGTTTTTGTCTATCATGTGATAGAAGTCCACCCTTCAGTTTTCGTATGTGGATACAGCTCTCCTCGCACAATGAAAAAAAAAAATTCTTTCCCCACTGAGTGGTCTTGGCAACTTTGTCAATGATGAATTGACCAGAAACGAGGGGAGGAAGTGATTTTATACTGACATGAAGCAAATGAGGTGATCAGATCCCAAATGTGGTTTTTCCAAACCATCTTGGGCAGCCAAGGAGGATACCAGGAGAAACAAAAACCCAACATTTGTTGAGCACTTACTGCCAAGAACTCATCTGAGTACTTTACATGCGTTATTACACTTAATCCTCAGAACAACCCAATAATGCAGGTACTACTAGCAGCACCATTTCAAGATGAAGAAGCTTGAGGAAACTGAGGCACAGAGAAGTGAAGTACCTTGCTCATGGGCTCATAGGTAAAAAGCAGAAGAGCTAGGATTCAAGAATCAGTTCAAGGATCGAGCGCCCATATTCTTATCCACTACATTCTAGGACCTTCCTGCCTTCCCCTTCTCTTTATGTCTTATTTCTACCCTCTCTTCATAATTGCTATTTCTCATCTCTTTCTTCACCTCCAAACCTGGCCTCTGTGACCTTGGACAGGTTCTTCAACCCCTTTGCACCTCATCTGTACCATTTCCTTATCTATAAAATGAGGATGATAATAGTACACATTTCGTAGCATTCTCCGGAGGGTGTCATGGGAGAATTACAAAGTGCTCAGAACACCAGTTGACACCTAGTCACTGATGAGTGCTAACTCATCCAGTGACGGCCACTCTTGTCCTTAGGGCACAGATGCTTCTTCCTCCTATGTTTTGCTCCCTCCCCAGCTCACTGGTTAGCCTGTACCCCGTACTTTTCCTGTAACCCGTACAGCAGAGCTAAGTATTTTTAGTTATTTATGCTTGTACTTGACTTCTTTTTTTCCTATCTAATGGTTCGGCCAGATCTTAGTGTTGGCCTATTTTTTTCTTTTTTAACCTCTTTCTTATCTTGACTGTCCATCTGCCCATTCCAGAACGCCGCCGCCTCCATACTTCTCCTTTTCCCACTGGTTCAGACTTGCCTGCGCCACCTCCACAAGGCTACTATTAGCAAAATCTGCCTCTCCCCACGGGGGTCTGCTCTCAGCTATTCACAGAAATGGAGAGCCTTATATAACACACGGTATTCATTTGTATTCTGTGTCTGAATTTATATCTTCATATAGATTTGCCAAGTGCTGAAAGCATTCACAGTGAGCCCCTAACAGCTGGTCTCTGCATCCTGTCCCTGCTCGGCTTCTCCCTGACACCCTCGTCTCACTTGAAAGGTCAGCATCCCCTCTCAGACAGACAGAGAACTGACAAACCATCCTTTCTCTCTCTGTCAGCCGACTTTCTAACTTAAACTGTCCCTAGAGTCAAGTCATAAAGTAAAACGCTTCCAGAGGCAGGCAGGGAGACATGGGGACGTGTGCAGGGGACAAGGCATGTTCACGCCTTGCACGAGTGGTGGGGACGATGACCAATGGAAACAAGGTCAGGGATTCGCAGCTGAGCCGGAGGGCTGCCATGAAGCTCGGCGGCTTTGAGGCCATGACTGGCCCAGTGTTGCCAGGCTTTCTGTTTTCAGGAGAAACTAGAAAATGGGATTTTGTAAAGAATCTGGAATATGCTAGAAAGGAACACATGACACACGAATCCATCTATGGGTGAGGCTCTGTAGTTAGTGCCATATGTATGTTCTCTTACTAAATCCTTAAAATAATCTGAAGAGATTAAAAACTGAGGCTCAGAGAGGTTATCTGGCTCACCCAAAGTCACACAGCTAGTAAGGGTCAAAGCAGGAATTTGGACCTAAATGCTGCCTCTATTTTATTTAAAAGTTTCTCTTTTCCCTCTCCTGCTGGGCTACAAGTTATATCAGAGTGGAAATGAGGGTGGTTTTACAACATATTTATATACTATAGGTTTTATCACCTCTAGGCATTTAGAAACATGTCATTTCTTCAAAAGCTGCAGTAAGATTGCAGTAAGTTGCCTTTATTGTGATTTTGCTTCTGAGACTGTGATAGGGGTTGTTCTAATGGCTACGTTTGAGGGCTTGCCTTTCCCTTATTTACAACGCTCGTGCCTCTGGGAGCCACAACATACTAGGCCTTCTCAGTCATTCCTACAACAGTCTGAATGAGTTTACCGGTTCATTTTCAAACGGGAGCAATTCCACAGGGAATAAGACTTAAAAAAAGCTGGGTGCTGACAGAGGGGAGATTGATGAGCGAAACCCAGAGTTGAGTCCTGGACAATCTGCGAAGGTGGGTCCCTGGGTAGCAGCAGCTGAGGGGAAAGGGAGTGAGAGGCAAGAGCCGCCAGAGGGAGTGGGGTGCCGGCTCCTCTGCACGTTGTGTGGGGTCTCCCTAAGACCGGGGTCTCCATTATTTGTCCCACCACACCCCTCTGCGTCTTACAGGAGAAATGCGGAGAAGCGGAGAGAAGGCAGGGCAGAGGAGCAAAGGAGAGTAAAGGGAAATCTCTTACGGAGGAAGGGGAAGATTCACAGGAAACCCAGACGAGGCCGATAAGAGGGACACAGTGGGTACCAGTGCTGGTATCACCCATGCACTCTGGAAATGAAAGTGCTTAAACTAAGGCCATACACGGCCTTTTTAGAGAGGAAAATCTTTGGGTTTAATGGTGGGGAGTTAGAGGGGCGGGTAGGGGGTTAGTGCTGCTGGAGCGGGGGATGCAGGGGAGGAAGGCATGCCAGACACCAGACCGTCCCTGCCGGTCCCCCTTCTCCTGCCCCGCCCCCCCCAGCATCCTGCTTTCCACTTGAACTGGGAAGCCTTCGGGACAGATTTAGTTTACCTCATCCTCAAGGTCTTTGGGTTTGGGTGGGACTTGAGGTTTCTGCAGAGAAGTCAGGGCTGGCAGAGTGGAGGTCAGCCTTGTCTTTACTGGAGGCCAGTCGGGCTTACTGGGCAGCGTCTTGCTGAAGGGCGGAGGCTGCCTCTGGCTTGACCGATTGTCTTGAAAGCAACAACAATAAAAGCATAAGATGAGAGGGGCTCTGGATCATTCCCTGGGCCCAAGTATAAAACCACGAGCATCTTTGTAGTAAAACCACCGGCACCTATGTAGTCACAGACGGTTAATACCGGCAGTCCTTAAAAGTGTAAAACGACAAGTTAGGCAAAAAATTCCAACTGCCTGTTGGCTTAACATCACACTCTCTCACAAGAATGACGGAGACAGGACTCGGGAGCGCCGACAGCCTGCACTCTGCCAGACAGAGTGGATGGATGGTGTCGGCAGCGGGGAGGCCTGAGAGGGGTGTGCTCCTCGAAGATTCACCCTTAAGGGGAGTGCCTCTCAATCTTCCTTACACATAAGGACCACCTGGAGAACTTTAAGGAAACACTAAGGCCCAGGCCCCACCCTAGACACACTGGCTAGGACTCGTGAGGAAGTCCTGGAGTTAATAGGTTTTGAAAGTCTCCCATGTTATTCTTTTTTTTTTTTTTTATTAAAAAAAATTTTTTTTAGGGGCACCTGGGTGGCTCAGTTGGTTAAGCATCCCGAGTTCAGGTCATGATGTCATGGTTCATGAGTTCAAGCCTCATGTCAAGCTCTGTGCCGACAGCCTGGAGCCTGCTTCAGATTCTGTGTCTCCCTCTCTCTGCTCCTACCCTGTTCCCACTCTGTCTCTGTCTCTCTCTCTCTCAAAAATAAAAATAAACATTAAAAAATATTCAAAAAAATTTTTAATGTTTATTTTTGAGAGAAAGAGTGAACAGAGGAGGGGCGGGGGTGGGGTGGGGTGAGGTGGGACACAGAATCCAAGGAAGGCTCCAGGCTCTGAACTGTCAGCAGAGTCTGACCCGGGGCTCGAACTCACAAATCAGGAGATTGTGACCTGAGCCAAAGCCAGACGCTTAACCGACTGAGCCACCCAGAGGCCCCTCCCCCAGATTATTCTAACGCGTATTCAGGGTTGTGACTATTTGTCTGAGTGAACCCGAACATTCTGCCTCTCAGTGATTTCCCTTCAATCATGGAGGGCCCTTGAGTTACCCCTTGTTGGGGACTGTCCTTGGCATGTGTCAGGGCAGGAACACAAGCCCCAAAGCCAAATGGCCCTGAGTTGGGTCCCCTGCTCTGCCTCTCTCTGACTGCGCTCTGTTTGGGCTATTCATTATTCAAGCTTTCCGGGACTCACATTTCTCATTCGTTTTGTTTTGTTTAAACATTTTATTTATTTATTCTGGGGGGGGGCAGAAAAAGAGGGGAAGAGAATCCCTAGAGGGTTCCATGCTGTCAGCGCAGAGTCCGACATGGGGCTTGATCTCACGAACGTTGTGATCATGAGCTGAGCCCAGATAAGAGTCGGAGGCTTAAAAGACTGAGCCACCCAGGCGCCGCCACCTTCCTCGTTCTGGAAAGTGAGGCTCATAACGTCCACTTGAGACGGCTACCGCAGGGACTGGGAAGAAAGCTGCGTGACAGTGGGAGCCGTGCCTGGCAGAGCGGCTGCCTAATCAATATGACGACGTGACACGGCCGAGGCCTCAGGCAACGGGGAGTCTGCCCAGCGGAATCTGAGCATGGCGCACACTGATACATCGTAGGAAAACCCTAGCACAGGAGGAACCTGGTGTGTCCCCGTCCTGGGAGCAGCCCAGGGGCTCACACGCTGGCTTCTGCCGCACCCTTAGCTTCTTGGGGCTGCCGCCCCCCCTCCCCCGCCAGGCCCGCTGCCTGCTCCCCCCCTGGTCCCCTGGTACCCGCTCCTGCCGTGTTGCAGGTGTGTGGTTCACATTGGATGCCTCCTCGGAAGCCTCCTTCTGGATGGGGTAGTTGTGCCCGGGGCATCCGCCCTGCTGTGCCTACAGCTCTGTCAGGTTTTCTAGTTTTGTTTGCAACTCTTAGAGTTTTCTGGGATTTCTTAATGTAAGATTTAAGCCCATCAGAAGCAGCAAAATACCCAAGACAGGCTTCAAAGAGCGTGGCCGTGAATGAGCCTCCGCACCCTCCCCCCCTTATGCTTCAACAAGGTCACAGATCTGGTGAGCCTGGGCTTTGGGGGCTGAGAAGCCCAGCATCAGTTCCGTGCTCAGCATAGCTGTGGCACATGGTGGGGGCTCAACAGGTTACTTGTGGCCTGCAGCAAGGGGCAACTCGGCGTCCCTTGCGGAGGCAGTTAACGGCAGTGATAATGCCAGGGGCCTTTGCACGTAAGGGCCCTCTGTACAAATGCTAGCGTCACTGTGGTCATCACAGGCACACCCCCCCTCCTCGCCGCTGCTGAACTTAGTCACCTGCAACGCAAGCTTCTCCTGGGGGGACAGTAAAAGCCACTCTCAGGTCTGGAGTCTACATCTGAGCTGTGCCCATTTAACCTACAGCTAATTCCGGGCTTAGCGCTCCTCACCCCACCTCCACTCCCCGCTGAAAATCCACAGTCTAGAGTGTGAGCTGCCTGCATCGGGGTGGGCCTGAAGGAAGCGGGGCGGGGGGGGGGACATTTCCAGATACTGGGATCCTCGAAGATCGTCTGCACAGGCGTCTGGAAAGAAAATCCAGAACTTTGAGTGCAGGAAACCCAAAAAGAAGCAGGGACTAATCTCAGGGCCGATTTCTCACGGGCCCATCTGGCGGGGGAGGGGAGTGGGCGGGGGTGGGGGCAGCCATCGGGGCGCCTTTTCTCTTTCACCCGTTGTCATCCTTCGGGATTTAGGAAGGAGACTTTTCCCCCTCCCCGGGCAGGCTTTCCATCCGGGGCTCCGGGGCTTGGGACCCGCGTGGAGGTGGTGAGAGTGGGAGGCGTCCTGCGGCCCGGCTCGCCCTCCTCCCCCCCCCCGCCCGGCAGGCTGGGCGCCCAGGGTCTGGGGGGGCCGCCTCACCTACGTAGTCGCCCCTGGCGAAGGGCAGGGCTGGGTGAACCGCTCTCATCTCCTGCTCGGCGGGCGGCGGCTCGTAACTGTCGTCCCCGGCCTCTTCCGCGGGGAGCACGTACATCTCCGAGTCCGAGTGCTCGTCTGGGTGCTCGTAGTCGCTGTCCTGCAAGGGCAGACGGCAGGCTCAGGGCCCTGTCTGAGCTCGGCCATCAGACAGCTCCAGCGTTAGGGGGCGGGAGCTGCTCCCCCAGCGAAGGGACCAGAGAGCGAGGCTTGGAAGGGTTGGCTAAGCGAGGCTGGGCAGCTGCCAGAGGCAAAGCTGGGGTTGAGGCCGGGCCTTTCTGCCTCCAGAATTTATCACCTGAGCCACTATCCTGGGGGAGCATGTGGACCATTTAACAGGAAGGGTGGCTGAAACTCTGTGTGTCTGCAAAGAAGAACAGTCGGAGATAAAATACATTTTTAGAAGGCAGAAAAAGGACACAATAAAATAGAATAACCAATAGGTTTTGTTTATCACGAATGCTGACGGTTGAGGAAAAAGATTAATACGGAGGGGGTAAGGGGTGCACGGAATACACGATACCTTTGAGGAGGTGAGGTTCGTTTGTTTTTTAACCGACTCATAAGCCCCAGGGGCCAGGCTTCGACCTGACCCAGAGTCCATTCTCTTTCTTTTTGTTTTTCTTGTTAAGATAAATGTTAGTTAGGTCTATATTGAAATGAGCGAATATTCAATATTCAATGCGTATGGAAAACACATTCACACAGTAAGAGTTCAGAAGATGTGGAGTCTCCTTCCCAGGCTCTCAGGTCTTCTCCCCAGAGGTGCAGTTCCTCGTTTTTTGTGCGTTTTGTTCGGAGGTCACTTAGGTAGACTTCACACGTCGGTAGATTCTGTGCAGGAAATATTTGATCCAGCACTTAAGAGGTGCTCTGCCCACACCGCCTGACTCACGCGTGAGTTTCCAGTGAGGGTGTGGTGCACCTGCCTTTCGGCCCGTCTCTTTCCACCTGCGGTCATGCAACACCGGCACAGGTGCGGTGCGACGCGAACACAGCGGTTCCTTCACCGCTGTCTCCTCGGGGCCTGTAGCGGGGGCCAGCCCGGGACAGGAGCGCAGTTTGTAATGAATGGGTGAGCGAGTGAGTGAGGACTGCTCTCCTCCTCAGTCCGTAGGGGGATGGGGGAGAGGCCAGGAGGGGAAGAGAAATAGCAGGAGAGGGAGAGAGAAAGGCGGCTGAAAATTGAGCTTTTCCGGAGGTGGCGGAGGAGAATTGGGAGCGAATAGAAGGAAGGAGGAGCTCAAAGAGGGTCCTTGTCCTTGTCCCGAAGAAGAAGTGTCCGGAAGAGACAGAGAGGGGCGAGGCAAGAGAAGTCTCGTAGGGGGATTTTCCCGAAAGGCAGACAGGGAGGTTCATAATCCTTCCTGACCGTGAATATGGAATTAGACTGAATAGAATGACGGGAATGACAGTGACCATTTTCACATTTCCGTGTACCGCATACCTCGGTTACCCCTTGCCACTATCATATGAGAGGTTTTAATCCCATTTTACAGTGGAGAGACTGAGGCAGGAGGAGTTGGGTAATTTGGGGCTGTGATCTGTGTTCTGAACGAGCGATGGCCGTTCTCAAACAGGCGGCCTGGGAGGCGGAGTGGGAGCAAAAGAGCTGAAAGTCTCATCTAGCCAGCCCGGAGGGGTTGGGCCCCTCCTCACCCTGGCCAACGAGACGGCCCATGTCCGCGGTTGCAGCATCCCGGGGAGACGGCAGTGACCGTGCTGAGAAACGGGTGCTGTAATAACCATCTGGAAAGTGGAAGAATCAGTAGGCAGCCAGACGCCTGCGCCTGGGAGGGGGAGACCGTTCGGGCGGCCCACTGTGTCTCCGTTTGCACAGAGCAGGCACGGGGCTCCCCGGACTTGACCGCCTGGAGGCTGGGAGGCAGTGCGCCCCTGGGGGAGGACACAGGAGTCTTCACAGCCCCTTGGGCAGAGCAGCCTGGCTGAGAGGACCAGGCCGGCCGAAGGGGCAGAGAGGATAGTGGTAGGTCGTCCCCACGTCAGCTGCTCCTGGCAGGCCAACGCTGACACGGGGCTGCCCGTCAGACTGTAACCCCCATGAGGAATGGGCTGCGACCTCAGGGTCCTGAGACAGAGAGCAATGGGAGGACGGGTTCTACCTTGGGTGCAGGAAAGGCCTTCCTGGGAAGGAGACACTTAAGCCAAGCCTGAAGGACAGGGAGGAGCAGAGCAAGTGAGGAAGAATGGGTTTCTCTCCTTCGCCTGCCCAAAGTCCATGAGTTTGAAGTTGCTGAGCAGGCATGACCTTGACCTGTTGTAGGACTGAGGGCAGACCTGTGCACCTGGGCTGTACCCGGGGGGGGGGGCGTACAAGGAAGGCTGGACAGGTCCGGGGGGGCTGGATTCCATCCGGCCTGGAGGCTACAAGCCTGGGTTTCATTCTGTGTACAATGGAATCCAATAAGGTCGAAATCATCGTGAGTGGATGTTTACTCAAACCTTATTACAGCTGGTACCTTCGTTTTGGTTGTTTGGCTTTGGGACACGAGTCATGCCCTCCTCTCCGGGCTGACTTTATTTGTATTTTCTAAGTCTCTACCAGGTGCTCTTTTTACCCAGCCCACGAGCTCAATTTTCTTGGCTTCCGGGTGGTTGTGGACCAGCTCTCAACTTTGCTTCAGATGGGGCTGGGCGTGGGGCCAGCAGGGGGCGCAGCTGCAGCGCTTCTGAGGGACCGGTGGCAGCGGGGCCCTGGGAGGAACTCCGCACCCAGCTGACCTGCAGAGAGCCCATGTCATCCTCTCTTTTTACAAATCTTTTCTTTGCAGGCGAGAAGGGAGACACTGCTGTCTCGTAATACGTTGAATATACCCCAGGTGGTATACACAGTGTGGAGCCGGGCTCTCATTCCCCTGGGCCGCCGCGGAACTGAATTTCGGTGTGCAAGTCCTTTTCATTCTCTTAGCCTCGATTCCTTATCTGTAAAATGGGGTGTGTGGTTGTGCGGAGGCCCTCGTGGATCCCATCCAGATAAAACACACTTAGAGTGGAGCAGGCTAACGTTCTGGATGAATTCGATACAAATGAGGAATAATTCTGACAAAAAAGTTTTTCAGGATGTCTTGTCCCTACAAGACTTCCCCCAAGAGAGCAGTGACTACTGGGGCCCCGTAGGCTACAGAGCCACCTTGGAGAGGTTGACAGAAAATTCTGACACATCACCTTCCGGTCATCACGGCCAGGTCCCTTGCTCAGTCTGTGGCCCCCAGCGTCCGCTATGTCCTCTTGGTCACTGCAAGCACCTTAGAGTTTAAAAGCCTGGTTTTGAGATCTGAGGGCCTGGGTTTGAAATTTGGAACTGCGAGTCACTTACACTCTCCACGCCTTGGTTTCTTTACCTGTAAAATGAGCAGGGCTGATATTCAGAATGCTTGACAGCTGGCGTGGCTCAGGTCCTGAGTTGGCCCTAAAGAGTGTCCCAGAGGCCCCTGCCGTGCCAGGCACTCACTCTTTGATGTTGGTTTTTGTGGAGCTCCCGGGTAAGGCCCAGGCAGTGATGAGACAGGGAGGAATTCAGGGCAGAGGCCTTCGTCACTGATACGGAAATATTTAAAAACATCTTAACATTTGTTTTGGCTGTGCCGGTGAGTGCTCTGAACACCAGCACTGAAGACAGGGATAAGAATGCCTGCCCGGAGGGCCGTGGGGAGGATCACATGAGGCAATGCCGAGGAAGCACTTAGCCTGGCACGTGGGGGTGCTAGGTCAAGTCAGCCATCATGAGGTTCTAGCTGCCTTGTCTGTGGGTGGCCTTTCCAGCCCAGCCGTCTCCCTGCTGGGGTGTGCAGCAGCCCACGAGCATGTAATTCAGAAACGAGCCCTTCAGAAGGCCTCCCACGGGCCCTGGTGGAAAGGACAGTCTTCTGGTCCCAGGCGCAAATACTTACGAAGTCATCTGACCACTGCTCCTCTTCGTCAGCAAGGCTCTCTGCAAAGGCACGTGGGAGGCAGAAGGCACAAGCGTAAATCCCAGCTGGCCGGCTCCACCCCGTCCCCAGGCACCCTGCGCCCACCTTCCTGGCCCCTGGGCTTCCCGGTCCTGTTTACTTGGCCTTGAACGGTTATGACATACATCTCGTGTTTCGACCCCTCTTTTTTGAAAAAATCAATTCTCAAAGCATAAAGGGACGTTCCACTGAGGCAGAGGCAAAGACATGTCCATTTTTGTTAGGGAACGTTTTTGGGACTTTAGCCTAACCCAGGAGGCACCTGCAATCCATACCGTGCTGCTTCTAAGGATTTCTTTGAAATCACTATGTGGATGGTATAGTAGGAAGAGCACTGGACAGGGAGTCAGATACACCAAAACTCTCGTGCAGGTTCTGTTCCTAACTAGTTGGACGGTGGGCAGGACAACTCACATCTCCGGGCCTCAGCTTTAATATCTATGGGATCACTTCCGTGATTCTCTGTGGCTCTAACTTTGACTTTCTTATTGAAAAGCAATTACCCAGTGCTTTACCACATGCCAGGCAAGATAATCAGAGTTTTGCACTCAATTAGCTCTCTCAAAACCTTACGAGGAAACTGAGGCCGAGAGAAAAGAAGTCATTTGCCCAAAGTCAGACAGGATATAATAGAGCCAGGAGTTGAACCCCGTACGTGGACTTCCAAGTGCAAGCTCTGAACTCCAACGTCACGCTGCCTCACTGTCTTTGAGCTCCAGGGTTCAAGCACTGCCCTTGGCCCCGCGGGCAGTATAAAAATGGATACGACGGGTCTCAAGGAGCTGAGGATCTTGAAGAATAAAATTGAGCTGAATTATGACAGCCAAGGAGAATATTTGACCCCCTTTTCTCCAAAACGCATTTAGAGTATGAGAAGCTTAGCATCCTTCCCATCACGTAAGCTGACATTAGAGGTTAAATACAATTTACTCGGCTACGTAGGAGATCCACCGGGCACAGGCCCAGACGGCAGAGTGGCTCCAGCGACTGTCTCAGAGAGGCTCCCAGCTTTCCTCTCCTCCCACTGAGCAGCCACGGCTCGAGGGCCCGGTAGACGGTCCCCGAATCCCCCAGAGCCTCTGCAGAACCTTCTCTTGCCATTTCTAGCCCCCGCTATGGCAGGCCACTGACTCCAGCTCTAGGCAGACTCCAAAGAGGCACAAGGAAAAGAATTGCAGATTAAAAACAGGACCCTAAAGGGTTTAGATCCGAGTGGCCACACTTTAAACTACGGCAGCAACAGCACCCTCTCTTGGGAAAAACATGATTGGCACTAAGGCAGAGTTTTATTCTAGGAGCCAAATAATGGGTTAAACTTTGACATTAACAGGAAAAAAATTTTATTAAATGATGATTTGGGCTAATGTACACCAAATTAGAGTATATTGCAAACACTTCCCAACATGCCAATAGCTGGCACCGAGAGGGAATAAGTTTCTAATACCTTAAGTTTGGGGATAATTAAAGATCAGCACTTAAGGGGCACGATGTTTTTGTTTCAACCTTTAAAATAGAAACCTTTATAAAATGACGTTATAAAGCACACTTCCCTGCCTCGATCAACTGTGTTTGCCAAACCTTTTCTCAGGGAGCCAGGGTCCACTTCGTGATCAGACACTGCTCAAGGTACTCGTAGGAACTGTCTAACTCCTTTTCCTGTCCTCATTAGCTTTCCTCTCCAACACATACTTCGTACTGTTTCTAGTTATTTTCTTAAAAGGAAGTTTGGATCATGCTGGTCTTTTCCTCAGAATCATCAGTGGCTCCCTATGGAGTGAAGTCAAGGCTCTGTGTCAACACATCAAGTGCCTCCATCTCCTGTCCCTCCCTGGACTTGTCTTGCACAGCCTTCCACGTTCAGTCAAAGTGATACCGGAAGTATGTTCCTCCCAGCTCGTGCTATGCCCCCACCCCCTCTTCGTGGGAAATCCCTGTCGCACCTCCGCCATACAATCTTCCCCAGTCCCTCAGGGTATAACCCACTACTCCTTCCTCTGGGCCCTCTTAGATGCTGCTGGCACCTTGGCAACACAGGTACTGCGTTCTGCCCTGTGCTAGGATTCATTGGCTCGTGTCTCTCTGTACTGAAAAGCAAGGCCTATTTAATCTGTCTTTGTATCTGGATGACATTGGCATTTGTAATCCTATGCAGTAATAAAAATGAGAACCAATAAATGAGCCGAATGAATGAATATCAGGGTAATAATAATAGGTTCTATTTATCAAACACTTCCTGTGTGCTCAGTTCTAGGATATGTGTACTTTCTCAATTATCGTCAAAATAGCCCTTCGTGGTAGGTGCCATGATGATCTCAATTTTGCAGTTGAGGAAACTGGAGCTAAGAGAGGCAAAACCTGTCTGAGGCCACATGGCTGGTGAGTGTGGGGGATGGACTGGAGGCCGGGTGCCCGTGCTGGCTCCTGCAGCTGAAATCTCATGTGATCTGCCTGGCCCTCCACTGAGGCTTTAGATAAAACCCAGGAGAAACAGGAAAGGCCTGATGCAGGTATCACGGGGCATTGAGGCAGAAAAGAGAGAAAAGCATCAGCATGCAGGAGAGGTTATCTGATGGTGGCCTGCCCGCCCCCAGCTACCCCCATCCTCTGGTCCTGTGAGCAGCTTGCAACATCCTACTCATAAAGTCACAGCCGATCACGCCATTTCCCAGACTAAAAAGCAGGAGAGTCCAAAGAACTAGGTCCAGACTAGTGGGTGGTTGTCCAGAATCTCAGGAAGCCTCCTAATGTGGTCGGTTGTGGTTTTAGAACCAGGCTCCCTGGGCTCAAAGCCTGGTTCTGCTCTTTGCCACCTGCTTGGCAGTGGACCAGTACTCCGTTTAAAGCTCAGTTTCTCACCTGTGCAACCAGGGTAGGAATAGTGCCCGCCTCACGTTTTCATGAGAATCAAGTAATACGATATATGCAAAGTGCTTCACAAAGCCGGCACACAGTAAATACTGTATTAATGTTACTTATTGTTTTCTCGCGTGTGGACAATGTCTTAATAAACGCTCGAAACAATACCAACTCTATTTCACTCTAATGGTAACCACATAGTATGGCTACCATTAAGAAATAGACCCCACAAAGCCTCAAGTATAAAGGGTGATGTTTCCAGGAGGGTAAGTTCCAGTGTAATATGGGTCCAGTGGTTTATCTGGAGATGTCAGGTCGCACGCCCCTGGCAGGAAGCTGAGATGTTGGCTGGGCCTCCTTATTAGGGAAAGCCTTTTCTATTGTGTGGTGTAGTTGGTTTCGGGCTTATGCTCCATTTACGGTGTCACAATCCCATGCCACCCAATAGAGGGACTCCTCTCATTGCCTGGCCCAGGGTTTGTGAGTCACGTCTCCTGCCCCCCAAGCCTGTGGGCGCAGCACTATGTGACATGTGAGAAGACCATGATGACCCCACCTCAGTGTGCACTCTGGGGTTGTGAGTGTGGGACCTAGGGTCAGCCTCCTTGACCAAAATCCTGATTTTGCCATTTGCCAGCAACGTGAAGAGGCAAGGTGCTTAGCCTCTGGTTATCTGTTTTCTCATCACTGAAATGGACACGATTATTAGTGAATGAAATAGCCCAGGGAAAGGGCACAGAGGGTGCCTGATAGGAGTAAGGGCTCAACGGGCACTGTGTGTTACTTTCAACCTACTTTAATGGTTATAATAACCCGATGGATAGGTCAGCTCTCTCTCTCCAAGCAGGAAGTTGAGGCTCAGGGAAGTTTTAAACTGTTCTAGGTTCACGGTGTTTAGGGGCCAAAGCCAGGATTCTAATCCAGGGCTAAAGGACCCCAAAGCCCAAGATCTCACCGAGCCGTGGAAGTAATAGACCCAGAGTCTAGCAGAACAGCCATGTATCACCCTGATGACAACCCAGGGCAGTGTAAACTTTCCTGACAAACGTCCCAGTACCCGGAATCACGGCCAGGTGCTGGGAAAGTTCTGCGAAGGGTACGCTCGGCAAGAGCTGAGAGGTCACATGACGCTGTGTGGTGGCGGTGAAATTGAACTGGGCCTTGAAGGACGACCAGGACTTGAGTGAGAGAGTGAAGATGGAGGAGGGCATCCTCCTTCCATCCCTTAAGGCTCGGGCCTGTGTGTCAGCCCCAGAAGCAGGGCTTAGCTGATGGCTGGAAGGGGCATCCATAAGGCACAGAGGTGGCCGGAAGGAACGAGCTGCACTGGAGAGTCAGGGGAGAAATCAAAACCAGATTCACGGCCAGCCACGGGGGCCAACCACAGAGGCCACTGTAGGTCGCAGTGACAAGCTGGAGGCGACGAGGCTGACAAGGATGGTGTTTGAATAGCTTAGGCATGAAGAGATGAAGGTTGAACCAGACCCCAGGGAGTCTTGGGAATGCGAAGGGATGGCTGGAAGAATGGTGAAGGACTCTGGCAAGAGCTTGAGTGAAGGGGGTGAAGGCAAGGGTGTGAATTGGGCCTTTCAGCACCATCAGCAACACCAGAGACCCTAGGCTTTGAGAGACACGCACTCCAAGCTGTGTGTCTGACACATGCTCAGTCGTGGCCCTGATTCAGCTCGGGAGGCCATGCTCTGGGCCACTGGGCCTGTCAGCTTCTCCTCTTGCAGAGCCGGTGGTGAGATGCAGGGAGCCAGTGGGAAGACCGCAGTGGCACGCAGGAAGGAAAGAGAGAAGGAGGCTGGACTAGATGTGGTGGCGGAGGGAGATGCAGGGAAGGAACAGAAAGCAGAACTACAGAATCTGCGGGGGAGGCAGCCAGGGGACAGTCCAGTCCCTCTGGGTACACCCCAAGAGGAGAAAGGGATGTGACCACGGGGGGAGCGGATTTGGGCTGGCTAGGAGAGGTGATTTGCACCTAAATACTTAACATCTTAGAAAGTCTCTTTGTCTGAATATCCCTTCACCCTTTCCCAGAGCCCTGTCAACAGGGGGTGGGTGTGTAGAAATGGAGGACTGTCCCAGCTTAGCCATCACCTGGCTGTAGGACCCTGGCCAGTCAGTTGGCCTGTCTAGGCTCCAGTTATCCCTAACGTGAGAAGCTAAGGTTGGGTGGTCTTTCAGGACTTTCCAGGCTTAAAATACTTTCTTTCCTTTTTTTTTAAAAATTTTTTTAACGTTTTTATTTTATTTTTGAGAGACATTGAGACAGAGCGTGAGCAAGGGAAGGGCAGAGAGAGAGGGAGATACAGAATCCGAAGCAGGCTCCAGGTCCTGAGCCATCAGCACAGAGCCCGATGCGGGGCTCGAACTCACAGACTGTGAGATCATGACCTGAGCTGAAGTTGGCCGCCCAACTGACTGAGCCACCCAGGCGCCCCTTAAAATACTTTCAAATCCAAGTTTTCTTCCTCTATTCTTAGTTCCATGAGGCAGGACTGATGCTACGTGCCACTCTCCCTGTGTCAGCCTTGCGGAATGTAGCCAGGGAGACGAAAACTCGAGTGAATGAATGCTGGCTTCAGTAAGGACAGCAGGCCAAGGGTGAAGCAGTGTTATAGTTCCCTTCTTTGGAGGCAGAGGGTTGTTATGCACATCCGGTGCTTCCCTGGTGGGCGTTTACCCAAGAATTGCTGTCTACCTTCATTTGTCCCGAGGTCTCTCCCCTTTGTGGTTGCTCAGATCTCCTCCCTGAATGACATCAGCGGGTGGGAGGAGAAGGATTACGACAGCCCCTGGGTATTAGGGTCCAAGGGTACGGAGAGGGAGGCCTGGTTCAGTTCTGACCACTCAGGGGTTTGTGGAGTGGCCAGGGGAGCTCCACTCCGTTAGCGGTGTGACCTTAGGCAAGTATCTGCCTGTTGCTTTTCTTATTTATTATCTGCGTCCCACGAGTCATTAAGTACCTTAAGAGGGGTACTCAGGGGCTATATTTTGAACCCCCAATCCATATCTAGTAGTGTGAGAATCACACGGGTCACACTTGTGTAATAAGATTTGTTGAATGAGTCAAAGAATGCGTGCAACAGCGAAGCACCCGGAGATACTGAGTCCAGAGAAGAAACCCTTCAAATGACCTAATTTCCTAATTCTACCCTTGACGCGGCACAGAACTGCTCTACTTCTCTTTTCTTTAATGTTTAAAGACTTGTGCTGTGTGGCCATTAGGACACACTTAGGAAGCCACTAGGAAATGGATTGCATCTCTGTCCTTACGGGGCTGTCTGTCCTTGAGAGGACCAGATAGGTGTGGGTGGGTCATCATGGGAAATGTCCAAACAGAAAGTGGACCTCACTGTGGTGTGTGGTGGTGGGGCAGGTGTCAGCACTGGACTGGATGTAAGCTGTAGGACCTCTGGGACTCCTTTTAAACCTGAGACTCCATGATTCCATAACTTTCCTACCAAAACTTGGGTTACTTAGCAGGCGTAGTCTGCTTTGTTTTCTTTTCTTGTTTAGAACTTGGGAGAGAAGAATGAATTTGTTCTCATTCGTTAACTAGGCAGCTCCCTTGACTTTTGATCAGGTAGATTTTAAAGGTCAGGATAGGGTATGCATGTATATATGTATGTATGTATCGCTCTGTGACCCAGTGAGTTCTGGAAAGTGGTCCAACAAGTCAGTCACCAGACTTGGGTGACTTGGGGCCCACACACGCCCCACATCAGATTAGATTAGACCTTGCTGTAAGGACTTTCATAAAACTTCATGCTTCCCTATCTCCCTGAACTCTAATTGATTTTACAGCATGTACCCACTCTTCTTCACCAGGAATTCTGTGAGTGTGGAGACTAGATCTTTCTTGCTTAGCACTGGATCTCCACCTAAAACCTTGTACGTACCTGGCACATGGACGATACTTAATAAATGTCTGATAAGTAGATGAGTGGATGGATGGACAGATGGATGGATGGATGGAGTACTACATCTCACTACAGTCAAATGCTTAATAGATTTGGGCATTAGGA
Source organism: Paguma larvata (assembly GCA_030068075.1). NCBI lineage: Eukaryota > Metazoa > Chordata > Mammalia > Carnivora > Viverridae > Paguma > Paguma larvata. The sequence goes on along the minus strand of CM057837.1, from coordinate 45,930,456 downwards.
TGGGCACTGTTTATTTTCAAATGAGTAGAACATAGTTCCCTTTTCAAGAATTAAATATGAACACGAAGTTAGTCAAGAGTCCGAGTATTTTAGAAATGCTCTTACCTGAGGCATAGTCTCTTTGAGGAACACTTGGAGGTGCTTTGCCTTTCAGCCTGTAGATAACAACCGTCAGACAAATGGTCAGTGGGTAGGACAACTGTTGTCAAGGCCCATAACATAAGCAGATATAGAGATAACAGACAGATAACTAATAGAATAATGGCTTCTTTGGACCCGTCACATTGAAAGACTAAATGTATTGTAAATGTAATGAAGCCATTCCTCAGAGGTCTCCTGCCTCCCTCACCCTCCCGGTGTACCACGGGGTTGTGACGTGGCAAAGGTAGAAGTCAAGCGGTGGAATATTTGCAAGCTCAGAGTTCAGAGTTTCAAGGAAGAAAATTGTTGATTTATTGATAAGATGGGAAGAGAAGATGAACTCTGTTTTAATAAATAACTCAATGCAGAGCGGCTGGGCGACTCAGTCAGTTAAGCGTCCGACTCTTCGTTTCCGCTCAGATCATGATCTCACTGTTCTGTGAGTTCAAGCCCCACATCAGGCTCTGTGCTAGCAATGCGGAACCTGCTTGGGATTCTCTCTCTCTGTCTCTCTCTTTCCCTCCCCCACTTTTGTTGTCTCTATCTCTCTCAAAAATAAACTTAAAATAAATAAATACTTCAATGCTTTAAACAACAAGAAAAATATCAGTTATAACGAGCACCTGGGTTGTAGGTTGGGCTGAGATTGTTTTTGCACTATTAAAAAACATGCCAAATAATAGAGCAGTGAGTGTCTCCGGGTTGGGGATGGTGATATTTAGCTTATTTAGAAATTGAACTGTTTCAAGCACTCTCAAAACTACTTTAGTATCTTTAGGCATATATAGAATGTTTGAATATTCACAATCTTTCCCTACTCATTACCAGAAGAAACTTAAAATTACATTTTAAAAATGTATCCAATCTTTTAGGCTTTTTATAAGTTCTGACAACATCTCCCATTCTATTATTTGAAACGGGTAAGTTTTCTAGTAAATTATTATTCTTAATAATAGTTGCCCATTTTATTGAAGAATGATTTGCTTAATGAAGTTTAAATATATATAAATAGAACCTATACCCAGTAGCCTTTTTTTACTAAAACATCACATCCTTCTACAGAGGCAGGATATAAGGTAACTATTCCATGCAAAACATATTTCATTTCTTGGGGGGAAAAAAGCAGTACAGAAATTCATGTTTGATTACAAAAAATAAGCCTGATAAACCAGAACTGTAATGTTTCCAAAATAACAATATTTGTATTTGCATAGAAATTCTGCTTTTTGTGTGCCCCAAGGCTCTCAGTACCCTTGGCTCTCAGACCCAATAACTGGGTCAATTATTTCATTCAATTCTCACAGTGAGACAGGGTGTGCTGGGACGATATTATCAGAGACAGAGATTATCCATGGCGTTCCAGGGGAAAAAAAACCCTCGAAAACAAACAAGGAATGCTACCAGGTCTATTCTTGGATGAAGAAAATTTTGAAAAGCAACCATTCCCCATTATTGCCACCATTTCATAAAAGAAAAGGAAGACTATTTTAATATCCTCAAATGTCTGATGGTTATCTTCTCCGAATAAAGGACAGACTTAGGAAAGGGCTGTTGGTCACTGAACACCGACCAGGAATAAAAGCTGTGGTTCGGACCTCACTTAGCAGCCGGCAGCTGCATGCCAACCTCCAACGCTTCAAGGTCCTTATTTTCTCATTTGGCCATGAACCAGTGACAACTCCGTCACGGTCTTGTGTTAGGAAACCAGTGTGTTCAACCATGCTTCCTCCTTTCAAGGTAGCACCTGTTGCCTGGCAACGAGTAAGCGCTTAACTGCAGGTCCCTTAGAACCAAAGGGCCACTGACTTCACCCAGGGTAATGGCTGTGGCAGCCAGATTCTCCAAGCTGTGAAGAAACATAGTTTGTCGAGTACAAGTGCATTTTGGGAACAAAGGGCATAAAAAAAAAAAACAAAAAAGAAACTATCTGAAAAAATGTGAGCCCTGTGGCTACTATAAGTATAACTGACCATAGAATAGAGAGACATTTTATACAGAGGTTTCGTATTATTGAGAAATGTGGCGTAGCATAAAACTAGCAACTGTGGGATAATTAATCTAGAATTGCTAGTGACTAAAACAATGACTTTCAGGGTTCTCTCATTTCAACGAGATTCTGTGTGTGTCAGAAATATTAAATGCAAATAATCACACACCTCTCTCTGCCATAGGACAGAAAATGGACACAAAGTCTTCCCCTCTGGGAAATGACCAGTTCCCCACAAGCAGACCATTTTAACTATTTTATGATCATCCCTTATACATATTGAGACTCATTTACATTTTATAGTCTAAAAACACCCTAAAGCATGATTTCTTTTGAGTTTAGCAAAGACCGAAAAGAATGAAGATATTCTGTTCTCTCTATATATATTTATATGTTGAATGTTTATTATTTATTTTGAGAGAGAGAGAGAGAGTGAAAGCAGGGGAGGGGCAGAGAGAGAGGGAGACAGAGAATCCCAAGTAGGCTCCACACTGTCAGTACAGAGCCCAATGTGGGGCTTGAACACACGAACTGCAAGCTCATGACCTGTGAAGCTGAAATCAAGAGTCTGTCACTTAACCAACTAAGCCACTCAGATGCCCTGAAGATACTCTGTTCTGCAGGTATAGGTAAATGAGCTTTTATATACAATCAATAGTGCAAAAATTTTGGAAAGTAATTTGGTAATATCAACAAAAATGTCAAGGGCATAAATTCTTCCATCTAGAAATTTCATTTCAGGAATTTAGGTTTTTGCTATACTCGAAGTCTACAAAAAATTATTTATTGAAATGTTATTTATGGTAGTTAAACTGAAAGAGATGCCCACAAAATTTTGATTGATCTTATCAAATCGGCCTCCAAGAATATGCCTGTTTAAGCTCCTACATCTTCCTCCCTTTAAAAAGTGTCCATCAGGGGCACCTGGGTGGCTCAGTCGGTTAAGCGTCCAACTCTTGATCTTGGCTCAGGTCACGATCTCACAGTTTGTGAGGCTGAGTTCCGTGTCCAGCTCTGTGCTGACAGCACAGAGCCTACTTGGGATTCTCTCTGTCCCTCTCTCTCTGCACCTCCACTGCTCATGTGTGTGCACACACTCTCTCTCTCACACAAAATAAATAAATAAAACTTAAAAAATACAAATAAAAAGTGTCCACCAATACATAGCTGGTGAAATGAATGATAATAGATTTATAGCAGACTATTAATCAGCTATTCAAAAGGGAATATTGTTTATTTTTACATACCAACAAACAAAGATGTCCATCATGTTAGCATTAAGTAAAACCACTAAGCAAAGTCAAGTTGGTAGAATGGTTTATGAAGTACGGCACCATTCATGATGAAAATGTATGTATGTATGGTAAGTGCTACATCTATGTCAATGTACGTATGTGTGTGTGAAACACATACATGTAGATATCTGTACCAGACTCACTCATGACCATGTCCGTTTCCTGGGAGTGGCTTGATGTGGGGATATGGGGTGGTGGGAGACTTTGACTTCATGCAATTCTGAATTCTTTGGTTTTTTTCTTTCCTGGTGAATCACTACCACTTTCATTTTCTGAAAAAAAGAACTTAAACAAAAACCTAATGGAATGCCATCTCCCCTTTCCTCTTAACTTAGATTTTGAGGGGCAAATATAGATATGTACAATTTTTATTATCTTTAAAAAAAAGCTTAAGAGTTTCTGATATGCAGGAAGATTTGGAATTTTAGTTTCCTTCTCCGAATGTCAATTGAAAACGCTATTTGGGGGCTCCTGGGTGGCTCAGTCAGTTGAGTGTCTGACTTGTGCTCAGGTCATGATCTCAACGGTTTGTGGGTTCAAGCCCCACATCGGGCTTTGCACTGACAGTACGGAGCCTGCTTGGGATTCTCTGTCTCCTTCTCTCTCTACCCCCCGTGCTCATGTTCTCTCTCTCTCTCAGAAATAAATAAACATGAAAAAAAATTTTCAACTCCATTTGAAGGCTATAACTGAAAAAGCAAAAATTGGAATATGGAAAACAGATATGGCATCTTAAAGAGGCCAGGGCTGTGTTCTCGTAACTTCTCTTTTGGATTTCTCCAAGCGTGTCCTAGTGGCCCTTTACTAAATAGTTACAGAAGCTGATTTTCCTGTCTCTATAAAGGTCTTCGTTGGCATTTGCTACCTTCGGTGGCATAGCTCACTTTTACTGCAGTGAGAGGGAAAGCAAAGTACCCTCCCTGAGTATCACCCCATTATTTGTCATGTTTCCTGAACATAGAGCCGCCCCCCACGGACCCTGGCCACAAGTTACAAAGGGTTCCGTGCTAAAGAGGTTGCAACTCCTCACTCAGGTAACAGAGAACTTTGCCTTCTTCCACTTAGCGCAGGCCAGAATAATGTGTTCATTATATAAATGAGCACTTATGCAGCGCTCTGGAGTTTAACTTACTTTTTAATCTTGTTCATTATTCCACCTTCATTGTTCTTGATGTCATGGACCATCTTTTGAAGTTGCCTGCGAGGAATAAAATCAAACATAAAATATTAATAACTAGGTGGATTTTTAAAAAAAAATTCAAAAGGGAATGCAAAAAGGCAGGAAAAAAACCTTACAATAACCCCCCAGTGAGAATTGTGTCATATTTAATTGACCATCTGCTACTTGAGTAAAGGCAAAGCATGACTGATAATGTAAGGAACGTGGTCATGGGGCCGTGTCCCTGTCCCCTGGATGTCTGCGCTCTGAAGAGAAATTCTGATTTCCAGATCTACTTATTCTTAGGAGCCACGGGAGTCAAGAGCCCTCTGACAAATGTCACCGTTCACCAACTCACTGTCCTCAGAGCATTCACATTGCCAGGATCGAGCTACCTTGAAGGACAGGTGGGCTGAAATCAGGCCCAAGACTTTTTTGGTTGAATCTGGAAAAACTGTCGCTAGAAAGTTGTACATACACAGAAGCCATAAAGAAAATGATTAATGAATCTGACTGCCTAGACATTTGGAAATTCTGTAGAACAAAAAGGAATATGCACAAGACCAAAAGACAAACGACCTGCTGGAAGAAATATTTGCGACCCAAGAATAATAAGGACTATGTGTTTTGATTTACAAAGAAATCTTATGACTCGGTAAAAAAAGATTAATAATTCAATAGGAAATGGGCAAAAGATATGAATGTACAGCTCACAGAAAAGGACGAGTGGCTAACAGATAACATGACTTATTTTTTTGAGGAATTTGCATCTAAACAACAAAGAGATACATTCTATTTATCAAATCGGCAAAACTTAACGTGATAATACTGTAGGGTGAAGGGGGCACCAGAAAATGGATATTCTTGGGAAGGCAAATTGTGTGTTATCTGTTAAATTTTAAAACCTCCATTCCCTTGGACCCAGAAATTCTACCGCTAGGGATTTGCCATCCTGAACACGGTCATAAAACTATTCCACTATCTATCTACATGTAAGCATTTTGTGTAATATCCCTAATCCTTCCTGCCTTCCCACTAAATAAAGCCTGGAAACAACCTAAACGCCCATCAATCATTAAAAGGGAACCAGTTAAAAAAACTTTGATAAAGCCATACAATGGAATACCACAGATCCTTGAAAAATAAGAAAAAAAAAAAAAAAGAAGCACACATTCTGTATTGCTGATACAGAAAAATCCCCAATACATATTAAGTAAAACAGATACGGCGAAGGAGAAACAGAAAAAAAGGAAGAAAGGAAGGGAAGTTCAGAATAAGGTGTATTGCGTTTTTTTGTGGGATTACGAAGGGCACGTACATTCATACGTGCTGGTAGGTGCGTAACTTTTTAGAAAGATATGCAAGGAGTCATTCAAAGAATGTTTTCAGAGTCAATACAGCGTCCTCATACAAATTAGGTACAAAAAAGGTACCCTTTTTTCTAAGTGGACACCTGCTTAGCGGCCGGGCACACAGTTTGGCAAATAGTGAAGGATCCATCTCAAGCCCTACTTGTCCTCCTAGCTGGGTGCCCTTGTACCAACGGCGGAGGGAGGGCCGGGGGCTTGGGTGGGGGGAGGGCTTCCGCTCCATAAAAAGCAGACTTTCATTTTACAGTGAAGATTTTTCTATATTATTTGAGTGTTCACAGCTTGTGCATATATCATTTTTATTACCTGTTTTATGTACATAAATACAGGAAAATGTTAAGAGTTGGAATCTTGGGCCATGGTTTTTTCTTCATAGTAACTCTCTGTCTTAAAATATATGTGTGTAAACATGTTATTTATTTATATTTACATGTAAATATATCTATATTGTATATGTAAATGATGGTGTGTATAAATATATATAAATATATATTTATTATTTCTATTTATATATACACGTAAATTATCTATATAAAATTTCACACGGTTCTGCCCTGAAAGAGTAGGATAGTTGAACTCACCCTTCAGGCAAGCCTTTCCTTTGCTCTGAGGAACCATTTGGGCCCTGTAGTTAACAAAATGTCAGTCTCGTCCACAGTCATCGTTCTGGGAGAAAATTGTGATTTCCTGTAAACCCGCGGCACACTCTCTTGCTCTGGGAGCCAGGCCTTGCGTTAGGTAGTATGAACAGTGGTGCACAATTAAACTTGGCAATGGCCTCCGAAACCCTGTTGACTGGGGGAGGAATCGGGAGAAATATTCTCTGGCTCTGCATGGATATAGGACGCACATGCTGCAAAGCTCTTCAGTGTGGGTGGAGGAGTTTAGAGCAGGGAGGAGGCTTGGTGCAGGGGCTCTGCCTGGTCGGGCCCTTGGCGTCTGCCACTAAGTGTTAATTTAAGGCTAACTGACCCACCTAGGCTGCTGTTCTGCTGTGGTTGTTTCCTGAGGGGCCCTTGGGCACTGAGGGGTGGGGTGAGATGTGCCAGGTAGGGATAGACCCTCCTACCCTCAACCATTTGGGGAAAAGGAAAGTTCTCAAACAAGGAATGGGAACTCATCCTGGGGATTTTAGGGAGTTCTCTCCCCTCCTAGGTCTAATGATTGTTAAGAGCTAATACTGAAGAGCCCAGACAAACCTGAGGGGTATTCGATAGTGGGGAGGAGGGAGGGATACAAGGGTGGAGTGTTGGCTGGAACCTGAGGCGGGTCTGGGCTCCAGCTCTGAGAAGAGCTATACCCAACACCATCGCTGGCCATTTGCAACAAGACAATTCCTCTCCGTTGCCCCTGAATGTTCAGCGGTATCCCGTTGCAGCCGGGCCTCCGCTGGGCTGCGGGGAAGGGTGGGCTCCGTGGCTCCAGGAGCCGAGTGCACAGGGAACAAAGGCTGGAGGGTCGAGTAGCAGGATAAGAGAAACTTCTTTTAGGACATCCTTTGGGCTGCATCTTGGGGAATTGTCTTCAAAACCGGGGGAGACCCATTGAGGGGCTCATGTTGGGATGTGGGGAGGGGTCAGAGCCAGGAAGTAATTTGGGTAACAAAGGAAATGAAATCACATTTTACATTCCACAGGGAGGCCGTGCTCACAGATTCCACTCATAAGAGAACTCAGCAGAGCGCCAGGTTCAGCAGCAGCAAGGAGAGAACGGATGAGGGTGAAGGGGGACCACCTGCCTCACCGAGACACACAGCAGGTCCCTAGAGCTCGACCCTTGAGCTGCCTGAGAACTTTGTGGGATTCTAGAGTTTGTTTACATATAACCTGTGCCAACCCCCCCTTCCCCCCCAAATCTCCTTTTCCTACAGAACTATAGGGAAACTCTGAGACAGAGGAATGAGAGAAAATGAGAGATAAGATGTCTGGGCACGAGATGAGAGACCTAGAGAGAGAAGTTGGAATGGTTTAATTGGGAAGCAAAGTAATAATTTCCAGTGCGGAGCAGAGGGCAGCTCCCGCTGTGAGCCGATGTAACTGAGCAGGATGCCTTTAGACTAAATTAAACCTTAGCCAGGTTCAAGGACAAAATGAGCCAGAGTGAAGGAGGGTCTCCAAAGTTTGTCAGCAATGAGACACAGACAGAGTAAGAGGGAGCCAGGGGCTGATTTGTGTAGGCAACTTCGCTGCAGGTGTAGACAAACAGGTGTAAGTTGTTGCAAAAAAGTTTCACGTAATTCTGTCATTTGCTCAACTTGGTGTTTGATGCTTCTTGGCCTTTCCTAATTTATTTTCATTAGAGATTATTAAAATAATTGCTTCATAAACTATACATTTTGTGTTCAAAATTTTTCCTCTCCTCTGCTCTTGTTTGCACAAATCCCAAGGCTCGCAGACTGCTGTCTCAGCACCGAAGTTTCTGTTACCTGGGCAAACACAGTGTCCGCCAAACCAAGAAGATGGGGCGATGCTCTCAGCTCATTTTATCAACTATTCACACACGGCCGGACGCACAGCTTTCCTGCTCTCTGGAACCGTCTGTTCCACTTTGGAGCCCCCTTTTTTTTTTCTCTACTACAACATAAAGCACATGTAAAGGAATGTGCAGCTGGACCGTTCCCAGATTTAAATACCAGCCGTCTCACTGTGATAAGTCGCAAGTAGGTAAAAATAGGCAAAAAAAAAAAAAAAGCTTCTCCTTGATTAGCCCTTTCAGAGACATCCTTCCACGGATGGCGGAAGGATAATAGGACCACAATGTTCTAACCTTTAAACTTGAGAAGAGCCAGCCATGTACAGGTAACAAAATAAAATGAAGAACAAAGCTCATCTAATATATATTTTTAAAGGATGTCAATAATGTATTTTTAAAGTGTATGTATTTTGAGAGAGACAGAGAGAGTGAGCAGGGGAGGGGCAGAGAAAGGGGGACAGAGGATCTGAAGGGGGCCTCCATGCAGGTCTGGAATCCACCAACGCGGGGCTCCTGACCTGAGTTGAAATGGGATGTTCAAATGACTGAGCCAGGCACCCAAAATGTGTTTTTTAAGTAGCATGCTATTTCGGCATTTTACAATGGTGAGGAGATTATATAAATAATTGTAATTATTATTACTCATATAAACCAAATCAAATTATACATTCTCTCTTTTGTCTTTGATTAAAAATTTTTTTTCCAAGCTTTTGAATTAATGTCAACAACCTTAGTTATTTAACAACGCCCTGAAGTAGTGTGACCCGGGCTGAGCCTGGATCTCGAAACATTTAGATCCCACAGTGTACTGAGCTGGAGAAATCACTGTTTGAAAGTTAGCAGCAGTTTTTTTGCCTTCAAAGAAGTGGTTTACTTTAGAATCTGAGAGACCAGTGGTTCCCACTGTAAACTGCACGGGAGTCACCTGACTGGCTCTGGAAACGGTGGACCCTGCCCCACGGCTTCTGATAGGGTCGGTCTGTAGTGGGTCAGATAATTTGCATTTCTAACGATCTCCTTGGTGCTGACTCTACTGGTCAAGAGACCACCCTCTGAACACATCCCTCCCTCCCCCCCTCCACCATGGGCCTTTTAACTGTGCCTAAGTCAAGCAAATAGATTCTTGGGAAAAGTTCTCGAGAATCCAAGGGTGAAGTTTCAGACAAACTGAGTGGTCAGTTCAATAACCTAATTTGGGCGTGGGTTTTACTAGACTGTCCCTCCTTTGTGGGACTCTGGACTTTCTCTGTGTGGATTTAAACTACCCTATGCTGGTGTATTTTTGTTTTATAGTCATGTGCTTTCTTCTTTTAATTTTTTTTTTTATGTATTATTTATTTTTGAGAGCAAGAGAAAGCACGAACAAGGGAGGGGCATAGGGAGAGTGGGAGACACAGAATCTGAAGCAGGCTCCAAGCTCTGAGCTGTCACCACAGAGCCCGATGCGGGGCTTGAACTCACAGACTGTGAGATCATGACCTGAGCCAAAGTCGGATGCTTAACCAACTGAGCCACTGAGGCACTCCTTGTGTGCTTTCTTCTTAAGCCATAGTTTGCTAAAGCGGCAGAGTGTCAGTGAAGGGGGGGCGTGTAGGAGGGAGCATACCCCTCACATTTGTAACGATATTAAAAGGGACTGGACCTGCTTGGCACAGAGCCACATGGCCACGGCCATTTGGTGACGTTGGGACATGACCATATCCCTGCCCCTGGAAAACGGGCTGTCCTTGCTGCCACTCAGCCTGCAAAGCCTCTAATCCAGGCAGTGAGGAAAATGAGGACATGGTATACAGCGCTTGGATTTTGCTACTGGATCTTTCCTGTCTTCTGGGGCCTCCTGGTTGTTGGTCTCTCTACAGGTTGACCTCTCCAAGGATTTTACAGTGCTGAGGTGAGCTGGCACTTGACATAGTCTATGGCTGGGCGCAAAGCACAGAAGACCTGAAGAAGGATCCGGGACACTGAACAAAACCTTGTTTAGTAGCAAATAGAAATTCTCTGTGTTGTGCTTCCTTCCATGACTCCCCAAATTTCACCAAAATTACTAGGTGTTAATAAGTCCATTAGGATAGTGGGGGAATGAGGAAAGGGTCTGCGGCCAAAGGTGAAAGAGCCTAAGAAATTCACTTGGTGCCCGGAGGATGCCGTCTGCTCCACGGTGGAGGAAATGGCGCCACGAAGACCGGCTCCCGGATCTGGAAGCCAGCAGGCGCCAGCCTCGGCAGTGCCCGGTGTGTCAGCAACCCTGGGACTCCCAGAATGCCAGGGGTGGAAAATCCGGTGAAAGTGGGAGAGGGGTACTGTCATTTGAATGGCAAAAAATATGACTTCTTTTCTTTGGAGTCACAGGTAAATAGTGGCTGGTCACATAGGTGGTACAGTTTTTAATTTTACAACTTTATTTCTGATAAAAAACGTAACCTATACTAGGTAAAACAATCCTGAACGCCTGAAAAGGTTACATACCTCGAGATTCCAACCAGAACCTGGAAAAGGCAAAACTATGGAAACAGTAAAAGGATCGGTGGTTGCTGGACTTCAGGAGGAGGAAGGGAAGGATGAAGAGGTGGAACAGGGGATTTTTAGGGAGTGAAACTATTTTTGTATGTTACTGTAACGGTGGCCGCACGTAACACGTTCACTGTATCAATATTTGCAAATAATACTTGAAAAGTCACTCTTAATTCCAATCCCCACTATTAAAATTTAATTAAACAGTCTTCAGGGGCACCCAGGTGGCTCAGTTGGTTAAGTGTCCGACTTAGGCTCAGGTCATGATCTCATGGTTTGTGAGTTCGAGCCCCACATCAGGCTCCGTGCTGACGGCTCAGAGCCTGGAGCCTGCTTCAGATTCTGTGTCTCCCTCTCTCTGCCCCTCCCCCACTGGAGTTCCGTGTGTGTCTCTCTTTCTCTCAAAGATAAATAAACATTAGAAAAAAAATTAAACAGCCTTCTAAATGTTTTACTACACATGTATAGTATGTACAGATTTTACATAATTAGGATAATAATTGACATTTTGTAGTCTGCATTTTCCACTTATATCTCAAACATTTTCACGAGTGAGTAGGATCCTTAGGCTTTGTCTGCTTAGCCAGCTGGTCTTTATCTGCACCTTTTCTCCTCCTGCAAACTGAAAGGGCTTTTAATTATCTGAAACTCTGATCTGGGTGGGTGTGACAGGAAACAGCGAAAGGTCAGGACCCCTGGGCTTGAGGGAGTAGAGAGAGACCAGACGGGACCTGAGCAGAGCAGGAGCAAGAGCTGTTGAGAAGTCCTGGATGCCTTTCTGGGGTTTTGGGGGGTTTTGGATCAGGGAGTGGGGCCCGAGGGGCAGGAAAGAGCCCCATCTCACGTTCAAATCCAGACCACTCTAAAACAAGGTTTTCAGACGCTGGCATCTGTAAAATAAAGATATCTACCTTGCAGGGTTGCTGCGAAGATAAAAGACAACGGATGTAAAGTGCCTGCCCACACAGGAATCTTTCGTCCATCATAATGGCTCTTCTTGCAGAAGCCCCTGGGGATTGTTTCAGACCAGGAAGAAAACTCAAAATCAGTGCCCTCTGCTAGAGACGGGAAGTGGGGGTGGGAGGGCGTTCCCGCCTGGGTTGATTTCCTCCAGGCCAGAAGGTGTTCCAGAATTGGGTTTGGTTGTGGGGTATTGTTGTTGTCGTTGTTGTTTCGTTAGTGTTTTTTCCGGAGGGGGTGGGGGTGGGGACGATGGTGGTTGCAGGGAGAACACCCCCAAGCTGGCATGGCTGATTGGTACCAACATGGACCACATCATCTGGCGACCACAGTTCTGCGTAACACTGGGCCTTCTGTGCCCTGACCTGAGTGCCATTTTGATCTCTAAGCTACAGCAATACCTTTGCAAAAAGATGAATTATATTAGGTTCTTAGGGTGCCTTTAGTCCCAACAAAAGCTCCTGTAGAGTCAGCTGTATCCAAGGGTAGGAAGAGAGCATTTTAATCAGCACCAAGTTTAATACAAGTCAAAATAATGTGCTTGCCAAAAAAAAATGAATTAAAAACAAAAATTCAGATTGCTGGGCCTGCAACCATCTCAACGGAATAAAAATCCCAAGTGGGGCCCAGGAATCTGCATTTTAAGAAGTTTTTGGGACTGGTGATTCTTATGCACACAGAAAGCTGAGAACTTTTATTAAAAGAAGCAAGGCAGGTTTAGCTGCTCCTAGTCCAGGCTTAACTGCACAGAGCCCAAGAGGAGGCCCCCCAGCTTCCAGAGTATTCTCCCATCTGCCTCCATTGCCTGAAATATCTTTACCAGAGAGCTCTGCTCCATGACAGGAAGCTGAAGACTCACCTGGACACTCTCTCTTCCCGGGAAAAGAACGGGGGAGTTTTAGTCAGTGGTGTGATGTTGTAAGGGCAAATCGGGACTGATTCCATTTTGCTTAAGGGCAAACTGGGACTGACTCCATTGTGTTTCGTGTCTTCCACCCCGAGTCCCCAGTGCCTACTCAAAACCTGAAACTTCCGGGTTCCAAAAGAACCACACCCAGTGACCTATGGGACAGGACCCTTGACCCTTCCTCAGCCAATTGGCTAGGGTCACGACCATCACCCCTCCCACTGCCCCTAGACCCCTTTAAAACTATTGTGTTTTTGGAAAAGTCCCCCCCCCCCCCCTCTCTCTCTCTCTCTCTCTCTCTCTCTCTCTCTCTCTCTCGACCCACCGCTGCGTAGGTGCGGTAGGAGATTGAGCTTGAGCTAGCTCGAATAAAGGCTCTTTGTTCTTGCATCGGACTCGGCTCCCTGGTGGTTTTTGGGGTCCCCGAATTCTGGGCATAACAATGTCTGCTCTCGATAGGGGAAAAGAGCACAGAGAATCTGCTGTGGGTGCCAGTGACCAGGCTTCTACCTCCACCTACGCTCGGATCAATACAAATTTGACCCAGAGATACTTTTCATCTGCCTGCTCTCTGTTCCATGGCAACCTGGCACCAGAGCAGGGACTCCGGCTCCAGGAGCTGAATACAAACAGTCCAGCCTTATTCAAGGAGTATTTTTTTTAACTGAAGTTAAGAGCTTACATCGATGGGCAGTCTCTATGCATCTTCTTCTTAGAGGAGGTAGTCTTGATTTGGGCTACACGTTAGAGTCACTTAGGGTGCTTTAAAACTTTTTTAAATGTTTATTTGTTTTTGAGAGACAGAGTGTGAGTGAGGGAGGGACAGAGCGAAAGGGAGACGCAGAATCTGAAGCAGGCTCCAGGCTCTGAACTGTCACCACAGAGCCCCATGCGGGGCTTGAACTCATGGACTGTGGACCGCGAGATCATGACCTGAGCTGAAGTCAGAGGCTTAACCGACTGAGCCACCCAGGCGCCGCCAGGGTGCTTTTAATAATCCTCATCCCCAAGGCTCCTCACCAGACCACTGGCTCCCAGGCAATTCTAATGTGTGGCCAAGGTTGAGAACCACTGGCCGCATTATCACTTGTAGGAAGGACCCACAGCCTACGAGAGCACGGGAGAGGAATCCTTAGATGATGGCTGCCTTTCAGAAAAGCGTCTACAGGCTGAGAGCAGCCCTGGTATGTAGAGGGCCAGAACAAACCAGAAGGGTGGACTGGTGGACACAGAGCTCCACCAGGGCCAAGGGAGCACCGGGAAGGCACCACGCATGGGTAGTTTGGTCCCGTCATCAAAAAGTAGTCCAACATATCTTGTATCTTTTACAAAATATCTTTCTGATAATTTTGCCAAATACAGGAGATGATTTCAAAGACAGAATTATCTGGTATTATTTTTAGTAGAAACAAATAAAAGGATCAGAGAACATCTCCATTTCCCTTCGGCTCCTTCCTGTACTCACAGAGGACCACGAAAGGCAGGTTTTAGCAAGTTTTTGCACTTTGGTCTTTTCCAGGAAAGGGGGAATGCAAGGCACATTAATCAGAGAAAATCCCTGTTGAATCTGGATTTAGGAATGGATTAAAGAAGGTCTCAAATGAGAGGGACTCTTTGCAAACAAAACGAGCAGATAAATCCTTCCTTCTTCACCCCGGCATCTTAACCACGGTCCCATCTGGGTCTGGAGTTTTATTTTTGTCGGTATCCGTGGGGCAGGTCCTCTGTGTGTGAGGGATTTCGCCAGGGCCTCCTCAGCTACTGTCCCTAAACCCCACTTTTCGCCAGGCCACGCTCTCCTTAAGAGCCTGCAGTAGCTCCTCGTGTCTCCTGAATAATCCTGACTTTTCCTCTTGGCTGAGAGTTACTCATCCTTGCCCCGAGCTCCTGGAACTCCAGCTGACAGCTGGCTCGGACCCGTGAATTAGCCACATCTACTTGGCCGGGTACCTTAGAACACCTGCACTCTCCCCACATCCAGCTGTTTCCTCCAACATGTATGTTCCCAAGATTATTCTGGAGTAGCAATCTCTCTAACATTTTCCTTGGTATGTATAGAGAAGCGAAGAAGACATCCATTCTCTTAATTCCTTTCCACCATGAATGGAGTTTTAAAAATCTAACGATCACCATCGGGTCTGCCGATCCTTTATCTGACTTCCTCCTTTCCGAGGTATTTAAATGATCTTCAGTTATTGACTCTGGGTTTCTTTTGAAGATGATACTCATCGTTTTTTATAGTATATTTTCTTTTTGTTGTTAAATTTCAACATGAGCATTGTATGATAGAAAGTTGAAAGCTTCTGCTAGGAAAGAGAACAAGAAGACAGTGGAATTTATAACCGGGTGCCCTTGGATGCTCAGGCTTGAAACTTCTGGACTTTTTTGACCCTCTCTTTCCCTTTGACTCTTCATCTCCACCAGTTCGGTCAATTCATGTCCAGATGATCTTTCCTACCTCTGTTTCCTCATGCCCACTCCTTCAGCCACAGCCGTTATGGTCTCATGGACAATGGACTACGCCGATAGCCTCCCATCTAGGTCTCCCTTCTTCAGTCCCTCCCTTCCCCCAAATTCTTTTTTTTTTTTAATTGCCCCTTTTCATCATGTCACTCCACACATGAATCGTCTTCAATGTCTCCCTGCTTCGTGTGCGATAAAGTACAAACTTATTTGCTTGGCATTCAAAGGCCTTCACAATTTGGACCCAACCTAACATTTTAGATATAATTATGATGCTTACTGTTATGAACGCACAATTGTTCCCACTCCATCCCCTTCCCCCAGGGCCCAGCTTAAGTGGCTCCTTTCCCCTTCCAGATTATTTCTCGGGCGCAGGAAGGAGGTCATTTAGGGAAAGAGTACTGGAATCCAGAGAGGTGGATTCTGCCCTTATCTCTGCGGCTTCCCGGCGCGCCAATCCGAGCAATTCCCGTCATCACCCAGTGCCTCATTTTCTCTTGAAAACTGAGAAGATTGGATTACAGGGGCGCTCAGGTCTTTCGTAGCTCTACGTTTGATTTCCATACATCCCGGATTTATAGCACGTCAGGCAGGACTGCGGATCGGCCATTTCATCTCCAGTGCTAATAGCGGTTTGGGAACTATTATTTGGTTCATGTGACATCTTTTGTATGCTGTATCTCAAATTTTTCTTTCCTAAACTCAAAGTAGTTTTGTTTCTTCATTTTATGAGAGTAATACATGCTAATCTCTAAAAAATTCATATGATATAGACATAAAAGAGAAAACTCCTCTTTGCTGGGCTCTGGGAGGGTCAGAGCGCTGTGAGGGCCTCTGAGAAGGGAGTGGCTGACTCGAGGTTTTAAGAGGAAGTGTCCCGGGACCTGGATCCTGACGGGAAAATAGAAATTCGGCAGGCAGAAGAGTGAGGAACGGGGGTCGGGGGTCAGGAATAGTAAGCGCCAAGGCTGAGAGGTGTAATTGGCTGGGATGTTTGGGGTCTGGTGGTGAGAAGCTGAGAGCAGCAGGATGTGGGGCGTTGGGGCAAGGGGGTAGTCAAAGATGAGGCAGGAGGGTGGGGCCAGGGAGCCACCGGTCTTGTTAGCCGGGCCAAGGAGATGGGTTATAGGCAGCAGGAAGCTGCTGAAAAGTCTTTCCTCAGAGATGTGCCCTGATTTGGATGGAAGGAGGGAGGAGGGCTTCAGTGCGGGGACACTGGTGGCTAGGAGACCGCTGTGAAAGCAACCCTCTTGGGCCCCAGCCCCAACCCGCGGTAGGGAGATGCCAGGGGAATAACATCGAGATGCCCTTTAGGGGCTCAGCTGGGCAGGAGGAAGAACTGATGGCTGCACAGTGGACCAGACTGGGGTCCGAGGGAAAATAAATCCGCAATACTGGTCCTGTCTTCATTTAAAATGTGAATATTTGGGGGTGTTTGGGTGGCACATTCAGTTAAGCATCTGACTTCTGCTCAGGTCATGATCTCACGGTTCATGATTTCTAGACCTGCATTGGCACGGAGCCTGCTTAGAATTCTCTCTCTCCTCTCTCTCTCTACCCCTCCCCTACTCTCTCTCTCAAAATAAATAAACTTTAAAAAAACAAAATGAATAAATAAACAATAAAATTCCAAGTTTTTGTTCATCATGAACTTTTTTTGGCCTTCCTTTTGATTTTTAAAGTATTATCTTGAAATACTATTTAACCTACTGATGGGGGTGTTCTCCCTTAAAGTTTAGTGTTAATATTAACTTTTTTGCATGAAACAGGTATTTGTCTTCTTTAGGCTACAAACAGTGGGTGAGCGCCCGTTGAGAAAGGCACTTGCTGGACACAGAGCTAACTAACTTGAGCACAAACCCTTCCCTCTGGAAATGCAGGAAAGAGGCCCTTCCACCCCCTAATCGCATGACAAAAAACCTTCCGGCTTATGTGAAACCAGAGGACAGATACAGACAGAGACTAGGGGATTCTCTGATTGACACAAAATATCTTCCTTTCGGATAATTTCTGTCTCAACGCTGAAGTCTCTGGTTATGAACCGTCATCTTGAAACAGAATGCCACTTTTTAGTGACTCTTCTGATATTTGCATGCAGGAGAGTCTGTCGCATCCCATCGGCTGGATAGGATCCCACAGGCTGGCTCCTCTGCCTAGTCCTCTTCTAGTCCCTGCCCAGCTTCCTCACGTCCCTCCTTCCTGTGGCATCACTGGTGCTATATTTAGATCTGCAAATTCAGCAGCCCAGGGGACTTCTTCCTTCTAGAAAGCGAGTCCATGTTGGAGATGGCGCAGAAGTTTTGACAGCCCCTTCCGTGGTGGAGGAAGCCCCCCGAGGCTGAGTTAGCCCCCCTACCCCATTTCATGGATGCAGATACTAAGGCCCAGAGAGATCGTGATGCTTGTCCTCGGACCACACAGCTTGGAGACCCTGACTCCTAGGTTTGCATGTCATTAAGGTAGTCACAGTGAGAGAGACTTTAGGAATATCCTGGGTCAATCCTCTCTTGTCGTAAGGGAGGAAACTAAGTTCTAGAGAAATGTTGCCACTGCTCCAAAATTGATTAGCTAATGGGGCTCCTGGGTGGCTTGGTCGGTCGAGCATCTGACTTCGGCTCAGGTCATAATCTCAAGGTTCGTGAGTTCGGGCCCCGCATCAGGCTGTGCACTGACAGTGTGGAGCCTGCTTGGGATTCTCTTTCTCTCTTCTCTCCCCGTCTCTCTCCCCCTCTCCTGCTCGCTCACTCACTCTCTCTCCCAAAATAAATTTAAAAACTTAAAAAAAAAAAGATTGATTAGCTAAAGATTCCCCTAGCTCTTTCCGTCACACCCTTTCCACACATGGCTCAGGTCTCTTCCCAGAGGCTCAGTTTTTCCGCGGCAGGGCCTGTGTCTTCCACCTTCTTGTGCCATAGCCCAGAGCCAAGGTTACAGGCCAAGCCCAGGAAGCCATGCGGGTGGTTGGACTACGATAATCGACAGTTCAATAGTAGGAGTTGGCGCTTAGTGAGCCTGTGTTTTGTGCCAGGAGCTTTGCGTCCGTTACCTCATTTAACCCTCATGACCCTCTGAGGTTGGTCCTATTATTATCCTCATTTTTTATTGTGATTAAAAATAGGGGCGCCTGGGTGGCTCAGTCGGTTGAGCAGCCGACTTCAGCTCAAGTCATGATCTCGAGGTCTGTGAGTTCGAGCCCCACATCGGGCTCTGTGCTGACGGCTCAGAGCCCGGAGCCTGCTTCAGATTCTGTGGCTCCCTCTCTCTCTGCCCTTCCCCTGCTCACTCTCTCTCAAAAATAAATAAACGTTAAAAAAAATTAAAAAAAAAAACTACACAACATCGGATTTATCATCTGAACTATCTCTAGGTGTCTGGATCAGTAGTGTATTCACATACATTATATGTTCACGTTGTGATTATCCCAGTTTTAGAAGGTGAGAAAACATTTGCCCCATGTCCTACGCCTAGGCAAGGACAACTGGGATTCGAAGCCAGGCGTTCTGACCGCAGAGCCCAAGCTCCCAGCCATCTGTGGATAACTTGTGCCGGCTTGTGTCAGCCTGACCCCTCGCCCGGGCAGGTGGGGGCCTTCACCTCGGGCCTCTCTGGGCACCTCCATTTGTGTCCCTGGAGAAGGCGTCCAATCCTCCTATCAAGCAAGCAAGCAGTTTTTACCGGGGACACATGTGCCTCCACTGCCGCCCTGCTGCTGGTCCCCAAGAGCTGACTTGTTGCCAGAGGGAAGCATGGGCCCCTAGGGGCCCGTCTCTGTCTTTAAGGAGGAGCAGAGGACAAAGAGGAGGGGACGGATGGCGGGAGGAGGGGGAGAGGGTGGTGCAGGCAGGTGGGGCGCGGGTAGGAACTCGGTCTGGGCCCTCTGAGGTCTGGGTCCTGCTGAGAAGCAGGGTGTCTGGACTCTGGGAGGGAGACCAGAGCACCCCGTGCCCAGGCGTCCTTTCTCAGCACCTCGGTGAGAAAGACCGCCCAGGAGTCCCGGCTGGAGGGACGCATGCAGCTTACCTGCGAACAACTCAGCAACTCGCTTCTGCGGTTCTTAACCACCCATTAACCAGAGAAAGTAACCTGCAAGTTTCTCCAGACACTCTACCGTTTCTTTCTTTCTTTTTTCCTACCGCGATCTGCAAATACTTCGCGGTCTCTCTGGCCTGTCTCAAGTGCTGATCTGGGTTATGAGTCAAACTGGGCTGACTTGCACAAGCAGGAGTAGGGACGATCTTATGAATACCCTGGCACCCTTTAAAAACCCTGGCACGCTTTACCCTGTCAGAGGCGGTTAGGCACGGGACACAGCACCCTGAGGCTGATGAGGTGACGAGGAAAATAGGCTAAACCAGATTCAAGAAGTTCTTAGACGATTTGCCACTTGCTGCGATAGTCTCTACTGGTTTGCGGGGCCTACAGGGACGCGCTTTCCTTCCTGCCAGCACTGAGGCGGCCTTGCTGGTCCCCAGGCTCAGCCACTCTCGCGGCAGGGAGGGGCTGGGGGCACAGGAAGTCTCTTCCAAAAAACCATACATAAGCAGGTTGCAAAACGCAAAAAAAAAAGTTACAGGAGGCTCCTGTATCCACAGATGACACAGACTGTTGGTTTGAAAGAGTCCTCAGGGGTCATGTTATTTAGTCCTGCCACTCCGCTGGGCTTTGACATGCTCTTTGTTCTAACAAGGTGCAGACGGCTGACATTTTGTATGTTCCCGGCCTCTCCTCTGCTGGCAGGAAAACTGCCCCGGGGAACAGAGGGTTCCCAAACAACAAATCTGTAAGATGATGCGACCCGTAATTCTAATCACGTTTTAGAAACTTCCGGAAATGAAATCATGTAATTCTAGAAAAAGAATGTGTTTTTAAGAATTTAAGCATGTTCTTTTATTTACTTTTTTAAATGTTTATTTATTTATTTTGAGTGAGAGAGAGAGAGAGAGAGCGCGAGTTGGGGAGGGAAAGAGAGAATGAGAATCCTAAGCAGGCTCTGTGCTCAGTATGGCGGCCTGACCGGGGTTTGATCTCTCGAGCTAAAATCAAGAGTTGGACGCTTAACTGACTGAGCCACCCAGGCACCCCAAGCATGTTCTTGTAAATTAAAAAAAATTTTTTTTAATTAATTAATTTATTTTGAGAGAGACAGTGAGCAGGGGAGGGGCAGAGAGAGAAGGAGAGAGAAAGAATCCTATGTTGGCTCCATGCCGTCAGCACAGAGTCCGATGAAGGGCTCGAACCCATGAGTTGTGAGACCATGACCTGAGCCGAAACCAAGAGTAGGACGCCTAAACCACTGAGCGACCCAGGTGCTCCCGCATGTCCTTTTAAAGATTAACCTCGATGGGGAAAAAAGGGAATCCTGCCTTTATATAATAAAATACTGTCACCTACTTATCTGGGCATCCATTTCAATAGCTTAAAGCAAAGATTTTTTCAGAGAGCGAGGAGTGATTTTGAGGAATGATATTTCCAGTACGCTGAAAAATTTGACTCAGTTAAGCTCATTTCACTGGAATCTGAGTAAAAAACGCTATTGGGTAATATCAAGTGTAGGGACCGAAGTGGAAAGAAGCCTTGTAATTTCTTAAGAATCATCCAGAAATGCTTATTAATAATACATGAAAAAACACTTTGAGACAACATCTTATTGGTAAAAAAAAAAATAGCATGAGTCCCCAAAATATAATATTTTATGGTAAGTACGGAAAATCATTTCATTGTCAGTTCTTTTTTATGGTGGTGAAACAGACATCATGTAAAATTCACCATTTCAACCATTTCGAAGTGTCCAACGGAGCCACCCACGTGCAGTACCTTCGTGATGTGGTGTGGCCACCACCACTATCTAGTTGCACAAGTTTTGCATTGCCCCGAAAGGAAACCTCATACCCACAAAGAGGTCATTAGCAATTTTAAAGCAGATTTCCCCCCATTTTATTTGGAGGTAGTTACACAAATTGCTTTTGTTTTAATCGTTTTAAGAGGTTGTTTTTGGCATGCATCGGGTATATTAGGCCAATCACCTGTGACTGGTTTGCAAATGTGATAATTTTTGAGTGTGGAGAATTATATGAAATGAAAAGTCCTTTTATTGTAAAAAAAAAAAAAATAAGAAAGGGCTTTGACCCTGAACAAGCTGTAAAGACCATTTAAAAGGCCAAATAGGCACAGATAATGCTGAGGATCTGGTTTTCCAAGGATATGGTATTTCATCTGCCATTTTCTTTTTCAAAGCGTATTTCCCAGGTTTGTGTTTTATCCAGCCATAGTTATTTGCACTGAAAAAAAATGAACTTCCTGCCGGTCGGGTACAGAGTGTGGCTACTGGCACGCTTCGCGTGCTGAAGAGATTATTCTTCACCCTGTTGCACTTTATACTTTGAACCCAGGGAAGTTATAAAGTAACAACAACGATAAATTGAATGGGTGGGGGGGAGAGGTCTCTAACCCTCTAGGGAGCACCCTCAGCCACGGCTCCCTACCCCCAGCTCCCTTGGCTCAGGTGTGGTCTCCCTCCTCCAACCTTTCCCTCCTTCTTAGCACCCGTTCTTTCCTGAACAATGTTCCATTCTTTCAGCGAAAACGGCTGTGGACTGAGCCACCTCTGTGCGGACAGAAAAGCCCAGCTATCTGCCCTCCAGCCACAGGGGTGTTGGTGAGGGATAGTGCCTTCCTGCCTTCGCCTGTTACCCTCCGTGAGCTGTCCTTCTGAACCAGGACTCTGAGACACTCACTGCCTCATCCCACATGGATGCCTCTTCAGTGACACACTTCGGGAAAGCCCCGGCCAGGAGGCGTGTGGGGGAAGGAAGCGGCCACTGGCCTCTTCCTCTCTGTTTATCGTATTCACTGCTACGACACCACTATTACGTTATGTATTATTATAATAACATATGATAGTACTTTCCAGATGAAAAAGCTGAGGCGAGAAGGGATTACAGGACCTTCTCAGAGACCGTGAGCTGGTAAGTACAGAGAAGTATTCAGATCCAGGCCTGCCTGATTTCAAAGATCCCATTCTTTCCAGGACGGCAGAAACGCCTTTCTGAGCACGTCCTAAATTATACCATGTTGGTCCTGTAGGCTCGGTCTGTGCATGAGACCAGCTCATCTCTTTATAATTACAGCTCACTCTCAGACACAAACGATTGTGGGAACGTTCTTGGAAAAATATGTATCCATAAATATCAAACGTGCCGAGTCAGCGCAGAATTCAAGTGCGGTTCAGGAAACCTGTAAGAGCCTGAACTACTGACGGGCACGGATCTGTAGGGCTTCACTGGGGTTTCTCGCTAGTAAATTAGTTCTTTTAGTTAAAAAAATAAAAATGTCTAGGGCAAATACAGAATACAGACGAGGCTGGACTAAGCTCTATTGGCCGGTACATGACATGGGGTAAAAAAAAAAAAAAAAAAGAGGGAGTGGCCTACGTAGTCCCTTGTCCTCACAGGCAAACAGGGAGAGGTGGTCGTGGAGCAGGCTCTGCTAGTGTGAGCTCGGACAGTGACTTCACCTCTCCGGCCTTATTTAGGTTTCTCGCCTCAGAAATAAAGGAGCTAAGGAGATGGCCTCTCAGGTCCTCACCAGGAAACCTGTGCGATCTGGGTGGGGGCTTCTCCGCTGCTCCCTGTGTCCCCACCTACACAGAGCAGGGGGGACAGGCTCAGCTGGCGTGGTTCAGGGAACCGGTGGCCGGTACATCATTTTTGGGGGCCCAGGAAGTCCAGCAAGTGTGTGCCGTGAGAACACTAAAGCTGTCCTTGAGGCTTAGACATCGACGACCCTGAGCAAATAGAGGGACACAGGGTCACCTTAAAGAAGCAGAAAGGCCCCAGGTCAGTGAGATTGAAGCGGGGCTGACAGAGGGGAATCACAAAGCAAGAGACACAGTGTGTCTGACGGGGAGAGAGTGGCAGCCCCTTTGACCACTACCCAACAGAGACAGAGTCTGGTTAAGTGGACTCAGATGGTTTCCTTGGCAAGGTCATATCCATAGTGGGCAAGAACATTGCAGCCCTTTGGCTTGGAAGCAGGATCTGGGGTCACTCATGAGCCTTGAGCATCTGACACTACGACATAGAGCAGCCCCACACCAGCCTGGACTCCTCGCATGCACACACTCTCACCATTCCCAACAGCGTAAGGGGATCACACCAACTGCTCACCTCCGGGTAAGATCAACACCAACTTAAAGAGTCGTGGGAGGCTGGGTAGAGGACACCTTTATAATAAAGCTGGAATAAACTCTTTTTAAAAAAGTTATATCTTCAAAACCCACCCATCTGTTTCGCAAAATAGACACCAGTGGCCATGGGGAGACCAGGCAAGAAAGGGTGATTTGTGCTGCTGAAACTATCCAAGGTGATGGCAGAGTTATTGGGTCCGTGCCTCACGGTCAGTGCTGCAGCATCTTCACATGGGACTGAGAAGACATTACAGGGTGGACAGATACATCTCGTCTCCCTTCCATCCCTCAACCTGTCTTTTATCCTGTAACATTCTACCCATGGACCTCAGGACAACACATTCTGCTCTAGGACAGATACAGCGTACCCACCTCTGTCCAGAGTTTAGCCATAGGATCAGATCTATAAGCCCCTGGACTTCCTAAAAGCTATGTTATCACTTAATTTGCTTTTTATCCCAACTCTAAGGATTTCCACTCATGGTTTATCATGAGTAACAGAGAAACAGAGACTATTCCAAGATGATCTTATGCCCGGAGATCTTTCCTGCTCTTGTTTCTTTCTTTCTTTTTTTTTTTTAACGTTTTTATTTTATTTTTGAGAGACATAGAGACAGAGCGTGAGCAAGGGAAGGGTAGAGAAAGAGGGAGATACAATCTGAAGCAGGCTCCAAGCTCTGAGCCGTCAGCACAAAGCCCGACGCGGGGCTCGAACTCACAGACGGCGAGATCATGACCTGAGCCGAAGTCGGCCGCCTAACCGACTGAGCCACCCAGGCGCCCCTCGTTCCTCTACCCAGGAGAGAACAGCGTATACTCCATTGGTGCATATAGTTTGTGGAATCTAGTTTTATTTGACCCTAAATTTTTTTTTTAAATAACTCATTGAAATACAGGCCCAAGCACCTCTAGCCCCTCTCCTTGGCAACCCCTCACCCAAACCATCCCAGATGGAGGAATATCAGTCCAGTAGAGGCCCGTCAATTGCAAACATATATATTCTAAATTTTAAATACATACTATCGCTATAAGAATATACAAAGAGGAGGACTTCCTGTTCCAGACAGAGGAACAGGATATACAAAGAGGAGGACTTCCTGTTGCAGACAGAATTCATTTACTTGGCCTAAATCAGTTACTCAACAGCAGCACTATTGACTTTTGGGGCCAGGTAATTCTTTGCTCTGAGAACTGCTCTGTAAATGCAGGGCATTTACCAGTGTCCCTGGCGTCTACCTACTTGGTGCCAGCGGCAACCCCCTCCCCATTTGTGACGATCGAATGTCCCCTGGGGGATGAGATGAAAGTGCACTAAATGATGCAGCCAGGCTTTTGTGGAGGGCAGCAGAAGGAGGCTTCTATGGAGTCTCTAAAAAGCCAGAGAGACCTCTCCGTTTCCCTGCTACAAGCTATCATTCATTTTTTTTCTTATTCGTGTTCTTTTTTTTTTAAGTTTATTTATTTATTTTGAGAGAGAGAGAGAGACAGAGACAGAGAAAGAAGAGCAAGCATGAGCAGGGGAGGGACAGAGAAAGAGGGAGAGAGAGAATCCCTCCTCAGGACTCTGTGCTGTCAGTGCAAAGTCTGACACACGGGGCTCCATCTCACAAACCATGAGGCCGTGACCTGAGCCAAAATAAAGAGTCGATGCTCAACTGACTGAGCCCTCCAGGTGCCTCTCTTATTCATAATCTTTAACCAGCCTAGATTCCTTGATGCCACTGCATGAGGGCCATAGATGCTCTTTGAAAATAATCTTTGAAAAGATCCTCTTTGAAAATGAACCAAACAGTAAATTCTCCACGGAACAGATGAGGTTAGTCATCCATGGGGAAAAATCAAGAGACTCTCTGTAAATGTGTGCCCGAAGTGTCTGGTACCAGCCCAGTCTCCTCCAATCCGGTGAGGTAGGAGTTTTTGCTGGAATGTAATTATGGTTCTGTTCTTGCAAACCTAATTAAGTGTATCCCAGCCCACTTGGAGACCAGCTACATGAAGAGAAGGGAGTTGTTCAGCTATGGTACACTGACAATCACCGGATCCAGGGCAGAGGGTGCCTTGGATATGTGGACTCTGGTTTAGGGTTTTCCTGGCACAACCACGCCCAGAATGGGTGAGAAAGAGTGCCTTGAGTTTCCTTAGCTGATGATCTGAAAGCTACAAATACTAAGCAGATTCTAGTGATGTGGCTCCAGGATAGCTTGCCCACAAGGAGAAAGAGGCCTTGTCTGAGGATTCCATCCCTTGGTGTGACACATGAAGTCCCAGGTGAGCGGATTCTCTGCTGACACAATGCAGGTGTGCAGTGTGAAGAGAAATACTTCTTGGGAAGTCTATCTTATCTCAACCATTAGATGCTGTACCTTCTTTTTCCTTCCTACATCAACACAGGCTTCTGCCCTAAGCTTATAAAGAGTGAGAAGAGAGATGTTCCCAGACACGTGTATATTCTAGAGTTGCTCTATCCATCACAAGGCCCTGGGCAGCTTCCTGCTCTGCTTGCCATTCTAGTTAAAGAGGGTTGGGTCCATTACCACGAGGAGGAAGAGAGACAGCAAATGGTCACTCATGATGTGTGGGTTGAAGTCCTGGCTATTGTGTTTACTTTTAATTTACTTATTACACTGACCATGAAGCAAATACCATTCTTGGCACTTCAGTCCACGTTATCTTACTTTGTCTTCACAAAGAGTCTATGAGGAAGGCATCTGGAGTTTTATTTGACAATTGAGGAAACTGAAGCTTACAGAAGTTGAGTGACTTCCTCCGGACCCATATGCTAGTAATTGGCAGCTGAAATTCAGCCCTTTTGGGCTCCAATTGCATTGTCCTTCTAAATACATCACAGCAACCTTCTAGGTGATCTCGTTGGATGCTGGTGTAGTTGTGTTTTCTGCCCCCATGGTTTAGGGATGGGAAGCTTTCAAAGATGGATGACTCAGCCAGGAAACATCTCCTGAGGGCCTTGGGATAAAATCTTGAAAGCTGCCTATCTTTAAACAGTAGGGTCAGAGAATAGTCTCCATGCTTAAAGGATCACACAGCATCAGAGCTGAGAGGGCTTTGGGAATTGGCTTGTCTAAATTCTGCATTTGTAGATGGGGGACACAGGGGAGGAGAGGACTTATCCAGAGTGGTGAGGTAGAAAAGCCATACATGGAATATCTGGAAGCATCATAGAAGAAAGACTACAGGGTATGGTAGGTGAATGGAGGCGCAGAGAGGGATGAATTAGAGTTAGAGTTGATGACGATGCCATTGACAGAAAGAGGGAGACTCGGAAATGGAGTTAGTGGCAGAAAGGTGAAAATAAGGTCAATTTCTTTCTTTTTTTAAAAAAGTAAATTCTACACCTAAATGTGGGACTTGAACTCAAGACTCCAAGATGATGAGTCACATGTTCTACCTACTGAGCCAACCAGATGCCTTGGTGAATTCTTTTCTGAAGAATTGAACTTGAAAAGTCAAGTAACTGAAAATTCTAATTGAAGATTCCAAGACCTGAGGAGAGAAGTCACGTCCCAGAACCTGTGAACTTACATCTCCAAGTGAGAGTCCTGGCAATGAGATGCGGATGCCTGAGACAGGGCTCTGCTGTGCTCGATAGATTATTAGCCACTTAGGTTAAGGCAGAGGAAGGGTGTTTGTGACATCTACAGTCCTTGCAAAGCTAAACACCACATGTGTCACAATCAATAGGCTACAAAGAACCGAAATGAACATCAACTTTATCAAGGATCAATGCAAAGTTCTATGTCTTATGTTCAGGAAATCAGTTGCACAACTACGGAATCAGAAAGAATAACAATGCTATTAATGACTGCCAGTTTTAATCTAAGAATTATTATGTTCTAGGATCACTATGTGCCCTTGATGGACACTCCCTGTCTTTCTATTTTTGTGGCTAAGAATTTGGGCAAAGTCTCATACAAAGTTGGATAAACCTAAGAATATAAACACAGCTCTTCACTTATACGGTCACCTGTTACCAAATAATTGCAGTTAGGCAACCTTCTGAATGGTTGTTAGTCAGGACAGAGGACACAAATCACAGGGATCAAGTATTTCGTTTCCCTATTCCCTTTCATCCCACCTAATTACGGAAAAGATTTAAGATGGTGCTTCAAGTCCATCATGTTTACAATTTCCTGTCTTTGCGAAGTTCCACGTCGACGGTGCACATGTTACCCAAACAGGCCAATTCCGTAAAGACAACTGAGTAACCAAGTGGAAAAAATTTTTACTTCTGCCTAAGCGGATGACTGTAGTGTATGATTCTCCCCAATGTAATTTTGGTTTCCTGCCCTATAATCTATGGTTGTATACTGTCTATTGATCACTCACCCTGTGATTAAGCTGGACTTTGTCCCGGGGATTAGCGGGTGGAGATCATATGGTGATTCAGGTTCTATTCCCTTTCCTTGTTTAAATTCCCATCTGGATTTCCTAAAAGAGGTTCTAAGGCTTCGCACAGTTCCAGGTTATGGAATGTCTAGAAAGGACTTTTTAAAACCCTCTTGCTCATTTGACAGAAGTCCTAATACCCATGCCTTGTTAGTTTCTTTGGCACTCTTCCTTTCGCTTCTTACTGCTGTGCCTCAAGTCCAGGCCTGTGGCATTAGATGCTTGGGCTCCTTAACCGGCCCCATTACAGAGTATCCCTGCCTCCTATTACATGCTTGCTGGCATGACGTTTCTATCCCTGTAAACCAAACCCCCTGTGGTTGGAGTCCTCGCTGTCCTCGGTGAGCTGGCCCTGCCCTACACATCCCAATTTATCAGGACCTTCTGGTCCCATACACCCTACTCCGGAGTCTCTGTTGGACAGAACACTCTCCTCCTCATCCCACCAATGGACTGTGTTCAAGTCCAGCTCCAAGTTTCAGTTTCTCTATTCCCTCTCTCCCAGCTCATTGCTTTTCCTCCAATTCTCACACTACTTTTGTCTTACTTGCCTCTCAAACCTAGCTCTGGAAGCATCTTCTCCATGAAACCTTTCCTAGCTACTCCAATTCCCTTCTTATACTCATTTAGTCTCTTACTACTTTCATTGATTCATCTGCCCTGCTCCCATGAGAGTGCAGAGACTCAAGACCAAGGGAAAGACTGAGGTACCTTGTTGTCCCCTGTCAGTGCCGGTCAGACCACAGCACCCAACAACACACCCATGAAATGGCTGACCGTGCTGACGGAGCCTACCAGTCCCAGATCAGCAGTTCATTTCAAACCACCATTCACCAAACACCTATCAGGTGTAAGATCCAAATTCTCACTGTGAAGGACGGTCACTCCGCAAATTAAATTTTGTCTCAAAAGCTCTAATTCCCTAGCTCTTTATTGTTTGTGATAATTCACTTGCTGCACGTGTCACATCACCCAGGAAAAACTGAACGTCAAGTGGTAGTTGGAACGTAAAACACTCACTGAACGTTTGAAAGTTTCCATCTCCGAAAACCATGATGCTGTTACGATGAGATAAAAAGAGCTTCAAAATAACAAGTTGGGATGTTGTCTTTTCCATAGTTGAGAGGAGTTTTTTGATTCTTGCCCTTTGGACCACTTCTGGTTTTTAATTTCTAAGGGGCTTTTTATTAGATAATTGTTATACTGACATAAGAACACTGGAAAACACGGATCTCATGTCCCCCAAACACTTGTGATATGCACCCACAAAATAAATAAGAGATAACTATAATGAATGCAAATGATTGCAACCGTCTTAAACCTTAAACATTAAATAGTAATCCACAATGAAACGGTCGAGGGTTCAGATTAGACAAACCCCTCCTTAGAACAGTTTGTTGTATTCGGGCTCTGAAAGCCAACCTTTGGTAGAATCTAAACCCTCAGCTTTTCTTTTTTACCGTCTCTCCAGAGCTTTCTACCTTCATCTCTCAATGCCGAAAGCCAGCTAGAATAAACCCATTTCTTTAAAAACTCAGCGTACTTCCCTATAGCAACTGCCACCCACTGCCTTAGAACTAGCAACGTATTCCAGGATTTCAGTGTTTCTCCGAAGCAGTAGATCATTAAAAAAAAGAAGAAGAAGAAGAAGAGGAAGGAGAAGTATTGGATGGGGAAAATCTTACCTCAACTTCTGACTGGCAGGGACAGTTATTTTATTAAGCTTGTCCATTCTTTTTGTTAATTGTGAGAGCCACGAATAACCGTCAGCGGTAAGGTCAGCAGTCCCTGGCCCTCCTGGGCAGTAGCATGGTAAGCCTTTGATCTCAAGAGTCCCAGTCACTTGAGTCTGGTTTCCGAGAGTGCAGGCTGCTGGCAAACACCCTACACTAGGGAGAAGTAAAACTCGCTCGAGCACAAAGTCAAGTTTCATGTTTCTACATAATCATGTGATCTGGGTAACCAGCCAGCTTGGCTGATTACTCCACGTTGTGTAAACTTTAATAGTGAAACCTATTGGACATGCAAATTTCTTTCCAGCTGCTTTCTTTTATCACCAGATTTGTAATCAGGTCAGGACAGGCTCCTGGCTGGTCCCTGCTTCCTGTTGTCCCAAACACATATAGTCCCTGTTTTCAGCAGGTGTCATTCTGTCCCCAGTAGCTTCCTGGGCTCAAGGAAAGGCAGAATAATCAGTTCTCAGGTCTTCGGGACTTTCTGCTCATTTACATAAATTCATGGATAAACTTTTCCACTTAAAGAACCATGATATGAAAATAGCATTTCTGTACCGTCATTTAGAGAGCAGAAGGCAGTTTAAGGTCAGGGAGGAAGAAAAGGAGAGGGACAGTTCCTTTTAGGCCTGGCACACTTCCCTGTGGCCAGCAAGAACACCCTGCTCACCTTGGTGAGGAAGGTGTGCATGTACCACATTTACCCAGATGACCAGGCCTTTCCTGGGTCTGAAGAATACAGAGAAAGGACAGAGTAGAGGTTCCAAGCTACCTCTTCCATTACAGACCACAAGTCTGGCTGAAGATAGAGGGGGAAGAGGAGGAAAAGACAAAAAGAACTGAAGGAGGTAGGGTGGGGGGAGTGAAGAGGAGAAGGGGAAAGAGGAGGAGGAAGAGGGAAGGAGGAGGAGGGGAGGGTGGAGGAGGAGGAGAAGAGGGAGGAGGGGAGGAGGAGGAGGGAAGGAGGAGGAGGAGGGAAGGGATGAGGAAGAGGGAAGAAGGAGAAGGAGGGGAGGGTGGAGGAGGAGAAGAGGGAAGAGGGGAGGAGGAGGAGGGAAGGAGGAGGAGGGAAGGAGGAGGAGGTGGGAAGGAGGAGGAGAAGGGAAGGAGGAGGAGGAGAGGAGGAGGAGGAGGAGGGGAGGAGGAGGAGGAGGGGAGGCAGCAGTGGCACTGGCAGAGGTGGAAGTCATAGATGGATTTCTTCCCTTCTCTACGTCTTCTTTGTACAAACAGAAACTCTGTATTTCTCTAGGTAAATCTTGATTATTCATGTACTACCTCTGAATTTCTAGTTCAACCAGATGATTACGAGCAGAATCCTCAGAGCTACTCAAGGGCGGGGCCCTTCTGCTTGGCCAAGCCACTGAATTGGCCTGGCTAGCCAGGGAGCAGACATCTTTCACAAGAAAAATGCAAGCACTTGCGTCTTCCAATTGTTTCTACTCCCCAAACAAGCAGCTCCATTTGCTTGCAGTGTATCCCGAAGGAGCTCTAGACTCCTGCCATCCTCTCTCCATAGTTCTTCACTGAAAGAAACTAGCAGGCCAGGATGGCGAAGGCTATTACAACGTCATCAGGGATTAAGAAAATCAAGCTTCACTGAACGGGACGATGATAGTCAGCCTGTTTCTTCTAAATTACTGTAAAGTGCACCCCATCAGCCACTTGGCTTTTCTCTCAACCAACAGCTCTGTTTAGCACCTGGACTAGCAACTTCTTATTTCCCCAGAGAAAAAAAGCAGGGGCAAGAGTTACACTTCTGCTTTTTCTTTTTACAGCCACTTGTCTTTCTTCTTTTTTTACTGTATTTAGTCTGACATAATAAAAATGAGAGTCTGCTTTTCCAGACTGGACATTTTGCCCCATGTGGTGTGTAGTGCGACGGCCAGATGGTTCCAGGCTGCCGCGCCTGGTCTGTAGCTGTAACAACCGGCTTACCCAGAAGATCAGTGCAAACATGGAAACCGAGGACACCGAGTCTCAGCTGATGACTTGTAAAAAGAATGAGGCCACACATGGTTTCCACAGCACATGGAGAACAACAGAGCATAATAAACACTCAGTCTCGATTTGCACAGCACAGTGGACAGGAAAATTAATCACTAGATGAGCAGATGAAAAATGGATAATCCAATCAATCTTAAAGAAAATTTGGAACCCTATACACTGTTGATAAAAATACAAGTAGGTGCAACCACTCTGGAAACGCTTTGGCATCGCCAAAGTAATTTGGGTCATAGACTTGATAAAATAGTACAAATGTACCATGTACACCAAGGTCACAGGCAAGAATTGTCACGGAAGCACCATTTCTAATAGAAAATTCAAAAACACTGGAAATAACCCAATTGCCGATCAACAGGAGAATGAATAAAGGAATAGTGGCCTGTCGATGCAATGGAGTGCTATTTAACAGTGAAAATGAGTGAAGTACAGCTGCGTAAGTATGGAAAAATAACAAAATAATTTGGACGAGAAAGGCAAGTTAAAGATCGCACATCATGATTCCAGTTATATTAATGTTAAAGACATGTAAAATGAATATATTATTTAAGACACATACCTATCTGGTAAAACAGAGGGAGGGAATGATAAATATGAAACTCAGGTGAATGGTTACCAGGGAGTGGGGCTGCAGTGAAGGGGCATACAGGGCTTCAAAAGCAATGGTGGTGTCCTACTTCTGGAGTTGAGTGGCAGGTATACAAGTACCTACTGCAGGTATTAAATATTTAACAAAAATAAGTAAAAGAAGATATGGTCTAGAATTATGGGGCAAAGCCAGGACAGCCTGCCTAAGTTTCAGTTAGCTTTGTGAAATGTTGGGGCTTGAGAACAAAAAGCAGATTATATCGGAGCTCGAGAATGAGCCCCAACCAACCCTGGTTTCTCTTGGGTCTTTTCTTGCACCTACTAATGACAAAAAACAACAATATGCTATTGAAAGCTTTCCACATTTTCATATTACAACATTCGTTTCATATGTGAAGAAACTGATTTGTAGAGAGGTTAAGTACCTGGCTCGAAGTTCCACCACTCATTCATGGAAGAGCTAGGGCTCAAACCCAAGCCTGTTTCCATACGCTAAGATGAGAATCACAGGGCTTTGCCATCACGAGAGAGATCTGTGATTCAGCACAGGACCTGCTCTGACATAGAGGCACCAATTTATCCTTGACCTTGGGGGAAGCACTTAGTCTCCCCGACCTCAACTCATCTTCAGAGGACAGAAAGAGGATTTAAGGAGAGCTCAGGCTCCTTCTGACTTGGTGTCTGAACACTGACCCACGTGCACAGAAATTAGATTACATCAATGGCAACACCCTCACGGTTTCCAGAAGAGAAGCTTCCAGTGGTCTTTACTAGACTGCTTCCCAATGATGAACTAGGTGGTTGTGGTAGTTTACAGAGCCTTGGAAGTAGACCAAGTCTTCACTGGAACTGAAAGTTCAGCCCCTCTGCTCTGCCATCCACCTGCTGATGGCTTGTCCCCTGCCAGGGTTGGTTTAGACACACTGCCAAAGAAGGCAAGGGATGATGTTGGCACTACGCAGTATGGTTCTGTGGTTCTAGCCATACCTACTCCCATGATGGTCACCTCACAGCAACTAGGAGGGGGCTACTATTTATCATTCCTTTTCTGATGTGAAGTCTGAGCCTCAGAAAGGGGACATAACTTACCCAGGGCCATCTGGTCTTCCTGTCCCCTAAGCCAGGCCCTTTAACACCCAAACTATTCAGTCTTTTCTCCTCTCTTGTGCTGGCCCTCTTCCTTGGGGTGGAGTGGGGTGGGTGTCTGACAGTGGTCCTGGCAGCTTTCTGACCCTGCAGGCCAAAGTGGCAGTCGGTTAGGCCTATGCCTAGTTAACTTGCCAATGTTAGTTAAGGGCGCAGATGGAAGAAGGTTTGGGAGAAAGCTAAGGGAGGAAGCCTGGCACACAGACAGCAAGTGAAGGAAAATAGCAACAGAGGCCAGAAAAGGCAGAGTGGAAGGAAGTGTGGCGGATGCTGAGGGTCTGTTCTCCTCCTTTGCAGGGAGCAGGGGCAGGAAGGAAGAAGAGAACACATCTGTGACTTGAGCAAATGGGCAAAGGCTCTTTTCAGCCCAAGGCTCACTTTCGGTGAGACCAATCTGCTCCCTATTTTACCTACTCAGTAAACTCAATATTCTGTATGTCAGACTGGCCTGAAAGGCAACATCTGTATTACTAGGAGGACAGCTCGGATAATAACAGCCTTTACTCTTGTATCGGTCCAAGTTCTTGGCTGGAAAGAACATTGCGGTAGCCCATTGTCAGGATGGACAACCCTTGGCCAATGTGCTGTCACCTCCTCCCTCGTCTCCAGCCCTCAGAGTCAGTCTGCTGACCAGAGTCTCCTTTGTAGCATGTGCACTGTCACCCTGCTCTCATGCCAGCCTGCGCCCTCAGCTGGGTAACCACTCAGCCTCCTACTACTTCTTGGTGGCCAGATCTACCCTCATTCTCATTCCCAGCCCATGTTCCCAGCTGATGACTCTGCTTAAGGACTTCAGAGGCTTTTCCTTTCTTTGAGAACCAAGTATGAATGTCCTTCAGGCCCCTCTGCGACTGAGTGTCCCCTTAGGATCCATCTTATTCCTCACTACTTCTGGGCAGCGAGCATCCCTTTGGGGGTTTTCAAACTCTTTTCTCTACATCAGTCACACAGCCCAACCACCAGTCAGGAGCAGTGTGGGAGGCAGATACGTGGAGTCTGAGGCAATTAGGAGGCCAGGTTGTCCCCCTCAGTCAGAGTCATGACGAAGCCATAGAATAGGCAAGGGCAAGGGGTGCAGAGTGCTCTTTGCTTACAACATACTACAGTCCTCGTGGAGGGGCACTGGCCATCCCTAACAAAACGGCATGAATTTGCCTTCTGACTCAGCCACCTCACTTTTAGGACCTTACCCTGAAGACACATATACCTGCACATACATGCACATGCAACGTCTGTCTGCACACAGTTATTTTTACTTTTTTTTTTTTTTTTTGCAGTAGCGAAAGATCGGAAAACCTAAATGGCTATTGATGGGGTCTGGTTAAATAAATTTTGGTCCTTCTTTATAGACAAGTTCAGTGTCGCCATACAAAAAGGTATGAATTCCTAGATTTGGTAATAGAGTAGACAGGTCTGGACAGTGTAAACTACTTTTATTCTTTTTAACAAGAAGAGAGAGGAAGTTTAAATACACTCACTTACTGCAAAAATAAACATAAACATGGGAAGGATAAACCAGCAGCTAATGAAAATAGTTACCAACAGGAGGAAAAAGGTAGCTGAAAACAGAGCAGAAGTGATAAGGATGGATATAGATTCTCTGGATCTTTTTATGGAATTTTGATCTTTTTTTTTAATGCTTATTTATTTCTGAGAGACAGAGGCAAGTATGAGCAGGGGAGGGGAAGAGAGAGAGGGAGACTCAGAATCTGAAGCAGGCTCCAGGCTCTGAGCTGTCAGCACAGAGCCCAATGTGGGGCTCAAACTCATGAACCGTGAGATCATGACCTGAGCTGAAGTTGGACGCTTAACCGACTAGGCCACCCAGGCGCACCTTGAGTTCTTGACATTATCTTAAAAACAAAATTAAGGCGAAAATTTTTAAAAAGGCAAACCTTACATGTGAAAATAAATGGAAACAAATGAATGAAAGGTAACGCATCACAGAGGATTATCTTGACTTTTGAACACAGTCCTCTGTACATCTTTAATAAAATATATTCTATGGAAATAAATGCAAATTCCAGTCACTGCTTTTACTTTCAGTAATAAAACATGTATTATGAATTTTGAAATGATATTAAGCTATGAAAAGACATGGAGGGACCTTAAATATACCTTAGATTACTCAGTGAAAGAAGCCAATCTGAAAAGGCTACACCCTGGATGATTGCAATTATATAACATTCTGGAAAAGGCAAATTGATGGAGAGAGTAAAAAGATCAGTAGTTGCCAGTTCTACAGTCTCTTCCATATTGTTTCTCTGATCCCAGTGTCAAGTCATCTCTCTCCAGATAGATCCCTGGCCTCCCCACATCTCACCAACATTTCCTTTGCCGCTATCCGTGGAACGGTTCTTCTAGATGATGGTATCCCACGGCAGGATGGGACCCAGATTACCCAGACTGCAAAGTGCCTTGAAATTGGATTACATTTCATGTGCTGACACTCACCCATAATTTGTCAGATCTGGAAAAGGCCTTACATGGTGAGTTATCAGATTTAGCAAGTAAAAATATAGAATGCCTAGATAAATTTTAGATAACCAACAGATAGTTTCTTAGCAAAAACATGTCCCAAATATTGCATCATGTCCTCTATTTTATCTAGCAACCCTAAGATGAGGGAATCAAGGCCCAGGGATGAAATGACTTTCAAAAGTCCATTTTAGAGAAAAGCCTCAAACCGGAAAAAAAGCAATAGCAGAAAGAACTAAGATCTCCTTACTCCCAACCGATGTACAGTTTTCTGTTTTGCAAAATCGAAAATGTCTGTAGTCAAGACATGTTGAATCAGGGCAAGGAATCGGATTGTTTATGAAAAAACGTACGCGATTTTCTATTTATTTATTTTATTTATTCAGCCTAATAATTTTGTCCCCAGAACAAAATGGCTTAAAACTCCAACCTCGGGTTACCTGAATGAAAGAATTCAAATTCCCTTTTAAGAAACGGAATACCAAGGATTGACTGACTGGAAACATGCAAGCATGTGTGTGCCAGCCTGAGAGCCAAAATGAAAAGTGTCATCGATCACTACCATTCTCCCAGAGCGTGACTTCCTGTCTCGTGTGATTTCAGCATTGTGCTCGTTTGTAAGTCAGAGGACCCTCGTGTGAAATGTAACAAATATTTCTAGAAAGCCACGTTCTGTAACGAAATCTTCATAAATGTTCTATAATAGCACTATCTAAAGAGATCTTTCAAATCAGTAAGTAAATGGCTAATTCCCCGATAGAAAAGTGAGCAGAGAGCACAAAAAGTTAACTCACAAAAGAAGGGGTGCAAACGGTGGATGAGGAAGCTGGCAATCTCACTAAAGCAAAGAAACAAATTAAAGCAAGTTTAAATACCGTTTTTTTTTTTTTTTTTTTTTTTTTTTAACCTATCAGGTTGGTTCAGCTTTTAAAAAGTGATCAGCTTCCAGTTCGTCAAAGACATTGTCAAATGGATACTCTTGTGGCTGACGGGGCTCCAAATTGAAAGAAACCTCCTAGAAGCCAATTTGGTCACGTGCATCAGGATTCGTAAAATGTTAACATGCTCAATGAAATAAAATTTCAGAAGAGTTTCCCACGTGGAGAGTTATTTATCATAGTGCAGGATTAGAAATTGTATACTCATCTAACGATAATGTAGTAACATTATAAATTCTAATAAATCCATAAAGCAGGATGCTCTGCGGCCACTAAAAGCAATATTTTCAAGTCAGTTACGACGACACGAGAAAGCCTTCATAATGCATGGGCAAAAAATAAAAAATAAAAGTATGACCTGAAACTGTCCCTGTAGCATGTTTCAGGTCTTATAATATACACACATACAACAGAACAGACTGGCATATTAAGAATGATTATCTCTGGTGAACATCACGTCCACTTCAAAAATGTCCCTAAATTCTACGATGGATCTTTCGTTTGACGTAGAATTAGGGTAAAGATGGAAAGATGTTTGCTGAACGGGTAAAATATTGCCACATTGCATTGGTTTCCTAGGGCTGCCCTAACAAATTTTCACACATTCGGTGGCTTAAAAAAAGAGAAATTTATTCTCTTGCGTTCTGGAGGCCAAAGTTCAAAATCGAGGTGTGAGCAGGGGCAAGCTTCCTCCGAAGTCTCTAGGGTGTAGCCTTCTTTGCCTCTTCCAGCTCCTTCTGGCTTCGGGCATTCTCTGGCTTGTGGTTGCGTAACTCACGTCTCTGCCTCTGTCTTCACATGGCCTTCTTTCCTCTCGCCGGTCTCTCCTTTGTGTGTCCCTTATAAAAACACTTGTCATTGGGTTGGGGGCCCACCCAGTTAACCCAAGACGATCTCATGTCAAGATCTTTAATTTAATGTCAACTGCAAAGACCTTTTTGGGAAAAGGTTCCCAGGCTCCCAGGGTTAGGGCATAGACATACATGTCTTTTGGAGGGCTGCCATTCAACCCACTATGTCCTGTAAGTCAGTCTTACTTGAATTATAAGTGTTAAGTATGCAAATATGAAAAGCTATTTGTGTCTCACTTAGGACTATTTCAATTACAAGTAACAGAAAACCCAACTCAGGCTGGATTAAGTAAGAAAGGAAATTGTTGATTTACCCAACTGTCCTGGCCTAAGCAAGCTACAGAGTTCGAGGCCCAAACACTATGGTTAGGACTGGTTGTCACACTCTCTGACCCTCTTGCCTAATTCCTTCTTCCAAGGTGGCCAGGTGGCTTTGGCTCAGTTGCTTGCTGGATCTAGCTCATACCAGCTCTTGGAAGACAATTACAGTTTCAGAAATATTGTGAATCTATTAATAGAACCATTATTGAAAAATAGATTATATAAGTCTATAATTCAATAAGGTGTATATAAAACCAAGGTAATATATTCAAAACCTATCTCTTCCTGGTTATTTTACTGTATTTTCCTAATATCTACGCTCTTGAGTTTATTCACATCTATGATATCTATCTATCTACCTCTCTATCTATATTTATTTACTTATTTATTTAGGGTACTATACATCTGTTCCTAGCTCCACGTTCAATGACACTATGTTGGAGCGTGAAATCCGCCATGGTGGAAGTATTTACATCACAGGAGTTGGCAAACACTACAAATCAGGGCTGGTTGAGCTTTTGTTTGGAAGCTAATTATTAAACATTCATCAACACACCATCACTCTGGCTGCCCCAACCTCAGGTTCAAGTATACCCTCAGAAGTGTGAGATCCATCCTGATTGGATATTTTGGTCACATCTCCATCCTTGGAGCCAACGCCAAGGCCAGGGGGAAAGTGATACCCAGTCCTCTATCTTGGAGTTGGCTCAAAGACCCACCCCTGATGCTGACATGAAAGTCAGGGGCTGTCATTGGAAGAAGTGAGAATGACTACCAGAGAACCTCAAAATATAGCCCCTATAGCTTGTAAAGCAGTAGCTTCCTCTTAGTATCTATGTCCCCTAACCTACCTTCCCCTAACCCACCTCAAGGTCTCCTTCTTCCATTCATCTTGGACAAGAGGCAAGTGGTTCTGAAAATCTTGGTAAGTGGAAAGGGATGGGTAGGTTCTGACCTGGGACCTCTTCCCCAGAGTCTTCGATCTCCCTCTTTGGTGGCATGATGTCCCCACTATCTTTCCCTAGTCCCATTTCTTACAGTTCACAGTGTGTTTCCAACATATACGAGAGAAACATTCTTGTGTAGATTCCTGAGATTTGCTTAAAGGAATTTAAGTGATTTTTTCCGACAAATAATCACAAACATCGTAATTGTCCCTAGAGAAGAGGACCTGTGAGCTGGAACTTTCCATACAAATAGGAAGCTTGTGCGGAGAGGAGCACAGGGGGACTCTCTCTCCCAAGGGAACAACATGAGCTATGGCACCACAAGGTCACCCAGTTTCATTCGCCCTCCTTTTTCAAAACTCCAGATGCCTGAAGAAAATTTCCTCTCCTCTCTCGCTTTCCTTTCCATTCCGAGCCCAAAATAGAACTCAAACATGGGAGTCACACCAAGTCACTGTGCGGTACACCTTTGCACGCGGGATGAAGAACGCCAGGGCTTTCAAGTGAATATACAAAGCTTCTGGGCCATCAGAATGCCCACAGCCACCTCGGAAACCTCCAGTTGCCCCTACCACCACCTCAGAGGAAATCCATTCCTCTTCAAGCGTGAGCACTCAAAGGAAACAAGTTTCTTTAGCTTTTCTCTCGGGCTCAGTTTCTGTACTGCTGCAAAATCGTTTTCTGTTTTCATCGCCACAGTAGACATCTCCGCAACAGTCTTTTGAGCCTGGGCACCAAAGTCCCATTTATAGCTTTGCTTCTATGGGAAAAAATGCTTTCAAGTTCCAAACAACCAACTTACAAATAAATGATTGAACTCAATGAGCTTCCTGTGATGTTTTGCACACTTCAGTGCTAGAAGCTGGTGAGTGTGTGTGTGTGTGTGTGTGTGTGTGTGTCTTAACATTTCTAAATATGGGTGCCAGGTGTTACATTTTCAGACCAACCAAGTGTGACATTTTTTTTTCTCTCTTAAAGCAACAGAATCATTTCTTGGGTGAACACATACCCGTTTAAGAGGATACTTGGTGAAAGAAATGGCTAGGACCAAAAAACTAATATAGCAATGCTGAGAATCGAGGGAGAAATGTACGTATTTGCAAAGTATAAGGAAAGAGGCTAACTTATTTTTTAACTTTATTATTACAGGTTCAGGCAAAACAGTAGGGCACCTCCAAGCACACAGATACGTGTCCAAGCCGCCGAACAGCTGTTTTACTTTGGGTTCAGAGATGGCCAAGATGAGGTTGCTCGTCTGCTGCAAAGCAAATCCAGACACGCCAACATTTCTAAACCACCCAGGGAAGAGAGCACGCGGTCCGTGTCCCTGAGAAGTCAATATCATCAGATAGTGCACATATCAGAAGGGGTGACCATGCAAATTGCTTTTTTGCATCGAAAGAAGACTCTTGGGCTCAATACTTGATTCACTTCACTCTCCCACCCTTGCTTCCGCTATCTTTGCTACACCTTTGACCTTCTCTCTCACTTCCTCTAAGTAGAGGGGATGACGTGGTGAGAATCAACGCTCCTGAACCAAAGAGATTAACTCAACTATTGCTCTTTTTTCCTTTCACAACTATTTATGTACTGCTGCCTATTTGAGATTCATACCTTTGTCTACACATCGGCACGAGGAAGTATTTTTCCCTATCTTCTACCTACCTGAAGGGCAGGCATTAAAAAAAAAAAACAATAAAATACTGATAACTACCAAACTAAACATTAAAAACATAAAACTTCCTTGCCCACGGAGCCAGCCTCGTTGGAGGGTTTTTATTAATGAGAGCGCACACACATAGACACATTCTAGAGGCCGGTATAGAATTAACCAGAAGTTCAAGGTGAGAATTTAATACGTGACCTCACAAAAAAAGTGCAAGCCTCCTGTGGTGATTTCCAATATACTTCCTGAGAATTTACTCACTTACAAGCAGAGAAAATATTGTAATTCCTTTCAGCACCTGGGCCAACTGATGAAGGGGGTGTGTGGGGGGACCCGTTTTCGAATTTTTAGAACTTAACAAAATACACTGAAAATGTGCGAAACATGGGAGGAATGTTGAAGCCGCCTTTGCCGGGGGGCTGGAAGCACTGTGACGAGGTATATGGAAGAGCTGGGGAGGGTGATCTGTCCTGGCCACCAGGAACTGATCACCAGAGCGGGTCGGGCCAGCTTTACAGCTGAGAGAATCTGTAGAACAGGTTTCTCGGGTTGTAACAGATCAAATCACAGTCACTTCGCCCTGCACCTGCAGCCCAAATGGCAGTTTCATTCTCTCCTGGTCTTTCTGCCGCCGGTCTCGTGGACAATCCCCCCGAAACCCCCGCCAAGTCCCCAACCAGTGCCCCCACGCCTTGTCCTCCTGGGCAATCTCTCTTCCCCTTGTGACGATGAAGTCATGGTCCCATGTCCTTTCTTGCAAACTTAGCAGGACAGCAGCGGCATCTTCCTCTGCCCAGACTTCCGCTGGCTTCGAAGTGGGGACAGGGAAGGGGGAAGGTTGATCTCTGGGACTCCAGGCGCACCTGTCTCCAGCAGGATTGCGTGCAGAGGAGGCAGACTGCGTTCCCTGGGGGGCACCCGCGTCACCATTGTGAGATTTATGCTTTTTCTCTCCTCAGTTGCCTACTCCGGTCCCCAATCTAGTCTCGTGTGTGCATAGGGACTGCGTTTATGCGTGTTGCTGCTTCTGAGATGAGGAAGCTGGAGACGTTAAGAAGACAAGGGACTCCGAGCAAGCACTCCACGGCCTGACCGTCAGCCTTTATTCTGTACCACCCACAAAACTTTGCTGCAAGTGAAAAAACAGCAAATTTTAACATTTCCTAGGAAACAACTGTATTTACAAGATTGTAAATAAGCCCATTCGGTCTCGCCCTGGCTCCCCCTCTCTCCACCAAATCCCTCTCCTCCCCCACTTGCTGATTCACCTCCTTCTCCCTCGAAACCCGATGGATGATCTAACTTCCTAGTCTTCTCTTCCTTCCTCCACTCAGAAGCTGTCAGAAAACAGACACAGACGCGAAACATCAGCAAGCCCAGAATATTCGCCAGCAAGGAGAAAGAGGCCAACCATCTCCAAAGAAGTTGGAAGGATTTCC
The DNA here is from genome assembly GCA_030068075.1 of Paguma larvata. Classification (NCBI taxonomy): domain Eukaryota; kingdom Metazoa; phylum Chordata; class Mammalia; order Carnivora; family Viverridae; genus Paguma; species Paguma larvata. The sequence continues at coordinate 45,888,491 of CM057837.1, read as the reverse complement.
AGAAAGTTAATAAACTTAAAAATCTAGAATTGTGTTGCCCAAGCGAACCGGCAATGCTGTACCAACTTGCAAAACTTCAAAAATGTGCCCACAGACCTTTACAGTTTATAAAGCTCTTTCACAAATATTCATGCACTTGAACTTCACAACACAGTATGACATACATACTATTATTAGGTCCATTTTACAGAGGAGAAGCCTGAGGCACAGAGCGGTTAAGTGACCGGCCCACAATTACTCAACAGAAGAAGTAAAGTCAGGTTTCCTGACCTGGGAGCCCACGTTTCTTTCCACTCCCCCACACAGTTGGTTATTGAACTACATTTACAGAACGAGGCTCCTGTAATTCTTCTTTTTCCAAATGACAGAGGCACAACTCAGAAAGAGCTACACGCCTCGTCTAAAGTTTTGCAGCTTGGATATCCTCCTGCTGCCAGATTTAGAAGTCTCTGACCTTCTTTCAAAACTTAAGTAGGTTTGAAATCAGCGGAGCAAATATGGATTATTTAATAAAAGAATCTAGGACAACGAGGAAGCTACTTGTGGGGAAAGAAACTTGGATCCGATACCTCACTTTGTACACAAAAATAAATTCTGAGCAGATTAAAGATGCAACCATGAAGATAAAAGCATTAAAAAGAAACTAAAGGAGGACGCGGACTTTGTTTTCATTTCAGAGTCTCAGGACGGGAAGGGGCTTTCTAAGCCTGACGCAGCATGGAAGTCATAAAAGAGACAATCGATCGATTGGCTACATAAAAAAAATACAACAACAACAACAACAGCACAATTGTATGTTTAACAATCACCACCATCACCACCATTTTCAAAATCAAAAGTCAGAGGACAAATCGGGGCAAGTACTCGCACCCTATATGCAGAAAAGGGGCTACTTTTGTCACAGGTAACCTAATCCCGGAGATCACTCAGAAAAACACAACACGCCCAGGGGGAAAGCAGGCAAAAGATACAAATGGTTGGTTTGCAGAAATAGACAGAGCCCTTAGAGAGACGGAAAGATGCACCAACTCACTCATGGTAAGGGAAACGCAAATGAAAACTTCCCCGAGATACCTTCTTCCACATGTCAGATTGGCAAAGATCCCACAGTCTGATAGCGCGATGGGTGTTAAGAGGGTGAGGAAATGGGCTCATTCCCACCACCTCGCTGTTGTATAATCTGAGCGTGAATTAGCATATCCTCAATGGAGAGCAATTTGCACTTGGGCAATATTTATACAAATTTAAAGGCACATATGGAGGATTGCAGCCAAGTACTTGTCACCAGGGGCGGATAGTGAACCTAGACTTGGCTCCAAACCCCATGCTGCTGCACAGCCCTAGAGCTGGAGGAGGCCAAGGCCAGAGCAGCCCCTGTCTACATGCTAAACAGACATTCGGTTAGTATCCGTGAGTACAAGCAACACTTAACTTTCAGGGTAGACTGGAGGAAATTGTAGAACATGCCTGTTTTATGTATGAGAAGACTGTGGCTCCGAGAAGTTAAGTTTCTTGCCCAAGGCCACACAGCTGCTAAGTGGCAACGCCAGGCTCAAAGCCAGAACGTGCCTCTTTCCCTACAGAACTTCTGTCTCTAGCAGAAGTCCTCTGCCCCTTTATGCTGCCATCTAGAATCCCAAAAGCTCTGGAAAAGGAGGGACCCATGTTACACAATATTGATCCTTAAAAACCTATCGATCCAATGAATGAATGGCGTAATCCTACGCTGGCCTTTGAAGATAAAGAAGATGTTGCCCTTTCTGGGCACAGAGGAAAAAAAATTACAAAGCAGGAAATGAAGGGGTGAATTTCAGGAAAATACAAATATTCAGTCCATACTAATGGGCAAAAAACAAAAGCAAAACCAAAACACAGTTTGCCTGGTACATGCAAACATCGCTGCATAAATATTTGTTCTTGGGGCTCCTGGACGGCTCGGTCGGTTAGCATCTGACTTCAGCTCAGGTCATGGTCTCAGCTCATGAGTTCGAGCCCAGTGTGGGCTCTGTGCTGACAGCTCAGAGCTTGGAGCCTGCTTCGGATTCTCTGTCTCCCTCTCTCTCTGCCCTCCACCTCGTTCATGCTCTCTCTCTCTCTCTTTCAAAATAAATAAACATTAAAAAATACATAAATATTTGTTCTCCACTGAGAACTCCGGTTCACATCCCTGGCTACACAGTACAACTACCTGAGTTTTTAAAATATCAAGGACCCATCTCCATCCCAGGCAAACAGAGGCTGCACCTCAGAGGGCGGTGGTGGGGTTGAGCATCCTCATTCCCCACCCGCACCCACCCCCCCCCCCCCCCCCCCCGCCCCCGAGCACCACCGTTCCCCTCCTGTGCTGCCAAGGTTGAAAAACCACAGGAAGAATATTAAACATTTTTTTTTCCATAAAGTAATTTATTCACAACCAAATGCTCCAGACTTTTTTCAACAGGAACTTTGCTTAATCTTTACCCAGAGACTCTTTTAAGATAGAAAATACTGACACCAAATGGTGACAACTAGAACTTCCAAGCGTCGGGCAACGATCTTTGGAAATGAAGCTCCCCCGTCTGGCCAGCGCGCTGAACTGCAGCGGTTCCCTGGTAAATTGGCTTGCTAACCACAGGACCACCCATGGGTTTTATTTTGCAGCATTTCACATACGTGTGTGTCAGGATACGCCCCCAAGAAGCTGATATTCCTTTTCTGAAGCCAGAATCCCACACCACGCCAGGGGCTGCCGTTAATCTGGCCTGTACTTCTAGTTTCTTGTTTACGCCGCCTCGCCTTACCTTGCCCTGCCGTGTGGACGTGTATACATACATAGGCATAAGTTCATGTATCGGGATGCAACATCCCTTACCTTATGTGTACAGAGAAGATGTGAGCTTTGTTATTTTGTCCATAGAAGAGCTGATTTTCTTTCTTCTTGTTGGAAGGTGGGAAAAGAACTAAAGTTTAATCCCATCTAGCCATTTCAGCCCAATCGAAATTGTCCCATTGGGTAACCCACTTCCTGCTCGGGTGACTCCAGGAAATGTACGACTCCCAAGGCGGCTCCTGGGTACAGGAGAGAAGCATGCGGTCCTGTGCCCTTGTGGAACTGGGGAGCACCGTCTCATGTAGTGGTGTCAAAAGGCGACAGTGCCTTCCCCCGAAGCCCTGCTTGATGCCACCTGGTAAGTGCTGGGTGGAGCAAGTTTGAGGTGTCCAGGATGTTGAGGAAAATGTTACATTTCATTTAACAAGTCCAAATATCAAAAGGGAGTAAGAAAGGAACCTATGTCTCCTTATCTTTTGAGATTTATATGAGGGAAGACAAACCAGAGTTAGTGATGGCGGCCATCCACAACGACCATCCACAATGACCGTCCGCAGCAACCGTCCACAATGAAATCCTAAACCAGTAGTTGCATCAGCCTCTGTTTTCCTGGGATGGAGACAGGTCCCTGATATTTCAAAAACTCTCAGTAGAGAACAAATATTTACGTAGCAATGTTTGCATGCAACGAGTAAACAGTGTTTTTAGTTTTGCTTTTGCTTTTTCCCCATTGTTGTGTCTCCCCAAATTTCACATGCTAAAGGCCTAATCCCCAATGTGGTGGTTTTGGGAGGTGAGGCATTTGGGAGGCCATTAGGACATGAAGACAGAGCCCTCAGGAACAGGATTAGTGCCCCTCTAAGAAGAGACATGAAAGACACGCTCTCTCTGCCACGTGAAGACTTGGTAAGAAGGTTTGCCATCTGCAAAACCAGAAGTGGGTTTTCACCAGGAACCATATTGGCCAGCACCTTGATCTTGGACTTTCTAGCTTCTGAACTGTGAGAAATTAATTTCTGTTTTTTTAGGCTGCCCAGTCTATGGTATTTTTATTATAAGCAGCTCAAACTGACTAAAACACCCACTGTGCCCCGGGGGACTCTAACATCTAGAATTTGGTGAATTTTCCTCCCAGAGCTGTTGGGCTCTTCTTGGATTTTTCTGGAATTCTCCCTCTTCTCTCCTCATGTTTCTGCCCCCCCCCCAAGCTTTCTGAAGCAAACTCCAGCTGTAATTTTTTATGTTGGACCCTCTTCTGCCTTTTCTAATGGAGCTCAGACATAGGTCTATTTCCTCTGAGACTAAGTAACCCACTACTTCAAAAAAGTTTTGAAAGGAATCACCACAATAGCATAAAGTTTGTAGAAGTTAAAACATCTTGGTGAAATATAATCGCATCATTTAGCACATAAGGAGAAACTAAATTGTTGTCTCTGTAATTTTACAACATTGAATACGAAATGTTGTTATTTTTAGAAAGGAAACAATTGCTTGCAAACCCTAATGAAAAAAGATTACTATGTCAAGAGTGAGGGCGTCCCCTCCCCTTAAATTATTCTCTTTGAGAAACACACGTTCAACATAAATTTCTCAGAGTTGCAGCCATCTCAGAGCTGAGTTTCATGCCATATTCGCCAACGCGAGATTGTTTCTATTGAGCCTGAGCGGTTGAACCCCTTTTTCCTCCCAGGTGGTGATAAAAGACTTTCACTTCCTGACAGGGAATAAAAGGGTTGTGGCTGCATCCCCAGCAAAACCCGCTTGAGAGAAATGGGCACAAACACGTGTGGGCCTGAGCTGTTCTCCTCTGTGCACGAGGGTGTGTCATCTTCAGGACTCTCACCGGCCTCTGGGGATGGAAGCAGAAAACTTCTTAAGCCCGTAATGAAGGACAGTCACCTGTGTTCAAGGATGAGCTCTACGCCCCCGGGGGTACACAAAGAGGTCGGATGGTCTCCCTTATTGTCAAGAAGGTTCTGACCTAGGTAGGTAGTCAGGTAGTTAGAGACAGTCAAAATACTTCAGGGTCCGAGGTGTGTTCTTAGGACGAGTTCCCGGGAAGCTGATCCTGAGCTGCGTGTTCGGGAGATCGGGGATGCCCATGGGATCCGCATCTGTCGGGGGTGACGGAAATGAACGCGTCCGGAGAACAGTTGTTCCCCAGTGCAGACACAACACAGCCCTCAGCCGATCCCACGGGATGCGCTGGAGCTGGGGCGGGGGGCAGGGAGGGGGGCGCTTCAGAGTTGTCACCCCTTGAAACAAGATGGTCCGGCTTTCATAACCACCCCCCTCCCATGGGGCTGTCTCCTGGGAGGGGCCTGCCCGCAGGCCAGGTGGCTCCCTTTGGCAGTGAGCCATGAGCTCACAGCACACCCTGCAGCCCAGGAAATGTGAGCCTCTGAAATAAGGGGGCTGTCGGCACAGCAGGCAGCCATGGCAGGGGGACATCTGTGACTGCGGTAATGTCGGTAGCAGGAGGGGGCAACAGTCCATTCCTAAGGGACGAGGAGCACCAGAGAACATGAAGCATGTTGCTCTCATCAGTCTCCCCTGTCTCTTAACCTCTAACCTCAGACCATCTCAGACCCCTAGAGTTACAAACACTACGACAGCGTAGAATCGTCCCTATAAAGTCTGGTAAAGAATAACGGAGGGGCGCCTGAGAAGCTCAGTTCATTGAATGACTGACTTCAGCTCAGGTCATGATCTCATGGCTCCTGAGTTCATGCCCCGCATTGGACTCTGTGCTGTCAGCACGGAGCCTACTTTAGACCCTCTGTCTCCCCCTCTCTGCCCCTCCCACAGTAGTGTGCTCTCTCTTTCTCTCTCTCTCTCTCTCAAAAAAATTTTTAAAAAAGTAAACATAAAAGAAAGAATAACTGAACGATTCAACTGACTTTTCAAACCATAAAGGCCAAACACATTTCAAATCTGGTTTAATTCTGTATTTTTACAGTTTGGGTTGTGATCCTATCGCTCTCCAATTCAATGTCTAAATAATTATGAGATTCTTTCTTTTCCACGTTGTTTCTTCATGATTTTGCCTCTTTGCTTTGTCCCACTTACCCCCAGTCTCCATCCCCTTGGCCAGTAGGTTCTTTCAGGCCTTTGCCCGAATGTCCCCTCCTCGGTGAGGACTTTTGATCGTCTCCATTAAAATGGTCGCCCCCACCCCACCCCAGTCACTCACTTTCTTTCCACAGCACTCACCACCACCTGGCCTATTCTAGTTCATTATTATGCGTATTTGTTGTTTGTTCCCCTTTAATACAGCGTAAATTCCATGAGAGCAGGGCAAGTCTGTTTTATTCACTCTGTTTTCTTAAATGTTTATTTGTTTTAGAGAGAGAGTCTGGAGGTGAGGGAGGGGCAGAGAGGGAGGAGGACAAAGGATGGGAAGTAGCTTCTGCGCTGAGAGCAGCGAGCCCAACACGGGGTTCGAAGTCACAAACTGCGAGATCAGGACCTGAGTCAAAGTCAGACACTCAACCGCTGAGCCACCCAGGCGCCCCCCGGCTCTGTTTTCATATTGAGTCTAAGAGTGCCTGAAACATCCTAGCCACACAATAAATATTGGGGAATGAATGGATGGCTCCAGTTAAAACTTTTGTCAGCTTTTTCCCCAGCCGATCGCAATGGTCTCCCAGCTGGAGTCATGTCTTTGGATCTGCACATGTGCGAGGCGCCCCCTCTCTGACCGCTCTACCCCTCCCCACCAGGCTGACTTGATCCCGCCACTGTCCGGCTCAGAAGCTCTCCGCAGCTTCCCAGTGCCAGCCCAGTGCCAGCCCAGTGCCAGCCCAGGCGCTCGGCACTCCCGGAGATCTGGCCCATCCCTCCCTCCCTCCTCGCCCTGGAGCCCCGGACTTCCTCCTCAGTGAGCATCATTCCTGCCCCTCCCCTCCCCTCTCTCCTTCTAATTCTGCCAGCAGGAGATGGTAAGAGGCGCAGGTTAAATGCCCTCCGGGTGCTCCGCGGAGTGTGTGAGGATAGCTGTTGAGGACTTCGTAAAGTCTGACACCCTACAGATGACCGTGATCGCTATTCCATCAGCATACTGCGATCATATCATAAACTTCTCAATTTTAAATTCCAGGTGTCCCGAAGGTAGGAGTTGAAGAATCAAGCTAAATTTTCCCGTTTACTAGTGATCAGTGACTCGGATCACTGAGCGCCTGCTGACAAAACCAAAGGCTAAATGTTCCGGAACTTCGCCAGCCGGTGTCTAACATTCGCATGCTCCCCGCCGCCTGTCTGACCCAGGGGCTTATTTGTGGCGCATCACCTAGACGGAGAGGTTACTGGTTATCTCACAAACACCATCAAGTGACAAGAAGAGAACTAAAGGGGTCTGGGGAGAGAGATGAAGGAGGGGCTTGGGGAGTGTGGGCGAGTAATTTCTGTTTTAGGCATCTTGATTAAGACCCGTAAGAGGAACCTGAATGGGCCTGGCGCCCAATAGAGAGGGATGGGCTGGAGATAAAGACTTGAAAATCACCTGGGTACTGACAGTCCTGGGGGACTTCCCCACCGGGCGTCTGCGGCCAAAACTGACGCCGGGGGCCCCACCCAGCGGCCACCAGCACAGTCGTCGCTGTCGCTCTCACTTCATTCAGGCTTCCTTGACGACCCCGGTTCAGGCTTCGATGACGTCACACCTAAATTATCACCATCGTTGCCTAAGTTTTTCCCTTCCGCTCATCCCATTCATGACTGCTTGATTAATTTTCCTAAGGCGCCGTTTTGTCACATTCTGCCTTTGCTCGAACAGCTCCCAATGCTTTGCAAATAAAATCCCAACTCTCTTTTCAAACTCTCCATCGAGGCAAGAGCCTGTGCTTTCCCCCTCCATGCCTGCTACGCAGCCTTTCGGCCGCCATTCTGTGCACAGCTGGAGTTTAATAATTGGTTTTGAATAAAGACTAGTCACACATAAAGTCACAAACAGGCTGCTGTTTCCATCAATTTCCTTGTTCTTGCCGTCCTTTCTCACCTTGTGGAGAAAGGCGAAACCCCGAGTCATGACTAAAGCGTAGAGTTTTCTGGTATTTATTAGCATGGAGGATCCATAGCTACAGGTTGCTTCTCAGCGGCAAGAAGCAAATTGTCCAAGATTTTTGTCATGCAAGAAACTCTATAGGTTTTCCCGAGGAGGCACTTCTGAGCTCCAGAAAACATTTGCTGCCCCAAAACCAAACACAGCTGTTCGGGCAGTAGAGGAAGCTGGTGCTCGGTACAAAACCAAACCAAAACAAAACCCTGCCCGTACGTTTGGGGATGGCAGCGTTCCCAGATCTACAGCTTGAAATGAGTACATGATACAAGATATTTGATATATAAAAGAAAACAGAACTACCGGAAGCAGAAGTGTTCTCTCTCAAACGGAATTCTTCTAAAGCACAAAAACAGAGCAACGAGACTCCTAGGGATAAAAATAATGTTGTTGATGGGAAGAGACTCACTTCTCCACCAAATCAGGGAAAACTTGCAACCTTCTCCCTGTCCCTCCACTCATAAAGGTGTCTAAGGATGAGCATAAGGACCAAGGACTACCCAAAATGGAAGGACCAATCGACATGAAGCTAGGAAGGGCAGCCATTGTGTAAAAGTGTGACAGTGGCATTCAATGACCAGATGTGCTTCTTCAGGCCGGCTGGCACCACCTACCCGAGCCCAGAGCCCCGGGTGTGTCCGCCAGCACCTGGGAGTAGCAAGGTGAAGGAGAACACAGAATAGATTCAAGTACCCCCGTGTGCCAGGTGGGTACGTTTATGCTCTCTTGTTCCTCCCTTACGGTGTGGCAAAGCTGGTGCCATCATTGCGTTTCACAATTAATTGCACGGGTTAAGTGACTTGCCCAAGGTCACATACCTGGTGAGTGGCAGGTGGTCACCAGGCCTAACTCCAGGCCCCGGGCTTGGTGCATATGTAGCCATCAACACTTCCTGTGTTCGACAAGCTGCCACAGGCGTTCTGGAGAACAAACATACAAAAATACAAGCAGGTTGGGAATACACTGGGCTAAACAAAATTTAAGAGCTTTCTTTACTGCAAGTCTCAAAAACATTAATGTTCTAACACAAATTGTATAAAGTTTGTCCAGCTTTCCTAAACTTAATTCACTACAGAACTTTTTCTTAATATTTATTTATTTTGGGGAGAGCACACGCTGGGAGGGACAGAGAGAGGGAACAGAGGATCTGAAGTGGGCTCTGTGCCGACAATCTGACAGCAGTGAGCCCCATGTGGGGCTCAAACTCGCGAACTTCAAGATCATGACCTGAGCGGAAGTTGGACACTCAACCGTCTGAGCCCCCCAGGCGCCCCTAATTCACTACAGAACTTGTCGTTTTGCCCAGAACACTTCATGAGACTAGTGTTCCTTGGAACCCATGTTGGGAAATCATTGCAGGGCACTTTTTTGGTCTCTTTGAGATCCTGAGTCTGTTCTTGAGTGGGCCTGACACCACTTTGGAAGGGTCTAGGGAAATCAAAAGGCCAGTGGGAAGTTCTCTGAGAAAATACCTCTCAAGTGTATGGGACCCAGGGGAAGGACAGGGAGGGCCAGGGAGGGAAGGGGAACAAGAAGGCTGAGCTGTTCTGTCACAGTGAACACTTCCGAGGGCTCGTTGCATGCCACTACTCTTTGAAGAGCTTATTTAGTCCCCACGACCACCCATAGGATAAAATCATTATAATCCCCAATGCACAGATGAGGGAATTGAGGCACAGAGAGGTTTGGTAACTTGCCCGAAGTCACACAGCTCGTAAATGTCCGGGTGTTGAATTCAGGTAGTCTGACTCCCGAACCACCATATTAGACTTGCTCATTTTGGAGAGACATTTAGTTGGGAACTTCTAAGCTGGAGAAGGGCGGTCGTGGCAGAAGATTCATATCATAGTTACCAAACAGCACAGAAATTAATAATAATAATAATAATAATAATAATAATAATAATAATAATAATAATATCAACTTACATTTAGCTTCTAGCTTATTCTACACTAACTTGTGCCTGCCGATCAGGGTATGGTGTTAGGTGCTGGGGACTCAGAAGTGAACACAACCTATGTGACTCCTGCCCCCACTGGACTGTGTGCTCCCATACAGGGGACCAGAGCATTGCAATACAGAGTGACACATGCTCCTATGGGCAAAGAGGCCCAGAAGACTGTGCAAGCAGGGAGGCACCTGACCCAAATTTAGGATAGCCTTTGACACTTTATAAAGGACTTTCCCCCCATATGTCACTTGAAAGGAGGGACGATTGGTATGGAGATGTTTTAGACAGATCAGATCTTCTTGTCCCCATGACCACACCAACAGCTTGGGATTCAAGGAAGGCCCCAGAATGGCCTGACCACTGTACACCGTGGTCCTTCTCTTGAGCGTCTCCTCGAGGAAGTGCGGGGCTCTGGTCCTCCGTAAACTCTGCCGTGGCTCTAGTGCGGATGCAGTAACATCCCCTTGACGGGGAGTCTCCAAAACTAATCAATAACTTGATCCTGGGCATAGCAGGAACAGGATAGCTCCCCCCGCTTGCCCCGTGCTCCCTTGCATTTCCAAGCCCTGATGCGTTTAGGTGGGGCCATGCGACTAGTTCTGACCAGGGCTATGACCAGCAGTCAGATGTATCGTTTTCGAGACCAAGCGTTTCATTGCTAATGCAAGACCCCCAGGGCCCTCTTCTCTGCCACGGTCACCAAGACAACCTCAGAGTCCAGGTAGTCCAGGGACAAAAATGTGAAGGTTCCATCAGTCCGAGTCTTGAGTGAAGGAGAACCCTCTACCAAAAAGCACCTTGAGAGAAAATAAGCTTTTGTGGTGTTAAGCCGCTGCGATTTGGACCTGATTGACCCGTACGCTGGACCAAGGGTGGGCTCGACACCTGGTGCAAAGAGCTCCAGGAAATGACGGTTCGGTAAGAAGAAATTAATCAATTCCTGCCGTTAGCAGCAATGCCAGTGAGACTAACAGTGACAATTGACCTTTGTACGGTGGTTCATGATTTTCCAGGCACTTTCACGAGCAGGATTTAATTTAATTCCTGAAATAACAATGAGACTTTGGTATGCTCAGACCTGTTTTAAGGGGAGGCTAAGGGGTTTCACACCTCCCTTCCCCAAGCCATGACAATGGCCTCAGCTCTCATAGCTGTCATCCTAGCACGGGTTACATGACACCACTGGAAAGGACCCTCAGAGGCAGGAAAGAAACACGTAGAAGCCACAGATTCCCTCCCCAGAATCAGTTTCAGTCAGTTATCGAAACCAAGCAGAATTCCACAGCCCCATCCATTCCCCAGTGGAGTCTTGCCTGGCAGCGAGATAGGATTTTATACAAAATATAAAATTGTTTGTCCCTCAGCCCTGTGTGTAATTGTCAGAAAACACAATCCACTGCTATTTAGCTTACTCTGAGCAACCTCCTACCTTTGAATCATGGCTTTCACTAAGGCCACATGGTGTCAACTCAAGGTAGTGTTTGTAAGTTGTCTGTGTTTGTGGGGGCAAACATGATTCATGTTTATTACAGAGAATTTGTAAAATCCAGAAAAGCACAAAGACAAAAATAGAAATCATGCATAAACCCAACAAAGTGATATCTACTATTGTATTAGGCTTGCCATATATTTCTCTAGTCTTCTCTGTCAAAAGTGATGTCATACAGTAACTACTATTTTGTCCACTCATTTCACAATTATTAGATGGTGAACATCTGCCCGTGTTTTACGGTATTTCCTCATGACATGGTTTTAGTGGCTGCATAGTGTCCTGTCATACTGTATCACCTCCTGCTGTTATTGGACATTCATGGTTTTTTTTTTTTAAGTCTTCTCTGCAAAATGTTGTGAGGAACATCTTAGTGCATTCATATTTATGTGTCTCTTTTTCTTAAAAAAATGGAAATGCTCGTTCAGGGGATTCTTAAAGACTTTTTGTTGTTGTTGTTAGAGTTCTTTTAGAAGGAGTATACCTCCAGCAGTATAGGTGGGGCCTCATTTCCTGTGCCTCATTTAATTGGACAGTGTATCAGTTAGGGTCCAGCCTTGGACTTCCTCCCTCTAGTGCCCCCTACTGGTAGAGCCTAGCAGCCAGCCAGCTGACCTGGAGAAATGGCATTTGCACAGTCCCAGCCCCAACCTCACAGAGCCCATCACCGAAAGGTAGATTTGGGGCTGATAGACAAGAGCCTGAGAACCAGACAGCCACCATCGCATTTAAGACTTTTGCTGGTAATCTTTCCAATACCAGTGATGCAAAGCAGATTAAATAAGACACTGGTTAACATCATATTTTGTTGATTTAATAGTTTTATAAAACGTATAGATCTGATTTCAAATTGAACTGGTTCTTCTCTAAAAACAAAACACCAAATTACTATCAAATGACATTTACTTGAAGTGCTTCCTCTGTGCCAAGCGGACAGATCTGGGTTCAAGTCCTAGCTTGATCATTTCCTACATGTAACCATTTATTATCTTTGTGACCCTGAGCAAGTTGCTTACCTCGACAGGAATGCTGGCACCGACCAGAGAGGGGTAGTATGAGGATTCGATCAGCTAAGGCTTATAGGTGCTTGCCTTGGCCACCTGGTAGATGCTCAAGAGATTTATAAAGTATACTGATGAGAGATACTTATTTTTATTTTGCACATAAAGTTATGAAAATGTCTTTTTCTGGCAGTAATTCACATGTAAAGATCATCCTGTTCCATCCCAAAAAATCAAGTTTCGAGTTACATAATAGACCATTCTCAGGGCAAACTTCATCCACTGAAAAAAACTGAGATATATAACATTTGGAGTCTGCAGACCTGAGTTCAAGGCCTGGCTCTGCCCCTTATCCGTTGAGTAAATTGCCTGAGACTGGGTTTCCTCACTTACAAAATGCACCAATATAGCTAAAATGTCCACTGTGAACAGACTAGCACAAAGGGCAACGTGGAGGGATCTGAAAACACAGTTTTGAATGAGAAAGTGACCAGCAGAATAAGAAATTTAGCAATGCCACTTATGTAAAATCAAAACAACTACGCATAACGTATAACACCCACACAACCTACAGAAATCCAATGTATTATAACGATTGCCTGAGAGAGGAAGAGAACGCAAGCAAGTTGGAAGATTAAAAAGGAATAAAAAATAAAGACAGGAGGGGCCTGAATGAATAAATGAACAATAGATAGATAGACGGATGCTAACATGGGAATGATGATGCTTCCCTACCTTCCTCACAGGGTTCTTGTGAGGCTCTGGTAAGATGATACATAGGAAAGCTAAGTTTATTTACTGTTTCCATTATGATCTCTACTTCGAACAAAGGAGCTGACCGGAAAGAAAAATTCTCCCTTGCTCTTCAGCAGGAAGCCATCACAGAGCAGGGCCCAGGAAGCCCTTCCCTGACATCAGAGTCTGCCAGTAAGATGACGTCAGAGCTCTTCAGGAGGGAGGGCAGGCTCTCCCTCACTCCCGGAGACACCAGTTGATGGCACAGGCAGAAGCAGCAGAAGCCCCTTCCCATGGATCCTTTGCAAACGGGCCACTCGGGCCCTCGGAAGAAGAGGCCCAGGCAGATGGGCGCCTCGATGGTCTCTCCTCCACATGACATCAAGTTCCAGGACTTGGTTCTCTATATCTTGGAGAAGAAGATGGGAACCACCCGCAGAGCCTTCCTCATGGAGCTGGCACGAAAGAAAGGATTCAGGGTTGAAAATGAGCTCAGGTAGGACGTCACTGATTTCATTTTGCAAATAAGCAGGGCTTTCGTGATTAGCTTCTTTGATACCCAAAGGACCTGTGTCTTCATCCATACACACAAGAAGCGATATTTCTATTGGGAAAATAGGTTTGAAATCAAAGAACACATTCAAGCCAACTAATTAAAGGAAATAAAATAAGTGGGGACTGATGCCATTACATTGAAACTAGTTGGCGCCAAAAAATAAGGTGGTTTTTTTATTTTTCTGTTCTTTGATTTTGCCTTTCACCACTATGAGATGAGGTATCCAGGGATGATAACAGAAACCTAATTGGAAAATTTAATGCAGAAACTACTCAGTTTTGTTCCTGACCAAACTGAACAAAATGCTATTGAGTTCAATCAAAAAAATTTCAGCTACTCGGGGCGCCTGGGTGGCTCAGTCAGTTGAGTGTCCGACTCTCGGTTTCGGCTCAGGTCGTGATCTCATGGTTCTTGGATTCTGGCCCCACATCAGGCTCTGCACTGGCAGTGTAGAACCTGATTAGGATTCTCTCTCTCCCCGCCCCCTCTGCCCTTCTGCTTGTCCTCTCTCTCTCTCTCTCTCAAAATAAATAAACGTAAAAATTTTTTCAACTATGATGAGGCAGAAAGAATGGTTTGGTTCTTTGACAATTAAGCTAAATACCTGGCTGTGGTGAGGTGACCAGTGTCTGTGATGGACCAGGATGAGTGACTGTGGCTGGCTCTCCATGTGGCCTCGATCATGCTTTTCCGAACAGCAGTCCCAGCGGGGTTCGCAGAGTTAGGGGTTCTGGGTAAAAGTCCAAAGACACCTCTGTCCAGGGCTACTAGACATGGTGCTGAGTGATGAGGTCGGAGCCCAGACAAAAGGGCAGCCCTTTGGGTCACCTACACTCATTTGCTCACAGCCCCACTCCTCCCAGAAGTTAGCCTTGTGGTTCTTCTAACTGGCCTCCACTGTATGGAAGAGTAGACAAAACAAAATCCAGAAACAAATGGCATTAAAAGCGTGACAGAAGTAGCTCCAAACAGAACGGCCAGGGGGCTTGCAGTGGGTAAAGAATGACCAACGCAACCTGCTGGCCTTGTTTGGCTAAGACAGAGATTTGACAACTATTCTGGGAAAAACTGTAAGAATTCTAAGTGAAAATAAATGTTTTATTTTTAAAAATAGTCTTTGATATTTCAAAAGAAAACTGACAAGCATTTCCTGCTGAAGAAATGCCAGCTTCAGATTCTGGAGAAACCCATGTCAAAAGTCAGTAATATATGATAATTTCCAAAATACTCTCAATTCATATGAAGAGTCGGTGTCACAGAAACATTTTATTTTATTTCTTTTGCTAAAATGCCCTATTCAGAAATTCCTGAGTCTCCCGTGGTCTCTCTCCCATCTGATTTCTCTTTACATCTTCTCCTTCCCCCCCCCCCCCCCGCTTCTTTTTTTTTCCTTTGGAGCCCCCTATTTCGTTGGGGATGTTAAGTCCCAAATCTTAACATCCCTTCCATGAAATTGTAGATTTCACCTCATTGTTAAGTCTGCCTAATCTCACAGACTTACATAAAATGTTGGAATCACGGGAAGAAAAGATGACATAGGTAAAGAGGTCAAAACTCAGAAATTAAAAAAAATAAAAGTTGAAAAAGCAGAAATGAAAAGGCTTAGCAAATATGGAACTGCTTTTTGTGGTAAAGAAATCTGGCAAGAGCCAGGCAGGAAGGCGACAGCCAGATGGTCAAGGTACCACTTACATAGAAAGCTCTCTTGGTTGAAACGGCGGTACTTCCAGCAAGGGCTGACTAGTCACGGGCACAGCTACGAATACGGACATGGTGACTCAGGCAGGTGCTTGGAAAGACACAGGAGGCAAGCGTCTTCTTTTGGCAACAGAGCCCAAGAGGCAGTTCTGTGGCCCAGATGCTTGCTGCCGAGGACCAAGCCCCGCTGCGCAGGCAACAGACAGAGGAAACCGTGCGTGGTGGGCTAACAGCTGCCAGGCGTGAGCTGGTGGCGAAGCCTCCTGGGCTGAGAGCCCAGAAGACACGTTAAATAAAAATGTGATCTATGGCACAAAAATAAACCACAGGAAGTAGAAGTCCTAGCGCTCAAACGAATTTCTCTACAGAGATACATAGATTTTAATTGGGAGAGACGATAGAAATTATTGCAGGGGAAAATCTCTGGATAAGAAATCTAGAGACCTCCAATTCTGGCTCTGACCCCTTCCAGCCACGGGGTCGGGGGCAAGGCCCCCTCTCTCCTCTCTGACCTTAGTTTCCTGCAAAAGAGTTTGTTCTATCTGAGGTAAGCACCAAACGTGATGATGGAGGCCAATGCGCTTTGGTGAAACAAAACAGTTACGCAGAGGCAAAGTGTGATTTGTTTTCTTGTTAATTAGCGGGATCCATCAACAGTAAAACCCTAAGGAGAGGTATTCTCTCTCCACAATATGAACTAGGTCAAATGATACATACAAGCAGAACAGACACAGGAAGGAAAACCATCAAAATGTTGTAAGTGATTATTTTGTGAGGAAGCGGGTAGTAGGAAGGGAGGATGGTTGCTTTAATTTTCTGTGTTTTCCAAATTTCTTACGATAAGCCTATATTTTAAGAATAAAGTTTGTTTCTATAAGAAAGGATACTTCTCATTAGTGAAGACTATCCCTTCCTTTTCTAGAATGTAAGATTCAAAGAAAGAGAAGAAAATAGGGGGCAAACTCCATAGTTTCTAGCACATTCTTTGGCTACCAGGAGGATTACATTTGAGGAAACATTCCTACTTTACCTGGACCTGAACACAAAGCTTAGAAATGGTATGCCTCGATCCGTTGAACTATCTGGAGCTCTTTCATTCCTCAGCCTATGTGCACTGTATCCTTATATTTGGAATGTGTCTTACTAATATTATATGTTATATTAATGTTATATTTCAGAAGACATGCTATTCAACAACGGTAGGAAGCTGGGTCTTAAAATAGAAATCAGGGGAGGTGTCAAGTCATTTGACACATTTCACACATTCATGAAAAAGATACTGAGTTTCATTCCATGGCCAATATCCTGAATTTTAGAGCAACTTCATAATCCTCAAGTTATCTTGGACGAGCCAGAGAAGATTAAGAATCCAGTGCTTGTCACATTCTTATTTCACCCCCTGGCTCTAATGCTTTGAGCTATTTTAAAACTCTGTCTTCAACCCTCCTCTATGAGCCTGTTAGTTAAGCTTACTATGTCTTGACCTAAATCACTGATGTTGAAGAAGAAAGGGCTGTGGCTGGGAAGGGTCGCTCTCCAGGGTGACGCTACCCAGCAGCTCAGCGCTTGCTGAGTTCTGCTGTTGGAGCAGTGGAAACCCGCCGGATGGCCCTTTGGTCCTGCTCAAACATCCTTAATTTGTCCACAAGGGTATTTTTTGGCGAGTATTGTCTGATGAAAGCAAGATACACCCCGACCTTGAATTCCTCCTCCCTACACCTCTCTGCATCCAAGACCAAAGACCCCTGGACACCCTCCTGGAGGACAGAACTTCCTCTCCAGAACACGGGTGGGATCCATGGGGTAGGGCTGGTCCCAGCTCTGCCACTTGGTTTTACCATCTTACCTCATCCAAGTACTCCTCCCTGGCTCCACGAGGGCAAGGGCATCTCGGGGGCATCCTGCGGACCTCATTCTCAGACCTTTGACATTTTTCTTATACACAGGAGCTTCAAGAAATATTTGCTCAGGGGCACCTGGGTGGCTCAGTGGGTTAAGCACCTGTCTTCAGCTCAGGTCATGATCTCACAGCTCATGAGTTCAAGCCCCATGTCGGGCTCTGTGCTGCCAGCTCGGAGCCTGGAGCCTGCTTCGGATTCTGTGTCTTCCCCTCTCTCTGCCCCTCCCCTGCTCATGCCCTGTCTCTCTCTCAAAGATAAATAAAAAACACATTAAAAAAAGAAATATTTGCTCAAAGAATAATTTATCTGATGAATATAAAACCAGCCAAAGCAACTTGTGATTACCAAGATTAATTTTTGTAATTAATTTTTTTTCAGTGATGCACCAGTATTACTTTTGTAATGAGCAAAATAATGAAAATTTTATAAATTCGAGGACATGCATTGTAAGGTCCAGTCCTCCTCTGGTCCAGATTACCTCATGTTTGAAAATCTGTGGATTTTAAATTCATGTTCATAATCTCATTTAAGGTGGGACCAAAAAAAAAAAAAAAAAAAGCCAAGGCAAGACCCCTTCAGTCTTAAGTATATCAGGGCTGGAAATAGAAACCTATCCACTGGTGATAGTATGAGCGTGGGATAAAACCAAATAAAACTGCTTCGATTTTTCTGTTTCAGGGATTCTGAAACAGATCAGTTGCTAAGGGAAATTGGCAGGAAATTTAATTACCATTTAAATGGTATTCAGCTCAGTATAACTGGAAATTACTATTTAAGGTCATTATGTATAAGATAAGTCCTACATCAGATGGGAAGAATTGGGAATGACCTCTCTGGGGAAAGAAAACTATTTTAAAGACAAAGATAAAAGCAGGTGACCATTCGGGAAGACTGCGGAAGTCAGAGTGGGGGGGTCAGTCTGTCTCCAGGCAAAGACGGGTGGCCACCTCTTTCTTCGTGAAGAATTTTTCTAATTATACTCAGAGGCAGGGCCAACTAGGGAAATAGAGACAGGAGCAGGGAGGATGTAGGTATCAGAAAAAAAAATCAGAACTCAAATTTATGAGTGAATTTTACATCACAGGGTTTTCTGGACATGAGAGTCACGCTCATGATTCTTTTAATCATGTATGTTTTACCACGTACATGATTATATACTTAATGTGTGTTTTTTAATTGTCCCTAAGATGAATTGTTAAAAATAATTTCGCCTCGTCCTAAGGAATAACAGAAAAACCATGAGACCCATAAAAAACACGAGTCTCATATGCATAATGTAAACGTGTAGCTAGAAACACGTAAGCCTCTTCAGTGTCCGGTTGTGTATCCGCTAAAATTATCTCATGTACCTGTAGGGAAATGAGTACGACGCTGGGAAACATGGCTGCCGTGGGGCCCAGAGTGTCCAGTGCGGGGGCACTTAACCAGAGACTTTTCTCTACGCACCATTTCTCAAAACGCAGTTCTTGGGCTGTGGGGTGGTCTTAAAATATGGTCGCCCCCAAGGAGCGGCAGGGACGGTTTTCCCTTTGCTTGCATCTGGGAGGGCTTGTGACTGCTTCAACATAGTGACACCATGTGGCTTTTGACGCTGGGTCATAAGGGGCCCTGAGGCTTCTGCTGCTCCCTGGATCTGCTGTACAACCTCACGTAAGAAGTCTGAGTCCCGGCTGAGAGAGGCCACGTGCTCAGGCCACGTGCCTGAGGGTGCTCAGGATGACAGCTGCGGCCGAGCCCGTCCTCTCCGCTGTCCTCCCCATGAGCCAGATGTGCTGAGCCAAACGGAGCGTCGCACCTCCCCTGGCACCACACCCCACAGCTGCCTGCGTTCTGAATTCTTGACCCCAAACCTTGTGAGTTATAACACAATTGTTGCTTTTTGTTTTGTTATTTTTTAAGCCTTACACTTTGAGATAGTTGGTTAGGCCCCAGTGAATAACCAGAGCTGGCTATGTCAGAAGTACCAAGGGCGCCTAGTCCTGGGCTCCAGGTATGACTTAATGAATCTGAATCTCTGCTCGCAGGACCCAGGCATCTGGATTTTAACCCCACTTCTTGGATATCTCTGATGGGGATGCTAGAATTCAGTTCTTCAGAGCCATTGATTAATTAATTGATGTATTCATTCCACCAATGGTCTATCTATTGACCGCTCCCTGTGGGAAGTTGAGGGACAAATCCTAGTTCAGAATTGTTACAATTGGTTCAAGCCTTGCCAAACTTGGTCCAAGACATTGGTGACTGGCCCTGGCTAAGAAACTAGGTGTACTTAAAGGACCGAAATCACTGACATTTCAGGAACAGCCATCTCAGCAGAACCTCGGAGTCTTTGGAAGAGGCCGGGGGTTGCTGCCTGAGGCTTCTGCCACCTTTTATTTATTTATTTTAAGTTTATTTATTTTGACAGAGAGAGCACAGGCAGGGGAGGGGCAGAGAGGGAGAGCGAGGATCCCAAGCAGCCTCTGCATTGCCACGCAGAGCCTGATGTGGGCCTAGAACCCACAAACTACAAGACCATGACCTGGGCTGAAACCAAGGGTTAGTCCCTTAACCCACTGAGCCCCCCAGGCGCCTCCTTCTGTCACCTGTTAGTATGAGAAGAAAGCCCAGGACTCTGGGGCCAAGGCAGGGACCACTTCAGGCCCAGGGCCAGGTTTTGGCCTTGAAAATGACATTCATGTTTATTTTTCCCCCGAAGTAGAAAGCGATGATAGAGGGTTCATGACAGAAAATGGGAAATATAGAAAAAAAACTTAGCCAGCACCTCACTCAGGGGCCTAACCACAGTCTAGTGGAACGTTAGGAGATTGCTTGAGTCAGGCACAGCTGGGTTTGAATCCTGGTTTCACGGAGCCTCCACAAACCTTGGTTTTTTCATCTGAAATTATACACCGCCTACCTTGTAAGACTTGTGAGGATTAAGTAAGAATGTGTGTGTGTGTGTGTGTGTGTGTGTGTGTGTGTTTATTTTTCCTAACAGTCTGGAGTGTTTCTCTCTGGCCTTTTCTTGTGGGTATACCTGCACGTTTTGTTGTTTGTGGATCCTTACACAGCACCCCTCCCCCGCGTCCCCGGGCAGGCTGGCCGCCTCTGTTAGAGGCAGGGCCCTGTCCGCAGACATCCCCGGGGAAGGGATAGTGTTGGTGGAGCAGGGACGGTAGGGGTGGATGGCGAGGGGCCTGAACTTGGAAGATGAGCCCCAGGGCTCCACCTCAGCACCTCGGCCTCTCTGTGAGGTTCAGGAAAGACGCAGAGCTCAGAGAGAGCCTGGCGGCCTCCCTGTGGCTTCTCCATCTTGGTGTGTAGCTATGGCAACTGTTCTCTCAGATATCCTGGGATGGTTCTGCACGTCTTGCAGTCTCACCGTGGTCCATATGCTGTTGGACATAAACTACCAAACACAAATTCTACGCAGCAGCGGGGACAGGGCGGCCAATAGGAAGTGGCCTCCGGGGAGTGTTACTGCATCTCTGTTTCTGCCCTTTGGAAGGAATCGGGGTTCGTTACTATGATGATACCCTTCCGGATGTTATTCCTTCTGCGAAAAGGAGCAGCACTCTCGACAGCCGTGGCATAGGCACAAGGTCACAGAGGGGTAGTTCAGGTCAGTCCAGCACACAGGCTTTGGATTAAAATAGAACAAGGATCTAATCCCCACTCCACCAATGATCAGCTGGGTGGATTTTTTTTAAATTTTTTTTTAATGTTTATTTATTTTTGGGACAGAGAAAGATAGAGCATGAGTGGGGGAGGGGCAGAGAGAGGGGGAGACACAGAATGTGAAGCAGGCTCCAGGCTCTGAGCTGTCAGCACAGAGCCCGACGAGGGGCTCGAACTCACAGACTGCGAGATCATGACCTGAGCCGAAGTCGGACGCTCAACCAACTGAGCCACCCAGGCGCCCCTGGGTGAATTTTTAATGTCTCCAAGGTCTCTTCTCATTTTAGATGGGGGTGGCGTTACTTGTCTCATAGCATTATTGACAACTAAATGAGGGAATGCATGCAATGTGCCTGCCATTAGTGTCTGGCACACAGTAACATTCCAGTATTATTAATATGTCCAATATCGGCATACTCAGAGCAGAGAGAAAATTACTCGACCAGCAAATAGACAAAGAGCTGCCACGGCACAGCACGGAGCAGTTGTCAGCAGAACGCACGGGATGCTGTGGCTCTCCCAGCAGCGCTGACGCTAGAGGCTCAGAACTGAAAGGGAACAAATGCGCGGTCAGAGATGAACGGTCTGCAAAGGGCACGTGACAAGCCCAACGAAGGAAGCACGTTGCAGTCCAGAGCCAGGTGGCCACGAGGGGCCCATCGGCCGAACTCAGGAGACACCAGAAGATGGGGAGCGTAGACCGGGCTAGAACAGACCGGGTTCTCTAGACACGGTTTCTTAAGTGATTTGTGGGGAAGGGCCAGCTTTCAAAAAATTCATTGCAGATCAATGCTTTTATCAAAAAATCAAAAAAAAAAAAAATGAACAATAAGCTACTGTGATGGAGCCGGACTACCATCAGGGTTTCTAAATGCTGACTTTCAATGTCCACGCTTACCTTGCGGGAACCAGGGACACGAGCCCCACACTCTGAGCCGCTCTGTGGCAGTGGCCGAAGAGGTCCTGTTGGATTTTGTGTGCGTGCTCTATTATTATTGTTGTTGCTGTTGTTTTGTTTGCTAATTGCCGAATGAGCAGGGGTCGGAAGTTTAAATCAGAGTCTTTTTCTGTAGGATGCTTGGTGTGTCATTTGCAAATATGCTTATTTTAATGTGTGTTTTTTTAAATTTCTTTTAATGTTTATTTTTGAGAGAGAGAGAGAGAGGGAGACAGAGCATGAGTGGGGGAGGGGCAGAGAGCGAGAGGGAGACACAAAATCTGATGCAGGCTCCAGACTCTGAGCCGTCAGCCCAGAACCCGATGTGGGGCTTGAACCCACGAACCGCCAGATCATGACCTGAGCTGAACTCAGCTGCTTGACCGACTGAGCCACCCAGGGGCCCCAAATATGCTTATTTTAACTCCGAGAGAAATGCATGTGGTTCTCATCCAGGGGTGTGAGCTCAGGCATTACCGCACGGCCCCAAGTAAAGCCATAGTGGGGGTGGGGAGGATAGGAGACTGGATGGTGAGGGGCTTGAATTTGGAAGTTGAGCTCCAGGGCTCCTCCTCAGCATACCCTTCTCCCCCTGAAGTTGAGACTGAGCCTTAAAAATAATAACAAATATTCTATTACAATTCATAATAATATAATAATGAAGTTTCCCTCCAAAGGGCAGAAATCTAGATGGAAGAGCACTTCCTTTGTAGCTCTATTAATCCTTTTGTTGTCTTCTTAAAGTCTCCACATAAGCAACCTTTCAAGAAGCTTGTTACAAAGAATTTTCAGAATGATGTGGACCTAGAATAGGGGCGCAGAGAGCTGCCTTCTCCCAACTCTTGTCAGCTGTGGTTTCTCCACGACGTCCTTCTGCTCAGCCCGCCGCAACAGCCTGCCATCCAGATGGTCTCGGCTCTGGCCTCCAATCCCCGACTCTCTCCCTGCACCAGACTCAGATCCCAACTGTCAAATGGACATTTTCACTTGGACCTCTTGCCATCCTTCAAATGCAGCATGCCTGAAATAAATTTAATTTCCAGTGTCCCCCAAAGAGACACAACTTCCGAACTCCCTATCTCTACCCAAAGCGCTCTTACTTTGGGGACATGGGAGAGTAACAGTTGGCTCTGTTCTCCGCTTCAGCTTTTGCAGGTGAATTAAGCCAGAGGCCCTTCTTATGTCTCTTTTGCTTTCCTTCCCTGGTGCTACAGGAGCCAAACTGGGTTAGAACTATCCAGCTCCCAGCCGTCCCACCCATCACTCTCCCCTCCAAACCACTGCGTGGACCAGATTTGTCTTCTTAAATATCACAGTGATGCTATCACTGTGCCCTGCTCACAAAAGCCTTCACTGGTTCCACAGCCCCAGAAAATAAGATTCAACTTCCTCAACCTGGCTTCTACGACCTTCTCTAACATGGTTGCCCTAACCAACTCAGCCACATCTACAACTACTTCCAACATAAACTCTTCACTCTGATCCAGTGATCCAGGCCATTCTCCCACTTTTCTTCTGGCCTCTGAACCTTTTCTTCCAGGAGGGCCCAAAGTTCTGCCTTCTAGGTGCCTATTCCTCCCCACTCATCAAGACTGGACACAAAACCCTCCTTCCACAGAGCCATCCCGCCTCTCCTGGCTCACACCAGCCCTTTTCCTTCTCCACACACCACCTGCAGATCTTGTCCATGCCTCATGTCTTGTCATAACACATTGTTAGCCATCTGTTTCACGTAAGATACTAATGTCCACAAACTTCATTTTTCTCCTTTGGTACCCGACTTCCTACCACAACCACCACTGCCACCTCCACCACCACAAGGAACCTGGGCTGTGAATATAACAGTCAACCAAAAAATGCCCAATGAACCCGAAAGTCAATCAAAAAAGGAGAAGGAGCAAGAGGAAGTCAAGGAAGAGCAGTAGGAAAGAGAAAAGAATTCTATTTTTCTCTTGGATGCCTGGATATTCATGTTGCTATTTCCCAGATTCATAGATTATTTGAACTGAAGGAGCCTGAAAACATGCTCGTTCCAAAGATCTGATGCTGACTGTGAAGGCTTATTAAAAACTAGAAATAAACTACTTGTCCCAAAAAAAAGTCAGTCAGAAAGGATGAATACCATTCACTAGCTGTGTGACCTCCAGAATGTCACTCAAACTCTGTTCTTCAGTTTCCTCATTTTTGAAGTGTGAATAACATAACGCTTACCTGAGGAGCTTTGTGAGTATTCGATGAGATGATGGCTGTAAGGTGCTTGGATGGTGCTGAAACACGGTAAGTGCCCGGTAGTTCTCAGGGGAAAACTTCCTGCCCATCCTCCATCACAAGACCGTGCTTTGAAAAACACATAAAGCAATACTCCCCCAAAGCTGGTCACTATCTATTAATGGGCTGTGAGATCAATTTAATGGGAGGTTAGAAGCATATCTACGTGTCTCTCTATTTTTATTTTAGGTCATGATATAAAATGTATTTCTAACTGTGGGTCATAGTCGGACAGTTTGAAAGGCACTGGACTAAAGTCCTCTACAAATAAAAACGAAATGGCACACCAAAGCCACATGTAGAGTGCTTGGTGCTACTTTAAGAACAATTTCATCTTCCGTCATCTCTGGACTTTGGTTTTCCATCGACACCACAATCCTGTCAATGTTTTCTTCATTTTTCTTGTGTCTGACATGTAACGTAGACCACTGTAGCTACAGTAGTTACTATAGAATTCCCTTCCATGGAGGCCTAAATTCTCTGTGCCTGCGATCAGGTCTAGTATGCATCTTTCTTCATCAGACGGAATGTTCTGAACACCTCAAGGAAAGAGGAGTTTCTCTTCTCATTCTGAAATCCCCTTCAGCAGGTAACTTTGTCTTGCCTTCTGCAGTGATTCTGTCACCCACATTGTAGCGGAAAACAACTCTGGCTCAGATGTCCTAGAGTGGCTGCAGGCACAGGATATAAAAGCCAGCTCACGGCTGGAACTCCTCGACATCTCCTGGCTGATAGAATCCATGGGAGCAGGGAAACCGGTGGAGACGACTGGAAAACACCAGCTTGTAAGTGCTATGGTTGATCTTCTTTGCCCTTTGCTTGATTTTTAGGAACATGGGCTACAGAATCAACAGACCTGAGCTTAAGCCAGGTGTTCTGTTTACTCCCTGTGTGACCTTGGGCAAGTCACTCAGCTTTTCTGAGCTGCAGTTTCCTCCCCTATGATATAAGAGAGCAATAGAAACTACCTCACAAGATGGTTAGAGAAGGAGAGTAACATATGTGTAAAGCATACCACAGATCTGACCTGATGTATACGAGGCACCTAATAAATGTAGCTATTTTTATAAACAACACTATGCACACATATTTCAAAATGTGGAAGCCTTGATGTTCAGGTAGCCAGAAAAGTAGAGGCTTTCTTACTATGATCATTCAACAAAAAACTAAAGAAAATTAAATTCTTAATTCCAAGTCCTTCACCATTAATGCTAGGACCCTCAGGAAGAAGGTTCAGTCCATGAGTATATAAGTTTATGAAAAAGGAAAACGGTACTTAATTGATGGCTCTTTTGCACGTTTATTTTTCTCATTGCAAACATAATACATGTTGGGGCGCCTGGGTGGCTCAGCTGGTTAAGCCTCCAACTCTTGATTTCAGCTCAGATCATGATCTCATAGTTTGCAGGATTAAGCCCCGTGTCAGGCTCTGTGCTGACCGTGTAGAGCTTGCTTGGGATTCTCTTCCTCCCTCTCTCTGCCCCTTCCCAGCTCGAAATAAATAAATAAACTTAAAAAAAAAATACATGTTAACTCTAGCAAATTCAAATATTAGAGGTGCATATAATATAAAATTTGACTCTCCTATAATTTTATCCTCACCAGGGACAATTGCCATCCAACTGCCTCCAATTTTTTTCCTCATAATATCTTTTATTATTCCTATTGATTGCTATTAAAAACTGATGCTTCTGCATGTGTTTAGGTGAGAAGAGACTGTTCAGCTAGCCCAAACCCAGAGCTCCAGAAGACTCCGCCACTGGTTGTAAAAAAGATCTCTCAGTACGCATGTCAGAGAAGAACCACTTTAAACAACTTTAACCACATCTTCACGGTAAGGGGCTTTATAGCAACCCCCAGAGCAAATGAAGGGCTTGCAGCGTCTCTCCATGGATCTGCAAATTAAATTATGCAATTTGCTGGAAATCTGGGAAGATTTTCCCCACACTCACTCACCGCCTCCCCCCCAGCCTGATCTTCAGTTCTTATTTCGGTCAAGAAAGGATCTACTTCTGTCGTAGACATGGACAAATACAACTGGAAATATATTTATATTCTTTAGAGATGGTAAATTACTATTTAATGAGAAATGTCACTTTGGGGGCACGACACTTGTCAAAGCCAAGTATTTGTAAAAACCAAATATGATAATTAGTCCCAAACATAGTGAGAGCAAGTCACAAAGACACAGCAATAATGCACAAACAGCCTCTGCCGTGTAACCAGACAACTGAGAGACGGCCCACCCGGATCCTCACCTCTCTGATCTCAACGAGCTTGGGCAAGTCCTTCCTCTCTCTGAGCCTGGGTTTCTCACCCATTCAACCAGAAGTGAGCTAGAGTGTCTCTAAAGCCCCACCCAGGCCTGAACTTTGGCAATTGTGTTTCGAACGACCCTAACAAGTCCACAGCTGCTCGTTCTCCAGCCTGGAGAAAACAGGTTGTTGAAACCTGTGGTAGGGTGTCAGATAGGAAACTTCTCATTTCTAGACTTCCAGCTCCACATGTGCAAGGAAGAACAGGAAACTGCAGTACTGGGCACAGAACCGTGATGCCACACAGCTGTAGCTACTTCCTCCTCTGCCAGGAATGCAAATGCGCCCTACCTTAAACACCCCACCTTGGGTCTGTGTCACTGTGATCACACCCGTTTGTTCGTTCACCAAGCCTATGTTAAGTGCTGACCGCGTTTTACATACGAGGCGAGAGACGAAGGTGCCCAGTGATCAAGGCAGAATCCTGGACACAAGCTGGTGGGGGAGCCTGCAAGGACACAGGGCAGGGGCACGCTGAGCGATGACTAGCAGGAGGCAGTGAGCATGAGATCAGGTGTTGGTTAAATCACTCCTGAATGTCTAATAGCAAACTCAAAGCTTCCTTCCAAAGCACTCTGTGACCCATCTTTTCAGTTCAGTGCCTCTCATAACAAGGGAGGGGTGCAAAGATATGGGAGACCTCATCCCACCCTTCAAGGAAACTGTCAGGAGGTTTCAGACACTCGAGAGGAGCAACGGGTGTTTGCAAGGGACTGCTAGCATGGGGCTAGGGACAGGCCGTGTTTCGCTCACCCGGTTTCGTTCTTCAGGATGCCTTCGAGGTGCTGGCTGAAAACTATGAGTTTAGAGAAAATGAAGTCTCCTGTCTGGCATTTATGAGAGCGGCTTCTGTGCTTAAATCTCTGCCATTCACAATCATTAGTATGAAGGACACAGAAGGGATTCCCTGCCTGGAGGACAAAGTGAAGTGTGTCATAGAGGTAAGGGTGGAATGTGATTTGTCCTACTTCCTAAAAGGAGGCAGGAGGGGGAAGGGACTGCAGTTAATATGCAGATACGGGGTAGATAGATAGATAGATAGATAGATATCATATATATCATGATAGACATCATGTGTATAAATATCATATATATATGGTATAAATATCATATATATGGTATAAATATCATACATATATATAGACAGACAGACAGACAGAGAGAAGGGGCAGGGAGACAGGGGGAGAGAGAATCTCAAGCAGGCTCCGCACTACCAGTGCAGAGCCTGATGTGGGCTCTGTCCCACAAACTGTGAGATCATGACCTGCGCCAAAATCAAGAGTCAGACACTTAACCGACTGAGCCACCCAGGCGCCCCTAACAGTTTTTTCAACTGTCCATGCAGGAAATTATTGAAGATGGAGAAAGTTCTGAAGTTAAAGCTGTGTTAAGTGATGAACGATATCAGTCCTTCAAAGTAAGTAATTTTACATGTATTTATTGAAAATGGTTTTTCAGGGGCGCCTGGGTGGCTCAGTCGGTTAAGCACCGACTTCGGCTCAGGTCATGATCTCACGGTTTGTGAGTTCGAGCCCCACGTCGGGCTCTGTGCTGACAGCTCAGGGCTTGGAGCCTGCTTCAGATTCTGTGTCTCCCTCTTTCTCTGCCCCTCCCTGTTCACACTCTGTCTCTCTGTCAAAAGTAAATAAACATTAAAAAAAAAATTTAAAAAAAAAGAAAATGGTTTTTCAGCTAATCCTATTACTTATTCTAATAAGTAATAGGTTTATGAGCTTGGGCTTACTTATTCTAATAAGTAGTAAGTTTATGAGCTTGGGCTGCCATAACAAAATGCCACAGACGGGGTGGGTTAAACAACAAATTCTTATTTTCTTACAGTTCTGGAGCCTGGAAGTCCGAGATCCGGGAGCTAGGATGGCCGGGTTGTGGTTAGGGCACTCCTCCCGGCGTGCAGATGGCCACCTTTTCAATGTGCCTTCACATGACACAGAGATAGAGACCAACTTCCGTGGTGCCTCTTCTTAGTGAGGCACAAAGCCCATCATGAGGGTCCTACAGTCATGACCTCATCTAAACTAATTTCCTCCAAAAGGCCACCACAATGGGGGCTAGGGTTTCAACGTATGAGTGGAAGGGGACACGATCAGTCCATGATAGTGGTTGAGGAAGCAGATGCCAAAATAAATATGGGTGCGCGAGCTTATTGCCATGCTACGGTGAGATACAAATTACCTTATCTTCTCGGATCTGTCAGGCATGGGCACAAGTATCATGGGGACATTGGGACCATGGGACAAAACAACCCTGCTCTTAAAGAGCAAACCTGTGTCGGAAGCTCCCCGCTGCGTCATTCTCTACTTTGAAGCAGGGCTTGGTACCTCCCAACGTTCCCTGCCTTGGAGTCGCAGGTCGCAGCGATTTCTGCCCATCCCTTTGGTTCTGGAGTGAGGCACGGACCGAAAAGGTGGTTGTGGGGAGGAGCCCAGGCTTGGAGTCCAGACAGCCTGGGTTGGAATCTGGGCTGTGCCATCTACCAGCCGAGTGATGGGGGAGAATCCACACCACCTACATGAGCATCCCTCTTAAAACTGCAGAGCATGAGTGTGCCTAAGGGACCCTTGGCCAAGGGGAGTGCCTGGTAGGGACAGCCGTTGTCACACATGGATGGCACAGGCCATCGGCGGTCAGATTACACGGAAGCTTACGCAGATGCCAGCCCCTGTAATACCACAGGTCAGGAAAGGACCCCCTGAAACAAAAAGCTCTGTAAAAAGTTACCATCACCCAACCACTTGTCACATTCAGGAGACACTGGTTCAGAAATTTGCTGACACTGTTTTCCTGATCCCTTGACCTTGAAAAGTGTCACTTCACTGTCATAATGATCATTTCAGAAACTAAAGGCATGTCTTTCCCCGTTGCAGCTCTTTACTTCTGTGTTTGGAGTGGGACTGAAGACATCCGAGAAATGGTTCAGGATGGGTTTCAGGACTCTGAGTACAATAAAGTCAGACACAACCCTGAAGTTCACGCAAATGCAGAAAGCAGGTAATTGTCCCTCCTGCGGATCTCCTGCTGCTGCCACGGGCTGTCCGGGCTGCGGTGGGGCTCCGAGGTGACTGAACTTCAACTCCAGTCTCGGCGAGCTGGGTGCCTTGTGTGTCCTCTTTGTTGTATTTGGGTTAAAAGCCAAGATTTGGGAATCAGACAGACCTGGATCCAAATCGTGGCTCCAACACTGTGAGGGCATGATCTCGAGCAAGCCTATTCAAGTCTTTGAGCTAAGTTCCTTCATCTCTAAAAGGGGGGTAACATCGGTCGTTAACGAGGAATAAATCAAATAATGCAGGCGAAGTCCTCAGCACCGCGTGTGGCATAGAGCAAAGGCACTCTGCGTGGTGGCTGTTGTCATTCCTGCATCCAGACGTCAAACCGGGTTGCGCTATTAATCCAGTTCTTACTGAACTGGCTCTAGACGATTGGGTGCTGGCTGTCTCCTGCGGTGAAAGGCATGGGTGAGGAGTCAAGGGCAGAAAATGGACATGAAGATCGAGGAGTGAAGAGCGTCTGAACGAAGCAGAGTCACCGCTGGCATAAATGTGGATCTGCTTTAGAAACTGAGAGATACCAGGAAATAGAAGGGAAAGTATGAAAATCCAGACACAGGGCCGACCTACCTGCTCACCACCCACCAGCCCGAGAAAAGAAGACTGTGGTGAGACAGGCCGCTGAAAGCCTGGTGGGACCTCCTACAGGTTGAAGGAAGGTGGTGGCTTGGACACCTCCATTTATGGGGAGCTCCGGTAAAAATCTCTTTTTAGTGAAGA
Organism: Paguma larvata; assembly: GCA_030068075.1. NCBI lineage: Eukaryota > Metazoa > Chordata > Mammalia > Carnivora > Viverridae > Paguma > Paguma larvata. The sequence continues at coordinate 45,858,327 of CM057837.1, read as the reverse complement.
AATGCCAGGAAAGGGTCAAAAATTGAACATGTTTTAAACATTTATTTTTAACATGCGATAGAAATACAATATAATTGGCATTCGAAAGAGCAAGACACACCCAGCGGTGTTGACTGCGGCCATCTTGTTTCACATTACATCCCCGGTACTTAATGATCTTGGACCTGGAAGCTGGTACCTTTTTCTGATCACCTTCTTCCAATTCCCCCTCCACCTGCACTGGCCTCTGATAACCACAGATCTGATTTCTCTGTATGAGTTTTTGTTTTTAGATGTCACCCACAGGTGAGGTCATATAGTATTTGTCTTTCTTGGACTTATTTCACTTAACATAATGCCCTCAGGGCCTATCTATGTTGTTGCAAATGGCGGAATTTCCTCATTTTAGTGGCTGAATAATACTCCTGTTTACAAGTAGACTCTCACACACACACACACATACCAACTTCTTTATCTACTGATGGCCATTTAGGTTGTTTCCATGTTTTGGCTACTGTGAATAATGCTGTTAGGAACATGGTAGTGTGTATATTCCTTTGATGGTGTTTTCATTTCCTTCAAGTATATTCCCAGAAGCAGGATTGCTGGATCACATAGTAGTTCTATTTTTAATTTTTGGAGGAAGCTCCCTCCATGGGTCTGTGGGAATAACCAAGTCATTATAACAAGTAGGTCTGTGCGTCCATCCTAAATCTTTAGACATTATCTTTAAATAATTACAGGGCACAGTTTATTGATTAAGGAATCTGGTTCTTCAGTAAGAAGCCATATTTGAACAGCTTGGTTTCTGTTCGAATATGAAATACAGTCTCTTTCTTAGTCAGGAAACCGTAAGACTCTTACAAGCCAGAAAGGGAAGAGTCATCATTACCATGAAAACTCCACAGCCAAGAGAACAGAGATCTCCACTCGTCTCCGTGGAAACAGTTTGTTGATGTCTGTGGTCACGTTGACTCTATTTGGGGGTAGAATCCTCCCCCCCACAGAGGGCTGGTCATTTCACGTTGTCACTCTTTCCATTAACCTGTCCAATGGCCCCTCAGGATTCCTCTATTATGAAGACCTCGTCAGCTGTGTGACCAGGGCAGAAGCAGAGGCCGTCGATGTGCTGGTTAAAGAGGCCGTCTGGGCGTTTCTGCCTGATGCCTTTGTCACCATGACAGGAGGATTCCGGAGGTAGATAACGAGGACTGCTTTTGCCTCCCCTGCTCTAACACCTTCAGGCTCCCCACGGTCAGAAGTGCAGGCTTGTAAGCATGGCACAAAGGCCTTCGGTGATCTGGTGCTGCCTCTCTCTGTGGCCTCATGTCCTATAGGTCATGGTTCCACTCCAGCACCCCCAAATGGCTTGTGTTTCTCCGCACACACGGAGCGACTTCGTGCTTCTGTGACTTCCGTCAGACTCTTCTGTGTTTGGACTGGCTTTCCTCAAATTATCACCTGGCTGACTTTTCCTCATCTTTTAAGACTCAGCTCAGGTGCCAAGCTCAGCCAGGCACCCCTCCTCACTGCTGCCTGTCAAGTGATTTGTTTGTATATGTGCTTTCCTCCCACAGTTTGTAGAAATCAGTGCTCCATGAGAACCCAGTGCCTGGCACAAAATAGGTGCTCAAGAAATACTGGCTGAGTCAGTGAAGGAATGAATGAATGAATGAACTCTTCACAGAGATGTGTGCAGTTGTTGGATGCTGAGGCCTCCTTTTCGGAAAGAAATTCCTTCCTTCCCACCTCCTCCTCCAGCTCTCCCTCTGGCCCTCTTACCCGTTAGTTGGCCACCCTGGCAAGCCGAGTTTGAAGCGAGGGAGCAAGTGGGAAAGGGAATCAAATCTAAGAAAATGCCTTCAGTCAATGCTATGATCCTGAGAGCCGTCTCTCGCACCGTGTGCATACAGTTCTCGGTTTGCTGGTCGCCATGTTTGGTCTGTGTGTATGTGTGGGGGTGGGGGTGCACATGTGAGCGTGCAGAAGAAATGGCTTCCTGGGTTATTTTTTACCCACACACAATCATATGCAGATTATGTGTGATGTTTTTCTATGTCATAAATTTATCTTGCAAGGAGTTATACAATCAAGGATATTTTGTTTTAAAAAAAAGTCGTGAGGGGCGCCTGGGTGGCTCAGTCAGTTAAGCGTCAGACTTCAGCTCAGGTCATGATCTTGGTTGGTGGGTTCGAGCCCCGCACCAGGCTCTGTGCTGACAGCTCAGAGCCTAGAGCCTGGAGCCTGCTTCGGATTCTGTCTCCCTCTCTCTCTGCCCCTACCCCGCTTGTGCTCTCTCAGGATTAAATAAACATTAAAAACAATTTTTTTTTAATGTCGTGAGCACTTTGTGTTGCAAACCTTGAGCATAGGGCATAGAAACAAAGGTGACTTTTAAAAATCGAGAGCTAAAAATCTAATTCATTTCCATTTTATACTTTTTTTTTTTTTTTTTTGGTCAGGGGTAAGAAGATCGGACATGATGTAGATTTTTTAATCACCAGCCCTGGATCAACGGACGAAGAAGAGGAACAACTTTTACCCAAAGTGATAAACTTATGGCAAAGGAAGGTAAGAGCATCACAAGTAGATGTTTGTACACTCCAGCATTACATTAATATCACTGAATTTTGCACACTATCTACCTCGTCTTCGTGTCTTGACCATCGATTTGATTCTCAGCGATTTGCAACAGCTCACACAATGCCACATAACGCACAATGAGACTTACCCGCCTGGGGTCCCAGAGTCCGTGTTGTGAAGCCCTATCTTGTTTATACGCACAGGTCCTGTGTCCAAAGGGGCCGAGGGCCGCGCGTCTCTGTGTCAGACCGGAGGAAGCCTTACGGCCCCTACGCGAATGGGGCGCATGCGCCGTACAGACCTGGGAGGGTGGGGCGGGACCTCCGGGGACTGGGATGCAATCAGCCAGGAGACGTCGCTGCTGCGTTGAACGCTCTGCGGGTCAACAACCACCTTGACTTTGTGCTGAGATGGGAAGAAGGAAACCAAAGAGGACCAGCTGGGCTCAGAAGCCCCCACCCGCTGTGGGGATCAGACTTGCCCCGGGCCACCTATTGTCCAGCGGAGGAAGGAAGGATGGCCAGAAGCCAGAGCCGCCTGCAGGGCCCTGATCCGCGCCCCACTCCAGGGAGACCTCCACTTCCCAAAGGGCCCAGAGGGCCCCACCCCAGGGACCCGTAGACCTGGCAGGCCGAAGATGCTGGGGCTAGTGTTTTTCCGGCTCGGCCTCATCCTTCCTGAGTGATCTTGCCTCTGCTGGGTGTGGGCCAACCTCCCTGAGATGCCAGAGAGAGAAACCTCAGATAAAGTGAAAATAAGAGCGAGAAACACACGACCCTGGAGCCGGGAGCACCAGAGGTGAGGACCCAACACTGAACCAGATCCAAATTCACAGGTGAGGCCACACCAAGCCCCCTCTGTCCTTCTCAGGGGAGTGGACTCCAGGGCTGCCAGGGACCCTGGGAGTGAACCTCATTGGCCAAGCCAGGAGAAGGCCGGAGGAGGAGGAGTCAGCCCCACCGACACAGGCCCCTCTGCTCGGCTGGAGCAGGAAAGGTGGACATTTCTCATGGATACACAGCACAATTCATGAGCCTGCCGGCCAAGGCCTGGGTGGGGACCGCCAGACCTGGGACCCCCGTGTGGGTGGGCCTATTTGATGTTGGTGTTGCTCTGAGACTGTTCCAGACCAAGATGGAGATAGAGGTGTGGGGACAGGGAGACAAGGAGCCGCTTTGCTTTTCGTCTTTCCTCGGTTTGAGGCAACCGGACCTCTGGCCTCCAAGCAAAGAGGTGGCACGCACGGGTGAGGCCGACATTAAGCCCGTGGGTTTTATTTGGGACTTTCAAAGCACGACCCCGCAGCTTACCGGCTGCATGACCTGGGCCGCTTTGCTTGATGTTTCCTCATCTAGAAAACAGGGGCGGCAAGGCTCTCTCCTTCCTTAAGGGAGAGGATTAACCGAGAGAATTAGATAAAGCACTTGATGCCGTGCCCGGTAATGGATATGCTAATGACCAGTGGCCGTCGGCGTGATCGCTCCTGCAGAAGTCCTTACTGAGCTCTGCCAGAGAGCCGGGCCCCGTGCCAGAGGAGGGCACCCAGGAGCCAGGAGGCGCACCTGCTCCTCTGCGGACAAACAGGACCTCGGGAAGGAGACACTGAGTGGCAGTGAGTGTCCCATCCCTGCAGCCCCGGACCTGCCCCCACCACCTTGGCCGTGAAGTCCTGGTGGGCAACTTCCATTTCTACCTCCCTCCTCGGCCTGGACGTTCTTACCAGAACCCGCGTTGTCCAGGTCATACAGATGACACCCCCCTCGGGCACAGGCATGAGCAACTCACACGGCACGCACGTGTTACGTGGGCACGACGGACAGACAGTAGGCGTCGGTTTGAGCTGCCCGTCCAGTGAACTAAATGTGAGCCTTGGAGAAGACCCCTTGGTCGGTGGGAAGACAAGGAGAAAAAGGAGCTTGGAAATACTGATCTTTGGCCGAGGTCCCCATCCCGAAGACTCCTTCAGCCTGAATTCTTCCTGGCCACCACAGCTCAACCCAGAGAGGGGAGGGTTCACCGGGGTGGCATTCACCCCTGGTGGGCAGGACCTTGGTGAGGGCTGTTCACTGTTCGCTGGGCTATATCCTCCGTTCCCGGAAGGCTGACAGACCGAAAGAATGATTACTTTAAGTAAAGACCGTGTTCACTCCCACTGCGAAACAGACTTGACTTTGAATAGGGGATGCAGAGTCTTCTGAGAAGGGGTTGGAGGGAATTGAAACAGAGGCGTGGATGGATCCGGGCTGTCAGAAAGGGGGAGGGCCTCACCCTCCAGCCTTGCAACCCACCCTGCTCTGTTGGGGGAGCCTGATACTAAACGTGGGGTGATGGTGCCTCCTTCTTTGTGAGAGGCAAGGCTGAGGGCTAAGCACTTCTCTCCCAGCCTGTGTCATAGGGCCCGGTGTTCAGTCCCCTGGGGGAGGGAGGGAGGAAGGAGCAGGGAAAGGTCTCCCTCCTTCTCAAGAGGAGTCCCTTAGTTTCCAGTAGGAAGAAAAGAACATGCTGATAGGAAATTTAGTCACCTTGTGGTTATTGATGGCAGAGCCCAAAACTTCGAAGGAGTTTTCAAAGAACAGAGAAGTCACTCAAGAGGAAATGGGGGGCAACAAGGAAGGAAACGGTAGAGAATAGAGATGCCCCACAAACAGCCCAGACCAGACGGCAGGGTTGTGCGGATTGTGTGTGTGATTGACAACTGTGCCCTGCTGCAGACGAAAGTGTCTGGATGTGCAGACAGGAGCTTTTTATTCAAGGCATGCATTCCCAAACACCTTGCAAAATTCAAAGCAAACCCCTACAAAGGATGGCCCATTATCTATGACCAGCCGATGTCACCACCGTGTGGCGATAGTGTAAACACAGCCTATGATTATTAGGAAGATGCCTTTGCGAATTTTGGGGAGAGGCAGATATTATTGCAAACTTAACTTCAGAGAAAGACTTGCTAATATTTTAATAGCTCACTTTGCAAATGTGCATAATTGAAGTTTACAAGAAAGGCTGCTACCCTGTACTCGTTTTTGTAAGTTTCATTAAAAAGCAGAGCTGTGTTTCCTTGAGCTGGTTATGAGATTATTCTATAGCAACATTTGGCGTCTCCCCCAAAGGGTCTTCCGGACATCAGTGCTCCCCTCCCCTCCTTCAAATGGTGTGTGTTTTTCCTGATACCTTTTCCGCAGGAGGCGCTGAAAGGCTAGAGCTCCCTCTTTTGAGATCAGCAGAAGGAAAAGTATCCCCTATAAATCTGGTTGAACTGAACAATGTCTCCCGGAGGGCTACAGAAGAAATGCAAAGCTTTCCTAACAACAAAATCAACTGAACCAGTGTGGTGCTCAAAGTGAGGTCCGTGGACCGGCAGCGTCAGCGTCTCCTGGGAGCTCCCCACCCTTCCTCCCTCCACTGAATCCCTCTGGGGAGAGGCTCCCACACACGGTGCTGTGATAAACTTTCCCAATGCTTCTGATGATAAACTTGGGGAAGGTCTGACCTGAGGAATGCATGATAATCACGTACCCTCAGAGCTACGATGGACTTATCGTGAGGTTATTTGCTTCGTTGGTTGGTCTAGATTTAGCGGTTGATTCCACGTTTCCGCCGCTCTCTGCCCCACGTCTGCCCTGTGCTGTGAGGAGTTCCCACGGAGCAGACGAACTGGAGGACCGCTGAGCACGCCTTGGAATCGCTTCTTATCGTTTTGACTCAGCAACGCTGGGGGAGATGTGTGTCACTAACTTTATCCCAGTCTCCGGGGCAGACAGAGTGACAATCTTAAAATGCAACCTAGAAGTAGTGAGTCGTCCTGCCCAAAAGTGAGGCGGAGCCTCCGGTCACAACCCTTCCGGGCCACGTAAACCGGGCCATCCATATAGTATAGAGCGACTCGGACTCAGAGGAACTGCGTAACGACAGCAGGGCTTTTGTTCATGATTGGTCCGTTCTCAAAGTGGTGAGGCGAGATTCTGAGCCCTGACTTGTGATTCAGAAGTAAGGAGAGGGATTCTCAGGCAGCTTTGCCACGAAGCGGCCTCGGCCTCTCTAATCGCTAAGTTCCTCTGCTAAGTAGGACGTAGGACGATCCGCCCCCTTCCCGGCTTCCTCTCCCAGGGTCACCAGGTGGGCTGGCACGGCAAGGGCACGCCCTGCCCACGTTCTGTTCAAATCTGCAAAGCTTCTGCTAAGCGCATTCGTCAACAGCCCAGGATCCGACTACAGACCCTGTGCACGAGGGGTGCTTCCTGATGTCTTTCTGTTTCCTTCCAGGGATTGCTTTTATACTACGACCTTGTGGAGTCGACGTTTGAAAAGTTGAAGTTGCCTAGCCGGAATGTGGATGCTTTAGATCATTTTCAGAAATGCTTTCTGATCTTCAAACTGCACCGTCAGAGGGTGGACAGCGGCGGCTGCAGCCCGCAGGAAGGGAAGCCTTGGAAGGCCATCCGGGTGGACCTGGTCATGTGCCCCTATGAGCGTCGCGCCTTCGCCCTGCTGGGCTGGACCGGCTCCCGGGTGAGCACTACACACCCAAAAGAAGTAGGCCAGGTTCCCCCAGGAGACAGACGATGGCAGTGGGAGCAGGGAGACAGGGAGGGGTGCCCAGAAACCTCCAAAGCGGGGCATTCTACCCGCATGCGGTCCAGTGAGACGGATTAATGTAGAACAGTTATTCTCGGTGTGGTGCCAGGCTGGCAGCATCGGATCGCTGGCGGGGGGGGGGGGGGGGGGGGGGGGGGGAGGGGTCAGAAATGTAAATTCTTCACCCACCACCCCCAAGACCTCCTGAATCAGAAACTCTGGGGGTGGAGCCCAGCAATCTGCATTTGAAAGAAGTCCGGCAGGTATGGGATGTAGCTGGAGAGGGAGGACCGCTGAAGCAGAGAAAGCGGCTAGGTGGCTGAGGACACAGGTTTGGCTTTCCCCAGACCTGTCATGAGCACCTGCGCTGCCTTCTCACCAGCTGGGTGATCCCTATGTCCTTGAAGCCGTAGCTTTCCCACCAGGGAAGTGAGGGCAAGGACCTCAAGTCACCTCCTTGGGCTGCAGGGATGGGTGAGATGAAGCTGGCAAAGCCCCCAGCGCCACACCGGGCACGTGATCGGTGCTCATTAGCATGAGCTTCCCCCTCTGATGTAAGCACTGCCCGCTTTCCTCAGTGTCCCCAGGGAGCTAGCTAGCTGTTACTTGAGTCTTTAGAGGATTTTATATGGATGAATGACATAACACGGATTAATTGTCCCCAACCTCGAGTTAAATGTCTGGTGTCTTTGCTTGAGGTTGCAATTATTTCAGCAGAGGGAGGGTCTTGGCCCTAGAACTCCTCACCCTCATCAACAACGGTGGCGGACATTTTTCATTCATCGAAGTTGGAAAACCTGATAAAATAATAGATCATAAAGGCAGCTTGTTTGACAGACATGAATCTTTGGGAGCCCAGAGTCTGTTGAGGCAGGGGAGAGGCCCAAAAACAAGTCCAAAGTTAGATGAGGTCAGGCCAGGTAGGCAGCACTGGCAGAAGCGGTTGCCTGTCGTCCATTTTGTTTGAAGACAGCCATGTTTTCAGCCCATTTTAGTCTCTTCTGTCAGAGTTCTTGGACGTGACTGCTGTTGGTGCCGCAGGCACAGATAGAACACTAAGCATTTTGCTGGGTGACTTTAAATCATTCAACCTCTTTGAGACCCCCATTGCCCCGTCTCTATTGCGGTAATAGTGGTGCCCACCTCTCATTGTTGCCGTTTGGGTTAAATGAGAGGCTCGTGTGTTCAGAGGTGGCACGTGCCCAGCAAACGGCGCCTACTTGGGTTATTATCTTTAGGCCCTACTTATGCGACCACTGGATGTGGTGTGTTTTGTCTCCAGGTGGATACCTGTTGGTGGGCAGCCAGAATTAGGTTTAGTCCAAAATCCTATAGGTGAGAAATCCAACTTCACCTTTTTACCCAAAGATTTCAGGGCCTGGGAAGTGTTCTCAGGACAATTCAAGTCATCTGTGAATCTCACCTCAATTTGGGGCCGACGAATGTGAATGGTGCCCTCTAGAGTTCTGTAGTGCACAACTTGGACAACTGTATGCAGCAGCCCTTGGCCAACCTCTGAGGTCTATTGTGACTAGTGATACAGTCAAACCGTAGTACCAAGGCCCCTGCTCAATGTTCGGCTTCCTTCATCTGAAACATAAGGCGTCGTCCTTGCTCTATTTCATAGGGTCATTGTGAGAAACTAAAGAGATTTTAAAGCAGAAGGGGGAACCGTCTTGGGTAAAGTGCCTGAGCTTCGGGAGTCAGGAGTCTGGGGCCCAGCTGTGTTACAGGTTGTGTGGCCTCCGATAAATGACTTAGGCTCTCTGGGCATCCTTCCTTAATCCGAAAAATGGATGAATCACAGCCTTACCTCATAGGGTTGTAATAAGCATTAAATGAGACAATGCCTTCATCTCAGCACAGTTTTGAGTCCAACTGCATACTTAAAACTGTTCTCTCGGAGGGGCGCCTGGGTGGCGCAGTTGGTTAAGCATTCAACTTTGGCTCAGGTCATGATCTCAAGTTTGTGGGTTTGAGCCATGCATCGGGCTCTGTGCTGACAGCTCAGAGCCTGGAGCCTGCTTCGGAGTCTCTCTCTCTCTCTCTCTCTCTCTCTCTCTCTGCCACTCCTCCACTCATGCTCTGTCTCTCTCAAAAATAAACAAATATTTAAAAATTTTTTTTAAATTAAAAAAATAAAACATTTAAAAAGTCTATGAAAAACGCCTGTTCCCTTCAAGGTAAAGAGTCTTTTAGACTCTTCTAGAAGCTGTTAAATATTAGTGGTAACCGAGCAGATCAGAAAATGAACATAAAGCAAGAAGTGAGCCCAGTGCCTGGCAGAAGGTGAGCTTTCTGTAAATATTAGGAAGGATGTCATTGCCTGTTCCTGGCCTCGCCTGGTACAGTTGAGCCATCCCCTTATCACCGAGGTCAGATCGGGTCCCTCCCCCGCTCAGAACCTTGTAGAGACTCCCCCATTTAACTCAGAGTAAACGTCGAAGGTCCTACAGTGGCTCGTGAGACCTCGCATGATCTTCCCACCCCCTTATCCCTCTGAACTCCTCTCCTGCTGCTGTCTCCCTGGCTCGCTCCACACAGCTCAGGCTGTGTTCTAGCTGTTTGTCTGCCTGGACGGCTCTCCTCCCAGAGTCCACTTGGCTCCAATTCCTTGCTCAAATCCCCACCTTCTCAGTGAGGCCTGCTCTGTACACAGCAGTTACCTTTCAACCTATCATATGATTTATTTATTCCGTTATTGTGTCTTGTCTGGGTCTCTGGCTCAAATGCAAGCCCCACCAGGGCAGACATGTTCACCGTTGTATTCCAAGCACACGGGACACACCTGGCACACAGTAGGTGCTTGATAAATACTCGTTGAGTAAATATTGGTACTCTCCAAATAAAAGACATCAAATATCATTTCTTGCAGTCTAGGGGGAAACGTTCCGAGGTTTTAGCAGAGGAGTCCAGGAATATATACATAGAACTGGGGAGACAAGGGCAGTCTCTCACTGTCCCCCTTATCCGCATCCTCTCCAGCCTTTCCCAACACTGTGTGAGCAGCCAGTGCTGGGCAGTGGGGCGGGGAGAGAGCGGCCCAGGGCTGGGAGGAGGCACAGTGCCCAGCAACACTCCCATGTTTTCACAGTCCAGCAGCTACTGCACCCAGAATCGGCTACACCCCGATTTTCCCACATCCCTGGCTCCCCCTCTGCCACATTAATAAACCACTTCTGTTTGGAGAGTCTGTTTTCTTACATACTGGCAGTGGTGGGGAAGGGGTCCCAGCCTCAGCTGGCTTCCCTGAACTAGGAAACGGCTCCTCGCCGCTAGAGGGCGCTATTATCCCATGCTTTCCTCCGAATCTCACAAGGAAAGATCAACATTTTTAACCTTAACCTCAACAGCAGCTTTGCTCTCTGTCCTCTATCTTAGCCTTCAGTTTTCACTCCCTGCAGCTTCAGAGCCCACCCTCAATCATAGGAAATGCTATTCCGGGACAGGTGGCTCAAACCATCAGGTCAGAATCTCATCCACAGGCTGTTAGAGCCAGAAGGGACCTGACTTACGGACTTTCTTCATCCTCCTGTCTGACCAGTCAAGATTCAGAGAAGCTGGGCTTCTTGCCAAGAGAGGCACAGCCAAATAGGGACAAATCCAGGCTGGCATTTGGGTCTCTTGACTCCTCATCCTCTATTACCATAATGCTATTCCAAATAAAAACACAACTATTATTTATCCAGTCTTTGCTTGGGATGGGGTATTATCCTGGACACAATCCTCACAGGATTTACTTATTCACTCAGCAAACACTTGCTGTCCATCTTCTGTGTGCCAGGCACTATTAGAGAAGGGAATACGGTTACGAACAAAGCCAGTCGGGCTACTGTTTTCAAGGAGCTTACGTTCTAGTGTGCCGTCACAGAGCTTTGCCCTCGGAGGGAAAATTGCTTTCAGAATGTTCACTGGAGATAAATGGGTGTTTCATTATAGGGATTTAGATATCTCTAAACACATAATACTGAAGGCATTCTAGACTTAATAGTAATTTATTTTAATTGTATCTCGTCCAGCACTTTGAGAGAGACCTCCGGCGATATGCCACGCATGAGCGGAAGATGATCTTGGATAACCATGCCTTATACGACAAGACCAAGGTAGAGTGGTCTCCCCAGGATGGGCTGCTTGGACCCTCATCCCTATGGCTGGCTCCCTGAGCACTTTCCCTGAACCGATGTTTGCCCTGAGTGTCCTATTCCCAAGCTCACAGTTGAGGGCAGCTGGAGAGATCCTGATGGGGGCACAGTCCCCACCTCGCCACGAATATACCTCAAGGCCTTTGAGCTCAAAGATGATGAGCTTGTTGGGTCCTTAGAACCAGTCCGGCAGTGAACATTAATTGTGTTTGATAGATCTTTGGTATTTGCATCAATGAACAGCTCCAAAGAAAACCAAGGTATCCCCCAAATCACAAATGCCACTCAAGTACCCCTTAAATGCAGTGTGCAGTAGCATTTTGAGTGACTACTTAGGTCAGTAAGGGGAGCATTCTGCAAGAGGGAGAGCCACGGAGCTGCCCTGACATGGAGACGAGCACTCGGTGAGGCTCCCTCGCCAGCTATGTAACTCACTTGGTGCGCCAGCCTTGCACTGGCCAGGATCCAAATTCATGCATTGGCAAAATGATAAATTACTGCAAGAATTATGAAGAGTTAAATATTCATCTGTTAAATCTACCTGCCAAGGTCTACTGTTCTTACAGTGGCCAAGGACACTAAACTAAACTCTGGGGGGAAATAAGACACAAAATAACTAGAAGTTATCTTTACCCTCTAGGAGCTCACAGGCTAAATGAACTGTATTTAGTTAGAGCTGTCCCAGTTACAAGTGTCAGAACCCCAGTCCAAGGTGGCCCAGCAAAACAAACTATACTTAGCTTATCTACTACAGCATATGGGGGTGGTACTCACTTCAGGTATGTCTGTGTCCAGGTGCAGTTGCAGGTTTTCTTCAGTGTTGGTTTCGATCTCAGGCAAGGTTTTTCCATGATTCCCATCCTTCCAACTTAACAGAGAAGAGCCTCTTTCCTAACAGTTCCGGCAAGAGTCCTAGTTGATGTTCATTGGCCAGGCCTGGGTCGTGTGCCCACCCTTAACCCTTTACCGTGGCTCTGATTGGCCAGGCTTTGATCGTGTGGCCCTCCTTGGAGATAGAATTAGCCCCACCTGGTCCTCAGGGACTGAGAGTAGGGAAGGGTGGTTTCTCATGGAAAAATCAAGGTGCCGCTGTCCGATGAAAGGGCCACAGATGGTGGCAGGAAAGCCTCAGGTGTCAAGCATGTACGTGGAGGCAGACTCACATAACATGGTGTAGGAATACTTGCAAATTAACACATATAAAATAGTTTAACATAACTGAGTGGATCTTCAATGTCCAACACTGTGCTATAGGCGAGAAGGGATGAGGGAGAAGTGGTGCTTGGTCTAAAAGAGATGATGAGGCGGGAGCCTGGGCAGGGATGGGGAGGCAGGCAGGTGAGGAAGGCCAGAAGGAGAACCGAACATATACAAGTATCCTATAACTGGGGCGCCTGGGTGGCTCAGTCGGTTAAGCGACTGACTTTGGCTCAGGTCACGATCTCGCAGTCTGTGAGTTCGAGCTCCACATCGGGCTCCATGCTGACGGCTCAGAGCCTAGAGCCTCCTTCAGATTCTATGTCTCCCTCTCTCTCTGCTCCCTTCCCTGCTTGCACTGTCTTTCAAATATAAATAAACATTAAAAATAATAATAAAAGTATCCTATAATTGCCTCTCCTCTTGCCTGGAGCAGGAGTACATAACTCTGGCTGCATGTGAGACTTCACAGAGCCTGTACATAGACTGGTGATGGGACATCTCCTGAGACTCTGATTTCATTCAATTCGGGTGTAGCTCAGGATTCTGTATTTTTTTTTTTTTTTAAGTTCCTTTAGGTCATTCTAATGAACAACTGTGGTTAAGAGCTACAAACCCATTGGAAAAATACCAAATGCCTTTAGCTAAATATGTAAGGCTGTCATAATTTTACCTTAATTTATAAAATACCATATTTTGGGGTGGGAAAATATTAAAATTACAGAAGTCAGTTAATATTTTTTTTAAAAAGTCCATTAAGATGACTTTTTATACTCAGAAGCAGGGAATTAATTATGTTTTGGTAATAATCCATCCTGCCAAGACAACTTACAAAGTAAAAACTTTCACTATGTCAGCATCGAGATGTTTAAAAATATCTGAATGCATGTATTTCTTTTTATGCTTTCAGAAAATATTTCTCAAAGCAGAAAGCGAAGAAGAAATTTTTGCACATCTGGGATTGGATTACATTGAACCATGGGAAAGAAATGCTTAGAAAAAGTCGTCAACTTTTTTTCAGTTTTTTTTTTCCAGGTTCAATTAATTATGCTTCGTATCATAGTAAAAATGCCTTAGAAAAGATGAGATCCTTTAAGCCTTATTGAAATGCAGATTGCTTTTAGAAATAGTTTTGGCGACACGATAAGGCACCACCACCTGGTAATGGGTTTTGCTCTAATAGGCCATTTGTATGACTGTTGCTTAGACTTCACAATGTATTTTTCCATAGAAACGTTGTCGTAATTGGTGGCTCGTTTCCAAGGGAGCTCGTCAAAGCCCACTTTGCCCATAGTGTAGCTGAAATACTATATATTGTCAATAAAAATAGGAGGAAACAAGACGGTGGCGTCTTCTTTTGCACTCAAATACTGTAAAATATTCTAAACAAAAATGTGACAAAATGAAGGAATGAAGAGTTTAAGATTTATCTTGAGGAGAGAAACAGTTTTGACTGGATGATCAGAAATTCTGGAGGGAGTTCTGGGTCCCTTCTGGAGGAGGGGGGACTAACTCTTGACCCACTTTGCTCAAGCCATTGTCTGCTCCTTTTCTCACCGGAGCTGCTTCCCTGGGCACCCAGCTATCTCTGAGTCTCTCTCTGGATCTTAGTGGCCCTTTTCCTCTCAGGGAGACACTCTCTCTTGGTCTTTTCATTTTGGGGCATGCCCCGGGTGAGGGAGGCGGCTTTGAAAGCACATGTTGGCATTGGTAGTAACTGGGTTTGTAGAACCTGTTCTCAGCGATTTGAAGAAGAGGGTCGTGTTTCTGAGCAATCAGACACCCTTGGGTGAGGAAGAAATGTCTCCACAACATGTCAAAGTGGAGCTGGTAGATGGGTCCTGAGATGCCGCGGACCCGGACTCTCCCATCAGAAGATCCAGCCTGCTCTCCGGCAATGACCCTGCATGGCGGAGCCTGAACTCCTGGGAGCCCCATCACAGGAGCAACGGTGAAGGCCTGGCCCGAGCCAGCTGATGTGTCTGCAGGCTTTCCTCAGATGGCAAGAAAATTACGACTTAGCCTACCCCTTCGGTCCTGTGTTCATCCACTCAGAGTCCTCTTGGCCTCTCTTCCTGCCAGTGAGTTTTTCCCACGAAAGTCCAAAGACGTGGGCCTTTCTCTCCAATCTCACAAAATAGATATAGCCCTCATTTCTAATAATCTCTTGGAATAACCTTTGCCTTCATGCCACCCTGTTTACCCTCTACACACACACACACACACACACACACACACACACACACACACACAGCCCACTGCAGAATTGCCTTCCTTAAATACTCTTTGAGCACAGACGCAAATGGGAGCAGTGAATGATTCGGCTATGTGCTACCCCTGTAGTCAGCGGACATGGGGCTCCACAGGACTTCTACCTTGAGACATTCAGAAATGAGAAATTGCTTCCCCTCATAATCCTCTTTAAGTTTTATTTATATCCCAACTTGCACCATGCTGGCCTTGGCCAACCTTCCCACGGAATCCAGGTCTGAAGGTTTTTTTTGTTTTGTTTTGTTTTGTTTTTTGAGCAAAGAGATGTGGAAAAAGATGATAAGGCAAAACACTCAGAAATCAAGTCCCTTTTCCAAATCATAAAGAAAACAAAGCACAGGTCAAGAATAGGATCAAAGGGTTCCTCTGGACCTCACTTGGTGCTTCACTGCTCATTAAACAACAAGATCTGAGTGTGAGAATGAATCTTTAACTCTGTCACCTACAGAGACAAACCAACCCAAAAGTTTTCCAGATCTACGTGTGAAGTTTAGATTCGTTAAGAAGCAGTTTGACATCTTTCCTCCTTCTGAGCAAAAATCCATGGGTCCTGCTCTGCTCCAGCTCTGTGTCTGCTCCCCGACTGAACTGCATCATTCCAGACTCAGTCTGGGCACAAGCCACCACAATCCCCTTCTTCTCTCCGTTTCGACAGTAGGACGGTACGTGTCATGCGTGGGCTCCTCGCTTCCTGCCACGGTCCTCACATATATGTGGGCTTCTTCTGCTCCCGTAATATTCTTCTCATGTGCCGATGACCTCCTAGGATTCTTGAGAAAACAAACAGGTTTTTCAAAAATAGAGCAAAGACCTCTGCTTCTGGTCAAACTGTAGTGATAGCAACCAGATTTACCTTCCCACCGGAAACAACCAACAGTCCGAAAAAACATTTAAAACAATAGTTTGCAAGACACTGGACACCAGGCAGGAAAGGATGTGAACCTTGAGAGACAGAAAACAAACGAGGAGAGGCCTATAACTGCCAAGTTCAGTGCCTTGGCAGGTTTTTTCTGGCCACTCAACTCTCTTTTGTTTAATGTTAGCATGGTATTTCTTCTTCATTCCTTTTACCTTTCATTTATTAGTGTTCTTTATCTTTAAAGTGAATTTTTGCAGACAGTATATAGTTGGATCCTATTTTTATATCCAATCTGATGTAAATTTTGATTTTTATATCTCTGTCTTTTAACTGGGATATTTAGACCATTTACATTTTAAAAAATATTTTGCATATCTTTTTTTTTTTTTCTTTGAGAGAGAGAGCAAGAGAGCAAGAGAGACTGAAAGCAGGAGAGAGGGGGAAAGGGGACGAGGAGAGAGAGAATCTCAAGCAGGCTCCATGCTCGGTGCAGAGCCCGATGCAGGGCTTGATCCCAGGACCCTGGGATCATGACCTGAGCCAAAATCAAGAGTCATCCAGGCGCCCCTAGACCATTTACATTTAATGAAGTCACTGATGTGGTTGAGTTTAAATGTATCATCTTCCTATTTCTTTTCTCTTTGTTTTGTCTGTTCATTGCTACTTTAAATTTTTTTTCTGCTTTCTTCCATATAGATTTTAGAAGCCTCTTAGTGAGTTCCATGAAAAAAATCTGTTGGGATTTATACTGGAATCTATATTTATCATATAGATTGAGTTGAGGTTATTTGACATCTTTAGCTCTTGAGTCTTCCTATCTAGAAGCTCGATGTAACTCCCATTATTTAGGCCCTATTTAATATCTTTTCATGAAGTTTTGTTATTCTCCATAAAGGAGTTACAGTTTTTGCTAGATTTATTCCTTAGCATTCTACATATTTTTAATACCACTACAAAATGGAATTTTAAAACATTCCTTTCTAATGGATTGCTAATGATTTTTAGAAATGCAAATTACTTTCATATATTGATTTCGTATCCAGGTAACTTGTAAAGTTTTTCCTTAATTCTAATAATTTATCCGTAGATAATTTGGCTTTTCTATGTAGATAATCCCATCTGGAAATAATGACATTCTGTTTCTTCTTTTCCAGTCTTCTACTTTCTACTTCTTTTTCTCCTTTATTCTTTTTCTTTTTTAATCTTTATTGAGGTATAATTGACAAACAAAATTATAAGATGTTTAAGGAGTATGATGTAATTATTCAGTATATGTATACATTGTGAAAGAATTCCCCCCATCAAGTTAATTTCTACGTCTTTTTCTTACCTACCACATTGACCAGGACCTAAAGTACAGTATTGAACAGAATTCAATATTGAATAGAGCATCCTTGTCTTGTTTCCAATCTTAAAGAGAATTCATTCACATTTTACCTTTAGATGTGATGTTTGCTGTACGTTTGTAAAATGATGTCTTCTTACAGGTTAAGGAAGTTCCTATTCTATTTTCAATTCATTAAGAGTTCACATCACAAATGGCTGTTATATTTTCTTGGGCTGGCTTCTGTTGAGATGGTCACACAATTTTTCTCTTTTAATTTGTCAATGAAATAAATAATATCGATTTTCTTTTTTTTAAGTTTATTTGTTTTGAAAGAGAGCATGAGCATTAGTGGGGGAGGGACTGAGAGAGAGAGAGAGAGAGAGAGAGAGAGAGAGAGAGAGAGAATCCCACACAGGCTCCTTGCTGTCAGCACAGTGCCCAACACAAGGCTCAATCTCACAAACCGTGAGATCATGACCTGAGCTGAGCTCAAGAGTCAGACGCCTACCTAACAGAGCCACCCAGGTGCCCCTAAATTGACTTTCTAATATTAAATCAATGCTGAATTCCTGTCCAGCCGATAAAAATATAGTGAGAGCCTCCTTTGTGCCTGAGCTTCACTGGGCTGCCTCTTCTCCACGCTTGCTCACACTGTGTTTTGCTGGACGTGGAAGGCTTAAAAACCCTTAGCCTGCTTACCGTATTAGTGATCTACGGTGATTTTAAACAAGAGTTCTTACCTCAGCAATCTTGGGATTGTCATAGATTTCTGAAATTTCACATGGCGTCTCACTTTCCTAAGTTGGTAAAAATACATTTAAAAGGAAAGAATAAATGAAGGATCTCAGCATCTGCCCGTGACCATGATTAGAATCAATGGTTCTTAAACCTGCATGCACACAGGAATCATCGGAAAGCTTTAAAAACAAAACAAAGTAAGCAAACAGATAATATCTACCTGCTCAAAAATTCCATAAATGAGAAATATTCTCGTAAGTTACTTCAAAAATAATCCAGTGTGGACAGTGGGGAGAAGTGGGTGGGATTAGAGATCAAACAATATTGGCCACGTTTTGATAATTGAATTTGTTACATTATTCTCTTTCCTTCAGTATATATTTAAACTTCTCCATGTTGTAGTTCTATTGTCCAGAGACAATAAAATTGTACTAATTTAATTGGTTTTGGTGATTGCTATTTTTGTAGCCTCCCAGATGATTTCAAAGTGCATTGAAGGTTAAGAAGCCATGACTTAAATATTAACACCACCACCACCAACCTTAATACATCTTCGCATGTTTAAACTTTACAGCTCATCAACGCATCGTTACAACCACAATCTCAGTCCATCTTGACAACTTAGCCTATCTCTTAGAATAGGGAGGGCAGTTCGTATGACTCCTGTTTTGGAGTAGAGCGAGCCAAGGCACAGAGAATGTGAAGTCTCTTGTTCAGGATCATATAACTCATAAAACGGCAGAGCCCGGGGTAGAGCCTCGGTTGTTAATCTCACGTTAACGCTTATCAATATAAGAACACCCAGAAGTGTTCATAAACAGAGGACGAAATCAGAACCCAGGGTCCACACAACACCGTTGTATTACAACCACGGAAACTTCTTGGATATTGGTCTGGGTGGCCTTTGAATTCTGAGCATGATCTCCAGAGCAATCCGGCATTTGGAGGGGTGGGGTGGGGAGATTCCCTTGCGAATGATGTGTGCTCAGATAGAAAAAGGGCGAAGAGCAACAGAGCCACATACTCATGGACTGTCCTCACCACAGACACCTCGGCACCTGTTCCTCTCCTATCTTTCCTGAGAATATCTCCACTCTCTCTTTTTTTTTAAATTTTTTAATGTTTGTTTACTTCTGAGAGAGAGACAGAGTGTGAGTGGGGGAGGGGCAGAAAGAGAGGGTACACAGAATCCGAAGCAGGCTCCGGGCTCTGAGCTGTCAGCACACAGCCCGACGCGGGACTCAAACCCACGGACTCTGAGATCATGACCTGAGCCCAAGTCAGACACTTAACCGACTGAGCCACCCAGGCTCCCTGCTTATCTCCACTCTCTTTATGAAGCCTGTGCCCTTTTGCTTCTCGACTTTAGAGAACACACCCACGGTACAGACATGTGTTTGCCACGGCAACACACGTCCCTCTCCACTGCCCCTTTTTGCCACCCCAGATACCATCCTTGTTGCCACCCATCTCCTGAAGCGAGGGCTGTGTGGCAGATCAGCTCCGCTTGGAGAGTAGAATCCTAAGTCTGAGACAGAAATGGAGGGGTGGGAGCGCCCACCGTCATGTCCCCAGAAAACAGATTCGAATCCTGACCCCCTAAGCCCAAGGCCAGTTCACGGAAGTGCCGATTCCTGCCGATACATCCAGAACAAAAGAAGCTGCTGATCACCTCGGCGGATTCCTTGCTGCTGCTTCTTCGGCGAATCAGTATAAACAGTAAAGCCACCAGCAGGGCTGTGGCCACCAGGGACGGGATGCCCGCTGCTAATCCAAGAGAGGGCCCGCAGTCCTGCCCGGAGAGAGGAGGGCAGAGTCAGGTCCTCCCAGAACAAAGGAAAAGTTCCGTTGATTAAAAATAAAACAAACCAAAACACCACATGGCCTCTAAGTGTCATATACAAAATCAAAAGGGTAATAAAATACTTGAAAAAATGTTGGCAATATCCACGACAAGTGACTCGTGTCTTAGGACTTAATTTGCATAGTTTAAACCAAGGGGGAAAGGGTGATAGTCCGGTAGGAAAGGGGCAAAGGACATGAACAGGCCGACCCTATGAACAGCGGTGCAGATGTCTCATCAACACAGCAAAGGCTGAGAAACAATTCAAATCAACTATTAGATACTATTTTAACCTACCAGTTTGGCAAAAAGTGAAAAGTTATATTCCGCCTCATTTCGATGTGAATTTTTAAATTCATTTACAGTAAATGCATCAAGCAATGAATTTTCAAGTGTCCATTTTGCTTTGATCTGAGTGGAAACAGCCATGCTTGTATCCACTTAAGTGTTCAGATTATAGATTATCTGGAAATATCAAAGATATTCTTTGCAGAATCCCTAGAAATGCTCAGCTCTCATATATAACATGCATACATAAAACTCTGTAAATCATAAATATATAGCTGGGTGACTTTTCATATGATGAACCCACACAGGTGACCAGCACCCAGATGAAAACACAGAACCTTGCCGGAAGCCCGGAAGCCGCCCCATCTTCCCTTCCAGTAACGGCACGCGTAACCACTCTCCTGAAATCCATCACTACACATGAGCTTTGTTTCTGTTTGCCAACGTCGTCTAGATGCACATGAAATGTGTGTACTCTTTTGTGTCCAGCTCTTCCTGCTGAATACTTTATGAAATCTGTCTGTGATTTATGCATGCTCTCTTTCATTTTAAGCTGAGTTGGTCATGAGAATAACTGCCGAGGCGCGCTCTGTGCTCGGCGAAAGTTCACGTATCAAACTTCAATCTTTAAAACGAAAGTAGGAAATGGCTGGAACACTCTCATTCCCATTTTA
Source organism: Paguma larvata (assembly GCA_030068075.1). NCBI lineage: Eukaryota > Metazoa > Chordata > Mammalia > Carnivora > Viverridae > Paguma > Paguma larvata. Next base: position 45,837,854 of record CM057837.1, on the reverse strand, counting down.
TAAGTGCCCAAGCCAAGGCTCCATAATTTAGGGATATACTTACTGCTTCTTTCCCGCCTGTAACAACTGGGGAGGAAGTCTGTGTGAAGAAAAGAACACACATCTTAAAGAAACCAAATCCGCACATCCTACAAGACAGTCCATGAAGGTTAAGCGATCATGTCTAAAATTCACCCCTTTGCTAAACTTCCTATTGAAAACAACACATGGCCACAACTGCCAAATAGAATCTCACTTGACTGCTTTCTAGGTAAGAAGGAGTGAGATTTGGCTCTAAGGAGAGAGAATGCAGAAATTCAGGCGATGCCTTTGGTATTCACCCTGTGGATTGGCAATAAAACATTTTACAACTCAAAAAGGCTTTCCTCTGTCCCTAGTCCCCACACCATTTCCAGCATGCTTTGGGCCACTTGTTCACATTGCTAGAAAGGAAACAAATATGAAGACTTGTAGACACAAGTTTCTTTAAGGAAGCCCTCCTTGTTTTCAAATACTCAACAAAGCAAATGGCTTCGGGAGATATCTGAAGTCGTGACTATCTACGAATACATGTGTCCAGTTCATATCTCCACTCACGTAGGGAAACCAGATTTCCCCCACTTATGAGATGTTTCAGGTGAGAGTCTTGCCCAGATCAATAGATCTCAAGGGACCGAGTTCCACGTTAGCCACTGACTACACGAAGTTGTGCCCTGTGGGGTTAAAAGCATACATCCCTGGCGCACACTTGCCTGGAGTCAAAGGGTGACTTCTCAACTCAACCGAAGGGGCCTCATTTCTTCATCCATAAAACAAGGATGTTAGTACCTACCTCTAGGGTCATTATGAGGGTCCAGTGAACACCAGAAGTATATGCTTTTGTCTTTCCCTTGAACTTGGCAAAATTCTAGTCAGACCTGTTGCTTACTTCATCATTGACCTCAGCGAGCACGCTGGAGTCCTTGGGGCCGGAGTTTTTGCTTATTGTCTCTATCTTGCAGAAAACGAAGTAGATCCTAGAGAAGTTGTGGGTCTTTTCCAAGGTTCCAGGGGCAACTGTAAGTCTAACCTGCACTTAGGTGTTCGAATTCCAAGCCCAGGTCTCTTTCCCAAAGAGCTCCCATCAGAGGAAGGATTAAGGATTCGTACTTAAATGGTTACACTTTTACCTAAACGCAGAATCGCCCCCTCCCCCCACTACCACTTTAATGCTGGCATCCACCTAAAGTGTTCTGTTCCTCAGAGTGGCGGGAGAGTCCAATATTGTTTCAGATAAGATGTTCTGTCCTTAGATTTTAGAAATTCACTCGGGCTGGCTTTAGTTAAAAAAAAAAAAGAAAAAAAAGGACTTAACTCTAAAGACGTAGGGATGCCACGTGGAGCCAAAGGCCAGCGGGAATCTGGCTTCTCCGGGGCCTGGGGCCATCCCTCTTGGGACCTCTCCATCTCCGTCTCTCCTGGGCATCCTAACCTTTCCCTTGTGCTCTTCCTGCCTCTTTGCTTCCTCCTTTCTCTCTCCAGGGGGATTCTTCTGCCCTGCTAACTGTGCCAGCTAACAGTTAGGGAGAACTTAGTACCGGCCTGTTCAAGAGCTTTTCCCATATTGGCTCATTTATTCTTCGTAACAGCTGGTGAAGAAGGACGATAATGACTCCCAGTTTACAGATGAGAAGAGTGACGCACAGAGAAGTGAACTAACTTGTGTGAGGTCACACAGCCCTATGTGGTGGGTGCCCAGTGGTCCGGCTCCAGGGTCCGTGCCCTTCGCCACTGTGCTACACTGCCTTCCCTGACCAAATGCAGCACCCCCACCCCTTGTTTGTACTGGACAGTTCAGTACAGCTCAGCAGAGACCGACTTGCCTGTGTGCCCCTGTTCCAAACCCCCTGCAGACAGGCTCTCCCCTGCCTCCCGGGCGCCGGCACTCCGGTCACTCAGCTGCACCACAAGGGGAGGGTCACGCAGTAGAAGGAACCGCCGGGTAGGATGACCAACCACGGGGAACTTGCCCCGGATGCAGGCCATCAGTGCTAAACCCAGAAGGTCCCAGACTAGCCGGGATGGTTGTTTGCCCTACATAGGAGGAGGGGACAGCCCTCAGAGAAATGGGCTACTAACAAAGAAAGTACTAGAAAAGGTGATGACTAGCATCAGAAAGGCTTCCCCCACCCCCACTCACCTCCGCTGCCCTGCCCCCAGCAATGGCTTCTTGCTTCTCAGAGTTACCTTCCTTCATAGGCTAAGCCAAGCCAGGATTAGACAGAACCTGGGGTCTCTATACGCCTGCTGAGTTCAAGCAGCTAGGGGGGAATGTTCCAGCAGTGACCATACTACAAGACTCTGACAGGTGAAGAGGAGGATGGGGCAGTTTGTGTGAGGACAACAGGCAGAGGCTGAAGCAGGGAGCAGAGCAAGTTGGGGCTCTGCCGGGGGGAGGCGAGGGACAGAGATCCAGGGCGGCCGGGCGCGGGCACCAGAAGGCAGGCCGGGACTCACGAGGTGGCACCCTTCTACTGCTCTCCAGGGTCACGCCCCCAAGTTACAGTAAAAGGAACACTGGCTGGGGTGCCTGGGTAGCTCAGTCGATTAAGCGTCCGACTTCGGCTCAGGTTGTGATCTCATAGTTCATGAGTTCGTGAGGTATAGACACCTCAGAGCCTGGAGCCTGCTTCAGATTCTGTGTCTCCTTCTCTCTCTGCCCCCTCCTGCTCGCACTCTGTCTCTCTCTCTCTCTCTCAAAAATAAATAACATTAAAAAAAAATTTTTTTAATGAACACCAGCTTAGGCATCCTCCTAACAGGTAGATTCAGCATATTCTCCTTGAATCACGTGTAACTTATCAGAAAAATTTGGCACAGCCAAGCCCACTAAAAATCTGGGCCAAGAAAGTGCCTAGCTCAATCATAGCAGCGCTACTGGTCAGAAAACAACCCGGGCTGTGTTCTCTCTACACAACAGGAGGGCAGAAGACCTAAGAGTGAGACGTACACCATCGTCAACTGAGCCTCCATGTGACTTGCAGCTACACGCCGTACTCAAGAGCCATAAACTGTTCATTCTTGTCACCCCAGCAATGCCCCTTCTAGAACATACACACCAAGGAAATCATCTTCAATGCAGACAAGGATTTAGCTATAACAGTTTTTAGTACAAAAAGATTCCAAATTGTGGTTAATCAATTAAAGAAATAATTCACTTGAAGGAATACCATGTAACTATCCTCAGTTATGGTTATATAGGCTGATGGAAAATTTTTATCAGATAATCTGTATAAATTCATATGTAGAATAAGAACACAGTGGTACAGACAACAAAAGTCAAAATAGATGTAAAGTCAAACAGGATTAGAAAGAGCAACACCCGTGTTTTCTGCTGATGGGAATTTAGGTGTTTTTATTTTTTCTATTTTCCTTTTAAAAATGTTTACTTAGAGGCTCCTGAGTGACTCAGTCAATTGAGTGTCCAACTCTTGATTTGAGCTCAGGTCATGATCCCAGAGTCGTGGGATCGAGCCCTGCATCAGGCTCTGTGCTGAGTGTGGAACCTGCTTAAGATTCTCTCTCTCTGCCCCTCTCCTCTGCTCACGCTGTCTCTCTCTCTAAAAAAGTGCTTGTAATTTTTATAATTGAAAACATTTGTCTCAGCAGCATCCCCCGCCAACTATTCATAAGTGCTCTTGACAACCTGCAACTTACCCCTGGCCTGAGCTCTGTGTGATGAGCTCTGCCCCCCTCCCCACCCCCAGCAGGTTCCCCGGGGCCCGCCGCACTTACCGTGTTGGCCGGCAGCGTGAAGTTCAGTGAGAAACTCTGGAGGAGAGAAGGAAACATCAACGCTCCAGGAATAGTCAGTCAGGCTCCTGACCCCTCTAACCAACTGTCACCCACCCCGGTGGGTCACAAGAAAACTTACTAATCCCATAGGCTCAGTCCACTCCCAATTTCTCCTCCCAATGTCAGCCCCCAAAGAGGGAAAGGGAGCAGAGGAGGCTGGGATCAGGAGTTCCTCCCTCAGTAGCAAGTCAACCTCACCCCCCTCTCCTTTCCTCAGATCCCCAGCCAAGGCCAGATTAAGGGGCCAGCCAGTGATTGCCCCACCCAGAAGGCAGCAAAGACTACTAAAATTTAGCAAAGTGCTGAAAGCTGTGTTTCCCCAGAACTCCTTTTAGGGAGGAAATTGTGTGAGTTTTATTTTTTTTTATTTGAGAGAGAGAGAGAGAAAGAGCAGGGGAAAGGGGCAGAGGGAGAGAGAGAGAATCTCAAGCAGGCTCCGTGCCCAGCACAAAGCCCAATGTGGGGCTTGATCTCATGACCCTGGGATCATGACCTGAGCCACAATCAAGAGTCAGATGCTCAACCAACTGAGTCACCCAGGCGCCCCAAGGGAATCGTGTGAGTTTAAAACTATTTGGTACTTTCTTCTGGGGAGAGGAAGTAAGACCCACAAGGATTATACTCCAGCAAGAACACCTGCTCCTTAACCGCCTTCCCAAGAGAGAGAACCTGAGAAAGACAAGGGTTTAGTTTGTGCTGAGTCTGAGGCATAGGTTCCCAGAGGGAGCACAGCTGCTCAGGACAACAGAGGAGAGGGTAACTCTTTGCACCCTCCCCTCACCCAGCACCCAGCCTCACCTCTCCCCCAAACAGGGAGTCACTATTGAAAGACCCTGAGCTCAATGGGGCACCAAATTGTGATTCTGCCCAGAGCCTCTGGTGGCTCCTTCCTCCTCCCTCTCCCCATCTTCTGTCACCGCAGCTGGGCTAGCCAATGCCGCTCTTTCCAGGCTGCTCTTTACTGAGACCAAGATAGACACTCTCCCAGGACAATGTTAGAGCAAGAGGAATATCTGGGCCATCATAGGTCAGCGTCTTCTTGCTCAGGGTTCCTAACCACTGCCCTTCAGGCCAGCACCAACCAAAGCCCAGAGATGCTGCAAGGACACTCGGTGGCCATGGTATTGAACACAGCTGCCCAGAGCCTTATCTCATCAGTGAATACTGGGTACTGATGTCAGCAGGCCCAAGACAAAGCTTCCTTTGGGGGGACAGCAGAAGAGGGAGAGCGGCGACAAGTAGCCCATTGCGTGTGCTGTTTATCAATATCTGGATGACGAAGGTTTTGGCCAATTTCGGAAAGACATTCATATTTTGTAGAGACATGGTACAGCGCTCTCGTGGAGAGAAAAACATCACATACATTCGGGTGGGGAGAATCTGACACAGTATCCTTCGGAGAGGCAGCTGGGTGGGCTGAGGCTTGGAGTCCCCCGATCTTGATTCCAGTCCAGCCTCAGCCACTTAGGAACTGTGTGACCTTGGAAAAGCGACTCAAAGTCTCTGGTCTCCACTTCCTCCCAGCAACTCTAATCTCCCAGGCTCAGTACTTCCATCCTTAAAAGAGAGATCATGTTAACTCGCTCTGCCTGTCTCATAGGATAAGCCCAAAAGACACATCTGCAATAGCTCCTTCCAAACTGTACAACGCTCCAGGTGTGCGGGGGTCGGGGAGGCCTGGCCAGCACCGGGCAAGGCACGGGGAGGTTCTTACTGGATGGAATGGCATGCAGAGATTAGTAACATTCCAAGTACTGGAATTTGCCGCAATACACTTACTGCTGGTCTAAGCCCTACGCAGTATCTTCGGATGAAGGCACATTGGGAGCTCACTGGCCAAGTGTCACTCACTATGAGTTTTCCATTTGTGAGAGGAAGGAGGGAGAGACAGGATAATTTCTCACCGTTATTGAGGGGACACTGTGCATCAAACACCGCGTGCATAAGCACCCCATAAGGGGACTTCTATCATGTTTGCATCATGAGCGTGGGGACCGAGGCCAAGATAGGTTGCCGGTAGGTGGTCTGAGTCTGGTTAGATCACGGATCTTCCTAACTCCGAAGCCAGACTTCAACTCCTTTCAATAATCTCTTTAATCAAGGAACCACAGAAGCCTCTTCTAACTTAGCAAACTTCTTTGGATTGATTCACACCCAAAATGTGGCCCAGGTCAGTAAGAAGATCAGAACGTTTCCAGAGCAACTCACGAGTATCTGCCTCCGCTGCAGATCGCGTAACGGAAGGCGACCGAGCAAGCGAGGATAAAGGTGGATCACGCCCGCTGCTTCAACTGGGAAATGAATTCAGCGGAAACATCTCCTTTGCGCCCTTGTTGTGTGTGGGGTTTTAAAAACAAAACGTTAAAATCAAAATGAAAGATAGAGGAGAAATATTAGAAGAGGAGTGATTTCATGATTAGTACTTGGCTTAGAGGAAAACAATAAAACACCAAGTCCCTTGAAGTCACGGTACCCAGAGTAGAGTCATGTTTGCATGGGGAGAGGTGAGCTTTAAATGCCTGGGAGTTGTTTTTTCTAGTGAGGAAGGAAGGCAGGGTGAGAAAAGATGCTAGCCTTACTCACCATTTCTGACGGCCTCCCAAGAACTTTCTCCAGACGCTGCCTCGGCAAGCTCCTTTCTTGCTGGTGTTATTGGCTTGTGTCTCACGTCTGTAGGAGCATCCAGCTGGGAGAGCGAGGGTGACACAAGGGGTGGCCCCGTGAGAGCTCTGGCCAAGCCTTGTATGGTCAGGGGAGTAGCCGAGTCCTCCGCCCACCCCTCGGGGAGATGGCGTCTTGCTTCATGGTCACTGGGTATGGACCCGGTCATCCACCCTCGTCTTCATTTTCTCTCCTTACTTTCTAGGCTCGTTCCTCAGCAACACCTCCGGCTCAGCCAAGAACCCACGGCTGACTTGAGAGCTTGGTGGCTTCTGCGGCCAGTGGCTCTTTAGAAACAATGGGTTACACAGGCTGAGGCTGGCCACACCCTCCCCCGCTGCAGGCTTCGGTGTTGACTGCTGTCCCAGCAACGATGGGGTCAGCACGCCACCGGCATCGACACAGAGGATGCCCGCGTGATGGTGCTGGAGCCTGCTCTGTGTTCGAGGGGCCGCGGAGCTGCCTCAGTGAACACAGTCCCTGGTCAATGAGCTGCCCGGTGGGGAGTGTGGCCTCACCCCCCTTCTGCTCTCACGTTTTGAGTGGGCACCTTCCTAGAGATGAAGGAAGCCACTGACCTGGACTGCTATATATTTTTTATGCATTCTTTGTAAGAGTTTGCTTCTTTAAAACACGGAGGGAGTTGGAGTTCCATGCCAACGAAACAACAGAATCATGACCAATACATTTGGACACTTCAATGAATGCATTCATCATGATTTGACAAATCTTTTTTTTTTAATTTTTTTTATGTTTTATTTTTTCATATTTGAGAGACAGAGCACGAATGAGGGAGGGGCAGAGAGAGAGGGAGACACAGACTCTGGAACAGTTTCCAGGCTCCAGCTGTCAGCTTAGAGCCTGACGCGGGGATTCGAACTTAGGAACAGTGAGATCATGACCTGAGCTGAAGTCGGATACTTAACCGACTGAGCCACCCAGGCGCCCCTCAACAAATCTTTTTGACAGCTTCTATAGGTCGAATGTTTTTCTGGGTTCTGGGCCTTGGTGATAAAGATAAACGGGGCCCCAACTCTTGAGGAATGTATGTTCCAGAAAGGGCAGGCAGACCCCAATCAGAACAAGACCCATTAGGAGAGGAGCGGACGAAGGGATGGGAGTGACTGTAAATAGTTGCTTTAGGTGTCCCTAGAGGTGACACTTAGGATGCATGTGAAAGAGGAGAAGATGGTCCCGGGCAGAGGGAGCAGCAGAGGCAAGGCTCCGGGGCTGAAGCAGGCACGGCCTGGAAGGAGGTCTGTGTGCCTGAAGCAACGTAAACCAGGGGAGGGACCTCGGAAGAAGTAAGACACAGTGAGTTACATAGGTGGAGTTTAAGAAACAAAAGAAATAAACGAAAAAAAAAAGAGACAAACAAAAAAACCCAGACTCTCAAATATAGAGAACTGGGGGATGTGTGATACAGGTGAAGGGAACTACGAGTACATTTATCACGATGAGCATCGAGTAACGTGTAGAATCGTTGAATCACTATAGTGTCAAACTCATATAACACGGTGTGTTAGCCGTCCTGGGAATGAATGAATGAATGAATAAGATGTCTTAGCAACAACAACAACAGAAGACAGAGAGAGTAAGGGGACGGATGGGGTGAGCATGGCAGGGCATGGTGAGATTTCCAGCGTAGAGCAGGGGAAGTCTTTCAAGAGTTTAAGTGGGAGAGGAGCACGAGCTAAGTGATGTTGACAAAGCTGGTCTTCTCTGGGGAGCCTGGATTACGTGGAAGATTGTTAGCCCGGAGCCTGGCCGGCAGAGTGCGAGTGAGCGGTGAGCACCTTTCCGTGCTGGTGACTGCAAAAGACAGAAGCATCCTAAAACCCTGACACTCCACGTGCAGCACGAGACGGTTGCATACGTAGTTTGGCATTGAAGTCATTTTGCATTAAGACCAATCTGAGTGTTTTGAAACACATGGTTCCTTATGCCCCTTCCCTGATATGACCCACAAAATTCCAAATATGCCCCAAAGTCTCCTCATCTGGTCATCCTGAGAAGGCTGTCCTCAATGAGATGGCATCTCTGTCCTTGGGTTAAAAATGACCCTCTATCACAGGAAATGAGAAACTCTATTGGCTCCATTCAAAGCGGTCTTATTCGAAGGACCGTTTATAAAGGTCCCCCTTGCAGAATAACACAGCGCCCCAGGATTATGCCCGCAGAGTGTCATCATCATCCCTGGGCCTGAAGGGGGGAGCAGAGCTACCTGAGCCCAGAGAGAGAGGGTCACCTCATAGGAGCTGTGACCTTCAGTTTTAGATGCCAGATGTGGTCCTCAGGCACACAAACAAAGTAGAGAGAGGGGCCGAAGGACAAACGGCAGGGGTCTGTCTACCACATCTAGCACGGTCATCACAGCATACGGCTCCACAAGTATGGTGTCACGTTTCCAACCTGTTTGGGTTCAAGAAAGGCGGCAACTTGGAAGCCATCTTAAGCTTCACTCATGACTTTCTGGGTGCAGTAGGGAGCCCTGTTCTTGACCGGGCAGTGGGTACTCACCTGAGAATAGAAAGCCACTGAGATGATCCCCCTTTTGACCTGTTCAAGTCCTGTGGCATTGGAGAAAATACCATCGAGAGGACCGCGCCCGTCTGAACTAGTAATACAAACCCAGGACACGTCAAGAAAGCCACATTCTTTAATGAAACAATTCTTCCTAGACAGACATGTTAGCTCCTCTCTACTTTTCTCTGTGAAACTAACGTTTCATGAAATGTAAAATTACACAAAATAAAAAATACAATATATTTATAGATAGCACTCTACACCGTTTTTCTTTTTTAAAAAGAAACCTTTTAGGCATTTGGGATTATTCTTCAGAGGTTCTGTCTGCCCAGGAAACTTGGAAAACAAGGGATCCAGAGCCGGGGGAACATTTGATCGCAAACCGAACGACAATACCGCAAATCATTTGAGACTTATCGAAGGGACCAGATCTACGGCAAATCCCAGTGTGAATTTGCTAGTGAACAGGGTTTTACAAGTGATTTAAACAAGCTGAGCGTTTCATGAGTAATATGAAACCTCGCTTCAGAGGAAAACACTCTTACGGTGAATCAACAGCCTCATTTTCTCTGTTTGGTGAAAATCCGTGGGCTAAGGTTCATTCCAGACCTCTTCCCTGCCCTGGGGTTCAGGTTCTAGCTTCTGCCAGACCAGATCACACTAGAATCGGACCAGGCTGATGACCGAGACTCCATAGTTCATCAGGCCACCAAGAGAATCCCATGGACAGAAGGAAGCTGGCCTGGGAACTCCTAGACATCCCCAAGGCCGAGAACCCAATTAAAGGACAAAGCAGGCTGTAGCCATGTCCCCTGTGAGCAGCGTCCCCCGTCAGCAGGGGGCCCGGGTCTTCCTGCCGAGTGGACCTTCTCTCTCGAAGCCAGTGTGTCAGTCCCCTTGTGAGCTTGCAGGGGGGTGGTCTGGCCGGCCCCGGCTGAATCGGGGCTTGTCTTGTCCGGGAATACGTCACTCACAGAAGGCCTAAATAAAGGTTTCCATAAGAGTCCCATTGTTTCAAGTTGGCCAAGTTGTGTGTTTTTGAAAATATTCATACTAAAGAGATAAAAATAAGTACCATTGTTTCACGAGGCAAACGCCGAGGCACAGCCAACTCTGCTTCTCGCTCGCTCCCACTCTTCCACGGAATTCGTTGATCTCATTTAGGCTTCTAAAGGTCGACACTACGGAACGCTCGTGTCGCTGGAAGGAGACCTCTATAACAGCCACTTTATGTATCCTGATTTCTGTTTCAGCGTTGACAGGTAAGAGGAGACACGGTAAACCCCCAGAAAGTCCAAAAATGTGAGAGACGGGATGCCCCCTAGCAGGCAGGTCGAACCACGAGACAAGGTGTCCCGGTTGGCGAGTCGCATCCGCCCCGCCCCGGGCAGGGTCAGTGATGCACCAGGACAGGAGAACGCAGGCCGAGTCTCCATCCGGGGCCGAGAGAGTGCTCGGCGAAGGAGACGGAAAATGCAGGGCTGGTCCAGGAGGGCCCGCTCCGTAAAGCTACGGTCGGTGGGTCGGCGTTTGTCACACTGCGTTGATTTAAGGCTCTGACAGTTGATGCTTTACATACATACATATATACAGACATATATTATTATTAATAATAATACTTTTAATTTTTTTTTCTGTTGTAAGGGAAAAAAAATATTTCCATGCATTTCTTCTACCTTTCTTTGTATTATCCTTTGTTTGTTTTACTCCCAGCAATCATTTTAATTAGACGTAGTCCTCTGGGGGCATATTCCGATCTTTAAAATACATAACTTGGAAGCGTTTACAAACGCTTTGTTTAAAATGACATCGCTTCATCCCAAAGGAATTCTGGTGCTTGGGAGCTGTCTCAGGTCTCACGGAAAACACTCTCGTGTGCTGCCCCGGGTTCAATACCAACCGAACAGGACTTACGGTTATGTAAACATTATTTAAAAAAATTATTCCAACATAAATACTCTTTTAAAGCTAACGTGCCACACTTTTAGCTCATAATGCCCATCGATGCCTTAATGAAATGCCATTCGAAAGTACCTCACTGTTTAAAGTCCACCCGGAGGTTCTAAAATTATGTAAACAACGTTCGCTACACTTCTGTAGAGCAAGTGCCGAGGCGGTGAATCCTGAGTGCAAGTCGGTGACCGAATACTAGTTAGCCTGAGCGAAGTCACCAACGCGCTCTTTAGCCTGACTGCTGACGGGAAGTCAGGCACAAGCTCACCTGCCCCGCAGACGATGGTCCTTACATAACTTTCAACGAACCAGTTTTCAACAGCGTTCACCCCACGAGGGACCCGAGGTCCCTCAGAGGCTGTCTTTGCACTTCACGCAAATGCAGTTTGAATCCGTCGTCTGAGAAGTCAAGGTTAACCATAGGAAGTGCCTTCAAAGCTGGAAGAGGAAATGGTCTTCTAGGCCCATGGGATCCCAAGCGTGGGCGGAGTCTTCTCAAAGTCAGCCAGGAAAGGAGGATCGGGGTGTTTTCTTCTCGGCAAACTGGGGACTCTCCCCAGCAAACATGTCGCTGGAATTAATAGTGGATGCCTTAGCCTCCTCGTGCAATTAGGGATGAGGGAATCCCAAAGTGGCAAGGAATGCCAATGACACAGATGGAAGGCTTGATGCCTACTAGCTTTGTGACAATGATTCTCGCACTCGCTCTCTCTGTGCGCTGCTCACTGCGAGTCCTTTTTTAGTCCTGACATCCATATTCTCAGGTTTCCTGGTTGACGTGTCCCTGGCAGACAGAGAGCCAGAGTCTCCGGCCAAGGCTGTGCGTAACAACCCAGCCATGGCCCAGCTTTTATCCTCACAGCTCAATGTAGACAGAAGACAGCCTGAGTCTTCAGGACACTGTCACGTTGCCTGGCACCTACAGAAGCACATCCAGAAATAGAGGAATGACCAACCCAGAGGCTGGCCTCTTGCCCCAGAGGAGCAAGGGACAAGGAGAATGAGCAAGACCAGGCATAGCTTGAATGGTAAGTGACTTCAAAACCTTAATCTCCCTTAAGAGCCCATGACTGATAATGCCGTAGCCAGAATCAAAAAAAAAAAACAAAACATCTTCCCTCCTCCTCGTTGGCCAAACGTCATCAGATACATACCCCCAAGACTAGATTTTGAGTTTTTGAGAAAAATACTATACACAGGTTTAGGGCAGATTCACAAGGTGCTATGGTAACAAAACAACATTCTCGGTTCCTGTCTTTCAAGCACATCGGCGTCATTTCTTCATGTGCAGGGCGTCCTGGAATTTGGTGCTGGTGTACCGGGCGTGGAAGCCTTTCTTGTTGATGGTGTCATCCGTGTGGAACTGAATCATGAGAGAGTCCCCCGCAGAGTAGATCTCTTCCAGTGGCTGGGGGAAGGGCAAGACAAAACCAGGGGGACTTTAGGTCAGTTGGCTGTGGTTGAGTTTTAAATATGGAAGATGGGACGGAAGCTACGTGGGAACACAGGAAGGCCAATGCCGCCATGAGGCGTCCCTGGCAGCAGAGACTCTAAAGGGCATCAAAACAAGCTCCTTTCCAAAGGAGAACATTGCCACTTCTGCTCCCGAGAGCGCCCCAGGCCCTACTTTTTCAAAGACAATCCCAGACGTACAGCTCATAGAGAATCTATTGGTTATTAAGGGTAGAGGAGGGCCGGGCACTGCTCTTAGCGCTTTCGGAACTTACCTCCTATGTGTACCTTACGACAATTTTATAAAGGTGGTGCTCTCTCCACTTTACACTTAAGGAAACGGAAACTCAAGTTCATACAGCCAGACAGGACCCAAGCTCAGGTCTGACGGTGAAGTAGGTACCACCAATCAGCCAGCTCTCGGGTCACATTGTGACGTGTCTCCCAGCAGACCAAACACCAAAGCCCATGGATTCAGCCTACGTCCCGTCCGAGGACAGAACTTGGGAAGGAGCCTCCACATGTGGTAGAAAGGTTTTGCCGAGGGGTCCATGAACGGGTTCCGAGGCTGTTTTCTGCCAGGTCACAATGGGACCACCATGTGGGCTTCCCACGCATCTCACCGCTCAGGGTTCTCCAAGGTTCCCCTCTGCCCGTGGACCCCAGAGTTCGAAAGACTTTATCAAAGGCATGGCATCGATTACATCACGCTTCGCCATCCTTTCTTTTTGGGAGCGTGAAGGAAGATGGCGGGAGATTATTCAGAGACGGATATAAATGCCATTTTGAGATTCTGATCAGCAAAAGCAGCACTAGTGACCCCAAAACGATCTGCTGCCAGTTCAGCCAATAGCGCAGAAGCTTGTACACCCAGCCCTGGCGGCAGAGACAAGGAGAGGACGGCGGCCCAGCGTGAGCAGCGCCCAGTGTGGGGCAGCCAGAGAGTGACCAGGACCCTGTACTGGCCCGTCCGCACACGTGCGCTGAGTGCCAGCTGTATGCCAGGCTCTGCGTCAGGCGCTGGGGAGACAGTGAACACAACAGGTGTGCCCCGTGCGGACTAGGAGGCGGAGGGAAGAGGAGGTCACGGGAAAATGATGACCCGGAACATAACTCTGTGCTTACAGTCAGAGCGATTTGGAATATCCGTAGGTGTTTGGAGTTGCCTGGGGAGAGAACGGTGAAAATACGGGACATACAAAAGCATGATTTAAAAAAAAAATTTTTTTAAAGCCTAAAGGCCAAATAAAAGTGAGGATTTGGAGGAAGGGAACCCTCTGCAAAAATACTAGGAAAATCCTCAGGGAAAATGCTCTTACATAGCTGACATCGGTGTGAGGCTCTCATGATCTGGCCCCAGGCCACCCCCTCCCTCCAAACCCCCATCCCCCACATCCCCTCCTCCCAACCCCCCACCCCACCCCCCACCCCTCCTCTCGCCCTGCTCTCCTGTTCGTATCCCTCTGGCTGGTGCCAACGAGTGGCAGGGGCAGCTGGGACCCAACCCCAGCGCCCGCGGCATCTCACGCTCTGAGTCCTCACGCTCGGTCCCGCGCCGCGCCCGGGGGCTCACCCCAGAGCCGCAGAAGCGGCCGAGCCTGGGCGCGGTGCTGTCGTAGCCATCGTAGGCCTCCATGTAGTCGTAGCCACAGTCGGCCTCCTCCTCCACCTCGAAGGTGCGGAAGATCAGCTCCACGCCGTAGCCGTCCTCCGCCACGATCACCCAGTCACAGCGGGCCTGGCTCGGGTAGTTGTTGTCCCCAAACTGGGCGTGGGAATACAGCTCTTTGGTGTGCACTTCGGCCTTCAGCCTGCCCCCGCACTCTGGAGCAGAGAGAGAGAGCCGCCACGCCTCCTTGGCACAGAGCGCCGTGCGGCAACCCCCGCCCCCCACTTCCCAGCCTGGGCTTTCTCTCTTCACACCCGCGTGCACGCAGGCCGGCTTTCTCTACGAAGCCTGGCCAGTGCCCTTGAGGAAAGTCTGGCAAATTTCATCATCCCATTTTACAGAGGAGTAAATAGAGGCGGAAATGTTCTGAGTTTCAGGGCTTACTGGGGGGAGGGGGTCCAAATTGGCCCTTGCCAGACAAAGTCCTAAGTTCCCAGGTTGGGCCACATAAGGCCTCCAGGAATACCAGAGCATGTTGCTGCAAAAAGCTGGCTGGCTGGATCTTGACCACGTAATCACCCAGAAGTGCTAGAAGCAAGTGCCTGAGAAGGGTTCGGGAGCCCCACCTACTCGCTGTAATTTGTAACTGTTGCCAACAGAGGGCACCAAAAGCACATCAGAACTGCAGGTAAGCTCTCAAACCTAGAGACCTCAGATGCGGACTGACTTGCTCGTGCATCGGACGGACAGTGCTGACTATAATAGGCTGACTTTGAGGCTCCTGGGGGGTTACAGGTGAGCCAAGCCGCATACTTTGGGCTTGTATGCTATAGCACTGGCTTCTGTTTTAAACTAGGGTGGTTACTCTGGTTGGCCTGGGTCCCACACTATCTTGTCTAGGCCACTAGAGGCCACATAATCTAAATGAGATCTAAATGGGTAAGTGAGAGTGGTCAGAGATTAGAAAGCACTGGAAATTGTTCCACCACTGCCCGTCCTCGTGTGCGCCGTACCTGGAGGGGCCCAGCCCCCCGTGGTGTGGCTGCTGTACTGTCTGGTAACACTCTGGGGCCCGGCCGGCCCCAGTCCTGCCACACGGCCAACTCTTAACTCTCCATGTGCTCTTGTTTAGAATTTCCTCCACGTCTGAACTGTCTTTGGGAAATTTTAAGTCCCTGAGACGCGACGTGGGTGCACGAAATGGGCGCAGGGCAGGGCAGGACGCCTTCTGTCCACCTTGCTGGGTCCCCTCTCCATTCTTCCCGCCTGTTCCGGGCCCCCGGAGGCCGCCCGCTAGGTCCACGCGGACTGGCCCCCTTGCTCTCTGCCTTCTGGGTCGGGTTCAGCCCTGGGGAACACCAGCAGATGAGAGGAGGGAGGAGAGGCGTCAGGGCGTTTAGTCCCAGGCTCCCTCCCTGCCTACATTTTAAGTGGAGGCACAATAGTGGGTAAAAGAACCATTTTCCGTTGTCCAGAGCTGGTCCTTAGAGGGGGAAAGGGCTGCTCCCCACCCCTCCGCTCGCTCCCAGACTTTCGGATTTCACAGACCAGCCAAATTACAAATAAAGTTTGGAAAGACGATGGGAGAAAGGGAGGGAGGGAGGAAAGAAAGGCCGCACCAACATAGGGCTTGCCCACTCCAAGCGCTGTCGATTAAGGACATTAGAAGGAAACTACTCTTCCCCTTGTGGTTGCCCGCGTTTCATTTTCGAAGGGACATTTGATCACACGCCTCCTACCCCCCAAGGGCAGAATGAAAGGCAGTTCTCTCCCCGCCGCCCTCACCCATCTATCTCCAGTCTACGGGGACACCGGCAGGCGGCTGGCCATCCCCGCTCGCACCTGTGCTGTGCACTGCCTGGAAGCCTTTCCTCTGCACCGAGGCGTCCGAATAAAACCTGAGGAACAGGCTGCTGCCCGAAGCCACCACGGGGTCTGGCTTCCTGCTGCCGCAGAAGCGGCCGAGGATGGGCGCCAGGCTGTCGGGCCCGTCGAACAGCTCCAGGCGGTCGTAGGCACACTCTTGGTGCTGCTCGATCTCAAACTCGTTAAATGTCTGGGGAACGGAAGAGGAGAAAGTGAGGCGGGGGCCTGGCACTCCGCTGGGGTGGGGGCCGCCTCTCTGGGGGCTGGGGCAGGATGGGGCGCGGCAGGACACTCGTCTGCCCCCACCAGCCTCGTAGGGGGCATGGCGCCCAGGGGATGACAGTGGCCTCTATAGTGAGAGTCTCAACTCCGGCCCTCTCCTGGTCCCCAAGCAATCCCCAGAGGCAGTTACATCATTGATTGCTGCTATGACCACTTGGCGGGTGAGGGGGCCGGGCTCCGAGAGCTGAGACCATTGCTGTCCTCCCTGCTCCTTCCGTCACATCACAAAGGCCCTCCTCACTTAATGACGACAGCAGCAATGGCCAAGTGCTCACTCTGGGCCAGGAGCTGTTTTAAGCACTTTAGAAACACAACCTCATAGAATCCTCACGCCCCTGTGCCGCGTCTACAACTACAATCCCCACCTTGCAGATGAGGAAACTGAGGCATGGAGAAGTCAAGTGACTTGCCCAAGGTCACCCAGTGGCAGAGCTGGGCCGAGACCAGGAGGTCCAGCTGCAGAGCCCCTGCCTTTAGCCCCTGCACTATACCGTGCGATCCTTGAGTGCGAGTGGCGTGGATGAGACCGTAGGAAGTGCACACTGCCCCGCGCCTGCACACTCAGAGTGGCTGGCGTTCGAGGAGGGTTTTCTTCCACGCGGAGTCCTGTGCCAAATGTTCATGACATTTTCCCACTCAATTCTGATGGTGCTGCGAGGGAAGAGCTAGTATTATACCCCATGTGCAGAAGGGGAATCTGAGTCTTAGAAAAGTATCTTGCCCAAACTCACGCAGCCGGAGGGGGATGGGACTGGCCTTGAGCCCCAGCCAGCCTGACTCCAGCCCACGCTCCTAACCATCACCAGGCTATACTGCCCGCCTCCTCCCTGTCCGCTGAAGACTGTCCCCCAAAGCTGGCCAGGGGAGCCCCTCGATTCTAGGTCACGCACCAGGGACTGGGGAGTTGAATGACCGACGACCTGCCCATGACTGCCAGGCAGATGGGACAGTGTGAAATGAAGGCTTGAACCAAATGACAGAGCAGGAAGAGCGGACATTAGTGGGAGGTGAGGGGGGTCAGAATTCATAAGAAAGTTTCTGGAGAGCCAGGACAGGGATGGAGATGGAGCGAGCTCATTAGCAGTGTGGGCTTTCGTAGGAATGGCAAACAATAGAAATGGGCAAAGCCTTATAGAGAGGGAGCTGGGTGGAGC
Organism: Paguma larvata; assembly: GCA_030068075.1. NCBI lineage: Eukaryota > Metazoa > Chordata > Mammalia > Carnivora > Viverridae > Paguma > Paguma larvata. The sequence goes on along the minus strand of CM057837.1, from coordinate 45,820,538 downwards.
GTGGTATAGAGACAGAGGGCAAGAGCAGGAGGGGGGACCAGCAGCATGGGGGGGGGTGATGCAACGGGAGGGACACCCATGGGACCCCTTGTTGCAGTCCCCATACAGTGAAACGCCAGCTTCCTGGGAAGGATTCAACTCACAGTTTCTGGTAGTAAAAAGATAGAGCATGATCAATATATATACCATGCACTTCCCAAATAAGTTGTGTTTTTTTTTTAACTAGCACATACTCGTATAAATGTCCTGTAAATCTGAGATCTGGCCTAACTCTGGCCACTGTGATCAGGTGCTTTGGTTCCTCAGCACTGTAAGGAAGAGCAAGACGTTCGGCAACTGCTAAAATCTTGAGGCCCTTAGAAGCGCGGCGTCCAGCTGCGCAGGCTGCACCTTCCCACCCGCAGGGGGCGCCATTCCCCCGCCCGCAGCAGAGCGAATGCCCTGAACCTTCTCCGGCAGAAGGCAGCGCTGGGGAGGGCGTGCCCTCCGCTAATGCACTCTAGTTCACTCTCACCCAGATTCAAGGCTGTTCTGACACCCAGGGAGGCCGCCGCCCTTCCCCCCGTGGGCAGCCACGCACGTGGGGTGCCCGCCGTGAGCCGCCTGTGGTCACGGGCTCTGCCTGCGCCACCCCTCGCTGCCCCGGGCCCGGCACAGACAGACACCAGCACCTGCGCTCTGTTCTGGGACCCCAGCACGTACCTGTCCTCCTCACCTCTCTCACCTGCCAGCAAACACCCTCCAAAGTCCCCGGGGCCATTGTCTGCGCATCTTCATGACCTCCTTTGTTCTCTCCCATTCTCCCTGCATTATTGGCCCATGCTTCAGAGGAACATCCATGAGCTTACAAACTTCCAGAGTCAGAAAGACCCATTTAAAAACGTCTGACTGGAGTACATCTCCTCTGGCTAGCAAGAGAGTCGGCCCTCCCGGATCCGGGATGCTCTGGGGGCTGAGAAACGAGACTTATACCAGAGACTCGTTTCTCCTTTGAAATAACCAAGCATGGTATGCACACTTACAATCACATGCATGAGGGACTTTACGGAAGTGCCCAGATGATACATATATTTTATCTCAAGAGAGAATTAGCATAAATAACCTAATCTCCTATTGTTAATTTTTAAAAATGTAAGTTACAGAGAAATATGAATAGTAACAAGTGTCCACTGGAGAAGTTCGGGCAAGAAGAAGGGTATCTATTTTTCCCATGCATGTACGTACAGTATTGTAGTGCATAGGAAACTTCTGGAAGGAGTTCCCAAAAAATGCTCAGAGAGGTCATTTCCTGAGTGGACATGGGGAAATCGAAGCTTTTGATTTCCACTTTCTGACCCTCAGCACTGGTTACTTTTTTTTTTTAACCTTGAGAATGTATTGTTTTGTCAAAAAAATTACAACTGGAAACAACTGAGTTTGAAACAGCTCGACCGATCTGGGTGTGAATGTCACCTCATGCTGGCACTGCTGTGGACGGGCGCTCTTTAGAGGGCTTTTCTCACCACCACCCTGTGCTGAGAGCTGTGTGTGTGTCCTCTCTTAAATCTTTTTTTTTATTTTAAATTTTTGAAATGTTTATTTATTATTGAGAGACAGAGAGAGACAGAGCATGAGCATGGGAAGGGCAGAGAGAGGGAGACACAGAATCTGAAGCAGGCTCCAGGCTCCGAGCTGTCAGCACAGAGCCCGACGCGGGGCTCGAACTCACGAACCGCGAGATCACGACCCGAGCCGCAGTTGGACCCTTAACCCACTGAGCCACCCAGGCGCTCCTGTCCTCTCTTAATCTGCACAGCAGCCCACCAGGGGTTTCATTAGCGTCCCCATTTTCCAGATAACGAAACTGAGTTCTGGAAATGTTGAGTAACTTTCCCAGGTTTCAGGGCTGGGAGCGGCAGCACAGAGACTCACAGCTGTGTGCGCCTGAAACCCAAGTCCGTGTCGTCCACAAACCAAGAAAACGACTCACGAGTTTCACCCTGTGGCCCGCGGTTGAAGAGATGTTCCAGGTGCACTCCCTCCGACTGGGGTATTTGTCAGGCCAGTTGGGGCTCGCTAGGGTCCCCTCTGCACTGCTGATCTTGTGCGCGCAGCCAGCTGGGGGCGATGGGGGGGACACATGCAGAGAGAAGCAGGTCACTTGTGGGCAGCACCAGACGCCCTCTGGGGGCGTCTCCGTCTCTCGCTCTTATTTGTCATGTGGTCCTTATCAAAAGTGAGGGCGGGGGTCAGCCGGAACCAAATGTCCCCTGGCTAGAGATCTGAGGACTTGTTTGGTTTTGCCGCCTGCCTGCGGGCTCGGATGACCCATCTTTCACACTGTCACCGTTCGGATCATGGTTATCATTGGAAATACGGCAGTTGGTGGTCGAGACCACAGGCGCTGGGGTCAAAAGGACTCGATCCCACTGCCTTCGAGCTGTGGGGCTTCGGGCACTTACCTAAGCCTTGGTGTCCTTATTTGTACGTAAAAGCGGTGCCAGCTTCGTAGGCGGATATGTGGGTTAAACGAGATGATACGTGTAAAAGGTTTAGCAAGTGCCAACAGAGGTCTTCATCACTATGCCTTCGGTTTTTTGTTTTGTTTTGTTTTGTTTTGTTTTGAGAGAGCGACAGAGCACAAGCAGGGGAGGGGCAGAGAGAGAGGAAGACACAGAACCTGAAGCAGGTTCCAGGCTCTGAGCTGTTGGTACAGAGTCCGATGCAGGGCTCGAACCCGCAAACTGTGAGACCATGGCCTGAGCCAAAGTCGGACACTTAGCCGACTGAGCCGCCCAGGCGCCCCCATCGCTATGCCTTTGGCCGGTACTTCTTTTAGATTTTCAAAGCAGTTTCACTTGGAGACTACAGGTGTTGCCCTGGTTATGGTGCTGTTAGCAAAGACAGGTCTCACGACTTGCTCAGTGTGCAGGATTTCGGTCAACACTCGGAATGTGTCTCCTCTGTGCCGGGCACTGCGCCAAGCGTTTTGAGTGCATTCTCTCATCTGAACCTTCTTGCTTTCCGAATGAGAAAATAACTTGCGAGAGGGTGAGTGACTTGCTGGGGAGGGGCGGGGCCAGGACTTGAACCCAGGCCTGCCTTTGCTGTAAACGGTTAGGAAACAGAGGGAGGGTGTACCACCTCTGCCTAGCCAACCAGTGCCGCCCCCCGGCTGTAGGACAAGGTGCTGGAGGGGGCAGTTGAGGGAGAGGGGGAGGGGGAGGGCAGGCAGCAGCTGCGAGGGGGGTTCTGCTCATTACTGCCTCTACTCTGCAGCTACACAGAGCACAGATGCCAGTAGGGACAGGGGCTCAGCTTCTGGGACATCTGCTGCCACACCCCCGCCCCACACCCCGGGGGAACCCATAGGAAGGCGGCCGCTGTTTGGCTGGCGTGGCCTTACTGGGGTCAAATCCCTCCTCGCCTCCCCCACACCACGGGAGCAGCCCCCCTCGCAGGAGTCTGACCAAGGCTTTTAAGTTCCAGAACGACGGGTCCTTCCAAGTTCTTCCAACCTGCCTCCTAACCAACCCACTACGGCCATGTCTGTGTCACGGGGCCGGGCTCGGAGGGTGGCCCGCGCCCTGCTTCTGAAGCCGTCGTAGCTCACCCTGTAACGTGCCAGGCAGGCCCGATCAGACCCTGTGCGCTCCAGCCACGTCTCCTGGCCTTGAAATGTGCGTCCCAGAGGGGACAAACACTCTTCGCATCTCCCTTCCCCCCCGACGCCCTCTGCGGGGCCCTGAGCTGGGGCCAAGGCCTGGAGGCCTGTGTGTTTATCAGAGATGCTTAAAGTCCCTTCACAGGCAGGGCGGTAACAGAAGGAGGCTCTTTCCAGAATGACTGGACGTTCGAAGGCATCTGGCCCTGAACTCTGAGCGGTCAGTCAAGCAGGGAGCGATCTTCTTCCAATGCATTTTATTATTAGACCTACACATGGCGACTACTATTAGGACATAGATGGTTGATAGTCATTGACAGTTCAAGTGCTTACTAGGTGCCAGACTGTCTGAAATGCTTTCTAGGCATGCTTTCATGTAATTCCCATATGCCTTTAAGAAGGGGGCATGTTTAGTCTCTTTTAAATAGAGGAAGAAACTGAAACTCAGAGAGGTTAAGTAACTTGCCCAAAGTCACACAGCCCGTAAGTAGCAGAGGCAGGATTTAAACCTAGAAAGTCTGATTCTGGAGCCTGGGGGTGTAACCACTTTGCAATCATAACTCCAGGGGGGCACCGAGGGCCCCCGTGAGCCTTCTGTGAGCTGCCCTGGGGACAACCACCCTTCGGCGGGAGGTCAAAGAGGAGGAAAGGCAGGCCGGAAGGGCGCCTCGCTCTCACTCCTACACACGTGCACACCTTGGTCGCCAAGGTCGGCCGTGGCTCCCGGCTGCGGTCTAGCCTTACCTTCTTTACAGTCGTGCCCGTTCTCGTGGAGCCGGTAGCCGTTTCTGCACCGGCACAGGTAGCTCCCGGACGTGTTGACGCACTCGTGCTGACACCCGCCGTTGTCCTTGGCGCACTCGTCCTTGTCTGAGGAGATCGACAGACTCTCCTAAGGGGGCGTGCCAACTTGGAAATGTCCCTCCCACCTCAGGACTCTGCTCAAGAGTAGCCTCCATCAGGGAGCCTCCCGGATTGCCCTGATTTGGGTTATCCCCTTCCTGGGGTGGGTGGGGGCAGCATCTAGTAGGTAATACCTGGTCCTCGTATACACTGAATTCCCCGTGCTCTTAAGCACTTTAGTGATATATATGTATATATATATGTGTAGGTATACGTATGTATATATATGTGTGTATATGTGTGTGTATATATGTTTGTGTATATATGTATGTACATACATGTGCATTTGTATGTATGTATGTATGTATATGTGTGTGTACATAATGTGTGTGTATATGTGTGTGTGTATATGTTTGTGTATATATGTATGTATATACATGTGTGTTTGTATGTATGTATGTATGTGCATGTATATAATGTGTGTATGTATATGTGTGTGTATATATATGTATATATATTCTTTACCCCTGCTTCCCACCAAAACAAGGAACTCCTTAAAGGATAGGCTGATACTAATAACAGTAACAATAATAAAAATAACTACCATGTGTTGAATATTTATGTGATGGGCACTTCCCAAAGCACTTTCTAATGTGTATTTATTTTTGAGAGAGAGAGAGAGACAGAACACAAGCAGGGGAGGGGCAGAGAGAGAGAGAGAGACACAGAATCTGAAGCAGGCTCCAGGGTCCGAGCTGTCCCCCCCTCGGCCTGGGACCCGGTCTCCAAGCCCGCGCACCTGAGAAGAAGTGGGCCCTGAAGCCGCGTTTGGAGACCGTGTTGTCTGACTTGAACTCCACGCGCATGTTGTTGCCCTGCGAGGTGATGGCCTCGGGCCTCTCGGAGCCGCAGAACTTGCCGTGCAGCCTGGCGTCGGGGGACAGGCCGCTGCGCACCTCCACAAAGTCGTACTTACAGACCTGCAAGGGAGCGCCACGGGGAGCCACCCCGTCCTCCCACGCCCCCACCCCAGACTCCATGCAGGACCCCCCTCCTCGGGGCCGGACCGGCTCAGCCACGTCCAGGGGCAGGGTCCTCTCAACTCTTACTGGGGTCCCTCTGGCCTGACATGGGGCTCTCGTGACTAGCACTCTGGCTGGAGAGCTCTCCCTGGGCCTTGGCGGACTTGGTCATCCATGACCGCTGCCCAAGGGAGGGGACAGGCAATTCATAGCATTGTGGTCCCCAGCTGTGTCTCGTCCTCTCTGTTCCCCTCAGCAGGACACTAACCCCCAGACTCCTGCCCCTGGGGACAAGAGTCCCCACCCCCGAGACCTGTCTCCTCCACCCCGGTTCTGATTCTCCTTGGGTATGTCAGTGACAAGAGGACCAAAGCATGTGTCTGCGGAGGGTGCGCAGCTGAAACCGAAGCCACACCAAACCCTCCCCAGATTCTGCCCCGCCACGTTCGAGTGACTGTAGGAAGCGACCTCCCTGCCCGCTGAGCCCCTCGCCGGGCTGCAGCCCCGAGCCGCCACCCCGCACAATCAATCAGAGAGCAGAGCTTACATCATTGCCTTCCAGTTCAAACACTTCAAACTGTAGGGAGATCCGGTACTGAGCAGGGGCCACCACCTGCCAGACGCAGTTTTTGTTCGTAGGATACTCCTTCGGCCACCCAGGGCTGGTGATGGTTCCGTTCAGCTTGGTAATAAAACCGCCACAGGCCACTGCACGGGAGAAACAGAAGCAAGATTCATTTGGTTTTAGTTCCGAGTGACTGCGATTTCCCCCGAGCGGCAGTAAGCCTGCTGTTCTTCAATAAAAAGAAAGAAAGAAAGAAAGAAAGAAAAAGAAAACAAAGAAAAAGTTTGACAATCAACTGATTAATCCAGCAAGCCTTTCTTCTAGATCTGGAGGGATGAAGCTGAGGACAGGTCTCTACCGCTTTGCAAAATGATGACCGGGCATGTGTGCTCACCTGTCACTCAGTGGCATAGCTGGGAACTACACCTGGCTTGGAGCAAGGGGGACTCAGGAATGTTTGAACCAAGCCATGCGCTCTACCCAGCTAACGTGAGCAAGCAGAGTCAGGCAGGCGGGCAGGAAAACGGAACACCAGGCAGGTAGAAAGGGAATGGATGAAATGAGTTATTGGCTGAGTCACACCTAAATGTTCTGGGTTTTTCTTTGCTTTCATTTTTTTATCTGAATCATCAGGTGAAGTTTTCACGGTCACAGAAGAAAACAAACCATTTGTTCAGGTCTCGGGCGGAGTTCCTGGGATTTGGGCAGCCCTCGCACGTGTGTGACTTTGTGGAGCTACTCTTCCCTCCGAGAGCCGGGGACATCATCCGCCACGGGTCACGTCGCCTCACAGCCAGCCGGCTGCCCCGTCTCCTCCCCGATTCTCCTAAGCCTTGTCCCTTATCCCGTCTCGTTCCGGCCTGGCGGGTCCAGCACCTACCTTCGCACGTCTTCTTATCGGCGGCCAGCTCGTAGCCAGGGTCGCACGCGCACTTGTAGCTGCCCAGAGTGTTCACGCAGCGCTGCTCACACCCGCCACGGTCTGGCCAGGAGCACTCATCCACCTCTGTGGGAGAGGAGGGGGACCCCGGCTAAATCACCGCCGAGCTGTTCTGGTCTGCTCCCCAGCCCACGTCACATGCCAGGGGTCCCCGGCGGATGACCTCTAAGAACGAGAGTGGCTCCTGGTGACCACCTCCCAGGGAGGCTCATGTCCATGTCCAGAAACCAGCAGCAGCCACAACCGAGGGGGAGATCTCGGGAACACACGCGCACCCTGTCAGCCAGAAGGAGGGCCCCGCTGGCGGAGACCAAGCCTGGAGGACTGTATTCTTTGAAGGGCCCGATCAGGGAGTACAGTGTGATTTTTAAAAAATCCCAAAGGTTCCACACCAAGGACTTAATCAGCTTTAATGCCATGGAATCGGGGTTCCCTCCGAACACGGAACTTCTCAGGGACATTAAGGGGAGAGTAAGGGACACATTTCTAGATGAAGAGATGAAAGTATTTTCTAGAGACAGGACGAGAAGCTGCGATTTAGCATTGTATAAAGAATCGGAGGAAGTGTGCCCAGGGAGAGCTTCAAGGTGACAGAAAACCCTGAGCTCCTGGGCAAGCCAACGCTCCCCGGAGAAACCGCAGGTGGAGGCCCCCGTGAGACGGAGGGAGCAGGGGAGTCGGGTGATGGGTCTGGGGCGATTAAATAACGGCAACGAGGATGCCAGGAGAGCTGTCCCGAGGAGGAAGGCAGGAGCCACGGGAGACTCTGCCCGGAAATGGCAGCCCACGCGTCACTGGAGAAAAGGAAAAGCCAGGCAGTGGGCATCGCCAAGAAGAGGATCAGGAATAAAAGGAAAAACTGAGGCCAAGCTGCGGTGCATCTAACCCCGAGAAGGGAGGCGGTGGCCTCGCCGAGCCGGAGAGCCCGGAGAAGGCGCGTCTTCAGAAACAAAACAAAGCGGAACAAGCCCAACCCAGGGGGGAGGCAGGCTGGGGTGGTGTCGGTTCATAGCGCCACGGAAGGCAGGGACAGAGCAAGCACAGGGTTGTCCCCCAAATCTTCAAAGACCGCATTACACATAAAATGAGAGAAACAGGGACATCTAGGAGTTGGTAACGTCCTGAAAAGGCCCCCCCCCCCAGTCCCACCCTCAGGCAGCGGTCCTTTCCGACGGATGGCTTTGCAGGTCCTGCTCGAAATCACCCAGAGCTAGGACTCTCACTGTTTTTCAAAAGTATTTCTCATCCTTTGGAATTTGAATCGTCAAAATTCTGGCTCCTCGAAACTTCCAACCCATTGGTCCTGCAGAACACTCAAACCCTTGGGCCGTGACGTGTCCCTCTGAGCTGCCCTTTCCCGACCCAAGTAGACCCATTGCCTTCCATCTTCCTTGTCCACGATGCGCAAAACACTCGTCCACCTGCTCGCTCCTCACTGGGTAAAGAACGGCATGTGAATTTCCCGTCGTTCCACATAGTGGGCAATAAACTCAGGTAATTCTAAGAGTGACGCGTTGTTGGGCTCAGCCCGAGCTTAAGGAAGTTGGTCAGTAGGCGGACCGGGCTTGGCAGATATGTTCTGGACAGAGGTTTGAAGTTGTCCGTGGGCTCAAAGAAATGTAAGCATTAAGTATGCTAAAATGGTAACTACCTGGCAACTACTGATTCCTTTACAAAAGGCAAAGTACTTTCTTTGACATTTGCTAGAAAACATACGAGGAGAGTCAACGACAAGGAGAAACAGAAAGAGCCCAGTGTTCTAGAGTGAGCCTCGCAGACCTCGGTGGGAGCCACCACTGGATCCTACCCCAACAAATGGGGTGATTTCACCTCTCTGAGTGTCCCTCCTGTTCTAAAATGAGACTAGTGCCTGCTTTCAGGGTTGTAGGGGTTGAGATGAAGCGTGGGAAGTACCCAGGACACAGACATCCGGTACAGAGGAGCTCTCCCTGCAGACCACGGCGGGGCTGCTTTTGAAATCCCAGTGGCTGGACAGATAAGATGATGAGGGCAGTGGAAAGGATAAGGTTACCTGGGCATACCTAAATCAGGTGAGAGCACAGGGCAAGCCTGAGGCGGGGAGCGAGACAAAGCAGGAATGGAAAGAAGAACAATGCGTCAAAGACGGGCCACTGATGGAGGAAGAGACGGGCAGGAAGGCAGCACAGCAGAGTCAAGAAACTGGCAAGTGGGCGCAGGCGGCGGGGGGTAGGGGGGCAGAAGAAGAATGATGGGAAAAGCCCATCAAAAGAGACCAAGACAAACACAGGATCAATTTGGGGGGTGATGGGGAGACTCTGATGCCAGAAGACACTATGGCTATGGGCAGGACACACGTTGGTCATTGGCAAGAGAGGGAAGACCACAGATGAACAAGTTTCCTGGTGCCATCTTAGCCATGTGGAGGGAGAGAGGCTGGTAGGTTGGATTTGGGCTGAAGTCAACAGGAATATAGTTCCTCCAGGGACAAGGAGGGTAGGATGTTTGTTGGGCCCAGGAAGGCGGGTGCAAGATACAGGGTTACATCTGAGATCCCTCCAGCAAAAGCAGTGGAATGTGTGGCCATTTTCAACCCTACTCCAACTTGGGTGGACGGTGTGGAAGCGTACCAGGGGCCCTGCTCTCGATGGGAGCCTGGGTGTCCTTGGAACCACCTCCACACTGTGATGAAGTAGCATCTCCTCCAAGCCCACAAGTTCATGCTTGCTCTGGGCTAGCATGGTCAAGAGCCAAGCCTTCCAGAAAAATCTGGAAGAGTGTGGGGGTGGGTAGGGAGAAAAGGAGCTGAACCAGGCAGGGATAAGCCAGAGAGTGGCAGCTCTGTCTTCTTTGCCTTCTTCAAGTGGTAGTAGTGAAAGAAGGAACCATTCTCTGCTTAGATAATGAGATGGTTCAGGTAGGATGTCAACAATTGTTTCAGAGAGAGTCAAGGAAAGAGAAGGCAGGGCACGTCCCTAAGCTTTTGAAGAAGGACGTGAAGGAAGCCAGTCCCCCTTATCAACACCCCATGGTGGTCCACTGGCACCGGGGCAGAGGAGCGCGAGGAGCAAGGCGGGGATCATATTCTTTATGTGAGGAGTGTGGGACCAAAATGGCTCTGCCAACCTTCAAATGCTGCCGCCATCTCCCAAAGTAAGCGGAGATGAGCTCTGCCTGCTGCCGGGCCGGCGGGCTCGGAGACAGACTGCCATCTGGCACCAGGAGACGGATGCAGAGGCCAACTGGCACCCTGGTCAGTGCCATGCGCCAGCTCGGCTCTGGGCAGAGCCTCCTGCCAACTGGCGCCAAGGCAAGAGCTTCTTTGGCTTGGTCCAACTCCTCTGCGTGGACTTTATAGTTAATCTTCCAGTTTCTTTCACTGGAGGAGTCCTGACACACGCACTGGGCACTCTGTGTTCCCAGGACATCCTACTGATGGCTCCTCTGGAAAAAGGTCGGGCAGAAGAGGCCAACTGTGTCCAGTCTCCAGACCTGCCCTGGCCGATGTGGTCGCCACCAGCCCGCGTGTGTATCAAACACTTGAAATGTAGTTAGTCCAAATTTGGGTGTGCAGTGAGTATAAAAAGACACCGGATTTCCAAGACTTAGTATGAAAAAAAAAAACTAAAATATTTCATTAATTTTGTGTATATAAATTATATATTAAAATGATAGTATTGCATGCGATGGTAAATGATCACAAAATCAATATGTCGGGTTAAATAAAACATATTCAAATAATTCCACCTATTTCTTTTTTTTCTGGGCAAAGCAGGGGACAGGGTTGCTGCTAGACAGTTTAAGATTACACACGTGGCTCACTTTTGGGAGTTGCCCCCTCTCTCTGTTGGACAGCGCCGCTCTAGACTGCGGTCTTGCCTCATTCTTTCTCCTGGGAACCCCGAAAAGTAGGCAGGGAAAGCAGCAGGAGGCTCAGTCCACAAATGAGGAATCTGAGCCTCATTATTCTTTCAGCTATTCATTCCTTGCCCAGTGAGTATTTATCGGGCCGAGTGGGCCAGGCGCTGGGAATACAGTGGAGAACAAAGCAGGTATGATCCAGTCTCAGGAAGGGAAACTGACCTGCCTGAGAGCAGACACCTACCTAGTAAGGACTGAAGGCGGGATGAAAAGCCGAACCTTGGACGCTAAATCCAAGGCCCTCGTTCCCATATTCCCATGGTATCAAGGGGCAGAAAGGTGACAGGTGTCAGAATCACAAACGAGAAATTCAAGAGCCTCACTTGCCTTGCCTGTGACGGGCAGGTCTTTGTAGTGGGAAGAACGCACTGGGGACCCTGCAGATCCAGGGGCTGTTCTGGCTCTGCCGGATTGGAATTTCAGTTTCCTCAATTTTAAAATGGAGGTAAACATGATGCCTGCCAAGGCGTCGTTCTGAAGACCAAATGAGATATCTCGTGCGGTTTCTGGCACACTCGGTAGACGTCTTTTCTTTCCCCTCCAAGAGGGGTTCTGAGGTTTCCACCAGTCCTGTTGCCTGTTTTCGGGTTCAGGGTCAAGCTTACTGACATCAGGAAGATGCCGGCCGGGCCTGTGCATTAAGTCAGTGTAGACAGGCCTCAGTTAACACCTTCCTGGGCATCTAAAAAGATGTTTGCAAGCCGAGACGGGAAATGCCCTTGAAGTGTGAGGCTGGGCGATGCAGCCCCGCCCCCTAGGCTCGGGGCCTCCGACGTCCACGTGTCCACAGCTGTGTCATCACCCATTTGCCTGCAGTTCTCTTTCACCGCCTTGAGCTCCTGAAGACAACAGACTGTGCTTTCCCTTGGGTCCCCAGCCCCCAGCACAGCACCTGACACATGGCTTGACGGCTGCCGAATGACAGCTAGCCGTGGATGAGGGAAAAGATGGCCTCTTCTAACCAGCAAATGAAGCTGGTTATCGTGGGTCCTGAGGGCAGCCAGCTCGGTCCCCTGCAAACCAGGGCGGCGTCACAGAAGGAAGCAGTCATTTCCGCTGTGTTGACTGGCATCTCCAGGAGGGTTGCCACAAAAAAAAAAAAAAACGCAGGACGTTCGTTCAACTACCTTTGAATTTAAGGTGAACACCTCTTACCATTTCTCAGCAAGGTATGCAATGTTCGGGATATGCTTATACTAAAGGATCATTCTTTATCTTATATTCAGATTTAACGGGGCATTCCCCACCTTTTTTTTTTTTTTTTTGGTAAATCTGGTAACCCTAATCTCCCGCTTCGGCTGGTCCTCTCAAAACCATGTCTCTCCGATTAGCAGCAGAACGGTGGGTGGGTCATGGGTTCCCGACTCCCCAACACCCGATTTACAGAGCTCAGGGTGGAAGTCAGAGGAGGAGAAGGACAGAGGCAGAACAAATCCTCGTAATCGGTCGTGACACGGGGCACCCAAAATGAGGCCTCCCGAAGCTGTCCACGTCCTAGTCCCTGGAACCTGTGAATCTGTTGCCTTACTTGGCCAAAAGGGCTTTGGGAATGTGATTGAATTAAGGGTCTTGGAATAGGAGGTGAGCCTGGGTTATCTGCGTGGGTTATCTGTGTGCAGCCACACGGATCCTTATTGCTGAAAGAGGGGGAGGAGAGTCAGGGTCAGAACAAGAGGTATAACAGTGGAAGCAGAGGTCTGTGGTATGGCAGGAAAAGACCCAACCGGCCAGTGCTGGCTGGAAGACGGAAGGGTGCCTGAACCAAGAAATCCGGAAGAGGCAAGGAAATCTGACCTCCAGAACTGCAAGGTGATAAATTTGTGTGGTTTTAAAGCCACCAGGTTTGCGGTAACTTGTTACAGTAGCGACAAGAAAACCCCTAGAGAGAAGAACTGTCATGTCATTTTTGCCAGAGACAAAATAACCACTTCAAAGCCTCCTTCTTTAGCAAAGACAGTTCACGGGACTAAACACTATACCATGTGCGTTTGCCTACAACGTTTCATTTCCCCCTGTCAGCTCTGCAGTAACGTATCTATAGACGTGGAAGATCTGGGCTTCAGCGAGGTTGTGTAGCTTGCTTAAGGCCACCCAGCGATTGCTGCGGCGAAGTCGCATGCGGTCTGGGCCAGGTTGGGCACCAACTGTGAATTTCCGGTCATCTCCACCGCAAGCTTGACTGGCATTTGAATTGCACTTGGTGTGGCCTGGGTTTTTTGCTTGGGAAAAAAATTGATTAAATTTTTCTTCCAATTATTCAAAGCATTATGATTCTCATTCTGTTTCTACTTGGGTTTTGATGCTTCAAGACCAAAGAAGAAGAATCCCACAGATCTGTGCAGCACTGTCCAGCTGGCGGGGGGCCTCGACAGCCATCAGTGTTGGGGCTTCACCACCGGTTAGGTAAAAGGGGCAGATTTCTTCCCCTTGTTTTACAGAGAACAAAACTGAACTCTCAGTAAAGGACAAAGAGCTGCCTGCTCAGGGCTGCAGGGCTTGAAATGGGTTCTTCCGACACCCATCCACTTACACAGAATCTGGGAGGAAGGGCTAAAGAGGGGGCAGATGGGAAGATTGGGGGGAAGAGAGTGACCAGGATTTCTGGATCGGCACAGCCAGGAGAGCTACTGGACAGGAGTGGTGGCACTAATCCAGGGGCCTCAGATGTGGATTAGGTGACACCATTCAGGGGCTGCTGGTGTCGCCCGATCACAATGTGCTGGGGAGTATCCATGCTTCCCTTCGAGAGTGTGGTCTGAGGGGCTTCCGGGGCCCTGAGAGCAGAGAAGGAAGACCTGCCCACACAAAGGAGGCCTGAGAAGCCCCTTCTGCTGGGGCCGCGAATGCTGGACTTCCCATGCCATTCTGGCTCTGCTTTCCCGAAGATTCTGTCACACAGCAGATGCCCAAGACGACGTGGAAGTCTGTTCCCTGAGCATCACCCCCTCACTCTCCTCCACGCCCCCACCCACTTGAGGGTAGACTTGTAGGCTGGGGGGTGGGGCCTCGGCTGCTGAAGGCCCCAGCTGCCTCTCTGGCCCACGCCAGGGACTGTAAAACAATGCTGTAGAAAGACTTTGGGCTTAGGGGTCAGACTTCGCTTGGCTTCTCGATCCCCCACTATCCGAGTGAGCCCAAGCAACCCTTCTCGACTCTAACCAAACCCAACTCAAAGGGCTATTCAATGACATCACGTAAACCAAGTGCCCTGCACAGTTCCTGATGCACGGCAGGGGCTCAATGAATGACAGTGACTACACAAATATTTATTCTTATCAAGGCTCAGTTTCTCTAAGGTTCACGAAGTTCACCTTGTAAACTTACTAAATCTAATTTCCACGCTAAGGCTGCGCCTGCTCCTGAGTCCCTGGCAGACTTCGTTAGAGGCAGCTCCAATACGGGCCACCGCCTTCTCCCTGCCGGGAGCCTCGTTTGATGCTAAGGTTCCATATGGGTTTTGTGATTCTTAAGCCAGGGGGGCAATACCTCTTCCTGTGACTAAAAATGGAAACAAACCGCTAATTCATACCCTTGAAAAAATTGGCTGCAAAGCCCGCTTTATTGATAGAGCCATCGGACACAAACTTCAGCCACATTCTGTTGGAGCTCGTTTTCACGTCTTCCGGCTTCTCGTAGCCACAAAAATGGCCAATCAGGGCGCTCTCTTCCGTGGGGCCGTCGCGGATTTCCAGGTAGTCGTATGCACAGCTGTCGTGCCTTTCGATCTAAACAGAGAAACAGGCAATGTGGAAGGCGACGAATGGTCTGGCTTTAAGGTTTTTTATGTAAGAAGGGAACCGAAATAACACTCTCAAAAATCTAGTCCAGGGTGAACCAAATTCTACAAAACATCCTGGGATCCCCTCCTGGACTTTTAGTCCCCTCCATCTACCCAGGCAGGTGCCAGAAAGGACATGGGGACAATCTCGAGGCCCGCAAAGATTTTGATATCAAATACTCAGGTGCAATGCACCACGAGCTTGAAATGGACTCTTAGGTTCCTGTTTTCAACCAAAAAAAAAAAAAAAAGAAGAAGAAGAAGAAGAATGGAAACTCATCTTTATAGAGCAGAGAGCGTCTAGCAGAAGTTGATGTTTACTTCATCCTGGGGAAGGAAACCTGAGCGGTACTCACCTCAAAAGCTTGGAAGGTAAGCCCCACATGAAACCCTTCCGAAACCGTAATCCTCCAAACACATTCCTTGGAAGGCCTGTAGTCGTCCGGGTAGTTGGGAGATTGAATCTGACCGGCATCTTTGTTAATGTCTCCGCCGCACGTAGCTTTAGAAAGAGAGTCAGGAAGAGAAGGAATGGGGTCCTGGGTCAGACCTTCGGGAAGGAAAGTCATGGCCACTTATCACCACTAGGTGGCTCCACTTGGCAACACTTTCATTTCCATCCAACCGAGAGACCGTGCCTCCTGAAAGGCACAATTTCATTTGTTGGCGACTCTGAATTTTTTCATAGAAAGAAAATAACCATGCACGCAGAGGTTCTCCACGTTTTCTGTGCATCCAAATCAGCTGGGACATTTTTCGAGCTGTGGAAGCAGGGGC
This sequence comes from Paguma larvata, assembly GCA_030068075.1. Lineage (NCBI taxonomy): Eukaryota > Metazoa > Chordata > Mammalia > Carnivora > Viverridae > Paguma > Paguma larvata. Next base: position 45,805,070 of record CM057837.1, on the reverse strand, counting down.
CATATCCCCAGGAGTTCTGATGCAAGTGTGTCTGGGTGTGTGTGGGGGGGTGTGCTCCAGGAAGCTGTGATGTCTGAATTCCCCAAGGGATTCTAAGGCAGAAGGTAGGGGACCGCTGGTGCAGAGGGACCCGCACATGCACATTATTTCTTTTATAAAGACAAGATTTTGGCCTCTGCAAAATTACAATTTACCCAATATGTGGAACAAACGGAAGCAGAAATGCCCTGGTGACGGCTGCCTAGAGCCCAGGCCTATGTGTTCCCTCAACTCAACCACCAGGGTGGCCTCGGAGGCCCTTTCAAGAAACACAGTTGTAAATACCCTGATATTGTCCGAAGTCTTCTTTTCATAAATGAAAGAAACAAAGGCCCAGAGAGGTCAGGTTCTTTGCTCGGGCTCACACAGCTATTCGGAAGCTGCTTTCATTTCCTCAGGGCTTCGCACCCGGGACACGTTCCCCAGCTGCACTGGAATGGAGTCCAGCGGGTGGTGACAGGTGGACGACAACTGTCCTGAAGGAAGCACAGCCAGCCTGGCCTCTCTGCTTCCAGAATGTGGAGGAAGGGGACAGTGGGGATTCCTCAGCCCTGCCCCTGCCGTGGTTGTCCCTACTCTCACGGCTCCGGCAGCTGCTACACGTGCCTGGGTGCAAGAGGGACAGCGGGTGGCATGGGAAGGCCCGAGTCATGTCGAGAGCCACCCTGGGGGCTCCCGTCGTCATGAACAAACCTTCGTACACCGCGAAGAAGCCCTTGCCCAGGAGGCTGCTGCTGCTCCGGAACTCCACCCAGAGCCGGCTGTCCGTGGACGTGAGGGGCTCCGGGACTTGGTCACCACAAAACCTGCCTGGAAAGTGGAGGAGGAGATGGGTCAGGCTGCTGGCTCGCAGCCAGAAGAAACTCCTACAGACAGGGGACAAGCCGCGTTTCTCCGAAGGTGGCCCGAGGTGAGTGATGACCTTAGCTGTGGCCGTCCATTCTGTGGCACGTACAGGAATAACAGAGGGAAGGAAGCCGTCACCCGACCTGTGCATCTCCTTCGGGCTGACTTCAAGGGAATGCCAGTCTCCACTCCGTCAAGGACCCGGAGTGTAGCTCAGCACCCCCTCCTCTGCCAAGTGGGTCTTGCCCAGGAGCTGAAGGTGTGGCGGAGTAATGGCCTGGGACAGTGAGGGACCTTTCCTCCCCTGGTGTCTCCCCATACACATACGCCCTTCTTTGGAGGCAGCATGCCTTTGGGGAGACATTCTGCCTTCCTCGCCTCAGAGAACGGACGCCAGAGAACGAACGAACGAAAAAAATCAAATCTTCTTGGCTTTCGAACTTCCCGAGCCCAGTCACAATTACAAACACTTGAAAGAACACGCAATGTGTAACAGCACGCCTCCATCCTCGTAGTCTCAGAAGGATTCCTGGAACAGATAAGTGAGGGAACTAAGGACAGAGAGGGTTGGAGAGGGCACCAGGGATGCTCTAGAAAGACCCTGTGCCCTGCCCCATCCTGAGCTAAGACTCTTGATGGAACAGGATGATAGAGACCCCGAGTGGGTTTAAGGGTCTGGGAGAAGGACAGGACTCTGCCCCAAGTCCCTGGGGAGAGCCTGGAAGGGCGACAAGACCTTTGATCCCCATGTCCCACCAGGGGTCAGAACGGGTGTGTGTACGTGGCTCATCGAGACATTAGGCCAGGAGACAGGCATGCAGAGTTCTTCAGGCAGAGGGATATGGAAGTGACCTTCCTGTAGTCCAGAGGATGTGGGGAGCCACCGGACATCACCCACTGAATGTCTTCTAGGGAGATATGGACTTGGCACCAATCTGAACTGGCCTAGAGTTGAGACAAGAAGGAGGCACAGCAGCCACTTAGGATTCTTTGCTCAGATAGAGGACTGGAGACAAGACAGTCATGAGAACATCCAGCAATGCCAGCTGGGATGGCAATACAGATGCCTCCCCTGTCACCATGCCTTGGCACAAAGTATACACCTTACTGGCACCTCCACCTCAGGGGAAGGAAACACAAACTGACTGAAACTAATTTCCCCTACCTGATAGAAAGGGGCTCATCACTGCTGTTGAAATTCTGCTATTGAAAAATACAAATAAATGTGCATGCCTCTGACACTTGGGTATGAGTCTGATATTTGATCTTTCACAGAGGAAGAGGCTGAAGGCCATGACTTCCCAATGTATGGTAATTTCTGACCCCATAATTCCCAATGCCGGGTAAAGATGGCAGCCGTGGCAAGGATAGGGATGGGAACAGGGTGTGACATGGGCTGAGCTGTACTGACCAGTTCACCACACAGACCAGTCAAAGTCTGTCTGGACCGGAAGTCATGGTTCTCTCAACACTGACTGCGTGAGTCACTCGAAACTCCATCTGACATTGGGGAAATGGGAGGTGGTGCCTGTTCATGAGTTTGGGTTTTCTTTTGGGTGATAAAGATGCTCTACCCTCAATTACGGTGACAGTTGGTTGCAAGACTCTGTGAGCACGCTAAAAATCATTGACTTGTACACTTTAAATGGTGAGTCGTAGAGTACGTGATTTATATCTAAATATTTTTTATGTCTATTCAACAGGTATCTAGCGGGTGCTCCCTTACTGCCAGCACCATACTAAGCACTGCATCAACCACTTGGAGTTATAATTCTGCTTTGCCCTTCTGAGAAATAGGGGCGTGAGGTTGGGGGAGGAATAAAGGCTACAACGGACATTTCCTGAAGGCCAACTGTAGACACGTTCTTTGGGGAGACATGGGGGAGAAGTTGCTAGTCTCCTTCTGTTTCCTTCCAATTCTGGCCACCTGCAGCTTTTTGGATTTGATGAGCTTAATATTAAGTGAGATGGGCTGAGACTTCTGCCAAGAATTTGGCAAGGAAAACTCCATCAGAAGCCTGTAAAGGTTCAGTAATGGTTTCTCTGGCATGGCCAATTAGTGTCAATTAAGTCTTGGAAAACAACAGAGAAGCATGGGCAAGTATTGCTTACCAGTGAGGAGACAGAGCTGCTGAACAGCCGTTAAACAATGTGGGATCGAAGGGAATTCCTTCTTGGCCAAACTGAGTTTCAAGTCCAAATTTCTGCTTTTAGAACCCCAGCTGTCACAGCCACTGGGGACTGTTTCCAAAAAAGAGAACAACTTCCCATGTCTGCCTTGCTGCCTAAGAACCCAACTGGATGAAATGAACCACCCACGGTTGGGCCACAGGACAACCCGGGTCTACTCACTCTGTACTCTGGAGGAGGTAGGAATCACTGCTTTGGCAAAGCCAGGCTTGGTGGGATAAATTACAAATTATTCCTAAGTAACTTCCCTCCCCCAAATCACCTGGTAATTCTTACCTGGAACCCTCGACTTTGTCCCCTGACCATTTCCTTAATATTCTTATCTTTACCATAACAGTTCTGATGAAAGCTGCTTTTTACTGAGTAGGACTCTTTCCCCAGCACTTCCCGTGGATTATCTAACTGCTTCCCCCTACCCACTGAATTCAGTACTACTATTCATCTCATACATGAGCAAAACATTCGATTTGAGTTATACTCAAAGTTGTAAGTGAGGCAGGATTTGAACCTTGGCGGTCTGAGCCCTCGACCTTCATCATCCATTTCACCTTCCTCATCACCACCGCCACCATCGGCAAGAGGAACTCCTCTGTTAAGGTGTGATTCTGAACACTGTACCCTTTGGGATAAACAGATGTGAAATCTGCTCTCTGGGAAGCCAAACATCATTCCCAGTTTGGACACGGACACCTAGAAACGAAGATCAAAGCCTCCAACCATAAGGCGAGTCTGGTGATGCCAGGCTTGGCTGTTTGACTCACGCGATCCTTTCTGCTCACTTGAGAGGCTGCCCCCCGCACGGGGAGCCCCAGCGGTGGGGACACGCGACACTGATTGGCCAGCCTGGCCTTTCTGAACTTCCCTCCCCACTTCAGGAAAAGGGGAAAAAGGGGCTTTTGTGTGCACTGCAGTGGTACAGAGTGCTCGAAGACAGTTCTGCGTACAAAAGTGCATTGTCGGAGTAATTCCTCCAGCAGAAATAAGGCAGGGGAATCCAATTAGCAGGACAGTATTTAAAATTACTGGGTAAATTCTCTCTGCAGCCACGTTCCTCCCCACTTCAGGTGTCATCTCGTAAGTCACCCCTGAAACTGAAAACTGATAGCTTTCACCGGCCGTGACATGGTCTCATTCTACTTGCATTTCTCTTTAGTCGCTTTGTGAAAAAGTGAGACCCCAACAGCCTCCTTCCAAGAAAACCAACAGGCTGGGGAGAAACCGGACTCAGAAAAGGTGTCAAATTCCTAAACGGAATCTGGTCCCCGGCTTTGGAGGAGGAGTCTAATAAGGATATCAAGAAGAGGAAATGCAGATGAGGACACTACAAGTGGGCTCCACGGGGAGTCATAAAGGGTTCATTCATAAAAAGTTATGCATCCATTATGCCTGGGTTTTCACACACTGCCCTGGGAAAATATGCGCTGCACAGCGTTTCAGAGCAAGATGCATACTTTCACAATCCGCCCTAATCCGCTCTCCCTCCTGCCAGAGGGGCATTGACCTGCCTCCTCCCAGCAGATTTCACGGCACCAACCCCTCCCGGGGACCAGCTCGGCCCACACAATGCACTTGTTCCAAACACAAAAGTGCACTAACAGCTGCATTTGGAAACATCAGAGCGGGCCAAATAGTTGGCAAAGGAGAATTCTCGCCACCGAAGAATGATGGTTACAGGCACCGGGCCATGCCTTGGCTGTGGTGCACGCGCGCACACACACAGGCACACACACACTGCAAAAGTGTGTAAAATATGAGCCCCCCCCAAGAACCCAAACAAGACAAACCATCACCGACAACAAAGAATGGCAAAAGCCCCATCTAACCAATGAGAGTGTAGCCAAGATCTGTAGTGAGAAAATTCTTGTTTCAAGTTCAAGGAAAGGGAATCACTGGAAATGCGCCCGCGAGTGCCCACTCTTGGGAGCGTGTCTCAGCCCTCCCCAGGGAACTTCAGGAACCAAGAGCTTCCTTCTCCTGAGCGCTTTGAGTCTACGGCATTCCTGGTGGGGTTTAGGGTTGCCAGATTTCACAAACAAAAATACAGGAAGGCCAGTTAAATTTGAATTTCAGATAAACAATGAATCATGCATTTTATCTGACAGTCCTACGGGGATACCCTTTCAGATTCAGCAGTCCCCCACTGCCCATGACTAGGAAATCTGAGTTCTGGCCTGATCTCGGCCACTAGCCGGCTGTGTGGACTTAGTGAGTTGGTCCACACTCTCGGAGCGTGTGTTTTCCTGGTGAAGGTGTGGGGTAAGGGGCTCCAAGATCCCTGCCAGGCCGAGGGGACTGTGATTCCATGTTGTCATCGAAATCCTCCCACATGGCCCCTTTAATTATCTTAATTATAAAACTCTACCTTGCAGAACAATCCAGAAAGTATACAAACCAAACCATTTCCGTGCTTCCTTTCTCAGAGGTAGCCACCTTCCCCGGCAGTCCCCTCTCTATGTATGTGGCACCAACAAGTACACATGCACATATGCATGCACAGATTGCCAGGGAAGCAGGAGAATTTCCTGACCCAACACACGGGGATTCTGACTCGGGAGTCTCCCAGGGATCTGTGTTCACAGACATCTGCCCAGCAGCTGCTGATGCTCGGCAAGGTTCGGAACCTCTGCGACCCAGAATGCCCGGCGCTGTCTTTCAGCCACCCCCGATCAGAGCTACCTGTAAGGCCACGCCTTCTTCTGGCTGCGGGCGCGCCCCGTGTCTGCTCACATCGGACAGGAAGCAGGAATGCAGGGCAGGCGGACTCTACCCTGCCATCGGGTGACAAAACCCATTTGTCCTACAGGGTACACACGCCTGTCCGTGCTTGGCTTGCCTACCTCGACTTCACACTACCCCACCGATTCCTCCTAATGGGGGTAACCTGGTACCCCTACTCAGAGTCTGCTTTCTTCAGCACAAGTGGACACAAATTCCTGTCTGTACCTCTGGCAATTTAAACTCACAGTCCTCTGGACAGAAGGGGTGCGTGTGCTATTCCCAGTGAGAGCTGATCTGGCTGAGACCCTGTGGCCATACAGAGCCTAATATCTGCCAGGCTCCCTCGGGTCCGGCCGGACCCTCTGCCCCCATCTCTCCCGACCTACCCAGAATCTGATGTGCAGTCGGGCTCGGCCTGGCCATTTAACTCCCCGGCTGAGCTCCCCCCTTTCCTCCTGTTTCCATCTCTAGTCTGCTGTCCCAACAGCAGCTCACTCCCAGGCCAGCCATTCACAGCACAACCAGGGTGGCTGTTCTGCCCATGTGAGGATATGCCCGGGACAGAGATCTCATGGAGGGCTTGGCCTTGGCAACCCGGAAGCCCACCCTATGACTGCTCTGAAAATGAGAACAGCCCACTATCAGCCAAAACCCTTCCATCTGGCTCCTTGTAAATCCACTTCGCTCTCTGGCTCCATCATGGCTGTCATTCCTGAGCGAGATGAGTCCCTATGTCCATTCCCAGGACACCGATGCCACAGGCTCTCTATACATTCATGTTTTGGGGTCACCCATGGGACATTGCTCTTCTGTAACCAGTCCTGAACGGACTGACCTTTTCTTCTTATGCCACCTGCCCACCGCCTCCCACTGAAAGGTCGAAGCTGCCTTTTCACGTATGAGTTCATGCACTGTGCATCTCCCAGAACGGACGCAAGCTTATTGTAGAAAACTTGGAAAATATAGCTAAACCAGGAACACAGAATAAGTTTTTAAAAATATACTCTAGGGAGCGCCTGGGTGGCTCAGGTAGTTAAGCAACCGACTCGGGCTCAGGTCATGATCTCACAGTTGTGGGTTCGGGTCCCATGTCGGGCTCTGTGCTGACAGCTCTGACTCTGGAGCCTGCTTCAGATTCTGTGTCTCCCTCTGTCTCTGCCCCTCCCCTAATCTGTCTCTCAAAAATAAATAAACATTAAAAAAATTAAAAAATATATACTCCATCATTCTGAAATAATCGCTGTTATTTATTTATACCTGTAACTCTACTTAATATTTATACTGTAGATCACGAAATGGCTTCTTCCAGTTCAATCCAAACTGCATGTTGGAAGTAATTTTGTTTTGAATAATCTGGATCAGGATACTCACTGTTCATTTTGCCACACTCCCCACCACGCCCCATTTTATTACACGAACCCCATCTTACTCAGGTGTGCCTTATTTCCGAGGGCATCTGAGCTTGCAAAGCCTGCAAAATATACATATGAATGTATTTTTATGAAAATGGAACCCAACGGCATATTCCAGACGGGAACACCTTTTCGCGAAACATTGCACCGCGAACACCTTTCCGTACCAATAAGTAGTCACCTCCGACTTTATTGTTAGTGGCTGGATAGCTTTCCACTGGAAAGATGGGTCACCATGTCTTCAGCTAACCGTTACTGGTGAACATTTAAATTGTTTTCCCTTTTTCCCCCCGCTCCGGTAAACATCCCCGTCGCTAGAACTCTGCACGCTTCCTTAATTGGTTCTTTAGGATAAATTCCAAGAAGTAGAATTGCTGGGTTGAAGGGCAGTCTCAGTCTTAAAAGCTTTTAACACGTGCTGCCAAATGGAGTGTCCCGAGTTTTACAACGACACGGACTCTTGAGAGCTTCCTGTGACTCCTGTCAGGACGGGCCCTCCACACATGAACAGTGTCACACAGACCAGCCGATCGCCCCTCTCCCAAGGCTTTCTAAAGTCAACTCACCCAACAGGGGGGCCTTTCTCCAGTAACCATCTCGGACCTCCACATAGTCATACCAGCACAGGCGGCTTTTAAACAAATCCATGGAGGTGAAGGTTAGGACGATCTGTAAAGAGTTACCGGAAAAGTGAGTTTTGGCTGCGGGGTCTGAGGAGTTTTGAAGATCCATCTTGCATGCCTGTGTTCTCGCATTACCCGTTAGCATACAGAGCTCGGAGACCACAGTAGGAGTGTCCTCACAGAGACACGCTCACAGGAAACCTCGTGACATTAAATAATAAACCTTAAGCAGGATGGGGAGTAAACAGAGGAGATGGGTCCTCTGGTTCTGTCTGGGGAATAAGTTGAGCTTTTGAAGTCACTAGGTGGTTTATAGAAAACAGGATGCATTAAAAAGATGGGCCAAGATGCCTTGAGACTGGGGATTTAGAAGGAGGTAAGGGGTCAGTGAAGTTCAGAGATACGAAAAGATTTTATAACATCATCAATCATTCCAAAGGGCCTGGGGTTAGCCTGAGTGCATCTGAGCACCACGTGAGCAATGTCCCCTCGGCCACGACCTCCCTCTCCAATAGGCTTCCTATATAGTTAGTCCGTTTGTTCGTTCATTCATTCATCCCACCATTGTTAGTTGACCACCTACTATGTGCCTGTCTGTGTTGGCCAATTGAGACACAAAGATCAGCAAGACAGAGCTCTTGCCTTTAGGGAGCTCAGAGGACGCAGATGCGTCAGGCCAAGTAGAGCGCTCTTGAGAAAATGCTGAAAAGAGACGGATGGACAGAAAAGGAATTCTGTAGCCCCAAGGAGGGAGACATAAATGCTGCCCAGCAATGCTGGAGAAGGCTTCTCGGAAGAGGTGGCATTTAGCCTGAGGGGAACAGGGGCCCAGCGGACAGAGACAGGACAAGAAGGCATTTTGGCAAGAGGGACTGATGTGAATTAAGGCAAGGAGATGTCTGGGGAACGGTTCTGCATGTCAGAGCAGGTAGTGGTGTGTGTGTCTGGAATGAAGCGGCGGGGGGGCGGGGCGGTGGTGGTGTGAAGGCTGGGGGGCTGGGGCCGCAGATGGACTAGGAAAGAGGTTTCAGCTCTTTTTGGACACGCTGACCCCGTTCGGGACACCCCCCGTCCACAAACAGTGGAGGGTGCTGGGAGGCCCTGTGGACTCACCATGCAGGTGCTGTTCCCACAAACCTGCCACCCTTCCAGTTTGGGGCGTCCCTGGCAGACAGCACAGAGCAGAGCTCAGGCGTGCCCCCCCTTCACCCCCATCAAGCTCCGCCATGTAGGGTGCCCGCGCCATGTCTGCTGTGCTTGGCGTGTCCCTGCTCCCTCATTGCTCAGCTCTTTTCGCTCACTGGGGTCCCTGCCTGGGCCGCTGCGGCCCTGACCCTGTGTCTTATCCCATTCGGGGCCCTCGTCCTTAGCCAGTTCATCTCTCTCCCCCATCCACTGGCCACTTTCTGTCATATACAGACAGCCCCGGGTCCCTCTGTCTCTCAGCAAACGCCCTAGGCTGGAGGGCTGCAGGCCAAAGTTTCGGTGCCCTCCCAGTCAAATTGAAAGGACTGCTATTTATTTGTTCTGTTCTCCATGGCTCCTCTGCTTCGAACCTCCTCTCTTTGGGCTTCACCACACCTGTCCTCTCCCCGCTGCTCTCTGGCCTTAGCTGGCTCCTGTCGGCCCCCAACCCCTGCCCCCGCCCCGCTCCCCAGTCAGCCAGGCGCACCCCTTTGCTCTTATCTCTACTTCACCCTACTGTTTACGCCCTGTGCCGACAGACTTTCTTCCCCGAACTTGTCTGCGTCCCTGCTGCAAGCCAGTCTACTGCCCCTGTGTCCACCTGCGGAGAGGATTCCTGAACTCCTCCCTGCCATGCCCTGAGCCATTCTTCCCACTAGGGCTTCTAGATCAATCCTGCACTTGCATCTCCTGTTTATCAAACCTCTCCTATGCTCGGAAAACTTCCGTAGCTCCATGCCCCTATCTCATAGATTAAACTCTCGGCTTACCTTCCGGAGCCCCCAGCGCCCATCCTATGGGACCTTAGTTCGCAGTGTGCCCTGACGTATCCATGCTAATGGAACCCTCCCCAGGCCCAGCTCAAGGGCCCTCTGCCTCCTCCCTGAGTCCCTCTCTGCCTTAATGGCCACAGCCTTTCTCTCCTTGGGACTCCCTCCTCTGCCTTCCACAGAGACTGCAGAGCAGACGCTTTTAGAGTCGGGCAGCTCTGGACACCTCAGCTCTATCGCTCACTAGCTCTAGGATCTTGGGAAAATACTTGCCCACTTAGATCTTTAGTTTCCTTATCTGCAAAACAACACGCACACCCTTGGGTTATTGAGGGGACTCCAGGAGACACTGAATATTGAGTGTATGATGCGAGGTCTGACACACAGTAGGCGTTCCATAAAAGCACTTTTAAAAAGTCAAGCCTCACCGAGTGTGCAGTTAGTGCACCATAACCAGACACACTCAGTGGTCTCCATAGGCTGCCTGTCTCAAATAGCTCTGTGAGTGCCGCTGCCCCTCTTCCTTTGGGCCAACCCTTCCCAATGTTCAGGTCTCAGGACAAGTAGTACCTTCTTCCAGAAAGCCCTCTGATATCCTATGAAATGAAGAGGCACACTGGAAAATAACAGGCCAACTCACCTCCTATGTTGTACAATGTGTGTGTGTGTGTGTGTGTGGTGTGTGCGTGTGTGACTCTTCTTTCAAACTAGACCAGTGGTTCTTAACCCTGCTTATGAATTAGTACCACCTCAGAAGTTTAAAAACTAACACAGGTGCCAAGCAAATGTCCCTTCTTCAATTAAACCAGACTCCCCGGAGGCAAAGAGGGACCTTAACTAAACTCTAAGTCTCTTGAAAACAGGGACTGTAAATTAGATCTCTTTTGTATCTCCCACAGAACTCCCATTCAGGCAGAGGGCTCAGAAATATTTACTGGCTGGATGCAATATAATTCTTGAGCTTTTTAAATTTTTCAGAAAGAAAATATTATTACAACTTCCTTGGTAACACATTCATGATCAAAATGAATGGGATAATTATTCGGGTTAATTACCTTAAATATGTTAGGGAAGCATAAAGACCATAGGGGAAGAGGTGACAAACAAGAGGTGATGCTTGAATCAATCAAGTTTGCTAATTACCAGCAGCTCTGAGGAAGGCTGGGTGGAGCCGAAATGAAAATAATTGGTACAGGAATTTCAATGAGGTATATTCTCTCTGCCCCCCAATTAGCAGTAATAATTACAGCTTGATGAGTCTTGTGTAGTTCAAACATATCACATAGCCTCTCCTATTGAGGGAAATTCAACAGTTTGAGGCTTTCTGGATCACTTCCTCCTCCTTCTCCTTCTTCCTTCCCCTCCCTCTCATTAATGCCTCCGCAGGCACCGGAACAGAACATGCCCCTGAGGAAGACAAGTCTGCAGTCTCTCAGGCTCAAGATGACAACCACACTGTCATAAATGCTTAGAGCCAGAGGAGGAGTTGTGCTTGTAGGTATTGTATGTGAGCACGCGTGTGGGAATGCATGTTCAAATGCCTGTTAGCCTGGCCCCTTTGTGGAATAGTACAGGAGGAAGGCTGAGCACCCAGCTTCTCAACAGGGTTCAAATCCCAACTTTGCCACAAACTGAGTAGCCTTAGGCAAGTCCATTTCCTTACCTGAAAAATTAATGTGGGAATAGCACCTATCCTGTGAAGTTGTGAGGATTAAAAGATAATCCACATAACATGCTGAGAATAGAACCCAGCCCATAGAAAACATTTAAATGGATGCTTTGTAAAGTTACAAGTTAGGAACACCTGAAGATAGGCCACAGGCACCTGAAAATCCATCACCCCACGACACAGCTGCAGGTCACTCACTTGGCCCATTCAACAAATACTTTTTGTGTGACTATCTGCCAGGGGCTGTGTTGGGTGGCTGGAGACCTAGGAGTGAACAGTCGCTGTCCTCAATGAGTTTAGGGTCTAGAAGGCAGACAACCCAATAAACCAGCAGTCATGATGTTGTGGAATAAGCTATGGCAGGTGTGACTGTAGGGAGTTAGAAACGAGGGATAGAGGGGGCATCTCAAAGACACCTGCGTCTAGTCTGAGACAATTTGAAAAACTCTTGGATTTGTAGGGAGGTGTAGTGAGACACACACATACATGTTTCAGGAATCCAGATGCCCAGTTTCCGGTTCTATATTTTACTGTGAATTTGGGCAATTTCTTAAAACGTCTGTGCCTTGGGGCAGCTGAGTGGCTCAGTCAGTTGAGCATCTGACCCTTGATTTCAACCCAGGTCACGATCTCATGGTTAAGATCAAGGTCCGTGCTGGATGTGGAGCCTGCTTAAGATTCTCTCCCTCTCTCTCTCTCTCTCTCTCCTTCTCTCTCTCCCTCTGTCCCTCCCCTGCTCATGGCTGTCTGTCTTCAAACAAGAAAAATGTCTGAGCCTCAAATTCCCTATCCCTATAATGGATAGCAGGAGATGTGTCTGCGGTAGGGTTGAAAACATATCACCCTTAGATCAGGATGAAAGAAGCCCCCCAGCCCTGACTCAGCTCTAGAGGGAATCCAGAAGGAATTGTGGACTCTTCCGACCCAAAGGCTTGTGCTGGCTCCGAGCTTGCGTAGCTCCGAGACTTCACTCCAGATGCCCCGGATCCTGGAGTCCCCTGTCCAAACAGCCCTGAGCCCACTTCCAGGCCACGCAGAGACCTCTGCCCCAAATCCACCCTCCCGGGGGCAGACAGCACACCTAACCAGTCCACTTCTGCTGGAGGGGCAGCCAAGGAACAGCTGTCTGCAAGGTGGGAGTGCAGGGTGTTCAGGAGTGTGGGCTGGGGCATCGCCGCGGCCGCTCCTGGGATGAGGCAGGGGCCCGGGAAGAGAAGGAGGGGCCGGCTGTGGCCTGAGGGCTAGCTCGCCCCGTATTGCTAGCTTCCAGAGCAGCATTCTGAGGTGTCAGGGAGTCTTACGCTGGATCCTTGCCTTCCGAGGCATCGTGAGGGTGTACGTACCAGGGGAGAAGGACACGGCCTACTTTGACTTACAGACTGTGAGCTCGATTTACAACTCATGTGGACATTTAGCTTAGAGGCCTCCATTTGTAAGGTGATCCTGGTCGAAAGCAAAAAATAATCAAGAAATAAAGAATTAAGAACTAAAGAATGGCGAGCAAGCCAGCATGGAACCCGGCACACAGTGGATGCTCACGGCAGCTGCTGTTACTACGATTAATAACAGTACAACCCCCCACAGCGCACACAACCCAAAGAAACCAGGTCATTTCCTGAGGTGGTTTCACACCTACCTTTTCCCCTGGAGTGACCGATATCCTCCAGACACAGTGGGAATAAGAAGGATAGCCATGTGGGAAACCAGGTGCGGAAAAGTTTCCTGTTGTGTCCTGCAGGGTCTCCCCACACGCTGCGCAAGCAAAACAACAACTGTGATTCCGGCACCCGCGCTCCCCACCTGCGCAGCTCCCTGCGCCAGGCTGCTGAGCAAACACCGCCCTTGACCAGCCGAAGCCCTCGGAACGCACTGGCGAGAAACAGGTCAGGCAGACTGATGAATTTTCCCGGCTAGTAGAAGTGAAAATAGGGTCTGGGCACGGAAACGTAAGACCCAGGCGTTTCTTCCGAGGCTCCCAGGATATGGTGGGCAAGTTTCCCAGCCTCGCTGGGTCTTAGTTTTCTTATCTGTAAAATGGGCAGGATCTGCCTGGAGGGTTAATGAAATGGATCAGCTCAGCGCTTGGCACACAGCGAGTGCTCCACACAGAGCGGCCATTATATTATAACTAATAGGGGCACCTGGGTGGCTCAGTCTGGATAAGCCTCTGACTTCGGCTCAGGTCATGATGTCACAGTTTGTGAGTTTGAATTCCGATTTCTGCTCTGGTCATGATCTCGCGGTGTGTGGGTTCGAGCCCCGCATCGGGCTCTTGTGCTGACAGCTCAGAGCCTGGAGCCTGCTTCAGATTCTGGGTCTCCCTCTCTCTCTGTGTCCCTTCCACGCTCATCCTTACACACACTCTCTCTCTCAAAAAATAAACATTAAAAAAATAAAAAAATAAAAATTATGACTAATAATAGCTGTGGCGGAGAACATATAAAAGTACAAGTAGGAGGGGCGCCTGGGTGGCTCAGTAGGTTAAAGCGTCCGACTTCAGCTCAGGTCATGATCTCACGGTCTGTGAGTTCGAGCCCCGTGTCGGGCTCTGTGCTGACAGCTCAGAGCCTGCAGCCTGCTTCAGATTCTGTGCCCCCCTTTCTCTCTGCCTCTCCCCTGCTCCTGCTCTGTCTTTCTCTCTCTCTCTCTCCCTGTCTCTCTCTGCCTCTGTCTCTCTTTCTCTCTGAAAAATAAATAATAAACATTAAAAAAATTTTTTTTAAGTACAAATAGGTGAAGTGACAAGAAGAAGAAAACACTTTGAAACACATTTCAGGTATTAGTTTGAATCTGGTCTCTTCTTTTTCTCCTGCCTGTTTCTGAATGAGCTACCAAATAGTCAAGAAAACAGAAAAATGACGAGAGGTATGGGAAGCTGGGCTACTCTACGGGAGACCATTCGGCCCTTGAGTGTCCGAGGGTTGTCTTGGACAAAAGTCTAGAACCTAGTATATGTATGTGAAAATTATTTTCTCTGATTTGTTCTTAAAAAAAAAAAAAAAAAAAAAAGTACCCGTATGAGTAAATTCGGGACCCGCGGGTTCCTTACCTCCTGCCCCCTCCTGATTCCGAACCCAAACCCCTCCTTCTACGGGGTCACCCCCAAAGTGCGGGAAACAAGCATCCTTAGGCACCTCTTCCTACATGCAGTTCAACTGCCATTCGGCAACCACCCCCGCTTTCAGTCACTACTTGAGATTCCTGGAGGCTGCAGTTCTGGAGCCGCAGGAAGGAGTAGCTGGAGAGCGGCCCGTCATCAGCCGCAGGAAATCCTGGCTATCGGGGCTTCGATATCATGTTTCTGAACAACTGCCAGGCATCACGAGGATTATGCCCGGCAGTCAACGCCCCCAAGGGTTCCATGGAAATTATTTTAGAATCATCATCAACATTCTGCAAGAATAGATCCATTACTATATGGCTCCACGGTATCTACCAGCTGCCTCCAATCCTTTTGGGAAGTAAGAGGCATATACATTGTAACAAATAAATACTATGGCATTTCCCAGGGAACACTATAAGGTTTCTTTTTCAATTTAGTGAGGTTATATGATACGGGTGTCCTGCATTTCAGCCCTAACTCGCCCCCAGATGACTAATAGCTGGATGGATATATTTCTTAGAGTTTTGTGATGGACCAAACCCCACCCGGCCCTTTGCGTGATCCCACTTAGTAGGGCAATGTGATAGCCTAGATTTTCTAAGACGGCCCTATGTCAAATAGTCCGTCCTACGATCAAACCGTGTGTCTGGTCTGGGGCCCTGGAAAATGTTACCGGACCTGTTAGTAATGAATTTCCCTCTTCCTCCGCCAAGTGCTGAACTGAATTCTCTCTCATCAGTGGTAAAAAACCTAGCTGCTGTAACTAATGCTTTGCACTGAAGCTCAACAACTTAAAGGGGTCAATGTGAGCTCACTTCCAGGGCGGCAGGTTGGGGAGGGGTGGTGGTGGTGATGCTGAACCAAGGGCATGGAAGGCAAAGAGGCCAAATTCAAGAGGAGGAGCCTTGTGGCTGCGCAGAGAAACAGACATCTCCGCAGACACCCGTGTACTGTCCAGTCTTCGATGGCAGATTTGTAGCCAATGACCAGCACCCTAGATGGCTAGGAAACCCCCAAGACCATGAACATAACCTCATTTCCAACACTGAGTATTTGGGAATCTGACTCCCACCCTTCTAAAAACACTCTCCTTCATCCACAGTCTTCCTGCAAAACCCTTGGTTTTCATTTTGTCAAACTCATATCCCCTACTCCCATAGGAAGGAGAGGAGATTTTATGGTTGCGGGGTACATACTGCACTGGGGTCCCATTCGCTGTTGTTCCACTATGCCTTCTTTCTCTTTGGAATATAGGCCTTTAGAGAATTCTGAAGATTCCCATAAATTAAACTGTGAGCTCCGAGACCTATTATTTGTGTCACTCCTGGCACTCGCCTCCCCATGCGGGCCTCCTACACTGTCTAAAACCTCCATATGGCAGCATCCCAGAAATTATGACAGCCTCTCCAGGTTCTCCAAGCTGTTTTTCCCAGCAAGGGGGAATGTTGACAAAGGGTGGCCGAGTCATGCTCTGTGGGTGCTACAGAGGCCCCAGGACTCCCCAGGATTCAGTTACCTGGGCATTTGTACAGCTTCCTGGCTTGGGCTATGTCTCCCTGACTGAGCCGCACGCGCTGACCAATGGTTGGCCTGACGCCATTGTCGTCTCGACGGGGGAGGATGGTGTCTAAGAAAACTCCTCTACAGGAAGAAAAGAGAGAGAGAAAGGAGAAAGAAAAGTCAAGACCGTCTGGCTGGCCACGCTGGAACTCACAGTTTTCATTCCCTTGTCTGTAAGCCCATCGGCGTTCCCAGCCCCGGGACGGCCTCTCCATAGGCCGGTAGGACTGAAAAGATTGCTTTACTTGTCCTGGCATTTGGGCATTCCATTTCATGAGCTGCTTATTCATTTTCCAACGGGAAAACAACTCTGCCAAATTTGCCGATCTGCCCTGGTCCGCTGGCTTAGGGGCTTCCTTGCTGACATGTGCTGTGTATTTCCACAAAGCCCCTCACAGGGCCAGGCCCTGGGACTGCCACATCCTACGACTTCAGGGAGCACCATTCAGAGAGACTGAGGGTGGTGCCCTCCGGAGTCGTGCAACAGGCACTACTGAGCATGGATAAGTCTTGGAGAGGCTTCAGAGGGAGCCTGAGAACCAGCCCAGAGTGAGGCTCTCGGGAGCTGGTCAGCAAGTGCTGCTTGATGGGTTGGTGAATAATGGGAATCAGAGTTTGGGGGCCTTTCTGGCAAAGGGGATAATCAGATGGAAAGTGAGATGAACGTAGAGAACAAAGTTGGGAGAGTCTTAGTCTAGGAGTTTCTATGTAAGGCCTGGCTCTGCCACCTGGGTGAGCTGGGACACTTCTCTGAGCCTCGGTTGACTTCTCCAACAGTAAGAGAGTGGCCTAGACAGTCCCAGCAGCCCCTTCCAGCTCTCACATCCTATTCTACTTCCACATGAATGAAATCTAAAATGACCAAAAACAGACGAGCAGACACCAGGATGCCCGGCTGAGTACTGGCCCTAGTCACACCTCCATGATGTGGTTGTGGCTGACCCCTGCCTGAGCCTCCTTCTCTGTTTCCAGACCCCCCAGTGGGGGACCCCTCCTGGAAGGTAGGGCCTCCCTTCAAATCAGCTCCTTCTCCAGTTACCAGTTTCTTCCCTCCTTTCTCAACCAGGTTTCCGGAAAGAACAGATCCCATCCTCTGTCTAGCTACCCACATATCATTATTATGCACTCCTCAATGCAATTGCAATCAGACTGCACCAGCAATGGTCAGTGGTCACCAACCAACTGACAACTCGGACGGACACCTGTGAACCCCCACCTGCCCTCTCTTACAGCACTGACACTTTTCTGCTCCTTCCTTCCTCAGACTCTCTTCCCTGGTGTTCAGGGCACTGCTGTCTCTGCGCAGCAATTAGCATCCCCTTCGGCTCCCCACTCCATGCCTTCCCTTGGGTGTCTGCCCGCTTCCTCTCTCCCCTCTCCTGCTCCACCTGCAACTCTGGGTTTTAGCTGCTGCTGACAGGCCCACAGAGAGTTCTCTGATTCTGAACCCTGAACCATCTGCTAAGCCCCAGATGCCTGGCGACCCCTCCACGACACGCCCTACGGGTCTCACATCCAGGCTCAGTCCATGAATCTTGTCTCCCAAGAATGAATCTGAAGGCGCCGTGGCACCTTCTGTCATGCCTTGAATCCATGCCCTTGTTCCAGACCACTGCATTAGCTCGGGCAAACAGCATCCCCTTTCTGAATTCTTCCGGGTAGCTTCTTACCCAGCCTCCCTCCCTGCGGACTCAGTCACCTCTGCGCTGCACCCACAACACTGCAACGTGATTGTCCAGAAATGTAAGGGCGGGCTCGTGTCCTCTCCACTAGAAGCATCCGCTGACGTCTAATCACCACCTAAGGCCCTGGGCTTGCTGGCCTCTGCCTTCCTCTTCAGCCACTTCTCCTGACACCTCCGCCCCACTCGGTAGCTTAAGCAACACAAACTTCGGCTAGCCCCAAACACGCCCTTCCACAGGCTGTCCTCTGCTGAGGCTGCCCACGGCCCATCGTCTTGTCCACTCGCAAACTCCTGTTCATTCGCCAAAACCCCATCAGATGGTTTTCCCTCTTCAAAGTCTTCTGGAGCCCTTTTTACCCCTCCTATCCTGAGTTATTCGTTCCCTCCTCTGGGCTACTTCTTGGCCTTATTTGTCTGGTCTCTTCTTATCATATTGTATTGTCTTTTTTGAAGGGTGATGGTATGTGTGAAGGGTGATGGTATTTGTCGTCTCTGCTAAACAGTTAAGTTCCTCAAGCAGAGAGACTGAGACCTTCATCTTTATGCCCTCAGGGACTGGAGCACGACAGGTCAAGAAATACTTTTTGAATTAAATTAATGCCTTCAAAAAATGTTGCAAAGTAATTTACACCCAAAGGAAATGGGAAAATGCATGTTACCTAGTTATTAGCTGCACCGTCCCGTCTCCTCCCTCCCTTTCTCTCTCTCTAAAATATTTCCTTTCCCCTAAATCCTGCACCACCTTGGAAAATATATATTATTCCTATTTCTTGCTGGTTACATGTTTTATTATCTTTCTGGTTTCGCATATATATTTTCTAAATCAGACTTGAAGCTCATTTTCCTTCCGACATAAGCAAGCGAGAGCCTCGATCGTCTGCGCATTTCCTTTTAAGCATCCCAGTCCTCGGGGCGCCTGGGTGGCTCAGTCGGTTGAGCGTCCGACTTCGGCTCAGGTCATGATCTCGCGGTCTGTGGGTTCGAGCCCCGCGTCGGCTCTGCTGACAGCTCAGAGCCTGGAGCCTGCTTCGGATTCTGTGTCTCCCTCTCTCTCTGTCCCTCCCCCACTCATGCTCTGTCTCTCTCTGTCTCAAAAATAAATAAACATTAAAAAAAATAATAATAATAAAAAAAAAAAAAAAATAAGCATCCCAGTCCTCGACCTTTAACCACCCGGCCTGTCTTCCTCAATTTCCCAACCCCTCGTCTCTGGGTCCAGAGCCTCCTAGAGAAACGTTAGGGGAATCCTCGTTTTCCTTCACTGGCTTTGCCAACTGCTAAACCACAGGTAATGACTCTACATAAAATTCTAAATCCAATCGTCCACTAAATCTAAAAGGGGGCACTTCTGCCCTAACATAAAGCGGGTCCATTTGTAATTCTTTTCCAGATTCCCCTGAGAGAAGAAATTTTGCTGCACAAAATGCAAAGCTCACCACCATCTCTTTGCCACCCAGGCCAACCAACCCCGCAGATGGCCCCAGTGTACGGGTGAGTTGGCCAGCGGTATGCCCTGTGGAGAACGTGGGCTCCCACTGAGTGTTCGCAGGACCCACTACGTGCCAGGCCCGGGCCTGAGCACTTCACATGCACCGTCTCATTTAGTCCTTGTCACACCCTAGGCCAGCGCCATTCTTATTAGGGTTTCCTCCCCACAGGTGAGAAAAAGCCCGCAGAGCTTAAGTGACTCTCCCAGAGTACGGAGTTAGTAATGGAGAGCCAGCCCTGGACCCCAGGCAGGCCATCTCCCGGCAGCCTCCTCCTTCCAGCCGGTGCTCCTGCTGCCCGAGAAACAATAGGCTTTAATGGCTGCTAGATACATGATACGCTTAGAGATGCGGGAGACTTCAAAAACGGAAACAGCAGGAACAACATCAGCCCACGCTCGGACAGCTCTATGGGGCTGGGACTCCCTCCTTGACATGTCTCCAAGCTGCCAGCAAGGCGACAGACTCTGGAAGATATTTACTACAAGAGGCGTCCCCCACATGAACCGCTCCGGTGACATCCCTTTTCTTATGTAGGACAACTCTTAGCATTGGCATTCTGCTAAACTAAGAAAGGGTTTGGCAGAATCTTTAGGGAATAAAGCTGTCAGCTCTGAGCTCTCCAAACAAAGACGCCCCTGTCCCACAGATCTGCCTCCCCAGCTCCTGGACCCTTGCCCAATGAAACCTCCAAACACATCACTCTCCATAGCCCAGGTCGAACCAAGGGGGAGTGGGAGGGACTGCAATAAACCAGAAAATAAAGTTGGAAAGAGTCAGATCAATGTAAAGACACACGAAGATTGGGTTTCCCATTGGCGGGAAGAGTAGTTGCCTCCAGACGAGCAAACGTTCTATAGGCGGTTTTCTGCTCTTTTACAGACTCAAAGACGAAGCACAAGCTGGCTCCAGGGGATATGTGGCCAGGGGTAATGACATGGAGTTAAGGATTGGGAAACTTGACAAAAAGTCGGCCAGGAAAGCCCATTAGGAAGGATGCCGCTGATAAATGTCCCACTGAACCAAGCAGTTTCCTGAAAATCCATGCAGAAAATCAGCAGAAGAGACAATGAACGTATCCACTTGCCGCAAAACAGCATTGCCAAAATCGTTCTGAACCCTGGGGCCGGGATGAGAAGGTAGCTGTGGTAGACTGTTAACGTAATGAACTGTGCCTCCTAATGTCCATAGCCCTCGCCCTGCACCTTGCTCTGGCCAATGGAATGTGACGGAAGTGACGCCCCGCAAGTTCTAGAGCTCGGGGCTGAGGAGTCTCGCCGCCTCCCGGCGTGCCCTTTAGGAGCTCTGAGTTCCAATGCAGTGAGAAGCCCAGTCCAGGCTGCCAGAAGTTGAAAGCCCACAGGGAGGAGAACCGAGGGGCCTCAGGGACAGGCAGCATGGCCCTGGCCATCCTGGACTTCCCAGCCTAGTCACTTCACCAAATGACTACTGCTGTGGAAATGATCCCAGGCGAAACCAGAGAAGCATGAGCCAGAATGACCCACGATGTCACAAAAAATAAGTTGCTGTTGTAGGGTTGGGGGTAGACTCCTCTGGAGCAATAGATAACATCATGGTAGCAGAAGGAGAAGTCTGCCTCCCTCCCAAGACTTCATGGGGGCTGCTGGGCTCCTACCTAGCGGCCTATCACGCCCATGTGCCCCTTGCCAACCTCCCTCTGAGGGCTTCTGGGCACTCTTCATGGACAACTCTCATTTCATGGGTTTGGTCCATGGGCTTCCACTGGGCAGCGCTGATAAACTGCTTCACACTGACAACAGTGTTATTAATGGTTATTAATCCATTAATCCCTCTTTGAGGGGCGAGAGGGATGGCATTATGAGCTGGAGATCACAGGAAAAAAAGAGATTTCTTTTTCTTAAAAGAAAAACAAGAAAAGAAATACTGGTCCCAGAAGACACTCTGCATTCTTGCCTTGGCCTCTGATTTCAGAGCTTTTCCTAGTCACTGGCACACGGCAGGCACCAGGGATGTGGTGCAGTTCCTACAGCCCATTGAAAGTAATTTATCCCAAACCCCCCCGCACAGAAGATGCCTGTAGATTCTCCTTATGAAGTGACCACTGCCTCTGTGGGTATGTGGACAGAGCGGCAATGACGATAATGGAAATCTCTTCCCTCACCTAGTCCCCAGCACTGCAGATCTCTCTCTCTCCTTTGATTCGCCCATTAATTTTTTCATTCAAGAAATATTTATTGAACATCTACTACTCTGTGCCAGGCACCGTGGTGGGTGCTGGAGACTAGAGAAGAGGGTGCCCTCGAAGATCTCGGTCTAGTGAGCCAGAGGGGGATGCAACAGGTACAGAGGATTAGATGAATGTATAATAGTCATTAATAGACAAATTATAAAGCAATAGGAAGGGTCTTGACAGCTATGGAAACAAGACCGAAAGTACAACCTTCTCACTTGGGCCAACTTGACAGTGATTCGCTCCAAAATCAATACTTGGGCTGATGTACCGTGACCCAGATTTTCCTACACCATTTCCCGAACCCTCAAGGGTTCGTGAGAGCGTGAGGACTGGAACCCAGTCTTGACTCAGTCTGGTGGTCTCTTCGTGACATGGTGCACCTCGTATCCTCTGACACGGGGCCAGGAGAAGAATGATGAAAACAAGGTCAGTCACTGATCCGCTCTGACCTTTGCATGATGACCTCTCACCCTGCCCACTCCATTGTTTCTAAGACTCCTCAACAAACCCCCAGGGTGGGTCCTTCAAAGTCTCCTTTCCCAGTGTGGAGGAGGAAGCCTCAAATGTCCACATGGCAATGAATGCAAACATTGCCTCGCCCCCCCCCGCCCCCGCACAAGATTAAGGAATTACAATGGGAAATGTTTGAGCTGGAAGGGGTTCAAGGAACATCTAGTCCAACCCTCCCGTGAAGAAACTGATGTGGAGACTTGACCCAGCAGCACAAAGCTATCCCTAACTACTGTCTAGACCTCCCTCAATGGCATGGTGCATGAGAGCGTGAGGACTGGAACCCAGTCTTGACTCTCAGTCCGGTGGTCTCTTCGTGACATGGTGCACCTCGTATCCTCTGACACGGGGCCAGGAGAAGAATGATGAAAACAAGGTCAGTCGCTCCCATGCCAGGCGTTCAAAGATGCTGATGTTGACAAAACTCCACTCGATAGACCTCTGGAGAGATCCCCGCCTGGCTGCAGGATGGAGGTCATAACTAAACCAGCTGTGTGGCCAGAGGGACAGCACCACCCTCCCCCCACGGCTGGGAACACGGATGCTGAGGATTGGAGGCTCTCTCCCACGGGCCCATGACCTCATCAACGCCATGCCTTCGGCAGGCCTACCCAAGAGCCAACGAGCCCAGGGTACACTCCCAAGAGCTGTGTATCTCCTGAAAGAATGGTTCCCTCTGATCTTCATGGACATGGCGACTCAGGAAATGAACTGTTTCCTTCTTTGCCGTAACTGCACAGAAGCATAGGGCAGGATGTACTGCCAGTCTGACCAAAGTGTGCACGACTTTCCGGCACATATCCTCAACGGGCAATTGATTCCACACTTCAGTGCAGCTATCCATCCTTATTTCCCCCTCCCCCGTCCTCAAGTCTCCTCATTTGCTTATTTCTTGTTGTCCTGTGTATTTACTGGAAACCCCATCAAATCTTTTGTTTTTGAGTAATTATATAGATAAATAGAAAGCAAACGAGCTGGTTTTAGGAGGAAACTGAGAAAAAAGTGGCAAGAGAGAGAACATTGGTATCTCCTTTAACTCAAGAGTGGAAACACCCACGAAACTGGGATTAGTGGGGGGACACTTCTATATAAAAACATGCATATTGGTCTAGAAGCAAGGGCAATATTGGAAATACTTAACACCCAGCCCGGCACGGCAATAACTCATCAAAACAGGTCCTGCCGATACCTGTTGTAAATCATCGGGCCAGCCACGCTTGGGCACACCAGCTACCATCGAGCGCGGCAAGCAGGCAGGAAGCCTGGATCTTTGTTCTCACTCTGACCCCAGCTACCTGTGTGCCCTCGAGCCGGCTGGAGCCTCATTTTCTTCACCTCCAAAATGAATCCATGATTTACAACCCTCGCAGCTCTCATGCGGTCTAGCTGCCAATAAACCACATCTCTTTAAGAGAACCGGTAAGCACCACCAGGCTTACATCTGGGATGTGCTTTAGAAGACTCCCCCACCCACTGCAAATTTTACACAGAGCCCCTAAGTTATTATCCCGGCCAACCTCTCGATAATGTCCCCTTTCCAGTTTGCTGCCTGTGACATTAGGGCATGATGGAACACCAGCTTCACAATGGGATTCAATCTTATTAGCGGGAACCTGATTAGATTATATTTCACTGCAGCCCAGAGGCCACTGTATTTCAAGGACAGGCAGGCCAACTGTGCTAAGAGCATGCAGAGACCCACTCTCCGCAGGCCTCCAGGAATCCGACCCGAGCCTGCGGCAGGCACAGTAAAACACGGATGAGGCATAAGCATAGATTCCGACCTTGAGAAGGTGTTCCGGGCGTAGTGCATGATGCTGTCAAAGTCATACGTCTCTCCCAGAGAGCTCACTTCCCCAGCGTCCATTTTTAAGAAATTATACTCCTGACCTGTGACACAACACTCTGTTAAGGCCTTTGAAAACCAAGGCAGGTACCTGAAAGGAGGCAGAGGGGGGAGAAGGAGGGCCCATAGCAACTTCTGAGAGCTCCGTTAGCCCAAATAACAGGGTGGTGGTCATTCTCAGTGTTTTCAACAGACTGGAAATTTGAAACTTTGAGCAGCCCTGTTCTCCCAACCCCACCACCCAACCCCTTCCCAAGTGTCCCTCAAAACTCTTATACTAAGTTTGTAGGCAGGTTCGATATTAATCTGATTGTTCAAAAACTTAGAAGAAAAATCTCTGATCTTGCTGCTAAAGAACAAAAAAAAATCAGAGTTCAGTTCAGTCCCAAATAGTTCACAATTCAGACTCTTGAAAGCATTTTTAAGGCAACCGTTATTATTCATGCATCTACTTCCGAGTTCAATATAGACTTCTATATAAAATTATTTAACATAAAAAGTATTTTTTTAAAAAAATCTAGACACTATCTGCCTTGGAGCGGAACACTTCCAGGCCGAAATACTACTTTTACATGTACTCGTGTCCTAATTGTATTTCAGTTTCAAAAGGGCGTGCTGCTGACGTCAGCAAAAGTCATTCTTAAAAAGCAACCAGGGAACTCTTTTTTGGCTTATCAGCCTTGATGCTGCAACAGTGACTCTGGTCCACTCTGCTCCTGTTAGGAAACGGAGTTGGATTTCATTGTCCTTTTACAACATGAGAAGTCATTTTGCTCCTGCCGTAACCTACGAGCTACGGCAGATGACCTCCCAGGAAGGACCACAAATGACGGTGGCAGTTCTGGTGACGAATGTCTGCACAGGAGGGCTGCTGCCTCCTTGCTTAACAAATGAGCACGGGTTGGGTCCTTGAAACCCCTCTCCTCTACTCCTGCCTCACCCACTGGATGCCACCCTCCTGGCCAGGGGCTTCCAGACTCGACACTGGCTCCTTACCTGGCTGGATGTTTTCTCTGATGATGGTGACATGCTGGTCTCTGTCGGGCCGGGTGTGTTCGTGCCAGAACCCAACCACGTGGCCCAGCTCGTGTGCCACAATGCCAAACTTGTCACAGTTTTTCCCGATGGATATGGCCTGCGGGCCTCCTCCTCGGCGCCCAACGTAGGAACAGCAGCTGGACAGTTGCAGAAACACCCAGGTCAGCCGCTCAGAGAATAGGAAGGGTCTAATGCCCTCCCCCATGTGTGTGATTGTGTGTGATTGTGCGTGCGTGCACACATGCGCGTGCACACACGCGCGTGCACACACGCGCTCATCTGAAAGAAACAGACTTTCAGAGCTGAAAGCACGCGCATTGTCCAAGTTACCTCCCAATACGGAAATTCCCTCCAAAAACTGTTCTTTTTGATGGTCATGGATCCACTTGAGAACCCAAAGAAGCTAAGGCTTCTATTCCTGGAATAAAGCCCATACCCTCCCCAACTCTGCACCCCCAAGTCTCTCCTGAATCATCTCTGATGACGAGGAAGGAGTCAGCTGAGTTTCTGTAAAGCATGGTATCCTTATCAGAGAAGCCTTAGATAAGGCTTAGATAAGAATCTAAGGCTAAGATAAGCCTTAGATAAGAATATAATAGCATAAATTATTTCTAAGTCAAATTAGAAATGACTCCCCTTCTGGGCACAATTGGTTTTTCAAATAACATTTATTCCTAATATATTATCATATATTATTCCTAATAGAGAAAGGGGTTAGAAAAGAAATACAAATGGCCCACAACCCCACCCCCTCTATCACCCGGCCAACCTCTATCAAACATGAAAATAAATACATGTTCTGGGGTGCCTGGGTGGCTCAGTCAGTTAAGTGTCCGACTACTGATTTAGGCTCAGGTCATGATCTCATGGTTCGTGGGTTCGAGCCCCATGTTGGTCTCTAGGCTGACAACAAGGAGCCTGCTTAGGATTCTCTCTCTCCCTCTCTCTCTGCCCCACCCTGCTTGTGTGCTCTATCTCTCTAAAAAATAAATAAATAAACATTTTTTAAAAGTACATGTTCAAAAGATTCAAGTATTAAGTCTCTCACCCTTATTTCTAATCTCTTCATCCAAAGATAACCATTGTTAACAGTTTCTTGGATATCCTTCAGAAAAATTAGATACACATATTTTTTATTATAAAATGCATTATGTAAATCGTCCTTAGTTTTTACCTTTTTTTCCTCCTTACTGTAGAGATCTTTTCACAACAGCGCATATAGAACTCCTTCATTCTTTTCAAAGCAACACTAGTACTAAATTTTCTTTAATCCGACTCCTATTAATGTACATTTGGGCTGATTCCAATTTTTACTATTTAAACAAAGCCTTATAGGAGAGGAAGACAAAACAAACAAATAACGGCAGGCAAAACTAACAAATGGCTGGACTCTTGTTCGTAGTTTTGGGATCGAGAGAGAAAAAGGTATGTACATTTGAGATTTGATAGATACTAGCAAATTGCAATCCCCAAATGTTGGGTCTACTTATATGCCCACTAATAATATATTTAAAATCCCTATGTCCATACAACCTGGCCAACACTGGCTTTCCCAAATTCTTTTTGCCAGTTGGATAGGTGAAAAACGGTATTTCACTGCATCAAGATTGAATAGTTCTCCATGTTTTCTATGGAATTTGTATTTTTTTCCTTGTGAGCTATGCAGTCACGTCTTTTCCCCATGTCCTTTTGGGCTGTCCATCTTTTTACGTTTGGTATGTAAGAACCCTTTGCTAATTAAGTAAACAAGTCTTTCGACTGTCAGATGTATTGCAAAT
Organism: Paguma larvata; assembly: GCA_030068075.1. Lineage (NCBI taxonomy): Eukaryota > Metazoa > Chordata > Mammalia > Carnivora > Viverridae > Paguma > Paguma larvata. Next base: position 45,778,397 of record CM057837.1, on the reverse strand, counting down.
ATTTTTCTCACTTTGTTTCTCAGGTTGCTTTTTTGTTTATGTATTGTTTTGGTTTGGTTTACACTGTATATAATTTTTAAATTTCAGTGTATGGAATGTCTTCACTTTCTACCTCCTGCTGGGAAGGGCTGTCTGTCTCCCAAGATTGTAAGTAAAATCCACTCTTGCTTCTCTCACAATAACAAAATTTTAAAAATAATTTTTAAATTTCTTTTCTTTTCTTTATTTTTTTTAAATGTTTACATCTTTGATCCGGCTAGAATCATTTTGATGTATGAAGTGAGGTATGAATCCAGCATTATTTTTTTCACAACAAGCTGCCTATCTCCATATTAAAATATCCCAAATGACTAATCCAGCTTCCTCTCACTCATTTAAAATGCTACCTAAATTCGTGTATAGGCATATTCATTGGAACACTCTTTTGTGCCATTCCAAATGGTTTTAATTATTACTATCTTCATTTGCATTTTAAATCCTATATGTTTGAACAGACCATCAGGCCACTTCCCATAATCCCCTCCCTTCCTCCATCCCTCTGTCCCTGTGTTCTTTTTCTCTCTCTCTCTTTACCTCTCGCTCTCTATCCCTCTATTTTTCTCTCTCCTCTCTCTCTCTTCTCTCTGTCTCGGTCTCTCTCTCTCTCTCTCTCTATATATATATATATATATCCCTCTGTCTCAGTCTCTCTTTCCCCCTCTGTCTCTGTCTCTGTCCTTCTCTGTTGGTTATTTCTCCATGGTCGTTCCTCCAGATAAACTCTGGCGTCATTTATTTAAGTTGTCGAAATATATATTACACATATGCCCACATATACATAAATGTAGATGTTTGAATCTGAATGGCATGCTTTTATAGGTTATTTTAGGAGTTCTGCCTCTTAACAATGTTGAATATTTTCCACTCCAGGAATTGATATGCAATTCCATTTTTACTTCTTTTTAATTTTTTAAAACATTTATTTGTTTTTGAGAGACAGACAGAGACAGAGCACGAGCAGGGGAGGGGCAGAGAGAGAGGGAGACACAGAATCCGAAGCAGGTTCCAGGCTCTGAGCCGTCAGCACAGAGCCTGATGTGGGGCTCGAACCCACGAACCATGAGATCATGACCTGAGCTGAAGTCAGATGCTCAACTGACTGAGCCACCCAGGCGCCCCTTTTTATTTTAAGCGTCCTTAGAGTTTTAGCATTTTCTTCATAATTATAGGTCTGGCACATTCTTGCATTTTTATGAAGTTTATTCTTAGAGATATTTATGATGTTTCTATTAAGGTGATATTTTTCCTATTATAGAAGTGTATCGGATTGTTTCAATTCGGGGAAAAGTAATGAATTTTTTGTTTATTACTTTTGTAATCAGTCACCTTAATAGGGTCTTCTTTTGTTTCTAACAGTTTCTCAATTGTTTTTCTGGGGTTTTAGACACAGGTCATATTAACTTCAAACAATGCAAACGTTGCCTTGTTCCTGCCAATACTTGTCATATGTATTTCCTTCCCCGATTTAACTATATTAGCTAATATTTCCCAAAACATGTAAAATAATTGTGGTGATCATGAACACCTTTGACTTATTCCTGATTCTAACAGAAATGCTTCTAGAATTATCATTGTTGAATCTAATGTAGGCTCTTGGCATACACACACACACACACACACACACACACAGGTTTAGCCGTAGCTCTTTAATTTAGAATTGTAGGGCTTTGATTATCTAGACGTCTTGTAATATCAGTCCTGATTTCTTTATGACCTAAGAGTTGTAAACAAACAAAAAATGGAGCTTTTCATCTACTAGGTAATGCAGAGGTGTTTATTCTTTTTGTTATTATGTCTAGTTTCATTGCTTTGTAATCAGAGCCTTTTAATGCTGTTTCCGCCTTTGAGAATTCATTGAGGTGTTCTTAACGCTTAAAAGATGGACGATGTCTATAAATGTTCAACATGCACTTACAAAGAAAAGATGTGTTATCAGACTGCCGAATCTGGTCGACCCAGAGGATCAACTCTTAATTACATTTCTCCAGGCCTCAACAGATATCTACTTATTTTTTGGTCAACTTGACATTGATCTACTTCGGTTGACAGAAATGAAATAAAGTCACCTGCTGCTGGTGTTTCTGTCAATTTCCCCTTGAATTCCCCGGGGCTTGTTTTATGACTCTTAATGCTATTTGGTGCATAAAGATTTATGACAGTTATATTCTCACTGTAGCTTGTACTCTTTCTCATTACAAAGTGCCTCACCTTTTTTTTTTTTTTAACACTTTCTGACTCTAAAAAAAAATAAATAAAACAGGAACGAAACAAAAAAGACCTTGTCTATAACTAAAATTATGATCCCAACTTTTTTTTTTTTTGTTAGCATTTCCCTGTATGCCTTCTTTCCATTTACACGTAAACCCTTCTGGGTCATTTTTCTAGTAGTCATTTCATGCATACGCCATGTAGTTGCGTTTAAGTATTTGAACAAGGACGGGAAACTTTTTCTTTCAGTGAGAGAGTATATCACACTTACATTTATTGGCATAATAGATACGTTTAACCCAAATCCAGGCATCTTATTGTGTGTTATGTTTTCTGGAGGAAGTCTGTAAGCCCACGGAGCCCATAAAATTACACGCAGAATTTTGCATAAATGTGTATCTGCCATGAGGAAGCCCATAGCTTCATCAGATTCTCAGTAGGATCACTGACCTCGCATTGGTTCAGAACCACTGCTCCATATGAAACACCCCCAATTCCTTCAATTGCTCCCATGAGAGGAGACCCAGACCCCTTGTCTTCTTCTTGACCCACCTACTTTGTCACTGGATTGTGAGTTCACTGAGGGCAAGGAGAGTTTCTGACAAACCGTAGGTTGCTATTTATCACGGCTCCTTGGAACTCTTTGGTTTTACAGAGAAAACTCAAGACTCACAAGCCATCAGATCTGTCTGCCTCCGATTCCGCTGAGACGGCCTTGCTTTCACTTACTTACCCGCACGTCCGGTAACTGAACACAATGAAGCTCTCTTCATCAGTCCTTTCTACGAAGGTCACGCAGGTGTGCTTCTCCCAGTGTCTCATAGCCTGCTTAAAAATGGCCCTCTGGCTTCCTGAAACGACAGGGCAAGGCTCATCACTCCACTGATAGGTCCGTGCCTTCCTTCGATGCTGTAAGGCAGGCTGACTTACAACACTCGGTCCAACAATCAAAAGGAGCTTGTTCGGGTGACCCAGAATAGAAATAGGAATAAGGATTGCCCTTGCTAAGGATAGAACTTCCCCGAATTAGCAGAACTCAGTAAGAGCTTGTGGATTGCAAGAGAGGGTAAAAATAGATGCTCAGAATATCCCAAGCTCCCCAACTTGTCCTGTGAATGGAAAGTACTTACCTAAACTTAAAAAGAAAAATCTTACCCAGATTATTCAATTTTGAAATTTTACACTTTTGAAGGAGCTCACCGGCACTGAATTCTGCAGTTCATTTCATTTTATATCTGCAGGAGGGCATGTCCACATGCTCTAAAAAGTTTGTTTCCGTGTACATTCATGCTACTTTTGCATGGGCGTGCAGTGTTTTCTGATGGATCCTACAGCCTCTCTTTCTACAAAGTCTCTGAAAACAGATGAATTTCGTACTTTCTCTGAACACGTCCTCATACTTCTTTGAATGGAAATGTGTTGAAAAATGGAACAATAAGTAAATTGTCTGGGAGCAGCAACAAAGTAGTTGTAAACTCTGGCTGGTAGTTACTTACAGTCAGGAAGTATTCTTTTAAAAAAAAATCTATCGATCTGAGGTAAAGAAGACTATTTTGATTTTGCTAGAAACAATGAGAAGGATCTAGAAAAAAACAGAGATTTGGGGAGTACAAATGATGATCAGGGGAGGGTTCTGAGGTCTAGAGTTCCCTTGTTGCCAGAAACGAACAAAAAAGCACCGGAGAGGGTCCCATTAGTCTGGAAGACATGAGGCTGAGGTCATCTTGTCCCCCAAAACATACATACAAATAAAGAGTCACCTAGCTGTCCATTTTTTTTTACACCTTGACACTTTTAGTTCAAATTGTTTCTATAGCTCAATCACCCCTCAAAAATAGCAATCCCATTAATTACAGAGTAACAAAAACCACCATGTAAAGAAAATTCTCCTTATGAAATTAGTTAATTTTGATGAAGGCTGTATCTATCTTTAGTCAGAAAAGTACACCAGCTCTGAAAGAACACGTTAAGCACCAGAGAACAGAGGTGAGTAGCGGGTGAAAACTCCAACATTTCAATCTTTTAGGGGCACTCCTTTTCTCCCAGTAGGACTGGGGGCTCCTTGAGGTGAAGTCTTGGTGGCCTTTTTATCACCAGCACCTACTTAAGAATCCAGCAAGCATTCTAGGTTACTCCGCATGAGTGATGCTGACAGAAGGGAGTTGGGGGCGGGGGGCAGTGAAGGCACTCCGTGCTCTCTGCCAGCTCCCAAGTCTCTGTCTTCACGGTGTCTTGACTCATCAGTGGTTTTCAGTGGCTCTGGGACATCTGCCTCATCAATGGCCTCCCACAGAAGCCACAGAACCACAGAGAGGAGGCCACCTCGTAGGGGCTGCCAGAGTCGAGAGCCTGGAAGAGGCAGCTCTGTGTGGCTTTCCACTTAGGTATTTGACTAATACTGGCCCCAGGTCTGCTGTGGGCATAGCTGTTGAATGTCTACTGTTGTTCTGTTCTAGGTGCTGCAGATACAGGAATGAAAGCAAGACAGAAAAAAAAGAAAGAGATCCCTGCTTGCACAGCGATTGAGCAGACAAAAAATAGGCAAAACAAAAATAAAAGTCAAAGCATTTCAGGTCATGGGAAGTACTGCAAAGACTAGCAAGTGGGGTGCTAAGAATGAGTGGCTCGTGGGGGTATCGGGGAGGCAAAGAAGGCCTTTTTGGGGACATACCATCTGACCTGAGATGCCAGCAAAAAGAAGAAACCGCGAGAAGGTCCGGGGAAAGAATGTTCCAGGCAAACAGAGGGCAAGTGAAGGAGTGCTTGGGCAGCCGTGAGATGGGCACAGTCCAGAAAGGAAAGGTGCCTATGCGGCCAGCACACAGGGACTGGGGAGAGGAAAGGAGGAACAGGGTCGGAGACTGGGTGGGACGGGGAGCAAGGGTTGCCTGGAGGAGGGCCTTGGAGGCCATGGTCAAGAATTTCAGCTTCATTTGTAGTGATGGGAAGCCACTGGCTGAATACATATTTTAAAGATAATAATACCACTAGCAAACATTACACTGTGCCAGGCACTATTCTAAGAGCTTTATCTAAATTAACTCATTTAATTCTCAAAACAACCCTATGGATTAGAAAATATTATCATCTCCATTTGCAGAAGAGGGGACTGAGGCATGGAGGGGTTAAGTAACTTGCCCCAGGGTGTACTGCTGGCACATGCCACAGCCCAGCCAGGGTTGGCCATCTGGTTACTGTGCCGAGTGCTACAGGGGTGGGGCGTGGTCCAGGGTGCCATCCAGGCAGAAGACAGGTGAGCTGTCTTCCTTCTGCCTGGAGGGCTTTGCTCACATACCCATGGTGCAAACCCTGCCTATATTTCAAGACCAGGGCCCTATGTCACCCACTGCACGAAGCTGTGAGGACTAAGTGACCACCTTTGACGACACAGCCCAAAAGAGACCGCAGCTTCCCCAGGCTTAGTGCACAATGGAGCACTAGCAGGTAAGACTGCTGTGGCCCCAGCGTCCACTCCATCCCACCTGGAACCTTCCCGGGAGGACACTGTCAACCTAGAGAGACAAAGCACCCAGCCTCAAAGATAGGCCTCATCTGGGACACTGACCAGTGAAGTTCCCTCCGATGACGTACGGGATGACCCCTCCAGGCCATATCCTCTCTGTCCTCGAGGTTGTGGCTCTTCGGACACGGGGAGAAAAGGTCTCCGCTCTGGCATCCGAGGTCCCGGGGCTCTGCAGAAGCATAGCATTCTCCTGGCCATCTGCAAGAGAGGCACACTGCCATTTACTCGGCCTTGAATTCTTCTGTACTTCACGGTTAAGACTCTATCACTCACGAATCCACAAGAAGGGGTGTGAAGAACACGTGTTCTACAGGGGGCATTGGGTCTGTTTAGGGCTCTGAACCCCTGGGTGTTAGTAAGGATGCCAGGCCTATGAGGGAAGCAGGTCTGGCTTGTTGGAAGCCTTGAACAAGGCCCTGGGAGGCTCAAGGGCAGCCTCAGATCCTCAGACTCAAGTGGGCCTGGAAAAGGAATCCTTTGGGATGGAGCTGAGTTAGGGGTGTGCTTTCTTCCTAGCGCTGGGCACATCTCAGGAAAATTATTGAGCCAGTGCCCTGCCCTGATGAAATACCCATCGATGTTGTAAATTTTGAAAATGATTCGGCCAGTCTGAAAATAGAGGGAACCAGACTGTGATGCTGGGAAAGTAAACTCTTTGCAAGATAACCCCCTGGAAAAAGCCGAGCCTCATAAAATCCAACTCCTCCCCATCTCTCGGTACTGCCGGACCGTTCAGAGAGGAGTGTGCGAAAGAAACGGAGGCTCTGTTAAGGTTCTGAGTCCAAGGTGCGGCTCCCGGAAGCAGCAGAGATAGGCGGGATAAAACCGCTCAAACCTATGGCAACCAACCATCACCATGCATTTTCTTTGCCAGTCAGACAGTGTAAGGTTTTGTTTTCAGTCTGCTTGCTTAGATTCCCTCGTGATTCTCCCTTGGAGCATTTGCTCTCTAGTTTCTACATCAATTCCCTAAAAATCAGCTTTTGATTTTGTTGCTCCCTTTCATTTTTTATTATTTCGTTCATTTTATTACTTCCTTCCATTTTCACTTATTTTACTCTGATGTTTCCTTTCTGTCTTCTTCTCTTTTTTAAAAAATTGGAGATACAACTCACACACCCTAATAGACACTCTCGTAAGGTATACGATTAGAATTCAGTGGTTTTTAGTATATTCACCAAGTTGTGCGACCATCACCACTATAGAACTCTATAACACTTTCATTGCCGCAAAAAGAAACCTATTAGCGGTCCCTCGTCCCACCCAGTCCTTGGCGACCAGTAAATCCACTTTGTTTCTATGCATTTGCCTATTCTAGAAATTTTATATAAATGGAATCATGCAGCATGTGGCATCCTGTGTCTGGCTTCTTTCACTGAACATGCTTTCGAGGCTCACCCGTGTTGTAGCATTGATCAGTACTTCATTCCAACGTCTGGCTGAATAATATTCTGTTGTGTGGATATACCACATTTGGTTTATCTGCTTCTCAGCAGATGGACATTTGGGTTGTTTCTAGGTTTGGGCTATCACGACTAATGCTACTATGAACATGAATGTACACATTTTTGTGCGGACATAAGTTTTCGGTTCTTTGGGGTATATGCCAAACACTGGAATTGTTGGGTCACAGCGTAACTTTATATTTAACCCTTTGAAGAACTACCAGACTGTTTCCCAAAGCAGCGGCCCCATTTTACATTCCCATCAGCATACCAGGGTTCCGGTGCTTCCACGCACTGGTCAAAACTTGCTATTGTCAAGCTTGCTGATTTTAGACAACCTAACCTCATGGGTGTGGTGTGGTATCTCATTATGGTTTTCATTTGCATTTCCCTAATGACTGATGAAGCCCAGTAGTTCTTCCTGTTCTTATTAGTCATCCGCATATCTTCTTTGAAGAAATGTCTTTCAAATCTTTTGGCTCTGTCTTGATTGGATTGTTTATACCGTGTTATAACTATGCTTTATATATTCTGGATACCAGCCCCTTATCGGACATGTGATTTATAAATAGTTTCTGTAGGTCGTCGTTTCATTTTTACAATAGTGTCCTCTGAAGCATTTTGATGAAGTCCAAGTTATCCATTTTTTTCTTTTGTTTCTTATGCTTTTTGAGCCCTATCTGAGAAATTACAACCTACTCCAACCTCACTAAGATTTATGTCTATGTTTATATCTATTTATATCTACAATTCTATAGCTTTGGTGCTTTTATTAAACTCTTTAATCATTTTGAGTTAATTTTTGTACATGGTGTGGGATAAGGGTCCCATTTTATTATTTTGCATGTGGATATCCAGTTTTTCTGGCACCATTTGTTGAAAAAATTAGTTTTCCCCCTACAGAACTGTCTCGGTACTCTCGTAACAAATTAGTTGATCATCCTTTTCTGGCTTCTTTCGTTGAATGTTTGGCACATAATTTTCAATCCTTCTTACATCATAAGGCTAAAATTTCTCTGAGTTCCTTCTTACCTGTATTCCATCATCTGACATGCATATTTCAATATTAGACATTGATATATTCTATTAGCTCCATTTAGACTTTCTTCTTTGCTCTTTGAATTATTCAGGAGTGTGATTTTTAATTTCTAAATATTTGTTTCTCCGTGGGTGTTAGTGATCTCTAACATTACGTTGTGTTCCAAGAACCCTTTCTCCAAGGTTGCACATTCTCCAGAGAGGAGTGTGCAAGAGAAACGGAGGCTCTGTTAAGGCTCTGAGTCCCAGGCGTGGCTCCCGGAAGCAGCAGAGATAGACAGGTGGGATAAAATCACTCAAACCTACGGCAACCGAAGAACTGAATCCACACTCGTTTTCTTTGTCATTCAGACAATGTAAGGTTTTGTTTTCAAAGCCTTGAGGTCAGCACAATTTCTTCTGTAAAAGGCCGATAGTAAAAACATTTTAAGTTTCGTGGTTAATATATTCTCTGTTGCAACTATCCAGTTCTGCCACCGCAGTGTGAGAGCAGCCATAGACAATATGTAAATGACTGAGTATGGCTGTGTTCCAATGACAGTTTATTTGCAAAAACAGATGGCAGGGCTGGATTTGGCCTCCTGGCCATAGATGACTAGTCCATGCTCCAAGGTATCAATTCTTTGGTATTTTGAATCTTTCTTTGTAGCTCAGTGAGTGATTGGTTTTTACAAATGTTCCATATGTCCTTGGGATAGTGTGCATCAATTTCCATAATTGATAGTTAAAGGGTGCTACATATGTTGTTCACATATTTTGTCTACAAATATTTTGGCTCCTGGGCGTATTGGTTACTGAGAAAAGTGCTCTAAACATTGTGAATTGTCATTTTCTCCTTTATTCTTAACTTCTACTTTATAATGTTCAAGGCTATGCTTTTTCATACAAGTAAAAGTTGTTAAAGGCTCCTAGTGAATTATTTCTTTCATCGTTAATGGCCCTCTTTATCTGTAGTAATGTTCATCCATGATAAAGATTATTTTGGCTGATATTGATATTACTTTATTCGTTTTATTTTGATTAGTGCTTGCCTCATATAGCTTTTTTCCACTCATTTACTTTTGGTCTGTGTAATTATGCTTTTTTTTTAATGAGTCATTCAACAGGCATTATTCTGTGAGTAAATTACATTTCCCACAACAAACAATAAAAGAAATTTTGCAATGGTCATAATGTGGAGGTTCAATTTTTTAAATTGTATATGAAAGAGTTTTTATATATTGAAACTTTTATTGAGATACTTGTAGATTCACATGCAGTTATAAGACATAATACAGATAGATTTTGTGTACCTTGTATACACTCCATTTCCCCCAGTAGTGACATTTTATGAAACTACAGTACAATATCACAACTGGGATATGGACATTATGTAATTCACTGATCTCATTCTGATTTCTCCAGCATCACAAATACCTGTGTGTGTGTGTGTGTGTGTGTGTAGTTGTATAGAATTTATCACATGTATAGGTTTGTGTATTCACCACCACATTCAAGATACTAAACAGTTGCATTACCATAAGGATCCCTCATGTTGACACTGTATAATTATATCCACTTCCCTGCCCCTCTCCTACCATCCATCCCTAAACTCTCAACCACTAATCTGTTCTCCATTTAGAAAATTTTGTCATTTGCAGAATATTATGTAAATGGAATTTTACAGCATATAACTTTGGGAATTGGCTTTTCTCACTCAGCACAATTCTTTGGAGATTCACCTGAGTTGTTTTGTGTATCAATAGTTAATAGTTTCCTTTTATAGCTGAGCAATATTCCATGGTATGCATGTACCACAGTTTAACCATGCACCTGGTAAAAGGCATCTGGGTGGTTTCCTGACATCACAAATAAAGCTATTATGAATATTCATATACAAGCATTTGTGTGAAGATGAGCTTTTATTTCTCTGAGATAAATACCTAAGCGTGGAACTGCTCGGTTATATGGCCTGTGAGTTGATTTCTGGGTCCTCTATGTTGTTCCACTGATCTATGTGTTTATCCCTCTGCTAATATGACATTGTCTTGATTAGCGTAGTTATAACAGTCTTAGTATCTGGTAGAGTGATTACTCCTATTTTAGGTTTCTTTTTCATGATTGTTTTATTTATGTTTTCATATAAATTTTATGTCTGTCCATATAGATTTTAGAATAAGTTTGTCCATGTCTACAAAATAAAAACAAAAACATGTAATTTTTCATGTTATTGTTTACTTGCTTCTAAGACCCCAAACTAGTCACTGTTTCCAATGATTTGTTTGTTTGCAATACAGATTTATATCTGACTTCATATTCACCATTTCCTTGCTTACCGCTCCTTCTTGTATCTCAAATCTTCCTCCTGGAAATGCATCTTTTATTATTCTTTCGTGATGATAATAAACTCTCTCAGTTTATTTTATCTTCACTCTATTTCATCTTCACTCGATTTATTTAATCCACACATTGGAAACTAAGCTTTGTTGGGAATGTACAGAATTCTAAATTGACAGATATTTTTCTTTCAGCACTTCAAAGATAGTATTCCAATGTCTCTTGGTCTTCATTGCTACCAACGGAAGGTATCCTTATAGTGTAATGGTCATTCCATCACCTGTCATTGTGCCTTAGGTAATCGCAGGCAGCGATGTAGCAAGTGGAAGTTTGTTATTCATTTCCCATAGGGTTTTCAACAAGACTCTCCATTTTCTTTTGCTGCCAACTCTCCTTTGGAGAATGGGCAGAAATAATTCTCTATTTGGGACCAATACTAACACATCCCTATCTAGTAGCTTCTAAATATGCCTGTGTTTTTTTCCCCCTCCCTACTATAGTTTCAAATTCTTCCACTGGTTCTTTAGACATGTTATATATACATATTTAATCTCTTTCAGATTGTTCTATTATTTCGTTATCATTGGGTACTACTAATTCACCAATTTATTGTCTCTGCTGATTCTCCTTCATGGATTAACTCTTTGTGTATCTAATGTTTTTATTTAAAGTTCATTTTTAGGGGCGATCATTTCTGTCTGAAAGAGCTCCCTATGCCATCAATTATGAGTGTGACTTTATTTGTCATTTTTTTTTCAGGGCTGTTAGGATTCTAGGGTCCTAGATCAATTTTTAAGTTAATTTCTAAGTGTAGGGTTTCCATATTTAGGAAGGGGAATTTGAGATCTTATACCTGTATAGGGAACAGGATTTCAGATTCGGTTTCTCATAGATTTTTTTTTTAGCCACATTGAGAACCTAGGAAAGATAGCAAGGTTTCTTGCCACTCCTCTTAGCCACTGGGCAGAACTTTTCTACTCTACTCTCTCTGTTTTAATGAGTGTGAAGCCCTTTGAGGGTGTCCCTTTTATGCAAGATCTCACTATTCACTTCCTGCTTCACAGGGATCAAGTCCACATCCCCTTTATTTACAGCTAGGAAGACACCAGCCTCCTGTTGCCCAAACCCTAGCCTAGTTTTAATGTCCTCTGCTCAGTCTTACCACCATCTGAAGCTTAGTTTTATGAGTTGGTGTTCCTTATTCTCTTCTGATCATGGAAATTTCCCTTTCTATGGGTGGAAAGGTTACATACTATTATCATACTATTTGTATAGGGGTTCCTACTAATTCAGTTAGTCATATAAACAAGAAGGTTGGCATATAATACCTTTTTAAACCTAAAAATAATTGTTTTACTGGTAGAATTTCTAGATCAGAAGTCATACACTTGCAACTCTTGGGATAAACCCATCCCACAGATGTGCTTGGCTTGGCTTGGACACTTTTGGCCCACACTGTTTTTTGTGTGTTGTTGTTGTTGTTGTTTTTTTAATATCACTTCAGAAGCCAACTTTTAAAAATGAAGGGATTTCACATAAGAATACAGATTTTCTAGTTTTTCCATAAAAACAGAAGGATGTGGCAACACTGGGTCCGTGTTCCCGCATTTACAACCCACTAGAGTTCTGTAGTACTGGCTCGCCATGGCCAGGGCACATGTTTCCCTGGTTGTCAGAATCTCTCCCTGACTTCTTTTTGTCCCATCCAGACCACTTCCCCCATTGGCATTCCCTGCTAGGCCTCTGCAGATATTCCAATGGGCTATCCCAACCCTAGACTCCAAATCGCAGCCGACTGCATTCAAATGTGAGTTGCCCCCACAGGCGGGGAAGCTCCAGGGTGGGGCAGGAACTGTGGCTGGCCCGTCCACCACTCTATTCACACCCAGCACATTGTCTGGTTGGTGGTAAACATTCATTTTGTCTTTTGAATGAATTAATTAAAGAATGGATGAGTTATTCTAAAAATAAACAGCCCAACAGTCCAAACAATTCTGCAGCGGAAACCCCTCCAAAGTGTTGGCAGCCCCTAACACCCTTAATGTTTAAATCCTGAGAATCGTCGCATCTTAAGTAATCACAGGCAGCGATGTAGCAAGTGGAAGTTTGTTATTCATTTCCCATAGGGTTTTCAACAAGTCTCTTAATTTTCTTCTGCCGCCAAGTCTCCTTTGCAGAATGGGCAGAAATAGTTCTCTATTCAAGGGACTGGCACTAAGACATCCCATGTTTCTCAAACAAGCTGTGCTATATATACATGTGGCCTGGTATCGTTAGGGCCGGTATGCAGCCGAGTCAGCATGGGAAAATCTTAAGTGCACCTGGAAAGAGACCGGGGTGTAATTTCCAGAGATGGGTTATTGAATGACAGCTTCCCCCTCGGTCCAGTGAGAAATTTAATTTGCCGAGGACTCAACACAGGAAGCATTTGCCGATTAAAAATATGTCTAAACAGATGTTCTGCTTAGCCTGGAAGAAGGATCTTAATGCAACTGTCATTATTGGATTTTCTTGGATTACTACTATCTGGAACTGGAGTCCACATAGAAGGATGTAATTATTTATTATGGCCAAGAGTCCTACATTTGAAGAGAAGCTCAGAGGCATCTGAAAGGATTTAACGCGGGGCGGGGGTGGAGGAGGGCGGGGGGTGGGGGTAGGAGCTGGGGGATAAAGTCCATTTAAATTATCTGGCTCTGGGAGCCGACACTGTCCTCTCTGAAAAAGCAGAGCGGCCATAGCCATTCAACGTTCCATCTCCAGAAGAAGGCACAGGCATGCCATAAAGAGAACCAGGCCTGACCCAGCCTTCTCAATGGAGGAACTAGGAACTTTCGACTATTCAACTGGTCACCCCCACGCTGGAAGCAGACATCCCGACAGTGCAGCCATCTGCATAACTCTCACCCCAGGGTGATGGGCAGATTCATACCTTGCCTGTAAACCTTGGAAGACTAAAGAGTAGCCCCTTGGTGAAAGCAGAGACTAGAATTCAAACCTGGCTGCACGTGGGAATCGACTAGGGAGCTTTTAGAAAGCCCTGGGGTCTGCCACCCCCCCACTCCCGCCCTGAGATGGCAACTCAGTCTAACTAGAGTGGAGTCCAGGCATGTGAGTTTTTAAAGCTCTCAGATAGTTCAAAAGCACAGGGACCTTTGAGAACCACTGATACAGCCCAAAGGTTGAGAGCAGGGGGTTTAAAGTCGGGAGACTTAGGCTCAAGATAAACGCTGCCATTTGCTACTTGTGTGGCCTTGGATAAGCCACTCTTCCTTCTGAATCTTGCTTCCTGCTGCATGGTGGTGTTGTGGGCATTGAACCAGGTAATGAATGTCGAATGCCTGCAGTGGTAAAGGCTCGACGTGAGCTCCAGCAATCACTATCAAGTTCTGCACTGGAGACAGGCTAGAAAGAATGCCTAAAGTTAGGTTCAGTGGTTACACCCAGCTATGCTGACATTAGCGACATTCAGGGGTCCGGGCGCTGAGCGGTGCTTTGCACCCAGGTCTGCGGTCTCCAGTGCAAACAAGATTCCATTATTATTTCCTGCAACACAAAGCCCTTAGGAACCGTTACTGAACGTGAAAGGTCCGTTCTCTTTTATGAATATGGTTCTGGAAAGCAGGCTCTATCAAAACGGTCACAGCTTCATTGGAGGAGCGGTTACACACTCCATTTCATTAATCCTATTAGCAGCCCCGAAATACATGCTGAGCTCTCATCGCCAGGGGAGGGAGACTCCTCGGACCAAACGGTCTGCCCTGGGATGCTGGGTGAGCAATTCTCTGAGCCCCCCAGCCCTCCCCAGGGCTGGGAGCACAAATCCCTGCCGTCAGGGCTGAGGGGAGCCACATAATGCCAGGAAATAAACCTGCTGCTGAAGCCAGGGGGGCTGAGGTCAGATCCTTTCTCCTGCTTGGGCGGTCTCTTTTCCTGGGGGTGGTGGGAGGGGGCAGGTTGTGATTAAAGGGGAATCTGAGATTGACACAACTTATCTTTAATTCAAACAAAAAACAGAGGCACCCAGGCTGGCGCCTGACAGTGCCCTGGAGAGATGGAGTCAGCGGAGGGAAGGCTGGAGGGACGGGCTAGAACAGCCTGCCTTCAGCTCGCCTTTGAGGGGGACACGGGTCTCCACCCTCGTTAGCCGTGCCCGGGATGCCCAAAGACCTGCCCGTCTGCTGCTGCAACACAGAGCGGAGAAACTGGCCCGGCTTGACATTATCCACTTCCAAAACACCAGCGTCACTGGAGGGTCTGCGGACTATGGATTTAGCCCATTTGGGGGGTATGAGGCGTGGTGGCTGGGGGAGTATTGCCACTCTCCGCCTTAAAAACCCCAAGACGACTTCTCGTGCAGCGTGGGTACCACGCACAAGCCGACCTACCAGAAACAGAATTGTAATGAACTGCAGCAGCCTTATTCTTTCCGGTCTCCTTTAATTGTGTTTCTGTGCAGCTGTTGAACAGCTGTGGAGCCCCAGTCCAGAGGTGGATGATAGACTTCAGCGCTGGATAACTTTACTCTTGAGGTGGAGGTAGGGAGGAAAAAGTAGACGAGCCACATTCAGTGAGCACCTCTTAAATCCCAGACACCTCGCTATATATTTTGCGTAACTGTTACTTCTCATTCTCTCCAAATGGCATATGTGGAGTTAGAACACTTATCTGAGGTCCTAGCTATTACGTGGCTAAGCCGGGATGCAAACCCAAGTGTGGCTGACTGTCCAAGTTTATCTGATTGGCTTTTTACACCAACAAACTAGTAAATACTAAGAACCCTGACAAACTCTGTTGCTGGTGGGCAGGTAAGAGGCAGTGAGAGAAGGCAGGAGGCGGTCTCTAAATACGGCCACAGCGCTCATTCCTGTGAGTGCATGCTGCTCTTCCCAGTAAGGGGTGGGATTTATTTTCTTCTCCTTGAAGCGAGGCAGGTTTGTTTTGACCAACAGAATGTGGCGGAAGTAGCATTCTGGGTTCTCTGAGTTCAGGCCTTAAGTGGACTGGTGGCTTCTGCTTCCTCCCTCCGGGAAGCCAGCCACCATACTATGGAAAAAAAAAAAAAAATCTCAGGTTCGACAACTAAATGAAAGTCCACGTGGAGAGAAGAGCCACGTGGAGGCACATGTGACTATGGCTTTTTTTGGACCTCCCAGCCCAGCCCAGCCCAGCTGCTAGATGAACGCAGTCGAGTGAGTGACCCAGCTGATGTCAGCCAAAGAAACGCCCCACGGACCCCAGTCAACCCACAGAATCATGAAAGATTAACAAATCACTGTTCGAAGTCGCTAAGTTGGGGAGTGGTTTTACGCAACAATAAATCACTGTGGGAGGAAAGATCAGGTGTGGCGCCTGCGTTAGCGCAGTGACGGGAAACCCCTCTGGTTTCATCCTCGCACTCTGAGCTCCAGTGTTCGCACTAAGTGCCGGGCGTCTGTGGCCAAAATGAAGTGCCACCGAGATTACCAGATGTCTGGGGAGCCTAAGGAAGCACAAGTCAAGATAGTTTAGGAAAAGCAAAGCAGGAAACCGCAGATTTTCAAGGGAGCCCTGCCCATGGTCCCAGAAATATATCGTGAGAGACAGAAACAAATGCACATTTGTCACACGGTCGGGGGGCGTGGCAGCTCATGAATCTGCCTTTTCTCTAAAAGAGGCCAAACTGAAAAGAGGGGGATTGGCGACCCAACAGCAAAATGAGCAAAAGACCAGAAGAGGCAAGTCACAGAAGGGCGCCCCCAAACCACTGGCAAAGGCAGGAAAAGATGTCCAAAGTCACCAGAAGTCAAGAAAAAAAAATGAAATAATCATAAACTACTGCTTACATTACACGGCTGACACCTAGTGCTAGACAGGATCTGGTGAAAAGGGCACACTCCTACGTCGCTATGGAAATGTGGATGCTTCTACCTTTTGAAACGCATTCTAGCAACACCTGTTAAAAACATACCAAGTGTGTGAGGATCTGTGTTCAGGGATGTCGACTGCAGCATTGCTCATGGAGGCGAAAACTTCACATGAAGTGAATGTTAATTGCGAAGGCAATGACCGGATCGATTCTAGTCCATCCATAGCAGGAATGTTTTGCAAAATATTCAAGAGAGTACACTAAAGTTATCACAAATGCAGTAGAGGAGTTTCTCATGAGGGATGGCTCAGAAAAGTATGATTCATAAAAACCACATACCAAAGGTGATCCTTTTTTTTTTAAGCGATGAAGCTTGTATTTGAATATATGTCTGTATCTCTCCCTGAGTGTACTCGTGAATACATGTGCATGGAGAAAAATATGGAAGGACGCATAGAAAGTCATTAGCTTGCATAACTTGGGAAAGGGTAGAGGGGCGATATGTGAAAAAAAGACGTCAAGGAGGTAGCCAAATTAAAAGGAAAATAATGTTTTCTTTTTAAATTTTTTTTAAGTTTATTTATTTTTAGGAGAGAGAGAGACAGAGCATGAGTAGGGGAGGGAGAGAGAGAGGGAGACAGAATCTGAAGCAGGCTCCAGGCTCTGAGCCGCCAGCACCGAGCTCCACGCAGGGCTTGGACCCACAAACCGTGACATCTTGACCTGAGCCGAAGTCGGACACTGAACCGACTGAGCCACCCAGGCGCCCCAAAGGGCAAAGAATGTTTAAAAACATTTAAAAAAAGATATGATAGGGGTGCCTGGGTGGCTGAGTCGGTTCAGCATCCGACTTCGGCTCAGGTCATGATCTCACCGCTTGTGAGTTCGAGACCCACATTGGGCTCAGTGCTGACAGTCAGTGGAATCTGCTTGGGAGTCTCCCTCTCTCTGCTCCTCCCTTGCTTGTGCTCTCTCTGTCTCTCTCAAAATAAATAAACTTAAAAAAAATTTCTTCTTTTTGACTGGCTAGTGGCGCAACGGATAACGCATCTGACTATGGAAGATTCTAAAAATCATTCCTTTTGATACTCTGTATCAACTATGCTTCGATAAAAAATCATTCCTTTTGCTCTGCTTTCATTTATGCAGAAGAAACACCAGTGCCAGCAGCGAGCCCTCACTCCTGTAGGATGCAAGCCAGACCCAAGCCCAGCAGCCTCTCTCCTCCCACGTGGCTTCCGAAGGGGAAAAACTCCCCCAAACTGAGACGCTTCCAGTGAGATGCCCCTACCCATCATCTCCAGGCTAGAATCTCTTAGAACCGGGAAAGCACACTTGTGTGAGCGTTAGTGTGCAGACAGACAGGAGTAGCACTTTGCAGGCAGGCCCCTGGGAGGCGGCCCTGCCCACAGACAACCCCACCTGCCCCCTCCCCTCAGCAGCACACGCACGAGATGTCTAGTCTAAACCCTCCTCCCCAGCCCCCACCCCAGCTTTATCTTCCCACCTTGCCTCCCACGCCCACTTGTTCCCTTGACGCCTAGCTCCCAAAGCCTCACCATCCCTCCTGTCAGCCCTTGGGGGCTGCAACTTACAAGCCGGGCACCAGCGAGAAAGGTCAAACCCAGACGGCAGAGTTTTACTGAAAACCAAGACCACACAGTCCCTGAGCAACCAAACAGCATCCTTCTATGGCTTTCTCTGGCCGCCAGTCCATCCTCAAGTGGACACACTCCCTCAGGGCCACAGGCTTCGGTGTTTCTAGTCCACTGAGATAGAACGTAAAAAGTGGAATAAGAGGTTTCCAAAGCCAAGGGCGGGGGGTAAGGGGCAAAAGAGGAGTGACTGCTTAGTAGGTGTGGGGTCTCCTTTGGGATGGTAAAAATGTTCTGGAACCAGATAGAGGGATGGTTGCACACCGCCGTGAATGTACTTAATGCCACTAAGTTGTACACATTAAAATGGTGAAAATGGAAGTTTTACGTTATGCGAAATTTACCACAGCTGAAAACGACAAGGACGCAGAGGCCTGGGAAGGGGGGGGCTCATATTACCCTTTCCGGCTTCCTCGCGGCTGGTATTCGTGGCTGTAGCGTTCTGCCGGCTCTCAAACGGCTGTTCCTCGAGCCCACCTGAAGGAATGAGGAAGAAAAGAAGCGTGAGGACACACTGGCCTCCTCTGTAGGGGCACCGAGAAATGAGGGAGCAAACCTGGCCACCCGGGGGGATGACCAGAATCCCTGCGGATGAGGACAGATTTGATAACAAAGGTTGATTGGGCGCCTATCTCATGCTGGGTCCTGTTCTAGATGCTAGGGGCAAAAAGAACCTGCTTTTTCATTACCGCGTACGTAATTCACAAGTTATAAATGTGTTACTCTCCCTGACCGGTTTAAGGGCACTTGGAGTCAAATGTACGGAGTTAACAGACAAATCCCAGAGTCAACCTCGAAGTCAGCTTCCTCACCCTCCCCTCCGTTAGGAAGCCCAAATGTAAGCAGGACACTGCCTGCTGGAGTCCCCTGGTGTGGAGTGCAGGGAGAAACCATCAGGGCTGCTTTTAAGTATGGGACGTGGTCAGTTACGACGTTGGCTTAAATAAGTAAGTACTTTGGTTTTCCCTTCGGGGTGAATCTCATTTTAGAAATTGCTCTGTTGGGGCACTTGGGTGGCTCAGTCAGTTAAGTGTTGACTTCAGCTCAGGTCATGATCTCACAGTTTGTGAGTTTGAGCCCCATATCGGGCTCTCTGCTGTCAGCACAGAGCCCACTTCGGATCCTCTGTCCCCGTCTCTCTCTGCCCCTCCCCTTCTTACACATGCATACATACTTGCATGAGTGTGTGTGTGTGCGCACGCGCTTGCTCCCTCTCTCTCAAAAATAAATAAATAAATAAATAAATAATAAAAATAAATTGCTCTGTTGAGTGTACAGGGTGCCTGGGTGACTCAGTTGGTTAAGCGTCTGACTCTTGATTTCAGTTCAGGTCATGATCTCATGGTTCCCAAGATTGAGCCCTGAGTTGGGCTCTGTGCTGACGGCACGGAGCCTGTTTAGGATTCTCTTTCTCCCTTTCTCTCTCTGTCCCCCTCACCCTGCACTCACATGTGCACACTCTCTCTCAAAATAAAAAAATAAACATAAAAAAAATCGCTTTGTTGACTCTGCAGACACTGCATTGGTCAAGGACAATGACGCTTGTATTTGTTTGCCAGTAGCCATTGGGTATAAACCTGGTTCACATCTGTCCCCACCAGGAACGTGGTCGATCAGCAAATATTATTAGACCCACGGTGAGCCAAAATTGTGCGCAGTTCCAGGCACCGGGCGACCCAGCAGTGAACAAGACAGACGGGTGAAATGGGTGGCTGGACGAGAAATACAAGGTAAGAAAACACAGGGACAAAAGTCAGTGTAGGTTCGGAGAATCTGATGACCAAACGCAGTGCGTGGTAGAGCGTGGTTGGGGCAGCTGCTCAGGGAGGGCCTTCTCTGACCGCCGCAGTCGAAGAAACCGACACAGAGGTCTGGGCCAGGATCAGGAAAGAGTCGGGATGGGGAATGAGCTTGCCACGCGGAGGGGCTGATGGCAGCGAGCATGGGGGAACGTGGCAGGGAGGGAGGCCGGATCCCCAGGGATATGGCTGCAGATAGGGAAGCGGGGAGGCTGATGGACTAGACACGAGTGACTCCTTACGTTTCGGGGTTGAGCAACTGGGTGGGCTGTGACACCAGGGAGCAGATCTGAGGGCAAAGCCTACGTCCAGGAGAGACTATTCTATGTAGGAAACCACACCAAAGCAACTACAGGACAATCTACTTGTGCAAAACTGTTTCTCGCATTTGTTTAGAAATTTGCAGCTTACAGAGCGGTTTCCCCATATCTCCCTTGACCCTGATTAGAACATTCTGTGGCAGAATGGAACCCCATTTTCCAGAGGAGAAAACCGAGGCACAAAATGATGGGCCCAGGGTTGCCAGCCCCATCAGGGAAGCTGGGGGCTCAGGACACAGTCTCCTGGCGGGAAGCCTGACGGTCTTTGCTATGCCCCACTGCTCACAGGCTTCCGACAATGCTCGAGGTAGGGTCCCAAACATGCAATCCAGTGAGCTGGCCCTGGACAAGCAAGGGAGACGACCCTGTGGCCCCGCGTCCCAGCCGCCACCACGCAGACCACCCCTTTCCCTCCCCCGACTGTGGCGCTGGCAGCGGACCAGACGCGCGCTGACATTTTTGTGTGCCTTCATCCTGTTCCTTCTGCTGCTTTCCTAGCCAACGCGGAATCCACTCACACACTCCCTGCAGCTGCCGGTGCGTCCGCTGCCAGCTCCCAGCCCTCTGGGTATTCTTCCAGTTGCGATATCATTTCCTCTCGGGCGAGAGGTCAGGGGAAATCCTGATGGTCTGAGAATCGCTGGCCAGCACCGGAACGTGGCATGTGTGGAGCGAAGGAGAGACCGAAGCCAAAGGTCTAGGACTAGCTTCGTCTTCCCTGCGTAACTGTGAATATGACCTTGGGCGTTTGTATTTGTCGTCTGTCGAATGGGCTGTTTGTTTTGAAGACCCAATGAGGTAATGGGTTTGTTTAGGCACTAACTCATTCAACAAATATTTATCCGACACCTGCTACACGCCAGATGCTGTTTCTGCTGCTCAGGATACAATACGGAACAAACTCTACCCTGACCTCATGGAAATTATATTCTGATGGAGGGTAGGGGAGAAAACAATAAACAAATAGGCAACTAAATGTTTAAGTCAGTTGCTGATAAGCACTACAAAGAAAATAAATGAGGGTGAGGGGAACAGCGAGCCCTAGGGATAAGGGGTTGCTGTTTCCTGTGAGGTAGAGAAGCAGAAGCCTGAAGAGAGTGAAGGAGCAAGTCTACAGATAATTCCGAACTGAAAAAGCAACGGGTGCAAAGGCCCTGGGGTGAGAGTGCGCTTGGCGGCAGGGAGGCGGGATGATTTGGGAGAGACACAGTAGCAGGCAATGAGGCCGGCGGGCAATGGAGGGTCTGGAGGGTTAGCTCGTGTAGGGGCATTTTGAGGATCTGGCTTTTATTCCGAGGGATCCAGATGATAGCCAGGGGACATGAAAGGGCTTTGTAACTGCACCGACTACGATTACGACCGAGGTTGTTAGTAGCGGTCAGGAGGGGGACTCAGGGGCTGGCATTTGAAAGGAGACTGCACCTAGCAGTACCCCAGCATGAAGGGATGGTACGTTTAGACGCGCTTGGCTTTTGCGAAAGGGTGGAGGGAGGCCAAAAATAAATAAATAAATAACCTGTAAGGATACCTGAGGACAGTCCGGGTTCAAGGTTAGCTGTAGGCTGTGTTTGAGGGAACGAGGGCCAGGAGAGACTGATATTCCGCTCTGCAGCAGGCAGAGGAGTGGGGGGGAGGGGGGGTGTCAAGGACTCTGATCCATTGGCCCACTGGCGCTTGCAGCCATAACAGCAGCAAAAGCTCTGGAGTTGAGGAAAGAGCAGGCGCCCCCCCCCCCCGAAGATAGAAGCGGAAAGAATCAGGGTTTCCTAAGTGTCAGTTATGGAGCTGACTGTGAGTTAAAAACGCCAAATGCGTTTCTTGTGTTTTGAAATTCTAGCCTCAAAAAGACACAATGACGGAAGGGCCATAAACACCCCCATTTTACAGACGAGGAGACAAGGCTCCAAGAGGCGAAGTGACTTGCCTGTCTTGAGGGTACAGAGATGGTTAGCCCTGGTGACAGCTGGAGGTGGGTCCTACCTGACCCCCAAATCTGTGCTTCTTCCCCTCAGCCTCAGGACCAGAAAGAACAAGTGGGGTGCCTGGGAGAGGCCGGGGAGGGTTTTTTCCAGGAGGCCTATGAGAGCTTGAAGCCCTGGGCAGTAAGAACACAAAACCCCGCTCTGTCATCCTTATCCGCAAGAGACTAGAGACTGCCTTTTTTCTCAGAAGGGCAGCAAATCTCATGCTTCCAGCACAGCTGACCCTGGGATCCACCTGGAGTTAATGTGGCTTGGCCACTTCCCGTGATGAAACCCTTCCTGAGGCTCCCCACTGCCCTGGGGATGAGTTCTAACTCCTGAAAGGACTGCCTGGCCCCTGTGACAAGGCCCTGCCTGCCTCCTCCACCTGGTGCCTTGAGGCTGCTACCTCCCCCACTCCCACCCAGCCACCCCAAGCTACCTGCAGCCCCTCGATTGATTTCTATTTTCTTCAGCCACACCCGCCTCTTCACCTGGCCAGATCCAACTGGTGCTTCACGTGTCAGCTGGGACTCTGCTTCTCCCGGGACACTGCCCCACTGCTTCTCCCAAGTTTCAGGCACTCCGCTCCGTGCAATCGCAGTGCCTGGGCTGATCACAGCCCTTACCGCGAGGCATCAGCATCTCCTGTCCATTCCGCTGATCCCTCTGTTCGGGTTCTAGTTTTTAGCATCTCGATGAAAGGGATCTTGTCTTGTCCAACAATGAACACCCAGCACTGTGCCTGGCACAGAGCAGACGCTTGATAAAATAGGAGATGGATGCATATTAAGTCAGGTAGGCCGTGCTTAAAAAGAGAACTCAATCATTTCGAACTCAGCCTCACCGATGGGAAAATTTGTCTTCATCAGCTTTTACGGGGAGAGGAAAGCAGATATCCTGGGAGCAATGGTTCTCAACCTTCGGTGCAATCTGGCATCCCCTGGGAAACTTTTTAGAAAAACACTGATGCCTGGGTCCCACCCACCAGAGGTTTTCTTATTTAATCAGTCCACGCCTGGGCTGGGTCTTGAGATTTTCAAAACCTCCTCAGATGATTCTAAGGTACAGCCAAGGTTGAGAGTCACTACTCAGAGAACCTGCAGGAGACAGTCTCATCTCGTGATGTTTCCTACAACCAAACTCTCATTCCCAAGCCGCCGGTAAGGAAAGACGTGGGGCTGGAAACAGACATCGAACACTAAAAAAGTCATTTCTCACACCTAAATCAATGAGAAATGTTGCTCTCTTTCAGTAAAAGCTACCAAATGAGTAAGACAGGTGTGACTGCGGTTGGAACTGAAGCCACAGGCCCCGCAGAACAAGGAAGAGAAATACAGCCTGACACAGACAAAGATTGGGGACAACGGGGAAGGGAGCACTCAGGGTTTGGGGGTATATTCTTCCTTGGGTGTAACTGCGAGACAAAAAATATTTGAAAAAAAAAAACGTATAAATGCCCATATTTGATCTTTGGTTAATTACCTCTTTAGTGAGAGGAGATGCAAAGACCTTGCAGATTTCATTAGTCACAGGGACTTATTCAAACGTCTCCTTTGCATAAGAAACCCAGGCTTACAGCTGGTCTCTGGGAAAGAATGCCCTCCAGGCCTTGAAAAGAGAGCTACGGGCCTGTTCAGGCTCTCACTGAAACACAGCAGAGGTCAACGGCCCACGATGCACGGGGGCCAGGCTGAAATGTTTCTATCCAGCATTTGCAATTCAATCCCACAGTTTCCTTTATGGAACAATTCACTAAATTCGGAGTTGTTCTTTTTTCTAATTCACCATATAATTCACCTCCCAAGTTCAATTAAGAAGCAATCTGTTAGCAACTTTGGGAGCAAGCTGCTTTTCTTTGGACAAGCCCGATTTTCTTCCGCTCCCAACAAAAAGTAGCTTAATTATACGCATCATATGAGACATTGATGTATACACAACACTCCTCCACCATAATTAATGAAATATTAACTATATACACCCAAAGACATCGAGGCAGAAAGAGATGGGCTTTTCCGAAGCCCAAGAGGACAGTCTTGTTTCACAGATCAATATCGCTCTGTCGAATATATGCTCATGCATAGTGACTGTGACTATTCACTCATATGCTAGTTATAAACAAAGCTTTATATTAATTATTCCTTCTATCCCTCATTCATAGAGCCTAACATTTTTTAGTCCTTGGTTTTCTTAAACGTAAGAATAACTAGCATTTTTGAAGTGTTGATTATTTGCAGGTACTACACATGTGATAACCTATTTAGTCCTCGAGCCAGCCCTCGGAGGTGGATATCATTCCCATCTTACACGCGGGGTAACTGAGGCTTAGGGCAGGTAAGATATCACTGGAGACACACAGCCATTGAGAAGAGAGACTGAGATTCTCTCCAGACGGTCTGGTGTCAAATCCTTTAGGACATATCACAGGCGAAAGTAACCTGGGAGTAAAGGAAAGGAAAGAAACCTGGCCGGGAATACCTCCACTCTCCATTAACTCACTTTGAATACACCTGTATTTACAGCTCTGACCCGCCAGAGGTAAACCTATCACGCATCTGTGTTGCTTTATTCTAATAAAAATCTCCAGCACAAGATCCTAAAAACCACTTCATTGCTAGTTCATTCATTCAATAAACGTTGGTTGAGTGCCTGCTTCGGGCGGCGCCGTGCCGGGTTCCTGAACACAGGACACGCAGGATCCAGCCTCATGGTGCCTTCACGGCTCCGGCGCAGAGGATGAAAATCAACAACAAATGATGAGATCATTGCACGGCGGGATTAAGCACTTTGAAGAAATTACAACAGGTTTATGAAAGAGCAGTGGGGGATGGGAGCCCAGGGGAGGCCTCTCTGAGCAGATGGCATTTGGCCTGAGACCCTAAATGATGAAAAGAGGACAATCCATCCGGGGACAGTATTCTAGCAAAAAACGCAAAACAAAACAAAAAAAGCAAAAACAAGCGAACAAACAGCCAGCAAGTGAAAACGTCCTGGGGAAGGAAAGCGAGTCCTTCGTGGCCGGCGCCAGGGCTGCGGGCAGCAGGGTGGGCGCTGGCGCCTGAGGAACGCACAGCCAGCTCGTGCAGGGCTTTGGAGTCTTATCCTCACAACCATGTCTTAAGCGGTCTTAATTTGCCGTGCCCTTTGGTCATATGTAATATGCACAGCGATCCCATGAATAAGTAATATTATTCCTCTTTTACAGAAGAGAAAACGGAGGGTCATGAGTAAGTTGTTCGAGGTCACCCAGCTGGTAAGTGACTGAATTTGCATTCCAAGTCTGGCCTGGCTGAGTCCAAAACACACGTTCCTAACCCCCGCCCTCTACCCCACACCTGTACAAGCGCGGTAGCAGCGAGCATCTCAGGCAAGGCTGACAGATGAGGTACCTGGACACCTCACCTCCATCACGGCAAGACACACCTGCTCAGCTGAAGTTTTAATTATTCATTAGGAAAAAAAAAAAAAAAAAGAGGCCAAGCCCCCTTAACAGGCTGATTTAGGAATGAACTAGTCAACCACTATGGCAATCAATGTGTAATCCTAAGCAACTCAGTGCCAAGTAAATCTTTTATCTATGCCAAATTTCAAATGCTACAGAAGGGAAAGGGAAAATGAGTTAAAAGACCATTGCCAGCATTTGTTAATGAAATGATTTAATATCAGCAAGTGTATAATAAAAAGGGAATTCTTAGACGCTGCTGGTGGAAGAGGAATATAAATTGGCAACATTTTATGAGGTATTTTAGCAAGATGTATCAAGACAGGCGATAAGATGACTTTGACCCAATAATATGACTTCTAGATATTGGCGCTAAGGAACTGACTGGCCATAAAGACAAAGACTGTTCATCGCAACGTTTTTATAATAAAGGTTGTAATAACCACACCCCCCAATAGGGGAGGTGGTAAAATGAAATATTATATAAATGGAACACTATGTAACCTCACAAACTGTTTTAGAAGAAAGTTTACTAACTGGGAAAAATGGTCATATCACAAGTCAAAAAACAGATAAGGAAA
Organism: Paguma larvata; assembly: GCA_030068075.1. Lineage (NCBI taxonomy): Eukaryota > Metazoa > Chordata > Mammalia > Carnivora > Viverridae > Paguma > Paguma larvata. The sequence goes on along the minus strand of CM057837.1, from coordinate 45,752,222 downwards.
TAATGCCCAGGGTGATTCCAATAGAACTAGGCATGATCCCATCTTTTTTGAAAAAACAGATACAGGGGCATCTCTGTGGCTCAGTCGGTTAAGCGGCCGACTCTAGCTTGGGTCATGATCTCACAGTCTGTGAGTTCAAGCCCCACATAGGGCTCTGTGCTGATGGCTCAGAGCCTGGAGCCTGCTTCAGATTCTGTATCTCCCTCTCTCTCTGCCCTTCCCCTGCTTACGCTCTGTCTCTATGTCTCTCGAAAATAAATAAACGTTAAAAAAAAATTTTTTTTAAAGTTTTTTTTTTTTAAAAAAAAAGAAAAACAGATACAAAAAAGACAGGGGGAGGGGGAAATGCTGGGTGGAAATACCCACACTACCCATGTGGCGATCTCTGGTTGGCGATTTTTGGGTGAATTTTATTTTCATACATACTTTTTGGTAGTTTCCAAATTGTGTTCAACAGATTACTTTTGCAATCAAGAAATAAAGAGATTTCCAAAAAAAAAAAAAAAAGATCACAGCACATACTTGCCTATGAACACATGCTCTGCACTTTGTACTGCACACACACGCACACATACACATATGCACACGCACACACATATGCACACACACACACACAGGCACGGGCGGCTCCCAGGAAAACCTTTTTCCACTGGGAATGCAAGAAACATAGTCCGTGTTTATGCAGATGGAAAAGTTGTGGTCCCATCATTTTTTTCTGTTCTGACCACAGAAAGAAAAAGTACTGAGTCCACACCTTGGCAAGATGGAGGACAGGAAACGGCATGGCTGAGAAGTGAGAGGGCCTGTCAGAACCTTCCCTCAGACAGTGTTGGGTAGGCAGTTCTGAGGTCCGGCCCTCCCTTCTCCAGCCGGGGACCTGGCTCCCACCTGTGTCCAAGCACTGGCTGATGAGGCCTCAGAATTTGCTCCCGCTCCAGGCAGAAGCTCAAGGGAGGCTTCTTAATATGCAAATCTGAGCGTTGTTTTCCCAGAGCCTCCAGCCAGAGAGCCATTTGGCTTGGCTTTGGACCCTCCACCTATCCTGAACGTCTGCGCCTGCATTTTTCCTGGTCCCCGATTATTGTTCCAGCTATGCCTGATCTCTTCCTTAGGTGTGTTCTCAAAGCAGTAGCACCTGCTGCTGTCCCATGCTCTCCTGGGCCCTGGGCTCCAGGCACTCCTGTCACTTGGCCCACATCTTTCACACCCAGCCCGGCCTTGGCTTCTTCGAAGGCTGTTTACATCATTTATTGATGCATAACAACTTATCCCTCTCAACAGAGCGGCTTAAAATCACCATTTTATGCTCACTTCTGATTCTGTGGGCCAGGAATGGGGGCAAAGAATAAATGGCTCTGGCTTGTGTGCCCCACAGCGTCTGGGGTTTTAGCTGGGATAGCCCAAATGACTGAGGGATGGCTACCATGGCTCACGTGGAGCCATAAGTCTGGGGCCTTGGCTGTCTTCCGTGTGGCCTCTGCACACAACCCTCTTGGGCTTCCTAACAGCATGGCTCCGTTGGGCTTCCAGGAGGCAGCCTTCCAAAATGATGAGTCCCAGTGTGCCGGTGCTTTGTAAACGCCTCTGCTTACATCATGCTTTCTAGTTTTCCACTGGCCAAAGCAAGTCACTTTGGGCTGAGCCCAGAGTCACTGAGGGAGAGGACGGTACCGGCGAATGACTGTCAGGTGAGGTTTGACAAGGGAGCATGAATGTAACAGCCTACCTACCACCTACCTGATCTCCGTGTGTCTGAGGTTCAGGCAAATCAGGTGGTTTACAAGATGGGCCCTACGGTGCAAGTTCCAGAGTCAGAGTGCTTACCGGTAAAGCCTTCCCTTTGCCACTGACTAGCTGTGGCACCTCCAACAAGTCATTTAACCTCTTTCTCCTTCAGTTGCCTCATCCATAGAGAGGATTCACCTCATAGGGTTGTTACAAAGATGAAGAGGGATAGTACATGGAAGGCATAGAACAATGCCTTGCCCCAAATCGACACTCATTGAGTTAGCTATTACTACTATTACTTCTATCACTACCGACTCTAAACAACTCGCCCTCATTCACAAAACCCAGATAGTAAGAGGCAAAGCCCAGACGCGATCCCAGGCCCATGTGCCTCCACTGATGGCCTTTATAATAACAGGCTATTTAGAGCTTCTCCTACACATAGATTTCTAGAAGCTTCTGAAGAAGTGTGCTTCTTTTTTTTTTTTTTTTTAATTTATTTTTGAGAGACATAGAGACAGAGTGTGAGCAGGGGAAGGGCAGAGAGAGAGGGAGACACAAAATCCGAAGCAGGCTCCAAGCTCTGAGCCGTCAGCACAGAGCCCGACGCGGGGCTCGAACTCACAGACCGTGAGATCATGACCTGAGCTGAAGTCGGCCGCTTAACCAACTGAGCCACCCAGGCGCCCCAGAAGTGTGCTTCTAAAGCAGGGAATGGTCAGGTGTGGCAGCAGTGGGGCACCAGAGAAGCATCCGGGTAGAAATTCAGTCCCGCAGTGTTCAGGGCTGATGGTGAGGCAGCAAGAACCGAGGAGCAGGATGGGACACCAATTAAACCCTCCTTTGAGATGCTGAGGGCTGAAATTTGGCCCAAAATTTGGGCTTATAAGCTGAATGTATACAAGGAAGTTTCTGGAAGAACCTTCTCCAGTGCTCACTTATTCCCTTCAGGGCTCACTGAACATGATCAGCAATGATCTCGTTTCTGTGCTCGCATGTTAACTGCCTGCATCCATGGCACTCTCTGAAACACGAGCTCCAACTTCTTCAATGATGTAACCCCAGGCCTGGGATGGGCCTGGCAGACAGGGAGGAAGGGAGGAAAGAGCACACTGGACATTGAGGTTGGTCTCCCAGCAGGAAGTGATGACATCCCGAAGGGGTCAGACCACAGCGATGGAGAGGAGGGTCCCTGGGTGAGCTGTTTAGGTGATGGGACAACCATTGTTCAGTATGCAGCTGGATATGAGAAGACGGGTGGAGGAAAGCCCTCGTCTGCTCTGAGATGTGGTAAAGGCACTCCCTTTCGCAGTCATCATGCTGAAATACGCCAGTGGAAAGGAGCGTTACAGACGACCCATCAGAGCGGTCAGCATTAGGATTTGGGGTAACTCTAACAGGAAATGTGTACAACTGCGATAGGAGAATTATATATTTTATTGCGATTTGTAAAAATAATACTAAGTGAAGAGAGACACTCCATGTTCCTGGAGTGAGGGTTGAGTAAATAATACAAATGCGTCAGTTTCCCAAATGAAGTTATGAGTTTAACGCAATCATGACCCAAATTCTAAGAAGATTTTGTTGGGCTCCTCTTAGATCTTTGTAGGAAAGCGATCCTGAAATTCACCTAGAAGAATAAACAAGTGAGGTTATCCAAGACATTTCTAAATAACAAAGAGCAAGGGCAATGGGGAAGGATGTAACTCACCAAATATTAAAACACACAAAGAAACTAACATAAGAAGACACGTAGATGAACGAGGCACAAATACTAACACTACTTGTAAAAGCACACACTATGTGATAGAGGAAACATCGCCAAACCACCAGGAAAGAATGCAAAGTAGAAGACGGTGTTGAGATTATTATTCAGAAATTAGGGGGAGAGGGAGGGGAGCCTGGGTGGCTCAGTCAAAGAGCTTACAGCCCAGCCTAGGAGAAAACGAAAAGATCTAGGCATTTGGGGGTGACCCAGAGAAGGGGTGGTGGGGTTTGAGGGAAAGGCAGATGGGGAGGGGCAAAGACTTTGCAGGCCCTGGGGCGGGAAAGAGGACAGCCTACGGGAGAGAGTCCTAAGCCCTCAGCCCAAGTCCCACCAGAGTGTGATCCCAATGTGTTCTTCCAGCTTCTCTCTCCCACCTGCCATGTCCCACCCACCTGCCAGCCACCCTGAACCCCTTGGTTCTCGCTGCCAAGCTCCCCCTCCCATGACTGCATTCAGGCTCTGCCTTCCACCTGCAATGCACGGCCCTTCCAACTACAGCCTAGCCGAAATCCTTCAAGGCCCAACTCCGCTTCTTTCACAAAGGCATCCTCCTTCTCCGTGCTTCATTTATACCTCCCTGGTGGCCTTTTATTCATTCGGTCATTCGTTCCCTCATTCAACAAATTTTATGAGGCACCTCTCTGTGCCAGGCATTGTACCAGGGACCAGAGATAGAAAAACAGACCAGATGTAGTCCTTCCTTTCAAGAAACTCCTGGGCCCGATCATACCATGTCCGTAGTATTTGCGAACCAAGTCTGTTGTTAAGAAACTTAACTCCCTAAGGACAGAGACCATATCCTGTGTATTTCCACCATTGAGTATTCATAACAGATGCTTAACAAATATGTGCATCTGAGTTGGACTGAACTGGGTTGGCTAAAGTTTGCATGTGTTATCCCAGCCAATATTCACTGCACCTGCGTGGGGCAAGGTATTGCTATTGCTGTTCCCATTTTACTGATGAGGAAACTGAGGCCCGATGAGGTAAAGCCCTTGATCTGTGGTCACCAGCTGGTATGCAACAGAGCTGGGAGGATCTAACCCTGAGCCCTTGGTCTTTGCTTCATTGCTCTGTTCCTTGTGTGACAGGAATGGAGAATGAAAGGAAAGCCCCCAGATAATGAAGAAAAGGTTACCTGGACTCAAGAGTTAGGATTCTCACTATGTGGCAAAAAGTTCTTCAGAAGAGGCACACCTGTGTCCTCACGGAAAATCTTAAAAGAGTTTTATCACATGGCCTTTGCACAGATGGCCAAACGACCAATCGAGATTTACAGATGGTAATCTATAATTGGCCACCTCCAAGAGCAAACCCCATGAGTTGAGTCACAGAAAGAGTAGCAAGGAACTCGAGAAATCAGAGAAAGGAAGGCCAACCCAAACCCTCTCCAGGGAACAGGAGGAGCAAAGCAGAAAGAGGGTCATGGAGCTCCCTAGCCTGTCTTTGACCTTTCCGGATAGAAGTCAGCTTGGTTCAAGAAGAACTGCAGAGCAAGGGCTCCACCTTGAAGAGCTGGTACAGGTAAACAGAGGTGAGAGTCACTAGGGCTGCTCTGGGTGATGGCATAGGTCAGTGAAGTGTGACGGCCCCTTTGTTTCAGAGAGGTTAACATCTATGAATGGCCTGACCCACTGATTCACTAGGGCAGAAAGGATCTGTTCCAATGCCAATGCATTTGCTGGGCCATCAACACCCCCCACCCCACAACACCTTGAGTACTCGTTTGCCTTTCTTGTGCTTTTCCCCCCAGTGGCATGCAGACCCCAGGACATGGCATTACGAGGAGGTGCCAGAGACTGAACGCTCAAGGAGAGAAGGAGAGAGCCTCCAGGAGAAGTATCTTCTTTCAGATGACCAGGCGGTAGTTGACGCTCTGACCCTCCTCCCTTGACGGAGAAGAGAGAAGCGGCATGGTCGGCGCCACGGGACCTGATTTAGGAACCAAAGATGGTGTCTTTTCCCCACTGGCCTGCCATGCAAACTCCGATGCCTGGAGCCAGGGGGCCAGGCAAGTAACGCATCAGAGTGAAAGAGGCTGGGCGTGAGAGACGGACGGGGAAGGGGGACCTGTGGCCAACCGCCGAGCACGTGCTCCCCCAGAGTTCGACCCGTCGTTATGCAACTCCATTGATTGCTGCCATGTGGAAATGCTGGACCAGCGTGGCCAGAGCTCCCAACTTTTCAAGAGAAGCCAGCGTTCCGGATTTTTATGAGAAATCTGATTTTTTTTTTTAATGTTGGCAGTAAGTTTAAAACTGTGAGCACTACAAAACAAACAAAACACATCTGCAGACCAGATTTGGCTGGTGAGCTGACCGCGTAGGGCCTCTGGGCTGCAGAGCGAATGGGAAAGCCATGCCTCTAGGGGGTGCCAGTGTCAGAGGAGACAGGATCTCCGTCCTGGGGCGACAGACAGCAGCCCAGGGCTGGGGGTGCAGGAGGGTGGCGGAGAACCTGGAAAGCAGAGAGCAAGGACTAGTGGGAGCGAGTTAGAGGCTCAGCGCCAAGGCCAGCGGCGGCTTTTCTCTCACTGTTTGCGGGCAAACGGCTCGTTAAAGGACACCAAAGAGAAAGATGACCAGAAGAACGCACGGTGAGATTCCACTGGCCACTCCACCACCATCGCCGCCTCCTCTCTCTGGACCTCCCGGGAAGCCACAGAAATAATGACCTGCAGACCTCGATGTACATAGCCCCAGAAAAAATGCGACTTCACTCTAGCCATAGCGCACATCAGCCGCACGTCAGCACGATGGGAGGAAAAGAGGGGTCTCATCCCAGACTCACTCGGGCGGGACCCCCCGCTGCCCCTGAAGCTGCGTCTCCAGCTGGCAGGGTGCGGTCCACGTGTCACTGGCACTCGGTGGCTGTGCTGTGCGAGGCAGCCTCGGCTTTCCTAACCTTCTCTCTCCTGCCCTTGGCTGTTTGTCGTCATTTTCTAAGACAGGGCAAAGGGGGCCAGCCAGCGTGGATGGGAATCCATTGGAGGGCCCCTGGAAGGTCCAGGTTAGATACGATTTGAGCAGAACATTCTGAAGTTCCGTGAGGCATCAAATGAAGGAGACGCCAAAGATGCGGTGGTTCTCGAATTAGCTGTGCAGGTAGCGGAAACCACACAGTCAGCCTCCACACGTTTATGGATTATCTCTGGCGAAAGAACCGAGAGCCTCATTCTTGGCCCTCAGGCAGCTTAGAGCTTTTATAGATAAGAAAAGAGCTTTTACAGATAAGAAAAGTGATGTCCCATGAGGTGAAGTGACATGGCCAAGTCTGCCTGTTGTGCAGTGGGTAGCTGAAGGGCTGTGGCACTGGTTTTCTCCACAAAGGAGTTCATCATCACGCCCAGGAAGAAAATACTTGAGTAGTAAACGCATATGTGACAACGGTCTGTCTCCAGCTGTGACGAAATGCTCACGTCTGTAAGAGGCCAACAGACACAAAAGCCAAGGTGCAGAGCTATAAGGAAACTAAAATATTTAGGGGTGATTACTTACTGGATAAAAGCCTCCTTTAAATTATCAAAAAGGATTCACCACAGGGTTCTCTCAGGTCCGGGCAGGGAGTATTTTTTACATCTAGGCCACTGATATTAGAACAATTGATTGGAGGGCAGCATAGGCAAGATTGCTTTAAGTATGGTTTATGTCATTTCATTCTGCTTGAGAGATCAACTACTATTTAACTTAAAGACAGGAAACAGAGAATTCCATTCAATAAATACAAACAAACACATACACAGTTAAAGGGTAGCAAAAGTGCAGTCAGCTTAAGAAGAGCCGAGGAGGTGAGGCACGACCTTGCTGTCGGCCAACATGGAGAGGCGATGACGGGGCCCTCGTCTGACACGGGCAGTCCCTCGAGCTCATGAGGCTGTGTTCCCGAATCCCATGTATTAAGGTGGCTGATGGGAACTCATAAAGTACTTTCCCATGGAAATAGCAGAAATGGCAAAGTGGGTGTGAGGTTCCCAGGACCAAGTTACCCTGAAAGGGACTGCCGCCACACCTCCACACCTGGGGGGGTCCTCACTCACCCATCAGCTCCTCGAACCGGAGGCTGCTCCCTCATTCATTCTTCTCCGGGGCCGCAGACCCAGACCTGCCACCCGCCTCCATCATCACTATGTCTCCTCCTCCTCCCTCCCTGGGGCTCTGTCGTCAGCCCTGGGTCAGCTCACGTTAGACTCTCTCCCTGGGAGATTCCTCCCAGTCTTCGGACTTCCACGGTACCCCTACGTAGGGAGGCACTGCGGGCATCTAGCGGGGGACACTCGAGTGGAGGACCATGATGGGAACTCGGGCACGGTGGCCATGCCATGATGGGTCAGGTGCAACAAGAGGCGAAAGCAAAAACGAGGCATTTTACGGCCCCTGAGAAGAGAGGCCAGCTTTGCTCCTGTCTCTCCAACTCCTAGTCCAGTCCCCAGGAGGCCACTCTCCCCAGCTTCTGTGCGTAGGTGGCCCAGAGAATACAGTCGTAAGTAAATTCTTCACTTGAGCTATCTTGAGTGGGATTCTGTATGTTGAAACAGAGAGAACTTTGCCTACAATGCCGGGTACTAAATCCTGTCTGTCTTGGCTTCTCAAGCTAATCTCCCAATTTTGACTCAGGCTCCCGGATTCAAGGTCCATGAAGGGCCCAGGATCGCAGCTCCCCGAGGGTGCTCACCGCCCCTCACTCACCTGGCTCTGCACCCCATTGTCGCTCCAAGCGGACTCTCAGCCCAGTTTCCCCAAATTCTGAGAAATGCAGTCACAACAAAAATCGGCCTAAAAGTGAATTTACTTTTCTTAACACTTCAAGTTCACAGCGAACTCTGGCTTCAATCCAAGGTATAAGTCAACCTCCGAATGAGGCCCCAGGGAATGAGATGATAGAATCCTTATGTTGCATTCTTCTTTCCTTCCCAAAGAACAGATGTGCATTTTATCAGATGCCTCTTTATCATCTCAAATCATCTCACTAAATTGAAGAGTTTATGGGCAGAATAGCTGCCAGGCCTTGTCGAGTTCCTGCCCCACTGTCCTTCTCCCCTCCCAGCTGCTGGCTGTGGTCTGCGGGCTGAGTCCGCCCCGACGCTGTGGCCAGCCCTGTCCTAGGTTGGGGGGATATAGGGAGTTTAGGCTCCACACGGGAGGGTCTCCACAGTGCTTCACCTGTGACCCAGTCTGGACCCAGTTGTGCTCCTGCCTAATTTCTCACCTGTGTCTTCATGCCAAGTCTCCAGCTGATAGGTCCTCCCTAATACCCAATCCCCAGAAGGATCACAGGTCCTTGCCTTGTTCTCTCGAGCTCACAGCATAAAACTGGAACCTCCCATGAGCTCCACTAAAGGTCCCTCTGATGCTATTTGCCTTGGTCTCTCCCTTGCCCACCCAGTGGCCCTGCTCTGCCCCCTGGCAGGCCCCCCAACACCAGCTCCTGCCTGGATGACAGCTGTCACCTGGCCCTTCCCTCTAGGTGTGGCTCTATCTACTGGACCACACGGCCTCTGGGAGGTTCGTGGCCGCCCTACACCTGCAAGGGCTTTTGACCCCAGGTCCTGCCCTCCAGGCTGCCCCATTCCTCCTACACTCCAAAGCATGACCATAATCACGTCCATCATTAAAACGCCATCTCTTGAATGGCAAGGTAGAAAGTGGGTACTGCTGTATCCTCGGTGCTGAGCACAGAAGAGGACTTGATCGGCAAGTGTTATTTGGAGGAAGGAAAGAGGGAAGGAAGGTTGGTGTCGGAGGGTCAGCGGAGCTGCGAAGCAGACACGTGCCGGAACAGGAGTTCAGCAAGTAAAGATCAAGGTCTACGCCACGGGAGCCAAGAAGAATTCTCACAGGAGGGCAGAGACGATTGGAGCAGTCAGCGGCGCTGGGGGCGGGAGGTCTGTGGGGAGAAGGGATGAAAGAAGCTCTGGAGGAGAGAGCAGGAACGCTGCCCCTCCCTCTCCGGCATGGAAAAGACCCTTATAAGGACTGCATTTTCCATCTGGGAATCTATGTGAAAGGCCCAGTAAAGAGAGGCGATTGACCACTTGGCTAAAGGATGCCCTTTTCAGACACTTCTTGCAATGCCCGAGGGTGCCACCCCCTAAGCATTTCCTTCATTGCTGGCACCCACTCCCAGCTGGGGTCTGAGGCATCCCGTATTCAAGCGAACAGTCCTAACCCCAACTGGCCTCTTGGGGGGAGAGAGGAGCAGGAGAGCACGGAGGCCACCCAGCACTCCTGAGGCTCACGGCCCCATCCGCAGACCATAAATATTTGTCTAGCATCTTTCATGTGCCTAGCCTGATGCTGGAACGAAAGAGGATGAGCCAAGACCAAAGACAAGTCACGGCTGGGATAGGCTGGGGGTGCGGCAAGGCACATGCTGAATGCGACCTGAGACAACGGAGGGCGTGATGAGGTGTAGCCCCATAAGGGCATGGAACTCTTCCATGCCTTTCCCCATCACCTCTCCAGGGAGGTGATGGGGAATCCAAGTCTCCCTGGCTCAAGGGGACAGCTTCGGTGCTGATGCTGATGCCAGCAGCTATTTCTAGAAGCAATGGAGCACAGAGGCTAAAAGTAGGCCCTTTGACATCAGAGTTAAGTCCTAATCTTGGCTCTGCCTGTAATTAGTTGTGTTCGTTACATACCTCTGAACATTACCTTTTATGTCTTTGGCAACAGTACCTGCCACATAGGTTGTGTGAAGGTTAAGTGAGATCATGTATTTAAAGTATGTGAGACACACTCAGCAAACAGCAAATGGCAGCTAGTATTATTCCTTTTGTTGTTGGAATCAGCATCTAATCCATTTTCAGATCTGTCTCTGGCTAACTCAGTAGAACCAGGGAAGGCTAGAGAATTGGGCGGGTAGGGTCTAAACCCAAGGACCTGCTCAGATCACAGAGATGCCCGCCCAGCTCCAGAGACCCCAGGGAGGCGCTGCAGAGTACACACAGCAATGAAAAAAGAATTCTAGGGCATTTGGCGGGTGTGGAGTCTGAGACAACGAGGTGGGCCAGAGAGAAGAGAAGACAGAGGAGCCAGCACAGGTGTGGCCATGGGGGTTATTATTTGTTGGGTGCTTACCAGGTGTCAGACCCCGGCATAAGTGCTTTACCTACCCCACTTTTCAACCCCCCTGAAAGACAGCCATTAATATCCCATTTTACAGATAAGGCACGAGTCACCCTAAGTTCCCCAGCTAATTAATATGGAGCCAGACAGGCAAACCCAGGGCTGCCTGACCCCACCATCGAGGCCTTTCTACACTGTAGTCCTGCCAGGTCCCGATGTCCACATGAGGAGAACATTTCCAACAGTGCGGAAGCCCTCAGAAAAGGGAGACCAGGGACAAGAGTTGGGATCCATGGAGTAGTTGAATCTCTTGAAATTCCAAGCAAAAGTGTGTGTGTGTGTGTGTGTGTGTGTGTGTGTGTGTGTGTCTGTGTGTGTCCTTTTTTCTCAGAGAGGTGCTCATAATATTCATCAGACTCTCAAAAGGACCTATGAACCCCAAAATGTCAAGTACAATATACTTAGAGAAAAGAGGTCACTATTCTCTGGGCACTTCCTCCTCCAAAGCTCTGGAGGAGACGGTGGGGACAATGAGTAAGACTGCTCCCTGATGGCCTCTTGTCCCTCTCCAGCTTTCTAAATTACCAGCACCAGCAGCAGAGGCCACCGGATTTTGCTAAGACGGCATTTGGCAGTGCACGATGCTAGAAGACAGACTTGAATCCAACACACTGCCCCAGCAAGAGTTTAACCCGGCCTTCACCTGTAACTCAGGGCATTGTCTCTTCTACAAGATGTCACAGGGAGCCACCCACTGACCCACTTCTTACCTGGACACTCCCACCCCCAATAAAGAAAATTAATGAGATGGCGAAGCCACATGTACAAACTTTAGGGAATGTCTCCACAGGAACAGAGGCTAAAAATCACAGCCCATTGATGGGCTGGCTTAAGACAACCCACCCACAACCTGTCTCAAGAAGCTTGAAACCAAAAATGCGTTGGGAGCAGAGACACGTTGGGTCTCCTTTTAGAGTTTCAAACCTCGGAAGGCAAGGAGAGAAAGAAACCCCATAAACCCAGAAACCCTATGAGCCCAGAAATCCTCATAGTATGTGTGGGTATCTCATGGGTATGCATTAGCCTTGTGTGCCTAAATTTTGCCCCTAGACACCCAATGGCTTTTGCATCCCCTCTTTTCTCTGGCCTCAAACACCAGAGTGCAAATCTAGAGCTCAAATGGGCTTGAAGAAAATGAAGATGTGGATATTCAGATGAGAACACGGAGGCCAGGTGATGCTAAGTCTAGGAACTGAAGGGTCCGCCAGGAGGGCGGGCCCTCAGGGTGCAGAGAGGAGACCCAGAGAGGGGAGGCAAGTTATCCAAACCTGTGTTTCGCTCCTGCTGTCTCATTCTTTTGAAGTCAGGAGCTCAAACTGCTGGGCTCATGCAGCCATTCACGCAGATGGCAGGGCTTCAGGAACGGAGGATTTAAAGGAAGGATGGTTTCTTAAATAGAGCTGGACATGGCCCAGCGGCTCAGAATAGACAAGGCGGGAACATCAGCTCCCATCGGAGCCAATAAGTCATTACGACCATTTTCCCTTTCCGAGTCCTCCTTACAGAGACCAAGAAATCAGATCCATCATCCGGATGGAGATAATGCAAGGCGAGACCTCCTCTCCGGGTTCCCAGATATTTGGGAAGATGAGAATATGCAACACCGGCTTCCTGGGAAGATACGAACCAATAAAAGTCCAAAACATCGACCACGCCGCCCTCCACCCAGTGTGGTTAGCAGAAGAGGTGTCTCGGAACTGAGAAACGGGGCCATCAGGCTCACACCATCACACGGAAGAGGATGCAGGAGGGCCGGAGAGTGTGTGTGTCCCGCTAAGTACTTCCTTCAGTACACAGCTAATCCGATTAGCAGCTTTAGGAAACTCGGCAATGTTAATTCAAGGGTCCCATTCATGGAACAGCTTGGCCCATGCCTGCTCAGAGCTCCCATTCTTCTTTCTGCAAATAAAATGCACACAGAAGGACTTTCTCTCCCTGCAGAATGCGCTCTTGCCTCCTTGCCCCGCACACATCCAAGGCACTGCTGCGCTTCCTCTGGCAGCTCCCAAGGCCGGGGCAGGGGCCTGTCTGAAACTGGTGAGAAAATAGAGCTCTTTCCATCCCAAGCACGACACGAGGCTAATTTTAACAGCACTGTCAACCCAGGTGGCCTCCTAAGCCGGCCGCCATGCTGAGCAAGTGGGGCTACGAAGGCACACCGGTTGGAGGGCCCCGGAGGAGTCGCTGGCTTTCTCTGGGCCCTCGTTTCTTTCTCTGCAGAATGGGGACTTGGGGCAGGGGACGTAGCTGGGACAGAAGGCTGAAAGGAGGGAAACCCAGGGCTTGTACAGACACAACGTCATTATGTTTGGCTGGAAGACGGGGAGAGGGAAGGGGCTGGAAACGCAGGTGGCGGACAGAGTGTGGAGGGCCCAGGCGAAGGTCAGACTAAGGAATGTTTCTGCTAAGTGAGAGGGAGCCCCAAAGGGTCTTGAGGAGCATCGTTGTGTTAATTTCCTACGACTGCTCTAACAAGCTACCACAAAGTGTGTGGCCGAAGACAACAGAAATCCGTTCCCTCCCAGTTCTGGAGGCTAGAAGTCTGAAATCAAGGTGCTGCCGGAGCCATGCTGCCTCTGCAGACTCTAGGGAAGAATCCTGCCTGTCTCCTGCTAATGGGGGGGGGGGGCTGTGGCACTCCCGGCCTGCAGATGCGTCACTCCAGTCTCGCGGTCCTCATCACATGGCCTCCTCTCTGCGTCTGCGTGCTCCCCTCCTCTTATAAAGACGCCAGTCTCTGCATTTAGGTCTCATCCCAAGACCCTTAACTAATTACATCTGCAAATCCTCTATGTCCAAATAAGGTAAACGTGAGTTTGGGGGACCATTATTCAACCCACTAGGGTGGTTGCAAGGTCAGGGCCAGGAAGAGCACCTGGGAGCAGGATGGGGAAAGAGGGCCTAGAGGCAGGTAGACTGATTCCTTTAAGCAAATAGCGAGGGGGCTCCTGGCTGGGGGTTCCAGGGCCCTCAGCAGCTCTCTTCTGTGGCCAGTGCAGCACCCTCAGTGGGCTTCTAAACCAACCCAGGCACAAGGTCTTCGCTCACCCTGTGAGCCCAGAGAGGCTCCAGCCTACCTTCCAAGCCATGGCAAAGGAATGATTACACGCACCTCTGCCGTTCTCTGCTCCTTCTGACTGGCAACATGGCGGATAGGTTGGTACAGCGGAGGATGCGTGGCCTGGGAATTGGGAAGCCTGGGTCTAGTCCCGGTTGTGTCACTCACTGAATTTAGGACACTGGGCACATCTAGAGAATGAGGCCAACTTGGTCACTTCTAGGGCAAAGATACGGTTTCATTCTGCAGCCAAGAGAGCAGCTCCAAACTCATAGGATGAACCAGAGAAAGGCTTCTGGGGTTACACTGCAGGGTGCTGAACCCTCCTCCCTCTCTGATCCCCTTCCAGGGATTCAGCGCCCCCTCCCCGCGAACCGCCTTCCCTCTCCTAAAACACAGGAGCACTAACCAAAGCTTGGAAATGAAATAACCTAAATCTAAGAATACATCTTCTTGCACATTTGGAAGCAGGAAGACGGAGTGAAGGTGTGGTTCCTTTTTATTTACTTATTTTTTAATCAGAGCAAATGTTTAAGGATCTACCTACGACGTTGTTCACGGCGCCATTGTTTTTAACAGGAAAAAATTACTGGAAAAGAGAGGGAAACAATCTTCATGCCCATCTGTACAGGATGAGTCTGATAAACTGTCGCACATCAAACGTGACAGACCACAACGTACCGCGTGAAAAGACGTCTATGAGGTGGCGTGAACTGAAATACACAGGCTGCACAAGACGGTGTTGAGAAAAATCCTTTCTATGTTTTAAAAATACCTCGACGCACATGGCCCGAGCCCAGCGAGGCTGGAAGCAATCCAGCAAACATAATGACACGGATCTCTGGGGCCGAGAGAACAGGAGATTTTACTTTCTAGTTTCTACAATTTTGAGCTATTGGACTTTTTTTTTTTTTTCTTTTTACAACTGGCAGTATTAGTTTAATCAGCCAAAACAATAAAAAAAAATTCCCATTCTGAAAATAAAACAACTGTTCTAGATAGTTGCGAAGTACTATCGGCCCGCAGAGAAAAGTGGTCAGGATAAAAATCACTTTGCCATAAAAACACACAGAAAAAAAAAAAAATTCCAAGGTCGGGAAGGCGGAAACACCAGGTAGGTACACGTCTCAAAGGCCTCAAACCCAAGCTGCCAATGTTCCCTCCGGCACATAGTAGAGTTTCCCCACTCTCCACTTTAGCCCTCCACCCTCCCAGGCCAGTGCGCTTTCTGCAGATACTGTAACTACTAATGATGAGGAGGTGGCAGGGCCAATATCTGATTGAGCTCTTCTTATGAGCCAGGCACTGTGCTAAGCACTTTATACATATTCTTTTTGTCCTTGCAGCATTACTATTCCCATTTTAGAGATGAAGAAACTGAGGCCCAGCTCAAAACTCCAAGCCCAGATGGTCTGACCCCAAAGCCCATGACTATAACCAGGGCTTTAACCAACCCTCCTGGAAGCAAAGCCCTCTTGGAGCTCTTGATCGTTTCGGTCCCTAGGAGATGGTTCCAGAATCTGCCGATATCTACAGGCCTCTTCCTTCTCCTTCTCTCACCCATGTTGACCAGTGCCTTCTAGGTGCAAGGGACTGGGCCACCTCTGAGGGATCCAAGGCAAATTTGATGTGGACTCTGCCTTCTCTTAGTTCACAGGGAAGAAGGAAAGAGAAGATTCAAGTTCTTGGACCAGGAGACTTGGGGAGTGCCGTGAGGGAGGTGAAGGCAGGGCTGCCAGGCTTCCCTGCACTGGGCATCCGTAGGCAACGTTCCAGGCAGACAACTCTCCAGGAGCTGGCCCGCATGGTGGCTGGCCGCTCCTGGCCTCTCTCTGCCAAGGCTCATCTCATCTGCCAAGGCTGGGCCTCCCGCGCTGTGCCATGGCAGGTCCCCCCAGGACACCACAGGGTCACTGATGGGGTGACCCTGAGCATTTGTGTTGGTGGACGAGCATCAAGTAACTGCTGTGCTGGCCCGAAGTGTGCGAGAAGGGTCCCCAAGCCAGAAAGCTTCAGCTCCAGGGTCCCACTGGATCTTGCACGGTCACTGCTCCTGCTTTCAAAGTCATATGTACCCGCGTGGCGTGTGAACTGGTGCAAGCGCTTTGGAAAACAGACGGTATCTACTCAAGCTGAGCTAACGTACCACGGGACCCAGCAGCCCCACTCCTGCTTGCCCCGTGGGTAGCGGTGCTTGCGTCCATGCTGACATATGTCTGAGGATGTCAGCAGCGGCTTTACAGATCACGGCCCCAAACTGCAACCTGTCTAAATGTCTGTCGACAGACGGATGACTGCGCTAACATTCGGTTACACAAAAGAATGCCACACAACACCGAGAGAGACAAACCGCTTCATGCAACAGAGTCAAAAAGCTGAGTGAAATAGGACAGACACCAACAATGCCTGCTGTGTGACTCTATTCACGCAGGTACAATGAGTCCGTGTGACAGAGGCCAGGAGAGCGGGATGGGTACGGACCGGGAGGGGGCAGGAGGGAGCGTCCGTGGTGCTGGAAATGTCCCATGCCTCGGTCTGAGTGGCATTTATGTGGACATATGTAAAAGTTCGCAATCCTGTGCCTGTCAGATATGGGAATTTACTATTTTTATGTACTATTGCGAAAAGAAGTTTAAAAATTTTTAACCACACAGAGATTACAATCAGGCCAACTTCTCTAGGCCTCCAGGTAAGAACTGGTTGGTTGTAGTCGTAGAATTATGAGATGCTTCCTTTTGTTAGAGCTCAATTAAGGTTGTGGATGTTGGTGTGAAAAATAATTTGGTTTGTAAAAATCCATTTAAAATTCAAACAGATGGGGCACCCGGGTGGCTTGGTTGGTTAAGCGTCCAACTTCAGCTCAGGTCATGATCTCACTGTTTGTGGGTTCGAGCCCCGTGTCAGGTTCTGTGCTGACGGCTCAGAGCCTAGAGCCTGCTTCAGGTTCTGTGTCTCCCTCTCTCTCTGCCCTATCCCCCCACTCACACTTTCTCTCAAAAATAAATAAGCTTTAAAAAAATAAAAATAAATAAAATAAGTTCAAACCATATATGAAAGGCCTCAAAGCCCCTGAGAAATGACAGTTATAGGACCAGAGACACCAAAAAGAAGCTCTAAAGTGCCAAATTGTTCCTCCTTCCTCCCGACCCCTGGCAGTGGGGTCCCTCTACCTCCTGCCAACCTTTGCCCTCTTGCTCTCCCCTCTTCCCCCAGCTCCTGGCGGGAGCCTGGAGCTTGAACTTGGCCCAAGTCCCTGTAGTTGCTCATGTCTGAGCCGTGGGAGTTGCCCCCTTACTCTGGGCACATTCCCGCCCACCCCTCCAACAGGCATCGTCACCATCTACCCTGGCCAACCTCTCCAGGGGCATCTGTCTATCACAGCCTACCCCAAAGAGCCACCCTCCAGGGATTCACACCTCACCGCTGTTCCCTGAGTAAAGATAAGCTCTCTCACACTCCCCGGATGGCTTCCCCACTGCCTGAAATGTCTTTTTTCAATTCTTGACTTCAAGAACTCATACTCATCCTTCGAGACATAATGCAAGAGTTCCCACCCCCACCATGCCTTTCCTGGCTCACCCGGGTGGGCTTCTTCCCCGCACTCTGGTCTCTTCCAACTTCTCTTGGTTCGTTACGGCACTTGCCGTGAGGAACTGCACTTCATCTACTTATCCGACAGCCTCATTCCACTGGACGGAGAGCACCTCAGCGATCTGCCATTGCCCAAGAACTTGCTACGTGCCCGGCACCAGGATATCCCATTACCCGGCGACTCGATCCTCCCACGCCCCAATGGAGTGAGTGCTGGTTTCATCCCCATTTTGCAGATAGGAAAATTGAACCTTGGAGATGTTAGAGAGCTTATCCAGGTCTAAACCCTGTCTTCCTGGCATCAATGGTCTCCTTGAAAGCAGGGGTCACATCTTACTCCTCTTTTTCCAGCACTGCACTCGGCCATGACAGGTGCCTCCCGAAAAGGGCACGAAGCTTCAGTTACACAAGATGAGTAAGTTCTGCAGATGCGCCACACCGCGCTGGGCCTGTAGTTTATAATCCTGTTTGTACACTTACACATTTGTCAAGAGAGTAAACCCCTTGTGTTCTTACCACAGTAAGTGTGAAAGTCTCAAGAGAAAGGAAAAGAGAGTGGGAGGAGGGGTTGCAAGTAGCAGAGGAGGTTTGGTATCAGGCACGTGGGAGCCCTGGTCATCAAATAGCAAGCCATCGTGAGCCACGCCGGCCCATCAGCCTCACGGTCCAGCCCCCTTGTGCTGCTTCTGAGAATGGGCATTCCCCAGAGCTGAGGCATCTGAGCCCAGTGGGCAGGCGGACTGAGAACTCAAGACACAGTCCCCCTACTATTCACCCCAGAGTGGAGGCAAGGAGGGAGAAGAGTACCCGAGTCTGAAGCCCCATCGTATTTCCTGGTTTGTCTGCAAAGAAGCGCACAGCACCCCGTGGGCAAACATTTCCCCCCAGTGCTAAGCATTATTAGCATCATCAACAAACATGCCCTCAATGGAGCCCATGTAGTAATTCTCTCCAGTCTGGGAAGTGCTGGACCCTGAGGCCAAAGTTCTGAGAACACACACTGAGCTCAAGTCTGAATCCTCTGAGTTGGAGCCCGAACCTTCAGATAAAGACATAAATGGATGTTTTCTTACAAGGACCAGCAGATAAGAGGCTCCAGTCCACAGCCTGTAGTGCAGAGAGAGTACCTCTCTGGTTTTCCACGGACAGGTGGGCACTGGACTGACAGGTCAAGTACTGATGTCTGAGGGTCCACATCTACCCTTGCTGGAGTCCCTGACCCCTCTCCCCAGAAAAAAAGAGAAGTAGGGGACACAATACTTACCTGTGCTATGTCCCCTTTCCTCTACTGACTGCTTGGTCCAGTCTCTGGCTTTGTCAATGTGAAATAACTTCAGGTCCTCTTCATCTAAGGCGATGTCTCCCCAAAAGACAGCTGGGAATAAAAAAACATAAGTGGGTCCATTTAAGCTGGAGATGAAGAAAAAAATGGATTTATGAATGCCTTCGAGGATATTGGATGTTGAACGGCAAACTCTAGGAATGAAAATCTGTCCAATCAAATTTCTCCCTGAACCCAACACATAGGGCTGATAGAGACAGAGGAATGACATATAATAATTCTGTGTATCAAAGCCATAGGGCTGGGACCAACCACCATGAAGATCAAAGGCCTAGGTCTGTAAGGTTTTTTTTTTTTTAATGTTTATTTATTTATTTGGAGAGAGAGAGAGCAGAGGAAGGGCAGAAAGAGAAAGAATCCCAAGCAGGCTCTGCACTGTCAGCGCAAGCCCGACATGGGGCTTGATCTCATGAACCATGAGCCGAAATCAAGAATTAGACCCTTAACCAACTGAGCCACCCCCTAGAAATGACAGTCCATCCAATCATATCTTTCCCTGAACCTAACACCATAGGGCTGATAGAGACAGAGGAATGACATATAATAATTGTGTATCAAAGCCACAGGGCTGGGGCTGAACACCATGAAAATCAAAGGCCTAGGTCTGTAAGGTACTTTGAAAGGACACCCTGTCTTACTCTAGCTGTAAGCAGTTCTGGGCAAAACTACCACAGAGAGACAGCTGATTCTTTTTTTGCCAGAGTCCCCAGGATATAAAAGAAAAAGCATAATGTGATAAATGATACTACTGTTCACAATATTTGCTGCCCTTCCCTGGGGAAGATTATCTTTCTCTGTCCCATTAATGTTAGGACTGGCCACTTCACCTGCTCTGAGTAATTAAATGTGGCAGGAAACTTTACTAGTTAGTGTATGATTCACACGTCCTCTTTTCCATTTCCCAAAAGACAAGCAACGTTCCAGAGAGCGTTCCAGAGACTCTATCGCCCTGGGTTCCAGAGTAAAGATGATGTGGAGCAGAGGTATGGCTGATCGGGATGGATATGTGGCGTGAATAAGGAGAATAAACATGCCATTGTTGTAAGTCTCTGAAATTTGGAGCTATTTGTTACTAGAGCACAACCTCTTCATCCTGACTAATACAGAAATTGCTATCAGAAGTAGTGTTCTACTGTAACAGAAATAAATTGTGTTTGGGCACAAGGCAGTGGATGTCAAGGAAACTGTTAATTAAGGCTGGAAGGAGGTGATGTATGTTTGCAGTGATGAGGTACCTGGTAAAAATATTGCCTGCTTTAACTTGGAAGGCAGATGATAAATTGAATGAACTATGGCTTTAAGTGAAGAGATGGAGTGTCAGAATGTTAATAGCATGCTTTGGTTGCTATTAGCTGCGTTTTATAAGGTACTATAAGAAGGAAAAGAGTTTTATAGAGAATTGGGCAATTTACAGTGGTAATGAAAAGGAATAGAGAGAGTGCAGAAATTCGGGAAGAGCCAACCTATTCTCATCACTAAGCAATGAAAGAAAAACTGAGAAGGCCTTTGAGTAACAAAGGCTAATTCAAACTCAGCTTTGTGGTGTGGAGAAACGGGAACCCTCATCCATTGCTACTCAGAATATAAGATAGAATACTACCTATGGAAAATCATTTGGTACTTTCCTAAAAAGTTAAACGTAATCTTATTAAAAGACCCAGAAATTCCACTCCTAGGGAAACTTCCCAAGAGAAATGAAAACATATGTCCACACAAAGACATAAACTCGAACGTTTATAGCAATCTTATTCATAATAGCTCCAAACGCGAAACCAGCATAAAGGTCTGTGGTGTATGTATAAAATGGAAAACTATTCAGCAATTAAAAAGAACAAACTATTGACCCATGCTACAACATGTATCAATCTCAAAAACATCATACTAAGTGAAAGAAGCTAGATGCAAAAGATGATTCCATTTATACTGAATGCCTAGAAAAGGCTAATTTATACAGTTAAAATAGTGATTGCTAGGGTCGGGGGCAGGACTGAGACTTGACTGTAAATGGGTATGAGGGAACTTTTCCAGGTGCTGGAAATGCTCCAGAATTTAATTGTGGTGATGGTTGCACTACTATGAACTTACTAAAATCATTGAATTGTACACGTACAATGGGTAATTATACAGTATGTAAATACACCTCAAGAAATTTGTGTAAGAAAAAATAAACCTCCACTCTATAGCAAGGGCCAATCAAGATGGTGCCCAATACATTCTTTCAGTGTGAGAAGTATGGTTTGGTACAGGAGACCAAAAGCATGGTTCCCTCACGGAGGCCTAGTATTTGCAAGGTGCCAACCATTAAGTCAGAGAGAGAGGCATGTCCAGGAAATGACTGTGGTGTGGTCATAGTATTTGGAGCTGAACCAAATAGGAAGACAACTCACATTTCAGAAAAGTATTGTGCCCCAAAAGCCACTAGCATGGCCTGCAGAAGACTTCAACTGTTTGAGATTTAAAATGACCCCTCGTGATCCTTGGGCCCCCCACCTTCTATGGGGAAGGAAGTAGGCTGAAAAAGATGTCTTCTTCAGATAGCCCAGTAAGAATAACAAAAAAGGAAAGACAGGCCTCCCTGAATGGGGCCATGGAGGGCCATGGAGGAAAATGATTGGAGAACCACTCTCAGGAGGTGGAATCAGGGCCCTCCCCTAGGGAGCACACGTGGGGAAGAAACCTCTTTTCCTACCACTGCATTCTATTCCATCCCAGGAGCCAGAGAGGAGCAGGGCACGAAGATGTCAGGGCACAGCAAAGTTCAGGTAACAGCAAAGAGTGCTGTGATTGATTAGTGATGTCTGCCATGGGCAAGTGTGGGAGTAGAAACCATCGGGGATGTATTGGCCATTCCTGCTTTCCTCTTTGGGAAGATCTTTAGGAAGAGAATCATCTTTCACCTTTAGGAAGAGAATCAGGGTATTACCATTGTAGAAAAGAAACTAGAAGTTTGGTATAAAAACAACTGCTCTTCCTAGAAATATAAAAGAGTAAGTTGAAAAGTGTTCCCAAATAAAATAAGATACTGTAACAAGACATAAGAAAAAATGATGGATCAATAATACTACTATACTGCTGTGGAACAGAACTTTCTGCAATGGTGGAGAAGTTCTATGTCTGAGCTTTTCAATGTGATAGCCAATAACCACGTATGGCTACTGGGCACTTAAATGTGGCTAATGTAATTGAAGAACTAAATTTTACATTTTATTTTGTTTTAATTAATTTAAATTTAAATTGCTAAGTGTGGCTAATGGCTAGATTATGACTACAAATAATATAAAATAAAATTTTATATAATGATGTATATAAAATAATAAATTATATTTAAAACAGCAGCAAAGAGCATCGCATATCTAGAAATAACCTTGCTACAAAAAGTGTGATACTATGTCAAGAATGTAAAATTCTACTAAAAGCTATAAAAAGTGACTGACATGAAAAGAAAGACATGCTATGTGGATTATTTTTCAAATTAATGTGTAGGTTTATTATACTTCAATCGAAATCCCAATATTGTGTTTATGATTGACAAAGTGATATTAAAGTTCATCTGCAAAATTAGGTGATAATAGTCAAGAAAGAGTATTAAGGGAGGATGGGCCTCATCAGACATCAAAATGTATTATAAAGCTCCGACAACTCTGCAACGTAGAATAGTCTGCAGGTGATCTTTAGTCTATATAAGAAAATTCATATATAAGAACGTCTCACAAATTTGTGGAAAGAGGGGAACTACACTATGAATTATGTAGAGACAAATAGGTTAGCTATTTGAGAACCTTACACTATACACCAAAATAAATTCCAAATAAATAAAATATAGTGGGGCACCTAGGTGGCTCAGTCAGTTAAGTATCCAACTTCAGCCCAGGTCATGATCTCGCATTTCATGGGTTCGAGCCCCGCATCGGGCTCTGTGCTGATGGCTCAGAGTCTGGAGCCTGCTTCGGATTCTATGTCTCCCTCTTTCTCTGTTCCTCCCCTGTGTGTACTCTGTCTCTCTCTGTCTCTCAAAAATAAACATTAAAAAATTTTTTTAATATTAAAATTTAAAAATTCAATCAACAAGTTGGCTGAACAATAGTTAGAAGCAAATGAGCTAAGTCTATGCATTCAAAACACACAGCTGTTGAATTCTTACCAAAAGGCAAAACATGGCCCGTGGCCATCTCCTAAGAGAAGCTCTTTGAGGATTCTTACCACCTAGGGAAACCTTCTCCCACCAACCCTGGCTACTCAAAGTGTAATCCACAGATGAGCAGCAGCACCGTTGTCTTGAAGCTCAATAGAAGTACAAGATCACAGAGTCCACACCAGACCTGCTGAATCGGAAGCTCCACGTGAACAAGATTCCCGGGTGAAATATGTGCACACTAAAGTCTGAGAAGCACTGACCCAAGGCACTAGAGGTTTTGCCTCAATCAACCACGTCAGGGCACAGCCTCCCCTGCACCTCTCTTAAGCTTGTCATGGCTATAGTCAAGAGGTCAGGCAGGGTAATTCTTCACAGAAATGTGGAACTTGAATGCAGAGGCCAGAGGAAGCATCTAAAATGCACATCGGTGGAAATGCCACCTGCTCCCTTCTTGGCTGAGCCCACTGGAACTCCAACCTGCAATTTAGGGAGTTGTCACAAGGTGGTGGTGTTTTGTTACGAAGCTCTGGCTCGTAACTATGTCAGGAATAGATTATGAAATACAATAGGAAAAATGCTTTCCAGAAATCAAAAATAAAAATCTTTTAAATAGTCAGATACAGTTTTAAAGGTTTTATATAAGAAATTTGCAAATATAAAAGGAGGCTAATTTTAAAGAAATACTTTCTAATGATATATAATCAGTGAGTGACGTGCTGATAATTAACAATCGGCTAAGGCGAGGGGAGAGCCATGATTTGGAGCATTTGCTGATCTCCCTGGTGTAAATGCTCCCACCCTGGCTGATTTCAAGGTCGCAGAACATGGGGTTGGGAAAAGGAGCATATGATGGGTTCTCACAAGCTTGCAGGTGGGAGTCTGCGCTAGTGCATTACTGTGACGCGTTCCTGTAAAGTTATATTATGTTGCCCATCTGATCCCATGTGTATGCCTGACCCTCAAGGCTTTAAAAGATGACCATGAACCAGCCTTGCAGGGAAAGGCTCCCGCCGAGGATTCTCAGAGCATCCTGTCCTGCCTGCCTTTTCCCATCTACGACAGAAGCATATAGCACTCTGTCTTGGGTACTGGGCCAAATTCATTCTATATGTCAACCTCAAACGAAGGCCCTGAGAGGAGATAGAACTTGGCCAAGGTCACGCAAGCAGGAAGAGGCTTCGGAGATGTTTTAAGTTAACTGAGGCCTCCCCGATTCCCCAGTCAGAACTCTCGCCAACAAAGCCAGCTCTTCCCAAAGTTTGACATTCCTTTTTTTTTCTTCAATTTTTTAAATGTTTATCTATCTTTGAAACAGAAAGACAGAGCATAAGCAGGGGAGGGACAGAGAGAGAAGGAGACAGAATCCGAAGCAGGCTGCAGGTTCTGAGCTGTCAGAGGACTCAAAACCCACGAACTGTGAGATCATGACCTGAGCCGAAGTCCGAGGCTCCACTGACTGAGCCACCTGTCCAAAGTTTTAAATTCTAATAAGAAGTGTTGCATCAGACAGCTTCCCTTATGGCAGGACTTCTCAGAGGCTTTACAAGCCTAACAAATATCATGAGTCTCCAAGAGACAGAGAATGCAGCCTTTCCCAGTGTGGTTTGCCCTGGCATCTCTTTTCACTGAATCCTGTCCTAAGGAACACCTTTTAGACACTGTTGCACCACTCAGCAAGCCTCCAGGAATTATAGACTCTGAGGTCTAGAAGGGGCCCTACTGGTCATCGGGCCCAGTCCACCAGCTGATACCTGAATGGCCTCTTCTCACACCCTTCCAGCGACACAGAACCCATGCCCTCCCAACGCATCCCCCTTCATTCTGGGTCAGCGCTCTTTTTCTCCCAAATCTGAGGTGTTAGTTCTTCTCTCAGGAGCAAGGCACTGAAAAGAAAGGGATTAATCATCCTTGAGCACCAGCCAGATGCCAAGCTCCTGTGCCCACCTACCCCTGCCGACGGCAGCTTCACGCAACATGCAGCATCACAGTCAGTTTTCAGATGAGAAAAGCAGGCTCAGGAGATGAGGTGATCAGCCCTGGGCCACCTCTCAAGTCCACTCTCAACTGCCATCCATCTTGGCCTTAATGTGATCCATGCCGCTCAGTGAGGAAGGGAGGCCTACAGAGGAGTGACCAAGGTAGCCGTGGGGGTGCAATCAGGAGAGGCCTCACAGAGGGGGTGACACTTGAGTAAGAGGAGGACTTGGGAGCAGAAGTCTGTCGAGTGGACAACGAGAGGAAAGGGCATGTGACCGACGGAGCAGTGTGAGCAAAGGCTGTGCGGTGAGAAGCAGCGAGGCGCTGTCAGGACGGGGCAGAAGGGGCCCCATGTGGGGGGGCCTGGTTGACGCGGGGGACCCATGTGTGTGGACCGCCAAGGACAGCAAGAACAAGGTAGGACGTGAGGCCACAGGAACTGAGGGAAGGCTCGGACACCAGGAGCAGAGCCCAGGGCGGTTAGAGCACCCACCACACAGCCGGCCACAAGAAGCCCCTCGGTTTGGTACAGCTGCTCACAGTCCCCTGTACCTGTCATCCCCACCACTCACCCCCGCCCCCAGCTCAGCACCTTCAGAGCATTTGCATAAATGAACAAGTAAGCGAACGAATGGTCCTCGTGAAGCCACAGGGAAGGCAGGGCAAGAACCGGTCAGCCCCATGTCATGGGGGAAAGTAAGAAGTAGGGGAGTTAATGACCAGTCCACGTTTACAGCCTGTGAGAAGTGGGTGGGGCTTGAAATCAGACGTTTTGGCTCTACACTTGGAGCTCAGTTCACTGCCTGGCACAGGACCCAGTTTCTCGAATCGGGACTCCAGGTGGGGGCTGATCTCATGGTCAGCTCTGTTTCCAGATGAGCTACTGGCCTGACAAAGGCTGCACAGCCCAGCAGGGGTACTTGAGGGGACAGAGTGCAGGAGGGGACGGCCAGGGTGTCCTGAACACTCCTTCCTACCCCAGATTCTGAAAGTCTGGTAGGGGGATCCTGGGGGTGTTAAGAGACCCTTGGTTTGGGGCCTGCTGAGCTGGGAGGCCTGTGAGCCAGGCAGAAGCCCAGCCAGTCAGAGAGATCCCTTTGATTCTGGCATCACCCTCTGTCACCAACCACACCCTCCCCAAGACTCTCTTTCCTGGCACCCAGAGAGTAGAAGGACCAGGGGGGCTGACATTGCTTGAGGATACCCCCAGCTATTTCCCAGTCCAACCTGGACAAAGGCCCCACCCTGGGGCTCACTCCAAAACCCATGGAGACCTGGATCTATCCCATGGGAATGACCTCCAACAGGTACTTGCCTTCCCCCTCTCCCCATCCACCAGCCAGGCCGTATCCTGACCTTCATATCTACACTTACAACTTGGGCCTCTTGCACTGAGAGGTGGTTTATTTTTCAATCAGCTTCCCTCGTATGGACTTCATCACAGTAGAGCTGCATCTCAGGACACGACAGCCCAGATTAAAGTGGTACAGAGCCACGGCTTCAGCGGCACTGAGGAAGAGGGAGCTTGGATGCTGTGTGTGACATTGGACAGACAGCTTTCCCCTCTGGTGGCATTTTCTTTACCCATACAAGGAGACAGCTGAACAGCTCAGTGCTTTCTAAGTCATGGTCCACAAACCACTTGGGTTCCAAATGTCTAGGGAGAGTGTCGCTGTGATGATCCTCAGGCCCCAACCCAGACGTATGAAACTAGAATCTCTGGGGATAGGACCCAGGAATGTGCGTTTTACGTTCATGCCCCTGCCCCCACACAGGTGACTCATGCCCACTGAAGTTTGGAGACCAGCGGAGTCTGTGGCCTCTGAGGTCCTCCAGCTCTAACGTTTGATTTCTCTACTATTTCTGTTCGAGAAATTGAGGGTGTCCACCCACGCGGGGCCTTCCCTTTGTCATCCAATGACAACACACGGAAGAAGGATCTCGCTAGTGCTAGTGCTCCCTAAGAGTCGCTTAGAGAGAAGCCCGGATTATCAGAGGAACTAAATACGATGCATTCTATAACCATCGAATTCCTCCCAGGAAAACAGGGCCAGAGGCGGACCGGTTACAGGGAAATCCTACCCAGAGACACATTCAGTTCACTCCAAGTTTCCAGCAGAGGGATTGAACAGGTTTAAAGCAGTTTTCTGTGAATCTTTGTCAAGGGAGTGTATGTACAAACAAACAGGGAGGGGTTTTTTTTTTTTTTTTTAGTAAAAAGTTAATCGGCTTAAAGTGTGCAACTAAATAAGCAAAGCTTACATTAAAGTGACCCACAGAGAAAGGACCCCATGGAAAGAAAGTTCTAGGAAATACAATATGGCCTCTATGTTCTTTTGTAGTTTCACGCTATAAATATTCATGGGGCGGTGTTAATGGGGTCCACCGCTCTATGCAACCACAATAGTTTTTTTGTTTATTCTCAGGACCGTGAACTTTGAAACCATGAACCTAAATTTCAGGACTCTGCATTCAGACGCGTTTGCAGAGCACGAGGGGAGAGGTTCGGGCTCGGGAGGACAGAGGAGAGGAAACGGGGCGAGATGGGAATTACGCCTCCTGGATCTTTTGGTTGAGATTAAAGAGGAGGGTCTGTTTAGTATGGGAGGCCTCCTGTCTCCGGCTCTCCAGCTGCTCCAGCCTGGGGAAATGGTCCTCATGAGGGACAGATAGCTTAGTTACTTAACATATGGCAGAAAGGAGTGGAGAGCTGGAAATATTTTCATTGGGTCAGATTTGTTGCAAGCTTCACAATTTTTAAAAAAAACTAGTCTGAATCATGGAATTCCTAAGCTGGAGAGAGTTTAAAAGTCATCTAAGCAATGTCCTCCTTTTCCTTGTGAGGAAACTGAGGTCCAGGAAGGTTAAATGATGTGCTCAAAACACCACATCCAGAAGCCATGTCTGCATGGCATAGGTGCACTTTCCTTACATGAGGGATGGCAAATATGAGACAGGCATGTGCTCCCCTCCACCCAGGGCGATATCCCTAATCATGGCCCTCCTGTCTACTGAACCTGGACACCGCCTCCGAGTCCATCCCAACACGGTGCTGCAGAGGGCCAGCACAAATTCATAGAAATGGCCCATGAGCTGGGACCTATTTGCCATCGACACCCTACACCATGCTGGCAACATTCATAACCTATTATTCATTTGCTCTAGCTAAGGGTTTCCTATCAAAGCCACTTAAAGCCTGAACTCAGCAGTCTGAGAGTGCACACCAGAAACACAGCAACAAGGCCTTAGCATCCATAGGTCTCTCCACGTTAAAGATCGGTCAGGACCGAGGAGAGCACCACATATAGATGGCTCTGACAGAGCAACTGGGCTCTGAAAGCTGATTCCACCTCAGGAGAACACCAGCCCTGCCTTCTGTCGTGGTTGGCACCATCGTATTTTACAGATGAGCCAAGGGGGTCGGCCTGGAGCCTGGGCTGGTGGCCGCCTTGCTCAAGGCAGATATGACCTCCTGCCTCGCCTCTTCATCTACATGACAATATGGCTGCATCAGTGCATATCAGAACCATGCCACATCTTGGCTTTCCAAGCAGGACTCACTTGGCTTAAGAAATAACCACACAGCTATTCCCCAGAAAGAAAGAATTATCCACTAGGTTGGCAAGAGCAGGCAGGTAGGCCATGCTTGCAAAGTTATTGAAGTTTTATAGCTCAAAATAGGTTTCATCTCATTGTACGTACACCCCCTCAGTTGGTGACGTTTCTTTGAGCCCTGTGAGGTGACTTCTTGGACTCATAGAAAAGAGCGCCATGATCCATTAGCCACGTCTGCCTTTGGCTTGAGGGAGGAGTGGCACCATAGTGTCACACATTGGCCATTTGCAAACGTATGTTTTAAAGATACTAAAAATATTCCATCATGCAAAAGAATATCTGCAGCAAGGCCTGAGCTGTGATTAAAGTTATTCTTGCTGTACTTACTCTCCGCCCTCTCGGCCCTGCTTCATGCCTGGGAAGGCCGATCTTACGGACTGCATCCTCCTCGGCCCCCTGCTCTTTGGCTGCTCGTGGTACTCAAGCAGGAGGAACCCTGGCGGATGAGATAAAAAGAGGAGCGAGAGACACAGGCCTTTCTTTCCATCTCTCTCCCTCAGCCACTTCCTCTCCTGTTTGGTGCCGGCTCCTACGGCACCTCCCTCCCCCTCCCTTCAGCCACAGGGGTGGCTTGCTGGCCTCTGGTGCGTCATGCTCTTCTTTGTCCCTGAACTCTGCCTCTGTAAGTAGTCTCTTCATGAAGGTCTCTTCAAATGAAACGTCTGGGGTAAAGTCTGTTTCCTGCTGGGACCCCGCCTCACATCACTGTGCTAAGAAAATCCTTCTGTTATGTTATTTCCATATCTAAACAGGACGGTGGCATTCAGACTTAGTTAGGTGATTGGCTACTTTGGCCTAAGAGAACACTTTTCCCTGCTTAATTCCAGCAGAATATGATCCACTGCTACCTCACATTTGCTGTTCCCACAGCTGGAGCTCACAGGCCTCCACTCGGTATTGGAGAGAAGGGTGCAGTTTAGGTCCTAAAAGCCAGAGCTTCTTGGGCTATAATTTTGCATCTTATGTACCTGATTCCAGGACCAGGCATATCTCATAAGCCCTAATATCTCCACTGTGGAACGATCTTGCACAGAGCCACAAGTTACCAGTGCAATTATGCAGGACTCATTCTGAAGACAAAGGCCCCCTGGAGACGCTGAGTAGTGCAGAGAGTGGAAAGAAAGCTATGCTGGGCAGAGACTATAGGAAACCTGGCACCCACCTCCAGGCCACAGCTTCCCACAGCTGTCCTTGTGACCTTGGACAAATTACTGACCCTCCTGGACCCTCAGTGTTCTCACAGGAAACGTGAAAAACTTAGAATAAATAATCCCAGTGGTTCCTCCCAGCACTAACATTCTACCGCATTTACTCTAAGACCTTACCTCATGTATCTGCTTAATGTTCAATAATGGAAATAAGCTTATCATCATTTTGACTAAATTTTCTTCATAAAAGTCTAGCAAGTTTAGTCCACTGTGGCAGAAATGGCTTATCATCCACCAATACCTTTCCTCACATCTTCCATAATAATAGAACCTCTAATTTTCAGTTCCAGGCCTTCCAGAAGAAACATCCCCCAGACTCCATATAGCTATCTGTGGCCCCGTGACCAATAAGATAAAGCTGAAATGGCAAACGGCATCTCCTGGGAAACTTCTTCTCCCACATCCTTTGTCTCTTTTTCTTTTCCATGTCTTCCGTGTCTAGACTGTGTGTGTGATGGTCTGAGCTCTGACTATCATGTTGGGCCAAGAGGACAAAGGGGCTCAACCTCGGGAGAATGGAGGGGCAAGCTATAAGAAGACGGCGTCTTGGAGAATTCCTGGAGCAGAAGCCATATTGGCCCTGCATTGCAGAACCCCCAGACTCGGATGTGACAAAGAGACTTCTGGTTTGTTTAACCAATGTTCCAGCTACCAACATATTGTTTCGCAGCTGTAAATCTACCCTTTTTCTGATGCTTTGTGATCCTGGAGATGCACCCCGGAAACATTCCTCCTTTGCCAGCTGGCACGACATTAGTCTTTCTCAGTAGAGGGCACTAGAGGGATGGTGCAAGAGGAAGGGATTTTTCTTCCTGGTTCCAGTGGTCTCATCTTTCTTGTGCCTATGGAGCGGCTGCCGGTGGTGTTCAGGAGACCCACTCAGGCCCACCCTTCAGAGTTTTGCCCAGACCCCAATGGGCGATTCCTCACTCATCAGGCTTCTCCGGTAGCACCTCGGTGAATTTCTCCAACCTCCATTGGGCCACGGCCACATTGTCTCCTATGAAGTTAGAAATTTAGGCTGGGTGGGTTGGGGAGGGTGCAGCTTCTCTCAAGTTCACTCCTTCCCTGGTAATAATTACTCCTCATGCCTGCTGGTCCTGTTTTCCTTACAGTTCTCCAGTAGCCATTTCCCTTTGGCTAATTCATAATCCTTTATTTCAATTTTTGAATTACTTCTCAAATCACTGGTATGATTTTAGTCTCCCAACTGGACCTTGATGGACATAGCCAATTCATGAGGGTCCACTACTAGCGAACCCAAAATCTTAAATGGTACGGTCATGCAACCATCGCCATGCAAGAAGGGAATGATATGGCACAGAATAAACTTTCTGCTGTTTACAAATCTTCTCCCCCAAAATTATTGGTGACAAACATGCCAGATTAAAGGTTGAAGCTCCTAAAATTTAAGTTTCTACAAAATGTTAAAAAACGACCATCCAATTAGAAAAACGAGCGTGAAGAGAAGAAAAAAAAAAAGCTCGCAAGAAGGGAAAAAAACAGGAAATAAACACAGCATAAACAGGAAGTGCACAGAGCAAAAGAAATACAAATGGTCAAAATAATTTGTTAAAGGTTCAGAATCATTTGAAAAGGAAATACAAATGCAAACTGGAGAAATAGCAAGTTATTTTTCTCTTATGGAACCAGCGATGATTTTTAAAACTAGCATACAGGAGGTTAACCTTAATGGAAGTTCAAAGGAATAAAAAAAAATTTTTGAAGGGCAATTTGAAAAAAAGAATCAGAAGCTCTAAAAGCATCTACAGTTTTGCTTCAGCAATTCTACATGTAGGGATTTTTTTTCTAAAGAAATCATGTTAAATGTACATAAAAATCCAGCAACAAGGATGACTCCAGCGTCACTGTTTATAAAAGCAGAAGAAAAGACGGGAAAATCTCCATGTCCAACAAAAGGGGACTGATGAAACAAATTATGATGCATCTATACAATGATGTATAGAACAATTTAAATTGACATCGTATAAGTACGTGTATTACAGAAACAGCTTTATTACCATGGAAAGAATTTCATGGTACTAAGTGAAAATGAAAAACATTTAAAGAAAAAACATTATACACATGCATGAGAATTTTTTGGGAAGAATATACAACGAAATGTTAACAATTACTTCCAGGCCATGGAATTACTGGAAATTTTTACTCTTGTTTCCTCTTTATATTTTCTAAATGTTCTCCAGTGGATGTGTATTAGCTGTGTAATTAAGAAAACTGTTTTATGTTTAAAAAAAAATAATCTCCCTCTCCCGTGCATCTCAAGGACACCCCGATGTCTACTGAGCATGCCTTGATGAATTCATTAATGTGTCAACTCTGTGAGACGCAGCTCCGCTTGAGACCTCTCCCACACACAGACCTAATATCTCCCTCCCATCTTCCTTTCCTTTCCATTCCTGAGGCCACGGCCCAAGTCTGGTCCTCATGCTCCTAGGCCTAGAGCTCCCGATTGTCCTCCTAGTTCCTGCTTCTACAGATCCTAAGCACAGACATCTTCGTCGTAATAGTCCTCTGCTCAAAAACCATCAATAGCTCCCCATTTCTTAAGGGACATGCTTCAAATGTCTCAGTTTGACATTTACTGTTCCAAGCTTCTTTCAGTCTTATCTCTACTACTCTGAAAGGTAAAGCAGAGTAATCGCCCAGCCCCAGATACATCAACAGCATTCCTGCTGCCCTGCCAGGACTCAGGTTGTTCTACCTCATGTGCCTCCCCCTGCACCCCGGCTCCGTCAAATCCCATCCGTCCTTCTGGGCTTATCCGGAGAAAGCCTCCCTTGATTTTCTTAGGGTGACTGCTACCTTTTCCGAATCCCTATGGTATCTCATTTGCTCAGATTCTCATCCAGTAAATACTGCTTGAGCACCCACCATGTGCCAGGCACTGTGCTGATGACCTGGAAATCCAATGAGTCTGGTTTCTATGCCTTGGAGCTCATTGTCTCATATGGAGATAGACAAGGAGCAAATAATCACACCAATGACCAGACCCAGTAACAGATGGTAAAAGGTACCATGCAGGGAACCACAGGTGATGAGAGGTTTAAGAAATGAGTACTGATTGAGATCAGGGCCTGGGAGGCCCTCGTAGGGTCAGGGATAGGGGGGAAACGATATGTAAGCTGAGGGCCGTAAACAGATCTGATTTTGCAAACGTTGATCAAACATGAGTTTCAAAAAGATCACTCTGCCTACAACGTGGAAAAGAGACTGCAGGAAGTAAGCCGGGCAGCAGGGAGATGGGTTCAGGCACTGTCGCAACAGCCCAGCTGGAAGCCCACCTTAGACCAGAAGGTGGCAATGGAGATGGAGAGAAGTGTATTAGCAGGACTTGGGTTGGAATGCACGGGAGAGGAAGAGAGACAGGCAACGAGGATGGTGCCAGGGATTCTGGGTGAAGCACTTGGGTGGACTCTGGGACCACATGGTACCTGCCACCATAGGGCTCAGCCCCCAGGGAGTAATCTGAGTCCAGGGTGAGAGGATGGGAAACCAGTACCAGCTCAGTGGGGAGGAGAACTGACCCAGGAACGTGAAAAGGCTTTAGGGAGGAAGGTAGCCTGCTCCTGTGGGAAACTGGCTCATGCAGGACTCACATCAACTCAAGGCCAGTCACCCAGGTGGGAGGAAGGGGAGGAGGCTTGGTGCAAATTGCAGGATGAGCCGGGAGATAAGTGGCCCAGCTGGCGGAGCGGGCAAAGGCTCAGGTCTGAACGTCAACACTCAAGTGCTCGTGCAGGCGAGCTTGAGAATATTTATTGGTAATTGACAGAAGTGGTTAGAGGGTGGCGTGATCATAGATAGGTCTGTAACCAATCAGCAGGAAAGCTCGGTTCCTGTTGCTATGTTTGCATCCAGGCGGAACTGTATTATGAGCAGGCTAAGAGGATACCATGAGAAGCCTGCTTATATGCATTTGGTTTATCCCTCTGCTGCATGGATGAGAGCAAGCGAGCTGTGGAGCAATAAATTATCCCTCGCCACATGCCGTGGATCCCGAGAGAACTCTCTGCAGTCCTGAGAGGGAGAGATAAGCCTACACAGGCCGCGGAGAGATAGTCGCTTTGGGGGAAATTCGTAAATGGGGAACAGTAATGGGAGTAGAAGATTGTCACTTTGGGGGGAAATTCTTACACGGGGAACAGTAAGAGGAGTAATAGTAATCATAGCAAGGAGAAGAACCAACAAGAACTGCTCGCAAAACACTTCTGTTTGGCGCCTCATTTAATCCTCAAACAAATCTACGTGATGGATTTTCATATCATTCCCGTTTTCCAAATGAGGAAGCTGAGGCTCAGAGAGGTAAAGAACTTAGTCAAAACCCACACAAGTAGTGAGGACAGAGGCAGGCTTCTGGACATGGGCTGACTGATGCCAAAAATAGTCTCTTAAACATGAGGTTTCATTGACCTGCTCTGTGACCCAGACGGCCACTCACCCAGCGCCTCCTTGGGAAACATGGGCCATATAAGTCCTCTCCCTTTGGGGTGGGACTTCAAGGTTTTTGGAAATAGTGTCATCCTCAAGCAACTTGACACCATGCACTGCCCCAGGCCTTCAGGGAAAGGGATGGAGGAACAGAGAGGGATGGATGCCTTTCAACACTTGGTATCATTCTCCCTGTGCTTTGGGACCAAGAGTACTCTGAAGGCCAGAATTGTCTCATCTTTGTTGGAATCCTAGCCAAGGATAGACGAAAAGGTAGGGAGAAGGTGGTGGCTATGGTGCTCTGGGAACAAGTGCATCAGCGTGACCTTTAGACCGGGCAGCACAGAGGTGCTCGTTGACTGCGTGGAGGGGTCCAGGAGGAGGGGAGCGGCTCCAGGTTTGGAGAGGCCATGTGCTTAGAGAAGACAACAGGGGTGGAAGACCCTTGCCCCACTGCGTACAAGTTCAATGTTCCATGTAGGCCCCAGCCCAGCCTCTCCCGCTGTGTGGCACCCAGACCACATCTCCCAATGCCCACAGGATCATAAGAGCCCAGACCATCTTCTGTGAGTGCTCAGATCATCTCCCGGCTGTTTGAGAGACCAATGGAGAGAGAAGGAAAAGAGTTTTGAAAGCCATCAGGTATGGATGGTCCAAAGCTCCAAGGCAATGTTGTAACCACTGCAAGGATTAATATAACTGTAGTTCTCCTCTTGAAAAGCATGGTGAGGGGTAAGAAGGCAAAGGTCTGGGGATCAACGAAGTTACACCTTGACCAGGTGTCCATGGCAGAAGAACTGTGCCACCATCAAGTGTGATGTGGTCCCAAATCCTGCTTGCTATTTGAAACCTGGAAGAATGAGAGAAGAGTGGCTAGGGGGAGCCATTGGCTGAATGGAGGCTCCAGCCCAATGCCATTCACAGATCTCTAAATAGTCAGGGGCTGGCTTCTCAGTGGGGCCTAGACATCTGGTTGGCTTGCAGGGCATGAAACCACGCCCCACTCCTAACATCAAGGAAGCCAATGATCTTCATGGCAGATTTGCTTTCAGACCAAGGTTTTCGGATATAGAGGAACTATCGGCATGGGCGTCATCAGGAAACATAAAGCTCTGGAAACCTCATCATCTGCCATCAGTTGTTCAAATACTTGATTTCCTACCACTTGGAAACCTTGTTAAATTTCTGCGGGATGATAGTAAAAACAACAATTATGTTTACTGAATATTTAGCATGTTCCGGGCACTATTCTAAGGCTTTGTCTATATTAACTCATGTAACCTTCATAATAACTCTATGTGGTAGATATTAGTATCCACAGTTTATAGACAAGGAAACTGGGGTCCAGAGGGCTTAAGAAGGTTGCTTAGGGGGCGCCTGGTGGCTCAGTCAGTTGGGTGTCTGACTTCGGCTCAGGTCATGATCTCATGGTTTGTGAGTTCGAGCCTCGCATTCGTCAGGCTCCGTGCTGACAGAATGGAGCCTGCTTCGGATTCTGTGTCTCCCTCTCTCTCTTTGCCCTTCCTCTGCCTGTGTTCTCCCTCTCTCTCTAAGATAAATAAATAAACATAAAAAAAAAAAAAGAAGAAGGTTGCTTGGGGTCCCACAGCCATGAAGTGGTATAGCCAGGATCTGAACCTGGGCAGTTCGTCTAGAGTCTGCTCTCTCATAGCACGGAAGGTGGTGCTATTCACATGACCCAATTTAATCCACACACTTTTTGCACATGGCAGGTTCTTCGAGGCCACAAAATTACTGTAATATTTCATATTTATTGAATGATTCCATTTGCTAAGCACAGTATCGAGTGCCTTTTTTATAACAACAAGCCTGCAAAATAGGAGTTTCTATTAACCACATTATAGAGATGAGGAAAACGAGGCTTTGAAGACTGTGAGACTTGCCCAAGCTCTCACAGCTATTAAGTGACAGAGATGAAAAGGAAACCCTAAGTCTGCCTGTCTCCAAAGTTTGGGTACAGAACCAACAGGCTGGGGAGCAGCCTGCCCTAGCTGGTTAGTGTCCTGAGAGCGACTGGAGAAGCCGTGAGAAGGGAAGGTCCCAAACTGACCACAGGAGGTGCTACTGATCTGTCTACACCCAGCTTCCATCAGCAGCAACTTCTTGCTGGGGAGGCCATGCCCAGCCCGGAGCTGGACGCTTCCAGGGACAGGGCCAGGTCCAACTGGCACTTGGATCCCCATGCCCAGTGCACGGCCCTGTGCTTGGTGGGCACCCTGCAGATCTGGGGCTGCTGAGAACGGCTCTGTGGTTCAACTGCTGCCCTACCCTCCTCTCTGTCCCACTGAACAGGGGATCAAAGGGTACGCTCCCAACACATATGCCATTCCCAGAAGAGGGCGTGAGACACTGATCGCTCTACAACTGGCAAGGACGAAGAAGAAAACAACGGGTTCCACTGATGTCAGAGCTGGGGGGCCACCCTGGACGATACCATTGAAGACTCCTCTGTCTGCAGAACTTGAGCTCTGGCTACAAAGACAGTGTCAGAAGTCACGGGACCATCGAAGTCTGGACACGGTGCACAGTTTCCCCCTATGCAAAATGGGAACTAGCACAGCTGCCTGGGGCCGAGTTACAGATCAGCGGGGTGGTGTTCTTGCTATCACTCAGCTCTCGGAACATGATCGTCCAAAAGGGGCCAATGCGTTCCCCTCCTGGCCTCCCCTCCCCCAGCTGCTGCTCCCTCCAATTTGAGTCTTGGCCACCGTTGGGACCTCTGGGTTCTGTTGGGCATCGGATGGCCACACTCTCTCTGCCTACTTGATTGAGATGCTGTGTCTCTTGACAGTTACTCAGGGGTCAAGACCATGCATTTCCTCCCCCAGCTCTGCCCTGGCTCGTCCTCACCTTCACTTACTTTTTAAAGAAATCTTTATTGAGCTATAACTCACATACCATATTATTCGCTCTTCCATTATTTAGGAGACACTGTTTACCAATAATGATCAGATCTCACTTGAAGAATCCCTGACTACACCACATGAGATTAACTGTTCATTTATTACAAAAATTCATATTCCTCTATAGCGTGTCAACAAAAGAACTCAGAAAGTAGTCGTGAGTACTGCTCTGTGCTCTCATAATGTACACATCAAACATTGAACACCTGCCTGTACCAGAGGCTAAGCACTTGACAAACACTGAATCGTTTACTCGTTGCAGCAACCCTGAGTAGTGAATATTAGCAGTTCTTTTCAAGTGAGGAAACCGAGGCACAGAGGGCTTAAGTAACGTACTCAAGGTCACAAAGTCCTGCATAGGCAGCATGTTTTGAATCCAGGTCTGTCAGGTGTCGAAGCCTATGCTCTTAACCAGCTCTGGCCCTGCCCCGGTGCACCGCGGGGGTGAAATATTGGAAACAGAGGGGAGCTAGATGTTGTTGCTGCCTGGAGACGTGGGAAAATAAACTTTCACTTCAATACAGCCCTGAAATATTTTGACTCCTTCAAATCAGCACCTGCTGCTAAAAGGGGACCATGACACATAGGAATGAAAATAAAGTTGTGAAAATGCCAGGTGCCCTCCCCAGAGTGTGGCCCAGGGGGGTGGGAGTCCGAAAGGAGAGAGCAGGGGTGCCAGGGCGATGGGAACAGGGTCCGCCAGGGAGACGGGCCTCCAGGAGGCACCGTGGAAACCTTGCGACTGTGCTTATGAAACCAGGGCACCCGCCTCTGCCATGAAGGATGGAAACTCTGGAGGGGAGCACTTCCCAGGACCCCAGGACCCCCCAACTCCTCCCTGAGCACTTCTAGGAGGGCTGCAGCCCACTGGGCTGGGTCTGCTTCACTACTTCCCAGGCTGACAGTGAGCTTGGAGGTCCTTCAGCCGTAGACCCATCACACAGGGCCCAAAGCATCATGCCTTCATTCGGCAAACACCGATGAGCACCTATAATGGGCCAGGCACTGCTCTGGGCTCCAGGCTTACGGTAGGGACTAAAGCGGATAAAAGTCCCTGACCTCACAGACTGGGACATTCCGGCCTTGCCTCAGTAATGGGAGGGCTGCTGGCAACAGCGGGCCCAGAGCGTACTGCCCTCGAGGGCTCCCGATGGCCCCGAACATCAGCGCCTGACTGGGACGGTCACCGTGTCTGGGAGAGAAAGACAAGGTAGACTAGGACCCCGCATTCCAAGCAGAAGGGAGGTCTGAGAGTGTGGGGAGGGAATGAGAGCTTCCTCATGAGCAGAGAGTAGCACCCAGGCCAGCACCCCCACCACTGGCTCCTCAGTCACAAGCCATCGGGGGCCACTGACTCTATTTACTTATGCAGGAATATACATTTTATCATATGTGAACGTGGAGCAGTGAGGCAGGCCCGGGTGTTTGTCAAGCCGCCAGCTGAAAAGTAAAGCTGGCCGCCAGCCAGTTTCCTTGGGTTTAATAAATCCAAAAGGCTATCCGGCACTTTACAGTTTACAAAGCACTTTCCCATCGTTTGAGCTTCGTGTAGACAACTCTGGTGATCTGAGTCACCTACCCTCAACTTAACTCGAGGCGGCTCCATGCATTGCTGCATGTCTCCCCACCTTCCTGCTTAAGAACCTGAATCTGTGTGACCACAGTACTAGCACGCGCAGATGAAGGTTGGTCCGGGAAGTTAATGCCTGGAGGAGCCTGGCAGGTCTCACCCCCATTCCATGTGCTCTTCTAATGACACGACTTCGATACTCCTCCCATGGAGAGATGGGTCTATGTCCCTTGCGCTTGAATCTGTGAAGGCTAGTGACCAGGGCAGGAATGACGACAGGCGGCTCCCAGGGCAAGGTCACATGCGGCAATACAGTTTCCATCCGGTTCTCTTGGGATGCGTGCACTTAGAAGCAAGCTGCCATGCTGTGAGGAAGCCTAACTAGCCCACGCGGAGAGACCACGTGTAGGTGTGCTGGCCAACGGGCCCACTGAGGTCCCAGGTGACAGCCGGGCTTGAAGCACCAGCTGTGACTGAAGGAGGCTCCAGATGATTCCAGCCCCCAGCTGCCAAGTCACCCCCCTTCCCCACCCCTCACCTGCAAGTGTTCCCAGCGGAGGCTCAGACACTGTGCACCAGAGACGAATCACCTCTGTGGTGCCCTTTCCGAACTCCTGATCCACAGAATCACCAAAACAATAAAATAGTGGTTGTTCTACACCACTGAGTTTTGGCGGTTTTTTACACAGGAATCAGAGGAACAGGGAGCAAACAATGAAGACCAGCAGCCTTTGGAGAAATGCTCCAAATTCTGGGAGACTTTATGGAAGCTTTG
This sequence comes from Paguma larvata, assembly GCA_030068075.1. NCBI lineage: Eukaryota > Metazoa > Chordata > Mammalia > Carnivora > Viverridae > Paguma > Paguma larvata. Next base: position 45,712,958 of record CM057837.1, on the reverse strand, counting down.
CAGAGGTCCTGGAGGGTGCAAGGCTCCATCAACGAAAGCAGCTACCTTGATTCACTCCCTTCGATTAATTTCCTCCTTCCTTGTTCTACGCCTCCTGCTTCTTGGGATCACCTCTCAAATGAACTATCGACACCAGTCCTTGTCTGAGGACTCCATCTACAAGTAGCCTCAGGTCTGCCCTACAAGGCAAGTGGTTCATTCCCATCCCCATTTTGCAGATGAGAAGACTGAGGCATGGAGAGGCGAAGTGACATGCTCAAGGCCACACAGAGAGTAAAAGGGAAAAGGACACAGGCCTTCTAGTTCTGAATCCAACGAAAGAATTGTAGGTGAGAGCCAGCAGACAGGGAAGCCCTCTGAGGCTTTGCAAAGGTTGTTCTCAGAGACATGGTGGTTGGGAGGATGTCCTGTAACCCACTGTCAGTTGAACCCGTGGCCCCACTTACAGTTTAAGATGAAAAGCAAAATGGCAGAGCCAGGCAGAGACCATGCCCAGAAAGACCAGGGTACCTCCCTAGCCCCGGGCCAGGAGGATGGCAAACACTCACTCCCACTCCACGGGCATCTGATTGGAAACATCCCTTTCGACAGGATTTGGTAGTAAAGTTAAATGTTACAGTTTCAAACTTGCTTTGAAGGTCCACATGAAGATATTCTTTCAACAAGTTTCTAGAAGACCTGTCTATAAAGAATCTAACTGTGGGGGCACCTGGGTGGCTCAGTCAGTTGAGTGTCTCACTTCGGCTCAGGTCATGACCTTGCAGCTCGTAAGTTCGAGCCCCACACCAGGCTCTGTGCTGACAGCTCAGAGTCCAGAGCCTGCTTCAGATTCTGTGTCTCCCTTTCTCTCTGCCCCTTCTCCCACTTGCACTCTCTCTTGCTCTCTCTCTCTCTCTCAAAAATAAACATTAAAAAAGTTTTTTTAAAAGAATCTAACTGTATAACAGGCACTGTTTTAAGCACTTTAATCTATTAGGAATCATCCTCATTTATAAACAAGGACAATAAGGCACAGAGAGATTACGTGTCTTGCCCAAGGTCACACAGCTCGTAAATGGCAGAAGAAATGATAAAATTCGCAAATGGTAAAATGGTAAAAACGGTTTTAAAAAATATTAAAGCAGTGAAATGGAAAATAGTAAAATAGTAAACACCAGTTTGGTCAGCCTCTGAGAGACTGAGCGGGAAGCAAAGGTCACAGAACCACAGAACACTAAGTAGGAAGGAACCAGGGGCACAAATTCAAATGCCCACAAGGTGTGAAGTGGGCACAGGACAAGAGAGTTGATGTGACCAAGAGAACTCGCTCCCTGGGCCTGTCAGTTTGCGACCCCAACCACCGAGGCCCAAAGAGGAGGGGACTCGTTTGAGATTAACCCAGCTCCCGAGAGGCCAGCACCAGATCCGAGACCGTCCTCTCTGTGCTCTGTGTCTGCAGCATAGTGGGGACCCCCACTCGAGAACAGGCAGCCGGGAGGTGTTTTAGGTTCAAAACCCTGAAGCCCCCCTTCTTGGCAGAGGAGTCAGGAAGTTAGGATTGGACTGGGACAGCGTGAGAGACTGCCCCTAAACATTTGGTTTAAATGTGGCCCCAGGAAATGTGGCGTTCCCCCTCGAGCTAAGAGGCATGTCCTTTTATTGAGGTCCCAATGCCCTGGTGAACTGCTTTTCGTCCTTCCAGAAGGCTTTTCCTAGCTCAGAGAATTTCCAGGAGCATGGACAGACAGAGATGTGACCTTTTCCCCAGGTCTCTCTTGCCATCGCCCTCTTCTGGCCGCTCTTAGAATGAGTACAGTTTAGAGAGAGGCCGCCTCAAAGATCAAGGATGGCTGCGGATGGCCCAGGCCTGGAGCCGGCTGACACCAAGCTCCCAACTTTCCAGCCCTGCCTGCCCATCCCATCCTGTCTGTGAAGAGTCACAGAACACGCATGCCCTGGTTATCTGGCATTTTCTACAACATTATTGGAGGAAAGCGAGGCCCCAAAGGGGCAAGCCTGCCTGCCTTAGGGTTATTCCACAAGGCTGAGACTGGGAGCCGGGGGGCTCTCCCAGACAGACCCAGGCATGCCTCTTTCACCGGGATTTGCAGCACCCAGACCAGCACCCAGCAGAGCAGAGGTGCTCAGTACATTCTGGGACAGTCTGGTGGCTTCCCGGGTCCAGGGCCCCCATGCCCACATTGCCGCCCAGATCCCCCAGCACACATCCAGTAGCGTCCAGGATCTGGCAGGTCCGGGGGACGGTGGAGTCATCCCCTAGAGCCCCCATCCCATTGTCACAGCCTCATTGTCTCTCTCTTTTCAGGGCAAGGCCACTACCACACCACCGGTGCTCCAGAGCCCCGTTCTCCCTAGTCATGACCTGGGTCCCATGAGGAACTGCAAGACCTCGCTACAGACATGCTACCTGCTGATACGTTCTCAAATGACCCGAGAACCAACACTTTTGCCCACCTTCCTAACTCAGAGGCCCCACCAGGTACAGCGATAGGTGGGCATTCCAGAGGAGTATTGCTGCAGGGTAAGACCAGGCCCCTCCAGCCGGGTTTGACCTTCAGCCTTCAGGAGATTCTCAGGTCTCACATCCCCCAGTTCCTCCAGCCTCCTGGTAACCTGGTCTTTCCCAGGCTTCCCCCCGTTCTGACCCGTCCAACCCCCAGCCTAGCCCACAGCTGCTGCAGTAACAATACAAATAATTACAGGATCACCTCATTTTTCCATTTGCAGAGAATTTTCCCATCAATCATCCGAGACCTCCTATAATTACCGTCCCCAATGAACTGAGGCTACCAGAGGTCTCCAGGGAGTGAAAGAGTGGGGCCACTGGCCACGGTGCCCCCGCTCCTCTCCCCCCGCCCCCCGCGCCCCAGACCCGGGAGACCACAGCACTGGGAAAGGAGGGAGGCCGCGCTCTCCCTTGCGTGCGCTCCTCTCTGCGGGCCGCTGGCCACCGGCCGGGCCTCCGAGCCCATCCTCGCAGGAGCGTGACGACCGCTCGGTCCCGGCCGGAGCTCCCCAGACTCGCCGGCTCCCTGGAACCTGCGCTCTGGCCCCGGCGGCGCGGGAGCCCCTAGCGCTCGGGCTCGGAGGCCACGCCCCTCGGGACACACAAGCCGGCTGGAGGCTCCGGGAAGGGAGCTGCGGCGCCCGCGCCGAATGTGCGCCAGAAAAGACCCGCGCGTCCCGGGGCGCCGCTTCCTGAGGGATTAGAGCACCTGCCGGCTTCCATCTCCGCGACCCCCAGGTCCGGACCACGCTGAGGGGGCTACAGGGAAGTTTTCGGCAACTCGGGTCACGCGCATTCTTCCTCGGCTACCACTTTCCCTTTGCCCGCTGTGCAGTTTTCCGGGTTGTTGTTGTTTTTTTCCTTCTCTTCCCAAGAGCAGGCACGAGATCTCGGGAAACTTTGCGCCCGACTTGCGAACGCGGGGAAACCGGGGCCCGGGCTCCGTGGGAGCCTGGGAGCGGCGCGCCGAGCGCCGCGCGCCCGGCAGCGGCCCGCGAGGAGCACCTGGCTGTCAGACGGCCGCGGCGCCCGGCCTCCTGCGCTGTGGGAACGCTCCCGCGGCTGCCACCCGGGGCGCGCCGCAGGCCCGCGGCCGGGACGTCCCAGCCGGAGTGGCATTGTTTTCCCGGGGAGCCGGGGAATCTCGGGGGGAGGGGAGGGCGAGCCGCCCCATAGACGGCAGCGCAGGCTGGCCCACCACTCATTTGCATTTCAAAGGCAAACTTCTGCCGGACTTCCCCGGCGGCGGCCGCGGCACCTACCGGCTTTGCACGGGTCGTGGTAATGCTCCAGCTGCTGCTCCGCGCCCTCCTCGCCTTCCAGCGCCGAGTAGTCCGAGGCGGCGTCCGGGCGCTCCGCGAGCCCCCCGGCGCCGCGGGGCAGCGGCGGCGGCGGCAGCAGCAGCAGCAGCAGGAGAGGCAGCAGCAGTGGCACCGGGGCCCCGAGAGCAGCCGCCCGGGGCATGGTTGCGAGGGGCCGGCGGAGACCGAGGGAGTTGCGGGCACGGAAAGCTCGGCTCGGGCCAGGGACCGTGTGCAGGGTCAGGTCGGCGGCGGCCGGGGCGCGGAGATTACGCGCGACTGCCCGGCATGGCTCGGCGCGGAGCGAGGGGAGCGCGGCGCCCGGGTCCGCGTCGGGGCGCCCAGGAAGCCGCCGCTCGGAGCTACTTGCCCGGCGGCCGAGGCTGCGGCGGCTGCGACTGTGGCGGTGGTGGCGGTGGTTGGAGCAGTGGCCGCTCCGCCCCTCTCCACCCGGCTGGACCACACAGCCCTCGCCAGGGGCCCCGGGCAGCCAATCACTCGGGCGCCCGAGGCGAGGCCCCTCCTCTTCCCGGCACCTCCGCAACTTCGGAGGAAGGGGAGCGAGGTGAGGATGCTGAAGGCAAGGACCCGGGGCCCGCCGAGCTCCCACCGAGCCGAGGGCGCCCTTCTCCAGATGTCACCGCGGCCTCCAGCTCCCGAGAAGGCTGCTTCTGAAGATCAAGGCTGGACTTCCCGCCTTGTTTTAGCCTCACAACTCACTTTACAACTCCCTGGTGCACACGTGGGCGAAGGCAGGCAGCGGCGGTTACGGCTCCGAGCTCAGGACCGGGAGCCCGACGCGAGCGGTCCGCGTCGCTACGGACTGGCTGTGTGCTTTCGGACAATCGTTTCTCTGTGGGAATGAAGTTAATCTTCTGGCCCGGAGCTTTCGGCTCAGAAAAACTCGAAGATTGTGATTCGTTCAGCTTTCCCAACATCCCTCGTCCGGCCATGACGGGCGCTTGCTGCGGCACCCACCCTGAACCTAACAGTAGTGGCTGGTGATACGGGTGCCTTAGGGGAAGAATTATTCGAAATGGCAGATTTCCCCTTTTGGTGACCCTACCCTTTAGCAAAACAGTTTAAGATGCTTCATACAGGCAAAAAGATTGACAAATGAACAGCTGCACGTGTTCAATTTGTGTTCAATTACAGACATGTTTTTATTCAATAAGCCACTCACCATTAACTTGATGGAATAAAAATGACCAATTCCTGAAGTCTGCTTATTTTTTTGCCAATTAAAAACATATGCCCAAATAATATAGAAGAATAATCAAGAGATACTTGAAACCCACTGCCACGTTCTACCTTGAATGTAAAGAATTGTCAGAACTGAGCCATTTTGACTTATAGACATAAAAAGTACTATTATCATGAGGCATTTCAAAGACCTTTTTATGCAAGCAAAATTGCTCTAATCAAGAAGTAAAACACACCAATGTGTAAAGATTTTTTGGCATCACACCCAGGAGAATCTAAAACTGTGAGCAAAAAAAAAAAAAGAATTAAACTTCCTTTCAGGTTTCCTATGATTTCACAGTCACTAATGACAAATTAGCTGACAGGGAGCCCGGAGCTGGGCTTTATACAGGACTCTGAACTTCTTGCATTATGATAGATAATCTGCCTTCTTACCTATTAACTAGGATTACAAGTCCTTTAAACCAGTAAAGATTTAAAAGATAACTACTGTATCGGGGCTATTGGATTCTTTGTTGTGGCCCTTAAAAAGAAACCCAAGTTGACCCTGCTTCATCAAATGGGCATGTACAGAATGGAGCCAGATTAGGCAAGAAGATCTAGTTAGGAACTCACGAGTGGAAGGAATTTGGGAGGAATGGATGCCACCAAATGGCAGGGAAGGCCAAGTGGCCATTAAACAGGCAATAGGTGTGGGAAGGGGTTGAATGGCATTTCTGCCTGAATGCTGGAAGGAGTCAAACCCAACGCCATTGTTTCATGCTCTCAACCCAGTGAAGGTCAGCACTTGTCAATAGACGAGTCCACAAAGTCAACATCTAAAAAGCCTAACAAACTTCTGTGACACTTCCAGGTCTCCAGATGGCACTGGGCAAACAGCCAACTGGCTTCCTCATTAGCAGGGAATTCCTCTGGAAAGTAGACATTACGGGAGACCTCTTGTGCAGGCCCTGAGGCCGAGAGCTTTTACTGCTTCTAATCCCCACCCGGTGAGTAGCTAACAGGTCTCCTCACCAACACTCCTTGTCCAAATATTTTGAAGACACTGGTGCTCCTGGATGGGCCAGCTGCACAGTTTTAGGTCAGAAGCCTAAATGATGCGACTATGGCTATCAACCAATAATTAGCAACGAAACATTTGAATCACAGTATTGAAAGGTTGGATAGGAACAACTGAAAAGGGTTGGTTAATGATTTTTCTCAGTTTTAGAGTTCCTGATCTCACTCACTACTTTTATATATTAAACTCTAACCTGGGTTCACATAATTTTTAAAATATATGTATTTTTAAATTCAAATCCCATGGAAAAACTAGAGGTAAACTGAGAAGAAAAGGCTTTACAATAATCTAAAGCTGCTCAGCTTAGTTCCATTATCACATTCCTAATTATTTGTGGGTCTCCTCCCCCATAGCTCATGGTCCTGTGGAAAACCTCCAAGTGGATACAAGTTTCCCCCCCCCTTTTTAGTCAGATGTCTATCCTCCACCCAGCTCATTCCTTCCATCTGTACACCCAGAGAAATCCCGGTCTCTTGCGGCAGCTCCCAAACCCCTCCACAACTGCCGAGTCTCCTCCTCAGCTACTCCGCACAGGCCACTTTCTCCTCATCTTGCCCTCACAGGCCACTACGCATCGGCACCAACTCCTCCAAGTTAGGGAGAGAACCTCTGGAATAGAGCAGGCACTCTCATCTGCGGGCTCGTTCCTTCGCTGACATTACCGACCACTGGAGAGGCACTTTTTGAGTTCTTTGGAGGTTATTAAAAATATTTGTTACAATTTTTAACAGCTATTTAAAGTCCCTTATGGCTCTTCTCCAAAACTTTTACCCAAACTCCTCAGGCACACCACACCTCACCATCCACCATCAGCCCTTCCCGTGGCTCCTGCCACCTCTGGCTGCCCACCCTCCGCTCTTGTTGCAGCCAACACCTTGTGGTCATCCTGACAGGGCCTTGCTGCTTCACACCTCCAGGTCTCTGCGGGGACAACTTGATAACCACACAGCCTGCATCCTCAGGCCAACACCTATTATATAATAGCTACCACACTTATGACGCTTCCCTATTTCTGTCTGTCCTACCCGACTGGTCTCTAACCAACTCCAACTTGGAATCGCCTTCCATGTTTCACTCTCTAGACTCTCTCTTCCTGTCAATGACCTTCGAGGTTAAGTCCCATAATCTCAGTGGCTTAGACTGAGCCACTAAGAATAACCATGACACTGGTCAGTTAAAAGGACTTACATCGACTTCTCCCTACAATTGTCTCCTCCATTTTGTAAATCTGAACCTGTTACCACCTTAAACACGCAAAGCCCTGAAAACAACTTAAAATGTTTACACTATATCACCACTGACTCACATATCCCACTGTAGGCACAGTCCCCCTTTCTCCAGTGTTAAACTGTAAATTAACGGTTTAATAAAAACAGTTCTCATTTTGAAATGCAGAAGCTGGCTGTGTAAGATTCCTTTATACTCCTAATTTTCCGACCACACACAAAGTGTTCATTAGTTTTCGAAAGTAATCCAAATTTGTACTAACTTCAACTATTTGGCTAACAGGAATTTGTCAAGTATACGTATTGACTGAGGCAGCTCATAAAATCAAGAGGGAGGAAAGAACCAAGAAGGTTGCATGGACTTAACTAAAGCTGGAAAAAAAAAACAAAACAGAAGTACAAATTGACCTGGAGAAGTTAACCACGGATTTTGATGTAGCACAACAAAAATAACCCCTTCCTTGGTAGAGAACGCTCATTCTCCCTGTGATCTCTACCTGTATCGTCTGCTCCACAGACTGCCGAGGTGATGTCCCCATTGTACATAGACAGCGGCCAAGACACTAGGACCCTGATCTTGATTACTTCAGGCCTAAAATATACTCTTCAGCTGTTCTAGCTTTCTATAATATGTAGTGGTCTACCCTATCAGCTTCACAGAATGATTGTGAGGGAACACACGTGACACTGCTTTGACTAGACAATTTATTATCAATCAGGAGAATGACAGGCATGGGGGTAGCGGGGTTTGAGTGTAGGAGTCACAGCATGTACCCAGAAGTCAAAAGAATGATAATAAAAGAAAAATACTTTTTAAAAGACAACCTTATTTATTGAACCATTCTTTCAACTTTCTGTACAGTTTTTTTTGTTTGTTCGTTTTTCAAAATAAGAAGTTGGGAGAAAAATCAAATCTTAAATCTTTCATTTCAGGGGTCAGCAAACTGTGGCCCACTGGCTGTTTTTATTGTCATATTGGAAAACAGCCGCGCTCATTGGTTTAGGGACTACCTACTGTGACTGTTGTGCTACAAAGGTAGAGTAGTTGCGTCTGGCTCTCAAAGCCTCCATATTTCCTATCTGCCCTTTACGGCAAAAGTTTGCTGACTCCTGTTCATGGAAGGCTATCAGCAATCCCTTTATACGCATCCTGATAATGGGTTATCCTTTATGTTTGGTTCACTTGTTTCAAATAGGAAAGAAATAAAGCATCCAAGGAAAATACATTTAACTTTTTATTATTTTAAAAATTCAACTTCGGTTAGATTAACAGACTAGATTAGAACCTCAAATGTATTTGATACAGTATACACTGGGTATCTAGTACTAAAAAGCCAGCTGGAATATGACCTACACAAACCAAAGGTGTGTACAAAATGGAAGTAATCATCAAGCAATAACTGTTTCCTTCCAACCGGTACTATCCGTGTTCTGTGGGGATTTGTAGGTTCAAATTTAACACAGATGAAAAGCCCAAGCGGGACTGCGTTTCCGCCTATACTGTTATCCTTCAAAACAGAATTCCATGGTATTTGTTCCTTGCCTTAAGATCTTACGTATCACGTTTCTAACTTTCAAATGACCTAAACTAAGGAACAGGGGTAAATACACAAAACTCTGCCTCGTCAATTACCGTGTGCACACCCAGCTCACCAGTACTCACACACGAGCCGCTTCCATGACAGTTCCTCTATTCCCATTTCCTGATACAGTAAAATAAGAACTTAAGTTTTACTTTTGTTTTTGCGCAATTCCGCCTACAGCTCCCGTAAGAATGCCGAATCAGACGGCTCTCAGAAGAGGCTCGTAAGAGAGAACTAGAGTTATTCTTCATACTGCATTTAAATCTTACAAAACTTCTGCAGCTCTAGGTTCACTTTTTGATCTACCCTACCTCTAAACCTCATCTATTCCTGGACACACGTCTAAACAATCTTTATAAATTTTCACTTCTCCGATATCTTTAAAATCTTCATTGCTAAAATATAGCTTCATAATCATGGAATTTTTATGAAGATATAAAACATTAATGAATACTTGGGTTTTCATATGTCACTGCTCCTATTTATTACATGTTCCAATAAATCCATAGACTGAAGCACTAAGACATGCTGAAATCTAAACTTAAAACCTAGATGAAACTGCAGGGTATAAATTACAAATAAGCTTTTCTTTCCCAGAATCCATATACAGAAGCCCTTCGGTATGTAGCTCTTTGTGAACAAATTACATTAATTAATACATTTTTTCTTTTTAACATTTGTAAAAATTCAGGAAATCTTAAAGGAATATTATTTGCAAGACATTTGGCCTAAGGTGGTTAATAAATACTTAGGAAACAAAAGTTTTAGCAAACTGAATACAATCTGTGGCTACACCCTAAATAAAGTGGATTTTGGAAGAACTAGAATTTGCAGCAACCACCTTTTATAACCATTGTCAATGGAAAACACCCAATCGCACCATCCACTGAGTTGAGATATCATCACAATATAATGAATTCTAAGAGGATGGGGCTTAATTTGTCAAACATAGTACAATTTAGGAGCCTAATAGGATATACCAAAGAATGCTTTGCCATACCTCCGGCCATTCCATTTCTACCTTATCCTGGCCTTACATGAGGATAGATGAATAATGATGTTAATTACTATTGTAGCTAAATTTTAGGAGAAGCATGCTTACAGATACCAGGAGAAAAGTTTATTCTTAGATTCTGATAGTGTTCAAAGCTGGTAAGTTGAGCAAACAAATGAAAGACAGATACACAGCATTAATGGAGTGTAAGAACCTCACCTTTTAATTAACTTAAATAATATTCTATTTTACTAGTCTATAACCAAGAGCTAGGGAGCTAAACTGTTTGTGGATTACATCTTCTTCAAGACACACAATAGCCAGCCCCTCCACAAAGGCATAAACCAAAACATATTTTCTAAAGGACTTTCAAGGCAATTTATATTCCTTTTAATGACATTCTTAATATATTTGGAAATTAGAAAATTATTTTTCACTGAAGATTCCAAAGGACTGGAAATAGAGCTCAATTTAGTAAAAAGAATTGGTATACCTGAAAGCAGCTAAAGCACTCATTTTCTTAAATCCCTACATCTTACCTGCAAGATTCATGAGAAACAAATTTCATTTTATTAAGACAAAAGCTTGCTGTCCAATTTCTATTCCATCAGATACACTGTACATTGTTGTAAGCACTTCACATATAGCAAAAAGTTATATAAGCCATTAAACACTGACTTTCCGCTTCTTTTCTTCTAAGATCTTAAAGGCAGCTGAGAAGGAAGAGAAAATGGAAGAACCGGTGGACTGCACTTAATATAACATTTTGGCTTGAAGAAGGATTCACCTACGGCTTCTGATCAAATTCCTGTTTGTTCATGTCAGCCATACTTAAGTGGGAAATCAAACTTTTCACTCTTTATAGTCCTTACATACCACATTATAGGATGCAGAGTCAATTTATAGAAACATATTTTGTAATGAAAACATCTTATGTAACTATAAATGGCAGGAGTTTCACATTAAAGTTTCAATACAGCGGTTTTGAGTCTTTCTAAAAATACCAATATACAGTATTGTTTTAGATGGTCATTTGCATAGCAAACTATTAAACTAGAAACTCAATGGTTCTAGGAAAACTTCACATTATGGATAGTTCCAGAAAGATGTATTCAAAATTAAAATCACTTCTCCTAGAAAACTGTAATCTTTATTTGCTCGTCCAATCGGAAGCTGACCACTTTTACCCCAGCCTCACTTTACACCGCACACCAATCCGAACAGACTTCGGCGCCACAATTTAATTTGAAGGGCTGATCATTTACTTTATGACTATGCTGGATCATCTGGACGTAAGCAAGTTGGGGATTTTAAGGTGTGGGTCTCCTGTATTAGAAAAGCACAGTTTTACCGCGTATTAAAAAATGGCATTCAGTAATATTGCCTTTTGAAAAGATATCTTCAAATTGCAAACACATCTATTTTCACAAAACAATTTGGTCAGGAAAGTTTATTTTACCATTCTAAAGCAATAATGCTTTAGGTGTTACTAAGTGCCCCAGACAGGATTAACAAAATTAAAGGTTTCTAAATTACAAATTTAGCTCCTGTAGGAGTCTCAGAAAAGAAACAGAAGAAAACAATCCCCCCTCCCAAAGGAAGTATATGACACACACATTTTGAAGGAACCCCATGTTTCATGCAGTGGTAGGCAAGATGTAAAAAGCCACCCAAATTCACACATTTCTACACCAATCATCATCAGAAAAAAGTCCTCCGTAGTCAGTCTGTACATCCAAATGCACTCGAGAATCTACACCTACGGTACATTATTTAATGTTATATACATTTATTACCCGCCCCCCTTGTTTTTAATAATTTCTTATGTAAAACCTTCATTCAAACCCAAAAAAGATGTAAGACTAACTTGGGGGAAGGAAAAAGATAATCACTTTAGACATTCAGTTAAAATGTAGTTTATCTAAATCTCAAAATGTTTAATAAAAACAAATATCTTCTCCATTTAACACTTTGCTTTCTAACTGTACAGTAAATTGCATTGTAGAGAGTACATCTCTATCTTCAGACTGTGTCTTCTTTGGATGGAATTAAGGTGGAACTAAAGTTTTAAGATAAATAAATGGGAAGTTGGTCCAACTAAGATGACAGCAGATATATTACATGCAGGATTTAATATTTTTTAATTCTCTCATTTAAAAAAAAGGATGCAGTTGAATTGGGGGGGAAAAAAACAGGTCAAAAAAGAACCCAGATTCGATATATAAAAATGTCCCACAACTGGTTGACAATGACAGTAAAAATAAGAGAAAAGAGTAATCTTTCTGGAACACCATTTTTCAATAATGTAGAAACACTAAGTGCCAGGAAGATTCTATTCATGTAATTTTAGCATCCAAGTTTCCCTCTATTTATTTTATTGGAACAAATGCTTTAAATAAACTATTTGTCCTCTTCACTGAAGAGAGCTGGTCTATTTCATCTTTAATAAGCTAGTTTTTGGGAAGATTAGCCATGTACTGTAGTAATGCCTACTGCATAAAATCCACGCATTTGCTGTGAACAGTTGGAGAAAGCAGTCAGTAAGAACCTAGGATCAATGGAAACAGATGTTACGTTAAGCCATCCACGAAAGAGAGACCCACAAAGTACCCAGTGTGAAAGCCCAAATCTCTTCTTGCGCTTTTTTTGCTGTGCAAGTCCCACCCCATGAAAGAGAAATTGATCCAAAGTTCCAGGTTTTCTTGGGTCTCTAGTCAATTTTCACATTAGTATAGATTTTTCGGACAAAGGCACTTGTTCCCATGTAACCAATTGCTCCTGCAAAGAAAAAAGAAGATGTTTTGAAGTAAATACATACAGAGCGGTATCCATCATTTATAAATACTAAATGCTCCCTGCTCTGGAAAGTTACTCTTTTTTCAAAATTACATCTTTGTGTTAGTATTCACTCTGAATTTATTAAAGTTGTATCATTTGTTTTGCAAATCATATGATACTGTTATACACCAAGTTAGGCTTCATGTGATATTTTTAGAATTATCAGTTATTACATGTATAATTAACAACTATATGAATTAAAATACATCACTTATAAGGCAAGAAAAATTTGATAAGGATAGGGGCGACTGGCTGGCTCAGTTGGTTAAGCGTCCAATTTAGGCTCAGGTCATGATCTTGTGGTCTGTGAGTTCCAGCCCGCGTTGGGTTCTGTGCTGACAGCTCAGAGTCTGGGGCCTGCTTCAGATTCTGTGTCTCCCCCTCTCTTTGCCCCTCCCCTGCTCATGCTCTCTGTCTCTCAATAAGTTTGATAAGGACAAAAATTTGTTAAATGTTTTTAAAAAACATGTCTTTTTAAAATTAGAGCATATGTTATTCTAGGTCACGTAAACCATTTTAACATGTTCCCCAAATCATATGACACCAAATGGAAGTAAGAAGTGATGGGATTCTCTCAGGAAAGGACTGAAAACCATAGCTCAATGGCATTTGAAGCTCTAAAAAGGCATCTTTCGATGGTTTCTTTTTTATCTTTATTACGGACGCTGTGTGTGGTTGGTAGAAAGGAAGACATATTTGAGGAAGTGGATGAAAGAGACAGGTAAAAAAGTCAGGAGTTATGAAATGTTGTTTTTGAATAATTGGCCTCATTTTTTGGCTCAAAACATCAGAAAGCAAGGGTATTTGTCTGTTATGTTAAGTTGGGTATCTACCTCCTATGCCTGAGAGAGTACGGGCCAAATGACAGAGTACTCAATAACTATTTGTTGACTTAATGAATGAACTGGATAGCCCTTTACAACAAATAATAAGGGATCCTTAGAACAAGACAGCTAGTTAATCAAGTCATAGAGAAGATTCTCCACTGGATTTAGAAATTTACCATCTACACCCAATATAATGTAAAGTTTAAAAGCTAATCTTCCTTAAGTTAATAATGATACACACACACGCACCTAATTAGTCACCTTTGAACTAACTTTTATTCACCCAACTGGTGTATACAAGGAAAGAAATGTCTATTTTGCCTTTCTCATATACCAACTATACCTCAAGGTAACCAAATGGTTACCTTGCACCTGGGTGGCTCAGTCGGTTGAGTGTCTGACTGCAGCTCAGGTCGTGATCTCACAGTTCATGGTTTTGAGCCCCATATCAGCCTCTGTGCTGACAGCTTGGAGCCTGCAGCCTGCTTTGGATTCTGTGCATCCCTCTCTCTCTCTCTGCCCCTCCCCTGCTTGCACTCTGTTTCTCTTTCTCTCTCTCAAAAATAAACATTAAAAAAAAAGAAATGGGGATGAGTGGGGTAAATGTGAATACTAATTGAATATTTGAGCATATGAAGGAATTATATATATATGTGAATACACTGAAATATTATACAATTACTAGATACTATTATATATATCTATATTATATAACTATATTATTATATATACATGTACTGAAATATTTACAGCTAAAAATGACATGAGGTCTGAGATTCATATCAGAATAAAAGGGGGATAAAGTGGGAATATGAGTAAGACAAGATTGGCCACAAGTTGATAATTACTGATTTTAGGTGGTACCTGGGGATTCTCTCTCTCTCTCTCTCTATATATATATATATATATATATATATAAAATTGTCCCTCATGTTGCAAATATTTGAAAATTTCCCATAACTAAATACTAAATATATTTTTTTATTAATTTTTTAAATGTTTATTTATTTTTGGGAGAGAGTGAGAGCACGAGCAGGGAAGGGGCAGAGAGAGAGGGAGACAGGATCCAAAGCGGGCTCTGCACTGACAGCAGAGAGTCCGATGTGGGGCTCGAACTCACAAACCATGAGATCATAACCTGCATCAAAGTCAGATGCTTAAACAACTGAGCCATCCAGGCACTCTGTTATACTAAAAATATTCTTAAAACCCACCAAGTAACAAAGCAAAACTATTTCCAATTATTTTTGCAATAAATAGATATTTATTTTATAATATGAAGTAATTACACTACACTTAAAAATAGTGATAATTCATTTTGAAATAGCTACAATAGAAGTCCTTACAAAGTAAAGGGAAAAAAATCTACTTTGTAAATATAAACCTGAATTCTTAAAACACTAAAAATCTGTAAAGGTTTAACTAGAATCACAAATTTAACTGGCATAATATAATACTAGTCCAATAACCAAAGCTAATATTCCAGACTTTTATTTTTTTTTTTTTTTAATTTTTTTTTTTTTAAATGTTTATTTATTTTTGAGAGACATAGAGGCACAGCGTGAACAGGGGAAGGGCAGAGAGAGAGGGAGACACAGAATCGGAAGCAGGCTCCAGGCTCTGAGCTGTCAACACAGAGCCCGACGCGGGGCTCGAACTCACAGACCGCAAGATCATGACCTGAGCCGAAGTCGGACGCTCAACCGACTGAGCCACCCAGGCGCCCCTATTCCAGACTTTTAAAACACTGCTCCCCTTTGAGCAGAGATACGCTTAAAAGTAAAATAAGTATCAACCTAGAGAATCATTTTTCCTAATCTTATGAGTATCTCAAGAATAAACTTATAAAAATATGATTTTATAAAAGGAAGATACTAAATATGCTCTCTAGAAAAGAAAATGTCTTGAGAATAAGAGAGATACTTTTAAACTTAATTTCCTTAAAACTAAAAATGCTATGCTCAAAATATGAAAACTATAACAATCTAATTATTTCTACCTTAACAGTCATTTCTTTCTCCAATATTAAAAAAAATCAATAAATAGTTTTCGATTACCGACTGAAAAAAAGCATTTTAACAATATAACCTGATAAGCATATATAATTTTTGTATTATGATGACATTTAATTCAGTTCATCTGAACTGTATCCCCTCCCCCCCAAAATAGATCAGCACTGAAGGCACATAAACCCATTAAAGAATAAATGCTGGGACACCGCCAGAACAGCAGGGAACTGTACGTGTGCCCAGATTTTTAGGCAACAAGATGAAATTTCAACAGGAAAAGCACTAAAAAAATTAGCTAAATTCATTTCATTTTCTTTGTAAATGTCAAGTTATTATCTCTCTAGGTCTTCCTAAGATCACATATAGAGTATAGAAAAAAAATTTTAACCCTCTGTATAATCCCATGATTCTATGCATCACTGAATGCTGGTGATAATCGAGAAAGATCTCAGATTAAATAAAGAGGGGTCTGAGGAACAACATTCTGAAGGAAGGCTAGTAACACTAAAGGAAACTTCTGATTGCCTACAGATACACAAGAATGTTCCCATGTGATACATACCCAGTTTAACCTTCAGTTCCTAGTCCTCTTCCCCTCAAAGTTGGGTAACTAATTAAGTATCACAAGGAAAGGTTATCACAGAAGCTTTAATATGTGACCACGATGTAAAGAACGGTCTCTCCTTATGGCTTGTGGAGTTAGTTTTACTGCTTTACAGTCAACGTCACATGTGTTTGTGTGTGTGTGTGCCCATGATCACGTACATGGTTATGTGTAAACGGGACGGATTTTAATTGGCATAAAGCATTTGTTTTCATTTAAGGAGTACAATGTAATGGTTTGATATGTGTATATTTTGTAAAAAAAAAATAACCTCCACAATAAAATTTTTTTTTATTTTTTTAATGTTTATTCTTTGAGAGAGAGAGACAGAGTGGGAGCAGGGGAGAGGCAGAGAGAGAGAGAGACACAGAATCGGAAAGCAGGCTCCAGGCTCTGAGCTGTCAGCAAAGAGCCCAACGGGGGCCTTGAACCCACGAAATGAGAGATCATGACCTGAGCTCAAGTTGGACGCTGAATTGACTGACCAACCCAGGTGCGTGCCCCACCTCCATAATAAATTTGATTAACATCCATCACCTCACACAGTTTTTCTTGTGATGACAATTTTTAAGATCTAATCTCTTAGCACCTTTCAAATATACAAGACAGTATTATTTACTTTAGTCACCATACACACCCAGAACTTATTCATCTTATAACTGGAAGTTTGTACCTTCTGACCACCTCCACCTATTTTGCCCATGCCCTAATCCCCCTGATAACCCTGATAACCACCAATCTATGGAATGGATTCTTTTGACGGAGGAAAAAAGCAATCTTGGCATACCAGAGGTCCACGAATGTCATACCTCATACCGCAGCCTAGCTTTTAACAAGATTATCACATCTTCCTTATTCTATTCCTTACCCTATAGCTAAAGATGGAACTACAAAAGTCAATGGCAAATAAAAGAGAGAGGAGAAGAGTATGAACTATAAACTATCTGGAAATGTTTCCACAGTGATTAGTCCTTAAGCCTGGCATCATTCCTATGAGGTCTAGGGAATTAGCCTCATTTATCAAGTGAAAACCTGAGCCAGAAAAGAAGTAAGTTACTTGTATGCATTTTCCTTAAGGTACCACTATTCGTGAAATTGTTCTGAGGTAAAAACACAAGATGGAGAGACTTGAACTAACGACAGAGACAGAGAGAGACACAATCCCAGAACAGAAAGAAGCCCCAAGATTTTTAGCCCTTGTCAATACATTAGCAGCAGCAGCCACCGCTCACTGAGCCTCAGCCCTTGCCCTGTTTGTCTGCATCTAATTACTGAATCCTCATCACAACTCTTTAAGGTAGGTGTTACTTTTGTTTTGCAAATGAAAACACGGAGGAAGAAAGGTTAAATAACTGGGCCAGAGTAACATGGCTATAAAGCAAGGGCCACCAGGATTTGCAACTAGGACTGACTGACTCCCAAAAGCCCCAGCTCTTCCCACCCCCCACCATGTCTCCCCCATAACTGGTATGTCTTAACACCTGAGAGCAGACCTGCATTGCACTCGTGCTTTACACATGATACTATTGCAGGTAACTACTCTGACAGGTACGCCCATTTCACGAATGAGAAGAGATCTAGAGTGCTCCACAGGACTTCGCCTGTCCACGAAAAAGCAGCATGGAGAATTAATCCGGGCCTCTCAGGCCCTCAAGTCCTCTGTGCCCTTTCCGTTTATCATGCTGCTTCCAAAAGTTCTTTATTTTCTAGCTCTTCCACACATACTGGGGACTCTATCATACGGTACTATTACTTCTTCTATTTAACGGAGACTGTGACAGACCCAAAGACAGTGGTATCATCCTCATCTTATGGAGTTTGGAGAGCCTGGAGAACTGGATCAACGTACAGAACACACATGTGGCACAGCCTGAACCTAAGCACAGTCTGCAGACACCCGGGTTGTGTACTTATAACCCGGTACTGCCTCCCAGACACTGTTCTCTCCATGAATAGTTCTAGAAACCTCCAAACAGGAATCATTCAGTCAACACCTTAATGTGTTTAAATCATAAACTTTTCCAATGAGCCTAAATTAAAAAAATACCAAACTTCAATATGAACAAGAAACTAATTGTGGTACAGAAAACAGTGCTATACAGAATTACTAGGAACAGAATATTAAAAAGTAATCAATGATGAATTTCTGAGGAATAGTCAAAAGGACTGAAATCAGACTCTTGAGTCTATTTTGTTGTTCCTGATCAAGCAAAAGAATGTAATTTCTTAATTTCCAATTACTGTATTTTTCTGATTCTAAAAATTTTGAAAATTTACTCATGATATTTCAAAAATTTCAGAACTTACCACACATTATCCCCAAGGCTGTGCTAAATACCGCCATATATCCAAAGTAAAATGATGTCTGAAATAAGCCATACATCCTAAAATAAAACAAAAAAACTATAGAGTATATCCACTTTTACTTTCAACATAGGACCTTAAATTCTACTACTTATTTAATTTCTTTTAAGTTGAAGTATAGTTAGTTGACACACAATGTTACATTAGTTGCAGGTGTACACATAGTGATTCAACAAGTTTATGCTTTACTCTGTGCTCACAAGTCTGGCTACCATCTGTTACCACACAATGCTATTACAATCCCACTGACTAGACTCCCCATACTCTACCTTGTATTCTTAAATTCTAGTATTCGAATGACAACTTTACTTTCCTAAATACGAAATGAGAAAATGTCTCCACTTACTTTGTTTTGAAAAAATAGTAGTAAAAGGAATACATGTAAACATAGATTGCAGTTGATGCAGCAGAGAGAAAACTTGTCCATTGCCTGAAAAAAAAGGTGACTTTTGAATGAATGGCACTGAAACAGATTTTAAAGCAAAGAATTTATAAGAACATTCTTTAAAATTCTGTATGTTTAAAAACAAGTGCATGTAGATGGCATTTAAATATACCATCAAGGCGAAAGCCTAAGAAATGCAAGAGATTCTGAACTGTGTCAGATTCCCTGTTATAAATGACCTTAAATAAACCACTTCCTTTTCAGAAGTGTCTTCTTTTGTTTAAAATAGAGCAATGCTTCCTCATAATGCTCCTTCCACATCGAGCACTTTGGGAAAATAGGTAGGCAAAAGAGTGACCATTATGAACACAAAAACTCTTTTTTGGCTGATATTATTTTTCCTCTAAAATCTTCATCATTTTTATACTAAAAAAATTTCTTATACTATCTTAAGTAGCAAAATTTCTACACAGATCTTTTATTCTACCGATACACTTCAGACGGCATCTTATTTAAAAATATTACGGTCCCTGGAGGCTCTTCCCAGATGGACGTACTCACCACCTGTAATCCTCTGCGTTCAGCAGAAAGTACGTGCACACGATGGTCACGCACACGGTCACGATGCACAGGATGACCAGCACCAGCATCATGAAGCCATAGACATAATAGATCTTATACGCCCAGAAAGACGTGAAGATGAAATACCTATGTAAAATGCAATAAAGACACGGTTTTGTCTTAATTTTTGAAGCTCGCCCCTTTGCTAAACCTCATATCTCAGTTCTCACTGTCGCCTAACTTACATCTCGATTATTCTTTTTTTTTTTTAATGTTTATTTATTTTGAGAGAGAGAGAGAACACGAGTGGGGAAGGGGCTGAGAGAGATGGGGAGAGAGAATCCCAGTCCCTGCACTGTCAGCGCAGAGCCCAAAGTGGGGGCTTGAATTGTCAGATCATGACCTGAGCCCGAATCAAGACCTGGATGCTTAACTGACTGAGCCACGCGGGCGCCCCTCAATCATTTTCTTTCAAGTAACTTCCAACAGTTTGTCTTACCCTTTTTCATCTGTTTAATCCTCCAAAAATCTCTCAAAAATATTTTCTTGGATAATCTTTCAAGAACAGATTTTTTAGTAGGGCATCCATCTCTAAGCAAACTGAATACATTAGAAGCTTAAAGGAGTAAAATATGGCAAAGAAACATGAAAACAGCTAAAAATTCATATCTGTCGAATAAAGGCAATTCCCTCATTTTTCACTTTTTTTCTAGATACATCACTATTCAAGCAGTGTATATTTTACAAAACACCCTACTAAATTTTTAAAAATAGGTTTGATAGAGTAATGATGTATAAAATTAGGAAAATAAAAATAATCAGAAAAAAGAAAGCTTAACGAAGCTTCCTGCTATTTTTGGAGGACAGCAACAAAAAGGGCATTAACATTTTACATGAAGAAAAAGACCCTTCACTTTAATTCCATTCCCCAAGTCATCATTAGAAAAGGGGCTTTTAGCCTCTTTTCTTTTACTTATTCTCTCTGTTTAGCTCACTTCTTTGTCCCTCATCCTTCTAATAGATATTTGAAGGCCCTACCATATATCAGAGAAGCAGTGAGAACAGAACTATGAAGATGACGGTCTCTACCCTCAAGGACACTACTGTAAAGTGGGGAACACCAGGAAGGAGGCAGTTCTGAACCACCACCTGCTTTACCAATGCAACTAAGAGGGTCGTCTTACCAGTTTGGTTAGGTGGGGCTCTGGGAAGGAGGGGTGAGAAGAATAAATAAGGCATATGGGGGTAAGGGGAGCCAGGAGAATGCTGCAGAAATAGGAACAGCAAAGGCAAAGCTTACAAATAAGGAAATTCACTGTATTTAGAAGAACTCAAAGTAACTGAGTATGGCCAGAACTTCAAATGAAGGGATGAGAGCTAAGAGACGAGGTTGGAAAAGCAAATGAGGCCAGAAGCTTACAAAGGTCCTTACTGGCTATGTAATGGCATTTTGGGGACCTTACCTCAATGAAAATGAAAAGTCTTTAGCAAAGAAGTGACATGATCAGACTGATACCTTAAGAAGATCACTGTGGCTACCAAGAGGAGAATGCATAAGAGTCGTCAAAATGGAGAACTTAAGAATACAGCAGAGAGGCTGTCTAACGGAACAAAGTACCTGAGAAAGCAGGAAGAGATGTGATCCAGAAGGTACTGGGAACAGGGGTAGGAGGGAAAAACAGAGGTCAAGTCAGGGTGAGGACACAAAGCGGTATGTCACCCTAGAAGTACAGAAGAGGTTCCTGAACTGGCTTTATTAATCCACAAGCTAGAGTGACATGCACTCTCCAGTCCCTCTAACGTACTAATGCCCAGAGCACACTCAGCTGGTAGGTGACCAGCACGGGTGACCCAAATCTGTGTCAACTGTACTTGTAGGTATAATTAGATAATTTAATTGAACGTTACATACACCAATAAACATGACAGCAAAAAGGATGCATGATTTCAATGAACATTATGTGAATGTTTTGGAGAAATTCAAGAAGGTGAGCCACTTAAAAAACAACATGAATTTAGGTATGGGCAACACAGCTATGAAAGTCTGGGGGAGAAGTGTACAAATTTAGAAGGATTTTGCACTTAGAATGATTGAGACAGGTCTTTATGTTCTTGTCCCATTTTTAAAAGGATGAAAACACAGAAGATGCATTATGAACGTCAAAGGGAAAGTGACGGAAACATCGACTAGATCTAAATCAAAGACTCTGGTTCTTTATTTTTAAAAAAGAGTGAAAGGTGTACCTTTAGTTGTTTTAAGTTAAAATGTTATGTATGAATCTTTTTTCATAAGCCTTACATGAGCCAACTCTGAATTAACCAATTATCTGATCCAATCACGTCTATTAAGGCGGGGTCCACCGTACAGGAGAGAATCAGTAGGGGCTCATTTGGAAATGTGTAAGGGAATTCTGAGCAGTCAGAGTGACTGACATTTTGTGGGCAAGAGCCAGCGGTGTATGACTGCAGTCCCCGAGAAACTCCCACACGAAGAACTATCTTGCCTAAATAAAAATGCCAGAGCATTCCCATCAAGGAACACTGGAACGCAAGCTGAGAAAAGACTTCTATTTTGCAGCGGTGACCAAGGATGCAGGTATGAAGCACAGTAATTGTGCGCAAGGTGGCATACCTTCTGCCCCTTAACACTTACACACTTTCCAGCACTCTGGCAGGCCTCTGTGGAAGCAGACTGGGAATAACTATGTATCTGAAGACACCAAGATCTAGACTGACTGGTAAGTAATGTTTTACTGGTTCCCTGGGCCCTCAGAAATACTTTAAAAATACAAAAGCCAGCAAGTCCTTATATCATGCATGTGATCAAAGGCTAGTCCAGTACTCTTTAGCATGCATTCTTTGACTTCTAAGATCTCTTGTTAGGTGAGAATGGTCTAATACAAAAATGTATAAACTTCACCCGAGTATTTGAAATCATAGGAGGAAATACTTTTAGATACATAATGTTAGATCTCTTTCTAGGAGCCATGAAAGTGACAGACTACCCCTATTAGATGCCCTCCTATCTGATGATTCCACACCTACCCCAACTTCTACATCCTCTTATTAAAATTGCATCCCTCAAAACATAAATGCATTGCCACAACTTACATTTCAATAAAGATTGAGCCAAAAGGTAAAATTCCTCCCAGGCAAACAATAACTGCAGGCTCCATGAACCTGGAAAATATTAACATTAGCAATAAACGTCTAGGGTGATTTTCACATTATATTATATAAATCCAGATAACAGAAAGCAGATACTTGGTATTTTAAAATAATCTAAGGGATAGAAATAAACCAGCAAAAAGAAAAAAATAAAAATTCAAAGAGGCCAAATATAGAGGTAGGACTTCAAATTAGTCATAGGTTATAGTCAAAATTCTTTCTGGCATTACAGGTCAAGATAAGAATTTGGAGAATACAAATTCTTGCCACCAACAGAACTCGGGAAAAATTTTCCATGTTTACTCCTATTCTGCATCTCTCAATAACTTATAAAAATTTCACAGGCATTTATTTATAGAAATCCATAGGAAAAGAAAGGTCTTGGGACCCCTCTGTGAAATGTTTCCCAAACTACGGCCTTGCCATCTTTTTGCTCATGCATTTCTTGGGTTGGTGGTTGGCAATTCCTTTCCTTGTGAATTATACAATTAAGGTATTATGAGTTCTGAGTTATAATGGAGCCAAGAGTGGATTAAAAAATAAAATCCAAACCTCGTTCATTCACTCAACAAACACATACTGATGCAACTGGTAACTCTCCACCTGGAATGCCTTCTCGTTTCACACTTCTCCTAAAAGCACTGGCTTGAGGTTCTCTCCACAAAGCCCTTCTCGAGTCTCCCCAAAAGAGATGGGTCTCCCCCGTGCTTGCGTTGCCTCCTGAACATAACTCTGGCAGTACTCAGCCCACACTATGCTGAACCGCCATTACATACATACGACCCCTTGCCAGATCATCAACTCTGGCAGGCAGAAGCTATTCATCTAGGTATTCCCAGTGCCCAGCACAGTATCTGGCATATAAAAAATACGAAACTACTATCTCTGGCATAAACAAACTAAAAACCTGAGAAGAAATCAGTGTGAAAGCTGGAAAAAAAAAAACTTAAAAAACATTTAATCTAGTCTTCTTTCTTCCTTTTATAGGAATCCAAGACCACAGAGGTTAAAAATGATCTGCCCAAGATAACGAGTCAATGACCGCCAGATCTAGTATTCAGATTTTAGTTCCCACGTAACTATGTAAAAAAAATAAAGACACACGGTCTTCCTCCACCGAACTGTGACCCATTGTTACAAGGTCGTATGCTGTTCCTTCCTCACCTTCACCGGCCCGAGTCTAACCTTGATTTGAAAAAGAAAACGGACTTTAAAAAACAAAGTACAAAAGTTCTCATAATCACAGTCTAAGAAAAAAAAAGGACACGGACAATCCTAAGACTCTACCAGTTCCTCTAAACTACCGGGGCTGTTTCACTTGGCCTCTGTTTCTGTAAATGTCTGTTTACCTCCCAGTCCACAAGAGACTGCAGATGTAAGTCTCTGAATATCAACTATGTCTGTAATGAGGTAAACTGCCTAGGAACAGAGGCTTTTCAATGTATGAATAGACACTGTCTACTATGTAGTTCTTCTTATGCGATAAAGGAGTGATAAGTGTACACACAGGAAGACTACTCTACTTCTGTCTGCTAGTAAGAATCAGAAATGAAGAATGCAGAATAGCATAAATCAGCACTAAAACATTCAATTTACTAATTTTAAAAGGCATACTATTTAGGAGTTCATTTTTTCTCAAATTTGAATTACAAAAATTACAAATATAACATATTAATGACATCCCATTTTATGTCCAAACTTTGAAAAAATACAAATTATCTCAAGTTAAAAATCCATCAAGAATCATAATTTCAAAGCTCACTGGTCAAATAAACTGCAAACTATGTTCACACTACTGCAATTAAAGAATCTCTTCAGTTGTTTAACAGAAATACTCATCATCCTTTGTCAGGATTAATCTTGAATTCTGGGAGTTCCTCAAGAAAACATTTCATGCATAAAATACAAGAGAATGTATTTGAGAGATTCTATACGATCCCAGAAGCGAAGGTAAAGAACGTTAGGTCAGTAAATTATAACTGGTCTTAGTCCTAATTCATCTCTCAACTGGTGCAGTATATGTGGCTATAAATGTGTGTATTATTTAGAACAACAAAATATCTGAAAAGGAAAATGAAATTATAAGCCAACGGTTGGCAAACGTTTTCTGTGAAGTTTCAGACAGTAAACATTTCAGGTTTGGCGGTCGCTGTCTCTGAGGCCAGAGTATAAAAGCAGTCATAGATCTATGAATGAACAAGCAAAGGTCTGTTCCAACAAAACTTTACTTACAAAAACAGGCAGCAGGTCAAGTCCGGCCTGTATACTACAATAACAAAACTGCTGCAGCCTTTTCAATGCACCAGTGTACTTATCAAAGCATTTAAATTTATCTGTAAATGGCACCAATATTCAGAAAGTGAAATAAGGATATAATTGATTACTACTGAGAACAATACAGGTTGAAGGAAAAAGTTAAAAAGACAAATTCTTAAGATAGTCATTCTTATAAATGCATGCCAGTTCTAAAAGTTATATATACAGAATTAGCCTTAAGAATTTCTATGTTGTAAGAAACAATGACGTAAGATTTAGCATTCTCTTTACCATTTTTTCTCCGGTATGGGACGAGGCACAGCATTGACACGACAAGGAAAGTTGGGTTGACCTGACAAATTTCGGCCAAGTATTGTACCAACAAGATTTAGAGGAAGAATAACGAAAAAACAGATGCAACAAACGGCCACCTGTAAATTAAATTAAAATGTGTGTGATTACTCAGAAGACCATTTATAAAAATAAAGGGGACCCTTAAAAATTTAAACACAATTTGACCACAAAATAAAATGTTTAAGTTCAATACAGGTTAAAATTGTTTCAGATACACACAAAGGAAAAGAGGCGAAGACCGTGCACCGAAACAGCAGAGCTGCACTAAATACGAGCTGACCGGTTTCCCGCCTACTGGGGTTGCTCGTATCGCCCACCCTCCCATCTGGTGTCTGCCACAGCCCTTATTCCTCTCTTGGCTTTACCTTTTGCTGTCATGCTTCTAACATATCCTTTATCTTCTGGCATTATAACCAACTTATTTTACCGAGTTATTTCCCTATGTCGCGGATGAAAATGAGACTTAGAGAAGCGAACTTCCCACGCCCACACAGCTGGGAGGTGGCGGACCACCGCTTCAGCTCAGTCTCAGACACCATCCATGACCGTTTCCATTTCACATCGCCTTAGGATCGATCTTACTAGAAGATATTTACAGATCTATAGGTCGTTACTAAAATGGTATGAACATTTTTCTGCCTATCAGTGGTTCAAAGTCCAACGTTGCAGGGAAGATCATATGAGATTCTAGAACCAAAGTAGTCAGTTAGGAAAATAATTATTTCTGTGATTTTCTTCTTTGTAGAAGTCTGGGTACTCAAGGACTCACAGTCAAGCTCTTTCCCAGCCAGCTTCTGGTTAAAACCCCTTCATTATGAATTCCTGTAAAATGAGGGACTGAACTGCCTATAAGATCATACATTTTAGGTGTCTAATAAAAAGTAAAAGTGAGAGAAAAGATGAATGAAAACTGTGAAGAAACTGAGAAATGAAGAGGTGTAGGATAGAAAATCCAGTTACCACATGAGAAGTCTATCTTTAAGTAACATGAGTGCGAACCACATCATTCTGTATGTGTGTGTGTGTGTGTGTGTGTGTGTGTGTGTGTGTGTGTGTGTGTGTGTGTGTTTTAAACAAGCCGAAGGGTAGCAACATATTCCTTCCAGGTAAAACTTGTATAAATGTATGAAAGTTAAGAAAGTCCTAGAATTCTATTTTAAAGATTAAGCTTAGGAACTCAAATTATCAGTACCTCAATTTAGGCCTATTAGTAATATGAATTTATGCTCATGTAACAAGAATATGTGAAACTTGAAAAATAAGGTGCTTTTAAGATATATTATTAGAAAATATTGCAAATTATACATTATCTCATACATATCTAGGAAGATGAAATTTTTCTTTTTTTTTTTTTTGGTTTATTTATTTTTGAGAGAGAGAAAAAGAGAGCATGAGCATGGGAGGGGCAGAGAGAGAGGAGACAGAGAATCCCAAGCAGGCTCCACACTGTCAGCACAAACGAACCGGGAAATCATGACCTGAGCTGACATCCAGAGTTGGATGCTTAATTGACTGAGCCACCCAGGAGCCCCTGGGGGGATGAATTCAGTCTCAATTTTTGCTGTTGACTGCTTTCTTAATTGTTGATTTGCTATCATTAAGTATACAAGACTCATAAATGTTAACACACTACAGCAGAGACCTATGTATTTTCCTATGATTCTAATTTCAAATAAGAATTGAAGAGAAGCTGATGAAAATACTCCTATGAGGAATGACACAGTCTAGGAGAGTGGTTTTCAAACCATTCCACAGAACCCTCAGGTCCTGCTGAAGAGCTTCAGGAATTCCACAAGCATTTAATTTGAATATCCTTTGAAAACAGTGCTTAAAATATTCTGAAGTGACTCTTGGTTTGGGCTCAGGTCATGAGCTCATGGTTTGTGAGACTGAGCCCCATGTGAGCTCTGCACTCACAGCACAGAGCCTGCTTGGGATTCTCTCTCTCCCTCTTTCCCTGCTCCTCCCTTGCTTGTGCACTCTCACGAAATAAACAAATTTGAAAAAAATAAAAAATAAAAAGAAAAGTAAAATATCCAGACTCAAATGAGTTCTGAGCCAAATATGAATACACTGGAGCTATCATAACCAGATTAGCTCATTTTCGTACAAGCCTGAGAGTAGTTGCTCCTGCTGTGTCCATATTTGGACTTCTTGCGAACGTGTCATTGATTAGGAAGGTTCATGATGCTACAGTGATCTTTTGTTCTCCCTCCCATCAATCCCATCCAGGCCTGCACTTATGTGCTATTCAAGTTGTACAAACAAATGTACTACAGCACATACATGTATGTGACAGGCAATTAAGTGGCAAGCAACATGAAGACGTATATGGCCTGTGTGCTCATTCAAAGCATAACAACAATTATCAATAAAGGAATCTATACACAGTCTCATCAAGACATTATCAACTGTTCGATATTTAATTTTTCCCCCTTTTCTTGTCTGTTTTCTTATACATGATAAAAAATGTGAGCAGTTTGTTAGAAACTATTAGTGACTGAGCTGTCAAACCAATTTCCTACTCCTCTTATGTTCAAGTTCTGGATGAGTTTACTTGAAGAATTACTCTGAGACTGTAAGGCAAGCTGTTCAAAAAAAGAAAAAAAGTCACACGAACTAAATCATCCGTGAAGTCAGGATTTTTCTCAAGACTGATATTTAACCAAATAAACTGTTTACTGAAAAAGATATGATTGAACTTATTCATACTCCTTTATATTAGATCTGTATTCATCACAACTTTACTGCTTCTCATTAAATGAAAATGTTACAATATGAACTTGCAAAATTTTATTTATACTAAAAGATTCATGTTGATATCTGTTTTCTATGTTGGGCTTCCACATATTTTACTTTAAAATGAAATTTAGCAGTTAAAACTTAAAAAACCATTAGTCTATAACACTGATGAAAGCTCTGGGGCTCAAACAGATACAGGGCCCTCCCCTGGCCTGCTAGCCACTGTGCACGGACAGCAGTGAAAACAGGCGGGGAAGTGGTGGGGGAGACTGACTCTAGGTTGAGGGCCTCCGCGATCTACAATAAGAGCGAGCTAGAAACAAGTGCTACCTATCAGCACCTAACACCCTGCAGCGCACCAACTGCTCAGCTCTTCTCAATCTGTCACAAACCAAGAATGTGGCTAGTACTTACTCCAGTTTTGCTTCCAAAGTGGCCTTTTATGAAATCTGTGTTGTGAATGGAATGAATGGAGAGGGAAAACGCATCCTGAGATGGGCTGTTTTGGAATGCTAAAGAATATAAATTTTCTTTATGGTGATAGACTATAACTGCTTTTATGTAAGGTGATTCTCAGGTAATATATTGTCTTCTCAGTCATTATGTTTATGCATTTCTTCAACACGTGCTCAGACTAGACAATTTTTTTCACTCCTTTTCTACCTCATACATTTTATGCCTTTATGTCCATAAGCCTTTCAACAATAGGAACTAATAATCAGAGCACCACCAACTCAAACACAAAAGCCTGTAAGAAACCTTTCTATTTTATGAGCTTATTCTCAACGTGCTAATAAATCACTTCCCATTCTGCTTTTTGAGCTATATCAGTACTCTAACAGAAGAAACAGTGGACTTGAAGTTAAAAACTTATTTGATGAACCTAGCATCATCCTGATATCAAAACCAGAAAAAAAGAAAACTACATACATCTTTCATAAATATAGATGCAAAAAGCAAAAAAAAAACAAAAACAAAAAACAAATCTTAGCAAATGGAGTCTAGCAATATACACAATAGATAATACATCATACCAAACTGAGGTTTGTTGAAGGAAGGAAACATTGGTTTCAGGTTAAAACATCAATATAACTCATTATATTACCAGACTAAAAAATAAAAGTCATGGATTATCTCAAAAGATACAGAAAAGGCCACTGCAAAATCCAACATCTATTCAAAATAATTAAAACAAAAACAAAAAAATCTCTCGACAAGCTATAAGCAGAAGAGAACTTCATCAACTTGATGAATGGCATCTGCAAAAAAATACAGGGGACATTTTACTTGGTGGCACAAGACTGGACGCTTTCCCTCTAGGAGGGGGAACAAGACAAGAAAGTCTGCTCTCACCACTGGGGGTTCTTAGCCAGTGCAACGTGCCAAGAAAAAGTTATATAAAAGGTATATAGTTTAGAAAGGTAGAAGTGAAAGTGTCTTTATTCACAGAACACATGATAATCTATGTAAAAAACCTTTAGGACTCTACAAAAAAAGAAATTAGAATAAATAACTTTAGCAAAGTTGCAGGATCCAAAGCCAATATACAAAAATAAAATTGTTTTTCTGAAATTTTAAGAATACCATTTACAAATAGCATGAAAGATATGAAATACTTAGGAGTAAATTCAATAAAAGATGTACAAAATTTAAACAAAACCTACAAACATTGCACAAAAAAATTAAAGCTAACTAAGAGATATACTATTTTCAATAATTAAAAGACTCAATATTGTTAAGATGTCAATTCTTCCCAAATTGATCTATAGATTCAGCACAATCCCAATCAAAACCTCAGTGTTTTTTCATCCTAAACTTTAGATGCAAGTGCAAAGAACCTAAAAACTCCAAAACAACACTGAAAAGAAAGGGATTTCAAAACTTATTGCAAAGCTATAGTAATCAAGACAGTGTGACACTGGCATAAAAATATGACGAATTAATCAATGAAAGAAAACAAAAAGTCTAGAAATGGATCCACGTTTACATGGTCAGTTGATGATCAACAAAAGTGCCAAGGCAATTCAGTGGAGAAAGCATGATTTTTCTTCAAGAAATGTTATTGGAGTAATAGTCAGAAGCAAAGCAAAACAAAACAAAACCTTAGACCTTTTAACGCATACAAGATATAAAACTAACCAAAAACGTATCACTGACCTTAAATGGATCAAATTTAAGAGCTAGAACTATAAAATTTCTAGAAGAAAACACAAGAAAAGCTAAGTGATCTTTGGTTTGGCAAAAAGACAGAAAAGCACATATAAAGAAAAAAAACAATAAAAATCAATAAATTACACTTAATTACGTTTGCTCTTTAAAAGGTTTTTTTGGGGGGGAGGTTTGTTTGTGTGTTTTGTTTTGTTTTGTTTTTTGTTTTGAGGGAGAGAACTCCAGCAGCGAGAGGGACAGAGGGACAGAGAGGGAATCTTAAGGAGGCTTCATACTCAGAGCACAGCCTGACACAGGGCTTGATTCTACGATCTTGGGATCATGACTTGAGCAGAAATCAAGAGCCAGATGCTCAACTGACTGAGCTACCCAGAAGCCCCATCAAAGGATACTCTTAAAAGAATGAAAAGATAAGCCACAAAAGGGGCAACTATATTTCCAAACTAAGACAAAAGACAAGCAGGTCTGATATGCAAAGAACCCTTCCACTCAATAAGACAAATAACCTATCAAAAAACAGGAGAAAGATTCATTTAAAAAAAGATACGGAAGGCAAATAAGGACACGAAATAGCTGGAATATGATTAGTTATTAAGGAAATGCAAATTAAAACAATGAGACACCAATATGTATCCACAAGAATGACTAAAATTAAAAAGACTGACCACATCGAGGGCCAGAGATGATGTGGAGCAACTGGAACTCATCCTATACTAGTGGGAATGTAAAACAACAAAACCGTTGGAGTTTAGTGGTTTCTTTCTTTTTTTTTTTTTTGAGTATAGTCAACACACAATGTTATAGTTTAGCAGTTCCTTGAAATATTAAACTATCATATGACTCCGTCATCCCACTGTAGTTATTTGTCCAAGACAACTGAAAATATATCCAACACAAAGGCTTGTATATGAATACTCATAATGGCTTGACTTATGAATATGAATATGAATATGAATAGCCAAAACTGGAAATAATGCATTAATAATTGGATTAATAATCCCAAGGGTGCATTGTTAGATAAATGGGTAAACAATTGTGGCATATCCATGGACTACTACTGGGCAATATAAAGCAATAAACTTTAATACATGCAACATCAATGAATCTCAAAATAATTTTCTGAGTAAAAAAGGAAAAAAAGAACTAATTATGTGATTGTATTTAGATAAAATTATAGGTGATGCAAACTAATCTAATGATGACAGAGAGCAGACTGGTGGTTACCTGAGGATGGAGAGAAGAAGGAGGACAAAAAAAGAGGGGGAATCACAAAGGTACACAGAGAAACTTCTGGGCTTCATAAATACCTTCCTTTTTTGACTGAGGTGGTGGTTTCCCAAATATATACACATATCAAAACTCCTCAAACTGTATACTTTAAATACATACAATTTAACACGTATCAACTGTATCTCTATACAGCTATAAAAATACACACACACACACACACACACACACACACACAAAAAGGCCTAACATATTCTACATTCACCACTCTCAGAATAACGCTAGAATTCCTTTTGGCAGAAAAGAAGGAAAGAAAATAGACAAAAACACATCATCACCACTAGTAGCAGCACAACAAACAAAATGTGATCTGAGTCGGTTACTCTGCAAGAACGCTGGGTTTCTGCTCTGTAAAACAGGGATATCACTAGCTCTATGGGAAACCAGGTAAGGTGAGGGGTATGAAAGAGCTTTTCGTAAACTACAAAACGCAACACACACGTATCTCTCTCTATTATAAGTCATCGTGTCAAATTTGGCACCATCGTTTCAGTCAGGTGAGACCGTTTTTAGATGCTGTCTTCGTCATTCCACATGACTAGTCTCCTCCTCAATCTCATGTCCTTTTTCTTTTTTTTTTAATGTTTATTTTTAATTTTTGAGAGACAGAGCATGAGCGGGGGAGGAAGAGAGAGAGAGGGAGACACAGAATCTGAAGCAGGCTCCAGGCTCTGAGCTCTCATCACAGAGCCCGATTTGGGGCTCAAACCCACAAACTGTGAGATCATGGCCTGAGCCGAAGTTGGATGCTTAACCGACTGAGCCACTCAGGTGCCCCTCATGTCCTTTTTCAACTTAATCATCAAATCATTAACAATTATCTGAATTGGTCAAAGTCTAGTCTACTGCAAGACAGTATGTGACATGTTACTAGTAATACCATCCTAATTCTTTAATTCTATAACCATTTACACATCTACCTGACTGTACTTTTCCACCTGCAATTTTCTGTCTTGTCCAACAAGATCAATACTTTATAATCTTTGTTCTTCTTATCTACTAAAACCTAGCAAAAAGGGGAAATGAAGTTGTTCTGGTATTTTTGTCTTAATAAATCCATAAAAGATCCCAATGTTTATTATTTCTATGCTTTGAAAATTAATTTTTGTAACATTCTAATATCTTGTGCTTCATCTGCTTCACATCTCTTAAGGCAAAATCCACTTTCTTCCTTTCCCTTCTGGAAAAGTAAATTTACTTATGTCTAATTTTACAATGCTTCTGTTCTTACACAGTTATTCAAACACTGCCTATCAGCATGATCTCTCGGTATGTCTAAAAGGTCACTTACAGAAGCAGCACACTCACAGCTAAGGTGGCTGGCTAGTCCTGTACCAGGAATCCCCTTCCCTTTCTTGGGCTTCACTCCCCCCCTTATCAGGGATTATTTTTGTCTTACCTTTTCTTGTTTAAAGGTTATTTTATTTAATAAAAAATAAAAAGAGAAAGAATGGGTTGGTGCCCTTCTTCCTCGACTCTGTTACATCACCTGATCCCATGTAATAAGCCTGTGTCATACTAGGAAAAATACCTTCACAAAATCCTTATTTGCCTTAGCATTTGTCAAAAGTTAGGTTAGGTAACAGAGTTTTTTGTGTTTTTTTTTTTTTTAACAGCTCTTTATTATTCCTTTACACTTAGGTATATTTTACTCTTCTCATAACCTTTGAGAGATATAAAACAGTACCTGTCCATTAATCTTGGCCTCCATTCTTTGCTGTGGTAATTTCTGATTACATATCATGAATTTCATTTTTGAGAGCCTCCAACTGTAAAGCCATTTTCCCAGTTATGGTCCAAGACTTAGGTCATGAGAGAGCATTTCCCTAAATACTTAATGAAATCTGACTTCCTAAAACCTAGGGCACATTTCTGATGATGTTCAAGACTCCCGCCCTCAAAACTACAACAGATCTCGAGATGACAAATACAATATGGTTCACCCATGACTTTTGTTCCTTCTCCATCAGTTATTCTACCCACTGAGAGACAAAACCATAAAGCATAATAGGTCAAGGATTTATCAGTGCATGCTGAGCTGAATATTATTTCAACTAGAGAGGTTACTAGTTCCTATGCTAGACTGCATCTTTGAGTTTTAAAACTTTGTAACTGGTATCTTGTCCTTTGAAAGCCTACAATAACACAAAATCTAAGATCCGAGATTTAGAGCCCACAGAAGACATCATGCCTAAGACTTGTTTTCAGAACATCCCGAGAAACACTTCCTCATTCCCAAGAAACTCTCACAGGACCAAAACCTCTGGGTATAACACTTAAATCATCCTGTCAAGTGCACTCTCTCTCTTTCTCAGTAGCACTTCTGCCAGAACACTCCAACTTCAGGAACAGGCATGTTCGTCTCCGGACAGTCCATGACTCCAAATTTCATTTAAATGCTCTCTTTTCTCTTCTTGTAATACTCTTCACTTCAGGCCCCATCCCTTAAACACAGGGCACTAGATATTAACTCAGATTATCATTACCGCCCTCTACTTACATTTATCTTTATGAAACTAAGAAGACTGACGATAGTTCAACAAGTGTAATCGGACACAGACTTAATGACTTGTATGTGTAATTAGGTACACTTGAGCAGAGAAGTTGGGTTCCGAAGACAAACTTTGCCCTCTTTTAATCTTGGGCTAGTCCTAGTGACAACAGCAGTATTCTGACAAAATTCCAGATTCCAAGTTGGTAAAAATCCTATCATGTGGGTGCCTCTATTAAGCAGGCAGAAGCCTGAAGCCACTTTCACCAAGGTTGGATTAAACCCTCAACTGTTAAGTATTTGAGAAAAAAGAGAGCTAGAGACAAGATCATCAAGAAAGGGCGCAATGTCCAAGAGACCAAAGGAATGGGGAAGAGAAATAGCTAATGCCAGGGGAAGAGCACGCAGGAGTATCTGAAGATTCTGATTTTCAAACTAGGATGTCCAGGTAAGGAGGGGCACACGGCTCCTCAGAAACATACACCCTGGGAGCCTGTCAGCTGAGGGGTCCATCTCCAGATGCTGGGAACTAGAATCTTAAGTTTAGAATCTTAAACTGACTTAAGCTGAAGCCATGAGCACTGAAATCATTTAAATTTCCCAAGGATTCTAATTTGTACCTGGAGTTGAGAACTGTGGAGATTATAAGACTATATAACCACTTCCTTCGTGATATCAACAAGTCAAGTAACTAAATTACAAATTTCATTAGTTAAAATACTGAATAGACAGCTAGGTCAAACATTCACCTCAAGTTCTTAAATTTCATTTTCTAGGGGCACCTGGGTGGCTCTGTCGGTTAAGCATCCGACTTCGGCTCAGGTCATGATCTTATAGTTTGTGGGTTCAAGCCCCGCGTCAGGCTCTGTGCTGACAGCTCAGAGCCTGGAACCTGCTTTGGATTCTGTGTATCCCTCTCTCTCTGCCCCTCCCCTGCTCCTGCTCTCTCTCTCTCTCTCTCTCTCTCTCAAAAATATACATTAAAAAAAATTTTTTTTAAAGTAAAAAAAAAATTTCATTTTCTAAACAAATTTTGTTACTTTCTAAAGGAGAAAAAAAAAGTTAGACTAAACATCTGATTAAAACTTGAGGGCAATGGAATGTCCTTCATTCAGCATTCCTTCATTCCAAATTCGAATACAAATTAAGAACATGACACTGTAGGTGTCTGCTAAGCATCAACAGCCAGTCTTTCAAGCACCAAAGATCAACTTTATAAACCTGCTCTGGCTCAATATAGAGTTTGAAACTGTATTCTAATAATTAGTAATTATTAAATTATCTAAAGGCCTATTACATTGAAAATTTAAAACGCTATTTACAAGTGGTAAAATTTACAATTTTACTGAAACAAAGAAACTTTAAAATAAAATTTTTGCCACATCAATTCAAAGCTTTATGAGGAAAATTATGGCAGAAACTGAATTTTAACTTTTAAAGCACTATGAAAATAATTAACTCAGCAGATGATCTTTCAGAGGGACTCGAGTCCCTGTAGATACTTTCTGATGGCCTGGAACTATTATGAAGCAAATTCTTTTCCAGTTCTGAATGTAACTAATTATTTTACTCTTTCCTAACTATTATCACTCACTTCGGCTTGCAAAAAAACAAACACTCCAATTTTGAAGCAATTTTCAAAAATATTCCCGACTAAAAAGTATCATTTTAGTAAAAATGTATAATACAGTGTCTTTGAAAAACCTGTATTATAAGACAACCAAAATCACCTGGAATTTTTATGAAACCATTTGATAATTCCCATATAACTGAAAGAAAACCAAAGTAAGATCAAAATTCAGAAAGAGATATGGGTCCAGTTACAGTTCTGCCACTATTTGTATGACCTTGACCAAGTCACACAGCCTCTCTGAAAGCCAGTAACCACGGTGGACCTTGCATACATGTGTATAGGAGCGTGCACATGTTATTACAAGTGTACATTAAAACTAAAGTCTACTCCAAGCCTAAAATTCTGTTTCTAGTAAAAAGGTAACAATAAGGGGCGCCTGGGTGGCTCAGTCAGTTAAGCGTCCAACTTCGGCTCAGGTCATGGTCTCACAGTTTGGGAGTTCACAAGTCCCATATCGGGCTCTGTGCTGACAGCTCAGAACCTGGAGCCTGCTTCCGATTCTGTGTCTCCCTCTCTCTCTGCCCTTCCCCTGCTCGTACTCTCTCTCTCTCAAAAATAAACAAACATTTAAAAAAAAAAGAAAGGTAACAACAAGAAAAATTTGGAGACTGTGGGTTACCTCTGTAAAGCACTGGTATGTATCTGTGTTTTAGTTTTAATGTAGTTTAAAAAATCCAAAATATTTCAAACTCTGTGATTACAGGTAAGATATGAGATGGGATTTTAATGTCTGTAGCAACATATAATATCAATATAAATGTTTTCGGTGTACACTGAAAACAGGAAATATATTATGGAGAAGTTTCACTTCCTATGACTACCAATGCACCCACCTATCACCCTGAAACACCCTCATTATTCTTTCTCTATAATTTTTTTTAATAATTATTTATTTTTGAGACAGAGAGAGACAGAGCATGAGTGGGGGAGGGGCAGAGAGAGAGGGAAACACAGAATCTGAAACAGGCTCCAGGCTCTGAGCTGTCAGCACAGAGCCCGACACAGGGTTCAAACTCACAGACCGCGAGATCATGACCTGAGCTGAAGTCGGACGCTCAACCGACTGAGCCACCCAGGCGCCCCTATTCTTTCTCTATAACATAGTCACTAGTCTCTCCCATCTCTGATAAAAAGTATAGTAGTCTTTTGTCATCCTTAAAAGTCGGTCTTTCACTTGGCTGATTCACAGAATCAAGAAAAAGTTTATGTCACCTAACTTTCTGGGACTGGGCAGGGACCGGCTGTAAATGCCAAAACTCTTCTCACTAAGAGGTACTTCGGAGAGATAGCAGGCCTCATATTAGAATGCTTATACTTTTCAGTTTAAAAGTAAGATTCAAGCAACTTACCATTGTTCCAAAAGGAATGGCTCTTGAAGCATGGTAATAAATGGCTATAAAGTTGATGAAGAAGGCAGTGCCACACACCATGGCTGGGATAAGAAACGCCCCAATAAACATCTGCTTTATCCATCTCCTTCCTGAAAGAGAAAGGAAATAACGAAAATCAGAGGTGAGGGGCATATACTAATGTTCATAAAGTACCAAATTATTGTTTATTTAGTACCAAAATTTTAAAATTCTCATGAAAAGATCTTAAAATCTGACACTCTAATAATTGTTTCAGGACAACTATTCGAGTATGTCTAACGGAAACAGCTTTTGAAGTGGGTGTACGAGAAAAGAACAATGGACTATAGAAAACTATCCCAATTTTCTGTCATGATTCGGCCACTGAACTGCTGTGGATTTGGGTAAGCTACTCGAGCTTTCCGGGCTACAAGCTGGCCTACACAGGTGTTTTCAAACTATTACTTGGAGCACGGGAGCTTCTTGGAGGTGCCTGTGAAGTCGCTGGTGGAAGAAGAGCCCCAAGCCCTGCTTTAACCAGATCAAGTCCATTTTCAACAGTTTTACACACTGGAGTGCCATGTAAGCTTTCCTTTGAGAAAAGAGGGTTACCCTGCTTAAAAAAAAAAAAAAAAATTTAAAAACCCTCAGTTTAAGTTATCCCAAATTAAGTTACCCCTAGGTTAAGATGAATTTACCCCAAGTTTACTTTTAGCTGTAATCATGATTAGACACATATATTCAAATTTGTTTCAAAAGGGAAAAACAAGTGTGTTTCATGAGCTCTCTCTCTCTCTCAGCAATTAGAACTACAGACTTTAAGTTTCACTATTTCTTTGTACTTCTTTGTAGTGCCAAATTCTATACAGTGAGCAACTGTTATTTAAATACTCAAGGAAAGGAATGTTTAAACTATGTAATCAAAAATTTTAAATCATGTTCATATTGGTCAGGAGAACAAGTACAGCAGAGTATACAAGCATACAGCAGAGTATAGAAGGAGTACAGCAGAGTATACAGGCAAGTGTGCTGCCAAGAAAGCACCTGCACCTGCTTGGAACAAAACATAAAGACTTCACATTATAATTCAACCCCACAACCAAAAGCAGCCGGAAATCAAACAGAAAGTTTTTAAGTGGGGCGCCTGAATGACTCAGTCACTTAAACACTGGACTGCAGCTCAGGTCATGATCTTGCGGTTCGTGAGTTCAAGCCCCACATCGGGCTCCGCACTGATGGTGCAGAATCTGCTTGGGATTGTCTCTCTCCCCCTCTCTCTGCCTCTCCCCCATTCATGCTCTCACTCTCAAAATAAATAAAAACTTGGAAAAAAAAAAAAAAAAGAGGAAAGTGCTAGAAGTAAAATAAGCAATACCCTAACTTTCTGTTTTTGTCTGTGTAAAGCTCTTAAACATCCATCTCATAGAATCACTGCCCCAAATCTTGACATTCTTCCAGAAAAACTCTTTGATTCTATACACTCTATATTATTTCTTTCTCAGGTAAGTTTCAAAAGCCCCTCCTCTCCACACTAAGACTCAGCATTCAGCATTTCAACAACACAAAAAGAGAGACCATTAATTAAAGTATTATTTTTCCTATTTAATTCTCTTTCTTAACACTATCTTTTCTTATACTTTCCATTACCTGCTCAGATTCAGATGTGTATTAATAAATTCCATATTTAACTCTCTTACTCCCTTTCCCTCCAACAGTCACAAAGAATCCCACACACATTCCACTGGGTACAATCAGTAGCCCGGGCATCCACCCTGTTCTTCCCGCTGGGTCCCGCACCCTTGGAGAGTCTGGTCAAGTTCCAGGCTACCCCTATTTTCAAACTGGGTCTGGAGGATCAGCCAGTACACTGAGGACAGTATGCAGACCTTCGCTGTAGTGCAATGAAGTAAGTCTGAAAACTTCTTAACTCTCTGGGTTGACTTCTTTTACATTAACCTGACTTTTAGGGATCGCCTGGACAAAATTATCAGTACACAATCAGACCTCCTCAAGGCACTGTCAATCAGAAGATAACCTTTAGATTATACTTGGTAAGGTCTGATACTCCTAGGCTTGAGTCTGAACTCTGCTTTCAAGAGTTAAGTGTAATAAAGTAAAGGTTAGCTGGGTATTCTTAACTAGCAATCAAACTAAAAGCAAATTTCTGTCCAAGAATGAACAAAGTTCCTGTGTTAAATAATGTTTCTTCTGTGGAGACTTTTCTGAGGTCATAAAATGTAAATTTCTTAGCCTAACTAGTTTTCAGGTCAAATTCAAAGCAGAAGTTGACCTAGGCATCCTTATTTCCTTAGGATGGTAGTCTCGTTACGATAAGACTCGTTTCCAGTATCTAAAGGTATACAAGACATCGAGCAGCTAACTAAAATAATTAGGAATCCATAATGACACTCCCTCAAGCAATCCAAAGAATTATTTATACTGAAGGTACAAGTCACATTAAATCTAGTAGGACCAACAAAAAAAAGCAATGGTAAACCAGGACATACCAGGATATACTGGAGGGATTTTAAATGATCCTATGCATGCTCAGAATGCCAATAACCTACGAGGTAGGATCCCTTAATGCTGACATTGTTTAGGATGCACGGGGAAAATCTCATGAGAAAGTCTCGATCTTTAAGAATATAATTTTAAGGTCTTTCAACAACCCTTCAGTCATAAACTGAAATATGCAAGTCCACTTTCAGTACTTTTCTGGCCCCAATTACAAGGAAAACAAAAAAATGTGGAAACCCTTGAATGCCATCACAGAAAGAAACACCACGGAGCAGTACCTCTGTATCATCTCTGTGTCTCCCATCATTTCCAGGTCACAATAGTAAAGTAGCGAGGGAGTATTTAAGATGAAATGCTAATCTTCAGCAAAAGATTTTGACAAAGGATAACAAAAATCTTTGTGTAGGGTCCTCTGATAAATATTTCAGAGTCAATAGAGATGAACAGCTCTCCCCTATTCTCCTTCCAGTCCAGATATTTTATCCAAAAGCCATAAAACATGTCTTTATATTCAGCTATTAACACTATATCCTCTATGTGGAGGCCTCCCATGGAGCACACTTAGGGAGTAAGAACCTCAAAGCAAAATGGTATCAATAACTTAAATATACTCTTCTCCTACCTGTTCCTCAGGGCTAACTTCACAGTGAACAATGGACATAACCTATTAACTATTCATAATTTTCAGAAATAAGATGTAAGGATTCCACAAAAGCAAAGCAGACCCCACAACAGGTTTGGTAAACATTATGTGAAATGCGATAACGAAGTATTTTACAATGGTTATACCATCCATTTTAAATTCCAAATACCTCATAGTAAAATACGAGCATCTATAATTAAAAATACGAAGTGATAACATTTAAGTTACCTCCTTGCCTGGCATATAAACTTCCTCCAAAATAACCATTCACTGGCGATGTAGCAGCGTAGACAAATATGGCTGTACTGAGCATTGACCCCCTCCTGACAAGGTGAAATAACATACATGACAGGTTAAAACCAACAATTTAAAGAAAATATCACAGAGTCTATCACATTAATGTCAGTTTAATTTCAAAGATAAATTTAACAGGAACACAAAAATATCATCCTGGATCGTAAAGGATCTCAAAAGGTTGCTCAGTGAATGAATTTCTAGTTAAAATTGCACAGGCTGATTAACTAATTTTTTAAATCTGCAGTTAAATTTCATAATATATTCTAAACAAATATTTCACATTTATCTGGCAAAAATGTTAGAAGCTGGCACTAAAATTGTTTTGCAACCCTGTGAACCAATCACATCATATGGATAAGGATATTCATCTGTTAAGAAAAGTAATTAGAATATTCCTTTTTATAAATTGATTTAACTGCTTAAGATTTTTGCCCACTGACAGAAATAAAATGGAAGTAATGTAATCTATATTAGTGCTATTACTTTAAATCTATATTAGTGAGACTTTTCCTATTTAGTTTTCCTTATACTATCAAAAATTATTTTTTAAAACTCCATAGGTCCACATTCAACATTAACTCAGATCAACAATTTCTAACCTCTTCTTCCACTAATGATATCTAGAGATTCAGACCAACCGCCTGTTGAACAAAACTGAACAAAATACTTTAAATGCCTAATTGCAAAGGGAGTATTGAAATAAATGACAGTATCATCTGTCATAATATAGAAATATACATAAGGCATCTGGGTGGCTCAGGAAGTTTAAGTGTCCTACTCTTGACTTCGGCTCAGGTCATGATCTCACGGGTTCATGAGCTTGAGCCCCGCACTGGGCTGCGCTTACAGCACAGAGCTTGCTCGGGAGTCTCTCTTGCTTCTCCCCCACTCACACGTGTGCATGTGCGTACGTCACTTCCTCTCTCTCTCAATAAATAAACTTTAAAAAAATGTACTTAAATTACTAACAATAAAGACTATTTTTGAAACTTAGCATAACCAGGAAGGTAAAATAAAATCTGTAGATAAATCATATAACCTTGTCAATTTGAGCTAAAGAATATTCTTTTAAAGAGAATTTACAAGAATACCACACTAATGTGTGTACTGATAATACACAATCTTCATAAATTAACCACCTTCTCAGTAGTGATTATTATATTTAACTGTCCATCTATATAGAACAGAAAGAGATCATATAGTCTAGAAATATGAAGTGCTCCTCTGCCCAAACACCTGTGTTGAATTTCCTAAAATGGATGCGTTAATAGTTAAAACATTACGGTATTCAATTCCCATCACTATATAGCTAGATACAAGTGTGGTAGTAATATAAGAATATTTTACTCCCATGTTTAAAAGTTCACGGCTCTCCAGGCACTTGGCTGGCTCACGACTCTGGATCTCAAGGTCATGAGTTCAAGCCCCACGTTGGTTGAAGAGCTTACTTAAGAAAAAAGTGAAGGATCATGGGTCTCAAAGTTTTTAAAATAGAAATTTGTTTTTTTAACAACTCAATTAAACACTCTAAATACTAACTTTATCCTTTCATATTATCATTTAAAAATCTGGCTCACTTCTCTGTAACTGGGTGTGTGAAGGTCGACGAAGGCCTAAGGCCTAACGATGCTGAAAACTGACGTCTGCTTTAGTCTAAGAGCAGTCTATTACCAGTCAGAAGTTCTTAATGCAGAGATGGTTCAAAGGGACTGCTCGTGTGACTGAGAGTCCAAAATGTCTACCAGGGACTTAAGCTTGCAGTCCCAGAGACGCTATACTAAATGAAGTGTAAGTATCAGTCATGGTTTTAAAAATCAGACAGACTCTTCATCTCTTCCTTCATAAATATTCTATGGGTATTTTCCACCCAAAACACACCATTTTCACCTACACTGTAAACATGCTGAGGCAGGAACTGTCCTCTTTGTTCTTCTCTCCAAGATGGAGGGAAACACCTAAGGAGCTGCTCTTACACTTGCCAGCTCCCCACTCTCCACCCAAAGTCACAGAGCCGCAGTATTTTTCCAGACTTTCCCACAGTTTCTCAAAACTAAGCCTTCTCAGGAGTTAATATCACACTCAGAGGCATCCACAGTGATACTGACCCTCTAGCTACCCAAACGGTTTTTCTTCTCTGATTGCTGTGGTCATCACTAGCACAAAATAATTTTCACATGTCACATTATCTACCATTCATCTTTTAGAATCATTCCTACTCTGAAGTGATTCTTACAAATTTCATATGCTAGGCTTTTCATTTTCTCACCACCTTGTGCTTTTATAATCTCTATTTTTATTTCCATAGCATAGCAAATGAAGAGACGAGTTGTGGCTAAGTGTGCCTAGGTTCAAATCCCAGCTTACTAATACCCCTACTAACAATCATATGATCTCAGTCATATTACTTAACCTCTGTGAACTTTACTTTTCTCATCTGTAGAATGGAGAGAATAGCCCCTTCAAAGGATGGCTGTGAAAATTAAAAGAGCTAATGTGTATGAAGCACCTAATGGAACACCAATAATGTTAGTCACTTTGATATCAAAATAATACTTTAATACGAATCATATAATTAAGTACGTTCACTTCAAATAAGCACAATACAGAAAAAACATTAATAATGACAGACTAAAATAACAATGCTTGACTTGCCTACTAATAACATTTATTAGAAAGTTTCTTATTTCTAAAGTTGAAGGTCTGTAAGCAAAAGAGCTTTTGCGTTAAAAAATGAATTGCCAAAATGGTAACACTGACATCTGAGAGGAACAATGCAAAAACCTATATTCTAGGAGAGGTGACCCACTCAAGGCTATGACTGTGCAGTGTTAACCCAGTCGGTAGGGATGAATGTAATCCAGTATTTAATGTAAAGCATGCCTTCTCGCCAGACTTAAAATGCTTTTCCTGTATTTGGGATTTAGTTCATCTGAAACATACTGTATCCTAAAATATGAACTGCCAGTCAGAACACTTAAATTTGGGTTTTGGACAATTATTTTAAAGCTTATATGGTAAACACATTGCAAAGGTTACATATTAAAGAAATATAACAGAAACTACAGAGAAACAGCCTTGTTGATTAATACATTCTCTTGAGTTTAACAAGCATTGAGTACCTTCTGCATACTTAACGCAGGTACTTTGAGAATTCAAAGATTAATGAATTAAGATCCAGTCCTTGCTCTCAAGGACCTTACCGTCTAGAGGAAGAAACTGTAATTCAGTATCATTAAATATTTAACATGAAACGAAAGAGCCATTCTTTCAGCAACAATGAAGTGCTTGCCCACCAAGTGCCAGGCATATATAAGAAAGAATGCATTATGAACTGAAATAGAGGTATGAGATATAACTGGAAAGAAGTGTCATTATGATGAGAGAACTTCGTGGAGCAACGTCTGACGTGCCTGAATTTATAATCCCTACTACCCAGGCTTGAAGTGTGTCTGCTGCATGGAGTGCGTGGCTCTCTGAGCATGGGTTATGGAACCACCCAGCAGGGATGTGAGATCTTTCTGAATGTACAACTGCTTCCAATAATCCAAAGACCTCAAATCAAGAATTTCTTTTATTTTTTTCAATGTTGATTTATTTTTGAGAGACAGAGCGTGAGCAGGGGAGGGGCACACAGACTCCAAAGCATCAAGAATTTCTTGCAACCAATTTTGTCCTCAAAGAAAAAAATGTACCGAAAACCATGTAAAGGTAAGATATCCAATTATTTTTCTAACCTCGCGTGCCTTTTCCACTACTCTTTTTACTATTTATTATTATGTGTTAAATATTAAAATTAATACATTTAATAAACTAACTATTTATTAAACATTATTTATTATTTTTCTTCTGTAGACAGTCTCCCAGTTTGGAAGGTAAATATGAAGAACTCATCCAGAAGCTGTACGATTCTTGCGCTTTTTACAAAGCTCTAATTGGATCTTCAGCTTTCAAAAACAATGCCTATTCATGTTGTCAAACACCACTGGCTTTTAAGTAACTCTGCTCATACCTCTAAATGGAACATAACCTTTACAACCAACGAAAATGTTCAGTACGGCTAGTAGGTTCTAGCGGAACAAAAAAACATAC
The DNA here is from genome assembly GCA_030068075.1 of Paguma larvata. NCBI lineage: Eukaryota > Metazoa > Chordata > Mammalia > Carnivora > Viverridae > Paguma > Paguma larvata. Next base: position 45,668,502 of record CM057837.1, on the reverse strand, counting down.
TTATAGCTGAATATTATTGTTCATTATTGAATTTATCTGCAATAAAAACATTTATACTACATTAAATTCAAGATATTGAAATAAGCAAATATTTAATTATGATTGACTTAAAATGTTCCAATGATTCACACTATTCGAGAAGAAAATAATAAAATTAAACACATGTACTTACTCTGTATATAAATCTTCTATCATTGCAACAATAATAACAATAAGAGACACAGCAAATATCTGACATCCAGAACCAATGAGAGAGGAAAATATCAGTGGGTGACTTGATGGTCTAAATACATCTCCATGCACCTGCTTCCATCCATACTCATCTCCTAGATCTCTATCCTATATACATACATATGCAGAGAGAAAAAAAATCGTTTGGAATAAAATTAAAATATATATAAAGCAGGTAAAAAATTACAATTCCAGTTTTAACTTCCCTCCTTCCAAACTTACAGCTATTTAAAGAGGTTCAAAATACCAAGAAAAGACCTTTCGAATTTAAAATAATCACTGCCAGCGAGCCTGGTGGCTCAGTCAGTTAAGCATCTGGACCCTTGATTTTGGCTCAGGTCACGATCTCATGGTTCATGAGATCGAGCACAGAGCCTGCTTGGGATTCTCTCTCTCCCTCTCTCTCTCTACCCCTCCTCTACCTGCACTCTCCCTCTCTCTCAAAATAAATAAATAAACTTTAAAAAATAAAATAATCACTGCCTTAATCACTTATAATGTTAAAATATTATGGCATTTACTGAGGCTCAGGAAGGTGGCTCCCAATTGTGTTCAGAGAATATCAAAGAATGGAAAAAGCAAAGGTCTAGAAGCAAACACAAATGGTCAAAATGGGAGAAGAGCATACCAGCTCTCTGAACATTCCTATTCTTGTCATTTATATCACGCCTGTGGCTCATACATAATGAGAGGCCAGGTGGAGAACAAAAGAGAAAAAGAAGATCGAAACCAGTACTTAGGTGCGCTAACAATGCAAAAAATGTCCTCTATAACCTGGACTCTAAGAAAATATATGAGGAAATATCAGTTACATATAATTTGTTAAATATTATTTAACTGCCTACAGCACTTTTGAAAAAGGATTCAATTTTTCCTTTTCAACCTAAGTAAGCAAGCATCTAAAACATTATTTCTTAAATATCAGTCCCTTAAGACTTTTTTAAGGTTTTTTGGCTGGGGGTGATCCTGGTCAGTTATGTTTAAAAAGCACCAAATACACAATACACATTAACATAGTAATTCAGTTTTAACCTGTTTAACTCTTTTCCAAACTTAATTATTGATGGAGCATACCTACATAGAATGGCCATTAATATTTTACAGAACATACTTTTGCTCATTTACAACATTGTCTATAATATAGTAAAAGAATTTAGAAAATGAGCCTCCCCTCTGCACCTACTGAATGTAAATTAATCCTTCTGCCCACTCCCTGAATGTTATGCGGTATTTAACAATACTAGAAAGATGTCAATATAGGCCTACAACTTCATAGCTACAACTTTGAAATCAAAAGCTCTGAAAACTGGAAGACCATTTCAGAGTTGGACACATTCTACTTGGTGGCAAAACCTGGGAGTGAAGAGGTTATTTGTACTGAACATTTATCTCACTTAAGATGAACATTCATATCTTTTGCTGAAAAAAAATGCATATAAATATGGGGCATGTAATCAGAATGTGTAAAAATAACGTATTTGATTAGAGACCCCTCAGGAACTTTACACCTTTCTAAAACCTGAAAATTCTGAATTCTGACACTCATGTGACTTACATTCCAACATTCAAAACAACACTGAGTTAAATCATTTTTATAAATAAATGTAAAATGCTTGCTCACCATATCATCCATTTCTTCTTCTTTACTGTACCTGGCATAATCTTTTCTTAGAGTTCTCATTAAAATCATTGAAACTAAGCCCACCAAGAAGATAACCATCATGAAAGAGTTGAAAATTGAGAACCAATGAATCTAAAATAACAGAAAATAAAATATTACTGACATGAATTATTAGTCACAAAATTCATAGGTTGCATGATGACAACAGCAGGTTAATGCAAAACATAGTCTTTTAAAACTTTTACATAAAAATCCAAACTTGAGACACACTGGAGATGAGTATTCACCATACAAAGAGACTGGCTTTCTTTACAGTAAGGTTCGGATGCATTAAAAACATGATATCGTATATAGATTTTCACAATCGATTTTACTTACAAATAAAGTACAATTTGACCACACAGCATATGCTAGTTAGCATTACACAGAAAGAACACAGGTCTTGGAGTCAAACAGGCCTGGATTTTAACCCAGACTGTGCCCATTTTCTAGCTACGTGACTCCAGTTTTCTACATCAAAAAGGAAGCCAATCCTGACTTGTATGGCTTAACATCATGTATAAGAAGTATGATACCATGTCTGGCACAGAGCAAATATTCAAAAATGTTAAGTTCCCTTCCCTCTAACTGAGCAACCACGTGAAAACCTCCCCCAGACGCTAAGACGGAGCCATCCCAGCCGGCTGCCCTGCACTTAGTCCTCCTTCCTGAATGTGTGCTTCACCTGCGCCCAGCCCACCTCCTCCGCCCCCGTCACCACCTTCTCCACTCCCTTGGAACTCAGCCACACACGGCAGAGAGAACAACAAGGTACCCCTTGTGTCCCAATGCTCCCAAGACTCTTGACTTCTATTTCACCCCCACATCTGTCACAGACTCTGTCCACATTCCGGTTCATAATCACAAGGCACCACTGTATCTCTGAGCGCATCTCAGAACTGGATGCATCTGACTTCAAATTCCTTTGTATTTTAATTCCCAAAAGTTCCTTAAGGATGGTTTCAAAATTTCACCTCTCTCACCAAGACCTCCATTTCCTTTATTTTTCTGCATTTATCCTCCTAGTCCTTCATTCCTTCTGTCAATCTCCTAGACACTGTTCCCCTCTTAAATCAATCTTCCACTAGGTTCTACACCTCTTTTATTCCTTGAGGTGTTTTTGAGGTGCTCTGTGCTCTCATCTTGCACCCCCAAATTTGCACCTTTCTCCAGCATCAGCAATCTCCAAAAGTCCCTATGTGTAACGTTATCTACTCCCTGGAGTGGTTAGAAGGCTCAAACGAGGAAATAAACGTAAAGCATATAGCTCAGTGCCTAGCTCACAGGCGCTCAACGAACTGAAACAAACACTAAAAAAAGTGACACGCTGTTATTTCTACTAATATCTTTTAAAGTGCTTGCCTCATCTTCTGTCCCCTCATTCTTCCTATCTTCTTACCTCCCTCCTTTCAATGCTAATTCCAATGAGACGACACATTCTACTTCTCCCCGCCCCCCGCCTCCCCCAGAGGATACAATCTCACCGTGTCCCACAAAATTTCTCTTAAAGGCCTGCAATGAACTTTTAAACCGATTCCGCAATAAGCTGTCTGCTCTCCCTGCCACATGTGACCACTGCTGCCACGGCAGCACCCTCCCTGGCTGCCCGCCCCTTCTCCTCTTTCATCTTCGGTGCCTGCTCCTCCCACCCTGTGAACTCTTCCCGAAGCTCCCATCCTGGTACTCTGCTGTGACTCCTTCAGACTCTCCGGACCTGTAACTATGTTCCAATGATGATGGTAACAGCCTTGCCCCCAAACCCCCAAGTTCTAGCCTTCTTCCTCATTCACGTTTTGCACTTGTACTAAATATGATCATTTTTACTTGAATGTCTTTCTGGAGTTTCGTACTTAGACTGCCCTAAAGTCAACTCATAATCTTCTGCCTCACACATACCTTCCTTCTGATTTCTAACTGCGGCTAATGGTACAAACATTTGGCTTTGAAAATTTAGAGTGATCTCCGGCTCTTCCTTCTAATCCTGCCTAAGTAATAATTACTAAGCTTTCGTTTTCCTTTGATATGTCTCTTGTATCTATCCCTTCCTCTCCATTCCCGTCCCACCACCTCGCACCCGGAGGTGGCCCTAATGATTGCCTAGTTATAGCCTTCTTTATTTTCGGTCTCTGCCCTTCCTTCCAGTCTATTCAAAAAAAGTTACCCAGCCAATCTTTCCGAAGCATCTTGTTCATATATCACTTCCCTTTTTAAAAACTGATGGTGACATTCCCTATTTTCTCATATATCAAATCTGAACTATTTTCCCTAATATTCTGTACCCCTTGTAATATGGCTCCCTCACTTTATCTAGCCTTTCACTCCATTGCGTCCTATATTGCAGTCAGCCCTATCTTTCTTCAGTGACCCACACGTACAGCACACCCATGTCCACCTGTATCCGCCTTCTCCCACAGGATCTACTTCTATCCACTTCTGTAAATTCTACCTGCTGTTTAAAGCCCAACTCAAAAACCCTCCCTTCTATAAAACTTCTCATCTGCATATCCCGTTATTCATAGATGTACTCCTGCTCGAAACTATAGGTACATACATACAGTATTTAACATGAAGGATGTACTGTCTTGTACAATTAGGACAGATTTCAATTTGGGCCTGTATGCTGAGTATGCGCACTAGGGTGAAGGGCAGCCTTGGCTCTGTTACCCACCCTGACACTCACGCAAGTGACAAACTCGGGCGCTCTCCCTGAGGCATAGGAGACAGTCAGTTGCCTCTACTTCTTCATAAAATCATTTTTTCCCTCATTTAATAATTTGTTTATTGAAGACCTACTAAAATTATAAAGGGAACAATGAATGTATTGTTTTGAAATATTTGCAAAAAAGGGTTATATAAGTTTTAGGTTTACCATAAAAGTATCATTCAAGATTTTTACAAACAGTCTGCAATTATAGAGTTTTCCAAAGATTTAATTTGTTCCATTCTGAGAAATTAACAACCCATGAAAGGGAGAAAAAAAATGATATAGATGTTTCATATCTTCTTTCAGTCAATTTATCAAATTTTTGAAGAAAAGTAGTTTTATATAGTTACTATTTAGTAGTAAGAAAAATACACCTAAAATGCAAAACTTTCAACAAAGCTCCCTGGTATTTTCTGATCTAAGATACAAACTTTAAACCAATACCTATTAAAATGTACTATTATCCTGACATTTTATAATATTCTCCTATTCCAAGAACTATGAAATACTATTATGATTTTGAAATTATTATAGCAAGATAAATATTTCTTAAAAATAATAAAGAAACTAGGGGCACCTGGGTGGCTCAGTCGATTAAGTATCTGACTTTTGATATCGGCTCAAGTCATGATCTCATGGTTCTGTGGGTTTGGGCCCTGCATCAGGCTCTGGTGCTGACAGCGTGGAGCCTGCTTGGGATTCTCTCCCTCTCTCTTTCTCTTTCTCTTTCTCTCTCTCTCCCTCCCCAACTTGTGCTCTCTCTCTCTCAAAATAAACATTAAAAAAATTTTTTTAAATTAATAAAGAAATCAGATGTCACAAAGGGTTTACTAATCCTATGAACTGCTGACTCCAGCACCCCCTAGTGTTGCTAACCATAAAGCAGTACCCCAGGTTTGCCATAAATTTTACAACACTGGAGAGAAAGAACTAACTACACCCCAGTGCACCTGCTCTGTGTCAAACACTGAATGAGGTGCTTTATCTGCATTACCGAATGAAATATCACAACTCTGCACACCACGATGACCCCTGCTTCATTATTAAGGAGACAGAAGCTGAGGAACGGAGTAATGTGACCACGGTCATAGTGGGTGGCAGAGATGGGAGTGTGTATCCAGCTCCAGCTCCTAAGCCTGTGCTGGTAGTCGCTGTATCGGAAACAATCCCTGCTCTGACACAGCAGACCCTCCCCCTCCCGCCTACTGACGGAACTCACTGCAGTAATTCTCCTCCCTCTTCACTGCGCTGTTAGTTCTGCACTCCAAAGAAAATCTCCTGTCCCTATCCTTCCTACCTCTACAATTTCTTTGCTCCCTTTTGCCACCAAACTTATAGTGTCCAAAACCTCTCCTCCATGCTCTTTTATACCAGGTCCGTTCAGATTTTGCCCCACCCCTACGCCAAAGCCGTTCTTAGTCACAAAGTTCACTGATGACTCCAAATGAATTCGACAGTCACTTTCACCTTCCCTGACCCAGCAGCGACAATCCAGAACCAATCTCTCTATCCTCCACGATACACTTTCTTCACGTGGCTCCAGAACGCTACACGAGCTTTGCTTCCTCCCTCTTCTACTGGAATCTCCTCAGAGCCCTGACGGGGTTTCTCCTCCTCTCGCCCTAAGCTCTTCTTACTGCCCCCAGGACTCAGTCCCTGGCCGTCTTCTACTTCTGCATATGCTTCCCTGGTAACTGCATCCAATCTCATGCCTTCTTCAAGGCTGTACCTAAATCTCCACCTCGGAGGCTTACCCTGACTGAGCACCATATTCAAACCACAACCAGCCTCACCTGTGGCATTCTTGCTCACTGCTCTTTTTTGACGGACATATCTTTGAACACACTATAGCCTGAACTTACCACGTTTATTACATGTCTCCCCCTACTAGAAGGGTCAACTCCAAGAGGGTGCAGATCTTTTGACTTTCATTCTCTAATGTATTCCTCTTACTTAGGACTGCGCTTGACACACAACAGGTGCTCAACTGATAACTGCTGAAAGGAGAAACAGGCTACACTGCTCTGTTAGTGAAAATGCCAAATGGCAGCCTTTCCGCCAAGTTACCAATACCCAATGGCACGAGAAACAAGGGAGACTCAGGTGTTCCAGGAGGGAATGTCAGTTGAGAGCCCTCATATTTTCAGATATTATCTAAACGTTGAAGTTATTTGTACGTTCAGAGCTGCATAAACACTCTATCTGAAAAGAACACACCAGGGGTGGGGAAGTGGGGGATGGGGAGGAAATCTGAGGTCCAGCAGTGGCATGCTACCATCCTTCAGCAAGGACTAAATCTTAAACAGCTTAATTTTTCCTCCTAGGACCCGGAGGAAGATTAGAAGTAATGACAGTTTCTGGTGAAGTCTGGCAATGATACAAATTTCAAACCACAGAAACTTCGGAGCCATCTCAAACGTAGACTACTGAGAAACTTCAGAATTCCAGTCTAGAAGATCAGGTCAAAAGGTGTAAGAGGCAAGTCAGGAAGAAAGTCAGAAGAATGGCTACATCTCCTTATATCACGTTGTCCTTTCATCTCCATCCTTGAAGGAGGGAACCACTAAGACAAAATCTATTTTTTCCTATAAAAAAAACAAAGCTACCACCAGTACAAAACCAGCAACAATGCCACTGGACTAGACTTATGATCTGGGCTCCATCTTGCATGTGCTGGTGGCAGGTGGGGTGCATTTCTTCCCAGTCCTGATGTTTCTATTTGTGTGGAAAGATTTCCACCCGCAAAAGCTTCTCCACTCTCATCTGTTCCTTCCCTTCCTGAAGGAGGCACACATTTGGCTGTGTCTCCACACTTTAAGCTTCCTAAGGGCAGGTACCCATATACAGAAAACTTGCAATAGTCCAGCACTAAGTCCGAGAAGTCAGTATAATTCTGAGTTTCAATATTAAGAAGTCCACCTGTCCACAGATATAAGTCACATTTTCCAATATTAGCCTCGTTAATAATAAAAGTGAAATTCTGGCTTTTGGTATATTGTATCCTTCCTTTGTTACTCAAAATCAGTTTAAAACACAGGCATGATGAAAAAGGCTTTTTCACCGTTCCCCTTAAACTCTCCGTCACCCTAGAACTCTAAGCTCAACTGTGAAATCACCACTAGCCCGATGTTTGAACTCCATGGCCTTAGCACAGTGCCCCCTTGCATACAGCAAATGCTCACTAATGTTTGTTAAACTGGCTGAAGCACATAATGAATGTCTCGAAATATACAATTTACCTACCCTGTGCTGAAAAAAGGATGGATCAAGATATTTGTCAAATCGATCTTCAAATTTTACATCTGACTTTTTCCATTTTACCTGAAAAAAATTTTTTCACTTGAAAATAAAGTCCAGTAAACAAATTAACAAACTGATAACAAAATTCTGAGCACAATTAGGAAAAATTTACATACTTGGAATAAGAAACTAGAGAAATGGTGGAAATTACTGCCAATTTGATACTAAAACACGTATAAGAAACCAACTTTCCTCTCTGTGTATTAACAAAACTTCCAACTTTACTTAGAGGGATCATTTCAGTTCAAGGACGTTAACTATTTGCTACTTATATACTCTGACCTGATAAATATAATAAGAACAAATTAAGGGGCACCTGGGTGGCTCAGTCCGTTAAGCATCCGACTTCACCTCAGGTCATGATCTCGCAGTTTCTGAGTTTGAGCCCTGCATCAGGCTCTTTGCTGACAGCGTGGAACCTGAAGTCTGCTTCGGATTCTGTGTCGCCCTCTCTCTCTACCCCTACCCCGCTTGCACTCTGTATCTCTCTCTCTCTCTTAAAGATAAATAAATATTAAAAAAAAAAAAGAACTGAATTAATGAGGCCAACTAAAGTAAGAATCCACCCATCTCTGACGTTAGACTGCATTAGTTTTATTACAATTATCAAACTTCTTTATAAATTACGAACTTTATAAGTTCGTAAATATCATTTGCACGAAGTACATATGCATAAGTTTAAAAAAACTTAAAAACGGCTACTACCAATGGACTCATTCCAGCTATCAGGAGAAAAAGAAAAACTGGCAAAGAGAGAGGCTACCTACATCAGATTTTTCTTCTTTCCACTATTTTTAATCCTAATGGAACAGAATTAACTTGACAGTTGCAAAGGGCTCTGACAAGCTCTTACTCTGCAGGAGTATCTTATTCCAACTGATAAAGGAAAACATGGTAAACTATACCCATCCAGCAATTTCCAATACAGCATCATCTCTATCTGCAACAGTAAAAAGGAAAGAGAAACAACAAGGCATGCCACAATCTAAAACTGTAACCATGGGAACACACAGCTGGTTAGTTGTAACTGCTCGGTTAGAACGGTAAACTTTGCCGTAGCCAATGGGAAGTCCTGCACATGCGTACCTCTATCTAATGCAGACCTGAAGCAAATCTTCTCCCTGCTTTTAGGAGGCTTACTTACATGCATTAAGGAAACAGTGTTAATAATATTCTGTTGCACCCTATTTTCATTTACTAAGGTAGCAAAACACTTGCTGATGTACAATTATTTTAATACTTACTGAATATGACATCTGGATTTTAGTATTGGGAACCAGTTTCACCTTTCCTTCACTAGTTAGATTAACATCAACAATTCGATTTCCATTAAAACCTATTTCAAGTTTTTTGTAGGTCCAAAGATAGTAATCTTCTCCATTTTCATCTGCTTCACCAACAATACCTACAAAAGAAATAACACTTTATACAAGGTAATATCACTTAGTATTTAAAATATGTTAGAAGCTAAAAGCTCATTAAAAAAAGTTATTATAAACAAGCAATATAACCATTATCCCTCATGGTTAGAAAAAGGCAAAAGTACAGGACTTCTACTCTGTTAACCACCTGGCAAACATAAACCATGGTCAAGCCATGAACTATGAACTATGAACAGTTCAGCATAACCGATCACTAATTTGATCCTCAAAGTTCATGTTTTGTCATGAGTATCACCTTCACTGTATATATATATATACTTCCTAACACCTGAAAATTTCAGGTAAGTATTATGTTACCATCGGCCATAGTCATCCAGTTAGTAGTGGTCAAACTAAAGTTTGAGTTCTCCAGAAACCCAATCCAGTACTTTCTCTAATAACCTACACATTCGTAAGTAAGCTGCACATAGGTGTTTATGGGTACCAAATTTTAAATGTCTCTTCTTGGGGTGTCTGGGTGGTTCAGTTGGTTAATCCAACTTCGGCTCAGGTCATGATCTTGTGGTTCGTGAATTCAAGCCCCGCGTCGGGCTCTGTGCTGACAGCTCAGAGCCTGAAGCCTGCTTCAGATTCTGTGTCTCCCTGTCTCTGTTCCTCCCCCACTCGCATTCTCTCTCTCTCTCTCAAAAATAAAGATTAAAAAATTTTCTTAATAAAAATAAAAAAAATAAAATGTCTCTTCTTTATGCTTCAAGCACTGGACCTATCCCTGGGAAATCATCAAAACAAAGAGTGTTGAAGATAAATGTTAACGAGGCACGGTTTAAAATGACCATTTTGATCACAATTTCAGATACTGGAGGAAGACCCAAACAGTGTCAGGGCAACAGGTGGTAGCTAAGATCTCTCTCGTGTGCCCTCACACTGTCAGTTATTTATCTAACGCTCCCTACCAAAACCTGTAAACTGCCCAAGAGCCTTATGTTCTTAAAGTGACTCCTTCAGACTTTCCCTCTATGGTCAATGCATCTCACTAAAGTAGTAGGGGAAAAAAAGATCATTTCTTATTAAGGAGTATTTGCTTAATAACCAAAGTTGTCCTCTCAAATTGATACAAATTCAAGGAATATAATTTCATTGTATTTGGGGTTGCAGAGGGATAATGAAATCCTTCTAATAATTAATTTCATCAAGGTTTATTTACCTGTCTACATACTCTGAGAACTCTGGGAGTGGAGACACAATTACATCAAATAAGCTATTCTCTGAGAGGCTTTTTTTTTTAATTTTTAGAGAGAGAGAACATAAGTGGGAGACAGGGGTGGGGACAGAGAGAGAGAGAGAGAGAGAGAGAGAGAGAGAGAGAGAGAGAGAGAATGAATCTCAAGCAGGTTCCACACTCAGTGCAGAGCCCGACATGGGACTTGATCCCACAACCCCTAGGATCATGACCTGAGCCGAAATCAAGAGTCAGACACTCAACTGACTTGGATTGAACCACTCAGGCACCTCTCTGTAAGGGGTTTCAAAAAGACTGAAATATTTACCCCAAGGAAAAGCTAAATAAGAAATTTTTTTCTGACAAGAATTCTCGTAGTTCAGACATTCTAGGACACCCAAACGTATCTCTCTTCAACATGGCAGACCCTGCAATCCCAGCGCTAAAAAAGATTTATTTTAAGACAGGAAAGCACAGTTGCCATGTTGCTAAGGAAATCCACAGAAATGACCAAAAAAAAAAAAGAAAGAAAAGAAAAGAAACCCAGAAGCAATGGAAAAGAACGAGAGAGGAACCTGCTCTCTCACCGAAAGGAGAGGAAACCCTGACTAATGGGTTCTCCTGAACTGCAGGCTCACAGCTCTTGAGTGAATATTCAGCACATCTTCCTGCTACCCTCAGAGCTGATCACAGAAATCTCTGTGTTAATGTAATACTAATTATAGTCATTAATATGAAATGCTTACTATTTATACCTAATTAACGTGCAACAGAGTAGCAATGATGCATACAATTATATCTTGAGATTGACTTTCTTACAAATTTCATCTTAGCACCACATTAAACTCTGGTCTGCTATGTTCAGTATTTCAGTTTGCTGCTCATGAATATAGTAGTCTGCTAACAAATTAAAGAATTAAATGTTAATCATATATAAGAACAGGTGTCCAAAGGGGAAAAAAAATCCAAGAGAGTAATATTGCTGGCTGTCCTAGCTGGCTGTGATTTGCATTTAAAATAATCCCTTTTTTTTGAATAATTTATTGTCAATTTGGTTTCCATACAACACCCCGTGATAATCCCAACAAGTGCCCTCCTCTGTGCCCATCACCCACTCTCCCCTCTCCCACAGCCCCCTCTCCCCTCAGTTTGTTCTTAGTCTTTGAGAGTCTCTTCTGTTATGTCTTCCTTCCTCTCTGTGGTTTTTTTTTTTCCCCCTTCCCCTCTCCCCTGGTTCTCTGCTAGGTCTTCCCAAGCCTACCTATGCGTGGGAACATATGGCATCTGTCTTTCTCTGCCTGACTTATTTCACTCAGCATAATATCCTCTAGTTCCATCCATGTTGCCACACATGGCCAGATTTCATTCTTTCTCATTGCTGCGTAGTATTCCATTGTGTATATATATGTACCACATCTTCTTTATCCATTCATCAGTTGATGGACACTTAGTCTCTTTCCATGATTTGGCTATTGTTGAAAGTGCTGCTATGAACATCGGGGTACACGTGCCCCTATGCATCAGCAGTCCTGGATTTCTTGGGTAGATTCCTAACAGTGCTATTGCTGGGTCATAGGGTAAATCTATTTTCATTTTTTTGAGGAACCTCCACACAGTTCTCCATAGTGGTTGTACCAGTTTGCATTCCCACTAACAGTGCAAGAGGGTGCCTGTTTCTCCACATCCTCTCCAGCATCTATAGTTTCCTGATTTGTTCATTTTAGCCACTCTGACTGGTGTGAGGTGGTATCTCAGTGTGGTTTTGATTTGTATTTCCCTGGTGATGAGTGACATTGAGCATCGTTTCATATGTCGGTTTGCCATTTGGATGTCTTCTTTGAAGAAGTGTCTATTCATATATTCTGCCCATTTCTTCACTGGATTGTTCGTTTTTCGGGTGTGGAGTTTGGTAAGTTCTTTATAGATTTTAGATGCTAGTCCTTTATCCGATATGTCATTTGCGCTTATAATTCCATCATACTCTTAACGAGTTCACCATCTTCATGTAGCCAAACCAGCTATGGGACTCTCCCCACCTCGTCACTAGCATACACATCTGGCAGAGCTCTGTGCCTTGCATGCCGTCACCCATATGAGATACAAAGGAACACAGAGCAGCTGTGGTCCCCAAATGCTCTGCCAATTGCAGTAAGTACTCAACTACCTCTTTAGGATAGTCACTTCCCACCCTCTTTAGAATATTCACTTACTTTACACTGACTTGCTATAAACTTTATTTTCAACAGTACACAGATGTGAATTCCTCTACTTAATACTGATGTTCTCCTGCAAAGCTGCATATAAATATATCCTTCAAAAACAACTAAAGTAATTTAATCAAGTCCAGCACAAATAGAGTTTTGATTCTGCACAGGTTTGTATTAACTATCCATCAATACAGATAAATAAGAGCTAAGACACAAAAATTTTTCGGGGTGCCCGGCTGGCTCGGTCAGGAGAGACGTGACTCATGATCTCAGGGCTCTAAGTTTGAACTGGGTGTAGAGATTATTTAAAAATAAAAATCTTTTAAAAAAAAATGAAAAAAATTTTAAACATACGGTGTTTTGGAAAATAACATAGGAGTTAGCGAAACAAGTCATTCAGGAGACTGTCTTATCTAAAAACCATACTACCACAGTTCCACATGAGAAAGCCAAAATAAAATTTCAAAATCTTATTTAGTTCCTTTGATTATATATGATAGAATAAGTCGAAATAAGATAGAAGAAACATGTGGGAAGGGAGGATATTTCGGATTGTTCAAAATACTAAATACAAAATACAAAATTAAAGTTCCTTAAATCTGAAAAGTTATACTATATAAAGTTGTATTTTGAGGGAGTGTCATTGAAGGTTTGGCAATGTTAAAACCCCTTCAAGCAACAGGGGATCATAAAATTGATATTAAAATAATTCTGTGGAAAATAGTGAAAACACATTTACTGATTCAGTGTACAATCAATCACCTTAAGAGTCATTACATAAGTCATGCTTATTATGCAAATATTCCCAAACTTCAAATACAACACACAATACCTACCCCATATTGGTAAGTCATCTATGTACATCTGGTACCAGTAGTGATTTTTGATCGCATACACAAATGCATCTCTCTTTTCTTTATCTAAGTCAATTTCACAGTAAGTGGCTGGCATCACATCCTCTGCATAAAATAAAAATTGTAAATTAGCACGACGGTTTGCAAAACAGAGGAAAAATTACAAAAGAGAAAGTCAACCTTTTCTGAAGTTAAAATTTGTATTCATAATAGTTGAATCCAGGTGATAATTATGAGGGTTCATTCAGCAGATAATTCTTTCCTTTATAATGTATGTTTTAAGATTTTTCAAAACAAAGGGATTTAACCATCTTTATTTTCAAAGATTATCTTATTACATGAAGAAACTGTCCCTTATATAAAGAAAATTATACATGAACATTTACAAATAATTTTAAAATAAATAATTTTATTTTAAAAACAAAAAAGCTTATACTACACAGGAAAGTTTTCATTTAATGTACATAAAAACTCAAAAGTATGATCCCAAATAGAAAAACTTCTAGCTGTAAGATCTCTGAGATACTCACTTAAACAATCTTAGAAATGTAAGTCACTAGAGGCCATATGAGGAATCCTAGTGACTCTTCATAATTAGAAAGATTAAAATACAACCTCCATCTACCAGGTGTCACTGTTTATTAATTACCCAAAGGTCCCCTAGAGATGAGTCATTCCCACTCGAATGCTTTCAAAAATACTGCGACCACAATACTGTTCAGATGGGCTCTAACCTATAAACCTTTCAAAACTGTGCTTTCAAAATGGGCTTATAAATAAGTACTAGGGGTGCAACGTACAACATGAGGACTATGGTTAACACTGCTATAGGACGTAGGAAAGTCTTTAAGAGAGAAATCTTAAGAGTTCTCATCACAAGAACATTTTTTCTTTCTTCTTTTCTTTTTATTGTATCTGTCTGAGAATATGAATGTTAGCCAAACTTATTTGTGGTAATCATTTCATAATACGTGTGAATCAAACAATCATGCTGTATGCCTTAAACTTCTACAATGATATATGCCATCATTTCTCAATAAAACTGGAAAAAATGTGCTTATGGTCATTAGTTTCTAAACAAAATAAGACCAAACCCAAAAAACCTGCAAACACTCTAGATGTCCACTGAAATGATTAAATTGTTTTTATTTAGGCAATTAGAATAAATGATAAAACTTAACAATAAAAAAAGAAAGCCTAGTTGTTTAAGGTCTCCTGTATTATATTATTGGTTACTTTGAACTTGAAATGCAATCCCCCCCAAGAAACAATGTTAAGTTTCTTAAATCTTGATTAAAAACCTTTAAACATAAACTGCAGCTGAAACATGATTCATAGCCCGTTGTATTATTTCTACGAGAAACAGCAATCTGAGTTATGACACTAGTGACATGTCTTCCCAATTCTCAACAAGAAAAGAGTAGCTTCCCCTTATTAGAGCTCGGTCCAGAGCGGGTACCCCAAAACTACAACACCAAAGACGACAGGAAACACTGAAGTCCATGAAAGACAAATAAGGAAATACTCTCACTCTCAAAGTACAAGAAAATTGCTTTGTCGTCTCCAACAATGGCTCCCACACAGATTTCCTTTCTACCAAGGCCCTTTGAGGCAGCAAGGAATTCAGGATTTTCATAATGGCAAAAACTGAGGCAGAGCAGAGAAGGGCGGGAGGGTTAGGACACGAGATTGCTAGAAAGGGTTCCTATAGCAGGAGCTGGGAGAACTGGTAGCAAGCGGTCTCCAGATTTCCAGAGCGTGATAATGCACAAAGGGCAGTAGGCAACTACAGCAACGAGGGGAGAAAGAACCACAAGAAGTTCCGGGCTTGGGCAGCAGCAAACAGCTGTGGGAGACCTCGCAGCAAACACTACAAAGCCACCAAATCTCTTGCTGTTAAAATCAGACGTTCACAGATAATCGCCATTAACAAACGGCGTGGAGGTTTTACGTACAAAGTTCTGAGATATACAAAATTTACCTGCATAAAGCTTTTAAGATTCCTCATGGCCTGAACTTCAGTTCAACTCTCTCTTGCCCAACTACGTATCATTTTCTCTCCCTATACTCCAGCCAAACTCAACTACCTGCAGTTTGCACATATCTTGTGCTCTCTTGCCCTCTGGACTTTCTGGCCTATGCTAGAAAGTCTACTACAAATGTCTATCCTAGAATTTTTCCCATCTCCTACCCTCTCCTCCTCAGAGTAATCCTTGATTCCCCACCCCTCACACCTCTCAAATACCAGAGCCCGCCCTTTTCTGTGAAGTTCCATGGCTTCCTCTCCATATCTCCCCATGACACCTAGGGCTATACCACTTACGACCTCATACCAGGATCTTAGCTCCTCAAAAAGACCATCAGGACTTGACAGCTATGTGTGTACTGATTACATCCTTTTTACCCCCAGCTATGCCTATTTCAGTACCCTATACAGAACAGGCACTAAAACAAATGAAACATTTTGGCAAATTTTAAGAGCATGCTTTTACATTTATTTGGCAAAGGAAAACACGAAGTGTATTACAGTATGCACATATACATTCATCTGTATGATTAGCGTGCATACACGCGCGCGCGCGTGTGTGTGTGTGTGAGGAAGAAAATGCCAATATAAACAAATGAAATTTTTGAACGGAGTATCTCAGAATGATTCACAAAGAGGTCTTGAAGAGTATCTTTCACTGATGTAAAACCTAGTAAAGAAATGGGTCAAAGGGAAAACCTATCTTTATGGCAGGCTATAAGAAGGACCCTGTGAAGTCCTATTTTAATGAAATTCCTCTTGCAGACATGTGGGCAAATACAAACATCACAAATAATTGAAGAGTCTGGCTGCTCAACCAAAACAGCACTTCTCTCAGGAGGGAGCCGGTTTGAAAATAACTAATGTAAAGTGTCTGAAGATGCCAAATCCTTGTTCAGCATTCCGTAACTAGAAAACAATCTGAAAAATTTATCACAGTAAGTCGCTGCTGTAAAATTATAAAAGGGCATACCTTTTTCAGACGAAATACATACCTATGAATTTTGGAGAGGACACAATTAAGATTTCACCAACGTAAACACACATTATATGAGGGTGGGGGGCAAAAGCAAAGTTATAAAGTGGCAACTGTTAATATACTGATTTTTCAAGCAGGCAGCAAGGGTAGATTCTGGAAACTACATACCAGTATGTCTGTCCTCAATTCACACCAACACCCCAGACTAATAACTGAACAGACAGTGAAAACACTGAGAAAAGAATATGGGATCTATTTGAGTTCTCTAGGAACACATGCCTAGCTTTCTTAGCTTTCTCTTCTGATAGCATTACTAAACTGGAAATCACAAATGCTCTACCTCAAATTCAGCAGCACTTGGCAGTTTTTCATGAAGTCACCATAGATAAATTTATAAATAGGCAGAAACTTGAGTTTTAGTCTGGGCTCTACTATTTACTAGCTATGTAAATAAAAGCAAGTCATTCAACCTCTGCGAACCTCAAATCCCTCAACCATGAAACAGAGATAACATCGAGGCTATCTCCTTCCCAGAGTTGTTTTAAGAATTAAAAGTGTCAATATATTCTGTGTTTCCTTGGGCCACATATCCATTTGAGAATCCAATGAAAGTGGTGTCTCCCCTGTCCTCCAAAAATGCACATTCAAAACTAAGTGTACAATTTCAGAAAACCCATGGACCCCTGAGGCCAGAGTTTCTGGTTCGACTTTGTACACCCAGAGCCTACTGTAGTACTGGAAAGCAGTAAGCACTCAAACTCTGCTGAATGAAGAAAAAAAAAGGTCTGGAAAATCAGTTAATCAATTTATATATACTGAAAGTATTATATATTAAAGCACATGTATATTAAAAGTATTGATTAACTGACCGAACTATCTGAAACATAAACTGTACAATTTTTTCCTAGATGACTAACTGACAACACGTATCCAGATCTGCCTTTGGGGCTCCTGGGTGGCTCAACCAGCTGAGCATCCGACTCTTGATTTCAGCTCAAGTCATAATCCTGGGTCATGGGATTGAGACCCTGCATCACGCTCCGTACTGAGCGTGGAGCCTGCTTAAGATTCTCTTTCTCTCCCTCTCTGCTCCTCTCCTCTTCTTATGTGTTCTCTCTCTCTCTCTCTCTAAAACAAAAAGAGAGAGAGAGGGAGAGAGAAAGGCCTTAAAAATGCTTATATCCTTTGATTCAGTAATTCTAAGAATTTACCTTAATAAAAGATTCAGAGATGCATTAAAATACTTAAGTGCTAGGGTAGCCAAGTGCATTATTATTTCCGATAGAAAAAAAAAAAATCAAAAAAAAGCAAGGAAGGGGGCACCTGGATGGCTCAGTTGTTGAGTGTCTAACTTAGCTCAGGTCATGATCTCACAGTTCGTGAGTTTTAGCCCCACATCAGGCTCACTGCTGTCAGCACAGAGCCTGCTTTCGATCCTCTATCCCCTCCTCTCTCTCCCCTTCCCCCGCTTGTGCTCTCTCAAAAATAAAACATTAAAAAAAAAAAGCAAGGAAGGGAGGAAAGAAAACAGAAAGGAAGGGAGAAAGAGGAGGAAGAGAAGGAAGTAAAAGAAAACAAGAAGGAAAATAATCAAAATACCTTATCATTGGGAAGTGGGGAAAATTACAATATCCAAGTTACAGAATATTACATAAACACATTTTTTAAAAAGTAATTAACAAGGGCACCTGGGTGGCTCACTTGGTTAAGCATCTGACCCTTGATCTCAGCTCAGGTCATGATCTCATAGTTCGTGAGACTAAGCCTCATGTCAGGCTCTGCACTGATTTCATAAAGCCTGCTTGGGATTCTCTCTGTGTCCCTCCCCCACTCACATCTTTTTCTCTCTCTCAAGAT
Source organism: Paguma larvata (assembly GCA_030068075.1). Lineage (NCBI taxonomy): Eukaryota > Metazoa > Chordata > Mammalia > Carnivora > Viverridae > Paguma > Paguma larvata. The sequence goes on along the minus strand of CM057837.1, from coordinate 45,650,083 downwards.
AAATATTTAAAAAAAAGAAAAATAAGAAGAGTAAAAACTATACATAACTTATTAAATAAGTTCATATTATGTATCAGACACATAATAACTTATGTAACTTATGTTACATAAGTTTTTTGAAATCATATATATAACACAAACTCAATTTTTAAAAATTCTAAATAATGTGGATGAATGTAAAGAAAGAAGGATGGAAGAAAATGTTAATGATAAAATCCCCAGGTGATTTTTTATTTGCTTCTTTATATTTCTCTGCAGCTTCTAAATTCTGTACACTGATCCTGTATCATTGTCAAAATCAGAAAAAAACATATACACATATATTCTTTTGGGAAAAAAAAAAGATATGAATCTGGAGTAGAACAATGTTATCAATGGTTTCAATAGGAACTTATAAAAAGCCCATGATATTCAAATTTGCAGTTAGCACAAGGTTTAAGGAATTGCTAACACCAAGAATTCAAAATACCTAAATGCAAGATTCAGTACAAGATTCAATTTATTTGGTCTGGCTAAAACACTTTGGTTGAAACCAACAGGACAAAATATGGCTTTAAGTTCCCAGACTTCCAATTAAACAAGGCAGATGAACCACAAGTATGTGTCTTTTCCCAATTGAAACTCCATTAAAATGTCAATAAAGGAATAAAAAGGACGTAGGTACACAAGGACAAAAAGAGGACAGTAAGACTTCAACGCATTTTTGGAACACTGAAAATGAACAGAAGATGGCAAATGACTAACAAAGCAGAGGAAACCATAACAGAAGAAAGGGGGCTGATGTCACAGAACAGAAGAGACACGTGAGATTCTCAGGACTTGAAAGGCACCACACATGTCACAAAGTAGGGGACAGATGTAGGACTGAACATACAGAGGAATTGTGTAAAAACATGTTTATGGAGGGCTGGGATGCCCAAGTTCCCGTCTCCACTCACCACGAAGCTAGATGAATAACCTCAATTCCCCCCTCCAGTAGACCAGAGGCACGTTCCCCTAGAGAACTCCACCAAAAAGGCTGCAGAATTAGGGAGAGTAGACTCCAGGGACTGAAAACAGGGTGGGGGGGCTGACTTAAGTAAACATCTGTAGGCAGAATGAAAGGACCTGCCACTTCTCCAGCCTGTTCCCCACTCCTTGGCAATCAGGTCCTTACCACCCAGACAGGTATCTGGAAGGACATACTGCACTGTGGTTAAAAGCTCAAACTCTAGCCCTGCGCTCCCTAGGTTCAAATCCTTACTCTGCCACTTTTCATCTGTGAACCCTTGGACAAGTTACCCAACCTCTGGGCCCCAATCTCTTCATCTGAAAAATAAGGATAATACATCTCATAACACTGAGGATGAAAACTGTCAAGACTGAGAATCACTGAATTAGAAATACACAAGACTCAAAGCTGTATCTGTAGTGCTCTCAACTTACCAATTCACTCTAGAGAAGTAAAAGAAATACTTATGAAATAATTTCATCCCTCTGTTAAGCTGGGATAGTCAAGGAAAAGAAAATTCAAAAGGAGATCAATAAAATAAATGGGAGGAAAGAATCCTCTAGAAGCCATCAATTTTTCAACAACATCCTTCATTATGCTATAAGAATTTTCAAATGAGGGGGAAGGGGAGTGAGTGACCTCCTCTGGTTAGGAATTACTATTGCAGATCATCTACAGATCATAGTGAACCAATTATCATAAAGAACAGATAGGTACAGGGGCGCCTGGGGGGCTCAGTTGGTTAAGCATCCGACTTTGGCTCAGGTCATGATCTCACAGCTCGTGGGTTTGAGCTCCACGTCAGGCTCTGTGCTGACAGCTCAGAGCCTGGAGCCTGATTCAGATTCTACGTCTCCCTTTCTCTCTGCACCTCTACCACTTGCACTGTCTCTCTCTCTCTCTCTCTCCCCCTCAAAAATAAACAAACATTTAAACAAAATTGATTTTAGGGGCGCCTGGGTGGCTCAGTTGGTTGAGCATCCGACTTCGGCTCAGGTCATGATCTCGCAGTCTGTGAGTTTGAGCCCCGCATTAGGCTCTGTGCTGACGGCTCGGAGCCTGGAGCCTGCTTCAGATTCTGTGTCTCCCTCACTCTCTGCCCCTCCCCCACTCATGCTCTGTCTCTCTCTGTCTCAAAAATAAATAAACATTAAAAAAAAATTTTTTTTAATTGACTTTAAAAGAACAGATAGGGACAACCTGGGTGGCTCAGTTAAGCATCTGACTCTTGATTTTGAAATTTTTTTTTTTTTAATGTTTATTCATTTTTGAGAGACATAGAGGCACAGCATGAACAGGGGAAGGGCAGAGAGAGAAGGAGACACAGAATCAGAAGCAGGCTCCAGGCTCCGAGCCATCAGCACAGAGCCCGACGTGGGGCTTGAACTCACAGACCTCGAGAACATGACCTGAGCCGAAGTCGGCCGCCCAACCGACTGAGCCACCCAGGCGCCCCTGACTCTTGATTTTGGCTCGGGTCATGATCTCATGATTCATGAGATCGAACCCTGTGTCAGGCTCTGCGCTAACAGCACAGAGCCTGCTTGGGATTCTCTCTTTCCTCTCTGCCCCTCCTCCGCTCACGAGTGTCCGCACTCTCTCCCAAAATAAACTTAAAAAAAAAAAGCTCACAATGTCTTAATAGCTAAGGATGCAACAGTGAACAAGAATGCCACTGTCCCTGCCCTAGCAGAACTAACTAAACTACCTACCAAGCTAGTGCAATAGCTTGAGGATAAATCGAATCCTATAATGAATAAACTAGTATTTCATAATTGCCAATACAAAATTAAGTTGGAACTATAGACCCACACTATGTGTGATTAGTATTCCTATCAATGATCATTTTTAAAATGTAAACTATATATCAGGAACTTTGATAAATGCTCTATATAAATTACCTCATTTAAATCAAACAACAATTCTACAAGTAGGTATCATTTCCCTCATTAGACAGATGAGGAAAACAAGGTCAAAGTGGAAGAGTAACTTGTCCCTGACCAACAAGGGGGCAGAGGCGGCACTGGGATGCACCAAGTCTCTCTGGCTCTAAAGCACATGTTTTCTCCATTCCACGATGCTAGGGTTCCAAGAGGTACCCTCTAAAATCATGGGAGAATGGATTCAGGCCTGGTTCAAAGATCCCCAACTTAGGGGCACCCTGGTGGCTCAGTCGGTTAAGCAGCTGACTTCCGCTCGGGTCATGATCTCACAGCCCGAAGGCTTCTGAGTTTGAGCCTGTCATCGGGCTCTGTGCTGATGGCTGGAACCTGGAGCCTGCTTTGGATTCTGTGTCTCATTCTCTCTCTCTGGCCCCCTCCCACTTGTGCTCTGCCTGTCTCTGTCTCTCAAAAATAAATAAATGTAAAAAAAAAATTTTTTTTTAATTAAAAAAAACAAAAAAAAAGATACCCAACTTAATTCTGCCCTTTTTCTAATTTTCTTTAAATGTTCTTGGTTCAGTATTTTATCTAATGGTAGTATATAACATTATTGGGAGAAAAAAAAACAGCTGTGCATAAAATCTCAAGTGAGAGGCAGCCTAGGTTAGACTTAAGACTATCACTAGTTCCCTAAAAGTCAATTTAGCGACCTTCATTTTATGAAATAATACCAATTCATTTAGCTTGGCAGAATCTACTAAATTTTTAAAAAGGTATGTGTGCATATCTGTGTGTGCATATAAGTGTGTATGTATATACCTGTATAGTATTTTCTAGTTTTGAAATATTTCCAAAACTTTATTTTACTTATTTGAATATGCCTTGAGAAGAACCTTCAAAAATCGAATACTTGAGAAATGAAAAGATTAACAATATAAATGTTTCTATAATTCTCAGAGGGACAGAAGGTTCGAGTTTCCCTGGCATTATTAGTATGCCGTGATATGCCTTGGGCAAATCATTTCATCTCTGGGCCTCACTAAGGGGAAACCAGATGACAATCTCTAAGGCACATCCAACCTTTAAAATCTATGACACTATAAATAACAACCAGGAAACCTAGTAAAACATCGGTCAAAGCATGATCAACCACGTCTGAACAGAACAAGCAAAAGACTACAGTAGAAAGAGAAATCTCATCAGCATTTACTTTTTCATCTGGACCACTTAATTTAGCAGCTCCCTTAGCAGCACGTCCGCCCGCGTTGGAGGTGCAGAGCTGAGAAGACTCCAAGGAACCGCCAACTCTCCGGGAATAACACCTGGCCAGTCCTTGCGCTTTTCATCAAAAGGTGACTCGTCGGAAAGGAAAATAAAGCCCACTTTTACAGCCCACAAAAACCGTTCCGCTCCGTCTAAACAATCTACCCATTTCACCCTCAAGGAGCTAACAAAAGAGGACAAGTGAAGACACCTGAATGATTACTCTTCGTTAGTAAACAGGCCAAGGACTTCAAAAAGTGATCAAATCTGTCCATGGCAGCAAAGTAGGACTCAGAGTTGGTGCCTATTCTCTCTCTCCGGTTCCTCCCTGGTAAACTAGAAATGCGCACCAAACATGAAAAAGGAGAAACTTATGTGAATAAATGCAGGCCTGACGTTCTCAAAGATCCCACACACTAGTCCAAGTTTTCGCCTTACTGGCAATCAAGTAGTCACGTTGCCTGATTAAATTAAAATGCAAGCCTCAAGGCATGTTTACAATAATTTATAAAGTTACAGGCAGGCCACTGTGGTTTAAATTTACAACTTAATTTTTTAATTAAGCCCCAAAGAATACAGTGCGGGGAGAAGGTAGGAAGAAGTATGCAAATATGTACACCTATTTTCAACAACAATAACAAAAAATATTTCTGAAAAAAGAATAAAATTTAACCAGTCAAAACTAAACATTATCTTTAAAACATTATCTTTAAAAATCTCAATTCACATCTTTTTCTCAAAAGTGCAGAAATAGCAGCAGTTACTGTTCATTTTACACTTGTAGACAATGAAGTCAAAGTGAGAGTAAAGAGCTTTAGTAAAATCAATGCTGTAAAAGAAAACGGATTAAAATTCAAAGCTCCTGATTACAAGATCCAAGCTCTATTCAAAAATCAAGACACCTAATCAAAGATCCTGTAAAAATTCAATTACTCAGGCTTCTGTTCACTGGGTTAAAAATGTCTATGCAGGAAATACACTCTCTGGCTAATTTCACAGAGAAAAATTAGAAGTTTAAACACTTTAAACTTAAAAAGCCTGATAAAATAGATACCTGCATAATAAGTAGATGGAGATTTTTTCCAGTTTTAACAAGGTTTTGACTTAAAATTTAAAACCACACTATCCTACAGTTAATTAAGACAGTAAATTAACACTCGCTGATAAATACATTCTGAACCAATGGTACAAGTTTGAACTTGAGACTTTACGTAGAATTTTTAAGTATCCACATACCCATGACATTCCTGCACCTCCAGAAATTATGAATCTCTGACAGCCTTCTTCAACCACATATGTCCAATAACTAGAGGGTTTACTAGAAATCACTTTTTGGAAAGAAATAGGTTAGGGAAATAGACTTTCATTAACACATATTTATTTTATCATCTTACAAATATTCAAAATAAACCGTTGTTACTAATATGTTTCTCAGTGCAACTTAACCTACAGATTAAAACATTTTTTAGAGTCTAGAACAGTGGTTCTCTGGTCAATCAGCAATGTCTGAGGACAGGCTGGGGTGTCACGAATGGAAGGTGCTACTGGCGCCTACTGGGTAGAAGCCAAGAACTTTGCTAAACATTCTACAATGTACAGGACAGGCTCCCGCAAAAAAGAACATCTGGCCCCAATGTCAATAGTTTGACAAAGCTGAGAAATGCAGTTCCATAATCTGACTTGTATTACAAGGACTATCAAGGTTTACTTACCTTTGAATTTAATATCCAGACCACTAAATTCCAATTCAACTCCTTGAAGTGCTTCTCCCAGAGTTTCATGGTAATGACTGATACTTTTTTTTGACCCCACACAGAAGGGAAGTGAAAAATACTTATATGTCTCTTGGCGATTATGGTAGGGCCCAACAGTATTCATCCATAAGACAACTTCCTCTTTATCTTGATACTGAAACAAACAAAAAGAAAAACCCCAAATTATAAATTCTTTAACCTAATTTAAATTAAGGGAATATTCGTTATATGTTCTAAACAAAAGTGTACTGTGTTTGGGAAGCTATAAAATACTAGAAGTTTATTTTATTTTAATCCGATGATCACTGTCCACACCTTAAGAAGACACTTGTTGAATTTTAAAATTATAATCTTCTGATTGTGATCTCGGGCAGATCCATTTTTTCTAAACTTTGTTTTACCGAAGGTATTGTTTAAACAAAGTCCAACAGCACGTAAGAGTCCAATAGCACATCAAATAATGGTGAATCCAGAACCAGTATTATTCACCATGCTAACATGGACAAGGAAGGAAGAAAGAAAATCAATAGCTTACCCAGAAACTCATGTTAATCATTAGAAACTAAAAAATCTAATGTTGCCAGCAAGTGCAAATAAAATTTCATCTCCTTTCTAATCTTTTCTGTGGCCATTGGTCAAGGTACTAGAAAGGAGAGGAATGACTGAACAAGAGGAAGAGAAAGCCACACTACGGAAATCTCCACAGTCCATTCTAGCCATCATTCTATCTTCCTCCCTTTATTAGCCTGAAAGACATGCACTGTGTGCATACTTCTTTGGATAAGTAACTATGGTTCTCCTAGCAGAGAGGTTTATCTGTAGCTAAATCTGGAGTGTGGTCCAATGACTTTGGGTAGGTGACTTCGCCTTTCCAGGGTCCAATTGGGAAATGTGCCAAAGATTTCTAAAATCTTAAGTTTAAAATTCCAATGATTCTATGAAAATCAATTACCCATAGCAAAAGATATTGAAGACAAGATATAGGATACAATTTAAGTCGACTAATAGTGCAGATGTTAAATCACTGAACAATTATTTACTGAGTGCCTGCCATGTCCAGTAATTGTGTTTCTAGCTGAGGATACAGCTTTTAACAAGTCAGATTCCCTGCCCTCCTGGAGCTCAGAGCCTAAAGGGAAAGATGGACAATGAATGAGTAATTATAATAAAGTAGGGTGCTATGGAGCATAAAGCAGAGGAAGCTATCCAACTAACCAACTACCAAATTCTTACCTCTAAAATATACAAACATTTTTTATCAAAATCCAACCTCTCCAAAAACAAACTCATGCAACCCAAATCTACCCTTTCATCTTTGTTTTTCTAATGGTATCACCATTCACTTGCACATAGAAACTCAAACCCCAAGCCTCTCTTCATTCCAAAAACACACCAACTTGTCTACTCTTACCCGAAGCATCTACATCTTCCTTTTGATTCATACCACCAGCATTGCAGGAGTTCGATCTAATAACCTTATCTTCAAGTATAATAAACGTCTCAATGTTCATATAAGACATCATCCAGGTCATTAAGAAAATAATAAACTATCTTACCCTTTGAATACATGGGACACATACCAAGCATAGTGTTAGGTGTTAAGGACACCCAGTTAACCCTTGAACAATGCTGGGTTAGGGTCACCAACCCACCACACAGTCAAAAATCCATATGTAACCTTCAAGTACCCCAAAACTTAACTGCTAATAGCCTCGTTGATCAGAAGCCTTACCAATGACATAAACAATCGATTAATATATTATGTATGTTTTATGTATTATATACTGTATTCTTACAGTAAAGTAAGAAGTAGAGAAGTAGAGAAGAGTAAACGTTAAGAAAATTGTAAGGAAAATACATTTGTCATACTGCACTGTATTTATAGAAAAAAACCTGCATGTAAGCAGAGCTACACAGTTCAAACCTGTGTTATTCAAGGGTTAATGTACAGATACATAAAATACTGTCCTTTCCTTTAAGAAGTTCACAATCTATAGTGGAGCCAGACAAGTAAATGATTAATGATGAAGAAGTAAGAGTTAACATTAAGGTAATAAAGGGTATTGGTAACTGGTAAGGTAATAAAGGGTATTGTTGTAGCAACAATAAAGGAATCATTAATTCTGCTTTGGCAGAGAAGAAAATTCTCTAACAATATAGACACACATAAGCTGCTTCAAGTGAATTCAGATAATCTTCAGGAAGGAATCAAAGGTCTGAATATAAATCCACACATCCCCATTCAGCTGACAACGCTATATATACACACCACCGCTCTTCCACCTGACGCTCACGGTCACACAGCACTGATCAATCAGAGCACGCCTTTTCAGCGACGGTAATAGCCTAAGAATTCTCAAAACAGTGCTCCAAACAAATCAACGATCAACTGACCAAAGCTGGTATTAGAATTGAAACTTGCTCACTAGGCAGAAACCTCTCTGCATAGTATAATCTACATTAAATCTAATTTATTTAATAAATACAATGGCAAAACATTGACAAAAAATGCTGAAACGTAAAGTTCATTAGCAACTTACTAAAAAAGAAGTCTGAAGTATGCGTACTGACTGACATGTGCACTGACTGCAACAGCACCCTTTTAGAGAAAAAGGGAGGAAACAAAACACAACTATTTAAGATTAGAATGCTGAACAAGAGGACCTACCAACGAGGATCTTGTCATTAATCCTGCTGAGTCTCCAAAAATGTTTAAATGTCACTCGGGAAAATAAGCACAAAAATATTTTTCTATAAATTGCAATACTCATAATTCCTTTAAAAATAGACAAAATTTGAATTGAAATACTTACTAAAAAAGGGCATTTTTTTTTTAATACAAACTGAAACATAAAATAACTGAAGGGTCACTGTGTGTTAAACACCACATTCCGAAGTCACGTATTTTAATCACTCAGTACAGTTGTGGCCACATGACGGAAACTGTGCTGTAACAAAACGCACGCCGTTCTGTAATCCTTCTGGGAGAGGACTGAAATAGTGATTAGAAATATATATGTGTGTGTAATATATACACACTTTCACAAATACACTGGGCGTGGTTAGGCGGAAGAATAAGGCAAAAATGCTTCTTTTCTTTTACAACACTCCGCATGCAGGCCATGGTCAATATAAAGAACTTAATTAAAATGTTACTTTTCTTTGCAGTTCTTGATCACCCCTGAGAGTAAATGTTCCCAAACAAGGTCAAGACAAGAGTTCTTTTTCAAGAGAGAAAATGCGTCTTAAAAACATCTTGAAATTAGAAAATATCAAAAGAAAGACTTCACACAATGTTTTTTAAGAGAAAAAAAACCTTTCCTTTCCCTGAAGCTGCTGAGAAAGTCCCTGAGCTCCATCGCTCAGTGGGCGGACAGCAGCAGAGGTAAGGCTCTTCTCTCTACCCTGGCCAAAAGGCTAACCTAATTCACTTTCCAAACATTCCATGAAGTCCTAGCAAGCTCGTTTTAAATCCTTTCCTTGGAAAAACCATGAGTAGGCCAATGACACTGAGAAAGACAGATTTACAACTCACCTGCGGAGTGCAACCAGAAGGGGTGAAAAAGCAGGGAAGCACAGCAGGGGACCAGCGGGGTCCCTGAACGTGGCAGCAGTAGTTCCTACCCTGAGGCCTTGCTGAGAAGTAGCCAAGTGAGAGGAGGCCAACCCAGACCACCTGCATTCTTCACCTCACCGTTCCATTCATTTTCCAGTTCTCAGAAGAGTTTCAGTGATACTACATTTCTGAGCTGTCCCCTCCAGCCCAAATGGTTTATAATATTGTCTTTCCCTCCTTTCCTTCTCTACCTTCTCTGCCATTCCCCCAAATCTGTAATGCCCTCGTTCTCTCTACTTGGCCAGTTTCTACTTATCCTTCAAAACTATTCACATCCTCCTTTCACAAACCCTCCAATCCTCAGAGCCTTAACAGACCAACCCCTAACACGATCTCACCATCTTTTCTGACCGTATCATTAGCTAACACTGACTAAGCACATACTCTGTGCTAGGCATACTAGAGTCTTTATAAGAATATTTAATCCTCTCAAAATTTTATTAACACAGGTCCTATTACTTTCCCCATTTAAAAAAAGTTTTTTACTGTTTATTTTATTTTTGAGACAGAGGGAAAGACAGAGTGTGAGTGGAGGAGGAGCAGAGAGAAAGGGAGACACAGAATCCGAAGCAGGCTCCAGGCTCTGAGCTGTCGGCACAGAGCCCCGAAGTGGGGCCTGAACCCACAAACTGTTGAGATCATGACCTGAGCCGAAGTCAGATGCCCAACTGACTGACCCACAAGGATGCGAGTTTAAGACTACACTTTTGCTAACCCCTAGTCAGCTTCACTAACTAAAGGGCAAAAACTAAATGAAGAAAATATGAAAAAAGGATAGCTATACAAAGCAACTGATGACAGTTACTGAATACTGAACAACTTTTCCATTTGAACCTTTAATCTGCCTTCAAGAAAAAAAGCTTCCTAAGAAGCTACTAAGCGTTCTAATTTCAAAAGGCCTGACCTTCATTATCAAGATGTCACCAATGTTAGGCCTCTCTTATTTAAATACTGTTTATGTGCTGGGAAAGGGGAGACATAGAAGTTTCTCTCCTTGATAGAGATCATGAATTAATTTTTCTCAGGAGGAACACTTTAGGAGATAGTGTTACTGATGTACTCATGTAAAATCTGAACAAAGAAATCAGAATTCTGGGGCGCCTGGGTGGCTCAGTCGGTTAAGCATCCGCCTTCAGCTCGGGTCATGATGTTGCGGTTCATGAGTTCAATTCTGTGTCTCCCACTCTCTCTCTGCCCTTCCCCTGCTCACTCTCTCTTCTCTCTCTCTCAAAAATAAAATAAACATTAAGAAAAAAAAAGAAATGAGAATTTACATATACTGGCAAAGGACTAAGGGCTCAGAATAAGCACCCAAATTCATGGCATGAGATAAATATACATGTTTGCTTTTTTTTGCTTTTTTTTTTTAGATTGAAGTAGAGATTTATTTGGTACTTTTTCTAATTTGGGGAAAATTTTTTCCACTCTTCATAAAAATATATTATTTTAAAGAGATGCACATTCAAGAACAGAAATCTGAGTATGACCCACATCCAGATAAAATTAATAAAAGCATAAACTTTAAGTGCTTTAAGTGATCTGAGAAGAAATTGTGGTTGAGTCAACTAAGTAGTAGTCCAAATTTCTGAGATAGAGTAAAATAGTAATGTATTTCATTGAGTTTGTATATATACTATGCACACTCTTTATTATACATATGTATGTATGTATAATATATGCATATTATACGAGTTTGCTTTAAAGTATATATATCAGAGTGGGGTGCCTAGCTGGCTCAGTCGGAAGAGCATGTGACACTTCATTTCAGGGTCGTGAGTTCGAGCCCCACACTGGATATAGAGATTACTTAAATTTAAAAAGAAATTTAAAATATGTATCTGAGAAAGCAAAATCTAGTTCTGAAAGTGTTTCAGAAATCATAATTTTGATGCCCTTTTATTTATTTAAAATAGGTACATCACATTTTTAAATAAATATAATTATAAAATATAGAAACATATTTTTAGATAATCTCTTGAGATAACTGTGCTATCTCCCTCTCTCTCAAAATAGCTTTGTACCTAAATAAACTTTTCATCTACCATAGCGTACAGCTGAAAATAGGACAATGAATTATGGCATTCCCTAAAACTAGATCTGTATTAAAGCACTCACAAATTCACCTATAGTAAAGAGTTTATTCTCCTCATAAATCTTCAAAAAAGTTTTAAGAGTTCCCGTACTCCCAACAGAGACAAAGACAAGAGGCTGCTATTTGCCAAAGTAAAGCAAACAATTTCTGAATTCGCTCGGTGGTGCACTAAGCGCTTACAGCAGAGGCTGAGCGTAGGCTACCCTAGGCACAGATCGGGCCCTTCTAACATCGTACCACCAGACGTACGATGGGCCACAGAGAAATGGGATTTTCACTTAGGGCCCCTAAATCATAACAGGCATCCCAAAGACTATGCATCCTAAATGAACGATGGTCTGGATTTGTTCACTGTGCTTTAAGCAACAGGCTCTCAGGCTTCCAACACTGCATATTCTTGTCCCTGGCAGCTCCCTCATCACTCAAGTCACTCAGCAAGCACTGATTAAACACCACTGTGCCAAGCGCAGAGCCTAAGTGACAGACAACAAATAAAGAAACAGACAAAAACCTGACTTTGTGGTCTTGAGGAAACAGAACCCATAAAACCTCCAGGCTACAATATAAACCATAAGAGGCATTAAGATTCTTGTGCCCTTCGTTACTGGTTTTTGGTGCTGACATCTTTACACAGTACTACTATAGAAATTTTACTTACAAGATAGGGAGAAAAAGCAAGGACTAGAGAGTCACTAAGGCCTCTTTAGGCCTTGGGAAAATGAGTGTGTTGCATTCAATGACCAAGTCTTTCCAGTTCTAAAATCCTGGTTCACAATCTGAAATCGTTTTAACAGAGTCCTGTGGAATCTTGGGAGACATGTACTCTATAGACCCTTCCAGGGCCTCTGAGTTTCGGAAAACCAAGCAAGCATAAACCACACCTTATACATCCTTCGCTCACTCTGAAAAGTCCTTTTTTTTTTTTTTCCTGCTGATCTAGATATTTTTGCTAGAGAAATTGGAATTCTATATAAATCATTTTAAACAACTTAAAAAAATATTTTTGTGAAAAGTCCTTTTTACAATCCTTCAATCATGTAGTAAGCACCTGTCTTTCGTGAATGTGTTCTTTAATTTTTTATTCCAAACAGCATGCCCTGCATACACGATTCGCCTGCAGAAGACAGAAAGGACGCGCCTGTGTATATCCTAGATGTGTATATGCTCTAGAAGTCAGCAGCACATTTCCTTCTCGTTATTCGTATGAGAATATTAAAAGAGCTCTGCCTAAATAAGCATTTAAAAAACAACATGACAAAGAGTCAGCTGAATCCTAATTCGGTAGATAAAACAAGAGAAATAAGGGGGCTTTGTGAAACTATATAAACTAGTTATCCCTTCATAAGACCAGCTACACAACTAGTGGGGCCCAGTGTAAAATAAAAATGCAGGTCTCCTTGTTCAAAACTTAGTAAGGGGTGCGTGGCTGGCTCAGTTGGTGAAACATGTGACTCTTGATCCTGGGGTCCTGAGTTTGAGGACCCATGGATGCAGAGAATACTTAAAAAAAAATTATTAAAAATTTCTAGATGGTGGGGGACCTGGGTGGCTCAGTCAGGTAAGCATCCAAATCTGGATTTCGGCTCAGGTCTGGTTTCTGAGTTTAAGCCCCGCGTTGGGCTCTGCGCTGACAGGGAGGAGCCTGGGATTCTTTCTCCCTTTCTCTCTGCCCCTCCCCTGCTTATGTATGTGCACCTGAGAAGTATGTGGGTGTGTTTGAGCTTTCTCTCTATCAAAAATAAATAGGGACGCTTGGGTGGCTCAGTCAGTTAAGCGTCTGACTTCAGCTCAGGTCATGATCTCCAGTTTGTGGGTTTGAGCCCCGCGTTGGGCTCGGTGCTGACAGCTCAGAGCCTGGAGCCTGCTTCGGATTCCGTGTCTCCTGCTCTGTCTGCTCCTCCTCTGCTCACACTCTCTCTCTCAAAAATAAAAAATAAACTTTAATATAAATAAATAAACATTTAGGGTTTTTTTTTTCATTTTTTAAAAATATTTATTCATTTGAGAGCGCAAGCCTGAGCAGGGGAGGAGGAGGGAGGGAAGGAAAGGAGGAAGAGGGGGGAGGAGGGGAGGAGGAGGGGGAGGAGGGGGAGGAGGGAAGGAGGAAGAGACGGGGAGAGAGAGGGAGAGAGAGGGGGAGAGAGAGGGGGAGGGAGAGGGGGAGGGGGAGGGAGAGGGGGAGGGAGAGGGGGAGGGAGAGGGGGAGGGAGAGGGGGAGGGAGAGGGGGAGGGAGAGGGGGAGAGAGGGAGAGAATTCCAAACAGGCTCTAAGCTGTTAGCACAGAGCCAGAAGTGGGACTCAATCCCATGAACTATGAGATCATGACCTGAGCCAAAAATCTAGAGTCAGATGCTCAACCAAATAAGGCACCCAGGTGCCCCAAATAAACATTTCTTTAAAATTTCTGGGTAGTAACAACAGAGCATCAAAGCAAGCACGGTATCCACAAGCTTGCACATATTACGTGACTGCACAGGTCAAATGCCCATTAGGTGGACCCGATCGCTCTTTAATGCTAACCAAACATCTCCTCAGTAACAACTCAGTATGCAGTTAGACTTACACAAAAATTTCTTCAAGCAGTTAAAACTATTATCAGTACAGACAACCACTCAATTTAATACCAAGTGTTTGTCCTATTTTTAGGACAAAGGGCTGCAGAGCCCTTTATATATCCCATGATATATATATATCCCATGATAGTGTAGAAAACTTAACGACTAATTTGAACTGCCTGAGCTCAAATCCTACCTCCATCCCCACTGGCTGTGTGGTCTCAGACAAGTAACTCAAACTCTCTGGTGCTGGTTTACTCATCTATAAAAAGGATATAATGTTATCTTCCTCACAAGATTATTAATACATATTTAAAATAAGAGTTAATAGGGGCACCTGGGTGGCTCAGTCGGTTAAGCGTCGACTTCGGCTCAGGTCATGATCTCGTGGCTCCTGAGTTCAAGCCCTGCGTCGGGCTCTGTGCTGACAGCTCAGGGCCTGGAGCCAGCTTCAGATTCTGTGTCTCCCTCTCTCTATGCAACTCCCCCATTCTCTCTCTCTCAAAAATAAATAAACATTTGAAAAAAATAAAATAAGAGTTAATATATGTAAAGTACTTAGAATAGTGCTTCACACCTTGTTGCCAGGAAAGTCCTATTAGTTATTATTCCTACCTCGAAATTGTCTTCACAGAAAGTTAACCTAAAGGGCAAACTTTAACTTCTGAAAATTGCTCTTTAATTAATAATTCAATCCCACAAGTTTTTATTACACACCTACTCAGCAACCTTTCCTTGGCAATTTTTCTCCTCCTTCAATATCATTCTCTCTTCACTACCTACTTCTACCTTCTCCATGGGAAAAAAATTCACTTTACTATAACTTTTTCTGTATTTTTATCTGGTTAAGGTGAATGCCCAGTTTTCAAGAATTATTTTCAAGAAACTCAGGAAAAGTAAAAATTTTGGCTAACAGCCAAAAAAAAAAAGACAAGTTATTTAAATTCTATATTTATAGCTTAATGTTAGTCTTCCTATAACCTTTTTGCTTTTTAAATAATGTTTATTAATAACAGATAACCAAGGGAGACCAATTCAATGCAGACATGAATAAAATGAAGTGGATTCTAAATTTTTTTGCCCAGCAAGTATCTCACACATACTATGTCCTCTCAAAAACTTTTTCTCATATATTTTATATTCAATTACTGGTATAAAAAAATTGAAATATTCCCAGCAATAAAACGTCAATGAAATCTGTATTTAGATTTTAAGTCTGTAAATTAAACTCAGGCCTTTTTATATACCTCCAATTTGTGAAATTTTAATGAACAGTTTTCCCTATTTATAGCAGTTTATATAAAACACAAGATCCAAAAGGAGGATACTAATCTTGAATTTGTATGTCTGTACCGTGGAACAATAGTTAAGAGAGAGTTCTGGGTTTTATTTGGTCACTTTCCTTAAGTGTTGAAAAAATTGGAAAAATATTAGTGACAATACAATGGACTAAAAGGATGCCCACGGCAGAAGAACAGTTCTTACACTTCAGTATGTTACCTGACAGAGAAAATGACAGGAAACAGTTGTTTAACTGTTTAAACTGTGAACAAAATTATCTTAAGGTGAAGTCACAAAGATAGCACAAAAACATGTCCATGATTCAGACTTGTGTTTCTAAAAAAAAAAAAAAAAAAAATACAAGAAGTTTCTGGCTGTGACCGAAGGCAAAATAGCTAAAAGCTTAGAGCTTTCATTAGCTAAATTAAAAGCCCAGCCAACC
The DNA here is from genome assembly GCA_030068075.1 of Paguma larvata. Taxonomy (NCBI): domain Eukaryota; kingdom Metazoa; phylum Chordata; class Mammalia; order Carnivora; family Viverridae; genus Paguma; species Paguma larvata. The sequence continues at coordinate 45,634,205 of CM057837.1, read as the reverse complement.
CAGGAACTAGAGAAAAGAAATGTGGTTAATTACAAATGAAATCTAAAGGACGGTCCGCTGAATGTTTAGGAATGACTGCTTCACTTCCTCACTTATCAGAAACGACAGAAGACTCCCCCAAATCTTTCAGATTTAGTACATCCGCAACCTCTCACGCAAAATCATGTCATTACTGAGTTACAGAATTTAAAAAAAAAAAAAATTACTCGCTAAGCAACATCTCTATTTACAAGACTTCCCTGCCTGGCTCACAGCTACCCACTCTGAAAACCACGGAGTTACGGCCCTAAGCGAAAGTCACTTTTAGAGTCGTTAACATCCACGCGTTGATGTGAAAAACCCAGTTAAGTAAACAGTCAACCAATTTTAAGCCAAATGCAAAAGGGACTACGCCGGGCCTACAGGAAAGATGGGAAACTCAAGACCCTTAAAGCCAGAAGCCGCCTGGAGACCACTGGGTTGAGAGCCTCATCCAGGGGCTAAAAGGGTGAGCAGAAAGTTACAAGAAAGGCCCAGAACTGAGTGCGTGTAGACTGAGTGCACGCGTGTACACGTGTAAGCTGCTCTTCACCCCAAGTTTATCAATGCTGTCCCCACGCCAAGGTTTTAATCCGGTTTGGGCAGGAGAGAACATAAAGGCTGGTGAGGACCATAAAAGTGGTGGATATTTCCTGGTTAGTGTATGACGGGTAATCGTGATGCATCCATCTTCCGCTGTGTCGTAGACCCCAGTAGCCAGAGCGCAGCTCCCTTCCCTGGGGGCAGCAGCCCCGAGCCCGGCAGCCCCTCCCCGGGGAAGTGAGCGCCGACCCTCACCACGCTCGCTCCCAGACCCCCAGACCCCGGAGCGTGGCGCCATGTAGGTGGGGGTAGGAGAAGGAGGCCCAGGCGCTCAGGAGCAGAGTCCTGCCCGGGAAGCGCACACAAACGCCTCCTCCCAGCTCCCGGGGTTCCTGCTCCGCCAGGCCCAACCGGAAGGCGCCCTCGGCAGGGCTCCGCCGGACCACCCAGCCCTCCAGGCCGCGCCGAGCCGGACGAGGCGGCGGGCCGAGGGCGGCCGCGCCTGCCGGGGGCCCCTCTCACCGTGTGCTCGTGCTCGTCCGCCCGGGCCCGGGGCAGCAGCAGCAGCAACAGCGCGGCGGCCGCCGCCACGCCGGGAGCACCCGGCAGCGGCCTCATCCTCCGCGCTCCCACCGGCCTGGCGCCGGCCCACCGACTCCCCCTCCTCCTCCTCCTCCGCCGCCGCCGCCGCCTCCGCTGCGGCCGATTCGCATCCACGGGGCGCGGACAGACGCACGGGGCCCGGGCCCAGCCGCTGGCTCCTCCGCGCCGCCGCCGTCACCGCCCGCTCCCGAGCCTCCCCCCGCCCCCCTGCGCCTCTCAGCCTCTTCCTCTGACTCAGCCACGTCATCCGGCCACCCCGGCACACGCCGGAAGTGCCTCGCGACGCGGGGCCGCAACCGCCGCCGGGCGCCCCACCCGGGAGCGCGAGCCGCGGCCGCCGAGGGCCCTCACTCCGGTCACTTCGCGCGCCGCCGCGTCGCCCTGCCCGCTCGGGCGTCCGGGCCTCGGGGACTCCGGGACTCCGGGCTGGCCTCCGTTGGGCCTCGGCAGCGGCGGCGCGCACTCGCGGCCTCGGCCTGGCGCCCATCACGGGTACTTGACGCGCGCCTCGGGCCGCTCCGAGCCGCGTCCCGTCGCTGGGAGCTGTGTGACCTTGGCCAAAACATTTTAAGTTTTCCCGGTCTCATTTTCTTCGGCTGTGAAATGGGGTGTGCCCTGCAGCCTCTGGAGCTTAGGGGAATCTGTTAAGATACCCGTTGCAGCTCCCGTCCGCCGCCGTGAATGACTCACGCGCTCCTCTCATCATCATCTCGGGGGATTGTTGGACAGGGGAGGATAAGTGTTTTAGAGTCACTTAATACTTATCGGGCCCCTACTGTTTCAGTGTTGTTGAAATTCTTGTTCATTTATATGTCCACCTATATCTTTGGCCTCCCGTCCACAGACATAAACAACCTCCTGGAATCTAAGCTCCTTTCCTAAGCGGGGAACCTGTACGCCACCATTGTTTCTGTGCCTAGAACAGCGCCAGACCTGTAGTAGGAACTAAACGTTTGCTCCTCCTAGGAATATGGCTCCACCATCTACATAGTCCTCCGAGCCCAAAAGCTCCAACTTTAGTCGGATGGTGTCTATCTTTCAGCCATCAGCAGTCAACAAGTGGTAGCATTTGGTCTCTTAGAAATGTCGTAAAAACGTATTTTTCCTCTCTTCTGCCAGTAACAACCAATCTCCATCTCACTCCATATTGCGACAACCTAGCAGGATCCCTTCCCTCCCTGTTCGTCCTCCCCAGCAGGTGCCGGAGCGATCTTTCTACAAAGAAACCCGATTATATCACTCTCTTGTTTAAAGCACTCCTTAAATATCGTTTAAATAAATCATGGAATCAGAGCTCAAATTTTCAACTGCTAGGCACTATTCTGAGCCCTTTACACGTGTTGACTCTCTTAATCCTCACAAAACCCTTAGGCAAAAGGCACTCTTGGTGTGTTCCTTTGACAGGTATGATAACCCGATGCACGGAAAGGTTAAGTGGCTTGCTGAAAGGGCAGTCCCAAGCAGTTTTGTTCCAGAATCAGTCTTACTACTAATGGACTTTCATCTGTACCACTGTTCCTTAAACTAAAATAGACCTGTTTGTACTGGCATGCAATGATATTAAGAAATACTTTTAAATAGAAAAAGCTGACAAAATAGAATATAATCCCATTTTAAACGGTACTATATTAGTCTCCCTGTAGAAAGCAATCTGAAAGATAGTGACTCAAACCATTAACACCAGATTAAGTTTCTTCTTTGTACAAACCTGTAAATATTTGGGTGGTTTTTACAATGGTCATGGGCTACATATGTAATCAGGGGGAAAGTTTCTTGCTCAAGGAACAAGAAGAGCCCTGTCAACACGCAGCTGCGTAATGACTCCGGGTTATCAGATACTAACTTTACCTCCTCCCAATCTCTATGCTCTGACTTCATTCCTATATTTCCCAAATATACCATGTTTTTTATATTTGTGCCTTTGCCTAGAATCCAAATAAGTGGACAACCATTAGCTACTCTCCTTTCGGGGCTGAGGGAATTACCACCTCTTCAGTGAAACCTTGCATGACACCCTGGGGAAGTTGAGCACCCCTTCTTCGGGATTCCAAAAGCATTCGGCATATTATGTCATAGTTGCCACCTTTCATCTCCTCTTCTGTAATGCATTCTGACCTTTTTTGATGGCAAGGACTATCATTTTCTCATCTTTGTATCTGTCCCAGCTGCTGGAATAGTGTTTGTCACACCAAATGCATTCAAACTGAATGAACGAATGAAGACATCAATAAGTGAAAAGCCAAAGAGCATAGAGGATTTACACAATATTTTCTAGCCAGTCTAAGAGACATCAGAAGGCAGTACATGATTAATTGCTGAATGAATCCTACACCAGTGATTGCTATAGAAATCGGAGGAGGCGTCTTATACATCTTTGTATATCCCCAAGAGCACCTCGCGCAGTGACTTGCTCATAGCGAAAGCTCAGTAAATGCTCCGTGAATGAATAATCACTGCTTTTGAATCAAGTGATGATGCACAATTGAAGAACAAGCAGTGTAAGGGTTGAATTAAGATGGATGAGTAGTTTCTTGCTTAAACATCCATCACCAGCCTCCACAGATTTGAGGCAGTAAGCATTTGCTGCTAGGTGTTGTGAGGAGCACTGGGTTGGCAATTGCTTGGGGGTGGGGAGGACACAAGAAAAAGCAAAAGCATTCATTTAGGGAGTGTAGACTTAAAACCAGGAAATTACACACACACAACAGAGAACAGGCACAACGGTATACAAAAAAGAACTGCAGTAAATGTGACCAACCGTGCAAATGTTCAAGAGGCAATAAGAACAATGGGCAAGTAGAAGAGAGGAAACCCTGTTTTGGGGGAGTATTTGGAAAAGTTTAATAGAGGGAAGAGCATGTAGGGTCATTAACTCAACAACTATTTATCAAGCGTCTACTAATTGCCAGGAATTCCAGGAGGTACTAGGAAATGATGATGATAAATGGCTTTACGTGATAGAAGTCTGATGACAAGTATAGAAAGAAGGAATAAGAGTTAAATAATAGGCTAGGAGGAAAGGGCCATGGCTTTAACTATCTTTGGAAACTGATGACCTCAAGGCTAAAAAATAGAACTCAGGGGCATCATCAAAATCAGGGTTGTTCTGGCAGACTGGGGAGTGAAAGACATTGATGTATCTTATTTCACCAGTTTCTTCATCTTGATTAATGACCTCATTCCCTGACACCAAAAGGGATGGGAGAAAACATGTTAGTGGAAGGAAACACCCCCACCCCCCCACCCCCGCCAGAGGCTATACAGCCTTTTTTGTGATGGTCCTAATAAGACTCAATTGGCGAAAGGGCTTATGATTAGTCAATGATCCAGAAACCCACAATTTCCATCTTTTATTCTCATTCTCGATAAACATGATCTTCAAAAGTCTTGCTCTATAAATAATAACATATCTTCTGACTTCCAGCCTCAGTTACTTTGGAGAAGGTAATTGAGAGGAGCTGACCACCAACTGGCCCTCGAGCTGGACCCTACAATCAGAGGATCCTCACTCCCTTCCCTGTCTTTGGAATATAGACTCTGCCCACTATTCCCAAAGTGGGAGCCATTCCAAGGACATAGCCTTGAGTGAATAAGGTGTTGTTGAAATCATCTGGACAGTGTAGGTGACTGTACCCAGTTAAGGCCTCTCTATATGAACTTTTAAGATTCTGGCGGGCAGGTGAGAAAGTCCTACTTGCCTTATGACCGCCCAAGACAAGCCTTGTATACAAATTTCCTTGCTTATTAAAACTGCTACCCTATTAATTTGGAGTGGTCTGCTTCTTTCTTCACTCTCCCTGCCTTCTGTGTACAGGGGCCAGTTTCGGATCACCTTTTCTTTGAAATTGTATTCCTTCTTTCTACTTTGTTATGTTGTCTTTCTAGTACTCACTTCTGGGGTGGGGCGGCCCTTCTACGGCTATTTATCACCTTGCACCTCTATCTTTTCTGTTCTTGCTTGCAATGTTTTAGCCACAGGAAAACTTTATAATTGTTCTAAGTTCTTTCTTCAGGAAGGAATCACTTTACTCAAATGAGTCTGTATTGATGCTTCCTCAGCCAACCAGCTGCAAAACCACGCACTACTCTTTGACAAAAGAGCACAGAAAACCATCTTATTTTCTGGTGCGTATGGGGGGCGCATATGAGGTGATATCGGATAGGCAAAAACCTCTCTTTTTCTAGCCACGAAGCCAGAAAAATGGAGGGGAAGATTTGTAAAACTACTCATTGAAGTAATTTACATACTATCACTTTGCCTAATTATGGCAAAGCATTAGGGATTATTCACATCATTAAATATGTCCAGTTAAATGATTTGATTGCAACGCCAACCTCTTGTTCATAATCTCTCAGTCTTCATGCTTTGTTGTTTATATTGTTGGGTTATCTGCTCTCAGGTTTAAATACAAGATGAAGAATACTAGCCTAGGAACTGGAGGGCAATGTACCTTGTACGGTTAGAAGGAAAGGCAATGGCAGCGAATATGACGAATAGCTTCACTTTCTACTGAACCAGCTCATAAAATCTTGGGGAAGGATGGTGCAGCTGCATTGTCTCCCAAAGCATCACACAGAGAACTTTCTAACGGTCTCTTTGGATATCTAGTTACAATCTAGTTTCTGATCCTCGCTGTCTTGAAATCCATGGTTTTGTTACAGAACATATTCCTAAAAATGTGTATAAATGTTGAGTACGTGGAGGCTGAATAAACTCATGTCATAATGGGTGGCGCTGTTTCTAAAGAATGCAGAATTTCGCATCATCGTTAGGGACATTCTTCGATAACACGGAGCAGTTCAGGTGTGCAACAGACTCCGGACCACTGCCACCCACGTCTCAAGTGTGTCACATTTATCAGACCCGAGTTCCTAATCAGCACTTTCGGTTTTATGCTTTCCATTTACTCTCACAGAAGACTAAAATGCAATAAAATATTCCAGTAGTGCACAAACAGTGACGTACATACAAAGATGCTAACACCATTAGCTGGCAGTAAGTTTTGCCATGTTATTGATCTAAATGCTTATTCGAGAATGTATAAAAATCTAAATTTGGCAATCCAAGAGGGGGCTTCGAGGTACTGAAAATAGAAAAGTGTAGCTTTCATCAAAACCAAATGTGCGTAAGAGACCATCTATAAATAAGAGAAAGGACAGCAATACCGACATTATAATTTCTTATTCTCCTTTTATCCCACATGACCCTCTTTCTCCCAAATAAGTGACGAGGAGGGTAAAGGGACCACTGCAGAATGGCTACTATGTGCCAGGCATTGCAGTAGGTGATTTGCACAAACACTCTCTTGATGGCCACGGCCAATAGTGTATTTTATGTCAGAAAAAAGACCCAGGACCCAGAAGCTATTAACTTCAATAAGAGTCCTGGTTTGCTGGACCGATGAATAAAACTGAAAAAGAACCTCGAGTCATTAGAAAAGGATGCAATAAAACTGTACTTAAATAGATCATTAATAGTGTGGCTTGTACATATCTGCCTGGGATAGAGAATACATTTCATGAAAAATCACCAGATTTCTGGTATTTTTTAAAGAAATGTGTCTGAGACTAATTTTACTGCGTGCGTAAGTATCAAATTAAGGATGTGTGCTTTTGAAGGCAGATTTCTCTGCCAGTGACTCAAAATTAAGCACATATTAATGACATATGACAATTATGACATACTAACGGCTCTACATTCTCTGCACAGAGTTCCCAAGCCTACTGGTAATAGTACATTTATAAGGAAATAGATAACTTTCTATTTTACGTTCTTCCTTTCTCTTCTAACCTCTTGGCAGAGAAAAGTCAAGGATCCTTCTCTCTCAGTATGGCCAGAACTGATAAGATCTATAAAGACTCCAGAACGATAAATGGGGTCCCTGGTATCCCAAGCTTCTGGTTCCCAAACCTGTTCCTTGGTAACATCACTGTTTTGAAAGCATGGTGAAGTATAAGTGCTCAAATTAAAACTTTGACTATGATAGTCCCTTGCCTGGGAGATCTGGAGGAAGGATATTTCTGGAAGGTCGACAGTAAGAGACCAAATTTCTACATGTGGGCATTTCTTGAGGGAGAGTGGCTGGCTATCTAGAGATGGTTCCAGACTTCTGTGGAACCTCAGATTTGTATTCTATATACAAGGAATTAGGACTAATCCCTCTCTGAAGTCTTTTTCAGTTTGTTCTGTGTGACCAGCTCCAACATTTAAAACACCCTCCTGAATCTACAGAAAAGCTGAAGAACCATTTAAAAGTCAGGACATATCTTCTTACTTGAATACTGTTAAGTCTTAAATCATATAACCACTTCTAGAAGTTACGCTGGACTAGCAAATACGTAAGGCCTAATATAAGTGCATTTCAGTAAAATCACTCCTAAAGTATATTTCTGATCAATCTTTTCAGACTTCTGACATGCCAAATTAGAGGTAAGTATTCCATTAAGTCTTTAGCCTTCTGGCAAACAAGGATATGGACCAATATACTCGGTGATGGTGAATAAAGTCCTCAGTTTTTCACTTCTTCATGCCTTAATAAGATCTTCTTCAAGGAAAGCCCCAAACCAGCAGGGCCACAACAGTATCAGCCATGAGAGTAGGTCTTAAGGTCAACAGTCATGCCATCATATTCAACACGGAGACATCCTCAACAGGCTGAAATTGCAAGTCTCAAAGTCCTGGAGTAGGCAGGTTTTAGGAGGTGGAATCAGCGACCTCTGGGTGGAACAGGTGGAGGAGGATGGAAGGTCTCCCTGGTTGGAGGCCTGCAATGAAAGATAAAGAAACTATCTTCAAGTGAATTTGATTAACTAGTGCTCAGGCATCCATGGTTTGTTGCAAACTCGGTAGACCATGCAAAGAACATAATGAATGAATGAATGAACATCATTAATGAACTAATGAATTAATAATGGTTTAATTAATGAAACCAAATGAACCTCAGGAGGACCTCAGCAACCACAGTGCTGGCTGCGGATCCCAACCTTAGCTATGCATTAGAATCACCAGGGGACCTTTCAAAAATACCAATGCCCAGGCTCTCTCCTAGACCCATTCCATCATAATCTCTAGAGGAGAAGGCTCGAGTGTCACAACTTCACAACTTCTTAACAGTGTCCCTCCCCCAAGGAGTTATATTAACCATGTCTTTCATTTTCTGATGCTTTGACACCTGGAGTCTTGCTGATCCTGGAGGGATCCCCTCCCAAGGTAAACTAATTCCTAGAGATAGCGACTTGCTAAGGAGCAGACCTTTCATATGCAAACTAACCAACCCAGACTATACCCCAACTACTTCCTTCATGGGCTCTCACTTTTGGGCCACTATCCACCTGGCCTAATCACTCCAGGACCAGGTACCGAACAACTAAGGACAACTGGGGACCTTTGCCCCAGAGCACCCTGAAATTATTCAAACTAGCCAGTCCTAAATCTGCCAACGCTATCTTACTTGTACCCTCCTGCAGAAACCACAATAAAAGTTCTTGCCCACTTCACTGCCCACTCCACTGTTCCCCCACTCCACTGCCTTTCTCCTGACTAAACCTGGGGCTTCCCCAGTGAGCCCCCTGAGCCCCCATGGCATAATGCGTCCCCTCCTCTTGGGATCTAGGAGTACAACAAACTATCTTCTCAAGGGCAGTTGTCTCCTGATCTGTTGACCTTGCCATATCTAAATAATAAAGCCTATATTTTAAGACACCAGTGATTCAAATATGCAGGCAGGAGACACACTATAGTAGGTAGTCCCTTGAGAAAGCAATTAAGAATTTCTGAAGTCTGCTTCTCACAACTATGCCCTTACGGGATCACTAAGTGTGTTATCCCAACTCCACGTTTGCTTTCCTAGAAGCCCCCTCCATGTTATTCTGGATGGTTTTTAAACAGTCCTAAATGCCATTCCAGAATAGACCTGGGTGAGTCTATTTACAGAGAGGTTCGACAACTGTGGATGGTATTTCCACATGTGTGCTGTAAAACCAATATTTAATTCTCTTGGAAGCAAGTCAATAAGTCAAGAAAGAGAGCTTTGTCAGGTGCTGTAATTGAACAGTGCTATCCTGGAGTTGCAGTCAAAGATTGAATGAATCGATGATTAAATATTTACTAAATGTCTCTTGAATGCAAGTTTTGCGTAGGTCAAGGAAGTAACAAAAGAGTTGAGAAAAAGGGGGCCGTCTCAGGAACAAGATAGAGAAGCAGAAGTAGAAAAGAACGACCACAGACATCCTCAGGAGGTCCTGCTATGGCCCCTGGGAATAGATGGTTTTGTGTGGTTGTCTCTTTATCCAGAAAAAACAAATGGACAGTCTCCTTCCATCTCCCCGACCCGATCTATGAACCATGGGCTTACGGGAAAAGGCTGAAGGCCAGTCAGCCTTACTTATTACCTGAGTAAATTGAGGATTCCTGGCTTCCTGGCTTCCTCCCTTCCTGCCTCCCTCTCTCTCTCTCTCTCCCTTCCTATCCATCTCTCTCCATCTCAAAAAACATTTATCTACTATGTGTCTACTCCTGGGTATGGGATATAACAGCAAATAAAATGGGAATGGATTCTGCCCTCACAGGGCTGAGAATGTAATGGATAAGACAGACAACAGGAAGAATCAGTAAACAGCACTGTTTAGACAGGGGAAGTTCAGCACCTATGGGAACACATAGCAAAGGCAATTCTGCACACATCTGAAGGACAAGTTCAACTTCTCTGAATGTGTTTCTCATCTGCCAAAAAGAAGTATCTACAGATATCTGCACTGGAGTGCTGTGTGTTGCTTGGATATGACAATTGGTAAGTAGTAGCACTATTTCTGGCTTAGAGTAGGTACTCAAGAAGTAAAGCTAATACTTTTATTATTGTGAATAAAGATTTTTCCCACGTAGGCCCCATGAGCCTTACAATTTACTAACTGCCACAAAGACAGTCAGGATACCCTCCTGGACCCTCTTCCCTCTTTCTGCTGCCCTGTTTTGAAGTTGGGGTGGGTCTGTCAGCAAACTATTTCTGTCGTTCATTCTGATGAACAATCCCAACCAAGGACTGGAAGCCCCATCTCAGGGAAATGGATTTGTGATTACAGACATATCAGAACCATGGGAGTAAAGAGTATTAAATCTGTGCTCTGTGTGGAGAGAGCCTCTCCAGGACACTGAGAAGCTGGAATTGGAGACACGAGTGCCCAGAGATACCTAAGAACTAGCTGCTTTCTCCTTCCTGCTGAAGGTAAGGTCTTGCTGTTGATACGTTTTGTTCAAGAACCCAGCAACCGTGATGTTACTGAATGTTCTTTTAAAGTAGGACTGTAGGGCCCCTGGGGGGCTCAGTTGGTTAAGCGTCCAACTCTTGATTTCAACTCAGGTCGCGATCTCATGGTTATGAGATCGAGCCCTGTGTTGGACTCTGCTGACAATGTGGAGCCTGCTTGGGATTCTCTCTCTCCCTCTCTCTGCCCCTCCCTCACTCACACATTCTCTCTCCCTCTCTCTCTCAAAATTAAAAAATAAATATTAAAAAAAATAAAGTAGGACAGTTATTATGCTTTTGTACGATCATAACATTGTTGAAAATATTTTTAAACTTCCCTATTAGTAAATAGCCCCTGTCCCAAGTACCCTCACTCCCTGGCCACTCCAGCCCCTCCCAAGGATTCCACAGACCTCTTCACAAGTCTGCCTCTACAGGATTAACTTCTGGCCCTGCAGGAGGCGTCTGCAAGTGTGTTCCGATTACACAGGACCTTGGCGACGCTTCAAAAGGGAGTGCACAGATTGTTAGTGATTGACAAATCACTTGTAAATGGCAAAATATGTATGAAAACAAAGCAGCAAAGGCTCAATAAGATTTGGAGTGGTTTTGTTTTGTTTTGTGTTGTTTTAGCCAACTGGCAGGACCTTACCTGTGAAGAGTGTGACATTGTCAGCTGCCCACTCTATAAGGACTAACGCCCTGCAAGGGAAAGGCAATGCAAAAATACAATGCATCTGCTCCTGTTCTTGTCACCATTTCCTTTCCCTGACTTGTAAAATACATCGGAAACTTAAAGGTGGGAGTGTGAAGTCTCTCTCCACTAATCTATGGGCTACCTACACTGTGGTAGATGACCTGATGGCTAACTTAAGAGATGGGTGGTCTAACACGAGCAGTACCAATCTCTCCATCCATCCATTAACTCGCTTACAGGATAAATATTTATTAAGTTCCCACTCTGTTCCAGCTTCTATGCTAAACACTGGGGACAGTAGAAAAAAAACTTTTTAATCAAAAACGGTCTCTCTTCGAATTTTTGGGGCTTAACATCCACTTGAAGAAACATATGTAAAGAGGGGCCATAACGTGGAATGAATTGTAACAGAGGTATTTGGGGAGCCATAAGAAGGTTCGTCATAGAAACACAGGAACATCGGGGAAGGCTTCATAGAAGAGGTGATGATGACTAGGCCGAATCCTAAAGGATGTGTAGGAATTTTCCAAACAGAGATTGGAAGGGAGGAGGGAGACCACATTCCAGGCAACAGGAACAGATTGAGCAAAGACACAGTTCCAAATGGCACAGCCCACTGGGAATCCTCAAGGGATAGGGTGGCACATCAGTGAATACAGAAGAGGGTGGGACTCTTTTAGCAGCATTGTCAGCCGCTCACTCACGCCACAGCGTGCTAAAAACGACAGCATTCAGTGTGAAGGCTTTCACGCCAGGAAGTGACGTCATCGGCAAACTGATCTAAAGTGCAGTGTGGCGGCTTTACGCCAGGAAGTGACGTCATCGGCACGCTGATCTAAAGTGCAGCGTGGTGGCAGCGTGGCGGAGGGCGGGGAGTGCGGGGCTCCGGGATGGATGTAGGCAGTGGCAGATGGAGAGGGGGTGGATCCGAGGGCTGAAAGGGCAGCAGGATGGACAGGGTCTGGAGACACACTCTGCGGGAGCTGCCAGGGAGGCAGGGTTGGCGGATGACGCCTGGGTTTGGTTCTCGGGGAAGTGAGAGAACTGCGCCCTTATTTCAGGCTGGGAACTCACCAGAGGAAGGCAGTTTGGGACAGAGAATGGCAGATGGAATGAATTCGGTTCTGCACAGGATGCTCGAGATAGCCGTGGGGCATCTGGGCTGAGGGCCCCCGACAGAGAGGAGGACACAGAGGGCCGAGGTGGAAGTGGCGACTCAGGAGTCCTAACTGGCAGCTCAAGCTCTGGGGACAGCATGTGGAGTGCGCAGAGGAAGGGACCGGGATGGGGAGGGGGTGGCAGGCATTGTACCCTGAGTGCTGTTTGAGAGGGGCGCTCCGGAGACATGGGCAACGAACAGTTGCTGATTCCCAGATCTGGAAGCGGAGAGGAGACCCCCAAAGTTGGCCTCCCGTCCTGTCTGTCAGTGGGTTGAGCAGGAAGCCATTCAGGAGACAGGCCTGCATTACTATCTGCTCAAACATCTCATCTTATTATGCAAATTGCATACATACTTACAAAACAATCGCAAATTTGTAAATCTTCCTTCACACCAAAAAGGCACTCAAATGCCGTGCTCTATCACTTACAGATTTCCCTGCAAATCCCATTTCATTAGTAAAAAGTGTTTTCCTCCTTTTTGCTCCCATTTTTATCACAAACATACTTCCAGACTCCCCCCAGAATTCATCTGCTATCTCTGTTGACACATGTAAACGCATCCCAATTTCTATCCTTCAATTTCTGGAACCCGGTTCCCCAGCTGTTCTCTTTTTCTCTCCCATTAACAAAATCCCACAGTCTCGCAGCTATAGTTTTCAAGCTTGACAACCCTTTCATCTTGGTCCAATTAGTTAACTGCTCCCAACCTCTTCCATCTTCAGGAGTAACAGGTCTTAGGTTTTGGATCTCCTCCTACTGACACCTTGACTTTCTTGGACAGGCGTCACAAAATGACTAAGATGCTGGAGGCCTCGAATCGGGCACAACCAAGGTTTGCCACACAGGGTAAGCCCCAATCCCGTCCAAGCCCCAGGGTCTACATTTGCAAAATGGGTAATTCTAAATATCTAACTCTTAGAGTTGTGGACGGAGTTAAGTGGGATCATGCATTCACTGTGTTTAACATAGTATCTAGTATACAGTAAGCGCTCAATATGGTTTAGCATTTATTACTGTAATCATTCGCTGTAAGTACCGCTCTCCAGTCACCAACTATATAATAATCTTGAAGCAACAGAACATTGTGCCGATTCCGGTGACTGGACTAGATTACCACTACAGATGCTTCTAGTATTAATATCCTACCATTTGACCTCTAGTCTATACCAAGGAAACGTGCCAGTGACTTTGACACTGTTTGCGATCCCAGGAGGTCTATGTAACAAGTGTCGGTATGTGAATGTTGCGTCTTGCACACGCAAGAGTGGCAAGTAGCAAAGGGAGGAATGGAAAGACGCCTAGCTCACAGTCAGCTTCTCTTTCCAGAACACCAGGAGAAAAGCCTCCTTGTTGCATTTTCTCAACAAACGGCACTGATGAGATTCATCTGAGTGAAAAGTTTCAATATGAAACAAACAAACAACAAACAAAACACAACCCTGATTGAAAAAAAAAGCTTCCACCTTTCAATCCTTTTCCCCCACATTTTATTTTAGACATCAGAGAATTAAACGCCTAAAACAAGCCGAGGCTTTCATTCCCAAGGCCCCTTTCTGCATGAGCTGACGAGCGAGCTTTGACTACTTTTTCTGTCCACGAGACCTTGAAAAGGTTCCTACCAGAGGCCTAAGTACCATTATAAACAAAGACAGACATCGGAGCCCAGCAAACACTCTGAACGCCTCTGCCTAATGCCCGACTCCAAATCTCCGTCTGCTCACTCTCGTCCTGAATAAGAAAAATCACTCATTCTGTTGAGCTCTTATTATGGACCAAAACTCCACTCTTACAGCTCTGTGAGGACACTCTACTATTCTCCCCATTCTACGGATGAAGACTGAGTTACATGAAAGTGAAATAATTCATCCAAGTTCACTGTTCCCAGACAGTACGGCCCTAGATCCATGCTCCCCACCACACCAAGCTGCCCCCTCCCTTTATTTTCATCCCCAGTTCTTTCTTATCTCCTGGCCCTCAAAAGGCATTGTCCCCACAAAACAACCAAGGGAATTATTATTAGGGAGCCGAATTCTAACCAAAGATAAAAATTACTCAAAAAGTTGATGTTTACCGATGTACTTCACTGACGAAACACTGCAATTGCTACCTCAAGTATTTGCACTTGAATAAAGCATCAAATTAACTGAGTCCACGTTAAAATGCGTCAAAAGTAGGCATTTCAGTTAGTCTTGCATGCATTCTTAGGTCATCTTAGATGTCCCCAAATCCTACTGTCCTCCCACGGGAATTCGGAGAGTGAGGAAAACATTTCTTGTCAGCATCGACGTTACCTCTGTGAGGCAGCTCTTGGAGGTACCCTGGGGGGCCTCTCCAGGGGCACAGTGGGTGTTCCGTCCACTTGTGGGGGGCATGGGCTGCGGCTCCTGGTAACCTCAGGGACTTCGTTATCCTACAGGAAAAAAGATGAGGAAGAAAGGTGAACATTTCTTTAAGCAACCAGCATAGTTGGACACGGTTAGTCCACAGCCTCCCAGGCCTCCTTGGCTTTGGCTGAAGGTTATTCACAAACAGAATGAACCCAGGAGGCCTGGGGTGGCTCAGTTGGTTAAGCGTAGGACTCCTGATTCCAGCTCAGGCATGACCTCATGATTGAGGGATTGAGCCTCGCGTCGGGCTCTGCTGACCGTGTGAAGCCTGATTGGGATTCTGGCTCTTCTTCTCTCTCCGCCCCTCCCCCGCTCAAAATGAATAAACTTTAAAAAAGAGAAAAAAAAAAAAGAATGAACCCAACAACACCAGGGCAGCTTTCCATTGATTCCTAGAGTCACTGAGGAGACAATGGGGCCCAAATTATCATTAATGGTCTTGTTACTCAGAGTGTCCTCTGTGGACCATCAAATTAGCATCACCGGAGAGCTTGTGAGGCCTGCTGGACCTCAAGCTCCTCCTCAGTCCCACCTGATCTGAACCTGCACGTTAACAAGATCCTAGGTAATCATTATTATTATTATTATTATTATTATTATTATTATTATTTAAGTAGGCTTCACGCTCAGTGTGGAGCCCAATATGGGGCTTGAACTGAGGACCCTGAGATCAAGATCTGAGCTGAGATCAAAAGCCAGACGCTTAACTGACTGAGCCACCCTGGTGCCCTAGATCTTAAGGTAATTCTTATGCATCTTAAAGTTTGAAAGGCTTGCTCTATTTAACCAGATAGAGCTAGAGAAATTTTATTTTTAAACCAAAGTCCCTTTTTGGGAGAGCAGAGCCTTGAGTGGCCCTCAGTCGTGGGGTAATTAATAGAAGCTGTGCACTGGAGGGATGGCCCAGCTCAAGGGCCCTATCTCAGGGAGTCCTCCGGGTTGGCAGTGACCCGTGTGACTCCTCCTGCTCGTCCCAGCCACTGGTCACTGGATCGGGGTAGACACCCTGACCCAAATTGGGCTTCGGGCTAAGGCAGCAGCTCATCCTCTCCTGAGAGGCCTTGTGGCTCTCAAGGGACGATTTGCCGTTATACACGCACAGGAGCAGAACAGGCCAGCGTGCGGTGAGACAAGAGAGCAGATACACACAGGAGAAAGAGACGAGAGCACGTGGCCCTGGGGAAACTTGGAACAGTGGCCCTGGCTCCGGCTTTTCTCGCCACTCCTGATCCCGGCCCCAAGACGGGATCTCTACCCCTGGGTTCCCTGCTACTCATCCAGCTCCTTCCCACACATGCCCTTTTTGGCTTAACTAGTCAGAGCGAATTTCTATTCTCTCTCCCTCCCTTCCTCCCTTCCGCTTTTTATTGAGGTGAAATTCACATGAAATAAAATTAACCATTTTAAAGTGAACAATTTGGGGTGCCTGGGTGGCTCAGCCAGTTAAGCGTCTGACTTGGTTTCTGCTCAGGTCACGATCTCACGGTTTCGTGGGTTCGAGCCCCGCGTCGGGCTCTGGGCTGAGATTGTGAGGCCTGCTTGGGATTTTCTCTTTTCTTACTCTCTCTCTATTCCTCCCCTGCTCACACTGTCTCTGTCTCTCTCAGAATAAGTAAATAAACTTAAAAAAAAAATTGAAGTGAACAATTCAGTGGCATTTAGTTCGTTCACACTATTGTACAACTAGCACCTCTAGCTAGTCCCAAAACATTTCCATCGCCCCAAAAGGAAACACTGTTCTCCCCATTTCCCTCTCCCCCAGCCCCCGGTATCCACCAGTCTGTGTGCTCTGTCTCTCTATCTATTCTGGATATTTCACATAAATGGAATCCTAACATATTGACCTGTGTGTCTGGCTTCTTTCACTTGGATTTCTATTTCCTGCAATGAAGTGACCCCTAGGACAAGACATATGGGGGTGGAGTCCCCGGCTCTCACCTCATTGTCCCCCTCCATCCCGCTGCTCACACTGAGGAGGCTCCGGGTGCTGGATCGGTTACTCGCGCTGCCTGAAGGGTATGAACAAAATTAGCTGGGCGGAGGATTCTCTCAGGCTGAAATAAAATGCAGAACTCCAGCACTTACCTTATTTTCATTGATAGAAACAATACATAAGCTGTGAAGATGGGATCTTCAAAATGCTGTCGTCTTAAACCATTTTATTAGAGTTTAGTTCTTCTTTCAGCATAAAATGAAACAGTTCACCTTTTTACTACCTTTTTTTTTTTCCTGTATAGCTACCATTTGCTGAGAGCTTACCACACATTACATGCTTTAAAAACACGACTACAAAGGGGCGCCTGGGTGGCTCAGTCCGTTAAACATCCAACTACGCTCAGGTCACGATCTCATAGTCCGTGAGTTTGAGTCCCACGTCAGGCTCTGTGCTGACAGCTCAGAGCTTGCAGCCTTGCTCTGGATTCTGTCTCTCTCTCTCTCTGCCTCTCCCCTGCTTGCACTGTCTCCTCCCTCTCTCTCAAAAATAAATAAACATTTTTAAAAAAACCCACAATTGCATTAATCCCTATGAAAATCCTATCTGATGCCGGGGCTCTGGTTTGACAGACAAGGAAGCAGAGACTCTATTTCTTACCCATTCAGTGGCATTTCTAAAATCTGCAGACAGATCTTGTGGCTGAAGCTCTTTACTTATTTAGGAATTGCAGCAAGCATGTAATCACACACATATGTACACCTTCTAATAAGGGGCGAGTTTGATATAGACAAAATACAAAGCATAAATTCCAAAGCATAATTTATGCTCACAGTGAGAACTATGACTGTATGAGCTTAGGTGCTCAAGGCTCTTGAATTGAGAATTTATCAGCGATGTCGTTAGAACAGCACTATCCAACAGAATTTTCTGGAAATGTTCTATTGTATACTATCCAATATGGTAGCTAGTGCGAAACATGCCTAGTGCAAATGAGTGCAAATGAACTAAATTTAAATTTTATTTCGTTTTTAAAATATATATATAATTTTAAAAGTTTATGTATTGTGAGAGAGAGTGACACCCGAGAGGCACAGAGACGGAGAGAGAGAGAATCCCAAGCCGGCTCCACACTGTCAGTGTGGAGCCCAATGCGGGGCTTGAACCCACAAACTATGAGATAAGGCCCTGAGCTGAAGTCAGATGCTTAACCCAGGTGCTGCAAATTTTATTTAGTTTTAATTAACTTAAATTTAAATAGCAATATATAGCTAGTGGCTACCATATTGGACAGTACAGAATTAGAACGAGCTCAAATATGTGATAATCCAGGAGCAAAAAAAGATTAACAGTCTGTCAATTACAACAAAAAGAAGTGACTTCAATTTACCACTGTCACCAATAGCAGTACTACCAGACCTTAGGTTTACTGAATTTCCACCTAAAAGAGCTCCTCATCATGTTAGAAGTAAATAGTCTTCGTTTCGACTTCATCATGGTATCACCTTTGACCTAATTAATTTAGATGTGAACTTAAATAAAGCAAGTTAAGATTATAATTTTGGATTATTTCTTGGGGGTAGATTTTTAATTTTAAAATAATATGTCAAAAAACTTACATAAACCAGGGGATTCAGAGTCTGCTTTTCCAGGAGCTTGTATGTGACCCTTTTCTTTCTATTCAGTCACCCATATCTAACAATGTCCACTTGGCCAAAACGTCCCCATCCCACCTGGTTCACAAGGCTAAAACCTCAAGCTTCAGTGCTCAGGACAAATGCTACAGAAACCTTTCCAGATTGCCCCAAGGGAAGTAACCCCTCCAGCCCATGGGCTCCCAGTCCTATGGGGCCAAACCTCCCATCATTCACCATTCTCCGTCCCACCCCCTCAAAATGAACCAGCCTCCTTTCCAAGGTCATCTGCTGTGTGAGCAAAACCTGCCCAGGCGCTGGCTCCAGGACCCTAGAAATTCACACCCATCAGCTCCCATTGTGCCTTCCGTTGGTGTTTCTAAATCTTTAACCCCAGCATTTGGCTTTGAAGCTTGGCTCCCTGGTTCCTCTGCCCTGGCCCTCCCTGCTCTCCAGGCTTATGACCTGCTTGCCCGCATCCCGTCTGGACTGCATGGCCGGCAGGAGGCTGTGGCCCCAGCCCCCATCATCTTCACTCTTGCCTGGGAGGCAGAGGGCAGTGCCTCCCTCTTCCAGGCCTCTGTCACCGGGAAGGAAAGATCAGACAAGCATCCAACTCGGGCTAGTTTTGTATTTTCCTTACTTCACTACAAGCCCCCTGAAGACAGGTTCTTTTCAGGTCCATTTCTTTTTCATCTTTATGTCTCCAGTGTACAGTCTGTCTCAGAATGCACAGAGAAGTCCTCAAATATTTGGTGGATAAATGAACCAGGGAAAAAAAAGTGATTGAACACAACATGACCCTTAAGAAACTTGGAGCCGACAATCAATGCAAGGCAAAACATGATAAGCACTTACACATTGGGGCCTATCCTCCTGGAATATTCCCTTTTTGGATTTTGTTACCCTACAAGAAGCTTGGCTTACTGATTTAGAAGCCACATGTAGAGAGGCCCTAAAGGACAAGAGACCATCTCGGATGTTCCACGCTGTGCCAAGCTTACAGCTGAGGGACACACGCATGAGTGACCCCAACCGACCCATCATGGAGCGAAGACAAACCATCTCCACCGAGTCTTGCCCAAGTTGAGAATCAGGTATAAATAAATGGTCATGTTTCAAGCCACTGTGTTTTGGGGTGGTTTGTTACATAGCAAGAGATGACTAAAGCTGTAGAGCAGGGACTAGAGGCAGGCTACAGCCACGGAGTAGAGTAAAATCCATTGGTGGGGTCATTGAATAACATTTTCTAACCAGATGCGCTAAGCCATCCCTGGGCAATAAACCACCGCACGAGGTAAGAAGCACAGTTTATGCTTTTCCATTCGGTTTTCAACTCAAAGTAAAACATACACATAAAATCACTTAAATTAATCCGAACCGGAAATAAATACTTTGCATTTGTCTTGTTAAGTTTCCCCTCCTCTCCACGCCAGAATGCACTGGAACGATCTAATGATCTGTTGATACATTCTAATGATCTGTATCACTTCTCTCCTCCACGACGCATCCAGGAGACGGACCACCTGCCTTGTGCTTCCTTAGCCACCAGTGATCACTGGGAAAATCCCTCCCATTTCTGAGCTTGACAGAATTCCCTAAAATGCCTCAAGAGGGTTTTGGATACACATTACCACCCCCATTATTTAAGGAGAAGTTTTCTCCTCTGCCCTGGCTAGACTTCCCCCGTGGCCCGTCGTGGGACAGGCTTTGGGTCTGTTTCAGCAGGTAGCAGTGGCAGGGACGTTGAGCCGAGAGAAGAGCGGGCTACTCCCACCTTTCCTTCACTGGCCGGGTGACCTTGCATAAAACCCTTTCCTTCTCTGGATCATAAGTACCGCATCTACAAAGTCAGAAGGGAGACCAGTACAGGGTTGTTGAAGTCCAGGAACAGGCAAAATTGCGTGTCTGTGTACATACACACACACACACACACACATTTTTCTGGGAAGCACACCCAGAGCACACCTCAGATTCGCGAACAGGTCTGTGATGCAGAAAAGATTAAGAACCCCTGGGTTTAGATGACCTTCCTGTCCTAATATCCGTTTGGGGGTTCTCTGCCTGACCTCTAAGGAGACTCGAGTCCTGAAACTCAGTCTTGAGTCTCCTACTCTTGCATGGCTCTCCTAGCTGTTTCGATAACACTAAATTTAATGTATGAAAGACAGGAAACTCCATCTATTCTGCTTGTGAAGCCGGTGCATGCGAAGTCAGCTAACACCGCCCTGGGTACGGAAACAAAGCCCCCACCTCCTGCGTGTACCTCAGCGGGGATCGTCTCTTGCAATCAGACTCTACCAAGCTTTCAGCCAAAATGTCTTCCACATTTCCTAACTAGATCCTCAACCCATCTATAAAGTTGGAATTCCCAAAATTGCGTCCATTGTTTTCTAATGTTTCTGACTTCGTGCCCTTTCCTTCCCCTTACCACGGCTGAGGAAGCAGCAAGAAGAGTCTGGATCCAGACTGCCTGAGTTCAAATCCTGACACCACCACTTATTAGCTATTTTACCTAGGGAACGGCACTAAGACTGCAGCTTCCTTCTCAGTAAATACAGGTGGTAGTGCCTCTTCCATAGAGTACTGTGAGAATTAAATCTGAGAATCTATAGAAGAGGCTTAGCATATAGTAAATGATCAATAAACGTTAACTAGTGTTAATACTAGGTTTTCCTATTTGTAACAGGAACAGTGTAATAAATTAGTATGCAATCTGGCTTCAGGGGACATTAAAGTAAAGGATCTTTGGCCCTCTGAGAAAAGGCAAACTTCGCAGGCTAAAGGTCCCCCATGACTTACACCTCCAAACCCAAATCGGGCTCCAACTGGGATCTGCTGGCTCACAAGAGAGACTGCTCTCGAAGCGCAAAGGTATCAGCTGGAGTGCAGATGTGAAGGCAGCCCCACCCCCACCCCCACACCACCACCCCCTGCTCACTTGTGGTGCTGGAGGTACTGTCTGTTTTCCAGTCTCCTCTCCGTAGCTCCGTCCTTGGGGGGAAGACACTTTTCCTAGGGCCACTCTCATAGACTCCATACTCCACTTTCCCGGGCAGGTTCTGTGAGTGCCGAATTGGGACTGTGATCTCCAAGTCTGGAATCAGAGGAAAGAGGGAAAATCTTCAAGGCACCATCTACGGCCCACCAAACTGCTCTGGCTGCTCCCTCTCTGCCTGCCTCCCTGGCCTGAACCTGGCAGGGAGGGGAGGGAAAGAGGCAGGAAGGGGAGGGGAGAAGAGTGAGAATGGGGAGGGGACTCTGCCCAATCAATACTGAAATTCCACAGACTCCTGTGTGGCCATCGGTGGGTGACAGACGGAGAGGGGTGAGGCACAAATGCTCCACGTTGGGCAGACAGCCTGAGATTAGGGAAAGGTCTGGGGCTCTGCCACTCCCCTGCTTCGGGACTCGAGTCAGTCAGTCAACCTCTCTGAATTACTTCCCTTTCAGACGGGGGACTCATGAGTGCTGTTGATCCCAATAACTAGTTATCCTGTGCACCAAGCGTTATTCCACAAGCTTCTGAACACCCATGAAATAACACTATTATCTTCATTCCCAATGGAGAAGTGAAGTAGCCCGCCCCCGGCACGCAGCTGGCAAGTGGGACAGCTGGGATTTGAACCCAGGCTCCAGAGTCCAAGCTCTCAACCACTACTTGTACGGCCTCTGAATCCCTCAACGAATGATGGATGCTGGGCGCGTGGTCTGTAACTGACAGCAGCGACCCAGAGAACTAATGAAAGGAGGTCCATCAGCCCCAAGAAAGATTCTGTGACTTGCAAGGTTGATCGGTGGTTTTAGACGCCACAGACTTAAGAAATTATGCCTGGGCAGCATTGAACTGGTCTCTTTCCTGGCTTGGCCCTGCCCAGTAGCTGGGTCTTTAGTTCTCCCTTGATTTCCACCCCCAGGGTTACTGAGCAGAAAACGACCCCTGCTGACAAGCAGAACAAAGTATCTGTGGGCGTCCAGACCCACTTTCTCCCCAGGGAAGGGCTAACAGCAGGTGAGCTCCTGACGCAGGACTCCCTTGATGCCTGGAACATTCCCAAGCCAGGGGGCGGGGCCTCTGGAAGAGGTGGAAGCTCTATATGCTTTTGGGCCACGTGTTCTTATCTGAACAGTACTACTTCCTCCTCCGGCTCTCCTCTTCTATGGGATGGGTGTGGCCAGAAGTTCAGGGAGTCCAGGACCAGAGAAGGCTCCGCTTGCCAAAGCCAGAGTGACTGAGAGGGGCGAATGGGTAAACTACAACAGTAGGAAAGAAGTTCAAGGACAGGGTAGACCGAGTGTATGGTAAACACAGAGAAGATGTTAAGGTTGGACTGGGTGGCTCAGTCGGCTAAGCATCTGACTCTTGGTTTCGGCTCAGGTCATGATCTCACAGTTCATGAGTTCAAGCCCTGTATCAGGCTCTGCACTGGTAACACAGAGCTGCTTGGGATTTTCTCTCCCTCTCCCTCTGCCCCTCCCTGGCTCGCTGGCTTTCTCTGTCTCTCAAAATAAATAAACTTAAAAAAAAAAAGAAGGTTGGACTGTGGTTTACTAGATGCCACATGTGCCTCACGCTAGAGACCGGCTCCAAATGCAGTGTTTGGTCCTAGTATTAAACCACCTTTCTAGGTCCCTGTAGCATAGACCTTTCTCACGCCCTCACGCTCTCCTAGTGACAACGGGGCAGTGCAAGCAGCCACCTGAGCTTGCAGCGACTTGGGCAGAGACCAGCCGTACCTGCACGTGGGCATGGGCCTGCAGTGTCTCAGGGCCCGAACAGGCGTCATACTTTTTGTTTTCCCTCAGCTCTGACCTAGTGTTTTTTTGTTTTGTTTTTTTTTTAATGCTTATTTATTCTTGAGAGACATAGAGACAGAGTGTGAGCAGGAGAAGGGCAGAGAGAGAGGGAGATACAGAATCCGAAGGAGGCTCCAAGCTCTGAGCCGTCAGCACAGAGCCCGATGCGGGGCTCGAACTCACAGACCGTGAGATCATGACCCGAGCCGAAGTCGGCCGCTCAACCAACTGAGCCACCCAGGCGCCCCCCTAGTGTTTTTTTTTTAACAGCACTGTTTTAAAGGGAGGTTCCTGTCTGCTCAATTCACTTCGATGAGTCAATTTTCTACCCTCAACCGGTTCTATGAGGAAGGAAAAGTAAAATACACAGGAAAAAAACTGGGAGTCAAAAGTTCAAAAGATCAAGTAGAGTCAGTTTAAATGTCTACAAAATCCTGATATTCTTGGAAGAAAGGAACGACGCCGGGAATAGGAATCATCGTTCGAGTGCACAGTACTCTTCCCGCGCGTGTCCCCTGGTCCTCATATCTCCTTGAAACGTCCCTCCTTCCCCAGGAAGTTGATGAGTCAGGTGTAGCCATGGATCAGGAACCTGAGGCACACAGTGGTTAAAGGGACGGTCTTGGATCATAAAGGGATGAAGCGGGGGTGGGGACCCAGGTCTCCTGGCACCCTGCCTGCTCCTCTCTGTCCTGCCCCAGGCACACCCAGAACACAAATATTGATTGCCTTCACTTAGGGTGTCCAACAAGTCTCGGGCCACGCCAGCCCCTCTGATTTCCTACACCGTCAGTGTTCTGCACCGTCCCAGCAAGAACAAAGCAACTCCCCGTGGCTGAAGAAAGACCAGCAAGCTATTATGAACAGAATCATACTTTTTAATTACCCTTGGTGTTCTAACCCAAATTAAAGCAAAATAATCATCGTTTCTCTTTTCTAAGGCAGAGATTTCTAAATAAATAGAGTCAGCCCTTATGTTTAGAATGGGCTCCATTCCTAGAAAAGGTCCTTTAAACAGAGATGCCATTTGTCAACCCTGACTTCCCTACAGATTGATGTTACCCTGTGTCAGTGGTTTCCAAATGCTTTTTCTTTTCCTTTTCTTCTTTCCTTTCTTTCTTTCTTTTTTTTTTTTTTTTTTTTTTTTTGTAAGCAGAATTCTTTCCTCTGTTGAAAACAGAAGCTCAGTGTGGAAAACAGATTTTTTTTAAAGGATGTTCAAACAGCAGGTTGCCTTAAACACCATCCCAATCCTAATCTACTTCCCCTGGTTTCCCCTCCCCGCCCCTCCCCCCAACAAGTGCCAACCCTCCACTCCCACAAGCACACAAACAGCAGCACTGAGGCTACTCAGTGCAAAATGAGTAATTACAAGTTAGTATGTCACTAAATATATAATTGAGTTCTACGGAGTTAAGTAATATGCCATATTTAGTCCACCGTAAAGATGCCCACTCTTCGGAAGATGCTCTGATGCCCTTGGGTCTCACCGTGTAGTACAGGGCCCCACGCCCAGACTGCCCGAGGCTTTCTCCGGTAACTGGTTTATAAGCACCCCTCCCCCGGCAGACCTCACCCAGACATGGGGGCCCCAGCTCTCTGGCCCCTCGGGAGGGATCACTTTTCCACAGTGTTCTCCATTGACCCCCAGAGTCTCCAGGGACATGAAGCTCCATCTCCACAGTGGTAACCGCACTTTGCTGGCCACTTTTCCTTCCCTCTCTCACTTCCCCACTCCCACTGCGTTCCCTGGGATCATCTCCCAGATCGGCTACTTGCCCTCGAATCCTTGTTGGGGAAGAAAAAATTCTAGAAATGGACTGTGGTAATGGTTGTGTGATACTGTCGATGTATTTAATGCCACTCAGTTGTACATTTAGGTCCAATGATAAATTTTATGCTATGTGTATTTTACCACAACAAAACACAAAAATGGGGGTGCCTGGGTGGCTCAGTCAGTTAAGCATCCGACTCTTGATTTTGGCTCAGGTCATGATCTCACAGCTCACGAGTTCAAGCCCCGCATCAGGCTCTGTGCTGATAGGGCAGACCCTGTTTAGGATTCTTTGTCTCTCTCTCTCTCTCTGCCCCTCCCCAATTCGTGCTGTCTCTCTCTCTCTCTCTCAAATAATAAATAAATAAACATTTAGAAAAATGTCCTGGGGCTGATGGGTAGAACATTCTCCCTATGGTGGATTGCTTGTGGTCCCCAGGCATTCTTGTTTAGTGTCAGATTATATATAATTTAATCTTTTGATAGTTATGACATTAAAGCTCCTTGTGTAAAAAGTAAAAATACTGGGGTGCCTGGGTGGCTCAGTCGGTTAAGTGGCTGACTCTTCATTTCGGCTCAGGATGTGATCTCGTGGTTCATGAGTTTGAGTTTTGCAGTGCAGAGCCTGCTTGGGATTCTCTCTCTCTCCCTCTCTCTCTGCTCCTCCCTCGCACTCTCTCATTCTCTCTCAAAATAAAAAAAAGGAAAACACTTAACACCCTCCCCCTTATAAAATTCCTACTCAGAGTCTGCTTCTTGAAGAGTAGAGGTAAGGGTAGGGAGGGCATTTAACTATCCTCCTTTGGAAAAATGCAGACATCGACCATTCCAATGGTCCACCGAGTACAGACCCTGGTGGGTATCACTTATTCAGAGTCTGATTAGCTTTGGGTGAACTTCGGAAAACATTTCAAAACCCAGGATTTCAGGGCTGGATCTTACACGGCAAGTCCCAGCCCAGCACCTGCGCCCTGGGAGGCCCTGCCTGAGGTCACTGGCTGCTGTATGGGTGTTTTGTGGTTTTTAAAGTGCTTCCATGTGCCAGGCACTGTGGTGGGCCCCAGCTAGACCCTAACAGGTTCAATCCTCACAGCAGCCCTAATGGGGCAGACACTTTTGTGTCACTTTGCAGATGAGTACTGAGGCTCAGTTGGGTGACTTATCTTGTCCATGGTTCCCAGCAAGGTAGGGGTGAGCAGTGGCTAGGAACGTGACTCCAACCCCGATGGCCTCAGGGCCCATGCCCGTACCCCTTTACTCCTCAACACGTGTGTGTCTTGTTTCAATATCTCCACTGACTGGACGGCAAAGGTGTGATGGCATCCGGCGGGTTCAGTTCTGGAGCCCGGCTGCCCGGCATTCGTGACGCCGGCACAGCGACACCCTGGCCTTCAAACACCTCACGCACCACCAAATCGCAGCTGTTTTGAGGCTGCCTACGTGTAAAAGCGTGAAATGCTTCATTCACTCAAGGTTCTATCTTTGGGTTCATGTGCTCTAGTTTTAAAAAGCACCTCCTCCCTTTTACCACCTGGAACCTATTGTCTGACCCCAAGATGACCATGCATATCTTACACCAGATCTTTGCCTTCTCTCCTTTCCCCTCCCTCCAGCCAGGAGGGCAGACGAGTGTGAGCTTGGGTCGTGGAAGCACACATTTGAAACCTAGTCACCCAAGCAGGTATCTTAGGATGACCTCTCTGACCTTCTGCCATGGTTACAGCCTCTCTATGCCTCTTTTCCCAAGTAGTTGAATCCATTAATATTCGCTAAGCTAGTACCATATGAAAACACTGTGCCAGGCGTGGCGGGGCAGGCTCTAGCTGGGAAACGCAGACCTACACGAATAAAAGACTAACTCACAAGCTACCAGATGGTGAAGATCATGCCTTATGGGTCTCTGTATCTGGCAAAGAGCCTGGTGTTCAGTTAAGTATTTGTAGAGTGAGTGAGTGATGTTACCAAAAATTTTCCTGAAATCGACCATCCCAACAGAGATTGCTTGAACCCAACCAGCGTACCGGCCTACATGCGGGGGATTCGGCAGAGCACAAAACAGACAAACTCTTGTCCCCGGAGTTGTGGTAGGGGGCCGTGGGGGGTGGGTCAGAAAACAACCATGAGAACAGAAACATAAGCGAATTCCGGGCTGCGATCTGTGAAAGGAGGGCGAGCAAAGGCACACAGAGTGAGTTGCGAAGGGCTACTCTGGAGAGAATGCAGAGCAGGCGTCTCTGAGGAGGAGAATTTACAGCCAAGCTCTGAAGGACGAAAGAGCAAGTCCGTAAAGACGCGTGAAAAGTGGAGGGGGTGGGGGACAAGTGCCAAGGCCCTGGGGACGGCCGCTCTTGACTTGTTAGAGCAACAAAAGGGAGTCCTTTGGGACTAGAGCTCAGGGTTGAGGGGGAAAGTAAAGGTGAGCTCAGAGGTCAGAGGTGAGACCACGTACGGCGTCTCAGGGCACAGCGAGGAGTGTGATTTTACTCTGGATGGGACAAGAGCCCCTGAGGGTTTTGAGCAAGTGACTGGCACCATCTGATTTCTTATTTTTAAAGAGTCATTGGCTGCACTTCTGAGAATTAACTGTAGAGAAGAGTGGACACAGGGAGGCGACGGAAGAGGCTCTTGCGTTCATCCAGGAAGAGGTGACGTTGGCTTGCTTGCAGCTGCGGCACGGGAGGTGGTCAGACATGATCAGATCTAAGATGCATTTTGGAGGCAGAACCTCTGGGAATTGCCGATGGTTTGAATAAAGGAATGAGATCGTAGCAATCAGAGGCAGCAAAAGAGAACTGCCAGATGAACGGGAGGGAGGGTGGGTTCCATAAATGCTCAAATAAGGAAGGGGAACGATGGCCTTGAGTGGCCCGGGAAGGCCTCACTGATCAGGGGCTGGTGGGCTGGCCCTTGCAGCCCCGTAGTTTTCGTGCAGGTGAGAAAGAAAAGGCAAGGGGCCTATGGCAGGAAGATGTCTTTTTCAAAGCCTGGGGTGTTACCTGCCTGACCAAGGTCGTGAGAAGTCAGGCTCTTGATGGCAGCTGGAGACGGACTCGGGAAGTCATGCACAAGCTTAGTCCTTTATTTAATGGGTCTCTACTCAAGATCGGAGAGCCTCTGAAAGCCTTTTATTGGCAGCTCCGCTTAATAAACCCTGGCCGAAATAAATCACAGAGACCCACCACGCCAGAGGCTTTCAGTGGGAATATGTGACGTAGGCAAATGCCCATCAGTGCTCAGGGGTAGCGGTGCTGAGAAGCCTGGTCCTCGGTGTAAGCAATGGAATGCATGACCCTGCTGTTGGACCCCCACTACACATGGCAGGAGCCCTGCAAAGCCTGGAGTCCTGGCTCCTGAATCATTGTATGGTGTAGACACCAATGATACAGTTCCCGGCTTCAGTGAGAAACAGCTACCATGTGACTGAGATTTTCTCCTTTCTCCGCTCAAAACACATGTCTTCCTGGGGCGCCTGGATGGCTCAGTCGTTCGAGCCTCTGACTCGTGATTTTTGCTCAGGTCATGATCCCAGGGTCATGAGATCGAGCCCCATATTGGGCTCAGTGTGGAGCGTGGAGCCTACTTAGGATTCTCTCTCCCTCTCTCTCTCCCTCTCTCTCTGCCTCTCTACCCCCCCTTCTCTCTCTCTTCCTTGAAAACAAACAAAAACAAAAACATGTCTTCCTAAATGCTAAGGGGAGAGTCAGATGCTTGGGGAGAAAGTTTGATCACCGTCTGAGTGAGAAGACAAAGGGACGCAGAGGTCAATCCATTCGCTCATTTGCTGCCATGTCTTCTGTGCTGGGTACTAGGTTGCAGAATAAACAAGAGAAAGCCATTGCCCGGAAGAACCTCACAGTATGGTGGGGGAATCAGATCTATAGATAGGGTGACAGGCGCTGGGCAAGCTCTCTGGCCACTCGGGCCACAGCGGAAAGGAGGGTCGGGAACCACAGATCACAGCGGCATCCCGCACTGCGGTGCCCCCGAGGAGCTACATACCTGCCTGCTTTCCTGATTTTTGCTTCTCTCTCTGTCTTCGGGTGATGCTGTCTCTTAGCCGTTTAAGATTTTCCTGGAAAAAATTTAGTACATTTTAAAGGTAGATACCACAAATATACCCTCTAGACATTAGAGTTTCTTTCTGATTTGATGCTGTGTGCACGATGCATCACACTGCCGCAGCATGCAAAGGAGGTTGAGTGCATTTGTAATCAGCCCCCAGAGAAGTTCATGTACTCTTAGAAGTGGTGCCTGAGGAGAAGACGTCTTTTCCTCGACAACAAAACGTTTCCCCTCCCCTCTGATCCTAGCTCCTTCCCAGCCTTAGAACCCACTGCCCTCCTCGTACGTCCCTTTAGCCAAGCCAGTCCCTCGCATGCTAACAAACACTCCGTGCACGCTGCCTCGGATGCCATCTTCATACCGTTCCTCCGACCGGGAGGGACAAGGATTCCTCTCCATGAATCTGTTCTAGGTCTGGGTCAAGGTTCACCTTCTCTGTTAAACCTCCCCGCCGACTGTTAAAGCTCCAGTCCTTAGTGACTACACGTGCCATCTGGCACTGAGCTATGCTGCCTTGCCCAGTGCATTTGTGCGTACGTGTGGGTTTGAGTATGCGTGTGTGTTGTCTCTTCGTGGCGGGGGGGGGGGGGGGGGATACTGTGCCCTCTCTAATGGAAAGACACCAGGTTTACAACTTTCTGAAACCATGCAGTCTGGTCTATTGCAGTCATTCAACAAATGCTGAAGAGTCACATGAGACACATGTTATTTTATTTATTTTTAAAATTTGTTTTTATTTATTTTTGAAAGAGAAATAGAGAGCAAGTAGGTGAGGGGCAGAGGGAGAAGGAGACAGAATCCGAAGCAGGCTCTGTGCTGTCAGCCATGAGATTATGACCTGAGATCACGAACTGTGAGATCATGACCCGAGCCAAAACCAAGAGTCAGACGCTTAACCAACTGAGCTACCCAGGCGCTGTTGCTATTTTAATCAATAACAACTGCCTCAAAGTGTGTGAACATTCCAGAAAAAGTGCTCCAGGGACTAACATCCAGACACCCGGAAGGATCCCACGAAGGAGCTACGGGAGCCAGACTGGGAGGGGTGTTTGCATTATGACCATAGCTGAGACTGAGCCGGGTCCAGGAAGCACCGGGGGAACACTGGAAGGCATGCACTGATCGTGGCTTTACGGCCTGACAGAGTGCGGGCAGAGGGAGCTGGCAGCAAGGAGACCCACCTGGGAACTAAGTGCTAGGTCAGATGAAGGAGACAGAAGCTGGCATGGGGGGAATGGAAAGAAAGGAGCAGATGCAAGAGGAAGAATGTCACAGAGCAAGACCAGGCACGACACGCGGCTCCCTGGGTGTGGGGAGTGAGGAAGAAAAGCCTAAGAGATGTAAAGTCTAAACCTCACTGTCTGGAAGATAACAGTGCCGTGAACAGAAACAGGGAGCTGAGGAAAAGGAAGCAGCCTCGGGGCACAATTTGTTGCTGGACATGGTGCAAGTCTTGGGCACGTCAGAGGGACACACCCAGCTAGTGGCTTCTCTCTCTGTCTGGAAAGGTGGAACGAGAAAGGAGACACGGACTTAAGAGTCACCTGCACAGAGAAGGACCTAAAGGGAGCCTGGGAAGCACCCGCTCGTGGGAGGGGAAGTGAAGGAAACAGAGAGGTGGACAGTGGCGTGGAGGAAATGGAAGATGGGGCAGCCCCAGGAATGGTTTTCATGCCCACCGGTCGCTGGATGGGGCATGCTCTAGAAATACCAAGAGGCTCTCAGAGCACAGAGTAGCACCAGCTCCGATGGACCCCATGGATTCTCTGCCATGTCAAATATGAACCCCAGTTGTATGCCACACCCGACTCCTGGGTAAGCTAATGGACCGGGAGAAGCCTCTTGGATACAGACAGAGACAGCCAGCCAACATTTGTTACACACTGATTGGGTGCCAGGCATGCCAAGTCTTTTACATGGTTTACATTGTCCAGTGTTCTCCCTTCACATGTGAGATGGGAAACAGAACTAGAGAGAGGCCAAGGTCATCCAGCCCCAAGCGACAGAATGAGGATGTGACTCAGGCTGCCTGGCCCGAGGGTCCTGGCCGCTCTTACTACTGTGCTATGTGGGCACGTGACCTGGCTGGGAGAAAGAAAGCCATTGTTCGCCCAGGGCCAGGCTGTCCCAGCAGGGCTCCTGAATGACCAGGACCCTGGGTTCCCATATTCGGCACTACAGACTGCCTTCCCACCCATCAGATCCCCAAGAGGAGGGAGGCAGGCCAACAGTGGGTGACTCCGTTTTAGGGAGCCCTAAGAAGGCAGAAAGCGTAGTGAAGGGAGCACAGGCTCCGGTGTGAGAAAGGGCTCGTTTGAATCTGACTCTGCCTCTCTGCCTCCCTGAGCCTCAGCATTCTCTAAAATGGGAACAGTGATACTTCTCTCGCGAGCACGCTGTGAGCGCAGAAGAGACTGGGCCCATTCAACAGACTGCTGCACAGCTGGACAAACACTGCCTGCTGACTCACTTCCCCAGTTGCCGCCACCTACTCCCCCTCTAAGAAGACACGACACCATCTCAGCGCTAGCTGGGTGCCGCTCCACCCACCCCAGGCAGGTGTGACAGGTCCTCTGAGGACAGATGTTAGAATACACACCTTCTGAGAAGTACCGTGGGCAGGTGAAGAGAAAAAGCAACCATTCTGGCCCTACCTTTCCCTCCACTTACAAGGTAAGTGATCTTGGATATGTCTCCTAACATCCTAGGCTCAACGTCTTCTTTTTTATTTTTATTTTTATTTTTTAAATTTTTTTGGAAAGAGAGAGGGAGATAGAGTGCAAGTGGGGCAGGGGCAGAGAGAAGGGGACAGAGGATCCGAAGCGGGTTCCATGCTGACAGCAGTGAGCCTGATGTGGGGCTCAAACTCACGAACTGTGAGATCATGACCTGACCCGAAGGCAGACATTTAACTGACAGAGCCACCTAGGCACCCCATCAATGTTCTCTTTTTAATATGAAGGAGTTGGGCCAGGGATATGCTTCCTAAGGTCAGGTTTGAGTTCTCTGCATTGCTTTAAATTACACATGAAGTTGGGGCATCTGGGTGGCTCAGTCGGTTGAGCGTCCGACTTCAGCTCAGGTCATGATCTCACGGTCTATGAGTTTGAGTCCCGCGTCAGGCTCTGTGCTGACAGCTCAGAGCCTGGAGCCTGCTTCAAATTCTGTGCCTCCCTTTCTCTCTGTTCCTCCCCTACTTATGCTCTGTCTCTCTGTGTCTCTTAAAAATAAATAAATGTTGAAAAAAGTTTAATAAATATATAAATAAATTACACATGAAGTACATGTATGGAGTTACAGATTCTTATATCTGACAGCCCAGTCCTCCGATCCCAGTCTCCTGAGTGGTCACCCTTCAGATGGCCATGGGGTCGCCTTTCCTCACCTCTGCCTCTGCATTGGTATACATGCATACAGAAATACAGTTTGCACATGAGTGCACTTTAACTTACATGGTTTCAGGGCTGTGACTTGTTTTGTTCTCTTAATCATATCTCTTGGGAACTGTCCAAGTTCTCTGAGTTCAAAAGTGTGATAGTTCTGTGGGAATATTAGCACTAGGAGCGAAAAGAGGGACTCAGAAAAGAAAAAAGCTGGAGAGCAAAAGTATAGGGCCATATGCAGAGGGAAGCGGCAGCTGAAGAATCAGGGTGTATAGTCAAGTCTTTGTTCCTGATCTCTAGCCTCACGACAATCAGCAAAGTCGTCCAGCTCTTGGCCAGGGAGCCATGTGGTTATAGACCACCGGTGACAGACATACATACACATCAGTTCACAGTGGCACTCAAAAACCCAGTCTCAGGCCTGGCCCCAGATGCTCAGTTACAGGAGTAGGCAAGACAGCATGGACCCAGCCCTCCACTCTGTCCAATGGAGAAACAGACATGAAACAGACCAGACGGAGCCAGTTACCTGCTGGAAGCGGAAGGACTCGGACCGCTTCTTCTGGTTGAGCTGCCACTCTTTGAAGTGGAGCACAGCCTCGTCCACGTTGACGATGCCCAGCTTCACCTGCTCCTGGAGGGTGATCAGCTGCCGCTGGCCTGGCGTTTTCATCCCAGCGAAAGGGTCATATATACTTGACTGGGGCCTGTCTCTCCACGGTCTGACGAGAGGCTCTGGAAAGGATGGCAAAACTCAGTGTCACAGCTCCCAAGCTGGGGAGGGCAGGCAGAGGAGCGGGGTTAATGAGGCTGGTCGTGGGCTCAAGAGGACGTGTCTCAAAAGAAAAATTACATGTAGAACTGAGAAGGGGGACATATGACGTGGAATCAGAGAAAGGCAAGCAGCTAATAATTCCAAAGCCTGTGACACTAAAGTAGACAAGGCCACAACATTTTAGGAAAGCATTTTATGAATAGCATCCACTGGAATCAACAGAATCCCTCAAATCTGAATTATTGAGAAGCGATTAGGCTAACATTTCTCAACTTAAGACACCATTGACGTCTGGGACTGGATAGTTCCTTGTTGGTGGGGGGGCTGTCTCATACACTGTAGGATGTTTAGCCTCATCCTTGGCCTCTACCCACTAGATGCCAAAAGCATCCCCTACCTCAGTTGTGACAACCAAAAACATCCCAGATATTGCCAAGTATCTGGGAGGCAGTGCGGGGAGAGGAGAAATCGCCTCCAGTCAAGAACTACTCTGTTAGACTAAAATCCACTCCCAGAAAAGAATATACAGGAAATACTAAGCAGGATGCTTCTCTCAACACACTCCAGCCCTCCCTGTCCTCCCGGCCTCCAGGCAGCATGGGCACAATGACTGTGGACCCAGGCATGAAACGTCCGAGAAGACTGGAATGCCAATGGTACCAGGCTCTAGCTCCAAGGTCACCAGGTATAAATTAAGGGCTGGGTCCCAGCTAGCTCTTGTTGGGTTAGTCCTGTGCCAACTTCTCCTCCACATGACGAATTCGTGGTCCTCTGCTCTGGAGAGTCTAAGGAAATAAGAAGGCAACCCCTGTCTTTCTCCAGGCTGTGGCTCCACTAGGTTCCGTGGAGAACGAGCAACTTGTAGAGGTACAGGGCCATTGGGGCTTGTGAGGACAACTTGACATTTTGCTGCTCATTCCACATAGGGCTATCTTTGATTCTAAATGTGTCCAGCAGGACCTCATTTGAGCAGCGTGACTGAGAAAGGAAGATGGAAAAAGAGAGATGACTTCAAAGTTTATCTGTCATTCTTCACACTCATTCACCCCTCTGTCCATACACACCCAAAATCCTTTCTCCCGGGTTTGCGGGTCTGCGGGTCTGCCTTCCTCAAAGTTGTCTTTAATTGTGTTGGATGAGGGATTGTGGGGAGAAAACAAAACTCATCAGCCAACCGATTCCTCTCTCCTACTACCTAAACCCTTGGGATGCCTTCGAATGCTCAGATGGTGTCATGTCTCCTTTTCTTTCTTTTTTTAAAAAAATTTTTTTAAAAAGTTTATGTATTTATTTTGAGAGAGAGAGAGAGAGAGCAAGGGAGGGGCAGTGAGAGAGAGGGAATTCCAAGCAGGCTCCACACTGTGGGCTCAAACTCACAAACCGTGAGATCATGACCTGAGCAGAGATGAAAGGTCAGAAGCTTAACTGACCGAGTCACCCAGGCGCCCCACATGTCTCCTTTTCAATAGAATCATCAGTGGGATATAACACTCAATGCCTCTCTTTAGCACAAGGAAGTTAATCAAGAAAAAAGGAGTACTTATCTCCTCAAACTTCCTCAAAGGTTACCCAATGGCAAGCAAAAGGTCTCTTAAGTAAAAGTTGAATGAAAGTATACTTTCGCTCAGACGGCCAGGGTAAGTAAATAACACGATCTGGCTACGTCATTAGGTAAAGCCTGAGTGCCAGGCCCACCACGTTCATCCTGTTGGCACCAAACTCAGTATTTACACTGCGCTCTTGTGTGCTGTTGCAGACACTTCCCAGCGTGTTCACGTCCTCGGTAAGATCAATCTGTACACTCTTCTCGGGCACCCCAATCTCTCTCTTCTCCTCTCCCATTCCCTTTGGTACAGCACCACCTAAGGTAACCCGTAGGCCTCTCTTCGTCTCAATGCTAAGTAGCTGTTATACCTGAACATCAGTGAAACACGGACACTTCTACTGCCCGGAAGTCCAGGTCATATCAAAGGAAGCCGTGGACGTGTGCCTTACCTTTCCTGATGCTCTCTGAGGAAATGTAGAAATTCCCAGGCCGCTCTTGACTTTTTTCTGCAAAAACTATGAGATAAAGAATATTCAAATCAGATCTCCTTCTACGGGGCTTTACAATATTTTATTTATTTACCAGGAAAATTACCAAAATCGTGTACAAAAATAGAAGTGGCGGATCGCACCTTGGACCACTGTCTGCAGTTCTGTAAACCGAAACTCCAGGAGGAGACACATAAGGGGCTACGGCTAGAGGGAGGATGAAATGAAGACGGCCCAAACAGACGAGACCTCAAAGGCAGAAAGACAAAGCCGGCCAGAGGCCACGATCGGCACTTACGAGATCGTTAAAGAAAAGGGTACTGTGAACAAGGATGTGAGCTGGACCCCAGACACCGGAAGCTGGCCGCCACACACCCTGACGCTTGCGAGTAGAAGGAAGTGCCACTTAGCATGCCAACAAGTGCCGTAAGACAGAACTCAGAGCGGGACACGTGCAACGTGTGCACAGCTCCAAAGGGACTTAGATGAAGTCACTCATGAGCAACAGACCCCCACCAAGGGGGAAATTTACAGATGAGGACATTGAAGCTAGAGAGAGTGAAATGACTGGCCTAATGCCCCTGTGCCCCTGTCCCAGCTCCCCAAAATGAGCCATGCCACTAACACTCCCTCCTCCCCTCCTGCCATTTAGGAATTATCAACATATATTTGGATGCTTCTTCATTTGGGTTCCCTTAAAGGCAGACCTGGAGACAAAGATCCAGGGGCAAGGAGTCAGTGTGGGGGGTGAAGGAGGTGAGACAGGAAAGTGGACAAACCAGTACATGGTGGGTGTCCAGTAAGTTACCAGGGTGGGCAAGCTGGGGAGCTCTGGAAAGCGATGTAGAACACGCACCTCAGAGTTCTCCCGGCAGAAGGCCGAGCAAGCTGGGGTACTCCCTCAGCCCTCAGCCCATCAGTCCCGCTTCCAATCTGACTCGCGAAAGGGCAGAGGAGACCAGGGCTGTCAGAGAAAGTGGGGAGACTAAGAGACACGGGTCCTGACAGGCAGGGTCCAGCCAGCGGGCACAGAAATGAAAAGAGCTAGCGGGGTGTGGGCAGGGCACCAACAGTGTCTGCACGCACGCCAAAGGACACGGTACCCAAGGGAATGGCAAAGCACGTAGAGCACTTGGCCATACATGATGTCCCTCAACTGCATTTCTACCCCGCTTAGGGTTGCCAGGTCTAACAATCAAAACCAAAAAAGGAGCGCAAATTGGGGACAAACTTACACTAAGAAATTATTTGCTTTCCGTCTGAAGTTCATACTTAACTGGGCATCTTATACCTGGGGCTCTGGTTGAGGGCTACCTTCCCCAGTTTGTGATCCCCTTTTGCCGCACCTTCTACAACTTTCTTACACTGTTAAAACTGGAATAGATGACAGGCACAGAGATCTGGCGATTCTTAGCTCTCACAGTATTTGTAATCATATCGATACAATCGAGCCCTAAAAGAGGGGGACCCTGACAACGCCTCAGCATCTAACAGCGCCCCGGGGATCACCATGAAGAAGTCAAACCCGACTCTCACCCCTTCGTATTAGTGTAGGTAGGCGGAGAGCCTGGCCTGGTGGCTGAAAGCCAGGCCTGTGGAATCGGATTCCTTGTGTTCAAATCCTGGCTCTGCTCTGGATTGACCACTAGAGAATGACCGCTATAAGTCTCCTTTTCCTCATGTGTACCATGGGGATGATAACAGCTCTGACCTGATAGATTATTGTAAAGAATAAATGACACGTTTCAGATAGAGTACTCTTGGTAGATTTCAATAAATGTTAGCTATTAAATAATAATAATAATAATAATAATAATAATAATAGTTTCAGGAGATAAAAATTTACCAGGGTTCTAGCCATTTGGAGGAGAGGGAACTCTTGCTTACCTCTGTCTTCGTACTGCATATGAATGCTTCCAGGCACGCCAGAACTGAATTTGATCTTTGCCCCTGGTCCAGCTCCAAACTCTGCCCTGACCTCTAACTCCCTCTCCTGGGGCTGGTTAGAGACCACTCAAAAGCAGACCGTCTCTGAGCAATGGTTTAGAAGTTAGAGGAACCAGGGAATTCCCGCTGAGAAGCCCTGAAGACGCCACTGGGCTCACATTCCCTGCCACACTTGCCTTTAGAAATGTATGGTTCATTGTCAGGCAGGTAGTGAGTGCCAGGAGCACTGGCCTCCGGCCTGGGCACGGGCACAGGGGGCCTGTTGGCCAGGTCCACGGAAAAGGCCTCATCGTCATCCACTGTGTGATACACATCTTCTTCTTCCTGACCTCCGTGGTGCAGGTCCCTCTCCGGACTGCCCATTCCCATGCTGTTACCTAGAAACACAGAGAAAGGTGCCTAAAAGCAGTGGCCAAATGAACTGTATGACCGACCGTCATAAGAGCAGAGAGAGGGACCATAACTTATTTGAACAGTACTGCCCTTTGGCATAGATCTTTCCCCTACACCATCTCCTGTATGATCGGCTAAGCGATCATTGCAGGTGAAGCAACTGAGAAACATTGATGTCACCTTCATTTGCCACCCATCAGGGCAGCAAAAGGGAGTGAGTACTAGGCTCTATCAGCTTAATTTTATTGCTAGGATTCAGTTATTCCTCCCATTAGAACTAGGGAAAAAGGAACATAGCCCCCAAAGCCAAAGGATACTTGGAACCAACCCCCGGTGCCAGGGAAGCAGTGGCAGGGTGGCCAGGAGTCCTCATCACCAACGGCCCCGGCATCCTCATCCTCAGCATCAAAGTGACAAGAGCAAATCCTTCCCGCGGACTTCCTCTGTGCCAAGGGCTGTTCCAAGTATGTGACCCACGCTATCCCCTTTGATTATATAACGACACTGTGCAATAGCTACAATCCTTATTCTCATCTTGCAAATGAAGAAACTGGGCCCTTGCGGATTTCAACAACTTGCCCGAAGCTACTTGGAACCAGAATGGCATCCAGGAAAGCTGGCTCTGGAACTTCTGCTCTTAACCTCCATGCTCTACTGTTTTTTTACAACCTTTGCCACCACTCTGCTCTCCACTGACCAGAAAGAGAGAGGCCAAAAGCTCGCCTCTCCCTCTGTCCCTGGAGACCCAGAGCCACAAGGTTTTCACTGCCCCCTTCCTGGTGACAGGGTGCAATGTTCTTTGCTGGGACCCAAATTCAGCATCCCCTTGGCTTCGAGAATCTCAGCAGACCTATGTATGCCATCTGTCCCTCATATACGTGAGCGCTGGTGACCTCAGGCATGCTATACGACCTTCTGTGACCTAGTCACAGGACTACTGTGAGGAAAGGCACCCAGCTCAGTGCCTACACACAGTAGGTGTTCTCTCACTTCCTTCTTTCCCTAGCACCATTCGGTCAACAAATCTTTGTTAAAATCCTGTTTGAGATACAGGAATGACTAAAGCTTTGGCCTTCTTCCTGTAGAATTTCCAGTCCAGTGATTTACTGGAAAGTTTTTAGTTTCACCTTTTCTGAACTGTAGGGAGACTACTCTCGGCTTCCCTGTGTCCTGGATCCAGAGGACTGACTGACCAGGGAGTCCCAACTCATCCGGGGGCTCTGAGTTCCAAGGCTCTGCCCTTGAGAAACTTTCCAGTTAGTGGAGAAGCTCCCATCTGTTCATCCTTAAACACAAGGGCATGATGAAATTCTGGAGAGGCGTGTATGATGTTAACAAAATGAGGGGTCCCGAGAGAGCTGCTGGCTATCCTACCAGTGACAGTGACTCCCGAGGTGCCTGCCCCCCGTGAGTACACACACAAGTACTCAATCCTGCTTTGATAGTGCGAAAGCAGCCATAGACAATACTGAATGAACGGGTGCAAAGTGTTCCGATAAAACTTTATTTACAAAAACAGGCAGCTAGACAGGCTATGGTTTATCACCACTATGCAGGATTTTTTTTCTTCACTGTCAGAACTACTTCTCCCATCCTGCATCCCATCCTCTTAGCATTCTGCTTTCTATGCCTACGTCCTCAACAGACCTCCCCCGCCCATTAATTATAAATGATCGGACAGAGTGAAGGAATTAATCATGTAACTTAACACCCTCCATCTTTGGCCTTCAATAATAATGACGACAACAAAAATAATCATAAACCTTTATCACTCGCTCTGTGCCCAGCCTTGCTCTGAGGCTCACTGCACGATAACTCATTCAATTCTCACAACATTCACCTGAGGGAACTGAGACCAGAGGAGCTGAGAACTTGTTCAAGCTTTTCCAGCGAAGTGAAGGAGGAACTAAACACAGATCAGAATTTATGTTCTTAACCATGATGCAACACAAGTTCAACTTAACAATGTTTGTGGGGGGCACCTGGGTGGCTCAGTCCGTTAAGTGTCCGACTTCGGCCCAGGTCATGATCTCACAGTTCGTGAGTTCGAGCCCCGCATTGGGCTCTGTGCTGACAGCTCAGAGCCTGGAGCCTGCCTCGAGTTCTGTGTCTCCCTCTCTCTCTCTGCCCCTCCTCTGCCCCTGCTTACACTCTTTCTCTCTCTCTCTCTCAAAAATAAATAAACATAAAAACAAAACAAAACAATGTATTGTGTATATTCCCCTATGTCTTCTCCTTCACCAGAAAGTCATCTCTTGAGGGCACTGGTCACATCTTATTTTGCTCCTTGTCCCCCAGCCCAACATCCAGAGTAGCACTTTGCTCATAGTCAGTACTCAATAAATTTTGGTCAAATAAACATATGCATTTAAAGACAGGTCTTGTTGAAGCAGCCTGTTTACCCGAACGAGCGTGTCCAGTGGAGGGAACTTCTGGCCTCCCTGTAACAGGCTGCCAGGGGAGCTCACGGCGACAGAGTGCCTTCACTCAGGCCATACACCTAGTATGTGGCAGTCCATTCCTTCAACGGAGCAACCGTCGTATGGAACCAGACAACATCCTACATTTGTTTCTCTTTCCCTCTTTTTGCGTCCCTGCTCACAGCTACAAATTACCTTCTAAAAACTTGCGGATCATAGAGTCCTTAGTAGTCCGAGGGAAGCCATCTCCGGGGATGGGATTAGATGCGCTGGCCTGAAGCATTTCAACATCTGGAAGAAAAGGAGACTAAGAGTTTATGTGTTGTTCTTCCACACAGGCAAGGAGATTCTACAGATGGATGTATTAGGTTTGAGGGGTCAAGAGACCTTGAACCAAGAGATTCAAGAATTCATTAATCCACCCAGCTTCCCATCCATGCATCCGTGCTTCCACGGATCCAGGCATCCATCCACTCATCCAACTATCTATCTACTTAATAAGGACCCCCTGTGAGCTACCTGGGTGGCTCAGTCAGTTAAGCAGGTTTAGCATCTTGATTTCAGCTCAGCTGACAGCGCAGAGCCTGCTTGGGATTCTTTCTCTCCCTCTCTCTTTGCCCCTCCCCTGCTTGTACTCGCACTCACTCGTGCACTCTCTCTCTCTCAAAAATAAATAAACATAAAAAAAATAAGGACCTCCCTGTAAGTGTGAGGTATAATGGAGGGCAACACTCACAACCCTCGGGCCTTTCCAGGACCAAAGGACTCAAAAGGTACAGAAATTATGCTCATTTACATTTGAAACAATGGGTTTAATTTTTAATTTTTCTTAAATGTTTATTTTTGAGAGAGAGAGAGAGAGAGGTCAAGTGTTAGAGGGACAGAGAGAGGGAGACATAGAATCCGAAGCAGGCTCTAGGATCTGAGCTGTCAGCACAAAGTCCTTCGCAGGGCTCGAACCCACAAACCATGAGATCATGACCTGAGCTGAAATTCGATGCTTAACTGACTGAGCCACCCAGGTGTCCCTGGCTTAATTTTTAAATGTATAACCACAGCATTGTTTATAAAAGCCAAAAACAACTGGAAGCAGATTACTCAAACAATGGAACAGTATGTAACAGTTACAAAGAACATATTGGAGCCACTTTTATCAATATAGTGCCATGTCAACAACACAATAGGACCAATTCAACAACTTAACAACAAGAACCCTAGTTCTAGGTCACCCATGGAATTCATTATTTATAAGAAAGAAGCACAATGACCTTCGGTTTTCACTATGAAACATAAACCCATGAAGACCAAAACTGTATGTGAAAAACATTCAGTTACCACAGGAGCTTCTAGTCTAACCCAAGTAACCAACATATTACTTTATGACTCTGAAGCATGCTTTGGGGAGCAAAATTTCAGCCTTGCATTAAAAATAGAGCTTTGATGTTATCAAGAGATTTCACTTAGTAATTCTTATCATACAATTATTGAGTACTTATTTGCTTAGGCAAAATATGTAGTTTGAAGTTGAATAGTCTACTTTGAGAAAAAATGGTTTGAATTTGATCAACATACACACATATGCCATTTCCTTACTACTTTGATCTTTGGGGATCAGCTAAATATGATTTGGGGAATTTGTATGGAGACTTCTATGCAACTATTTAAGTCACTTCTCCCAAGAACATTCATTGAAAAAAGGTCAAGGTCATGAAGTAATATTAAAGATAATAAACTTCATATGATGTTACCCAAGCTTTGAAATAAAATATTTGTATATACGAAGAAAAAAAGACTGGAAAGAAATATATCAAAATGCATATAGTGACTATTTCTAAAGTGGCACAGATTATGAACATTTCATTTTCTTTTTTATACTTTTCTCTGTCTCCCAAATTATCCCTCAGTGGCTTGCGTGGCTTTCATGAAGGAGAAAAACCTTATTAACAATTTTTTTTAATATCTAAGTAATTATGATCAATAGGTACAATTAGATTTTCAAAGAGAAAATAATTTTAGGTTATTAAAAAAACAAATTGTGGCTCACCTATCAGTTGCCAGATTACTTGATTTTTTTAAATACAAAAAATGACTGATTTTAAACTTTCCAGGGACCACGTATTACATTATTACATAGCATGGCTCTTACTGGACCTTGTTTCAAGCTTCAGTAATCCTTTGACAATCAAAATATACATTTTGTGACCAAAAAAAAAATTACATTGAATGAAAAAGTTGCAGACTTTTCAGTATTTTTGGTATTTTCGGTGGCATATTGTTTTTAAGGCCTATGAAATAACGTCATATGCTGGAAAGTATAAATGTTGAATTTACGGTAATGGTTACCTCTAGAGAGGGAAGGAGGACAATCAGATTCCAGAAGAGATTTATAGGGGGCTATAATATGTAACAAAAAAATCTGAGACAATAAGAAAGAAAAAAGGAATACACATTCTTGATGAATCAGAATCTA
The DNA here is from genome assembly GCA_030068075.1 of Paguma larvata. Classification (NCBI taxonomy): domain Eukaryota; kingdom Metazoa; phylum Chordata; class Mammalia; order Carnivora; family Viverridae; genus Paguma; species Paguma larvata. The sequence continues at coordinate 45,591,932 of CM057837.1, read as the reverse complement.
TAAGAAATACAACATTAAAAAAATCAATATACTACCGATTGGCCCCAAAACCAGGAGAATAAGGTTCTATTTTTGTGTTTGCTTGTATATACGGAAATAAGCTCTGGACATAGATGTAAAAAACTAAGATCACTGTTGTCGTTGGACCAAAAAAACAAGGGACAAGGAATGGAGAAAGATTTTTCACTGTTCACCCTTGTAGAGTTTAGTTTTTTAGGCCATTGAAAAAAAATAATGTAAAGAAATATGGGGCTTGGATCGTGTTTGTGTTACCTTAAATATTATTCAAAAAAGAAGAGGAAAAGCCAACTCCTTTTTTCTGCCTTTTCGGTTTATTGTTTCCTTCCACAGTGGAGACCTCACACTCACCATAATGTACCTTGATACTCTAGTCCAAAATCCTGCGGTTCCAAATGAGGAACCCCTCCTGTCACCACTGAATTCTAAAAACTACAGACATTAGGGTGATGGAACTGATCCTGAAACACATCTAGAGAGGTGTTTTAATTTTAAAAATTAAATTTCTGGGGCACCTGGGTGGCTCAGTCAGTTAAGCATCCGATTTCAGCTCAGGTCATGATCTCTCGATTGTGAGTTCAAGCCCCGTGTGAGGCTCCTTGCTGACAGCTCACAGCGTAAAACTTGTTTCAGATTCTGTATCTCCCTCTCTCTCTGCCCCTCCCATGCTCACCCTCTGTCTCTTTCTCAAAAATAAATAAACATTAAAAAATTTTAATAAAAAAATAAAAATTAAATTTCTGGTAAGTACTCACATGTAATTCTTTTTTTTTTTTTTTTTCAATTCAAGACCAGAAAAATTCCACTTATTTAAGATTTCCTGTTAAATTCAGGGGCGCCTGGGTGGCTCAGTTGGTTAAGCAGCCAACTTCGGCTCAGGTCATGATCTCACGGTCTGTGAGTTCAAGCCCCGCATCGGACTCTGTGCTGACGGCTCAGAGCCTGGAGCCTGCTTCAGATTCTGTATCTCCCTCTCTCTGTGCCTTTCCCCTGCTCATACTCTGTCTCTATGTCTCTCAAAAATAAATAAACATTTAAAAAAAATTCCTGTTAAATTAACTTAGTGGTTGTTTTTTTTAAAATCTATTTTGAGAGAGAGAGTGCGTGGGCAGGAGAGGGGGCAGAGAGAGAGGGTGAGAGAGAATCCCAAGCAGGCTCCGCACAGTGCAGAGCCTAACATGGGGCTCAAACCCATGAACTATAAGAATATGACCTGAGCTGAAATCAAGAGTCAGGAGCTCCACCAACTGAGCCATCCAGGTGCCCCTCACTTAGCTGTGATTTTATGGAACACTTTTCCCATGGAGTAGGAAATTGGAAAAAAAGGTGTTTTCTACAGGGTGTGCCCTGCTGTCAGCAGGACCCTCCTCGTCCTGATGAAGACCCTATATTCCTCCTCCTCTAACCACTCACACCACAGACCGGACCCCCCAGCAACCTGACTCCGACCCAGCCAACTTTTGAAACTCCTCATTTCCACAACTATCAACACAGAGCAGTATACCCCAAAGTAAAGACTTGCTTGGATCAGACACCCCAGAGATGAAGGGAGGGAGAAATTCCACAGGCCGGGTGCTGCACCCTCCAGGAAATCACATCCCTCTCAGGCTCCAGCATCTCCAAGAACCGGGGCAGAGCAGTGCCAGGAGGATTTCAATCACCAGTAACCAAACCGCCCAGGCAGGCAACGCCTGTGCCAGTGTGCAAGTTTCACAGTCAGTCACCCCTGTTGACAATGATAAACTGGTCATAGAACAGCTTAGCTAGTTTCATTAACGAAGGTCAATTTGAGAGAACTGATTTCTATGTCCAAGAGGTAGATGCACAATTAAAGAAGCTACATAGAGTATTAGGAAAATAAAATGTGGAAGGAACAGACAGTGGCAAGCGCAGCCCTGGCTGGACCTGGCGTGCTACCATAATGAGAATGCAGGTATCCATCCCTGGTAACCATGACCCCATCTTAATATGCTGGGGTTTTGTGGGTTAAAAAAAAAGATAAAAAAAAGAATGAGCACTAGAAATAAAACATATCAATATCAGGATCCCTTGATACAATGCACTGAGGAGGACACAACACCATTTCTATGGTATTCTTGCCAAAACGTCACCACCTCGGTCCAGTCACAGAAAACATGTGACAAACCAAACTGAGGGGCAATCTACAAAATAACTGATCAGCACTTAAGTCAAGGAATGACTGAGGGACTTTTACAAACTAGAAGAAACTATGAGGCATCTGGCTGGTTCAGTCAGTGGAGCATGCAACTTTTGATGTTGTGGTTGTGAGTCTGAGCCTTGTGTTGGGTGCAGAGATTACTTAAAAATAAAATCTTCAAAAAAAAACAAACAAACAAACAAACTGGAGGAGACTAAGGAGAAATAACTACATGAATTGTGGAATCTTCTGTAGGGTCAGCATCTAAGACCCCATCAGCGTCTAGCATCCTACCTACCCGGGGGAAATCTGAACAAGGCCTAGAGGTCACTTGATGGTATTGCACCAATGCTAATCTGGCTTTACTAATTATGCTTCGGTTATACAAGATGCTGGTATCAGAGAAATCTGGATAAAAGGCATACAGGACATGTAAAGAAACTAAGTGCCCATCAACTGACGAGTGGATAAAGAAGATGTGGTACTTATATACAATGGACTACTATGTGGCAATGAGAAAAAATGAAATCTGGCCATGCGTAGCATCATGGATGGAACTGGAGGGTATTATGTTAAGTGAAATAAGTCAGTCAGAAAAAGACAGATACCATATGTTTCCACGAATAGGTGGACTTGGTGAGACTAAGCAAAAACCAGGGGGAGGGGAAGAGGGGAAAGAAAAAAAAAGACACAGAGAGGGAGGGAGATAAAACATAAGAGACTCTCAAAGACTAAGAACAAACTGAGGGTGAGGGAGATGGGGGGAAGGGAGAGGGGGTGATGGGCATTAAAAAAGGGCACATGTTGGGATGAACACTGGGTGTTTTATGTAAACCAATTTGAAAATAAACTATTTTAAATTAAAAAAAAAAAAAGGCATACAGGAGCACCAGCATTTTTGCAACTCATTCTTGATGTAGTTAAAAATGAAAAGTTCTTTTAAAAAAGAGAGAGAGAGAAGGAGGTGGAGGAGAGGAAAAGATTTGAAAAGCAGAAGAGGAAATGCAATGGGAAATAGAAGCACAACCCCCAGGAATGACCTACGCTGACCCTTCCCTGTACCCCTACGCTACCAAATCACCTTCCAGTGACACCTGGGAGCCATGCGCATTAGGTATTACAACCAATGTGCAGCTAAATGAGCCATCAGTGACAAACAGATCTTTTTCCTTTGTAATCACGCTTTGACCGGCTCTGCTAAGTATCAGTCCTATGATTGCTTAGTAGAGTTATTTCTCCTCCTTGAGCCGCGCCAGGATCAAAACACATAGGTCCCAATTTTGATTCTTTCACTCCTGGGTGGAGGACTGCAACACCCACTGGCCTGACATCAAGCCGACTTCTTAGATCCTCCTGATCATCCAGGCTCACAAAGGACCATGGTCATCTATGCGAGATGGATGGTCTATTCAGGAGAATGCAGACACAGACCAGGAGGACACTGCCAGGTGGCATCCCTCCTCAAGAGCAGTCTTTGTGCCAGTCCAGCAGCTCATGTGCAAGGAGACGACACCCAGGTCAGGCAGGTGGAGGGCTTCTCCCGGAGTGAAAAGCCTCATGGCCCACAGAAGCCAGATGTCTCATGGCAACCCCTCAGGCATCCTTCCAGGGGCCCCACAAGCACGTCAGAGTCACTCCCAGTTCCCCGATGCAATTTACCAACCAATTAGGGGTCATTTTCGTCATAAGCATATGTTGCCTAGAAACATAGTTGACATTCGACTCTTATCAGGTTACCAGGGTAACAGAGCTGAGAAGTCAACCAAAGGTCAAATTCTCTAGCAGAAGGGACAATGATAGCTGTTACATTGGCTTCGCCCACGATTATCTTGGGTCAAGTTGTTCGAATCCTCCCAGCTTCCCTTTTCCTGTCTGCAACACGGTGATAATAGTAACATGTATCTCATAGGTTTGCCATGAGTGTTAAATGAGAAGCTGGCCGAGTGCTTAGCACAGTGCCTAGCTCAGAGAAAGTGCTAAATAGTGCTAATTGCTATTACTATTAGTATTACTATTACTAGGACTATTATTACTATGGTCTTTATTATTAAATTCTATAACCAGGCTAATGTCCTAAGGAGAGACCAGTTTTTTTAAAAAGGACTCGATTTAAACTTCTTCTTTTTTTTTTTTTAAAGTTTTTATTTATTTCTTTTGAGAGAGAGAAAGAGGAGAGAGAGAGAGAGAGAGAGGAAGAGAGTGAGTGGGGAAGTGGCAGAGAGAGAGGGAGAGAGAGAATCCCAAGCAGACTCCGCGCTGTCAGCACAGAGCCCAACGTGGGGCTCAAACTCACAAATCGCGAGATCGTGACCTGAGCCGAAACCAAGAGTTGGATGCTTAACCAACTGAGCCGACCAGGCTCTAAACTTATTCTTAACAGTAACTGTTTGAAGCCAAATCTCCTTCAGAGTGATGAATGCTTATGGGTTAATTCTAATATCTGAATTTCCACACATATTCTCAAATGTCACATGTATTACATTTCCTAGTAAAGAATTATATCCATTCAACATTTTTATATTTGAATATATTTAACGCGTGGGGGAAATCTTAAGATAAAAAATACCAATACTCTACAACAGAATTGTGTGTGGAAATCAGACGCACAAACAAGGCTTGTCAGGCATTTTCCAGATCGTGGCTCCTGAACGCCGAGTCCCAGAAGGACAGGGTTACAGGCTCCCCTCGTCCTTGGCTAAGGCTCTGCCGAAGCAGTCCAGACCTGAGATGGGGGCCCCTTGCCCATTTACCCTGTGCTTTCCTGAGGCCCATCGCGTTCTTTATTCATGGGCTCGGCAATGAATACCAAGGGGAAATTCTAGCAGCTCTTCAATGCTTTCTGGCCCCATGCTATGCTACCAAGATCATAGGTAGAGGCTGATCTTAAAGACGGAGCATAAACCCAGAGGATGCAAGGCACGGCTGGAAAAGCATGATGGGTACAGGGTGCAGGGAGGAGAGGAAGGGTGGTCTGCACACACAGGAGAAAGCCCGGGGATCAGCAATAAAGACCCTGAGACAAGTGAATCATCTGCCTTCAGGGGACAATCGTAAGAAAAGGCCCCACTGAAGCAAGCAACAGAGGTGAGGACGCCAGCCGCTGAGCGACCAGTGCAGGTTGACATCACGGTCGGAGGCGGCAGTTACCCGCATGGACTTTGGTATCCCGGAGAACTTGAACTAGAACTGGGTTCAAGTCCTGGCTCTGACTCTTACTGGCTCTACGTGCTTGGGAAAGATACTTGGTATCACTAAGCTTGTATATCTCCATCTGTAAAGTGGAGATAAATAGGAAAACCGTAGGGGCCCATGGAGACAATGCTTATAAAATGTTAGCGACAGAGGCCGTCACTAATATTAATGGATACTATTGAAGCAACCCAGATAGTATATTTGTTTCCTTTCGTGCTGTAAAAAACTACCCCAAACTTAGTGGGGTAAATTCATTACCGTACAGTTCTGTAGTTTGAAAATCTGAAATGAGTCTCTGGGCTAAAAATTTTGAGAGGACCACCTTCTCTTCCAGGAGTTCTAGGGGAAGGTCTGTCTCCTTGCCCTTTCCAGCTTCTAGATGCTACGTGCATTCCTTGGCGCTAAGCTCTCTTCCTCCATATTTGAGGCCAGCAATGTCAGGCAGTGAACTTAGCTGAACTGAGTCTTTCTCAGGAAGCCATCTCTGGTCTGTTTTCTGATTCTTTCTTCTGCTTTTTTTTTTTTTATTAATTTTTTAATGTTTGTTTATTTTTATTTTTGAGAGAGAGGGACAGACACAGAATATGAGTGGGGGAGGAGCAGAGAGACAGGGAGACTGACTGAAGCTGACTCCAGGCTCTGAGCTGTCAGCACAGAGCCCAGCGCAGGGCTCAAACCCACGAACGGTGAGATCGTGAGCTGAGCTGAAGTCGGACACTTAACCGACTGAGCCACCCAGGCGCCCCTCTTCCTTCTACTCTTAAGGACCCTTGTGATTATAGTAGATCCACCCCAATAATCCAGGACATCCCCTTTATCTGAAGGCCAGGTGATTGGCAACCTTAATTCCTCCACGGCTTGCATTCTCCTTTGCCGGACCGCCTAGCCCACTCACAGATCCTCCCGCAGACGGAACCAAGTATCAGCACAGCCAGCCTGCCACGAACTTCCTCCCCATACTGGGCTGGCAAGGGCAGTAAGGCCCAGGGGTTAGGGCACGCTCAAGCAAGTCCATCGTGTCCACACTGGACCCAGCAGCCCTGGCCTGATGTAGGCATTGCACGCTACCTTAAATGAAGTTACCTAAAAATGACTTTCTTTCCACTTATACTTTAAGTAAAATGATTCTTTTTATAGGTAATTAACATCAATATCTTTGAATTAGACCAAGAACAGCAAATACATACATTGGCCGCCATGTCCCTACTCTTTACTCAAGGCAAACGTCATCAATTAGTCATAGCATTGTTTGTGGCCTCAGAATCCTCAACACAGGCCCCTGAGGCATATGAAATGATTTTTCACACACTACTTGCCCTTTCTGTATTAGGCAGTAAGTCTTAGTAGTAACGGTTACTACCTTTCTAATGATAAAAAAAGAAAGTGTCCAATTATTTGAGTAATGAGACCCTTTCAAACTCTAAATTTCCCAACCCCATGTGCACCTCAGGTATACAGTGAGCCCCACATGAGTGGCTGAAATACATAGAACATTCTGGAGGCGCAGGCAGTCTGCTTCCAGACAAAGGACATTCTGTAAGGAAGAGCAGAACAACAAATCCCTGCATCCCTGGATGCTCAAGGTTTGGACTTCAGATTCTAAGTACTTAACCTTCACGACGTGTCAGTTAAAAATAAACTAAAAGGCCCTGAAACCTGCGGGTCTAAGGAGAAAGTGCAAAGCGCTTTCATTTCAGCAGAGACAAAAAAGGAAAAAAAACAAAAAACACATAACGAGGAGCCTCAGGGGCCACGGTCCTCAGGGAAGAGCCAGCTGCGGAGTTACACTGGACTTCGTTCAGGAATCAATCAGAAAGAACCCATTCCTGGGAAGAAAGAAGCTTGAGCAGATGAGAGAAGGCCTAGGCAGGCACTTAATTAAGGAATGAGTCAAGAGCAATAATGAATTTTCAAAGAAGCCCATACGACACCCCTCAGGGGACATGAGTCTAGATCGCTTAGCTGCAGTGGAAACTCCATCTGGATTATGTGTTGTTAATTTAATATAAAACCTAATCTGAGAATCTAATACAGTAAAATGTCAGATACTAAGAGGCTATTCTTCTGGAAGGGCTCTCAAACCCTGAAAGCAGGCGGAAAGATTTTTTTTTTTTTCCCAGCAAGTATTTTTATAGCCCAAACAGAGCCTTAGAGCAAGGAGCGGCATGGTACAGCATCTGATGAGGACCTGAAGGCTGGCGTGTTCCATCCGCACTCAGGTGGAATAAAGTGCTTTCACTGGTCATGTCAGCAGGTGGTCCGACCTCCCCATTCCCTAATGGAGAAGTGCCGGGAAGGAGAGAGAGGCACACACACACAGAGAAACAGAGACAGAGACTGAGGGAGAGTGAGAGGGAGAGACAGAGAAAAGGAAAATGGCGATCATATTACAGCGGCTAAGGAGAGGTGGGCAGTGAAAACGAAGGGGTCGGGCGCCTGGGGGGCTCGGTCAGTTGAGCATCCAACTCTCGATTGCAGCTCAGGTCATGATCTCACGGCTTGTGAGATCGAGCCCCGCGTCGGGCTCTGCACTGCGGTGCGGAGCCTGCTTGGGATTCTCTCTCTCCTTCTCTCTCTCTATCCTTCCCCCATTCATTCTTTCACTCTTAAAATAAATAAATAAACATTAAAAAAAAAAAAAGAAAATGAAGGGGCTAAGGATGAAAGGGTGAGGCAGCAACAAGTCTCATGGGTTTCTTAGGCAGACAAGTGCCTCAATGCGGCCCCTCCTGGCAAGCACACGGACCCTCTGCACCGCAGGAATCGGTCTGCGAGACGAGTTCGCCATGGGTGCAGTGGGTACCGTGACTGGCTGAGCCACACGCCCTTCTCCCCTCGTCCTCCACATCCACAGCCGTCCTTTTCCTCCACGGCACCATCACAGTTTTGTAGTTATGCATTTAGTTATGTGTTGTTTTTATTGAATATTCAGCTCTCTTGCTAGGAGGAGAGCTCTGGGAGGCAGAGATCGTGTCGTCTTGTTTATTGACTCTCCATCACCTGACACGGGGACTTAATCACATGAGAGGCTTGATAAATATTGTTGAATGGAGGAACGTGTGAATGGACAAATTAATGAGGGACAAACACATGAATAAGGACCTGAAGGTGTCTGGGCTTTGTGAAGGGATCTGGGCATTTTCCACGCTGAGGAAAGAGAAGGGCAATCCAGGCAGCAGACTGGCATGAGCTCATGTCAAGGAGACATGAAAAGAAAGGCAGCCCGGAGTGCCGGAGGAGTCCCGACCGCCGGAGACGGCTAACAGACGTGTCGCTACCGCCTGTCAGGAAAGTCTCTGCACTGGAGTGTCAGCGACTCCAGCCCACGAAATCCGGAATGACTTTCTATTTTCTGCTGCTCTCAAGCTCAAGAAATAGTTGAGCACCTACTGTGCACCTCATTGCGGAGGACACACGCGTCCTAACTGAGGTAGGGACAGGTAACCAGAGAAGCGGATACATAACCAGGGTGCAGAGCGATGTGCCTGCGGCGCCCCCGGGAGAGCGTGAACCACGGCTATTCAGGTCCAGAGGGGAGCAAGGTCACTGCTGGTGGTGGGGATTTTTATCTTATTCGCTTTTAAAACACTCGATCCAACATGCTTTTGCTAAGTGCCCACATTCCCGACACAGTTCCTGTACATCTGGAGGAACAAAAAGCAACAAAAGTCAGGAAGTGCCTTGAGCCTCCCTTTGCCCCGCTAGGTCAGGTTCAGCCCTGGACAGCACAGCACCAGCCCTGTCCGGAAGGAGCTTCTGGCTGGTAAGGCCCCATGCTTGCCCTAGCCCTGCTGCCTGCAAGGCATTTCTTGGCTCTCCTAGCCAGTCCTCCCTGAAAACAGGAGGATGGCAGAGTCTCAGCAACTGCAGGAAGGAAGACTCCTGGGAGGAAAAGGTGCAGGGAGGGAAAGCAGCATGTTCCAGAAGCAAATCAGTAACTTAACAGTTTTGCTTACAAATGGTCCTTCAGCTGGGCTCAGAGCTTACATGGCTGGATGCAAGGCCCCCAGCTCAGAGGGAACCCAGATCACAGACAGGGGCTAGGATGGGAGAGCTCAGGTACAGAAAACACAGATGGAGGTGACCTGTACAAATACGCCAGCTACCAAGGCAGCAAGTTAGCTACCTGCTAACGGAAGGCAGCAAGTTAGCTAGGGCTGAGTCCGCTCTGCACCATACACAAACGAGCCACAGAACCAGACAGAGGGCGCAGGGGCGCAAAAGAAAAGTGCAACACAGAAGTCACCTGAAGCAGAACAGCCTTCTAGAAGGGATTGCAGTCTCATGTGAGTTTACAGTTTCCAGCCTCGAGATATTAGCCTTTCTCCTTTGGCTCTTTTCTTGTGGAAGACAAGCCTCTGAGATTTTCTTTTACGTGTATTTTTTCCAATTTTTAAATTTTCAAAAACTTTTTAAACGTTTGTTTATTTTCGAGAGAGAGAGAGAAGGGAGGAAGGGGCAGAGAGAGAGGGAAACAGAAGATCTGAAGCAGGCTCTACGCTGACAGCAGAGAGCCTGTTGTGGGGCTCGAACTCATGAACCGTGAGATCATGACCTGAGCCTAAGTTGGATGCTTAACCACTGACTGAGCCAGCCAGGCACCCGATCCTCTGAGATTTTTAGGCAGAGCTAAATTCACAAGCAGATCATGTTGGAAACAAATAGACAAGGGCCTCTCAAGAATCTCCTGAGGCTTTAGGACCCAAAACCTCAGGGAAATGACCAGTGCCTGGGAGAGGCTTTCCATATGAAATGTATTACCTAAGTCAGAGCAATACTAGGGCTACAGTGTCATTCTCTGTAGGCAAGGACGGGGGCAAAAGAACTGAGAAAAAGGTTGGGTGATAGAGAAAACGCCCAAGAGAGACGTGCCTTCATTTCTGTTTAGTGTTTGCATAAGCTTACCCACAACAGAAATATTTATTTCTCATACAGCAAAGTTAGGAAGTTGATGGTTTAATTCTGTCTTGAACAAAGAATTCTCAAGAGAATTGGGAGCAAAGTTGAAGGTCTGATAACGAAGACAAGCAGTTACCACCTGGTGGCAGCATAGCTAAACTAAAGACCATGAGTGTGAGGGGTGAGAATGAGTGAGGGAGGGACAGTGGGAGGGAGAGTGTGTGTGTGTCTGCATGTACACCACGCAAGTTCAAGAGAAGGAGTCTGGAGTGCAATCATAAAAATCTCAGGGTCAGAAGCCAACATCACTCCCCTGCCCCACTTCATTCAACACGGCGAGTTTCCCTCACGACCTTCCTACGTCATGGCTGTTTGGATTCCTTTTGGAGAAGGGGACCTCATTACCATCTTTTTTCCAAAACTCAAGTCAGAAAGAGGCAGGTTTGTCCCAACACAGTTGGTGACCTCCAAAGAAAGCCTTCGCCCTACAATGCTTGTCCTGTGAACGAATGAACATAGCCGACGTTCCTTGATACATTCACTTTCAGCCTCTCGGGTTGAATGGGAACGAAGGTGGGGCACTGACAAACTCGGCTCCTTACACATTAAGAAAGAGCTCCATTATCGTTCCGTCTCAGGGTCCGTTCTGGAGCTGGCAAATGCAGACCCTAGAAGAAGGGCGGGCCAGGAGAGTCCTCTACCCCAGTTGGGGGGCAGACAGACTTGTCCCCAGGAAGGTGCTGACCCAGATTCCTGACCCAATTCTCCCTCCATGGGATTTAAATAAGCTACTAAATCTTGGAGCCTTAGTTTCCCCCCCTCCCTCGGGAAATGGAGATAATTCTATCCACCAACCCCAAGGATAACTGGACGAAATAACAGAAGAGATAAAACCAGTCTGTTTACTTGAAAGGGCTGTCGGATGGCGCACCTTACTACTGTGCCGGGCGCTATGCAAATACGCACGTTAGATTTATCAGTTTGCCTGCTCGTTTATGAACTAGACCGCTTTCTGTCCTAGTGAGTCAGTTGCTGGTAATAAATGAATGGTTCCTCCCCAGGTACACAGTGCTGCTCCTTCTGGGCCAGCAGGTAAGGGGTCCTTCTCAAGATTCAACCACAAAGACAGAAACACAAACCAAATCATGTCTAGAATCAGAAATTTCAGAGTTTATATGATCTGGCAAATGAAAAATATGGTGGGTTTCTTTTCCCCATCCATGAAGCAGCCAAATTCTACAGCCTGCCTACAGTATCGGTGGCCTCCTTCTAGCTCCAGGGCAACCAGAACCCCCATTACCCAGGTAACTTTGCGAGCCACCATGGGCCAAAAGCAGGCTAGCCCCAGAAGACTCCGCTGCCTTGGGAAGTGCTGGGGAGGTTCACCGTTCCTGCTGGGGCTGCCTTGAGCTGCCCTGCAGCTTTCCACTCGTGTGAGGACATATCCAGGGGGATAACAGGTGTTAAGGTCTTTGCCAACACTAAACTGCTAGTGAAGTGCAGGATTCTTTAACTGTTCAACTGCCCCACACTAAGGACACAGGCAGACACGATGACACGCAGTCTCTGGCTTCCCAAGTAGGCACCTGTTTTCCTCCAAATATTCTTCTGCGAATGGGTCTCTGCTCCATATTGGAAAGGACTGTGTGTTGGCCCCTCTTGTCTCCCCAACGCCCAGAAGAGGGAAGTAGCTAACAGAGCAGACGTTCCGGAAATGCTTGTTGGGCCCGTGGAGAGACAGATGCATATACATGTGCAGAGGGTACCAGAGGTTGTTTGAGGGTACCAGAGGCTGTTTGGTGAGCTGACATGGGGGCCACGGCTGTAGCTGCTAAATGGCTTCTTTAGAAGAAACTACGACTAAAACTTATGGCATTAGATGGAAATTTCGAGCAGGAAATAGACTATGATTCTAGAGACAGAGAGACTTGAGGTCAAATGTGAGTTCTATCACTTATCAGCTGTGAGGCTTTGGGAAAGTTGCTTAACCTCTCTGAGCCTCAGTTTTCTCATTTGTAAAGTGCAGGTTAATCAAAATATCCTTATGTGGCTTTAAGGATTCAGTGAGACAGAGGATGTGGATGGGGGGGGGGATGCCTTCTCGCCCCCTTGCTGGGTCATGGCTCATTTGGCAAGAGCTTCTACCAGCACTTCGGGTCCTCCTGGTTAGGCATAGGAAGGGGCTTCTACCAAGCTTTCCCTCAGTCTCCCCGCCCCCCACGAGAGGCAGCCAGTCTAACTAGCAAGCACCTAGTAATGACGGGACCATAGCTTCCAGGTGCTGGCGGTGCCTTGTCAAAGGCCCTGCTGGCATCAGGGTCTGCCTCTGGCCTCTGACCCACCCACACCCCCTACTCTACACACCTTCCTGGCACCCGCTTTTCTGTCCATGAGTGGGAAACTCAGGGCCACCTCCCCGTGTGCCCGGAGCCTCTCTGTCTTCTTCTCAGGCTAAAGGTTGGCAATACTCGATCTAGCCCATTCCGGAAAGCCTTCCATCAATACAGTCGATACACTGAGGGGAATCTGTCTTGCCTGCCTTTCTTTCTTTCTTTCTTTCTTTCTTTCTTTCTTTCTTTCTTTCTTTCTTTCTTTTTCTTTCTTTCTTTCTTTCTTTCTTTCTTTCTTTCTTTCTTTCTTTCTTTCTTTCTTTCTTTCTTTCTTTCTTTCTTTCAGTTTATTTATTTATTTTGAGAGAGATTAAAAAAAAATGTGTGCATGCACGGGAGCAGGGGAGGGGCAGAGAGAGAGGGAGAGAAAGAGAGAAAATCCCAAGCAGGCTCTACAGAGCCCAACAAAGGACTTGATCCCACAAACCGTGAGATCATGACCTGAGCCATAATCAAGAGTCGGTCACTTAACCAACTGAGCCACCCAGGTGCTCCTTGCCTTTCTTGAATGTATTAAATAGACCAGAGGGAAGGAAGGCTAAGTTTTAGGCAGTGTTTCAGAGTGCTTGGCATTTGAGAGCAAATGGTAGTAACATTAAGAAAGCTCTCTGAGGGCCCCTTGTAGGTCGTCCTGCTTCCATACTGCTTTGAAGTCCAACATTATTTAGACCAGTGGTTCTCAAGGGTAGCGACACTGCCCTCTAGGGGACGTTTGGAAAATCTAAGAGGGGGTTTTATGTTGTCACCATGATGGAGGGACACTATAGTAGTGCCCCTTATCCTCAGGGATGCCTTCCAAGAAGCAGGTACCTGAAACCACAGATAGTACCAAATCCTATATATATATATATGCACACACATACACAGTATAGTTTTCCCTATACACACATACCTATAATCAAGTTCAATTTATCAGTTAGGCATAGTAAGAGATTAACAACTATCTCTAATAATAAAAGAGAACAACTGTAACAACAGAGTATAATAAAAGTTAGGTGAACGTGGTTTCTCTCCCTCTCAAAATATTTTACCGAACTCACCCTTCTTGTGACGACATGAGTTGACAAAACGCTTACATGATAAGATAAATGATGTACACATTGTGACGTAGCATTAGCCTACCATTGACCTTCTGGGGCTCTGTCAGAAGGAGGATCACCTGCTTCTGGGCCACAGCTGATCATGGGGAACTGGGGAAAGTGAAATATCGGATCAGGGAGGCACTACTGCACTGGCATTTAGCAAAGGGAGGAAGACGTAGACACCCTGCAGTGAGCAGGCATGGACATTGTCTTTCCATTCCATGGACAATGGAATGTTCTGTGCCCCTCGTGACTTCTAAATATTTCACTAGACATACATGTAGGTTATAAAAACCTGCTTATGGCATGTATTTACACGTATATGCGCATTTGTACATATCTGTGTATATTTATGTGTATATATTTCTTAACTTAATATCAGCAGGTACAAAGAGAAATATAGACAAATATCCCTACCAAACTATTAGGAGTGCTATATTGGTTGGCTTGGGGGGGGGACTTTTAATAACTCGGTTTTACATCTCTATTCTGTTTCAAGTTTTTATAAGAATGTATTACTGTTGCTATTGGAAAAAACAATTAAGGTAACCAAAAAATGGGCAAAATTTGTTAAGCAACTTATAAGAAAAATCCTGTCCTAAAGATATGATATTTCAGAAATAAGTTTAGGGGCGCCTGGGTGGCTCAGTTGGTTGGGCGGCCGACTTCAGCTCAGGTCATGATCTCACGGTTTGTGAGTTCAAGCTCCACGTCGGGCTCTGTGCTGACAGCTCAGAGCCTGGAGCCTGCTTTGGATTCTGCGTCTCCCTCTCTCTCTGCCCCACCCCCTCTCGCGCTCTGTCTCTGTCTCTCAAAAGTAAATAAATGTTAAAAAAAAAATTTTTTTTAAAAGAAGGAAGTTTATTATATATTAATCCAGTAAAGTTGGGTTACCCAAAAACTCTGCTTATATTTTCTGAGCCTGGAAACTAAACTGCTTCATATATAAATACAACTTGTAGGGGTGCCTGGGTGGCTCAATTGGTTGAGCGTCCAACTTCGGCTCAGCTCATGATCTCGCATTCATGGGTTTGAGCCCCACATCAGGCTCTGTCCTGACAGCTCAGAGCCTGGAGCCTGCTTTGGATTCTGTGTCTCCCTTTCTCTCTGCCTCTTTCCTGCTCATGCTCTGTCTCTCTCTGTCCCTCAAAAAATAAAATAAAATGTTAAAAAAAATTTTAGAAATATTAAAATAAATTGTATTTCTTCATGGTTTTGATATGCACTGAATTTTCCATGAATTCAATTACTATGAAAATGAAAAGGAGAGTGTGAAAAATCATCTACCGCTTAGGGAAATCCAGTGCTGGAGGTATCCGAGTCTCTAATACGATCGACATGTATCAGTCAGTCAGCATTTGAGACCATGACGTTGGCAGTGATTCTAAGTGTAGCTGCCTACATCTGACTATTTCATTATGTCCTCACGTGCAGGCATACTGAGATGTTCCTTTCCTTTTACTTCTTTTTTATATTTCATTTAGGGCATATATTTGACTTCTAAATTTTCAGATGCAATGCGGTGCTTGGGTGGCTCAGTCGGTTAAGCATCGACTGTTGGTCTCAGCTCAGGTCGTGACCTCATGGTTTGTGGAATCGAGTGCCGTGTCGGGCTCTGCGCTGACCATGCACGGCCTGCTTGGGATTCTCTCTCTCCCTCTGTCTCTCTGCCCCTCTTTCATTCATGCATGCGCATGTGCGCGCTCTCTCTAAACAAATTAATTAATTAAAAAAAATTTTTTTTAATTTTCATATGTAGGTAGATTATGTTGTATACAAAGGGCATGTCAGGGCACTAAAGGGCCGTTGGAACTGATAGGGTTGCAAGTCACTAGTTTAGCCTCTCAGATCAGAAGACAGTGACTTCCAGGCACTTGCCTACACTTTTCGGTCGCCCGGCAGCCACGGCAGAGGAAGTGCGGAGAAGGACTGTGCTTGTCACGGCATGTGATGACAAGATCTAACTTGTGTAAAACAGGATCTTCGTCTCTCTGGGGCCGGGTGGGGGCGGGCTGGGGACTTCCCCCCATCCCCCCCCCCCCCGTATGCCAGAGTGAAGAAAGCCGTGTGTCAGCAGAAAGATGGAAGCAGAACTGGGCTGCGTGACTTACAGAGGTCTTCAGTGGCAGCTGGGACAAAGGCAGCCATGGACTCATACAGCTCCTCGTCACAGCCGGGGTTGAGGGAGCACTTCATGAGCAGGTCGGTGGAAAGGTGGGCCATGGACTCGTACACGGCGTCGGCCTCTTCCCCTTGCATCAGTTCCTCCTTAATGTGACTCTTCAGCATGTCCACGGTTTCCTGAGAGAGAGAAGACGGGAGTCACGGACGGCCTGAGACAGCCTGGCCTTCTGGGTAGACTTAGGCCCTCAGGGGCTCGTGATGGGCAAAGTAAAGGATCACACGGGTCAGGGTTCAGCTGCGAGTGTCTGTCTGGATTTCCCACCAGCCCGAAAGCTCCTGGAGGCCAGGATCCAAGTCTTCTGTTTCTTTTATGTTTTTCGTTTTAATCTTTCTGTCTCTTTCCAACACAAAGCACAGAGCCATGCACAGAAGAGATGTCATTAAGCATCCGATGACCAGAGGATACAAATTAAAGACTCTCGTGAACACCTGTTACAGGTCAGGTACGATGTCGGGTGTCTGCCTATATGTTTCCTCATGTCACCCCTTCCACAACTGCTTGAGAAAGTTGTAATATTCTCTAGTTGATAGACGAGAAAACCGCAGCTCAGAAAAACCTAGCATCTAACTCAAGGGTGTGCAATCCTGCCTTCTGACCTTTCTACTACACCCTGGCTCCTACTTAAGGAAACAAGTGACACCCAAGGGTGTCACTCTTACTGACCAGCCAGATGGAAATCCAAATGGGCTAAGCAGGACTGCGGCTAAGCTGTCCTCGAGCTAGCGTGCAGTCAGACGTCCCTCAGCTGCTGGGGGCCTAGTCCCTGTTCCTCCCAGCAGGCTGCTCTGAAGCACCTCCCTTGGTTTTCTACCCTTTGTGCCCAAGACAAGCGGCAGTCTTGGGCGAGGTGTCCTGCAGTCAGACAGGCGGCTCTCTGTCATTCTGGCTGCAGGTGGTGGTGAAGCCAGAAAGCTGGCTTCTCTGAAACCTCCACACGACTTTCCTGGTAAGAAACGTCGGTGTTTCACAATCCCTATTTCAGCACCAACCCGCAAAAATCCTCGTTTTCATCATCACTCCCCCAAGACAGCTAATCCGCTATTGACACAATGTGCTGGTTTCCTGATGAGACCTGAGGAGTGGCCCAGGTGACAGCTGAGAAGTGGTGGAGACTCAAGGTCTGGCATTCGGTTTTGATGTGGTGGGAAGAGGAAACGGGACAGTTCTTCGAGGTCACAGACAATATGCAAGGGCAACCTCTTGGTAGCAATGCTGGTGATGTGCTGAAGGAGATTTTTGGCCGGAGAGCAAAGAAGATATGAGAAATGAACCACAGAGTAGCAGAACAAGTCCAGCCTTAGCACCTAACTAGCTCTGCATCCCATCTCCACCCTTACTCGAGGGTGACCCTGGCACAATGACTCTGCCTTGAGAAGCCCTTCTCCTCATTTATTAAAGAGCGATAACAATACCGCCGATCTCAAAGGATTGTGGCGAGGATTAAAAGAAAAGCTGCATTTGCCAATCAAATGAACTCAGTAGTAGTTATGATTATGAACATAGTAGGTCCCCAATAAAAACCGTTGACATGGAAATCAAACCCTGCATTTGATACATTTGTGACTTCAAAGGAAAGCCAACTAAATAGTCCTGGACTGCGAACACCTTTAAGCCTCATTTATGTCAACGATGCCCCTGCCATTCCAGTCATTTGACACACTTAATCACCCCCAAACTGTGAGGAGCCCCCTACATGTCTCAGTGAGTCGCTGCCCTGCAAATTGTCAAATATAGAATTAAGAACACCCTACTAAGTTTCTGGGGAGGTGTAAGTTCACCTCTGTATGAAAATAGAGAGCGAGACTAGATTGTCTTTACTGTTCCTTTTGAGGTCACAGCCCCACAAGAGAGGCTGAGAGTCCCAGCTGTGACTCGTGAAGATGAAGGAAAATCAGAAAAGGGTGGAGTCAGGAAAGGCAGGGGCCTCCAAGACAAGAGAAGCAATACTGGGGCATGGAACGAGGCCCAGGCATGGAGGAGATTACACTCAAAGAAGGACCCAGAAGGTCAACGATCAAGGAGGAGCCAGGGGTCTAAAACCAGAGGAGCAAATAAATGGGGTCTATCTTTCTTAGACGGAGGCTTAGAAAGAGAGACAGGCCATCGGCGTAAGGTGGGTCCTCACAGGTGGCCTCCCTGAAGCATCAAGTGCAGAGCTTCATTGTGGTCTCTGCCAAGGAACCAATCCTAACCGTTCACCTGGACCTGACAGTGGGTGAGGCAGCTGGGAGCGTCCCACCCGAGTGTCTTGGAGGTGGGGGAAGAGGGATCAGCATCAGCCTCTAGCAGATTCACTCTTTAAATGTCCCTGTAAATTCTTTGAAGGTGGACCTCAGTGCTTTACATGCATTATTTCCTTTTATCCTGAAAACGACCTATGAGGAGAACTGGTATTATCTTCCTTCTGTACCTCGGGACGCTAAAAGAGAGAGTGTACGCGATCTGTGGCTGACAGGTGCTGGCTCAGGAACGTGGACCCAGGTCCATATGACTCCAGGGCTCAGCTCCACACACACTGGGCCCCGCCAGAGGAGGGGTGTGTGAGCCCCTGCTAGAGACGTGAAAAGGCAGCCCTAGGACCACACAGGCCATTTCCATTCCCGGGGCCGGTCCCGCCTCGACCTTACCACATACTCGTCGATGAACTGCCGCAGGTCCCGGAAGCCATGTTTCTCAGCGATGGTGTTGGGGTAGTGGCCGTGCTTGTTTGCCACGCTGTACGCCTGTAGGGCTCCCGGGCAGGTGAGCAACAAGGCAGTGAGGTTCTTCAGTCCGTACTTCGCAGCGAAATGCAACAAGGTGGGCAGCTCTTCCTCCCTCTGATCTGTACCAGTGTTAAGGAAAACAACGGACAAATGAAAACGAAGGCACCGGCACCCGTATTCACACATGCGAGCTGGCAAGCCTACCGCGGCATCCAGCAGGCACTCAATCAATACTTCTTGGCTGGCTGACCTAACATCCGACAGCTTCCTGTGAGGAAGATTATATGCCCTCAGATGGCAGAAGAAACACGCTAATTAATTTGCAACTCTAATAATTAATATCCTACCTTCTTTCTCGAAAAGGATCAAAGAATCCTGAAAAATAATACTAATTCAAAACATGCTGATCTTGTAACGGCCTAAGCAGCAGCCGCGAAGGACAAGAGGAATCAGGTTCTGACCTTCTCTGCACATTTCACAGCACTTGAGCACAATTGCTTCATGCTGATTAAAAAAGAGAAGTCCGACTTCTCAGCTCTTACTCCAAATTTCACAAAGTATGCCAAGTAATCCCGGGTATGTTAATTAGCCTTTCCGTGGCCCTTCGTTTTGAACGAGGAGATATTCCCAAACTATCTCAAAAGGGCTGGGAGGATTAATAAGATGGTATTCAGTGAGTTCTTTGTTGAGCACAGGTATTGAGGGTTGGTATTAACACACCTGAACTGCAGGATGTCCATTAACCTCTGATTCACGGGAGACAAAGCACTCCTGGGGGTCACTGGATCCCCACGACCCCCTCTACCTACTAACATCTGGAGGCAGCAAGTTAAACTCTACCAAGAAAATAGACACGTTTGTGTTGTGGAGTTGGGGGCAAATCTTTCTTTTGTTTGTTTTCCTAACAATGGATTTCCTTTTTTAAAATTTTTAAATGTTTATTTATTTTTGAGAGAGAGAGAGAGACACAGAGTGTGAGTAGGGGCAGGGGAGGGGCAGAGGGAGAGGGAAACATAGAATCTGAGGCGGGCTCCAGGCTCCGTGCTGTCAGCACAGAGCTCAGTGCAGGGACTGAACTCACGAAACGTGAGATCATGACCTGAGCCAAAGTCAGACACTCAACCAACTGAGCCACCCAGGCGCCCCATAAAAATTGATTTGTAAACCCAACGGTGCTAGACAGATAGACATATACTCTTCTGCACACACACACACACACACACACACATATATCTTTTTTAAAGAGAAACCCAGCTTCCTATTCGCTAAGCTATGATCCTTGGGATGAAGGTCTGAAAATGTCCCCAAGACCCCACACTGGCAGGCTATACTCCTTCCCGAGTCTGAGTTTAAGAACAGAGAATATTAACACTGCTGGAAGTAATACAAGAACATTCCACAGTAGAAGAATGAGGAGAGGCAACAAGGGAATGTCCCCAGGAGAAGAACTTAAGGGTAACACAACCTCATCCTTACTGTTCTCTTGGCTGTGGAAGGATGGGACAGGGGTAGAGGGTAACTGGGTTCTATTGTGCCACGTGAAGGAAGAGTGGGGTCCACAGAAGGCCCTAACAGGCATCCTGTCCTGCTGGCCAGGGACCATCCCCACACGAGCTGTTCATGTCACACATGCACATGCTCCTCTCTCACTGAACAAAGGTTTTGAGCCTCCAATTAGCCACGCAGTCACTGCCTCTGCCCTCACTGAGCTGATAGCCTAGCAGAGAAGACAGACACAGCTGAGGAGAACTAGCACAGAGGACAGCTGACAGGCCAGGGGAGCCCCCGGCATGTAGACAGAACCTGCCAAAGGTTCGGGAAGGTCTTCTTGAGGAAGGGCTACCTAAGCTGCTGCAGGGGGGTGAAGAGAGGGTCGCCAGGTGAACGGCAACCAACGAGGGAAGGCAGAAACCGTATTCCCGTGAGTCGAGTTGGCAAGAGGCAGGGAAGAATTTTCATTAGGTGAAAGAAGCTCATATTTTCTGTAGAGCAGAGCCAGGGGATAGAGTGGAGAGAGATGAGGGCAGAAATGCAGCAGGAACCCCTTGGGAAGCGCTTGCAAACATGTTAAGGAGTTTGGACTTGATCTAGAAGGCCAACGGGGACCACGAAGGGTTTTTAGCAAGGGGTGGAGGTATGCAGACTGACACTTTAGAAGGCCAGCTAGCCAGTGAAGGAATCGTCCTCCAAGGATGAGTTGCAGAGGGGGAACCCGCGAGGTACTGACCGGGTGCTGAAACGACAGAGCAGAGGCAACCCACGGCTGGTTTCCTGAGGTTTGACCTTTTGACTTACTTGTCATCATATCTTCTTCTTCCAGCTGGTTAATTCCAAAGAGGTGCAGTCCACTCGCAGGGATATTGTTCTTCAGGGACTCGGTGAGCAGTTTATCAAGGGTCTCTGTGTTGTAGGGCACAATTTTAAAGGCCTGAACACAAAAGGGAAGAAGGTCAGACTTTAGCTATCTCCCATCCAGCAGGCTTGAAGCTGAAGAACCACGAGCAGAAACTATACACCCAGGGGCGCCTGGGTGGCTTAGCTGGTTAAGCATCTGACTTCAGCTCAGGTCAGCATCTCGTGGTTCATGAGTCTGAGCCCCACGTCGGGCTCTGTGCTGACAGCTCAGAGCCTGGAGTCTGCTCTGGATTTTGTGTGTTTCTCTCTTTCTGCCCCTCCCCTGCTCATGCTCTGTCTCTCTCTCTTTCAAAAATAAATACAAACATTTAGGGGCGCCTGGGTGGCTCAGTCGGTTAAGTGGCCGACTTCGGCTCAGGTCACGATCTCGCGGTCTGTGAGTTCGAGCCCCGCGTCAGGCTCTGTGCTGACAGCTCAGAGCCCGGAGCCTGCTTCCGATTCTCTGTCTCCCTCTTTCTCTGCCCTTCTCCTGCTCACACTCTGTCTCTATGTCTCAAAAATAAATAAACATTAAAAAAAAAATAAATACAAACATTCAAAAAAAATTTTTTAATTATAAATAAAAAGGAACTACATGTCCAGAAAACTCAGGTTTCCTTTCCACATGCTTACCTGACACATGAACTCCACAGGGTTCGCAGCATTGGACAATAAATTCCCAATTTCTTCCATGTCAGTATAATAGCTGATAACAGTTTCACACACCACTAACTCCCCGGAATAGATCTTTAGGGAAACATTCCCAGATGAAAGGTCTGAACAGAAGGAAAAAAACCAAAAAACAAAAAACCACCATGAATGCGCCCAGGAAGAACAAGGATCCAGAGGAAAGTGTTCACGGATTCACCCTAAAGGTAAAGAAATTAACTGGGGGCTGGAAGAAAGATTTTGGAGATCAGGCAGGGGGTGGAGAAGTGA
This sequence comes from Paguma larvata, assembly GCA_030068075.1. NCBI lineage: Eukaryota > Metazoa > Chordata > Mammalia > Carnivora > Viverridae > Paguma > Paguma larvata. The sequence continues at coordinate 45,569,970 of CM057837.1, read as the reverse complement.
GGGGAAGGGTAGACGTAGGAAGTGAGCAGATCAGCACTCCGGAGGCCTCTGAGCCAGAGGAATTGTCCTCACTGGGCCTGCAATTGAGTGTTTGGAAGGTGTCATCTGTTTTGTTCACTACAGTAGGCCCAGTGCCGTAATAAACAGGAAGAGGAGCTGAGTTCAAAGCACTTGACACAAGGGCAGTGGTTGGCACAGGGGGAGAGACACCCTGGCAGGTGGAACTCCGCCTCCACGACGTTGGGCCAGGAGAACTGATTCACCTGCCCTGGGGCTGTCATTACTACGAGCTCGCTCTCTCTCTTCTGCACCACAGGAAGGGGTTTTGAGGGGGAAAGAAAAAATTAAAAATACACCAACCACAAAGATTCGATTCACAAAAGAGGAAATGCAACAAGCACAGAACATGGAAAAATATTCAGCCTCTCTAATAATCAAAGAAATGCAAATGAAAACAATGGGCTGCTCTTTAAAAAGACATCCAATTGGCAAAGATATTTAAAATGATCATGCCTGGTGTCGGTGATGATACAGCAAACTTGAGAGGAGTAATATTTCAGAAGGCAAGTAAACCCTGTTTTCCAGGATCCTTAAAGATGCCCTTCGTTTCAGGGATTCCATCTTGAGGAAAAAATCCTAAATGCAGGCATAAAGACGCTCAATATATCATAAGTTGAAAGAATAAGAAGACGATAAGAAATCGGAAATTATGTAAATACAGAACAATGAGAAAATGAAAATTAAGAGACGATAACTTCTTTTCGATGGAGTCTTAGGCAGCTTTAGACAATACGGGTTATAAGATACAGGCCAGACACAAGTAACTGGCTTTAGGAATTACGATACATCTATACAATGGATTACCTTGCAAGCATTAAGCACCATGTTGTAAAAGAATATTTATTACCACGGGGAAATACTCATAGGTATTTTCCAGGTAACGGAAGTGGCCTGTGAGACTGTACGAAGCTCTGTACACAGATGCAGAAAAAGACAGAAATCACTGATTTCCTTTGGGGTGGGCAGATGGGCAATTTTCTATTTACTTCCCTTTATGGGGGCTGTAGTCTTCAATATTTTGGTACTGAGCACACATTACTTTCGTAACAGAAAAAAAAAAAACTATGTTATAAAATGGAAGGTTACAAAATCCGCACAACAGCACAGGGTAAAAGGATGCTAAGAGAATGAACATAAGATTATATAAAGAAAAACAGAATATTGAAAACAACTCTGTTTTTAAAAATTGTGAACAAACGACAAAAGACAGTGTAGTAGTTTGATGACATTTTCTGCTTTCCTCTAGTTTTAAAAAATTTTAATATGTTAACTTCATAAGGATAAAAATTTTAATATATCTATTTTCTCCCCATCACACATGTGTGTTTCTGCAACTTCCTTTTCCTTTAAATAGAACATGACAACCAAATCCAAATGTTGGCTGTCACTTTTCTCAGCTGTATAAAGACAGGACAAGTAACAGAAAGCAAGAGTGGGCCTCTTCCTGAATAGGATGCCTAATTTCCGGAGGCAGATGGGGCTACTTACTGGGGGCCTTCACGGAAATGGTGTACTCATTCTCCAGCTTGGCTTCCACCCTTAACGAGGGAGAATCCTCAGGAGAGAATTCCGCTTCTGTCGTCACCCTCTCATCCAACTTACATCTCACGATGACGTAGACAGTGGTTTCCGCCTGGAACGGGAGAGCAGTCAGCGTCCCCTCTCCCTCCCGGATGCCCTATTAGGGTGCTGGGCAGAGGGTCTCCTGGCTCCCTGATCCCCAGCTCTATCTAGTGAGGCTGTCCCAGAGCAAGGTGGGGTCTGCAGTCCACCACTGGGCACAACTGCCGTGGGTCCCGAAAAGACAAGCTACAAAGACCGAGAGTGAATATTTATAAACCTTTACAGCAATTAGACAGAGTAATTTTATGTATGTTGAACCTAATGTAATAATTTAGAAACCTGGGGCTTGTATTTCATACATCTTTTTATTTCATTTTTACAGCATTTCTTTTTTGTCGCATTTTGTAAAAGCGTTAGTCCATGGCAGAATTGGAAATTTTGAAGAACGAAATAAAAAGAATCTTCACAGATAGTTTGAGAAGCACTATTCTGACGGGAAGCTGGCTCCTCAATGTGAAGCCGGCGGAAGCACTGAAAACTGGCTAGAAATGCAGAATCTCAGGTCCCTCCTGGATCCACTGAACCATCAAAGTCTGAATTTTACCAAGACCCCTGACAGGAGGACTCACATACAATCTGAGAGGCACCAGTCAGGAGAAGCCCTCTTGGCTTCTGCTCTTTATGCTGTTCCTGAGTGGGCAAAAATATACCTTCCCAGAGGACTGATTCTCCCAAGGCACGGAGCAACCTACGAACAGCTATTTTGCCTTGCTTCAAGATCTCTTGCCAGGCCAGCCACACACAATTGTCTTTGTTTTACTGTGCCAGTTAAGTGGGCAACGGGCCTCTCAAGACTTGAGCTGGTAAGGATAGACCCTCCAAAGAGCAGGGGAGAAAGAAGAGATTTCCGGTCACCACTAATCCCCAGTGTTCATCCTAAGATTCTATTATAAAGTCCTTTGAGGCGCCTGGGTGGCTCAGTAGGTTAAGTGTCCAACTTCGGCTCAGGTCATGATCTCACAGTTTGTGGGTTTGAGCCCCGTGTCAGGCTCTGTGCTGACAGCTCAGAGCCTGGAGCTTGCTTCGGATTCTGTGTCTCCCTCGCTCTCTGTCAATCCCCTACTCGCACTCTGTCTCTCTCAAAAACAAATGAACATCTAAAACAATAAAATAAAATAAAGTCCTCATAGCAGCCCTTTGTGACGAAAGCCACTATTTCACAACAGGGAAGGGAGAGGCATGGTCCTGGCTTCTGGAGGCTGCTGAGGGGGAATGCGGGTATCTTTGTGGTTGACCTGGCTCCGACTGCAGCCACGGCGCTGTCCCACCTGCTCCTTCTCCCAGGCAACATGGGGAGTCAGAGAGAATGAGTGTGTCTTCTCTATTGACAGTCAGGATCTGACCCCAGCCTAGCCACCCCGGGACCCAGAGACCTAGAACAGGCCACAAGGAGAATCCTGGAAGCCAGGATGGGAGAAGGAACAAAAGTCTGGAGAGTCAGGGAGGCATGTGAAGGGCACCATTCTTCGGTTCCAAATGCCCTCACCCACAGGCGCCCACTAGCCTGGTCTCAGGAAAGACCACAGGTCTCAGGACGAGAGGAGTGTGGGGAGGACAAGAGGGCATATGGACAGCCTAGACGCTGGAATGCCCACCGAGAGTTGACCAACAAGGAGGAAGCATGAAGTGGGCTGAGAATAAAGAAAAGTGAGTGGTGGGAGCACTGGACCGGGAGACACATGCCCCATCCAACGGGCTGCTAGGCCTGGCCGCTCACCTCAAGCCTCGTATTACCAGATTCTGATTCAAAGGAAGCTGGGAACAGATTCTCATGACTAATTTTTAAAACTCTGTGCAATCTAAACCAAACGTGTCTATGAGCTCGATCTCACCCAAAGCAGCAGTTTGCAATCTCCATAGAGGGAGTCCTTGCCCGTGGCCTCGGGCTGCACGGAAAACCACTCACAGGCGCAAGGAAGCTAGTACTTCCCGCTGCCAAGGCTCACACACCCTCTTGTCTCTAGGAGACCATGCTGGCAAACTTAGCAAAGGGCTTGTATCCACAGGGAAGTATTTTGCTTCTCTGAACTAATATCACATATTTTTCATCAGGAAATGAAAAATAATGAAAAACTACCAATACGATGGTAGGATTCAAAGGACAACGGACTATCAATTGGACCATCTCATTCAAGTCACCTGTTAACACATGTCCCACCCTGAAAACGTTAGTCACATTATGCTTTGGCATTTTATCTTATCCCTTTAGCAATCAGTATTGGCAAGTTTCAGCCAGCAAGCTTCAAGGGACTCATGTGGGGCAGAGCAGTGGTCAGCTGACGCAGAAGCAAGCTCTCAAAATGCCCTCTGTCTCCCTCCTCCCAGCACTAGGCTGGCAGAACAGACCCCGGCCTCCACCTCCAGGGCCGGCATCAGCGTCTGCTAACGCTCATGTCTGCCACATGCTCTATGTTTTTGACCTATGAACTTGGTCTTAGATTGATGGCACGGACATTCCTGAGCTCGCCTCCACTGGACTTAAAGGAGTGAGGTGTGCTCAAGGTACAGGTCCTGGGGTTCCCAGGGCAGCTAATCTACAGAGGAATCCCCCAGGGAAGGCTGAGAGTACACTGAGGTGCAACAGGGAAACCCCACTCCTTTTACGATAACAAATGCATCCATTGAGAAGGCCGTGTTCTGGCATCAATCCACCAGCCCCAGGAGCGCCTACCCCACAGCGAATGCGGTCCGGCTGCACCACCATCAGGTTCCCAGGTGAAGTCTGCGGCGATGGGCTCTGCTGCTTCAAGTAGGAAGGGACCTTCTCGTCCTCAGTCTCTGTGTCAGTGACTGAGTCACAGCCAGAATCTATAGAACAAAGAGCACCGCTGAATGAGGACACAAGGAAGGAGAACTATTGGGCATGTTCCACCCCATGAAAGCCCTGAACGTTACCAAATAGGAAATGGCTCTGAATGTCAAATAAATACAAGCTGAAGGGAATGACTCAGGAAATCACGAAAGAGACCTAATGGGGAAAAACCAATTACCCGGTAGGACACAAGGGCAGGGTGAGAGCAAGAGGAGGATTGTGGAGAAGAAGGCCAAAAAGTCTGAAACAGGCTGCTACCCAAGGCTGGCAAATCTACTCTCAACCAGTGGGCTTCTGGAAGCTTCACCTCCAGACTTCATGCACTGCTGGCTTTAGTTGGCTCTGAGGACAGGAGGCCCCTTCTCCTCAGGTGGGATCAAGCATCAGCTGTCCGTTTAAAGGCCATCTTTTGAACATCAAGTAAAACCTGTGCTGTCCAGGTAGCCTTATTCTCAGGGTCATGACTAGCCAATGCACCCACTCTGGAGCAACAGCAACAAGCATTCATTCTCAACAAATCTCTGGTCAAGGTAACTGGGGTCCAGATCGGTACCACAGCCAACACTTCTACTGTGCACAGGCTCAGGCAGGTGAGGGGCATGGCACAGAGTGAGATGATGCTGAGATGGTGTAAGTGGAACCTACCAGAGCTCTAAGGCAGGGGCTCTTAACCAGAATCCATCAATTGATAGGCCGTGTGCAAGATTTTGACTCTGTGTGTGTGTGTGTGCATGCGCACACACCAATGTGCACACACATGTGTGCGACTATACTCTCTGGAGATAGTCCAAAGCTTTCATGAGGTCCCAAAGAGGGACAAAATGGTTAAGAATGGTTAGGAGGAGAAGGAAGGTTCATCCAGTCCCTTCCTTGGGCCATCTCTTCACTTCTAAATCACTACAGAGCCAGCCAAACTTGTCAGGCACTGAGAGGACATGAAGATGAATCAGATATCAATCCTGCCTGTGGAGAGCCCACGGTCTAACGGGGCAGCTGCAGTGACAGGTTGGGGTTATCTTGGCTGATTCCTGCAGGCTGACCTCTTGGGGAAGGAGGTGGCCTCCTGCAGAGCTCATGGCAATCAGCCCTAGTAGAATGCTGGGCCGGTACATCAGGCCACTGATATGTCCCACAGAAAGCTCTGCCCACGGGCTTGCATGCTAGACCTCAGGTCATACAAGGGGAGAGGCTGTGCTCCCATGACCATGAAGGCTGAGGTGGGGGAGCTGGGTTAGGGGGCTAGGCACCATCGCATCCTACCGCTGTAACTGTGGGGCAAGGACCTCCAGGACCCGCTCAGGCTGGGCAAAGGGCTGAGGGTTCCCAGATAGGCAACTTAAAAACCCCACAGCCTCGAACAGCGGTCTCATCTTAGAGCCTGACGTCTGTGCTGACAGATGCCTACGCACGGCCCCAGATTGTGATGGGCAATGAGGCAGATTCCTGCTGTTCTTCGGCTCTCTGTGACTTCTCCCAAGACTCACTATTCCACAAGGCCTGCCGGCCATGGCCAGGTCTCTGACATTGCTTGCACAACAGGAATCCAAACAGAATTTAGTGCTAACAGATGAGGCAAAGGACTTTGGGAGTTTCAAAGAGGGTGATACTATTTTTCATTAGCCATCAGACCCACCCATCTTCTGTATCTCTCCTTTCCTTGCCAATCCTACTGACTTCCTTCGCAGTGCTAATTATCCCCCTCCAAGGCCAACTGAAGTAATTTCCCTGCCTCCCTGCTCTCCAAGACACATTTTCTGCCATTTTCTCCACTGGATCTGCCCTTCCTGATAGCCTTCTGTCCTTGATCAGGCCAGGACCCATCCCCACGGACAGGGCTGTATAAGCCACCCAAGCAACTCTCGGTCACCAAGGGAGCCTGTGAAGGAAAGAGCCAAAAAGATCAGTGATGATTAATATTTTTCTTCTGAGTAATTATATAATGTCACATCAAGCTTCAATATTTTATTATTAGATGACTGGACTATCCCATTTTTTTCATTTCTATGTTCTTCCTGGAAAAGAAAATAACCTCATTGAGTTAAAACATTCAATTGGTTACTTCATTTATATTATTATTTTTTTAATGTATATTTATTTTTGAGAGACAGAGAGCACAAGCAGGGATGGGCAGAGAGAGAGAGAGAGAGAGAGACATGGAATTAGAAGCAGGCTCCAGGCTGAGCTGTCCGCACAGAGCCAGACATGGGGTTCAAACTCACAAACCATGAGTGAGATCATGATGTCAGCTAAAGTCAGACACTTAACCAACGGAGCTACCTAGGCTACCTTCCAATTAGTTACTTTAAACTGCAAGAAGCTCCCCAGAATCGCTCCAGAATTGTTTAGATGCTACCATGAGCAGATGAGTCCCAGGCACCAAGTTTTGCCAGCTCTCTATTGTAATTTATAACACAGGTACAAGCTCCTTGGGACAGACCCATTGTCCAGTCTACCGTTGCTTCAGGAAAGAAAAGCTTGTCATTTCTCCCAAACTACTGATCTGTTTTTAGTCAGCTAGCCAAAGAGTCAAAGCTCTAGTAAATAATATTAAGGAAACAGCAAAGAAAATATAAATAAGCCAATGAGAAAGACAGGATAATAAAAGATGTGGAGAATTTTAGAAACATACTGATATGAAAATTCTATGCTAAGAATTTTTTAGATTTCAATACAATTTTATAGAAAAATATTAATTACCAAAATGGTCTCAAAATAAGTAGAAAATCTGACTAAATCAATAATCATAGATTATATAGGTTTATGTCTCTTACTAAAGTTTAAAAAACAATAAAGTGTAGTCTATTCTATATTACATTTATAAAAAACTAAACAGCAATTAAATACAATGGATAACCCCAAAATCAAGCTCCATTCTCATAAAAACTTAATATGTGATAAAGAAAGCATTAAAAATCAGTATAAAGAAAACGGTTGGTAAGAAGGATGACTCAGGAAATGGTGCTAGAAAATTTTAGCTATTTGGGGTGGGAGTGGGGAAACAGATGGACTATTTAGATGCTTTCTAATTCTCACATACCCCGGAATAAGGCTTATTTGGATTATAGACTGAAATGAACAATAAAGCAGATTTTAAAAATTAAAAAGATGAAAATATGGGTGAAAACTTAACATTGGCTTGGTAAAAGAGTTGTTAATCGTAAAGAACAAAAGGAATACAATCTAAACAAGCAGTAGGGTTGGTATGAATTTAAAACTTCGGTAAACAAAATTTTAAAAACCAAAAATCTAAATCATATTGCTTTGGTGGCATTAGTCTTAATAGTCAGAATTGGAAACACTCAATTGTCCTTCGACTGATGAATGTATAGACAAAACATGGTATGTTACTCAGTCATAAAAAGGTATAAAATGTTGAACATTGAAAACATCATGCTGAGTGAAAGAAGCCAGCCACAAAAGACCACATATTATTTGATTCCAAATATACAATATGTCCATAACAGGCAAATCTATAGAAACAGAAAGTAGATTAGTGGTTGCCTAGGGCTGGGGGCTTGCTGGGGGCTAGGGAGTTGGGGGATCATAGTTAAAGGGCATGTAGTTTCTTTTTTGAGATAATGAAAATATTCTAGAGTTATTTGTGGTGATAGCTGCAAAAGTCTGTGACTATACCAAAAAGAGCCTCGTTGAATTGTACTCTTTAAATGGGTGACTTGTATGTTATGTGAATTACATCTCAATAGAGTGGTTACCAAAAAAATCTAAAGGCAAGTCACAAGTCGGTATAAATTAGAAATAAATAAGCCAAGGGGCTAATCCACTTAATATATGAAGAGATAACGGAAATGTCTTTTAAAATACCCAATAAGCAGATAATTCACCAAGGAAGAAATACAAATTACCTCCCCATCTAAATAAAATAAAACATCATTCATTATCACTAATCATCCTGAAAATGCAAATAAAAATAACATACTGTTATCTTTCCAAGTTAGGAAACTTATGAAGGTGAAGTAAGATAGATACTCACTCTCTTTTGAGGCTGAGGGAAGTATAAACCGATAAGGCCTTTCTGGAAAGGCTTGTCTCCATATGCAGAGAAAGAGAAAGGTTTTGTTTGTTTGTTTTATTTTGCTTTGTTTTGTTTTTTGAGAGAGGGAGCATGAGCAGCGGAGGGGTAGAGAAAGACAGAATCCCAAGCAGGCTCCACACTCAGCACGGAGTCCAATGCAGGACTTGATCTCACAACCAGGAAACCATGACCTGAGCCAAAATCAAGAATCAGACTCGCAATTAACTGAGCCACCCACCCGGGCGCCCCTGAAAAAGAAAGCCTTTAAAATGTTCATACCTTTGGCCACATAATTCTACTATAAATCTCTCTTAAGGAGAAAAAAATGTTCAAAATGTAGATAAAGGTAATGAACAAAGAAGTCTGCTAAATCACCCTCCGTATCAGTGAAAAGTGGGAAAACAACCGAGCTGATGAAAGAGTGTTTAAAAATATTATTTTAAAAGAGGTTTAAATAGAAGCTTATGATATTATGTTAAGCAAAAAAGCAGGATATAAAATCATGTATCTGATAGTGTACGATATTAGCTATATAAAGAAAAATGCATTTAAAAGGTCAGAAGAAAATCTGTGCTTGGATTGTACGTGGCCCCTCTTCCCTCCCCCCCTTCTCTCCCTCCTTCCTTCCTACCTCCCCACCTTCCATGTGGTTTCCCATTTTACACAATGAGAAAGCACTTGGATAATGGCGGTTGGGTAAAGAGAAAAGCAGCAACTGACTCTTTTGACTCATCGTGTCACTAGCTTGGCATAAATGAGATGGACCCTAACCGTGCAGCACTTGGCAAATATTCCCCAGCGTTCGGATGGGCCATATAAACATTTCCTTCCAGTAGGTCTCTTCATTCAGTCACCTGAAATGAATGCGCTCCCGGCAGCTAATCCATTCCAGGAAGTCAGGCGGGATGCCATTCGCTCTGCGGGCTGACTCTGGAGGTGCTGACTGACAGCGCTACCGCTTTCATTCCTTCCAGCCACGTCTGCCGCTTCCACAGCATTCGGGCAGATGGGATCAGGGCCCAACCAACCACTTCAGCAAATCCAAAGTTTCCTCTGAAGGAAATGCTAACCCGGACATAAGCACCGCTGAAACCCACCTGACGGAGTGAGCCGGCACCAAACTTTGCCACTTAAGTATGCAGATCCCTTGTGACCCCTCCCCACCTTGAAGATAATACCACCTTTTTTTTTTTTTAACGTATTCATTTTTGAGAGACAGAGCATGAATAGGGGAGGGGCAGAGAGAGGGAGACAGAGGATCTGAGAGCACAAAGCGGGGCTTGAACCCACGAGCTGCGAGGTCACGACCTGAGGCAAAGTCAGATGCTTAAGCAACTGAGCAAACCAGGTGCCCTGATAATGCCACCTTTGCTGGCCTGAGACCCAAATAATAAATGTTTGAGTGAAGGCATTCTGAAAACCCCAAGGATCCTCCCAAAGTAAAGTATTATTTTTTTTTAATTTTTTTTTAATGTTTGTTTATTTTTGAGACAGAGAGACACAGAGCATGAGTGGGGGAGGGGCAGAGAGAGAGGGAGACACAGAATCCGAAACAGGCTCCAGGCTCTGAGCTGTCAGCACAGAGCCCGACGCGGGGCTCGAACTCACAGACCGCGAGATCATGACCTGAGCCGAAGTCGGACGCTCAACCGACTGAGCCACCCAGGCGCCCCCCAAAGTAAAGTATTATTAAGACACCAATAATATCCTTACTGCTTTAAAATTGAACAATATTCTCTTAGCTTTTATGAGGTCCCCAGGAACTCTGGAGAAATTATAGAAAAAAGACTTCTTTGTGCATCTGGCCCCCCAAAGTCTCATCTACGAAGGACCCATGTGGCAAATACTCCTTGGATTCAGTGGCAGGAAAAGTCTGTCTTTTCAGAGAACTTGCCTGTTTTCTCTCACGAGACCACAAGGTGAGTTTCACTTGTTGCCCTTGCTTCCAGACAGTTCGGTCATCATTTTGGTTCTTAACTGCTGTTAACACTCTCACCCAGGTCTTTGGTCTTGCCTATTTGTCTTCTTTTAATATTGTGTTTAATTTTGGAGGCTGCTTCAAACACTTTGGGGATCTAGGGAGGATGTGAATCAAAGTTTCTCAAACTGCCATCCGCCAAAAGTCCTCCTATACGGTCCCTATGAGAATCTGTGCTTGGGGTTTTTCGTTTAGATGATAACGCCGTTAAAATAAGGTGCAAACACATTCCAGGTCATCTAGACGGCCATGTTATAATTGGGTCCCGCCATGGGACTGCGGTACTTGTGTGTGTGGCAGGGGGGGTCTGGGATCATTTTGCAGCTAGACTGTGCTATGCTGAATGTCAGGGGCTAATGAGGAAAGAAGAGAGGGGGCAGGGCAACGTGCAAAGGAGGCATTTGTGCCACGTGAACACCAGAAGGTGTCCCTGTACACTACTTCGTATAGGGAGATGTGGGAGATCCAAGTCCCAAAATAACACAGGGGAGCTGCAGCAAGCCCCCCTCGATGGAATCAGTGAGCACCACAGCCTCGTGCCATGTTCATGATTCTTCACTAAACCGGCATCGTCTGATGAAATAAATATAGTCAGTTTGCCTTTTATTTGTTTCATACCTGTATTTGTATCTTGCCCATGTTTCGCTTTCAGAGTTAGGAAAGAATACTAAGCATAAGAATACTAAGCCTAAGCGTAAGGAATATGTTCACACATAGTTAAACAACATGAGAGTACTTTTCTTCCTCTGTGAAGGGTCAATACGTTATCTGAATCTATAAAAACTATGAATTTTAGGGGCGCCTGGGTGGCTCGGTCAGTTAGGCATCAAATTCTTGATTTCTGCTTGGGTCATGATTTCCCAGTCATGGGATTAAGCCCCCCTTGGGCTCTCCACTGGGCATGGAGCCTGCTTAGGACTCTCTTGCGCGCCCTCTCTCTGCCCTCACCCACTCACACAGGCTCACGCTCTTTCTCTCTCTCTCAAAATAAATAAACATTTTTTAAGCCATGGATTTTAAATGAAATGCGTACATGTATGCACCTGTAGCCCCGCTGCGCCAAGTGCAGCAGCTCATACTAGGTGAGAGCGTTGGTGACAGACTCCTTCCTACTAATAATAACAATAAAAGTTACCATTTACTCAATATTGTGGTGACTGCGTAACAGTCTTAATCTCATGTAATACTTACAGCAACCCTGGGAGATAGGAATCAATATCCTATTCTCATTTTGTAGATGGAAACACCGGCCCGAAGGACTCAAGAAAGAAAGCAAGCGGGAATTCACCCCCTGGGGTCTCCGCCCTGCCTTGTATGTGGATGGGTCCAAGGCAGGAAGCAGTTGTCACTTGCTATTCCTGGTGTGGGGTTGTGGCTGCCGCTCATGAGATACGATGTGGGCTTTTGCTCACCAATGCCTGGTTGACGCGGCCTCGTTCTGGGCCATGCTGTCTTGGGTTAGGTGTGCTGCGACCTGCAACCGGGGCCAATAAGCACATCCTAAGATGCGGTTTAAGTCAAGAGACACTGAACACCAACGGACCCAGCCAGGGTCCTGCAAGCTCCAGGGGCTGCTGACACAAGGCTGCACTCTCTTCCTTTCCAGTTAAGTTTTCAGACCATTAAGTTTGCTGTCTTTTTCCTGCACAATGTCTGGCACTTGGTCAGGACTACGGCAGTTTGATAGTCTGCGGGAGGGCCAGAGAATGGTGGGTGCTGATCTTGGAGAGTTTCTCCAGAACACACAAGCTAACTTCTCCTTGTAAGATAAGGCTAAACTTTGGGAAAACTATAAACAAGGACCATTGTTAAAAGTAACCACATTTGAGGGCTCCTGGGTGGCTTAGCCAGTTAAGCGTCCAACTCTTGATCTCGGCTCTGTTCGTGAGTTCGAGCCCCTCATCAGCCTCTGTGCTTGCTTGGGATTCTCTCACCTTCTCTCTGCCCCTCCCCCACTTGTGCTTTCTCTATCTCCCTCTCAAAATAAATAAATAAACTTTAAAAAAAAACCCACATTTGTTGAGCATTTACTGTATGCCAGGAACCAGGCAAAACCCTTAACATATAAGATCCCATTTTATCACAACTAAGAGATTGATATGATTCTGCCCATTGCACAGATGTGAAAACTAGGGCACAGAAATTTAAGTAAGTTGTCCAGATCATACAAGGGCTTGCTGTGTGAAAATTTAACGCCCAAATCCATGCTCTCATGCACTTTGACAACGTTTTCCACACTGTGACCCATGTAACCCGGTGTGTAGGAGACGATTCCAAAGTGAATCGCGAATATTCAGTGACACTAGGCCATCTGGTAGAAAGCAATCCCCTTCCAATTCTTTCAGTCCTACTTATATCGAGAAGGCTTGGTGTGGTAAGAGGATGCCTTTAAGGTCTCTTTCACACGCTTTCCTTTTTCTCCCTTGGGACAGTGGTGAGAATAAGGCCTTAACCCCACAGGCCTCCGTAGGCTCGAGTATCCGGTAGAACTTAATACCATTGTTTGATTTTTATTGTCTTTAAAGTTACCTTTTTTTTATATCAAGAGATACCGGTTTTTCAAGTGTAGTGGCAAAGTTTCCTTTTTTTTTTTTTAATTGATAGAGAGAGGGTACAAGTGACTGAGGGTGGAGAAAGAGAGGAAGAGAGAGAGAGAGAGAATCCCATAAAAGGCATAGAGAGAGAGACAGAGAGAGACAGGGAGAGAGAGAGAGAGCGAGAAGCGGGGCTCACCCAGTGTGGGACCGGAACTCACAAACGAGGAGATGATGACAGAATGACCTGAGGCGAAGTCAGGTGCTTAACCGACCAAGCCACTGAGGGCCCCAAAATTTCCTTTTAAAATAAATTTACTTAGGGGCGCCTGGGTGGCTCAGTCGGTCAAGGGTCTGACTCTTGGCTTTGGCTGGGGTCATGGTCTTGAGGTTCATGGGTCTGAGCCCTGTGACAGGCTCCGTGCTGACAGTGCAGAGCCTGCTTGATTCTCTCCCTCTCTCTTTGCCCCTTCCCTACTCATGTTGTCTCTCTTTCTTTCTCTCTCTCTCTCAATAAATAAATATACTAAAAAAAAAAAAAACTCTTTTGTAAAATAAAATAAATTTACTTAAAAAAAACATGAAATGACTCAAAGACAATATCGGGGGTTTTTTGTTTTTAAGTAGGCTCCATGCCCAATGTGTGGCTTGAACTCATGACCCTGAGATTGAGTCCCATGCTCTACCGATGGAGCTGGCCAGGCACCCACAAAACAGTGTTAGTAGAATGGAAACAGACAGTGGTCGCACAACATTGTGAACATCATTATATATTTAAAATTATATATTTAAAATTGGTGAAAATGGCAAATATATATGTGTATACGTATTTTGCCACATTTAAAAAATTCATTAACTGTATTAAATGTATTAAAAAATACATTAAAAAATATAATGTAATATACCCAAACCAAAAAACCCATTGAATTTTATACTTGAAATGGGTGAATTGCATGGCATATGAATTCTATCTCAATAAAACTCCTGAAAGAGAAAATTCAAAAGCCATGTTGATAATTCTCACGTGACCAAAGTTTGAGGAAAGGTGAACTATGCTGTACCGCTCCTGTTTTGTTAGGCTAAATTCACTAGTAATTTTCATAATAAGGTAAAGTGAAGGGAGGAAGAGAGGCAGAAGGCCTAAAGCATGAACATGTTGAATTATTTTCTCCAAGTTTTGGATGAGAAGGAATAAAAAAAGCGAACAAAGAAAGAAATTAAGGAGATACATTTCAGCTGAGAATGAAGAGCTTTCCATCAATCTAGTCCCAAATGGCAGGAAACGGAAATGATCGTTAGGGCCAGTCCAGCTGCGGTCATTGGGGAATGTATGTCCCTGGGTTGGAATGAAACAGAAGATCATCAGTTATGTCCAAGATTTCCCGTGCAGCTGATAAAAGAAAGAGTGAGGAAGCTCAAAGATTTCTTGGAAGGACGCAGACATGGACAGCCACGCGGCCTAGGTAGCCGGGTCCAGGAATGAACGGAGCCATCTTCCCTCTGCATTTGCATCCCCGGTCAGGGACCCAAATTGAACCATCGCACAGGTGAGGCAGGAGTGTAGAGAGTTGCCTGAAGTCTGGAGAAACTTCCAGTGGCTCTTCCGCTCAGGATGACATTTCTCAACTGTTATGATTTCCATCCATCCTACCTAAGCCACCATGTTGAAACCATAAAATGACTATGTCTGAGAGCCCGACACAAAGTGTTCTGAAGCCTGAGCTTCCAAATCACCTAGCAAGCACCTATGGGACATGCTGGACAGGGGTCCCGTTGGGGCCCATACAATGTGTCCTCCACAGTCTTGGCCTTCAGCTTACAGCTGAACTAGGAAGAGGAGGCTCCGCGGGGAAAACATGACAGAACTATGGAATCTCTGACCAGCAAGCACCAGCCTGTGTGGTGAGACCGTAACCACAACAAAATGAAGTAAGTTAAGTTTTAAGTGTTAAAAAAAAGTGCTGGTGCAGGAAAAATAGAACAGGAGTTTCCGAAGGTGAGGAAAACTTCCTGAAGGATGAAGAAGGCAGGTTAACTCACTTTAATGGACTCAAACAGCATCTGGATGATGAGATGACCCTTCGGTGAAGAAGGTACATTTTCTATTTCCATTAATAAAATAATTCTTAATTCATTCCTTTATTCCTTCCACATATAGTCATTGCCTATCAATGAATAATAAATATTCAAAGCCTATCCTAGGACCCCCAAGAAATACAAGGGTGAGGACATTTCTGTCCTCTTCGCCAGTGGGGAGACCACACAAGCGAGAAACACCAGACTGCTGCTCTCAACCTCCAGAGACAAATGAGAACAGAAATAACTTAAAAAAAAAGAAAGAAAGAAAGAAAAAAGAAAAGAAAAGAAAAAACCTTATGAGGGATAAGCAGGGATTTATCAATAAAACATTTTATGGCCACTAGAGGATCCCCAAAGAAATGACAGGCAGGGACTTGAAAGGCACAGAGAATGTGGATATGGCGGCGGGGGGTTCGGGGTGACTTTCCTGGCAGAGGTAAAGGCATGATTAAGGACATAAAGGCTTCACAGCCAATGATGTGTTTGAGCTCCAGGAAGCACTGTGGGGGCACCTTCTACACGGGCTGAGCGGGGAGCGGGAATGAGAGGGCCCTGAACACCATTCGGGGACTTTGGTTGTACGTCAGAGACCTGTCAGCAAACACTGTTCGTGAGAAAAGGCCATTCTGTAAAAATATATATTGAAAATAGAGTTTCGTTTTTCTAAAAGTGGGAGAACTTTGCTTGTTTTTCAAACCGATTCCAGACACATATGCAGAGTAAATCTTGGTCAGAAGCGAGAAGGGGAGTGGCTGACCACGCATCACACAAACAGCGTGGGGCACACAGTGCCGCCGGATGACCCGGTGGCTCGCAAACCGTCACCAAGCCAACATCCTGCTCGCTCGCTTTCTCGAGCAAGTGAGATGCTATAATTAACCTGATGTCTGAGAGTATACCACAAGCATCGCTCGCAAAATGCTAACAAAAATGATTCTTAAGTAGGCTAAACATTTCTCCCACCATGTATTTTGTTTCTATGCTATGAGCTTAGAAAATCAGGGTTAGGGTTATTATTGTGTCCTTAGAAAACGCAAAGGGAGGCCTCAGGCCTGGCCTCATCTCCAAGTTCCGAATGTGTGCGTCCAAAGGAAGGAGCTGCTCCCCGCAAGAGCGTGTGGGCTCCGGGGCGAGGTGAGAGGCTTGCAATGGTGGGACTCGGTTTTGAGTTCCCCCGCTTCCTGGCAAACATCAAGAGGGCTTATTCATTTTAGTCATCACCCATGGGTCTTTCTCCCGACTTGTTCACCCACCTTGGTTAATGGGTACTGAATTTTCTGTCCGATGAACCCCTTTCTCTTAAAAAGCTCCCAACCCAGTGATAAGTATACCCAAGCTGCAAGTCACCAACTCCCCGCAAAGTCACATACAGTCATCAGTCAGAACGACGGTAGGAGGAGTCGGAGGAATGCCTTACCCACCACATATCTTACTGGCATGAAAGTCAGGGTTGGGGGGAGGTTACGATTACTTAGTGGTGTTAGAGTGAGTTCCTTAAAGTGACATCAATCGTTGTCCTTGTCGCCTTCATCATCATCAACCTCGTGATGTTAAAAGGGTAAGGCAGAGAGCCCGGGGGACGTATCCCCAACTCAGGCTTTGAATAAACTCATGGGGACCGCTCTGCCTCCCTAGAGGCCAGGAGAAAGGAACAGAAAGGAGGAGCAAGAAAGAGTCCACTCCTCCCACAAGCGCAGGCTGACTTCCCGAGGCGGTCAGTGTTGCGGGCTTTCCGGCTCACCTGTCGCATCCAACCCGCTTTGCCATCCAGACGTTCTGCGGCAGCCGCGGCCTCCTGAGGCGGCCCGGTTTCACTGCGGCGGTGGACCTGCAGCGCTCGGTAGACGGCTCTGATCAGGACGCTACTGTACATTAATGCCAGTCTTCCCCAGTCCACATAGATCAGGAGCCCTTTATCCTTCCTGCACCAGGTAATCCCCGTGGCCCCCTTCAAGTTCAGGATAAGGGTGCTGGGCGGGAGGAGAGGAGACCTCAGGGCCCCCAATCTCTATCCAGCCCCCACCCGGTGGCTCTAAATGAACTAGTCAAAGTGTTAGTTTTGTTTTGCTTTAAAGCAAAAGATGACGGCTCTTTCCTTCCCCTCCCCAACACACCCTACCTGCTCTTCAGCTCGAATAAAAATAGCCCCACAGCCGAGGCTGCCATGACAACCAAAGTGAGAGAGACAGCAACACTTCTGCCCCCCAGCCTTGCTGGGCCTCTCCAGCCCTCTCCCAAGTTCAACCTTCAGGAAACCTCCCTGAGTACCAGACCCAAACTGCTCCATCCTTATCCAAGAAGCCAAGGGTTATTTGGAATTCTCGCACCACTCAGTGCCTCAGAAGTGTGGTTTTTTTTTTAATGTTTATTTATTTTTGAGAGACAGAGAGACAGAGTGCCAGTGGGGGATGGGCAGAAAGAGAGACACAGAATCCAAACCAGGCTCCAGGCTCTGAGCTGTCAGCACAGAGCCCAACACGGGGCTTGAACCCACACCGCGAAATCATGACCTGAGCTGAAGTCGGCCGTTTAACCGACTGAGCCACCCAGGCGCCCCAGAAGTTTTTAAATTGTTCTCATTTGTTCCTTTCAGTGTCCTCAGGTACCTGTGACAGATGTGACTGTCTCCCCTTTGCAGATGGAAAACGGAGAGCGCAAGGACGTGACATGACTCGCCCTAGGTCAGCAGCAGCGGGTTTAATGGTGGAACCACATTTAGAACTCAAGGTTCCCGTTTCCTAACCAGTTCTCAGTCTGAAGGAACAACCGATCTCGGGAAAGATGACCCCGGGGAGAAATAATTCCTCTGGGGTGAGCTGCTCCCTCAACTAGTCTCTGAGATAAATCTGGGGAGGATTGCAGAAACCCACGTCTACCCTGGACCCAGCATCTCTGGGGATGCTCCAAGCACAGCTTTCATGGAGCAAGTTTATCAAGATCCTTAAGAAGCACCGTCCATACCTGCATTCCAAAAGCCACCCCTGGGGAGAAGGCTCTCCACCCGGACTCTCAGGGCTGGAGGCCTGCAGGCCCCTGTTTCATCGTTCAGGAAACCCCAGTGTTGCTAACGAAGCAGGAGGTACCACAGCCCCCGTGAAGGCTTCCTCTTTCTTCACCTCTTTCCGATACTTATAAATGTGCTTCCTCTCTCTATGTAAATTTCGTTCAAATGGCAGGACACAGGCTTGTAATGAGGCCATTAATAACTCACTCTTCAAACAGCCTCTTCTGAGTTTCCTGGTTCAGGAATCAATTCTAATCTAAACAGACACCGATGTCTGGATTTACCGGTGTGAGGACCGACAAATGGGCTTTGTCAGGCGCAGGTTACAAAAATGCAGTTTATTTTCACCCAGCCAAGAACTGGGAGACCAAAGGCAACTTTTGATAATAGAAAAGAGCTTAGGAAATTGTGAAGAAAACTCCTTTTCTTCTTTCTACCACACCACTGTCATACTTACGGGAAAGGCTGAGGGGAGGCTTGCTTGCCCCAACTGTGGCTGACGGTTAGCGTCCCAGCCAGCCAAAACTAGGAAACTGGACTGGTCAGTTTCACTTTCCGTGTTTGGGAAGGGTAACTTTCTCTCCTTCCTCACCCTGAAACGCTGCATCTGGACTCACGGTATGGTCAAGCCGAGGTAGGCGCAAGCTTCTCCTCAGCAATCAGCTTTAAAGAAATACGAGGGGCGCCTGGGTGGCTCAGTTAGTTTAGCATCCAACTCTTGGTTTTGGCTCAGGTGGTGATCTCATGGTTCATGAGTTCAAGCCCTGCATTGGACTCTGCACTAGAGCCTGCTTGGGATTTTCTCTCTCTCTTTCTCTCCCTCTCTCTCTCTCTCTCTCTCTCTGTCTCTCTCTCTCCCCCTCCCCCCCGCTTTCTGCCCCTCCCCACCCCCACCTCTCTCAATAAATAAATAAAATTTAAAAAATTAAAAAACAGAAGAAAACAACAAGACGACACTCTAAATTCTGCTTAAATAATTATGGGCCAAAATAGAAACTCAGCCCAGGGGCTGCTGATTGCCCCCCACCCTAGTAATTAAAACCTGCGCTACTAAAGGCACGGCTCTATAGATAGCATATACTATTTTCTAGCAACATAAATGCAGCTGCTGGCGGGGTTCTGGAAGAGTGCAGTCAGCAAAACTGCAGGGGCCTAGACTCAAGTCCCATTGCTATCGCTGACTGGGCAATCACGACTTTTCTAAGGTTCAATTCCCCCTCCTTTAAAATGAGCATATTTATACCTGCCTGGCCTGGGGCAGGCCCAGGCTTATTGGGAGTAAGTGATGAACACAGAAGCCCTTGGAAAACTGAAAGTACTAGACAAAGTTAAGTATTTGTTATTTTTGTTATTATTCATTAACTGAATGAGAGTTCCTACAAAACAAGTCTCTGTGTAGAAATGAGCAGGAGTGTTACCTATGCATCTGTCCAGAGCCAGACTATCAGACGTGACCCAGGAAGTGAGTGTTAGGGGACTGAGGGATACTCCAGGTAGCCAAGGAGACAGGAAACAACAGCGACTCAGCTACTCCCAGGTACGGGCAGCAAGCCATGATTCTCCACTACAGAACAGGCACCCTGCACCCACCAGCTCGCTCGTGCAATCGTTCTCACCGTGGTGATCGATGGAGATTTTCTGTTACAGTGGAAGGGAAGCCTGTGCGCTCCCCAAGCATGGCCACACTCTCTTAGAACAGGCGGCAAGGTCACGGGCAGGTATAGCAGAGGCGTGAGTGCAAGGGCTCTGCCTGCGTTCGGACCTCAACTCTGTCACTTCCCATCTGCCACTTACCTCTCTGTACCTCAGTTGCCCCGTGTGCAAATGGACATAATCATATCATCTACTTCACACTTGCTATAAGTATATAGTGAGTTGATTATATAAAACGCCTAGAGAGTACATGACAGAGAGTAAGCCCTGGAGAGTCATTAGCAATTAATGCTGCTTATCTGTTGACCAAATTGTTCTTCCTCTAGACTGTGATTCCTTTGAGGGCAGATTCCCTGACATTCATCTTTGGATCCCCAGAGCCTCGAATATAGGGAAAATCAATAAATGCTTCTTACATGAATGGATGAATCAATGAATAAGATAAGACTGATCCCCTAAGTAACTATCAGGGGGAAAATACAGCAGAGAGGACCAACGCAGGGCTTTGTGCCACGGGGCTTTTAGTGTGGAATCTGGAAAGAAACAGGAAATTGCCTGCCTCCGCCCCCACCCCAGGTTATGCTAGCAGGCTGAACCAAGCTGCCTGAAAATTCGACACAGTACACTGTGTTAGTCCAGGTCTTCTGAGAAGCAAACACTAAAATGGAATTAAACACGCAAGGATTTTATCAGGGAAAAGTACCCATTGAAGAAAAGCCGTGGTGGGGGCAGGGGGCAGGGTGAGCTGGGAAAACCATCACATGGTCTGAGCCCAAATACAGATGGGGAAGGAGGGATGGGTGGAAACATCCTAGACCACCGAGCAGTCTAAGAAAAGTTCTGCAAGCCTCTCAAGGAGTTCTTGAGCTGAAGGTGGCCACTGGAAGAGTTCCATGTCTCCCAAGAGCCAGCCTGCCATGCTCAGTCATTGGCTGGGAGCAGCCAGTGGAGGGGCAGAGCCTTGGTCAAATGCCGTGATGGGTTCACAATGTGGCCCCAGGGCACTTGGTCGGTTCCACTCAGCTGGAGGTCTGCCAGGTACGTTCTCATGGCTGCCACATATATGGTAGTTCTTAAGAGCACTGGATTTGGGGGCCAGACAATCTGGGTTGAATCCCAGTTCTTACCAGCTGGTTACTTCAGGCAAGTTATTCAATCGCTCAAAGTCTCATTTTCCTTATTTGCAAAATGGAAATTAGAATTTCAGTCTCTCAGAATTGTTACTGTTGTACACTGGGCCTGACGTATACTGAGTGCTTAAGGAGAGGCAGCTGCCATTTCTCTATTATTCCTATTAACAATGAAGTCCTTCTATTTGCAATTAGGGCATGAAAACAGCCCCCACAGTTGCATACTTCTTTTTGAGTCTTGTGAGCCTACTATAAGGGATGAGGGACATAAGTCTAGAACTACAGTTAGGCTGAATCACAATTTAAACAACCAAACCAGTTTGTCTACAAATGAAAGGTCCCTGGGACTTCCCTATTCGGCTATTTCCCGGAGGGGAGGCCAAGATGGGTTGTAGCATGCCAGAATCCATCTAGAGCCACAGCGCCCTCTCTTCTCTTCCACTTGCTGTGGCTTCTCTGCAGGGTCCCCTGCCCCTGGCCAGCTGTCTACCTCTAAAGGAAAGCATGGTTAGTGTACTTCTTCCCCAAGAACAGGATCACCTGGGCTCTGAGAGACACGACTCTGCACTGCCACATACATCCTGAGCACCTGTCTGGGGGACTCCTTGTTTGCCTTTGACTCTGTAACCTTAACTGTTTTCTTGAAACCTTGGCCAGCTTTCTGGTAGTGGTCATTGCCTGGCTACCACTGGCTTCTGGCCCCTACATCTGATTAGGATCACAGAGTGTCCACCTGTTGGGCTGGCTATGACCTAAGTATGCATAGCTGTTACGGCCCCAGTCCTTGGGTCTCTGCCAACCTTGCTGACCCTCGTGCCTTGGTGGCAGTAACAACCAAGAACCAACAAGGAAAGGAGCCCCCAGACAAACAGGAAACCACACTCTTGCCTCTGCCACCACCACCCCAGAGGTCTTTTCACCAACCCCTATTTCCCAGAAGGTCACCAAAAGCACACATTGGGATTTCTGAGGGGGAGGGTGGTTGTCTGAAGGCATGACCTTCAGTTTTTCTAACTGAAAAGAGTCAAAATTAAACTAAAAAAATATTGATTTGTGTTTAATAATTAACAGCGTGATAGAGCTGATCGAACTATTATGTTCCAGAATGATAAGTTTCCATTCTACAGATACTTTTTCAGGAAATTTTAAGTTTCTGTGTTGGAGCTAGAATCCCACACAACAGTTTTGTTTCAGCCAGAGGTTGGAAAGTCAAGGGTGCAAAATAAAGGAACTGGTTGAACCTTCCCAAGCGAGCTGAACTGGGCCTTCCCATCTGAGGGGAGGGAAGGTCACTCTCTGAAGTGGAAGTAAAGAAAGCCTCACAGCAGTAAACAGGCTGGCCACTTGCTCAGATGGCCTCCACCGTGAACCCTGAGCCCAGCTCTGAATGTGGCTTCTTTCTCTCCTCTGGTTCCTCAGCCAGAGCTAGGAAAGTGCTGGCCCATTTGACACCAGACACACCCAATGTCCAGGACAGAGAATTCCCATCATCAGGAAAACAATGCTGGCTGGGCCATCTTCTGCCCCCATTACACTTTTTCACAATACTTTGTAAAAATGATTTACTGGCTTGGTAATTAGCTTCTCCGCGTCATCTTGGGCTCCAGCATTGCATTGACTGCCTTTGTATCGATCGCCCTCGTCAACTGGAAACTCAATCAGATTTGGTGTCCCTGCAAATCGAAATGCTTAAAATATGATGCTCTGAAGTAAAACCTGGGCATTCTCACACTCCCAGCCTCAGATCAACGACCCATCAGCCACGTGGCCCCGATGAGTCACTTTCGCATTCCCAATTGTCCTCCTCTGTGTTAAGACAGAGAGGACAACACAATCTGATTTCAAGGGCCCCGACAAGAACCGACACACTAAGTGACATCCCACCGGCCATGTGGCACTTTGACCTCCTGGGAACATTCCCCCCCCCACACACAGACCCAGTCTGGATAAGAGCAGTATGAGACACGTCGCATGAGAACACACTTTCTGGTTCAGAATCACAGGCGTGAGGGCAAAAGTACAGCTTTCACTATTATTTTATATTTAATTATAGGAACCGCTAGAAACCTAATGGACACTGGGATCGGAATCAAGAAAAATCCACCCAAGTGATTGTCTTCTCAGAGCGGAGCCGGGAGTGTTTGCAAATGGCCTGCCAGGGGGATAAATTCAAATGGAGAAATTGTGAAGCACGGTCAATATTCTATTACAATTTTGTATTTTAAAATAGTAAAACTATTATTTTTTTATAACATGGACTGTGGACGGTGGGTGTCAAAAGGGGTTACAACAGACTGAAAACTGCTTCCCTGTAATCCATACACCCTGTGTCCGCCCTCAGCCTCCTTGCCTCTCCCACCAGCAGCTCGGAAGCCACCAGACCCTGCTCTTTGTCACTTTTCCTCTCCACCCTGGGGGTCCTTTGTATGTTGTGTTTTGCAAATCCAGCAGTCACAATATGGTTTATTTCCCCTTCGGTCAGGGTTCAGCAAGTTTCCAGAAGTGGGGGTGGCAGACACGGGCCCCGGTAGGGGGGAGAGAAGAATGCTCACTCATATGAAATGGGCAAGGAGCACCTGGAAGGTCCTCATGCACAAAAACCTCCCCCACCTCCACATTCTACTAATAAAAACTTCATCTGAGTTATCACACGTGGGATAATGCAAATGTCCTGAGAAAAGGTTCAGCTTCATGGTCACTCACATCTTAGGAGGATTATTTTTGAATCTCAGATCATCCACGTCTGAAAGACACTGAAGAATCATTTAGAGCAAAATCCTCCTCAATAAAGGATTTTTATTTTAACCGTAGTCATCCTCTATTTAAATACTCACAGTGACAAAGGCTCCATTCTTGTCTACTCCACCAACGGGCATTTCGAGTGATCTATGAAATGATCTATGACCATCTATGGAAGCTCATCCTTAACTTCAGCACGATCCTGCAGAATCGGTTAAGATGGGTCTGCTGCATGTAAAGGAAATCCCAATTCAAAAGGCCCTAACCAGGTAAGGACATCTATCTCTCAGTGGAAAGCCCAGCAGTGGGGGCAGACTGGAGGGGTTGGCTGCCGTTAAGAATTCAGCCACATCATCAAAGCCCCAGGTTCTTCCTGGTTCTCTATCCTACCATCCCTTCAGCATGACCTTCATTCTCAGGCGGGTAGCACGATGGTTGTGGCATCCGCAGGTTCATTTCAGGCACAACAAGGTCCAGAGGAAAAGAGAAATATATTCCCCCAAGCATGGGATGTACACTCTTCCCTTCACTCTGATGTCACGTGCATAAAAACCATCACCAAGAGGATGCCATTCACTCACGGGCTCCTCTAATCATCCAGGGTGGAGAGAATGTTGGAAATTCCACTGTAACATCCATCCCTCCTGCCTGCCGGGAATTTCCACCTCAAATAGAGTTCTCCCTTACCGGGCAACTCAGCTCTTCCTGCCCACAGCCACAACCCCTTCCACAAAATGACTCATCCACGTTTCTGAACCCCAGGCTTGTCCTTTGCTGGACATACTCTCGTTGGCCAGTTTCCTCCTAAAAGGGTGGCACCCAGAGCGAAACACCATTCTTGGTAGAATATAGTGAAGTTACAATATTCCAAGACTGGGGAGCTGTAGGACTGTGGCTTAAGATGGTAATAGCTTTTAATGGCAACATCATACTGTTGCTTCCTTATCAGTCAAGTAGTCAACTGTAACCAGCAGTTAATTTTCACATGTTATTGCCACGCTGGATTTCTGCCAAGTTGCACTAGTTGAATTGCTTTTATGGACCGAAGTGTAGAACTTAGGATCATCCCTATTGAACTAGACCAAGATAATTTTGAATAATGCTCCTGCCACTCAGTGTAATGACTACCCAGACATCTCTACATGCTATCTGTCTATAAATCTTTATTAGTTTGTGTTCTGTGCTGGTCTCAGCCTATCTATAGCCATGCTATCAGCTAGAAATGCCTGGGGGCACTCACCTGGGCCCCAGGAGCTTCCCACAGACCTCTCCCTTTCCAAACCAATGTTACAACAGGATGGACCCTTGTGGTTCTATTATGACTGCAAGATGCCCTTCAGCAATAAGCATCAGGAAACTTTGAAAAAATAAAGGTTTATTACTTACAAGACTTGGAAATTACTTAGCACACCTGTGGCCACACAGGTCATGGGGAAGAGGGGAGAGGGAGGAGGAGAGGGAGGGGGAGAGAGAGAGAGAGCACAGACCTGGGGTTCTGCTTTTACTGGGGCTGAGGGTGGGGCCCTGGGGTTTTGCAGGCTTACTCTTTAATGGTGAATTTAAAACCTAAGAATGGAAATTTAAAACAGGAAGAGAAAAGACAATGGCCCAAATGGTCAGTTATCGAAATCAACCAATGTCTTTAAAACAAAGGAGGCTCCAGGTGGGGAGGTGGCCTGGCTCTTCATCTAGTCCTTTATTCATTAATGTGTTTATTCCAGACAGCCATCTTTGAAATGGACGCCTCTGAATCGAAGCTTAAGGGAGGCACTTGAAAAACTGTCAGAGTTTACATTACAGTTTGCTAGGGCTGCCATAACAAAACACCACAGACCAAGGGGCTTAAACAACAGAAATCTATTTTCTCACAGTTTAAGATCAAGGCCAGTAGTTTAAGATCAAGATGTCTGCAGGTTTGGTTTCTTAAGAGGCCTCTCTCCTTGACTTGCAGACGGCCGCCTTCTCGCTGTGTCCTCACGTGGTCGTTATTATGTG
Organism: Paguma larvata; assembly: GCA_030068075.1. Classification (NCBI taxonomy): domain Eukaryota; kingdom Metazoa; phylum Chordata; class Mammalia; order Carnivora; family Viverridae; genus Paguma; species Paguma larvata. The sequence continues at coordinate 45,544,330 of CM057837.1, read as the reverse complement.
CACACACATATCTCGATCCTAATCTCCTCTTCTTATAATAACACCAGTCATACTGGATTAGAGCCCATCCCAATGCCCTACTGAGGAGGGAGCATCAGGCAAGCTGCAAACATCTCCCCCACCCCCAGGGTGGGTATATGTGTGATATTCCTCTGGCACTCCTGGCTGCCCAAGAAGAAAGGAAAGGGGAAAAACAAATGGTTAACTGATAGAGATCATAGCCCTGGACCTAAATCTCTATCACCCCTCCATAGTGATGTGGGGAACAAAGGCAGGAGGAAATGGTGGACAGAACTAAAGTTCCTTATAACCCGCAGCCCATTGACAAATTCTTGAGGCTGGCAGAGTTCCTCCAGGAATTCCCTACCTTCTTAAGGTTAATGTTTTGCTAGAGGGAAAACAACCCTCCCTTGACAATGGCTCCACTATGCTGTGAGTCTTCTTTAGCATATGAAAATCTCACTGGAAACTTTCCCTGGACTTCACCTCCCCCAGCTCCACAGTATAAAGCCAGTCTCTCCTCATGGTCCCACGGCAGCTCTTCCTGCCCACGGGTCCTGTCCCCATGCTTCAATAAAATCACCTTTTTGAACCAAGAATTCTTTCTTGGCCATCAGATCCCATGAACCCCACTGTCACTCCAAAAAACTCAGCACGTACTTTAACCTTAATTACTTCCTAAAAGACCCTATCTCCAAATACAATCGTATTCTGGGCTACTAGGGGTTAGGATTTCACTAAATGAGTTTGAGGGGAGAAATAATTCAGCCCCTAACAAATCTGGTGTCTGTATATGCCTCTAAGTCAGAGAAAAATTGGACAGGAAATCTAAAACCAGAGGCTGAGGCAATCTACTAGCACTCCTCCAAGGAGGACCACTAAAGAACAAGCATTAGGGCGCCTGAGTGGCTCAGTCGGTTGAGCAGTTGAGCATCTGGCTTCGGCTCAGTTCATGATCTCACAGTTCGTGGTTCAAGCCCTACATCAGCTGTCAGCACAGAGCCCGCTTCAGATCCTCTGTCCCTCTCTCTCTCTGCCCCTCCCCTGCTCTCTCTCTCTCTTTCTGAAAAATAAATTAAAAAAAAAAAAAAAGAATAACCATTAATTCAGTTGCCGTCTCGTTTTGGAGAAAAGGTTCGGGGGAATGTTGAAGAGAAAGATTGTTCTGGAAACTGGAGCATTTCTAGTTGAGTAAAAAGAGGACTCTACAAGGGTGTTTACACAGGCACAGTGGGTGACTTTGGATATGAAGGTGCTGTATCAGGGGACTGCGGAGCAGACTCATCATGGAGAAGGTTGAAGGAAAAAGAGCCAGAAGGTTATCAAAAGGCAAATTCAGTTATTTCCCAATTTCACTTAGGACATGCACAGCACTAACTCCAATCGGCACCCTGAAAATGACCCTGAATGCCCACAGCATAGATTGACTATGTCTGTCTTCATTATTTTGGTCGACAATTAGCCAGGTGAGCAGCGAAAACTTGGCATTTTGCCCAGGGACTTGATGTGATGAATGGAAAGCAACTGGTATGCTTTCTCCATCTTACCCTCTTTAAAAACTATACACACACAGTTATAAACAATAAATAATATACGGAGGGGGTTACTATTAGAGCAACTACACACAAATACTAAAGAGTTAAGCAGGTAGGACTAAAGAATAAGACTAAGAGAAACAAACTAGTTTGTAATCGGCTTGGTTAGTCACCAATCTGTAATTGTTCCTTCTTAGATTAAAAAACTTAAGAGGAAAAAAGCCTGCTTCCCAGGGAGATTTATAATTCCAATGCCTGAAAGCTTTAGGGTAACACGATGTGATTAACCTTTCTTCTGTGTTTTTGTTTTGTTTTGTTTTTTATTGTTGTTGTTGCTTTTCCCCCCTTCTGATTGCTGCGCGTGAGTACTCAAACATTGTAAATTGAGGCTGGAAGGTCTACAGAGGTCACTCAGCCCCGCTCCTGTATCTGGTGCTTGAATCTCCTTTTCCACAGTCAACTACCTACTTAAAATCAATGAAACAGGCGCAGGGGAGCTCAACTTTGCAGAACTGCCCCCTCTCTAAGGAAGCTCCCCTCGGAGAAGAAATTGCCGAGGGAGAAGAGAAGCACCATTTTTTTGTTCCATGCTCCAATTTGTACCGCCTTGGTCACAGTTAAGAGATTAGTCTGTGACTGGACACCTGGGTGAGGAAAGAGCTGTGTGATCCCACGTCTCCCTCCTCCCCCTCATTAATAGATGCTTTTTAGCCACTTCACCAACTGACACCAAGCCTCACCTCAGGTCTCCAATCAAAACCTTAGCAGGGTTTTACATAAACTGAAATTTACATTCAACCATCACCATAGCAACCATCACACAGCACTGGATGCAACTTTTCCCCCTCTGATATAATCTTTTTTTTTTTTAAGAGCTTTTCTCTTCAGTTGCAAACCCAAGCTATTCAAAAAATAAACATTAAAAATCTATTTTGAAAAACTACATTTAAACAGACTGCAACAAGGTTCTCAGAACAGACATTTGAAAAGGTTTCTAGACGCTAAGCAGCATATGCTTTCTACCTCACCTGACGGCTGTACACCGAAGTCTCAAGGATTCAGCCCTAAGCTGAGAATTGTTAAAATCACTTGTGTGGCAACCATTCCCTGAAAGATGCCCCAAGATAACAACCATGAGCTTGGGCAGAAAATTCTGCTAATTTCCAAAGGGATATGTGTATCATGTTTAAATAAAACAACGCTTGGTTTGACTATACAACGTGCAATTGGCAAACCTGAAATTTTTAGGATTCACATGTTGACTAAAGAACAGACACTTAATTGGGAATGGGGTTCAAGGCCATGTGGAAAACTGCAAAGGTACTAGAGAGTAAGCTAGAGATTAACAAGATATGTCCCCATCCAAGAGGGCTAATTTTTCTTATTCTAGAGGACAATGCCACAAGAGGTCCTGAATATTTGCAGATGTCAGAAATATATTTCAGATTTAGAAAAAGGTAAGAAGAGACTTTTCTGAAATTTTACTAACACACACACACACACACACACAAAAGTTGACTTATGACACTAGCCCCACTAACGAATCAGTGAGCACTCATCTCACCACTCCTATCCATCTTATTCTCTTATTACTTACAGTCCCAGAAAATGAGCAACTCGGATGTACTGACAATTGAGACAATGAAATTGAGTCATTTTCCATAAGCCAGATAATTTTATTTGGTTTCTTTAAAGCCAAACCACAAAGTAAGACGCTCCAAACATTCACGGACTCATTCATCAAATATCGATTGGGCACTAGGTGCCACCACAGGAGAGCTGCAGCTCGTAAAGAGGAGTAAGACTTTCCCCGAGACCTCAGAATCTTTACTTTTCTAGTTCCACGGCATGGCAGATGGTTTAAGCCAAAATGTCAAGGAAATCTTAACACATCCTCTCAAAATGAACATTCAAGATTGTAGCTGTATATAGGAGGTGATGCCATGCATGGCTGTGCCACTCGTTTGCATGACCCCAGTCTGGACACCAGGAACAAGGCTGATGGTTAACAGTTGATTTTACGACAAAGACCTAGTAGAACTCACCAGAGGACACTCATTTTAACATTTCTGAAAATTCTGTGACTTTCGCTGAGCATAAAATGATGCCACTTGGGGCACCTGGGTGGCTCAGTTGGTTAAGCGTCCGGCTCTTGATTTCAGCTCAGGTCATGATCTCACAGTTCATGAGATGGAGCCCCATGTTGGGCTCTGTGCTGAGCGTGGAGCCTGCTTAAGATTCTCTCTGTCCCTCTCTCTCTCTGCCCTTTCGCTGCTTGCACTCTCTCTCTTTCTCTCAAAATAAATAAACTTTAGGGGCGCCTGGGTGGCTCAGTCGGTTAAGCGGCCGACTTCAGCTCAGGTCACGATCTCGCGGTCTGTGAGTTCGAGCCCCGCGTCGGGCTCTGTGCTGACGGCTCAGAGCCTGGAGCCTGCTTCAGATTCTGTGTCTCCCTCTCTCTCTGCCCTTCTCCTGTTCACGCTCTGTCTCTATGTCTCAAAAAAATAAATAAATGTTAAAAAAAAAATTCAAAATAAATAAACTTTAATAAAACAAAATGACACAACTTCATCACTCAGGAGATATGGCTAAATTCTACTTCAAATGATAAAGAAAGCTCCCCCAGTTGCTCTTAACAATCAGATGTGAAAAGGAAGGATAGCTCCTGAAGGAGCAGGGCAGCTCTTGAAGGTTCTCAGTCATTCTTTTATCATGCAAGACTAACAACATAGCTAGTTAGGCAACTGGAGCAAGAGGGAGAACGGGAGTTAATTTTCAAATAGTTGCTAAAATATTTCATATGCCTAGAAGTGAGAAATATTACATATTAATTAAGATAAGGTGTGTGGGAAAGGTACTAGAGCAGGAACGGGATACTGGTTTCATCACAAGTGTTAACTCCAGTGGAATGAGGGTGGATGCCTAGAACCCTGAGTAAGGCCAATGCTGAGTCCAATCCCAGCTCAGTGAGAAAAGAATACCTTGATCCTTTAACAAAGTCTGATCTGGGAACGGGCAGTCTGCACGGTACAGTATGTCCCGCTATACAAGATTATGGGAAGCAGGGAGCCTAGGCTATGCTGGAGGGCAAGTGGGGAGATACATGTCACTGAGTTACCTGGGAAAATAACAGAAATAATAATAATTTTAAAATCCCAATGCATTCAAAGATCAATGAACCTGTGTCAGCAATCTTTAAAAAAAAACAAAACTCTAAGGCACAATTGACACAATTTAAGACAGAAGAATGGGTACTTTCCAAATGGCTGACAAAGAGCCAATCAAATACATTCCATACTAGGAAAAAAAATGTGCCAAGGAACATGAAAAAAGAAAAACCTAAATATGACTACAGAAATCAGAGATTAGAGCATCTGAGGTGACACCTTCGGATAGATATGTCATGTTGTCAAGTAATAAGACAAACTGAGAACAAGGTAAAAATCCTTTGGTGAAAGTTAAGGAATCTAGCACTACAACCAACACCAGAGTTCTTGGCTTGTCATTTGTTTCTTCTTCTTTAAAAGATCAGTAGGAAGATCGTAATCTCCCCTAACACGACCTCCTGGTAATGACGTAGACATGTGGCTTCTGTGGTCAAAGGAAGCAAAGAATGTCATTTTGAGTCTCTAAGATGCGCTGCTTTTGAAAACTATAAATGAATATATCCACAAAAGCCACAAATTCAGTTTGTGAGCTATTTATGTCTTGATTTTTTTCAGAGTTTCTTAGATGCCCAGCATCGAATCTAAAACGATCCCAGTGTGGTTATCGAGCGGTCATTCCAGTGGTCATCGAACTCAAGATGCACAAACCTATCACTGATGTGAGTTAAGCAGAGAGAGAGTATCTCCGGTCACCCCCACTCCGTTCAGGTCCTTGCAACTAGGAGAGGCAGAGGCTGCCAGGTATTGGTTCGACAAGAAAGGATGCTGACCGTCCTCACCTACACATGTCCCCTGGCGTCACTTCCAAAGCTAGACTGATGGCAAACGATGGACCCCATATCACGGGCAGTAGAAATACCTGCAACTCTTCTTTGCCCCAATTGCAGACAGAATTGTCCTACCTGACATACATTCTAAGGATGAAAAGTCTATTGAGCATTCGTGGTGGGCCAGGCGCTGAGCTAGATACGTGAGACGACCCACCTGGATACATTTTGTTCTACAGCTTTGGTTTTCTCTCGTAGCTCATGGACACTACTATCATCTACGTGGTCTGCTTGCTTCAGTCCTCAAGGGCCTCTCAGTCTTTGGGTCATGGAGATCTAAACATAATAATAACTCCAGATCAAAGAAAAAGGGTCGGCAATAGGAGAGCGCCGTTCTCCTATACCAAACATAGGAGAATATGTTCGCCTTCGAAAAGGACAGAAAAGCAACAAAACTCAGCTCTTCAAAACGGGCTCTCCAAATGTCCCTGCCTGAAAAAGGGCAACTTAGAATCGGAGTGGGACCATGCAATACATGTCAACGAAGAGTCAGTAAGCTTATGAAATTCATTTCCTCTAGGAAAGAAGGTTAACAAAAGGCTTCCAATAGTTTTAAGTATTGAGTTACGGGCCCGTAATAAATAAGAGAAACTGAGAAGTTTGCATACATCTCTGACTTTTTCAGGCTGATCTCAAGAAAGACCCACACGCCTTGAGATAGAATACGGAGCAGGATGGAGAACAGGGCTTGTGGGGCAGGGAAGGGTGCCTGGGCAGGCTGGGATCTAGGGGCCCCCACACAGGTATGCCTCAACCCCAGGAGCCCCACATTTATCTCCTTAATATATTGGGAGACACAGGTTTTATTCAGAGGACAAAAAGCTTCTGCCACTAACAACAACAAAAATCTAAGCAATACTCTAATAAATTTGTAAATCCACTGCGGCTACATGGTAGACAGCTTTGAATTGTCACATGAAGGAGTTGGGACTTATCTTATAGTCAAAGATTCCCCCTTCTGGGTTTAAGGACACTCATTCTGGCATTTTGGTGGAAAGGCATGAGATGGAAACTAGAAGCCCAATTAGGAGACAGTAGTGTATGAGCTAAGATCAAAGGCTAGCTGCAAAATAAAATGTACACGGTAACCTACTGTATGAAAAATTCCCCATGTGTGTATATGTTGTAAATTCACAGAAAAAGATTGCTTGAAAATCGAGGTGCAGAAAAACATGTATATGCTGACTCTATCCAGAGTAGAAAAATCTCTGTGTGTGTTTTATAAACTTATAAAAATAAACCCACCAAACTGCTTGTGGCAGTTATCGCCATAGGAGCGACAAAGATTTGGGGACGTGGATTGAAATTTTTGCTCTGTCCTCCGTAGTCTTCAGATTGTTAGAAAAATGTTTCATAACAAGTCTGTATTGTCTTGATAACATTTAAGAGATTTCTAAAACTTAAAAAAGTGAAAGATCACCACAAAATAAAAGATGTAGTTTCTGTGACAAGAAATGATCAGGACTTCAAACCAAAGCCGTAGCCATGAGAGCAGAAAGAAGGGGACAGACCTGGCAGATAGATGCCGACGGCACCGTAGACGGGAGCTGGGATGAAGCGGGTCAGGAGTGACGGTGGCAGAGAGGGTCACACGTTTCCTTTCACCCTCTCGGTTACATTTCCTGAGAGTCCTGTGAGGTGGGCATTTCCGCACCTTACAGATAACAACATGGACCCCCGAGAGCTCAAAGAGACTAGAACTCCTCCCAGCCTGCCGCTGAAATGGATTTCCTTCATATCCACAGCCCTGGTAACTGCCTTTTCTGCACTCGAGTCCTGGGCTGAGGTGCTGGTAAGGAACTACGGAGCTATTGCTGACAACACAGGGTGGGTCATAGGGAGACTGGCGAGGTTGAACTCTGCACCCAGCCCTGCTAAATAGTAAGTCCCGGATGCCGAAAGTGACCCTTAACGGATGGATGCCCACTGGCCAGCTTAGCTCAGGAGGATTCTCCAGAAAAGGACCTATGTTCTTGTTTCATTTTGGTTTTTGTGAAAGTGGGCTTCACGCCCAGCACGGACTCATGACCCTGAGATCAAGACCTGAGGTGAGATCGAGATTTGGATGCTCAACCAACTGAGCCAGCCAGGTGCCCCAGGACCTATGTTTTCTACAGAATCTGTAATGCCTCTGCAGTGCCTAATATAGCACAAGTCCCCACCAAATTCACTGAGAGTTTAGTACATACATACATTATTAACAGGAAGACAGCAGGATCGCCCGAAGCCAATGTGAAACTGCATTTAAGTCCTCATTGAGATCACAAGTGTTCTGAAAGCATTTTTTTCCCTCAACAATTCAGGACGTAGGCAGTCAACACACATTTGTGACAAGTAATAATTGTGACCCTACTGAGAGAGTAGTGTAGTCACTGTCACAAAGCTCCTTCAGCTAAAAAGTAACTATACTATCTGTGCTCCAAGCCGAACAAGCCAACAGCACTTACTAAGATCTCCGTGTGCCCACGTTGTGCTGGGCACAATGGAGAACCCCATGAAGGGACAGTCACGAGCCCTTCTCCTAAGGAATGTACACACTCGCTGGAGAACCAAACTGAAATTCAGGAAGCAATTAGATAAATGTGTGTTATTTATGGATGTCCCACAAATGAGTTCCACAGGAGCCCAGAGAAGGGAGAAACCATGGATACCAGAATCTACAGAAGAGGGACTTCGGCTGTGGGGTGAAGGATAGAGACAAAAAAGACAGGGCTTCCCCCCAGCCTCCTAGGAACATAATGGCATTCTGTCCATAAAAGCACCCACACCTTGCAAGCTATTTGCTCCCAGCACAAGTGGCTGCTGGCCAAGACTGCTTCATGCCCTGACCACCTCTTTCCATGTCTGTGTGCCAGGGAGCTATTGCGAATTTAGGGCCAGCCCCACCCCACCCCAACACCCCTTCTCATTTCCATTGTTTGTTCAATAGGCAACACTGAACATCAGGGTCTTTGCTCATTCTAGCCAGCAATCATTCCCCACCCACACCAGAGATGAGAGACACCACCTGACATGTCTAGGGGACCTAACTACTGATAGTAAAGGCAGGCTTGGTGATAAGAATCAAAGGGTGAGAATAAGATGTCAAGGAAATCAGGGGCACCTAGGTGGCTGAGTCAGTTAGGCATCTGACTTCAGCTCAGGTCATGATCTCACAGTTTGTGACTTGGAGCCCCGCATCAGGCTCTATGCTCACAGCTCAGAGCCTGGAGCTTGCTTCGGGTTCTGTGTCTCCCTCCTTCTCTGTCCCTCTGCTCCTCGTGCTCTGTCTCTTTGCCTCTCTCTCTCTCTCAAAAATAAAAATAAATATTTTTTTAAAATGTCAGAGGAACTTGACACCATCTCAATAAAATACTTATGGTAGCCAATGGAAATTTACTAATATTTCATCAGAAAATCAGGTTGTATTAAGGGTTCCATTTCTTTTGTAAGTAGGATACTAGAATCTATGGAAGAGATCTATGAACATTTAGCCCTACATCCAACAGACACTGGGGAAAAGACCACCTCAGAAACTAGGGTCGGCCCTTCCTGAAGGAATAAGCAAACAAAAAGCAGAAACAGACCTATACATACAGACGGCAAACTGATTGTTGTCAGAGAGAAGGCGGATGGGGGAGTGGACAAGATGGGTGAAGGGGACTGCCTTCCACTTATGGAATGAATAAGCCATGGGGATAAAAGGCGGAGCAGAGGGAATAACATCAATGGTACCGTAACAGCGCCATGTGGTGACTGACGGTAGCTACACTGGTGGTTGAGCATGGTGTAACGTACAGACGTGTCCAATCACGAAGTCGTACACCTGAAACTAATGCAACATTGTGAATCACCTGTATTCCTATGTAAAAACAAACCACTAGGGTCAGGCCTTTAGCTGGGTTGAATGATCTCTCCAAATGTCATTCTGGTCATATTGCTGCCCCAAGTACAAAAAGCCCTCAAGACCAAAGGGGCAAGGCTCTTTATACTGATATCAAAAGCCCTTATCCCACTGACTCAAATTGATCTTTGCAATATTTTCCCCTACTGTCCCTCCCCAACCACTTCTTAGCCCAAATTCAAACACATTCTATGCTTTCCTACCCCTCTGCTTTGCCTACCGAGCTCCCTCATCCTGGGATGTCACTCCCTTCCATTCTCACCAATCCCTCCTAAAATCCAACTGTCTGTTTATTTATTTGTTTATTTATTTATTTATTTTGAGAAAGACACAGAGCGCTAGCAGAGGAGGGGCAAAGAGAGGGGGAAAGAGGGAGAATCCCAAGCAGGCTCCATGCTGTCAGTGCAGAGCCGGATGCGGGGCTAGAACCCATGAACCGCGAGATCTTGACCTGAGCCAAAGTCAGAAGCTCAACCGACTGAGCCATCCAGGTGCCCTTCCAACCATCTATTTCAGTGCTACCTCCTCCATCAAGTTTTCAACTGACCACCTACTGAAAGTGCTTTCTTACTTTTGAAAGTCTATATGCAGGCAACTTTCAGTCCTATGTACGGAACTCACACACTAGCCTACTTCCTCTCCCTCTATCCCACAATCGAGCACCAAGTCCTGCTGCTTCTGCCTGTTTTCTGCCCCTCCAGAGTGTCACTTCCTCTTCATCCCTACTGCCTCTTCTCTGCTCAGGCCCACATCACCTCTCCCTTGGAAGGTACAGTCACCTCCTACCCAGTCTCTAGCCTCCAGTCCTGCCCACACAGCCACCAGACTGAATCTACTGAAGATGAATTCCGGTCATGTCAGACCCCAACATTCAGCCCTTCAGTGTCTCCCCATGGCCTTCAAAGCAGATCTCAGCTGTTTAGATAAATATGAGAATTTTCAGCATCTGATCTCCCCTCCAGCCTTCCCCTGAAAGCTCTAGACCAGTGGTTCTCGAACTTTAGTACCCACTGGAATTAAAAAATACATATTCCCAGTCCATCCCACATAGACATTCTGGTTCACTGGGTAGCAGGAAGGGCTGATGTACATGAATATTTACAAATAATATGAGGTTCAAATACATGGGGAACATGACTACTTATAAAGATATGAGGTTCAAGATATTTGGTTCTTCATCAAAACCAAAAATATATGGCTCTGGGGCGCCTGGGTGGCTCGGTCAGTTGAGCATCCAACTCTTGCATTCAGCTCAGGTCATGATCTCATGGTTGTGGGATCAAGCCCTGTACTGGGCTCCATGATGAGTGTCCACACTCAGCCTGCTTGGGATTCTCTCTCTCCCTCTCTCTCTGCTCTTTCCCCGCTTGGGCGCATGCTCTCTCTCTCTCAATATAAATAAACAAAAAATATACGGTTCTGATGCAGATATTCTGAGCATCACACTTCAAGACTACCTGAAAGAGGGGTGCCTGGGCGGCTCAGTCAGTTAAGCATTCGACTCTTGATTTCAGTTCAGGTCATGATTTTGTGGTTTGTGAGTTCAATCCCCACAGAGGGCTCCACACTGATAGCTGACAGTACGCTATCTGCTTGGGATTCTCTGTATCCTTCTCTCTCTCTGCTCCTCCCCCACTCATGCTCTCTCTCTTTCTCTCTTAAAATAAATAAATTAATTTAAAAAAAAAAAAAGACTACCTGAAAGAGGCATCATAAAAATGGAACTGGAAACAAAGAGTTTTTAAGAAGCCATTGAATGCAGGGGTTAAGACTAGAAGTTTGGGTGCAAACCTGACGTTCCCAAGTGCCTCTGGGAAATAATGATACTTCTGTGTCTCGTCTGCACAATGAGATAATAATAGCATCTCCCATCTAGGTTTAGATTAAATGAGATAATCACTGGAAAATGGTTAGCACAGTATTTAGCACTGCAAGCATTCTACAACTGGTGGACACTGAAGGAAAACAGCAAAAAGCAGCGTAGTCCAGGTCCGAGTTTGTCATTTATAGTGCCTCTGGGTCGGAAGGGACTTAAGGGAGTCCTTCTTCAGCACCCTTAGCAGATGTTTATGCAACTTGAGCCTGAAGGCTTCCAGTGACACGGCCTCTGGCCACCGCCTCCCAGGACAGGCTGCTCCATGGTTAAGCCAGTCCAGGAGTTAATGTTCTTCCTTAAATCCGGTAGAATTCTGCTTATCAGTCACTCCTATCCGTGAATCCTAATCTGCCTCTGGAATATCATGAAACATCTTTCTTATTTCCACATAACACTCTTCCAGATGGTTGAAGGTAGTCCTCATGTCTTGGTGTTTTCTCCTTTGGGAAGAGAATAAAGCATGGTGGATGGAACTCTGAGGTCAGTGCTGGAGGCCTGGGCTCTCGTCTCTAACTGGCTGGATGGCCCTGGGCAAGTCATTTGACAGTGCTGAGCCTCAGTCTCACTCCAGCCCCCAATTCTGTAATTCTATGACTAAGCATCCCCAGCTACTCCTGCTCATCAGGCACAGGCGTGTTTCCAGATGCCTCGGTGTGCCAGCTCTCGTTCACACTGCTGGACAAGGACAGGACAGCAGTGGCCCTTGGGGAGAATTCCCAATCCAGTCACCAAGCAGTTTGAATGGAAGCTTCCCAGCTTCTAGAAACCCCGCACCCCAGGCTATCAATATGGGCCATTTATAGTCCACACATCCTTGGCCTAGAGTTAGGTACCTGAACTAAATTCAACTAATTAGTTCCTAATGTGGGATTTTTAAATTTTGGACCATTGAGAACAAGTATCAGTTCCTCTCTGCAGCTGGGGTCGGAAGGAGTGAGGTGGGACAGCTCCTAGGGGCTGCATTTCTTCTAGGAGAGGACTCATCAGAAAATGACACCCATATGCAGAGAGACAGAAAGGTGACGTGAAGAGGTAATGTGGGGGTTCGAGTCCTTGGTTCTAGGTTATCTCCGAGGACCAACGGCACTCCTGCCCTTCCTCTCTGTTAACTCTTTTGCCCAAATTGGGGTCCTCTCCATGTAAACAAATAGGCCCAGAGCAACACCCAGCTTTCTAAGTAGGACTTCAATGAAGATAGCTCTGGCTTCTCTGTTCTCCCTATACTGAGCTCCCCTCCCCAAACCTAACTATCCTCTTCCCCAGCCTTCTGCCAACAGTTACTCCAGATGGGTAACTAGAGTCTGTGTACAATCTAAGAAGGGCTGTAACTTCTTCCCATCTGGCCACTGTTCAGAAGGGTAGTTCAAGACTGTATCTTAAAGCAGTCACGACACCTTGCTGATTCACAAAGAGCACATGGCCACCTCAAACCCCCAGCTTTTTTCATGTAAACCAAGGAAGCCAGGATTTTTCCTCTGCCATGCCACAATTGAGTAATTCCATTTGTTTTGTTGTGGGCATGGGGGGCAGAGGAAATGGGGGAGGAATGAGGTTTGAGACCTAATTGCAGATAAACACTTAGCCTCGTTAAATATTATGTGTTAGCTTGGGGCCATTGTCCCAGCCCGTCCGTGATTGTTGTGACTCAAGATTCCATCATCAGTAGCAAAGCTTCCCAACTAGTCTACCAAATGGAACGGGTTACAGACGTGCCAGAATATTCAGTGGAACAAAGCTTAGAGCCCTGAACCCATGTCAGTGGCTTTCAACTCTGACAGCCTCATGATCTTCTGAGTATTCCTATTTCAAGTATCCATATTTATGGTAAAATGAGAAATTAAATTTTTCGTAAAATAAAAGTATTCCCTGGGGCCGGGTGGCTCAGTCCGGTTAAGCATCTGACTCTTCATCTCGGCTCAGGTCATGATCCCAGGGTTGTGGGATCTAGCCTCATGTCAGGCTCTGCGCGGAGCATGGAGCCTGCTGAAGATGCTCTCTCACTCTTCCCCTGCCCCTCTCCACTGCTTGCACTCTGTCTCTCTCTCTCTCAAAAAAAAAAAAAAAAAAATTATTTACTAACAAAATGATCATTTACAAAATTGGTCTCCACTTAAACATCTCTGCTTATTTAATCATAGTATATATATTTTTATCCATTAAGTCATGTTTTTATTGCCTGTTCTCTCCCAAATTTAGGATTTCTCTACAACAAATTATAACTGCAGTGCCATTTGGATATACAGAGTTATTCTAGATTTTGGAAAAGATACAGAAATGTATGAGGCTAATAAAAGTAATGCTGGAAAACTGAATCACAAGTAAAGCCACTATCCATTGTAAAGGTTACCACCCAGGGGCCTGATAATCAAAACTGAATTAGAGGAACACATAATGATTGAGAACTATAAAAGTCAATTATATTTCAATACAACTGTTTTTAAGAAGTCAAATGTGAACTAAGGAATGTTCTCTTGTGTTAACATAAAACTGTCAGAAAAATGTACTCAACCCCTCTCGCATAAAACCTAGCAACAGCTGACTCAGTCTTTGTATGGATTAAGAATTAGCATACAGCTGAAATTATAATAAAAACTGTATTATATGACCGAATTAATTTTTTTCTTTTTTCTTTTTTTTTTTAAATATTTATTCATTTATTTTTGAGAGAGAGAAAGAGAGCACAGCAGGGAAGGGGAGAGAGAGACACACACACACAAAATCTGAAGCAGGCTCCAAGCTGTCAGCACAGAGCCAGATGCGGGGCTCGAACTCATGAACTGTGAGATCATGGCCTGAGCCAAAGTCAGATGCTCAACCGACTGAGGGACCCAGGTGCCCCGCAATTAATCTGCTTTCTTTTTTTTTTTTTAATTTTTTTTTTTTTTTAGCGTTTATTTATTTTCGAGAGAGAGTGTGAGCAAGGGAAGGGCAGAGAGAGAGAGAGGCAGACACAGAATCCAAAGCAGGCTCCAGGCTCCGAGCCGTCAGCACAGAGCCCAACGCGGGGCTCGAACTCACAGACCGTGAGATCATGACCTGAGCTGAAGTCGGCTGCTTAACCGACTGAGCCACCCAGGCGTCCCTAATTTACTTTCTTAATATTTAGTTTTCCTTTTCAAATAAAGCCCAATTTTTTATTTATTTTTTATTTTACTTTTTTTAGTATTTACTATGATATTTTGACCCCTACTTAAGAATATCCACTTTCCCTGACCTTTCCCCAGGATCGCCTGTCTTTAAATTATGAACTAAATTCGTGTTACTGCAGTCACTGCACTTTCAGTCAGGGCTCCCTGCCCTGTCCACCACAGGAACACGGAGAAGTCCCACCCCTCTGCTTTATCCATGTGACAGGCCTTCCAAACTCGGAAGACAGTTTCCATGGTTCCAGGGAAACTTCTTTTCTCCATAAGCTTATTTCCTTTAAACATTTATCATCTGACAGAATTTGCAATTCTCTCATTTACTCCATTCAGTCATTCCACAGTTTGCTGCGGGCCTACTATCTTATCTGTGAAGCATTGCTATAGGAACTGGGTATAAAACCCCCACTCTCCTGGGGCTCGCATTCTGTCGAAGGAACAGGAAACAAAATGATGGGATGGATGGATGGATATCTTTATGTACCTCCCATTGGAAGAGCAAACACTTCTCCAGAGAAGCTGACTAAATGCAGGGTAGAAGAGGGGCCTCTCCTCTGACACCAATATCTCTGTTCATAAGCCTTCGTGTGGCATTAACTTTTTTGAAGGTGACATTGCTCTGTTGACCAAATGTTCAGCTTGCCTCCAACTAAAACCACTAGGTCTTCTTACAAGCGCTACTCTTAAAACATTTATTCCTTCACTCCGTTTCGCACAACTGTTTGATTATTTTCTTGGACCCTGTGCTGAATTTTATACTGATCCTTATTAATTTCCAGCTACCTTTAGCCCTTCCTTCTAACCACACATTTAGACGAACTAAAATGTGAAACTTTCAAATTGTGGGAACATATTCACGTACACACCCAACATCACTGCTGTCCTCAAATTTAAGGAAAGAAGCAAAATGCTCATTTTAAAATGGACTGCTTAAATAAAGCTCCTCTAAAATTTTAGACAGTCTTAATCACTACTCTGAGAAAATGACTAACCTGCCTAAAAGCCATGGTTAACATGGGCTCTGTGTTAGCCTTGGGTAACCATTTGCACAACATTTGTCATCACTTTAAGACACACATTTTCTGCTCTTTTCCAAGATAGAGAGATGCTCAGGAAGCTCATTCTTTCCTTGATGGATGCTGTGAGGAACCATCAGAGGGGCCCTCAGGGTATCTCAGGTCCCCTTTATTATTCAACTTCTGCCTCAGAACACTGGGCATGCCTGGCATTAAGTAATTAACAGGACAACTAGCTGCTTAGGTGGACACACACATTTTGCAAAGGCAGGAATTAAGTTTACTTTTTCATCGAGTCTCCCCAGGACCATGCAGAGTGCCACCCCCAGGACAGGCACTCCATAAACTCAATACATATTCATTGAATATAAACATAGATTAGGTCTCATCTCTGTCACTAACTGTAACACTGGGTAAACCCTCTAATTCCTTTGGGTCCTTTGTTCATTTTAAACTAAAGGGGCTGGGCCAGATAATCCCAAAGTTTCCTTTTCTAATGTTAATATTTTCTCTCTCCATCCCATGAACTCTGTGGCTCCTAATCCCTGTTGTCCCATCAGAGACTCTAGATTGTTTCCGGAGTATGGGCAAGTTGTAAACACACGAACACCCTGGACCATGGAAGGGACGAGGGAGGAACAGTGTTGAAGGGTTTCTGTAGCCTCTGGGACTCTGATTTCAAAGCGAATACAAAATAAAAATAAACATTTCGGCTTCCAAAGGAACGTACAATCATTTTGGTACCACATTTTTCCTGAAAAACTTCTAACACGACAACACTTCGCAACCACAGTCAGAGACCCCTGGTTACAAACCAAGGCTTTGAGAAATGATAGAAAATTCTAGAAAATGAAAGGGGGAATCGGTTCCAGAACAAATAACAGGTCGACTCTGTCTGGAATGCTAAATGCCGTATCCTGCAACAGAAATGTTTCCCTACATTTTACATGCTCAAAAAAAATGAATCAATAGCTAAAGTTAATATTCTTCTATATGCTAGCTTTGATGGGTGTCTTACCGCAAGCCTTAGCTACAACTATAGCCTCCGACATTGACTGTACATGTAAAAGGAAACTGATTTAGTCCAAATTTAAAATTAGAGCACTTTCATTTCATCATCGGCCCCCCATCCGTTTCCTGTGTTATCAGATGTTAGAGAGCGAGCCAGCAGTCAGTTTGTGAACCTGGCAATTCGGCAGACAAAATATGTATGTTCAACCAGCATTCTTCTCAGTCAGAACCTGGTATGAGTCTAGCCTTGTAAGAGTGATAGGGAAGATGCACATATGCAGAAGGCATAAACCCAGAAGAAAAAGTACCAAGGAATTTCCGAAATGACAAAGCCAATTCTAGAGGTCTCTTTTGAACTCTCCAGATGTCTTCACTTTAATGATTTCCTTTAAAGAGGCCACACCCAATTCAGTCTCTGCTACTAAAAGACCCATCACACCCCCCACTCATGGAACAAACAATTCGGATTGTTAGTTTCTATCACAGCATACTGATTCTTTCGTGGGACAGGATGTCATATCTGGTACGTTTTTAAGTATGGACACAGTGAAAAAGATGTACTCTATCACCCTGTCTTGCTTTGAATCAACTCAAAGTTTCTCTTTAGATGCATCTGACTACATGACACAAGACAAACCTGCTCCATGGAAATGGTTGACAATCCAAATGACAGCAGCAGCACAGACTGCTAATTAGGATTATCTTGAGAGGGGTATCTTTCTCTCTAACTAGGGCATTCGATATGGGCCCAAGAATATGGCAAATGGACACCAATCCATGGACACACCTACCCAGCCAGTCATCCATCCATCCCCCATCTACTAGGCACCTGCCACCCATAAAACAGTGTCAGTGGAAACCAGTATTTTCTTAAAAAACATAAACACAGTGAAAATAAAATAGCCTCCAAGTGTTTTTTCCCCCACAGAAAAGGCAATTTTATCAGTTATTGATTTTGCTTATTGTTCAGTGTCTTGGAAAACTGATCAACCACCGTTTGTCTAAATTTTACTAAAATGGCTAAATTTAGAAGTCTTCTGCTCCATATGACAAGCCCACTGTGGTTTCTCCAAAGGGCAGATAAAGAGTCATTTATAGCATAAATCATCCTATTTCGTTGGCCATCTCAGACACACTCTCAGTCATGTGAATGGCAGTGGAAACTAAGTTGAAAAGCTGTCAAAATATTAGGGAAATTAACAAACCCATTTTGTCATGCATATTTGCCCTCATTTCCCCTGTCCCATTATCATCCCAAAGACCCACGTTCATAAATCTGCACACAGACCATAACAAACAGTACATGTAAAATGTTAAATACATGCACTCCTTCATTCCCAGGCAGATAATGGTTAAGACTGAATTTAGGGTACTGTCCATGAACAGAAAGCTGTTATTATGTCATTTAAGGTTCTGTTTACAATTCTATCGTGAAGGAGAACTTGTTAGCTGAAATTAAACACTATACTGTGATGGGGTTTTGAAGACTATCAGAGTAAGACCAGCAACGCGATGTAAGCCGTGCAAAACCACACACGGTAAATCCACATCGAATTTCACGGCCGTAAAAGTCTCAGTTGCCAACGTGTACTCCTCCCGGCTTTTTGAAAAGGACAAGAACAGATGCAGAATGACTTGCCCGAGTGACTTGCCCAAGGTGGCAAAAGCAGTCAGTATCAGAGTCTGTGAAATAAACACTCATGTTCTCTTACTCCTTGTCAAGACTGTAGTACCCTAAGAAGACATCAATCCAAATTTGACTTGACAGAAGTTAAAATATGACTCAATGAAAGCGGCAGGCATTAGCCCATACGGGGTGAGTGAAGGTGCAGACTCTACAGACATAACACAGACCGATGCCGTAACACTCCCCCTAACCCAGAAGATCGGCCTGATGAAGCGGAGGAAAGGGCCAAGGAGTTCATACAAAGGAATTTAACCTGAGGTTCACCCTGCTTGGATTAGCTGGGTACAGGCCCAACGCCTTCCTCTAGATCCATAAAATCCCCCACGACGCCATCGTTTTTCTCTTTTAAAATGCCTCGCTGAAGGTAAAACGTAAACACGGTAGAAAAATGGAAACATCAGAGAAATAGCTAAGACAAAACACCCTCCGTCTACCCAAAAGCAACTACTATCAAAAATTTCTTGTGTATCCTTCTAGGAAAAAAAAGCTCTCCATACACATGTGGGTATAAATAGAACTTTTGAAAACCTACATATATATACACCTACAAGCACCCTGGTTTGCTTGTCTTCACAGAGGCTGCCAGAAGCTCATTCTCACTAGTCCAGGTGATAAACTGGTCATTTCGAGGACAGAAATCCTGTAGTTCATCAAAGCTAAAGCTGTTTTTTTTTTAATTTTTTAAACGTTTAATTATTCTTAAGAGACATAGAGACAGAATGTGAGCAGGAGAAGGGCAGAGAGAGAGGGAGACACAGAATCCGAAGCAGGCTCTAGGCTCTGATGAGCCGTCAGCACAGAGGCTGACGTGGGGCTCGAACTCACAGACCGTGAGATCATGACCTGAGTTGAAGTCGGCCGCTTAACCGACTGAGCCACCCAGGCGCCCCAGGCTAAAGCTGTTTTAACTGACACTGAACCTCTGGAAGCCGGGAATACAGCTAAAATAGCTAACGCAATGTAGAAAAGGAAGACAGGAAACAAAGAGCTCAAGAGGTGTTGTACACCAACCCGCACCTGGCAGGCAGATGCTCGTTCAATACTTTCTGAATGACTGACCAAATACACGGATGAATGCAGAAACTAGGATAGGCGTGTTGTCGACACACATGACATTCGACGTATTGAAATATTAACTGATAGGACCCCAATTCGCCAAAAACTAAGCACTCTTCTTGATCCACACCGTCCGATGCGGCAGCCGCTAGCTGCAGGTGGCTATCGAACACTCGCGGTGTGTTCTCTAAGTGTAGAATATGCACCAGATTTCAAAGACTTAGTATTTTAAAAGCTGTAAAATATCTCATTGATAATATTTATACCGACTATACGTTGAAATGACAATAGTTTAGACATATTGGCTTAAGTAAACTATATTATTAAAATTAAGTCACCTGTTTCCTTTTATTTTTTTTTTTCTCCAGCTACAAGTAACCCTTACATTTTACATGTGGCTCACATTATACATTTCTTGGATAGCACTGCTCTAAAACGTAGGCACCATTCCAGCAGTGACTCGGTCTGTCCTTCCCTGCTCTATCCCAGCACAGGGCTTTAGAAACAATAGATGCCCGATAAACAGGTACCAGGTGAAAAGCTGGTTGTGGTACGTAGATAAAGCCAAGAGTAGGCTTCGGACTACATGGCAGGAAACCCTTGTCCTGAATCTAGCTTTTTGGACAAGCAGTTGTGTGACCTTGGGCAAGTCACTGAACCTGCCTACACCTTGTTGTGCTCATCTTTAAAATGGACATAATAACAATGTCTTCCGTATAGGAAAATTGCATGGACCAAATGAAATAATGTCTACCAAAATGGGTAAAAGAGATGTCAGGTCCCTTTTAAGTTCTAGTATTCTCTACTACCAACAGTCCCAGGAGAAGCAAGATGCAAAAAACACCACAAGCACAGGTTAAGAAACTAACGGATGAAACTCCTGTATCTCGTATTTCCATTCTGGCGCGTGACGGAAAATCAGGACAAAGACAGGTGCAAACAAGATTCTCCCGGGAATGGAACCTTAACATACATCACTCCTTCTTTGCTACATCTCACCAACCAGCCACAGTTGACAAAGGGACCTGCAGATGCTTTCCTCGAGGGGCCACAGAGAGCTCATGAGCTGGGAGGAGACAGCCATCTCTGGGCGGCTGACGACACAGCAGAGGTGGCCAATTGCCCTGTGCCACCTGGGACTCACAGTTCTGTGGGAAAATTCGTAATCCGAGGGGCCTCAGAGGCCTCAGGGGGAAAGTTCCATGGGCCCAAAAATCTACTGGTCCTCACTAAATGCTCCAGGCGCAGCTAGGGGGATGAACTTACCTTATTCTACAAGGCAGTCGGGGTACCTGGCAAGGGAAATCTAAATGGCCCCGGGACAGGCTGTGGCTTTTTAGCGAACACCAGGATGGATTTCAGCTATCCCAGCTGGGGACTCCTTCCCCAAATTGAAGATTGTTGCAAAAAGGGGAGACCGTATGGAAGAAAGCATCCTTCAGCAAGAGGCATTTAAGGAGCTTTCGGGAGCCAACTGCAGAGTAGTTAACCCACAGCAGAGAAAGAGCGGTCCAACCACCCACAGCCTTGAGGCAGAAGAACAGCTGAACAAAAATAGTCCACTTCAAGAGGCCAGAGATCAGCTCTCCCCTCGGCCTCTGCAAGGAACCACAGAAGCCCCAGAAGTGAATGACTTACCATCGGTAAGGCCACCGCGCAGAGGAGAGCAAGGAGGGTGCAGTGACTTCCCCTTTGCTACAAGGGTCTGACCCTCCTCCCTTCTCTAAGGGCTGCTCCCTGTGACGTGCAGGCGAGTCATGCCGTGGCCAAGTTCTGAGCTCCCAGGACGTCTGCCCCGTGACTTGCCTTGAAACAGCCCACGGAGCTGAGCTGCTGCCTTCTCCTCTCACCAGAACACCAACGGACAGGGCGCCAGGCACGGAGCAGAGCCTCCAGAACACGGCTGTGCAGCAGAACCCAACAGCGAGGCTTGCTGAAATTCACATTCCCGGGACTAACCTCGCTGAGCCTCGGGTTCGGCAGGTCTGGGGTGGGGGCCCACGCGCGTGCACCTTAAACACGGCGGAGGGGCAAGGCCGATGCCCAGCCTCGCTTGTGAACATGTGGTCTAGCGAACTGGGGGAGCTCCACTGTCCCTGATCCTGTTTCTTCCACAGCTTTCTTCATCCCTCTTGTCTCCACGTGGGAAAGAAGGGCAGTGAGAGCAGACTTGGCGGAGAGCAAGGCAAAGTGGAGAGCCTGAAGACTCTAGAGTCTGAAGGTTCTCAGTTCCACAGAGAGCTGTTCTCGGTCTTTACGCAAGTCAGTTAACCTCTCTGAACCTCAGTTTTCTAATCTGAGGAACAGCAATAAAACCATCTACCCACTCTGGGCTGTGGGGGGGGGGGCACATAAAGTGTCCACTGCATTACACTTAATAACTGTCACACACGCATTCATGTTATTATCAGCTCTTTCAGTGAGGGGAAGGGAGAATGCGGGGCAGCTCGCCACATGAGCATCTCTGCCAGAGAAACTGCACATGACAATAACTGACTTAGGCATAAAGGGAAAGAAAAAAAATAAACTACAACAAAAACTGTAGTAAGAGGAGCCATGGATTCGGGTTCCAGGGAGGGGGGCCGGGTCAACTGGGAGCTCCCCAGAGAGGAGACCGGGGACATCAATAGAGATTCACAAGGATCTAGGCACGGGGCTGCAGGTAGATACACTGCAACATTATTTTTAGAAAGGCAAAACTGGCAATAACCTAGAGGCATTAAAAAAATTTTTTTAAACATTATGATGAACATATGTTACTTCATTTCAGAAAAAAAAAGTTCCTTTTCAATTTAGGAAAAGATTTTGGAATCCACTTGATGAGCTGAAAGCATCTTTAAATATCCAATTGTTTTTCTTTTAAACTCCAGTGTAATATTCAGATTAGAACATTCATATCAACAAAGGAAGGCCAGATGTGGGCATCTGAATTTTCCCCATGGAAACAAAAGGCAAAATACATTACAACTTTGGGTACCATCAAAACTTCTGAAGTACAAAGAGCATGAGGAGGGATAAGGGGAGGCAAAGGGAAAACAATGCGTATAAAGAATTAGATAGGATCTCCGGTGGAACACTGGGTAATATTAGAAGAATCAGGTTTAGTGCTTCTTCCCCTCCCCCCAATACACACAAGCGCGAGCGCGCACGCAAAGATGAGAACTTTGGAAATAAAACTCAATATCGCCTCAAGTCCTTTCCCACACAGACTAACAATCTATTTTTATATTCCAGCGAGATTTGCAGCAAAGAATAGAGCTCCAGTAAAAAGAGGAA
Source organism: Paguma larvata (assembly GCA_030068075.1). Lineage (NCBI taxonomy): Eukaryota > Metazoa > Chordata > Mammalia > Carnivora > Viverridae > Paguma > Paguma larvata. Next base: position 45,521,853 of record CM057837.1, on the reverse strand, counting down.
ATAATTTCTGTCCTGTACCTCGGTTTTTCTCACTTCCCTATTTTAAAATAATCACCCAACAAATAAAAAATAAAATCCAGAACAACAGTACAGTGTTCTACACACTGGGTATACACCACTGCAGGCATTCTGGAACTACACAAAATCAGTTCGGGTGTTGTAATTTGCCGTCTTCTTGGAAAACTTCTAATGATACATTACAGCGCTGGGGGCTGGAACCAAGCTTCCAAAGCATGTGGTCCGACCCCATCATTTTACAGATGAAGATCTTGGGAAACAAACTGACTCCTCCGGCACTCTGAAGGCTCTAATTAAAACCTCTGCTCGATTTTAAGGTGGCTGACGAATTTGAAGAGAGGGGGTGGGAAGTAAAATGAAACCTCCAGGACACGTTTTTAGTGGAGGAGTCATGGCGATCAGCGGGCCCATTCAATGAAGCAGCAGTAAGGACTGAGATGGAAGCGGACCCTTGCTCCAATGTCAGGACCACTTACGTCAGGACACCTGACATTAAAAGTTGCCAGAGCTCACACATCACATCTGTGAGCAGGGGCAGAGGCGGAGAACTCAGGAGTTCCGCCCTGAAGTCTATTGGCCTAGGCACCGAACACCGACCTCATTTTATACTTTAACTGACAGGTATCCGGAAGTCGCCCTGATGTGACGGTGCTTCTATTTACAGAAAAGTGGAGATTTGAGAAAACGGTCCACGCACAACAGAGGGACATGACCACTGACCTGGCAAAGGAAGGGGGGCTTGGACCCTTGCTCACATACTCAGTGGCCCCCTGACCAGCTCAGCCTCACCTGTTAGAAATGCAGAACGGTGGGCCCCACCCAGACCCACGGAGTCGGAACAAGCATACTGACAAGATCCCCAGGTCCTCTCGCACACGGTAAAGTCTGTGAATTGCTTATTTAGATAACATATGGGCGAAAGAAGTCTAACTGACTACCTATAACCCCACTTAATCTAAGGTTTTGGAATAATTACCTTATTACCAGTCCTACTCTCTAAAGTTTTTGATCTTTAAGCCTTACTTTAAATTCTAAACGGTCTAAATTTTAGCCTAAATTTCAAATGGTCTCATGGATATCTTAGCAAGCAGTCATGTTTTTTTCAAAAGGCACACACGCTGGGATCTTTATCATTTTTAAGGATTACATTTTAAGCACTATGAATTGAGGTCTTTTTTCCCCCTTGCTGTTTCCTGCTGAGGTCACAGTATTTCGTCAGGGGGAAGTCAGAAACCCTGGGAGACCTGGTGATGGAGGAAGACCGGATTCAGAACAGAAACGTGTTCCTGGTGAGAAAGAGGAATTTCACGTAAGGGAATTTTATGGTCAAGAGACTGTGAAGGTCACATGGTCCAATCACAGTTCCAAAGCTGAATCCCTTTAGGCCACATCTGCAGTCTCCACTCACATACTCCCAGTGACGGGGGACTCACCACCTCCAAAGGCAATCCATTCCATCTTTGCACAATCTAATTGTTAGAGGTTTCCTGAAATTTCTCTCCCTATAGCTGTCAACAGCCGTACAATCAGTAACCCCATAATTATTGTCCCTACCATTAATTTAACCCCATTATCAATTTTCCATTACAGTTCCCACTGGGATTTTTTTTTCTTAACACAGAAAGTCAAAGATACATGTTTCATATATTTATTTCGACAAGAGTAGGGTACCTGTAGTAGAGGGGTGTATGAAAATTTTATTTGTTGCTTTTATTTTGAGGCATCTTAGGAAAACCTCATGTGTACAAGAGAAGTATTAAAATAAATTATTTTGGGGCTCCTGGGTGGCTCAATCAGTTAGGCGTTCAACTCTTGATTTCAGCTCAGGTCATGGTCTCACAGTTCGTGAGATCAAGCCCCATGTTGGGATTGATGCTGACAGCACAGAGTCGGCTTGGGATTCTCTCTTCCTCTCTCTCTGCCCCTCGCCCACTCGCACATGCATGCGTTCTCTCTCTCAAAAATAAAGAAACATTTAAAATAAAATAAATGATCACAAGTTATAGAGAATGTTAACTAAGGACATAATTATATAAGAAACCTAGCTTGGGATAGTACTGTTCTTCAACATTATTTTAACAGTAAGGTTCCTGAGAGGCAAAACAGGTATGAAATGGAATAACAAGGTGAATGATTAAAAAATGTTTGAGACTTATAGGCGCCTGGGTGGCTCAGTCAGTTAAGCGTCTGACTTTGGCTCAGGTATGATCTCACGGTCTGTGAGTCTAAGCCCCATGTCAGGCTCTGTGCTGATAGCTCAGAGCCTGGACCCTGCTTCGGATTCTGTGTCTCCCTCTCTCTCTGCCCCTCTCCTGCTCACCTCTGTCTCTCTCTCTCTCTCTCTCTCTCTCTCTCAAAAATAAATAAACATTATGAAAAAAAATGTTTGACTCCCTCTGGTCTTGGGGAGTCCTAGATTTTTAACCCTGGAAAGTATCTGAGATCAAGTCTAATTCTGCCGCTTCTCTGCCGCTTATGGAGAAGGAAACTGAAAACCAAAGAGGTTATGCGACCTGCCTGATATTGGGCATCCAGTTAGCAGCAGGGCCAGGCAATGGGTGTCCCTGCTCCTGTTCAATGTCCTGTTTGCCATACTGTCAGACTCTGAGTCTTGAGTCTGTTCAGGAAGTTTTCTCAGCATAAAAATCAGAGTACCCCATTACTGGGCTGAGCAAAAGGCTGAGGGTACCTGAGAAGCAAACCCAAGCCAACCTGTACACAAAGGACACCTCAAATCCCAAAGTTCCCAAGTCTAACACCAGATCAGAAAGTTCTATTGGAGCCATCAGCCATTCTTCTTCTTTCTCTTTCCCAGAATTCCACTTGTCCCTCCATATGCATTGATTCTGAACCGCAGAGTTGCCACTAAGAAGCTTATTTTAATCTCCCATTAAAATAATCTCTTTCTGATGACAGGTTATTTGTTCTCAGAACAGAAATACCATGTGAAATACGTCATTCTTCCTGAAGCACTAAAAGCTTAAGGTCCGTAGAATACTAAGCCAGAGTCATTAGTAAAACGTAAATGACACTAAACATTGGATGCATTCAAACAATATTAAAAGAATCCTTTTTATCGTGTAGTTTTTTAAATAACACCACTGGAATTTTTTTTTATTCATTTCTTTTTAAGTTATTCATTTATTTATTTTGAGAGAGAATGAGAGACAATGCGAGTAGGGGAGGGGCAGAGAGAGAGAGGGAGAAAGACAGAATCCCAGGCGGGCTCCGCGCTGGCGGATGCGGGGCCTGAACCCACAAAGCCATGAGATCATGAGCTGAAACCGAGAGCCAGATGACCAACCGACTGAGCCATCAGACGCCCCACCACTGGAATATTTTAAAGAACACTCTGCTAGACCACGCAGCGTGAGGTGCCAGTACAGTGACAATACATCCATGGAGCGCTAGTGACGGGCCTGCCCACGAGGTCATAATGGACCACATAATGGGCCAGTAGCATAAGTACATCCACAGACACTACTGCTCGTGTTTCAGTTCTTTGTAAGTTCAGGCAGATCAAAATGCCCTCAAAGCAATGAAGTGCAATCATGCAAGACTGAATTATGTGCTTTTTCTATCACTGTGTCCTTCCGAAGTCAAGAAAAGCAAACCCTAGAAGAATTAGCTATCTAGGTCCCAGGCATTTCAGGGAAGACATCTTTTATATCAACGCTAGTCATATTACAAATTCGCCAGGACCCCACTGTGCTGAGAGCTCTGGTCATATTTACTAGTTGAGAGCAAGCAGCCTAGTCCTGGATAAAAGTATCTAGGAAGCTGTATTAGCTTTTTTTTTTTTTTTTTAATTTTTTTTTAACGTTTATTTATTTTTGAGAGACATAGAGACAGAGCATGAGCAGGGAGGGTCAGAGAGAGAAGGAGGCACAGAATCTGAAGCAGGCTCCAGGCTCCGAGCTGTCAGCACAGAGCCCGACACGGGGCTCAAACTCACAGACCACGAGATCATGACCTGAGCTGAAGTCGGTCGCTTAACCGACTGAGCCACCCAGGCACCCCTGTATTAGCTTTTTAAGGTCACTGAGTATTAGCGAATTCTCGATTCGGTTCATTGAATGAGGTGGAGTGGATGAGCCGAATTAATGCCCAAGTCACAGCAGGGATAATTGAGCATAGTTAAATCAGCCCGTAATTTTCCAGGCTTCTCTGCTGGCATCAGGTATAGGAGATCTCAAGTGGCAAGAGAACAGAGATAAACACAGAGCCCACTCATAGCCCACAGCGAGGCAAAAATAGAAAACAAAAGAGGAAGAAGAGCTGTGACATGCTTGCATCCCAGAGCACGTCTTCCGTTACTGTTAATCAGAGTGTATGTCACACTTCCTGGGGCCACTGAAATCATTAGCCCCGGCAGAGAGGATCGGAATTTTCCCACTTCAAAAGGAGAAACAGGGCGAAAGACAGATGCAGGCTAGCGGGAAATTGAGAAGAAGGGTATTTCTCCATACACACGCTGGCCGAAGTGGCACATGTGCAACAAAAATCTTAAGGTCAGTGATGGTAAGATGGAAGCGGCTTGCAAGCAGGAAGGCTGTGTCATCCGAAATGCCTGGGGGGCCTGGACTGGTCACCGTTTTAGGGCTTGCTTATGGTCACTTGACACGACACCCGTACCTTCCGAGATGGCCTTCTTCACGGCAGCCACGTAGGTCTCGGGCTCGTCCTCGCAGGTGAGCTCCTGCCAGTACGCCCAGTCTGGGAAGTAGTCCAGGAACTCCTCGCTGTCCTGCACCCCGCAGAGCAGGCGCACCACGCGGTGTGGGGGATGGAGGGCTCTCTGCAGCAGGGGCAGCAGGGCCGGCTGGCAGAAGCACCGCGCCAGCTCGGCGGACAGCAGCACCACCACGCAGCGCGAGCTGAGGAAGAAGTTCAGGTCCTTGGCCGAGAAGGAGGCCTCGGGGCTCAGCCTGTAAGTCAGCGTCTTCTGGCTACGGACCTGGCGACTGGACAGAAAGAGGTCCTGGAGGTACTGGCGCCATTCCTCAGCATCTGGGCCATAGACGATGAGGATGTCGCATCTTCCAACCACCCCTGAGCGAGAACGAGGCACAGAAGCATGTTAACACACCTGCTCCTTCGAGGGCTCCCGTCACCTGCGAGATAAACCACCCAGACCGGGGGCCTGGCACCCACAGTCTTTCACAGTCTGCCCCTGGCATACCTGTCAAGCCTCTTTCCCTCCTTACAGTCTGTGGTCCAGCCATAGCAGTCTCCCTGTCTCTGCCCGAACATACCATGCCTCTCCAGATCTTTGCATAAGCTGTCACTTCTGCTGCATGCCCTTCCACCCACAGCTGACGGAGTAGAAGATGGAGGGGATGAGGAGGACAACAGCCACGGCGAGCTCTTCACGCAGAGCTTACTATATTCCAGAGGCTCTTCTAGCACGCTGCCCAGCAAACTCATTTAATCATCACAGCAACCTTATAAGGTAGGGAATACCACTAGCCCCATTTGAAAGAGGAGACAACTGAGGCATGGCAGGTAACCCAATTTACCCAAGGTTCACAGCGACAGAGTCGCTTGAACTCAGACGGTTTGGCTGAAGAACCTGGCTCTTCCCTAAGTACGGTGGTTATAAGCACAGGTATGCAGTCAGGCAGCCAAAGTTAGCAACCTGGCTCAGTGAATTATTAGCTGCATAACCTTGGGCAAGTTACTTAAATATTCTAAACCTCAGTTTACTCATCGGTAAATGGAAACACAATGGCAACACTTATCAGTGTTTTGTGAGAATTAAATTAGATATTTGGTATAAAGTGTGAAGTATAGTGCTTAGCATGTGGTAAACCCCCAATAATCGGTACCTGGTGCCATCATCCTCACGTTAACGGAAACGATGCGTTAACAGCAACCATGGATGAATTAGTGCTTTGATTGACATAATACCATCTGTAAAGTATCCCTCACCATACCTGGTCTGTGACACAGGCTTTCTTCTCCTTCTCATAAAGCATAAATGTCAGAAACAGAGCCTAAAACCTCAGAGAAGCAGCGAGTTAAAAAAAGCTTTTGGGAATCGTTTGGCCCAAACTCCTCATTTACGGGTAAAAGAAACATTTCATCTGGGAAGATAAAGGGACTTGCTTCAACTGACACTCAGCCTGTTAGTCACAAAGCCAGGACTGAACCTCAGGTTGTCCCCTGGTCCCCTGTCCAGTCTTCTCATCCGTCCACCTGCCACCTCCCATCACGGATTCTGTCAAGAACCTTATGAGTCTTAAAGCGTACCTTCCAACTACCTGAAGTTCAAAGAAGCTTGGCTCTTCCCATAACTGTTACTACTGTTGAGAAGCCTTATCGCCCACTAACTCAACAAACTGTTCTCCATGATCTGGAAGGGGCGAGCGCAGAGGAATCCCACGCATCAGCAAGACAATACGATACACAACAATACAACAGGGATCCTTCCTCCCACTCAGAGAAGGAAGCTGCTCAAGTCTGGTGAAGCTTGGGAATCACCTATGTTGTGGATTGTCACAATTAAAACACTACCCCTGGGCCGCATTTCACTGAGTGGTTCCCGGCAGAAAGGTCAGAGGCGGGACTGGGGCAAGACCTGAGGATAAGCTCTGAAAGCATCATGGGAGGACTCCCCTTTCCTGTCCCATCGAACACCATATTCAAAGTAAAAACAATGGCATATAATATGTAACCCAACACTGTTCTGATTTTCCAAGGGAAAATACTACCAAAATCTTTTCAATAACAAATTTTAAAAAGTTTGGAGTTTCTTTTTGGAGTCTCTGCTTCGCTGGAGCCCTAACCCAGTGCTAATATAAAACCCAAAAGGCTCTCAATAGGAGCACATTAGTCAGCCAGGGAGTACTTTTGAAGGAGAGGTGTGCAAATTTTAAAAGAAGTCTGTTTTAGAAGGCGATATGGGAAAAAAGGGGGGCAGTCAACAATTCCCATGACACCATGGACCTCTATGGCTCTACAGAAAACTCAGTTCTGAGCATCATCTATTTCCTCAACCTGTGAATAAAACCGTCCATTGTAGGAATGCTTGCACTGGTCCAAGCTTAAGCAGATTAAACACAACATTTTAATGTAGAGAAGGCAGTGTTGCAGCCTTCCATAAAATAAAATCTTTGCTGATTGATCTTTTTTTTTCCCCTGTGTAACACAGTTCTTTGTACCTCAATGGAGAAATAATTGCAGGACTATGGAAGGAATAATATTAGCAAAGCAGCAGAACTATAGAGCTCACCCTGAGAAAAGTAGATTTAAGGCATCATAATACTTTTACCTCCTTTCTGCCCCTCTTTTCTACATGATTGATGTCTCCTCAGAGGTAAATGTTCTTCTGAACGTAGGGGCACCTGGGTGGCTCGGTTGATTGAGCGTCCGACTTCAGCTCAGGCCATGATCTCATGGCTTGTGAGTCCGAGCCCCGCATTGGGCTCTGTGCTGATGGCTCAGAGCCTGGAGCCTGCTGTGGATTCAGAGTCGCCCTCTCTCTCTGCCCCTCCCCTACTCACACTCCATCTGTCTCTCTCTCTCTCTCTCAAATATATACTTTAAAAAAATTTTTTTAATGTTCTGCTAAATGTAAAGTATTACTGCACATGGTTCACCAGGTAGGCAATGTCCAAGACTTTACATTGCATTGTGAAATCAAGCATGCAGTGCTAGTGATGCTGCACTCAGAATTCAGTTAAAAGCGCAAAAGTTAAAAGCAGTAGCCACTAATACCCCGCACCCGCACAGACAAATATACTAGCAAATATAATGTCAACAATTTTTACAAATGGGCTAGAAGGAGACTAAGATCTCAGCCGGGGGAAGCCATTGGTGATGTTTTCAATAGATAGTAAGGAAATAAGGAAGAGAGAAGAGAATTTCTGAGAACGTGTCTCCTGATAGAAGAAATGGGTGGCGTTGATAAAATTGAGGCTCTGCAACTTCATGAGAACCCTCAGGTTGCCCTGACTGCTTCGAACATGATCGAGAACCATTTTTGTGAGGGAGAAGAAAGTGGCACATTATTACCAGCCCTGGACCAAGATTGTGAATTCTTAAATCAATTAACAAAAAACTACCAAGGCCCCACGACTTCTAAACCGAGGACCACGCCCTAATGAGTAACGTCTTTAAGAATCTTCTAGATCTTGGCATGATACAGGTATGAAGCTTTTTAAACTGAACGTTAATAAAATTTTCGACACATTCAAAAAAAAAAAAATACTTTTAAGATGGCAACTCAGCCCTTGGAGCACTGACTGACCTAGCCAGTGGCAGCCCTTCTATAATGCCCCAACCATGTGCCCATGAGCGATGCATGCCACTCCTATGAGGAAACAGCGACCCAAAGCAAACCGATAATTTCAAATGACAAGTTCTGGGGTCACCGAGGGAGCGAGTATTCATTACACCCTGGATCCTGCCTCACCATCACCTGCTCCTCTGTTATGACCTCTGATACTTAAGGAAAGTGTAAATATTAATAATGAGGGAAACTGGGTGTAGAGTCTGTAAGAACTCTACTCTCTTCACGGTTTTTCAATGAATCCAAAACTTCTAAAATGAAAACTTTTAAATACAATTTAAATTTAAAAAGTACTTAAGGGGTTAGGCTCTTCCAGATGCAAAACAGAGAGAAAATGTCTCATTCCTGGGATTCTGGTGTCATATTTGCTGCCACCACCCCCCTCCCGACACACACACACACCTCCGTGCAAAAGTATGTGAGAAGGAAGTGGTTAGTGTTTCAGACTCATTAATATCACAACCTACTTGGTCACCCACTTATGGTGTGATTTGAGACCAATATACGAAGTCTAAGCAAAATTTGCCTCCACTGAGGACGATGAAATCTATCGCCTTCTTCAGTTTTGCTCTGTTACTGAAACTGAAGCTGGGGAAATTCTAAAAAAAGTTCCAAAGTGGAAGTTAAAGTTCCTCCAGAATGTGCTAGATAACAACACAGGACCAAACACTTCGTCAGCAACTCTCTCTTGTACGGGGGACACCCCTTTCTTTAAGGATAATTCCCTTCCTCGAACTGTAGGTCACTTCCTCATATGTGCCAAATCAACTCTTTTGAGTTTCGTTTGTTTATTATGAGAAATTAAATACATGGGCCAACAGGAGTCCATAAATCCCAAACAGGGACGCCTGGGTGGCTCAGTCGGTTCAGCATCCAACTCCTGGTCATGATCAGGTCATGATCTCGTGGTTTTGTGGGTGCGCACGCCACGTTGGGCTCTGTGCTGACAGCACAAAGCCCGCTTAGGAGTCTCTCTCTCTCCCTCTACCCTCCCCCCACTTGCACTGTCTCTGTCTTTCTCAAAGTAAATAAATAAACCTTAAGAAAAAAATTTTTTTTAAAGAAAAAGAGGGGCGCCTGGGTGGCTCAGTCAGTTGAGCAGCCGACTTCGGCTCAGGTCATGATCTCACAGTCTGTGAGTTCGAGCCCCGCGTCGGGCTCCGTGCTGACGGCTCAGAGCCTGGAGCCTGCTTTGGATTCTGTGTCTCCCTCTCTCTCTGCCCTTCCCTTGCTCACTCTCTGTCTCTATGTCTCTCAAAAATTAAAAAAAAATTAAAAAAATTAAAACAAATAAAAAGAAAAGAAAAAGAAATATAGTGACTGAAAGAGAGGCTCCCTAGAAAGATTCAGAATCCACCTGAGAGGAGAACAGGGAGGAAGTGCCAGGGGACTTTTCAAATTACCCAGCCCAGACCATTTTTGGTATGTCGGTGACTCTGGCTCCCTGTTCATCTGTCTTAATAAGCACCATACCAAAGAGGGGTGTGAGCTACGGAAGACTAGGGTAAGGAGGGATCTTGGTAATGACTCACGTGAGGCGTTTCCAGACTCTGAAGGTTTAGAGTTTAGAGATTTGACAGGAGTATTAAAGGACCTCAAGAATCAGATGGGAGTTAAGACCACAAAAAATTAAAGATACCTTCAAACCCTATTATCTTCTAAGTCTAGGAATGGTAGAAAAATCTGGAGAAAAGAGAGGCTCCAGAGAAAAAGAGCTGGAAAAGGTATGCGAGCTTTCTTCAAATATCTAGAGGCTGACCGGAGGAAAAGATTTTGGTCTCCACTCAGCCACACACTTGGTGGCTGGGGAAAGTCACTCACGGCCTCTTGGTCTCCTCTCTCTCAAGTGTAAATGCAAGTGATGCCATCGGGAGCATAGAGAATATTCCAGGGTAGGCTGTTTCTATTTTATTTTATCTTGCCTCTCAAGCTCTTTCAAAAACAGGGAGCCAAGATTCTCTTTGATTTCAGCAAAGATGTTTTTCAAAAAATAAAATACTGGGGCACCTGGGTGGCTCAGTGGGTTAAGCGTCTGACTTCGGCTCAGGTTGTGGTCTGATAGTTCATGAGTTCCAGCCCTGCATTGAGCTCTGGGCTGACAGCTCAGGGCCAGGAGCCTGCTTCGGATTCTGTGACTCCCTTTCTCTCTGCCCCTCCCTTGCTCCCATTCTCTGTGTCTCTCTCTGTCTCTCTCTCTCAAAAACAAACATTAAAAATTTATTTAAAAATAATAAAATAGGGGCACCTGGGTGGCTCATTTGGTTAAGCCGCCGACTTCGGCTCGGGTCATGATCTCACAGTCTGTGGGTTGGAGCCCCGCGTCGGGCTCTGTGCTGATGGCTCAGAGCCTGGAGCCTGCTTCGGATTCTGTGTCTCCCTCTCTCTCTCTGCCCTTCCCCTGCTCACACTCTGTCTCTATGTCTCTCAAAAATAAATAAAAATAATAAAATAAAAATAAAATCATATCATGGGCTTTCCTTATTCAGCCTTAAAAAGGAATGCCGTTCAGTTGGTTGAGCGTCCGACTTCAGCTCAGGTCATAATCTCACAGTTCGTGGGTTCGTGCCCCGCATTGGGCTCTGTGCAGATAGCTCAGAGCCTGGAGCCTGCTTCGGATTCTGTCTCCCTCTCCTTCTGCTCCTCCCCCACTCATGCTCTATCTCTCAAAAATTAAATAAACATTAAAAAATTTTTAAAAAAAAGGAATGTCGTGCTGAGACATGCTACAACTTGGATGAACCTTGAAAATGTTGTGTTATGTGGAAGAAAACATACATACTATATGATCCCATTCATACAGAAGTCCTGCGCAGAGAACTCTACAGAGACAGAAGATAAAACACAGGACTGGGCAGGAAGAGGGAACAGGAGAGTGATAGCTAAAGCACACGGAGTTTCTTTCTCACTTTTTAAAAATTTCTATTTCCTAATTTGTACCTCCTTCATTCATTTCTGAAAGTGAGTTTCTTTTGGAGGTGATGAAAATGTTCTAAAATTGACCATGGTGACGTCTGCACATACCTGTATAGATACTAAAACACCACTGAATTGTATACTTTTTGTTTGTTGTGTTTTTACTTGTATACTTTAAATGGGAAAATTGTACGGTATGTGAATTACATCTGAATAAAACTGTTTAAAATAAAAAGGAGGAGGAAGAGGAGAGGGAGAGGGAGGAAGAGGACGAGAAGCAGAAGACCACATGGGAGAGAGCCCTAGATGACTCCAGACCCTGTAATATCTTGGCAAGTGGCAGTCAGTCTCACCGCCGCCATGGGCCCTTGTACCTCCAGACCTCAGAGAGCCCCAGGGGACCCCAGAGGCCCGACTCCTCCTTATGGCACCTGAAGTGGTGTCTCACCACAGAGCGTGCTGACGGCAAGAGTCTGACGGCCCTAACCATCACAGATGTCTGCAGAAGCCACTATAGCGCCCATAAATAGCCCTGGGTTTGGCCACTGGGTTACAGTCCCCATCTTCTAGCCCCTTTGGCCTTACCCAACTGGAATCAGGCACACAGGACACTAGAAGATTTTCTCCGTCTCCTCTGTCCAAAGGCTCTCTCAGTTTGCTGTTTCTTGGACTTAACAGCCCAGGGTCTGTTCTCAGCCATGGAAGGAGGTGGGAGTTTCACTGACCTCATCTCCTACTTCTCCCCAATCACCCACCTATTTCCACCGCTTGCTCACTGTTCCTTAAACACACCATATACCCCCATTTATTGTTCCTCTGAATGGAGCACTCTTCCCCCACGTGACCCCTCCTTTCAGATCTTTGCTCAAATGTCCCTTTCTCCATAAAGCCTAACCTGGATACCTCATTTAAAATTATAAACCCGACCCCCTGGGCCCCTCTACTGTTTTTCCACTGTACTTAATCATATCATGTGCTTTCCTTATTAAGCATATTGCCTGTCTTTCCCCAGCATTCCATAAACTCCATGGGAAAATGACTTCTATCAATTTTGATTACTGAATATACACCTGACACCTAGAACAGCGCCTAGAAACAGTAGGCATGCAACAAGTTTGTGTTGAATGGATGAATTTCCTCTAGATAACTCTGCTTCAGCTTTCAAACGTAACTGAGGGCTATGACCTCACTATTACCACAATACAGCTTCTTCTACCCTCCAGAGCCCCAGTTGAGAGCCAGAAGGCTACAAGCCAGCTACTTTCCCATTTCCTTTAAAGAATGAGCCTATATTCCCAATCTAAAAGAACTGTTACCATTGGCCTTCTCTCCTGCTTTCAAAGCACCATTAATTAGAAGGCTGGACCTCAGGGGATATGGGGAGAGCTGGCTCTTCATTCTAGCATCTGCCCACATCCTTCAAAACAGTATCCTCTCCTGCTGACTAGATTTTAGTTTTCAAGAGGACTTTACATCCTGTTAATACATGTTATCTCTACTAGAACACCATAAGGGGTGCCTGGGTGGCTCAGTCAGTTAAGTGTCTGACTTCGGCTCAGGTCGTGATCTCACAGTTTCTGAGTTGGAGCCCCGCATCAGGATCTGTGCTGACAGCTCAGAGCCTGGAGCCTGTTTCAGATTCTGTGTCTCCCTCTCTTTCTGCCCCTCCCCAACTTGTGCTCTGTCTCTCAAAAATAAATATAAAAAAAAAAAAAGAAAAATATTAAAACATCATAAAATGGGCTAGGAAAATACCTATTTGCAAACACAGTAACTCTACTCTTCTCATCTAGCAATTCCCTGGTTACTTACCGATTTCCTGCACAAGACTGTAAACTCTCTGAGAGCAGAGACTAGGCTGTCGTGGTCACCAGGGGGAGCGCGCTCAGGCGCACAATAACCATTATAGTGCATAGTAATATAGTCCTTAGTTGTCTCTATTATTATCATCACAACGTGGTTGGTCCTGGATGTCGGAAAGTGAGTAGCATTGGCAAGTGTACACACCCATGAATGAGAGAAGAACCCAAGACTAATCGAAAATGACTCCCGGCACCTTTCGATGGGTAGATTACCCCCCGGCCTCCACTTTCCCCCATTCCCCAAAGTTCTGCAAAGACATAAGAAAAGTAAAACTAAAGGAACGGTGTTCCTACATTCCTATCGAAATTCTAGATGAAAAACAAAGCCTAGGAAGGGCAGTGAGGAAGCGGGCTCCGGAAAGTGGCCCAAGGGCCATCTACGATCACACAGCGCCCAGCAGGGGCTGCCTGAGCGCCCCCTATTGGTCCGATGCGGCCCTAAGAGAAGCATTTCCCAGGCCATAGACACCGCGACTGTCCGCCTAGTTTTTACTGGGCCTGGGTTCACGCAGCTTAAAGAAGAGGGGAAACGACCCTCAGAAGCAACTAGAGCCAGTGACGGAGGGAGAAAAGGAGTCTTAGAAGACGGGGTACAGGAGAGGTGCAGATAAGGACTGAAGAGAACCTTGAGACAGGCCGGGAAGGGGGCCGTGGGAAAGCGGGGACTGCAGGTTTGCGCCGAGGAAGCGGGAAAGAGCAGAAAGCACGCGGGAACGAGCAGAAAGCACACGGATCCCGCACCGAAGAAGCAGAGCCGGGAGCCGGGTGGCGCTCCGAGAGCTGCGGGGGGCGAGCCGGCCGGCCCGGCGGGGAGGCTCGGGAGAAGGGCCCCGGCCTGCCTACGCACCTGAGGCTGCCATGGCGCGGGGCGCAGCTCACCTGCCCCGCTCGCTGCGTGCGCGGGGCCGGGCCGGGCGGCGTCCGGGGCGCGGGGCGCGGGGCGGCAGGGGCGCCCGGCTCGGCGCAGCACCAGCCGCCGCTCTGGAGCTTCCTCCGCACGGACGGGGAGGACCGGCCGAGGGGGCGTGTCCACAGGACCCGCCCCGCCCGCGGAGCACGGCCCGCGGCACCTGCACGCGCGGCCGTTGGGGAGGGGAAGTGAGAACCCCCACCCCACCCTGGCCAGGCCTCGGGGCTGCTGCCCGCGCGGCCCTCGCTGCTCTGTCGCCAGGAGGTAGGGGCGTCGCGCCACGTGCGCCCCATTCCCGGTGGAACCAGCCCGGCCGGCCACCAAAGGGCAGCCCGAGGTAGAGACGGCGGTAGGGGAGCAGCGGAGAGGGGAAGGTTGAGCTGCCTCCGTGACCTGGGGCGGGGGTGTATCTCAGCGCAGCTGGCCAAGCCGTCTCCGCATCCCCTGGGACTTTCTCCCTGAGCCCACACTGGGACAGGAAAGGGGAGGGCGCAGGAAGGGGAAGAAGCACCTTCCCTGGCACCTGGCCCTGAGTGCTTGGCGTTGCCCTTGATTACTCTCCAGTGACTTTTCTGTAATTCCTGGGACCTGGTCTCCTGAGGGCACCTGAGCATTCATGATTGTCTCCTATGGTTAAATGCATGGCACAGTTACTGCCTTTCATGGCTTTGGGATGGCCCCTATTGCTGTCTTAATGTTTGAGCTGAAGAAACAAGCCAAAGGCCTTGAGCGGCTGCCCACAGGAAGTCAGTGCTCCCCGAGGTCCGGCAGGCCTGAGTCCAGAGCCACAGCTCTCCATTCACCCTTGCGCTCACTCGCCGGCTCCTATAACTGATCTGAACGCTTGGAGTTCTGTGCCCTTGGAGTCCTCAAAAATGCAGAATATGGATCCAGGGAGCAGAGATGAAGGAGAGATAGGACTCAAGTATAGGTGGAAATAAATGAAAGGGGGTTAGGAGTGGAAATAGGGCTGAGGCCTATAATTATAATTTTTTACTGCTACCATAACAAATTAGCACAAACTTAGTGGCTTAAAATAACACAAATTTATTATCTTCCTGCTCTGGATTTCAGAAATCCAACAAGAGTCCCACTGGGCTAAAGTCAAGGTATGGGCACAGCTGGGTTCCTTTCTAGAGACTCTAGAAGAGAATCCATTTCCTTGCCTTTTTTGACTTCTAGAGTCTGCCCACATTCCTTGGCTCATGGCTGCCTTCCTCTCTCCTCAAAACCAGAAACATCACATTTCTTTGACCCAGCTTAGGATATCACATCTCTCCCTGATTCTCTTACCCCCTCCCTTTTCCACTTTAAGGACATTTCTCCCACCCAGATAATCCAGAAAAATGTCCCTTTTTTAAGGGAGACTTACAACCTTAATACCATCTACAACCTTAATCTCCTTCACCCTGTAACTAACATAATCATGGGTTTCCAGGTAAGGACGTGGACATCTTTGATGAGCCATTACTCAGCCTACCACAGGCCTCAAATTTTTAAAGAGGAAATGAGCTCCAAGCCTGCTAAACCTCACACCTGCTCCCCGTGTTCAGGACTTCTCTGGCCTCCAGATCAGGTTAGCCGCACCTCCTCCCCCTACCCCCACCTCCTGCCATGCCCTGTCACAGCCCTGTACTGTTCTTTAGTAGAAATTATATAGCTGTTTTTCTGCAATTACTTATGTTAATTTGTGCCTCCACCATTCACCTGTAAGCCCCTCAGAGGCAGAATCCAAGTCTGTCTTTTGCACCATGGGACTTCTAGCCTTTGGAGCCAACTCTGGCACAGAGAATATTAATATGCTCACAAAGTATTTGAGCGAGCGAATTACTGAGTTTGGCCAGGAAAGCCTAAATTTCAGGCCCAAGGATAGAAGGGAACTTTCAGGCACTGGAAACCACTGAACGTGGAGGAGGGGAATGTAAGATATAGACTGTACATAATGAAAACCATCGGAGAAAGGAAAATGGTGAGCTGAAGTTTGGAAATGTTGAGTTTGAGGTGCCTATGGGATGTTCTAGGGGCTCCGTCATTGTAAGAGAGATGAGTGCCTAGGACTAGCCAAGATGTCAAATACCCATGGAGCTGAAGGTGCCTGAGTGGATGGGGACCGGGATAAAGAGCAAGAGCCTGGCCTCAAGGGCAGCACTTGGGGAAAGGGCCATCCATGCTCAGGGACCACAGGAGGCTAGAGTAACCATGGAGGTGGGATAAGAGGCAGGCCAGAGTAAGCAGGAGGCCAAGGAAGAGGATTTGAGGGAGAAGGTTGTCAACAACGTGGGTCACTGTGAGGGGTCTGGGAGAATGAGGTCTAATGTAAAGATCTCCAAAGTCCCCTCTTTCCTCATGAGGCCTCAGTGAGGGCATTCCGGCTCAGAAAATGCTAAGGCTCTATGGTTCCCTTTGGAGAACTTCTCTTGAACACCGTCTACCTGTCCTGAACCTTCCTTCACTCTTCACAAGCCTGGGGACCTGGCTAGTCTATATTTCTCTTTGGAATCATTCCTACCGAGGGTGTATTTGTCCATTCGAGGTCATGTCCTCTGATACCCTTCTAGCCAAATGCATGGTCCTCCTTCCAGCTTCAGATGTTCGTGAAGGCCCTTTCCTGCTTCCTCACCAAGAGAATCTGCACAACTTTGAACTGAAGGAATACTTCTGTCCTTCTTACGACTCTTAGAGGGCATCCGTCAGTTGTGGGTAAGGCCTCCAGTGCTGGGTCAGTAGTCCAAACTCTGAACACTCCCACTGCTCCCCAGCACTGACCCCTGGACTTTGGCTGGCAAGGGGACTTAGAGGCCAACATTCCCTCAGAGTGCTAGTCCCCAATACTGGCAATTCCACCCGGTTTCTCTGTAAAGCAGGCGGGGTTGAGTTGGGGGGAAGTGGTATCTGTTTTTACATCTCCATGTGACAGTTTTTACGTACCAAGGAGGGAGGGCGGTTGCCTCTCTGAAAGGCCGTGCTCTGTCCCTGTGCATTGGCTCTCGGGGCAAGCGCTGCAGGCAATGCCTCCAGCACGATGGCTCCCAGACGGCTTCCAGGCAGAATGGAGAACTCGTACGTGACCGCCACTCTACCTTCTTGTCGGCTTGTAAATAGGAGAGGCCAGAGAGATGAAGATATATCATTTAAAGAACAGAAGGATCAGGAGTGGGGAAGAAATCCCTGTTTCTTTTTTTTATTTTTTTAAATAACTTTTTTTAACATTTATTTATTTTTGAGAGACATAGAGACAGAGTATGAGCAGGGGAAGGGTAGAGAGAGAGGGAGATATAGAATCCGAAGCAGGCTCCAGGCTCTGAGCCGGCAGCACAGAGCCCGACGCGGGGGCTTGAACTCACAGACCGTGAGATCATGACCTGAGCCGAAGTTGGCCGCTTAACCAACTGAGCCACCCAGGCGCCCCGAAATCCCTGTTTCTTACATCTTCAAGATATTTTTTCATAATCTCTCACACCTAAGGACCAGAGCCTTTTTCTTTGGTTGTCAAGACCTCCCTTACTAGGACGGAAGATGGAGATGGAGGAGTAAACTGCCGCGGATACTTTTAATTCATCTTAATTCTCTTAACTATCCTATGAGGAAGATGCTACTAGCGTACCCGTTTTATAGATTAGAAACTTAAATATCTTTGCCCAAGGCACACAGTTAGTACATTCCCGAACTGAGTTCTGAACCCAAAGGGCCTGACTCCGGAGTCCATGCTTCTGCCTACCACATTATGTGGTAAACGCCTGAAGCAGACCCTGCTGTGATCTGAAGAGCCACGCAAGCCACTGGCCTGTGTTGGCATCACCTCGCGTTGCAGGTGGGCAGGGCAATAGCTCTGTTACCTGTGAGTTCCCCCTGCTCTGCCAGGAGGGCCTTATGTTCATGAACCGCAAACATCAGGAAAAGCCCCTCCTAGGAGTTCCCCTGGCATTCCCTACTTCCCTGTTCCCCTCCCTGCCTGTGTCCCATCACACCTTCAGCCCGTCAGGTGAGGGGCGGGGAGCAGGCTGTGTCTCTTCTTCCTCTGCATTTCCAGCGCCTAACCCAGGCTCCAGCACACAGCAGGTGTTCAACAAGCATTCCTCATTGTTAAATCATCAAGGCCAAGCTGCTCATTTTACAGATAAAGACACTGATCACACAGCTTAAGTGACCTGCCCAAGATCCCACAACCTTCATCTGAGGGGCTCATTCCTTGCTTTGTTCAAGCATCCAGAGAGACTCTGCACATTCACACACGCAGGGTGGAGTATGTGAAGACTAAATCACATGGGACAGGCTGGTAGGCCTGGCTGGTAGGCCACCCCGTCACAGGTGGGGACAGGGAGAAAGAGTTCCAGGGTACCAGGTGCCTGGTTTAGCCTTGTCAACACCCTGGATTTATAAAGACTGCTGTCATGTCTACCTGCTCAAGAAAGTTTCAGCCCAGCCCGGTGGACCCAGGAAAGACCATCTGGGGACATTTGTAGCTTTTTAGGAATAGGTAGCTTTGCAGACAAAACCTAGAAGCTTACCCTCTTCAAGAGGGAGGCCTTCCCTAGTCACCAAAATGGCCACTCCGTATGCCATCGCCCAAGGGCCCTCACTGGGCCACTTTGGGCAAAGGCCCTGCATCTCAAGTCCTTAGAAACGAAATGTTCTTGGGACCCTGCTGCGTGGCTACCTCTGGCCCAAGTGTTGTCACTTACTCAGCTTTCATGAATCTTTACCTCTAACTAGTGAGGTAGCCATGTGAGTATCATCCCATGTTACAAGGGAAGAAACTGAGGCTCCAATAAGGTAATTCACCTGACCCATGGTCACTTGGTTAATTTAGCATCAAAACTAGGTTTTTAATTCAAATCTGTTGGTTACAAAAAAGCTGCCTCTTTTGCCATGAGTTACGATCCACAAGCTATGCCTGCTCTTCTCTGCTGGTTCCATGACCCCAAAATTAACCCTAGTGACAAGAAAAAGCAGTGTCATAAAGACTGCTGGTTGTCCACCCAATATCCATTCTCCCCTTGTTTCTTAGTAACAGTATCCTAATTTCATTCGGGGCAGCAAGAGTCCACTCCCCAGCCTCTCCTGCAACCAGGAAGAATCCAGGAAGTTGTAAATGGAAGTCAACGACTGTCCAGAGAGGTTCTTTACAGGACGTTTAACTCTTACACCCTCTCTTCTTAGTTCTCCCTTTTGCCTTTCTCTCTTTGTTTAGTTCCTGCCAAGAAAGTGAATGGGACGACGAGATCCAACAGTCCTCTTAGATTCTGACTAAGGTGACTGTGTGAAGAGAAGCCACACACTAAGGACAGTCGAGCAGAAAGATGAGCAGTCTTGCTCCCTACTGACCGTGAAACACCCAAACAAGCCCCAGGTTGCACCCCCCACTCCCAAACTCTTTTACATGAAAGAGAAACACATACATCTCTGTCTTATTTGAGACACTGGAGTTCAAACCCAGTTCAGTCAGAGTTCAAATTCCAGGGTCTATAGCACCATGACACACTGGATGCTTTCAGAGAGTTCATGAAAAGTACCTTCTGGGATGCCTGGGTGGCTCGGTCAGTTAAGTGTCTGACTTCAACTCAGGTTATGGTCTTACGGTTCATGAGTTCGAGCCCCAAATCAGGGTCTGTGCTGACAGCTCAGAGCCTGGAGTCTGCTTCGGATTCTGTCTCCCTGTCTCTCTGCCCCTCTCCTGCTCACACTCTGTCTCTCTCTCTCTCAAAAATAAATAAACATTAAAAAAAATCTTTAATTTTAAAGTACCTCTTGAGGACACATGGTGCTTTCAAGGTGGGGAGGAGTCACCCTTGAGCCCTCAGTGCTTCAAGCCACGTGCAGATGGTGCCTTCATCTGTGCATGAAAGCATATCTTGCACATTTTTTACTTCTGCCTTCTGAGGTGCTGAAGCAGAAAGTCTAGGCAGCTGTGATAAAAATTTTAGGACTTGGCCTCATAGACTCTTAGAGTGTAACAGTTGGGAAAGACCCTAAGAGGTCATTATTGGACACATGTGTAAACTTAAGGCCAAGATAGGCAAAGTGACCTTTCTAACATTATACATTGAATTGGAGGCAATACCAGAAGTAGAATTCTGGTCTTAATTCCTAGTCTGGACAGATTTTGATTTTTTTGGTTTTTTGGTTTGATTTGGTTTGGTTTTTTTAAGCTATATCTGACCGCTTACGTTTTCCACTACGAGTAAAAAAAAAAAAAAAAAGCAAATGTAGAAATTCTTTCCTTGATTTGATGCTTTAACTTTGTAGTTCTTTCCCATAAATCTATCATAAGCTCCTAAAAGGTTAAACCAATCTCAGATGCCTAGGATAAGCCCTATTCGAGCATAATGTATCATCCTTTTTACATGTTGCCAATTTACTAATATTTTGTCAAGGATTTTTGCATCTGTGTTCAAGGTGGATACTAGTCTGTAATTTTCCTTTTTGTAATATGTTTTGTTAGTTCTTGGTATCAGGGTTAATATGGCCTCATAAAACATGTTTGGGAGTATTCACTTTTTTAGTTTCTAATAAAGAAAGATTGATATTATTTCTTTAAGTGTCTGATGAAATGAACCATTAAAACTATCCAATACCAATTTACTCAATAGTATAGGGCTGTTTAGATTTTATACTTTATCTCTACCAGTATAGGTTAATTGTGCTTTTCAAGTGATTTGTCCACTTAATCTAAGTTTTAAAATTTTACTGGTATGAAGTAATTTACAATATTCCCTTATAGTCTTTTTAAAGCCTGAAGGATTTGTAATGATAGTCCCTTTTTATTCCCGATACTTGAAATTTGTGTCTTCTCTCTTTCTCTTACTCTTTCTGACTCTAGATAGATGTGTGTTCAATTTCATTGATTTTTCCAAAGAACCAGCTTTTGGTTAATTTTTCTATTGTTTCTTTTTGACTTTGTTGCTTTCTGCTCATTGTTATTTCCTTCCTTCTACTTACTTTGGGTTTGCTTTGCTCTTATCTAGCTTCCTAAGGTTGAAAGTTTGGTGGTTGATTTTATTCCTTTTATCTCTTCTTTTTTTAATTAATTAATTTATTTTTACAGAAGGAAATTACATTTAGTACAATTTTTTGGAATCCCTATTCCATAAGATTGTGCCAGTGCATTTTGGGAAAGATGTTTTTAAGTATCTGACATTCCCAGTGTTCCAATATCCTTCTATCTTGTCTAATATAAAAATTTAAAGCTAGAAGTTTCCCCCAATTCAATGCTTTAATTGCATCTTCCAAGTTTTGATACATTGTATTTTCATTATAATTTAGTTCAAAATATTTTCTAATGTCCCCTGTGATTTCTCATTTGAGCCATGGGTTACTCAAAAGTGAGTCAATCTCCAAATATTTGGGTTTTTAACAACATATACTTACTGATTTCTAATTTAATTCCATTATGGTCAGAAAACAGACTCTATATGACTTCAACTTTTCTAATTTATTGAGAGTCATTTTATGACCCAACTTACAATCTATTTTGGTGAATGTACAATATGATTTGAAAAGAATATGTATTCTGCAGTTGTTGGATCGTCAATTATCTCACAATGACAGATACTGTTATTCTGATCTTCTACCTCTTTGTTAATTTTTGTCTAGTTTTATCAAGTGCTGAGAGATGCATGTTCACATATCTGACTGTGGTTGGGAAATTTTCTAATTCTTCCTTTAATTCTGTCAATTTTTCTTTCATGTTTCTGAACTTCTATTATTAGGCACTATTAGGCACATACACATTTAGACTATTATATCTTTCTGATGAATTAAGCTTTTTTATCTCTAGTAAATATTCTGTAAATGCTTTTATCTATTTATGGTAATTCTCTTTGCTTAACATTTACTTTATCTAATGCTAATATGTCCATCTTATCATTCATATGCTTACTGTTTACATAGTATAATTTTCCATCCGTTTACTTTCAACCTACCTGCATCCTGATACTTCACTTATATCTCCAAAGTAAATACCACATGGTTAAGTTTTTTGGTGTTTTTGTTTTTGTTTTTGTTTAATCAATTCTGACAATCTCTGTCTTTCAACTAGAGCATTTACTCTGTTTACACTCAACGTAGTAATTAATATGGATAGATTTAGGTCTAACATTTTACTATTTATTTGTTGTTTGTCCCTTCTGTATTTTGGTTTTCTATACCTCCTTTCCTGACTACCTTCATTAATTAGATATAATTAAGAATTCCATATTTGTTTATTTGCTGTTTAGCTAAACCTTTTCAAGTTAACTTTTTGTTGTCATTCTAGGGATTAAAATACACATTCTTAATTTTTTATAGCCTACTTAGAGTTAATATTTTACTGCTTCTCCTACAATGTGAGAAATTTGCCACCATTTAGAACCATTTACTCTCCCCTCATCTCCTAACTTTATGCTATAGTTGTATGTATAACATATACAAATTCATAATATGAACATTCACAAGACAATCTTATAATTTTTGCATCAAACATTATTTTACTTAAAGAAATTAAAATGAAAAATAGTCTTTTATATTTACATATATTCTCCATTTCTCGTGCTCTTTTTTCCATCCTAAAGACTGAATTCTAATCTAATGTCAATTCCCTTCAGCTCGATGAACTTCTTCTTGTATCTCTTGTAGTGCATGTTGGCTGGCAATAAATGTTCTGTTTTTTGTTAATTAAAACATCTTTCTTTAACTTTCATTCTTTTTATTTTTTAAAAATTCTTTCAATGTTCACTTGTTTATTTTGAGAGAGAAAGAGACACAGAGCACAAGCAGGGGAGGGGCAGAGAGAGAGGGAGACACAGAATCCGAAGCAGGCTCCAGGCTCTGAGCTGTCTGCACAGAGGCCAGTGTGGAGCTCACACCCAGGAACAGTGAGGTCATGACCTGACCCAAAGTCAGACGCTTAACCAACTGAGCCACCCAGGTGCCCCTTAACTTTCACCCTTAAAGGATGTTTTTACTGGATATAGAAATCTAAGTTGATTTTTTTTTTTTTACAGAACTTTAATGATATTTTTCTATTGACTCTGGCTTCCATTTTTTTCTGACGGTCAGTGGGCATTCAAATTATTGTACTCTTGTATAGATTGTATATAAAATGATTGTATATCACTTTTTTCCTGACTGCTTGCAGTATTTCTCTTTATCTTTGGTTTCAACAGTATAAGTTCAGATGTGGTTTTCTTTGTATTTATTCTGCTTGAAGTCAACTAAGCTTCCCAAGTCTGTAATTTTAGATCTTTCACCAGGTTTAAGGAAATTCTGGCCATTATTTCTTTAAATATCTTTCTGCACCATAGCGTTTCTCCTCTCTTCAGGATGCTCTTAACACATGTGTTAGACTTTTTGGTATTATTCCTCAGATCCTTGACTCTCTGTGTGGTTTATTTTGTTTGTTGGTTTGTTGGTTGGTTTGTTTTTGGTCTTTTTTTTTCTGTTCTTCAAATCAGATCATTTCTATTGATCTATAGTCAAGTTCACTGACTCTGCTGTCATCTCCAAAATGCTTTCAAGCCCTATCAGGGAATTTTTCAGTTCTAGAATTTCCATTTGGTTCTTCATCAACATTTCTATTTCTTTGCTGATAGTTATTATTTTGTTGTTCACTTTGAGTATATCCTTTACATCCTTGAGTACAGCTATAATAGCTGTTTCAAAACTCTTATCTGCTAATCCCAACATGTAGTATATCTTTGGGGTAAGTTTGGACTAAATGCCTTTTCTCTTGATATGGGTCCCATTTCCCATTCCTTCATGTGCCTCATAATATTACCCTAATACTTATAGAGACTATGGATTCTACTATGTCTCTGAAAAATGCTTTTCTTTTTTTTAAGTTTATTTATTTTGAGAGAGAGAGAGAGCATGAATGAGTGGGGGGAGGGGCAAAGAGAGAGGGACAGAGAAAGAAATCCAAGCAGTCTCCACATTCAGTGTGAAGCCCAATGCGGGGCTTGATCTCACAACCCTGGGATCATGACCTGAACCGAAATCAAGAGTGGGTAGCTTCACCACCTGAGCTACCCAGGCCCCCCTGAAAACTGTTTTTCTAAAGAAAGCAATTATTTTGGTTGGACTCAAACTGAAGCCTCTGTCTTCCCTCTTGTGATGGGCAGCGGCAAAATTCCCTGTCCAGTTCTTTTCCCCTTAGCTGGGCTGCTTGGAGCCTGCCCTACACAGGTATAGTTCAGGAGTTAGCAGACGTCTGGGCAGAGTTTGGAGCTCCCCACTCTTGCTCTCTCCTTTCAGAGAAAGCCCTCCTCACTCTCCAGCTACCGTGTCCTTTGATTCTTCAGGATGGCCAGACTGTATATGATCTATCTGAACTTTAGCTGCCTCACAGAGCACAACTGGGGCCTACCCTCTAACAAAAAGTTCTAAAACTGAGAGCCCCAGAGCTGTCTGTCCCTTCTGAACACTGACTCCCCATCCAAGGTCTGCCTGCTTTTTGTTGCTCTCTCATGCTCTCGTTGTCGTTTCTGTTTGTTTCGTCCAGAGCTTATGTGCTACCTGTAGGAAGGCTGGTCCCACGGGAGCTACTCCTCCATTATTGTAGTGTGTGGAGCCCAGTAAAAGGATAGATCAGCGGGGCAGTTGCCCGAGGTGCCGCTCTGTAAGGAAGGCTAAAACCTTGCAGGAATAAATCAGAAACATGGTGCCAATTAGCTCCATTTTCCGTGGGTGACTTCTTAAATAACAGATAAAATACAAATGTCTTCGAGTGGACATTTAAGAACTAAAAAGTCCATTGGTCCAGACATGTGTCTGGGTCGATGCATGTATGTATTGTGTTTTAAGTTGCATAATACTCTCTAGCACCTAATGTATCAACTCTCCTCTGATGATGGGCGTTCACATAAAGTTCTTTGTCTTCAAATCTGGGGCATCTTTTTGCCCTTACAAAGTCATGCTATAGTCAATTATCTTGAATATATTTCTTCATATCCTGGTATTATTCTCTCTGTAGAATACATTACAAAGAGTAGTATTTCTGGATTGAGGAAGATGTGGATTTTTAATACATGTTATCATAATACTTCGCAGAGACGCTGTAGAAATTCACATTCCACACTCATATAGCTAGTCTTACCAATATTTTTTATTTTTGGTAATCTGACGGATCAAAACGCTATACTTTTATTGTGCTAATTTGCATTTCCTTGAATACCAGTGAGGTTAAGAATCTTTTCCTATCACTGATGAGTCCCATCTTTTTTTCTGGAAGTACCTATTGATATGCTTTGTCAAATTTTAATTGGACTGTCTTTTTTTTTTTTTTTTTTGGTTTATAGGAGCTAAGGTACATTAGCAACATTCATCCTTCATCATTTTAAGTATTTAGTCTTTTGACTTTGTCTATAGTTTCTTTTGCTATATGAAAAATGCATTCATTTTTAAGAGATGATGTGACTATTATTTTTATGTGGCGACCCTTAGGGTCTCTAAGTTTTATCTTTCATATCAGAAAGTCTTCTTTACTTTATGATTTTATAAATATTCCCTTACATTTGTATCTAATATTTTTTATTTTTCACATTTAGACTTATAGTCCATCTGGAGTTTATTTTTGCATATGATGTGGGGTGGAAGTATCATCATATTTTCTTCCAGATGGATAGTCGGTTCTGCCAACACCATATATTGAGTAAACCATCTCTCTCCCTCTAAATTAAATGTCATCTTTATTTATATTAAATCCTTGTTTGAATTTGTTTCTGGACTCTTTATTATTATTATTATTCTACTTGTATTGTTTATACCTATGCTATACCTATGGTTTTATCATTAACAGCATTACAGTAAGTTTTATGAAAACAAACTTACAAAGTAGAAATTGTGTTTAGCTATTGGATAGCTAAACATGGATAACAAACAACAGAAACTGAAATAAGAAATAAATTTATTTCCATCATGTAAAAGAAGTCTTGTGTAATCAGGCCAGGGTTCACATAGTAACCCCATGCTCATCAAGAACCCAGGCTTCTTTAGGGCACTTGGGTGGCTCAGTCGGTTAAGCCTCAGATTCTTGGTTTCACCTCAGGTCATGGTCTCATGGTTCATGGGTTCAAGCCCTGCTGGGGAGTCTCTCTCTGCTTCTCTCTCTCTTTCAAAATAAATACACTTTTTAAAAAAATCATTAAGAATCCAAGCTTCTTCATTATTCCGCTCAGCCATTCTTCACAGTGGCTTTCAGCCTCAGTCAGAACCTCCTTGTGCTCCAAGATGGTTCCTGAGGTTCCAGCCATAGATCCCTTTTTCCAGGCAGGAAGCAAACAGAGTGGGAAGGGGCCAGAGGAGCACGTGCCAGCTGTCTGACATTTTTAGGGGCTTTTCTGCAAGTCACAATGAAAAAATTTATTTACACCTCTATCTATAAGGGAAGGAGAGAATGCTTGCTTCGGGAGCACATATACTAAAATTGTAAGAGAACCAGAGAAACGAAGCCGTTTAGTTGCTGGGTGTTGAGTGTGAACGTGGTTTGTCTCCAATACATCTAGTAGGGTAAACCCTCTCTCCTCCCATTTTTTAAATTTGTTTTTGTTACTCTCAGACATTTATGTTTTTTTAATTAATAGCCTTTATTTTTAGAACAGTTTTAGATTATAGTAAAATCAAGCAGACAGTACAGAGAGTTTGCATATACCCCCTTCTTATATACGTTCCTACACAGTTTCCTCTATCATTAACATCTCGCATTGGTGTGGTGCATTCGTTACAATTAGTTGACCAATAGTGATATATTGCTATTGACTAAAGCCCATAGTTTACATTAAGGTTCACTGTATTGTACATGTCTATGGGTTTTGACAAATACCATGTGTCCACCATCACGACATCATGTCACCACACTGAAAATCCACCGTGCTTCCCTTACTCATACCTCCCCCGACACCCCTGGACTCCTGGCAGCCACTGTTCTTTTTACCATCTCTCTCGTTTGCTTTTTCCCAAATATCACGTAGTGTGCAGCCTTTTCAGACTAGAAAAGCTTTGTAAGAAACTGCCAAACTGTCTTCCAAGTGGCTGCACCATTTTGCATTCCTATCAGCAGTGAATGAGAGTGACTATTGCTCTGTATCCTCCCCAGCATTTGGTGTTATCAGTGTTTTCGATTTTAGACCTTCTCATAGTTTTGAAGCAGTATTTCATTGTCGTTTTCATTTGCAATTCCCTAACAATCTATGATGTTGACTATCTTTTCATATATTTATTTGCCATCTGTATATGTTCTTTGGTGAGGTGTCTATAAGATATTTTGCCCACTTTTTAACTGGACTGCTTATTTTCTTATTGTTGGGTTTTAAGAGCTCTTTGTATATTTTGTATTCAAGGTCTTCATCAGACATGTGTTTTGCAAATATTTTCTCCCATTCTAGGGCTTGTATTTTTATTCTCTGAACATTGTCTTTCACAGAAATTAAATTTCTTATTTTAATAAAGCCCACTGATCAATTTTTTCTTTCATGGATTGTGTTTTTGGTGTTGTATCCAAAAAGTAAGAGCCAAACCCATGGTGACCTAGATTTTCTCCTATATTATTGTCTAGAAAGTTTTTATTTTTATTTTTAAAGTTAGGTCATTTTGAATTAATTTCTGGGCAAGGTATAAGATCTCGGTCTAAATACTTTTCTTTCTGTCTTTCTCTTCTTTCTTTCTTTTTTTCTTTCTTTTCAGCACACGGATGTCCAATTTTCCAGCACCGTTTGTTGAAAAGACTATCCTTTCTCCATCGACTTGCCTTTTCTCTTCTGTCAAAAAGATCAGTTAACTACATTTGTTAACTAGGCTCTATTCTGTTTCACTGATCTCTTTGTCTTGTGTTTGTTTGTTTTTGTCAATACCATACTGTCTTGTTTACTGTAGATTTATAGTAAGTCTTAAAGTTGTGTAGTGTCAGACCTCCAACTATGTTCTTCTTCAGAAGAAGTTCTTCTTCAGATGGTTCTTCTTCAGAGCCATCAAGATGACTGTTTGGGGTCTTTTGCCTTTCTATATAAACTTTAGGATCACTTTGTTGATAATATACAAAATAATCTCCTGGGATTTAGATTGAGATTAAGTCAAATCCTTAGATCAAGTTGTGAAGAATTGACATTTAACAATATTGAGTCTTTCTATCCATGAACGTGGAATATTTCTCCAAATATTTAGATCTTTGATTTCATTAGAGTTTTGTAGTTTTCCTCATATAGGTTCTGTGTATATTTTGCTAAAAATATGTAAGTATTTCTCTTTTTATCTAGTCCTAATGTAAATGGTATTGTTTTTTAATTTCAAATTTCATTTGTTCATTGCTGCTGTTTGGGAAAGCAAAAGACTTTTGGATATTAACCTTGTTACCTTTCAATCTTGCCATCATGGCTTGCTAGTCCCAGGAAGGTTTGTTTGTTTGTTTTGTCAATTCCTTGTGGTTCTCTACATAGATGATCTTGTCATCTGTGAGCAAAGACAGTTTTATTACTTCCTCTCCAAACTGTATACCTTTTATTTCATTTGTTTTGTCTTTTTCACATTAGCTAGGACTTCCAGTACAATTTTGTTTTTGGTTTAAGATTTTGACTAATCTCTACAATGACCATGGAGCTCAAACTCACAACCCTGAGATCAAGAGTCTCATGTTCTACTGACCCATGTTCTACTGAGCCAGCCAGGCAATTTTGAATAGCAGTACAATTTTGAATAGCAGTGGTAAGAATGGACATCCTTGCCTTGTTCCCAGTCGTAGAGGGAAAGCATCTATTTTCTCACCATTAAGAATGATTCTAGGGCACCTGGGTGGCTCAGTCAGTTAAGCATCTGACTTTGGCTCAGGTCATGATCTCACAGTTCCTGAGTTCAAGTCCCACATCAGGTGAGTTCAAGCCCTGCTGTGGGTGACCTTGAGCCCTGCTTCAGGTAAAAACAGGAGTTCCACTTCAGGTAAGCCTGCGTATCTCTCTCTCTCTCTCTCTCTCTCTCTCTCTCTCTCTGCCCTTGTGGGATTCTCTCTCTCCCTCTCTCTTAAGCCCCTCGCTCACTTGCTCCCTCTCTCTCTCTAAGCTGTAAGTTTTTGTAGGTGTTCTTTATCAAGCTGGGGAAGTTCCTTTCTAGTCTTGGTTTGCTGAGAATTTTTAGAACGAATAGATATTGGGTTTTGTCAAATGCTTTTTCTGCAACTATTGATATGATCATATGGTTTTTCTTCTTTAGGCTGTCGATGAGATGGATTACATTAATTGATTTTTGAATATAGAAATAGCTTCGTAATACCTGGAATAAATCCCATTTGGTTGTGGTGTATAGTTCTTTTTATACATGGTTGCATTTTATTTGCTAACATTTGTTGAGGATTTTTGCATATATATTCTCAAGCAATATCATTCCTGGGTTTTCCTTTCTTGTAATATATTTATCTGTTCCTGGTATTATGGTAATGCTTGCCTCACAGAATGAGTTAAGAAGTGTTTCCTCTGTTTCTATTTTTGGGAATAGAGAGATTCTAGAGAATTGGTACCATTTCTTCTAGAAACGTTTGGTGGAATTCACCAGCAAGCCCATCTGATCTTGGTGCTTTCTGTTTTGGAATGTTACTGGTTATTGATTCAATTTCTTTAAAAGATAGAAGCCTATTCAGGTTATCTGTTTCTCCTTTTGTGAGTGTTAGTAGTTTGCATCTTTCAAGAAATTAGTTCATTTCATCTAGGCTATCAATTTTGTGGGCATAGAGTTTGTTCATAACACTGTTTTACTATCCTTTTCATGTTCAGTAGAGATGACTCTTCATCCATTTCTGATATTAGTTATTTGTATCTTTCTTTTTTCCTCTGTTAGCCTGACAAGAGGTTTATCATTTTTATTGATTTTATTCCAAAAAACCAGTTTTTGTTCTCATTAACTTTTATTGTTTTCCTGTTTTCAGTTTCATTTATTTCTGCACTAATTATTATTTATTTCCTTCTGCTTGATTTAGGCTTATATTCCTCTTCTTTTTCTAGCTTCCTGAAGTGGAAGTTTATATTATTGATTCTATATCTTTTTTTTTTATGTGTATTTACTTATTTTGAGAGAGAAAGAGAGAAAGAACAAGGGAGGGGCAGAGAGAGAGGGAGACAGAGAATCCCATGTGGGGTTCAAACCCACAAACCATGAGATCATGACCTGAACCAAAACCAAGAGTTGAACGCTGAACCGCTGAGCCACTCTAGATCTTTCTTTTCTAAAATGCATATAATGCTATATATATTTCTCTCTAAGCACTGTTTCATTGGTAAGCTATATTTTTATTTTCATTTAGCTCAAAATAGTTTTTTAAATTTCTCTTAGAGACTTCTTTTTTTACCCATGTATCATTTAGAAGTGTGTGTTTAATCTCCAAAAATTTTGGGATTTTCCAAAATTCCAAATTATTGGTTCTAGTTTAAAGACCACTGTGATCTGTGTCATACTTTATATGACTTCTGTTTTTTGATATTTGTTAAGATATGTTTGTTTGCTTTTACTCATGGGGTGGAGCTCTTGGGCAGTATGGTTTCATTTCTGAACACTTTGAAATATTGATATATTAAGTAACTATATAATTTATATACAGACATACCAAATAAGCATATAAGTTTAAACTAAATCAGATATTTTCTTCTGCTTGATTCTAGAATAAACAAATGGTGACAGACACCAAAGAATCATGAAAAGTTATGAGACAAAAACTTCATGTTAAGTAAATTCTTTTTAATGATGTGGGAAATACAACATAATATTTAATGAAAAAGACCTTAACACAAAACCGTAGGTATAGAATATAATGTATATATTGTCTAAAAATGTAGGCTCCACAGTCAGATCTGGGTTTGAATTCCAGTTCCCTACCTACTAATGTGTGACTTTGAACAAATTTTTTTACCTCTGTCTCCCTCAGTTTCTTTTATTGTTAAGTAAGAATAATAATGCTTCTGCCTCATGGGGTTATTATAAAAATTGCAGGCTTCAGTATCCTCAAAGGGTTAAGAACAATGCTTTGCCTTGGTAAGCATTCAAGAAATATTAAATAACAATGATAGTTAACTAAATATACTGAAACATATTTGTAGTTGGGGCACTTGGTTGGCGCGGTCAGCAAAGGATGAGACTCTTGATCTCAGAGTTTAAGCCCCATGTTGGGCATAGAACTCACCAAAAATATACATATGTAAATATATGATCAATCAATATATTCACAAAAAAAGAGTCTGTACCAAAATACGCAGAGGTCAGATTATGGATGACTTCTCTTCTTTTAATTTTTCTGATTAAGGGGCGCCTGGGTGGCTCAGTTGGTTGAGCGACCGACTTCAGCTCAGGTCATGATCTTGCGGTCAGTGAGTTTGAGCCCCGCGTCGGGCTCTGTGCTGACAGCTCGCAGCCTGGAGTCTGCTTCAGATTCTGTGTCTCCCTCTCCCTCTGGCCTTCCCCCACTCATGCTTTATCTCTCTCTGTCTCAAAAATAAATAAACATTAACAAAAAAAATTTTAATTCTTCTGATTTAAAAAAATGTATTAACTTTATTATAAGAAACAATATTTTTTAAAAGGAAGCCCATTCTGTCTGCAAATGCAGAAGAGACTTCTGATTTAGCTGTAGACCACATCGTCCCAGGGTTCCACGTGGCCCAGTTTAAGACCCCCCTGCCCCTATTGCATGTCACACACATGCTTAGCACCCCTTTTTGAGGTTGCTCTGACCTTCTTTACTCAGTCTTGCCTCTCAGGCAGTCCGAGGCTTCAAAGGGGCTGGCCATGTGCGCAGGCCCAGACTCCTATGTAGGCCGTGCTAACCTTGGTAACTAGGTAAGAAATCAAACTTCCTCTCCTAGGGAGTCTGCTGACTTTGCATGGGTGCATGTGGGGGACCCTTTATGGGTTGTGAGGGGGCTGTTGCCCCCTGGAACCTCCCCCAGAGGGAGGGCCTTCTTCCTCTGGGACTCTGGCTCCTCTGCCTCCCTCCACTAGCAGTTAGGCTTGGGTCCCAAAAGCAGGGCTCAGGTCACACAGCTCGGGGCTGTGAGTTTTGTGGGTACGTGAGATCCTCCTCCTCATCTGACACCGTCTACCTTTCGATGACTTGCCTAATCAAAAGCTCCATTTCTAATTAGGGTTTCAGCAAGTCCCTCCCCGCTCCCTTCTCTAATTTCCACTGGCCTAGGGCCACTTCCGTTTCCAAGTCTGGCCAGATGGCAACAGTCCCTCAACTATCAGCCAATCGATACTACAGTATTATTTTATATCATATATAGAAATAACATATATGTACATAGTTTTTTATTTATAAATTTTTTTAATGTTTATTTATTTTTGAGAGAGAGAGAGAGCACATATGAGCAGAGGATGGGCAAAGAGAGAGGGAGACACAGAATCCAAAGCAGGCTCCAGGCTCTGAGCTGTCAGCACAGAGCCCAATGTGGGGCCCGAACTCACAAGCCTTCAAGCTGTGTGATCATGACCTGAGTCTAAGTCGGCTGCTTAACCTACTGAGCCACCCAGGCACCCCAGAAATCACATATATTTTTTAAAATAATGTGTACATATATCCTTTTAATATTTGGTTTTTCATCATCCTGAAAAATTCTCAGTCACTAAAAACCTATACATACATACACTGAAATTTCCTCCTCAAATTACAGTTCCCCTCCTCAAATTGTTCCAGCGCCCGAGGAACTGAGCAGAAGAGGGCCCCCGGTTTTGCCGCCTGTGGAACTCATCGAGGTGTCTGCGGACCTTCGTCTGGGACGCTTCCTCTTCCGGGCCTGCACTTGCTGGGCTGCAAAGTCAGCCTCCAGCAGTCGGCTCTCCTGGCTTCACTTGACCACAGCTTTGCTCAACAACTTCTCCTTCCTGGTTCTTGAAACAGTTCGCTCTTCTCTGTTTTTTACCGGGCTGTCCCTCTACCTGCTTCTTTTCTCCCATAACCTTACCTCCCCCCCCCACCCATCCCTTCCTCACCAGGCAGGCCCTGAGGTCAGAAAATTCCACCTCACTTGTTCCTTCTTCCTTCCTTCCATTGCTGCTGTCCACACTGTCCTCACTGTCCACATCGTCCCTCCCTCTTCCCCGCATTCTCACTATTTGTTTTCTGGTTTGTTGTTGTCACTTTACCTTTTAACATAAAACAAATACATACATATGAGGAAAGAGTAGGTAGGTAAACCCCACTTACGGTTCTAGGGGCTTGATCTTCCTGGACATTGACTGTTGGGACTGGCTTAGAGACACAAGAAAAAGACATGAAAACCCCGCTCCATCTCTTTAATTGTTCCTCTCTCCCCAGAAAAATGTTTTCTTAAGGGCGAAAATGAAAATTATGAGTTTGGTAGTAGGAACTTTTTGAGGTCCATGGAGCAATGCAATAGTCCCCTGTGTTAAATTTATTCAGATAGATTAAAATTCTAGAAGCTATAGGCCAAAAAATAAATGAATATTCACTGCAGAAAAATTAAATTATAACAAGTCAAAAGGCATGAATAAAAACAAGACGCAATCTCGTGTGTCCACAGCAGCATTGTAGCAATGTAATAATGCTTGCAGGCTTGTTTTCTTTTCTTTTTTTCTTTTAATATTTTCTTTATATTTTGAGAGAGAGAGCATAAGCAGGAGAGGGGCAGAGAGAGGGAGACAGAGGATCCAAAACAGCTGAGCTGACAGGCTGACAGCAGCGAGACCAATGTGGGGTTTGAACTCATGAACAACGAGATCATGACCTGAGCTGAAGTCAGACGCTCAACCGACGGAGTCCCCCGGGGGCCCCTGCAGGCTTCTTGGCTGATGCCTGTGCACAACATAGGCCCACGGGCCCTCGTCTAGAATTCCAGGAAGTGAAAACCTCTGGAAACGCAAGGCTGTTTTGCTTTTGTTTTTGTTTTCTAGGTTTGCAGCAAATTTATTGGGCTGCACAACCTGACCCAATCCGAGATGGTGCTTTTTACGGTCTTTATCCCACTTTGTGCGAATATTCGTGTTTCCCTGCAGAAAATTTAGTGGGTTCGATTATGAGTTGCTGCCTCAGACACACTGAGGGTGTTCTGTAATTATGAGTTACGCACCTTTGTCAAATCTGAAAAATTCTGAATTCCAAAACATAGCTGACCCTCAAGGGTCAGAACTGTGGACCCGAAGACTTCAAAGAAGTGATGGTAATAGTGACACTGTATGGCATCTACGCGCTCCAGGTACTGCTAAGCACTTGGTGTATATTAGTTAATTAAAACCTTATACATCCCCACAAAGTAGGTACTGTCATCTTCGTCTCCCTGTACACATGAGAAGTCTTGAACATCGTTCATTTCCGTGAATATTAATCTGCAGCCTTATCTCTAGTGATGGCATTATGTCCTATTGTGTGACTGTGTTTTTAGCCAGTCTCCTGTTGTGTTCACACCCTTCCTGTTGATGCATTTCTCCTTGAGGTCATTCAGTAGAGGCCTGTCCGTTGTCTCTCTCAAACCTTGGACCCTGAGAAGCCTGCACATCCCAGCACTTGCTTCATGCCTCCATAAAAGGAAGCCTCTTGACCGTCGTCTTCTATATTTTATATTTTTTGTTATTCTACCATAAAGGTTCTCAGCCTCTGTCTGTCTCTGTCCAGCTCCCCAGCATTTGAAAAATCCACTTGGCCGTTGTTGGGGCCGGCTCCGAAATGGCGGCTCTCTGTCACTTCAGCAGCACGGCCTCTTTTGCTTCCTGCCCTTGACCGACCTACTTCCCTCTCTGTGTGACATCGTTTCAGAAGGTTAGCATGTCATCTCCCTGGTGACATCTCTTAGGTCTATATTCCTACTGCCCGATGCTGAAAATTTAGTCACATGGGTCCTTTTTTGATGTCATTTAATTTTGATGCTCTTCCCACGGTTGCCACTAAAATTGTCTTGTGGCGCTTATATTAGTTTCCCGTGGCTGCTGTGACAAAACATCACAAACTTGGTGACTTAAAACAACAGAAATGTATTCTTTCACAGTCCAGAGGGCCAAGAGTCCAAAATCAAGATGTGGGCAGAGCCACGCTCTCTCTGAAGGCCTAGGGGAGAACCTTCCCAGCCCCTCCCAGCGTCGGGCAGCCGCTGGTGTTATCTGTTGGCCGCGTGACCAAATCTGCAGTCTCCATCTCGGGCTTCTCTTCTCATGTCTCTCTTCTGTGTCTCACTTGTCATTGGACTTAGGATCCACCCAGATAATCCAGGGCGATCTCATCTTGACATGACATCTGCAAAGACCTTTTTTCCAAATTCGGTCACATTCCCAGGCTCCAGGGGTCACTACGTGGACACAGCTTTTGGGAAGCCGCCGTTGAGCCCACCACAGCACACGTCTTCCCAGGCCTAGGGGTGGACTTTTTCCTTTCACACGTTCCAAGAGGGGATCGCTCGGATTGGGTCTCTCAGTTCCCACACGGGCGAGTCCACACCCCTCGGAGACCTCTCAGTCATGTGGAGTATGCAGGCGTAAAACAACGGTCATGAGAAATATGGTTCCTTTCTTCTGCCGGTCCAGAAAAGAATCCTGGGCCGGTCCTTTCGCATATATTAAATATTTCCTCTTTAGCAAACTGATTGTGTTAACTTATGCTAAAACTAGGAACAGTTTTCTTTATCTCAAGGACCAAAGGTTAAATTGCAAGAAGGAAGGAATGGCACCTTGAGTACCTAGAATATACTAAGCACTGTTATCGTATGTCATTTTCATAACAACCTTGAGTCTTATACTCCATTTTCCCTACTTTAGAGAACAGAAAATTGAGGCTCAGGGAGGTTAAGGAACTGGTTAAAAATCACACAGTAATTAACAGGACCCAGCTCTGTCAAACCCAACAGCCTTTGGATTTTGCGTCTATACCAAAATGACTTTTGAATTTTTGTAGAGAAGTGCAACACATAAACAGTAAATAGCACAGAGTTCACTAATCATAGCAGCCAGACCGGAAGCTGGTCTCCTACTGCCAGTCCATCACTCTGTCCTTCACACCACGCTCTCCAGAACCGAGGGCATCGTTCGAACTGACAGAAAGACACACGTTCTAACCGAACTCAGAGACAGCCTGAACCTCGGAGTCGGAGTCCAAGTCTATTCCGAGCCTCACTGCTTGGTGACAGTTGTTTCTGGGCCAATCATTTGTCACCTCTGAAGCTCAGCTCCCTTATCTGTAAAATGGGATGATAATGACACCCACCTCTGCATCGTTGTGACCAACAGAGAATGCGTGCTAAAGGACATGGCATGAGGTGCTCCCCAAATTGTAGCTATGACAACTCTGTATAATGCAATCCGATGTTTCTTTAAAATTAGAAGTTTTTTGGGGCGCCTGGGTGGCTCAGTCGATTAAGCGTCCGACTTCGGCTCAGGTCATGATCTCACAGTCTGTGAGTTCGAGCTCCGCGTCAGGCTCTGTGCTGACAGCTCAGAGCCTGGAGCCTGCTTGGGATTCTGTGTCTCCCTCTCTCTCTCTGACCCTCCCCCACTCATGCTTTGTCTCTCCTGCTCTCAAAAAAAACAAAAATTAAATTAGAAGTTTTTTATTGTAAAAGAAAAAGAAATTCGTGTTTATGGTAAAGAGTAGAAAGTAACACTTCCTGCTCCTGAAAGAACCCAGTCCTAGTCCCTAGACGTAGCTATTGTTAATAGTCTCTTCCTTTTTTTTTTTTAATTTTTTAAAACTTTTTAAAAACTTTATTTCTTTATTTTGAGAGAGAGAGAGAGAGAACACGAGCCGGGGAGGGGCAGAGAGAGAGAGAGAGAGAGAGAGAGAGAGAATCCCAAGCAGCTAGCAGCACAGAACCCTATGTGGGTCTCAAACCCACAAACTGTAAGATCATGACCTGAGCCAAAATCAAGAGTCAGAGGCTTAACTGAGCCACCCAGGCTCCCCAACGGTCACTTCTGTAAGGTTCTACAAATACTCCATGCATTTGGAAGTCTATCTCCATCTGTGGCACAGTAAGCTCATACTAGTTCACAGCTTCCTTGTGACTAAATCGTCCCAGGTGAGCGTTTCAGGAAGCAGACTCCGAGATGGACTTGAGTGTGCAGAACGCTTCCCCCGAGGCGCCGAGGCGCCGGCGGGACTAACGTGTGGAAGGGAGAGGAGGAGCAGGGGTGGCCAGAGGGAGAAGTCGAGGTCTTGGACCGCCTCGTCCAGCCCCACGGAGCTCCGGACCGACAGGGCCGCCGCTCCGGGAGAGCCAGCCTGGGCGGGGCGCGCCCTCGGGCCAGGCGCCGTCTCCGAAGGGGCGGCGGCGGGGGGCGGCCACCGACAGCGCTCCCCGCAGCGGGACGAGTCCTTCTGCAGGGGGCGCCAGCGGCGCCCGGCGTCCGCCTCGGTAGCGTCGGGACGACTCGAGAATCCTGACTCGTCCCGGCGCCCGGCTTCCCGGCCCTCCTGCCCACACCCGGAAGACCCAAACCCTGTAGACCCCGTGCGTCTGGACGCATGGGGCTGCGTTCACTTTAAACTCACTTCGTGGGAGTTTCTGCTGCCCAGGGACAGTCACCACCACTCTTTGTTCCCCTTCTGACAGCAGAGCTTCTGGTTCCTCTTTGGCCGAGATGTACGGTGAAGAGCGGGGAGAGGAAGCAATTAAGTTTCAACGCGCATTTCTCTGACAAATAACGAAAACGGAAAGTGGCCGAGGATACCCATCCAGCAAAAAAAAAAAAAAAAAAAAAAAAAGCACGGAGGGTCATTCACACAGTGACAACGGCCCTTCCAATCTACTTCCTTTTCAATGACCTTTCAGTGTTTTCCTTTGTTTAGCATGTGCTGAATCAACTCCCAGGGTAAGAATTTGAGGCCACTGACCCCTGGTCTCAGAAGACGGGTACCATTGTCTCGCCCAGGCTGTGTCCCCAAGGGGAGCTGCTGTGTAACTCCGCATACTCTGTGGTGGCCCCACACTTTCCCTGTGCTTCCGTCCCTCTGCCTCCCTGAAACGTAGGCAGTCACTCGTCCGTAGGGAAGCAAAGATTGGGAAGGGGTAGACCAGACTCCATCCTGGAGATGGACACCTGCCTGAAAGGAAGAGTTTGGTTTTGGTTTTGATTTTTTGTTTTTCCGTTTGTTTGTTTTGCAAGAGTTTGGCTTTAATCAATATGACCGGGTTTGCCCCTGGCTGGCTCAGTCACAGAGCATGCAACTCTTGATCTGAGGGTCATGAGTGCAAACCCCACATTTGGCCTAGAGCTTACTTGAAAAATATATGTATAGGGGCACCCGGGTGGCTCAATTAAGTGTCTGACTCTTGATTTCAGCTCAGGTCATGATCTCACAGTGGTGAGACAGATCCCTGCATCAGGCTCTGTGCTGTCTCTCTCTCTCTTTCTCTCTCTCCTGCCACTCCCGCCACCTCTCAAAAATAAAGTTAAAAAAAAGAAAGGAAAAAATATTTATATATATTACCAGTGGGAATGTAAAATGGTATAATCGTTTTGAAAAACAATTTGGCAGTTTCTTGTAAAGTTAAACAAACACCTCAAGAGCTAACCATCGACTCCTGGATAAATGAAAACCCATATTCACACAATGACTTGTACAGGAGTGTTCATAGCAGCTTTATTCATAATAGCTAAAGCTGGAGACAGCTCAAATGCCCATCAGATTAAAAATTGTGATATATTCTTTTTTAAAAAAGTTTTAAGTTTATTCTGAAAGAGACAGAGAGAGCAAGTGAGGAAGGGACAGAGAGAGAGAGAGAGAGAGAGAGAGAGAGAGAGAGAGAGGAGAGGGAGATAAGGAATCCTAAGTAGACTCTGCACTTATAGGGCTCAAACCCACAAATGTCAAGGTCATGACCTGAGCCAAAGCCAAGAGTTTGACACTTAACCAACTAAGCCACCCAGGCACCTCGTGATATATTCTTGCAATAGAATATTTATCTGCAATAAAAAGGAATTGGTATACACTATGGATATTACATGAAATATGAATGAATCTCAAAAAACATGCTGAATGAAAAAAGTCAGACACAAAAGCACATACTGTATAATTCCGTTTACATGAAACTCTAAGAAAGTCAATTTAATCTACAGTGACAGAAAGCAGAAAAGAAGAAAAAGGGATATGTGTGGACATGCCTAGAAAAAAGAAAAGTCTACTCCGAAATATTAAAGTACTTGGCTCAGTTGGAGATGGGTGATGTTGGGGAGCGTTATAAATGACTTTTACTTTAGGGGCACCTGGGTGGTTCAGTTGGTTAAGTGTTCCACTTCAGCTCAGGCCATGATCTCGAGGTTTGTGAGTTCGAGCCCTGTGTCTGGCTCTGTGCTGACAACTCAGAGCCTGGAGCCTGCTTGGGATTCTGTGTCTCCCTGTTTCTCTGTCCTCCCCCACTCGTGCTCTGTCTCTGTCTCTCAAAAAATAAACTTTTTTTTAACATTTATTTATTTTTGATACATAGAGACAGAGCGTGAGCAGGAGAAGGGCAGAGAGAGAGGGAGACACAGAATCCAAAGCAGCCTCCAGGCTCTGAGCTGTCAGCACAGAGCCCGACGCAGGGCTCGAACTCATAGACCGCGAGATCATGACCTGAGCCGAAGTCGGTCGCTTAATTGACTGAGCCACCCAGGCGCCCCAATAAATAAACATTTTTAAAAACATTAAAAAAAATAAATGACTTTTACTGTATACAATTCTGTACTTTAAAAAATTTTATAATATGGGGGTGTCTGGGTGGCTCAGTTGGTTAAGGGTTCCACTTCAGCTCAGGTCATGATCTCACGGTTCTTGGGTTTGAGCCCCGAGTCGGGCTCTGTGCTGACAGTTCGGAACGTTAAGCCTGCTTCAGATTTTGTGTTCCCCTCTCTCTCTGCCTCTCTCTCTCTCTCTCAAAAATAAATAAACATTAAAAAAATTTTTCACAATATGATCCAGCTACTCTACTCATAAGTATATACCCAAGATAAATGAAAACATACATCCACATAAAAACTGTACACAAATGTTCACAGCAGCATTATTCATAATAGCCAAAAAGTGGAAACAACTCAAATACCCATCAACTGATGAATAAACACATAAAACGTGCTTACATCCATATCCGCATGGTAGATTATTTGGCAATAATAAATGAAATACCGGGGTGCCTGGGTGGCTCAGTTGCTTAAGCATCCAATTCTTGATCTCAGCTCAGGTCTTGATTTCAGGGTAGTGAGTTTAAGCTCAGCATGAGGCTCCACACTGGGCGTGAATCCTGCCTAACATAATGATAATAACAGGGGCACCTTGGTTGGCTCAGTTGGTTGAGTGTCTGACGCTTGATTTTGGTCATGATCCCCAGTCATGAGATTGAGCTTGGCGTCAGGCTCCATGCTGAGCATGGAGTCTGCTTAAGATTCTCTATCTCTCCCTCTGCCCTTCTTGCCTGCTCATGCTCTCTCTCTCTAAAATAAAAATAATAATAATTTAAAAAATAAAATACCGATAAGTGCTACAATATAAATCCTCTTGGAAAACACTATGCTAAGTGATAAAAAACCATCAGATTAAAAATATTTATAATTAATATGACAGGATTAATAAAAAGGTCTCATTCTAGAGGGCTTCCTGGGTGGCTCACTCGATTAAGCATCCAACTCTTGATTTTTGACTCAGGTCATAATCTTGCAGTCATGAGATCAAACCCTGCTTCAGACTCTGTGTTTACTGTGAAGCCTTCTTTGAATTCTCTCCCTCTCCCTCTCTCTCTGCCCTTCCCTCATTCATGTCATCTTTTTTTTTTTTAATTTTTTTAACGTTTATTTATTTTTGAGAGACATAGAGACAGAGTATGAGCAGAGGAAGGGCAGAGAGAGAGGGAGACACAGAATCCCAAGCAGACTCCAGGCTCTGAGCTGTCAGCACAGAGCCCGATGCGGGGCTCGAACTCACAGACCGTGAGATCATGACCTGAGCCGAAGTCAGCCGCTTAACCGACTGAGCCACCCAGGCGCCCCTCATTCATGTCATCTCTTACTCTCTTGCTCAAAATAAATAAATAAGCATTAAACAAACAAACAAAAAAAAGGTCTCATTCTAGCTACAAAAGGAAAAGAAGAAAGAACCCAGTTGGTAAAGGCAAAGGAAATGAAGACAATTGCACTGAAGGAACTAATAGTAAACAAACATGTAACAAGGCTCATAATTGCTAGTAATCAAAGAAATGCAAATTAAAGCAATAGCATTCTGAATGCTGGCATTAGTATTATCAACCTGCGTGGTTGCCTTGGATTCTGCACACTCACCTGCTTCAGCAAAGAGACCTAGTTTCCCCTTCCCTCATTTACATAGAGGTAAATTAGTGCTGTATAATATAATACATATAATATAATATAATATGATATAATGATATAATATAATATAATAACCTCATGATCTACCCAGAGTTAAAATTCTCTCCCTTGGGGCGCCTGGGTGGCTTAGTCGGTTAAGCATCTGACTCTTGATACTCTTGATATTGGCACAGGTCATGATCTTGCGGTTGTGAGACCAAGACCCGCATCGGGCTCCACACTGAGCATGGAGCCTGCTTGGGATTCTCTCTCTCCTTCTCTCTCTGACCCTTCCCCACTCGTGCGCGTGTTCTCTCTCACTCTCTTTCTCTCAAAATAAATAAATAAACCTAAAAAAAATATGTCCCTTTTTTTCTCCTTTTTCCCCACCTCACACCCCAAATGTTCTCCAGAAAGGAAAGTCCTTGAACATGTGTAAAAACACACCGCTTCCAATCCAGCAGTAATAATATTAATAATAAATCATCATAAGTCTTATGAACTTTTTCACCTATGAGCTACCAGATGTCTCATGATTCCTTCAGACGTGGTTTATTGGGTGGCTGTGATGGGGGACGCATCTCCCACCACTCAGAGCTTTCCCTGACCCCCAACCCTTCCCTTGTGGTCTTCCTAAGAGCCCTGCCACTGCCGCTACGCAGGATTGATCCACGAATTCTTTCTCCTTCCTTCACCTTTGTGCTCCCCACAAACTTGCCACTTACGCCGGGGCAGGACCTCTCTGAAACGTACCCTTCAAACCTCTGGTTTGACTCTTGCCACCAATTCCCCCTCCATGTATAAAACAAGGTATTCATTGTTTTTATTTGTTTTTATTTTATTTAGTTTTAAGACTTTATTTTTAAGTGGTCTCTACACCCAATGTAGAGCTCAAACCTAAAACCCCAAGATCAAGAGTCACGGGCTCCACCAACGGAGCCACATTGTTGTGCTTTTAAAGCGATGTTGTTAAGTTAGCCAAAAAGCAAAAATAATTTAATGTGATATTTAATGCTAGCGCACTAATACAATCTTATGCCACTAATAGAAGGGGAAAATGACAGAAGGCCACAAAATTGTGCATTCTTGTTGATTCTGTGAATGTGTGCATGTGGGGAGCATGTGAAGATGTGCATTACGGCAGCATTGATACTGGCAAAATATATATAGTGTGCCTTCTAAGTGCACAGCAACAGGGGAAGAGTTAAATTGTGAGCCTGCCCCCTTGCAACAACTAATTGGAATAAGGATAGACCACTGGCCCTATCCACTAGCTGGTCAGTGACCGGCCTGGCAAACAAAAGAGATAAGCCGAGCCTATTAGAGTCTTGCTCTCTTAAATTAAGCAATACCTACTGCCAACGGCATAGGTATTAGGGCTGGAACGTCACCTAGAGAAGTGGTTCTC
The DNA here is from genome assembly GCA_030068075.1 of Paguma larvata. NCBI lineage: Eukaryota > Metazoa > Chordata > Mammalia > Carnivora > Viverridae > Paguma > Paguma larvata. The sequence goes on along the minus strand of CM057837.1, from coordinate 45,479,230 downwards.
CGCCTTTCATCTTCGTGAGGATCCCCTCAAGAGGGTGCTAAAATACAGGGTGCTGGGCCCAGCAGAGCTTCCGATTCAGGAGTCTGGGGCGAGATCCAAGAATTTGCATGTCTAACAAGCTCCCAGTTGATTCTGGTGCTGCTGGCCCAGGGAGCACACTTGGAGAACCATCACTCTCGACATTACCAACGTGCGATTGTTTCTGGACCATGGGCACACAGCAGACGTGCAAATGGGAGAGGGACGGAGGCGCTCACAGAAGGAACTAGAGACCAACTGTGGTTCCTGACTACTTTCTGTTTCCTGTGAGACCAGATATACTTGGTTTCCTGATTCGAGGCTCTATGTGACCTCTTCGTGCTTTATTTTTTTAATTTTTAAAAATGTTTTTAGTTATTTTTGAAAGAGAGTGAGAAAGACAGAGCACGAGCTAGGGAGGGGCAAAGAGGGAGGGGGACACAGAATCTGAAACAGGCATCAGGCTCTAAGCTGTCAGCACAGAGCCTGAAGGGGGGCTCTGACCCATAAACTGAGAGGTCATGACCTGAACCCAAGTCAGATGCTCAACTGATTGAGCCACCTCGGCACCCCATGACTTGTTTGTATCTTGACACTAAACTCCCCTTACTTTAACTTAATTCGAGTGAGTCTCTTTGCACTCTAAAAAGCCCGCATAGGGAAGCCTGGGTGGCTCAGTTGGTTAAGCAACTGACTCTTGATTTCAGCTCAGGTTCTGATCTCATGGTGGTGCATTGGGTTCTAGGCTGGGCCTGAAGCCTGCTTAAAATTCTCTCTCTCCCTCTCCCCCTGCCCCTCCCCAGCTTGTGCATAACATGTAGGTGCATGCAGGTGCATTAAAATAAGTAAATAAATACCACCTAGAACACATTTGAATGAATATTATGTCCTTTGATGGGGACAAAGCGCACTATCTTGATTGCATTCCAACCCACCCCCTGTGTAACCAAGGTAATGGCTTGGTATGTATCTGTCCACATCTTTCCCTAAAGCGCCGTATACACATATATGCGAATGTTTTACTATTTCTGGTACAAAAATTAAATTGTTCTGGGTTAGCATTCAGACTCTGCTATAGACCAACATGTGTATGGCTCAGACAAGCTGAAGTTCACTTCTGTTTTGCGTAACTGTCCTGAGGGGAGTGGTCCAAAACTGGTGAGGCAATTCTGTCCTCCGAGGTCATCTCAGGGTCCCCACTTCCCTGGGATCATGACCTGAGCTGAAATCAAGTCAGTCGCTCGACTGACGGAGCCACCCAGCTGCTCCCAGAGGTGACCGACATCCCGATGCCAGAGAGAAGAGGTGTTGATCCTTGATCACATGTCCTATAACTATTGCCTCCCATCTCTTCTTTCTTTATAGATTTTGTGTGTAAACATGCGTAAGTTTTACTATGTTCTAGCAGTCTAATTGTTTCCTTATTGTTTATTGATTTATGTTAGAAGGTAGTAGAAGACACTTGGGATTATAAGAATTGAAATTCCACCATTCTTAGTCTCGCTCTCCAGCTCTGGGTGACCGAACAGATCTCACAGACTCCTAAGCCCTCTTCCCACCTCTAAGGGCCTAACATCACTGGCAATGGCACGGAGCACACAGAGTCTGATGAGGATTAAATGACATAATGTGTAGAATGCACCGGACCCCACAGGTGCAGGGAAATGGACCCATATTTAGCCAGAATGCCCCACAATGGCCCTACAGCGAGACACTGAAACACAGCCATTCGGCTAGAAAGCACATTTCTGTAAGGGAATCACTCATTGCAGGAAGAAAATTATAACCGTCTTCAGGAAAGCAACAAGCCCTCACAGTTCAGCTACTACACTGGCTGCATGAGCCCTTTCGGTTATAGTTTAGGAAAATTAAAAACGAGCTCTCACACCCAGAGCCCTTCTCCCCAGCTCCAGGCCAGGCTGCGGTGCCTCCTGGACCCCCTGAACAGCCCCCAGAGCCCATGCCCCCTGCCCTGTTTCTGCACCTGCCCAGCCAGCCCCGAGGAAAACCCTGCCAGCATTTTCCCACTCTGTCCTACTGTACCTTTGAAATATCCACTGTGACAGCCTCCAGCTCCACTGAGATCTCCGGGCTGTCCAGATTAGCTCCTTACGTGCAAACTACTCTTTGCGTTAGCATCGAGGTTACAGATTTGCGTAGCTCGGGAGTGATCTGCCTCTAACACTATTTTCCCCACAGCCCTACTATTCATACTGCTTCGTTTTGCAAAACATAAGTTTTTCAGGAATGCGTAAGTGTTGGCCCCTAGTATGTACGGCCTCGCACCGTCTTGTTCATACCTTCGATCCCGGCATGGTTTGGGGACACAATTACACACGGGCTTCAGCCTGCCTTCTGGGGCCGCGCCTCCCTCCTGACTGCCCCCCCAGCCGCCCCGGGGTTTCTCTGACGTGGTGGTGTGGACTGCCTGCAGGGACGTGCGCTCGGCACTGGCTCACTGTGCGACACAGAGACACCAGGGTGGTACAGCCCCTTGGGCAACCCTCTGTCAATGCTGGATGGGAGCCAGTGAATGAAGACTTATAAATGCTTTTCCCTTTCATCCCTCAGATGGTCACTTTGAGGCACATTCTGCACGGTTCCTCGGAAGTTCCTGTTGGCCTCGAAGCCCAGTTGTCCACAGCACTGACCAATGCAACTGGCTTGGCTTTCCCCCTCCCTGGCCAGGCTCCTTAGGCCCTCACTCTTGCCTTCTGGGGTCGCCTTCCTCAGGTAAGTCCTACACACGTGTCCTAGTCTCAGGCTTTTCTTTCTGGGAGAACTAAGGTAGCGTGGGCTGCATTAGAGTCAAAACACCTTTACTTACAGTTGGTCAACAGTCATTGCCCAGTCCTTCTAAAGGCCTTCATCATCTCTTCCCCAGAATCCCCTGGACCTCCTTATGATGCCTACCTAAAGCCCTAAAGTCTCCCATCTAGAATCTCCTGTTTGGAGGGATACCTGGGTGGCTCAGTTGGCTAAGCATCCAATTTTGGCTCAGGTCATGATCTCACATTTCGTGAGTTCCAGCCCCACATCAGATCCTCTGTCTTCCTCTGTCTCTGCCCCTCCCCCACAAAAAAATAAATAAACATTTTTTCAAAATGGGAGTAGCAGCTGGGTGGCTTAGTTGGTTAAGCTTCTGACTCTTGGTTTTGGCTAAGTTCATGATCTTGCAGTTGCAAGAGTTCAAGCCCTGCTTGGGATTCTCTCTCCTTCTCTCTCTGCCCCTCCCCCACTCTGTCTCTGTCTCTCTCAAGATTCATAAAGTTAAAAAAACTACTTAGAATCTTCTGTGTGGTTTAGATAGAAGAAGCCAAGTCTTCAGCATCTGCCCCAGTGTCTAGATTGAACACAAGTGTCTCCTCCATGGGCACCTGGGTGGCTCAGTCGGTTAAGCATCTGACTCTTGATCTTGGCTCAGGTCATGATCCAATGGTTCATGAGTTCAAGCCTCCTGTCAGGCTCTGCTCTGACAGCATGGAACCTACTTGGGATTTTCTCTCACTCTGTCCCTACCTTGTATGTGTGTTCTCTCTCTTTCTCAAAATAAATAAATAAACTTAAAGGAAAAAAAGAAGTGGCACCTCTGTATCGAGGGCTAGTCTGGATCCTGAACAGGGACAGACTCTCACAGCTCCTGCCCTCGGCTATACACAGGATTCCAAAAAATGTGTTTCAGGGTGAACACTGGGTCTATGAGTCCCAGCTCGTCCCTCCTTGTCACGTTCAAGATGAGCTCAGAAGGGAGGAAGGGAGACCATTCCTAAGACCTGTACTTTCTACTGGGGCGCTCCCTTCTTAGACTTTGACACTGGATGTGTGTGTGTGCGTGTGCATGTATGTGTGTGTGCGTACATGTGAGCCTGATTTTGTCTTTGTGTTCTCTGCGTTCTTTGTATCCTAAAGTCTAGGTCATTTACTCTTAGATTTGGGATTTCACAGAATACTAAATAAAAGACATATTTTTTAAATTGTAAAGCTGTCGGGTGCCTAGGTGGCTTAGTCGGTGGCGTGTCTGACGTCACGTCTGATCTCGCAGTTCATGAGTTCAAGCCCCCCGTCGGGTCTGTGCTGACAGCTCAGAGCCTGGAGCCTGCTTCGGATTCTGTGTCTCCCTCTCTCTCTGCCCTTCCCTCACTTGCATTCTCTCTCTCTCTCTCTCTCAAAAATAAATAAACATTAAAAAATTTTTAATAAAATACTTAAATTGTAAAGCTGTCATAACTTGTTTCGCATTAGACAGAAATTTGTAACACAATCCATGGTTCTCCAATCTTCTCTTTCTATCATCTGCCGTAAGGCTTAATGAAGTCTTCAACATTATTCTGGAAGTCCTCTTTGTTCTGCAAATATGTTCTGTAGCTTTAATATTCAATGAATCATCACAGTTCAAAAGGTCAGCAAGTAGTTTGTTTAATCCCCAAACAACATCCTGGAATGTTCCAGCGGGAGTCCAGCCAGTACTGTCAGTTGAATGTCCTCTTGGTAAACTTAGAGGTATTTCACCTGCCTCGGCGATGCTGGGGTGCCAGATGCCAGTCAAACATTCATGCTAGGAGGTACCATGTTGTGCATAGTGGGGACTGTAGTTTCAAACTGGAAATGTCCACCCTGGTGGTTACCCTCCTAGGGGATTACAGGTTGCTGAAAGCAATGCGGCTTGTTTGGATCAGGGAAACGCACTTGACACATACGAGGTAAATTGGCTTCAAGTTTCGTAATCTCCTTAAGAGAAGCTTGTCTCTCACGGAAACCCTGAGTGGAATCAGACTGACGTCCGGGACCTTTGGGAACTGTCAGCCCACTTTGGGTGGTGACCAGTGTTAGCATTACTGCAGCCTTCATCCTGAGCACCCAGGGACATGTGAGGTGAGCCCCGTGACCAACACAACACTGCACGGGACCTGGCAAGACAGGCAGCCTGTCACGGTGGCATCGACGTCTTGTAGGCTCTTTAACAGCCTTCCTCTCCCTCTCTCTCCCTTGTCCAAAGGAGGCTGGCTTCTACAGGTTAGTAAACGAACAAATGATGCCCTAAGTAATATAAAACAGGTAGAAAGGGCATCTTTGAACTCGAAAATCTGTACTTAGCTTTAATTCCCATGGAGATTGTTTTATTTGCCTCAATACAACAATCACTTTGTACTCCAAGTTTATCGTACAAAGTTAGAGCAAACCAGTCCCCCAGTGTACGATTCCTTTCTAAGTTTAAGAAAGGGGATGCTAAAGGCTTTTTTTTTCAATTCTTCAGGTTTTTAAGAATAGGGGACTATTTTAAAAATTTGATTGTCCAGAGGCGCCTGGGTAGCTCAGTTGGGTGAGCATCTAACTCCTGATTTCGGCTCAGGGCATGATCCCATTGTCGTGGGATGGAGCACCACATCTGGCTCCGCATGGGACATGGCGCCTACTTAAGATCCTCTCTCTGCCTCTCCTTCTGTCCCTCCCCCATCTCTCCTCCTTCTGTCTCTCTCTCTCTCTCTCTCAAAGTAAAAAAAAAAGGGGGGGTACCTGGGTGACTCAGTCGGTTAAGCGTCCAACTTGGGCTCAGGTCATGGTCTCACGGTTTGTGAGTTCCAGCCCCATGTTGGGCTCTGTGCTGACAGCTTGGAGCCTGGAGCCTGCTTCAGATTCTGTGTCTCCCTCTCTCTCTGTCCCTCCCCTGCTTGTGCACTCTCTCTTTCTCTCAAAAATTAAAACATTAAAAAGAAATTGATCATTCAAATGACATTCCACCATACTGAAGTCAAAGTAACTTCCCAAATTCCAGTGGCAAAATTTGACGCCAGGTGTGTCCAATAACTCACACCCCACTCTGTAGGTAGAATTTAAATGTAATTCGATCTTGTTGCCAATTGGAAAATATTTTTGAAAATGTTTCCAGAAAAGGTCAGTAGTTTAAAGCTATTTAATTTACCACTAACTAGTAAATGACAGTCTATGTGCAAGATTTAACCGTATCTATTACAGCAGTGGTCCTCAAACTTTATTCTGCAGCAGAATCACCGGGAGAGGGGCGCCTGGGTGGCTCAGTCAGTTAAGCGTCTGACTTCGGCTCAGGTCACAATCTCACCATTCCCGAGTTCGAGCCCCGCATCGGACTCTGTGCTGACGGCTCAGAGCCTGGAGCCTGTTTCAGATTCTGTGTCTCCCTCTCTGTCTGTGCCCCTCCCCCACTCGTGCTCTGTCTGTCTGTCTGTCTCTCTCAAAAATAAATAAACATTAAAAAAATTTTTATAAAAAAAGAATCACTGGGAGAGATCATTAAACCACAAACTGATGGGGCCCTATCCTCAGAGTTTTTAATTCGTAGTTCTAGGATGGAATATGAGAATCTGCGTTTCTAACAAGTTTCCAGTTGATGCTGAGACAGGGGGAACCACAAGAGAGATGTGGAAATACCGGCTACTAGACTAACCATAAAATTGACATAAGACAATGACAAAAGAGGCCCCCAAATTTAACTCTGGCCTGGAAACCAAACCAAGGTTATCTATAGAGTTTTTCTTTGGGGCTAGTGGTTGTCAAGGGTTCTGGGGGTGGGAGTAGAGTCTAACAAAAGTTGAGAGGATGTACATGTCATATTTAACTATATGAAATCAGGTTATTGGAACCACCCATTTAGGAGTGTGGTGGGCAGCACAGGGGCTGAAATCTCACCTCAATCTAGCATCCGCACCCTGACTTCTCAGCAACTCCCTCCCCCCATAAAAAAAAAAGAAAAAGGAATTATCTTCATTCTGATCTAATCTCTCAAGGCCTAAAGTGTGAACTAGGTCATTAGGCGATGAAACTGACAAAGCCTTTATGAGCAATTTGCCATCAACAGGGTGTAAAGTACATTCGTATCTGTTATAATTTTTGATCCTCAACCAATCCTAAGAAGTGGACCTCACTACCTCTTTATACCAGTGAGGGAATTGAGTCACACAAAAAATAAATGACTGGCTCAACATCGTAATGTTTTTAAGCTAACACAGAGCAGTACCAATGCTCAAATCTAGGCTTTAAAAAAATTTTTTAAATGTTTATTTCTGAGAGAGAGAGAGACAGAGCATGAGTGGGAGAGGCTGAGCTGTCAGCACAGAGCCCGTCATGGGGCTCAAACCCAGAACGACAAGATCATGACCTGAGCTGAAGTTGGACGCTTAACGAACTGAGCCACTTAGGCACCCCTCAAATCCAGGCTTTTAAAGACAGTCCAGAGACGTAAATTTCCAGAAATATTGAAGCCGAGAGAGAAGTTTGTTGTCCTTGTTAATGCTTTTCCTGCTTCAGGTAGGGAATTCGTGTCCTCACCACTATGCCCTGATCAGGACCCAACTAAATAGTCAAAGGGCCTCTCTGCATATGCCCGGAGTCCCCTCTGTTTATAGCTCTTTCCTCCCCCACCACTCTGTTCAGTGGCCTCTAGTAGCTTTAGTCCCCCCCGGACTCTGCAATTCATCTCCTCAACTCAAGAGAGTTTGCTGGGCTCCACCTGTGTTGCCCTCCCTGAGCCACAGTTTGGAAACTCAAAGCTATATACAGGGTCACTTGTAGGGCTCACCTCGCTTGCTTCCTGTTTCTCAGGGATCAACTGCCCTTCACTGCCGTTTGTATCCTCCCGGAAATTACACAATCATTCACACAAATGCAGCCCCCCCCCGCCCCCCACAAATACACCCAAAATGACTTCATAGAAAACATGTACTTTCGCACTTTGCTTCGTAAAATTTAGTGTCTTTAATACGTTCTATATCATGGCCTATAGGGTGATCTCAATTAACACTTGCATAGAAGCCCTTATAAGGAGACACCATCATTTATTCTACCCATCTTCTATTTGTGAATATTTAGTTGTATTCAGGAATTTTCCATTACCACAACACTGTACTACACATCTTATGTAAATATGTGACCAGTGTACATGAATATGCACATATATACTCATTGGTCAGCATGTGTGTAACAGATATATATGCAAGTATATATTTACCTATGTAAATAAACATTTATGAGTATATTATTTCAACTTTGATTTTAATCATTTGTAATTGAATACTGAGTTATTATGAGCAAGAGTTCTTTTTTTTATAATGTGTAGTTATTTTTGACAGAGAGACAGAGAGGCAGAGCATGAGTGGGGGAGGGGCTGAGAGAAATGGAGACAGAATCTGAAGCAGGCTCCAAGCTCTGAGCTGTCAGCACAGAGCCCGATGCGGGGCTCGAACTCACAAACCAGGAGATCGTGACTTGAGCTGAAGTCGGACACTTAACCAACTGGGCCACCCGGGCACTCCAAGTTCTTTTTTTTTTTTTTTAAAATTGTTTTTAATGTTTATTTATTCTTGAGAGAGACAGACAGACAGAGCATGAGCAGAGGAGGAGCAGAGATAGAGAGGGAGACACAGAATCCAAAGCAGACTCTAAGCTCCAAGCTGTCAGCCCGGAGCCTGACGCAGGGCTTGAACCCACCAACTGGGAGATCATGACTGGGGCCAAAGTCAGATGCTTAACCGACTGAGCCACCCAGGTGCCCCTAAAGTTCTTTTTTTTTTTTTTTTGTAAGTTTATTTATTTATTTTTGAGAGAGAGAGAGAGAGAAAGCACAAGTGGGGAAGGGAAAAAGAAAATCCCAAGCAGGCTCCACAGTGTCAGCGCAGAGCCTGATGCCAAGCTCAAACTCATGAATTGTGAGATCATGACCTGAGCTGAAGTCAGACGCTTAACCAACTGAGCCCCCCAGGTGCCCCTGTGAGCTAAAGTTCTGAAGACAGTCTCCTTGGGTTCAGATCCTGGCTTTATCACTCTGAAGTCGTGTAACCTTAGGCCAGTTATTTGTACCTTGGTTTTCTTTCCTATAAAATGGAGATGTTAAATGGAGGTAGTACCTACCTACCTCTAGGGGTGTTGAGGGATTTAAGTAATATAATCAAAGCCAGGCACTTAGCACAGTACCTGGTACATAGTAAGGATTCAATAAATAGAAGCTATCATTACACCGTGTACCTTTACACATGTAGGTACCCTCACAAACATATAAAGCTGTATGACTGATACCTTGAATTGGAAATGTCGGATGAAAGGGTATGTGGATATAAAAGTTGTCATAATATCAGATAATCCTCCAAATATTGAACTAATTTACACACTTCTACCTACAGGGTGCAAATTGCTTACTTCTTTATATCTTTGACAATACTTGACCTTATCAAATTTTTAAATAGCTATTAATCTTATTGATGGAAAAGTAGTATTTCATTATGAATGTATTTCTTTCATTATGGATGAGATCAACCATTTTGACACACATGCACAGTCAATATTCATGTACATGATTTACCTGTTCATGGGTATTGCCCATTCTGCAATTGGGATATTCATCTTTCAATTATTGACATTTAAGAAATATTTCCTTATTAAGGAAATTAGCTCTTCACCTGCAAATATTTTCTCATTTGACGTGTATCTTTTGACTTCAATGATCACTCGTTCAATTGAAACTTCTTTTAATGGGTAAAGTGTATCAATTATTTAATTTGTACCTTCTGGATTTTATGTTTTGCTTCAAATGGCTTCCAACTCCTAAATAATCAAACAAAGCATACCTATCATTTTCTGACTCGACTCTTTTTTTTTAACAAGTAAAACTTTCATCTGTATGGAATGTATGGGTAAGCAGTGAGGAAGGAATCCAATTTTATATCATCCTTAGCTTCTTGTTGTCCCATCGCTATTTACCAATTAATCAGTCTTTTCCTCACTTTTTCAAAATATTGCATCTAGCACGTAATGACTCACCTTCTGTATTTAGCATTTTGTATACCTGTGAAAGTCGTTTCTGAGTTATCAGAATATAATATGCAATATAATTATATAATATATATATGCAATATAATAATATTATTATTATTTTAAGTGTTTTATTTATTTTTGAGAGAGAGAGAAGGGTAGGGGTAGAGAGAGGGGTACAGGATCTGAAGCAGGCTCCTCACTGACACCAGTGAGCCCAGTGTGGGGCTTGAACTCACAAACCATGAGATCATGACCTGAGCCAAAGTCAGACACTCAATCAACTGAGTTACCCAGGAGCCCCACAATATTCTTTTTAAATAAAGCTTTTCCCAGTGATAAAATCATAGACTTCTAGCACTAGAAGGATGTTCAAAATTATCTGGCCCAACTTCCAGTCAAATTGAGAAATTTCTTCTACAACACACATGACAGAATGTCACCTAGCCTTGGCTTGAAGATCTCTAGCAATGAAAACCTCAAACTCCATGTGACAGACGCTTCAATTTTTGGACACTTCTAGTGATTAGAAATTTTTATTATGTTGTACTAAAATCAGCCTTCTGAAATGCCTGCCCACTTTTTCTAGTTCTACCCTGACAGCGTACACATCTGCCCCTTCTCAAACCTATCAACCTTTCAGTGCATGGAGACATCTATCCTGTCTTCCTTTGGCCTTCTTGAAGGGAAAACATGAGCATTGATCCCTCTACTCCCCATAGGCCTAACAAGTTCTCTTCTCTTCAGATAATTCCAGTTAGCTTTTTTACTTTCTTTGTCATATTTCAAAAAAAATATGCCTATAGAATAAAAATTAATAATCTTTACCCCCTACATTCTGACCCTCTTCCAATTCTCTCTTCTCAAGAAACCCAATGATAACCTTATGATGCATATTCTTTTACAGGTTTTTTTCTATCTATACATATAAAAAGTGTTTTAAAAAATGATACGAGTTTCCTTTTGCATATAACAATATTTCAGGTACTTTATGTATTTCTAAGTCAATACATATAGAGATCTACAGCATTCTTTAAAATAACTTCAGGGCCAGCTGACTGGCTCAGTCAGTAGAGCATGCAACTCTTGAACTCCGGGTTGGTGAGTTTAAGCCCCATGTTGGGTATAGAGCCCACATTAAAAAAAATGAAAAAGAAATAGGGATGCCTGGGTGGCTCCATCCATTAAGCTTTCAATTCTTGATTTCAGCCTAAGTCATGATCTCATGGTCATGAGGTTGAGCCCTGCATCGGCCTCCATGCTGAATGTGGAGACTGCTTGGGGTTCCCTCTCTCCTCTCTCTCTCTACCCCTCTCCCACTCTTGCGCACACCCACACCCTCTCTCTCTCAAAATAAATAAACATTAGAGGGGTGCCTGAGTGGCCCAGTTGGTTAAGCGTCCGACTTCGGCTCAGGTCATGATCTCACCGTTCCTGAGTTCGAGCCCCGCGTCAGGCTCTGTGCCTGAAACAGAGCCTGGAGCCTGTTTCAGATTCTGTGTCTCCCTCTCTGTCTGTGCCCCTCTCCCGCTCATGCTCTGTCTGTCCGTCTCTCTCTCTCAAAAATAAATCAACATTAAAAAAATTTTGTTAATAAATAAATAAATAAATAAATAAATAAATGTTAGGAAAAAATAGATAAAGTAAAATAACTTCAAAATTCTTTAAGTTTACTTCTTTATTTTGAGAGAGAGAAAAAGAGACAGCTTAGAGCCCAATGCAGGGCTCAAACTCACAAACCGTGAGATCATGACCTGAGTTGAAATCAAGAGTTGGACACTTAACCAACTGAGCCACCGTGGTGCCCCACTTCAGAATATTTCGTAGTATGGATTTGCCATAATTTATTCTAACATTTCCCATATACATTATTGATGACCCCATATTTTTTAGCCATTATAAAAGAAAGAATGCAATATACCTCCTTATGTATAGATTGTTATATGCTAGTGCTTTTATTTCTATGAAATATATTTCTAGTAGAAGATTGTTGGCTTATAGGGTATGTGCATTTTATTGATTTATTTTTAATTTTATTGCAGTAATAACACCTAACAGGAGATCTGCCCTCTTAACCTATTTTTAAGTGTATAATGGTACTGTTGAATATAGGTACAATCTCCAGAACTTACTCATCTTGCTTAACTGAGACTTTATGCCTGTTGTCTACTCTCCTTCTCTCAAGATCTTGACAACTGGCATTCTGTTTTTTGGTTCTATGAGTTTGACTGTTGTAGATACTTCATACAAGTGAAATCGATTAGTATTTGTCTTCCTGTGACTGGCTTATTTATTTAGCCCATTGCCCTGAAGATTCATCGATGTTGTCACATGTGGCAGAAATCTCTCTTTTTTAAGGCTGAATAATATTCCATTGTATGTATACACCACCTTTTTCTTATCCCTTCACCCACTGAGAGACATTCAGACTGTTTCTAGTCTTGCCTGTTGTGAACAGGGCTGCAATGAACATGACTGCATGTCCAGTGGGATTGCCGGGTCACAGGGTAGTTCTAGTTTTAATGTTTTAAGGAATCTCCATACTGTTTCCACAGCAGCTGCACCATTTGGCATTTTGTGTTTTTTAAATTTTTTAGTGTTTGTGTATTTATTTTGAGAGAGAGAAAGAGAGAGAGGGGGAAGGAGGAGGGACAGAGAGAGAATCCCAAGCAGTCTCTGTACTGTCAGCTCAGAGCCTGATGTGAGGCTCGATCTCATGAACTGTGAGATCATGACCTGAGCTGAAACCAAGAGTCGGACACCTACCCAACTGAGCCACCCAGGCGCCCTGCATTTTGAATATTAGCATACAAGGGTAACAATCTCTCCACATCTTTACCAACTCTTGTCATCTTCGGGGTTTTGTTTCTTTGTATGTTTGTTGTTTTGTTTCGTTTGTTTGTTTGTTTTAAAAGTTTATTTATTTTTGAGAAAGACAGAGCATGAGTGGGGAAGGGGCAGAGAAAGAGGAAGACACAGAATCCAAAGCAGGCTCCAGGCACTGGGGCTGTCAGCACAGAGTCCGACGTGGGGCTCAAACCCACAAACCATGAGATCATGACCTGAGGCGATGTCAGATGCTTAACCGACTGAGCCACCCAGGCGCCCCATTTTATTTTTTATAATGGTCATCCTAACAGGTATGATGAGATCGCTCATTGTGGTTTTGATTTGCATTTCCCTGATGTTGAGTGACAGCATTTTTCCACACACCCATCAGTCACCTGTATGCCTTCTTTGGAGAAATGTCTATGTACATCCTTAGCCCATTTTTTAATTAAGTTATTAGGGCTTTTTTGTTATTAAGTTGTAGTAGTTCCTTATTTTGTGCAGATTATTCCCTTATCAGGTATATGGCTTGCAAATATTTGCTCCTGCTCCATAAATTGTCTGTCGTTTCCTTGGCTGTGCAGAAGCTTTTTAGTATGATGTAGTCCCATGTGTCCACTTTTGCTTTTGTTGCCTGTGCTTTTGGTGCCACATCCATGAAATCATTGCCAAGACGAGTTTCATGAAGTTTTTACCCTATGTTTTCTTCCAGGATTTTTGCCGCTCCAGGTCTTAGTTAAATTTGAATTGATTTTTGTGGACGGCATAAGGGTTCAATTGCATTCTTTTGCATGTGGACATCCAGTTTTCCCAACACCATTTGCTGAAGAGATTGTCCTTTCCCCATTGTGTATTCTAGCCATCCCTGTCAAAGATCGACTGATCGTATATGGGCATTGATTTATTTCTGGGCTTTCAATCCTATTCCATTGGTCTACATGACTCTCTTTGTGCTGGCGCCATGTTGTTTTGATAACTGCACTTTTGTAATATATTTCGCATCAGAAAGTGTGATGCCTCCAGCTTTGTTCTTCTTTCTCAAGATTGACTCAACTGTGTGTGGTCTTTTCTGATTGGATGCCTTTTTTTCCTTTTCCTTGCCTAATTGCCCTGTTAGAACTTACAGTATTATTTTAAAAAGAGGTGGCCAGAATGAGCATCTTTGCCTTGTTTTGCTCTTAGAAAAAAGTTTTCCGTTTTTCACATTGAGTATGATGCTGGCTGTGGAGTTTCCATTTATGATCTTTATTATGTTAAAGTACTTTCCTTCCATTCCTAATTTATCGAGAGTTCTTATCATGAAAGGGTGTTGAATTTTGTCAAACGCTTTGTCTGCATCTATTGAGAGGATCAAATGCTTCTTACCCCTTATCTTATTAACGTGATGCATCACATCAATTGGTTTCATATGTTAAACCATCCTTAAATCTCAGGGATAAATTTCGCTTCCTCATGGTGTATGATCCTTTTGTTTGTTTATGTATTTTTTTAATGTTTATTTATTTTTGAGAGATAGAGCATGAGCAGGGGAAGGCCAGAGAGAGAGAGGCAGACACAGAATCCGAAACAGGCTCCTGGCTCCGAGCCGTCAGCACAGAGCCCGATGCGGGGCTCGAACTCACAAACCGTGAGATCATGACCTGAGCTGAAGTCAGCCGCTTAACCGACTGAGCCACCCAGGCGCCCCTATGTATTTTGATAAAGAGAGAAAGAGAGAGAGTGCAAGCAGGGGAGGGGCAGAGAGAGAGAGGGAGGGAGAGAATCCCAAGCAGGGTACGAACTATCAGCACAGAGTCTGATATGGGGCTCAATCTCTGAACCATGAGGTCATGACCCAAGCTGAAATCAAGAGTCAGACACTTAACCGACCAGTGTCACCCACATACCCCATGTACGATCCTTTTAACGTGCTAGTGGATTCGGTTTGCTAGTATTTCATTGGGGATTTTTACATTTATGTTAATCAGTGATATTGTTTTATAGTTTTATTTTTTTATGCTGTCTTTGTCTGTCTTTGGTATCAAGGTAATGTGAGCCTCATAGAATGAGTTTGGAAATGTTCCCTCTTTTTCAAATTTTTAGAGCAGTTTGAAAATTGGCATTAATTCTTCTTTAGATGTTTGGTCGAATTTACCAGTGAAGCGATCTATTCAAACTTTCTATTTCTTCATGGTTCAGTCTTGGTGGCTTGTACATACATATCTGGGAATTTATCTATTGCTTCTAGGCCATCCACTTTGTTGTATATTTGGTTTATAATTGCTCAAAGTAGTCTCTTATGATTTTTTTATTTCTGTAACGTCTGTTGTAATATCTCTTCTTTCATTTCTCGTTTTACTTATTTGAGTCTTCTCTCTTCGTTACTCTAAGTATGTCAATTTGTCCACTTCTTAAAAAAAAACTTTTAGTTTCATTGATTTCTTTTTCTAAAAGAGTATATGCATTTTAAATTTAAGTAGCTGTGGCCAGATTACTTGGCCAGAAAGGTTGTGGTAATTAATATACACTCTGAAAAAGGTGGGGGACGGAGTGGCTTTCCGTGTGGAAGAACATAAAGCTAGAATTTTGCCTCACACTATAAGCAACAATAAATCTCCCAGTGATTAATACACAAATACAAAAAATAGAACTATTAAATTAGGAAAAATAAAAGATAACCTTTGTTTAACCTCAGGATAAGTTTGGCCCTTTTAAGAAAGACTGGAAACTGAGAAGCCATACGGGGCCCCTGGGTGGCTCAGTCGGTTAAGCATCTGACTCTTGATTTTGGCTCAGGTCATGATCTCACAGTTTGTGGGCTCTTCACTGGGCTCTGTGCTCACAAGGGGGAGCCTGCTTGGGATTCTCTCTCTCCCTCTCTCTCTCTCTCTGCCCTTCCCCTGCTCACATACACATACTGTCTTTCTCTCTCTCAAAATAAATAAACCTGAGAAGCCATAAAGAGAAAATTGATGTATTCAACCACATGAACATTTAAAATACCATAAACAAAACCAGGAAAGAAATGAATAGACTGAGAGAGAAACTTGCAAGATATGACAAAGTGATATCATTAATATATAAACCACTCTTTCAAATTAGTAAGACCGAAATATATAAAAAGAATGGGGGAGCCTGGCTGGCTCAGTTAGTGAAGCATGTGACTCTTGATCTCAGAGTTGTAAGTTCGAGACCCACGTTGGGTATAGAGATTACTTCAAAAAAAAATTTTTTTAATAATAATAAAAGAAAATCTTTAAAAGAAAATCTAGTAGAAAAACGGGCACAAGATAGGAATAAAAATTGATAGAGAACTATAAACAGCCAATTAACTTATGAAATGTTCATTCTCAGAGGTAGTACAAAAAACACACACTTCATCGACATTATTGCTATTCCCCGTGAGACTGCCAAAAATGGAAAATATTGCTAATAACTAACGCTGTTGAGCAATGAGCACTCTAGGTGACTCTGACAAAGGAATCATTTTAAGTAATCAATTAGTCGATTGCACTTTCACACCTCACTTTTTTTGCTTCATTGACTGTATTTCCAAGCAAATGATATTTTATCACCAGCTGCAGAAGATAACACCTGAGTGAGGTGTGAAACAGCACCGTCGGAAGCTGTAGCAAGCGGAAGCCCACTCACGGTGCTGGGCGACAGCAGCGATGCCCCTCCTTCCCCTGTCCAAATATTCTATAACGTAGTTTTCACAATTCGGGGAGAAAAATTAGCAGGAAAAAAAATAACATTCTCATCTTTTTCCCAAGCATGCTGCTTGTTTTAGAACCTCATTATGCAGTCTGTGTGCAACTTACACTTCTGCCAGATAAATCTTATACCTAAGTACTCTGCAGCAGCATGAATTAACTAAGAACAAAATTCTCATTTCATAATAAAGCCTTTGTTTTACTTTCTTCTTCTCAGTTGGTTAAGCATCCAACTCTTTTTTTTTTTTTTTTTTTTTTAGTTTTTATTTATTCATTTTTGAGAGAGAGAGAGCCCAAGCAGGGGAGGGGCAGAGAGAGAGAGAGAGAGAGAGAGGGAGACACAGAATCCAAAGCAGGTTCCGGGCTCTGAGCTGTCAGCACAGAGCCCCGACACAGGGCCTGAACTCATGAGCTGTGAGGTCATGACCCGAGCAGAAGCGGGTCACTTAACCGACTGAGCCACCTAGGCGCCCCTGGTTTATTTTCTTCATTACTACAGAGAAAGAGGAAGTATCAGGAGATACTTTAGAAGGGGATTTTGATCTATATAAAGAAACATTGTCCAGAAAGAGAAACTCAAGTTCACCTGGTTGCCCTTTATTGTACAGAAGAGGAAACCCTCAGCTAAGAGAAACAAGACCTCAGAACACAGGCAGCTTGGAAATATGTAGCGGTTGCCACTGGACTTTGGTATAGATTATTCCAGAGGAGTTCTTACCTTTTGTGGTCCCGTCCCTTCTCTGCAGTCCCAGGGCTTGCAAGAGCACCTAGTGCCACCACTAGGTGGCACTGTGCGCTGCCGGGCTAGTTCTGGTAAAGTAGCCCTCTGTCCAGTGTAGTGTTTCAGTGTCTAGGATAGAGTGCTTTTCACGCCTGCTGGATCGTAATTCTCCTCCAAAATTTATAAAATCAGTCCATTTTAAAAGCCATCTCATTTTTCTTAGAAAAGATAGAATTTTGGGGTGCATAGGTGGCTCAGTTGGTTAAGCATCAGACTCTGATTTCAGTTCAGGTCATGATCTCACATTTGTCAGCAGGCTGAGCGTAAGTCAGCTTGGGACTCTCTCTCTCTCTTTCTCTCTCTCTCTCTCTCTCACACACACACACACACACACACAAAATAAAATGAATAAACATTAAAAAGTGTTTTTAAAAAACAGACTTGATCAAATAATAAGACATTTTCTATGTTTAGATAGGATAACAAATTACAAAAGTGTAAATTCTCCTGAAGTTAATTTAATTTATAAAGTTAATATAATCAATAAAAATACCAACAGTTGGTAATAAAATTCATCTAGAAAAACAAACATGAGAATAGCCAAAGAAAGAGCGAAAAAGAAGTACAGTGAGGACCTAACCCTACCAGACATTAAAACATGCAATAAAGACTCTATAATTAAAGCAGTTGGTCCTGAGGCAGAGACAGCAGAATTGAATAGAAATCCCTAGAGATAAGGAAATTTGTATACAACAAAAGTGGCATCTGAAATCACTGGGGTAAATAAAAGAGGCAAATGAGTAGCCTTTTGGAAGAAGATAAAGATATATCCATACCTTATTCCATACACAAGACTAAACTCCAAACTGATCAAAGCTCTAAATGAAAAGAAAAGAAAAGAAACCACGTAAGTTACTAGAAGAGGATACAGGTAAATTCTTTTTTAGTCCGAGTACAGGTTTCCCCTATTTCTGAAAGTAGAACGTTCCTATGAAACCTTTCATAAGCCAAAAATACCATAAATCAAAGGAAAATTACCATTTCGTGGGAGGAATTCCCAGACCCAAAAAATAACCTCTCCTAGACTTTTCTGATACCTTAGGACATCTCTTGCCAAGGGGGCACAAAACAGATGGAGATAAAGCACAGATGTGGGACAGACAAATAGGCAGCTCGAAGCCGAGATGCTGGCACGCAGTTCCAGGGAGGAAGGCGGAAAGCTTGGCAGGCGCTCTCACTGCTCGGAGCACACCGCCTCTAGGACGCCTTGCTGCAAAACAGCGAACGATGTTTTTGCTTTTCACCTTTCTTCACAGAAGCGAAAATCCTCTTCGGAGCTCTTTCGCTTTGCAAAAACAGATATTAAAGTAGGACTGTTGTAAAAGTGAAGTGGTGTAACACAAACTTTTGAAAAATAGGGGAAAGCTTTCAAACTCAAGATCCAAGAATATTAAAAGGAAAGACTGATAAATTGGGCTACATAAAAATGAATTTTTGAAGGGAAAAAAAAAAAAAACTCACAAAGTAAAAAGGTAAC
The DNA here is from genome assembly GCA_030068075.1 of Paguma larvata. Lineage (NCBI taxonomy): Eukaryota > Metazoa > Chordata > Mammalia > Carnivora > Viverridae > Paguma > Paguma larvata. Next base: position 45,460,656 of record CM057837.1, on the reverse strand, counting down.
TGATAAACCAGGAGGAAATATTTACAACCTTTATGACAGATAAAGCATTATATTCATCAATTTATTTTATTTTTCTCCTCATGTTTGTTTATTTTTAAGAGAGAGAGAGCATGCGTGAGCAGGGGAGGGGCAGAGAGAGAGGGAGATACAGAATCCGAAGCAAACTCTAGACTCTGAGCTGTCAGCACAGAGCCCGATGCGGGGCTCCAACTCACAAACCGTGAGATCATGACTTGAGCTGAAGTCTGACGCTCAATCAGCTGAGCCACCCAGGTGCCCATATCGCCAATTTATTTTTATTTTTTTAATGTTTATTTACTTTGAGAGAGAGAAAAAAAACAGAACGAGAGTAGGGGAGGAGCAGAGAGAGAGAGAGAGAGAAAGAGAGAAAATCCCAAGCAGGCGCCATGTTGTCATTGAGGAGCCTGATGCAGGGCTCGATTTTGGGAACCATGAGATCATGACCTGAGCCACGAGATCAAGAGTCTTAACCGACTAAGCCACCCAGGCACCCCTATCACCAATTTATTTTTAAACTCTGAAATTGAAGAATAAAGGAGCAAAAACTCAACAGAAAAAAATGGAGGGAAAACATATGAACAGACAATTCACACAAAAGTTTAAAAATGGTCTTTAAAGTACGGAAAGATGTTCCATGTAACTCATAATTAGATAAATGTAAATTGAAACTCACTGATAAACCACTTCTCACCTATGAAGATTGGCAAAAATTGAAAAAAAGCAAAACAAAGCAAAACAAAACAAAAACCTGATAGGCTGTGGGGAAACAGGTACCCTCGTACACTGCCCATAGAAATAAAAATCGAAACAAGCCTTTCAGAAGGGAACTTGGCAACACCTGACAAAGTACTGTGCAGTTAACCTTTCCACCCAGCAATGCCACTCCAGGAGTCTACCCTGAGTGTACACCTCCACCGGTATGCAACTACCTGTGGGCAAAGTTGCTCATGGCAGTATTGTTTGTACTTGCAAGGTTTTGAAAGAGAAGACTCCCCAATCATAGGAGAGTGTTTGGGGCGCCTGGGTGGCTCAGTTGGTTAAGCGGCCGACTTCAGCTCAGGTCATGATCTCGCTGTCTGTGGGTTCAAGCCCCGAGTCGGGCTCTGTGCTGACGGCTCAGAGCCTGGAGCCTGCTTCGGATTCTGTGTCTCCCTCTCTCTCTGCCCTTCCCCTGCTCACTCTATGTCTCTCAAAAATAAATAAACCTTAAAAAAAAAAACAAGAGAGTGTTTGAATTAACTAGGAGGCATCCACAAAATGAAATACTTGACCACTATAAAAAGAATGAGCAGGGGGTGCCTGGCTGGCTTAGTCGGAAGAGCATGCAACTCTTGATCTCGGGCTTGTGAATTCGAGCCGCATGTTGAGTGTAGACCTTGCTTAAAAATAAAAAAATAAAAAAAGAGAAAAGAATGAGGAAGATCCCGATGCACCGCTAGGAAGTGATTTCCAAGATGTATCGTTAAATGAAAAAAACAAAGTGTCTCTTTTATTGAGGGACACTTACAGAATGGCGGCACGAGGAGGTCTGAGGACCCACCCTCCATCAAAACAATCATAACTGGTGAAAGTTTAAAAAAAAAAAAAAAGGAGGGGCGCCTGGGTGGCTCAGTCGGTTAAGCTGCCGACTTCGGCTCAGGTCATGATCTCGCGGTCTGTGAGTTTGAGCCCCGCGTCAGGCTCTGTGCTGACAGCTCAGAACCTGGAGCTTGTGTTCTGATTCTGTATCTCCCTCTCTCTCTGCCCTTCTCCTGCTCGTGCTCTGTCTCTTTGTCTCAAGAATAAATAAACGTTAAAAAAAAATAAAAAAAAAAAAGGAGAGGAGCATCTGGGTGGCTCAGTCGGTAGAGCATGCAACTCTCAATCCACAGGTCATGAGTTCGAGCCTCACACTGGGCATGGAACCTACTTAAAAAACAAACAAACAAACAAAAGTATCATTTGGGGCTCCTGGCTGCCTCATGGTTCCAGTCAGAAGAGCATGCGACTCTTGATGTTGGGGTCATGAGTTCAAGTCCCATGTTGGGTGTAGAGATTTCTTAAATAAAAATTAAAAAAAAAAAAAAAAGTATTTTTTTTCAACTCTCTGAAAATTGTCCTAAGGGCAGATGGCAAATAAATATTTATCCAAGTACACCTGCTAAATCTTGATAAGATCAGCTAGAGTCTGTGACACTTGAGCCACCACACACTCCTCACCCCCCTAGCTCGGTGCGTGAAAGCTCTCCATCGGGTGGGTGCAGCTCCTCTCTCCTCACCACCCCCCAGCTTCCAGGCAAAGGCTACAGTATCTCCCCAGGAAGGGCAGGTCCCGCAGCCTTTTTATCCTTCCCAGCCCTCAGCTGCAGAGGAGAAACTCCAGGCCAGTGTGGACAAGAGCTTGGAGCTCCCTTTTTTTTTTTTAATTTTTTTTAACGTTTATCTATTTTTGAGAAACATAGAGACAGAGCGTGAGCAGGGGAAGGGCAGAGAGAGAGAGGGAGACACAGAATCTGAAGCAGGCTCCAGGTTCTGATGAGCCGTCAGCATAGAGCCTGACACGGGGCTCAAACTCACAGACTGTGAGATCATGACCCAAGCTGAAGTCGGCCGCTCAACCGACTGAGCCACCCAGGCGCCCCGGAGCTCCCTTTTTATACTGAGCCCCCACTCATATTGTGGAGGTGTTACCTCAGGGCGGCAAGCTAAGAATACCAGGACCCGGATCACCCTCACCCCAGTTGCTAATAAGGTGCAAGTTCTACAAGAACCCAAGAGACCAAAGGATACTTCCTCTGCCGAGTCCCTCGCAGCGGAACAGAGCCATCACTCCGAGGAAGCAGGCTGTTGTCCTCACTGCCAGCTCTGCCGTTATGTATATTTTATGACAATTTATTAAAAAAGTAATACTTACATTTGCCGCTGGATTTAGGATTAGAAGAATCTAAATTACTCTAACATCCCCAATAAAATAATGGATCATAATGAGCTAGGTGCTTTCTGGAAACAACTCCAGAATGTCATGAGTCAAATCATCCGTTCTGGAGAGTAACTTTTATATTGGTATTTTAAGGTTATTTATATTAACGATTATTCTTGTGTGGAAAACTACTGGAAACATCTCAAATATCCATCAGCTGTTCGGAACCAAAAGGAATGAACTGATAAATGCAGCAACTGGAAGCCAAACACGATGTGTGCTGAAAAGGGTACACACCGGGTGATTCCATCCATACGAAGTTCTACAAACGGCAAAACTAATTTATAGTGAAGAAAAATTTTTTAAGTGGTTCTCTATATGGAATTGTCGAATCACTATATTGTACACCTGAATTGAATATAACACTGTATGTTAATTACACTGGAATTAAAATTTTTAAAAATAGGGGCGCCTGGGTGGCTCTGTCGGTTAAGCGGCCGACATCAGCTCAGGTCATGATCTCGCGGTCTGTGGGTTCGAGCCCCGCGTCGGGCTCTGTGCTGACGGCTCATCAGAGCCTGGAGCCTGCTTCAGATTCTGTATCTCCCTCTCTCTCTGCCCTTCCTCTGCTCACGTTCTGTCTCTATGTCTCTCAAAAATAAAATAAAAACGTTAAAAAAAAATAAAATAAAATAAAAATTTTTTTTAAAATAAAGTGGCTCTGTAAGGATGAGAAATCATGTGGGAATTGAAAGGGGGCACAATGGAACTTTCTGGATGGATGGAAACGTTTTATATATTGATTGCAATGGTGGTTACACTGGTATATACATTTGTCAAAATTCGTCAAACTACATATGTAATATAGGTTCATTTTATTTTATTCAAATTATATATCAAAGTTGATTAAAATGAAAAAGAAAGAAAAAAATGTCTAGTGTCTTCCCTGTCTGCTCATTGATAAGGAAAGAGCAGTAAGAAACTGATTGGAGGTCACCTGGGGGCTCAGTCAGTTAAGTGTCTGACTTCAGCTTAAGTCAGGATCTCACACCTCGTGAGTTCGAGCCCACGTCAGGCTCTGTGCTGACAGCTTGTAGCCTGGAGCTTGCTTGGGATTATACGTCTCAGTCTCTCTCTCTGCCCTGCCCCCACTTGTGCTCCTTCTCTCTCTCTCAAAAATAAAATAAATATTAAACAAAAAAATTTTTAATAAAAAAATTGATTGGAAGTCCTATAAATGAAGAGGGTTTTCAACTGTAGGGGTAGGGTTCACCGTAGGGCGGTCTGGGTGGGTTGTTTTATGGGAAACTCTTGATGTCGGTGTTTTTAGATCTTGCTTAAAAAGAGGCAGTAAGGCAATCGAGGCCAGACTACTTCAATTCAAATACAAGAACTACCACTTATTTGCTAAATTCCTAACTTCTCTGGGCCTCTTTTTCTTTATCTGTAAAATCGGCATGATAATAGTGTCCACCTAGGAGTTAATGTAAGGATTAAATGAGCTAATGTATATAAAACAAGATCTGGCACTTAGTAAGCACTAAATAAACATTACCTATTCATGTTATCGTTCTTATTCAGACAAGACATTTCCAATCTTCTGCCTTGAAAACAGAATCCTGGCTGTTACTATCTTAGGAGGGAGCATGAAAGAATGAAGTGGATTGAAGAAGGCTCATCCATTCTCTTTGCCCTCTTCCTGGGGGCAGGGTGGGGAAAGATTGTGCCCTTATTTCCCCCTCATTGTCTTTTGTTGGGATTGGGAGAGGAGCAGAAGTTGATGTACAATTCATCCCACCTGCTTTCGGGAAGGATTTGTCAAGCAAAAGAGCAGTGGAAAGTCTTACTACTAAAGAGCTGAAGAGATCTGATTACATAAAAGTTTAAATCATGTATTTTAAAAGCACCAGAAGCAAAATCATAACATCATAAAAAGTGTAAAGATAAACAACTAAGTGTGAAAGGAATTTGCAACAAATGTAGTGTGGCAATAAAGACCTACTCAAATAAGAACTCAGCTTCCAGAGTGAGGGAGTCATTACCGTCACATGCTTTGGGCAGAGACTGAAAGTCTGCAGGGGAGTGAGAATGAAAAAAAAATAGAAGATTTCAGATGTGCCGTGACTGAAGATTTTTGGCGCAGGAATGCGGATGTAGGCTAACTAGACACGGGGCATCTTATGTGATTAGTATGGGGGGCATATTTGGCTTCGTCGGGTTGACCCTCAATTAGAAATTGGGGAGAAGGAGCAAAAAATAGGGAAAGTGACCGTCCTTTACCAAGTTGATGTTGTGGGCAACACAACCAACGTTGTGGTTTGGTGGCCTGGACTGACTGCTGCAGAGGTTGTGGGACAGAATTCTATGGTTTTTTGTGGTCTGACTCTTGTCTGTATTTATATTCAGTCTCTCGGTAGTTGAGGTATATAACATGTGACGCTTATACAAAAGGGATAAGAAAACCTTAGATGTCCCCAATAGATTAAATGGTCCAAAGATGCAACGTATGATTTCTATATTTGGAATTAGAAGTAGCTACTTCAGTAGATTCAAATCACAGTTAAGTTTGGTTTATGCACATCTGATTGCAAATGCACAAGGAAAAAGAGAGAAAGGTGATTCAACTTTATTATTTCCCACCATGAGGGTGTGTCACAGGCAATACAAACTCATAATGGCTTTGTTTTCAAGAAACAAACTGTAGAATTAGTTATGATGCACAGAGAAACACCAATAAAGAGTAAGAGGAACTGATAACATCAGTTACAGAAGATATTAATATTTTATGGGTGATTTAAGACAGTGTTTTCAAACTATGGGTTATGATCCATTAGTGGGTTGTGAGATCAATTTACAGGGCAATCAGTATTAAAAAAAAAATAGTATAGAATAGAATAGAATAGAATAATGCCTTTTTTCCTTATCGGTTAACTTTTAGAATCCAAAATTTGGGTAAAATGTGACACCAGCGTAAACACTAAAATAATTCAACCACATAGGAGAAGTAAATAGAGATAAAACAAGATATTTTTGGCCTGAATGGAACTACATCAAACTTAAGACTTCTGTGTGTTCAAGGATATAATCAATAGAGTTGGAAAAGAACCTACAGATTAGGAGAAAATATTTGCAAATCATGTATCTGATAAAGTGTTCATATCTGGAATATAAATAGAATTGCTACAGCTCAACAACAAAACAAGTAACTCAATTTAAAAATGGGCAAAGGACTTAAGTAGACATTTCTGTTAGGATGATGTACAAATAGTCAGCAAGCTTATGAAAAGATGCTCAACATCACTAATCATTAAAAAATTCTAATCAAAAGCACAATAAGGTACCACCTCACACTCATTAAGATGGCTACTATTAAAAAAAAAAGTTTTGTCAGGGATGTGGAGAAATTGGCTCCATTATGAAACGTTGGTGGGGATTGAAAAAAAATGCAGCCACTATGGAAAATGGTATAACAGTTCCTCAAAACATTAAAAATAAAATTACCATACCATCCAGCAATCCCATTTATGGATATATATATCCAACAGAATTGCAGATAGGGCCTCAAAAATCTATTTGCACACCAATGTTCAATAGCAACATTATTCACAATAGCGAAGAGGAGAAAGCAGCTCAAATATACGTTGACGGATGAATGTATAAACAACCATGCACATATAATAGGATATTGTTCATCCTTGAAAAGGAGGCAGTCCTCTCATGCCTTGGATGGACTTTGAGGACATTATGCCAAGTGAAATAGGCCGCTCACGAAAAGACAAATACCGAATGATTCTACTCACGTGAGATATTTAAGGTAGTCGAATTCGTAGAAACAGAAAGGAGAAGAGGTGGTTACCAGGGGGTAGATGAGGGGAAATAGGGAGTTGTTCAATAGGTAGAGAGTTTCATTTTGGTGAGACGAACCGCTTCTGGAGATTTGCTGCAAAACGATATGAATATACTTACCACTCCTGGACTGTGAACGTAATAGTCGTTAAGATGGTAAATTTTATGTGTTATTTTTACCACAGTTAAAAATAAAATTTAAAAATTATTATTATCTTAAGATTTTATTTATTTATTTAGTTAGTTTTAGCGTTTTTATTTTATTTTTGACAGACATAGAGATGGAGTATGAGCAGGGGAGGGGCAGAGAGACAGGGAGACACAGAATCCAAAGCAGGCTCCAGGCTCTGAGCCGTCAGCACAGCGGGGCTCGAACCCACAGACCACGAGACCATGACCTGAGCTGAAGTCGGCCGCTTAACCGACTGACCCATCCAGGCGCCCCAAGATTTTATTTTTATTTTTAAGTAATCTCTACACCCAAAGTGGTACTTGAGCGTACAACCCCGAGATCAAAAGTCTTACATTCCACCAACTGAGCCAGCCAGGCGTCCCTAAAAATTATTTTAAACTAACACAAGAAAACATTTGTTATTAAACTCCCAAAGGTTCTAAATGATAATGTTAAATGTTGGTGAGAGTTTAATGAAAAGTCTTGCCATTGCTCGTAGACATATCTCTTACAAGAAAGCACTCTGGCAATAATCTTTCAAGAGACTTAAAAGGATTAATACCTTTCGGCTCAGTGGCTTTATTCCTAGTAATGTCTCCTAAGGAAGAAAACTTAAAATGTGGGCAAGGATTTGAGCATGAAGATGTTCATTAACCTTTTATTTTTTTAAGGGGAAATTTTTAAACAATGTCAGTATTGAACACGTGGGAGCGGTAAAGAACATTCGAACATTAGGAAGTGGATGAACAAAATGTCTTAAATTCACACAATGACATTAAAATGTCTATTCATGAATAATTGTTAATGGAGGGGCGCATGGGGGGCTCAGTGGGTTGAGCATCAACTCTTGATTTCAGCTCAGGCCATGAGATTGAGCCCCACACTGGGCTCCGTGCTGGGGGTGGAGTCTGGTTGGGATCCTCTTTCTCTCCCCCTCTGCCCCTACCCCATTTGTCCGGCACTCTCTAAATAAATAAATAAATTGTTAATGGAAAAATGTTTATGATATAATGTTAGTTGTATTAAGGATAATTTTTTAAAAGATAAAATCATGCCTCTCACGTAAATATAATGAGAACATTCATCAAAGATCAAATTTAAATCATTAATGAGGGAACCAGTAAGGTAATAAAACCTATAAAACCAGAATTCAGAGAATCCTACAGGAAGAGGTCAATCAGGAATACTGTAATGGATTTACAAATAGATACAACACTGACTTTATCTACTTAGGGATTTGGAAATCTTACCCCTCCACCTACAGAAATCATTTGCGTATCTAGGGGCCAGAGTAATTTGCATTGCTACCGCTTGGCGGAGATGTGTAGTTAACAAACACTAAGGGCTCATTTTTTCTTTCCTTGCTTTCCCCTATTTCAAAGTCTTTTACAGCTTTTCCTGACAGTTGAAATAATCAGAATATAAAATTGAATATATAGCATTGTCTCAATTTAGGAAAAAAAAAAACTGAGAGAAATCATAGCCTAAATACTAAGTATGTTTTTTTTCTTGATGGTGGTGTCAGCGGGTATCTTTTCTCTTTTCCAAGTTTTCTACGACAAAAACATAATCATTTTATAATAAAATAATTTTTAAAGCTATAACCATAAGACAGTTTACCTGAAACAAAAAGACCCAAATAATGGTACCCCTAAAATTCAGTAATGCACAGGAAAATTTATATCTAAATCTAAATAAATCTATATAAAATCTAAAAATTAAGAGCGTCAATACAAAATGCCTGGAAATACTCCCTAAAAGCAATCTTCCTCTGAACAAGTCTGATGATAAATATTTTTGAGGAGACAAAGCATGCTTTCAAATTCCTTGAGGAAATCACAATCTGAGTCTAAGAGGAAAATAACTAAAGGTGAGTTTTGTTGTTGTTCTTGTTGTTGTTTAGTTCTAACATGGATTATACTAGGAACGAGATTTGGTAAAGGTAGATTTTGGTCTGCCTGGAGTAGCAGGGGAAAACCCTAAACATAAATGATCTGCCAGCGTTTCCTCAGTTGTTCTCAGAGGAAAGAATATACCAATTTGAGATGGCTAGTCCTAAGTATTTCAGTAGAAATACATTTTTTTTATTTTTAATGTTTATTTATTTTTAGAGGGAGAGACAGAGTGTGAGCAGGAGAGGGGCAGGGAGAGAGGGAGACATAGAATCCGAAGCAGGCTCCAGGCTCTGAGCTGTCAGCACGGAGCCCTATGTGGGGCTCGAACTCATGAACCATGAGATCATGACCTGAGCCGAAGTTGGCCACCTAACCGACTGAGCCCCCCAGGCGCCCCAGAAATACATTTTTTTAAAGTAGAGAAGGACAACATATCTGTTACCATGCTGCAGTTTTAAGAGCAATACTTCTAAAAGAACATCCAACTCCTTTTGTTCTCCTAAAGTAAAGACAAAATGGACACCAAACTTGAGAATTCCTTGAGCCAAGTAAACAAAACTAAATCTAGCTTGTTCATGAAACAGGTTATTTCTTATAAATGTGTCCCATAACATAATAGAAACTTAAGTCCTCTTCCTAAAAATGGCATAAAATAATCACCTCTCACTAACTCCCTGCTGTCTGGAAACCCCCGCTGTAATAACCAAACATTGTCAAGGTTAGACGACTTCCTCATTTTCACGTTATAAGCTTTACCTCTTTGACTTGATCTCACGTAATTGTATCCACTAGAATACTTATAATTTCCTATTCCATGTGCACAATGAACCCCAGGTATATGACCAGTAAAGCCCACCATAGAAACTCATCTTGGACCTACGTTCAGTCCATCTTGGCAGCACCTACAACAGCGAAATTCTGGGAGGCACCTGAGGGCAGAGTTGATTCTGTATAGGAGAATTGCTTCCTTCTTTAGGAGACTCATGGCTCACATCAGGTAGCCAAACTTCCCTGAAGGTAGAGGAATTTCTATCAGATCCCAAAAATATGTCTTGGGCAAATTAACCCAACTTGAGTTAATCAGGGACTCATAGGCAAGCATGTACTTCCTAAGTCATGACAATCATTTTCATCTATGACTTGACTTTTTATTGCTATCACCAGACAAATGGGCCCTGTAAAATCATTTCTTTCTTTGTACTTACAATATTATGCTGTTATTTGCATTACATAGTGAAGACTCAAAACACTCTTATCTTGGGGCGCCTGGGTGGCTCAGTTGGTTAAGCGGCTGACTTCGGCTCAGGTCATGATCTCACGGTCTGTAAGTTCAAGCCCCGTGTCGGGCTCTGTGCTGACGGCTCAGAGCCTGGAGCCTGCTTCTTCAGATTCTGTGCCTCCCTCTCTCTCTGCCCTTCCCCTGCTTATACTCTGTCTCTATGTCTGTCAAAAATAAATAAACATTAAAAAAAATTTAAAAAAACCACTCTTATCTTGGGGCACCTGGGTGACTCAGTTGGTTGAGGGTCCAACTCTTGATTTCAGCTCAGGTCATGATCTCATGGTGGTAAGATGGAGCCCCGAGTCAGGCTCTGCGCTGAGCCTGGAGCCTGCATGGGATCCTCTCTCTCTCCCTCTCTCTCTGCCTCTCTCTCTCTCAAAAACAAAACAAAACAAAAACAAAAAGAAAGAGCCCACTCCTGTCTTGTCTCAGGAACAATAGAAGGAAAAGGGTTTCTCAGACCTCCCTAAATCTTTTTCAACACAGAGAAGGACCAGGTGTTCCTCTGGGACAATAGTTCTCAGGCATGATGAGATTAAGGATCATAGAGTATCTCCAAAATGAAGATTTCCCTCCCCAACCCTTGAGATTCTGATCATTTAAAAGCTCCTCAGGCAATCTTACTGCACAGCCAGCCTGGAGAGCCCCCAATGCATAGGGCTTTAAAGTGTTTGCACAAACCTTTCTTAAAAGTGTGCTAAATGGCCCTCTCCCTAACCCCAAAAGTTAAGAGTGTGAAGTATGACTTAGCGCAGTCATTTAGATGGTCATCCTGGAACACTGACTCTTGAGAGAATGACTGCAGAGTCTCTAGGCAGATTAGAAATTATTCATGAAATTGTGGTGACATTGAGAGTCAAGGACTGCAGCACGTGGTGGTGTCCTAAACAGACCTTCCCTATATGTGGGCTAGCCTTCCCGATGAGTCTCTGAACCATCCAATTCCTTCTAATAAATTCCCTTTTGTTGGGAGCCTTCCCTGCGTAGAAAAGTAAAGCAAAGCTCCCACTAGCCGAAATGGCGGGCTTGGATTTCTTGAGCTACTCTCCTTGGCCCCAAGGAATGTAATGTTCTTTTGTTTAATGGCATTTAGATAAAGGGGAAGGACCTGGAGCACGATGCCTTGATGGACTTAAAAGACCTTAAGGAAACACCCTGCTCTCTCCCCCCACCCTAAATTTATCCTAAAACCAACATACAGGATTAAAGAGGTTTGCCACCTTGCTGGTAAAAATGGATTATTGTTAAAGAGATCAAACTACCTTTTAAAAAAAGACACAGACCAGCAGGGTGAAGACGCCAGAATTGCAAAGAGGCCAGAATTGAGAAGATGCCAGGAGAAGTCAGAACGTCTGTCCTTCGTGGACCCCTAGATTCGCCCGAACAAGGACCCCGGCACCCTTTCTGGTTATATTAACTGGAAGTGGCGTCTGTTTGCAATCCAGAACCATGGCGAGGCTAGTTCAGCTAATGTATCATTACCATTTTGCAGATGAAGAAATCAAGTTTCAGAGAGATTAGGTTACTTGTCAGAGGTCACTTGATAAGTGACAAAGCCAGGACTCAAATCAAGATCTTCTTTGTTCAGCACTCTTACCATCACAATATGAGTTGGGGAAAAACATAGAGCAACCGTAACATACCTTCTTGATCCATGGAAACAGTATCAGGGGTTCTCAGCCCTAGATGCCATTAGCCTCACCTGGTAAATCAGCTTGACTTGCCTGGGGGTGTCCTGTTTTTAGCTCTGGAAGTCTCAGTTCCAGAGAAACTCTGTAGCCCTGAGGAAATTGAGACAGTTGGTGACCCTACCTGGGGAACTTAAAAACAACGATGACGACAACAACAACAAATGCCTAGCCACTCCCCCCAACCCCCAGAGATTCTGGTTTAGAGGTTTTGTGTGAGATCTAGATATTTAAAGTATCCCAGTTGAGTCTAATGAACAGCTAGGGTTGAAAGTCATTAGTCTATATGAACTCTTAGTTTATCAGACTCCAAATCAGTCTATCGTATCTGTCCATCCAAGCCTGTCTCTGTTCCTGTGGTTAATATCTACGCAGACATTTGATAAAGACTCTGGAATAAGAACACAAAGCATGGCAAACAATGTCCAGAGCCACAGGGCTAGTTTCCATGACTGCCTCCCTGACTCCTTCAAGAAAGAGCAAATAAGGAAATAGCAGGAGCATTTGAATGGCCCTTCAGGCGATGATTTTCCTTCCGGGGTGAATCTAGGGATGTAGGGGAGGGTAATGAGCTCTGCAACAGTTGTAAGTAGTGGCGTATGTGGGAGAAGGGAGTGTGGGGAAGGCTGTAGGGGTAAGTGAGGTTGGGTTATAAATCAGTGATGACATAAACTTCTCAGGTCACTTGGTGACTGAGGTCCGATTGTACTATACTAGTTGGGAAAGTCAAGCAAGCTTTGACTCTAATCTTGCTATTTGACTTTGTTACTAGGGGCCAAGGAGAAATCCAGAGGACCAGTTCATTCCTTTAGTCGTCTGTGGTCTTGTGGGCCCTGAAAGAAAAGCCTAGAGCCTGGGAATTCCAGAGTTCTTTTTCTCTCAGAAGTTGATTTGTTCATTTATTCATTCCTTCAACAAATGCATGCTGAGTACCTATTATGTGCCAGACTCCAAGCTAAGGATGCAACACCAAGGAAGACTAACATGGTTTTGCCCTTCTGCGGTGTGGTGGTGGGGAGACGGATGCATAACCAAGCTGTTGAAAATAGTGTGATCATTCCCAAGACAGAGAAGCACTGAGCGCTAAAGGACCAGGAAAACTTCCCAGAGGAAATGTCACCCAGGCTGGGGCTGAAGGATAAATTGGGCTTAGCCAGGCCAGAGGAGAACCTCTCTCAGGGAGAGAGAAGAGCAAATGTGAAAACCCCAACTGGGCAGTGTGAAACACCGTGGTCAGTGGAATCATGGCCCCCTGAAGTTGTTCACATCCTAATCCCCGGAATCTTCAAATATGTAACCTTCCATGACAAAAGGGGTTTTGCAAATGTAATTAAATTAAGGATCTTGAGATGGAGAGGTGATCCTGAATTATCTGGGTGGCCTGATTATATTGGGCCTTTTCCTTGAAAGAGAAAGGTAGTAGATCAAAATCAGAGAGAGATTTGAAAATGCTATGATGCTGGCTGTGCAAATAGAGAAAGAGGCCATGGACTAAGGAATGCAGGAAGCCTCTAGAAACTGGACAAGGCAAAGGAACTTTTCTAGAGATTCTCCCGTAGAGCATCCAGAAGGAACACAGCCCTGCTAACACTTTGATTTTAGTCCAGAAAAACCTATTTTGAATTTCTGACCTCCAGAATGGTGAGATAATACATTTATGTTGTTTTAAACCATGAAATTTGTCGTAATTTGTTACAAGAACAATAGGAAACTAATAGAGGAACCTACAAGAAAATAGTCTAGTATGACTAGATTATTGAGTATAAGGTGGAAATAATACTGGAAAGGTAAGCAGAATCTTGTGAAGGGTAACATTTCATCCTTGGGATACACTGAAGGCATTTTTTTAAGTTTATTTCTTTATTTTGAGAGAGAAGAGAAAAAAGCATGAGTGGGGGAGGGGCAGAGAGTGAGGGAGAGAGAGTGAAGGATTTTTAAACTGAGGAACTATAAAATAAGGTTTAAAATTTAGGAAATTATATTTGATCTAATCTGTGGGTCAGCAACATTTTGCTGTAAAGGATCAGATAATAAATTATGCTTCGTGGGCCATATGGCCTTTGTTGAGTATTCATTTGTGTCTTCTGTTTTTCAGTAGCTCCTTAAAAACATAAAACCTGTTCTTAGTTCAAGAACCAAACAAAGGCAAGCAGTCCCCTGCTCTGAGCCAACCTATGTCCCATTTCTCAGCCACCCTTGTAGCTAGGTGTGGTGATTAGAGTCATGAACCCAAATCTGGCTAAAGAGACCTAAGGGAAACTCTCCCAAAGAATTCTGGGAAAACTTTGGCTACACTAATGAAAAGATAGGGCACTGCCTTTTTGCTTTCTTCCTGCCCTTTGAACACTGATGTGATGCCTTATCTCATGAAATAAGCCTGAGAAAAAAAGCAGAGATTAATGGAGATGACAGAGATTACTGAAGCAAAGCCACAAGAGTCTCTCTCTAGATTTTTCCAACAAAAGGGGGGGGGAATCAATTCCATTTTATAATCCACTTTGAGTAGGGTATTCTGTTACTTGCAGAATTCCTACGTAAACAGATGGATGCTAGGAGATTTGTTAGGAGGCACTGAACTGCTAGGGGAGGGCTGACGGTTGCCCAAACCAGGACCATGGCAGTAAGGATAGAGGGAAGTGCATGGCCTTGAGACATGTTTAGGAGGCAGTATCAACAGGATACAGAGATTGGATGTGGAAGGAGAGACAAGAAGAGGGAACAAGTGATGCTAAGGATTACTCCCAGGTCACTGATCATGGCGGTAGCGCTTTTTACCCAAACAGAGAAAAGAGGAGAAAGAGCAGGTGTGGGAAGGGAAAAATGAATTCTGGAGTTTGGTGTTCCTGTGGGCCACCTCAGTGGAGCTGTCCTTAAGCAGCTACAGGTGGAGAGACTGATGCTCAGAAAAGAGGTGGCGAGGGCTTCTTCAGTAACGATCCATATTTCTTCTTTTAAGTCGCTTATTGAGGTGTAATTCACATAATGTAAAATTACCCATCTTATGGCATTTGGTACATTCAGCGTGTGGTGCAATGATCACCTCTGTCTAGTTCCAAAACATTCCCATCACTCCCAAGTAAAACCCATATATATGTATATATTCCCTGCAATAAGCATTTGTTATGAATTATGGATCTCCAAAAACAGTATTTAATTAAAATTATGAACCTCATTCCCCCAAATACAAACATGCTCAAAATAATACATATGAACTTAGAAAACGTACCCCCAAAGTCCATCCGTGACCTTCTAGGGTGCGAACCCCTGATCTAACTGAAGCTTTGGAAGTGGACCTAGGGAGCTTGCTTGGTAAGAAGCAGGGATCACCCATCTTCCTCTAGATTGTTCCCTTTCTTTCCATCACCCACTCATTGCCCACTCTTGTCCACGCACTTGGCCCGTTCTTTTCTGATCTGGAGAACATTCTCATTTCTCTCTCCATTCTCCTTCTCTAAAACCTCTGAAGCTTTCCGCCTTTTTCTTTGGGACTTTCGTTTCAGTCTATTTCAGGTCAAAATTGGGAGGTATGGAATAAAAAGAGTATTTCTTTTAAAAATATACAACATGTGCAACTTAAAAATACAACATGGATGACCCATGAAGACATTATGCTAAGTGAAATAAACCAGACACAAAAGGACAAATATTGTATGATTTCACCTATATGGGATACCTACAATAGTCAAATTCCTAAAGACACAAAGTAGAATGGTGTTTGTTAGAGGCTACAGGGAGGGGAGTTATTGTTTAATGTGTGCAGACTCTCAGGTGGGGCTGATGAAAATTTTGTAGAGATGAATAATGGTGAAAGATACACAACAATGTAAATGTACATAATGCCATTGAACCATACACTTAAAAATAATTCCAATGGTAAATATTATGTATATTTTGCCACAACAAAAACAAAATAGTAGTAAATGTACTAAAACAGTCTTCTAAACAATGTGATAGGTGCTTGACTGTGCTTGACTAAACAGGTGGGAAAGGCAACAAGACAGATATGAAACATCAAAGAGCTCATAATCTCCTGGAAGCTGATCCGTATGTTAGAAAGTTAAAATAATACTTTTCAGCCTATTACCGTTTGGAGTATTATCTCTGATACTTTCTTATTTCAGGGTTAACTATAGTACTATGGGGTTGGTGAGGGTGAGAATATTACCACTTGCCCATCATTCACCCATCCGATAGATAAGAGGTCTACCCCAAGATCAATAACTGATGGGAGTGGGGCTGCTGGCTGGCTCAGTCGGTTGAGCGTCTGACTTCGACTCAGGTCATGATCTTGTGTTCCGTGAGTCCGAGCCCCACGTCCGGCTCTGTGCTGATAGCTCAGAGCCTGGAGCCTGCTTCAGATTCTGTGTCTCCCTCTCTCTCTGCCCCTCCCCCACTCATGCTCTGTCTCTCTCTGTCTCAAAAATAAGCATTAAAAAATAATAACTGATGGGAGGACCATCAGTGTTCACCCTTGCAAATGATTGGTGAGATCTATTTTCTGATCTTTACATTTCAGAATGAGAGTGAACGGATGGCACTGTGAGCAGCAATAACCCGAGAAGTGAATTTTCTGCTGCTAATTTTACCCAAAATTTCTTTATTTGGTGAGTCCACAGGATTTTAGGTTGAGTCCGTTGACTTTTGCTGAGCCTAAAAGATGCTTTTCAATACCTTATTTTGCAAGTTGGATATGACACTTTGGACTGTCTCAACTCTTGGAATTCCTTGAGATACAAACATCTTTTCCCTAAAATGCAAAACTGTAGTCAAATTAACTGTAAGTTCTTAACTGTGGTTGCTCAGCCATACAAAGATTGAATTTCCTTATATGAAAAAGTCCTACAATACCTACTCCATAGTCTGTCAAGGGCATTAAGTGAGAATCTGTATATGAAAGTTCTTTGTGAACTGTAAAAAACTACATAAAGATTACCTGGGTGTTTATTTACACATAGTTTTGTATACACAGACATCATAAGAGTAACAGGATTTCATATGATCTTTGTAGAATGGGTCGGAGTTAAATTTGTAGAGAGGAGAACAATGAATTGTTATATGGGAAAATGGTATGATATGATGAAGAACAGTTCATCAAAATCAAATAAAATTAAAGGGGAAATATGAGAGGCACTCTTTTTAAAATAATGATCATAATGATGATGATCACTGTTGTTATTGTCATCATCTACTGTTTTGAAAATTCTTCCTAAAGCAGTAAGATATGAAATAGAACTAAGAGAAATTAACATCAAAAGGAAGAAACAAAAATCATTATTTGTAGATGATAGAGGTTTAGTACTAGGAAACTAAAAAGAACTGGTTAAAAGCATTGAAATTAATGGGGCCCCTGGGTGGCTCATTCGGTTAAGCATCTGACTTCAGCTCAGGTCTGATCTTAACGTCTGTGAGTTCAAGCCCTGCATTGGGCTCTGTGCTGACAGCTCAGAGCTTGGAGCCTGCTTCAGATTCTGTGTCTCCCGCTCTCTCTGACCCTCCCCCACTTGCACTCTGTGTCTCTCTCAAAAATAAAGAAAAACATTTTAAAAAAACTTTAAAAAAAAGTATTGAAATTAGTAAGTGGGTTTGGTTAAATAGCTAGAAACAAATTCATAAAGAAGCAATAGAATGTCTCTAAGCAGGTGGAAAAGATAGTGAAATCTTACATATATGTTTTTCTGAATACACTTATATTTACTTCCCAGTCAAGTGCACTATCCAACCCAGGTTTTCCCATTGTCCTTCTCCTTCCTTCCCACCACATGGACACTACCCTGAGAACAATCACATGATTACATATATCTATGTTAATTAGTATTAATGAGAAGAAACTTTATCTTGAAAATTCTGTGTCAACATTTTCGGTGGACCAGGATTCTCGAAGAAGAGCACTTAAGAGAGGGCCTTCATAAAATGTGTCTGTTGTTTCTGTTGATACTTATCTCCCTTTTGGTTCCCCTTAGGTCTCGCTTTTCTTCTCTCCCCGCAATAATTGTTTGTTATGGAATATAACAACTTGTAGACTTCTGTGATAAGCCTGTAATAAATGTCAGTGTCTGCACATGGAAGTGAGTGGTTACTGCTCTCTCTTCCCCACCCATTTATCACCTAGACGCAGGCTCTGGGAAAGGTTAGCAGAGTTACAGAACCATCGCCTCTCTCAGCCAGAACATTCCTCCCTTCAACCCACCGGCCTTGTCCACCAACCCCACTAACGATTTTATGGCCAAATCTGACTGCAGCTGTCCACACAGATAGGTGAGCGCGCTCAGGCCCTTGATCTAGAAAATTTTACCTTCCCTGGCCCCAGCGGGACTGGGGCCCTAAGTTTAATTTGAAGTTGAAGACTGTTATAGGGGATAGGCTGTGTCTGGGAGGGCTGAGTAACCAGAACAGAATGTGGGAGACAAGGGTGGAAAATGTCCCTCCTTTTGTTGGTTCCAGGGCCTCCTTCTCCTGGGGCAAATTTGGTACCAACAAAAGCACACGAAAGTACCTAAGCTAGAATTTGGTGAGTGAATCTGATTCCTCCTTGCTGTTGAGTTCAGCTTAGCCCTTGTACTTTCATGCGGAGCAGCACAAGATTAGGCAAAGGAGTAGGAAATGTCACCAGGCTTAGTGCCTACTAGACCTCATAGTTCTATTCACCGTCTACTGACACAACTTCTAGTTTCCCCTATTGTTCGCATCTTATATTAGTTAGTACATTGTCAAAACTAAGAAACCAGCTTTAGCACATTATTATTAATGGAACTGTAGACTGTATGTCACTAGTTTTAACTAGTATTCACTAAACGCCAGATTTGATTTCAATAGTTTTTTGTTGTTGTTGTTGTTTTTTGTTTTTTGTTTTTTGCCAGCTAATGCCCCTTTTCAGTTCCAGGATCCAGGATACCACATTGTATTTAGGGACTAATGTGCTTTTAACCAATTTTGTAAACCTCCTTTAATGCCCATTTCCAGCCCCATCCTTGAACTTTCTGCTGAGACTTAACATCAAACATAGAGGAGAAGGAGCCAAGATCCTAAAAAGGTTAGCTCTAAAAGCCACCTCCACATTTCTCATCAGTTTCTCCTGAAATGAAATCTCCAGATTAGGAGATCAACAAGACACCTCGTTATTTTCAAGAAAAGAGAGATTCTATAGTCAAATGAGTTAAAGAAATGCTTGATACCAAATCCCTTCTTGAAGAGGCAAAATGTTCATCAACATGACAAAATCTCTGAGAAGTCTTGCAATAAGCTAGTTCCATTTGATTTAACAGAACTTTTACCAAATTTCAGTCATGTGTGTATCACCTTCATGCCTTTTGCCATATCTTCGGACAGTCTGTACTATTATTGACTTAATCTTTTTCTTTAAATCCACTCAACTTTTAAAAAATACATTCTAAAGAGTATTTGATATCACAACTATAAATGGAAAATTAATACCATTTGCCAAAATTAATTAGAATGGAAAAAATGTTAATTTCATCCAAGAACTTCCTAAAGTCATCTCATCTAACACCATTTACATATGATAGACTGCGAAATATTGGTTAACCAGAACCATTTTTTCCATAACACCTCTTAACATCCTGGGGAGATCCTTTGGGAAAGGGCCAGAATATCAGGAAATGTACACAGGGAGCTAGTGGTAAAGTCTAAATTAAAACCGAAGCCCCTACCTGCCTCTCTAGTGCCCTCCTCACAATCCTACACTGCTTCTGACTGTCACACATCACTTGGGCATGGCCAAAGGAGATTGCATGAAAGTTTGTAACACAGAAAGTTCAAATTCCATGTGATCAGGTTTTGATCCTGTGTTTGGGATTCTAAACAGATTCCCACATCTAGCTCTGAAGGCACTGTATCTTCCTCCACTCTACAGGGAGAAGTTGGATCTGATTCTTTGTCAAAGTACATGAGTACCATTTTTTATTGTTCTCTGATTCCCAATGAGAATTGTTGCTTATACCCCACCAATTCCCACCTACTGGCCACTGACTAAGTACCTGCACTTTGTCCAGTTCTTCCTAAAGTCATGTTATTTTAAAATTTAATTGCATTTGAGCAAGAGGGTGTGGCAAGAGGGGTGCCTACTGTTAATCAGTAACAGAGAGGAGAAGATAAACAAGGTGCTTCCAGCTGGGCTGGGCACACTTGGCCCTCAATTCTCCCTACAGTGACCCAAGCAGCCTCCATGCTCAGTGCAGAGCCCAACTGGGGGCTTGATCACACAACCCAGGGATCATGACTTAAGCCAAAATCAGGAGTCGGAACTCTCAACCAACTGAACCACCCAGGCGCCCAGCAATTATATTTTTCATATATATTTCAAGTATATTCTATTTCTATTTCAAAAATTCCCAGTTACTTTTGATAGTCTCTTGTTGGCTTGATCATTTATGTAATTCCATTTTAAAATTTCACACAAAGTTATTTTTTATTTTGATTTTATAATTCCAATATCTGAGAACCATGGAGGACTAAATCCGTCGTTTGTTGTTCTGATTATTAGTCAATCTCCACCTGTAGGATTATATGTATTTGTCTTTGGGGACCGTACAGGCCCAAACAGGGTTTTTTTTGTTTTGTTTTGTTTTTTGTTTTGATGCTTCTACTAAGAGCCAACAAGAACTGTTCATCTTGAGACTACTTCAGCTTCTTTCAAATGTCTTTGCTTATTTAGTAATCTCAGGTTCAAGAAGTCTATTTGGAACTAGCCCAAAGTTTGGTTTCTGATCAATTGATACACAGATTTGTATACATTTACCCTTAGGGAAATACAACTTCCAAGCTTCTTGCTACTCATACTCCCATCCCGGTTTCAACTTACTTTTTATTGCGGACCACTTGAAGATTTTCTTTATTTCTTGCAATCCCATGATGTAATTAAAAAATTAGCCTCTTCCAGAACCTCCTTGTTTTGGAGTAATGGAATTCTTTATAGTGTCTAGCCTCCCATGTTGACAGAAGTTAGAGTCCTGAAAGTTGCCTTTTTATGTATTTATTTTTTTCAAGTGAGCTCTATGCCCAATTTGGGGCTCGAACTCACAACCCCAAAATGAAATAAATAAACTTAAAAAATTCTTAAAATAAAATAAAATTATATATAAATATAATTGTTGACATTTTAAAATTTCATAAAGCCATGTGTCAAACAGCAGATTAGGCAAGGATGTTACGGATGTAATGGAGGTTGGATCTAAATAAATCCCCCAGAATGCAATGCAGGAGAACAAGGGGTTGGACATTTTGCAAGTGGCATTGGGAAACATAAGAATAATAAATCTAGTTTATGGATTTCTGGGGATAAATGAGTGAGAATAGAGGAGAAGAAATCACTGAGAAGTTAATAGATGATAATTTTTCCATTCCGACAAAAGATATAAATCCATAACTACCCCCAAACAGAATTTATAGCAAGTTTTATTAAAAAAAAGAACTTTGCACCTAGATCCTTTATAGGAAACTCCAGAACACAAAGGTAAATGTATTTTAAAAGTGGCTTAGGAGAAAAAAATGATTTAGAAATGAATGACCACCTGACTGTAAATTCTGCAGCAACAGTTCAGGTTAGAAAACATACTGATCAATAAATCTCTTCCAAGTGCCAACAGAACCTGACTATTAACCTGGAATCAGAAAACATTTGTCCACTCTGAATTATGTACCTAGCAAAATTATCTTTCAAGATTGAAGGCAGAATAAGTCTGTTTGGGATTAATATCTGAGAGAATCTTCCACAGCAGAACTTTTTTTTAAGTTTTTTATTTTGAAAGAGAGTAAATGTGAGCAGGGCAGGGGCAGAGAGAGGAGAGAGAGAATCAAAAGCAGGCTCTGTGCACTGTCAGCACGGAGCCCTAAGTGGGGCTAGATCTCACGAACCATGAGATCATTGACCTGAGCTGAAATCAAGAGTGCACAGCTTAACCAACCGAACCACTCAGGCCCCCCTAAATTTTTATTTTAGAGAGAAAGAGCACTCCTGAGCAGGGGAGAGGGACAGAGGGGGAGAGAGAGAGCAGTCGAAAGGAAAAAGAGGGGTACATGGCGGCTCAGTTGGTACAACATGCAACTCTTGATGTTTCCCTTCCTTTGAGAGATGATTTGTGGGCTGTGTGGGGTATTAGTAGTAAAAACAGTAAAATATATACCTTTGAATGTGAATTCAGATATATATTCCCCAAAACAGTGAAATCATGGTAAGCAAGGAAAAGTATACATTTGAATAAAGATTCAGATCTTAATTTGAAAAGAAAGCAGAACACACACACAAAGAAAAGAAAAGAAAGCATAACACAGTATCTACCAGTAGCAGGTGACTAAACCAAAATAGATGAGTTGATGACCTTAGAGGGAGTACTGAATGACACTGAGGACTTATAGATATATTTGCCCTGGGGGACACTTACTGACTATAGCTGGAGGCTGAGAATCCAGGATTGGCCCTGGAGCTAAAGGTCCCAGCAAGGAAACAGGTAAATTAGCAGAGATTTTGGTATATGGGGTTGTGGAAAGACATTGGATATTTCAGGGGTCAAATGAAGGCTTCTAGTCTCCATATCCCCTTAAGGTATGTGCCAAATTTTGAAGCTGCTGGCTGTGGGAGGCTGAAAACCTCTTTTGGGCAGAATCCAACCTCCAGAAAACCCCCCAGAAAACAAATTTCTGTTTCTCAGTTAAAAGCCCTGGAAGGTCTTCCCCTAGGAAAGACAACAAATCAGACATAGGCTAACTCGAAGCAAAACTGTAACCCATTCCCACCATGCCCACCCTACCCTGCACTCAGTCCCAATTCAAAATGAGATAATTAGGGGCACCTGAGTGGCTTAGTCGGTTGAGTGTCTGACTCTTGGTTTCAGCTCAGGTCATGATCCCAGTGTCATGGGACTGAGCCCCAAGTCCGGCTCCATGCTGAGCAGGGAGCCTGCTTGAGATTCTTTCTTTCCCCTCTGCCCCTCTCCCTGGCTCATGGGCTCTTGCTCTCTCTCTAAAAGAAAAAAAAAAAAAGAAAAGACGATCGACTCCCTCCTCTATCAGCCCCACAAATGAAAGGGTGAATTCTCTATGATGCATGATAATATCACCTGGAGCATATATTTGACCCTTTATATGTAATAGCTGGCATAGTTAACCATTTCTGGGCATGTAGAGACCATGGCCATGAGACAAGTGGAGAAGTCCACAACTGTAACCAGAGATTTCAATAATCCCTTAGGGTACCTCACTCTTAATTCAATAATTAGGTAGATTCAGTAATTAAGTAGACAAAAAATAAGCAAGAATATAGCTGAACTGAGCAAGACTGACACTATCCACCTATTTGACTCCATTCAATGACAACAGATTATACATTCTTCCCAAGAGTGCATTGAACCTAACCATGACTGACCATATTCTGGGTCATAAAACAAGTCTCAATAAATTAAAAAAATTCAAATCATACAATATGTTCTCTGACTACTATGAAATTAAATTAGAAATTAATAACAGAAAGATCTATGGAAAAGCTGTAATTTTTGGAAACGAAGCAACACACTTCCAAATAACCTATACAGGTCGAAGGAGAAATCAGGGGCGCCTAGGTGGCTCAGTCAGTTAAGTGTCCGGCTTCGGCTCAGGTCTTGATCTCGCAGTTCATGGGTTCAAGCCCTGTGTCAGGCTCTGTGCTGACAGCTCAAAGCCTGGAGCCTGCTTCGGATTCTGTGTCTCCCTCTCTTTCTGCCCCTCCCCTGCTCATGTGCGCGTGCACACTCTCTCTCTCTCTCTCAAAAATGAACATTAAAAAAAGGAGAAATCAAAAAGTAAATTAAAAAAAGGCTTTGAACATTGTCGAAATGAAAACACAAAATATAAAAACTTATAGGATGCCACCAGAACCGTGACAAAAAATTCTGTTGTGTGAGCCATTCATTCAGTCTGTGGTGGTTTGTTATGGCAGCCCAGGCAAACTAATACAAGCCCCAAACTGGAAATAACCTAAGTGTGTATGAGCGGATAAATTAATAAATAAATTTGCAGACGTCATCTTAATGAAGTCCTCAAGGCTAACATCATCCTGTGATTGTCATATTATGACTTAATGCAACAAGAAGAGTACCTCATCTGTATGGTCTTCCTCCCCAGGTCCCACACTCCCAGTCTAACCATGAGAACACATCAGACAAATCCAAACGGAGGGACATTCTACAAAATATTTGATCAGTACTCTTCAAAAGTTTCAAGGTCATGAAGAACAAGGAAAGACCATCACACACTAGAGGAGACATGACTAAATGCAAGGCAGCATTCTTTTCTTTTTTAGTATTTTTTTTAATGTTTAGTTTTGAGAGAGAGAGACAGAGTGCGAGCCGGGGAGGGGCAGAGAGAGAGGGAGACAGCTCCGAAGCAGACTCCAGGTTCTAAGCTGTCAGCACAGAGCCCGACACAGGGCTTGAACTCACAAACCATAAGATCATGACCTGAGCTGAAGTTGAAGTCAGACACTTAACCGACTGAGCCATCCAGGCACCCCTGCACTATAGCATTCTTAATTGGATTCTGGAATAGAAAAAGGACAGTAGTGGAAAAACTGCCAGAATCTAGATAAAGTCTGTAGTTTAGCTAATAATATTGTTTTAATGTTAATTTCCT
The DNA here is from genome assembly GCA_030068075.1 of Paguma larvata. Classification (NCBI taxonomy): domain Eukaryota; kingdom Metazoa; phylum Chordata; class Mammalia; order Carnivora; family Viverridae; genus Paguma; species Paguma larvata. The sequence goes on along the minus strand of CM057837.1, from coordinate 45,436,235 downwards.
AGTTTTGACAAATGCATCATGGTCATGTTAACATCAAGGTAAGCTGGATGAAGGGTATTGCCTTTGCAACTTTTCTGTAAGTATAAAATTATTCCAAACAAAAAGCTTATGTTAAAAATTATATTTATGTACCAGCATTAAACAAACACAAAATGAAATTGTTTAAAAAGTCAACGATCAAATACTTTGGAATAAATTTAATGAATGATGTGTGAAACCTCTACGTCGAAAACCCCAGAATATTGTAGAGTCCATTTTTAAATAGCTAAATAAGTGGAAGGATAGATTATATTCATGGATTGAAAGACTCAACATTGTTAAGATGTCAATATCATTATATTAATCTGAAAATTTAAGCAATCCTAATCAACCCTCAGCAGGGGTGTGAGTGTGTGTGTGTGTGTGTGTGTATAAATCAACAGTCTGATTCTAAAATTCATATGGTGGGACGCCTGCGTGGCTCAGTTGGTTGAGCGTCCATCTTCAGCTCAGGTCATGATCTCATGGTTCAGTACATCGGGTTCTACGCTGATAGAGCTGAGCCCGCCTGGGATTCTGTCTCTCTCTCTACTCATCCCTGCCTCTCTCTCTCTTTCTCTCTCTCTCAAAATAAATACATAAACTTAAAAAATGTCCCAGAATATTCACTGGAGGGTTATTTGTAATAATCAAATATTGGAAACTACCCAAATACCCACAAACAGTAAAATGGTTAGCATTTAGTGCATTCACACAATGAACAGTACTTATCAATGAGAATGAATGAACAGAAACCCATGTTGGAATATATATGAAACTCATGAGTGTGATATTCAGCAAAAAAAGCAAAAAACCCAACCAAATTACATCTTGTATAATTAGTTTTCAACATATAAGAACAAGTAAAACTAATCTATGCTGTTAGAAGTCAAGATAGTTCCTTTGTGGGAAAGGGTGGGCAGTTACTGGGCCCAAGCTTGACCTATGTGTTCAATTTGTGAACTGCCCTGTTCAGTTTGTGAAAATGTAACACACCATGCACTTATGCTGAGGTAATAACCAATCCCAGAATTTCAGTGTTTTAAGAACAACACTTGCTCATGCTGTATGTTCGTTGAAAGTTAGCAGAATGCAGAATGGCTCAGCTCCTCAGATTCACTCAAGGATCCAGGCTGATGGGGTAGCTGCCACCTCCAATGCTTCTGGCTGCCATCCCAGGGAGTGGAAAATGCCCAACGGGGTGTTGCATCTACACTCAAATGACCTGGCCTGGAAGTCCTATGTACCGCTTCTGCTCACAATCAGTTCATTCACCAAAATGAGTCACATGGCACCAACCTACCACAAGGGATCCAGGAAATACAATGCTACCATGTCCAGAAGTAGAGAGAACCAGAAACATGCAGTAAACAACATATTGTGGCATACTATCAACCAATATTCTTCTAGAACATACTTTCTAGAGGCTATATGGTTATCCGCTACAGGGGGCCTCATTATATACATAACTGATTCTCTTTGTCAAACATTAATTTGGTTTTATTTTTTTGCTGTTATTAATAATGTATATTAAAATTGTGTTCTTTTTGTCCTCTACCTTAGGAGTTTTCATATGGGCTCAAATGTCTGCCATTTTGAGAACCTTGTGGGGATCCTGTTAAAGGCTCCTCTATATTGGTGTTACAACTCCCACTATCTGGATACGTGAAATTTATTTTATAATTTTATTGTTTTGAAACTTACTTCACTAGGTTTTACTGCTGTTCATTGTTGCTTTGGTGTTACTATTTCTGTTACTGGGTTAGATGGCTTTTACCAAGAGGTACGCAAAATTTCCTACATGTACTACTTCCTTCCTAGAAAACTCTTCATGTCTTCAACTCTGAATGTGTTATATATGTATGAAGAATAAATATCAGTTACTATAATATTAATTATATTATATTACTATAATTAATTACTATCATATTACTATAACATTGATTACATCGAATTAAAATGTGTGTGTTCATCCAATGTTGAATCTACTTATTTTACATAATATATCATACCACAGAATTTTGCAATCTCTTTTTACATGCTGTGGTATTTTATAAAAATCTGCAGATGTAAAATTATTTGTTTGAAAATTTCAAGCACTTGACTGTCGTAACAACTTAAGACAACTCAAGCTCGAAGGAAAGTTGGGAGTATCTAGTCCAACCTTCTTCTTTTAAAGAAGTAGAGAATGAGGGCCGAAAGAATCAGTGACTTGTTGAAGGTTATAAAGCACTATCAAAGCAGAGTCCAACAGGTTTCAAAAGTATAATGATGACTATGGTTCTCAAGTTTCTCGAAGGGTAATAGATCAAAGAATTGACCAATAATTTCCCAGAATCCGCGGTGTCACACTATATGAAAGGGCATTTGTGCAGCAACATCACTGTCTGTTTGGAACACCTAGAGCTTACTGACATCCTTCACACTGCATCCAGGAGAGCATCTGGGGAAGACTGATTGAAAGAACAAAAGCTTTCAGAGATGTTACAAAGTAATTTTCAAAACGAGTTTTAAGGGGGAATTTTTATGCTAAGTTTACATTCGCTTCGAACAACTAGTGGAGATTCTATTTTCTTTTTTTTTAAATGAATGTGTGAAAAAGATCGAAATGCCATTCCTCACTTGAGTATACATTTTCTCTTTCTCTGAATGTGAAATATCACCCATTCCATGAACAGAGGAACTTTCCTGTGTTTTATGGTGTACCAGTTTATCTACAGTATTTCAAGCCTTCCACAGTGTATGCTTTGGAATTTGTTACTTCTGCATTTTGACTGATTTGGAAAGAACTCTTATAGATCAGCATGACAATGCTTGAGAAGAAATTACAGACCTGTGCTGCAGGGAAAATAATAAGTAAGTAAGTAAAATAGTAAATAATTGTATAAGACATTCGGTATTAACATGGCTTTGGTGACAAATGACAGCATTTGAACTTATGAAAAGACATTTCATTTTAAAAAAAGTTTTTTTAATGTTTATTTTTGAGAAAGAGCATGAGTGGGGGAGGGGCAGAGGGAGAGGGAGACACAGAATCCGAAGCAGGCTCCAGGCTCCGAGCTGTCAGCCCAGCGCCCAACACAGGGCTCAAACCCACAGACCCTGAGGTCATGACCTGAGCTGAAGCTGGACGCTTATCTGACTGGGCCACCCAGGCGCCCCTGAAAAGACATTTCAGTGAGAAATCACAAAGAAAAGAATATTAATGGGATTTTTTTTTTTCAAGAGTGTGGATTGGTTCGTGGAATTATCAAGTGTATTTGAGTGCTCTTATCATCTTTCAAGAATAACTGTATTAGTCAATCCAGGAGGTTTTATTCTCACATATCTTCATATAACCATTCCAAGTAAATGACGTAGAACTTCAAAGACTTAGTGGGTAAGCATTTGTTAAATGTCAATAGCACAGTGTTTAATTGATACACACTAAGTGAAAGGAAGTTTGGTTTTCTTTTAGTTACACAAAAGCCACACTAGCATTTACCTTGATCTGTGAGACACAACCGTGAAAAAGATAAAAACCAAATGACTAGAATCTCTTGAGTTCAAATTCTCCCATCAACTATCTATCTGCTGTGTAAGACCTTTAAACTCTGTGAGCTTTATTTTCCCCGTCTCTAAAATGAGATTTTAAAATAGTGCCTATTTTGTAGGATTGTTTTAAATACTAAATAAAATAGAGCAGGTAAAGTGCTTAGCTCGAGATGTAGCTTGGAGTCCTCACTCAAGAAATAGTATCATTATTCCACAAATTCTGTGGAATAAGTAACTCTGATATTTTTTCCCCCTAAACTGATAGGCACTTAAGAAACCTGTTGTGTGGCTTTTTTGGTAGTAATAATTACTGTATTACCTGCAAAAGATAATTAAGATTCACCTACAATGATGAAACTACTTTTTATTGATATCATATGATATGATATCATATCACATCTAGTACTCTTGGAGGCCAGCATTGAGAGACCATTGCAGGGGTGCCTGGGTGGCTCAGTCATGATCTCGTGGTTCATGAGTTCGAGCCCTGCGTCGAGCTCTGTGCTGACAGGTCAGGGCCTGGAGCCTGCTTCAGATTCTGTGTTTCCCTCTCTCTCTGCCCCTCCCCCACTCATTTTTTTTTCTCTTTCTCTCTCTGTCTCAAAAATAAAGAAACATTTAAAAGAATGAAAGAAAGGAAAGAAAGAAAAGGAAGAAAGGAAAGGAAGAAAGGAAAGAAAGGAAAGAAAGAAAGAAAGAAAGACCGACCATTGTATAAGGAGTGAGTAGATGTGATTCCATTCCGGCCTCTAACTGTTCTGCCTCCATACCTGAAGATAATTTAAATCTCTAATGACTCTGCACCTGCATTTTCAGACCCATGAAAATGACCTGGCTTGGAAGCTATGTGTATCACTTCTCACACTCAGTTCATTGACCAGAACAAGTCATCCATTGGTTTGGGTAACTGGTACATAGTAGGCTCTGTATAACCAGTCTTTCAAAGATGAAATGAAACAAATTAGAGTGATTGCTCAGTAAGAAGGAGTCATTTTCGTTAGATGGGAAAAGTGTCAGATATGAATTTTGCACATTTTGCCAAAGCTCAGTGAGGATATTGAAGGATTTCTGTGATTTTAGCAAACTTTCCTTTTCTTACTCAAACTAAACTTTTCTTTGAGGATTTCCTTTGGTTTTAAACACTTTCATTTTGCCTAACTCAGGGATGTATTTTATACTCTTACAGGCTTAAACATTGAAACAAATTTTCCATGGAAACAAACTTCATTCGCTATTTAGTTATAAATAACTCCTTTCTGGTGATTCTTTTTTTTTTTTTTTCTTACACTCACCTAACAAAGACAATAGTGAACGGTTTGTTTGCTTGTTGTTTTTTCCTGAAAACCAGATGAACAAAATACCATGTGTTCAGGTAAATAGATCGACATAAAGATCAACATAGAATATGATTCTATAGGCTGATGGAATAAAAGGCTCTTCTTAACATTAGTGGCCACAAATGTACTGTTTTCCATGCCCTCCCTCTTCCTATGCTAGTGTCATGGGATTTTATTACTATGGCTTTATATTATAATATCTACTAAAGCAAATGTCTCCTTGTTGCATGTCAGATTTCCTGGAAGCAGAATTGGAGATGGACTTTGGGATGCAAAATGTTTATTAGGGATTAGCACCTGTGAAAGGGGGGATGAGGGATGGAGCAGAATTGGGCAGAGAAAGCAATCAAACTAAGATACAGTTTGACAAAGCCTTAGCCAATCAGTGAAGTTAACATATGCTAACTGTCAGCGTCAGGCTGAAATGGCCACGTTATAACCTGCTAACCCTTAACCACCATATCCCGGCAGCCCCAGTAAGATGTGACCTTGGACAAGATAGGTCTCAGCAGCTGAGGCTAACCCTAAAACAGCTGACAGCTGGAGGTTATGTAGTGATTACACTCCCTTCAAGCCAGGCCAGGAGTTCTTTCTCACAGGAGGACCAGGCAGCACATCTCCTGGTGTAACATACTCTCCTTTGCTCTGTTTGTTATAACTCTCATCATAATTATTCATGGATCTTTGTTTTTCTTTAGACATTTTGGAAGATTTTTGAATTCCTTTTGGAATTTTGGTTAGAATGGCGCAGAACGTATGCCATTCAATGTGGGGAGAATTGACACCCACCCGGTAGCAGTGTGCCACGTAGACAATATTTGGATAATAAGAAAATGGCACTCTTGGAAAGGGTTTGTAAAGGTAGCAGGTCAAGGAGGTAGCCAGTGTGATTAGGAGATTGTTAAGTACAGAGGGGATCAAGCAAATAAATAGACTGAAGTCAATATTAAAAAAATACGGGCGCCTAGAGGCACTTGGTTGTCTCAGTTGGTTGAGTGGACGCTCAATTTTGGACTCTTGATTTCGGCTGACGTCATGATCTCACACTTTTGAGTTCAAGCCCTGTATCGGGCTCTGAGCTGATGGTATGGAGCCTGCTTGGGATTCTGTCTCTCTTTTTCTCTGCCCCTCGCCTGCTTGTGCATGTTCTCTCTCTCTCAAAATAAATAAGTAATCTTAAAAAAAAGTTATATTTAAAAAAAAATATGGGAGCTTGATTTCTCACTGTCAAGGGGGAAACGCTTTCAAGTATTCAGAGATGCTGGATTGGAATTAAATGCATCAGTGTAAAGTCATGGTGTTTAAATATATTTAAAGATAGATACAGAAGTAGAAATAACTGTATGCTTGTGTGTGATATATGCATATGTGTATACATACAGCCGATTATATATACATATATTTCCTAGCTCTGACAACTGATAAGACCTAGTAGCCATGACATCCCAGCAGTAGTGAACACCTTGAGCCCAAATCTTGATTTCTAAATACTATCCTCCACCAAAAGTAACCAGGGCTCTTTGGAGAAATGGCTGATTCCAGAGCTGAGATGGGGAAAACATGAAATGAGCCTAGAACATCGAGCTGTACCAGAAAGTAAGGAAATTGTTTATAGTACGATGGGGGGGCGCCAACAGGACAAAGGAGAAAGCTGGAAGTGACTCTCACTGGCGAATCTGGGACAAGCAGAGCATGAAAATAAATAACTATAGCAATACATTACAACCCATTGAATGAAACAGGATACCATGAGTCCATATCGAGAAAGTAGGTAATGAATAAATAAGTGAAAGGGGAACAGGGAAAACTTTGTCTTGTATTAGAACATAAACTAGAAAATACAGAAGAAATGATGAAGTTAAGAAATCACTACTTGACCATCATCATTGTGATGATCAATTCAGGCAACGATTCATAGATGTTAAGGCTGATGGGTAGGGCAAGGGACAGGATGTTTGTAGAATCTCAGAATATCAAGTACAAAGGAAACAATGGTGATTTTCTGGTGGAGGAATCCAGAGGGTTCCTCTGGTGGAGGAAATTCTCATCACATTGGTGTGATGAGTTGACATCATGAGCCCTTGATGAGAGGCACAGAGAACCCAGCCTCATTTCTTTGTTTTTTCTTGCCCGAATGTATGTCTGACCTGAGTTTAGTCGTGAGGAACACTGCATAGACACAGTTCATGATCATCTTACAGAATGAAAGGCCTGTTCTTTTTAGGATTGTTGAGGTCATAAAAAAGAAGGAAAGACTGAGGAATTGTATGGGAATCAAAGAGACTAAAAATACATGCAGTTAAATTCAATGTACCTTCCTGGATAGGATTCTGGACTAGAAAAGGAAAAGAGACTTTGTTTTTACAGACAGTGAAAATTTAATGGAGTCTGTATTGTATCAATGTTGATTTCCTGATGTGGATGGGTCTTTGTTCTGTGGAGATACACAGTGGATATTTAGGGGTGATAAGGAATCAAGTTTGTAGTTTTCTATCAGAATGTTCATAAAAAGACTCAACAACAACAACAAACCATATACCGTATATAGAGATATAGAAAGCAAAAGCAAATGTGGTAAGATATTAACAACTGGGGACACTGTGATAAGGGAATGTAGGAGTTCTTGCAACTTTTCTGTAATTTGAAACTATTTCAAAATAGATATGCTACAAATGAATATTCATATTGAAAATAAACACGAAAACATATGTTCACACAAAAACTTGTATACAAATATTCGTAGCAGCTTTACATATAATAGCCAAAAAGTGAAAGCAATAAAATATCCATCGACTGGAAGGGATAAACAAAACGTTGTATATCCATTCGACGAGATCTCATTTGGCAATAAAAAGGAAGTATCAATACATACTACAATGTGGATGGACTTTGAAAAACACTGCACTCAGTGAAAGCAACCAGTCACAAAAGACCATGAATTGTACAATTCCATTCACCCGAAACGTCCAGAAGAAGAAAATTCACGGACACAGAAAGTAGACTAGTTGTTGCCAGGGGTTGAGGAGAGCAGGGAATGGGGAGTAACTGCTAACTCATATGGAGTTTCTTTGGCACTGATGAAAATGTTCCAATAGCGATCGTGGTGATGGTTGCTCAACTCTGTAAATATGTTGAAAACCCCTGGTGGGTAAATTTGATAGTATGTGAAACATATCTCAATACGACTTTATAAGGAAAAAAATGTCACATACGTGCACATAACAAAGTCATAAAGTTGTCTGGGCACACAGGCAGACTGAAGAAGAAGGAACTTTGAAAATCTGTACTAAGTCGGAAGAGCCACTCCATGAGTAGCTCCACCAAGGATCAGGGCTTCCCTTCTGTCTACTAGGTCTTGTCTCTCACACTGGGTCCCATATCCCCTACAGTACAGGAGGCAGAATAACGTGAAGATCAAACATCTAGCTCTGCAGCCTGGGATTGAGTCCAAATGCACTGTAACCTATGTGACCACGGGCAAATTACTTGACTTCTCTGTGCTCTGTTGCAAAATGGGGAAGCTTGATTGGGGTGTTGTGAGGAATGAAAGACATAATCCATGAAAAGTGCTTTCAAAAGTGTTACTCACTGGAATTTATTAGAAGTTGACTATGGGTTTTTTTTTTTAGCTTACTTTAGAGAGAGAGAGAGAGAGAGAGAGAGAGAGAGCACGCACACACATGAATGGAGGAGGGGCAGAAAGAGAGGGAGAGAGAATCCCAAGCAGGCTTTGCGCCCTTGGAGCCCGACGCAGGGCTGGAACTCACAAACCATGAGATCATGACCTGAGCTGCAATCAAGGGTCAGATGCTTAACTGACTGTGCCACCCAGGCGCCCCAGGAGACATCTGTCTTAAAAAGGCTCTAATCTATTTTATCCTCTCATTCTCTGACATCATTTCCTTATTAAAAGCCACCTACAACCAATCAGACACAAGCTTGATAGAATTCTGACCATGAGTCCTCTGGTTTACAGAGGCTACCCCTACTCTCTGATGGTCATTCTCTGTGCTCCATTTGTCCCCCGTCATCTACCCATCGCTAGAAGTGACTCAGGGAATGAGAATATGCCTCAAGGAACGTCGTTTTCAAAGGCCAACGTCATTGCTGTTATTCCTTCATGCTGTTACATGTTGTAACGAGCGTCTTGGTTTCCTGTCATCCTGCAGACTGGACAAGCAGGTGGGAACCTAATCATGAGAGCTGCTACTCGTTTCATGCTAACAACGTGTCAGCCATGGTACATGATTGCTTCATTTCATCTTCACACAGTCTCTGTCTTGGAGACTATTATCCTCTGTCACATGAGGAAACGAATGACCAGAGAAGTTGTCAAGGCCACACAGGTTCTAAAGGATGAAATGAAGGTTCGAATCAATCTCTCTGTGTCTTCAGATTCTACTCTCTTAACCACTGTGTTGCATTGCTCCATCCTCTCCAGAATGGGGAAAACCTTGCGGCTGAGATCCTATTCCAGGGTAACCAAAAGAGTTAGAAGTCAGAAATTATGTGTTAGATATATATGTGTCCGAAGTGTCTAGGACGCTCCCTGACACCTGATAAGAGTTCAAATTTTTGTCAAACTGCTCAACTATGCAGTAGAACATCACCTCTCACATGGAATTAAATGAATCCGCTGCACGCAGAGTCCTGCTTCTACTTGCAGGAAAATTAGACGGTTTGGGAGTCAGAGAGATCTTAGTTAGAATTCTGGTTCTCCCATTTGGTAACTTTGTGACCTTGGACAAAGGCACTTAAGCCTTCTGAGTCTTGAATTTCTAATCTGGAAAATGTGAAGAGTAGGTTGAAATATTACCTACTTTATGGTATTATCATTCAGATGGAATGAAATAAAGTTGCAATGTTAAACATATAGTTAGATACTCAATAAACGATAGTTATTATGATTGCTCCCTCATCCTTTCTTCCAAACAGGTCTTTGTGAGAGGTCGACCATATGTTGGTTTCCAACTTAAATAAGTGAAGCAATAGTTGCAATTCAAAGTGGAGTAGTAGAAATAGCATTGAATTGAGAATTGAGAAATCTGGCTTCCGGCTTTTTTTTTTTTTTTTTCTGGCTTCTGGCTTTTGTTGTTCTCCTACCTAGCAGCTATGCAACCTCCGTCAAGTCACTTTATTTCTCTGGGCTTGTAATACCGTATCTCAAATTAGAGTCGATCTCTGAAGTCTCTAGGATCATTTTAATCTACATGTCTCAGACCCTTTTAGAGATTATGTTGAGGAAGTATTACCCTTGGCCTGATTATTTTAAACAGATTATATGGGTAACTGGAAAATACATTCACTAACTCATTTTAGAGTTGTATGTTCATTTATTTGAAACTTTATGAAGGATACTTCCTCCCCAACCCATAGAAACTTGGTGAAAAGCTACAAGACTCAAACCTACCACCTAGCGGTGAAGAAAAGAAGATTCCGACTGAAGATCCAAGATGCCCTGCCATCCCAAGTTCAGGATGCCTGTCCTCAGCAATCTTTGATCTCCTATTTGTCCTCTCCCCTCACCACTCAAGATAGTTTTGTGTACACAGAAATTCAATATTTCCTGACTTAATAGTGTGTTCATTTGATGCTACTTTTTAGCCAATGAAATATCGTGGACTTTTGAAAATTGTGGAATAATCATTGGTGTTAGACTTGCGGAGCGGTGATGCCTTTCTATTCATACATCTCGAACCAGTTCTACTCAAGAGTCCCAACCAGTCCATCTTTTTATTGATAGACACGATATTCCATGAGTGCCGGGTTCAAGGAACCAGGACCACTACTTTGAAAAGACACAAGTCAATACACCAATGAGATTCTTGCCGGCGAGTATTTAATGACTTTGTCTTACCTACTACAGTAATTAAAATTAAGTCTTCACGTTTAAATGTAAATATCTAAAAGCAGGAATGCACCATCCTTAAACTTAAACTCCAAAGGTGAGGAGGGGGCCAGAATCCTGGGGTATTGGGCTTATTGGTAAAGAGGGATCTATTTTCCATTTTTTCTTTTGCTTTTCCATTCAGCCCCCATCTCCCTCGGTTTTCTCCTTTCGTTCCATTTTCTCTTTTCTCTCTTTCCCAAATAACAGTTGAGTAATTACGATCAGAATTGCTTAAATGGAACAGGTAGTGCCGTAGCGGAATGATTTAATTATCCCAGGTTTTCACCTGAAAATCTCTTTGTCACTGAAAATATTTCTCGAGCCTTTCTTCAAATATGGAATTATGCCATTTTCCAACACTCTGCTTTAAGTAGTGTTAATTTAGCCTTCTTTCGAAATACTGCTCTCACTGTGGTACGATTTTCTTAAACCTCTTTCCACACACACAAGAGGGGTTCCGAATATGCCACTTTGAGAATTTCGCCTATGATCAGCTTTGTAGTGGAAACCTCCTAGTTTTCGTTCAATTTAAAATGCTTGGTTTCCATTATTACTGTGTTTACGAACATTGCCCAAGACTTCCAATAAGACTTAATAGACTACACCCTTCTAACTTTTTAAAACTTTGGGGCTCAGTGATTCCACGGGCATCCGGGCATTTATTCTTAACTCGGCTTCTTTAAACAGGCTCCCGAGAGGAGCAATTTCGGCTGAGAAGTTTGGAGAAGTAGTTAGCACGGAACTCGCAACAGTTGGTGTCGGGCGATAGGCAGGTTAGAAATGATAACTGGGGCTAGTTTAAGAAACACAAAGTCCCGGGAAGGGAGAGGAAAGGGCAGCCGTGGCCTTGGGGCACATTGCGGAGGCAGTGCAGGGTCGCGGTGGTGGTAGTGGTGGGGGGGTGGCGCGCGAGTTCCTGCCCCCGGAAGGGGCCTTCCTGGGCGGCCAGAGCGGGCGGCGACTGCGGCCAAGGAACACAAGGACCGCAGTCGGGCGTCAGCGCCAAGCGGATCGCGGGGCCCACGCACTGCCAGTCAGCCTCCGGGACCCCGCCGGGGCCACAGCGAGGTGAGGCCTGCCCTGCCCCCGCACCGCCCCCGGCGGGAGGCGCGACGCCCAGGCCGCGGGTGCGTGCGCGGCCCCGGGCGACGCGGCTGGGCGTGCGCGGGGCCGCGGCGGAGGCAGGGCCGGGCGGGCGGCAGAAGATGGCGAGGGTGTGTAGGCGGCAGCAATGCTCCGTTGAGAGACGCGGCTTTCGGCAAGAACTGGACTCGTGGCGCCACAAGCTCATTCACTGTGTAGGTGAGACCCTCCCCCTGCCGCCTCCGGTACTCGGGCCGCCCCGCTACCGGCTGCCCGGACAAGGGAGGGAGCCGGGACAGAGGGAATTGCTGCTTCGGGCCGCCCGCCCTCTTTGGCTCGGGCGTCCCCCTCCCCCACCCCCTGGAGTGCGGGCGCGCGCGACCGCCGGGCGGGCTCTCCCCCGCTCGGTTCTGAGCGCGCGCGCCAGCCCCTCCCCTCCGCGCGCCTTCCCCGGGGCGGGCACTCGGGCGGGAGCGCGTGCCCCTTCTCTCCCCCGCCTCCCCTTTTCCCCGCCCGGCGGCCCGGCGACGCCGCGGGCTTATTGTGGAGACTCGCCCCGCGGCGCTGCCACTTGACTCGGGGCGCCGCCTCCGGTCCCGCGGAGCCGGGCGCGCGGAAGGGGGGCAGGGGCGTGCTGGGCCCTGGCTCAGCCCCCTCCGCTTCGGCCGGCGCCTTTCCCCTCCCCCACTCGCGGCGGCGCGCGCCCCAGTCCCCGCGTGCACGCGCGGCGGCGGGCGGGCGCCCGGCGCTCGGGCGTGTGCGAGGCGTGAGGTGGAGATGGGGGCGGAGGGAGCCGGAGCTGTCACAGGCCCCGGGTCCGCCTGACCGAGCCAAGTAGGGTGTCATGGCCGCGGGGGGCAGCGGCTGCACTTCCTCTGCGGGCGGCGGCGGCGGCGGCCGGGGAGTTAATCCTCGACGCTCGGGTCGGTGTGTGTGTATTTGTGTTCGATGTGTGCGCGGCGGGGAGGAAGGGGGGTGGGACCGGGTCTGCCCGGGAAGCCGGAGCTGGGATCGCTCTTGTCCCCTCCCGGGGGATTTACCGGAGCCGCCGCCTCGCCGAGAGCCTCGCCGCACCACCCCTTCGCCCCCCCGCCTCCCGGGGCTCGGGTGACTTTTTCCCCACGGGCAGGAGGGAGTGTGGACGGGGGCGCCCCGGGAGGGGCCGGGCGGCCGAGCTGCGCCTCTCACACTGTGTGTTTTGTCTGTTTTTCTCTCCCAAGGTCCCGTTTCCCTCTGTGCGGCGGCCGGCGGGACCATAAGGGCTTAACTCATATATTTAACCCCCCTCCAAAAAGTAAGTGGCCCGTGTGGTGTCTCCGCTCCGCCCGCCGCCCCCTAGCCCCAGTCCATCCTTGTGTCTGACTCTCCTGTCCTCCAGCATTGTTATTTCCCCATCTTTGCTTCGGTGCTGCTGCTGTGTGGGGAAAGGCTCTCTCGTGCTTCTCCGTCCCCCAGGCCCAGTCCTCGGGGAGGCGCAGAATTCCATCCCCTTCCTCCCCCACTCCCCCCGTGGGGAATATTCTTGGGAACCCGGTCTTCGACAGCAGAATCTAGGAGATTCTGGCCGTTCGCTTGGGCCCCTCGTCCCCTCCTTCCCGACAGGGTTTCGTTGGAAGGAATTATGCAAATCCTGCTTTCTGGTGTCCATTCAGCGGCAATTTCATGCGGTGAGAAGTTCTCTTTGTTGTGCGAGGGGGAGAACAGACACTGATTTAATAGACATATCTGTTGGGGGGAAGGGTGGGGGTGTGTGGAGAGGCTCAGTTTGGAAGAATTACAGCACTTGGTTAGCTCAGTGTCTTTGTGTGTGAGCTTTCTGGCTTGACAGGAGGGTATGTCCTTTACAATGTCCCAGAAGAGATGTTTTCTGTAATAGATTAAAAAGCAAAACTGAAACTTTAAGTAAGTGAAGCGTAAGGTAACCTTCACCTAGGGATTGTAAGCCCGACCATTTCTGCAGCGTTCCATTATAAAGATGCATGTGAATTTTGTTAAGGAATTAGGCCGTAACATCAAAATTAACATAGGTAACAATGCTTTAAAGTGTCTGATGCCACTTTGTCCACAGGTTAAAAGTACATCTTAAAACATGCTTGTGTACGTAATAAAGGCTCGAAGCAATTTTTTGGTGTCATTTGACTTGCGGATGTATTTTAAAATTTCCCTCCTGCCAATTCAGGCATACCTTTGCCCTCTAGAAAGCCTTTTGGTTGTCAGTTATCATTTAATCTGCTCTGTCTCTGCTTGTATTTTTTCAAACCTGTCATACGTTTGCTAAAATTTTATATCAGATTAAGCACTTTTTGAATTACTTATTAGTTGTAACCATCATATGAAAGCTTATGAAAGGCATGTGGCTTTCGAGAAGCGTGAAATTATGGAATTTTCGGAATTGCGCATGTAAAATCCTGAAATCATTTTGAAGAATTTTTAGTTCATGTTTTTGTTTCACTTTCTTTGTGATTTTTTTTGGGGGAGGGGCTTTTTAGTTTTAAAAGATTTTGAAATGGACTATAACCCTGTCGGTTTAAGTTACTGTTACTTTAGATGGTTTTAATGAGTTGTTTATCTTATTCTAATTCTGTTTGCTTTGAATCCTTGCCTTCTGCCTCAGGCCCCCTTTTTATCAGTCATTGCAAGTGTTCGTGGTTACTTAACTACAGCTTGACAAGTCTTTTTTTGTTTTTTTCTTTTAATGACTAATAAAGTCTGGTAAATATCTGAATTGAATATCAAATTTTGATTGGTTTTTTGAAGGAGGATTTTAATGTGGTCATCTGTTTCCTTAAAGCATACTTTTAAATCCAAATTTCCACTTTCAGTGTAGTAAAGTTCAGGAGATATTTAAAGTCCAGAGTGCAGAGCAGTAATAACGTGGCTGATAGTCTCTTAGCTGAGATCAATTGGGTTTCCTATTTTCTTTTTTATTATATGTAATTTCTTTAAGAGTTCTAAGTAAATCAATTGTAGTGTTAACTTTCTATACTTAAAAAGGCCAGCAGTGATTCTCAATGCAAAAAACTACTTTGTCACTAGCAAACGTAATAATTTCTCGTTTATTTTAATGAGATTGGTTCTGAGCAGTTAACCTTCTATGTGATTCTGTTGACTGATTATCTTAGTACTTTAGGATCATTTGGTTTCTAAATGATATTTAATATGTAACAGTCTTTGGATTAAAAATGAATTCTCATTTATTTCCAAAATCTAATTCTTCTATTTTGGGGGGCTATTTGGTGGGAGTGCATTGAGATTGTGGGGGTGTTTTGTTTTCATTATTAAGGTTTCACTTGTATTGGAATTAGTAGCAGTTTCAGACAGTGATTATGATCAAAATGGATATTTGGTAACCAGGTGATTATTGAGATGTCCTCTGGGACTGTGGCAGTCCATATTCTAGGAAGATTGAGGTTCTCTCTGCTGCTTGGTATGATGCAAACTATTGCTTGGCTGCTCTTCATCCTTCTTGTATTCTCAAAAAGCTCTTTCCAATGTAGGGAAAGTTTTGTTGATTTCAACTTAGCTCTAGCTTGGCTGAAAAAGAATAGCACAGTAAGTCTTTTTAACTTACACAGAATCATTTCAAATTGTCCTGATTCCCACAAATGTGTTTGTAGCTGGAGCAGTTCTAGGAAGCATCTGAATAATGCCATTTTTTTAGAATTTTTTTTAGCCTTATGGGGCTACACTGGATGGCCTGTAATTTCTTTCAGAGAATTAAGTATTCATTGTCTGTGGAGACTTGCCACTTCCGAGCACCCACCTAATTCATTAGCTACTGTATTAGTGCTGTTTTTAGGAATGAAAGGCAGTTAGTACTTACTTGCTTTAAATTTGTACCTGGCGCTGTGGGTAGACAAAAGTACTGGGTAAGCTACCCTAACCTTCAGGAGCTTTTGGTACTTAGAGAAGGACGATCTGGTGTATTCGATAACGGTACAAGGCAAAATGTACTACTCTCTTACGCAAGCAAGTACTAGGAGTGTTTAGAAGTGAAAGAAATCTCTTGATACAGGAAGGCTTCATGAAGAAGGTGGCAAATTTTTGCTTCATTTTGATGAATATGAAAGAGGCATTCCTTTCATGAGAAACAAGCGAAAGTGGCAAAGGATGAGAATGAGTTTAAACTGTTTAAGTCTATTTAAACTACACTTTGTCATTCACGTAGGGGATGTACAGGCGATAGGTTTGCAAAGGTAGGTTGTAAGATTTTCTACTACAGGTTGAAAAGTGGGGTCTCTTTGTTAGGCACCTTGGGGTTTATAATACATTTCTCTCCTGAGCTCAGGGGAGGAATGTTTCCTTTATTTGAGGATTCCATTGTGGAACTCAATGACATACATTGTTTTTTAAATCACCTTGACAGGGATGATATTATTACCCAAAACAGTGTCTCTTCTGCTTAAACTCATAGTTTGGAGGCTACACTTTATTTCCTCACACAAAACGTATTTTTGGAATTGCCTAAAATCAGTGGCGTGTGTATGCTCTGAATATCCTTACTTTTGACAAGTTTTCATCCTTAGAGGTTGCATTTGGTATTTGGAAACAGTGGCAAATAAAAGTGTATGCAAAATAATGAGGTTGATTTTCTTTCCTGGTTTGCAAACTGGCTATGCAGCTCAGCAAAAGGGTTTGATTTGTTTTGATATGCCTTGGAACTTCTCTCCTGATTCTTTTTTTTTTTTTTTAATTTTTATTTTTTAATGTTTACCCCAGAGAGAGAGAGAAAGTGTCTGTGAGCGGGCAGGGGAGGGGCAGAGAGAGAGGGAGACACAGAATCCAAAGCAGGGCTCCAGGCTACAAGATATCAGCACAGAGGCTGTTGTGGGGCTCAAACTCACCAACCCTGAGATCATGAGCCGAGCCGAGCCGAAATCCGACACTCAACTGACTGAGCCACCTAGGCGCCCCTCTCTTGATTCTTAATTCCTTTATGTCTGCTGTATGGAATCTGGATATTGGGTAGATGTGAATAAACAGAGCTGTCGTTTTTGTAGTTTCAGGCTAAAAATTTACCATCACTATCCTCCAAATTATCTTCTACTCTTTGTGAATATTAAAAAAAATCTTTTTACTATTCCCTACGGTTGCACATTGCTTTTGGGATTATTCCGGAGTGAACTATTAGCTTATTTTATTGATTGTCTCTTGTATGCAGGAAGTATCCCAAGTACAGTGGTCCATACCGTGAATTTTTTCTTTTTTCAATTGACATATAATTTATGTACCATAAAATTCACCCTTTTAAATTAGTGTTTTCAGTACATTGTCCAAACCTCACTAATTCCAGAACACTTTTCATTACCCAAAAAAGAAACCCCATACCCATTAGCAGTCATTTCCTATTCCTCCTATGCCCCGGCCATTGGCATCCCCCAGTCTACTTACTTTCTGTGAATTTGCCAATTCTGGACGTTTAATATAAATGTAATCGTACAATATATGGCCTTATGTGTCAAACTTCTTAGCATGTTTTCAAGATTCACTTATTGTAGCAGGTATCAGCACTTATTATTTATGGCTAAATAATATTGCGTCGTATGGACGTATTATGTTTATGTGTCAGTTGATGGACATTTGAGTTATTTCCTCATTTTGCCTATTATGAATTATGTTGCTATGAACATTTGTTTTCACTTTTCTAGGGTATGTACTTAAGAGCGAGATTTCTGGGTCATATTAAAACTGTTCTAACTTTTTGAGGAACTGTCAAGCTATTTTCCAAAGCAGCTGCAGTATTTTACATTCCCACCAGCAACAGATGAGGATTCCAGTTTCTTCGACCCCTTGCCAGCACTTGTTACTGTCTTTTTGATTGTATTTCTTGTAGTGGGTAGGTCTGAAGCGGTATATTGTGGTTTTTATTGGCATTTCCCTAGTCACCAGTGATATTAAGCATTTTTTTAAAGCTTAATTTAGAGAGAGAGCGCATGAGTGGGGGGTGGGGTGCAGAGAGAGAGAGAGAGAATCCCAAGCAGGCTTCGCACTGTCAGAACTGAGCTGGATGCTGGGCCTGAACTCACGAACCATGAGACCATGACCTGAGCTGAAACCAAGAGTTGGATCCTTAACCAGCAGAGCCACCGAGGCTCCCTGAGCATTTCTTCACATGCTTGTTGGCCATTTTTATATTTTCTTTGGAGAAATGTGTATGCAGATCCCTAGCTCATTTTAAAATTCAGGTTGTTTTTTTTTATTGTTGAGCTATGAGAGTCTATTCTGGAGACTAGACCCACATTGGTATATGATTTGCAAATATTTTTTCTCATAGTCTCAATTTAAGAATAATTACTGATCAGGGGCACCTGGGTGGCTCAGTTGGTTAAGCATCTGACGGTTGGTTTTGTCTCTGTGCTCACAGTGCAGAGCCTGCTTAGGATTCTCTCACTCCCTCTCTGCCGCTTCCTGCCCTCCCCTTCTCAAAATAAATAAACTGAAAAAAAAAGCTTAAAAAAAAAAAGAATTATAGATCAGAAGGGAAACTGCAGTATACCTTGTAAAGGAAATAAAGTGATAGAGAACTAGAGTTAATCAGGAAGGCAGCTTTAACATTCTTTTTTATCAGTTATTGGAATTGTGTTTTTTTTAAATCTCTGTACCCAACATGGGGCTTGAACTCCCGACCCCAATATCGAGAGTCACACGCTCTACTGACTGAGTCAGCCAGGCACCCCAAAGTTGTTGATTATTTTGTGTTGCAACACAAATATACTTTGCTATCCTAATCTTCAAAATTCCTGCCTTTTTTTTTTTTTTTTTTAAAGTAGGCTCCATGCCCAGCATGGAGCCCAACATGGTGCTTGAATTCACAACCCCGAGATCAAGACCTGAGCTGAGATCAAGAGTAGGATGCTTAACTGACTAAGCCACCCAAGTGCCCCAGAATTCCTGCCTTGCTATAGTGAGGGTTTACATATCAAGTTCAGATAATGTGGTGAACCACATTATTCAAATCTGTTCTATACTTGAGTTTTGGATAGTAAATAACAAAGGTTTGGGTACAGAGGGAAACCTCATAGATATTTTGTCTGAGTCCATTGTTTCTAAGTTTGAGTAGTGAGGGAAATCTATACAATAGCAGGATTTTTGAAATTTTAGATTGCATTATTTGGTTGTGTTCTGTGAAACTCACATTTGATGGGTCGTGTTTATTGCAAGTTAACTATATGATTTTATTTTCTGGTCCTAAATACTGTTTTAAAAGACTTTTGAATTTTGTGATTAGTGTCAGTTTCTCAGATTTTTGAGTTGGTTAGATATGGTGTAGCAAAGTGTCAGGTGTAATGATGTCTGTTAAAGAAATTTTTTTTAATGTTCATTTATTTTTGAGAGAGAGAGAGAGAGACATAGAATCTGAAGCAGGCTCCAGGTTCTGAGCTGTCAGCACAGAGCCCGACACGGGGCTCACACTAATGAACCCTGAGATCATGACCTGAGTTGAAGTCAGACACTTAACCTACTGAGCACCCAGGTGCCCCAGGTGTAATGATGTCTTAAAGATGAAATTGAGGGGCGTCTGGGTGGCTCAGCTCAGTTGGTTAAGTGTCTGACTCTTGATTTCATCCCAGGTTGTAATCTCATGGTTTATGAGTTTGAGCCCTTTATCAGGCTCTGCACTGACACTATGGAGCCTGCTTGGAATTTTCTCTCTCTGCCCCTTCCCTGCTTGGGTGTGTGAGTGCACAATCTCTCTATATCTCTGTCTCTCTCTCAGATAAATAAAGTTAAAAAAAAAAACAGGGTGAAATTGAGAAGTTTAGAAGGTAGGTGGCAGAATTAGTCTGAGAATTGTTTACTTAAAGAACTGTGAGGGGTATGTTAGGAAGACTGTATGGTTGACACCTTGTATTGACTCATATCTTTTTTTTTCCACCTACTTATCTATCTTTTGTTAAAGAGAAATACAAATTCTTTGGATTTATCACATAATCAGTTTTTTGAATATTACTATGCAATCCAAGGAAGTTATGTGTAAAGCCAGTTTTTATTGAGTGCCCTTATGATAATGAAGTTCTTATAATCCAGTTTTGGGTAATGTGTATTTGAAAATGTTCTTAAATTTGTTTTAAAGGTTCTCATTTATTTTTTTTGAGGGAGAGAGAGTGAGGGAGGGGCAGAGAGAGAAAGAGAGAGTAGAGAATCCCAAGCAGGCTCCACTCTAACAGTGCAGAGCTCAACATGGGGCTCGATCCCACAAACAGTGAGATCATGAGCTGAGCTGAAATCAAGAGTCACACGTTCAACAGACTGAGCCACCCAGGGGCTCCTGCGTATTTTTTTTTTGTTTATTTATTTTGAGAGAGAGGACATGCACACACACGTGCATGTGCTCTCTCTCTTTTCTCAAAATAAACTAAAAAAAAAATAATATCAGTCAGTTGGGAAACAATCTTTGTTGAAACAATTCAGGGTATTTCCCTTAGCATAAATGCTTCCTCTTACCCACAGAAATAATTGTATATTTCAATTTTTGAAATATTTACCTAACTTATCAGGTAAAAATAAAACAGAATTAAACTCTTCCAGAAGCAAACTTTTTCTTTAACTTGCTTCAGTTGCTGTTTGAAGTCACATAGTAGATTTCTGCCTCTGTTAAATATGGTAACACATCAAGACTTATATTTGGGTTAGAAGATGTGAACACCAGTATTACTTCCATGAGAGCTATTACTGGAAAACTGTTGTCTGATGAGCATTTTCATTCACATTGGTAATACTTTTAGTTTACTTTTCATAAAATCTGAATCCTTTTTTTTTCCCCCTGAACATTTATTTTTGAGAGACAGCACGAGCAGGGAAGGAGCAGAGAGAGAGGGAGATACAGAATCCAAAACAGGTTCCAGGTTCTGAGCTATCAAGCACAGAGCCCTGCGTGAGGCTCAAACTCATGAACCATGAGATCATGACCTGAGTCTAAGCCGGAGGCTTAACCGAATGAGCCACAAAGTCACCCAAATCTGACTCATTTTATCATCATCATTATCAATAAATGGCAATTTTGTATGTTTTTTTTTTCTTAAACTTAAAAAAAATTTTTTTGGTATTTAATTTTGAGAGAGAGAGAGAGAGCGTGAATGGGGAAGGGGCAGAGAAAGAGTGAGTCACAGAACCCAAAGCAGGCTGCAGGCTCTGAGCTGTCAGCACAGAGCCCGACGTGGGGCTCGAACCCACAAACTGTGAGATCATGACCTGAGCTGAAGTCGGATGCTCAACCGACTGAGCCACGCAGGTGCTCCTGTATGTTTTTCTTACTGACTTTCCAAAGGTTTCCAAAGAGTAAAGGCCTGTTCTACCTCTCCTAACCTCCTCATGTAAAGGGGAAGAAAAACTACTTTTTAAAGGATCTATACGGTTGTATCTTGCTTGGTGAAAGAAAATCCCAGATGTGAAAATGTGAATTTACCATAATGAAACATATTTTATTTTAGAACAGAATTCACATCAAGTTTATAAGTAGCATGCTCCATTAGTATGTTTAGAAGTATTGGTTTAGTGGCCCCTGTCTGGCTCAGTCGGAGGAGCATGTGACTCTTGATCTCTGGGTCGTGAGTTTGAGCCTCCCAACACAGAGTTGGATGCAGGGCGTAGAGAATACTTAAAGAAGTAATTATTGGTTTATACAAATTTCAAAAGTAAGTGTTCAAAAGTAAGTGTACAATGTATGTAGAAGAATTGTTGAGTTTGTTAAACTAAGATATTGGATGAACTTGTTTTTCACGTTTTTGTTATGTCCGTCGTATGGGTATTTGTAGACTCTTGCCTGAATACTTCCCTTCCTCACAATCAATGTAGGCATATATTCTAGGTCATTTGTAGGTATTTACCTCTGTATTTCTGTTCTCCTGCTCTTTTTCTTTTCGTCTTTTAGATTCATGATTTATCAAAGGTAGAAAGGATGCTAGAATTTATTTTCTTGCTCAGCCATATTAATTACAGGGAAAATAATTTTAAAAAATCTTTCATTTTGGAAAACTTCAAACATACACAAAAGTAGAAAGGACAGTGCACAATACTCCAGCTACATCAATAATGGCTGTTGTTTTATTCCCACTGGATTATTTTGAAGTAAATCCCAGGCATCATATTTACTATTGAATCTTTCTTGCAGCCTTTTTTTAAAAATTGATTTATTTTTTAATTTACATCCAAGTTAGCATATAGTGCAACAGTGATTTCAGGATTAGATTCCTTAAGCCCCTCACCCATTTAGCCCATCTCCCCTTCCATAACCCCTCCAGCCACCCTCTGTTTGTTCTCTGTTATTTGAGTCTCTTATGTTTTGTCCCCCTCCCTGTTTTTATATTATTCTTGCTTCCCTTCCCTTATGTTTATCTGTTTTGTGTCTTAAAGTCCTCATATGAGTGAAGTCATATGGTATTTGTCTTTCTCTGATTAATTTCACTTAGCATAATACCCTCTAGTTCCATCCACATAGTTGCAAATGGATAATCTTGCAACCTTTTACATAGTATGGTCTCCCTCTTCCCACCTCCCATCCCCAGTGTAAATTTAAAGAAATAAGATACCTAAGTACAGGGAAGACATGTTTTTGTTTTTTTACTAATGTTATTTATTAATTTTTAAATTTTTTAACGTTTAGTTTTGAGAGAGAGAGACAGCGTGCAAGATGGGGAGTGGCAGAGAGAGAAGGAGACACAGAATCCGAAGCAGGCTCCAGGCTCTGAGCTGTCAGCATGGAGTCGGATGCAGGGCCTGAACTCCCATGGGAGTTTGCAAGATCATGACCTGAGCCCAAGTCAGATGCTTAATCAGCTGAGCCACCCAGGCTCTCCTACTAATGTTTTTTAAAAGTTAACAGATACTAAGCTTTTATGGTGCCAGACAAGATCCCTTTGATGTTAGTATCTGTTTTACAGGTGGAGAAACAGATTTGGAAAGATTAAGTGTTTCATTCATGATCACTTAGCTAACGAGTGGTAGACCCAGGATTGGAATTCAAAAGCCTGTGCTCTTTAATCTTAAACATTCAAGTATATGTCCTTCTTTTAGATTTTCCCATTTGGTTCCACCAAGTTGTTCCCTCTTTCTTTGTTTACAACTGATTGCTTACTTGATTTATATTACATTAAAGAATTCTGGTTTCTCTGCCTGTAATCTTACCGTAAATGGTAGCATAATTATTCCAAATCTCTGTCCTGGAATGCCTTGCCCCTTTCTCTTTAGCATTATCCTCCTGTTTGGCTTTTCTCTTTCTTCTTGATTTTTTAGTTTTGTCAGTGGTATTTAGAGATAAAGTAGGTTTCTTGAACTGAGCGTTTCCACTGGCTTAGTTGCTTCGTATGTTGCTAGACTTGGCCCTTCTTCACCATTGGCTGAGATTTGAGCACAGGCTGACAAGAGGCAGTAAAGGATATCCAAGTGATACTGATTCTAGGCCTTAGCTTGATGAGGCTTCCATGTGGACTGGCCTAGTTCAAGGCATTTTGAAGTTTGTAACAAAAGCCTTATAGTAACTGTGTAGGTGCCTGGCCTTTTCTTCTATTCATATACTTCCTAGAGATCTCAAGGGTTGTGGGAGGAGCAAGTAGGGTAAAGCAGATTGGGGTTAGGATTCTGGATTCCTGGATTTTAGCCAAATGTCTTCTCAGTTTTAACCTTCTGTGATTTAGATTTGGTACAGTTGGTAATAAATATTTTTAAATGTGTGCTAGAAAGGGAAGTTGCTGAGTTGTGTATAACTACTGAGATGGAGAAGGAGTGATTTGGCAAATTTAAAAAATAGTACACTGTTTAGAGGGTGCTTGGATGGCTCAGTCTTCCAGAAAAACATGCAAACTCTTGATCTTGGGGTTGCATGTTTGAGCCCCACGTTGGGTGGATTACTTAAAATCTTTTAAAAAATACGCGGATTCGGTAATTCAAACATCGCTGATCTTAGATAAAATGCTTCATTAATAGATATCGAAAGATGTTATGACAAAGGTAATTCGGAGAAATTCCCATCAAAATAAAATGGGATGCTCCTTGCCTTCATTAAGACTAAAAAAATGAGAAGAATGGAAATGCTTGTGACTGTGTCCCTGTATCGAAATGAGCCTTTTTTAATTGCATGATTAATAGTATAAATTCTGGGGCGCCTGGGTGGCTTAGTTGGTTAAGATCCTGTCTTCAGCTCAGGTCATGATCTCGTGGTTCGTGAGTTCAAGCCCCATGTCGGGCTCTTATGCAGACAGCTCGGAGCCTGGAGCCTGCTTCTGATTTTTTGTCTCCCTCTCTGCCCATCCCCTCCTTGCTCACGCTCTCTCTCTCTCTCTCCAAAAAAAAAAAAAAAAGGTATAAATTCTAATCTTGTCATAAGTGTTAGGTTATGTGCATTTTCATTCAGCTAGTAAGTGGACAAAGTTTAATTTGTATAAATGAGCATTGATTAGTTTATCCTGATCACAATACAGTGCTGTTTTAATTATAGAGAGGCAATAAGAAGTTCATAAATCTTTGCAAGTAGTTACTGAAAAAACTTAAGCTCGTCATTTTTCTATGAGTGTTTAATATAACTAGTACATCTTTTAAAAATGACTTAATATATCACCTTTGTTCAGCGGTCAGAGTACTAAGATTTTACTGATTATTTACTTATTGGTAAGTTATCTTTGGCAGTACTATTTTTATGATACTATGTTAGCTAC
Source organism: Paguma larvata (assembly GCA_030068075.1). Lineage (NCBI taxonomy): Eukaryota > Metazoa > Chordata > Mammalia > Carnivora > Viverridae > Paguma > Paguma larvata. Next base: position 45,411,723 of record CM057837.1, on the reverse strand, counting down.
TCTTAACTAGATTGGTTTCTGTTCTGGAAAGAATACATCAGGATAAAAATAATAATATGGGTTAATTTCCAACAGCTTTTTAAGAGGTACTAGAATTGTGCTTTATTGACTTTTCAAAAAAAAACATGATTAAAGTGATAGTTTTCATGTGAGACTTGTACAACTAATTTTTGTGTGTATTTTATATATAACTAACTATTGGATTTATTAAAATAGATTTTTGGAATGTTGAAATAAATAGACATACAGAGTCAGAAATCTATCTATATATTTATCTGTTGGAAACAGTTTCAAGACCCATTGCTATGGCTACCAATGTCTAATCTTATCTGAAAGATAACATTCCTTTTGGCCCCTTTCTCCTCAGGCAAAGAATTTTTGTTTAATCTTAAATGACATATCCATATCAAAGATTAGTGCATTTTATTGGTAAAAGGGAAGAGTACATTCCTAAATGGGTGAAAGACAGAGAAGAGAAACTAGAATTTTCCACATTAGGTGAGAAGATAGGTAGGAGTTATCAAGAGCTATAAAACTTGGGGCTTAATTTTTCTAAAAAAACAGTAGGCTACTGTTTGCAATCCAACCTGAATGAGTTGGTGTTGGTTAAGACTGTTAAACTACCGGGACATCTGTGTGGCTCAGTTGGTTAAGCATCAGACTTCGGCTCAGGTCATAATTTCGCGATTTGTGAGTTCGAGTCAGGCTCTGAGCTCAGAGCCTGGAGCCAGTTTCAGATTCTGTGTCCCCGGCCCCCTCCCACCCCCCACCGGCTAGCACTCTGTCTCAAAATAAATATTAAAAAATTAAAAAAAAAAAAAAGACTGTTAAGCTACCAAGAAGTTTAAATTATCCACAGATTTTGAACTTCTAAAAGCAAGAGAATGTAAATTAATGGAGAAGAATTATTTTAATGTAGTTATAGTTACATTGATAAAATAAACTGACATTGTGGCAACAACAAAGGACCAGAGATGTTCATGACCCAGACAATTTTTTCTTTTTCTAAAAAGTGGAATGTTTGTTCTTGTTAAATGATTAGTAAATACGTATTACCTCTCAGATATTAAGAAATTGTTTTTTGGGGTGTCTGGGTGGCTCAGTTGGTTAAGCATCCAACTCTTGATTTTGGCTAAGGTCAGGATCTCACAGTTTGTGGGTTTGAGCATGGAGCCTGCCAGGGATTCCCTGTTTCCCTCTCTTTCTGCCCATCCCCTGCTCACATTCTTTCTCAAAATAAACATTAAAAAAATTGTTTCTTAAAACTGTATAAAGATGTTTAGATAGATATATCTCTAATAATTATTGTACCCAAGTCAGCCAATCCAGATTTTGTCAGATACTGTTTAACAAGTAATCCAGATGAAGTCAACTGTTTGAGGAATATGAATATATAGAAAAGGTAAAGAATAAAGGGTGTATTAAGAAACAGGAAGGAAGGATCTGTTGTCAAATCATGTTCCTACCAGCTTCTGGTTTTTGTGACTCAAGAACAGAAGTATAAGCAATAATAGTAGTGATACTGTTGCTTTTATATTTGGAGCATGAAATAAACACACTTTAAAACTTAATGCTTAAAGGATGCTTGCTCTCAGATGGCAGAATATACAGAATCTTCAGAAGTTTGTTCCAGTAATTCAGCCTAGGATTCTGCAGAGAATGTTCTTTTAGGAATGAGTACCTTGCTTTTTCATTATACAGTTTTCATTCATTTTTCTTCCATACTCTATACAACTCCATCTTTTCTTCATATTTCTTTTTCTTTCTTTTCATGTGGTAAAATAATTTGAAATATGTTTGGAGAAAAGCATCAAATTATGAAGAAAACTGAATTAACTTTCAAAGTAAATGTACACATGTACAGATTTCCGTTTGTTATCTGAAAAGTAGAGCATTCCTGTGAAACCTTTTGTAAGCTAAAATGGCATAGAGCAAAGAACCAATTACCAATTATTTAGGTGGAAAAAAATTTTGCTCATTTCCAGACCCAAGAAATAACCTCTTAGGTTTTTCTGGTGCTCTAGGATGCATCTTGTTAATGGATGCAAAAAATAAATTGAGATAAAGCACAGATGCTCACAGAAAGTTCAAAGTTGTGGTGGCTTGATGTTGAGTGTAGTTCCGGGGAAGGAGCTTGGTGCCACTCTAGCTGTTCAGGGTGCACACCGCCGCTCTAACAGCCCGCTGCAGACAAACCAGATACACCAAGTGCTGACCGCTGTTTCACTTTTCGCCTTTTTTCCATAAAAGTGAGGTCGTGTAAGCAGCCTTTCAGAAAGTGGGAGATACCTGTATTTTAGTCTACAGTGAAGCAGAGATCTTTTCAGAATCCCATGGAGATAAGAATGACTTCAGAAGTAGAAACAGTGGTGGTCGTAGTTAGAATGACATTAACTACAGAGTTTAGTAATGAAATATACATGTATTTAATGAAGTTTTTTTCCTTTTTAGTGAATGTTTTTTGTGCTATTTGTATCATGGTTTATATGAAATCCATAAAATAATTTTATGTATTTTTTTTAAGTTTATCTGTTTATTTTGAGAGAGAGACAGTGCGCCAGTGCATGAGCAGGGGAGGGGACGTGAGAGAGGGAGAGAGAGAATCCCAAGCAGGCTTTGCACTGTCAGCACAGAGCCTGATGTGGGACTCAAACTCGAAAACCACGAGATCATGATCTGAGCCAAAATCAAGAGTCGGATGCTTAACCGAGTGAGCCACCAAGGTGCCCCAAACAATTTTACTTTGATATAGTACAAATAGTTTGTCTCTTCTGGGTTTTGTCTAAAGTTGCAACCTTTCTTGAAGTTAACGATTGAGTCTTTTTTTTTTTTTAACACCAGGTTATATGAAGAACATCTGTACTTCTAGAGAAAGTACATAATGTACAAAAATAATTTTAGACGTGGATTTGCATGTTTTTCAAATATTAACCATGTGTAGCTAATCCTTTAGCTAGATTGTATCTTAATAGGATGGAAGAGGTTGTTAAATGTATTTTGCCTTGACAAGTTTAATTCCTCTTAACTTTTCTTTGCTCTTTTATCACATTCTAAGGCCCATTCTAGAAAGTACTTGTATATAACAACAAAATGTGGCTTTGAGTCAGGCTAGCCTGGATACAGATTTCCTTCACACTTAGCCAGCTATGGGTTGTAGAGAGAACTAATTTTAGTTCATTGTTATATGAAGTAGTATAGGAGGGTTGTGAGAATTGACTAATAATAATAATCTCTGGAAAGAAAGCTGTTGAAGCTAGTTCACAGAATTTGCTTTTTAGAAATAATCTTAAAATTATAATTTCTTTTAAATATTTTTATAATAAAAACAATGATTCTTCTCTCTGGAATTTAACTTGCATTGTGTTTGGTCTATTCGAAACATTTACAACTTCTGTGTAATAGTTTGGGTAATGGCAGTTTCCACATCATTATCACATTTATTGCTAGATTCTGTAGAGTGTCAAAAATATTCATTTGTTTGCATTTTGCCAACTAACAGAACAACTACATACTTTTCTTAGTAAAAAATAGTTACATTTAGGCTGGTGTGGAGTGGGAAAAACCCTGGGGCAGGAGCACTAGGTTCTGGTAGACTATAGCTGTGTGGTTTTGAGTGAACATACGTAATCTTTCTGCATGTTGGTTTCCTTATCTGTAAAATATAAAGGTCTTGGAGAACCTTCTAATTAAAATGTTTTGAGAAAAATTGTGGGTTTTTTTTCATTGTTGAATGGACCTATGCATTCCATGACAGAACAGTTAACATGATAGTAGGAAGTAGTATATATAATGGGGCTTGAGAACTAAACTAAATAATGTCCTCATAGATGTTTGTCTTATAAAATGTTCATGAGAATAAAGGCTGTTCATTTTTAAGGACAAAGGATGTGTAAGAAATGGGCTCTAGCTCCTCTAGCTCATGCAAAAATACAGAACTGATTTTTCTAAGAATATATAAGTATATACTCATAAGGTGAGAGAAAGTCTCATGTAGCTAATGATAATTGTATCTGTATATTTCATAAAATACAAATGCAAGTTTTTCTTTTAATACAGTTTTCCATAGTGGCTGCACCAGTTTACATTCCCAGCAGCAGGAGTTCTCTTTTCTCCACATCCTTGCCAACACTTACTGTTTCTAGTCTTGATAATTGCCATTCTAACAGGTGCAAGGTGATAGCTCATTACAGTTTTGATTTGCATTTCCCTGATGGTTAATGATGTAGGGTGTCTTTTCATATATCTGTTACCCATCTATATTAGCTTCTTCGGAAACATTTTTAATTGGGTTGTTAGGGGGTTTTTTTTGCTTTTGACTTGTGAGCTTTTTATATATTTTAGATATTAGCTCCTTTTCAGATACATCATTTGCAGATATTCTCTCCCTTTCAGTAAGTTGCCTTTTCACTTTGTTGATGGTTTCCTTTGTTGTGCAGAGGCCTTTTAGTTTGATGTAGTCCCAACTTGTTTATTTTTGTTTTTGTTGCTTTTGCTAAATAAAAAAATCATTACCAAGATTGATGTCAAGGAGCTTATTGCCTGTGTTTTCTTCTAGGAGTTTTATGGTTGGTTTCAGATCTTATGTTCAAATCTTTAATCTATTTTGAGTTAATTAAAAAAATTTTTGATGTTTATTTTTGAGAAAAAGAGGGAGAGAGCGCACAAGTGGGAGAGGGGTAGAGAGAGGAAGACATAGAATCTGAAGCAGGCTCCAGGTTCTAAGCTGTCAGTACAGAACCGGACGCAGGGCTTAAACCCACAAACCGCAAGATCATGATCTGAGCTGAAGTCGGATGCTTAACTGCCTGAGCCACCTGGGCACCCTCATGTTGAATTAATTGTTGTGTATAGTGTAGAAGTGTGGTCAAGCTTCATTTTTTGCATATGGCTGTCCAGTTTTTTCTTTTTTTTATGTTTATTTCAAGAGTGAGAGACAGTGCACGAGCTGGGGACAGGCAGAGAGAGATCAAGGGAAAGAGAGAATCCCAAGCAGACTCCCTGATGTCAGCACAGAGCCCAACATGGGGGGCTGTCTCACAAACTGTGAGATCATGACATGAGCCAAGATCAAGAGTCAAATGCTTAACCCACTGAGACATGCAGGTGCCCCCAATTGTCCAGTTTTTCTAATCCTATTTATTGAAGAGACTGTCCTTTTCCTATTGTATGTTCTCAGCTCCTTTTTTATAATTTAATTGACCATATTATACATGGATTTATTTCTGGGCTCTCTTATGTTCCACTGATCTGTCTGTTTTTATGCAAATACAATACTGTTTTAATCTCTAACAACTTTTTGTAGTATAGTTTGAAATCGAGGAGCATGATGTCTCCAGCTGTGTTCTTCTTTCTCAAGATTGCTTTGGCTACTCAGGATCTTTTATAGTTCCATACAAATTTTAGGATTGTTCTGTTTTTGTGAATATGCCATTGGAATTTTGATAAGAATTGCATTGGATCTCTATATTGACTTGGGTAGTGTGGACATTTTAACAATACTAATTTTCCCAGTAAGGAGCATGGAATATCTTTCCACTGTGTTTTCTTCAGTTTCTTTCATTAATGTTTTCAATATACAGAGATTTCATCTTCTTGGTTAACTTTGTTCCTAGGTTTTTTATTATTTTTAGTACAGTTGGAAATGAGATTGTTTTCTTCATTTCTTTTTGGTAATTCATTATTAGTGTATCATTATTAGTGTATACAAATACAACAGATTTCTGTGTATTTGTATTCTGAAACCTTACTGAATTTGTTTATTCTAACAGTGTTTTGATGGAATCTTCAGGATTTTCTACATAAAATATTATGTCATCTGCAAATAGAGACAGTTTTATTTCTTCATTTCCAATTTGGAAGCACTTTATTTCTTTTTTCTTATTTAATTGCTCTGTCTAGGATTTCTAATATTATATTGAATAAAAGTAGTAAGAGTGGGTGGGCATCCTTGACTTGTTCTTGATCTTAGAGGAAAAGCTTTCAGCTTTTCACCATTGAGTGCGAAATTAGTTAGCGGCTTGTTATATATGGTTTTTATTAGGGTGAGGCATGTTCCCTTTACCTGCTTAATTGTGAGTTTTTATCATAGGTGGATGTTGAATTTTGTCAAATGCTTTCTCTGCAACTGTGGAGATGATCATATGATTTTTATCCTTCATTTTGTTACTGTGGTGCGTCACATTGATTTGTGGATATTGAGCCATCTTTGCAAACCTGGTATAAGTTTCACTTGATCATGGTGTAGGATTCTTCTAAGGTATTGTTGAATTCAGTTTGCTAATATTTTGTTGAGGATTTTTGCATCTGTGTTCATCAAGGATATTGGCCTATAGTCTTTTTTTTTTAACTTTTTTTAAGCGTTTTTATTTTATTTTTGAGAGACATAGAGACAGAGCGTGTGCAAGGGAAGGGCAGAGAGAGAGGGAGATACAGAATCTGAAGCAGGCTGCAGGCTCTGAGCTGTCAGCACAGAGAGCAGGACTCGAACTCACAGACCGTGAGATCATGACCTGAGCTGAAGTCGGCTGCCCAACCGACTGAGTCACCCAGGCGCCCCGGCCTATAGTCTTTTCTTGTGGTATCCTTGTCTGGTTTTGGTTATTAGGGTAATGCTGTCCTCCTAAAATAAGTTTGGAAGAGGTCCCTCCTCCTCTGTCTTTTGGAGGAGTTTGAGAAGGATTGGCGTTAATTCTTTTTTGCATGTTAGAATTCACCAGTGAAGCTCCATGGCCCTGGACTTTGTTCATTGGGAGGTTATTGATTACTGATTCATTCTTCTTACTGGTAATCAGTCTATTGAGATTTATTTCCTCACGATTCACTTTTGGCAAATTCTATGTTTATAGAAATGTATCCATTTCTTGTAGGTCATCCAGTTCTTTGGAGTATAATTATTCGTAGTAATCTCTTATGAGCCTTTGTATTTCTGTGGTATCAGTTATAATGTCTTTTTCATCTCTTTCTAATTTTGAGTCCTTTTTCTCAATGATTCTAGCTAAAAGTTTGTCAGTTTCATGTATTTTTTTTTCAAAGAACCAGCTCTTTGTTTCATTAATTTTTTTTCATTGAAATAGTCTTTATTTCTGCTCTACTCTGTCAATTCCCTCCTTCTACTAACTTTGGACTGTTATCTAGCTCCTTGAGTGTACAGTAAGTTCTTTATTTGAGACTTTTCTTGTTTCCTGAGGTAGGCAAGTAGGCATTTGTCGCTATGAACTTCCCTCTAAGATCCAAATTTCATTTACTTTATTCCATATATTTTGGTTTGTTACATTTTCATTTTCTTTGTTTCAAGGTATTTTTTAAATTTCTCTTTTGATTACTTTGATCCATTCGTTGTTCAATATCATGTTGTTTAATCTCCACATGATTTGTAAATTTTCCAGTCCTCTTAAATTTATGATGAATTGTTTTGTGGTCTACCTTGGGAAATGATCTGTCACATGGTCAATTTTGGATCTGTATGCTCTTGAAAAGAATGTGTATTTTGTTACTTAGAATGGCATATTCTCTAAATATCTGTTAAGTCCATCTGGTCTAAGGTTTCCTTATTGGTTTTTATGGATGATCTGCCCATTGATGTAGGTGGGTTATTGAAGTGTCCCCTATTTTTTTTTTTTAACGTTTATTTATTTTTGGCAGACATAGAGACAGAGTATGAGTAGGGGAAGGGCAGAGAGAGAGGGAGACACAGAATCCGAAGCAGGCTCCAGGCTCTGAGCCATCAGCACAGAGCCCGACGCGGGGCTCGAACTCACAGACCGTGAGATCATGACCTGAGCCGAAGTCGGCCGCTCAACCGACTGAGCCACCCAGGCGCCCCCGAAGTGTCCCCTATTATTATTGTATTGCTGTTTATTTCTCTCTTTAGGTCTGTTAGTATTAGCTTAATATATTTAGGTGCTCCCATGTTGAGTAAGTATTTCTAAATGTTTTATCTTCCTGTTGGATTGACCCTATTATCATTGTGTAACATCCTTTGTCTCTTATCACAGTCTTTGTTGTAAAGTTTTTTGTCCCTTGTAAGTATAGCCGTTCTACTTACTTTTAGCTTTCATTTGCATAGAACATCTTCTTCCATCCTTTCATTTTCAGCGTGTATGTGTCTCAAGTGAATCTCTTATACAGAGTATAGATGGATCTTATTTTTTTGTTTTTTAATCCATTCAGCTACCCTTTGTCTTTTGATTGGAGAATTTGTTCCATTTGTATTTAAATCAGTTACCAATAAGTATGTGCTTATGCCATTTTAAAAATCATTTTCTGACTATTTTTGTAGTTCCTCTCTGTTTCTTTTTTCTTCTCTTGTTCTCTGGTGGTTTCACATCTTTTAGTTATTACTTTCTCTTTATATTTTGTGTATTACAAGTTTTTGCTTTGTGGTTACCATGAGGCTTACATATAACAACCTATAACAATCTATTTTAAATTGTTAACTTAAATTTAATCTCATTTTAAAGCTCAGTATTCTTCCTCTCCAACATTTTGTTTCTGATGTCACATTTTACATAATTTTTTCTTGTTTAGCCCTTAAATAATTATTGTGACCATAGTTATTTACTGATTTTGTCTTTTAACCTTCATATTAGCTTTAAAAGTGATTACTCCATTACCTTGATTTAAAAAACAATTTTTTTTAATGTTTATTTATTCTCAAGAGAGAGAGACAGTGTGAGCAGGCGAGGGGCAGAGAGAGAGGGAGACACAGAATCCGAGCTGTCAGCACAAAGCCCGATGCGGGGCTCAAACTCATGGACCATGAGATCATGATCTGAGCTGAAGTTGACACTTAACCAACTGAGCTACCCAGGCCTCCTCCCTCCCCCCCACCATTACCTTGATTATATATTTACCTTTTTAGTGAGATTTATCCTTTTCTTGTTGCTCATTAGCACCCTTTTCAGTTTAAAGAATTCCCTTTAGCAGTTCTTGTAAGACCAGTTGAGTGGTGGTGAACTCCTTTATCTTTGGCTTGTCTGAAAACTCTTAATTTCTCCTTCCCTTCTGAATGATAACTTTGCTGGGTAGGGTATTCTTGGTTTGAAGTTTTTTTCAGGACTTTGAATATATCATGCCACTTCCTTCTGGACTGCAAAGTTTCTGCTGGAAAATCTGCTGGGTATTCCCTTATAGGTAACAAGTTTTTTCTCTTACTGCTTTTAATAGTTTCTCTTTCTTGTTTTTAACTTTTGACATTTTAAAATGTCTTGGCGTGGGTGTTTCTCTTAGTTGGAACTCTCTGGGCTTCCTAGCTCTAGATGTCTATTTCCTTCCACAGGTTAGAGAGATTTACAGCTATGATTTCTTCAATTCTGCCCCTTTCTTCCGGGAGCTCTGTGATGTGACTGTTATTTCATTTGATTTTGTCCCATAATCCCTTGTGCTGTTTACTTTCACTTTCTTTCCTTTTTGCTGCTCTAATTGGTGATTCCCACAGCTTTGTCTTCAAACTGACCAGTCCATTCCTCTGCTTCATCTAGTTTGTTGTTGAATCCTTCTAGTGTATTTTTCAGTTCAATTATTTGTATTCTTCAACTCTAACTTTTATTTGGTGCTTTCTTATATTTTCTGTCTCTTTGTTGAAGTTTTATTGTGTTCATCCATTCTTTTCCCCAGTTCAGTGAGCATTTTTAGGATCTTTTGAAATCTTTATCAGGTAAATTACTTACCTCTGTTCATTATTAAGGTTTTTTTCTGAGGTTTTGTGTTGTTTGGAACACATTCCTCTGTATCTTCATTTTGCTGGACTCTCTGCATTGGTTTTTATACATTAACTGAAACAATCACATCCTCTAGTCTTGAAGTAGCTTCATGTAGTAGATGAACCCTGTTCAACCCTCCTCAGCTCTTGGTTATTTCCCAAAACTTTGTGCGCATCCAAGCAGCCTATCATGATTTTCTTCCATTTCTAATGGTTTAATAGTATGCTTGGATAGTAAGTTTGTAATGATAATAGGAATACATTTTTTAATTAATATTACCAAGTCACCTTCTTACATTATGAAAATGTAGAAATTATTCTTTTCATGGACCTACTACCATAAGATGATATTTCAGTTATTTACAGTCATGCTGCATATCAAATAATCACAAAACATTAGTGACACAACTGGAAGCATTTATTGAGTTCAGCTGATTTAGGCTAAGCTTCCTCATATAGTCACCTGTGAGTGGGTTAGGCAGCTCTGCTGGACTGGGTAGGCTGGACTTGTTCCATGTCTGGGGATGAGCTGGCTGATGTAGGTTGATGTAAGCTGGGATGTCTATGGTGAGTAGACTCTGTTCCATTGTTCTCGGTCTTCAGCAAAATACTTTAGGACTGTTATGGCATGGCAGAAGTGTACAACTGTACAGAGCAAGGAGAAATAAGGAAGCACTTTTTCAAGCCTCACCTTATGCAATGTTTGCTAATACCTTACTGGCTAAAGCAAATTACATAATTGAGCCCATCATGGAGGGGAGGGTATTATAAAGTTACATGGTAAAGGGACTGTATATATGGAAGGATAGAGAATTGGGGCCATTTGTAATCTAGTTTAGAAAACAGCAATTTTCACTTTTTCGTATGAATATGTATGGCAGTAGGTATTTGTTAAGCACACAGTATGTGCCTAATGACTATTTTTCATATTCAATATGTATAGTCAACCTGCAAAGAGTGTGGGTTTTTTTGTTCTTTGGTTTGTTTGTTTGTTTTTGGTACTGTGAAGACACAGAATTAGAATGATTAATGATTAAATAATTCACAAAGGTGATGGAGCTGGTGGTTTGAATTTGGGACTGACTTCAGAGTCTGTATGCTTTCACATGGTTATAATCATGCAAGTTATGTTTTTAAATCTGCACCCCCCCCCAAGTTTTTTTCTCCCTTATCTTTGGGAAGAACTGTGTTTAGAGTTTTATGTCTTCTGCGCAACAATCTTGCTTTTGTGCTTTCAGAATCTTTCCCCTCTTTTGGTAGTGGCATCTTGATTTTCCTTTAGGGAGTTACCTTTCCTAACTTTCTTGAGTTCCTTATGGTTTGGATGAGTCTGACTGACTCATGTGACTGATGCCTGCCCATTGATCACAGTGAGTGAGTGGTTCAGGGATCAGCCTTGAGACTGGCTAGTGGTGTTCTTGGGAACACCTGTGTGGTAGCTAATAGCCTATAAGCAAGAAGCAGCTTCTATGAGGGGAGAGCCTGCCTGTGAGTGAAGCAGTGTGCCCTTGTTTGAGACAAACAGTGATGCATGGAGGGAGAAATACTGCTATGCACTTGAATCCAACTGCATGAAGGAAATTCTAAAAAGCCTACTTGATCCAGTAATTATTCTTGTTTGCTACGGCCCTTTAGATTGTATTTTTATCAGAAGTCCTAACACTGCATTGAAGTCTGCGAAGATTATATCCCTGGAAGGGGGATAGAACGTGAATAGCTTAGTGTAGGTAAACAGTGTAAAAAGAAATTCTCTGACTTTATGGAAATGGGGAGGGAGGGTGATTTGACTAGGATGATACTGTACCTGAAAGAAACATAGTAGGGTTACAGCATGGGGATGATCTACTGAATTGGTCTGCTGAATTTAGTAAGTTGAGAAAATGGACTCACAACTGCAAGGCATTTTCTCTTTTCATTCTTTCTTAGTGAATTCTTTAGTTATCTTCTTGAGTACCAAGTATGATATTAATATATAGTGACCATTTGGGCATTGAGTTTATTTATCTTATATGTTATTGGTTGTTTCTATTTCATGAAACATTTGAAACAACGTAGCAGTGTTAAGATCATTGGTTATGATATGAGTCCAACCCACAAACAAGATTTAAGTATATTAAAGAGTTTAAGTAGTGTATTCTTGAAAAAATTCTTTGTTACCTAAAAATGTTGACATTTTGTGTTTTAGTGTGCCATTATCCATCTGTGTTTTACGTCTGTTATCACCTGTAATTTAATTCTAGTAATCTTACCAGGTGGGTTATTAATTTTATAGATAGAGGAACATCTGTGTGAATTGATGCTGCTGCAGATTTATGGTGTTCAGCCTTGACTGAACCCTCCTTCAGCACTGGAATTTTTTTGTGTGTGTTCTTGTTCAGTTCCTGCAGTTTACTGTAGTGGCTCTCTTTTAGCCTCTGTGTACTCATCCTTTCTTCTCTGCTGATCTTGTCATTTCCACAACAGTGAAAATGGAGGTCATCAAAAGTGAACACTCCAGCAGTCTCCTTACCCCAAGGACTATTTGAAAACTTGAGAAAAATACCTACCTAGTGTTGTTTCAAAGCTTTAGTCACTTGAAAGCTATTGACCTATTTGTAAAAATTGAAAATTTGGGGTCCTACTCCAGGTCTGCTGATTCCAAATCTCAGGGGTGGCATGGGAATCTGTATTTATAACATATCTCAAGTGACTCTTGGGCACGCTGACGTTTGAAATTCCCATATAAAATAAGCTTATTTTAATTTTTTTAAAATTTATTTATTTTGAGAGAGAGAATGAGTGGGGTAGGGGCAGGGAGAGAGGGAGAGAGAATTCCAAGCAGGCTCTGTGCTGTCAGCACAGAGTCCCATACAGGTCTTAAACTCATGGACTGTGAGATCATGACCTGAGCCAAGATCAGGAGTCAGGTGCTTAACCAACTGAGCCACCCAGGCGCCCCTAGAATAAGGTTACTTTAACCAGCATGTAAGACTCTCCAAGATCTCTGATCCTAGCATACTATTTTATTTTAGTCTCAACTCTGTGTGTCCTGCCCAGTCTTCACCCTAATCCTTCAGGTCCTCTTACCATAAAATACAAGTCACTCCTCTTGTAGTGTGCAGTGTGCAAGCATTATTATACTACTTTTTCTCCTTCCCTTTCTTTCTCCAGTTGTACCTCATCTAGTTTGAGAGGCCCTTGAATTCAGTGACATATCCTGTTTTTCTTTATTTTTTGAGTACTTGGCAGAGTGGCTGGCACACAATGGATGCAAATAAAGATTTGTGGAAAGGTAGGGAGCAGTACTTGATGTATTACAAACTAAATAAGTGACTGAGTAAGAGTTCTATTTATAGTGACTTCAAGTTATTTAAGGAAAAACAAAATTAGTATGAGAAAGAGGGAGTGTAGATATTTTGGACGCAGTACCCTTTTAATGGCTTGAACACGTGATTTTTAAAGGAGATTGTGTGAGAGAGAAGTTGCCATTTTGTGAACCACTGTGTTATATGAAATATTAAGAACAAGTTTTCTATATCTGAATTGTGTGGAGACACTAGTGAAACCTGGCCTTTAACAGGTGAAACATACTTTTTAATTTTGTCTTGTCTCACTTCAAAATGTAGTTTTTCCCCCTTTTTTTTCAGAATGTGTGTACACATTCTGGGAATTTTCAGCAGCTAAATGAGTAAGGGCTGGGAATTTTCAAGAGCTAAATGAGTAAAAGTTGGAGGTGGGCGGCAAGCAGGTGAAGGAAGAGTGATTAGATTATATGTGAGTATAAGATGATGGTCTTTCCAGTAGCCTGGGGCCATTTATTAACATACTGTGGGTGAGACACAGTTTGCTTGAGATAGAAACAAATGAACCATGAACAATGATAGCTGTATTAAAGGGCAAGACTGTCATGAACCTTCTTACAGTGGTGATGTGGAGAGAAAGATATTCCAGTATGACTTGGTTATCACTTGTTGATCTAGGGCCATCACTGCTTTAGAGGTGGTAGTGATGCAGAATGGCATTGGGGAGGAGAGAGGATTTTCTTAATGCTTTGTTTTTAGATATTGGGACTTCAGTTTTTATAATTCTGAGAGTTCTTTATATTTTTCATGTTTTGCTATAAGGAGCTTGCAGATGCATACTGTAACAGGCATGAATGAGTTTGTAACGAATTCGTAACTTTTAGATTCTTTTTTTTTTTTAAACAAAGGTGGGGTACAGAGAGCAGGAGGGGACAGAGGATCTGAAGAGGATTCTGCACTGACAGCAGAGAGCTAGACATGGGACTCTAGTTCCCGAACTGGGAGATCATGACCTCCGTGGAAGTCAGACAATGGACTGAGCCACACAGGCACTCCTGTAACTTTTAGATTCTAAAACCCTTCTTGGAAGATGGCTTGGTGGATAGGGAATGAAAATGGATACAAACTGTTTTTTTCTATTGGCTCTTTGGGTCTCTTTGCCATGCTTTAGAAAATAACCTGGAAAAAGTGAGGTACTGTTTTCAATCTTACGGCACTTTGCAGTGTCCTGCCTTTGTCTATCAGGACTGTTTCTTTTTTTTAAAAATGTTTGCTTATTTTTGAGAGAGGAAGGGAAAGAGCGAATGAGTGGGGGAAGGGCAGATAGGGAGACACAGAAACGGAAGCAGTCTCCAGGCTCTAAGCTGTCAGCACAGAGCTTGAACTCACAAACCTTGAGATCATGACCTGAGCCAAAGTCGGACACTTAACTGACTGAGCCACCCAGGTGCCCCTGTCAGGACTGTTTCTATTGCAGTTTCAGAAAACCAGTCCAAATTAAGTCAAAAAGGTCATCTTGTAGGTTTATGAACTGGGAAGATCACAGGGTAAAGCTACAGCTAGGATCTGACATAACTGGATCCAGAAGTTTGATGTCATCAGAAATGTCTCCTTATCTCCCTTTCTAAGCATTCTTCTTCAGTTTTGGTTTCCTTCTTCAGATATGATGGTAAAGATGAGCAGTAGGAGCTCTAGACTTACATAAAAATTTTTTTAACATTCTTGAAAGAGAAAGAGCACTAGTGGGGATGGGGCAGAGAGAGGGAGGGAAGAAGGGAGGATTCTAAGCAGGCTCCAGGCCCTGAGCTGTTTGCATAGAGCTCCATGTAGGGCTCCACCCACAAACTGTGAGATCGTGACCTGAGCTGAAGTCAGCCGCTTAACTGACTGAGCCACCCAAGTGGCCCTAGACCTATGAGATTCTTTTTTTTCTCATTTCTTTTTTAATGTTTATTTTGGGAGAGAGACACAGAGTGTGAGCAGGGGAGGGGCAGAGAGTGAGGGAAACACAGAATTCTAAGTAGGGTCCAGGCTCTGATCTGTTAGCACAGAGCCTGATGTGGGGCTCAGACTCATGAACCACAAGATCATGGCCCGAACCGTAGTCAGAAGGTCAACCAACTGAGCCACCCAGGTGCCCCTAGACTTACGAGATTCTTAAAGTTCATATGTGTTTCTCTGTATAGCACCAGTTAAATTGGTGGATGGAAGGCCAGGCTTGGGTCATGCGGCCTCTCCCTGCATCAGTCACTATAATGCTAGAGGAGTGTGATTCTCTGATCTGACTGAGGACAGTTGCCCAGTTTTGGAGAGAGGCTTAAGATCAGCCCTCTCTTAAGGCTTGAAAGAGAAGCAGGTTGACTCTTCAAAAGAAAATTGGATGCCATTACCTAAGAAATGGAAGTGTGTGCTGGTTAGGCAAAATTTATAAATATTCTATTGACGAATCTAAATCTACTTTTGAAGAAATTGATTTGGACCAAGTTGAATTGTGTTCTGCAAAGGGATATGTTGAAGTCATAACTCCCAGTATCTTTGAATGTGACTTTACTAGGAAATAGGGTCATTACAGTTGCAGTGAAGTTAAGATGAGATCATATTAGAGTGGGATCTAACCCAGTAACTGATGCTTTTATAGAAAGAGGGAAATTTGGATACACAGAGATTGGGGTTATATTGGCATAAGCCAAGGAATGCCAAGGATTGCTGGCAACCACCAGGAATTACAAAGAGGCAAAGAAGGATTCTTCATTATAGCTTTTGGAGGGAACATGGCCCTCCCGACACCTTCATTTCTGCCTCCTTGTCAATTTCTGAAACTGTAAGAGAAGACATTTCTGTTGTTTTAAGCCACCTAGTTTGCGGTGACTCTAGGAGATGAATATAGACTATATTTGGTACCTATAAAATAGATTTTTAAAGTTTATTTATTTATTTTGAGGGACAGAGGGAGAGAATGAATGAATCCTAAGCAGGCTATGCACTGTCTGCACGGAGCCTTATGTGAGGCTCAAATCCAGAAACTGTGAGATCATGACCTGAGCCAAAATCAAGAGTTGAAGGCTTAACCAACTGAGCCACCCAGGTGCCCCTAAAATTTGTATTTTTTATTCAGCTGATCTTCTTAAAATAAGATACTAACTGTAACTTTTCTGAGTGAATACCTTTTATATTTTAAGTAGATTTTATGAGAATTTTGGATGCTTTTGAAAGTTGTAGGTTTGGCATTTAAAGATATATACTTGGTTAAAATTTTCTATCTGTAATAATGTGAGATTGTACTTTGTAATTGATCATGTTTATTGAACTCTACATTTTACAGAGTCTGTAGTTACAGTTTAGGTGAAGCCATTGTCCTTATTGATGTACAACTAAGCATTGTTTCTCAGTGTGTTTGATACCCAGATAGCACAGTGCCATGTGAGAAGTAGGAGTAGAAATAATTAAGTGAAATGCCCAGAATAAGTATGTTCTAGTAGACTGAATATAAAAGAAAGATGTGTCTTAGGGCAATTATTTGTCATGGTGGGAACAATTTGATGAGACTATTTTGGTGAGACTAATCAAAAACTTAACAGTAGCAAGAACAGTATTTCTGGGTTCTTGTTCATTTTCTGCAGACTGAGAGAGTCAGATTAATACCTCTAAAGTTTGGTTAAACTTTGAAAAAAATATTTTATGAATATCCTTCTAGTTTCTAATTTGTAGGAAGTGAGTATTTTCTATAGATACTGTAATTTTTACTCAGAACCTTTCTAGTATGAAAATTCATTATCTTAAAGAACTTAAGACTATTGGAAAAATAGTTTGGAGGACTTATGCAAGTACTTTTAAGTATATATCCTCCCCAATTCACTAAATTATGAAATAGGAACAATAAAGAAAATGTCATATCTTAAACTAGTAATGATGAATGCGGTACAATTAATTTTTGTTTATTTATTTGAAGTAAGCTCTATGCCCAATGTGGACTTTAAACTCCTACCCCAAGATCAAGAGTTCCATGCTTTACTGAATGAGCGAGCCAGGCACCCCATAATTTTCATTACAGATATTTTCGACAGTGGTACCTTATTTTAACTTTAGTAATACTTTCTCAATCAGAAGTGTATATCAAGTATAACAGGGGCGCCTGGGTGGCTCCGTCGGTTAAGCTTCCGACTTCAGCTCAGGTCACGATCTCACGGTTGGTGGTTCAAGCCCCGTGTGGGGCTCTGTGTCGCAGCTCAGAGCCTGGAGCCTGCTCTGGATTCTGTGTCTCCCTCTCTCTCTCTCTCTACCCATCCCCCTCTCGTACTCTGTCTCTCAAGAATGAATAAACATTAAAAAAAAAAAAGTAAGCGATAACAGGTATTGTTTCCACCATGCCCCATCTACTCTAGTTTTACTTTCATCCTGTAACCATACTTATTATGTATTCTTTCAGTGTTTGTTTATAAAAATAAAAGCAGATGTTAATATTTTTTCTTACTTTTTCTCCTTTCTTACATATAACAGTATATAAAAAATACTTTGTTCTGTATTTTGCTTTTTTCAGTTTATATATCTTAGCTGTCTTTCTATATCAGTATATGGAGAGCATGCTCATTCTTTTTCACAGGTGCATTGGATTCCATTGTGTGGATGTGCTGTTATATATTTAAGTGGGTGGTTACGAACATCAGAGTTCTTAGTTTTCACTTGTTACTAATCATGTTGCTGTAATGTTGTAAATAAGTTACTTTGTGTGCTGGTATATGTAAGATAACATTCTTAGAAATGGTATTATTGAGTTAAAGGGTAGAATATATTTGTAATTTTGCTAGATATTGCCAGGTTGCTCTCTACATGAGTGGTACAATTTTGTAGTCCCTCCAGTATTGTAGAAGAGCACCCATTAGGAGAATGTCAATATCCCTGAAGCCTTAACCAGTATAGTATTGTGTCTGACTTGTGGATTTTTGCGAATTTGTTAGGTAAAAAATACTTTCAGTAGTTTCACTATAGTTAGCATTTCCTTTATGAGTGAGGTGGAGTCTCTTTATATTTTTAATTTTCCTTTTTTTTTTTTTTTTTTTTTTTTAATAAGCTCCATGCCCAGCATGGAGCCCAACGCGGAGCTTGAATTCATGACCCTGAGATAAGACTTGAACTGAGATCAGGAGTCGGACACTTAACTCACCGAGTGGTCCAGGTGCCCCAGAGCTTCTTATTTTTAAGGAAATTTACATTTACATTTGATCATGAATTGATTTCCTGTAGTGATGATTATGATACATTGTCAACAGTGAAAGTAATAATAATGTTTTAATAGGGGAGGAAGGGAAGAGGTAATTAGAAGGAAGACTTCCTTCCTGGGGCGCCTGGGTGGCTCAGTCCATTAAGCTTCCAATTTCTGCTCAGGTCATGATCTCATGGTTTGTGGGTTCAAGCCCTGCATCAGACTCTATGCTGACAGCTCAGAGCCTGGAGCCTGCTTCAGTTTCTGCGTCTCCCTCTTTCTCTGCACCCATCTTCCCCAGGCTTGCACTCTGTTTCTCTCTCTCTCTCAAAAAAAGACATTAAAAAACAGTTAGAAGAAAGAATTCTTACTTCTTTTTCTTCAACTCAGGAATTTTCACAGATTCGGAATTGGTTCTTACAGAATTGATTCTGAATGTTCAGTTGCTTTGTTATTGCTTTAGGAGACCTGCAACGTGTGATTGGCACAGCATAGCCATCTGGGTTTTTCTGATGGTGGAGAAGACCCATCCTTTTCAAGAACGCATAGTTGGTGTTATACAGTTCCTTTAAACTGCTTCAAAGAATTGTAGAAAAATTTTCAAATTTTGCCCAAAGGCTTTGTTTTGTATTTCTCATGGGCGTTTGCTAGAGTCTTTGTCTAGTTGTAAGTAAGTTGATTTCTATAAATGTCTTTGCTTTCATTTACTGTATTCTACAAAATGCTAGATACCTTCCTTCTTTCATAATGCTGTTTTTCGTTTTCAACTTGCCTATTGTTAGCTGTTCTTTTTGGCACTTCATTCTTTCTGTGTCAGCATTCTGTTTACTGATTGTTGGGAGAACTGTTTTGAGCATTTGGGGTGGTAATGTCGCTTTGCATTCTGAACTGAAACCCCCTTCCCTAAGCAGTTACATTTCTTTAGCTAATTAATACAGTTAAATATTGTCTTGACAGTAGTTTGTGAACATTATTTAATGTCTTAAAATTTGAGATCTTAGAAACTACAGAAGAAACATACAGCAGATACATAACAGAAAGTAAAGGTAATAAGGATACATATTAGTTAGCCCAGTTAGGAGATTACCAACAGGCAAAATAAGCATAGAAATCAGTGACTCAGAGGACAACCTATATTCTGAGAGCCAAGTTGACAAGGAAGTAGATTCTGAGTGACTCATAGATACTGATCCAAAATAAATGTCCCTGTCAAATAAATGTATATTGACTTGTAATGGGTTTCTCAAGCAAGGACAGCCTTTTTGCCCTGGGGACAATCTCTGTTGACAAGGTTTGAATGAATTGTGTTTTTAGCTTTTTTATTGAGCCAAATGTTCTGTGAGTAACTGTTAGCTACTAAGCACTATGCTAGATGCAGGGATACAGTGATGTGCCTAGTAGACTGTTCTGTTCACTTGGCACTTAGGTTCTAATGGGAGAAATAAGGACATTAAGCATAAGAGGAACCTATAAATACACATGAGAGCTCTGAAAGGAGATGTGGTGGTTCTGTGTGTGTGTGCGCGTGCATGCACATGCGTAATTGTGTTTGTGGAGATGGACAGATTGGAATGATAGAAAATTAGAAGGATTTCTAAGAAAGAAATTTGCATTTGAGAAGTGAAAGGTACGTTAACCAGGGGAAGGAAAAGAAGGGTGGTAGGTGAAGATTTTTCTAGACGTGATGTCAAGAATGTGTTTTTAGAAGACAGAGAAAAGTTAGGTCTTGGTTTTCCTCTTAGGATCTGGTTCATACTAATATATTTCCTTTTCACCATTTGGTGGCACTTAAACATGCTTTTAACAAGCTTCAGGTTTGGCTGTGGAATATTCTTCGACTATTTGTTTTAATTAGGGAAACTGATATGTGAAAATTAGGGGGGCGTGGAGGATTGGATGAGGTTATTATTAAAATGTTATGGGAAGAAAAGACCGTGTACTCAGGCACTGGATATTTCTGTAAATAGACATCTGTACAGTCCCATGGGGAAGCATGAAGCCATTCTTTGTCAGATGCTCTTAGCTTTTTAGCCTTTTTTCTTTCCAACTTCAAATAGGAGTGATTTTTAAAAATTAAAATGTGCAGCTCTTAAATTTTGACAATTGTGTACACTTCTGGATCTCCATCCAAAACAAGATACAGAAAATTTTCAGCTTCTTAGAAAGTTTACTCATGTTCTGCTTTAGCCAGTTTCCCATCACTGCACTAATGGATTTCAGTCACCATAAAGTAGTTTTGCCTGCATCTGAATTTCATATAAAAGGAACCATACAGTATGTACTTTTTTGTGTCTGACTTCTATGTCTGACTTCTTTGTGTGTGTTAATAGTTCATTCCTTTTTTTAAGTGGATTTATTAACATCATCAGATTTTAGAATATTTTTATCTCCCCAGTGGGTATCATTATATTCAGTTTACAGATGAGAACCCATACCCATTAGCAGTCACTCCTTATCTTGTTCCCTTCTCATTCCATTCCCCAACCATAGACAGTGACTAATTTACTTTGTATAGATTTGCCTATTCTGGACACGAGTTCATTCTTTTTTTATTACTGAATAATATTCCATTGTATGGACACACTACAGTTTGTTTAATCTGTTCATTGCTGATGGACATTTGGGTTGTTTCCAGTTTGAGGTTATTATAAATAAGGCTTCCCCATAAACATTTTTAAAAAAGTTATTTTTCGGAGTGCCTGGGTGGCTCAGTTGGTTAAGCAGCCGACTTCGGCTCAGGTCATGATCTCGCGGTCTGTGAGTTCGAGCCCCGCATCGGGCTCTGTGCTGACAGCTCAGAGCCTGGAGCCTGCTTCCGATTCTGTGTCTCCCTCTCTCTCTCTGCCCTTCTCCTGCTCACGCTCTGTCTCTGTGTCTCAAAAATAAATAAACGTTAAAAAAAATAAAAAAAAATGTTATTTTTCATTTCCCTTGGGTAAACACCGAGGAATGGAGTTGCCGGGTTACAGGGTAGAGATGTACTGTCATACTTCATAAGAAACTGCCAAATAGCTCCCCAAAGAGACTATATTTCTACTTTACATTCCTCTCCCACAATGTGTGGAGGGATCAGTTAGTCTGCATCTTCACAAATATTTGGTCTTTGTCTCTCTTTACTATTTTGATCATTCTAGCTTCTGTGAAGTGGTATTTCATTGTTTTGTTGGGGTATTTGAATTTCTTTGATGACTGATGATATTGAACAGCTTTTCATGTGCTTATTAGATTTTCACATATGTTCATTTTTGAAGGGTCAAAGTGTTTTGCCTACTAAAAAATTGAGCTTATCTTTTTATTGTTGATTTGTGAGAATTTTTTATATAATTAAGGTATAATTATCTAATTGACATTTGCTTTTCAATAAATGTGAAGATAGAAATAGATAGTGGGGGATTTATTGTAACATGGGGCTTTTAGTTTCAAAGTTTTTTAAAGAATCAGAGTAAAGTGGTGCCTGGGTGGCTCAGTTGGTTGAGCGTCTGAATCTTGATTTCGGCTTAGGTCATGATCTCACTGTTTGTGGGATGGAGCCCCGTGTCGGGCTCCACACTGACATCTCAGAGTCTGTTTGGGATTCTCTCTCTCCGTCTCTGTCTGCCCCCTGCCCCACATGCATGCTTGCTTGCTCTCTCAAATAAATAAATAAACTTAAAAAAAAAAATCAGAGTAGAAAAAAGTCACATTATTTAGACATTTTCTGAGGAGATTGCTGTAATAGTTGGTTCCTTATTGAACCGTGAAATGATTCCTTGCACGCAGGAAGGAGGAGCTTTTAGGAGGTATAAGAAAACAAGAACACCAAACAAACCAGTTCAGTAACTTTCAGAAGTCACAATACCTGTCACTTCAAAGAGCTCAAGGTAGAACCAAGGTCTTCGACTCATCTTCTCCATAGAAAGTTTTGTCACTTTTAGTAGAGTCCCAGATGGACCCAAGTGTAGTCCATGCCACATAAAAGCAGTCCTTCTGACCTCTAAAACACCTAAGGTGAGAACTGTCAGTAAACTGGTTCTATAGTTTGCCCTCCGGAAGTTGTCCTACATTTTCTGTAGCTAACTCCCATCCCATGTCTCATAGTCCACATAGCTGGAGTTAGGTACAAACTTTGTTGTTAGGGCACATGTAGCTCACACCATTACTGCAGTGTCAGTAAAAAGTATTGCTGAGTTTGCAGAAATTTCAGAGACCTGGGCCAGGGTACCATCAGCGTCAGCAGTCATAGTTTAGCTTTTGTTATATCATGGAGTCTTTAGAAAACCAGACTTTTGGTTGACTGGGAGACATTCATGAACTTTCATTACTCTCTTGCTTGTGGAAAAGAGAACATGGGGCATTTCATGATCCTGAAAGAGTTTTGTTGAAAACGATTTACTGGGTGTGTCTTTACTAAAATGGAAAGTACTACAGGCAGTCCAAAATGTTTACTCCTAAGTGTATATATTTCTATACATGCTATTAGATACCTGCTACCTTTTTGGTAAAAATCAGTATGTTAACATTTTAGGTCTTGCAAGAGGTTCACAGATTTCCCTCTCTTTATAAAAGTTTTTTATCACTTCTGCATTCTTCATCATTAAAGATTCTTTATGATTCTTGCCTGTCTGTATTCCATCCAGTTTTCAATCCACACTGCTAGTGTAATTTTTCTAACGCTTGCCATTGTCCTGCCAAAAGTCCTTCAGTGACTCCCCATCATCTTCAGGATAAAACTTAAAGTTTAGCTAACTCTCCAGGATCATCTTAGCTGATAAGGTTTTACCTGACTTACCTCCATTTTCCAATAATCAGCATAATAAGAGCTAATGTTTATATAGTATTTTATATGCCAAGCATTGGCATTAAACTTATTGTAATTCTGCAAATAGATCATGTACCCCCACTGTTCATACTTTTGCACATCCTGTACTCTATGACTGGAGCTCCCTATCAATTTCTTTATCGATTTAATACCGCTTATTCTTTAGGATTCCGTTCAGACATCACTTCCTGGAAGCTCAATTTCCATATGCACTTTCTGTGCCCCACCCCCAGTCCTCACCTTTTAAAATTGTAGTGAGGTGTTCAGGGCAGTGCATGTGTAATCTAATATAAAGCAGAACTTTTTTCTCACTCTTCCAGCTTTTCTCCTACACTTAGGACAGTTCAGTGGGAATGAGTCAGTTGCCCCAGTTTAAGAGCAGAGAAAAGATTTATGATTCATCATCACCAGCACCTTCCTGAAACCCTGTATTTGAAAACCCATGGGTCCATAGGCAAGATACTTAGTCTTGGTAACAAAATGAATAAGATAGTTCTTGTCTTTAAAGACCGTGATTTCTAGTGGGAATAGACAAACTCATCCACAGCTAATTATATCTTGCTGGGTCAGAGATATAAACAATTAAAAAAAAAAAGGAAAAGAAATCTTAAAAGAATTAGAAGCTTATAAAAGGCAGATTTTAAATTATAATCTAAACTCAGAGTTATAAAGGAAATGATTGTTTTATTTAAAAATTAAACACTTTACATGACAAAACTATAAAATAAAAAAGCAAATAGAGAAAAAGATTGTAGCTTTAATTAATACATAAGCTCTGCCATATATTAAAATATAGTGTTAAAATTCAGAAAGCAAAAGGGATCAACAGTCCACTAGAAAAATGGATGAGAAAATGAATTGGGAATTGAGAGATCAATAAACATATGAAAATTGTCCAGTCTTCATTATAATAGAATAATTGCAAATTTAAACTACAAGTTAAAATCTGCCTGTCATTTTGGCTAAGATAAATTGAAGTGTCAAAAGTTCACAGAGGTCACCTCAAAGTTGTTTCTCAACTGACCTAAGATGGAAAATTTGAATATAAAAAAGTAATTACTCTAATATCAAACTATATCAAAAATGAAAACCCAAGAGTCCATAATAAACTTTAAAAAAGAAAATAACTTGATCAACTTTGGAGGTTTCAAGGTTGTCAGCTCATTGTTCTGAAAATTTGTGCATAGAGAGAATGAGGCACTTATAATTCATTTAATTGTGAAATGGGTTTTTAGGTAACCAAATAGTTGATGGTGGAAAGCTCTTTTTTCTTGAAGAATTCCAGGTAATAAATGAAGAAAGAATGAAAGTGTTAGAAAAGATATAATTTTGAGCCAATAATGCAATAATGGATCTAGACAGATTTTTGATGTATGCTAAAATTATAGATGAAAGGTGATTATTGACTTTATAATGGTGGGATCAGGTTAATATCCTGAATTCATTGATCAGTCTTAGCATCACTAAAAATTGAAAAGGCAGACATATGTTTCTTGTTTTGATGAAATAGGAAGGACAAAAGACTACTGTATTCTATTGTAAAAAAATTGATCTCTGATCAAGAAAAATAACAGACAGCAGATAGATCATGTAGATATGTAGCCTGTCGTGAGGATTTTGCTTTATGTGTGTGTCTATGTATGTAGGTGTTGGATGTGTCTCTAATGGTTTATTTCCTTCGTAGTATTTAATACTTTGAGGAAAACTCAGCTGCATTTTGACAGTAAACCTGCTTTTCATTCTTATTTTTTTTAATTAAGACTTTTTTTAGAGCAATTTAAGGTTCAGAGCAAAATTGAGAGAAAGGTAGGACTTTGGCTTTTACTGTGATTAAAATAAGGAGCCTTGTAGGTTTTGAGAAGGAGAGTGACATGATGATCTGGCTTAATACACTGACTGGCTGCTGTGTCAAGAATGGGCCGGGAGAAGGAGGAACAGGAGTATTTGCATAGATGCCAAGGTGGAAATTATCACATTAGTTCATGTGAGAAGTGAAAGTTGCTTGTACTAGGTGCCAGAGAGGAAGGGAGAAATGGTTAGGACTATGAATATATTAGATTGGTAGAAGATTCGTTAGGATTGGTGGATCCAACACAATTTCGTAATGGATTAATGTGGGGAGTAAGAGAAAGAAGATAAGTAGGATTATAAAGTTTTTGGTTCAAGCAACTTGGTGCACAGCTGTCTTTAACCAAGGCAGGAGTCAGTGTGGGTGGAGCAGGTTTGGAGGTGAAGACAAATAATTTAGTTTTGAATATCTTTCACATAGAGGGTACTCACTGTGAGTATAGTACTGCTGAATATTAAGAATCAAGGACCTGAGACAGTTGCCATGAGAAGGCATTCATTGTCAGTCTCATGTTCATTAACTGTGTGAGTTCTCACTCGTCAGCTTGATGTTGTTTCTAGGTTGTTTGTGTATTTATTTTGTTTTTCCATTTAAGATGTATATATAGTACCTATTTTATGCTAGGTAGTGTTCTAATTTTTCAAATACTTATTTAATCCTCATAAAAACCTTACAAGGTAAGAATGTTATTACCATGTCTGTTATACCAAAGAGGCATTGAGAAAGTAAGGAACTTGCCCAAATTTACAAAGCTAGAAAAGGGAGAATTAAGACTCATACGTGCACGGTTTGGTTCTAGTCTGTTCTAAACCACTATACAGTGCTGCTTTCCTTTTTTATTGCCCCCGTGATTGATTGACTTAACTGAAGTACAGCAAAACCTTGGATTGCGAGTAACTTGTTCTTCGAGTGTTCTGCAAGACGAGCAAGCATTTCTAATAAATTTTAACTTGATATAAATGAGCAGTGTCTTGTTAAAGACAGCTGTGCACCAGTACACTACTTGCAATACAAGTAGCACATGGTGCCAGGTGTCACATGATCACAACCAAGTCAATGGTTCTTGAAATTTGCTTCGATATACAAGTGCTTTGGATTACAGGCATGTTTCCGGAACAAATTATGCTTGCATACATAGTTGACAATGTTACATTAGCTTCAGGTTGCCATGATTTAAAAAAAATTTTTTTTAATGTTTATTTACTTTTGAGAGAAAGAGAGGGAGAGACAGAGGCATGAGCAGGGGAGGGGCAGAGAGAGAGAGACACAGAATCTGAAGCAGCACAGAGCCTGACGGTGGGGTTTGAATTCACAGATCGTGAGATCATGACCTGAGCTGAAGTTGAATGCTTAATCGACTGAGCCACCCAAGTACCCCAGGTCACCATGATTTAATGTAGTTATGAACAAAGGCTCATTCAAGCAAAGGCCCAGAAGCTTATTTCAGGTCATTTACACAGAGGTTTTGGCTAAAGGGGATTTCCATAGCTTTAAAAATTACGGTTGTTTTTATAATGTAAAGTGACCTGTGAGGCTGCAAGTGCTGATTGCAAAAGCTCTAGGTATGCCTGGGTAGCTCAGTGGGTTAAGCATCCTGACTCTTGATTTTGGCTCAGGGCATAATCTCACGTTTTGTGAGATTGAGCCTAGTTGGGCTCCACACTGATGACACAGAGCCAGCTTGGGATTCTCTCTCCTTCTCTCTCTGCCCCTCCTCCTTCTCTCTCTTTTGCCCTCTCTCTCAAAAAAAAAAAAAAATTGGGGCTCCTGGTGGCTGTCATTGGTTAAGTTTCTGATGCTTGATCTCGGCCTCAGGTCATGATCTCATTGTTTGTGAGTCTAAACCCCTCATTGGGCTACGCACTCTCAGCGTGGAGCCTACTTGAGATTTCTCTGTCCCTCCCCTACTTGTGTTTTCTGTCTCAAAAAAAAAAAAAAACCTTAAAAAAAAAAGCTCTAGAAATTATATATCCTGACGTGCTTTTAACTTGTGAAGGTTTTTTTAAATTCATTTTTTTTTTAATGTTTATTTGTTTTTGAGAGAGACACACACAGAGTGAGCAGGGAGGGGACAGAGAGAGATGGAGACACAGATTCTGAAGCTGGCTTCAGGCTCTGAGCTGTCAGCACAGAACCCAGTGCAGGGCTCAAACTCACAGACAGCGATATCATGACCTGAGCTGAAGTTGGACACTTACCTGACCGAGCCACCCAAGTGCCCCTAACCTGTGCAGACTTTCTGGAATGTAATAGTTACCTAAGTTGAGATCTATCTATCAATACTGCATCTTTGTGATTTTATTTACATCTCTGACATGTTGCAAGAAGTGTTGGTTTGGAAGTGGACTAATGGTATTTCACTTGCTTCATACATTCTGTTTGGTAAATGTTGCCTCAGTTACTTGACTATTAATGTTGAAATTCCTTAAGGAGTTGGCTTTTTTGCATTCAGGTATTGGTTATACTCTATGTGGCTTAAACTGTCAGTGCCTCAAAAGCCAGTGTATCTTTGTAGTTCAGATTCCTTTTCAGTAATCTCAGTGATCTTTATCGGTGTTAGTTTGCAAAGTGTTTTATATCATTTGTTTTTCCTTGAGGGTATGATTAGATTCTACCAGGTGATGATGTTGGTAGCTGACTTTTTAAGGCCATCTTATCATCTTATTTAGGTAACAAGTATTTTTTTAAGTAAGCTTCACACCCAGCACACAGCCCAGTAGGGGACCTGAACTCAAGACCCTGAGATCAAGACCTGAGCCACCCAGTGGCCCTTAGGTTTTCAGTATTCCTTTTTTTTTTTTCTTTTTAGGTTATCAGTATTCTTAATGAGGACTGTGTCAGTGTAGAACAACGCTGTAGGATTTAGTTCTACTTCTTTTTGCTGGTGTTAGTGAGCCATTTAATACAATTATTTGAAAAAAATCCTTATTTTTCCAGATGGAGAAAAGGCAATAGTTGGTATTTGTTTCTTGTATTTAATGCAGGTGAACCACTAAATACAGATAAATATTGGAGTAACTGTCTAAATTCTCCTAATTCTCTTGAAGTTTCTATTAATGAATGAATCCCATTCTAGATGGCATAGGAGGGAAACAAATTCATTACATACAAGCATGGCGTAGGGCATTTGGGCTTAATTCTTTCAGAGAACCTGGTTAAGAAAGGCTGATCTGGGCTGAGGTCTGTTTTTGTAAGGCTGAAGAGCTAAGGATCCGTTTTGTTGTTGTGGTTTGTTTTTTAAGAGTTATTAAAAAAAATAAAAGAAACAGACTGTATATGGCCTGCAACACCTTAAGTATTTACTATATGGCCTTTTATAGAAGAGGTTTGTCTAACTGCCCTCTAAGAGGATAATACTTAAATTTGAATCCCAGCTTCTCTCTCTCTGTCTTTTTTTTTTTAAGCTTTTTGTCCTCAGTGTTTGATTCTACAAATGGGGGATAGTAGGGGCACCTGGATGACTCCATCGGTTAAGGATCTGACTTCAGTTCAGGTCATGATCTTGTGGCTTGTGAGTTCGAGCCCATGTCAGGCTCTGTGATGACAGCTTGGAGCCTGGAGCCTGCTTCAGATTCTGTGTCTCCCTCTCTCCCTGCCCCTCCTCCCCTCTCACTCTGTTTCTCTCCTTCAAAAATAAATAAATATTAAAAAATTAAAAAAAATTAATGGGGGATTGTATTAGTACATATCTCAGAGTTGTGAAAAGTACATAAAATAATGAATGTCCAGTTACAGCTTAATGAATGCTAGCTACTATGTAATATAAAATGATAATGATATGTACACATGTTATTAATATGGTGTATAGCAGATGTCAAGTCCATTCTTACATTGTGGAATTAGGCAATAGTATTTCAGTTGAGAATATTAGCCAGTATTTTTGGTGCCATGATATTTTACAGATTCTTAGAGTAGGAGTGTCCTCTTAAAAAGTCATCTAATCTGTTACCCATTAGGTGTTAACACATTTTGGTGTTTGGTAATTCAGTATTTCTCAAGGTAGTCTATCTCTTTGGACAACACTAATTTAATCATTTTATTTGGTGTGCTGACTTCTCTTTTCCTATTGTTTGATTTTGATGTCTCAGAAAAACCGTTTTCAAACTTTCTGGTCTTGAGACTCCTTAAAACTTCAAAGGTTTATAGCTTTTCAAAGAGCTGTTGTACTAATAATTTCTTTGAAAATAACAATAAATAGCCTATAATACGTTAAGCAACATTTTAGTGAAAATGATTGCTTTCTAAAACAAAAACATTATGAGAAAGGGGGCATTGTTTTTACATCTTGCAAATTTCTTTAACATCTGGGTTAAAAGAAGATAGTTACTCATTGTATCTACTTTTTAATTCAACTGTTGCATAAAATATTTTGGTTGAAGTATATGACGAAAATTCAGATTCATATAGGTTATTAGAAAAGGGAAACAAACAGCCTTTCAAATAATTGTTGAATATTTTTCTTGTTTGAGAGAGAGTGCGAGTTGGGGAGGCGTGGGGGGCAAGGGGGGAAGTGGATCCAAAGCAGGCTCTGCCCTGACAGCAGGGAGCCCTGTGTGGGGCTCAAACTCCCTAACTGTGAGATCATGACCTGAGCCGAAGTCAGATTTTCAACCCAAGTGCACCCTTTCCCCCCTTTTAATAAACTTTGTTTTTTAGAGTAGTTATAGATTCACAGCATAATCGAGTGGGGAAAATAGTTCCCATATGAGCATAACCTTCCTACTATCCACACCTTGGCACCACAGTTGTACATTTGTTACAATGGATAAACCTACATTGATCAATTATTGTCACTCAAGAGTCCGTGTTGTACACTCTGTGGGTTTACCACCTGTTTCTACCATCGTAGTGTCATACAGAATAGTTTCACTGCCCTTAAAATCCTTTGTGCTCACCCCATTCATTCCTTCTTCCCTTCCCCAGGGACATTTTACATTCCTGTCAGTGACGAAGGAATGTTGCTCCCGCCTCAGCAGCATTTGGTGTTACTGGTTCTGATTTTGGCCCTTTTAATAGCTGTGTAGTTGTATCTTGTTTTAATTTGCAGTTCCCTAATGACATTGTGATGTTGAACATCTTTTCATATGCTTTCTTACATCTGCCATACAATGCCATCTGTATTTTTTCATATGCTTACTTACAATCTCTTTTTCTTCTTTGGTGAGGTCCAGGTCTTTTGCCCATTTTTAATCAGATTTGGTCCAGTTCTTCTGCCCATTTTTAATCAGATTGTTCATTTTCTTACTGTTGAGTTTTAAGAGTTCTTTGCATAAGAGTTCTTTGCATATTTTGGCGAAGTCCTTTATCAGATGTGTCCTTTGCAAATATTTTCTCCCATTCTGTGGCTTGTCCTCTTATTCTCAAGTGGTAGTTTCTTAATTGCTATGTGGAATTTTAAAACAATGGTATACATAGCTCACATATAAAATAGTAAATATATATATGTATACACACAATACATAAGAGTGGTTATCTATATCACATATAACATTTTAAGTCTTTAAATATGCTGTATTCTTATTAAAATGTTACAGTTTATCTTATGTATAGTAACTTTTAAAAACATCATTATAACATTTTATGTTCTTGGGGGTTTAATTCTTCTGTTTACTGTCTGCTTATTCTTGCTTTTGATAAATCATTTTCTGTAGATTTTATAGGTTTGTTTTCATTGTATGTGGGTTCATGTTCGACATGGGTTGGTTTTTTTTTTCCTGTAGGAATCTTGTGTGGGCAGACGGTGAGAGCTTCTCTCTAAGGAATGTCTAAAATTGCATCCCCTTCCCTTTCAGAAACCTAGAGAACCAATTTAAAAAAAAAATTTTTTTTAATGTTTATTTCTTTTTGAGAGAGCACGAGCTGGGAAGGGACAGAGGCAGAGGGAGACACAGAATCTGAAACAGGCTCCAGGCTCTGAGCTGTCAGCACAGAGCCTGATGCGGAGCTCGAATTCCGGGATCGCGAGATCATGACCTGAGCCGAAGTCGGACGCTTAACCGACTGAGCCACCCAGGCGCCCCTAAGAGAACCAATTTTATCTTAATTTTATGGTTAGGGGATTCCTGAATAAATCAGATAGCGCAGTGGTTCTCAAAGTGTGGTCCAGAGACTCATAGGGGTCCCAGAGGTCAAACTATTTTCATAATAATAATACTGAGGTGTTATGTGGTATTTTCATTCTTCATTCACTCACTGGATGGAGTTTTCCAGAGGCCATGGGATATGATATCCCATACTCAAGATAGCTAATAGAGTGTGACTCTTGTGTATTCTTGAGTTTAAAAATTTTGTTTTTTATTTTATTTTAAGGTAAACTCGGGGCGCCTGGGTGGCTCAGTTGGTTAAGCAACTGACTTGGACTTGGGTCACAATCTCTCAGTTTCTTGAGTTCCAGCCCCACGTTGGGCTCTGTGCTGACAGCTCAGAGCCTGCAGCCTGCTTCCGATTTTGTGTCTGTCTCCCTCTCTCTCTGCCCCTCCCCTGCTCACACTCTGTCTCTCTCTGTCTCAAAAATAAACATTAAAAAAAAAAGTTTTTTTAAGTAAACTCTATGCCCAGTGCAGGCCTTGAACTCATGACCCTGAGACCAAGGGTTGCAAATCCTCAATAATTTTTAAGAGTATAGAGTGATCCTGAAACTAAAATGTTTGAAAACTGCTGATGTAGTATGTTATTTGGATTCCAAAACTGTGCAAGGCACAGCCTGGGATTCATTTTGTCCGAGGAGAGTCCTCAATATTCTGTCTACCTAGGAGGAGAAAAATGAAGATCCCTGAGCCCCATTCACAGAGATTCTGATTTATTAGGTCCGGGTTGTTGTCTAAGAATTTTCTAGAGAACTAGTTGCCAGCCGTTGATGTGATGGGTCAATGGACCACACTTTTGAGTAGCA
The DNA here is from genome assembly GCA_030068075.1 of Paguma larvata. Classification (NCBI taxonomy): domain Eukaryota; kingdom Metazoa; phylum Chordata; class Mammalia; order Carnivora; family Viverridae; genus Paguma; species Paguma larvata. The sequence goes on along the minus strand of CM057837.1, from coordinate 45,380,003 downwards.
TTGCTTTAAGTCCTCATTAAAAATTTTTAAAAAAATGTTTATTTTTTTAAAATGTTTATTTATTTTTGAGAGAGACAGAGCACAAGTTGAGCAAGGGCAGAGAGAGATGGAGACACAGAAACCGAAGCAGGCTCCAGGCTCCGAGCTGTCAGCACAGAGCCCAGTGTGGGGCTTGAACTCTTGAACTGCGAGATCGGGACCTGAGCTGAAGTTGGATGCTTAACTGACTGAGCCACCCAGGCACCCCAATGTTTGTTTATTTTTGAGAGAGAGAGAGAGACGGAGCAGAAGTGGGGTGTGGTAGACTCTGGGCTAAAGTTCTCTCTCGTCCAGCAAGAGAGTAGACCCAGGATTAAAATGCAAGAGATGGCTAGTGTCTGGGAAAAGACAAGAGCCCCGAATAAGGGTCCTTGCTGCATATTTATTGAGATCAGGAGGCTTACAAACGTGATGGGTGTGCACAAAGGGACAATGAATCTGTGAACATTAACTCATGGGCATGAGGGAAAGGAGGTTTTGACTATACGGCCTTAGGGGTTTGGGTCAATATAAACCAAAATCCTGGTGCTGGGCAGATGGATGTTAAGGCCGACCTGAGGTGCTATGTCTGTTTATCTTAGTCTAGGGGATAAGACAGACAGAGCTCCACCCTCAGGGTCAACAAGGCACCTTTCTTTTGCTAATCAGCTCTGCTCTGGGCAGCTTTGCCTGCAACAGTCTGTACTCCTATTTACCTGTTTATCTAATTTGGTCCTTCCATCCTGTGAAAGCAGCTTTCTGCTATAGTACTGAACTGGAGGAGGGACTAACCTCCCTGAATACCTAATTTTATTTACCTCATATACCTTTGTGTTGGGTCTTTTGCCCCGCCCTCTCTATCCTGGGGGCCTTTGCCCCACCTTCTCTATCCTGGGACCCTTGGCCCCACCCTCTCTATACTTATTTGCCTAATTTTGTTTAGCAAACTTGGGTGTGAACATCCTATGACTTAGTAATTCTTTTTGCCTTGTTACCCCATCAGTGCAGGGCATTCCTGCCTTACTCCCCACACTGGGGGCGGGGCAGAGAGAGGGAGACACAGTAACCGAAGCAGGCTTAAGGCTGTGAGTTGTCAACACAGAGCCCAACTCAAGGCTTGAACTCACAAACTGCAAGATCATGACTGAGCCACCCAGGCATCCCTGGAGTCCTCCGTTTTAACCTCCTTAAGGCCCTTCTTCTCTTGTTCCCGCCTAAGTGTTAAAACTCAAGCTCCTAGATTACCCATACTTAATCAGCACCTATTCAGTGTGTCAGCACACTCTCAGCTCTGTCTTCCAGATTCTCTTTCACTTCTAGCACTGGAGGCCTTTCCTGCCAGCTTTTTGAGCTTAGCTATGCATCAAGAGGGAATATGTGTTAGAGTGAATGGGAGAGAGAGTCAGAGACAGAGAAGTGGTATGTAGTCTTTACAGATTTTACTCATTGTGGATAAAATACCCATATATTTTATCTAGGATTTTACAATAACAGGACTTTTTTTTTTTTTTTTAAGTTTATTTATATGGAGAGAGAGAGAGATTCCAAGCAGGCTCCTCACTGTGAGCACAGAGCCCTCCCTGGTACCCAATCCCACAAACTGCTGAGATGATGACCTGAGCTGAAATCAAGAACTGGAAGTTCAATTCACTGAGCCACCCAAATGCCCCAATAACAAGATTTTTAAGTTATCTTTACATATTGCCCTGAATATTTTGATCCCATCTGTAAACCTATCAATAAGCAACAACAAGAAGTTTCCTATAAATCTTTAGAGGCCTTTTAGGGAAACTTTCTTAAATATTACCTTGTTATGGTTTCAGTGCTTAATTTAAGGAAGTGCAGTGCCTTACAGTTATTTAGAATATCATTGTATATTTAAATATAAAGCTTTCAGAATCGGACTATATTTTGAACTTTAGTATATAATAGGTTTTTCTAAATGACATTTTTAATAGCTTATTGACTTGTCATTTGTTTCTTAGCATTAGAATGTTGTTTCTTTTTTTTTAATTTTTTTTTTAACGTTTATTCATTTTTTGAGAGAGAGAGTGAGTTGGGGAGGGGCAGAGAGAGGGAGACACAGAATCTGAAGCAGGCTCTAGGCTCTGAGCTGTCAGCACAGAGCCCAATGCAGGACTCGAACTCATGAACCATGAGATCATGACCTGGCCAAAGTTGGATGCTCAACCAACTGAGCCACCCAGGCGCCCCTAGAGTGTTAAATGTTTCTTAAAAGAGATTCTGGCTGAGAATTTGGGTTGATTAGGTTCTACTTCAAGTTGTACTATGGAATATTTTTAGGTTTATTCTATATTATTGTCAAAAGGAATGCGTTGTTATGTCTGGGGTATGATGTGTCCCTGTTAACGATCATATATTCTAGTCTTTTGTATTTACTGTTCTTGAGTTATATGCATAATTTTAAGAATCCGTTTATCACTATATATAGTTGGGATACTATTTAATATATAATACTCTACCTAAAGACATCAGGAGTTTTGGTGTTCTCTTTTAACTATAATAACACAGTTATTTTTTTTATAATTGTAGATTCAGAAAATATTATACAATGGTATCTAGTACTACTGATTGCCTAGGGTATCAGTCACTGTGTAAATAGGGTATTTTTCTTTAAATGTATTAACTTGTATTTATTCACTCAAAATACTAGTTTCTATTCTGCACAGCCTTAAGAGATTTTATTGTAAACTGTTATTCAGTCTTTTGGACCTTTATAAACTCTCCACTCTGCATCTCTCTGAATACTTGTAGTAATTAGACTAAATGCTGAGGTATGCTACTGCTTATACTTTTCTAGGCAGAAGTACCCATTTGTTTCCTATTTTTAAATCAGTCCTCTAGCCATAGTTATATCTCATATTCTTTTCCTCAGCAAACTGAGGACTAAGAAATGCTACAGTATTCAGAAAATATAACTATTAATTCCAGTTATAACAAATAGGGCAAGAAAATCTTGACAGAGTTGGATTCATTGGATTGTTCCTATTCTCAAAGTGTGATCCATAGACCTCCCTGATGGATCCTGAGATTTTCCGGGATCTGCAAGTTCAAAACTATTTGCGTATTTACACTAAAATATTATTTGCCCTTTGCACTATGTTGACATTTGTACTTAGGTTGTAAGAATGTGGTGGCTAAAACTGTTAGTGCCCAGATCAAGGCAGTGGCACCAAACTACTACAGTAGTCTTTATGGTCTTCCACTGTCACACACACGTTTAAAAAAATATCAGTTTCACCTAAGAGTGCTTTTGATGAGGCAGTGAGAAATGCTGCTTTAACTAAACCTTGACCCCAAGTGCATGTCTTGGTAACAGTCTATCTCATGAAATGGGAAGTATGCATAAAGTGTTTATGTGACTGACCAGTGGGTTAAACTAGATACTTTTTAAATGGAGCACCATTTTACTTGAAAGAAGGTCTAACAAACTGTTCTTTTTCATGCTTCAGTATTTGACAGACGTTTTCTCAAAAATGAATGAAGTGAGCACATCAAGTGTCACACATCAAGGAAAAAAATTTAACAAATTCATTGCCAGTGATAACATTCCAATTTAGAATAGTAGAAAATGTATTATCCTCCACTGTGAGTGTGACAATTTACTTAAAAAACCTTTCTGTTGAGATTGGTGGTGATATGAACAAATGTGATTTTTTTGGGTAGATATTGTACAATGAAATGTCATTTGGAAGATCTACACAACTCAGTGAATTAATACTTCCCAAATGGCCACTGCCTGATGTTTACAAATCAAAGATTGGTCAAAGATCCTTTCCAAGTGCAGAACAGACTGGTGGATTTTTTTTGTAGCAAAAGTTTTATTTTCAAATTAACATGTTGAAAAATTGATCACGTTTGGGTACAGTGATAGTAATTTTATTACATGTATAAATTTGTGTACCCACCAGAGTCTAGGTACAGAATAGTTCTATAACCCCAAACAGTTCCCTGTGCCCTTGTGTTGTAATCACCCCTCCTCAAACCTTTGACAGCCTCTAATCTGTTCTTCATTACTATAGTTTTGTCTTTTCGAGACTGTCATATAAATGGAATCCTATAGAATATAACCATTTGAGACTGGCTTCATTAATTTAGCATAATGCCTTTGAGAGTCCTCCAAGTTGCAATTATCAGTGTTCATTTTTTAAAAATTAAAGTAATGGGCACCTGGGTGGCTCAGTCAGTTAAGCAGCCGACTTCAGCTCAGGTCATGATCTCACGGTTCGTGGGTTCGAGCCCCACATCGGGCTATGGGCTGATGGCGCAGAGCCTGGAGCCTGCTTCAGATTCTGTGTCTCCCTCTCTCTCTCTGCCCCTCCCCCACTTATGCGCGCGCTCCCGCTCTCTCTCAAAAATAAACATTAAAAGAAATTAAACAAAAAAAATTAAAGTAAAACTTGTTGTTTTAACCATTTTAATGTGTACACTTAAGTCCTTTAGGACATTGACAATGTTGTACAACAATCACCACTGTCAAATTTCATAGCATTTTTATTATCCCCCAAAGGTATCCAGTACCTGTTACATAGTCATTTCTTGTTTCCCCCCCTTCAACGCCTTGCAGTCACTTAATATTCTTTCTGTCTCTCTGGATTTGCCTATTCTAAACATTTCATATAATCAGAGTCCTACAATATGTGGCCTTTTGTGTCTGGCTTCTTTCATTTAGCATTATATTTTTGAGATTCATCCACGTTATAGTACATTATCAGTATTTCATTCTTGTATTAGTCAACTCTGTCTGCCATAACAAAGTGTTGGATGGTTTAAACAAGATACTGATTATCTCACAGTTCTGGAGGCTAGAAACTCCAGATCAAGGCTCAGCAGGGTCGGTTTCTGTTTGTACTCTTTACATGGCTTATAGAAGCCTGTCTTCTCACCGTGTCCCAATATGGCCTTTCCTCTGTGCTAGAGTGTAAAGGAGAGGGGAGCTCTCTGGTGTCTCTCTGTCTCTATTTTTTAATGTTTATTTTATTTTCGAGAAAGAGGGAGAGGGAGAGCGTGAGTGGGGTAGAGGCAGAGAAAGAGAGATGCAGAATCCGAAGCAGGCTCCAGGCTCTGAGCTGTCAGCACAGACCCTGACGTGGGGCTTGAACCCATGAACCATGAGCTCATGACCTGAACCAAAGTTGGATGCTTAACGAACTGAGCTGCCCAGGTGCCCCACTGGTGTCTATTTTTTATAAGACACTAATCTTGTTGGAGGCGCCTGGGTGACTCAGTCAGTTAAGCATCCAACTCTTGATTCTGACTCAGGTCATGATCTCATGGTTTTGTGGGTTCAAGCCCTGCATGGGGCTCCATGTTGGCAGTGAGAAGACTGCTTGGGATTCTCTGTCTCCCTCTCTCTCCCCTCCCCACCTCATGCTATCCTGTCTCCTTCAAATAAATAAACTTAAAGAAGACATCCTATTGGATCATCCCCCTTTCCTTTGCAACCTCAGTTAACGTTAATTAAAATATACAGGTATATTGGAGGTTAGGGCTTTCAACATAAACATTCTGTCCATAATAAGTCCCTTTTATGGCTGAATATTATTCCTTTGTATGCCTATACATACCGTTTCGTTCATTTATCAGTTGATGGACATTTGGGTGTTTCTGCTTTTTGGCTGTTATGAATAATGCGTGTCTGAATATTCATGTACACATTTTGAACACCTGTTATCATTCTTTTAGATTCATACTAAAGTGGAATTGCTGGGCCACATGGTAATTCTGATTTAACTTTTTGAGGGACCACCAAACTCTTCTCCACAATATCTGCACCGCTTTGCATTCCCATCAGCAGTATGTAAGATTACAATTTCTCCACATACATACCAACACTTCTTGACTTTTCTTTTTTTTCTTTTTCTTTTTCTTTTTTTTTTTTTTTTTAAATAACCCTCCTAGTGGGTTTGAAGTGGTATCTCCTGGTTTTAATTTCAGTTTCCCTAGTGACTAATGATATTTAACATCTTTTTCATGTGCTTGTTGGCCATTTGTAAATCTTCTTTGGAGAAATGTGAATTCAAGTCCTTTGCCCATTTTTAAATTGGGTTGTCTGGTTGTTTTGTTGAGTTTTAAGAGTCATTCACATACTCTGCATACTAAATCCTTATTGGATATATGATTTCAAAAATTTTCTCATATTTTGTGGGTTTTTTCACTTCGTAATAGTCTTCGATTCGTAGAAACTTTTATTTTTACAAAGTTTAATATTAAAAATTTTTTTGTTGCTTGTGCTTTTGGTGTCAGGTAAGAATCCATTGCTAAATCCAAAGTCATAAAGATTTATCCCCCTATGTTTTCTTCTAAGAATTTTATAGTTTTCTCTCTTATATTTAGCTCTTTGATAAAATTTTGAGTTTTTATGTATGGCGTGAGGTAAGAGTCCAACTTCATTCTTTGCACATGGTTATTCAGTAGTCCCTTTGTTGTCTATTGAGAAGGCAATTCTTTCCCCTACTGAATAGTCTTGACATCTTTGTCGAAAATCAGTTGACCATTGGGGAGTCTGGGTGGTTCAGTTGGTTAAGTGACTGACTCTTGATTTCAGCTGAGGTTATGATTTCACAATCTGTGAGATTGAGCCCTGCATCAGGCTTTGCACTGACCATGTGGAGCCTTCTTGGGATTCTCTTTGCCTCTCTCTCTGCCCTTCCCCCGCTCGCTTGCATATGTACAGCATATGTACACGTACTCTCTCTCAAAATGAATAAACGCTGAAAACAAAAAATCAATTGACCATTGATGTGTGGTTCATATTTGGTTCTTTTCTGTTGGTCTGTATGCCTATCTTTGTGCCAACACTGTGGCTTTATAATAATTTTTGAAATGAGGATGAGTGAATCCTCTAACTTTTTTTTTTCTTCTTCTTTTCCTCCCACTTCAAAACAAAATTGTTTTGGCTCTTTGGACTCCCTTGTGGTTCCATATGAATTTTAGGATAAGCCTGTCAGTTTCTGGGGGGGAAAAAACAACCAAAAACAACCAAAAAAACATAGTTGGGATTGTGATAGTGATTGCATTGAATCTGTAGATCACTTTGCGGGGGGACGGTGGGGGCGGGGGTGTACTTTCATTTTAATAATATTAGGTTTTCTAATCTAGGAACATGGGGTGTCTCTCCATTTATTTAGGTCTTTAATCTCTTTTAACATTTCATGTTTTGTGGTTTTTAGTGTGCAGTTCTTCTACTTCCTTGGTTAAATTTGTTCCTAAGTATTTTATTCTTGATAGTATTATACATGAAATTGGATCCTAAATTGTTCATTGTTGGTGTATAGAAATAGTACTGATTTTAGTATGTTTTTTGTGTATCCTGCAGTGTTGCTGAACTTATTTATTAGGTGTAATCGTTTTTTGTGGATTCTTAGGATTTCCTGTATATAAGACCATATCTGTGAAAAGCAGTAATATTACTTCTTCCTTTCCAATTTGAATGCCTTTTATTTTTTTACCTAATTGCTCTGGCTAGAACTTCTAGACAGTGTTGAATAGAAGTGGCAAGGATGAATGTCCTTGTTTTGTTCTTCATCTTAAAAGGAAGCTTTTCAGTGTTTTACTATTGACAATGTTAGTTGTGAGTTTTTTCATAGATGGCCTTTATCAGGTTGTGAAAGTACCTTTCCTTTTTTTCTTTTTTCTTTTCTTTTCTTTTTTTTTTTTTTTAAAGATTTTTTGTTTATTATTGAGAGACAGAGCATGAGCATGGGAGGGGAGAGAGAGGGAGAGACACAGAATCTGAAGCGGGCTCTAGGCTCCGAGCTTTCAGCACAGAGCCCGATGCAGGGCCCGAACTCACAAACTGCAAGATCAGGACCTGAGCCGAATTCGGACGCTCAACCGACTGAGCCACCCAGGCACCCCTTGAAAGTACCTTTCTATTCCTAGATTATTGAGTGTTATCATGAGAGAGTGTTGGAATTTGTTAAATGCTTTTTCTGTGTGTCAGTTGAGATGATCATGGTATTTTCTCCCTTCATTTTATTAATATTGAGATTGAGTTTTTAAAATTGATTGAGCCACCCTTGCATTCCTGGGATAAGTCCATGGTGTATAGTCCTCTTAATATGCTGCTGAATGTGGTTTGCTAGTATTTTGTTGAGGATTGTTGCATCTATGTATTCATGAGAGAATGGTCTGTAGTTTTCTTGTGCTATCTTTGTTTTCTTGTGGTATCTGAGTAATACTGACCTACAGAAAGAGCTAGGAAGTATTCTTTCCTCTTCCAGTTTTTGGAAGAGTTTAGTAAGAGTTGGTATTATTTCTTTAAATGTTCAGGTGAACTATTTCTTATTGGGGTGCCTGGGTGGCTTAGTTGGTTAAGCGTTCAACTCTTGTTCACAGCTTAGGTCACGATTTCATGGTTTGTGTGATCAAGCCCCATGTCAGGCAGGCTCTGTGCTGTGCTCACAGTGTGGAGCCTGCTTGGGATTCTTTCTCTCCCTCTGTCTCTGCCCCTCCCCTGCACTTGTGCATGCTTTCTCTGTCTTCTCTCAAAATAAATATTTTCTTTTAATGTTTGGGAGAATTTATCATTGAAGCCATCTGGCTCTTGACTTTTCTTTGACAATATATATATTTTTTTAACGTTTATTTATTTTTGAGAGACATAGAGACAGAGAATGAGCAGGGGAAGGGCAGAGAGAGAGGCCAACACAGATTCTGAAGCAGGCTCCAGGCTCTGAGCCATCAGCACAGAGCCCGACGCGGGGCTCGAACTCACAGACTGTGAGATCATGACCTGAGCCGAAGTCGGCCGCTTAACCAATTGAGCCACCCAGGCGCCCCTCTTTGACAATATTTTATTTATTATTGTTTTAATCTCTTTTTATAGATCAGGTTTTTTTTTATTAAGTCAGCTTTGATAGTTTGTAGGAATTCGTCCATTTTATCTATGTTGTCTATTGGTTGACATACAATTGTTCATTGTATTCTTTTATAATTCTTTTTATTTCTATAAAGTGAGTAGCGATTCCCTACTTTCATTCCTGGTTTTAGTAAATTGAGTCTTCTCTTATTTCTTGGTCACTTAAGTTAACGCTTTGTCAGTGTTGTTAATCTTTTCAAAGAAGTTTTGGTTTAATGAATTTTTTTTTGTTCTCTTTAAAAATCTGCGCCCTTTATTATTTCCTTTTTTCTGCTTGCCTTTGCATTTCTTCATCTTTTTCTACTTCCTTGAAGAGTAGGGTTATTGATTTGTTATACTCTTTTAACATAGATGTTTCCCTCTGAGCATTGCTTTTGCTGAATCCCATACATTTTGGTATTTTGTGGCTATTTTTAATTATCCTCAGAGTATTTTCTAATTTCTTTGTAATTACTTTCTTTTGACTCGTGAAGTTTCCAATTCCGTTACTTATTCTAATCTCATTGCATTATTGTTGGAGAAGATATTTTGTATGATTTCCAAGCTTTTAAATTTATAAGACTTTTTTTGGATGACTTAACATATGGTCTACTGTGGAGAATGGTCCATGTGCACTTGAAACTAATGTATATTCTGCTTTTGTTTGGTGTAGTGTTTTTTGTATGTCTTTTAGATCTAGTTGATTTATGGTATTGTTCCAGTTTTCTCTTTCCATCATATCTTTTGCCTTGTTGTTTTATCCATTATTGCAATTGAGGTGTTGAAGTCTGTATTTATTATTGAGCTGTTTCATCCTTCAGTTCTGTCATTTATTTGTTTCTTGTTTTGGGGCTCTGTTAGGTGCATTTGTGTTTTTAATTGTTAAATCTTCTTGGCAGATTGACTCTTTTATATCTTTATTGTAAGAAGTTTTTAAAATTTTTTAATGTTTTTTTTTTTTTTTGAGAGAGGGGAGAGAGAGAGAGCATGAGCAGGGGAGGGGCAGAGAGAGAGGGAGAGACAGAATCTGAAGCAGACTCCAGGCTCTGAGCTGTCAGCACAGAGCCCAAAGTTGGACTTGAACTCACGGACCGTGAGATCATGACCTGAGCTGAAGCTGGTTGCCTAACAAACTGAGCCACCCAGGTGCCCCTTAATCAAGTATTAACATATATTTTGTCTGATATTAGTATACACACTCCCTTTCTCTTTAAGTTGCTGTTTTCATGGACTGTCTTTTCTTTCATTTTCTACCTCTTTGTGTCTTTAGATCTAAAGTGAGTCTCATATAGACCACATATAGTTGAATCATATTTTTTTAAATCTATTCTGCCCATCCCTGCCTTTTAATTGAAGAGTTTAATCCATCCATTTACATTTAATGCAATTAACTATTAAGAATATTTGTCATTTTGCTATTTGTTTTATACATGTCTTATGTTAGTTTTGTTCTTAAAGTCCTCCATTACTGCCTTCTTTTGTGTTATAAATACTTTCTCTGCTATTTTAAATTGATTTTATTTTTCTGCGCAATTTTTTGGTGATTTTCTTAGTGCTTGCCCTGGGGATATATAATTAACATCTTATTTTATGAAAGTGTATTTCAGATTAATAACAACTTAGTTACAATAGTATACAAAACACTTTGCTTCTATGTAGTTCTTCCCCTTTATTTTATGCTGTTATTGTCACAAATTACATCTTTATGCGTTACATGTCCATTGATATAAATTTATTTTTTTCTAAAGGAAAAAGATTTAATATAAAAATATAGGATTCATGTCATGATAAATGATAAAATTGAATATTCTTCTCTTGATAAAAGTTCAACTTTTGCATTTTTTTTCTACTGCCCTTTTCCTGTGCTTTCCTATTACTTTGGCCTGTAACCTCCCCAAGTACACTGTTAGCTGTCCATCCTCCTCGGTAGAAATGTGACATTTTATTTTCCAGTGTTCCTTGTTGATTCTCATGCTCATCAACATAAGTTTATAGTTAACTATTGTATGCCGCTGTCTGTTAAATCATAAGGAAAAAAAAAGAGGAGTTACCAAATCCTTTCTTTCCTTCCTCAAACACTTCATAATATAGTGCTTCTATTACACTTTAAGATACTATTCCAAAGTTTGCAAGCATTATCTTAATTTTTTGACATCAAAACAATTTAATAGCTAAGGAGGGTGAGGAATAAAGAAGACAGCTTACCTAAGGCTATAGAACTGTTAAAAGGTAAAATCAGGGGCACCTGAGTGGCTCAGTCGGTTGGGCATCTGACTTCAGCTCAGGTAATGATCTACGATTTGTGAGTTCAAGCCCCAGGTCAGGCTCTGTGCTGACAGCTCAGAGCCTGGGGCCTGCTTCAAGTTTCTGTGTCTCCCTCTCTCTCTGCCCCTCCCCTGCTTGTGCTCTGTCTCTGTCTCTCTCAAAAATAAACATTAAAAAATTTTTTTAAAAAGGTAAAATCAGGGGACACCTGGGTGGCTCAGTCGGTTAAGTGTCTGACTTCGGCTCACGTCATGATCTTGAGGTCTGCGAGATTGAGCCTTGCGTCAGGCTCTGTACTGTGACAGCTCAAAGCCTGGAGCCTGCTTTGGATTTTGTGTCTCCCTCTGTCTCTCTGCCCCTCCCCTACTCGTGCTCTGTCTTTCTCTCTCTCAAAAATAAACAAACATTAAAAAGAATTTTTTTGTTTTTAAAAAAGTAAAATCAGAAATTTGAACCTAGGTTATCTGGCTTCAGAGTCCATGCTGTTAGCCACTAGTTTGTTATTTCCTGAATAATTGTGTTTCTTCTATTACATTATAGCATTGAGCGTAGAATTCAGTTGGACACGTAAAACATATGCATTCATGTTGAAAATTCAGGATGGATAAAACGAAGGATATTGGGAGTCAATCAAAAGGGAAGACAACAATTGGGAGGAACTTTTGATCTATGGCTTTGAAGACAAAGCAGAATCAAGACTATTGAGATTTGAGAGAAGGCTTTTTAGACAGAAGGAACAGGATGAGAAGAGGGATTAAAAAACAAGCAAAAGCAAGTTATATTCAGGAAACAAAATAGTTTGAGTTGAGTGTCCTTGAAGGAAATTGGAAGGAAGAGTGTTGAAAAATTCACTTCTGAAATGATTTCTAAATGCTACACTTCATAGTTGGGATTTTTTTTAGTCACTGCACGTTTTTGAACAGAAACGCTATTTAGAATTTACTTTATATGTTAATATCTATATAAATCTGAAGACTGACTCAAACTTTGGTATAATTTAAAATTTTCTAAAACTTGTGGAAGCATATTTTAGTAGGGACCAGATTAAAGTTTGATCTTTTGTACTGACATGTATTAAGGTATGTTAGGGACGTGTTATAAAGTAGTGATTTTTTTTATTACAAAAAAGTTTTTTAATGTTTTATTTATTTTTGAGAGAGAGAGCGTGAGTGGGGGAGAGATACAGGTGGGAGTGGTGGTCGTGGACAGAAGAGCCACAATGGGCTGTGCACTGAGGGTAGCAAGCCATATGTGGCTTGAACTCATGAACCGAGATCATGACCTGAGCTGAAGTTGGACGCTCAACCGACTGAGCCACCCAGGTGCTCCAAACTAGTGATTTTTTAAACATGCATATTACAGAAATTTAAAGAAATGCGTTTGGTTATATTGAAAGGTATGTGCTTCCTTTCAAGAAGTTCTCTTGTATAAGAGGTGGAAAGATATATCTATTTATTTTAATTACATGCCATATGCAATGGTTCAGATCACCTATAGTATTTTTTAAGTGTTTACAACTAAGTTGTTTGTCAGATGCTGGAAATATAACCATAAATGAGACCTAGTCATATTTTTGGTCTCTCTTCCTTCCTAATTGGTAAATGTTGGAATGCTGTAGTATTCAACCCTCTTTCTTCCTTACATTTTATGTGCCTCATTAACTGAATGTGCTCTCCTCTAGTTTTAAGACCTTAAATTCTATCTATACTTTGATTTCTAGTGAACCCAAACGGTCCTCTTTTAACTTCAAACCCATCTATCCAGTTGCCTTCTGCACATATCCACTTTGATTTGTAAGAGGTACGTCAGATTTAACATGTCCAAAACTGAACTAGATTTCTCCCCGCCAAACTTGCTTCTCCTTCAGTTCTCTCCATCTTAGAAAGTTAACATTACTATTCACTCAGTTCTTAGACCAGAAGCCTAAGTATTGTTTTTAACACCTTTCCCTCTCATTCCACATCTAGTGCATCATCAGAGCAAGTTGATTTTATCTTCAAATTATATTCAGCCACCACTCTCTATCTTCATGATTGCCATTCTAGTTCAGGCTACCATGTCTTTTGCCTAGACTCTAGTGATGATAGTCTTTTAATGATGCTTTCCTCATAATCAGTTACCTGTGCACCCACCTGGTAATCTTAAACAATATTAATCTGTAACACCTCCACCAGTACCCAAAGATAAAACTAGTTGATTTCTTTTAAATTCAGAATCCTCACCGTGGCCTACAGAATCTTGCCTCTAGATTTCTGACTTCATTTCCTACCTTCTGCCTTATCCACTTTGCTCAGATAATACCAGCTTTCTTGCTGTTTCTCAGATGTATACTATACTTCATACCATATACTGCCTCAGTGCTGTTCCCTCTGCCTAGAATGTTCCTATCTTGGATATCTGTACGGATTGATTCCCTCACTGCATTCAGTGCTCAAAAATGTTGCCTCTTAAAGTCTTTTCCTGACCTCTTTAAAGATTCTCATTCCCTTTTTAAAAAAAAATTTTTTTTAACGTGTATTTATTTTTGAGAGACAGAGAGACAGAGCATGAGTAGGGGAAGGGCAGAGAGAGAGAGGTAGACACAGAATCCGAAGCAGGCTCCAGGCTCTGAGCCATCAGCACAGAGCACGATGCGGGGCTCAAACTCACAGACTGTGAGATCATGACCCGAGCCGAAGTCGGCCACTCAACCAACTGAGCCACCCAGGCGCCCCTAAAGATTCTCATTTCTAATTCCCTTCCCAACTTTTCTCAGTGTACTCAGTCAGGGTTTATCAGGGCTTAGTTGTTATCCCCCTCTTTACTGTCTCCTATCGTTACTTCTACTTACTTTTATCATATATTTTATCATCACCATCATTATTTGTATCATCATCCTCGTCAGAATTAAAGTTCTAATGTAGGAACTTTTGTCTGTATTATTCACAGCTGCATCCCTAGTATCTGACTCAAAATAGATACTCAGTATCTATGGAGTCCAAGAAAAGGAGGCTCAGAAACAATAGAAAATGATTTTATTTTATTTAACTTAAAAAAAAAAGCAGAAGAAATTGCCCATCTCCCACCTTGTATGATATTTTTAGTATGTTTGAGAAAATATGTAATGACAAAAGACTTACAAATTCAGTAATGCTTTTTAAAGAAATGTGTATTTTGTTCACAGCAAAATGGCTTTTGGAGAAATAGTGGCTGTATATACAAGCACATTTTTATTTAATTTACAAACAGTGCTCATATGGATTTACTGACCTTGTAATGATGGAGTTTCTCTAAGGAATTGTGGCCCACAGATTGTGAACTCCTGGTGTAATTGACTCATTCCTAATCAACTTCAGATTTGCATTTAAATGGCTTCTTTTTAGCATAATTACTCTACCCAAGACAGTTTGATATAACAAAAAATGAACTCAAACCGCCCTTGGATTTCCAAAGAACTAAATTCATCTGACCTAGCTACTTACTACTTTTGTGCTTTTGGTTATTTAACATCTTAGAATCTCATTTATGGCAGTATGTATGTAAATATAATTATATGAAATTATTTTGGAAATGTTCCAGTTACTCAATACATATTCCTTTTCCCTCCTTTTTCAGGACCTCATCTTTCTCAATTTATTTCTGTCTTCGCTGTGATTACAGCTTTTTACAATAAAAAAGTGTTCTGTCATCTCTGTTCATGGGCGAGCAAAGCTAGCCATTAATTATGTTCTGGTTTTAGTTCATAGATGAAGAGAACTTGGTTGAGCTCAAGCAGAAAATCCATCCTTTTTCTATCAGATATCGATTACCCTTGCGTTTTATTTACTTCATTTAACTGTTTCTTTGGATCTTTAACATGCCAGACACACAAAATGGAGTCATTCTAAAATCTCAAACCACTCAGGTAAATATAAGGATATAGGAATTAGGAAGGGTGTGTTTACATTCTTGCAACAAAAATTTACTGACTGAGGTTTAAGAAACAGGCTGATATTAAGAGAAAGATAAATAGACTTCAGTTCTTTGCTGAAAATCTAGTGGATAAAATGTCCCCAAAATAATTACAGTGTACATAGTTTATAAGTGGTAGTATAAGCAGCACTGATGAGGAAATTCCTAAGTTTGCCTGGGGCTTGAGGGATGAGCTAAAGGATGCCTTAATATCAACTAGATTGAGGGTTGCAGGAAAACATTCTAGGCAGAGGACATGCTATGCTTAAAAGGCATGGAAGCATTGACATTTATGTAGTGATTAATAAGTCAGTCTGACTAGAGCATAGTGTATATAGACAGAAAATGGCAAGAAGGGAGATCGAAAAGGTAGTTTGAGACTAGACAGACCCTCAGTGATCTTGGATATTATCCAGGAGTTTGAAGTCTTCAGTAGTATTGGAAAGCATCAAAGGTTTTTATTTTATTTTGTTTTGTTTTGGCTTGTTTATTTATTTATTTATTTCAGTAATTTCTTTATTGCATAGGTAATTGAAGACACTGGAACCTTTTCAAGTAAGGGAGATATTTGATCAAGTTGTCTCCTTCCTAACTGATCTGCTTCACACTCTGAATCTTTGGAAAGAGTTTTGGCAGTTGACAGATCAGAATACTGATTCCCTGTGCCATTACTAAGTTTGATTCAATTTTAGGCTTTTTTTTTTTTTTTTTAATTTACATCCAGGTTAGTTGGCATATAGTGCAACAGTGATTTCAGGAGTAGATTCCTTAATGCCCCTTACCCTTAGCCCAGCCCCCCTCCCACAACCCCTCCAGTAACCCTCTGTTCTCCATATTTAAGAGTCTCTTATGTTTTGTCCCCCTCCCTGCTTTTGTATTCTTTTTGCTTCCCTTTCCTTATGTTCATCTGTTCTGTGTCTTAAAGTCCTCATTTGAGTGAAGTCATGGTATTTGTCTTTGTCTGACTAATTTCACTTAACATAATACCCTCTAGTTCCATCCACATAGTCGGAAATGGCAAGATTTCATTCTTTTGACTGCTGAGTAATACTCCAGTGTGTGTGTGTGAGTGTGTGTGTGAGTGTGTATACACACACCACATCTTTATCCATTCATCCATCGATGGACATTTGGACTCTCCATCTTTGACTATTGTTGATAGTGCTGCTATAAACATTGGGGTGCATGTGCACCTTTGAAACAGCATACCCGTATCCCTTGGATAAAAATGCCTGGTAGTACAATTGCTGGGTCGTAGGGTAGTTCTATTTTTAATTTTTTGAGAAACCTCCATACTGTTTTCCAGAGTGGCTGCACCAGTGTGTATTCCCACCAGCAGTGCAAAAGAGATCCTCTTTCTCCGCATCCTCGCCAACATCTGTTGTTGCCTGAGTTGTTAATGTTATCCATTCTGACAGTGTGAAGTGGTATCTCATTGTGGGTTTGATTTGTATTTCCCTGTTGATGAGTGATGTTGAGCATTTTTTCATGTGTCGGTTGCCCATCTGGATATCTTCTTTGGAGAAGTGTCTGTTCATTTCTTTTGCCCATTTTTTCTCTGGATTATTTGTTTTTTGTGTGTTGAGTTTGATAAGTTCTTTATAGATTTTGGACACTAACCCTTTATCTGATTTGTCATTTGCAAATATCTTCCCTCCTTCTTTTGGTTGCCTTTTAGTTTTGCTGATTGTTTCCTTCTCTGTGCAGAAGCTTTTTATTTTGATGAGGTCCCAGTAGTTCACTTTTGCTTTTGTTTCCTTTGCCTCCAGAGACGTATTGAGTAAGAAGTTGTTGTGGCCAAAGTCAGAGAGGTTTTTGTCTGCTTTCTCCATGAGGATTTTGATGGTCTCTTGTCTTATATTTAGGTCTTTCATCCATTTTGAGTTTATTTTTGTGTACAGTGTAAGAAAGTGATCTAGGTTCATTTTTCTGCATGTCGCTGCCTAGTTTTCCCAGCACCATTTGCTGAAGCACCATTCTGCTTAGAGGTTAGTTGGCCATATGTTTGTGGGTCCATTTCTGTATTCTCTGTTCTGTTCCATTGATCTGAGTGTCTGTTTTTGTGCCAACTGTCAAAGGTTTTTAAAACTGAGAAAAGACGGAAGAAGTTTGGCAGTAGTGTGATGGATGGATTCTGTTGGGGATGGTGGTGTAGGGGGGATGCCGAAGTAATAAAATGAAGGAAAAGTTAGAAGATGTTATTAGTAGGTAGTGGATAAATTGAAAAGAGCCTGGGTTTTAGAATCATAGGCCTGGTTTTAAGCCTAGGTTCTGCCTGTTTGTAGTCGTATGAAAAACTTAGCTCCTTTGATTTTCTTATTTGTACTCGGCACTAATCATACCTACTTTACAGTGTTCCTCTAAAGATTTTGTTATAGTGGGTATGAAGTACCTGATACAGTGCTTACCTGATGCCAACTAAGGGCTCAGTTAATGATAACATGAATGACATGTACTGTAATTATTAAGGTAAGAAATGGTGAAGGCCTGAATTAAGGAGTGGAAAAGAGAATAGATTTGGATGGATCTGTCTGAATTGGAATGAATAGGACTCAGTGACTGGAAGACCTGATGACTAATTTAAGAAAGAATGGAATCAGACAGACTGAGATTTGTAATCTGAATGATTTAGGTTAAAGGGGTTAGGGATGCCATTTTCCTGGTGAGAAATACAGGAGTCACTGGTTGAGGTCAAGTAAAAGGAGTAGAATGATTTTGATTTGGACTTTCTGAGGTATTTGGGATATCTTGGTGATAATATGAATGGAGCAGGCAGTTAGAAGTAAGGTCTGGGGCAAGAGATAAGAGATTGGAGACTTATCAGTATATGCATGGTAGCAAAAATGTTTGAAAATCTTAATTGCAGGGCATATATTTTAAACACATCCTCTGTATCCCCACACTGCTGAGCTCTGTATTAACACTTGATTGGTTCTTGCTGTTAAATGTGATTTTTAAAAAATAATATCCTAAGGTGGCTTTGTATACAATAGAAGGTGTGGTTACTTGATTTCTAATTTAACATTCACTTTACTTACAGTTATAAATGTAAAACCTTTCCTAAAATACAGAGCTTACTCTAATTTTAAACTTCTGATAAATATTTTAGTTTAACTTTTAAAGCATTCTAATCTCTAACTATGAATTAAAATTTTTATATTTTTCTCTTTAGGTATTTATTTAATAAAATCTTCCCAAGTATCTATGTAAATCTTATTTATCTAATAATTTAGACTTATAAATGTGATTGTTCATAAGTTGCTTAAGTATTCTAATACAGTATGCAAACTTAAGGTATCAACCTAAAACCACAAGTCTAAATCAGCTATTCAATCGCATATTTTATTTTTTTAAAAAATGTTTATTCTAAGACAGAGCGTGTATCAGATGGGGAGGAGCAGAGAAGGAGAGAGAGAAAATCCCAAGCAGGCTCCACTCTGTTGACGTGGACCCAACCCAGGGCTTGATCTCACGAACCATGAGATCATGACCTGAGCCAAAGAGGGATGCTTAACTAACTGAGCCACCCAGGCACCCCTGGGATGTTATTCCTTAGTCATTACTTTTAAAAATTATATTGTGTTTGTTTGTATATAAGTTTATTATTTTGAGAGAGAGTTTTGTAAGTTTATGTTACTGATTTAGAGAGAGAGAAGAGCACACAGGAGGGGCAGAGAGAGAGGGAGAGAGGATCCCAAGCAGGCCCAAGTGCAGAGCCCCAGGCAGGCTCCATCCCATGAAACATGAGATTATGACCTGAGCTGAAATCTAGTTGGACACTTAACCAACTGAACCACCCAGGCTCCCCAGTAACAACTATTTATACTTAACTATTAATTTTACTGGTATACTGCTTACCTTTTTTTTTTTTTTTTTTTTAAAGAGAGTGTGCGTGTGCAAGCGTGAATAGGGGAAGGACAGAGGGAGAGAGAGAGCATCTTAAGCAGGCTCCATGCTTCCACCTCAGGGTTCTATCTCAGGAATGTGAGATCATTGACCTGTGCTGAAACCAAGAGTCAAAAGCCTAACCAACTCTACCACCCAGGTGCCCTCTCCCCCATTATTTTTTATATAAACAGTGTTTTCTCTTTTTAGGAGATCTTTGCTTTTAATCATTTTTTTATTAGCTGAACTACTTTAAGTCACTCGTACCCCATCGTGAATGCTGTCCTGCTTTTCAAATCAGAGCATGTTTATTAATTTCTTTCTTTTACCCATGTCTTTGAATAATAGACTGGCTACAAAAAGTGTATGTGCTTTTTTGTTTGTTTGTTTTACACTCAGAATTTTGTAAACATACCTCCATTGGCTTTTGGCATTTACTTTTACTAGTGAAATGACTGACAGTCTAAATCCCTTTTCTCTTAAGTGAAAAAAGGAAAACTTTTCCTTTATTTGAAGCTTTTAAACTTTTATTCTTGAAATTGAGATATTTTACCAGGAAAATACTGTATTTACATGCTTCTTTCCCCCTGAGTATTTTGCCCCAGTATTTCTCAGAGCCCTGAGACTCCAGATAATATTCAACATTAGGAAGTTTTCTTCTTGTTCTCTTTCTGCTTCCCTTAAAAAAAATTTTTTTTCACTTATGTTTTTTGCTTTTTCTTGCTAGAAATCGTGTTTTACAGTATTGAATGCCCTGGCCACCTCATGATTTCTGTGTCTTCAGATTCACTATATATTATGAGGACATTTTTATAATTTTTCTTCAAGTTCTAGTATTTTTTCTTCATTAATTGTTTTAGTTTGAGCCATTAGTTATAATTAGATTAGTGTTTCTCTCCAGTGTAGCTGGTCAGTTCTTTTCATCAGTTCTTGTGCTGGGTAATCCTGAGGGTGATAAGTGTGCCAGCAAATGGGCTCCTCACAGTGCATGGAATGGGATCAGATGCTCAGGAAGAGAAGAACTTCGTGAATGTAGTTGCCCAACAGTGGGGGAGGAGGAGGAGGCGGAGGGCTAGAGAAATGAGAAGAGAAGCTGGCTTTTGTTTATTACCTGTAGGAGTTCATTCACGTTTTTCTTTGGTTGTATGATACACTGAGAAAGATAGAACATCAGTAAAAAGGGATTCTTTACCTTATGTTATCATGGATAAAATTTAAAACATTACATAATCTGGTGCTTTCTGTCTCTCTCTCTCTCTCCCTCTCCCTCTCCCTCTCCCTCTCCCTCTCCCTCTCCCTCTCCCTCTCCCTCTCCCTCTCCCTCTCTTTCCCTTTTCCTTTTCCTTTCTCCTCCTCCTCCTCCTCCTCCTCCTCCTCCTCCTCCTCCTCCTAGCACTTCTGAACTGATATCTCATAAAATAATACTACTCTGTTGGAGACTGAGCTCTTTTATACTAAGCACCAAGTTTTATAAGATACCGAAGGACCTTGATGTAAAAATTGCTAATTTTCTGATGTGCCCTTAGTTTTCCTTTTTAGCACCTCTCTGTCTTTCAGCCTGTTAATCTCTATGTTGATTACATCAGATAAAAGGTTCCCAAGATCCATGAACCATTTTTTTCATTCCATCCTTAATTTTTTATTTCAAAAGTACAGACTATATTGCTTACTGACTTAAGTTGGCTATGTGTTTGATATGTTCCTGTCCTGTTACTTTTCATAACCTACTATTCCTCTTTTGGTTACAAATAAAGTAAGTAGTGACTATGATTAAGATTGGAATATGTGAAAAATTTTTATCTACTATCTTTTGTTCTTGAGAGCTAGATGATTAATTCAGAAGCTGCAACAGGAAAACCTGCCTGGCCTTCCTGGAGCATTAAATCTCCTTGAGGAGATAAGATAAATGCATGAAAAGAAAGGAAAAAAAATAAAGTTTAGATCACCTATGACATTTTATTTTACAGAATGTTCGCATAGAGAGCACTTTGCATGTGACAGAAAACATAAGAAATTGACATTTATTTAAAAGGGGAGAGTGATAAGTGAATTCTGAGGATGAGAAAACTAGAAACCCAAACTTCATGAGGGCAGTCATCATGTCTGTTCGCCACTGGCTGTTCACAGTATCACTGCCTGCCACTGTCCCTGCTAGATGGTTGGCTCTCAGTTAATGTAAATTGAATAAGCAGATATATATTTGTTGAACAGATTGAAGAGTGCCTTGAATGAGATAATTTATTTGGGCAAAGATGAGATGCCAAGGCTTGAGAAAATATTAGGAGGTAGAGGTGATGACTGAATACATCAGAATACTAACGTGACAAGCTGTGAGAATGGGCACAAAGTCGTGGGAAATAAGGCTGCTAATGGTAGGTTGGAGCCAAATGATAAGCAGCTTTGAGTGCTGGAATTAAGAATTTGGAATTTGTTTTTTAAAAAAGTAGAATTTTTCTGAATAGATAGTGGCATTGTCAAAGTAGTGTTTTAAGAGTAGTCTAAAAACAGTGGAGGTTGCTGTGAGGAAGAGACTGGAGACCAACTTTGAGACCCATTGTGATGTTGGATAGAAGTTCTTTGAACACTAGTTGTGTCCAATAAAATTATGAATATGTCCTCACATGTAGTATATCACATAAAGATTGCTTTTTAAACCCTAGTGATTGAACATAATGACATAGCTGTCTTTTTCAGTATTTATTTAGTTTTCCATGGCATTTTGTTATTGATCTCATGGCTTTTCTTTGAGATCATGGTATAAAGTTTGAGTACATTCGTTCTTTCCTTATTTGCCTTTTGTTAATGTCAAGCCTAGCACAGGAGCCATTTCTTGTTGCTATGCAACTGCTAAATTCAATATTTAATAGTAATAAAACTGAGTGGCATTAAATTCAGTTAACAGAGGGTAGCAGAATATGGCTTTACAGTGCCTAATTGATAATATTTGTAAGGCTTAATGTATTGTTATGTATGTGAGCAAAATGGAAGTGACCTGTTTATAGTTGCTTGTTTGGTAAAAATTATTTGTGGTTAAATCACCAGATTTTATCTCGTTTGATTCCTTTTGGTCTTCCCTTTCATGGCCTTTTGGTATGTGATTCAGTTTTTGTTCGTGTCTCTGTGTTATTGATGAAGTTTTTATTCTATTCTCTTATTCTTTCAGATTCTGTTACATTTCGTAATTTTAATAATTTTTAACTCTCAGAGCTTATAAGCTTTTTGGGGGGTATTATTTCTTGCTATATTTACATTTTTCCTTCTCACGAATTTATTCTTAGTATGCAAGTTTGGAATTTGTCACAATTTCATATAAACTCAGGTGAAAGTATATTACATGCATTCTTTGGGACAAGAGCTACCTATAATCTCCTTTAACTATTTCCAGTGTGTACTTGGTACTTTAAAGATATTGAACTGCTTTCATTAATATTTGTGAAATAGGGCTTTAGAGTTAGAGACAGGCTGTGGGATTTATTTAAGGAGGGGAAAAGCTAGTGTTCAGAATATCTAGTTTGTAGGCGCAAGATAGATAGAATCTAGCAATACCTTCTCATTCTCTTAACCACTATCTTCCCAACCTCTAAACTCCCAGTCCAACCCTTTCTCCTCCCTGGGTTGGGGAAGAGAGGCCATAGTGATTTAGCAGAAAATGTTTTAGCAAATAATAAATAGACATAGACAACTCTTTATTTGCTTGAATGGGTAGTTTGATTCTGTTAATGTTCTTGGAATAATTTTGATGGAAAGAATTAAGGAGACTTGAAAAACAATTGCTCCTTAATAAATGAAAAATCTAGAATCTAGAAAACAGTGTAGAAAAATCAACTCTTTACAAAGTAACACAAATTCTAGAGATTATTGTATTGAAAACAATGGCTTAATACTGTGGACCAAAAAAATCTTTTACTCTGCATTCTTCTTCTCTTTTCTTAAATTATTAAAAAAGTTTTTTAATGTTTTTTTAAAATTTATTTTCAAGAGAGAGACAGAGCATGAGCAGAGGAGGGGCACAGAGTGATGGAAACACAGAATCCGAAGCAGAACTGTTAGCACAGAGCCCAAGGGATACGGGCCTCAAACTTGTGAACTGCGAAACCATAATCTGCGCGGAAGTTGGCCACTTAACCTACTGAGCTACCCAGGCGCCCCCTTTTAAATTATTTTTAAGTTTTGATCTTTTTTTAGTTTTTTAGTTTTTTTTAGATCTTATCAAGAGTCCCATGCTCCACTGACTCAGCCAGCCAGGCACCCTTGCATTATTATTCTTATAACGAGATGAAATAGTATTTCTAAGGACCATCTTTTCTACCCCTTTATCTTCAAACCCTTTATGGTTATTGTATTTGTAGTAAGGAAATGCTAACTGTGTGTGAACCTCATGTATCCACCTAGCTATAATATTTTAAATTAGTGGTTCCCTCCCTTTTGAGCAGAAGAGTACTTTCTAACTAATTTTTTTAATTATAAACTTGTAAGTGATTATAAATTATACAACAGAATACATAGTGCCCCAAAATACGTACTAGGGTTTCAGTAACACTTTGTGTATTAATTATAATAACATTTTTTTGCATTTGAACAGTACTATGTACACTGAATGTACAAGACACATTAATTGTTTTCTGAAGATCATTCTTGAAGTACATATGGATTCATGGACCCCTTGTAACTGTTTGAGCTCCCAGTGAGGTCCACAGTTTGGGAACCACCATTCTTAACCTGTTATTTCTGTTATATAAAGGTACAATCTGATTCCCTTTCTCTTTTCCCTCCTTATTCTCTTAATGAAGCATAGGAAACAGCAAGATAACCAAGATTTTTTCATTGACTTGATCAGCTGTATTTGAGATAATAAATCAGAAAAGTTTATTTTTATTTTTTTATGATTAGAAGAATTTTTTTTACATGTATTTATTTTTGAGAGACAGAGAATAAGTGGGGGAGGGCCAGAGAGAGAACGAGACACAGAATTCGAAGCAGGCTCCAGGCTCTGAGCTGTCAGCACAGAGCCAGATGCGGGGCTCGAACCCACAAACCATGAGATCATGACCTGAGCTGAAGTTGGACGCTTAACCAACTGAGCCACCCAGGCGCCCCATTATTTTTTTTTAATAATGGTGGAAGGTTATAATATTTTAAAGATTTATGTACAGGTATATTTGAATTTGTTTCTTTTTTTTTTTGGTATATATAAATACTGAGTTCTGCCTTCATAAAGGAACTAACAAGTAGTTATTGTGGCAATGTGAAAAAATTACAAAGTTCTTTTTCTTTTAAAATATTAGGATCTTTTTCTTTGGTAATAAAGGTGTTTTCAGTGAGTATTTTCCTTCTTCAAAAAACTGTTGAGTCATGCCTGTGTGACTCAGTCAGTTGTGCGTTGGACTTTGGCTGGGGTCATGATCTCGTGGTTGGTGAGTTTGAGCCCATCAGGCTCACTGCTGTCAGTGTGGAGCCTACTTTGGATCCTATCTCCCTCTCTCTCTCTGCCCCTTCCTCACTTGCGTTCTTTCAAAAAAAAATAAACATTAATAAACTGTTAGCTTGAAAAATCTATTATCTCAGTTCATATTCAGAAACAGGCTACTTAGATTAATCCAGAATGTTGTGGAAATTTTGAAACGATTTGACTCTTTCATTGGGAAAGGTGCCTTTTAAAATGGAATTTGAGCATTTATGTAAAGAGGTATTTGGGATTTTGTAAAATGATAGGAGAACCTGTGAATTTCCATTCTTTCATTGATTATTTCTGTTCTTGAATGTGTTGTGAATTTGTATTGAATGTTAATCATGGACAAAAATGCAAATGTTCCTTTTAGGTTTGTCATTGACACTCTTTCCTCAGCATCCCTTCTGTAATAATCTGGAATCCTTGAGAACTGGAAGAACACACCATCGTTTTTTCAGTAGCAGATTAGTATTACATTACTGTAGGGAGTGTTACTGTAGTAATGGACTTGTTTTTCATCCTTTCAGGGTTTGAAAGTATTCTTGAAGGGCTGTTTGGACCTGCATTATTAAAAGATCTCAGTTTATTTAAAGGTATTCAAAATCTTTTTTTTTTCTTTTTTCTTTTCTCTTTGGTATTTCAAATTCTTCCTGGTGACATATCTGATACTTTTGTATTTAAGCCTCAGTCTTTCTCCTTCTTACTCAATTTTATGTGAGTTAAAGCTATATCTCTATAAACATCTTTTTTGTGTTTAGTTGATAACGCAAACATATATATGAATAAGATAAATAGTGAGTAGTTATTAAAAATTTTAAGACAAGTAAGGAGCCTGTCCAGTACTTAGGGTTTTTTGTTGTTTGTTGTTAAAATAAATAATATTTTTAAAATTCTCATTTGTTTGAAAAATCCTCTTTTGTAACTTAATTTGGTATTCCAACTATTTTTGCAGACTGTGAACCTGAAAGCATTTCTGATTGGACTTTTGATGAAAATTGTCTATTCTGTTGCTTGAGAAGAGATAAAGTAAAGGTAACGAAAAAAACTTGTGTAACTTATCCAGCGTGCCAGCGTGGTATTTTATAGTTTTTATTCTTTCAAAATTTGATTATTTTGTTGGAGGATTTGTAGGAAAAGGAAGGCATGATTCCACATTTATTTATAAAAGATTTGATAGTAACTGAGTTTTGCAATTTAGACTGTTTCTAGTCTGTTGATTAGCCTATTGAGAAATCTATATCCCAACATGCATTGCTTTATTTATATAGTTCACTAGGCAGAATAATTAACTAGATCTCAAACTGTTGAGTGTATTTTAAATATGAAATGTATGGTAATTCAAGCAATGGGAGTCATTTGTACAAAAAGAACAGTAGCATGGATCTGGATCAAGTAGTTACTAATTCATGTAGATTTATGGTAAACTATGGTTTATGCTTTAGTATAAGATGTTTCTTTATAATATTGGAGCACAAATGCTGTTTATATTCAGTTGTAGAAATTGGCTATATTCTGTTTTTATTGCTTTATATTAAACACAAATGGAGTTTTGGTTTAGAAACATCATTTCAAATGTTGGAAGCATTTATTAATAACGGTTTCCTATCTTATGTTTCTTTTCATGGTACTTTTGTTCTCTGTTTTAAAGCTTTGGAAGCATTTTAAATTCCTTCCTCCCCCCTGTACACTTCTAGATCATTGACCATGTTCTTTAAGTTCCTCATATGGAATTTCATTCTTTTCCTTTCCTTTCCACAGTCATTACCGTAGTTCAGCCCGTTAGCATTATTTCTAAGCTACTGAAATAACATAATTGGTCTCTTTCAGTTTTCTTCATTCTTTTAAACACTGCTACAAGTTTAACCTCCTTCCCCAAACCCTCATCCCTCAAATAGTGTGGAAACAACGTTATCCCGTATTCAGTCTCCAGTGACTTTCTCATTGTATTCTGGATTTATTAGCCTAATGTTCTGTGCCTCAGTACTCCACAGTTCAGTTCACTTCTCCTTCTAATGCTGCCCCACAATTGTCTAATACAATTTTCTTTGTTACACTGGTCCAGTCATTTGGTGTTTTTTGTTTGTTTGTTTTGTTTTTTTTATTTTTTATTATTTTTTATTTTTTTTTTTTTGGTCCAGTCATTTGTGTTAAACAACATGCTTTTTACTGTTTGGACTACAGCACTGCATGCCTATTGTTTTCTATAGCTTGAAATTCTCCTGCCCTCACTTTTAGCTTAAGCTTCTATCATCCTATCACTGGTATACCTCTGCTCTTATTGCTGTTTCAACCTTTTACTGCTGTAGTAAATGTTAACTATACCAGTTGTTTGTCAATTAATATTCTGCCTTATTGTGTTGCTATTTTTGTATGTTTGCATCTTGTGTTCTTGACTGCATTGTCAACCTCTGAACACTGCAAACCATATTGTATACTTTGTCACCTCTGCTTGTAACCAACCACTGTACCATTATTTATCATTGTTGGCAAGTTGCTTTAAAATCCGAAAGCCTATTTAAGAGCTTTTTAATGTTCTTTTGTGGCATCTTTTCTTGTTTACTACTTGAAAAAGTCCTTTCTGGGGCTATCCAGGATGGTCTGTTTCTGTTGAATGATTGAGGAGAGTGTTTTGAAATTTAATGTGGTTTGAGAAAGACCAGAAAATTAAGCAACTACCAGCGAAGTTGAAATTGGTCATTTTGAATGGTGTGTGTATGCATGCATGTGCATGCATGTTGTGACTGTGGGGAGCAAGTCATGTAGTAAGCATTCTGGTGGAATAGAAGGAGTAACTATTAATTACCTTTTTTAGGGTAGGATTGGAAGGAAAGCCCTTCTATGGTCAGTAATTGAGTACAGTGTATTCTTGTAATATGATTGAGTTTTCCATTGCTATATGAGGGTAAAATATGAATATTTTTAGAAGACAGACCTAGCAAGACATGGAACTGTATAGCATTCAAAACAGCTGTTCTTAACGTTTTAGTCCCTCAATTTCTAGTTGCTTTTCTAATTAGAAAGAATATTTCCATTCGACAACTTAGCTAGTTCTGAGAAAGCTGGTATTCTCCATTAGAAACATCACTACTAATCTTTGGCATTTAATTTTTTCAAAGACAGCCATAACAAATATAGTGGAAAATAGGAAAAGAGAGAGCTTAGAAAATGTAAATTGATCTCTAATTGTGTTAGATTTAAAGTGATTGAACTGAAACTCTTTGCAGGCACTTGGAGCATCTCATATGAGAAGAACTAGAATGTGGAGATAAATCTATCCACTGGGTTGAAGTTTGCACTTTTTAAGGCTGACTTTAAGATTTCAGAGAAGGAAATATCTGGAGAGTATGGTAGTAGCCAGTGGGTGGCAGCATAGAGCATGATAATGGAATCTTGAGTTTGCAGTTGGCATGATGAGATTTGCAAACGGTGTTTGGAAAAGCCATTAGAACTATTGATCTGATAGTTGGGAAAGAAATGACACTTATGCATACTTTTTCATTTTGGATTTTCAGTGGATACAGAAGCTGTTAAAATGGTTAAAATAAATACATTATGTTTATTTTTTTTTAATATAGGTAAAAAAAATACAAAGTAGGCTCTTGGGAAAATAGAACAGGAATTCACCTAGAGATTAGTAAAACAATTGTTGATCTATCCTTCAATATCCTATAGTGGTTAGAGAATATAATTTTAAGAGATAGGAAAATAACATTTCTACCCTTCAATATTCTATAGTGGTTAGAGAATATAATTTTTAAGAGATAGGAAAATAACATTTTTTAACATAATGCTATGTGTACTATGTGCCGTTTACTTACATTTGTTCCCATTTAAATCCTCACAGCAATCCTATAAAGTTGGATAAAGGCATCCCAGTTTTCCAAATAAATAAATTAGAAGGGTCACAGAGAAAGAAAGTTATAGGCAAAAGTCACATGGCTGGAATTTGATCCCATGTGTTTTTAATTACATGCATTTTTGATAACTAGGAACAGGAACATGGAAGGTGGAGAGCAGGATTTAAAGTAGAACTTGGAATTACTCAGTTTAAAAGATAGAAAAGAGTAAGTGTGTAGATGGTCATGAGTGTATTTGAAAGAGCCAATCTCAGCTGTGCCTAGGAATCTGTTCGTGATTGCCTGCCTCCCTGGCTGGCTGGCTTCTTTTTTTTCTGTTTGGTGGGCACATAGTGGGCACTCTGTAAAACATTTACTAAGTTAGGAGCTAACAAGTCCTAGGAGGCTTAATAAACTTGAAAAATTATATTAATAACTAACTTTTGAGTGTTTACATGTGATAAGCATATGCACACAGTTATCTGTGTTTATATACTCATGAGGCTTTTCTACTTTTCTAGCTTTTTAAAAAAATAATTTTAGACTTATAAAACAATTCCAAAAACAATAAAAAGAGTCACTGTTATACCCTTTACCAGAATCTCCATATGTTAACATCTTTTAATACAATTATAAAAATCAGGAAATTAACATTGATACAATATTATTTAATTTGTACACCTTTCATGGCTCACCAGTGATCCCAGTACTGTCATTTTTCTGGTCTAGGATCCACTCTTGGGTCATACTTTGTATTCAAGTGTCATGTATTCTTAGTCTCCTTCAGTCTGGAATAGTATTTTTTGCTTTGCCTTTCATAAATTTTGAAGAATACTGATC
The DNA here is from genome assembly GCA_030068075.1 of Paguma larvata. Lineage (NCBI taxonomy): Eukaryota > Metazoa > Chordata > Mammalia > Carnivora > Viverridae > Paguma > Paguma larvata. The sequence continues at coordinate 45,350,917 of CM057837.1, read as the reverse complement.
AAATGGTTTCTAGAAACATTCCCTCAATTTAGGTATGTCTGATGATTCCTCATGATTGAATTTAGGTATGCATTTTTGGCAAGAATTCCATAGAATGATTGTGTCATCCTTACTACACCCTATCAGGAAGCACATGGTAATGTTTTACTTTGATCAGTTGAGGAGATGTCTGCCAGTTTTCTCTGTTGTAAGGTTTCTATTTTTTCCCTTTTTGTGCTTAATGGATATCTTGTGGAGAGGTACTTTGAGATTTTTGTAAATATCTTTTTCTCATCATACTAGTTTCTTGTCATACACTAATTTTAGCATCCATTGATGGAAGTTGCTTGAAAAATTACTACCTAGTGTTTACCAAATAATGATTTTCTATTTCTGTTATTCTGCTTCTGTTAGTTGGAATTCTACTGTAAGGAAGAGCTTTCCCTTCTCTTTCTGTATTTATTTGTTTACCTATCAATAAGGAATCATGGATTCTTATTCTATGGATTATAATTCATTACAATTATTCTTTAATTTTGTAGTGCAAATTGTCCTAGATTTGGCCATTGAGAGCTCATTCAAGTTGGCTCCTTATCTTTTTTTTTTTTAATTTTTTTTTTTTTTAACATTTATTATTGACAGAGAGAGACAGAGCATGAGCATGGGAGGGGCAGAAAGAGGGGGAGACACAGAATCCGAAGCAGGCTCCAGGCTCCGAGCTGTCAGCACAGAGCCCGACGCGGGGCTCGAACTCACAAACGGCGAGATCATGACCTGAGCCGAAGTCGGATGCTCAACCGACTGAGCCACCCAGGCGCCCCTCCTTATCTTTTTTGACATTTATTTTTTTAAATAGCATTTCTTTTCTTTTTGGCCCCAAGAAGCGTTCCAGACTTATCATTGCTTTCTCTGTCTCAGCTCTGGATTTCTCCAACGAATCTTAGTTTGTTTTATTTGGAGAATTGTATAGGAAAGAAAGCAAGGTCTGGGCACTAGGTGTGGTGTCTTCATTGGAACTAGAGTGTCATTACTTCTAGGTCTTCACAGTTGTCTGAGCTAGGAAATATGTGTGTTTGCTTAAATATATGTACATATACATTTGTATTTCTTTATGAAAAATCATCTTGTGAGCCTTTTGTTCTGTTGTGATGATAGTATAAAGAGTTGATTCAGTAGTATTGAGAAGGTGTTGGAGAGATAGGAAGAACAGAAAATTGCTTTCAGTATTTATTGTCCCCCAAAATGGACTAATTCTAAGTGATAAATTTATGGTATGGCTGTGCTTCTGTTTGGCTGAGATGGAGTAGAGATAGCTATTGTAGAGTAAGGAGCATGGATGTTTTACTAATTAGGGGTGATGGGAGATAGGATGATACCAAAATATAAAATATTTGTTCTCTTAAGTTTGTTATAAGACTGTTAGTAAGTTTAATATTTGACTAGTGTTTTAGGAAGGTGTTTTAAGAAGATGAGACTTGAAGAATACATAGGCAGATATGAGAGGGGTGTGTTCTAGGTGGAGCCAGAACACTTATTTTTGGATATAATCAGAAGGTTGGAGGCAAATCATATGGATATCCTTCATTGCCCAGCTAGCTGAAGAATCATGTAATGAGATCTTTTCATGTTTATCCTTAGTCTATCATGTTGAGTTCAGTATGAACATTCATAATTTGTTCTATTTCATGAGTATACATTAATTAAAAGTTTAGATACATTCTTTTAGCATTATAATTTTTATTGCTACTTTAGCACTTTGAAAGTTTATAGTAAGAGCAGATGGTGAGTCATTATTTTCTTGTCGTATTCCACAACATGTATTTATGTCTAGTATATTAGCTTGGGTATATTCAGTGCTGCTTGATATGAACTGTCATCATGTCCCAGAGTACCACAAATCAGTAAGTATTTACATACCTATTGTATAAAAGGACCTGTGGAAAAAATATATATTAATATAATACATATCTATTAGGGGTGAGAAAGAAGAAACAAGTATGAAAAGTTTAAAGGTTATTTATTTATGAGAGTTAAAAATATGCAGGGCAGAATTAAATGGATACCACAAGTCAGTACATGATTAATTAATTGCTCCATTAACTGTACAGATCTAGATTGTGAGACTTAACCTTGTTGTACTTTCAGAGTCCTTTCATATAGATTATTTTCAAAGATTAAGGAAAACCATTTGACTCAGTGAAATCAGTGCTTAATCTAGGATCCCATTAAATATTGAAGTGGTATTTTTTGAACTCCCAGTCTGTGGATTTTTCTCTAGAACAAACAGGCCTTAATAAACTATTAATTGATGGCTAACCCAGTTATGTAAATTTTATGCGGTCAGAGTAACAGATTTATCATTTGGCACATTTATTAAATGTCTAGATTTGTGGTAGGCCAGAGAGTCTACCAGAGAAGTAAAAGACTTCCCTCCATATGGGCTGGCTGTTGGTGAGACCATGGGCGGCTAAAGCAATTAAAAGAGATTTAAATTAGGGAGAATTAAATCATTCCTCGGACATGCTCAGAACCAAAGCTCTTATGTAGATAGGAAACATTAAGAGTGAAACCCCCTCCTTCATTCTCATATATAATATTCAAAGAGATAGTGGATAGTACAAGAAAATATAAGTACTGTGGTACTTGAGAGATGAAGTAGATGCACTGGAGTTGCTTAATCAAGGAGATGCAACTCACCCTGAACCTTAAAAGGCTCTGTGTTTTAGATTGATTGGTTTGGTAGTCCTTTTTAGGTTGTAATGCAGAGGGATTTATAGTGAGAAAATTATAGAAGGCTCTTCTAATCCAGAAAATTAGCCCGAATTAGGGTTGTAGCTGTGAAGATGCATAAGGAAGGGATGTATGTAAGGAATCTAGAATAAAGAAGTGTTAAAACTTAGTGATTATGTGAGTATATAAATAAGGGAGAGGGAAATAACCCTGCTCTTAGGCTTTCCAAGCCAGGATGACTTAGCGTGGTGAATTAATAGAAGTTGAGAATTGAGAAGAAGAAAGGTGTGGTATCCAGTATTTATGGTGAGAATAATGAGGTTATTAGCTGAAAGCAGTTTGTGGTGAAAGTGAGCATTTAATTGGAAGTGTCCAATAGACAGAGCTGTGGAAATGGAATTGAAATAAGAGGTCTGAGCTGAATACGTATTGGTAGGATTTCTGAATACATATGGTGATTGGAATACACGTAGATGAATCTTTAGTGAGGGATAAAACATTTATTCTTCCCTTATTCTTTATTAGATTTCTGTCACTTTTGCAGTTGTTTGCATTTAGCTGTAGATTTGTGCCTTTCATATTGCTTTTTTTTTTTTTGGTATTGTGCTAAAATGTATATTAATGTAACATTTACTGTCTTAACAACTTTTAAGTGTACAGTTCAGTAGCATTAAGTACATTCACAGTATTTTGCAACCAATTGCCAGAACTCTTCATCTTACACAATTGCAGCTATATCCGTTAAGTAACTTCCCATTTCCCTTCCCCCATCCCCTGGCAATCACTATTCTGCTTTTTGTGCCCATGAGTTTGTCTACTATGGGTACCTCATATAAGTGGAATCATGCAGTATTTGTCATTCTGTGACTGGCTTATTTATTTTACTTAGTATCACATCTCAAGGCTTTGCTATGTTGAAGCATATGTCAATGTTTCCTTCTTTTTAAAGGCAGAATAATATTCCATTGTATGTATGTACCACATTATGTTTATCTAGTCATCCAACAACAGATATTTGGGTTCGTTTACCGACAGTAGACATTTGGGTTGCTTCCACCTTTTGTAAATAATGCCAGAGAACATTGGTGTACAAATATTTCTTCAAAACCATGCTTTCAATTCTTTCGGGTGTATACCTAGAAATGGAATTGCTGGATCATGTGGTAAAACTGTTTTTAATTTTTTGAAGGATCACCAAACTCTTCACATTGGCTGCACTATCTTACATTCTTACCAACAGTGCATAAAAATTCTAATTTATCCACCATTCTAACCAACATTTGTTATTTTCTGTTTTTTGTTTTTAGAGTAACCATTCTAATGGGTGTGAAGTGGTATCTCACTTCGCATTCCCTTATGCATTTGATTTGCGTTCCCTTATGATTAATGATGTTCATATGCTTGTTCGCTATTTGTACATGTTCTTTGGAGAAATGTCTGTCTCTTGCCCATTTTTAAATCGAACTGGGTTTTTTGTTGTTAAGTTGTAGGAGTTCTTTCTAAATATTAAGCCCTTATCAGATAATGATTTGCAAATATTTTCTCCAGTTTTGTAGGTTATCTTTTTACTCTCTTGACTGTGTCCTTTCATGCACAGAAGCTTTTATCTTTTTATTTTTTAAAGTTTATTTTGAGAGAGAGTGTAAGCGGGAGAGGGACAGAGAGAGAAAGAGAAACCCAGGCAGGCTCCGCACTAACCATGCATAGCTTGAAGTCATGGAACCGTGAGATCATGACCTGAGCCGAGATCAAGAGTCAGACGCTTAACTGACTGAGCCACTCAGGCATCCCAATGCATGAAAACTGTTAAAATTTTGATGTCCAGTTTACCTATTTTTACCTGTGTTGCCTGTTCTTTGGGTGTCATATTTAAAAATATTACCAAATCTGGTGTTATGAAGGTTATCCTGCTATATCTCTTCTAAGGGTTTTATAGTTTTAAGTCTTTGATCATTTTGAGTTGATATTTGGGTGTGGTATGAGGTATAGATTCAACTTCATGCTTTTGCATGTGGATATTTATTTTACCAAGACCATTTGTTGAACAATCTTTTCTCCCAGTAAGTGGTCTTGACACTTTAGTCAAAAATCATTTGATCATAAGGGAGTGCCTGGGTGGCTCAGTCACATTAAGCATCTGACTCTTGATTTTGGCTCAGGTCATCATCTCCTGGTTTGTGGGGTTAAGCCCCATGTTGGGCTCTGCACTGACAGAGTGGAGCCTGCTTCGAATTCTCTCTGTCCCTCCCCTGCTCGTGCTGTATCTCTCTCTCAATAAACTTAAAATAATCATTTGATCATTTATGTGAGGGTTTATTTCTGGGCTCTCTCTCCTGTTCCATTATTCTATGTGTCTGTCTTTATGCCAGTACCTATTGTTTTGATTACTGTAGCTTTGTAATATGTTTTGAAATTAGGAAGTGTGATTCCTCCAACTTTCTTCTTTTTCAGGATCGTTTTGGCCATTTGGGGTCCTTTGAGTTTCCATATGAATTTTAGGATGGATTTTTGTATTTCTGCAAAAAATGCCTTTGGGATTTTGATAAAGGTTATGTTTTAAATCTGTAGATAGTTTAGTAGTCTTGACATCTTAACAATATTAAGTCTTTGCTTTTTTTTCTTTCTTTCAAAAAATTTTGTCATTTCCTTGTTTCAAAAGTTAAAATCAATAGCTGTGTATTTCACTTTTATATTATGTCAAAAGCACACCTTTAGCTAGGGTTTTATAATACCATTGCCTCAAATATGCAGTTGGATATCCTTCTGTTTATAATGGTCTTGGGCACCTGGAGACATCCATTAGTCTTTATGGAGAACAGATTGACATTCAGGAAGTTTTCTGATTGAGGTTGGGTTGTGGATAAGAATGGGGATAGTAGAAACTTTAATTCTAGCCAGTGGAAGGATCTAGGAAACCCGTGCTATTTACTGTGGAGATGACTTGAAGTTGTCTTTTAATATTTTTAATAACTGTACATGTATAAGGGAGAAAAAGCTGTAACTGCAAATGCTGATCGTAGATGCTGGTGAATTAAGTATAATGGTAATAGTCATTTGCCACTTACATTTTAGGCTTAATTTGCATGAAAAGTAATAGCAATTAGATGTATTTACAAGAGTCATTCATGGTGGGTTTGTGGATATTTTGAATACCATATTCAACTCCTGGTGTGTATTCAAGCTTCAAACTTTGTGTTTTTCTATTCTTTAGCTTGATGGTTTGCTAACAAAATTGACATATGGTAAAAATTGCATTAAGCACAATTTTTATTTTGTTAATGTAAAAACCAATAATTTACATGAAGTTGGGTTTCTTTTTAGATAACTGACCTTAAAGAGTAGAAGCATTTAAAATGGTGGAGCCATTTTCCTTAAGACTTGCTGGCATTTAAAATAATAAGATGTAGGAGAGTGGCATTTAAATCAGTGAGTTCCATCTTGTCAGCTCTTTTTAGTTCATTGCTTGAAATGTCAGTAAGCCGTGGGTAGCAGACATGGATGTAGCTACAGGCCCATGATCTACTGGGATAGGCTTGCTAACATAATTATTACAAAACTTGCACATGCTTCTAATTGCTAGGTTTTCTATACCGTATCATATGAATTTTTAAAGAAAAAATCACTTAAATTTGGAGAACACATGTACATAAGGAAAAATGGTCTTGAATTTAGATAGGGATGGCCCTAACATACAACACTCTCAGTTTTGTATCACGTTTCTGAAATCTAGGCCATCTTAACCTTTCCCAAGTGAAATTTGTCATTATTTCTTTCATTTCCTTTCCTGAAGTGTTCTCTCTCATAAAGAAAATGAGTAACTATATAAGTGTCCTTCCCCATTCTTACCCTCCAAAATACTAAAACTCATACGGTGACAAATAGTAAAGTTACAAAAGAAACCTTTAAGAAATGTTAATCTTTATATTTTGTTTAAAGTTTAATTTTATTAACTATTGCTGTAAGAACAAACTTCCATGCTGACATGCTTGTGTTGCTTTATTTATTCAGTAATATCCTTGCTATTTCATGGACCAGTGGAACTACTTTTGTTACAATTCTTGGGGAAATTTAATAATTCTATTAGGGGTCAGCAAACTGTGCCCTGTCTCCAAATCCACCCATAGCCTGTTTTTGTAATGCCTACAGGCTGAAGAGTTGGTTTGGGGCGGGTGGGGGGAGGAGAGATGCAACAGAGACAGTATACATCCTTCAGAGCCGAAAAGTATTTACTCTCTGGCCCTTGGTAGAAAATATCTTACTCTCTTGAGTATCTTCATTGGTTCGTTGAATTATTAAGAGAGGCCTGAAAGTTATTAATTTCCCTATCTTATTCTCTTTGCTTTTCTCCTATGTATCAGAACATCTCATAACACAACCAAATACAATTTAATGGCAAGACAGGTGGGATTATAAAGGAGAGGATGAGAGAGAGAGACAAGGGAGATCTGGCTTGTTTGTGGGGAAAAATATGGCTTAACATTTGTCTACCCTACCTTTTTACTTTGAAATAATTTCACTTTTATAGAAAAGTTATAAGTGGTATAAAAACTTATATATCCGTCACCTAGATTCACCAGTTGTTAACATTTTGCCACATTTGCCTTACTATTCATTCTCTTTTTTTCTCTCTCAGAGAGAATAATATAGCATATACAGATTTTCCTGAACCATATCAGAATAAGTTATAGACATCTTAACCCTCCTCTATCTCTATCCCTAAATATTTCCTTGTGTATTTCCCTATTTCCTAAGAATACAGGTATTCAGTTACTAAACTACACAGTACAGTTACCAAAAATCAGGCAAGTTAACTTCAATAAAATATTTAATCTGTGAATTTCATTCAGATTTTACTGCTTGTCTCAATGACGTCCTCCCCCCGCCCCCCCACCCCCGCTTAGTTCAAAATTCAGTTTAGGATCACTCATCAAATTTGATTTTCTACTCTTTAGTCGCCTTTAATCTAGAACGGTCCTTCAGACTTTTATTTATTTTTAATGACACTGACATTTTGGAAGAGTCCAGGTCGTTTGTGTTGTAGAATGTTTTTCAGTTTAGGTTTTGTGATGTTTCTTCATGATTAAATTCAGGTCTTGATCTTTTAGCAGGAATATTAAATAAGTCATGTTCTATCCTTACAATAGAAGGATCACATCGTGAAGCACACGATGTTAGTTTAGTAGGTGACGTTTATTTTGATCACTTGGCAAGGTTGATGTTCACTAGGTTTCTCCACTGAAATGGTATGTGTTTTTTTTTTTTTTACTTCTTGTAATTAATGATTTTTGAAGTGATACTTTGAGACTATGTATATATCTCTTCTTTACTAAACCTTCATCCACTTTAATTTTGGTGTTGATGATAATTTCTGGCTGGAATTAGTTATTTTTCTGATGGCTCGAAATGGTGATTTTTCTAATTATTATTCCTCTACATTTTTTCATTTGGCTGTACTGTATTTGGCTATACTGTGAAGAAGAACTTTCCTATTCTCTCTATCAATTTGAAATCAAGATTCTTATTCTGTTCAAATATGTTATCCAGTATCCCAAATTCGGTTAATGGGAGCCCTTTCAAGCCAACTACTATAGCCTTTTGACATGTCCCCATCATTTTTTTTGAGCACTTTAATACTTTCTGGTACAACAAGATATTCTGGGCTCATCATGTCTTTTCCCTGCTGCAATACTGGATTCCATATTCCTAAGGGAATCTGGTTCCTTTGGTGATACACATAATCCCCTTATTTGGCCAGTCTGCATACAACTTGATTAACAAAGACCAGCTTTGGGGCAATAATCAAAGCTCCTCCTTATCGTGATTTGTACCTAAAGATACAGCAAAAAAAATAGTGAAATGTCAACAATTCATGGTGACTGTCAGTATATCTATTCAGAATACTATGCAAGAAGTAGATAGCAAGTGAGAGGTACTGTTTTTTAACCCAGAAAGTATGCTTGCTTGGGAGAAGGACACTCATATGAGGTTTTGAAAATAAGTGTCACATTTCTTTGTGACTCTGAAATGTAAGTAAGAATCATTTGTTTGATTTTAAGTGGTTAGTTCAACAAGAGCTGAAATTCAGTGATATTTTCAGTATCGAGTATCTTAAATACCCTGAACCTATTTTTAATGATTTTTTTAAATGAGGCAATATTTGTATACAGTGAAATTTACCATTAAGAGTTCAGATTAATAGATTTTTGGTAAATGTATAGAGTTGTGTAACTACCAGGACAGTCAAGGTTCAGGATAGTTCCCCACATCCTAAAAAGCATTCTCATGTCCCTTTGTAGTCCCTTCCCTGGATCTTCAGATTCAGGCAATCACTGTAGATTTACCTTTTCTAGAGTTTTATATAATAGGGGTCATATAGTATGTAGTCTGTCATATTTGACTTCTTTCACTTAACATAATATTTTGGTATTCTTAGTTTTGTGTATACTCCTGGTCCTTTTTATTGCTGAGTAGGTCTCCATATCAGTTTACTTTTTTATGGACTTTTAAATTGTTTCCAGATGTTGGCTAGTATATTAGGCTTATTCACATAGAAGTCTTAGGGCATATATTTTCTTTTTTTTTTTTATTAATTTTTTTTAAACATTTATTTATTTTTGGGAGACAGAGACAGCATGAGTGGGAAGGAGGGGCAGGGAGACAAGGAGTCACAGATTCCAAAGCAAGTTCCAGGCTCTGAGCTGTCAGCACAGAGCCTGACATGGGACTTGAACTCATGAGTCAGACACAACCAACTGAGCCGCCCAGTCGCCGCATCAGGCATATATTTTCATCTCTCTGGAATAAATATCTACAATTGGAATCACTGGGTAGTATTATCATTGTATATTTAACCTTATACTATTATATGGTTCACCAAATTAACTTAATCATTTTGTGATCAGCACCATATGGGAGTTCCAATGTTTCCCATTTTGCCAACATTTGATATTGTTAGTCTTTAAACATTCTGGTGGGTCTATAGTGGTATTTCACTGTGATTTTAATTTTCATTTCCTTGTTGATTAGTGATGTTGAACATTTTCATCTTATGTGAAACATTTGTTTGAATCTTTTGTCCATTTTTAAAACTTCCTAAGTGGTAATAGTTCTTTACACATTCTGTATAAAATCTTTTGTCACCCTTTTCTTTTAAAATTCATGTTTTTTATGTTTTGTTCAAGAAATGCTTGCTTAATCCAGTCTCAGACACACACAAAACTCTCATGTTTTCTTTTAGAAGCTTGCTGGTGTTGACTCTTCTATTTTGATACCTGATCTGTTCCTAGTTAATTTTTCTACATGATGTGATTTAACTGTTGAGGTTTATTATATTGCATGAAGTAATCCAGTTGTTCTAAGACCATTTGTTGAGAAGACCTTCTTAACCCTATTGAATTCTTAGGCATCTTCGTTGTATCAGTTGACAGTATGCCTATGGGTATATTTCTGGACTCTTACTTGCCCTTGAACTATATGTCTATCTTTACACCAATCCCATAGTGTCTTGATCACTGTATCTTTATGTCTGAAAATCAAGTAGTACTAGTTCTCCAACTTTGTTTTTCTTTTTCAAACTTGTTCTGCTAATCTAGGTCCTTAACCTTTCTATATAAATTTTAAAAGCAATGTATTGATTTTTCAAAAAGCCTTTAAGCACTTTGATGAGGATTGCATTGAATCTGTTGATCAGTAGCATATTAGCTACATATTAGCAACACTGAGTGTTCCAGTTTATGGTCATGGTTTATATCCTCTTTACATCTTTGATTTCTCTCAGAAGTGTTTTGAATATCATTTCTCTTCAGTCTGCGAAATTTCCTTTACCATTTCTAGAAGTACAGAGAAATAGCAAGCAACTCTTAAGTTGTAGGGAAAAGTATAAACTTCTTATATGAAAACATCTTTTGGATATTTGTTTTATCGGCATTCCCAAAAAAGGTAGCAAAGGATGATAAAATGAGTATATTGTATGGATTATGAAGATAGGGGTAACCAAAAGCTTAATTAAGAACTTGAGGTCTTTTTCTATTGAAGATCCCAACCCATTCAGTATTAAGTCTCCTTTCCTGCTTTGGGTGATGGATCATCAGACCACATAGTGTTCGTGGCTTCTGCAGCTTTCTTTTCCTGTACCTCTCCTTATCACCTTCACAACTCCCATAAAAGAAGTTACCTTAAAACGATACTGGGAAATTGACACAAACTTGTGAAGCTACCAGAGAACCTAGCAATTGATATACAACCTACACTTTCCCTGAAAACTGTATACAAAATTAACTTTTACACACACACACACACACACACACACACTTTTCTGCATTTATACCAGCATTAGCAGTTAGAAGATAAAGGAAACATCCTTTTCATATGGTTAATAAAAATGAAAAATAAACATGTAGCAACTACATGAATAAACAACAGAATTTTAATTGAGCTCCATTAAGCCCACTTGGGTAAATGTAAAGAAGCTCCTAAAAGAAATGACAATATTTTTAAGGGTGTTAGTACTTCCTGAAATACCTTCTAAGTATGCTATTCAGATCTAAACCACTTTGTCAAAACAAAACAAAACAAAAAAACACCTCATCTTCTTTGGGGAACTGGCGTTGGTGGTGAAAAGAATTGACTAAGTTATTTTAAATATAATCTGAAAGAATAAAGCTAGAATGGTCAGGACATTTTGGAAAATACAACAAATAAGTATTTGCCTTCCCAAATACTAAGATTTATTATAAATACATGATAATTTTTAAAGTATGATACTGATAATCTTTTCAGTTCTTAATTATGAGAACTTTTTTTTTTTAATGTTTGTTTATTTCGAGAGGGGTGGGGGGCAGAGGGAAAGAGAGAATCTCAGGTAGTTCTCCATGCCCAGCGTGGAGCCCCACATGGGGCTCGATCCCATGACCCAGAGGTCATGACTTGAGCTGAAATCAAGAGTCAGCTGCTCAACTGACTGAGCCACCTAGGTGCCCCAAGAAGGGAGCTTTTTAAAAAATGTTTATTTTTGAGAGAGAGAGAGAAAGCGAGCGAGCAAGCGAGCAAGCGTGAGTAGGAGAGGGGCAGATGGAGAGAGCGAGAGAATTTCAAGCAGGCTCTGTGGTGGGGCTCAGTCTCACAAATTGTGACATCATGACCTGAACAGAAATCAAGAGTCATCACTTAACAGACTGAGCCACTCAGGTGCCCCATGAAGAGAACTTTTAAAACACATGACTACTTCCTACCTGAGAGCTAGCTACAGAATCAAAAGCTTTGGCAATATGTTCTAGATGTATGTGCTTTTGAGAAGCTCCCACTAGAAAAACTAAAAAAGAAGAAGAAACTCAGAGTAGATTTGATATGACAGAGTCACCTGTGGCTCTGAACAAACCAGTGTAGGAGGACCAATTCTTGAGTTCTGAAGAAAGCAAATCCCTAGGAGATAGAAATTCCAGTGTATATCTCCAACTTTATTCCTCGTCTGTTCTGGCCCAACAACTTGTTCTTTAATAAATAGGGATAATTACTGTAAAGAAGTACAGTGGTTTTTTTACTTAAAGAAGGGTATGCTATATCTTTTTTTTTTTTTTTTTTGGCCATACCATACACAGTGGCATCTTTTAAATTTCAGATGTGGTGGGGATGGGGGGCATGGGGATGACATGAATTTGTTGTTTCTGGATCTCCTAGCTATTGGGTTAACTTTATTAGCTGTATATTGTATGAATGTTTTTGTTCTTGTTGGTTCATTTAATTTTGGCATATAGTATGTACAGTCAGGGAGGATGACCTGTATTTTGTTTATACATCATTGCTATACATTTTTAACTTGATGACCAGATGCATTTAAAAAAAGTATATGATTTTGTATTATATTTTTCATCTTTGTTTATTATTCATATTTGTTTAAACAAGTAAGCAAAATAACCATTTAACTGGTGAAATTATTATTTTAAAGCAATCATTTTAACTCTGGAAATAATTACCTTAAGGGCATATAACAAATGGAGAGCAATTTGTTCAAAAAAACGTACTAAATCTCAGTAAGAACAGGACTCTGGCATTTGACCCATGACCCACTCCCACACACCTCCTGAGCTCAGCTTGAGGGAAGCTCTACTCTGAGCAAGGGGAACAGACTGTGGGCATCCCTCATACCTTCTAGCTTCTTGTTGAAGACGCTGTCTTCCAGGCAGCTGAGGTCAAAAAGCCTAGTGCTCCCTTCTTTCTCTCAGCCTTTCCTCAGAGTGGAACTCTGCTCTAGTCTCAGCAGATTGAGAATACTGAGGATTGGGCCAGGCCTCATTCATGAGGCAGAAGTTCTGTGCCAGGAGAGGCCAGACAGCACCCCGTGTCAGAAAGCACAGACGTCACTCTGAGAGAAGTGGGTTATTGTCCCAGCCTCCAGTTCCTGTGCAGTGCACAATGGTTCTTCCAAAGGGAAAGGCAGGCCTTGAGAACAGAGAACTCTGTAGCTCTCTCGAGGTGATTGACTTTATTTGGAACAGAGCTTACAAAAAGTTGTTGTTGAAAATGATGGAGGTCTTTGCGGTGAGCAATTAAGAGGAGGCTGGTAGCTCTATGATACTAGTGAAATGGCAAGTGCGATGGTAGACCAGTTAGAAGTTTTACAGAGAGAACCAGAAGAAAAGAGGAGCCACCCTAGGGTTAGAGTAAGCCTCAAAGACTGGCAAGGCAACACCCTACCCTTGCAAAGAGGCCCCATTTTTATTAGATCAGACACTGGTGCAGTTTATGCCCCAGGATGTGGCGAAAACACACCAGTGAAACAGATGAGTAGAGGCTAACGCCCAGGTATGTGATAATGCCATAGGCAGACCAGCGAGAACTGTGTAAAGGGAGGACCCGAGAAGGAAACTGCTGGAGAGTCTAGCTAAACGTCACTCCCAGTGGACAGGGAGACTGCATGCCCAGGACAGCACCGCCTGAGAGAAGTGGTAACAGAGGCTGCACACTGCTGGGGAAGTAGACCTCAATGAACCTAGAGATAAAGAGGGACATTTTTTATGATAAAATGGTCAATGTGTCAGGAAGACATTATTACGTATCCCTAACAACAGAGCCCTAAAATGCATGAAGCAAAATGTGACAGATGTGAAGGGAGAAATAGTTCAAAGACAACAACTGGATACATTAATACTCACTTTCAGTAATGGATAGAACATCTAGACAGAAGATCAACAAAGATGGAAGATTTGAACATTTGAAGGAACTGGACCTGATGGATACATATACAGAACACTGCACCCAAAAAGAACAAAATACTCATTCTTCTCAAGTGCACTTGGAACATTTTCTAGGAAAGATTTTCTGCTAGGCCATGAAAAAAATGAAAGGATTCCAATCATACAAAATATGTTTTCCCACTAAAAAGGAATGATACTAGTAGAAATAAGTTACAGAGGATATATGAGGAATTCACACATATGTGGAAATAATGTATTTCTAAATAATCAGAAGAAGGAATCACAAGGGAAATTAGAAAATAATTTGAGATGAGTGAAAGCCAAAACATCCCAAAACTTTTGAGATGTAGCCAAAAGTAGCACTTAGATGACAGTTTATAGCTGCAAATGCCTATATTTTAAAAGATATTAGTTCAAGATGAACATAAGGGAAAGGAAGCAAAAATAATATAAGAACAGGGAGAGGGACAAAACATAAGAGACTCTTAAATATGGAAAACGACAGAGGGTTGCTGGAGGGGTTGTGGGAGGGGGGATAGGCTAAATGGGTAAGGGACATTAAGGAATCTACTCCTGAAATCACTGTTGCATCATATGCTAACTAACTTGGATATAAATTAAAAAAATAAGGGGTACCTTCGGTGGCTCAGTAGGTTGAGTGTCCGACTTCAACTCAGGTCATGATCTCACAGTTCAGGAGTTCAAGCCCCACATCAGGCTCTGTGCTGACAGCTCAGAGCCTGGAGTCTGCTTTTGATTCTGTGTCTCCCTCTCTCTCTGCCCCACCCCCCACTTGTGCTCTGTCTCTTTCTTTCTCTCTCCTTCTCAAAAATAAATAAAAACATTTTAAAAAATTAAAAAGAAATAAATAAGGAATAAAATATCTTAGTGCCCTATCTTCCTTAAAAGACTAGAAAAAGAAGAGCATACTAAACCTAAAGCAGGCAGAAGGAAATAATAATGATTACAGCAGAAATAAATGAAATAGTATAGAAAAATAGAGAAAGCAACAAAATCAAAGGTTGGTTCTTTGAAAAGATGCAACAGAATTGATAAACGTTTTATCTAGGACTAATCAAGAGATAAAGAAAGACTCAAATTACTAAATCACAAATCATGTAGGGGAAATTACTACTGATCTTCCGGAGATAAAATGGATTTAAGGGAAATACTGTGAACGATATATAAGTTAGCAGACTAGATAGTTTAAATTAAATATGCAAATGCCTAGAAAGACACAAACTACTGAAACTGACATAAGGAGAAATAGAAAATCCAAACAGACCTGTGTTGAAGGTTGAATTGCACGCCCCCTACTCCCAAAAAAGGGTGTGTAGAAGTTCTAGTCCCTGGTACTTATAAATGTGACCGTATCTGGAAATATGATATTTGTGGATTAATTAAGATGAGGTTATACTGGATTAGAGTGGGTCCTAAATCCAGCACCTGTTGTCTTTATAAGGGAGAGTTGAAGACCATGACACACACACACGGAAGATGGCCACGTAAAGACAGAAGAAGAAATTGGAGTTACGCTGTCACAAGTCAATAAATGTTGGATTTCTGGAAACCACCAGAAGCTAGGAAAAAGCAGGGAAGGATTATTTTGTAGAGCCTTCAGGAGGAGCATGACTTTGTTGACACCTTGATTTCAGATTTCTAGATTCCAGAGCTGTGAGAGAATAAATTTCTGCTCTTTTAAGCCACTCAGTTTGTGGTAATACATTACAGTAGCCCTGGGAAACCAGTGCAACCTAGAACAAGTAAAGAGATTGAATTTGTAATTTTAAAATTTCCACCAAAGAAAAGCCCATGGCCAGACACCTTCACTTTTTGTCTAAAATATAGAAGACTTCCTCACTTTGTGAGACCAGTATTTGAATACCAAAATCAGACTACAAGAAAACCACAGACCAGTATCACTTAGGAATACCAAGAACAACAATAAAATTCTCAACAGAATATTAGCAAACCAAATCAAGGAACATGTGAAAACTGTTATACTCTGTTACCAAGTGCAAGGTTGGTTTACACCACAAAACCAATTAATGTAATACAGTGCATTAACGGGAATCAGTGATAACAACCATGTGAACATCACAATGGATGTCCCCACAAAAAGTAACCATATTCAAACATCTTTTTGTGATAAAAACACCCAACTAACTAGGACTAGAAGAGAAATTCCTCAGCCTAATCTACAAAAATACGCAGTTGTGGTGAAAAACTGAAGATTTCCCCCCTAAAATTAGGAACAAGACAAAGTTGTCCACTCTCAATACTTCTAAGCAGTGTAGTACCAGAGACTCTAGCCTTGGCAATTAGGCAATAAAAAGAGGGGTGCCTGAGTGTCCCAGTTGGTTGAGTATCTGACTATTAGTTTTCAGCTCAGGTCATGATCCCAGGTCATGGAATCGAGCTCCGTGCTGGGCTCTGCACTGAGCATGGAGCCTGCTTAAGATATTCTCTCTTTCTCTCTCTCTCAAAAAAAAAAAAAAGGAAAGAAAACAGAGTTACCCAGATTGCAAAAGAAGAAGTAAAAGTATTTGTAGATGACATGATCTTGTATATGGAAAATTTTAAGGAATCTACAGAACACTATTAGAGTTAATAAGTTCAACATGGTTGTAGAATACAGCATTTAAAAAAATTGATTATTTCTGTACAATAGCAATGAACAGTGTGAATGTGAAAATTAAGAAAACAGTTCCATTTACTATAGCATCAAAAGGAATAGAATACTTAGGAATAAATTTAACACAAGTTTAAGATTTGTACACTGTAAATTTAAAAAATTGTTGAAATAAATTAAAGAAGATCTAAATAAATAGAAAGGTATCTCATGTTCCTGGATTGGAACACTTAAATATTATGAAGATGGCATTACTACCTCAAATCACCTGCAGATTCAGTGCATTCTCTACCAAGATCTGTGGTGGATTTGCAGAAATTGACAAACTGATCTTAAAAGTCTTGTGAAAATTCAAGGGATGCCTGAATAGCCAAAACAATCTTATAAAAGAAGCGACAACTCACATGTCCCAATATCAGAACTTACTACAAAAGTACTGTGATCAATATAGTGTGTTTTTGGCCTACAGATGAAATGTAGATTGGTGGAACAGAATTGAGCATCCAGAAGTAAAATTTATGGCTGGTGATTTTTTGACAAAGGAAGTTGGACCCCTTCCTTTTACCATACACAAAAGTTTATTTGAAATGGATCATATACCTAAAAGTAAGTTCTAAAACTATAAAACATTTAGAAGAAAACGTAGGAGTAAAATCTTTATCACCTTGGGTTAGCCATTAGTTTTTAGATATAATACCAAAAGTACAAATGTCAAAAAATAAATAGAAATTCATTGAAATTAAAAACTTTTGTACTGTTAATAGTAGTAGCATCAGCGAAGTGATAAGAAAGCTCATTGATGGGAGAAAATATTTGCAAATCTTTTATCTGATAATAGAATTCTATCCAGAATATATTAGGAATTCTTACAACTCAAACAATGTGTCCTTAAAAACTGGGCAGAGCATCTGGATAGACATTTCTCGAAAGAAGGTATTTAAATGACCAGTTAGATATTCAACATCATTAGTCATTAGGGAAATCTAAATCAGACCCATTAGGTGCCACTTCTCGTGTAGTAGAATGGATATAATAAAAATGATAGCAAGTGTTCATGAGTGTGTGGAGAAGTCAGAACCCTCACTGCTGTTGGGAATGTTAAATGGCACACCTGCTTTGGAAGATGGTTTAGTGTACTTTTTCAGAATGGTAAACATAATTAACATATGACCTAGAAATTCCACTCCTAAATTCATATCCAAGAAAAATGAAAATATACACACAAAAACTTGTGCACAAACACTAAAGGCAGCATTATTTGTATCATAGTAGCCAAAAATAAATCCAAATGGTCATTATCAACTGAAGAATGGATAAAATGTGCTATATCCATACGATGGAATATTATTTGGCAATAAAAAGGAACGAAGTACTGGTATCTGCTACAATGTGGTGAAACTTGAATACATGGTTCTAGGAAGAAGCGGCCACACACACACACACACACCCACACACCCATGAATATTATTGCATGATTCCATTTATATGAAATACCCAGAATAAGCAAGTTAGTAGAGAGAGGCAAAAAATAATGCAGTGGTTGCCTAAAGTTGGGGCAAGTGGGGGAATGGGTAGTGAGTGACTGTTAATGTTTTGGGGCGCATAAATGTTCTAAAGTTTATCATGGTGATGGTCCCACACATCTCTGAAGCTACAAAATAAACATTGAATTTATGCTTTAAATGGGTGAATTGTATGATATGTGTATTATATCTCAATAAAAATGTTTAGAAACAAGTAGGTGTAGCTATAATTAATATGAACCAACTAAAAGTTATTTGAAGGTTTCAGAGTCCAAG
Organism: Paguma larvata; assembly: GCA_030068075.1. NCBI lineage: Eukaryota > Metazoa > Chordata > Mammalia > Carnivora > Viverridae > Paguma > Paguma larvata. Next base: position 45,332,585 of record CM057837.1, on the reverse strand, counting down.
TTGATACAATTGATAAATTAATTATTTAATTTAAAGAATATATGTAACACATTCCTTACTGTCTGTTAGTTGCTATCTGTTGATTTAGATTAGAAAGTAGCCCAAATACAACATTAACATGGCTTAAATATAGATACTCTGTGCTTGCTTTGGCAGCATATATACTAAAATTGTAACTATACAGAAAAGATTAGCATGGCCCCTACACAAAGATGACACAGATTTGCGAAGCGTTCCTTATTTTTGTGATGAGCATCAAGTGTTGTATGTGTCAAATCACTAAATTCTATACCTGAAATTAATATTACACCCTATGTTAACCAGCAGGAATTTAAGTAAAAACTTGGAACTACAAAGAAAGGATATATGTATTTGTAAATGAATATGTAGAATCGATGGGAATAGGTATATGCTTAATGCACTGAAACTACACTGTGTACAATGTGTCCTTCAACTAACATCTTCTCTGATTATGGTATAAATTTCTAAACATGAAAAATAAAGATACTCTGCTGAAAGTCTGGCTGAACTGACTGTGCGACTAAGGAGTTAGGTTCAGTTTATACCATGTAATGTCTGATTTTAAAAATCACTAAACAGTGAAATGCCATTAAAATATAATACAGTCGAGGATTTTATTGGGCTCTTTAATTAATACCTATTTCTGATACCTTTTGGATGTTAAATCTATATCAAGATTACATTATTTTGTGATTCATTTCTTAAAATTACTTAATAATTTCTTTAGGCCACAAAAGAGAATGTTGGCAAATACAACTATAATAAAGGCTTTTGGGGCAACTGGATGGCTTAGTTGGTTGAGTGTCCTACTCTTGATCTCAGCTCAGGTCTTGATCTCAGGGTTGTGAGTTTAAGCCCCACGCTTGAGCCCTTGAGCCGGGGAAGCCTACTTAAAAAAACAAACAAAAATAAAGGTTTTCATAATGATTTTATAACACAATATTTTCTTTCTTGCCAGACTTAATATGTCTTCTTAATATGGAAATTTTATGGGATGATTGTTTTAGTTTGATTATGCAACAGAGTTCTTCATATTAAACTATTTGTAATATATAATTGATGCTAAATATGTCTTTGCAAAATGCATATTTTGGTTGTGTTGACACAGTTTAGACAATGGGGAAATCATAAAAAGCTGGTTGCACATGTCATTGCTTGTGATTTGAAATCTTTGAGAAAATTGTGCATTGCAGTGTGCCCTCAGGGTCCTGTTTATTACTTCCTCTTCACTACATCAGGGTATGTCCCCATTTTCTTCCTTAGAGTACTTTTAAGTACTTCTAAGTACTTTAGAGTCCTTTAAGTTTTGCATGACAGAAGTATATATGCATGTGGTGTTACATTGCAGTGATTTGAAGTAGAATTTTATGCATCGGAACTTAAAGAATACTTTAAAGATCTACTTTAGTCTCCTGTTCATTAGTTGCAAGAGTGGAAGTGAGGGCAAAGCATTGTCAGCCTCTTCTAGTGCTCCTGCAACCTGAGAGCAGACTCTGGGAGTCTTCGGGATGAGTCTAGTGTGGCATTTTGAAACTTTTTAAGCAGGACTTAACATTTTTATATTGTAAGCATGTTCAAGCATATAGAAATGTTTACCTTTAGAACACGTGATGCAGTCTATTTTTAAATTATTTTTTCTAGAGCCAGTTATTAATGTATTAATTTCACAACTCTCTGAACATTTGAAAGCTACAGTTTGTGAAATTGTATTCTGGGGACAAGAATTATGAATTCAGAAACATTGTTTTGAGTTTTCCCTTTTAATGGCCCTTTTAAAAAATGTTTATTTTGTGTCTGGAGAAAACATCTACCAGGTGGGCATGCATGATTCTCAGTATATAGGGTTTAAATATCTTTTTGTCTGAGTTGAATTGTCTGTGAACTTGCTATATGGTGTAATAAGAACTGATACATTTCAAGAAAAATTTTCCGTTAGTAATGTTAGTTTAATTAGAGTTTATATGTAAATTTTAAACAAAACTCCAAGATAAATAAAAACCACCAACGTATATTTTTAAATTCACTTTGCTTTTATACTTTTGTGGAGATAAATCTTACTCTGATTTGAAGTTTTAAGGTATTTTAATTGCATTAAACTGTTTTGTCTTAATCTGTTACTAACATTTGTCTTTGATTTTGCATCTGTGCTTTTGATACTGAATGGGGAAACAATTTTGTGCAAATATTTCACCAAATATTTTTGCAGGGACACTTAGTCGGTCTGGATGAACCAGCTTCGGGAGCTGGGCAAGAAGCTCTGCTTAAACAAGAGCAAGCAAAAATCATTCGATTCGAGAGACAAGCAGAAGAGTTCCTCAATGCAGTCTTTTATAGAAAAGGTTGGTTCTAGTGAAGAATGGCATTTAGCATCTGCTTGTCTTATATTTTCCTAATTTTAATGTCATTTTTAAAAAGTTATTTTTAAAAACATTTTTCTTTGTTGATAATACACTTTATATTCCTTTGGTCAAGTTAAATTTGGAATAGGTTAAGCCAACTCCTCTTCCCTCCTTTTCAGTCTGAAGTGATGGAGTCATGTAAGTTTTACTAGTTTATTAGTTTTACTAGTTAAATAGTTCCTGAAAGTGTTATGAAAATCTGAAAATTCTTAGGTCTCAGTAGTACTATATTTTGTCAACTTTTCTTACATACATAGTGATGACAGTTTTAATCGCAGATAACCATAAAACCAACTGTATAAAATTTTAGTAATTCCTCACTGAAACTTCATTTTGAGAAATTTGAAGTTGTATCTTAAAATTACATTTACAGGCATTTTTTCCCATGATGTAGCCTTGTTTCACTAAAATTTCTTTCAATTATTAAAATTAGAGAAAGGAATTCGTTATTAATAATAAAACTTTCCCCCTTACATTTGAGGTAGTATTTAATAGCTCCTCCTCTTATATTTTTCAGTTTATCTTTCTCCTTAAAACTGCTGTAGACATGATTTACATTTCGTTTCTCCACTCACAAAGCCCAATTGCCATCAGCCAAGACTTTCAGAAAGCTTCCTTCCCTCAATGATCCATTCTAGTGAAGTCTTTACCTTCAAGAAATTCTAAATGGATTTGTATTCCTTAGTTATGTCTTTCCTCTAGTTCCAAGATGGAGGTTACTGTGTGATAACGTTATAAAAAAGTTTCCTACAAACTCCTGATGACCCTGAATAATATTCAGTAGACTCAGTGATTCTGCTTTCTTTAATACTTGTCTATAGGTTCTAGTTTATACCTCTCATTCTTCTGGGAATTCCCTCTTCCCTCTGAAGTTTGAAGGGTGATTTTTGCCTTTATACTGGTCGAAAGTCTGATAAAGTGCTATTCTAATTGATTGGTTACAGTTGGAAACCAGCTGATGTTCTGCTTAATGTGGTCAGTATTTTCAAATGGAGTATGAAGTGACGTGTCCTACGAAATTAAGGAATGCACAAGATTATTGTTTTCAGTGACACCTTTTTTTCCGTCCGTCAGATCCCTGTGAAAAATTAAGTCTTTCAGTACATCCTCTCTCTTTTAGTACCCTCAGCACCCTCTGACCTAAAGCCTCACTAAGGCTCCCGTGCTCACTTTATCATCCCCTAAGTACCCTGAATTCTAAAATTATGTTCCAAATAGTAACTTTCTTAGTTTTATAAACATTTGATTGTTTTATTAAAGTAATTCACATTTAAAGTATAAATAATAGATTCGTTCTGTCAGTTTATTAAATAAAATATCTTTACATCTCCTCTGCTGCTCCTGTCCTTTAGGATGTGCACTGAGTGAGTCACGGGCCTAATGCTGCAGCAGTCTTCGTTATCTGGAAAGAGGAACTCCTCTTCCTATACGTGGAGAAACCACTTTTCACCCACTCTTTGCTTGGAGGGAGTTAATAAAAGGTCAATCATAAGCATATTCCTAAAGAGAATTCTAGCCTACTTCTCTACTAGTCCCATCCCTTTGTCATGTAGGAATAACTTAAAGTTCTTGCAAGTTTTATTTTAAAATGAGACTTTTGGGCACACGAGGGAAGGAATGTTTACCTTGGAATCAGTCTTCGGGTAGACTTTAAGAGATGAGAATCCTCTGAAATTGTATGTAAAGTTAAGTTTGTGTATTTGTATACTGGCATATGATGTTCAGAAAAAGAACTATCGCTTTGCTATCATAAGTTCCTTCCCCCTTGTTTTTGTGTATTAGCATTGATATTTTTAAATATTGTATTAATCTTCATGGAAACATCTCAAAGATAGCCAATAGTATTCTTCAAATTATACCAAAAATGTATATAATATGCAGATAGAACAGGCAATTTAGTCTGAAGGGTGTATATATAAACACACACATACATATATAGACACACACACATATATATACACGTGTACATGTATATACACATACATGTGTATGTACACGTGTATATATGTGTGTGTATCTATATATGTGTGTGTGTGTTTTTTAATAGTTTAGAGATTTAGATTTAGTTGTTTCCAAGTATTGTGAATTGTGTGTTTGAAATGAGTATGAAAAGGTTCTTTAAGCTAAGAAGGAACATAGATGCAATAAAAAAGTAGGCTTTTGTGGTATGGACTCAGCAATAAATTTTAGCTTATGAACAGTATACCTTCTACAACTGTCATCAGTTTTTCTTCAACTTGCCTTGTCATCTGTGTTAGAAAATTTGACACTTTTAGAAAAGTTAGATTGCATTTTTAAAGCACAGGTGACTGTGATGTAGCATTACTTGTTTTCCAGTGGTGTTCATTTTGATCCGATTTGTGGTTTTTGTTTGCCTCAGTTGTGCATGTTCCCCAAGGCATGTCTAGGTTTATAGAAGTTGTGTTTTAAGTAAATGAAATAATGAAATGTGTTCAGGAAACTTCTCAAAACATGTAGAAATTCAAACGGCAGCTGTGTCCTCAATTTGTAAATATGAATTGTATTTTATGGTTTTGTTCTTCATTCAACAAAGAGGCAAGCCATTTAAAGCCCAGGGGTAGCAGTTTATGGTCGTTATCCTAAAATCTCTGATTCTTCATCAGTCTAATTATATTTCTGAATCTCGTTAAACTCTTCCTATTTGCAAACTTTCTTCTTTATGTGTTACAGGAGATAAGAAGATACATTAATATATAGAACTTGAAATTATATACAGTCTTAATTTGGAGGATAGATCTTAAGTGGAAAGTTAAATGAATATTAATAAGAATATTCAGTGGGTAGAGATTTTCCAAAAGCAGTGTATGGCTAAAATGTTTATTAAAACATTTCAGGAACTCGTCCGTGGTTGTAATAATTTCTGAACCTTACCTAATTGAATACCTTGATTCTTAAGCCATCTAGCATACTCAATATCTATTTATAGAGAAGAAACATGGTGTTAAAAGTACTTTTTGGTAGAATAGAAATGTTGCTGTTGGTAGAGCAACACCTCATTAAACTCCAGAGAATTAAATATTCTGACTTTAGACTGTCTTCTGATATTGAATGTTGTCTTTCAGGGGGAAAAAAATTGTTCTTAGGAGTCCCATGAAGTTTTGATGGTGTGTGTCTTTGTTGTGGAGATTTTAGATTTTAATTGTACTGAGTCAGTTTTCTCTAAATTTATAAATCAATCTAATTCCCTTATAGCTCCAGTATATTATGGGTAAAGTAATTTACCTTCTGTAGTTAATCTTTAAAAGACCCAGGAAACTCAGGTTTTCTGAGAACTGTCTTCTAAAATCTCTGAAGTGACTGTGGTGTGGAAGTAAAGGTCACAGGTGGAACATTAAGATCAGGGGGAGCATTTTAATCAAGGGTCCACCACTAACCATCTATACAGATTTGAAGAGGCCACTTACTCTTTAGACACATTAACCTTATTTGTCTAAAGAAAAAAAAAACAATTGATGGTGATTGATTTGCCTGATCCATTTATTACTCAACTAATATGAATGCATACTTTATGCCAGGCAAGATTAGATGCTGAGTATACAGAGGTAAACAAACATAATCTCTGCTCTTAAGAAGCTTAGTCTCCCTGAGAGTGTGGTAATGATAGAGATGTGATGATATATTTATACCAAACATTTTCCCTTTAAATTTTGCCCCATTTGACCTTCGAGGTCCCTCCCAGTACTATAAGTTCTATGAGTTAATGAATTCATATTCTCTTTATTTTAAAATTAACATGGATTAGAAATTGATAACTTAGGTGTTTATTTCATTAATTCCCTAGTTATTGTGTTTCATGATTGGCAGAGTATATTTAAAGAACTCATGGAAAATACATGGTGTTAAACTTTGAGATTTGGCATTTAAACTCCTAGCCTAGTAGTTCTAAAAATTTGGTCCTTCGACCAGCTGCATCCAGAAACTTACTAGAAATGCCAGTCCTTGAGCTCACCCTAGAACTGCTAAATCAGTAACTCTGAGGATAGGACCCAGGAGTCTGTTTTTATAAGCCCTCAGAGTGATTCTTACGAGCCTGAAAATGTGAGGCTATTGCCACAGTCTGTCATGGACCTTATATTAAGTACTTCCTTTTACAATTTTGCTATGCCTTCAGTCTTTAACAGAAAGTAGATGATGCACTCATGAACTGAGTAGTACATTCTTCAACAGTTTAGAAAAGAGATGGCTGGGAAACATCTAGGAAAAACCAGATGTGACCTATAGGTGGTAAACAGGGAAGGAAGTAATTCATAAAAGAAGGGTTTGAGATTTCTGTATCAGGTAAGTGATTCTTGGCCATAAGATATATATATTATTTGTCATCCCTTTATTTAATTTCATAATACCGAGTGGTGTGTTTAGAAATGATTTTATGAAAATTTAAAAAATCTGCAGCTCATAAGCGTAGAGTTTAAAAATATAATTCTGAGAGGGAATACTATTTTTAGGAGATTGCATTTTAAGAAAAAAAATGAAATTTTATGTTTGCCTTGAAAGCTGTCTCTCTCTCTCTCTCTCTCTTTTTTTTTTTTTTGTAGTACATTGTCCCAATTTAAAAGTAAATAAATCTTTGTTTACAGACAGTCCCTGGGTCTCCGACCCCAATATTCCCCTAGTGGCCCGTGAGATCATGCAGCGAATGATCCAACAATTTGCTGCTGAATATACCTCAAAAAATAGCTCTACTCAGGACCCCAGCCAGCCCAATAGCACAAAGAACCAAAGCCTGCCGAAAGCATCTCCAGTCACCACCTCTCCCACGGCTGCAACTACTCAGAACCCTGTGCTCAGCAAACTTCTCATGGCTGACCAAGACTCACCTCTGGACCTTACTGTCAGAAAGTCTCAGTCAGAACCTAGCGAACAAGGTATGGTTTGATGTCCAGGTCTCCTCTGTCCAATCAGAATACTTTAATTTGGGGAGAAAAAAATTATTGGCAAGTAGGGCACCAATAACAATAGGATAAAAACTAATCCGATTCTTAAATTATTCCTGACTATGCAGTGATAGAGAAGTACAGGTAAAATGGCTACTTTATATATATCAGTAGTTTATAGTCCTGATCAATGTACCTACCACCCAGGAAAGTTAGGTGGTTACAGTTGTTACTGATCTTTAAGTTACTTGGTATTTATATAAGTATTTTATATTTTCCAAAGCATTGCCATATCCATTGTTTTTAAAACCCCCGTGAAAAATTAAGTTTTCCCTCTGTCCATCAATGTTCTAGAATTAGCACCTATCTGAGAAATACCTGTATCTTGTTAGGTAGAAGTTATATTCTGCAAATGAAATTATAAGGCAACAATGTATATTGTTTACATTTAAAAAAAGAAACTCCTAGGTTTAGATATAATGAGGAAGACAGTAGACACACCAAGTGGTTCAGTGTATTCCATATGTATATGGATATACATGTATATATACAAACTTCTCCTTCTGTATATGTACTATATTATGAACTAACCTTAGAATATTTTCAAGGTAATTTTAATTTGTTGGTGAGGATCCTGATTAAGGGAGAAGGTTAAAAGGTTATCAGTTTTGCTTAGCAAATATTTCTTGAATCTATGGAGAGTTTACTGTCTTAAATAGATTAAATATTTGTTTCTTTGTCATCTGTTTTACTTTTAATTTCACAAAGATGAAGTGAGCATTTCAACTCTGCCATTGTTTGGCCCATTACAGATTGTAAATTGGTGATGTCTATTCTAGTGAGAGTTCATTATCCTAGAAATCTCATAAGAATGTACAGAAAGTTATGAGATGTTTGGATTTATTGGTGAGGAATACATGTTCATTTCTCAAAAAGTAAGTTTAATTCATATGAAGAACCTCTTTGAAAGGACTTGCTTTTGCTTATTGTAAGTAACTTAACAAGGATTTACATTTAATGGACTGGCTTTAGTTTATTAAACAATACATTTTTGAATAGTTTTTCTTTCCTTTTTTTCTGTTTCTGGGTAATGAACAGCAGTTGTAATCGTAAAATTCTGAGGGATTTCCTAGTAGAATTCCTCATTGTCATATGTTCACATTGATCAGTGTACCTTTGGTCACCATATTCGCAAGATTGTGCTTTTCTGTTTTATTGAGGATTATCTTTACCAAAGATTGGTAGCTTTCATTAGAAGTCTTTTTTTTTTTTTTTTTTTTTAATGTTCATTTTTGGAGAGGGAGAGGGGGAGAGAGACATAGTGAGAGGTGAGGAACGGGAGCACAGAGGGAGACACAGAATTCGAAGCAGGCTTCAGGCTTCGAGCTGTCAGCACAGAGCCAGACGCGGGGCTCAAACTCACAAACTGTGAGATCATTACCTGAGCTAAAGTCAGATGCTTAACTGACTGAGCCACCCAGCTGTCCTAAAAATCTTTTTGTTCTAAATATTACATTAAAAACTTCAAGTTTACAATAGAGGAATGAGAGCGTAGAGATTGTATTTAAAATATTAATGATCGAGATTAACATACAAAGATACCGCTTAGTCTAATTTAACTTCTTCTAGTTGGTACCTTGCTTAAGAGATACATTGTACTGACAGTATGTTTTTAATCAAGAGAAACTTGAGCTAGATGACAGGATTATAGTGTATAGACTTCAAGTGAAACAAAATTTTAATATTATATTTCCCAGATCCATTTTCAGGTGTTTTCAACGAAACCACAGTATATTTAGTATATTTAAGTAGACTTAATATATGTTGCCTATTTGATAATTAGACAGGCTTGGAAGTCTTTAAATAATAGTGTCTTTGGTTGGAAATATTTTAAGCAGTGTGTTTGCTTGTTAGATGACTAATTGGGTTAAGATGTCTAATGGGACACTTGGTGTCTGTTAAGATTACAATTACATTTTTAGAAATATTAGTGACACTAAAGGACAACACTTATTCTGGGTGAGTGTGAGATTTTTGGTGTAGAAGCTCAGTCGCTATTTCTAACAGCCTGAAATCAGGAGTTACAGTGTGCTCAGACACAAATCCTATTTAGGTTCTATACTGGGGCAGTTTTTAACATCACTAGATAGAAAGGCCTCTCAGAGGCTCATCACCTGAAAGTCGGAGGCATTGCTTATTAGTTTGCTCTGTTAATTTTGGACAGAGTGGCAGCTTTAAGAGTTCTCCAGACGATGAGTTTTATTTACTAGACAGGTCTATGAGGGAAAGAAGTCTTTGTGGGAAAAGAAAGTCTTTTAATATTATGTTCTAATAACATGAGTTTGTTATTTGGTCTAGCTTCAGTAAAAAATGGTTAAACCTCTAGTCTGTCATCAGTATCAAGACAGTTTCATTCTTCTTTCTTTCCTTAAACTTTGCTCACCAGTTTATAATAGCTTATTAATTGAAAAACCTTGCCTTTATAAATACCAAGAAGGGATTTTTGAATCTCTGCAGATTTTTTCCAAAAGATTGCAAATACACAGTTTTTTGCAGATGTGTCCAAAGAGTAATTCGGACACATGGAAATTACAAACAGTTAACATCTGATTCATCTTACAGACTACCTTGTATATACAAGTAATTTAACCATATAAACCTTTATTTTAAAATGATTTGTGTCACATAAAATTTTCTAAATCCAACTTTAACGTTCATTTCAGTGTTTCACGTAGACTTAGCTCTTGAGGATTTGGTTTTATAATTTGTATGATGTGGCACTGAAATCTCATATGCTTTGATAAAGGCAAATTTCGAAAAACGAAGCCTAACAGTTCTATATACATGTGTAAACTGCGATTTCTAATACCTCACTATATCCTAATGCCTTCAGTGATAGGCTGCACCTTTTCTTTTGCCCTATTAATAAAATATTTAACCCTTGGAGATATTAGATTTAACAAGCTTTGCTAAATGTATGTCCCTTTAGGAGGGAAGATACCCTGTCTTACATATATAGCTAGTGTATCTGCTTGGTTGACTAGGCCTATTGCTTTGTCATTTTTAGTCACTTCAGTTCACATTTGTTCCTAGTTTTTAATATCCTCAGGTGTGTGTTTGTGTCTCCACAGACGGTGTACTTGATCTGTCCACTAAGAAAAGTCCATGTGCTGGCAGCACTTCCCTGAGCCATTCTCCAGGCTGCTCCAGTACTCAAGGGAACGGGTAAGGGAAAATATTTGTAGAATTTCAAAGTTTTATAGGGAACAGTTTACCGGAGATTTGTGAAAATCTCCTTTATATGTTTTAAAATTAAAATTAATTCTTCAGAGTAACACTGTTATAAGTAGGCCTTTAGTAAATTATTTAGTCCATTGATCAAGAAAAGCACAGTCTGTGAAGTCCAGAATTGACTAATGTAGATCAGGTTTGCCAAGTTAGTACAAATAGTAAATGATTGAAAATATGGCAAGACTGTCTTGAGACTTTATGTTGTTGAGTGTTTGGGAGTGGGAAGCCCAGCCTAAATAATTCCAGAGTTCAGATGTAAAGGCAGTATTATGTATACCTAAGTTGTTGAATGAAAATTGGGCTCTAGTATTTTACTTGGTATCTCTAATGAAACGTGCGGGTATGTGGGGGCTGTTCACTTTTTTCTTGTTTGTATTGGTTTTGTTTTATTTGTTGATTTGGACTGCAGTTATAACTCTGTGTGGCAGTTCAGAAAAAAGTAATTGTATGTATTTTTTGTTTAAGTGGTTAAGACTAGATGTTGGGATAACCATGTTATGCTATCGAGACATTATATGCTCAATTTTGATAACTCTTAGCAAATTAAGTGAATTTTCCCACCACCTAATTTTATAGTGTTAGAATTGTCTTAATTCTCCCTCTGCATGTACATAGAAACCATTTAGAAAAACCAGATATTAATGAAGACATTTAAATGCCATGTGGGGAAGGAATTTCCATAAAATTGTGTTGTGACCAAAAATCAACTTCATTCATGAAAAGCCACTTTGGTAAGCTAAATTAGGTAACACTTAGGTTTATTAGCTTTTAGGATATCAACATAGGAGAATTGTTTAGATGTTAAAGCACACACTAAATGGACTACCTTTTTTCAACTTACTCTTAATTACCTTCAAATCGAAGGATTCCTTTACTGACTTCTAAAATGCTGCCTTTGTTTTCTCTAAAATTCCATCATTTTTCTTTTTCTCTCCTCCTTTATTCAGTCTAAAAGTAACTTCTTGATTTAATGCAGTTTGCATAGTTTACTAACCTTTTTTTCTTAAGCCCTCCTTTTCACTATAGTTTATACTAGATACAAGTCCTTGTGGTCCCAAATCATTGGATTCCGTTTTTATATATCAGAAAACTTGGATTGTGTAATTGAGGACACATGTAGGAGAAGCTTAAGTGTGGTTTGTATAAATGAATCCCTCGCCTAAGATTTACTTTAAACTTGGCCACCAAGCCCATGTATTATATGGTTGAAGTTGTTGTGTTTATCCCTTTGAATGGAAAGAAAGTGTTTTTTATGTGGTATCGTTTTCTGGAAGACAAAAGCACGAATAGATTGCCCATCTTTTAGTTGACTATTCATTGTTATCTTTATTATGTTTTTTACTGATAACAGCACAGGGTCCTTGTAGACTTTTGGAGAACATAGCTGGTTTATCATTTCTTCAGAGTTCCACATTTGTGCCTAGTAAATGTAATTATTCCCCGTGGGCATGCTTTACCAGTTGCCAGTTTTATCAGTGATAATCTTTATATCTTGTGAAAAATGGAAACTTTATGAATTAACTTTATGTAAGTAGTTGACTTCTTAAATATTATTTGAAAGCTGTCCACTTAAAATTTCAAAATTGGTGTTTGATGTTTTAAGAAGAGACTATTTTAACTAAAGAAAATTGCTTTAAAACTGTTTATATACCTCTGACCGTAATTACTTTGAGTAGAACTTAAGGAACAAAGTTTGGGGAAAATAAAGGGCAGTTCTTTAAAGATTGGATTGTTTCAAATGGAAAAATAGTGGTACTCATGTGTCTGCAACTAATAGTGTTTTAAAATGAAGATGTGGTAAGTTAAAATGCAACGGGTATTTTGGTTTGGGTTTTCCCTCTCCCTTGGGGCTGGTAGCCATATTTTTTTCCCAAGCAAAATAAATGTTATTTGAACTTGTTTGGTTTTTGATAATGAATATCAGCTTGTTTGTGGGATAAATGAGCAATTATCTATGGGTTCCACCAATGTAAATGGTTCCAGTTTTATAGCTGGTTGTCATGAATGTTGAATATGTTGCATTAAAATAAATAATTTGGCTTACTCTTTTATTACTGTACTTGTTTAGTGGTAACGTCACATTGGTAACACAATTCTGTGTAGATCTATGGAGACTCGATGATTACTTTGTAATAATTAAGGTGCTATTTTCAGACAGTTGCGCGAAACTTTTTCTCCGAAAATTTGTGAACCCAACCAGAGACCAGCTGACAGGTTTAATTTTTCTTTGCCCAAAAAGCTCCTGGTTTTTTTTTTTCTTTTTTCCTTTTTCTTTTTTTGTGAACAAGTTTTAAAACTAACTGCTGAGACCTTTTTTTTTTTAATTTTAGAGAAAAATAAATAAATAACACAAAGTGATGTTACCCAAGCAAGGCCTTCTAATAAAGGAGTGGTCCCCTCACCCATCCCTCCCTACCTGTGCAAGTCCTGCTCACATCAGTTTCCTTCCATCCAATTAGGCGACCTGGGAGACCCAGCCAGTACCGCCCAGACGGACTTCGGAGTGGTGATGGGGTACCTCCAAGAAGCTTACAGGATGGAACCAGGGAAGGTTTTGGACACTCCACATCACTCAAAGTTCCATTGGCTCGATCCCTGCAGATTAGTGAAGAGCTACTGAGCAGAAACCAATTGTCAACAGCTGCCAGCCTTGGGCCATCTGGATTACAGAATCATGGACAACACTTAATATTATCCAGGGAAGCCTCTTGGGCAAAACCACATTACGAGTTCAACCTCAGCCGTATGAAGTTCAGGGGAAATGGTGCACTCAGCAACATCAGTGACCTTCCTTTTCTTGCAGAAAACTCTGCCTTTCCAAAAATGGCACTTCAAGCAAAACAAGATGGAAAAAAGGATGCGAGCCATGCATCTCCTGTAGATTTAAAGATACCACAAGTTCGAGGAATGGATCTTTCTTGGGAGTCTCGCACTGGTGATCAGTACAGCTATAGCTCTTTGGTAATGGGTTCACAAACGGAGAGCGCGCTTAGTAAAAAGTTAAGGGCTATTCTTCCAAAACAAAATAGAAAAAGCATGCTAGATGCTGGACCCGATTCTTGGGGCTCAGATGCTGAGCAGTCTACCTCTGGACAGCCATATCCCACATCGGATCAAGAAGGAGACCCTGGCTCCAAGCAGCCTCGGAAGAAAAGAGGGCGTTACAGACAGTACAACAGTGAGATACTGGAGGAAGCAATCTCAGTGGTTATGAGTGGAAAAATGAGTGTTTCCAAAGCTCAGAGTATTTATGGGATTCCCCACAGTACACTGGAGTACAAAGTAAAGGAGAGGCTGGGCACTTTGAAAAACCCTCCAAAGAAAAAGATGAAATTAATGAGGTCGGAGGGGCCAGATGTTTCTGTAAAGATTGAATTAGATCCCCAGGGAGAGGCAGCACAAAGTGCAAATGAATCAAAAAATGAGTAGGAATACTGTAGAGTGCCAATTACTGTACAAACTGGGTGAGCACTACTGCATTGTTCAGCTGTCATTGCTTGCGCCTGACTTCATTTACTGTGACACTGGTTTCTTTGCAGATTTTGCATTGACTTGTGTGTACAGAGGTGAAAGGTGCATTCTGAATGTTGCATATTTTAAAATTTTCATGTGCAGTATGGCTCGGGATATTGTTTGGCCTTTTGCATGTTTCTCTACAAAAGAGAATTGAGTTACCTCACAGAGAACAGATACATGGAAGTGGACTCCTTGCCTGTAGAGCCTGCATGCTTTTCTTTCTTTTTTTTCTTAAGTTATATTTGCCTTTATTTAAAAACAAAAACAAAGACAAAAAAAAAGGAAAAAAGCCCCCTTTTAGAAACCACCTCTGTCATACTGGGAGCTTTACCAGTACAAATTGGAAAGCCATCTTATAAAATCTTTCATGTTTCTCTTCTACAATTCAACTAATTGAAGGATTAAATTAAAGAAAAATTCTAAGAACAATGAACCTTGGAATTTAAGAAATTTGGTTATTCAATGATACATAAATATTTAGGTCAATTTATGTTTTATGATTTTCTTCTCACTATTAAATTTACTTAACAAATCAGCAATCTATTTAGTGCTCACCCAGAGGGAAAGGAGGTGGAAAATGTGCACACACTACCTTCAGAAATGGTTTGGTTAATTACTTTGTAACACTACCTTTGCTGTAATTTTATTTGGGATTTTCTAAGGGTAGAATTTGGTCTCACCAACAAGTGAGGATATAGCCTTATCTCATGGAGGACGAGCTCCGTTCTTACTCAGGAGCAGTCAGGGTACATTACATAAAACAAGAGAGGATGCCTCATTTTAACAAACTAAGTTTCTTTGTATTCTTAAAACCTTTCACAGATTTGATCATGTGCTCACTAACGACCGGATGTCGTTGCAGCAACTAGTTTAAAGTATTCAAGATCTGTTTATTGGGGAAAGGGAGAAGTAAGGAAAGAAGTGTGTTTAAGTAATTATAATATTGCAAAAGTGGTATCTAGATTTTACACCCTCAGTAGTCTGGCCAAATACCCACATGAATGAAGGATCCATGTTTGTGGTGAGAGAAAAAACACAACCCCAAGGTAACCTAATAAGATTTAGGTTGCATTTTACATCTAATGATAATTCAATCAGAAATCAAGCTCAGTAGAATTTCTTTTTTAACCAATCCAGATACTAGTACAAAGGGGGTTGTTTTTTAGTTTTTATTTAGTTCATTGTTTTCGATTTCTTTCTTTTTTTCCTTTATTTTGGCATCCTGCATACTATCCCTTTCTTAACTTTTTCTGATATTTAGGTGATTTTTATGGTTGTTTAGCACACAGTTCAGGACTTTACAGATCGCGTTTATATAAGCACTCCTTAAAGAACATCTAAGCATTTTTTGAGATGGGCTTTTCAAGTAACAGTAACTAAATTTGGAATGTTTTCTAAAATTTTTTGCAAGAAAAACTGATAAAGCCCATGAAATTTAATTTTGCATTGTAACCAAATTAAAATTACTGTTTGTGCAAAACAAAATCCATACCACATACACCCTATCTAATCTAATCTGCTGAGAAAAGTGGTCAGGCCCATCTAAATGCTTAACCAAAAACAAACAAAAAGGCATTGGAGTTTTTGTGTAAAAAAAATCAAACTTGGGGCATTAAATTGAGGCTGGATTTCAGATGGATACTAACAATTTGAAGAGAAGTAGGTCCAGATATTTCCAAGGCATAAATTCTTGCCTGGCAACTTCGGAGCAGTTAATTAGGTTAAGGATAGTTTTCCCTCAGCAACGTTTGAGTTCAAAGGTTAGGCACACCATTGCTGTTATTAAAATACATGCACTGCTCATTCTTGACAGTAGCCTGGACTTGGGTTCTTCTTTTGGTTTGGTTATTTTGTGTAGCAGTTTAATCCGTGGTTGACTGAGCCTGTTTCTTCTTACCTTTCTAGTCTTCTCAACAGAAAAAGCAGCTTGGGTTCAGAGCAGTATATGACTCTGCAATATTTTCTAGCCTAGCTAGAAGTTGCAATAAAAATATTTTATGAAATATATGGTTTTCATCTGCAGTTGAAGGAAATTGTAGAAAGTTTGCTGAAAGCAAAGGGCTAAGCTTGTGAAGGAATGCCTCCTTTGTTCCACACTCAGTAATTTGTCACAATTAATTGCAGCCATGGTACTTTTTTGCTTGATGTTTGGGGTATTCGGTAGCCCAAATTGCTGCAAAAAAGTCCTTTGAGCAATTAATATGTGCTCGCTTTTATCCCCTCTCAGAAAAGCATCATTAAAGGCCCATTTAGAAATCTGGCCCTAAAAGTTCAAGTTTTGTAGTTTTACTGTTCAGAGAGGTTTAATCCTGTGTGGTAGTCTATACAGTGATGTATGAGTTGAGTTATGTAAATTTTGTCATTGTAGTGTACACGGAGTGATCATTTTACTAACATAACTATTTTCTATGTGTGTTTCAGTGGATGACAATCGAGCAGCAGAAGAATGGTGTGCCTACCCTTTAATGCTGCAGTTTAAATAAGAGAACTTGTATTGTGTCATTTCAGATTGTAGGCTGAGAGTTGTAAATAGTGAAAATTTGAGTACTTCTATTATTTGTTTTGGTTAGAAAGTGAATTTAAAAACAAACCAAACTCTAAACTTTCTCAGATTAAAAGTCCTGAGACCTGAAGATTGTAATATTCATGTCTGTGAAGCTTTTAAACATTACACTTGAGATCAGTCATGACTTGATATTCAGGTAAATTTTCTTTTCCAAGAAGCTTTTGAATAAGCATATTTCCTCCAAAGGTCGGTCGGTCTCTCTCTCTCTCTCTCTCTCTTTTTTTTTTTTTTTCCTTTTCTTTTTTGAGTGTAGATTATTTTAAAGCACTAATTGCATTACATTCGTAACTGCAATATAAAATAGCCATTATTGTTTTGTGAAGCATGGTTGAAATTAGATAGTGGTCCCTTTTAAATTTCATGAGCCTCTCAGAAAAAAAAAATTTTTAAAAAAATACAGAAAGCTGCTGAATATTTCAAAAGATATATATTTTACCTTATTGTAGGTTTTGTAAAGTTAGTTTGTAATATTCAGGTGCACTTTTAATGTTAAATTTTGTGTTCAGAGTTCCATTATACCCTGTATTTCTCGGAGGTGGCTCATCACATGGCTGGCTGTCAGTCTTGGTGCCGCAGTGATCTTTTAATATTTGATTTCTCTCTTAATTTGCCACTGTTCTGTATTGGCACTTTCAGTGTAGATATTCTAGTTTGGGGACGTCCTCATAAGTGTGTAATAGAGATTGGTCTATTCGCATGCTTAATTTCTGCTAATCAGAGTTTTGCATGGCCCAAACAACAGTTGACCATTTTTATGGTATGGGAAAGTATAGTTCACAGCTGTCTTTGTCACAAAAGCCTTTTCTTCTCTCATTTTCCAGTAGGCAGATGATGGCATTACTCAAACTATATATTACTCAAATTAATGTTAGAAGATAATGTATTGAAAATCAGTTCTTGCGTTTTTTCCCAAGAGAACATTGATATCGTCGAATGGATAAGCTATGGCACTATAAAATCAAAAATACTAAATAATCCTCTGGAAGGATATCTAGTTGGTATTTTTATCATCAGCTTTCTCATTTCTCAGACAGTAGAGTCATGAAGCTGGACAGTAATGTGATGTACTATATTACTTTGTTCAGTAGGCTTTCAGGTGACTGAATTCTGTTTGTGATGAGCTATACACTTTTTTTCTGTTCCCCAAATACCATGAAGGACAAGGTCTCTCTTTCAAGAAACATAATTTATATTTGTGTATAATACTTTTTAATATTAAGTTTGTTGTTGTTACTCTGAAGTTTAGGTGTTGCTTGAGAAACCTTTGCTGCAGCAGATGACGAATATGAGTAAGGCTTTGTGTGATAATAGGGTCCTTATGTGAAGTTAATTACTGTTCAGTTCTGGTGAGCAAGCTCGACAAGTGTGAAGTGTGTATTAGCTTTATTTGGTACACTTTTACTTTACAATATTGAAGTGCTTTTAGAACTCTGGTTATCTTATAAAAACCATTACCTCAACCAATTGGCATTTTCATTCCCCAACATTTTACCTGAGCTACAGTATGAGCTATATGGGATCAGATAGTAAAACAATAAGGCACAATGAGAAGTTCAGTTCCCGATTTTCTGGAGAGAACTCTAAATTAGACTAAAAGTGACTACCTGCAAAGGCCCATATCATAACTACCTTCTGTCATTAGGCAGTACTTAGCAACCTTTGAGCTGCTAGTGAGTTATGTGTTCTCCCCCTGCCCAAGTAAGCACATGGTGCAAGGCCTGGTTCTAAGCCTTTGTGATTCTCTTACATTTCATTGACCCATAGGAGTGAAGCTTGGATTCAGTTACTTTTATAAAACATATTAATGAGTCAGCCCAATGTCAGAACCTGAAATTATTTTGAGTAGTTACGGCAGTTTTGAGACAGTTTGGTGTCATTTTCTTTAACAGCTATTGTCTTGGTAGATTTAATTTCGAGACCACATACTTTTGCTTTTGTAATTACTCTTTCTTTAAATGCTAGAAGTTGTTTTTCTATGAACCACCCTTTTCTGAATATTCAGGTTGCTGTCATTGGTGATAGAATATGGCAATAGACCGAATTGCTCCACTTAATCTTTTAGAGAAGACATTGAAAATTATAGGTTAAATTTTGACCTTCATGAAGATACCAGAAATTGTTTTCCTTGTTACCTTTCCATTGTAATTAGGTCTTCATTTCTATGGTCAGGCCAGTGTTACTAAAAACGTAATGGCTTTAGCCAAACGGCCCATTTAGGAGACTATTAAGGTATACAGGAGATAAAAAAAAAATCAATTGCTTTCAAACTCTACTGAAAAGGAAAAAGAGTATAATTCTGGTACAAGGAATGCAGACCTCCAAAGTCTTCTTCGTTTTTTAGATTCATTCTATCCTTGAGACTTGTAGGATTTGTGAACATGGTGACTGAAGGGAAAATAGAGAAAATTCTTTGCATTTCCAGGTAAACTAAACTCACAGTTGCCTTTGAAGAAGCAGACATTAGCCTTGTAGCTAGCTGTGTGCCCTAAGTGTTGTGAAGGAGATTGAGGGAGGTGGTGAGAAGTAGAAAGGGAAAGTATGTAGACTTGTGAAGAGGCTAAAGATTCTGTACTAAGATACTAGCAATGAGTTGCAGGATAGATAATATGGTAAAGTTGGGCCACCTTCATTTTATAGTCAGAAAAATCTTTTAGATGGTTTGAAAATGAGAATCAAGGCTAATTAATGTTGATTTGACAATAAAACATGAGTTAATTCTGCAACTGTTTGGGGGGTAATTTTAAGGTTTCCAGTTCATTTAGAGCTGTATTGGTAAACGCTGAAAAACAAGCACTTTTAGTTAATCATCGATTTATTGGATGTAGCAAATATTATAATCATAATATTTAATCTTTATAGTTTGAATATGGAAATGAACTCTTTACTCCATCTTGAACTGTCTTTGAACAGACTCAAGGTGATCTTTTCAACACTGGAAATGACCCTACACACATACCAAAAAAATCTAAAGCAGTAAGACGTATTCGAAGATCCATACCTCTTAGACTTTTTAGATTTGTCTTGGGAAAGAATTTATGAACCTATAACCAGTATTAGTGCAGTCTTGGGTTCCTTGTTCTGCATAATTGCACCCTTTCTCAGGTATGTCCTGAAAACATAAATTTTAAAATAATCTCTTTAGAGATTAGATTCTCAGTGGATAGTGTGTAAGGGGACTGGGGGAGGGGGGTGGGGGGTTGGACACAGGACACTGACACAGTAGAGCAGGGATTTTTAACATTCAATAGCCAAATAGATTTCAATCTAAAATATTTTTACCCCCTCAGAGTAAGTGAAACAACATCTATTATTTGGTAAACACCCGGTGCTACACTCCTAAAAGTCTTTTCTTTCATCCAGGTAACTCTTTTTTCCTGCTTGGTGGAAGGGTATATAGTAAACTTTACTGTCACTAGGAAAGCACTTGTCCGAAACGTTTTAAAGTACTAGAAAAGGGATAATTCAGCACTTTTTCTGTTACAAACACTAAAGTCTTAATTTATCTTCAGAGTCTTAGGTACTGTAAGTTTTTATTAGTGTGATTATTTAAAGATATGAAGCATAACTACAGAATACGGGGTCAGATCACATTTATATAAATAATTCTTATTTAAAAAAAAAACATTCTGTACCTTTACAAGCAATTCCAAATGATTGCCTCACTTTTCCCATTTCATTAAGCATTTCAGGCTTAAGAATTTGGAATTTGAGAGGAGGTGAGGGGAAAATTCCCCAACATGAAAAATTGTGTCAGACCATTTTAGAAAAATAAATCACTAGGAAAATGGGTAGGGATTCTCTCTCCCTTTAAGTCTTCAGGGAATGAGCAGTATTTAGAATCTTTGGCTGAAATTCAAGCCTTTTTACTGTGTAAATTTTTAATATTAATTCACTGACATGCTTTTTACATCAGAGGACTGAAAATGGATCTTAATGTTTTTAAGTTGTGGAAGGGTATATTTCTAAAATGAGGGGGGGATAATTAACTAGGTTAGTATACCAGCATTAGTAAGTTTAAGGAATTTTAGTATGTAATAGCAAAGTGTTTGATTAAAAGTCTAATCCTATATTGCTAGTCGAAATTAGTTACATTCTGATCTAGGAAAGATGATAGTCATTGGATATTGATATGCTGTGCTGTCAGAAAACCAGACGAAGATAGAAACCTTTATCTGACTCCCACATGTTGCGTGTTCTGATGGGATGTATACTTTACAGCAGCTTATTGCTGCTTTGAGAAGAAATGTATAAACTATACATTTGGAGTGTTTGCATATAATTCTTTATAACCTCCACTTTAAACTGTCAGACATTGGTATTTTATCAGTCCACACTGTTAAATAAAACTAATGTTCTTAGGAATCCAACTTGTACACACTGTTTAAAAACCCTCAGGGACAGTTTACACACTATTCTCACTCAATTCAGGTACTTTGATGCTATTCTTAAACCTAACAGTGACTTGTATTTTTCTGTTTTGCTTTTATTTCGACGTGCTGGTAGCACATCCTTGATGAATGTCAACTTAAAAAACTCAGTTCAGGTATCCAGGTATAACTCAGCCAAACAGATTTTAAAGCTGCATATAACTCTCCAGCACACGGTGCCTCACACTCTTATAGTGGCATTCTATATATTCAGTTATTACTACTGAGCAGATAATATGGGGGTTCCTGTTAACAGTGTATTTAAAAAATGTGCATAAATGTATAACCAGCACATGTCACTCGCGCACGCACCCACCCACCCCACACACACACATACACGTACACAGTTAAACTGTGTATTTTTAAATGCCACTAATAGCCAGCACAATTAAATGACATTCCTTGCTGCTTCTGTGAACTATAACAGACGCAGTTCCTCCTCAATGTGGCTCTTGCTTCTTCACCACACTACTACTAAATTCAAGCACTGGTCCTTGGGTGTCTGACCTCTACATTCTAGTTTATGCAATGTCTTTAGAGAATTCTGTGCACTGGCCACTGTGATGGAACCGTTGGGCCAGGAGTGCTCTGAGTTTATTAGTAGTGATTCTGCCAAAGTTGGTGTGGTAACATGAGTATGTAAATGTCAAAAAAAATCAGCAGAGGCCTAGGTCTGCATATCAGCAGACAATTTTGTCAATATATTTTGTAGCCTTGAAGTCCTCGGTGACAAGTTTCTAATGATGTGAAGTGCTAATTCCAGTGTTTTAGCCCTTTGCATCTTTAATGCTAAGACTTGTCTACTAGAGGTCTTTATTCTTTAAGACTCCTTTTGTTTTCTACAGTACTATCTGTGGTTAACAAAATAGATTATTATTCCTCTGCTTTAATATTTGATATCTTACATCTAAAAGGAACTCTCCATATATAAAACCCATAGCCTTTGAAGATATGGAAAATGGCATCTTTCAGATTTCTAGAAGTTCAAGTGTCATGCAACAAAACAGGAACCCCCTTTACTCTTATGGACCTCATTTCAAAATACTGTTTACAGTTTGACGGAATTGTATAATTTAATATTTCTCTTGTACTGTAGTTTATATTTATTTACAGATTTTTTTTTTGTACTGTGTGATTTGAACTTTTTGTTCCTTGCTATGATCAATGTTTATGTAGTAGAGCACTTATGATCACAAATTAAGTTTTTTGGTTTGATTGCACTACATTAAATTTTTTAATGCAGTTCTGATTTTTGACTGGACTAAAATAAGCTGTGTCTTAATGTATGTGATGAGTACTTAAAACTTTAATCCATGTGGTCCCCTTTTTTTTGCATTGTATGTCAAAAGCGCTAGTTCTTTCGTGCATGTGTAAGATTTAATGGTTCCATTGTATTATTTGACCATGACATTTTGGAGAAACATTCCCAGCTGTAATGTTGTGTATGGTAGTTCTCACTGGATGCTAGACTTTTCAAAACCACTATTCTTCTAATAAATTTTGTTGTGAAAAGCTGTTTTAAAAGCTTGGTTTCTACTTCTTAAGAGTTTATTGCTTTTTAAAAACTCCACAGAAGGGGTAAGATTTCAACATGTACTGTAAGTGTACATGGTAATTGAAGTTGATAATTTTTTATGGTAAATTCTTCCTAGATTATCTCTTAGATAGCTAGAAGTTGCTGCTTCAAAACTGTGCCTCAGTATTTGGGTGCCGCACTGCCTTGTAACCCTGTGCCTTTACTTATTTGATACTCCCCTTTGCCTCAGTTTTCTTCATTTGGATTATTCACTTTAAAAAGTTTTTTCAGCTAAACAAGATACTGTATATATTGATGTTTTCATGATACCTGTTTGCTGGACCTGGTTTTACATAATTTTCTTGGAGTAAAACTTTATGCTGGAATTGCTTGCTAAAAATAATGATTTACTAGGTTCTGTTTGCTCTTTCCTTGAGGCTCAAATGTGAAAGCAACATTGCCGGTCAATTGAGATTATTCCAGTAGTTCTGATTCTTGGGGAGGATGCTGGTATTTCCTTTTATCAGAGCAAGTAAAGAATAGCATGTATGTTGCTCAACATTTGTATTGTGGATTTTAGAAACTAGGTGTATAAAGCAGTTCTGTATTATAAAGTGATTCCTGTCATAAAGCGGTGAGGGGAATTACAGTGATAAAGATTAGAATTGGTATAGCAAAGTATTTGAGAACGCTTTTTCAAGGTTGTGATATACGTGTAATTAACGTAGGTTGAAGTGATTTCTGATCATTTCTAATGGCATTTTATATTCAAAAAACGATGCTCTTGTTGGTAGTTGCTTTAGATTATCTCTTAGTATTTTTAAAAATGTTTATTTTTTAAGGTTTTATTTATTTATGGGAGAGGGTGCACACATGTGAGCACGATTGGGGGAGGGGTAGAGAGAGAGAGGGAGACCAGAGGGTTTGAAGTGGGCTCTGCTGACAGCAGAAAGCCCAATGCGGGCCTTGAACTCACAAACCATGAGATCATGACCCGAGCTGAAGCCGGACACTCAACTGACAGATACACCCCGGCGCCTCTTAATGTTTGTTTATTTATTTTGAGAGAGAAGGCGCGCACAAAGGGGAGGGGCAGAGAGAAAGGGAGAGAGAATCCGAAGCAGGGTCCATGCTGTCAGCACAGAGTCCGACTTGGGGCTCGATGCCACAAACCATGATCATGACCTGAACCGAAATCAAGAGTCAAACGATTAATCTCAGCCACCCAAGCACCCCTTTATATAGTATTTCTCTCTTCTTTCTTTGGCTATTTCTGCCTTTGGTCCGATGTTTATAAATTTGGAAATTTTGTTGGTGCTGTAGGCTTGTTCATTGGGTTCATTTGTTCTCCTTACTCAGTTATGACACATGTTTATAGAACATTTTTCTGGAAACCTAATTATTACTTCTTTGTAAATTTTAAAGCTGTAACTACTTGTTTCTTGCCATTGTCCATTCCAAATGGACGGCCAGATCAATATAGTCAGGATTATAACCTAGCTTCTCATAAGTGAATTTATTTTAGTGATTCTGTCTTTACACTGATATTCAGCTCTCCAATTATATTTTTAGAAAGGACAGTTTCCTCCTAACCTAGAATTTTCTTTTCTGATTCTGTTGATTCTTTGAAATTAATTCAGTGACTCTATGTCTTAAGGTATAGGAATCAGGAAAATTGCATAAGGGAAATGAAGTGGAAAAAAGAGAAAATGATATATCTTTCTGCCATTTCCTGAGTTGTGTATGTGTTATTTTTTTCCATAAGAACTGTCCCTTTCTCTCACTAGAGATTTGTATTGAAGTGTAAAACCATGTAACTAAGTCATATGGTGCTAGTCATCACTGAAATGACTGAAGAAAATCTTTTTTTAATAGAAAGTATTAAGTAACATGATAGATAACTTACTGTATTCTGAGTGTACCCTTTATCATTGTTTGCTTCTCGTGGCAGGCATTTTAGCACAGAATTTTATTAATCCTATTCAATTTAAAAGTTACTGGACTTTTGCTGTTTGGGGAGGAAATGGTGGTATATCAAAGTGCATTTACAACTGGAGTAAAAAGGCTTTTTTTCAGAGTTTGGTGGAAAATAAGTATTCTCTAAAGAAAATATTATTTTGAAAGGTTGAACAGTGTATATAGTTAATAGTTTAAGCCATGATTTGGTTAGAGCTCAGCTTGGAAAGCAAGAACCTGGGGAATAAATAAAAATATATAAAAACTCATGTAACTATTAAATCTTGAGTCTAGAGCTTTTTGTAGGCATGTAAAAAATATTTTACTATGGTTTATTGACTAGTAGTTGTAAGATGTTAATTATGCCCTTGCCAACCTTATTTGGTCAGCAGTATGAAGTGATCAGGGATTATTTGGTACGTTAAATTTCTGTCAACTTGGTATTCTAGAAGGATCACTCATGGTTTCATCTGTAAAGTCGTGAGTGGTATCCTGAATGCCGTTTAGGCCTCATTTCAACTCTAAGTCTATTAAAAATGCAATTTTCAATTAAATGTGAGATAAACACACTGCTTATATCTGTTCTAACATTGAGAAATACAGTAGCAACCCTTGTTGAAGAATAAGGTATAAACCTTCGGTCTCCCCTTTGCATTGTAGCATTTTCTAAAGGGAAAGCAAATAGATCTGGATCTCATTTTAGATGCCTTTTATTTAAGTCAGGTCTATTTTTTTAAGTTTTTATTATGAACTGTATGAATGTGATGATACTTCTGTAAATATTATAAGGTATGTTAATTTTAAAGTATTTATATCTATTTCTGTTGTGTGCAGTCTAGTTCTGTCTTGAATATTGGAGCACAGAGAGTTCTGGAGAATCATTGGATATCATCACTCTCCCTTAGAATCCATCTTTTAAGAATGCAGAGCCTCGGTTCTATACCAGATCCACTGAATCAGTTTGTAAGAGTGAGGCCTGAACATGTTTTGTATTTTCAAAATGTTAACAAAGGAGGTTTTGGGTTTGAGTTTTTTCTTTTTGTATTTTTGTTTATTATTTAGTTTATTCATTTATTTTGAGAGAGAGAGAGAGAGAGAGAGCAAGAGCGAGTAGGGAAGGGACAGAGAGGGAGAAAGAGAGAATCCCAAGCAGGCTTTGCACTGTCAGTGCAGAGCCTGATGCGTGGCTCAAACTCAAGAACTGTGAGGTCATGACCTGAGCTGAGGTCAGACACTCAATCGACTGAGCCACCCAGGTGCCCTTCTTTTTGTATTTTTAAAATTTATTTATTCAGTAGATCTTTTTCTAATCGTGACAGAGACATATAACCAAATTTACCATCTTAAGCATTTTAAGTATGCAGCTCTGTAGTGTTAAGTATATTCATACTGTTGTGACCATAGGAAGTTTTGATTGACCCACTGATTAAATACTGGTCATCGCATTCTGGTCTTTCATTTTTTTTTATTTAATGAAAAACGTGGAATGTGGGGAGTTTAAGGGACCTGTCCTCACATAATGAGTTGCCTCTAATACTCATGACTCCAAACCATTACACTGATATGTGTGCCACTTTGGCACTCTTTACTCATCCTCAGAATGCGAATGAGAGCTTTTATCTGCTGGTCTTTTTCTTTTAGGTTCACTTTTAATTAAATCTCAAGTATTTAGTTTCACTCTTGAGGAGACTCACGTTGCTTTTTTAGAAAGAGAATTAAATCTATATTATGAAATTACCAGTTAAGAAATTACATTAGAAGCTTATAAACTTCATTGTTGAATAGGAGTTAGCATTGTTGATTCGGTACCAGAGGAGGTGAATCTTGAGTAGGTAAGGCCTGGAGAGGACAGGAGAGAATCTCTCAAGTGACAGAATTTGACAGGCCTGGTTTAAAGTGGCGTCCTTTCTATATTCTTCATATGTGATCTTGAACAAATTACTGAGACTTTTCTAAACTTCAGTTTTCTTATCTGTAAAAGGAAGCTTATTACCACTCACCTGTCTCAGAGATTTGCTGGGAGACTCATTTGAGATTCTGTATGTTAAACAGGTGGTACTTTGCTAGGCTCTTTGCAAATACAAGAAAAATGGACGGGAGTGAGAGCATCTGGCAGGAGGTAATGTGTAAGGGGCAGGGGAAGTGAGAAAGTCCTACTGAAAGTTGTAGAGGAAGCCGTTTGTATTGATTAGAACTTTGAAAGAGACAGATACGTCTGTAGTAGACAGGGACACTGGGCAGCCAGTCTTGTTTTTAATATCAAAGACATAAAATGTTGGAACTATGATTAAAACCTGGAATGCTGCTTTTCTGCATTTCTTGGTGCTGTGCCAGGGGAATATTCTCAAACTGTTAGTCATTCTTTGTTTCTTTTCAAAGACTAGAATAAAAGTTTAGAAAGTAGAAGATGCTTAAGAATAAAAATTACAAAGTTGTGTAGAATTTCTCTGCATTTCCATTGTACACTGAGTTCTTTGTATAGTCAAGGTTGAAATTTTCCATGCTTTGAATAACAAAATATAAGAGCTAAGTGTGGGAGTGTGAAGATGTGTATGTGCATATGTATTTAATCATCAAACTTTTAGCTTTCCTGTGAAAGAATTTGGAGAATCTTCTGCCAAAGGTTTAGTGATTTTTAGTTACACTCTTCTCAAACTGGAGTTCTGAGCATTTCAAACATAAGTCAGATCATAGCTGGTATAGTTTACAGGTGTTCATTCCAGCAAACATTAAATCAACTAGAAACATTTTTGCCAGGGAAACGTGGCACTATAGCTCTAGCTATAAAGATGGATTAGAAAGAAAATAACTAGGGTAGCAGACTCGTATGAGGTGCTAGGAGTTGGTGAGTCTGCGGAGACCAGTTTTTCAGACCGAGTCAACAAATTGTGATTGTTAGTTGTAAGAACAGTTTAGTGGGTCCTAACCAACATTTGAAAAAGAAATAAAAGAGAAAAGGAGAGCACATATCATGTAATAAAGATAAATACTGTTTCATTGAAATGCATGTCATACATATGCAAACTGGGATATGTGTCCTGTGTCACTTTGTAAAGTATTTCTTTTTCTGGTTTGCAGTCAAAACTCTAATGGCTTTGAAAGCCATTATGTAAACCCTACCTTTTCATCGCGGTTATTCTGGTACTTTGGAGCACATACTAGCATCTTCCTGTGTTAGGAGGCTGACAGGAGCCTACACCTTTTACTGTCTGACCTTCAGAATTCCCTTCTTCCTTTCCCTGCCTTGTTGGTTTGAACTCCTTTTTTTCTTTTTTCCTATGCTGATTTCAGTTCCCTTGAAAAATGTCTCAGTAAAATTATTGTTACCACATAGTAATTTATTTCATTATTCATTGCTTACTTGTGCCTGAAATTATCTGAGCCCCATGTTTTAGGCAGTGATCCTACTGAATTAAAAAAGGACTTAGATCCTGGCCCTAGAGAAGGTTCAGAAACCAGTGGAGGAGATAACCATGTCAACCATTATGTGCTAATCCACCCAGTGGAGGAGATAACCATGCAACATAAGTGCTATTTAATTTAAAAAACAAAAAAATAATAAACAGAGCAGAGTAAGAAATGCCTAACATGGCCCCCAGGAGAAGGTGCCAGGAAGGATGGAGTAGGAACAGTGGGAAGTTGACAGAATTTTATGCAAAAAAAGTGGTAAGATCAGATTTGGACTTCAAGAAGATGGCAGTTCTGGATAATGTGAAGCAAGCTAAAATGAGGAGAAACTAGTGGCAGGGAGTTTAGAATTTTACTATTCTTCAAGGAAAGATGAGTCAAGGTCGTTGAACTGGGTAATGTATTGGAAGCAAGAGAAATGCTACAACCTAAGGGTAAGGAGTGAGGTGTGTGTGTACGTTTAGTTACCTTTTGTCTTCAGTATTCCTGAGTGAAACCTTGAAAAGAACAGATGATTCTGCTTAGTTCATCCCACTCCAGCACGTCTCCGTCAGTACACTCGAGTTTCCAGAGAGGTGAAGTGTTTGAGAATGATAAAGGACTTAATTCCAAGAGCACCCTAGAATGGTAGCTCTCAAAATGCTTGTTTATCCCTGTGCATTAAATTTTAAAATTACAAATCTCTAACATTCATGAGGTGAACAAGTGATAAATGACATTAAATTTTGCATAAGTTACCCTAGGAATCCTTTTATAAGGTTTTACATTTTACAAAGTGATCTAGAGTCCTTAGATTATAGTTATTAGTTAGGTGTGCTGTCATTGTGTCAATTTTAAGTGATTTACTATATGACAGCAAAAGTAGAATTTTCCACTTTTAAGGCTTATACTACAGATTTGTATGGTTTCAAGAATAAAGATTAAGAACCTCAAAGGAACAGGAGAAAAGTTAGGATATAGAAGATCCTCTAACAATCATGAAAAGCTTGGGATACGATCAAATGTCTGCTGCTTATTGAGCAAATATAATCTGCTAGTCTCCCTCTTCCTTTTCCCCCAAAAGAAACCAAGGATATTTGTCAAAAACACATCACTGTTTCTGGAGAGGAAAGAACATTGTATTGCTGGGATCTGTCATGTGAGCTGTTAAATGTCCTCTTGTTGGTTTTCATTTGTGTCAGCTCCCCACGTCTCCTTTAGATCTCCCCGTGCGTACACACTGCCTTGAAGGTGGTGGTGTGGGTTTTGAGTTTATGGTTACTGTTGTTATTGCTATTATTACAAAAGAAATACATTCTCATTTTAATGGGAACCTTCTCTGGATGCCAAGGAAGCCATGCACAGTCTTTGGCCTTTACTGGGCCTTGACAGATTTTTTTCCCCTCATCCCCTTTTAAAAGAGCCCCATGACATGATGCATTTTCTCTCAGGTGGGGAATGAGCACCCGTTTTCTGCTTAAGCAGTGGTATTTTTGAAGTCCATCATCGTCCTGCTCATTTAAATTGGGAATGAAAAGGCAATTTCCCCAAAGAACAACATAGATTTTAATCCTCTACCCAACTAAAAAAACAAAAAGAAATAGGCCAGTCTACTAGCTTGTCATGCGCTCTCATATAATCCTGACCTTTTAAAATGTCAGTTACGCTTTTACCAACCAGATCTCTCCACTCTGGCTTCACTGACTCAGGCTAGTGACACACTCTTTGTTGTTTCAAAGCAGCCCAAGGCCAAGGTCTGTCCTCTTCATCTGAAATTATTACATTATTTGCTAAAGTCTATTTCAAAGTGTTTTCTAAGAATTCTTAGTTATAATACTACTAATATCAATAATTTAGGTTTGTGCTCTCACCAAACCAGTATTTAGTTCTATCACTTAGGGATATTTCTTCCCTCACTTCCAGGAACTATTATTTTTTAATCCATGCCCTCCAGTCCAGAATCGTGTGTCTTTAACTGCTTATGAACCCCCCCCCTTTTGTTTAAAACTAACATCCAAATGTATTTGGTCTTACATGCATAGTCTTACCTGAGATGGTAGAAACAAAAATCAGTTTGGTGGGAACAAAAACTTTATCAGATGTAGGTAGTTTGACAGAAGTATCTGTGAACTCATTATGTTCCTAGAGAGGAGATGAAGGCATTGGATTGTGTGTGGTGCTTAATGACCCTTTGCTCTGACTTCTATACACCAAGTAATTTTCTGATTATATTTTGACTTCCTGGGTACATTGGCTCATTGTGAAATGGGCGAAAAAAACGTTAAATAAGAATTTTCTTGGTAATTATATTTTTCTTGTAATTTAAGAAATTTGACAACCTGGTTAAATTGAGAAGAAATAGGAGGTACAAGCCCTAAAAGGCTTCTCTCATATTTAGATCTACTCTGAATAATAGCCTTTTATCAAAGATATTAAGCCCTGAGATACAGAAAAGCTAGCAAACTATGGCTTCCTGCTCAGCAAGCGCCCCCTGAAGCACTTCTCCTTCCCCCATTTAGATTATTCATAATTTTTTGAAACTTTGTTCTGCCCTGCTTCTAGTAAATTTGGTTAGGAACATAGTAAATTTAGACAGATGTTACAAAGGGATTACGTGTCTTGTTTTAGATCAGTACTTATTAACTGGTTTTCCACTCCCCACCTGCACAAGATGCCGTGTTGCCATCAGCAGTAGCCCTGGGTCTGAAAGCGTGTGTGCACGCGCACACACACACACCACTATACCCCTACCCCTCCTCCCTGGTTCTGATCTCTGGAGCATGATCATTCTCTTTAACCCCAATTTTGAGAACTGCTTTTTCTAGCCATCTAAATCCGTCTAAATTCTATTTCAGACAATTTGGATGTCAGCTACCTGGAAATTAGGTATTAAATTGCCTGATTTTAAGAGATCACTTTCTCTCCTGTGATCTTCTGCACTTTATTTCTCAACATTTCTTTGTCACCTTTGTCTACTCTGCCCTTTATGGTTTCTCCTAGTTCAGTTCTGTGGAGGGAAAACTTGGTTGTTCCGTAGTTCAGAGGTTCAGCTGTACTGTGCATGGTTTTTGGAAAATCCGCATACCCCATGCTGCCGCCTCTCCGCTACACACACACACACACACACACACACACATAAAATGTTGTGATAGCCCTTGGAATATTCTTGTATCCAAGTATGGAAGATAAACATATGTGAAATAGCCAAGAATTGATGCATTTCCCAGTGCAGAGCGAGGACTTGTCAGTAGACTTATCCAGGCCCTTATATATACTTAAATTTTCTATGCTCAAAGGACCAGAAATAAGGAACTAGAGAACATAATTTCAGATTATTGTCTAGCAAAAAATACAGTTCTTAGCCTTGAAGGGCACTCAGGATGCATTTTTATGTTTTCTTATATTTATGTAGAAGAATCAAGCCAAATTAAAGGACATCTCAACTATTTGGTCTACTCTGTCAAGTGTTGTCTCTTTCTTCCCCCCTCTGTTTTCCCGGGATTACCTTTTTCTGCTAAGATCAGCTCCCATCCAGACGTCATTCAGTGTCTTTTTTGCTCTTTTTTAGTTAAGAAGAATGTATTTTGGTCATCATTGATAATTGCATTTGCCATCAAGAGTTTTATCGGTAGTTAGCAGATATTGGGGAGACCACCTGAATCCATCAATCCCAAATTCTAGACTCTTAAAATTGTCTGCCTCATCTCCTCTGTTTGTTCTTTTGCTCTAAGGTAGCATAAGCATTGGCGACCCACCATTTACATTAACTACAGGAATGCTATTCTTTAGGAATTTAAGTACTGCAGTATTGACAAAGTAGGCGAGTTCAACTGTGTCTAACCTCTGATCTAGAAAAACATCACTGAGTAAATCATTACAGATAGGGTTGTGAAACAACACATCACTCTTAAACTGTGCCTTTCAAAGTTTTTATGAATATTATCTTATCCTTTTACCACACCCTTAAGAATTAGGCATTGAGCAGAGGATAGAAAGACAAAATGGTCAAGGTCATGCAGGCTGTTTCTCTCCCAGGAGAGAAACTCAGAACTAATTCAGGGAGTTGGAAGTCAAGTTTTTCTCTTTTACAGCCCTTCTTCCCTTTTACTAGTCCCTGGGATCTTACTACTCTTTAGTGGTGGTGAGGTATTTCTGATTGATAAATAACTTACTTAACTATTACAGAGTTCTATTATTGAGCAGGAGAAACATGAAATCCAACAGCCGATTTCAAAATCTGTGATGAATTATTGTTCTTGTAAAGATCTTACATAGATGTGAAGGACATATCGTGATACTGACTAATCGCTGAACTAAAATGTAGTACTTTCCCTTCAGTCGCGTTGAGTGAAAGGGTTGTAGGACAGAAACTTGCCCCTCTCTGGTTTACCTCCTTACCGCCTGAGAGGATTCTGAATCAAGGCAAATGCATACTTAGGCTCTATCATTTTCCTATAGGAAAAAATGGCATGACTAGAAGCAAAGGTAAAGACTAGCTGTTTAAAACTCAGGCAAAACGAGCCAGTTTTTAAAAACTGTACCCGTTATATTTTGGTGTTTTGTTTTTTTGTTTTTTGTTTTTTTAGAAAACATGAAAAAATTGTGATGGAATTAAAAACTTCAGGAAGTTGAGGTTAATTTAAAAAGTTTTTTAAATCCTCTAAAATTCATCTAAACTTAGATCTTATTGAGAAAATTTCTAGAGAAAAACAAGGTAGGAAGCTCGATAATTTAGAGGCGCAGTCAAAAATGATTTTATTACTATAGTTATAAAGTTAGTTATTATAACAGGGCCATTTAATGACACTTGGACAAAGGTTAGTATTAATATGAAGGTTCTCAGATCCAAGCGAAGCTGCTGGTCCGCTTGCCTTCCAGACCTCTCAGATTCAGAATCCTTTCAACACCTCAGCTCAGAGTGTACAGAACAGAACTCATCAGACACACATGTATGTATATACCCCAACAGTCACCAGCCCCCGGCTTCATTGCCTGTGTTCCTGTCATACTAAATGATACCGCCTGAGACTAAAACCCAGGAAGCATCCTTAACGCTCCTTTTCTTCCTTTTTCGCTAAGAGAAAACAGAAGAGCATAAAACGTGATCCCTGCCTAGTTGCTTACATCTCAAGTAGCTCAAGTAGCTTGTATCTGCTTGGAAAGCTAAGACAAAGACAAGTCCGTAAAAGAAATTATATGATAAATATACATGATTCCTTATGATTGCTAATGTTGTTTACAGACCACTATGGCTTAGGAGTTCGGGAAAAGATATGGTCACTCCAAGTGGAGATGGTTTTGACATGGCCCAGGATGTTGATAAAGAGCACCCTGCTGCTTGCCCTGATGCCCTGTGGTTCCCCAGTACATCCTCCCCGATCCTCTCTTTTTACCAGGAAAACACACACACAAATGACCCTTTGTCAATACCTCTTTCTTTTAAGCAAGGTTGCCATTTGCGATTTTAATCTTTTCATCTCCTGAGCTTCCCACCAGCAATCCCCCTAAATGCCTCTTAAAGTTGTAACAGCCTGTGACTGCCTCTCTGATGCTGTTCTCCAGCTATACTGCTGTTCCAAGTTAGAGTTCAGTGGGTACTGATAACATTTCTGCAGTATGCCTTAGGTTTGAGGACCCCTTCCCCTTGCCATGGTGCTGTGAAATAGATACCTGCCTACCGACCTGTAGTTATCGGTTCTGTCTTGAGGACTAAACAAGCCATACTGCCACAGTCACCATTTCAGGGCTGGTTTCATGGCCCTTTGGAAGACCTTTTTACATTAGTTGAGGTTAACTAAAATATTGAAGTACTATTATTGAAACACGGGTTAGCAGCAGATCCAAGTCTCACAACCATAAAAGAGGTTAGATCTCACCTGTGGATTAATTATTACTCAGTTCTTTATTCTGTGTGGACAGTTTCCTTCAGAGTATTCTGTCCTCTTGGGTGCCTCTTGATTTCATTAATCTCTAACCATATTGGTTTTGTATTGTTTTGTTTTTTAATCTTGTTCGTTTGTTTACTTATTTATTCTGAGAGAGAGGGGCAGGGAGGGGCAGAGAGAGAAGGGAGAGAGAGGATTCCAAGCAGGCTCCGCACTGTCAGTGCAGAGCCTGATACTGGACTCAAATTCATGAAATGTGATACCATGACCTGAGCCAAAATCAAGGGCGTCAAGAAGATTTTCACACTTTGGTGATGATGGTGCTTCTCAAGTTGAGAAGGACAATTTATCTCCAGTTTTTCTCTGCAATAAGATGCCATGATATTTTTTAATCTTTTTTCATAAACCTTGACCAACCCTTTTTACCTTTTTCATGTACTGCTAAAATGCAATTAGAGGATATATTTTTATGCATTGAAAAGGCAGTGATATCCCACTTATTTGTAGTCACCTATCTCAGTAACACCAGGAACACATCCAAAAACCAAAAACTGAGAAATGAAGTCCTCTGAGCAGTAAACTCCTAAAACTATTCCTAAAAACTTCATTCAAAGCCTGTTTATTTTTACTTAAGGGACCAGTCTAGCATTTGAGATATGGTTCCTCTGCTGGTGGGCAGAAGCACTCTTGAAGGTAAAAGTAGGGCTTCTAACTACAGCTGCTGTCCAGAAGCCCATAAAAAGAAAGATGTTAATAACACAGACTGCCAGTGTGACTTTTTTGGATTAAGGCAGTCAGATTTACTTGAGTAGCCCCCAAAGCTATCAATGCATTTTAGTTCAGTATAATAAAAGTAATGGCTAAGATTTAATAATAGTGTGCATGGTAACGACCCTGAGTCATTAAGAAAGAACAAATTGTGCTCAGAGGAGAATAGAAGTTTTAAAAGACTTCTATCAAAAATGTTTTAAAGTTTTTAAATGTTTGGTACTTGAAGTGTAAGCTTTATGCAGAAAATTCACCTTAAGTGTAAGAAAGCATTAACGTGTGTCTCTATTTATTATTGAAGTATGTTTAATGTGATTAGCTGACAGTAGAGGTAACTGATGACTTGTTAGTTTTTCCTTTGCACTAATCCTAAGTGGAAGAGGGGGCACGTGCTTAATTAAGATGGAAAATGGTTATGTGTTTTGGCCAAGGTTACACAACTAGTAAGTGGGAGAATACTCACCACTGTCTCCCAGTGCCCTATCCCGTGGCAACATATTATGCCGTTGGTACCACCTGATAGACACAGTGGCAGGGTACGTCCTGGAAGGATCCTTCTAGGACTGACTTCTCTGTGAGCTACAAAGCGTGCAGCTGCATGAGGAGTGTGTTAAGCTCCCTGTGTACATATCATTGTGTCTGAGAGCTGAAAATGACTTAACCATCAGTCACCCAAGGGTGTCACTGGTGTCTCCCCTTTTCCTAATTTAGGAAGGAGATATTTGCCATTCTCATGCAGCAAGAGGAGCTTCTTCCTGATGACCTTTCAGATGTTGCCTTTTTGAAACTTTTACTGAAGGACAATATATAGGCAGGAAAATGCACATATTATAAGTATACTGCCCAGTGAGGCTCTTTCCCAGTTGCACTTTTGTCTTTTCTTTGTTAGATTTTGGCCCCGTTGCCAGCACACACTTTAAAGTTCACCATCCCTGGGGCACCTTGGTGGCTCAGTTGGTTAAGCGTCTGACTTTGGCTCAGGTCACGACCTCACAGTTGGTGGGTTTGAGCCCCGTGTCAGGCTCTGTGCTGGCAGCTCAGAGCCTGGAACCTCCCTCAGATTCTGTATCTCCCTCTCTGGCCCTCTCCCACTCAAGCATGCTCTTTCTCTCCCTCTCTCTCCCTCCCCCTCCCCCCCCCAAAGTAAATAAACATTAGAAAAAAATTTAAAGTTCACCATCCCCGTGCACCTGTTATCATATTTCTGAAAGTTTTTTTCTTGCTTTATTCACAATTCAGTGACCTGTTTCAAATTCGAAGTAGGTATCCGCTAAGACATTTGTAGTCTTTCTAATCTGTAGTCTCACGTAGGTCCTTCGAGATACCCATGGCACCGCTAACTAAAACCTCTGTCTTGCTAGTTGTGAAAATAAAACCACAGCAGACTCTTTCTTCATGCAGAGTAGTTTAAACAACAGATTTGACCAATAGTTTCTTGGTTTTATAGACATGTTTCAGCAACTTTTTACCACCTGGTCTTAAAAATCTCCCTGAGTCCAGAAAGGGCGAGCGCCTGTTCTTTTGTGCTTTGTGCTTTGTGTGTGCTTTCTAACATCTCACAACAGTCCTTTGAAATATCAATACTGAGTTTCAACTTCAGATGAGGAAACCAAGGTTCAGAGAGGTTAAGTAATTTGCCTAAGAGCCTGTAGATAGTAAATGTCAGAGCTAGAAGTAGGATGGGAGTTTTTCATATTCCACAGTCTGCGCTCTTGGCATTAAAAGCTCACTGCTTCAGAGGCCAGACGGGTGTGAGGAAGGTAGGAGGCCAATGTAGGCTATCGTAGGGTAAGCCTTCCCGGAAAGGCACGTCATGGCTGGGAGATAAAGTCAGAGACTGAAGGAAAGAAGAATTAGCTAGAAGAGACGATCAACATTTGTTCAACACATGTTTATAAAGCTCCCCTCAGTACTTCACCAGTGTCGTAGTCTGATAATAGTCCACTGAGGAATTATAGTCCAGAGAGAAATTGAAGAGTTGTATAAAAGTCCAGAAAATTGGACCACTTCAACTATCTGGGCCTAGTAAAATCCAGACATCCAGAAACACAGAGCAGCTCTTGAAAACACTCTGCTGTCTGAGCAGGAAATGCTTTTAATCTGTCTTGAATCTAGTCTCATCCTTGCCCACCACCCTCCACCGGGTTAAACTCCAGAGCTGTCCTGGATAACTTATGGAAGTGATTGACAGGGGTCGTCTGATGTAGAATGACGTCTTGTGGAATACTGTAAAATGCTTATTGAAGGTCTAGGAGAATGTAGCAGGTGGGGGCTTGCCTAAGAACACATCATGCTGCCTCCTCGCAGTAACAGAACCTTGCAGTTTGCAATGAGATTTCCTGTTTTCTTTGTTTAGAGCCTAGGAACCAGCAATTGCTTGTAATTCCATCTTTCAGTGTATCTGAATTGAATTGTGAAATTATTGATCTCTATTTCTCATTGCCCCGGGAAGGGAGCAGAAGGATTCCTGTGTTACTGTTTGCAGAATTATAAGAATTATAAGTCTAACCAATCAGTCATGCTGAGAAACCATGTTCAAACTATAATTTCTCTAAATATTTCCAAACCAAGATTTACAATAGAGTGTGTCTGGATTTTTGTCAGTTTTGTGGACTTACAAATCAATGATTATTTAACAGGAATACCCAGGCCTAAAACAAAAGTATATATTGACCAACTGGAGTTAATAATGTGGCCAAAATTTTGTTTTCCACAAATTCTTTTCAATGATATTTCTTTTCTATAAGATAAGAATGATCTCTTAAAAAGTATGAAGGGTGTTACTAAAATTTGAGAATATGACAGGGCTGGCCTTATATTTTAATTAGGTAAATACCTCTCATTTATGGAATCAAATTAATGTGGGCACTTAGAAGCAGTTTTAGAGTGTCCATTCTCTTAACAACATGAGTAACATCTGGTGAATTTCATAGTGTAAAAATGTTTTTTGGAGAATAGCCATACTAATTTCTTCTTTCTCTTTGTCTGTCTAGTGAGAATTCAACAGAGGCTATAGCAGTAGATTCTAACAATCAGTCGAAGTCCCCACTGGAGAAGTTTATGGTCAAACTGTGCACTCATCATCAGAAGCAGTTCATTCGTGTTCTGAACGATCTGTACACTGAATCCCAGCCAGGCACCGAGGACCTGCGACCTGATTCTGGAGCAATGGATGCATCCACTTGCAGTGCTGGCTGTGCCCAGCTAGGCACCAAACATAAGGAAAAGGACGCTGTGTGTCTCGATATGAAGTCTCCTACTTCTGTAGATTTGTTTATAGACTCAGCGGGCTCTCACAGCCCTCTACGCTTGACAGAACAGGCCCTGAAGGAGCCTCCTCCCGAGACAAAGTCTGCAGATGGAAGAGAGAATGCCTTGACTATTATCCAGAAAGATTCCTCTGAACTTCCAACCACTAAACCTAATTCTGGTAGTTCAGTGGATAGTTCCACTCCGGGATACCTCACTGCATCGAATTCTTCCTCATTAAACTTCCACCACGTCTCTAAGAGCTTGGAGGGGCAAACCACTGGACAGGAGCAAGACACAAATGTGAAAACACACGAGGATGGTAAAGACCATATGCAGAGCTCAGCTTTAGTAGAAAGTCTAATTGCAGTCAAAGGGGCAACTGAGAATAGTGAGGAGAGCAACAGCTGTATTATTTCTCAAAGAAATTCATTCAGAGCTTTATCAGAAGAGGCGTGGGACTCAGGGTTTACGGGGAATTCACCTAGAACTGCTGACAAAGAGAACGCTTTACTGTGTAGCTCAAAAACACCTTTGCGCCAGGAGTTAGAGTCCAGTGAACAAGATTCAAGGCCAAAGCAAGAGAACCATCTTCACTCACTAGGAAGAAATAAGGGGAGTTATCATTTACATCCCAGTGATAAGGGCCAGTTTGATCATTCCAAAGACGGTTGGTTAGCCCCCAGCCCTATGCCAGCTGTACACAAAGCATCTAATGGACATTCACGAACCAAGATGATACCAACCTCCATTAAGACAGCTCGGAAAAGTAAAAGGGCATCAGGGTTGAGGATAAACGATTATGATAACCAGTGCGATGTCGTTTATATCAGTCAGCCAATAACAGAATGCCACTTTGAAAATCAAAGATCAATATTATCTTCTCGGAAAACAGCCAGAAAGAGTACCCGAGGATACTTTTTCAATGGTGATTGTTGTGAGCTGCCAACCGTTCGCACACTGGCCAGAAATTTACACTCCCAAGAAAAAGCGAGCTGTTCAACGCTGGAGCCGGAGGCGGTGGTCGCTCCCAAGCAGACCCTCACACTTTCAGCCCCTGGACCCGCCGTGGACGTGCAGCATCCCGGAGAGGATGACCACGAAGAACCTCGTAAAGAAATAACCTCCCTCAAGGAAGGAGACAGAGATGCTTCCTCCGAAAAGGAAGCTCAAGAGCCTGAGGTTTGCCTCACGACAGATAAACCCGATCCGAGCAGCTCTCCTGGGTCAAAGGAAACGACAGCCTCCAACCTGGTGTCGCCTCTCCCTGCTCACCTTCCCGAAGAGGACACGCCAGAAGGCAGCTCCATGGTCTCAACTCCCGCAGCAAGTGGGATGGCTTCCCCTGAACAAGACCAGCAACCAGTCGAACTGCTGGAAATCAAGGAGGGAACTGTCATCCAAGACTGTCACCTGGTTTCCTCTATTGAGAGCCTTTCTGAGGGAGGCAGTGAAGATGTTGTTGCAAGGCCTCATTCTTCTCCTGGAACGGTCAGTAGAGAGGAAGGCCCTCCATGCTCAGAAGGGGAGAGCCCCCCAGTGGGCCTGGAGCCTCCTCTGAGCCTGGGGAAAGCTGAAGACAACCAAAGCATCAGTGCCGAGGCTGAGGCCGAAGACGCTCAGGAGCTCGATACTGACCCACTCGTGAAGGAAAGCAGCACTTTTACTGAGGAAAACCCTAAGGAAACTGAGGAAAGTGAGACAGCAGGTGGCACAGGAGAATCAGAGGGACAGGGCAGTAATGTAAGACATTCTTCAGAAAAAGATACGTGCGATCAAAACACTGACTCACCTGAAGAGAATTTGGACAAGAAGAAAAAAGGCAAAAAACCCCCCGAGGCCTCTGACAGGTGCCTGAGAAGTCAGCTCTCAGATCCCTCCTCTGCTGATAGGTGCCTGAGAAGCCAAAGTTCAGATTCTTCCTCTGCTAGTCCTGAGATCAAGGTTTCCAAAAATCCTGGCATGAAACGTTCTAAAAAAGAAGTGTGCCCTGGTGAGACGACACCCGAGGGCCTTCCGGATGATGGTTTCCATTCAAAAGCTCTGGAGGACACCGAAAACCCAGACGTCGATGAAAACCCCTCTGAGAAAGACGCTGAGCAGGAGATCAAAGAAGGTGGGATCATCACCAGGCAGACTTTTAAAAACATGCTGGCAAAAGAAGTCAAAGGGGAAGAAGGAGGTATTTTCCCCAGCAGTGATCCCATAACCACAGGGGGCCAGCTCCTGCCCGGAGAGAGACTGGAAATCTATGTTCAGTCTAAGTTAGGTGAGAAAAATGCTCATGCTCCCTCAGAAAGCATTCCTTGTACTTTCCCAGAACAACCAGAAGAGAAGCCGGAAGCAGCTCCTGCACACGGTCTGGAGGAGGTCGTGAACGAGGTTGGCAGTGCAAAGGCCCAGCATAAAGGTGACGAGAGCGACGCGCCATCCAGTGCACATGGCTCATCAGGCAGTGGAAGTGGTGACGCGGCCGGGCCCCCGCAGTGGGTCCCGAGGCTTACACGACTGACCTCTTCAACCTACAACCTGAGACACGCTCATTCTCCGGACTCCTTGGATACTGCAAAAGTGACTTCAGAAAAGGAAGCAGCACAGGGAAACACAAAGCCAAAGGAAAATGAAGCTTCAGAGAGCGGAGATCCCGTAGACGAGGATGATGTGGACACGGTGGTAGATGACCAGCCAAAGTTTGTGGAATGGTGTGCAGAGGAGGAGAACCAAGAGCTTATTGCCAACTTCAATGCCCAGTACATGAGAGTCCAGAAAGGCTGGATCCAGTTGGAGAAGGAAGCCCAGCCAACGCCAAGATCAAGGAACAAGTCAGATAAACTGAAGGAGATTTGGAAAAGCAAAAAAAGGTCACGGAAATGTAGGGGCTCGTTGGAAGTTCAAAAGTTTTCTCCTGTTCAGATGCTGTTTATGACAAACTTTAAATTATCTAATGTTTGCAAATGGTTCTTAGAGACAACTGAAACCCGGTCTCTGGTGATCGTGAAGAAGCTCAATACTCGTCTTCCAGGAGACATCCCCCCTGTCAAGCATCCTCTGCAGAAGTACTCTCCTTCCAGCCTGTACCCCAGTTCACTACAGGCTGAACGCTTGAAAAAACACTTGAAGAAATTTCCTGGAGCCACTCCTGCCAGGAACAATTGGAAAACACAGAAGCTCT
Organism: Paguma larvata; assembly: GCA_030068075.1. Classification (NCBI taxonomy): domain Eukaryota; kingdom Metazoa; phylum Chordata; class Mammalia; order Carnivora; family Viverridae; genus Paguma; species Paguma larvata. The sequence goes on along the minus strand of CM057837.1, from coordinate 45,291,537 downwards.
GGGCTAAATTTCGAGAGAATCCTGACCAAGTGGAGCCAGAGGACGGCAGTGATGTCAGCCTCGGTCCCAATTCTGAAGACAGTGTAGAGGAAGTCAAGGAAGGTAGAAATAGCCATCCTCCCACAAACTCACCTACCACAGCCAGTACTCGGATCCTCAGAAAATACTCCAATATTCGAGGAAAGCTCAGAGCCCAGCAGTGTTTGGTCAAGAACGAGAAAATGGAAAGCCCATTTGGACAGGCAATGGAGAATAAACAGAGTTGTAAGAGTGTGTGCATCAACCCTCTGATGTCCCCCAAGCTTGCCCTGCAAGTGGATGCGGACGGGTTTCCCATTAAGCCCAAGAGCGCTGACGGAGTGAAGGGAAGGAAAGGGAAGCAGATGTCTGAAATCTCGCCGAAAGCAGACGTGCAGAATAAACGCAAGAGGACAGAAAGCGGCAGCGCTCAGGACAGGAAGGACAAGGGACCCGCGGTCAAAGCCAGCAAAGAAAAGCATAGTGATGGATCCACCAAAACCCCTGCTGCCAAGAAGCCAGCTGCAAGGGACAGAATCAGCCAACTGCCCAAAAAGACATCCTTGAAAGAGAATAAAGTGAAGATCCCCAGAAAGTCCCCTGGGAAGAACGGCCCTCCCTCCAGGAGGGAAAAAGAAAATACAAACAAAAGACCCGCCCAGCCAGCGGCCTCGGAGACAGTGACGAAACCTGCAAAGCAAAAGGGGGCAGGTGAGTCCTCTTCACGGCCACAGAAAGCCACCAACAGGAAGCAGAGCAGTGGAAAGGCTCGGGCCAGACCCTTGACGAAAACTCCAGAGAGCAGTGCGGCCCAGAGAAAGCGAAAGCTGAAGGCAAAGCTGGACTCTTCCCACGGCAAACGGAGACGGCTGGACGCAAAGTGATCGCGAGGCTGGTAGCCAAGAGTTAAACTGTCCTACAGAAGTAACCCTTCGTTTTGCATTAACTAAACCTGCTTTTATAAGCTTATCCAGCCTTTCAAATCTGCAGTTAATGGAGAACACCACAATTTAAGATGTCAGAAAATGCATCTCAGATGGAGAAGGGAACTTGCAGAGTCTTTCTCTGAGGCTGAGTAAGGGAAGTTATATATTATATTCTGGTTGTTCCTTGGGTTTTAAACTTGGAACCAAGCAGTTTTAGTTTTTAAAAGTACAGTGCCTTATTTATCCTTTTTGTTTTTAAATTTACAAAAGCTAAAAAGCTGATCTATGTGATTAAAGGCTTGTATTTTATACTTGATGCACAAGCACTTGTACTGTAGCCGAGAAGACCACCATCATGCACATAAAAGTAGCTTTTCAGCAGCCACCCTGCAGTGTCTGTACCTGAACAGACACTCCTCTTGGCAAACCCTAGCAGTGAACTTCCCTCTCTGTCTTGTTTGTTTGTTTAAATGATATTCGAAAGCTAAACCAAATCATTTTTATGGTATGTAGAGAATGCAGAGGGAATTTATTATTATTATAAAAGATGAATATTTCTGTTACCCCTTTTTAAAAAAAATCATATTCTGTTCATTGGTCACTCCTCTCACTTTTGATCCTTTGTCATTTGAGAAAATGTATTCTAAATTATGTGCCCATGAGACAACATGTGTCACATGGTGTTAATATCGGGTTATGACCTCTAAACATTATTTACATCCCCCGAGTGATTTGCATTACTGATTCTTGCCATCCTTTCCAGTTGTGGCCTTGCAAGCTTACTAGCACTCTAACGAGGTTTTCATCTGACTTCGGGGGAAAGAAAAATGTAGGATTTTTTTTTTCATCTTGTAACTGTAACTTGACAATTAGGATAAGAGTGACTGTTCTAATAATCTTTCTTACCCTGAATACTTCCATATTCAAAGAAGGCCAGGTTGTTATTTCCAGTAATAGAAAAGTTGAAGAGTTTGTGCATGTGTATTTGCCTGTGGTTATTAACCACAGATGTCTCCCAGCCCCAGTTCTGCAGTAGGATTCTTTGCCACCGTGCAATGTGCTAGGGCATTCGTGAGCTGGGTAATTAATTAGCACAGGCCAGATGGTTTAAATGTGGCCCAGGGTCTCTGTGAGTATCCCCAGAACCAGTTTGGCATAAGACTCAGAAAGGTCTAAACAGTACAGAGTTTTATAAAGGTCAGAGCAACTTTGTTGTTGGAAGAAGCAGCCCCGTCTCACAGTGGGCCCACACCGCTCCTCCCCTCTGGAGCTGACGTTCGGCTGGTGCATTCCAATGTGAATGTACACGTTTAGAGTGGATGTTAGCATTCTGATTGGTTGGCGCCACACTGGTATAATGCTTGTAGTGTCACTCCTGCCTGTGTCATGTCAGGCTCTGTTCCATGGCTCAGAACTGAGAGCTGCAGTGTTTGTAACTGACGTTTGCCTTTCCCGAGTGACGCCTAAGGTGGTTGCATGGCTTTACCTCGATGCCTGTAACATCGCTCCGTTACCGCACAGTGTGAATTCCGCATTTCCCCTGGGCCACTCTACAAAAAAGCCTTGGTTGTTAAAGCTCCAACCAGCTTCTCTAACGTGCTCCGTCACAGAAGTAGGCTTGTGGGGACAGGTGCCACTCTGTCTTAGTAAAAGTTTTCCATTTAGATCGTTCAGATCTGTTTAGGTAAACCCAGATGGACTTTTTTCGTGTATAGTTCAGCCAAGTCATGATAAAACAGGCCTTCTCCCCATTCTGTGAAAAGTTTGCTGTATATAATGAAAACTTCTGATGACTGGATAGGACTGGAGAAAAGCATGTGATTCGTAGTAAATTGAAAATTGCGTTGATTTCATAGATAGGGAAGCTTACTATCTTCAATGAAGCCTTGAGTTGTTTTTTTTTTCTTTTTTTCCCAATGTCTCCTCTATCCCATGAGTCTCTTTATTTCTTTTTAATATCTTTGACTTTGGCCATTCAAGAGCTACCTATATTAATGAAACTGCTGAGTGTGTATGTTGGCAGCCCTTTCTCAGCATTAAGTTGCACAGAAGCATTAGTATGTTTTGAGTGGGTTTGGTTAATCTTTTAAAAGTGGTTTTAAAGTTAAAAAAAAATATTTTCATATAGTCGTCACTGGATACTGTTTTTGTGGTGACTTAACCAGCTGAGGTCTGCCGACGTCACGCGTGCGGACTCCTGTGCGTATGCTCAAGGCGCTCCCTTAGCTGCACGTAGACTGCCTTATAGCGGTGCTTGGATTAGCTTAGGGAGAGGTGTGAGGCAGTGTGAGTGGGTGGAACTCTTCCAGTTTCGGGTTTATAATTCATTCCGTTACTTTTCTCAGTGCGTTTTCATTTTAAAAAGCTTACTTCGAGATAATAGCCTCTTCCGTCTTAGGCGGCGTTTGAGAAGAGGTGTGCATGTGTGTGCATTTTTTTATACACTGCGGTGGCGATCGTCTTTAAAATCAACTTACACTTTAGAGTAGCAACTGCATTTAAATAGACTGGGATTCTACGTAATTAGAACACTTAAAAGTTTAGAATTATTTTTATATTTGTTGAATCTCAGTTTTGCTGATTCAGTTAATTTTGCTAATAGAAGAAAAGATAAGAACAAACTTGAGGGCTGACTCTGGACCACCCTTTTACACTTACCACCGATGCTGGTAAACCTGTCTCCTAGACACCTCCAAGCCAGACTTAGAATTGACTCAAGTTTCCCCTCGTTTCCCCTGTCTCGCAAAGACCTTTTTATAGCCATCTTCACAGTATGGCTTGCCACCAGATGCAAAGGCAATCTGCCCCACGTTCCAGATTCGAAATTAAGAAAAAAGAAAAATCTGTTCATGGGCCTATACTCAGTGAAGTGACTCTCCCGGTGTTGGAGCCGAGGCGATGACCAGAGAACGCTGCTATTACCTCCGAGCTTCTGGGAGAGCTGCAGGATGTCTGGGAAGCAATGGCCGAAGCTCTACCATAGCTCCCCAAAGCTGGGCCCTCTTCAGGAGACCCATTTTCTGTCCCCCGTTTTCTAGGCCATCAGGCTCCCCTGGTTTGGGAGGACAACGTGGAGCCTGCTCCCTAGTCAGGGTCCAGAGCCTCCCGCAGACACATAGCAGTCTTGCAGCACAGCAGGAAGGCAGTGAACATTTATTCTGCTCTTAAGGCTTCCTGCATCGGAATGTCACTAGTGTGCGTTAATCTGCAATTGCTAGTCCCTTAGGCTAATTCTTTTGCATCTGTATTTCATTAAAGATTTCTACACAAGCCTTATCTAAAAATACTCTTGGACCATGGGTTTCGTTCTTGCAGTAGTATGGCTAGGAGAGGTGCAGGTCGTCTCTTCACAGATGTGCTGCTTCTGAGGGGCTGCTCTGTGCATCACCTGCTGTTCAGCTAGGACATCGGTGAGACACATCGCTCCAAGACAGTTGCTTTGAACTGAGGTTTGGTCTCTTTCCATTTGCGGCGGATTCATGGTGAGGGCCAAAGCTGTCACTCTCTTCTATGGGCAGCCTTCCTGCCGATGGAAGGACCTAAGAGCTAAGTAGGAAAGGACAGCACGCTTCATGATGCACGTTGGAGATGCTGTAAGTACCACCGTCAGCAAGACTGGTGGCTTGTCACCGCGCCAGGGGCCGTATTGGAATTTCCCAGGGTGCTAGGCCAGGGAGCCACACCCGTTCCTGTTGGTTTTCTGTCTGCCCACACAAACTATCGTTTGGCTTACAGAGGATCAAGGGTCTGCAGAATATGGGCTGGTCACTCTTGTAAATAAAAGTTTATTGGAACATAGCCATGCCCATTTGTTTGTGTATTTTCCTTGGCTGCTTTCCCAGCAGAGTATCGTATCTACAACAGAGACCAAGGGCCTGCAAAGCCTAATAGATTTACCGTCTGGACCTTTCAGAAAAAGTTTGTCAACCTTCCTTGTTTAAGAAAATAATCCTTTTTCAATAACAAATTCTGCCTGATTTATCTTCTCCTTCCTGTTTCCTCCCCTCCTCTGTCCTCTTCTTTTCCCGCCTTATCTTACCTCAGTTTTGTTCTTCCTTTCACACTTCTTTATTTCTTCTTGCTACAGAAGAGACACGGTAGATCGCTATAGCACACTGACTGCCGTCTCCTGGCTCGTGAGCTGCCGTAGCCTCTCACCTTCCTTCTTAGAACCGCCCGTCACCGCAGCCACGGCGAGGCCACCTTTAGCCTCGAGAGTCAGACCCCATGAGCAAAGAGGGCTTCAGAGTTCTAAATGTGGCCTGGCCTCTCATTTCCCTCAGTCTTTACCGTAGACCTGACTCCGGCCTCGCTTCTTGTTTGTTCCTAAGGTAAGCCAAGATTTGGTTTTTCTCAAAATTAGTTGAGAATACTTTGGTTGGATGCTCTATTTTCTGACCCTCACGTTTAGATATGGAAAAAGCCTTTTCACAGAAGAGAAAACAAAATCCAGTCACCAACCCAAAGCATTTATTGTGTAATAGTTTGGGCCAGCTTCTAGGAAAGTAAAAATATATCAGCACTGATATTTTTTTAGTCATATACTCTCCTTTCAAAATTATTTCATTAAAGGCAAGCCAGCAAGTGAAACATAGGGGCTTTGAATGTGCTTTTGGGCAAGAATAGAAAATTGGGGCACGTTATAACCTGAGAGTGACAGAGAAGTTGTGGATTATATCTTTGGGTCGAATCCAGTCAGCTCCCAAGCTGTTGGTCTTTCTCATCCCCCAGAACTCAAGGATAAGCTTCCATACTGGGTTTTTTCCCAAAGGAAGTTGAATGTCATGCCAGTGAAAAAATTTCTGTCAGTGGCCCCAGAACAGTGACTGTTTCAATTATTTCGAAAAAGAAAGTTATAATTTTGACTTCTCAGCTATTAATTTTTATCTTCTCATTGCTTGATACCCACTGAAATGCTGGACATTTTTCTGTCGAGTGTGAAGTCACGTCTACGTAGATCACACCGGCAAGGCAGGCCTCACGCCCTGGCAGTAAGTATTCTTCCCCGAGCTTGCTCCCGAATCCTTTTTCAGGGAAAAAATGAAAATAGAAAGATTATTGCATTTAAAACAAGCAGAAATATGGAAAGGCTTTTGAGGCAACCTTCAGTTCATTCCATGAAATGTCAGAACAGACTGCTTCTTCCACAGTGGACAGACTGGAAGACTTGAAGGTCTGACCTCTTTCCTTTAGAGAAGCTTTCTCACCAGCCTGAGACCATCCCACTTAATGCAAGATGGTCACTAGGCAAGGGACACGAAGGGACAGACTGCCCATAAAACAGTAACGACAATGGAACAGGTGCTCGTGGTTTTCTAGTATGCCAGAGGTTCGAGGAATGCATTTTTACCTTTTATTTTTAAAGGATTATATTAAAAAAAAAAAAGTAACAGAGACCATATGTAGCGGACACAGCCTAAAATATAAAATATTCACTACCTGGCCCTTTACAAAAAGGTGTACCGACCCTTGCAGTATGTCGTTCAGGATCAGTTATGAGGACAGCCAGGCGCAAGCGTTTTTTCATGCAATCCAGCACTGTAACAAGTCCTTCCTTTTAGATTTGAGGGGGTCTCGCCTGTTCATCTCAGCACACAGCTGCAGTTGGACATTATTTCTGAGCAATGCTTCTGCACTAAAGAAGAAAATATTCCCCTTCGCTGATTGAATGTTTGTTGAATCGTGACCTGGTCTACTAGGATAAGTAGTTAAAACTAGAAGTGCAAAGTCTTTTACATCTTCCTCTGTGGCTGCGCGCCCCACAGACAGATTTGGTAACGAACCTGAAGCCCAGAACAGCGCCTCCCCCCGGCCGGGACAGGTGCGCCCCTTTCACCCTCTAGGGCCCTCCTTGTCCTTGGTCACGTACAGGACATTTGCAAGCTCACTCCTCAAGCTCTGGTCACTACTTGTGAACCTAAACGGCTGGCCTGTGCCTGTTTGAACTCGAGTCCAGCCTGCCCACTTTCCACCCTCTCATGAACACCAGCACGTTGGTGGCCCCTCGTTGGCCCCCCAGGCCCTGTAGCCTGAAGAAGTGCCGAGCTCTCTGGCCTGGCTCGCCTTGTCCTGAGGAGCCTTCCTTGGCCCCTCCCCTCTTCCCTCTTCTCCTCATGCCACCCAGCCCCCTTCTAGGGGGTGTCTTCTCTGGGACAGTCCCATACCTCCCAAGCATGTCACTGAGCACATACGTGTCATACTAGAAGCATCTTTCTCTTCTAACTCCTTATTTTCCTTCTAGAATTTAGCCATTGAGTCCAAATACTCTCCAATTTATCAACTTTTTCAGCCCACTTGTTTTCTATAATCTGCACCTCATGCTGTCTTGCAGCTAAAGCTGTAGTGCTTGGGAGGTAGTTTGTAGATGCCATACAAACTAGATCTGCATAATTTTGTATGTTTATGCCACCGATACGGATTCGTTTCAGAGCCACTATTATCTTAAGGGCATCAGTTTCACCAGTGTTCTAGGAGACTGTGTTCTTGAGTATGGTTTCAAATACACGATTTAATACACAGTTATTTACACCACTGTGGATTTTATTTCACTGTGTAAATAGTGATATTTTCCTGTTCAAATGCTTCTATAGAAAGTATTTATTTTAACAACAAAAAATTAACTGTCAAAAGGGCTTTCCAAAAAAGTGTTCTTTCTAGCCACTAATCCTCCCCAGTTACCTTGCTCATCCACTGAACCCCCAAACAACACCGTGAAGGCAGAAGGGTGCCACCTCGAAACCCTCACTCTGGGCAGATGCAACGTGGATTGGGGATCTGAGCGCTGCCCCTCACTGTCATCCTATCCCAGAACAAAGTGAGTCTCCCACAGCTGGTGGGGCTGTGCCAGGCATGGCATCGGGGTTTGCCTCAAGCAGCCCACTTTTGGCATACACAGTTGATACCCTCCGACTGTCCACTCAACACCCCGTGCAGGGAAATGAGCCTTAGTTGTAACCCAAGGAACTCCAAACCCATACCTGTGGGGATATGGAGAAACCACTGGGTGCCTCAAGATAGCATTAAGATATATTTTTAGTCTTTCTCATGTTTGCGAAAGACACACCTCTTCACATTCATTAACCATGGGAGATAAGCGCGTTTCCTTCCGCACCTTGACAGTCTCTTGAGCGCCTCAGCTCTCCTCCTCCCCGCCCCTTTTCCCTATCTCAGCAAGCATCTGCGCAGATGTGGGCCGGCCCCGCCTGGGAGCCATGGTTACAGGATGAGGCCGTCTGCTCTAAGGTGTGTGCAGCTTTACCTCTCAGGAGTCTCGGTCTGCAATTCAGAGCACCCCTAGATTTAAGGGAACTGATGCTTTATGATAGTGTTCCTCTTCTCCGTGCCCCATTCCCGGGCACCTCTGCCTGAGCCGTGACTCTCATTCTTCACAGCTGGCTGGACTGAGAACCGCGGCTCCAAGATCACGGAGCGCTTGGGACCGGACACACGGTGGGGGTGGGGGGGTGGGGGGAGGTTGTCATCCGCTTGAACCATAATTTGCATATTTTCTTATGGCCTCCCTTTGTCTTTTCTAACAAATGAGGAGGACACTTGAGCAGCAATGCTGGAGAATGTTTTTTCTAAGATACTATTTGTAAGGAAATCTGATTTTAAGATGAAATGTGAATGGGTAACTAGGTGCCAGGGAATTTAGCACTGAACTAGACCGTCAAAACTTTTTTAACCTTTGCAGGAGGAAATAAATTTTGCTCTCATCTGATGTTCACAAGAAGTAATGTTGTAAATAGTTTTTTTAAAAATATTTATTACACGTGCTGTAAACAGATTCATGTTCTGAGTGATGTCGGTTTGCGTTGTAGTATTGTAGAGACTATATTTTGAGCAGTGGACTCCCTTTCATAACACAGTTCACACATGGAGAAAGAACAGAAACCAGCAGGTTGAGAGCTGTTTGGGGCATTTGCTCTGTAACGCTACATCAAACCCAAGCTTTAATTGCCCCCTCTTCTCATCTGGTTGTTATATATTATATGTATATATACATATATATATGTATGTATGATAAACTGGTCGGTTCCCAGATCTGCAGAGCAGATTTCCAGGTGTTCTTTCTGATGTGCTGCCCATAAGCAATAAGATCCTAGGTAATAACATTTATTCTGGGCTCCGCGTTGGCCCTTGTCTCAGAGGATAGGGTGGGGGTAGAACGGCTCTTGCTAAGACCTCTTGCCTTTGCCGGAGAGGTGGCTGTACTTGAATTTTTGCTTCTGTTTGTCTGCACGCTTCTTCATGTCCTCCAGCTCTAGCAGTGGATGAGAAATCTGCCAGCACCAGACACGTCCGACATTGGGCATAGAGATTGAAAACTGACCCATTTGCCATGAATTTGTAGGGCTTCAAGAATCTAGTTGAGGCAAAGCTCATTTGGCTGTAAACATACGAACTTTTCGCATTAGAAATTTAAGTTGACAATTAAAAGCCCGTTGAGTCTATCTGCCCTGCTTTGGAAAGCTAAGCCCATTTCCTGTGATCCTCCTCTGTGCCCGGGTTTGAAATGTCTGGGGTTAAAGAAACTATTTAGATCGGAGCAAGGAAGGCCGTCCCTTCTCCGCATCTCCCAGCGTGTCCAGTTCAACAGGTTTCTAAGCTGTTTAGCAGCCTCTCCTTGTGACCGTCCTAAACTTTATGAAAAAATACCCCACACCCGAACAACCATTAATAGAATAATGTAGTTTTTTAGGCTTTTGGAATATGTCTTCTCTTTTGTATTTATGACGGTGTTTGGAATTTTTCACTAGTGTTTTTTTAGATTGAAGTGGGTGCATTAGGATACAACTTTCCACTGCTGAGCCTGAAAGCAAGCAAGAGGAAAGAAACTGACCTATCTTGTGTCATTGGGAAGGTGACTACTGTGGTGGGAGGGGGGGGGGAGGGGGCATCCGTCGTAGATTATGTGCGAGTGAAATAGAACTCTGGCTTGAGGCTCCCCACGTGTTATTACCTTGTAATAAATAATCCCCTTATTAGCCTCACTCACTCTCAATAGAAGCCTGCTGTTTACCCTCAGGGAACAAGTAGTTTTCAAAATTGAGCTCCTCCAAGGTCATCGGCCAGTGCCTAGTGCAGGCAGTGGTCGTCTTTGTGAACTCATGGCATTATTTTCCCATATGCATTACGGTAGTAAGAAATTCAACCCCAACCTGTATGAAAAGCACAGCCCAGGGTCCTACTTTAGGCTAGAGTTCATGCCTTTCAGGGGCCAGGGGGCCATAGGAGGCCCATGCAATTTAACTGAAGCTCAGGTGCCGTGTTGGGTTTTTATTCTTTTTAGGCCACGACCCTTCAGAATGAGATTAGGGCAGGGGCTGCTGATCTGGCTGTGGATCCAGGGAGCTCTAAGATGAATCTCTACCGTTCCTTTAAGGTCTTTCTGGTTCCTCCCAGTGTCGTCATTGCCGAGGTCCATCTCGTAGTTGTTCAGATGTGCTCCTTTCCGCTGTCTTGTGAGTCTTAGCCAGTGACCCAGATGCCCAAGAAGAGAGTCTCTGGACTCTTACCAAGCGTGCGCTCCTAACCTGTGTGCAGGTGGTCTTTCCGCAAGCAGTGAACTGAGAAGTTCTGCAGACGTTAATCTGGCTGATAGACGTGTATCTCTTGGGCCTGGATTTCCACTGTGTTAGTGAGTGTAGGAAAATACTGTGTCTTTAATGGATGGAAATTCAATGTATGCTGTGAATTTGTTGGTTTGAAACATTGAAAATTTTTCATTAGACAATGTTTACATACCTCACCTGAAGAACCTTTGAGAGTGTATATATGAAATTTAAAAATATATTAAGTTGCTTTAAAACAATATGTATAGCTATAAAAGTTGGAGTTATTTTAACTTTGAATATGTACCAAGTCTCTTAAATATTGAAATCTTGTGGACTTTTTGTGCTTCTGTGTTTTACTTTCCTATTAGGCCACGTAGGAAGCTGTGTTCTTGTTATTGGTAAAGGGGCCCTCGCTGAAATCCAAGCGTGGAAGGATTTCCTTTGTTGTTTCAGATTTTCTTGTTTGGTTTTGAGGGATGGGGTATGGAGCTAGAGAACGTGTGGGAGGGATTTCTCTAACATTGACATCTATTCCATGAGCTTTTTCTAGGCGCTTATTTTATTGCAGCGTATTAAACTTCTTTGATATTAAAGTGTGTTTGTGTAGTTACTGGACAGGGAACAGAATGCACGGAAGCCCAGTATTCAACTTGTAGCCTATGGCAAAGTTGAGAAGTTGCCAGAAGGAACTAAAAAACAATACTTCTAATACTACTGCCTCGGCCACGGTGTTGGGACGTAAGGAAACGTTGTTTGGTAGATCTGGGGCCATTTTGTGCGGTGTGCCAAACTTCAGGGAAAAGAAAACGCTGTGGATGAATCCTCGGAATTCCCGTGGCAGAGTCGGAAAGGTGCCAGTGCTTCCTCCTGAGGGGCGGGGACCCGGTGAACCAGGTAAGCCCGTGTTAAATACCGGGTGATGTGCACAGCTGCCCCGGGGGCTGCCCCCGCTGTCTGTAGCCCGCGTTGGGGAATGGCAGAACGTTGGCAGGAAATTCTTACATTTACGAGCCTCGTGACCCGTTTCACTATATTCTTTCAGTTCTGCTCCAATCCCAGGGGGCCAGTGATTGCTGTGGGGCCAACCTTGGTTTCCTGAATACGTGACATGACAGTGGCCATTTGGCGTGCAGGACTACATTCAGTGAAAATAACCCCCCAGCAGATAGTTGAGCTAACTCTGTTCATTCGAATTTGGAGAATTTATCTCGTTCCAGATTAGGGCTTTCCATTGTTAAAATAGACTTCTTTTCCTCCCATATTCGTCCCACGGGAGGAGAGCTAGAGTATGGCCTGAGAGGTGCAGACCGACTGGCTTGGGGTGAGGGGATATCTCTAAAATTAACTTTGAGAGCGCAGAGTATAGGGCTGATAGACATGCCTTCGCACCAGTCTCAGGAAAACTTGGCAACTCTAGCTGGAAGCCTGGTCATTCTTTCTGTCACTGCCTCTCGCCAGCCAAGCCCCACTATGTTCATTTCCGTGGCCGGGGAGTTCCTTTTAACTGTTCAAGTTGCTACTTACTTTACTTTAACTCAGAGGTTCCAAACTGGTGGCTTATAGTTGTATTTTATTGAGCCCAGTGTTTAAAAAAAGTATCTATACACATGAACTGTGAGGGTTTACACAAAATTTGGCTTCTGGCTTCTCTTTTAAAAATGATGAAGATCTAACAAAGTTAGTGCATGGCGAGAATCAGGTGGAGCTCAGTAGATTGGAAAATGTGCCTTTAAGGTCACCGTTAAGTCCCTAACTGTCAGCTACCACATGTCCCTTTTTTCTCTAACAGTGGGGAAATAGGTCTCTTACCTGCTGCCGTATCAGAAGTGATAATACAAATGATGGGCCAGAAGGGCATGTGCCCACTTACTTAGGTAACGCTGGCCAGACACTTGAGCTTCTAACCCTATTTTAACCCATTCTCTCTTATACCCAGTTCATTACATTTCCTCCCAAATCCCTAATTGCTTTGCAGGCACTGCAGTTACCATCACTGCCCACTTTCAAGGTGACCAGGTGCTGTTAAGGTATGACTTGTACAACCATCCTCATGGCCTAGTGGGAGATCAGTCTGCGATCCTGGCATCAGGGGAGAGCAAGGGGGCGGGGGGGTGGGGTCTCCCTGGTGGTAGGGGCCTTGCCCAGCCTGGCTGCCAGGACCTGGCCTCACCTAGATGCTCAGGTCATGCATCCTAAAAAAATTCCTAAGAGCAATTTTGCGATCTGGAACCGTAGTAGAACTACTATAGAAGTATGTTTGCTTTCTTTCTCCACCGATCCCTGTGAACCGCTCTTCTGGCAACAGGTTAACCTTACAGGACAGTTGGAGAAATCTCACTGCTTCCTAATCTGTCGCCCTGATGAACTGAAACCTTCAGAGCCAGGGTAAATGTGGATGAGGCTCTGCTTACAAAACTTGGGTGTGACTGCAGATTCTTGAAGAGAAACGAGGGCGAGGCCCCCTGCCCCCCAGATCTCTGTGTGTGTGTGCGCGCACGCGCGCCGTCCCAGGCTCCGCCCCTGTGCTGACATCCCCAGGGAGCTACGACCAAGCCGTCCTCCAGACCTCCCCTTCCTCCTTCAGGAGGACCCGACCTCCTCTGCCACTTCACGAAGACCAGAGAGTTCCAAAGGCAGGTGTCCCGCATGTGCTGCATCTGAGGGCCATCTCCGGATTGGGGCCGGTGCGTAGGTAGCCCAGCAGCCCTCCACCCCTGGGAGTGTGTATGTCAGCGGCCCTGGGCTCATCCTTGGTGCAGAGAAAGAGATCAACAAGGCCGAACCTGAGTGAATCAATGTCATGTTCACGTGGAAGACAACAGACAATATCCAACATATTCTAGAATAATTCTAGGGAAAGGGCAGGTGTGGCTCCCTCGCGGGCCTGTTCTAAACCAGTCTCTCTATAAGAGTGATCCAGACAAGACTGCAGAAACCTCTAAACAAAGTGTCACTACCACACAGCATCTGAAAATCAAAACGGGACACCGGATATTGACTTTAACATATAAAAATACTATAACAAAATGAAATACAAATATATATTAGAATCTGTTAAGTAGTCTGTATAAAGAGATACTTTCGTGGTTAGGCTAACAGCAGGCAAAGAGGAGACGAGTCCAGCCTTTTCCGTTTTCTGACACCTTCCCAGGGAGCCCCGGCCGCCGTCGCCAGCAGTGCTGCCAAAGCAGCAGCAGCCTCAGGACTTGCCCTGCCTGTGTCCCTTCAGTGCGTGTTTAATGGAGACGGCCGGTGGCGACGTCAAAGCGAACGAAGGTCTTTACCAGAGGGGTGACAAGGTGCGGAGGTGATTAACCAGAGCTGATTTCGCCGGAGCCTTCTCCCGGGCCCAAATGTGAACGAACGGGCGAGACGAGCGGGGATCCAGGTCGGTGGTTCAGTTGAGGAGATGTTGATCCTGGGACACACCGCTCGGCCCCTTGCTCCCCTCACTCTTGTGGCGGAGCTCCACCGAGGGTGCATGTGGCGCCAGGCTGAGACGCGGGGTGTTGTGGAGGGGCAGGTGGGAGCAGCAGCCAGCCCACAGGGTACCCCCTGCGCACGCCCCCGCCCCGTACTCTGCCCTCCCAACCCCACGGCAGTGGGAGTGCAGGACTCCTGGCAGCCGTCACTCGGCCGCAGGTGAAGAGGCTGCTGCTGGTTTGTGCCCCTCAAGCCCACGGAGCTGCTGCTGCTCCAGGGCAGTGGCGAATGGCCGTGGCCAAAGGAAGGTAAGTGTCTCAGGGTCGGTTGGCCCAAACACCTCTCTTCCGTGGAAGGGGTAAGTACCAGCTGCACTTGAGCGTTCCTCCATATGTCAGCACCTGCCTAGCGCTAGAGCTGCTCTCCAGGGTCCCACATGGTCCAGAAACTGTAGGCAAGAGAGGGGTGCTGTGCAGCCCTTGGGAACCCCCTCGAGGCCCACCTTGCTGTCCACGGAGGAGGGCACCGTGGCCTTGCTCAGAACCACAAGAAAATAGAGCCTGGTCCCTGGTGAAGAGCGGATCCAGCCGTGAAAACGCCTCTGCAGTTGGGCAGGGCCGGGTCCTCGTCCCATTACAGGGGTTCCAGAGCGCAAAGCTCGCTGGCCAGAGTCCCGGGGTAGTGGAGCATGCCGGGCTTCCTCGGTTGTAAGAGGCCCCAGCCCTCGCTACTCAGCACCAGGAGCTCCTCCCACTGCCCATGGTGGCTGAGGACACTGGCACGCTACCACCTCAGCCCCACCCAGCACGCCCCCCAGCCCTGTCCTCCGTCTGCAGATGGAAGGAGCCAGGAAACGGACATGCTCACTCCGCTTGCCCACTGGGATCCCCTGGGGGCACACTCTCTTCGGGGAGACATCTGGACAGGAGAGTGTGACCTATCTTCTAGCCAGCTCGCTATTTAAGCTCAAAGATAACCTGCGTTTTCGCTCTGCAGGGAAGAGAAGCAGTTGTAGTCACATGGCCACCTGTTCGGTGACTCTTCAAACAGAGTCCTTCCTCGCCAACGCCTAGGGTGAGCAGCTCCAGCCTGGGCCAGCGTCTGTGGTGGGAGCCCTCACTTGGCTCAACTCTTCCCAGACATCTTCATCGTTCCCTGTGATGCCCTACGGTTAGTTCGTATCTGTCCGTGAGAGAACACCCCCAGTGCCCAGCCCAGTTAGGCACATAAATACTTGATGAGATTCGTGAACATGGATCTTTTAGCTCCTCCAGCTTCCCTTCCGGAACCACAGTGGGAGGGTCTATGTTGCTCGTATGTTCAGTCAAACCACCTCCCCATTGATAGCTGAGGAGACGGAGGACAACGGATGGGAAAGACGTTTGCCCAGGGTGACAGGCAGCAGAGGTTTGCTGATGCCTGGACCACTGCTCCCTATTGGCCTGCACCGTGAGGGGGTCTGGACCCGGTTTCTGTGGGAGGGGAAGCCTCCCTTGCTAAGCAGCCTAGCCCACACCCTGTTCCCCCGGCCAGTGGCTTGCCAGCATTCTGGGGCTGGGAAGGCTAGGACCAATGCCTTTTGGGGATCGGTGTCTGGAGGTGGTGGTTCTTCTGCTGGAACCAAGAACTTCCCCAGCACCTGTCCTCTCTGGTGGACATTTTTGAAGCTACGATGGTCATCCCATAACTTTAGGATTCAGAGGTCTGGTCCTAAGGGACCCACCTCTATCCCCGGCCTCACGTACAATTGAGCAGTGGCTTTAGTGCTACATCAGCCCGGGAGGCAAAGGTTGGTCCCTTCCCGGCCAGCAGGAGGGGGCCCTTCCCCTCCGGAGCCTGGCCTACTGCAGGCAGATGCTGCAGCAGCAGAAGGAGCTGAGATCCTGGCTGGCTGCCCCAGGGGAGGCTTCAAAGTTATCCGCAGGGGGCAAGGGGCTTCTGAGAGCACTATGGCCACCGGCGAGAGGGAAAAGCTGTTTTGGGAAGGGGCCAGGCCCTTCTTCAGACCCAGGCAGAGACAAGCGGGGGGTGGGGGGTGGTGTCACCATTCTGTGCCCTACTTGGCCTGACCTCAAGCACACATTCATTCAACAAATATTTATTAAGCGCCTATTTGTGCAAGGCACTTCCGGAGAGGGCGGCCCGGAGCCCGGGCTATGCCCACCCACCCCGCCCCCAGCTGCCGGCAGGTCACCCCCCAGGAGATTGGCCCCACTGCCCCAGAGCCGGCAGGATGGCCCGCACCCCCAACCCACTGCAGCCGTGCCCTCTCGCCTGCCTCACCCCTCCCCTTCCAGCCAGGCGCTACTCGCAGAGGGCACAGCCACACTTGGTGGGCTTCTCCACCTCCTCGGCAAAAGAGGTCCCGTCGCTGCACTCAAAGGTGAACTTCCTCCGCTTCAGCCGCAGGCCTCGGCAGCAGCCCTGACCCGGGCAGGAGCCCCGGCACTCCACCCAAGACAGCGGGCGCGTGGTCTGGCAGATGGCATAGCCCCTCTGGACCTGGTGAAAGTCCCGGACAGGGTCCCCCCGGCACTCGGACTCTAGATAGGACAGACACCAAGAGAAAGCCTCAGGGCACACCCATGGGCCAGCGCTGGCCCCGGGAAGCCGGAGGCAGCGGAGTGGCACATCCAAGGACCAGGTCCTCTAGGCCCTCTAGCGCTTAGACTCCACCTCCGACCCCACCCGACATGCACATGCACGGGCTTCCTCCTGGGCCCACAGTCCGGTCGGTAGGAAGGAAGAACTTTCTAGCTGCCAGGTAAGTGGGCTCTCAGTTGCTGGAGGAGTGCAAGAGGAGACTGGGGAGGCAAGAACAATAGAGAAGGAATTTGCACCAGGAGCAGGGGCCTAGGGGCCCCTGAAGGTGCTGGAGTTCTGGACTTCTCCGGCTTCCCTCTGCCTAGCCTCAGCAGTCTCGATCCCAGCAGAAGAATCTTGGTTACACAGGCCAGGGAGGGCCTGGGAAAGAGTTGCCAACCCTCAGACTTCCTGCTGTGCCCTGGGTCCCGAGGTGATGGGGCCTAGATGTGGAGGCTTGGGCAGCCCCTTCTGTAAGGAGAGACCCCAGTCAGAGAGGCGCTGACCCTGGATAACAGGGCTTCAGGGCAAGCTGAACCATTTGTCTAGGGGTGGGGCTCAGGGCCCAGAGGGTAGTGGACACTACAGCCCAAGAGCAGCCCGAGGTGCGGGAGAGGGGAGGGGGCACAGAGGGGATGCCAGGCTTTGGAGGAGGAAAAGTCAAGTCACTAATGCAAGTTGTGGGGAGGGGTCCTGGAGAGGGCACGTCAGGAGGGGGGCCCCTGACCTTGCTCACACAGCTCGCCCGAAAAGCCAGGGTCACACACACAGTGTGCCCCCTTGGTGGCCAAGGCCTGGCAGTGGCCATGCAGGCACTGCAGGCCCCCGCAGGGGTCTACAGGTGCCCCAGCCTGGTTGCACAGAGCCCCCGAGTACCCCTCCTGGCACTGGCAGCTGTAGGACAGAGCGTCGAGGGGCATACATTTCCCGTGGACACACCTGGAGGAGGCAGAGAAAAGGTACTGTGAGAATAGCCTGGAACCAGTCCCCTCCCAGGGTACCCACACCCTCAGCCTTGGCATCAAGGGAGGTTATTCTGTTCCCAGGACTGAAACAAATGTGATTCTGTATGCCTAGGGACCTCTTCTTGTTAGTAAACCCTATGCTGGGCCACATGTTCCAGTTCGGGGTATTAAAAACACAGTCCGTTCAGCAGCCCTCAGCATGGGGAAAGGAACGGGCAGGGGGTGAGGGCTCCCCGCACCCAGCTCAGGCTCACTTGTGGCCGTGGCAGGGGCCGTCAGCTGGCTGGTCACAGTGAGGGCCCCCCCAGCCGGCCTCACAGTGGCAGACGGGCCCCGGGGTGGCGTTGGGCTGGCAGATGCCATGCAGGCAGTAGAGCTTGCGGCAGGGCTCGCAGCCCGGCACCACTCCTGGCTTCATCCGCGTCTTGGTGAAGTCCTGCAGTTCGTTGTTAATATACAGGTTTCGGATGCAACCGTGGAAGCTGGTGCCATTGAGGATCTGCCACAGGCGGAAGGCAGCTGAGTTCACGTCCACGGGCATCCCTTGGGTGGGTAGGAGGGAGCAGAGTTGGGCCGAGTCAGGCTCAGACCATGCCTGACCCTCCCCGCCCTCGGTCCGCTGGGCATCTCCACGGTGGTCCCTCCTGCCCTCGGCCTCTTTCAGTCTTTGCAACCCTGAGCCAAGATCTTTTGCCACCTTGGAGGGTCTAGACTCCTTTCCCAGGGGAAAAAAAAAAAAAGGAAAGCCTGTTCCCTCAATGCCCAGAACCCGGAGGTGCCAGGCCTAGCAGTGGCCAACTGACAGACGAAGCTCTGGGTGCCTAAAGTCTGTCTGCCCTCACCCGAGGCTCCTGCCTGCCCTCTGGGACACACCAGCTTTTACCTCCCAGAGATTTCAAAAGCAGCAAAGGACATGGGCCTGGAACTAATGGGTATGTGGTTTTGTCTCCCCTGCTGTTGTGGTTGTCACAGCAACCCTCTGAGGGACGAATAGCCAAACCCCATCTAGTGCTCAGTGACTTGCCTGAAGTTGTACAACTAATAAACAGCAAGGCTGGGAGTAGAACCCAGGGCTCTCTCCTTCACACCTGCCGGAAGTCGCGCCAAGGCCCTCTGCAGCATTGAGAAAGCCCCACTCTCGCAGAAACCGGACTTGTCCGGACCTGGATGTGTTGGCAAGTGGCGGGCAGGGGCATTTAGCCTGCAAAGCATGCAGAGCCAGCTGGGAGGTCCCCAGCTGATGCAGAGACTCCTGCTGGGCGCCTGGGCCTCTCCCAGCGGCTCCAGGACTGGGAATGGACCCTGAATGCTTGACAGGCCCCTTCTGGCCCAAAGCCAAAAGGAAAAGTGGCCACTTTGGAAGACAGCTGGGAAAGTTCCAGGCTTCCCCCCAAGGCCAGGCCTCAGACCAAACCTAGGCACCCCTCCTTCTCGGTCGGTCTGGGCTGGACAGATAGTAGGCTGGGCTCCAGGCTGGGAAGGACCATCCCCCTGGCAGCTAGGGATGCTCCTGTGGTCCCACGGCCTGGGCGCCAGCTCTCCTGGCAAGACTCAGGTCAGAGAACGACAGAAGCCCCCTGGAACGGCTGTCACGTCACCTGAAGGGGAGGCCTGGGGAGAGCCAACGCAGCCTCTACCCGGGCCAGGTCCTTACCTCCCACGTAGAGGGGGGCCTCGCTGTTTAGTGTGTAGTGTTTGCCAAAGTTGTCCATGGTCATGGGACTGCCTCCGTCGATGGAGAGGTTCACCATCTGGTCGAAGGTGACTAGCTCCACGGTGTGGAACTGCCCATCGTTGATGGTCTCAGCACTAGAAGAGAGGGGGTGCCCCCACCCCAGGGAATGAGCTGCGGTTCAGCCCATCCCTGCCTGGGCCCTTCCCCAGAAAGGCCACTGGTCAGCAGCTGCTTCCCAGGGAGTCACAGCTCTCAGGGAGGAGACTATGGGGACCCAGTGGCCTGGGGCCTGGCCCCTCCTGCTCCCCTTAGGACTCCCCGGAGCAAACTGAGCAGTTTGGGGCAGGGGGTTCCAAATTATCCCCCCCTCCCCTTCCCACTGCAGACCCCCCGGTGAGGAGGAGGTGGGATAGGGAAGGGTGGGCCCACCGCTCAGGCCTCAGCCTCTGCTCCAACGTGGGCCCGAATACTGTATCCTTCCACACAGGCAGCCCAGGTTCTGGGGGCCCTGAGAACCACCCGCTCTCAGCCTGGGAGACCTGAGGGAGGGCAGTGGGCCCGAGGAAGCCTTACCTGTAGATGGCAGAGCTGGGGTAGCTGCCTGGGTCATAGCTGACGCGCACGTGACCCTGGTACAGCTCGACCGCGATGTGGTCGTTGTCCCCGTTGTAGAGCAGGATCCCGTTGTCCTCTGCCGTGGAGACCTGACGGGCAAGGGCACTTTCTCTCTCACCCCGCCCCGCCCCGCAGTGGCACAGGTAGGTGGGACAGATGGGGGACCCACATTTGAAAGAGGGATCCTGGGTACAGAGCTGTCCTCCCCTGGCTGCCCAGGGGACACATCCTGATGGAGGCTAGCAGCCCCTGGTTCAAATCCCATCCACTGCCAGGCTGGCCAGGGCCACAGAGAGAAGGCAGACAGGCCGGCTGAGGCCTGCAAGGAGGGGCAGGTAAGAGACCTTAGGACTACCTGCCCGGAGGGGAAAGTCAGAGAGATGCAGGTAGCCTGTTCCGTGGGCCTCTGGGAACCACAGAGAGGACAAGGCCAGGAGGACTCTCACATCCACGACCACCCAAACCTGCAAGGAGCCACTGAGGACGCAGCACCGGTCTCTGAAGCCGTGTGAGCAAAAGCTGGCGTTGCTGTGGGTGGGCGGTCCCTCCAGGAAGCCGTAGGAGCCATGATCCTGCCTTGTCCCTCTTCCCCCATTTCTTCTGTAACGAGCCCAACTCCCTGGTCCCACACGCAGGGCTGGCGCGTGGCCCAGGCTGGGCCCATCATAGCACCCCATTTTGCTGGACTCAGTGGCCGTCCCGGGATGGGAACATGACTGAAGGCAGGCCAGTGACGGGGACAGCAGGGCAGAGCACGCCAATCTGAGGAGGTGCCTGAGGCAGTGGCTGGGAGGGTTCAGTGAGTTTTACTGAGCAGTTGGGCTAGCTGTGTTCTTATGGTATAGACAGTGTACATGAGCAAGACTGAGGTGGGCACGGTGGGAGGCTGAAGGGCTCGCGAGAAAAGAAGAGGACAGAGAGAAGAAAGAAGTGGCCGCTGGGGTAGTGAATGCAGCTCTAGGGAGAGAGAGATGGCCAAAGAGGAGACGCGAACTTCTGTCATGTGACGGGGATGGAGAGGACCGTGCACGAGAAATGTTTAGCAGACAGTGCTGTCCAAGTGGGACTGCTTTTTGCCCTCCAAACCTTGATGTTCTGAGATGAAATTCAAGACCTAAAATGGCAAAATAAGGGCCCCAGGGACAGGTGGCCAAAGATACAAGCCCAGAGCTGAAACTCAGAGCCAACTTGGGCTGTGTCCCAGCCCCACGGAGAAACTGATGCCACACTCGAGGCCGGAGCTCAGGAGCAGGTGGGACGGGACGGTGGCAGAGGATCCCATCATCCGTGAGACTGCTTCTGTGACCCAATAACCTTTCCGGGTGTGCCTGACCCGCATCTCAAGAGCTTTGACCGACCCAGGCTCCTCCCAGTTCTGGGCAGGACGCCTCTTGATGCCCTGACCTAAGGCCACAGCCCCCTGCCGCCTGACTCCCCTCTGTGACCGGGCGCCCCGGTCACGCACCTGCAGCGTGATGTTGGCCCGCGGCCAGTTCTGCAGGTCGGTGAACTGCAGGTAAGTGTCCCGATCCACAAAGTTGACGCTGAGCAACTTCTCGCACTCGGGGCCGCCGAAACCGGGAAGGCACTGGCACACGGGCCCGCTGCCCTGGTCCACACAGTTGGCTCCGTTCTGGCACTCAGTCCCCTCGCAGGGGCTTCTGGGGGCAGGCGGGCGGGGAGGGGTCTCACAGAACTGCCCACTAAGAGGGAAAAGATACAGGTCAAAGAAGGGGCAAGGCGACATCTTCCTCCCCCACGGTCCTGGAGAGAAACTCACTAAACATCTTGGGAAACTGGATCCTTAAAGCAACAGAAGATGCTCCCAAAGAACACTTTCCCCCCCGAGAGAACTACATGCCGGAAGGATCCAGAAAACAAGGGGAGAAACAGATGTGGTCCCCGGACCAGCATCACAGAGATCACCTGGGCATTTGCCCGAAATGGAAAACCTTAACCTGCTTAACAGGATGGTGTGCACACGAAAGTCTGAGAAGCGCTCACGGCTCCTGGCAGCCCAGTCTGCTAGCAAATTTCACTATTCCCCATTTTGCGGAAAAGGAAACAGACACAGGCCAAAGAGAGAAGACTCAAATTTACTCAAAGTAAAGAAACACAAGAGGGAACATTCCTTCCGGCAGGTAGTTCTGACACACCACACGTCCTAGAGCATCAGGATTCACAACAGCCAAAAGTGGAAACGACTCGAAGGCCTGTCAGCAGATGAACAGATAAACAGGCGTGGTCCGGTCGCACTGTGGAATACTATTTGGCCACAAAAAGGAATGAAGTTCTAATACATGCTCCCACATGGATGAACCTCGAAGAGCCGATGCTAAGTGAAAGAAGCCAGTCACCAAGGACCACAGATTGTAGGATTCCATTTATATGAAATACTCACGATAAGGAAACCTACAGACAGATACTAGATTATCGGTTGCCTGGAGCTGAGATGGGGTGTCGGGGTGACAGATAAGAGGTATGGAGTTTCTGGAGTAATGAAATGTTCTAAAATGGATTGTGGTTAAGGCATGCAAAATTCTGGTAATATACAAGCCACTGAATTATGTACTGAAGCTGGCTGAATTATATCTCAATAAAACCATAAAAAAAAAAAAAAAAAAGACCCAAGCAGAGCATGGGAGGTGGGTGGCCAGAAGGAGGGCAGGTGTTCCCCACCCCCAACCTCTCAGAAAAGTCACGACCTTTATGCCAGGACGCGTCTTCAGAGGTTTCGCTGGGCAGGTATGTGGTGGGCACTGTACCCACCAACCTCTCCCTCCACCAAACAGTTTAGGGACCCTGTGCCTATGATCTGAGTGATTAGGGAACTTTCCCAGGGCCACACGGCTAGGGATGGCATAGCCACGGTTAAAACCCCAGGATCCGACCTCCAGACTCTGACCCTGGCTCCCTCCTGCCGGCTGGAAGGCCTCGGGTGCGAGGCGTAGCGGCACTCACCTGTAGCCCTCAGCACAGAGGCAGGAGTAGCCGTTGGTGCCGTCCACGCACTGCGCCCCGTGCTGGCACCGGTGGTCCCTGCAGTCATCCTGGGTCTCACTGCAGTTGTGCCCTGTGTAACCTGGGGCGCACTCACACCTGGGGGGTGGGAGGGGGCGGGGGGGGGGGAGGTTGGTCAGGAGCCCGGAGGGCCCGGAGGCTGGGTGTACGTGACAGAGAATCTCAAGGTCTGTGCGTCTGTGGGACACACCCAGGAGATCCAGCAGAGCTCTGGGGAGAAAGATGGCCCCAGCCCGTCCGGAGACCCTTTTCTAGGACAAGAAGGGAACTTCTGGGTGAGGGCAGCTGCCGGGCTAGGAGGATGGACACCCAGGGGCATGAGGAGATGGGGATCCGGGCATGGAGGACCCACCCTGACCACCAACGGCACATCCAAGGTCAAACCTCAGCCCCTTCTTGACCTGCCTCCCAGCACAGGGCCCTGAATCTGGGGCTCATCTCCAGCCTCCCCAGCTCCACTGGACCAGCCTCCTGGCCCTCCCCCTGCAGGGCTGGTGCTCCCTCTCAGCCACTCCAGCCCAGGCCCCAGCCTCCCGTCACCTGGGAACCAACCATTTGCCCATCAAATCAGGAGCACCCTCCTCCACCTACTTTCTCTCCTCCACCTACTTTTCAGTCACAGCCTTGCAAATGTTACCCCCCTCTGCCTGCTCTCCCCTCCCCCCCCCCCATCGGGCCCACCCTGTGGTCAAACTGGTCTCCACTGGCCTCAACGCCCATCCCACCAGTACTTCACGCCTATTGATTCTGGAACGTCCCCTTCTCTCTCTCCCTGCCCCGGTCCAGCCTGGCCAATACCTCACCTCCTCCAGGAAGCCCCCCCCACCCGCCCCCAGTTGTCATCAAGAGATTCCCTGTTAGAAACTCCTCGAAACTAAACAGCAAGGTCCACGGCTCAACCACACAACCTGGCAGGCAGGTGCCCCTGCCTGGATGTTTTTATTCCTTCCCAGGTTTCCAAGCTGTGAGCAACACCTTTCTACCCCAGTGAGCACGCGCGCGCACGCACCCCTAAAGCCTGTTTCATGCCACCGTACTTCTCCTTACTACGTAAAATGGCGCGGTGGTCTGTCAGTTTCTTGATTTTTGTTTTCAATGTTAATCTCGAGCCACCCTATTGATCACCATGCACTACGGGGCTGGGGCTGCAGTCGGGACAGTGTTGCGTAGCTGAGCCTCCGCCCACTCGGTTACATTCGCTCACTCAGTCATTCAGTGACGTACTCGATACCTGCCAGCGGCCGGCACAGCGGAGTTACTTCCGCCCATCCGCAAAGACAGGAAGTTGAGAGAACAGGCCCCACGCAGTGGCTCATGCTGTGAAGGACCGTCTCAGCACAGGGCGAGGGATCCACGCCTGAGGCCCAGCCCCTCCGAGCGGCCGGCACACCCCTCGATCTGCCACTGCTCCTTGGTCTGCCAGGCCAACCCCACCCCCCAGCGGCACCCCACAAGTGCAGCATCTGGGCATTTGGATGGGGGTTCCCATGTACCCCTCGATCTCAGACTGGACCTCAATCATCACTGTCTCTTGCATCCTGCCATTGTCTTTGGGTGGCTCCTGCTGGACGGTGGGCTCCCTGAGAGGCTCCGCCCCCCCAGCCTGGCCTGAGTGGCTGGGGTTGGGTCCCTCAGTCACAGGTCTCAACCCTGACTGTCCACCCGTGCCGTCCTGACCAGCGGAACTGGCTCCCGGAAATGGGACTAGGTTTGCAAAACTGCAGACGGAAACATTTTTAAAACCCACAACCTTCGCATAGTCCTCAGGTGACAAACACACTTTTGTATATGCCAGTGATGATGGTGACAACAGTCAATGACCCCTCATCCAAACCTCCTGGGGCTAGAGTTTGAAATTCAGAATCTTTTGGATTTTGGAAAGGTGATACGACGTAGCACGCGTTATGTAGCCCGTCAGCGGGACTGGGGCAGCCCCGTGGTTACACACGTTCCCATTTCTGCAGCAAGAAGGCTGACTAAGTAGCCTCGGATCAGTGCAGGTCCAGTTTCACTACCAAACACATTCAGATCAGACCAGATTCTGCTATCAAACGGGCTTTTGATTTTCAGAGTTTTGAGCGTTTTGTAATCGGGGGTGAGAAACTGTGGATCTAGAAAGGTAAGTCCTTTATGGAGCACCTGTCAGAGGGCAGACTTGGAGCCAGGTGCTTTCCACGCACTTGCTCATCTGACCCCTACAACCGCCCCAGGAGGAAGCTACTGGGGTGCCCAGTTCGCAGAGGAGAAAACAGGCTCAGAGCGGTCAAGGCATCCATGCGGCATCATGCCGTAAACCCAGTCTGACCAAAGCTGCGCCCGCCACCACCCTGAAGCCTTGTGTAGCCAAGAACAAACCCACTTGACAAAGTAAAGAAACAGAATGGGGAGACCGGAGGCCCATGCCCTTGCTTGGCCCTGGGAGTGGGCAACACTCACCTGGGCCCCTCTGGAGTACCCACACACTGGGCTCCGTGCTGACACGGGTTCAAATCCGGGGAGCAGAAGTCTACCAGCTGCTCACAGGCCCTTCCTGGGGAAAGAACGAGGAAGAGGCAGGAGAGAAGCTGCCACAATCTCTGCCAGGCAGCTGGCTCCGCAGGAACCTCCCGCAGACCCGGAGGGAGGGCCCCACCCCACTGCCCGCAGGATCGGGGCTCAGGGCGTGTGCACCCGCCCTCCCGGCCCCACACGTACCCGCGTACTGCAGGGGGCAGCGGCAGGTGTAGTTGCCCACGCCGTCCACACAGGTGCCCCCATTGGCACATGTGTGCTCCACACAGTCATCCGCATTCACCTGGCAGGTGGGTCCTTCAAAACCGGTGGGACAGGAACACCTGAGAGGGGGCAGGTGAGGAGAGACGGACAGGTGGGCAGGGCCAGGGCAGCAGCAGCCTTCCTGAGGCACCTCGGAAGCCTGTGTCCACCTGTGACCATCATCATCTGAGAGCTTTGGTCCCCACTCCAGGCCAGGTCCTTGCTGGGTGCTGGGGTTAGAGTACACAGGACGGCCCTGCACTCTGCGGGCTCGCTCACGCTCTAGCCGGGGAGACAATGAGGAGACAGGCGACGAGAGGAGAGGCCAGGATGGGGCCACACGGAGGCTGGGGAGGCAGGGGAGGCAAGGGGACACCTAGCCCAAATGTCAGGGATGAGGGGAGAATGGGCGGGGAGGTAAACAGAGTCAGCTCATGGAGGGTCCTGGAGCTCAGCGATCTTCCAGCTGGGGGAGCACCTGGGGTCTTCCAAGGGATACGCGGGTCACAGATGTGAGAAATTAACTTCCGGATCTTCAAGTCCTACACAAACGCTTCCCTAAACAGACCTACGCGGGGCTTCAGAAAGACACGTGCACCTCTCCCACCTGGAGTCCAAGGTGGGACGTGCCTGGAGCCTAAAACCCTAAGGCACTAAATAAAGGGACAGTTAAGAATATAGATGTTTCCAAAGTGAATGGACAAATGCTTCTGCAAGTCGGAGGTTCCCATCCTGCGCATTAAGAATAACTGAAGGAAGACCCCATGGAATTGTCAGCCGATAGAGCATTAAAATAATTTCTGGGGGCGCCTGGGTGGCTCAGTCAGTTAAGTGTCTGACTCTTGGGACTTTAAGGGTTGGAACTGTGGGTTTAAGCCCAAGCCCGGTGTCAGGCTTTGTACAGAAGAGAGCCTGCTTGGGATTCTCTCTCTCCCTCTGCCCCTCCCCTCAAAATAAACTTTCAAAAAATTTAAAAATAAAAATAAAATAATTTTTGATGACCAATCACTCTGGAGTTTTCAGTATATAAGCTTGGAAGGGTTTTAAATAATTGAGTGGCATGCTACAATAAAACTTCTAATCCCAATGATTTGAACTCTTTCTCAGCATTCATAGCTATATATGTATATTTTTGAAAAGGAATCTATTGGATACTGAGCCCTCATTCTGTCATATTCACCTGGAAACACATGAATCAGAAGAAAAGAACACACAGAAAAGCTCCACCTAGCATGTGTAAGAATTATCAGTACAATTTTGTAGTACAGTTATGTTCTCATAAATTGTAGATAATTGATTATTGTAATGACGACTCTACAAAAGAAACCATCCATTGGAACTTTATGGTGACAAGAAATAAACTTTAAACTTCCGTCCCCATGTTGGTGGCAAAGAAATATGGCGCTGTGCTCAATAAGCAGACTCTCAAGCATCAGGACACCTCACGCTAGAACGAGAATGGAGGCGGGGGTGAGGCGTAAAAGGGAAATACGAGTTTGAGGGGAAAAAGAGGGAAAATGTTTAAGCAGCTAAACAGGAGCTTGCTGGTGTAATCTTTGAGTATGTCGAATTGCTGTGCTATTCAGATGCCGCTGGAAAGCGATTCAGAGTGAATTCGAACGTGAGTTTTCGTTTTCAATGTCAATAATACTTACAATATCCTGGAAATTACCTCCCTGGCAATGCAAAGTTCAACTTACAAGGAGAAATTCCCGCTGTCAGGTGAAGGATGTGGGAGAGGGGATGGAATTAGATCTAGTGGGGGCACGTGAGCAAAAAGGTTTGAAGCCCACGGATTCGGGCCTACCCCCAATCTGTAGGGCTGCTGGCTGTGAAGGGGCTGCCCCGGCCGCCCCACCCTCCACCGAGCAGGAGCGTCTGAGGGGGCCCTCCCAGCCCCCCCACTCTCCGCCGAACCCCGCCCCCAGGAGTCTCTCAACGAGGAGGGGGTTGACGGAGAGCGTAGTGTATGGACGCCGTTTCCAAGGAGACGGCCGTGAGGTTTTATTTTTCACATCTGGTGATTAACGTCTGCAGAGACAGGTTTGGCCAATCCCGCTAAGGAGACTCATCACTTTCTGAAGAGCAAATTTGTTCGGCGCGCAGTTTATTTTCAGTCACTAAATACCACGTGTTCCTCTGCAAAGCTCTGGGTCCAGGAGGGCTCTGGGAAGTGGAGGGGGCGCTCGTGGAGGGGTGCTGGGGGAAAGCAGGCTCAGTGTGGGGCTTGCGTGGTGAGCTCGGAGAAGAGTCAAGAGGCCCGGCCCTTTCGCTGAGTCCAAGGTGGGGGGGAACGGGCTGCCCCGGAGACCACAGCGGGAGGCCCCCGGACTTGCTAGCGGGAGGCAACTAGGACTTGCTCCCACCTCCAGGAAGGCCTCCCCACCCGTCTAGGGGGCCTGCCTTCAGGCGGCACCGGCACAGCAAGCAGACGGTAGACTCCCAATCGGAGGCCTTGGGGTTAGGGGAGATTATAGGGGCTTAAAACAGCTCCAAACTGCCCCTTAGCATTGCCACTGTGTATGGCCTTGGCCATGGACTCCCAGTGCCATCAGAAGGCCCTCTGGCACCTGGCACGAACAGGGAAGGACCGGGAGCCGGCAGCGCAGCTCCGAGCCCCGCACCCGGCCCTGCGTGCTGCTGTGAGCCTCGGCAGGCCCCCGTCTCTCTGGGCAGCGGGGACCTGGGCTGGGTAGGCATGGAGGGGTCTCTAGCACACCCCCACCTCCAACACAGGGAGGCCCGGGCCATCCCACCCACCAGGTTCCGGCCCCGCAGGGCAACTCACGTGAAGCCCGCATCCTCGCCCTCCTGCGGGTGGCAGGTCCCGCCGTTTCCACAGGGGCTGCTGGAACAGCCGTCCAAGGACACCTCGCAGTCGCGGCCCTGGGTGGGTCGGGGAGGGGGTCAGTGAGTGATGAGGACCTCGGAGAGACCCAGGGATTGGCGTGAGCCAACACAGACAGCCGGCACGCTCAGCAGCACGCCTCCCTGTCCCAGGAGTTATCCATCCGTTCGTTCGTTCGTTCACATGCTGGGTCATGGACTAAACATCCCCTCCAGCAGCTGCCCTGGGCGCTGCGGGCAAAGTGGCGAACAAGAGCGCCCAGCCCCCACCCGACCCGGAGCGAGCAGCCCTCCTCCTCCCCGGCCCCGGCCTCCACTCACCTTATAGCCGCTGGAGCAGGCACACCTGTAAACCTCAAGGGCGTCATTACTGCAAGTGCCCTGGTTCTGGCAGGGGCTGGACAAGCAGGGATCACACTTGGCCTGGATAGCCAGCGCGGGGGGACCTGAGGCAGGGGGGAGGCGTTAGGGGAGAGGAGCGCAGGACAGCCCTCAGGGACCGGGTGGAAGCCCTCTCCCCAGGCAGATTTCAGCCTTCCCTGTGCTTCCTCACGTCAGGTTCACACCCCCTTCCTCAGCCCACCTTCCGGCCTCCAGACCCTCCTCTATAAAGTGAGGTTAATGACAGCACCTGCCTCGGGGCCATATTGACTAAGTAAGCTAATCTGGAAAGTGCTTAACAGGCAGGCTGGACGCCCCAGGAGCCCCCACAGGGCGTCAGCGCCAAGCCAGGTCACTATTAAGTCGGCTCTCGCTCCCCACCCAGCCCTGTCACGGGGAGCAGAAGACGGAGGGCAGCCGCCTTGGCAAGGAAGGGACACAGCTCCGTGAGGGGCCATGCTGAGGAGGAAAGGGCCCATTTGTCTTTGAGTCGTTTCTCTCCAAGGCTGAACAGGGAAGACTCTCCTGTCACCACAGGCAAGGCCTTCCCCAGCCCACTCCAGGACCCACTGGTCCTCTTCCCTGAACTTGGAGGTGGACGAGGAGCCAGCGGCCAGGCCACCTGGGGCGCCGCCTGCGAGGAGCATTAGGCCCTTGCAAGAATAAACAATAGGGGGGTGACGGGCATTAAAGAGGGCACGTGTGGGGATGAACACTGGGTGTGATATGTAAACCAATTTGAAAATAAACTATTATAAAAAAAAAGAATAAACAATAGAACTAGGCTGTTAACTCAGGTTTCCACATAGGACTCCTTCTAGAAAAGGAGAACTATTGGTTCTGCTGAAGAGGTATGAGCATTAAGAGAAACAGACGTTTTTAGTAATAACTGGAAGGAAGCATGAGCAGATTTCCTGGCCACCGGTGGGATTCTGGGTCCCGATCCCTGGTGTGTTCAGTCTGAAAATTCAGCGAGCCATTCGCTTATGATCCGGGCGCCTCGCTATTACACGTTATATTTCAATAAAATTAAAAAAAAAAAAAACTTGCCAGGGCCAACCCCACCCCATTAAATAAATACTGAGCAAATGTTTCGCTCCCGACAGCCAAGCCACAGATCAGGCCCCTCTGAACCGCTACCCCTGTGACAGCATCCTCCACGGAAGGTGGCCATTAACCTATGGCTGTCAGTTTCATTTTTGATGGAGGTCTGGGAGCTTGCAGAGGGCAGGGGCTGCGCCCCCAGCTGGCCCCCAGCACACACAGCTGGGCCTGGGGCAGCCCTTGGCCACCTCCCTCGGCTCAGCCGGGCTCCGGGCCGTCAATCAATCAACCTCTGAATGCGTATTTACAGATGCCCTGGGCGAGGCAGCTTCAGAGCAAAGCGTGAGCAAGTCTCCAATCATCCCCAGGTCCCTGTATTTCTGCAAATGTCAGGCGAGCGGCAACCGGGGCCAGTGGCTCGGGGGTTAAGCTAATTGCTGCGCACTGTTCCTACCGGAGGGAGGCCTGAGCGCTCCCGCTGCTGAGAGGCTTGCAGCTTCCAGAAATGCTATTTTTATTTTCCTTACATAACCCCAGGGAGGGATTAAGGTCCTTACAGCCTGAGATTTTCTGCCTGGCTTTTTTTGTTCGGTGTACGTCAGGACTAGAAGGTGGCCGTGCTAACAAGCAGCAGGTGCCTCATTCCTGCCACGTGACCGCCCCCCATCCAGTCGGTCACCACAGGGACACAGGAGCGCCTGGAATGCCCTTCCAGTATTAGGCAGGTCCCCTGGGCTCCCAGCAGCAGGTGGGGGGATGCAACCCTGTACCCACCACCCCGTTCTTGTGCGCCTGGCCTCACCTTGGCATTCAAACTTCTTGGCCGGCGTGGTGAGGAGCAGCTTGCCCTCCATGTCCGGGGGCCCGGCACAGCGGGCAATGCCCGGTTCCTTATAGCCTGTTTTCACCCAGCCAGACAGCCAGCGGAGGTGGCAGTCACAGTACAGAGGGTTGGCACCAATGGCCCTGAGTCAGAGAGCAGAAAGAAGCAGGCATCGGTAATGGGGTCCTTCCCCCACAAGGCGCACTCAGCCAGGAGCTGGCAAAAATCCTAACAGGCCCCATTACACGAGCCTTTCCTGTGTGGCCAGTGCTGGTCTAAGCACTTCTTACGTGTTGGCTTCCGAGCGCCCCCCACACCCACCCTCCCCATTGCAAGCATTGCACCAGGCTCAGAAAGACTGAGGCACTTGCCCAAGATTGTACAGAGAAAGGGGGGAGGTGGGATTTGAACTGGCGCCCTTGGGGCCAGAGCCCGACAGTGTATCGTCTCCAGAGTGCACGGTGGGGAAGGCGTCCCCATTTACCGCTGGGATGAACCAGCTTTCCCACAGCCGAGCCCCTGATCTCATCAGCCCCATGGCATAAGCTCTGTCTCAGACAGCGGGAACCGAGCCTCCCAAGGAAGAAGTCATTTCCCCAGGGTCACACAACTAATGAAGGGCAGGGTCTGGATCCATGGTCTGGATCTGACTCTGAAGCCCATGCTCTGTTATTCTTTTCATTTGTAATTAAACAAGGAGCACACGAAAGTATTCTCACCGTAAACTACTTTCAAATACTGCGAACAGAAGTCTCCACCTCCCACGACACGGTAAACGCACTAAACGCCTACTGAGCCGTACACACTAAAATGGTTCATTTTATCTTATGTGAATGTCACCTTCATTTTTTTTTTTTTTCAGAAAGGCACTTTCCTGTGACTGATGGGAGAGCAAAATGGTATAACTCTGACCGAGGGGAACCGTGTGGTATCTGTCAAATCACCCCGGCAGTTGACTTCGGACCTAGCAATTCTGTTCCTGGAAGTTTCTCTCACAGACGTACCTCTGCAGGTGCATAAAGGTGCCTGCGGTAGGACCAATCACAGCCTTGTTTGTAACAGGCTGAAATGAACTACAGCATGTCCACGTGACAAAGAAAAGCTGCACCCAGGGGCGCTACCCGCCTCAGAAGGCCCCGTGGTCACACGGTCACACGGTCACCATGCTCAGGCGTGTAGCCTCCCGCTCCTCTCCCGTATTTACATAGAAGATCCTTCACAAATTACATCCATCCGCTGCACATCATCGCCAAGCAGCTCCTCGTCACCAAGTGACATGTCCTGGAGAACCTTCCAGGCCAGCAGACATGGGTCCACCTCATTGTGTCCAAGTGCTTCCTGGCATCCCAAAGTAATGGACATCTCATAGCTTACTGAGCAATTTCCCTGTTGCCGGGCATTCTGGTTGTTTCCAATGGCCGTGAACACTCTGGTCCACGCGTCTGTATGAGGTGTGAGCATCGCTCTAGAACAGGTGCCCGGAAGCAGGGGATATGCACGCAGGATGTTCACAGGGGCCTCCAAAACAAGACGCCGTCGGCTCACACTCGCCCGCAGCCTAAGGCCATGCCTACTCCCTCCCATCCGCGCCCGACACCGCACAGCCAACTCTGTAGTGGTTACCAACCAGCGGGCGACTTCATCATCTCACTGACTCACAGCGGGAGATCTACAGAGATGGCTAGAGATGGGCGAGAGATGGGGGGGTGGGAAGCGGAGGGGGTAGAGTTCCCCGGTCCAGCAAATAGAAAAATCAGAGCCTCGGCTGGAGGTTCGTTTATCTCGACATTATTTTGAAAATAGAAGGCCGTTGAGGTTAATGAGAAGGGGCGCGTCTCTTAAGTACCAAACAGAGGTGCTGCCCTTTTCCACCTGTTTCTGGGCAGCAGAGAGGAAGTGGGCCCCCCGGCCCCGCGAGGTCTGATGAAAGCAGTAGCAACCCCAAGCAGGCATTCCCCAAAATAGCACAGCTGATGACTGTGCAGTCTTACAGGGCGGCCGAGCCAGACCCGGGCGCGGGCCGCGCAGCTGCTCCCTGCCCGGTGACCTTGGGCCGCCCGCTTCACTTCTCTGGGGCTCGCTTTACGACTCGATAAAGAGCCTGTGATCTGGAGGGGGTCAGAGAGACAAGCACAAATAACCTGAAACGGGCGCCAAGGGAATAGTGCAGCGCGGAAGAGGCGGCCAGTTCAACCTCGACGTGTATTTAATTTTTGCTGTCCTGATTTGCTGACAGCATCCATCCCGGCTAATGGGACAGGGGAGACACTTTCTCTTTGCCACTGAACAGTGCCGGGGCTGCTCAGAGGTAGAGGAAGCTTGGATGCCTTGAA
This sequence comes from Paguma larvata, assembly GCA_030068075.1. Taxonomy (NCBI): domain Eukaryota; kingdom Metazoa; phylum Chordata; class Mammalia; order Carnivora; family Viverridae; genus Paguma; species Paguma larvata. The sequence goes on along the minus strand of CM057837.1, from coordinate 45,258,572 downwards.
TTTTTGAAGCTGCAGTGTGTTAACAACAACAAAGCCTTAAAAAAAAAAACAGGAACGCAAAAACAATTGAACTATAAAATGTTTACATCAACCAGAGTAATGTTTTTCATATAAAAAGTGCAAGGTCATGTGATTATGTTACTCAATAGGTAAATGCAGAATTCATTTTAAAGTGTGTCTTGGAGAGCACTGCAGGGGTGTGGTCCGGTAATGAGCCAGGTGTTTAAAGTTTATTACAAATGACTTTTTCAGTCCTGTAGCTCATTTCGTGGCCGAGGCCACTGTGACCAGGCCCGAATTGCCACAATTCCAGTCTCCAGATAGCCCCCCATCAACAAGTAGCAGCAAAAGTGCACCTCGAATCCAAGTGTCCCTTTCCAACTCTTCACATAGAAACAGTAATAAAAGGGGCGCCTGGGCGGCTCAGCCGGTTAAGCATCTGACTTCAGCTCAGGTCACGATCTCGTGGTTCATGAGTTCAAGCCCCGCGTCGGGCTCTGTGCTGACAGCTCAGAGCCTGGAGCCTGCGTCACATTCTGTGTCTCCCTCTCTCTCTGCCCCTCCCCCACTTGCATTCTGTCTCTCTCTCAAAACTAAATAAAGATTAAAAAATAAAAAAAAAACAATAATAAAGAATAATAGAAAGCACCGAAGTCAATAGAAAGCTCTTCGAGAGTAAATTCTGGTGTGGCAACAGTGTCCTTGGTTCTGCAGAGAGCAGACTCTGAGCCACAGCTGAACTCAAGCTCTCCCACTTCCGTTTGCCCGGAGGCTGGGGTTGTGAGCCTCCTTCCGTGACTCTACAACTCCGCTTTCACCCGGGGACCACTTTTCCCACCGGGAGTGGCTGTGAGCCGGGCGGGGAGTGGCGAGTCACAGGCCCAGCCGGGTGAGACGCAGCGGTGGGGACGGCAGCCAGGCGGCTTTGCCAATCCAGAAGGACCGTGGCTTCAGGTTTACACCCCGGCAAAAGTATAAATAGTCCTGCGCTGTTGATCTTCAGTGTATCTTGGAAATAGTTGAAAGAGTGGCTACTCGGTGTGTTCATGCCGAGGCCCCGCCGGGCTCCTGTGAACGTAACCGGGACCAAAGTAGCTTTCCCGAGGCCGTTCCGCAGAGCCGCCCACTGTAGGGCTCAGCACAGACTGAAACTTCCGCATCTCCCTCACCTGAGCTGTCCCCTCCCCGTCCATCCTCCTCTCGGGCAACCCATTCATGTCCATTGCTGTCGCCCACTGCACGGAAGCTGCCCGAGAGTGGGGGCCACAATCCCCGGCTGCGCCTGACACCGGCAGGCACCCCGTGGATGTTTGCGAATGAACACCTGCCTGCAGCCGTGAGGAAAGCGCAAAGTGCGATGTGAAAGCAAAGGAAATCCCAAAAGGAAAGAGTCCTCCGTCGTCCCGGAAATGTGACCACTTTAATTTTTGTGTGTTCCCTTCCAGCTCTGGTGTGCGTGCACGTGCAGCAGCGAGATCGGTGCATGCGGTCTTCTTTATCCTGTGTTTTCTTCAAATAGTAAATTGCAGTGCCGTGATTACGGTTACCTGTTCTTCTGTCCTATGGGCATTGTACGACCTACTTAATCATTCCATATTTACTTTTTAAAGTTGTTTATTTTATTTTGGGAGAGAAAGAGGGCACGTGCACACACTCGAACAGGCGAGGGGCAGACAGACAGAGACAGAAAGAATCCCGAGCAGGCTCCACACTGTCAGCACAGAGCCCGACGTAGGGCTCGATCACACGAACCATGAGATTGTGACCTGAGCCGAAATCCAGAGTTGGATGCTCAGCCGGCAGAGCCACCCGTGTGCCCCTCCATAGTTACTTCTCACACAGAGTTCTTAATGAAGTGGATCTAGCTTCCAGCACGCAGTAAACCAGAGGCAACAAAACGCCAGATTACAGAAACGAAGAATGGAGTTGGGGAACCTTGGCATAGGATCCGGCACACAGCGATATTTGTTGATGAAGAGATGGAGGGATGGATAGCTGGACAGACAAACGGATGAAAGATTAGCTAGCTGCAGAGTAAATACAGAGGGAACGCAGCAGAGTGAGCCCAGGGCGGTGCGAGCGCTCACAGTCACTGTGGCGTATGGACCACAGTGGACCTTAGAAATAACCTTGGTACAGGCAAGGAAGGAGGCCCAAAGAGAAGGAGGAGTGGTCTGGGATCCCGCTGCAAGTCGATGGCAGAACGAAGAACCTAACCCCACACATCCTGATTCCCGAGGTTCAAGCGGTCTGAACAGGGCGGCCCTCAGCCTCCCCTGCACCCACCCCATCTCCCGTGTACTCAGGAGTCACAGGAGGAGCAGAGGGCACTCCAGGAGCCAGGGACTCTGGATGCTAACTCTTGGGCAACCCCTGACTCATTACCGAGCCGCGGGTGCCTCCCCCGCTTCAGAGGGCACACGGCCTTTGCGCAGCCCAGACGGAATGCGGTCAGTCTGTGCCGTCCCGGCGCCATTCCCTGACTCCGACTCCTTGCGAGCGCTCGAGAGATCCTCGTGGAGCAGCCACGGCTCTCCTGCGCCGCGCAGACGGTGGATACGTGTGTGCGCCCACGTACACATGTGTCATCGGTACCGCACGTGTGCACACACCTGAACACGAGCGCACGCATGAGTCCCAGGCTGCTGCCTCGTTCTGGCTGAGACCCTGGGTCTGAAGGGCAGACCTCATCCGTGACGCCACCTCACCGGAAGGTGTCTTTCACACAGATGCCGTCCTCTAGAGAGAGGGGCTCGGGTGCGGTGGACGGACACGTCTAACCCGCCTTGCCGGCGCCCTGTTCTACGGTTACTGCTTAACGAGGCTTTACCTGCTGGCTTATTTCTCACAGACTGCATCTGGCTCTTGGCCCGATGTCTCTGTTCTCCTGAAGACAGTCTGAGTTTGTGGACAGGTGTGGTTCCACAGTTGTTGGACGGCTCTGGCTTTTTGTTTGTAGCAAACGCATTGTTTGTTCCCACCTCCCTCTTGAAAAACCAAGCCTCTAGATTTTGAGCAAGAGTCAAAATCAGAACGTACTCGGATACTGTTCAGTTCTCATCGGGAAGGAGGAAGGGTGTTCAACCGCACATTTAAGCCCCGAGTATAAGAGCTACACGAAGGGGGACCCCAAAGTCAAGAAAGCTGGACCAGACGCTGGAAGGGGCCTTGCCTGGCAAGGGGAGGGGCGCTAAGGCAGACCCTTGTCATAGCCCGGGGTAAGCAAAGGCCGCGCCTGCGCCCAGAGCAGCGGCTGACCCCGGTGCCTGTGAAGACAAGCACAAACGCATCTCCAATTCAGGACCGGAGTTCCAAACATCCGCTCAATCTGAGCTCCAGCCACGAACTACCAAACACAGATGGAAGCAAGGCCCTGGTGCACAGAAGTCGCTGAGAGCAGGGAACCTCGCAGCCCCTGCCTGGCCGTTGTCTGGAGCCGCCACCTCCAGCCGGGCTCCAGCCCGCCTCGCCCCGTGCAGCCAGCCTCCACCGCCACCACAGCTTTCCCGGAGTTTTCTAGACTTAATTCTTCCACAGTTCTCTTCTGTCTGTAAAATAAAGTCCAGACTCTTCGGCATGACACAAAAGGGCCTTCACGATGGAGTTCAACGTTCCTGTCCAGACTCCCCTCTTCTGACCCCACGCTCCTCGCCCGAGCAAACCCCCTATGTCCTACGCTGGACAACACAGCATCCCCGAATACGTCATTTCCTTTATTGCCTTCTCGCCTCTGCACGTGTGCTGCCCCCTCCTAGAAGGTCTTTCCCCGTCTTCTCCAAACGGCAGAAGCGTGCGTGTGCAGTTCGGTAGCATCGATGAGCACTCACAGTGTTGTGCAACCGTCACCACTGTCTGGCTCTAAAACTCTTCATCACCCCAAACAGAAACCCTGCACCCACTGAGCCAAAGTCCCCCGTTTTCCCCTGCCCCCAGCACCTGCCAGCACCTGCCAGCCATCCTTTCTGTAGCATTGGATTTGACCTTCCTGCACCTCGTACCAGTGGAATCATGCAATATTTGTCCTATAATGTTTGGGTTACTTCACTTAGCATGTTTGCAACATTCATTCATGTTTGTAGCAGGTGACGGAGTTTCATTTCTTTTTAAGGCTGAATAAGATCCCATTGTATGGGGGTGCCTGGGGGGCTCCATCGGTTAAGTGTCTGACCCCGGCTCAGGTCATGGTCTCACGGTTCATGAGTTTGAGCCCCGCATGGAGCTCTCTGCCGTCAGCACAGAGCCTGCTTCAGATCCTCTGCCCCCCCCCCCCACCTTTCTGCCCTTATCCTGCTCATTCTCTCTCTCTCAAAATAAATAAACTTTAAAATTAAAGAGAGAAAGATCTCACTGTATGTCCATATCATATTATCTCCTCATCCATCAATGGACACTTGCGTTGTTTCTGCTTTTTGGCTATTGTGTGAATAATGCTGCTATGAACATGGGCGTACAAGTATCTGCTTTCAATTTTATTTGTTTGTTTGTTTATTTATTTATTTATAGATACCATGAATGAGGGAGGGGTAGCAGGAAAGGGAGAGAGACATGGGCTCAATCTCATGACTGTGAGATCACGACCTGAGCCGAAATCAAGAGTGGGACACTTAACCGACTGCGCCCCACCAGGCGCCCCAAGTATCTGTTTTGAGAATCTGTTTTCAATGATTTGGGGCGTACGCTTAGCAGTGGCATTGCTGGGTCATTGGGTGACTCCACATTTACCCGCTAGAGGAACTGGGCATACCGCTTTTAAAAATCCACATGGCACTGCCAGCTCCGTGGTTTTGGAAGCAATTCTATATCTCATCATGCCACTTCTTGGGGGCAGTAAACTTCCAGAGCTTACCCCCGCCCCGCGAAGGGAGAGGCCCAAGGGTGGCGTCGTGCTTACGGGAATGGCTTTCGAGACAGAAGACCCCCGCCCCCACCACCTATGCAGCTTTGGGCAAGCTTCTCACACCTTCTGGGCCTGCTTCCTCATGTGCAGGGGAGGAACAATTGTGCCCACGCTGCAGGATTGCTGTGAGGACTAAATTAGCTGATGCAGTCAATAAAGGGCCATCACTACTTTTGTCACCGTGTACGAAGCACTGTTCTCAAATCCCCTTGCTGTGACGGATGAAAACGTGGAATGTGTGAGAGTCGGAGGTGGGGAGTGTCTGGAGCTCACAAGCTCAATTCGTTTCGGGGCAAAAGCCGCAAACTTCGACAGTCACAGAAGATGGGCGGGGGGCGGGGCCGGAATGTTTCTTGGAATACAAATTCTTTTTAAATCCAAAGAGGCCTCAAGAACTGGGCTGGGGGTACTTACAGGTGAGACAGGGAGGTCACATCTGTAAAGACGCCCTCTTGGAGGGTGGAGATGTCATTGCCGTGCAGGGACCTGCGGAGAGAAGAGGCTGCCGGTGCTTCATCAACGGACAGGGACTCGAGAACTGATGGGGTATGTCATGCTTATGGAGACGGCGATGCTACAGGGAGCCGGCGCCCCCCTCAGAGACCCTGCCCTGCTGGCCACCGGCAAGGGAGAGGGAGCCCCTCATAATCCACGCAGACAGCCCTGCGCCTCAGCCCTTCTCGGGGACTGGTCTTTGCCATCATGGAGAACTCAAAGCACCATTTTCATTTACACGACAAACGGAATGCCTAAGGCCCTGTGCCCTCCCTCCCTCCCCAGCAAGTCTGGTGTGTGTGTGTGTGTGTGTGGTGGGGGGGTCGGTAAACTCCTTCTTGGTAAAAAAAATGTTACTACGGCAAGCCGTAGGTTGCAGGTGAACAGCGTCTCCGTGCCCCGGGCAGGGCTGCCAGAGGATTCGTGCAGATCCGTGAGAGGCCGTCATACCAGGTGCGACAGGGGGCTTTGATCACAGGGCAAAACCCTCCCGGTGGGAAATCTTCGAAAAGGCTCACAAATCTCTTGCCAACAATCTCCACCGGAACCAGAACCGGAACCAGAAACTCACATGCAAACAAGAGGCTACCTTATCTTGGATGCCCCCACCTCCCACTGCTCCCCCGAAACACAAAGTGGGGCAGACGGCAACCCCCATTTCTCAGAGTTTTCCATTCATTCTTCAGCCTCCGTGAGGGGCTTGAATGAAAACAGAAGGGCCTCCCATCTTTGGACACTGCTGGCCCTGCCGGGGCCACAGACATGGAGACATTTCCGCCCAGCAGGAGGGCTACACGGCCCTCTGTGGGGTGGGTCTCCTTGGAGGAGTGAAGAACGGGGAGACTTACAGCAGGCGCAGGGAGCGCAGCCCCTGGAAGGCCAGAGGCGGGATGCACTGGAGGGCGTTGTAGCTGAGAATCCTGTGGGCAGAGAGGGAGGGCGAGAGAGGGCAAGGGAAGGAGAGGGGAGGGGGAGGGCGGAGCGGGAAGGAGAGGGGAGGGAGAGAGCAGGACAGGGGTGGGGGGCGCCGTGCTGCTGACCAGGCCCCCGCAGGCTGACTCAGCGGCAAGACGAGGGAGGGCTGAGCGTGGAAGAGGGTGTGGGCTGAGCCCCTGGCCTGGTCAGCCCTGCGACCCCGGCATGTCCCCCAACCCTTTTGTGCCTCTCGGCTCCCTCAGCTGCAGAGCAGGGACACAAACGATGACAACTTGATAGGTGTTCTGTGGGTAAGGGGAGATGGCCCAGGCGAAGCCCTCGGCGCAGCGCCCGGCTCCCAGGGAGGCCTCAGTAAGGAGACTCAGTGCACTCCCTCGTGGAGGCCGCTCCGGCAGGGGCCAGAGGCGGGGGTCCCCGTGAAGCTGACACCCTGGACCAGGACCTGCCTCACCTCCAGAGTGGACAGGTGAGGTCCAGGCCCAGCTAGTAACCTAACGTTAGGAAGCTATGGTGGTGAGGAAGGCACTATGACTAGCCCCTGTCGTAGAGATGGGGAAACTGAGGCCCTGCAAGGTGAAAGAACTTGGCCAGGGTGGCGTAATTGAGTCAGGAAGCTGTGTTTTTAATTCAGCTTCTCAGACTCCAGAGTCCACGGCTAAACCACTGTCCCCAAATGCTTCCAAATAAAGGAATCCATCAAGGGTAGATGGGCCGTTTGACAACAAAGGAGGTGACACTCATGATGGTCCCAAATGTCCGTCAGCGATGGACAGACACGCTGCGGTGCAGCCATACAGTGGGACGGACACCACTACTCGCTGATGAGAAGGAAGGAACTACTCACACGTGCAATGACAAGGGGGAATTTCAGAGCAGCCGTGAGGGCTGAAAGACGCCAAACAAGAAGGAGGGTTGCCCTATGATTGCAAACACGTAAAACCCTAGGCGGTGCGAGCTCGCCCACGGAAAGCCAACTGGTGGCGGCCCCGGGACGGGGGTACAGGGAGGGGCCGGGCAGAAGGGTTAGCACAGGGCGTGAGGAGGCTTCCAGGGCTGACAGAAGGGGTCTCTATGTTCACTGTGGCGATGGTTCCAAGGATGTGAACATAAGTCAGGATGTATCCAATTAGATGCCTTGAGCATGTACAGTTTATGGTGTACTAACTACACCTCGCGAAGCCTATTTTCAAATAATCACGAGAGCAAGGAGACGCTCCTGTCACAGGAATGGGCTCCATTTTCCTCCACAGCTGCCAGAACCACTGAGACCAGGACTTCTCAGCCCAGCACTATGACCAATTCTTTGTTGGGGGGCTGCCCTGGGTGTTGTAGGGTGTGCAGCAGCATCCCTGGCCTCTACCGAGGTGCCGGTGGCCCCTCCTGCCCTGCTCTAGCTGTGACCCCCAAAAATGCTGCAGACATTGCCACACGTCCCCTGGAGGGCAGAATGGCCCTGGTTGATGGCAGCTTTGCACGCAGGCTCATGAAGATGCTGAAATGGGAACCAGTTGATGAGAAGACTCTGGGGCAAGTAAGGGCAGGTGGGTAACCTGGAACCAGCATTTCACGGCCTCGGGCCAGCCTTCTGCTCCTGGGGGGTCTGGCTGGGTCACGACCCATCCTTTTTTGGGGGTACTGGCTCTACTGTTTGACCACAGTGGAGCCTAAGGGAAAGTTCTTAGGTTCGGGGCATACTGTCTGTAGAATGAGGTGTTGAGGAGGTGACATACCCCCGTGAGCTTCAGGTCAATATAAGGGCTGCTCGCGATTCTTCCCAAACAATTGCTTGGAATGTAATTAAAGCAATAGTTAAAACAACTCAGAATATGGGCATAAAAGTGTCCGAAGGTCACCATTCACAATAGTCCGAACTGGAAACAACCCCACTATCTGTCCATAGTGAAATGGGTAAGGAAAGTATGGCATTTTCCTACAAAGGAATACTACACAGCAGTGAACATGACCAGACCACAGCTTCACCCGAGTGGACCTTGCAGACTAATGCTACATAAAAGAAGCCATAGCCTATATGATTAATGCTACATAAAATAATCATAGCCTGTATGATTCCATTTACGAAAGGTTCAAAAATGGGCAAAATGAAACTGCGGTGTAGAGAAGTGCATACGTGGATGGCAGTGCTATAAAGAAAACCAAAGACATGATCGCTGTAAAAGTCAGGGGAGGGACTTCCTGGAGGCGGGAGGGGCGAACGATCAAGAAGGGACTGGGGGAAGGACTTTGGGGAGCGCTGTGTTCTGTTTTGTGCCTTAGGCATTTACACATGTGCTACCTTTATGATTATTTGTTCATTGTAGTTGATATATTTTTTTTCTTTCTGGCTGGCAAGGCCGGGCCCACTCCCTGGTGGGTGAGGAGTGGCCAGCGGGGCTTGGAGAAAGTCTCGGTGACCATAGCGTGCGTGCCCTCCCGCCACCTCCCCGGCACTGGGACTCACAGAGTGGTCAGCTGGCTCATGTTGGTGAAGGAGGAGTTGCTCAAGGAACTGATCTTGTTGTTACTTAAGTCCCTGGAAGAGACAAGAGCACCCCTGTTTAGAAGAAAGAAGCACTGGGTCCTGACTCTCTGCTATAGGCCCCTCCTCTCCCCCACTCTGCCCATGCCCCGCCCCCCAGTCAGGTGGCAGTAGGGGTGGGGGTGGTGGTGGTGGAGAGGGGCATTCGCTTCACAATTAGTGACAGCCCTCTGCTCTGCTCCTTGACCTCCTGCTGCGTCCTCAGGGCTATGTGTTTCCATTTCCTCCGCCCCCCCGCCCCCCCCCCCCGCCGCTCCCTGCGCCAAGGACAGCCTGGTTCACATGCCCCCTTCCACCTGCAGACACTCCCACCCAGGAAACCAGCCGCCTCCTAACTACCAGAACTACTGGGCTCTGTGCTTTCTCTCCAGCTAGTACTCCAGCTAGTACTTCACGCAGGCTCCTTCCCCAGCCCTCCAGCCCTCCTCCAGTCCTGCCAGGCGGACGGTAACCACCTTTTTTCCGAATGAAGCAGAGCGCCCAAGTAACCCACTCAGGGTCACAACCGATACCCCTCTTCTCCAACCCCATCCATCCTCAGACCACTTCCCCCTACCTCCTCGGCCGTGCCTCCGTCTCTTGGTGAAGCTTCTTTCCCAGACAACCCCACCTTCTTGACCCTCTTCCTTTAGTCTGCTCTGGGCGCCTCGGGAAGCTCCTGGCTTCCCTCCCCACTGCGTGCAACGGTGCGCTCGCTTATAAGCTCCCCTCCAGAGACAGTCCAACTCCAGTCCGCATCTTGTACTTCTCCTACCCCCTACCTGCCTGGTCCACAGCCCCAAGGGCCCAGAAACACTGCCTTGGGCAGGTGGGGGGGGGCGCCCACCTCCTCTCTCTCAGCCTTCTTCATTTCTGTTTACTCAAGCCATCGCTTTCCCTGGCTTCTGTCTCACACTCATACCTCATCTCTCCCCTACAGCTTTGCCCCCTTTCCATCCATCTTCCACACGGGTGGGCACCACCTCAATCCTTCTAAGACCCAAATTGACTAGGTCCCTTCCCTGCCAAATCCCACAGTGGCTCCCGTTTGCCTAAAGAACTGGCCCAGCCACCTGCTAGGTGCTAGGTTCTGGCTCACCTCTCCCTCATCGCCTCCCACATGCCTGGCATAGATTTGCTACACTTCCTGAAATTCTCTTGTCCCTGCTCCCTCTGCCCCCTGGTGAGTTCTGCCTCTGCCCCGGCCCCCACACGCTGCGTTCCTCACCCCCTGCTTTGAGCTACGTCCCTGATGAGCATTGACCTCTGCTGGAACACTCATGGCTCCCGTGACTTTACGTGCCCCACGTCTCTCTCCTACCTGCCCCCCAGACCACCACCTTTGGGAGACAGCCCGTGACTTAGGGGCCTTCGTATCTCCTCCCTTCCTGCAGCTCTTGGCTCAGGAAGTGTTCATAACATGAAACCACACGCCCTGCCTTCATTTCCTCTTAGTAAATGTTCCTCTAACTCATCTCATTCAGGACCAGTCTGTTGTTCTTAGGACACACTTGAGGTCTTCTCTGAGCTCTCAGCGACCGTGTGGTCCCTGCTTGTGATGGGCAAGGGGGGCTAGGACCAGCCCCACATCGGCTCTCCCTCCCTCCTTTCCTCCCACAGGTATCCAAGCCGCCAGTGCAGCTGCCTCAAATTAGACCAGAGAAAGGCCGTCTATGTCTTTGCTACTCTGTCACCAGCCACCAAATCACTGCCCTCCCCCTCCCCCTCACACCACTGCGACAGTCAAAACACATCCGCTAGGACTTTAGCAAAGACAGATCGGAGCTTCAAGATTCTGTGGGCCAGTGCTACTCAAAGTCGCCAGTCCCTGAACTGAAAGTCCCACAATAAGGACCTTGTGCCAAGGTGCAATCACCTATGGCACTAAACACTCGACTTAGTTTAGCTAACATTTTTTTCATAGTGACACCTCAGTGAAGGAAGCAAGACACTGATCTACATTGTGGTGCTTCTTGTCTGATTGTGGACCCATTACAGACAGTTCTCTAGTGGCCGTTGGTCTAGAGACCACACTCCGAGTAGCACTGCCCCAAGCCAAACTAACATGGAATGTTCTCTGGACTTCTTTTTGGGAGAATCTAGCCACTGAGCACACCAAGACAACTGGAGAGAGGTGTTAAGTAGGCTGGAAGGCTAAGAGGAAATGAAGTTATTCTGAGGCTTAATTCACATATTTTCATGGAGTAGAAAGGGCCAAAGGTGGAAAGAACAGAAAAAGAGATGTTAGCCTGAAGAAAAACTTGGTCACAGATGTGTATTTGTAGCTGTCATATTTCATGTTGGGTTTGGGGGCCAAGGTTGGACTGAGAAGCTTTCCATCAGCCTCTACTTCTGCCCTGGCTCCCTTCCTTTGCCAGGATGACCCTCGTTAACAATAACTGTCAGCCCAGATGGAGGCCTGGGGTGATGGGCTAGGGAGAGGTGGACAGGGTCCAACTCAAGGGAGCCTGGAACCATGCCATTCCCAAGCATGGCCACTAGGTGGCAACACAGTTCTATGCACTGACATTCAGGGAGGGAAGGGGCAAAATAAAAACCAGATGAGCTGGAAGCCGGGTGAGGATGGAATTCCAGAAAAGCTGGAGCCAGAGGGTTAGAGACCAGTGGGCACCCTGTCTTCTAAAGGAGGCCTGGGATTCTCGAGAGGCCCAGATACTCACACAAGCTGCAGGTACTTGAAGGTGGACAGCTGTCCTGGAACCAGGGTGAACTGGTTCCCATCCAGGTACCTACAGGAGAGAACAGCAGTTAGCACGAGGAGCCCGCCCTGCAGGGCCTCCTAGCTCCGCTCCTCTCCTCTCCTACATGCAGAGCCCACAGTGGGCCCAGAACCACTGACTGGAGGAGAAAATACGCGGTTTCTTAGGCATTTGGGCAGATGCCACCCAAAGAACTTGGTAAAAGCACTGAGGCACGAAGCCTCCCTTGGCTTCCTTGCTGCCCCTGCCTTGCCCCCTCGGCCTCCTCCCTGTTGGTGGGCGCTACTCAGGGCTCGATGCCGGGCTCCTCTCTCTCCCCTCTCTGCCCTGCAGTTTTCTTGGCCAGACGGGTCAGAGCTGCACATTGGTCCCCTCGGGCCCAGCCACCAGGCCCTCACCAGCTAGCAAGGCCCCCCCTCCACCTGCTGGCTGGTCCCATGGGAGCCCCAGACCCAAACCTGCCCAAACCTGAGCTCAGTGCTTTCACGCTCCAGCTGGTTCCCCTGACTCCCTCTGCATCACACCCGCGATCCTAACCGCCCAGGCTCAGGACCCTCATGGTGATTCTCCTGCTCACTCAGCTGCACCCCACAGCTGCTGGCCGTCCTGCCCACTGGCCTCCGCTCATCTGCTGTGTTCTGCTCTCACACCTCCCCTGAATGCACGCCGTCACCCGTGCCTGGACTCCTCGGCCGCCCCCGCCTGTCCCTCCACCTTGGCTTCCCTTCTGGGGCCCACTACCTACACTGCCGCCCAAATCGTTATCCTCAAAGCCACGCCCACCAAAAATCCTGGTAACACTCCCTAAGGTTCCCCATGTCTACAAGGTGGAGCCTGGGATTCGAGACGCTGTGAAGGTCCCCTATCCGCTCCCCGCCGCCCCCCTCCCCCCAGACATCCTTGCTAAGCAGGGATCCAAGGGCCAGGAGCTGAAACCCCAGCTCCCTGCCCAGGACCCCCACCAACTGCAGCCCTCGGGATGGCCCCTCCCACCCCCAAAGATCCAGAGAGCAGCAAAATCAGGGCTTTGCTCACCCTGAGCCACCACTCTGGCTCATACCAAGTGACTTCCCTCCCATCTCATGTGATCCTCTCAACAGCTCTTCTCACTATACCCTAGCGGCCCCACTTTACAGCTGGGAAAACAGAGGCCTAGGGAAGTCAAGTGACCTTCCCAGCCTCTGAACTTCAGCATCCTCAGTCAAAGAAGGCGGGCTGTCCCACCTGTCCCATTAGGCTCCAGGTTGCTATGAGGCACCAAGGAGGAAACGGGACACTAACACGATGATAGAAAACTGGGCAAGGAACACGGGACAAGGACTGCAGTGGTTGGTGTGCCTGTGAAGAAACAGCCTGCCTCGCTGGCAATGAAAGAAACACAAATCAAAGCCTCACGCGCTCCCCAGGGAAAGAAAAGCGCAGCTACGGAGGCCCGGGAAGGACCCATCCCAGGGGACAGGACGAGTCAGGGACTGACCACAGCCTCTTAGTCGGGGGTGTCAGCTGAAGGAGCCCAGCTCTCCTGTCTGTCACACGCACTGGCATCCACACCCCCGCATTAGCTCAGATACCACATCCAAACCAGCAACGGTGTTCGCCCACAATGCCCAGTATCGACAACGGGGTGGCCGAGAAGGCCGTTTCCACACCCGGCCAGCTGGAGTGTGAGGGCAGTGGCTTTTCTGGAAGGCCACCACGCAAAAGGCAGCCAGAGTCCTGGCGACGCAGCGCTCTCTGACGAGCAGCCTTGCTGCAGGGATGGTCACCCCGGTGAATTTTTTAATAGGGAAAAATTGGAAACGACGCCCCAACGAAGGGGGGTTTGTAACATAGATCATAGTGGATTCGTGTGGTGCAGCGGCGCGTGCCAGCAAAACCAAACTTCTGCGAGAGTTCTCATGACGGAGGGGAGGCTCACGAGATGCGGTGAGGCGGCCAGCGAAACTTGACTTCTTATTTTAAAAGCAGGCTTCCTCCACTTAAAGCGAGGAAGCACTCGGGGCGGGCGGGGGGGGGGGCGCGGGAGAAGCTCAGAGCCTTCCTGGAACCAGTGTCTCCCGCTCACTCCGAGCCCTAGTCGGCTGTCCTTGGTGACCTTGTCCCCCTGCCGCCAGGCCCGGGGCTACTCACAGTTCCGTGACATTCTTGGGGATGCCTCTGGGCAGGACCTGGAGGTGCTTGTTGCTGCATCGGACCACTGTGTCCAGGCAGGCGCATTCCTGGGGGCACTGGGGGCGGGGCAGGCAGCCCCCCTCCTCCTGGCCTGGGGAGGAAGGTGCCAAGCCACGTCAGTGAGGGGATGGGCCTTTTCAGGGCCTTTTATGCCTGGGGCCGCGCTCTGGGGTGTCTCAGAACAGAAGCCCCTCTCTGATGCTCCCTCAGGCACCAGTGGGCTGCACCCCTTCCTGCACCCGGACCAGGAACAAGGCCCCTTGGACCGTTTCGAGGTTAAGATGGATCTTGGGCCAATCTCTTCTGCCTCAGACCCGAGGCGGACCTCACACAGAAGGAAGATGGCAACGTGCTGGACACTAAATCAGACGTAATCTCTTTAGCAATGCAGAAAGAATGCAAGCACCACGGGGACAGAGACTTATCCCTACTTTTTTGCTCACAGAAGGAGCCCAGCACCTAGAGCAGGGGCTGGCACACAGGAGCCCTCAAAATAGATCCGCTGAATGAACAAATGAACGGATTTATACTTGACTGAGATCTGGAGAGGTTACATAACTTGCTTAGCTCCGAAGGCCGGTCAGAGGCAGCGCGGGGTCTGTACCCCCATCTGGCCGACGCGGACTCTGAGCTCCTCCCATCATACCTCCTTCATTTATTCATTCATTTATCCAGTAAATATTACTGAATATGCCTTCCTGTCTTCTGATGGGTGTAGGAGGAACAATAAGGACACCACGGTAGGACCTGCTGGGGGCACGAGGAAGCAGGTGACAGAGACTATCGGTTATGGAGGACAGCTGTGCACAGGCGTCGTGTGATACAGCGCTCCCTGAGTCCTCAAAACATCTCCTCGGCCCATTACGGAGACAAGGAAACTAAGGGCAGAGAGGTTAAGTAACGTCCGAGGTCCCCCAGCCTGGAAAAGGGGGTGCAGGACTCTCCCTCTCTCTCTGCCCACCACCAGCCCCCCCCCCCCCCCCCGCTTGCTCTCTCTCTCAAAATACATAAATAAGCTTTAAAAAGAAAAAAAAGGAAAAGGAACAGAATTTTCCGGTGGCGGGATGGATAAAATAGGCCGTGGGGATTAAGGAGGGCACTTGGGACACGCTTGGGTGACGGACGGGATTGCTGAACCACTCTAGTGTGTGCCTGAAGCTAAAGTAATCCTGTATGTTAACTATACTGGAATTTAAGATCAAATTAAATTGAAAAAAGAAACAATTTTTTTAAAGAGTAGGAAGTTATTACTGTATTAAGTGATCTACAAATATCTAGGTGAGTAGTATGGAATTTTTTAAAATAGGAAGTAAAATTGCTCTAGGAAATCCATGCACTTTGTTTAGAAAAATACCCTGACCTTCTCTCTTGGGGTGAGAGCTGAAGATCCTTGCCCGGCCGGGATGGGCCAGTCTGAGAGCTGAACCGCCCCCCGGACGCAGGCTGAGAGAGGGCTGGAGGACCCCGAGTGGGGGCGCTGGAACTCCCCACTGAAGGCAGCGGGGAGAAACTCCCTATGACCGGCCTCAAGGTCAGGGGCAGCCGCGCTGAGCTGCAACCTTGCTCTGTCACCCTGGGTAAAAGTCTGTCTCCAACAGAGGCCTGCGTGGAACTCGGGGGAAAAGTCACGGCGGGGAGCTACTACACCCTGCACGGGTAGGGCGAGAAGGGAGGGGCCTCGGGAAAGAGATCAGGGATTCCGGAGGAAACAGGAGGCGGTGTGATCAGATCGCCCCCGCGGAGGATGGGGGCCAAGAAGGTCCTGCCACTGATCGGAGCAGGGTAAGCCCAAGAGTCTGGGGCGCTGAGGGACGGCCAGGAGGTGGACCGCTGGATTAGGCACACTTAACATTACAAAATACACTAAAGTGTAGGGGTCTCTGGGTGGCTCAGTCGGTTAAACACCTGACTTGATTTCGGCTCAGGTCACATTCTCACCGTTGTGAGTTCAAGCCCCTGGTCAGGCTCCGAGCTATCGGTGTGGAGCCTGCTGGGGATTCTCCCTCCCTTCTCTCCCATGTGTTTTCTCTCTCTCTCAAAATAAATAAACATCTTAAAAAATACTCTAAAATGTTAACTGTGATTTTCTCTGAGTGATAGAATAATAGGCAAACATAAGAGATAAATGTTATCTCCTTCTTTTATCTCTTCTTTCCCATTTTTAAAACAATAACCATGTTATTGCTCTTAAAGTCACAGGGAGACACCCCCAGGCAGGGGTAGGCGCAGGACTAAGAGCGGGTCTCCCTGCTCCCCGCCCCGCCCCAGGCCCAGCTCCACCCCTCCCCACGGGAGCCCCCTCTTCAGGGCGCCCCGTGCGCCTCTCCCCTCCCGCCCAGGGCCCTACGACTTACCTTCCTCACACCTGAAGTCGGGGAAGGCCACGTCCTGCAAGGGGATCTGCCGCAGGAAGTCTGGGTTCTGGCACCGCGGGTTCCCCGTCACGATCTTCCTCCTCCGCAGCCAGTCCCCCAGCCAGGCCAGCCGACAGTTGCAGTTGAAGGGGTTGGCCAGTAGGTTTCTGGAAGAGGCGGCCGCGTGACCAGCAACACCCGCGCCGGGCTGGGCTTCCCCGCAAAACCCTCTGGCCCCACCACGGACCCGCACTCTTTCCCCGACGGCCGGCGGTGACCTGCGTGGTGGGACCCCACAGACGGCCAGCCACACCCCCCCGCCCCCAGTGAGTGCTTTCAAGTAACCCCCCTCCGGAGGGCGCCGGGGTCCGGATGCCCCAGCCGGGCTTACAGCGTGGACAGGGCCTGCAGGGTGTCGAAGGCCCCGGGGGAGATGGTGGCGATCTGGTTGTCGTAGAGCGAGAGCAGGCGGACGTTGCGCAGGCCCGTGAAGCTGTCGTTGTGGACGCAGCTGATGCGGTTGCTCCTCAGCATCCTGGGGGGGCGGGAGGGGAGCCCGCGCTGTGCCCGCGGCCGCCCGCCCGCCTGCGCCCTGCCCGCCGGGCGCCTCTCCCAGATTCTCCTCCCGGGGCCGTCCCCGCGCCCACGCCGCCCTCCCCACCCGCCCCTGCGCCCCCCTCCCCACCCGCCCCCGCGCCCCCCTCCCCACCGCCCCCCACCGCAGGACCTTCGCCCTCGCTCCGTGGGTGCCCAGGGCCTCCCCCGCCCCAGACTGTGCTCCGCACCAACCAAGAGCGGGGACACTTGGCTAAGACCTAAACCGGGTCGAGTCCCTCTCCAGCCTGAAGCCCCAGTGGCTCCCAAACTGCCCACAGAATAACGTTCACACTCTTCACTGTGACCTGCGGGAGCAAGTCCCCGACCGCACCCGCCCGCCTTCCTGGAGAGCCGCCTGCCCTGGACTCCTCTGTCCCACAAGCTTGCGGAGGGGCCAGCTTCCCCATCCTTTCCCGGGCTGTGGTGTCCCTCTAGAATGACCCCTTTCCTCATTTATATCTGCTTAAGTCTCTATTCACCTTCAAAAACCTGGCTAGATTCCCCTCCCCCACTAAAACCAAAACCAAGCTGGACACACAGCAGGCAATTCACGACAGAGATTAAAATGGTTTCTGAACATTGATAAAAACATGTTTAAACCGACTAGTAGTGAAGTATACGGAAGCAATATTGAATCTTTGCCCGACAAACTGCAAAATAACTGAAAATATAGCAGTAGTGCCCAGGGTCGGCATGGGCGAATGGGTACCGGCACACCCAGGCCGGCAGGAGAAGGACCCGGGGCCTTCTGGGAAGGGAGAGGCAGGCAGCAAAAGCCTTCAAAGGGCCTGGTGCTTTCACCTGGCAAGGCTTCTTTTAGGAATTAATCAATAAGGAACAATCCTGGATGGACACGCAATTTCATGATAAAGATATTCATCACAACATCGCTCATAATAAAAAATTACAAGAGCCCCTGGGCAGCTCAGTTGAGCATCCGACTCTTGACCTCGGCACAGGTCGTGATCTTATGGTTTGCGGGTTCGAGCCCCACATCGGGCTCTGTGCTGAGGGCAGCAGAACCTGCTTGGGATTCTCTGTCTCCCTCCCTCTCCGCCCCTCCCCTGCTCACGTGCACACGTGCAAATGTGAGCCCTCTCTCTCTCTCAAAAAAATAAACATTAAAAAAGAAATAAAATAGCCTGAATTTCCAGTAATTATGGAATACACAGTCCTTCAAGATGATGTTGTAAAAGAAATTTTAATGGTGCGTAAAGTGCTCACGTTGTGTTTAAGGACAAAGCAGTTGCTGAATAAAATGGATTCTAGGATTCCATTCGGAAACACCTACGTGTAAGCACCCAGGTGTCGGGATGCACGTGTACGTGTGTGCGAGCACAGAAGACTGAGAGATAGTTGGTGTGGACAATGAACAGCGCTCTTCTGTGTGTGCTGGAAGGGCATGGCACTTCCTTCCTGTGCCTGCGCTGTCACTCCTGGGCTCTTGCCGGCTCTGCCCCGGCACTGGTCCTTCCCCTCTCCTCCAGCCCCATCCACTCCTTCCTCAGAAAGAACCCACGGGACTGGCTGAATATAGCCCATGACACCCTCGTTCGAGGACTACCCGGCAAGTCTAGAGAAGGAGGCAGCCCTGTGGGAACGGCCTGGGAAAACAGCCCCACTAGATTCACAGGCGAAAAAAGCCAGTGGCAAAACACAGCGCAAAGAGAATCCCCTTTCTGTAAACCACACCAAACAAACAAACAACAACAACAAAACCCCAAACCCACAGGGAACCCCTTCATATACTCATTTCCTTGACACAAACTCCCTGAAGCGTGCTCTGAAAACGGACGGGTAGCCCTGTGGCAGGGCTGGGATTTACACCCAGCCGGGTGGCCTCCGGAGCCGGGCTACCCCCTGTAGCAGCTGTAGGCTGTTCAGATTCAAGTGAATTAAAATGAAAAGAAATTCAAAATTTTGTGCCTCAACGGCACTAGCCCCGCGTCTCGAACTGAGCAGCCACCTGTGGCTACTGAGTAGACAGTGCAGACATGAGACACTGCTGTCACTGTAGGAAGTCCAACTGAACGGTGCGGTCTATCACGCGCTCGAAAGGTCTGCGTGGTCAGATGAAGAGCCAGGGCCGCCCGGGGGGACAGAGGGGGCTCTGAAGTACTTGTTGGGGGGGTGGACGAGCCCAGGATCCTACTGAGCCCCGATGTCTGGTTAGTTCTGGCTGGGCTCTGGCTCCCGGGATCCCGGAATCCCAGAGATAATGGGCCCTCCCTGCTCCCCCTTCCGCACCGGCTGAGTCACCTCAGCAATGTCCCCGCCGTGGGGCCACCCAGCCCTCCTGCCTGCAGCACTGGCGGCCACTCCTGAACTAAACACGTGTGCGGTGCTCGCACAGCCTGATCAGAGGGCGGCGAGGGGGGAACCTCCAAAAGGGCCCGCCCCCACCCACCCCTTCAGCAGGCATCGACCCCACACCCCAGGGAACAAGAAAGCAGGCCTCACCACGGTCCCCACCTCTGATCACTTGCCCCCCTGCAGACCCTGACCGCAGAGCTGATAACGCCCTCAGCGGTGTGCAAGCCGGGGCTGGGAGGGGTGCTGCCCAGCCTCTCTCGCGATGCAGACGCCGACGCTCTGGCTCGCTTTCGCCCGGCGCAGTCTGGCCCTGCTCCCCGGCCCGCGCACTCACAGGGTCCTCAAGCCGTCCAGGCCCCGGAACATGCCGCTCCGGATGGACTCCAGCTGGTTGGCGGTCAGGTGCAGCTCGCTCACGGAGGCCGCGCCCTCGAAGGCCCCATCTTCGATTTCCGACACCTTGTTGTTGCTCAGATTGCTGGACGGGAGGTGGCAGAGAGATGGGGGAGCTGAAGCCCCTCCCCAACCTTCCTGCACCCCCCCCTGCAGGGGAGCCCGGCCCCCAGGAAACTCCCCCTCGCCCCGTACACACAACATCTCCCTCCCCAGCTAGAGCCCTGAACACCACCTCCCCGCCAACGGGTCACTCACATCTTCTTCAGATGAGTGAGTTTTTTAAATGCCCCGGTGGCCTCCAGGATGGAAAGCTCATTGTTGTTTAATCGTCTGTAGGAGGCAATGCAGAGAACTTACACATTCATAAATGACAGACATTAGCGTGCCTTCCAAATTGAGAATATTTGGGGCTCAAACAAAGGGGCTCCCAGAGGAATTTATCTGGCGAGGCAAACCGATCCTATATGGAAGGAAGGATGGATGAGGATGCTGGTGGGGGGGGGGCGGGGTGGTGATGAATGGGGATATTTTTAACACTGAAAATACGACGAGAACTTACACAGGTGAATGACAGATATGTGTAGCTACTCGTGCACATATGCATTTGCACGAATTTATATTTTTAAAGGAAAAAAACAGTTAAAGTATGGCCTAAGCTCCAACTTGAGCTAATGAAATCACATCCCCAGGAAGAAGGCAAAAGCCTGAGTGAGAAAAGCCACTCCTGGCTCAGGCTGACGGCCTGCCCTGTGTGCCAGAGACGGAAGGGTCCGGAGGCTGTGACTCGGAAGCACCGGGGCCTCAGGGGTGGGAGGTGCCTCCGGCCAAAGCCGCAGCCGCAGTGCTGGTGTCTCCAAGCGGCCCCAGACAGAGCCGGACCAGAGGAAAGCCCGGGGTGCGCTGCGGAGGGCTAGTGGGACCGGGGACGGGTGAGGATGTGGAGGGGCTGGGGGCCCTCACAGCTCCGCCGTGGACTGGGGGATGCGCTCGGGGATCTTGGTGAGCTTCAGGCTGGCGCACTCCACCAGGCTGGCCTCGCAGCGGCACTTGTGGGGACAGACCACGTCGCTGTTGCACTCACTGTTCAGCTGGTAATCCTCCGTGCCTACGGTGAGAGGGCAGGGGCGGGAGGCCGAGGGGCCCGGCCCCCTCAGCACTGCCGCCCCTGCCCACCGCTGCCACTGCCCCCAACCCCCCCGCCGCCCCCGCCCCAGGCTGGCCTTGGTCCCCCCGGCTCTCCTACCTGGAACGAAGTACTGCTCTTTGGCTGGGGAGAGAAGCAGAAACGCCATGAAGCTGGAGTCCTCCAGGACGTGCAGAAGAGCCCAGGCCCCAGTCGCACGGCCCAGGTGCAGGCACCCCGGGAGCAACACCGGGGTCCCCAGTCAGGGCCCCAGAGCACACCTGCCCAGCCCCCATGCAGAGAAGGCCTTGCCACGGAGCACAGGTGTTCCTTGGCCGGGCCGATGCTGGGGCAGTACCACCCCCCACTGAACCTCTCACGGGGGTGGGGGGGGGCGCCCAAACTATGGCAACGCTCACATGCAATGGCACAAGACGGGGAGGGGGCAGAGAGGCCCGCGGTCCCTGACCAGGATGCAGGCTCAGAAGCTGACCCACACTGTCCCCAGCCAGCTTCTGCTGCCCCAGAGCCTGGAGGGGGCAGCTCTCTCCCTGAGGAGAGGTCCCAGGCTTCTCGAGTCTGAAAAGCAGTAGCATGAAAGCAAATTGACCTGGGAGGGGAGGAACCCGGGTCCTCACGGGGGCGGTCCTCCCTCAGCGACCTTCAGCCAGCCCTACTCTTCCCTGAGCCCCAGTAAAACGAGGGGTGGGGCTGACCAACCGTTCAGATCCAGGTCTAGGGTCTCGGAACTACCGGCTCCGAGAGGGTGTCGAGTGGCCTGGGACACCCCTGTCGGAGCCATCGGGAAAACACCGCCAGGTGCCTGGGCAGGCTGAGGACAGGCAGGCAGGCGGACAGACAGACAGGTGGGCAAGCAGGCAGCTACCTGAGCACCGGAACTTCTTGCTCTTGATCTGCCCGATGCGCTTGTTGGCCAGGCGCCGGGGGCTGGCGCAGCGGGCCCCACTTGTCTCGATGGGGTTGGTGCGCAGGAAGTCGGCCAGCCCCTTGAGGTTACAGTCGCAGATGAAAGGGTTCTGTGCCAGATGCCTGTCCAAAGGGGGCAGAGCGGGGATCAGAGACAGGGTTGCAAGCTTGTGCTGACCTCTGCCTGGATAAGACCTCGCTGCCTCCCGGTGGCTCGAAGCCCAGGGCTGGCCCCGGGGAGAGATGCACCACGTGGGGCCACCACCCCGGGGCGCTTGTCAACTGGAGAAGTCTTGCCGGAGCATCACAGCGGGGAGGGATCTCTGGGGCGTCCAGCTGTCCCTGCTACCTCCCCACTTCAAGCCTCCCTCTGTCCCCACTCTGGGGCACTTCACATACACTAGTGGAGGCAAAAGTGACCTGGAGACTCGACAGACCATCGTTCTATGGGTGAGGGGACAGAGCGGGTACTTGAACCCAGGACTGTCAGTGCCCAGAAGCCTTCGTCGTGGGTCCTCCCCTCCCCGTGGCCTCGGACGACAGCAGCTTCTTTCCACGGGCTTTGTCAGGAAGGGGATGAGGCCAGGGGGCCAGGCTGGTCCTGCAGCCGGGGTGACGTGTGGCAAAGTGCTGCCACAGCCCCTCACTCACAGGAATCTCCATTCCCGCCCCAGGCCATTGGGGCTGTTTCCCCCTGACCATTTTATACGCCGCCTCTTGACACAAGGGAGAGGCAGAAAGCATGGCTGGATAGCTACTTGTTGGGAAGTCACTCTTATGCTCTTTCCAGGCTGCCTGTGTGACCAGCAGGGTAGATGTGGGGAGGGGACAGGTGGCAGGTGATGCTGACTACAGCATTCTGGGTTGCTGTGAGCAACCATACAGCTGGCTGTCCCGTTTGAGGACCCTCACCACCCCCAGCAGGCTCGGACCAGCCACGTCTGAGCCACCCCACCAGCCAGCTCGCTGACGTGCATCTGAGCCATCACAGCACTGAGCCTGTCTTGCCTTCTAAACCGAGACACCCATGGAAGAATATTCCAGCACCTGCTCTGGCTACTGTACCTGAGAGCCAAAGCTTCTGCCCGGAAGTACAGGGAGACAGAGCAGGGGCCATTTCTCCATCCAATGCCGTCACTGCAGGCCGTCGGCTTCGTGGCCTCAGCCCAGTGCCCTGATGGGGCTACAGGGCTCTGCGAGCAGAGGCATGACCCCTGCCCTGGGTCTGCACCCAGCTCGGCTCTCCTGTTCATCACCTCCAGGGCTCTGGATCCTAGTTGGGATGCTCGGTCGGAGCCTTCTCTGCCCGGATGTCCCTGCCACTCCCCCGGGCACTGTCCCCGCTTTCCTGCCTGAGTCCAGGCTCCTGTCCCCATCACCAGGTGGGCCGGGCCCCTCCTTCTGCAGCTGGTTGGGCATTGGTCTCCCTATTTAAATTGTCAATTCGCAGAGAAGACACAGTGGCTGACTCCCCACGGCAGAGTTCGTCGCTGATTGAAAACGTATTAGGATTTGGGGCCCATCTGGGATCCTCCCAACCGCCCAGCCGCGTCGGCCTGCACCCCACCGCCTGGCCTCTGCCTGAGCTAATTGCTTCCCTTTATCACAATCTTGGTAGGAAACTGTTTAACATCAATCCAGTTATATTGTTCAGGCACACATTAAAATGTTCAAGGGGTGTGGGGTAGGATATATCCTTTTTAAGAACAGGTTATTTGTGTCAAAACTAATCTATAAAAGCTCGAACCACCCACAGAGACAAGTGGCTTAAGCATTTGATGCAAATTAGAGATTTTTAACAATCGTGAAGGGCAAGGAGCTGAGAAGGGGAAATGGGAAGGAAGAAGGAAAAAAATCATCGTGGTAAAGGCACACCCAGAATGTGCTGCATGTGTGGCTGTGAACATTTGTCACAGGAGAAAGTGGAAGGGGACACTGTATTCTCAGTGTCTGTCTTGGAATATGCACTCGTCACAACCACAAATCTTGTGGGAGAGCTATGCAGCATCATCAGTCAAATTAAACCCACAATGAGCTACCACTCCACGCCCACTAGGGCGGCTGAAACCAAAAAGACAAATGATACCGGGTGTTGGCAAGGATGCGGACAAAATGGAACCCTTATACTACGCTGCTGGTAGGGACATCACATGGGGTTTAGGGCCGCTTTGGAAAACTGACAATTGTTTTAAAAGTTGAACACAGATTTCCTGTGAGACCCAGAAATTCCAAGAGAAACGAGAGCATTTGTCTACATAAAGATTTGTATGCAAATATTCATGGCAGCATTATTCATAAGGATTCCAACGTGGAAATCCAGATACCCACCAACTAGAAAGGATAGACACAATGTGGCCTAGCCATTCAACAGGAAACCACTCGGCAATATATAAAAAGGAACAAAGTACTAATAAATACTGCAGTGTGGACGGACCTCAAACACACAGTGCTGGGCGCCTCGGTGGCTCAGTCGGTTAAGAGTCCAACTTCAGCTCAGGTCATGATCTCACAGTTTGCGGGTTCAAGCCCCGCGTCGGGCTCTGTGCTGACAGCTCAGAGCCTGGAGCCTGCTTTGGATTCTGTGTCTCCCTCTCTCTCTACCCCTCCCCTGCTTGCACTCTGTCTCTCTCTCTCTCTCTCTCTCTTTCTCAATAATAAATAAACATTAAAAAAAATAAAAACCACAATGAAGGCTAAGTGAAGAAGTCACAAAAGATGATACATGATGATGATTCCATTTTTAGGAAATGTTCAGAAAAAGCAAACTACAAAGACAGAGATTAGACGAGTGGCTGCCTGGGGATGACTGACTGTAAAAGACACACAAGAGGTTTTGAGGGGGGTGATGGCAATGTTCTCAAATCTGACTGTGGGGAAGTCGAACAATTATAAATGTACTAAAAATCACTGAATTGTAACCTGTATTGAGAATACCTGATTCTACCTCGGATTTGTATTTCTTTTATTCTTGTTCCAAACTATATTTTGGTTGTTAATGTATAACAGTTGTGTATGAAACTCTAGCCTTTAACTAATAAGGTCTATCCTTCTGGAAAAAGCGCAATTGAGGGGAAAGCTAACTACCTTCTCAGTCTGAGACCAAAGCCCTGCTCTATGAGATGCCGAGATGCCGTGTGACCTTGAGTGAGTCACATGACCTCCCTCCTCGTTTCCTTATCAGTGAAGTCAGGGATGCTAGACCCTCCCTCCACAGGCCACGGTAAGTAGCCAGGAAGATAAAACACGATAAAACACAGAAAGAGCAGTGGCCTGGCATCCTGTGAGGGCTCAATAAACAGCAGTGACTGTTGTTGTTTTCGGCGTCACCACTATTTCGATCTCACCTGCGGGAAGACTTCCTGTTCTAACATTCTGCTCCAGCTTTGTGGCCCGCTGCCGCCCTGCGGGTCGTGGCCAAGACCTCAGGCGTGCTGTCTGACAGGCACTCTCTGAAATCCAGCCGGGTCAGTGGACATAGACAGAACCCAGCCCCAGGAAGCGCAATCCATTTGATTCGTTCACTCTCCTTCCACCTTGAGAGGGTGACAGGCTCCTCGCATGAGACCCGCAGTCCCATTCCCCATCCCCAAGGCTCTCCTGGGTGGGGGTCCCCGGCCCTGAAATCTCCCGAGGGCATTTCTCTCGGACGTCCCGCTAACTGCATAAAATAATCCACCTGGCCAATGTCTCCCTGTAACTTCTAATTCCACATATCTGGCAGAATTTTCCTGTAGTGCTCCATCCTCCTCTCCTTGGCTATAAGTAAATAATTAGCAGGCGAGGACTGCAGGCGGGCACTTTTGTGTTTGTATTTGCGGCTAAAGTCCTTGCTGACGGGCGTGGTTCCCGGGGAGCAGGAGCTGTGCCTTTTCCTTGACCCGTTTCACATCTATGCTGGCGCCCCGTGCACGTATTATCTGACGGAGGCACCGTCCAGCGGATAAACAATGGCAGGGCGACAATGACCACAAGGGCCATGGCGATATTAACAGTAAATGCCCATTAAGCACGCAGCTCTGGAGCCACGGGTTGGCTCATCAAGTCACACTCCAGGTAAGGACTCCTTTTTCAAGTATAACCACAACAGCATTCTCCGACGAAGAAGGAATGTTAGAATTCAAACATCACTGTCTCAGGCTCCCTAAGGAGTGAATGCGTCCAGGCACTGAAATGAGCGGCTGTGTTTATTACACAAAGAGAGATAACTGGCTATCAGACGCCTCCTGATGGAAGCAGACAGGTCTGTGGAGTCATCCTGCCTAAAAAAGAAAAAAAAATCTGAACCTGACCAAGCTCCCAGGTAGAATTTTCTATCTGCAGGACACGGAGGCGAGTGTGAAGCTACATCTCGGGCAATGGGAGCTCCCAGCAGCGCGCAGACGGTGGGGGCTCTGCGGACGCAATAACGCAGTTCCTTCAACAAACACAGAGCAAGGAACGAGGCCACGGAGGCGACACCTAGAGACTAAAAACAACGTAGGGATACATCAGCCAGTGTCACCTCGGCCTTATTTAACTCCTGATTCAGGCTCATTATTTTACAACCTGTATAACACGTACGAGACACCTGACGATTTGAACACTAATTAGAGAGCTGATGATAGCAAGGAAGTGTTACATTTTTAGATACGATAACAGTGCCGTGGTTACGTTTTCGGAGAATCTTTGCCTTTGACACATATGTGTGAAGTCTGCGTAGATGATGAGTGAGGCTGGGGTTAACTCCCAGACAGTCTGGAAGGTAGGAAGAGGGGATATAATGAAACAAGACTTGGCCATGACTTAGAGCTGGGCGATGACTACGAGGAGACTTGCTATGCGACTTCCAACATGCTTCTAATTTTCTCCAGTAAAAGATGAAAATAAATGCCTAGGGTTGTTCCTCTCTAATTTTTAATTTATAGCCATCATTGCTATTACCATATTTCATCTGATTTAAGATATTAGCAATTGCAAGATGCTCTATCATTTTCTGTATTATCAGAAAAGAATAAAATCCTGCCAATTAAATGACATGCCATTGATTATAATATTCACCCCAGCTTAGAGCTGTTAATGCAGAAACAACGGATGTCTTAGAATCGATATTCTTCTCATTATTAACTACAACCAGCATTTAAGAAGCACTTACAATGAACTAAGCTCTGTACAAACATCCCCTTTTATCTCATAACAATCCCATGAAGAAAATAGTCTCCTCATTCTATGAATGAGTGAACGGAGGCTCAGAGAAGCTAAATAAGTGGCCTGGAGTCACACAGCTAATGAGAGGCATAGCTAGGATTTGGACCCAGGACGATCCAATCTCAAATCTGTGCTCTTTCGTCTGTGAGAGGCCACTCCTGGTGAGCAAAGGGTACAGGGCAAGATGGCTGCCTGTCCCGGGGCGCAGGGGGTGGTTTGGGGGGGGCGTCGCCTCCCCCTAAGTCCTCCTGCGGGCGCGGGGACCAAGGAGAGGAGGGCGAGAGGGCACTCACAGGGTCTGGATGGCCCGCAGGGAGGTGAAGGTGCCTCTGGCGAGACTCTGGATCTTGTTGTCATACAGCGAGAGGAGCGAGAGGTTCTGCAGGTCCTGGAAGGCGTCGGGCCGCACGCAGTTGATCTTGTTGGCGTTCAAGAGCCTGTGGGCAGACGGGGGCCCGGGGCTGAGGGGAGCGGCGCGGAGTCGGCTGCGTCGGCACGCCCTGGGCCCCCCGGCACGAAGCGTGCGTGGTCTCGGGGAGAAGCGCGCAGGCGCAGGGGGTCTGGCCCTCTGCATGTCCGCTCCACACAGGAAGCCGAGAAGTCCACCTGCGCTCTCGGAGCGAGACGCCGTCCTGCTCCCCTGCTCCCCTGCCTTTCAAGCAACTGCCACAGGTGCTCATGGGCTTCTCGGGAGGCAGAGGGCACAGTGGTAGGGCCACCTCCCACAGGCATTCTGGGGGCTTCCCCCCCCCCCTTTCCAGAGTCTGCTGGGTTTCCAGGCAACTGAGACGGAGCATTTAGGTTCTGTGTCTCTTGGATTCTGGGAGGGAACCCTTGCCTGCACTCTCATGGCTCAAGGAGGCTGAGCTGGGTCCGGAAGTCCCCCTGCAGGAGGCGAGTCTGTCCCCAGCCATGCTGCCCTCCTTGGGAACACAGGCTGCCTCTCAGGAGCCTCTCGGCTCAGGCATCCTGCGATCGGCTCTGAACCTGACCCCCCCTCCCTCTCTGGCCTCGGCAGAGTCCCAGAGTCCCTCACAGCACTCCCAACTCTGCCATCGTCCGAGCTCCTTGCCTCGACGAGTCCCGCACCCCCAAAGAGGCTGACAAGGCTAGTCTGAGAGGCCAGAGGAATACTAGCCCCCTCCCTGGGCACCACCCAAGGACACCTGTAGATGGGTCCTTACAGGAGCTGTAGGGTGTACAGGCCTCCAAACACACCCCGGGGGAGGTCTGTGATCTTGTTCCCATACAGGACCCTGGAGACAAAAGGCAGCAGAAAGAGAGAGTAAGAGGACAGCCCGCCAGGAGGGACAGGGCTCTACCAGTCACGCCCACACAATGGCACCACCGCCAAGCCATTCGCAGGGCCCCACACGGTGGTGTAGGTTTGTTGGAACAAGCTGCCAGCAGGTGGCAGTAAGGTGTGTTACAAAAGGGTTCCCCGTTTGTAGTTTGCAAAAGGTACCCTATGGACTAGAGGCAGCAGTGACCCCCACTACTGCAGGAGCAGCCCCCCAATACCCACTCTCTGCCTCATGCATGGAACCCACAGAAGCCTGCAAAGGGGCCCTTTGGGGAACTTCATGGGAAATTAACCCGGCCCTGGATCTAAAAGGTTGAAGGAGGAGAAAATCCCATGAGCAGGATAATTGACATGTTTTCAGAGAATTACAGGAAAAACCCACAAATGCCAGATGGCCCGTGCAGATGAGCTCTGACGTCAAGCAACAGAAACCCCCCAGAAAGAAAGAGATCAGTTTAGCCGAGCTGATATCTGGGCGGAGGGGGTACGAGAGGGTGTCTCACACCTTAGTTCTCTGCGTTGAGCAGGAATTCCGGTGTATGATCCAAAAAAAAGCAAAGGTTCAAAAACGCCACGCAGGCAAGAATGGGCTCGGGCAGAGGATGAAGTACCAACAGGGCTTGGGGACACTCCCAATTTCGCGAGAGGCCCCCGTAAGCCACCCCTGTGAACAATTCAGCCTGAGTAAAAATACTATGTGTGGTCTCTTCACACGTGGCTCCAAGATCCTTCCTGCAGGAGGGCATGGCAGGAGCAAAGGCCCTGCGGTGGGACCCAGGCCCCTGACGGAAGCTCAGTGTGGCTTGTGTGGGGGAAACAAATGGAATCAGAGCTTGGATTGTACCCAGCCAGCTCCAGGAAGCCTCTGAGACATGATCAGATCTGCATTTGGAAAGATCCCTCAATCTGGTGGGTGGAGAACAGAGCGGAGGGGACAGGGGCTGAAGCAGGGAGACGAGGTCAGGGTCTGCCGAGGTGGACACTGTCAGTGAGGTCCATGAACATGACATCAGCACAAAAGTTCCCAAATGGTGAGGAGATGGCTTTGACCAGGTATCCATGGGCAACAGGAACCTCCTTAAACGTTCTGGCAGGCCACCTCCAGAATCTGATCTCCTCAGCCCATGACAGACTCATCACCAGGCTGTCAGGTACAGCTGTGTAGGTTGTATACTGCACAACTTACAGGGTGCCATTCACAAGTGGTCCCACCCACTCACTACCTCAGACTCTACTCCAAGAGAATAAGGCTTACGTGGAAGCTCTGAGCTGGCAGCCTCACGCGCTCCCCAAGGGAGAGTTCCAGCCTGTGTCACTCCTCAGGCCCCTAATCTATGCAAGGCATGTGTCCAGTGCTGCCCAGGACAAGCAGAAACACTCACTCTTGCGAGTAACGAAAGGCCCCTACCAATGGGGGACTCGCCCAGCTACAGTGCACTCTCTGTATAGACCAAGTGCTGTGGGACCTCAGGCAGCAAGAGGCTTGGTGAACTTGGGGTACAAGCAAGGGCGCTGGGAAAAGGAGACAGGAAGTAACATTTCCTGATTTCAGAATGAGGTTTTGAAGCTGCGTGACATTTTGTAGATCGGTGGACCCCACCCCCACCCCCACACACACACGATAAACCCTTCAGGGAGGGAGAACGGACAGCAGCGGAGGAGAACGCTTTTTTCATGCCACCCACCACAACCTAGGATCGGAGAGCATTTGGGAGGAAAGACACAAGGTACGACAGTTGTCACACCTGGAGCTGGGAGTGGCCGTCCTGACACGTGAGCTGGGGAAGGTTTAGGAGCATAGAGCGCTGGGCCTCTGTGGGGAGGGGGGTCCCACAGGCAGGCTGGGCCAAGTCAGAAGACTGCAGCAAAGGATGCTGGGAAAATCCCCTTCACAGCAAGAAGAGCATCCGAGTTGCCAGGGGCAACAGCTCTGCCTTGCTTTCCCAGGCACTCAGCCCTAGATGCCCTCCACCCCTTCCCAGCTGCAGAGGGGCCGCTGGGGAGGAAGGGGGAGCTGGGCACAGAAGCCCCCTCCAGGGCCCGTCAGAGGGGCCGCGGCACAGCGGTGGGGGGCTCCCTGGACCCTGGCCGACTTGCACTGCTACTCACAGCGAGTTCAGGGAGCGGAGGCCCTGGAAGGCATCGGGAGCGATCTCTGCGATCTGGTTGTTGCTCAGGTCTCTGCAAAGCGCAGGAGGGAAGGTGGCTGAATCCCGCGGTGGCCACGGAGCCCTGCTCGGCCCCTCCTCCCAGATGCCACGGGAGGGCAGACTTTTCTTTGACATTAGGAAAATGACGGGCCACTTCTCCCATCCATCTGAAATGCCCCCCGCCACTATTCGTGGTCAGGCAGTCTAGCCTCGGTCCGCTCTTGACAAAGCTTTACCCCGCATCCCAGGTTCCCCTTACGCCTCCTCTCACACCCTAGTAGTGCCCCTGCTGAACTAGGAGGGTGACAGTCAGCTCTGGTCGTGTGCCAGAATCGGGCTCGACAC
Organism: Paguma larvata; assembly: GCA_030068075.1. Classification (NCBI taxonomy): domain Eukaryota; kingdom Metazoa; phylum Chordata; class Mammalia; order Carnivora; family Viverridae; genus Paguma; species Paguma larvata. The sequence goes on along the minus strand of CM057837.1, from coordinate 45,228,145 downwards.
CCCATTTAGGCCTCGTGATAACCCTACGAGGAGGTCACAGCACCGCCATCCACACTTCACAGATGACCCTGGCAGGCAGAGTCAAGAGGCTGTGGCTGCCCGCTCCAGGCTCTTCCTCCCGCCCCAGGCGGACTCCCAGGAAGTGGCGGGAGGCACTCACATCCTCCGCAGCTTCCTGTAGGGAGAGAAGGCTCCTGGAGGGATGGACTTGATCCCGTTGAGCTCCAGGCGGCTGCGGAGAGAGAACACGGAAGACGCCCAGGCTCGGGTCACCCCAGTCCTGACTGCGGCCTGCTGGGCTCACCTGCCCAGGCTGCAAGGGGCCCACCAATCAGGCTACTGCTAAGAAACCAACTGCAGTAGACTCCTCAGCTGGGCTGGACAAATGGACCCCAGGGAGACACCCCCCACCCCAGCTTTGTGCAGCCGGCTCAGTCCAGCTGAGGCCAACTGGACCTCCTCCATTTGTGCTGAGGGGCCTCAGGCAAGCGCTGCGGCAGAGCCCGCTCGGCTCCTCCCCGGACCGGACCGGCTGGGCCTGAGCGCCTCTGCCCCAGCCCCCTCCCTGCCCCGTGCTCACATCTCTGTCATGGTCTCGGGCAGGTTGGCGGGGATGGCGGTGAGGCCTTTGCCACGACAGTCCACGATGCCGTTGCTGCAGGAACACATGGCTGGGCAGGAGCCAGAGGACAGGGTACAGGAAGGCACTCGCCCCGCTTCCCCTTGGCCTGAGGAAACAGTGGACTGTGACCTGGGGGTGTCCCATGTCAGCACCTCCCACCCCGGATCCGGCATGATTGGTGGGAACAGGGCACGTGGCGCTTGTCCGAATGAGGATGAACCAGAGGAACTCACTAGGGACGTGGTGACGTTAACTCTGTGGGTGCCTGGCACACAGCAGGTACTTGCTAGAGGTTTGCTGAACTTGAACCTGAACCTCACTGTGCTGCCATGAGAGTGTGATTCACACACGAGGAAATCCTGGCCTAAATTCTGAAGCTCCAGGTTCTAGTCCATGCCACTCAACACCTGGAGACTGAGTCTCCCCATTGGTCATCAGAGAATGACAAGGACTATGTTTACAGGGCGCTCACTCTGTGCACATGCAACGGTAAGTGTTACAGACGTAGTAACTCATTGAATGCTACTGCCGAACCCATGAGGGGTGTGATGTTATTGTGGCCATTTTACAGGTGGGAAAACGGAGTCCTTGATAATTATTGATTTGTGGAAAATCACACAGCTAATAGGTGGTAAAACCAGGATAAAGCCTAGTGGCTGACAAAATTTTTTAATTGAAGTACCACATATAAGTTTGCCATCTTAGGTGGAGAGCTGGCTGAATTTCTATGTCTGGATACACCCACAGAACTGTCCCTGGACGTAGAATATTTCTGTCACCAGGAAGGCTTGCCCGTGGCCCTTCTCCAAGGTAGCCACTATTGAGATCTACTACCAAAGATCTGTTCTGCTTGTTTGTGGACTTGACATAAATGAAATCAGACAGCAGGTCCTGTCTGTGCCCAGCTTCTTCCGCTCAATGTAAACCCTTTGAGATTCGCCCGTGTGGTCGTGTGTATCCATAGTCTGTTCCTGGTTGCTGCTGAGCGGTGCTCTGTTGCATGGATATCTCATAATTAGTTAATCCATTCTCTTGCTGGTGGACATTTGGGTTGTCTCTAGCTCTGGGCTATTATGATGAAAAAGCTGTCTTGAATATTCTTGGACATGATGTTTTTGCGATGGGTGAGAACAGGACATAATGGATGGGGTAGGAGGGGGAGATGGTGGGGACAGGAGGCGGTGGATGGAATAGGAGATAATGGGTGAGGACCGGAGGCGTGAGTGGGCCAGGCGGCGGTGGATAAGGACAGGAGGTGATGAGTAGAAGGAAGTGATGAGCGAAGAGAGGAGGTCATGGGCAGGCCAGACCTTAGTGCGTGGTGACAGGAGGTAATGGGAGGGAACGAGCTGTGGGGGGAGGAGCAGGGGATACCAGGAGGCGGGTGATGGGCAGTCGGCAGCCCCTGCAGGCCCTGCACCCACCTGAACAGCTGAACTCGCTCTTCTGGACCTCAGCCACGTTGAGGCCACGCAGGCTGGCGGGGCCCGAGCACTGGGTGAAGAGCCCGATGGTTGGCCGCTGCCTCAGCCACTGTGAGAGCCAGGCCAGGTGGCAGTCGCAGAACAGGTGGTTGGAGTGCAGGCGGCTGCAGGGGGACAGGGCAGCTCGCGACCCACCTCCCTGGGCCCCCAGCCCCCAGCCGAACAGCAGGACCGCCAACGGGGGTCACCTGTGACAGCGGGACACCTCTGGCCGCTGCCCCGCCCCCCTCTCCCCCCATCCTAGCTCACTCGGGGACAGCCGCCGGCTGCAGTGTGACCCGCCAACGACTCATCTCACTGAGCTCACACAGACCCCCTGGCTGGAATCACAGACCTCATTTTCAAACACAAAATCCAAGCACTTGTTCTCCAAGTTGAAACCAAATATAAGACATTCAACATCCTTCCATGTTGGGTCACTTCCCTCCCCCTTTGGCTCTGACACCCCCAGCCTGGGAAGACCGCTGAGAACGCAGAGAAGAAGGAGCTCTTTCTCCTGCCCGTGGAAGCCTTCACCCCAGTCCCCTCCACCCCGGGCCGCAGCCCCTGCTCGCCCGCCGTGCTCCCGGCTGTCCCCGGGCTGACTCACAAGGTCCGCAGCTTGGGCATGTGGTTGAAGCTGGACACGGGGATGGTGGTGATGTTGTTGTTGTTCAGGGTCCTGGTCAGGGGAAAGCAGAGTCGGTCAGCGTCTACGCAGCAGGAAATTACATGAGAAGGAGGGACAGAACTTCTGTCTGACAAGCATGCAGACTCTCACACCCGGATCCATGGGCCGGACCCCGGAGGCTCTGCCCGCCGAAGAGCATGCGACACCGAGCTACCCTCGGGGGGGTCCCAGAGCTGGGCCAGTGGCTACCAGGCAGCTGCCGTAGGCGCCGGGGAGACAGAGCAAGGAGAGGGAAGGCTGCCCGCAGGCTTGGGCCAGTTTGGAAGGAAGAGTGGGGCCTCACAGAAGGAGACCGGGAGGCATTCCTGCCTCATGTCTCAGAAAGTCCCGGGAGACACGGACGCTTCCCTGGGCTTCGTGGGAGCAGGGTAAGCCTGGGTCACACGCCGCAGGCACAACGCCGTGAGCACGTGTCCCCCCTGCCCCATCCTGGGTGGCGCGTCTAGGAGAGCAGAGAGCACGGCCTCTGCCCTGGGCCTCCCACTGCCTCCCGGGGTGTCCCACCCCCTGTGCTGCTCCCAGCCCGACTCCGGCTCCTGTGTTAGCAAGGCCCTCCCCACGTCCTACTTACAGCACCTCCAGCCCCCGCAGAGCCCGGAAGGCCCCTTCCTCGATGCAGCTAATCTGATTCTTGTCCAGCTGTCTGTGGAGCAAAGGAATGTTGGACCGGAATGCACGTTGCCTAGAGCAGCGGTGTCCGTCCACGTGTTTTGATCAAACACCCATTAGTTTAAAAAACCAACAAACAAAAAAAAGAGGCCTGGCCCCAGTCACTCATTCAATGTATATGCGTTCATCCAAATAGCAAATACAGTAAAACCTTGGACTGCCAGTAACTTGTTCTGTGAGTGTTCCGTAAGACGAGCAAACATTTCTAATGAATTTTAATTTAATAAATGAGCGATGTCTGGAAATACAAGTAGCACGTGACGGCTAACGTCACGTGATCACAACTGACCAATGGTTCTTGAAATTTGCTTTGCTAGACAACCGCTTTGATATGCAAGCATGTTTCTAGAATGAATTTTTCACAAACCAAGGTTTTACTGTACAAAGTTTCAATTCTTCCTTATTTACTTAAGACAATACAGCTAAATAAAAGTTGTATTATATTCCTCCACCTAACTCTGCATAGCCTCTGGGGAGCGGGCACCCGCCCCCACCGCGGAGACCACCTAGAGGGTGCTGGCAGCCAGAAAATGAGACGGCCTCTCCTCAGGGCGGCGGCAGCCAGCGCTGGCAAACAGATGTCACCCAGAGTGCCAAGTGAGCCCAACTAGGCTGGCCACCTGGAATGCTGCTTTTGGAAGAAACTGAAGCTGTGATTTGGGTCCCTTGGGAAAGAATGCCGCGCTCCATTGTCTACTACAGATGTGGGGTCGGGCAGCGACACACAAGCCACGTGGGCGCTTGCCGTCCTGCCACAGTCAGAGCTCAGGGAGGCAGTACGTCTGGACCAGACTAAATCTGAGTAGTAGGAATAAACCGTTACATTTATTTTTTTGTAAGATTTTATTTTTTTAAGTTTATTTATTTTGAGAGACAGTGCAAGAGGTGGGGGTGGGGGGCAGAGAGAGGGGGAGAGAGACAGAATCCCAAGCAGGATCTGCACAGTCAGCAAAGAGCCTGACGTGGGGCTCGAACCTACAAACCATGAGATCATGACCTGAGCTGAAATCAAGAGTTGAACGCTTAACCGATTGAGCCACCCAGGTGCCCCTAAACCATTACAATTTAAACAGCACTTGACAGGGACGCCTGGGTGGCTCTGTCGGTTAAGCGTCCGACTTCGGCTCAAGTCATGATCTCACTGATTGTGGGTTCGAGCCCCACATCAGGCTCTGTGGTGCCAGCTCAGAGCCTGGAGCCTGCTTTGGATTCTGTCTCCGTCTCTCTCTGCTCCTCCCTGCTCATTCTCTGTCTTTCTCAAATATAAAATTAAAAAACAAACAAAACAAAAACACATTAAATAGCACTTGACAGAGTGTATTTATTTCCATGTCTCATTTAAACTTCAGAACAAGGTGAGGTAAATAGAATATTCCCACTTTACAGAACAATCTATTGAGGCTCAGGGAAGTTAACAGACTTGCAGCCACTTACATGACATGTACCCGGAAGAGAAGATTCAGACTCAGCTCTCTCAATCTACTGAAGGGCAAGGGCGTAGAGACTGTGCCGTTTAAATGGGCCTCACCTAAGCACCCACAGTCCATGACACACCCTCTACCCAGTCCCCAAAGGCTGCCTGTTTCCTTCCACCCCAGATTGTTCCAGAAGACCATGCTGGCACCAGTCATCTCAGAGCCCACACCAGCCCCTTGTCTGCCCGGACCACGGGGCTCAGGGAGATACACAAGGATGCTGCCGGGGTGGCCCTCCAGCCCCTCCACCCTTCTCCCACCCCCCCAGGCCCAGACTCACAAATTTTTGAGGTCTGTAGCTCCGCGAAAAGCTTTTCTGGGGATGGCCTGGATGGTGTTCTCACTCAGGTCCCTGAGAGGATAAAGCCAGAGGGAGAGAAACACGATCAGAAGGGCTTTCTCCAGAGTGGCCTGCTGAGTCAGGGAGGTCAGGATGGCCAGAGAGTGCTCCTGCGTCTGTGACAGTGTCCAGCACAGGCTGGCTCGGTAAGCAAGCGTTTGTTGAATGAATGAATGAATGAATGAATGAATGACAGGGCTGGAGAGAGGCGCCCTGCCCTGGAGGGAGCTTTGTCTCCCCTCACCTCCCCTCTCCGCACAGAGGGGGTTGCAGCTGTAGGGACAAGCTTGGGGTGGCTGTGACCAGCCCTGCCAGATCCCAGGAAGGTCAGCTCAGCCCCCAAGGCATCACCCAGGGCTGTACAGGTAGCAAGCCAAGGAGGGGCTTCTTAATAAGCCTGCAGCCACCCTGGGGCTGTGGTAAGTGCACGCAGGACTCTGTTTTACCGAGGAGGAACAAGGGCTGGGGAGGAAGGCACCACTGGTAACCCAGCCAGTACGTGGCAGATTCAGGACACGAAATCCAGGCCGGGTCTGACTCCAGACCCTGTGTTCTCAGAGGCCGATGTCAGCAGAGGCCCCTCTAAGAGCCTGAGCCCACACTGGAGTCTGGCCCCTGCAGCCTGCTTCTCATGCTGGCGGGGTGGGGGTGGGGGGGCGGAGTTGCAGGGACTCTGCAAGTTCCCAGACCAGCTTCTGGACGCTTCCTCCGGCTCTGCTGGCAGACGGGGCCTCTGGCACCTGTCCACCGGCCTCTCCCTTCCTCTCTCAGCATCCTTACTACAGACTTTTACAGCACCCTTACTATGCCTTTCCAGGGCAGTTTGTCCTCACCGCAGTGCTGGCACCAACAGCCACTGTGTTCCAAGCATGTCCCCCAGGTCGGCGCTGCCTTGCATGTCACATACATGAACCCCCTTGACCTCCCACTAATGGTGGGGCGAATAGTGTTACCATCCCCCTTTTCCAAAAGATAAAAGGGAGGCTTAGAAAAATTCAAGGGAACACAGCTGGTGAGTGGTGGTTCCCGGCAGTCGCAGTCCCTCCCGGAGCCAGCCTTCACACAGCTGCCCCAGGAGCAGGCCCTGGAGGCGGGGGAATGGGTGTCATCCTCTATTTTGCAGAGGAGGGACCTGAGCGCCAAGAAGTGAAGCAATGAAGGAGTGAAGGTTAAACCAGGATGGGGACCCAGGTGGTTTGCAGGTGAGCACTGCATCAGATGTGGGGTCCATACGCTGCCAGCCAGGGGCTGACTGTCCTGACATGGGATCCAATGCTGGACAGCTCCACAGACCCCCCCCACCCCCACCAGGGCTGTGACTCCGTCCTTCCTTTCAGCCATTCACCCCACAGGCCTTACAGTCCACTGCCAGCCCCGCACCACACCCCCCTACCCCCACCCCCCACCCCAGCACACAGTCCCTGGGCTATGAGGGCCACCACCCCTCCCTCTGGGTTTTCCTGCTGAGACAGTGAAACGGAAGCGTGATGGTAGAATGCACAGGCCCTTCGGATCCCGGCCCCCCAGCTGTGTATCTGTCAGTCAGCCCCTTTCCCGCCTGAGCCGCGGTGTCCTTGTGTGCAAAGGGTGCATACGAGCCTGGCAAGGACTGTCCCCACCAACTCTCTCCCCCTGCATAGAGTGTGAGCTCCCTCCCCTCCGAACCCCAGCCTCTCCCGGCCCCCAGCCCCCCTAACTGGCCCCCGGCACCTGTGGTCTGGAGGGGCTTCATCACCATCACCCCCCATCCCTGCTCTCCTCCCCTGGAAGGAAGGCATCTCAAGCCTGTGGCACAGACGCTTCTGTCCTCCAAAAGTACATACAATCCCCGGTCGCAGCTTGTGCTCTGCGTCACTCTAACTGGCTGTCTCCGTCCCTCCCCGCGGCAGTCGCTTCCCCCACGTCCACCTCCCGGCAGGTGGCAGTGGGTCTGGGGAGACGCCTGTGTCCGCCTTCCTCTCCTTCCCCACCCGCACGCCAGGCTCCACTCTCCTCCCAGAGTCTTAGATCCCGGGTGTCTGTGCGCCTCTCCGGCACCCCCGTTTTGTCTGTCTGTGTTCCCGGAGACGGTCTCTGCGTCCCGCCGACCTAGGCTGCCCCAGAACCGCCCCTGGCCTCCCCCTCCACACTACCCGCCCCACTTCCCCTTTCCCAGCAATTCCCACCAGCCCCTCCCTCTTGAGAGGACAGGAGAGGCCTTCCGCCTTCACTTGTCTGCCTAATCCTATTATCACCTCTTCCCGGCCTACAGGGCTCCGTCCCCTGCCCAGTTCCTGTTGTGCGGGTAATTGCTACATAGAGTACAGGTGATGCACCCTGCACCGGCCCTACTGGCTCCTTGGTCTGTGACCTTGATCTCTCCCTCTTCTTAAGTAGACGCTGACACCAGGCAGCATAGTCTGACAGGTAAACTCCAGAATTGGGAGCAAGGGCCGTGCGGGCCGCACAGGGAAAGAAGAGCCTGCCGGCCCTCAGAGGGTCACAGTCACACAATTCTCTCTCATCATTCTCTCTGGGAGAAGCCAGCTGCCATGTCAAGGACACTCAAGTGGCTCTCTGGAGAGGCCCGCTTGGGGAGGAACGGAGGCCTCCTGCCCACGGCCAGCACCGACCGCCGGCGACGTCAGTCAGCCATCAAGGAAGCAGATTCTCCAGTCCCGGTCCCGCTGCTCTGGCCCGCACGCTGCCCCCCAGAGTCCAGGCGTTGAAATCGCCCTGCCCAGGGTGACCGGTGTTAGGAAGTGGGGCCTTAGGGAGTGTTCGGGTCATAAAGGCGGAGCTCTGGTGAGTGCCATGAATGGCCTCATAAAGGAGGTGCAAGGGAGCTCCAGCCCCCTCCCGCCTTGGGAGGACACAGCTGTGAGCGGGAAGTCTATGAGCCGGGGACGTGGGCCTCACCCAACACCAGTCCGCTGGTGCTCCTGCACCTCCCGACGTCTAGCACTGTGAGGGATAAAGATTTTTTGTTTACAAACGACCCAATCTACGGTATTTCTGGTACCGTAGCCTGAACAGACTAAGAGAGAGCCCCGGCCAACGTCGCGAGGACAATCTCATGCAACACCCCACGCCAGGACCACCCAGCCACCTACAGAAACGGCGAGACGAGGAAGGTCTGTGGTCCTTTTTGGCCACTACACTTCGAGGTCACTGGCTACATAATATCCACGGTGAAAACAGGGGGCTTCCGGGCAATGGTCCAGGAGAGGCCCGGAAGCCATGCTGGGGAGTGTGGTCTGACTCAGGGCGTGAGGGCCTCTGAGAGCCTGGGAGGAAGGCAGGGTCTCGCTCGGACTTGGTGTGGATGGGCTGAAATCCGTTTGCAGTGCGCCTCCACCGCTTCGCGCTTTGGGCCTCAGTTTCCTCATTTGTCAAAGGCACAGGCTGGACCAGACGACTCCCCATAAACAGAGTCCCACCGTGTGCCGACAAAGCAGGTGAGGCGCTTGGTTCCCAGGGCGTCTGAGCTCCCAGGGGGAGGTGAGGGAAGGGGAGCCCCTCGCTGACGGCACCCTTTCTGACGGAAGCAGTCTAAGAGAGGACGGCTGCGGCCCCCTGCCTTCTCCCCTTGCCGCGGGGAACCAGGGAGAAGGAAACATGTCTGCTGAGGGCCAGACAAGAGCAGGGAGGGGCAGCAGCCTGGGGACTTCTACGGAGTCAGGAAGACAGCGGGCGCACAGGGGGTGGGGACCTCCAGCGGGACAGTCCTGTTGGCCCCAGCTGGCAGTTCACCCTTCAGCCAGGCCCGGGGGGGAACCCTGGGCCAGCAACTCACATCCATTATTCCGTTTAATCCTCTCCACAACCCTGCAAGGAGGGTTTTTTCTTTGGATCGATTAGTTTATTGATTTCAGCCAACCTTGTTCCAGAAAGGCTTTAAGGTGGCTTATCGGGCTTCGCAAAACAGCAAGAGAGCAAGAGTGAAAAGTGGGGCAAAGAGAAGAAAAATCGATGGCGGGCACCGAGAAAGCAGCACGAGGTCACCCACACGCACGTCGGGTCCAGGGCAAAGCAGGGGCTCGAGGCTTTCCGAGAGCTGACGTACAAATGGGGAAACGGGTCCCTTAACAGGACCCCCAATATATGTATAAATGTAAAAGGACCAGTTTCTCAGGAGTATAGCTGTTTGGGGTACTAAGATGAGACAAGAATTCTCCAGGGATCTTTATGAAAAATGACAGTGCGGCCTAATCAATAACACTAGATCCTTCTAATAAATGGGTTTCAAGTGTCTGTTTCTTATAATAGCGTTGCATCACAGTACAGTTGCGGAAATGCGATTCTATGAGGACTCACAGCAGGAGCTAAGCGGGGAAGGAAGCGGCAGAGTGTGTGCAAAGGCAGGAGGTGGACTAGAGCCTGGCGCGATCCGGAGGCGTTAGCGGCGTTAGGTTTGCCTGGAGCGGAAGGCACAGGGAATGTGTCTGCAGAAAAAGCGTTTGCAGGCCCCGGGGTGACAGGTTAGATGGGAGAGGTGTCTGTCTGATCCAACGGCCTATTAGGCATTGCTGTGGCGCCCCAAAACTTACGGAGGAAAGATGCTGCCCCCAAGCAGGCAGGAGATGAGACATCAAGAGCCCATCCAGAGGTGGGGGTCCAGGGGTGGGTGCCAGCCCACAGGACCGAGCAGCCCACGCTACTACAATGAGTAAAGGAAACTGAACTTAAGACCCGGGAAGAAGCCAGCCTCTAGGCCAGAGGAGAACGGGTGAGCCTTGGAAGCCTGAGGAAAATGCAGGATGCTGGCAGCACGGGAGGGGGTGGAAAGAGCTCGAACGGTGCAAGGAGAAGGATCCAGATTCAATTCCTGCTTCTGCCATTTATCAGCCCGGGATCCCGGAAGTTACGGAACGGTCAGCTTCGCCATCCCTGTTTGTAAAATAGAGATGAAAATACCTACCCCCTGGGTTTGGAGAAGAGGAACCCACGTATTGAAGCTTCTGTTCTAGTGCCTCCATTTGGCGACATTTAAGAAAGCTGGCTTTTGTCCCTCCACCGCAGTTGGCCAGTCCCTTTCCTTAAGTTCCTGACTGTCGTTTCCAGTTTGCTCACTAGGGGGCACAAGAAGCCTTCCCTGGACTCGGATGCCGTCTCAGCCACAGCACAAACCCAAACAAAGCTCTTCTCATTTTTCTGCCCCGGTTGACCTCCTATCTGGTCCACGATTGTCTTGTCTTTCCCAAACCTCTTTGAAGGAATGTTTGCCATCTCCATTTTCACCAGGTTGGCATGCAATCCCAAAGGCACCACCTACTTTGTTCATTTTAGCTCCGTCGTCCTATGATGACCTTGTCACAGGCCCCGGAGAGAGTGTGGCCTGGGTGTGTCTGGGCAAAACGAGATACACCGAGAGAGGTAGGGTGCTGGAGCTGGAAAGACAAACCCAAGCTGGGAGCAGCTGGCAGCCCGACACCAGCCGAGGGAAGCGGAGGCCACAGAGCCACGGGGCAGATGGGGGCTCAGAAGGGAGTCCCGGGCAGGACAGTGGACAGCGGATTCCCGGATTCCCGGAGTAAGGATGCAGCCGCCAGACAAGGGACAGACTGGGGAGATAAATACAGGCCTGGGGACAAATTTAAGGGCGAGGATGAGGTCTTGGACTTTGACAAGCTCCCTAGGAATACAGAGGCTGCTGGTCCAGGAAGTACATGCTGAGAGGCCAGGCGTAGAGGAGAAAGCCCAGAGCAGAGCGTCATAGTCAAGATGGGTTCAGTAAACCCTGGCTTACTCACTTAAATCACGAGGTCTTGGGCAAGTCACTTAAATTCTCTGGTCTGTTTTCTCATATACAAAATTAGGTGTGAGAAGTGGCACCTACTTTGCAGGACCTGATGTGGCAGGTGCTATACGTTCTCAGCCCTGGCTATGACTCCACTTATGCTGCTGTTCCTTCAGTTCTTCAGATCCCTTCTGCCACAGGACCTTTGCACTTGCTATAACTGCTGCCTAGAATATTCTGCCTCTACTCTTCACCCAGTAAACTCCTATTTGTCCTTCACATCTCAGTTTGCAGACATGTCCCCTGACTGTTCCCTCTGCTTCTCAGGACCCCATGCTTTTCCTTATTAGCACCAATCCAGCTTTATAATGAACTATTGCTCTGCCGAATGTAATTAATACTGATTTTTGGTTAATATCCATCTCCCCCTCCAGACCATAATCTTCCCCCCCCCTTTTCCGCCCAGACCATACTCCCTTAGGAGAGTCTTTTTTAAGAGTGCCTGGGTGGCTCAGTCACTTCGGCACCTGACCCTTGATTTTAGCTCAGGTCATGATCTAAACTCAGTCTGTGAGTTTGAGCCCTGCGTTGGGCTCTGTGCTGGTGGCTCAGACCCTGTTTGGGATTCTATCTCCTGTCTCCCTCTCTCTCTCTCGCCCCTCCCCCATCTCAAAAATAAATAAATAAACTTTAAAAATAAATACATAAATGTTCCTGTTTCTTAAAAACAAACATATATGGGTAGGGGGCATTAAGGAATCTACTCTGGAAATCACTGTTGCACCGGCTGCTAAGTAACTTGGATGTACGTTTTTTAAAAATTAATAATAAAAACAAACAAACAACGGAGTACTGTCTCTCTTGCTCCCCCCTGGTATCCCAGACCCAGAGCGCCGCGGGACTCAGTAATTTTTAACTGAACTGAACTAACGTGGCTCCACGTCATTCTTTTGCTCCAATCCCTCTGCACTGTCCCGACCCAAACAAGGAGCGAGGCCAGGCTGCGCAGCGGAGAGCGGAAGCCAGGAGCTCGGAGCTGGACGGGCCGGCTCCGCCTCCTCTTTGCGGGAGACGGAGCCCCTCGCTCGTGCCCTGGGCGCCCCCGTACCTCCTCTGCCTAACCGGCAGCAGCAGACAGCCTAAGATGAGGCTCCGAAAGGGAAGGGAAGCGTTGGAGAAGCTGTTGTTGCCCTTGTTTTACCATCACCCCTGCCCTCGCCCTCCCCCGTCCTTGTGGAACTTTGTAATTGACCAAGTTCGTGTGGTTCTCAGGTTGTGCCAGCGCCTCCCTCCTCGGGCGGGCAGGGAGGATTGGGCAGCGCTGGAGGAAGGAGACTCTCCTGGGACCCCGCAAGGAAGAGAGGGAGCTGGAGCCCCTAAGAGTCCACCCGGGGGAGATCTGGTTAAGGGCCCCTGAAGCGAAAATCCTCCCAGTCTGAAGCCCACCACTGGAGACCAAGGGTCTTGGAGGCAAGCCGCGGCCAATCGCAGCACCCCCCAGGTCTGGGAACACCCCAGAGACCCCAGTCAGGCCCCTTTCCATGAAAAGAAGGGGGCAGCCAGGCCCACGCCCTGACTTGGGCACGATCCCAGGGACCCCTGCTCCTGCAGCCTCCACCAGGGCTGGGAAGCCGAGGTCAGGACCCCATGTTTTCGCTGCTAATCCCCCTTCACGCTCTAAGCAGATTGGGCCCTGCTGGCAGACTGGCCTCTGAGGGGATCCGCCGGGGGGAGAGGGGCAGCTGGGGACTGCTGGGCACCAGCCAAGGGCAGACTCAGCTCCAGGTTCCTGCTGCCAGCTTGCCAACCCCACCGCGGGCCCCACCGAGGCCTGCTCTGTCTGCCTCCCAGGCCACACGGAGGGAGGCTCTGGGCAGTCTGGCCTGTCCCCTTGTGCTAGCAGCCTGACTGGTTATCCAGAGCCCACCCAACATGGGCCCAGTGGGAGGGAGCTAGGGTGTCCTGTTTCGGGCCCCCCCACCGGATCTTCCTTGTTGTGAGACTGTCCAGTAAGGACTGAGGCCCAGGAGCAAAGTCGGCCGTGAACCCACCACCGGGACCCTGCAGCCTCCTTGTCTGTGAGGCGGGAATGATCGTGGGCTCGTGGGACTGCGTCACCTGCTACTTCACAATGGTCTTTACGGGGCCCTGGAGGGAGGGCTGGGCTGGGGGCAGGGGCGGAGGTCAGTGCTGGAAAACCCAGGACTGGGAATCAGGAGGCGAAGACCCGAAGCCGGCTCTGTCCCCAGCGCACTTGGTGACCTGGGGCGAGACCTGCCGTTGGTTCCCGTTGGTTCCCAGCTCCTCAGTCTCCCCCCCTAACACCATCCTGTCAGAGAGGTCGAGGTGGGGAGGGTTCCATCACAGTGTGCGGCAGCCCAGCAGGGGGGTGGGGTGGCTCACACTGCTGTTGTTAGGGAGAACCACCCCCCCCCATCCCACAGTGGGTGACTCAGCACCCACGCCTCCGGCCCAGGGGCCGGCAAAAGCGGAGCCACCTGGGAGTTTGTTACAAGTGTGGACTTTCTGGCCCCACTTCCTGAATCAGAATCTGCATTTTAGCAGGACACCCAGTTGATTCGTATGCATATTAAAGTTTGAGAAGCCCTGCCTTTGACAGAGGGAAGTTTAAAATGTTTCTCTGTCCCCAGCTAGGAATGAATGGGGTTGTATTCCCTGCCCCCCAACGCCCCCCAGAGGTGCCAGCTCCTACTCCTTGGGGGTGGACGGGGGCCAGGAGGGAGGAAGACTTGGACAGGGACCACATAGTGGGTGGAGAGAGGGAAAAGCAGCAGTCTGTCACCTGCAGCATGCCACTGCCGACCTGCATGGGGACCAGACGAGGCACTCGCTGGATGGGGGAGCAGGGACCACTACGTTTGCCCCACCGTCCGCCTTGCTTTCTTGGAGGGTTTTAGGGGCGGGGGGAGGTTGCCCGAGGGCTTTGCTGAGAACCAGGCCGTGGCAGTAATCAGCACAGGGGACTGCGAGGAGGCCAGGGGTCACCGCTCCAGGGACACTCTGCACCCCAGGGCCCCACTACAGGAGACGCCCTCAGGGAAGAGGTTGGCAGTGCCTCCTGGGTGGGATGCCTGGTGCCCACCTGCTCTGAGGTGCTCCCGGGATCTGGGAGGACCATCCCTCTCTTGCCTCTGCCTGTCCTTCAATCCTGCGTCAACCTCTAGCCCTCCCACCCAGGAGGGAAATTATCTGCAGATACCCCTCTCTGTTTGCTGTCCCGAGCCCGTGGGACAACATTCGGGTGCCCAGATTCGCCTTGCGGGTGGACCAGGGCTTTGTCCACTAACAAATCTCAGGCGCTCCCAGGAGACACAATCTGTGTTTATCAGGGGCTGATCTTGGTGTAGATGAGCTCGTCTCATCTCCAGGAGTCAAGCCTGGATAGGAGGAGAGAGGACAGTGCAGAGGTGACCAGACTGTAATGCCAAAGGGGCACACTGGTGGGGGTGGGGGGAGCTGGTTTCCTCTGGCCCACCCCTGGATGTTGTCAGAACAAAGGAAGGACCGAGGGAGCTGCCTCTGCCTCCTCCTCACAGCCGGACTGCCCTCGAAGTGGCCAGTTCACCTTGCTAATCCTTGTGCCCTCCTGCCCCCCTCTCCTCTGCTCCCCTGGTCAGCGGAATCAAGCCAGCAGATGGCAGGGTGGGCAGATAAGCCAGTCTCCCCAAAGGGGGCCTCAGCGACGGCCAGACGGAAGCCAGTCTGGGAGGAGAGCCAGGATACCTGGGTTCAGGAGCAAGCCTCTTTGCACCTCAGTTTCCTCATCTGGAACATAAGCTTGTAAGGAGGGTAAAAAGACAAAAGTATGTGAAGGTACCGGAAGAGTGTCTGGCGCACAGTCGGTGACTGTCGGTGGTACTGCTGGTAAGGCTTCAAACTACCCCTAGTAATTATTGCTGGGCGATCCAGCTCTGTCCCCTCTCCCTCACCTCCTCTCCCCATCCTTAGGTGGTTATAAGAGTCACAGGATTAAAGCTCACACATGCTCTGTGAGCTTCTGAGATTTTAAGAAGCATTGCATCTACCCAGGCTTTTCCCAGGGAACTCCTGACACCCAAACTCCCGTAGGTGGTTTTAAAGGCTGACGCCATGGATGGCGGGGTTGGAACTTTGCAGGAGACAAGGGCTGGTCTGAACAGGGCATGCCAGATGCTGTCGGCTGGAGAGATGCCCTCCCTCCTCTGCCCACCATACCACCCTGAAGCCACACCCCCTCCTGTGGCTGCCCCCCTCCCTCCAGCCCTGCAGAGTTAATGTTGCAGAAACCTCATTAGGAAGAGACATTAAGCAGCCCTGGATGGCTGCACCATAAAACCGACCTGGGTAACATTTCCTTCTCGAACTGGGCTGTTCGTTATGCAGCTACTGAACATCATTGTAGTAGGTTCCCACAATAGAGATCTCAGATGAGAAGCACGCACCCCACAAAGCAACCTCAGAGCCCTGCCAAGGAAAAGCTGCTGAGAGGCCGGAGTCTCATTCAAGAGGGAACAGCATAGGGGTGGGGGGACAAGAAACAGAACCAGCAGGCGCGGGTCCCAGCTACCATGGCAAGAGCAGAGTAATGGGGGCGGGGGGAAGGTGGCGGGAACATAGGCCTCTCTTCAACTGGGTGCCAGGGCAAGGCCTTCCCTATACTCAACCACCACACACTGGGCCCCACGGAAGTGCCTGACGTTTCTACTGATCTTGTCCTGGACACCTACGGGGCTGTTAGAACCAACGGCTTCAGACATTCCTAGACCTGACGCGCACTGGTGGGGGTGGGGGGTGGGGGGTGCTGCGGCGGGAGGAAGAATCAAGATACAGAAGAAAGAACATGAGCTTTGGAGCCAGACAACCCTGAGTTTGACTCCAAGTTCCACCACCATGTATTGCCTGTGTGCTCCTGGGCAAGTTACTCAACCTATCTGAGTCTAGGTGCTCATGTGTGAAGCGGGGTTAATCACAGCTCCCCCCTGCTGAGTTGTGGTGAGGATGACAAACCATGCATGCCTTTAATACAAGCACAAAACAGGCAGAACTAATCTTTGCTATTAGAAGTCAGGATCAGGGGGGTGCCTAGGTGGCTCCGTCGGTTGAGCGTCTGACTTCAGCTCAGGTCATGATCTCGCGGTTTGCCGTTTCTGGGTTCAAACCCCGCGTCAAGCTCTGTGCTGACAGCTCAGAGCCTGGAGCCTGCTTCGGATTCTGTGTCTCCCTCTCTCTCTGTCCCTCCCCTGCTTGCACTCTGTCTCTGTCTCTCTCTCTCTCTCTCAAAGATGAATAAACATTAAAAAAAAAAAAAAGCCAGAATCATGGTTACCCTGGAGGGAGTGGGGAGAATTAAGGACCAGAAGGAGGTACGGGAAGTTTCTGGGTGCTCATGACATGTTTACTCTTGGTCTGGTGGCCCACTGTGTTTGCTCTGTGAAAATTCAGTGAATAATATATGTGAACATATGTAACACATAGACAGATAGTTACACTTTTCTGTATGTATGTTATTCCTCAGTGAAAAGACTGTAAAATAACATGTGAAGCACTGATTCCCATGCCTGGTGCTTTGTAGACACGCAACAAATGCCAGTCCCCTGCCTCCCTGATCCCCACTGGAGGAGGCAAACGGGGAAGAAAATCTTCCAGAGTGACAAATTCCAGAAGCATCAGGGCTCACGATTCTAAGTGGTGGGGAAAGATGTGGGCTGAGGGGAAACTGCACAGAGGGCAGTGTGGCAGGAAGAACGCCCATCCCAAAGTGGTGAGGGACCAGACACCAACTTCAAACACGTAAGGAGGTGGGAAAGCAGGCACTGTGGGCACGTGAGAATTTTGTGCTGGGTGAAGACGCCGCATCTCCCGGGGAAGGAGGGCATCTGTCTCTAATGCAACCATGCATCTCTCAGTTCCACATCTTCCTGGAGAGAGGGGGCTGTGCCCTGCTCCAGGACAACACCTCAGGGTCAAGTGGGTGAGCTGAGATACTGGTGCTGGAGGGGCAAGGCTCTCAGGGGATCCAGGGCAGGAGTGGGGGAAATGGGCCGATGGGACAGCCTTCAGAACAGGTCTGGATTCTTTTTCCTGCCTGTTTCAAGAAGGAATTATGGTAGAGGATACATTATTAAATAGAGTAAGGTAACAGAAACCAGAAGAGGGAGGGCAGGAAGGAAGGGAGGGAGGGAGGGAGGGAGAGAGGAAGGAAGAGAGGGAGGGAGGGAGGGAGAGAGGGAGAAATGGGTAAAAATATAAAATAAGAGAGAGAAACACATTCTGCAAAAGCCTTACGTCTGCTTCCCAATAACCCCTGACTTCTCCCAACCTAGGGGAATGTGGAGACCCACGTGCTAAGCAATTTATGAAGCCTACAGATGAAAACAAGCTTTGGAGAGGCATGGCCTTTTCTGGCTCTAAAACCAAACAAGGAAGCCTCCCACCAGTCCCCATAAAGAGGTGGCCAAAAGATGGAAAAACAAGACTCTCATCAGCGTCTCCAAAGGCAGTCCAACTATGCTAGGTCATTCCCTTCTGAGTCACTTCCCCAGAAGCCAAGTCACAGATCAACTCTCCAAAGGGTCAATTTCACTGTTTCCTTTACTAATTTGGTTTTATTTGGGTGGTTCCCCATTTGTCTTCACAATGGCCTTTTAGAATCGGTTGGGTTGTCTCTGCCCCAGCTCCCTGCTCTGCAGTCACAGGAAGAGCCTGGGGTGGTTTCACCATAGTTCAAACACTAGGAGCAGGGGCAGAGACAAATGGAACAGCCCTTCAAATACTCTAATAAAGACAAAATGCAAACCAGTCGACTCACACTAAATAGTTAAAGGAAGTAAGTCAATGTGATGAATTGGTCATTTGACAAATTGGCCATTCAGTGAATTGACTTTTGGCAAATTGGCTTTTAGCAAAATGACATTTGGTTTAAATTGGTCTGCTTCTGACATAGCAATGTGTTTCACAGGGCAATTACTCACCCTCGTGGCCGGGTACCAGAGCTCAGGAGAAGTCACTCTGCAGACAGATCAACCCCACTCTCTCTAATACACTGCTCTCCTCTAGACTGGCTTAACCCAAGCTGGAATTTAGAATCTTTTGAGGGATACACGCATGGCCATCCTTCATCTGTGTTGTTTTCCTCAGTTAAGCTCACCAAAAATCTAAGGGACAGACTCCTTGGGTTCTCCCTGATACAGACCTGGGAGTGGGATGGGCAGGATTTAATGTGATTCGGGAAGGGAAAGAACCAAGGGTAGGGCAACAAGGTTGGGCAAGTAGAATCCAGGCTGTGCTGGGGGAGGGGTTCCACTCAGTACAAACGACAAACTTGCGAGTCTGGGCTTCCCCAGGAGAAGTTGGGGGCCCTAACCAATGTGAGGGAAGCTAATGCCAGAAAAGATATCTGATTGAAGCCTGTGGCAGGAGCCATCCACGAGTTCACCAAAGAAGCCAAGAGAGCATCACTGAGCCCCTGGGCCATTACCAGTCCTCTATTTCATGACCTCCAAAGGAAAATGGGGCTTTTTTTTTTAATCAAAGACAACACCTATTACCTCCCCATGTCTTGCATTGCAGTCCAGGCACTGTAAGTCTTGGTCTCTGGAGTTGCTCAGAAGAAAAGAGATTGTAGGATTGGAATGGGAAGAGAGAAGTCAGCCTCCCTGGAACATCTGCCACCCTTAATGTCCCCTCCACATAGATACACAAGGATGCCCAAAGGGCATGAGACCCCTAACCACTTCCCAAAGAGGCAGAAAAACAGAGCCCTGCCAAGTTACAGGGCAAGGATGGTCTCTAGTTGACTGAGTGTGATCTGCAAGTGGCCACAGTGAGAAAGCCCAGGAGCTAGGAGGAGCCCTTGCCTGGAGGAGCTGTCCGTGGTCCTGAATCATCTTGGCAGCCCTTCTGGTCAGGGCTAAAGACACATTTTGGATCCTACCGACCTTCAACCTTACCCATCTGATCCACACACCAGACCTTGTCTATTCAGCTTTATTTCCCAAAAGCCCATAGGGATTTCAGCTCATAGCATGCACACAGAGGGTCAGGTGAGCACCATGATGAGTTGCAAAGGACCCATTCTTAGACTCTTGGGAGAGGCACATACCGAGCACAATCTGCACCACTAAGCTACTTCCAGATAGGAGTGAAGTTTGATCCTGCCCCATTTATCCATACCTCCATTGCCTGGACATAGACCCAAGCACAGAGAGGTACTGAAAACTGCCTATGCCCCAATACCTTCCCCCAGATCCTCCCACCAAAGCCACTTACTTTAATCCTTAGGACTTTAGTGATCATCACTAATTCTTGTATAATATACAATAATAATTGATGGTGATGGTGATAACTGCATATATTAAACACATTTATTATGTGCCTGGCACTGGACTAGGTATTTTATATGTTTTATATATATTATTTCATTTAATCCTTAAAACAACCTTCTAAGATAAATAGTCCCACCACTCTGGTATGGATGTTAGCGGTGGGGGACTTTGTGCATGTACAGAGGGGAGGAAGTATATGGGAACTGTCTGTGTTTTCCATTCAATTTTGCTGTGAGCCTACATCTGCTCTAAAAAAGTAAAGTCAACTAGGGGCACCTGAGTGGCTCAGTCGGTTAAGTGTCCAACTCTTGGTTTCAGCTCAGGTCATGATCTCATGGTTTTGTGGGTGTGAACCTCGCATCGGGCTCTGCACTGGCAGCGCAGAGCCTGCTTGGGATTCTCTCTCTGTCTCTCCCCCACTTGCACTGTCTCTGTCTCTCCCAAAATAAATAAATAAACTTTAAAAAATTCGGGGCGCCTGGGTGGCTCAGTTGGTTGAGCGTCTGACTTCGGCTCAGGTCATGATCTCGCAGTCTGTGAGTTCGAGCCCCGTGTCGGGCTCTGTGCTGACAGCTCAGAGCCTGGAACTTGCTTCGGATTCTGTGTCTCCCTCTTTCTCTGCACCTCCCCCACTCATGCTCTGTCTCTCTCTGTCTCAAAAATAAATAAACATTAAAAAAAATATAAATAAAAATAAAGTTAATTTAAAAATTCTCACCATTAAAAAAATAAAAATAATTTCAAAAATTCTCACCACACTTATTTTTCAGAAAATGTAATTGAGGTATAGCAGCTTTCCCAGGCTTTCTGACTGCAGCTAGCCCATTCTGCTACCCTGGCTCAGCACATTAGAGTCATCAAATTGATGGGCAGGTGGGTGGGGAGGCATCTAGAAGCATATACGTGTCAGCAGTGACATTTGATAGATGAACTTGGGTGAAGGAGGTGAAAATCTAAAAAGCAGAGTATGATAACGAACATTCATAATGTTGACACTGACTCATCAAAAAAAGGTTAAATTAGGTTCAGGGCCCTCTGTTTTAGAACTGAGATGATTCTACAGTAAGTTTTAGACATATCTCATTAAAAAAAAAGTGGCATGAGGTTCAAGTATTTTCCCTGAGCTGACATTCTGTGGGAAGAACAGAATGTCGGCCCCTGAACTGGGATGAGCATTGTCCAGGGACTTCTCCTTGCACCTGGATTCCAAGTGTCTCAGAAACTGTCACTCCTTCCAAACCTCCTTATGTCTGAAAGACAAAGAGGTGGGCTTTGGAATCCTGCGGCGAGAGGCTCCACAGATAGGCGTGTCCCTGAGCCTCTAAGAATAAAGTGGTCTTGGTGTGGGCAGGCTGGAGGAAGGATCCAAGCCACGGGCTTCTCAGAGTCCCTGGTATCTGCCCACCCCCACCCGCCACCAGGCCACCACCCAAGATCCCCCAGCAGAATGAGTGACTACAGAGACTCCTGCCCCAGTCTTCATCTACACGTGGAAATGAGGCTAAACTGCAAAGCCTGGAACAGAGAGGGCACCCTAACCTCCTAGTTTGGTGGCTGTGGCCAGCTTCTGGGAGAGACAGGCAGAAGGCCAGGGCTCTGACCAGGTGTGAAAACTAGAAACTAATATTCAGGGGCACCTGGGTGGCTCAGTCAGTTAAGCAGCCAACTTTGGCTCAGGTCATGATCTCACGGTCTGTGAGTTCGAGCCCTGCATCAGGCTCTGTGCTGACGGCTCAGGGCCTGGAGCCTGCTTCGGATTCTGTGTCTCCCTCTCTCTCTGCCCTTCCCCTGCTCATGCTCTGTCTCTATGTCTCTCAAAAATAAATAAAAATGTTTAAAAAAATAGGGACTCAAACCAATAAGCCTTTAAAAAAAAAAAAACTAATATTCAGGTTGAAGAGCTTTCATTTTAGCACCCAATTGGTCCAATTCCTAATTCTCCAGAAGAGATGGAAACACTGTCCAGCCTCTGGAAAGCTGGCTCCAACAGCCCTGCTCTCCCAGGGAATGGCTGGTGCTGCCAGAAACTCTGCTGCCCTGCCTCATCCCTTTAACGCTCCAGACTAGGGGTCCCCTACCTATGAGCTACAGAGTCTTGAGGGCCATACAGCTGTTGCAACATCTGGGCATGCTCATGCGCCCCTAGCATTGTCTGCAGCCTGACAGAGTTATGTAAGACCGTGGGCTTCGCCTCTCTGGCTTCTTTTCCATATCTAGAAAATGGGCATAGTTAAGAGTCATTATCTCAGCAAAGTGCCATGAAGATTGGATAGGTGTTGGCAGTTTAAGGTCTAATAAGTGGGCGCTACTGCTACTGATTGCTCTTCTTCTTATCCCTCCCACATGAATATAGATGCTGTTGTGATAAATAAGATACAGATGCAATTAAAAGTGCTGCTGGATTCAGGATTCATAATAGGATGTGTTTTCTCAGCTACATAACTGTACCCATGCTTTTCTTTTTTAAGTTTACTTATTTCTTTTGAGAGAGAGAGAGAGAGAGAGAGCACAAGCAGGGGAATGGCAGAGAGAGAAGGGAGAGAGAGAATCCCATGCAGGCTCCGCACTATCAGCGCAGAGCCTGATGCAGGGCTTGAACCCACGAACCATGAGATCATGACCTAAGCCAAAATCAAGAGTCGGACGCTCAAGTGACTGAACTACCCAGGCACCCCACCCCCATGCTTTTCTCTTCTTAGCACTCACCATAGTTTAAAAAAAATTTTTTTTAATGTTTATTCATTTTTGAGAGAGAGAGGGACAGAACATGAGCAGGGGAGGGGCAGAGAGAGAGGGAGACACAGAATCCGAAGCAGGTTCCGGGCTCTGAGCTGTCAGCACAGAGCCCGACGTGGGGCTCAAATTCATGAACCACAAGATCATGACCTGAGCGGAAGTTGGATGCTTAACCAACTGAGCCACCCAGGTGCCCCAGCACTTAAGTTTTAATCAATTGATTAGTCGTCCAATTATTTAATGTTTATCTCCTGAACTAAATTATGCATTCTACGAGGAAAGGCCCGTGTCTGTTTACTGCATGCCTAACAAAGAGGTGGGATTCAATAAACGTTTGATGATCATTTGGGCGACTCGAAATGTCAAACTAGCATTTGGGAGGGGGGTCTATGACATTAAAAAACAGGTCCCTCTCAGGGACTGTCAGGATAAGGGTATAAGGCCCCCTGCCTGTGAACCCCCCTCACCCCCACCCCCACAGCTGTCATTCCTCTGAGGATCCTGTTCTACAGCAAAGGGAAAAGGTCCTGAACTGGATCCAGACTGCCTTTGCATCAATGTTGGGCAGGAAGGGCCAGAGGCCCCGGGAAGAAAAGCCGAAAGTCGTCTGCAGACTCCCCTCTCACCATGCCCATCTCCACTCTCCTCACCACCTACCCTCTCCTCCGTGTCTCACAAGACCCTCTGCTGTTTCCATCACTGCACCTGTCACACTGCATGTCTGCGAGTCTCTAGCCTCTCAACAATAACGACAGCACAGCTGTTAGGAAGGACACACCTGCCCTCCGCCTGCCTCCCGGAGAAAAGCATACTAATGTGAGGAGAGCGGCGGCACCCGGGCCACATGTGGGCACGGCCACTCCACCACGGAATGTCAGCCACCCAAGTGTACCACATGCCCGCACGCTGATCACTGCTTTCGGTTCCTGTACTGATCCTCTAGCCAGGAGCCAGGGACATCCCAGATCCAACTGCAGCTTAGAGAGCCTGAGGCCTCCCCTTGTGCTCCAGCTCGGGTTTCCCAGAGCTCTGCACTGGAGGGCTCATGCGGATCAGCACAGCCAACGTCTCCTGTTTCTCATCTGTCACTGCCTGAGAACAAAGCCGGGTTGGAGAGTAAGTAGTAAAAACTACAGCCTGACTACTTGCAGTGTGATCAGAGAGGTTTAGTATTGGCTTTGGTAGAAATGCAGAATCTCAGGCCCCATCCCGGACCTGCAGAATCAGAATCTGCATTTAATGAGGTGATTTATGTCCGTTGAAGTTGTGAGGCACTAGACAGAGCAGCAGGCCTCAAACCTGGCTGCACAATAGAGTCTGGGGAGCTTTAAAAGCTTCTGAAGCTTGGGGGCGCCTGGGTGGCTCAGTCGGTTGAGCGTCTGACTTTGGCTCAGGTCACGCTTTTGCAGGTCATGAGTTCAAGCCCCACATCAGGCTGGCTGCTGTCAGCGCAGAACCCACTTCAGATCCTCTGTCGCTCTCTCTCTCTGCCCTTCCCCTGCTTGCACGCATGCGTGCGTGCTCTCTCTCTCTCTCTCCCTTCCTCTCAAAAATAAAATTAAAAAAAAAAAAAAGATACTGATGCTTGGACCTCACCTCAGAGATTCTGATTTCATGGTAGACTCGGGTGCTGGGACTTTTCAATGCCCACTGTATCCATTCCAACGTAGAGCCAGGATGGAGACCTTATTCTTCCGTCCTCTCCACCCCTCAGGCGCCTCATCTTGTCCTCCTCCTCTCAGCGTACCTCCCCTTACGGTGCTCCTTGCTTCTCCAACCCTTTCTTTCTCAGTATTCCCAATCCCCCAGGATTACTGATGCTAATCAAGTGTTGAGGAAAGTCGTTCACGCTAGATGGTGAATGACTGATAGCCTGGCTTCCCGGGAGTATGTGCCTTTTTAAAAGAGGAGGATTGCTGACTCAGCCTTCATCATTGGTGACAGCTGATCAGTCTGAAGAATGTAAAGGAAACACTTTAAGCAGAGTGGGCCTTCCTGAATTTGCCTTTTCTACTCAGCTGAATTTACTGCCCAGGAAAAGAGCTATTTATAGCATGGGTAAAAGTTTACTACTAAATTCGGATGGCCAAGCAAAGACACTTGCACAGGCACCTGTGTGTATGTGCTTTCTGTCTCCTATGGATGATGTGCTGTCCCAGGACATTTTTGGTGGGAGGGACAAAGAAAGAAAGGGGAGAGAGTCAGAGGGTACTTTCAGAAGTCAGGAGCAGAGGCTGGGGGCCAACGCCATGGGTGGCAGGATCAGAAGTGACCACATCCATCAGACCTTTGTGGTGACTCTGCTGCCGAGGTCTCTGCACAAATACACTCCCCTTTGGGCTCCCGAGCTGCCAGGGGGAGGGTCCAGAGACCAAGGGAGGGTAGAGGCCAGACCAAGTTTACTTATCAGATGAGCACCGCAGACTTGAACAGAAGCCAGAATTCCAGGCGACACGCTCTGAGCCCACTGGCACCCCCTTGGGAAGTACCGTGGAGGGAGAACCAGCAGGGAAGCCAAAGGCTGAGGTCCCGAGGGAGCAGCACCCAACCCCAGACCCAGTGTATGTGGGAAAGCCACCTGGCGGGAAGCAAGGAGCCCAGAGACAGAAAGAGGGATGGAGATGAGAGACCGATAAGAGAAATGGGCAAAAGAGAATGAAGAGAGGAGCTAAGTGAAAGAAAAAAACAAAGAGGGGCAGACAAAAACAGAGGGGCCAAGACCCCCGACTGAAGATGAGGCTCTCAGGCAGGGACTGGAGGCACCTGGCTTTTCACGGCAGCCAGAGGCAAGGCAGCGTCACCGCTGACAGCCAGCTGAGGTGCAAATGAAAAGCAGCAGCATGTGAGCCTGCGGAAGCTTTCTGCGCTGGGCGCTGGGCTCCAACATCCCCTGGCCTCTCTCTTGCAAGCCAGGCGGCAGAGGGATAATTTGCCTGTGGCTGGAGGTGTCAGGCTCTGAAGATGAGTGTGAAGCCTGTGGTGACCTGCCCTCAGGGACACATCCTGTGTGACTAATCACCGGGCAGAGGTGGAAATGGAGTTCCGGCTCCCAGGGCCCCTTCCCAGCAGAATCGAATCCCTGTGTGTGTGCGTGTGTGTGTGCGCGTGTGTGTATGGGAGGGGCCCTGCCATCACTCGTGCCTGGAGAGGGAAGACTTTCGTGTGAGAAGGACCCTGAAGGCTAGCAGTAAGCTAGGGGACAGAGCTGGCAGGGACAGGCGAGCCTCACGGAGGGGTGGGGGACGCTGGAGAATGGTGGTGCGCTGGGTGCAAGGTTCATTTTCTCTCTTGCACACCACGAAGCCAATAAATACTTTGCACGGAAGTTAAGAATATATACTGGAGGCAGACCGTCTGGGTTTGAGTCCTGGCTCTGCCTCTTACTAGCTGGGTGACTCCGAGGCTGGTGCCTAACCTCTCTGTGCCTCACTGTCTTCCTCCATGGAACAGGAATAATAAATAATAATGATATCGAGCTCGTAGGCTGTTTTGAGGATTTAATGAGTGAGTGAGTACACGTGATAAATGCTGTGTGTGTGTTAGTTATCATCATCCTTGCTACTGTTGGTCATTCGGCCCTTGTAAGTGCTGGGCACTGGACTGGGGGCTCTGTCAGAGCAGTGACCAAGACAAAGAGGTCCATGCTTCCATGGGTTTGGCTTTCAGGTTAGAGAGAGAGAGACACACACTAAATAGCACAACCAAAAACCTTCAAGCTGATTTCCAAGACGGAGGAGTGCCATGCAGGAACCAGGACAGGGCGCCATGCTAAAGTGTGACTGGGAAGGAGGAGGCGTTGGGGGCCAGGGTGGTCACGGAGGGCTGCCCAGTTTGTCCAAGGGGAAGCCAAATGGTGAGGAGGGAGCCATATGGAGTCCTGGGGAAGAGCATTCCAACCAGAGGAAGCAACAGGGGAGAGACAATGAGTCAGGAATGAAGCGTCGGGGGACGGGGAAGGGAGGAGACACAGCCAGGAGCGGAGGCAGGGAGCCGGTGACAAGGGCTTCACGGGCACAGCCAGGCCATAAGGTGAACTCTACATGAGGTAGAGGGTGTCAAGTAGGAGAGACGCGGGAGCTGATGGATATTTTCAAGGAGAGCTGGCTTCTGAGAGGTGACTGCGTTATGAACGTGGGGGAGGCAGGGAGCAGTGAAAGCAAGCGTTGAGCCCTCTTAACAACCAGAGAGGTAGGATTTTTAGGATAGGGAAGCTGAGGCTCTGGTAGCTGCTGCAAGAGGAAAGGAGTACAGGCCCACAGCAGCTAGCGTTCGCAGAGTGCTTACGTCTCCACGGCTTGGTACTTCCACCGTCACCACCTAAAGAACAGGTTCATTTGGGAACCCAGAGTCATCCGGCCAGGCCTGGAGTCCAGTTAGGCCCCAAGTCTGCCTGGCTCCAAAGCCCTGGCCCCTACGGGCTGAGGCTGGCTGGCTGGCTGGCTGCTGGGAGAGGGGAGAAAAACCCCGGGGGCCCTGGGTCTGCACACAGAGCTCTTCCCTGCTCTAGTCTCTGCACACCTGCCCACGTCACAGATGGAAACAACCCGCTGGGATGGGAGGAGGGCCACTCAATGTCAGAGGTGGTGCAAGAGGCAAAAAACCCTTTCTGGTGCATTCGGGGTCATTGACCTAAGTCTGAGAAGACACCTACTTACCCGATCAAATTTTGGTCCTACCCAAAGTGCACTCTGGTTTGATGAGATTCTGTCACCTATCCCCAGACCTCAGAATCTGGGTCCTGCAGAAGGCAAATGCTATCGATTCAAAGCATGGGTTTCTTTTCATTTTTTTTTTTTTCCACTTAACGTTAACCTTGCAGCTGTGTCGGAAAACCAATCAGGGTGGGCCTGTTCAGACATGTTCCCTGCATCGTTTCGACCACCCCTTTCCTGGAGAGGAGCTTCTCCTGGTGTCTTTCCATGAAGCCCGCCAAGACCGACCCCCCTCCCCCGGGAACTTAACCTTTGCTCATCTCACTACTACCGATTAGGGCCTGTCCCCTGTGAAGTGACACGTGAACTTGGAGTTGCGTGTGGCAGAGGAGGAAGTCATTACTGCCTGGCAGCCAAGGTCACAAAGGCGAGTTACTACCCTGCAGGGCTTTAACCAGCCTTGTATCTAACTTTGTAATTTAACTTCAGCGTTCTCTTTTCGTTGCTTGTAAGTGCCTCCAACTCTCCTCGAGACAACTTTACCAACCTGCTGGTTTTCTCATTAATAACTTACATAAGCCTCTGGCACACGATCACTTGATATTCGTGTGAGAGTCACGTTTCTAGCTTTTTCCAGTTATACTTTGGCAGTAGTTTATCTTCACCTCGCAGAGGAGGCCACTGGGGCCCGTGAACGAGCTGAAGGGCACGGAGCCAGCAGGTGGGGGGGCAGGATCTGGACGCCCCTCAGTCGATGCCAGAGCCCACGGCCCCACTGCCCCTGAAGGTCTCACAGGTCATCTGAGTTGACACGGGGCCTTCGAATGGCCTGAGCAAACCCCTTTATGTTACGGGAGTGGACCCCCAGACCAAGGGGAACCCGAAGCCTTGCACGCCCTGGCACGCTGGCAAGGGACAAAGGGCAACCGCAGCCGAAAAGCTGTTTCTCTTTGAGCTACTGCCTCATCTTCTTACGTTTAGCTCAGGTCTTTGCTCAGCCAAGGCCACTCACAAGGAGCAGAAAAAGAGTTCCTGCCACAGGACGGGGTCTCACCTGCCTGCTGGAGAGGTGAGGCACCTCCGGCAGAGAGTCACTCTTTATAGCGTCAAGCAGGGCTCTGATGCTCTGACCCAGAGTCCGCGGAGGCCCTAGAGGGGCTGCCCGAAGTCTGTGCCTCTCCTGGAATCGTGTACAAATGTTGCCTGAGGTGCACAGAGCATCAGCTTCTCAAAGGGATGGAACTCCAACAAGGTTACGCACCCTGCCTTGTCTGCAGAAGTGCCCTTGTTGGAAGCAAATGAGCTGCCCAAGAAGGAAAACACATTAATCTCCCGAGCACTTGCATAGGTCAGCCTGCCCCGATGGGCCCGTTGGTGACTCAGAACAAAGCAATCCGAAAGTCATTTTAAAAAAAAAAATTTTTTTTAATGTTTATTTATTTTTGAGAGAGAGAGAGAGACAGAGCATGAGTGTGGGAGGGGCAGAGAGAGGGAGACACAGAATCTGAAGCAGGCTCCGGACTCTGAGCTGTCAGCACAGAGCCCGACATGGGGCAAGAACCCATGAACCATGAGATCATGACCTGAGCCAAAGTCAGACGCTCAACCAACTGAGCGCCCCCGAAAGTCATTTTTTACAAAGTGGGTCCTTTCCTGGTTAAGACCCTGAAAGGCTCAAGATCTATAAGACTGCGTGTGAGAGGCTCAGGCCTAGAGACACATATACCCCTGTGGGTGCCACTTTCAGTGGCATAAAAGCAGCCAAGGGCCACAGGGTCTCACCCAGCCAAAGGAGATGTCAGCATCTCGGGGTAGGGATTCTTGTCTGCCTTGTGGGCCAATTACCCCAGGACCTACACAGCCTGGGACATCACAGATGCTCCGTAAATACATGCCGACCGAAAGAGAACTGTCCAGGAGGAAAGAGACAAGTCACGCTGATGGTTAGAGCCACGCCAAGGGCGAGACCCCAAAATAAGAATAAGGTTAATAGCAACTAACACTTATCCAGCCTGTCCTGTGTGCCAGGCTCTGTGCTAATATGCCATATCCGCACCCCCTCCTTCACTCCTCACAGCGACTCCCCCAGGTCGATGCACTGTTGTTAGCTCCATTTCACATGTGCGGAAAGTGAGGTTCAAAGAGGCTTCGCATCCTGCCCAAGGTCACGTAGCTGAGGAGCCCAATCCACAACGTGGAACGGGTCTGTCTTAGCCCGGATCTTCACCGCAGAACACTGCCTCCCTGGATGCATGGGAGGAGTGGCAGGGGAGAGAGCCACAGCGGGAGAAAGGAACCTAAGTAGGGTGAGGAGAGGGCAGCGTGGTAGTCAGAAGACATGACCCGCGTTGCAAAGCTCTGCGGGGACAGCATTTATGAGACGCTGGGAAGGTCATGGGAAAGGAACAGGGGAGAAGCCGCTAGGTGTGGCAGAGGCTGCCGGCTGTCCCCAACCAGAATTCACCCTCCCCCCATCCCCGCTGCTGGAACTGGGATTTTATCTGGCCAGCAATGCGCCCCTTGCGTGTAGGCGTGGCCAAGAAGAGGTCAGCAGAAGGCATAAATGAAAAAGCTTCTAGAAAATCTGCACAGCAGGCTGACTCAGTTGGCGGAGGTTCCCCTTTATCCTTTCTTCCCCTCTCTCCTCCTTTTTCCTACCTAGAACCCGTGCGAAGGAACTGGAGCTCCATCGGCCATCTCGATCCACGACGGGACGTTAAGGATGGAAGATGGAGCCTTTTGTCAGAGCAAAAGATAGAAGGACCTTGGGAACTTGACTCCTAGCTGACTCTGGAGCTGCTGTAATTTGGCGTGAGAGGAAAACTTCTATCCTTCGTTTAAGCCACCTTTTAAATATCTTAAAGTTTTTTGTTTTTTTTTTTTTAGTTTTCTGCTATGTAGAGCCAAACGCAATCCTCCCAACTGGCACAGAAACCAATCACCTTTGGGGAGAAGACCGGCAGAGCCGTGCAGAACCCAGCACTATGTGGAAACATTAGACAGAGGATCTGCAGGCTTTGAGATTGGACTTGACCACAGCAACAAGCAGAGTCCTGAGGCTGGGGGTGGGGGGTGGCGGGCAGAAAGTCTTCCTTCACTCCCCAGACTCTCTCTCTCTCAAGACAGGTAACAAGAGAGGTACCAGCGCTGTGAAAATGAGAGCGAATCCCAGAGAAGCGGGTGACTGCAAAGATGAGGATTTTCGGAAGCTCCAAAAGCATGTTAACCTGGGGGGGATATTGTAGGCGGCAAGTTCCAGGGCTGGTTCTGGGGCCAGAACCTCCAGGACCACCGCCAGGCCAGAGGGGACCTCTGTGGGAATTGGAGAAAGGTGCCCCTTCTTCAAAACACTTTCATTTACTTGGAAACTATTATAGTAAACATATAAATCTACATCCGTGATACGAATGGTGTCCTTCAGAAATGGCGCCCTTGAACAGTGCACAGCCTGCACACCTGTACACAGTGGCTTTGCATATCTGTCTGACCCCACCACACACGCATCAACTGCATGGCTCTAAAAGGGGCTGAACGCTATTGATTGCACAAGGCCTCGCGGACCCTGGTTAAAAAGGCAGGAGATATTCCCATCCCCCACCCCCCCAAAAAAAAGATGCCATGTCAAATTCGAGCTCCTGGTTAAATGTCATTCATAAGGAAAATGCAGCTATGTGGGGCGGTAACAGCTACGCCAAGATGAGAAGTTACTGTAGCTCTTGTCATGAGTTTGATAAAGACCAAGCATGGCCCCGAAGGAGGAATCACAGCCTAGAAAGAATCTTCGGGCTGCGCAATCTGGGACACAATGAAAGGAGCCATGGGTAGCTCTGAACTTGATTATAATGAATTAAAGCTTCTTTACACCATTTTATTGGTCTATTTTTTTTCCCTTGGAGGGAAGGAAGCACTTTTACAATTTCTGGAATTATTTTAAATAAATAAAAGCAGGGACACCTGGGTGGCTCAGTGGGTTAAGTGGCCGACTCCGGCTCAGGTCATGATCTCACAATTTATGAGTTCGAGCCCCGAGTCGGGCTCTGTGCTGACAGCTCAGAGCCTGGAGCCTGCTTCGGATTCTGTGTCTCCCTCTCTCTCTGCCCCTCCCCTGCTCACGCGCTCTCTCTTGAAAATAAAACATTAAAAAAAATTTTCTTAAATAAATAAAAGCAATGATAGACCTCAATAAATAAGTTATTCCAACCTTAATTCTATGCCCCAACTACCAAAAAACCCCCCCAAACTAAAAACCAAACCAAACCAAACCAAAACAAAACAAAACCCACGAAAAACCAATTAAACTACATCTATGCTTTCCAGCCAGCGCCCAGCTGCTGACCTCGCCACACCTTAATGCTCTTCTTGCAGACCCACCACCTTGCCCAGGGAAGGTCCCTCTGCTGGGGGCTCCCCAGGCCCTCCCTCCACACCCCTGCCGCCCTTCACACCTTCCCATACCGACTCTGCGACTCTGCGAAGAGAGAAGTGAGCACGTCTCAGATGAAGGGAGGGGAGGGGCTGAAGCCAGTGCCAGAGAGATTGTTAATGAGAAGCGCTGGAGTTCACCTATCACTGCCAAACCGCTCCTGAAACCGGTCCCCGGGGCAGAGCCGAGCCGTCCCGCTGCGGCAGGAAGAGAAATGACAGCCGCACTTGTTGAGCTTACATTCACGCCGGGCACCGTGATGGATGCGAAGCCGGTGTGACGCTGATGGGAAAACGCCCCGGACCCTGGTTCCGAGGCTCTCTTGACCCTCTGGGTCTCAGCATCCCCACCTACAAAATGAGGGCCCCGACTATTTCTATCTAAGGCGGTGCTTCTCCAGCCGCAGGTGCACAGAAGCCCTCTGGGGTCTCGTCTGCACCCCAGGGAGGCCCCGAAAGTCTGCGTTCCTGGCAGGACGGGCCTTGGGCCTCGTTCTCAGCAGCTGAGCCGAGAAAGCCAGCCTCACCGAGGGAGCCTGGCAGCTGGCCCCTCTCCTGCCGCTCTGATTTCGGCCCAGCAGACAAAACAGCCAGCTGTGGGCTGAGCCCAGGGACTAGCCAGCTGCCTTCTGCTTTTCCCTTTCCAAACAAAATTTGAGATGTCACTTTTTTTTTTTTTAAATCACGGAACAGCTGAGAAAAGAAAACAAGCGTTTCCTCCGTATCCATTTCAGCTTCCCGCCCCCGCCCACCACTTGGCCTTGGTGTCATCCTGTCCTCCTCTCCCAGCCCCCACACCGGCACCCTTGTCTGACAAGGTCGCCCCGACCCCGCAGCCCCCCTCCCCCGCCTCCGAGCTCACCTCTGGCAGAGGCTTGCCAGGCTTATTTTTCACAGCTCTGATTGAAGCTGGGATCCCGCTGACATTTACACTCCCTCATCATTATCAGCTCGAAGCTTCCAGCAGCCCAGCTAAAAAGGCTTCGCAGAGCGGGAGGGGCCCGGGCTGAAATGTCAGCGGCTCCACACTCCTGCCTCTCACGGAGCCGCCCCGCCACCTTACCCCACCTGCCCCCCACCAGCCCAGGCGCCGGCGGCCAGCGGGCTCTTGTTCTAGTGACCGCATTGTCTCTCTCAACAATCAGGACACGTGGTGTGATTTAGCAACGCACAGACGTGAAAAGACTCAGAGAGGCAGAAAAATTAAATCCCATTTAGCGGTGTGTTTAGTCAGAGCCACCAACAAGCTTTCTCCCCATTTAGACATCAGACAAACGTACACCGCCCGCCGTCGCTCTGCAGAACCTACAGCTTTCTTGCCCCTCTCTTGACTTCCGTTTTCTCCTCTCTAAAAGGGGAGGGTCGTCCCCGCCCATCGGGTCACCGGGAGGGTGAAGCGAGAAGAGGCAGGTGCCCGCAGTCAGGCCCCGCCAGCGCGGCGCCCTCCGCGGCCGCCCTCTCCCTCGGGGGCCTCCCTCATCCTACACCTCAGACGTCAGATGCTACCACCACATCTGATCCTTCGAGCTGCTGAGCCGTCGGGCCTCAGAAAGGACGGTCTCTGAAGAACTTCATGGTTGTGTTTTATGTCTGCTCGGCAGGGATCACAGAAATGCGTCTGACTCACCACTAAATAATTTACTCCCGGGTCAGAGAGGCAATAATTTTTACGGAGAGAGCATTTCTGACTCAATGCACTAAAAGGCCCGTTTGTTAGGGGGGTGGGGTGGGGTGGGGCTGAGAGGTGAGAATTGGGATCTAAGCGACTCTTCTGCTGGAGGGAGGAACGGGCTGTGAAAAGTACAGACAGGACACCCAGCATTCGTGACGTGGGGTGATGAAATGCCTGCGTGGTGGGGTGGAGCGAGGCGAGCCAGGTAGGCCCCGTGAGGTCGCATTGGGCTGCCAGCGACCTTCTGGCCACACCTTGGGAGGGTCATCTGTTTCTGGCCCACAGCCGACCACGGGAGTGGACACCGGGGAGGGCAAAATATACAGATACTGACACAAAAGCAAACGGTCTAAAATGTGTGATAGTGCGTGTCTTAAAAACAAACAGGGGCTCCCGGGTGGCTCAGGCGGTTAAGCGACCGACTTCAGCTCAGGTCATGATCTCGCGGTTTGTGGGTTCGAGCCCCGCATCAGGCTCTGTGCTGACAGCTCAGAGCCTGGAGCCTGCTTCGGATTCTGTGTCTCCCTCTCTCTCTGCCCCTCCTCCACTCATGCTCTGTCTCTCTCTCTCTTTCAAAAATAGATGAACATTAAAAAAAATTTTTTTTTAATTAAAAAAACAACAAAACTTGCCCATCTCAAGGAGTCCCTCCAGGAAGTCTTCCCTGATTTACCCCCGTCCGATCATCCGGATGATAAAGATTACAGTCTTACGGCGCTCAGCTACGCGGTCTGGTCTGTAACCCACTGCGCCTCAGGAAAACTTCAAGTTCCTCGTCGTCTCCAGCATTCGAGGAAGGCCTTCCCCAGCCGCACACGGCCCACGGGCAGCCATGGGCCTTGTCGTCTGCCACTCCCCGTGAAGAGAGGAGGCGCGTTGTGTCTGGCTTGTTCAAAACACTGCCCTCCGCTACCACACGTACGTCTACAATCGCCAGCATAACAATTCTGTTAAATTGCCGTTCTGATATCACCATTTCAAGTGAACCAGGCAGCCCAGTTTATAGTTCAATTTGCAAAATTCTGATTCCGTTTCCAGCTAGCAGATGCCTGGCAAAACCGATCGCCTTGAACTACCACAACTGGAACAAATAACTATGTTCTCGGAGGGCCTTCCGCCTAAAACACAGTGGCCGGGCTGTGTAAGGGGTACAAACAGGCCTGCAGCCACAGGCCTGGTGCTCACGGAGCTCACTGAAAAAACAGCCACGATCCCAAGAGCTGAGCGTTCTGGAACTCTCCCTATGGGCTCGACACCACCACGTCTCATCTTCGCGAAAGCCCTGCTGTTCAGTGCTGGTACCATCCCCAGTTCAGAGCTGGGGAAAGAGGCGCAGGGAGGCGGCAACTCCGAGGAAGCCACACTGCTAGGAAGCGGAGGCTGGGTGTCAACTCTGACGGTCCTACTCCAGAACCTATGTAGTAACTATGATGTCAATTCTACCTCCTCACACCACGACTGACACAAGACTCTGAGTGACAAAGAACCCAGAGAGAGAGAGAGAGAACCCTGACGGAAAGAGACAGGGCCCTGACAGAGAGAGACAGACAGAGACAGAGAGACAGAGAGGGAGACAGGAGCCTAACAGAGTCAGGACCCTGAGTGAGAGAGACAGAACCCTAGCAGAAAGAGAGAAACAGGACCCTGAGTGAGAAAGACAGGACCCTGAGAGAGAGAGAGAGAGAGAGAGAGAGAGAGGACCCTGAGTGAATAGGATAAGCACATAAGAGCCACCCAGGATCCACAGTCAGGGCTGCGCAGAGGAAAAGTCATCTGGAGGAAGCCCCTGGGTTGGAGAGGCCTGGGAGGGCGTCTGGAAGTGAGGCGAGTGTCGCAGGGGAAAGCAAGGATTAGGAAAGGCAGACGGTGAGCCACACTCCCAGTGCCGGGACGGAGCTGAAAAGCCAGACCGCCGGAGCATACCGGGGGAAGCGAGCCTGGGGGCCCCGGTGGCAGGGGCCCCTGAGAGCCTGCCCGGGGAAGGTGGACCTGAGCCAGCCCAACAGGGACCACTGTGGTTTCGCAGAGCAGAGTGACGTCCAAGAAGGTGATGCCCGACGTCCTGAAGGGGTTGCTGGGGTCGGGAGGGCCAGGGAGGGCGTGGGGCCACTCGGGAAGCCACGCTAGTCCTTCCAGCACTACCGATGGGGCTCCCGGCCCGGAGGACCTGGCTCTCCCCAGACGTGAAACTGTCCAGGGCAGCAGATCAGTGTGGCTGTGAGCATGAGCTCTGGTGCCCAGCCACCCCGGGCCAGACACCTAGCCCCCCGGGCCCCGTCTTTGCGGAGCAGAACAAGGATGGGCCTCGCCCCTCACGTGGGGCTGCTGAAGGACGGACACCGGAGGGAGGGCGCGGAGGGCGGAAGGCGGGAGGCCGCCAGAGCAGCAGGTTCAACGACAGCAGGACGGGGCCACTGCCGCCGGAGAGTTTCCAAAAGCGAAAACGGCACAAGGGTGGTGACGCTCTCCAGGGGCAGAAGTCACGCGTTACTGGATCTGCTGAGCCTCTGGCCAGGTGTCTGTCTGCCTGCCCCCTGCTCCCGCTGGCTCAGCGCCTTCCACCTGTGCCCCCAGCCAGGCCCTGGCCCTCGGTCTGCACGCATCATGCACAGGCCTTAGGTATTCGGGGAGGGGGCACTTCCAGTCTTTTCTTCCGCTTTTCCTTTTTAAGCAAATCTGGTTTGATGGCCCTTGCGCAGCTGCCCTGACCCAGAAGGGGAAAAGGCAGTCCCAGGAGGAGAAGGAAGCCCCGGCCACCTCCTGCCTGAGGGAAGCGGCAGACCCCGGGCGGTGGCCCTGCAGTGGCTGGTTGCCATGAAATGGAATTTATACATGAAAATCAGGAGAGAAGCGGCCCGGGGCAGCCCGAGCAGGTCTCTGACAGAGCTGACAGCTAATTAGAAAGCTCCATTTGAGCTTCACGCCGAAAAGCCATTTAATAATTAAATGTCTTATCTGTATTTAAATCCCTCTGACAATATGTACTTAGAGTGTGGCCAGAGAACAAATGTGCTCACTTCCGTCACCTCCAAGACACAATATTTGAATCCAGGCATCTCCCCGCCCCCCCCCCCCCGACAGTAAGTGACATTCTGTCACATGACTTGTACCGAGAGCGTTCCGACGTCAGGGGACTCTTCGACCCGGTTCTTGGATCGATGTGGCCCAGAGAGACTCAGACTCAGAAACAGGGTTGACATGAATATGTCCCTTCGCAAGTCACCAAGCTGGGAGGCAGGGAATGGGCGAGGGGGCCTGCAGCCTGCTGGGGGGTGAGGAGGGGTAGAGGGATCGGCTGGCCCGAGTGTGGCCAACAGAGGCGCACTGTCTGCAGAGTTACAATAAAATTCTTAAAATAATACTAAAATACTTATTTTAATAATCATAATCATAATAATAGTGAAAGTTGGTCTGATTTCCAGTAAGTCCATGCACCAGTGATCCTAAAGAATATCATTGATAAAATACTGCTCCCCGCTTAGAAGGAGGCTCCCACGGCCACCCTCTCGGCTCACCGCCACCTCAGCCCTTACTTAGTAACCGTGAGCACAAATGGCCTCAAAGCCCCAGGGTTCCCTGGCCTCCTCGAGGAGGGGGAGGAGGCCGCAGAGGAGAAGCCGGTTCAGAGGGAGGAAAGGATAGGGGCTCTGCGTGTGTACGGGGATGGGCAGACACAGGCTGGTTTGGGCCCCGTGAGTACGCTCCACCCACCCTGTGGGAGCAGGAAACAATAAGGGAAGAGACCTCTGCGTGCTCCGGCGAAGCTGCACCCCATCCTGCTGGCAGCAGGGGTCATAATGTCACCAGCATCCGCGGGTGGCCTGCGAGGGCCATGCAGAGCTGTGGGAGGAGGGTAGACACCAAAGGGACACACGGAAGCCTCGGCAAGGAGACCAGATTCACACGGGAGGGAGTCAGGCGTGGTCCCGGCTGGGACACAGGCAGAGCACCTGGAGAAAGTAACAGGGAGGGAGGCTTAGATCCTCCCTCTGATTGGTTAGAGCTCTCCTCTTGGGGCAACCCCCCACCCCCCAAAAAAAATCACTGCTTCCCCCTTAGCCCCAGGCTAGGTCTCAGAAAGCACAAGCTGCACTTCTGTCTCCCTTTCTGGAACTTTCTCTTGCCATGCGAAGGAGCCAATGAGCCCCCAGCAGAGAGTGCACATTCAAAGGAATAAGACCCGGAAGGGAATTTAAAGATGATAGTTCAATTCTCTCTTCTAACCAATGCCCAGAGAGGTCAGGTGACTTCTCCGACGTCACCCAGCTGGTTAGCTAGTGCTCTTTCCAAGTCCCTGCCTGCCACGCTGCTGAGAAGCATTATGGTATCACAGGGGCTTTGCGGTCAGCGAGTTCAGGTCCAGATCTGCTGTCCTCTCGCCGCTGTGGGATGTGGGATATACCGCCAGTGCTCCCCAGCCTTGGGTAGCAGCCTGGACCGGTGACCGGACTGACCGTGAGCAGCAGGCAGCACAGTCCTGGCTTTGGGGGCGGATACGACTTTGCAGATCTGGGAAACTTGAGTCGCAGCCAATAAGACCAAGCACCTCTCTTCAGCACATGCTGTCCGACCACTGCTGGGACTGGCTTGAACTAGCATTAGACTCGGGAATGTCAAGGGTCTCTGAGAACCCTAACTGTACCGGGCACCGCTGTCACCCCAGCTCGCCATTCTATTGGGTCCAACTGTTGATTTCCTGCGGGTTCAACTGCTACTTCTCAACACGCGGTCCGCGGACCACGAGGGTCCAGTCGCCTGGGAGCTGGCTGGAAAGGCCCCTTTTGGACCTGCTGGGTCGAGATCTGCATTGACACAGACCCCCAGGTGACTCGGATGCACCTTCAAGTTTGGGAGGCGCTGGTTTAGGGCACTGTGGGGACATTGAAAGGTGATGGCCCTGGAGACAGGCCAGCGCCCCGCACACCATCAGAGACCATCTCAGACGGGAGGATGGGAGAGCCCCAGCTCGGCCAGGGCTCAGTGGAAAGGTTCCGAGTTTCTGAGGATGGCAAACGTAGCGCGCTCCCCGTGTCGTCGTGATGCAGCCAGCCGCCAGGTGAGGAATCGTCCTTTACACAGTGTCTGGGGACACAGGCCCAGGGCTCCCAGACCCGGCTCTGCACGCCCGCTCTTTACTCCCCAGCTCTGGGACGGCCGCACGTCGGCTAAGGCCCCCAGGACTTGTTTCCACTTCTCCATCGTGACATACGGATGTGAGGAGAGCCTCGGCGTAAGAAGCTGGTCCCGGCCTGGTCCCTGATGGCTGCTCAAGCAGCAGCAGCTCTGATTGTGATCTGGGGGTGGGGAGACTGACTGCTTCTCCAAACAGCCTAAGGGGGCGGCCCTGGGCCGGTGGGTGAGCCGCTGTACAAGTCCCGGACGGGACGGCAGTTTGGGCTCAGCGCGAAGGGAAACCACGAGCAGCGAGCTCTCCAACAGCAAACGCCCAGGAGCGGCTGGTGCAAGTGTGCGCGTGCCGCCCACCGGAGTTCAGGAGCGGCGGTGCGGGAGCCGAGAGAAGACGGAGAGTGACGCCCTTTCATCTCCTCGTTCCTGCTGCTCTAAGGTAGGGCGTAGCCTCCCCCAAGATGCGAACGGGGGGCATCTCCCACTCCCCTCTCCCGGCAGCAGGACAGACACAGGCAGAGCTGCGCCGGGGTGGGCGCCACGACCTGCGGCAAGCCCCGGGCGCCCTTTCACCAGCAGCAGCCAACAAAGCAACTCTCACCATGGAACCAAGCACAAGGGCACCACCGGCCTCCTCGGCGACCACTTCCCGGGCCCCTCGGTAATGATTTTAACACGCATCCAGCCCTCCCTGCAAACTGCTTAATTTTTACAACAGCTATACTCTATTTTCTCCCCTAAGTGTTCATCCTCAATTGAATAGAACATAGTGGAAATTCCAAACCAAGTTTGATGGCGATTTCTTCAGAGAGCAACACCCTGGATTGATGAACCTGCCAGGAACGAAGTTCCTTTTAACAAAGATGCTATTGAAAACAAAGCCCAAAAAACCCCCTCGCACAGCCCCTAAGTGTTTGTCATTCAGTCACAACGAACCAACAAGAGGGCGGGCATGGTGCGAGTTATGTGAATAGCTCTGACCATTCCTAGCTGCTGAAAGAAGGGAGAGAGCAAGACATGTGGGTATTTGTAAGAAAGAGTGTTCTGGGCAGAGGGAACAGTGAGTGCAAATGTCCTGAGTCAAGAGTATGTATAGCGTTCCAGGAAAAGCTGGGATTATCAAGAAGGCTGGATTGAGAAAGAGGGAGAAGGGTGGGAGGTTAAGGATTTGGGATATCGGAGGGAAGGGAGCAGGGAACCACCAGAGGTTTCTGAACAGATGAGCAATTTGATTCATAAGCTGATATACTTAAGTCATTAAGAACAAAGCCTGGCATAGAGTAAGTGTTCAATTAATATTAGCTATTGTTATACTTTACCCCCTAATTTTCCATGTACTCACCCCACATGTGCAAATACACACACCACTCAAAGCCCTTCAGTAACACCTCTCTACCTACTGAGGTGTTCCAGGTCCTTCCATCTGGGATTCAAACCCCTCTATAATAAGGCCCAAGGCACACTTCCAGCCACCAGCCTGGAATATGCCCAGCTACAGACTCACTCTCCTTAGGCCTGCACACCTCCCCTCTTCTTTGCTTTCCCTGAACAATTCCTTTCCTCCTGAAAAGAGGTACCTTCATGGTACCTCCTAACATCCTACCCAAGGTCACATCCATCTCAAAGGCCACCTCCTCCATGAAGGTTTCCCTCATGCATCAGCAGATGGGAGTCATGTCTCCACCATTAGCCAAGCCATGCCACTCACAGACCTACCCTTGGTGCTGGTTTCATCCCCCCACCGAAGCCCACCGCCAGCCCCTGCCACCACCCATGAGGAAGCTACCTACCAAGCTCCTTCACAGGGCTTAGCCAAAGCACCGAATAAACCATTAAGACTATCGGTGGAATAACACAATAAAGGCACAGCCTCTGTTTACCCCCACCCACTTGGCAAAGCCCTGGCCAAGACTCAGCCAAGCAGTGAAGGGGACAGC
Organism: Paguma larvata; assembly: GCA_030068075.1. Lineage (NCBI taxonomy): Eukaryota > Metazoa > Chordata > Mammalia > Carnivora > Viverridae > Paguma > Paguma larvata. The sequence goes on along the minus strand of CM057837.1, from coordinate 45,188,296 downwards.
CTGGTCTCTCAGGCTCTCCAAGGGGCCAGCTAATTATAAATTAAAAAGGTCAGAGAGGGTATTCCTCTTCCTTAAAATATAAAAACTCAACAGACAAAAATGAGTCTAACAACTGCTCAGATCAGATCAGAACTGTTCTGATCACCAGTTACGCCCAAAGGCTTTGGCCCCTCTATGAGCACAGATATAGGTGTTTCACAAAAAAACAGCCATGATACAGAGGAGAGGGAGGTTCAAAACCCCTGCTCAACACACACACACACACACACACACCATGGATGCACGCAGCTAGGATAGCCATGTGGTCACGTTCGAGCTCTTGCATCTAGAGAAAGGACATCGCTCACACATTGAGGAAGTGAGGCAAGAGCCAGATGAAAAGGAACTGAGGCCATTGTTGCAAAGTCGGTGATGGGGAGTAGTTCGGCATCACAGAAGCCTCCAATGACCGTGATGTAACGAGGGCAGGAAACATAACTCTCCACCCATCTTCACAGGTGATGTACTAAAGAGCTCTGAACTCCCACATGGTTTTCAGAAGCAGGCAGAAGAGATACCAGATCAAAAAGGAGTCAGAATCTTCTAGACGCCTGCTTAACCAGCTGCAGATAAATCACAGGACCACAGAGCAGCCTCTAGAGGGTCTGGATTAAGGAGCTCAAGGTGGAAATGGGGCCAGGACTCATGAACTGTTGTCACCCAGGCCTCTCGGGGAGGCTCTGGCTTCTCTCTGTCAAGCTATTTCACCAGGTTGGGCCCTGCCTAGGGCCAAGAACCCAACAGACAAAGCAACGTTCCAGAGAAGCAACCGGTACCCAGAATCTGATCAAAAGGCCTCTGGCAAAGGACAATCAGTTGGATCCCTGCTCCCATAAATGGCGCCAATAATGGACACCCAGTGGGTTTTGTTCTGTTTGTTTTTATCTGTGGCATTTGCACACTCTGCTTCCCAGTGATAACCCCAATTTTTTTTCTTTAGGGGTCTATCCCTCCCCAACTCTGCTCTCATGGTCAGGTGGATAGGACTCCACTCCCAACTCCAGGCCCTATGGCCTGGCCATGGTGGCTGGTTCAAGATGGCCACCGAATTCATTGAAGCCAATATGATGGTAAGAGACTTTGGGGACAGAGGCTAACATTCTTTCCTGTGAACTTGGAGCTAAAGGCGGGAGCTTCTGTAGCTACCATAGAGCATGAATGGAGGGAGTACTGAGAATGGAGCCAGTGTGGAAGAGATTAGAGGAGGGAGGGACAGAGACAAAGAGACTGGATGGATGGATGGATGGATGGATGGATGAATGGATGGATGGATGAATGAATCATCACTTGATAAATGAAACACCCTGGTATCATCATTTGAACCCTTGATCGGGCCTCATCTGATTTAAACTCAGGTCTGCCTGATTCCGAAGGAGGGAAGAGAGTTAATGGGTATTGAGTGTTCATTGCTGGGCACGGTGTGAATGTGGTTGCATTTAATCTTCACGATAACCGTGTGAGGCTTTTTCTCTCCCTTATTTTATTTGCAGACAAGGAAACTAAGGTTAAAGCGGTTTTTTAACTGTCCCAGGTCAGCCGAATCACTAGAGGCAAAACCACAACCAAGGGTCACCTCCAAGGCTATGACCTTCAAGCTGTGCCACTTCGCCCCTGGGCGAACAGGCCAGAGCTCCAAGCCAGAGCTCGGGGGGAGCACCCTCCGAGGGCTGTGGACCCAGGGGAGTTCATGGTTTGATTATCGAGCCAGAGGAGGACCTTCAGGGAAACGTCTTGGTGAGGGACGACCGGGCATAATGTTCTTCGGGAGACGAATGCCCTACCCGCTGGACTGTCTGCTTCAGAAAGATCTCTCGGGGCTGCGGAAACCCGCAGAAGAGCGGCCGACAAGTGTGCGTGCGCACAGCCCTCCGGGTACGGAGTGGGCAATCGTCTGAACTCGCTGAACGGCAGCCGCTCTGAGCCATCAGTTGTGAGGCAAGAGGGAGCCCTCGGAGGCCTCCGGGGTGATTGCCAAGGATACGGGCCAACACAGGAAAAGTCACCAAGCGGTAAACACCTTGAGGAAGGTGTCAGAAACAAAAGACAAAGCATGTGACTTGGGGGGGGGGGCGGCGAGGAACACACCCCACCGCTCCTGGGGATGCACCGACGGCACCATCAGCTCACACCGCCACTGTGAGGGAGGATGAAACGCCACCACGGTGTGTCGCGACAACGGCAATGCATTGTGAGACGTGAAGCGGTGGCGTTATTTTAACTCTCTTCTTGGTTGGCGAAGACTCAGCCTCCTTTGTTAAAATGACACGGCAGCCTGTCCCCAGGGAGGGCGGGACAGCCTGCCAAGCCTGCCACCTCCGCTCCCTGGGCCTCCCCGCTCTCTGGGTACCTCACGCCCGACGATACCACACAAGCCCCCAGAGGTCTGCTGACTGCCCTTGACATCCAAGTCCGTTTGGTCATGGGCCAGTTCCTGGTCTCTAAGACGTAGCTCTCCACTGCCTGAGGAGGAAGGATCCAGAACTGCAGGAAATGCTAAAGAAAACAAGGAAGGGCAAGGAAGCACACCAGCGCCCTCCTCCGAGGTCTCGCTGGGAAGGCTTGGCGCCCCCACCCTGCTGGCAGCCCCCTCCAAAGGCCGGAAGCCCCTGTCCCCTCCCATGTGCTGCCATCCCAGTCAAGAGTGGCATGAGCCGGTAGAGGACAGGGAGGCCACTGGTAGGGCCAGCGCTCAGGATAAAGCAGGAGCCGGGGCCGCGGCGGCCTCGAGCACCCCCGCCCCCCACATCTCACCCACAGGAGCAAGTGCCGAGTTGTTGACTCGAGGGCAGAGCCAGAGGCCGCTGCTTGAAGAGAAAGCAGAGGGTGAGGCGCGAATCTGGGAGAAACCAGGATCCTAAACGAGGCACAGTTGGGCCTGGGTCTTTCCCGCCTCGGGCACTGCCCTCCTCCCCCACCTGCCCAGGAGATGCCTCCTTTGGGAAGTCCTCTGTGACTTCCATCCTCCTCCTCTCTCCACCCATCCCCTCCCCGCAAACAGGGGCCGTGCCCTCCCCTGGGGCTACATTGGCACCTGCTAGGTCCTGCATGAAGCACTTTCTGGAAGGTAAGAAGCATAGGAAATAGGAGGTAGGCTCCCTGGCTTTACACTCAGCTCTGCCGCTTTTGTCATTTTAACTGAGTCTGAGTCTCGTGGCTTCCTTGTACCTCACTTTCATCATCCGTAAAATGGGGGAGGGTGGCCCTGAGGGATGAATGACATCATTCATTGCCTGGCTCGTGCCATCGAAGGGAGTTTTTGCATCTCTAACCTGTCCTTTTCCTCCACGGAACGGACAGCTCGTTGGGGACGCAGGCTGGGTGTCACCGCCATCCGTGTTGCCAGCACACAGCCAATTCCACTTCCTGGTAGCAGCAAGGAGCAACGCTCCACAGGGCCAACAGGAAAGGTCGGAAGCTGGGTAAAGGATACAGGTCACAACGAAGAGGCACATTCGGGACTCAGCGGTCCTGTTTCCGGTGTGGGTCCAGGGTCAGGGTGCAGTGACACAAACAGGTTCCATTACTTCTCGGAGCCCCAGTTTCCTCATCTTTAAACCCGAGTTAAAAATGACAACCTCAGGGTGCCTGGGTGGCTCAGCTGGTTAAGGGTCTGACTTCGGCTCAGGTCATGATCTCGTAGTTTGTGGGTTCGAGCCCCACATCGGGCTCAGTGCTGACAGCTCGGAGCCTGGAGCCTGCTTTAGATTCTGTGTCTCCCTCTCTCTGCCCCTCTCCTGCTCATGCTCTGTCTCTCTCTCTCTCTCTTTCTCTGCCCCTTCCCTGCTCACATTCTGTCTCTCGCTCTCAAAAATGAATAAACATTAAAAAAAAAATTTTATTAATGACCACCTCCCAGGGTTACTCTAAATGAGAGGATGTTTTGAAAGACCTTAGCACAGTACCTGGCCCACGGTGAGTCTCAATAAATGTAATGGGTTCTGTCACTTCTAGTAATGACAACGCTGGGTTACTACCAGTAACGAACAGCGGGTCCCCTAAGGTCATCTGAAGCCGCAGCCACTTTCCCAAGAGGTACTTAAAGGAAAAAAGCAGAACAGAAGGACTGCCTCTGAGAGCCTGGGGGAGGAGAACTGCCTTCCCACTCAGAGCCCAGATCAGAAGAAAGTTCTGGAAACATCCCGGCAAGGACCCTTTCCAGGGAGAAGCTGTGGGCCCCTGCCGCTCTCTGCATCTCTTCTCTTAATGCTGCGTGCGTCTTCCCCACTTACACTGTGAGCCTGTCACACACAGAGAGGAAGGCGTGAAAGGTTGGAGTCGAGAAATTAACATTTCAAAGTCAATGTTGGATGCGCGCTGCCTCCGCTTCCTGAGCCGCGCGTGCGGGAGCCCCAGTGCAGGGAGGGTTGGGGGCGGATCTGGCGTGCTCGTTCCCCACAGCTTTTGTGCCTGATCAGTGATCTCTCAGCCTCCCTCTGCAGCACATTAAAGAGAAACATCACCGACAAACCTGCCCTAGCCAAGCTCAGCCGGCGCCCGAACGCCGCCCTGTCCTCTCTCTGCTAAGGAAGGGATGGAGGAAACTTTGGCCTCCTCTCCTCCCGCAGACCTCTGTCAGACTGGACAGGCCAGACTTTGGGAGGAAGAGAACAGTGCATTCAGCCTGGGCTGCTCAGATGTCCGTCCAGGCAGCTGCTCACCTCCCAGACTGGCCCGAACGAAGCACAGAAAAGCATCGATCGCTCGGCTCGTTCACGGATCCACTGCCCATTCCCAAACCACTACGACTGGGTTTCCCCTGTCAAATATTTGTTGGCTCCTTCTCTGCCCCTCTGAGAATTATGCCTGGGGAGCAGCCACAGAGACAATTCTACAGCCCACAACCACGCAGAGGTATCCTTCAGCCCCCCACTTAGCGCACAGTCAGAACGGTCACAGTGACGGTGCCTCTTCTGAGAGCCCTGAGAATGACACGGGGAGAGTGGACAAACTTTGCAACCATTGTGTAAAACAGGTTGCTAAAAGCCAGGAAAGTTGGCGATGCTCAGGCCCGTGTCCTAGCAACCCTGCTTCTGGGAACTCACCTAAGAAACTCTCCCAAATGTGCACCGGGAAGCACACGTGAGGATGTTCTCAGCAGCACTGTTTGTGGCCCTGAAGCCTGGAAACCAGTCAAACATACACCACACGTACATAGTGGGAATTTCTACAGTGGTGAAAACACACGAGCTGCAGTCACCCACGTTAACATGGGGGAACTTCAGAAACATAATGCTCAGTTTAAAAAAAAGACCAGGAGCGCCTGGGTGGCTCAGTCAGTTAAGCGTCCGACTTCAGCTCAGGTCATGATCTCACTGCTCTTGGGTTCTAGCCCCGCATCAGGCTCTGTGCTGACAGCTCAGAGTCTGGAGCCTGCTTCAGATTCTGTGTCTCCCTCTCTCTCTGCCCCTCCCCCTGCTCTTGCTCTGTCTCTCTCTCTCTCTCAAAAATAAACATTAAAAAATTTTTTTAAAAAGACCATATTTATCGTAGAAGAATGTACATCATTTGGTTCCTTTTATAAAAATTTAAAGAGTAGGTAAAACTTAAAATAACGCTTACCTATACACGTCCATGTAGTCATACTACAAAGAAAATCAAGAAAATCACAAACCCAAAAATCGGTGCATGGGTCCCTCTGTTGCCGGGAGGCTGGGGCGGGCATGGCTGGGACAGGAAGGGCGAGGGACCTTCCAACAGCACCACAATGCTCTTTTGCTTAAGTAAGTTGGTGAATTCATGGATATTCATTTTATTATTATGCTTCGCCACTAACACATAAATTATTTATAACACATTATGAATATTCTTCTGTATTATTAAAAATTCACTTAAATGTCATTTTTAAAAAGAGGGCTGGCGATACAATCGGTAGGGGCATCTGAGGGCAAAAAGGGACCGGAACTCCAAGGAACCACTGAAGCCGAGCCAGACGGCCACCGACATCCCGCCGGCTAAGCGTTCAGGTTGTAACAACCACAGACACGGACGAGGGGCAACAAAGCTGCTTTCGCTGGTGCCCAACGTGTCATCAGCACACGCTAGTCTCTCACAGATTTGATTCTAATTCCCACTTGTGGAAAGATGGGTGCTATTATTGCCACGGAAAACAGGACTCTGAGAGGTGAAGTGACAAGGCCAGGGTCATCGAGCTGGCCCTGGCGCTGAGCGAGAAAGCAAATGCCCCCCCCCCATCTGCCCGCGCCTGCAAAGACCGCGTCTTTCCATGATGCCAAGCAGCCTCTCAAATATTTATAGACATAAATGGTGAATGAACCAAAGCGCAATTCAATCCAACACATATTTATAAATATTTATAACCAAATGTTTTGCTTTGATAAGGCCTATTCTCTGAAGTGCCTGGCGTCAGACAAACGGGGCTTTTTCTGTGGGAGCAGGCTGCGGCTCACCTGGGAGCACTAACTCATTTCCATGAACGCACACTTGTGTCTGCGCTCGCGTCCTACACAGATGGCCCTCGGCCCCGTTACTCGTCGTCATCAATTTAACGCACAGTGAAAATAAGACTCGGGTGCTCGGGGACCGAGGGATGCTTTGTTTGTGAGGGAATTCATGCCTCTCTGCTGCCTAAAATCTGCCAGCGGCTCCCCACCGCTTTCGGAATGAAATCCAAACCCCTCCACGGAATGACATGTCCTGGCTGAACTCATGTCGTCCCGCTCACAGCTCACACCCGTGCCCTGAATGGAAGGCTGGGCTCCAGCGGCAGGTTCTTGAATGTGCCGTGCTCCCTCTCGCCACCTGCCCTTGCTCTGGCTCTTCCATCTACCCTTCCCTTTGTCCCTACCTCTACTGGCCTGGCCGATGCCCTCTGTCCGCTCGGAGCCTGGCAGTGGTGCCTCCTCCAGCCGGGGGCTTGGCTAAGCTTCGTGGCTGGGCCGCCACCGTTCCTGCACACACCGTCCCCCCCACCCCCCCGCCGGTATCCCCGCCGGGAACCGGCTCTGCTTTCTGGTCTCTCCTTCCACACGGACCCCAAGCTCCTCTTTTGCATCCCCAGCCCAGAGGCTGATATGAATTCAGAGCTCACTATAACTAAATGCATGTTGCTGCCTGAGCCTCATGCCCCAGGGCCACACAAAACAACGGGGGGTCGGGACAGGTGATTCAGGTACATGTGTGTGTGCCGGCCTGTGCGGAGCCTGGGCAGCATGATCTGACTTAATCCTCATAACTACACCAGGGGCAGCACCGTCCCCATTTCGCCAATGAGGAAACTGCGCTTTAGAAAAGTCCAGTGTCGGGGGCACCTGGGTGGCTCAGTCGGTTGAGCATCCGACCTCAGCTCAGGTCATGATCTCACGGTCTGTGAGTTCGAGCCCCACATCGGGCTCTGTGCTGACGGCTCATCAGAGCCTGGAGCCTGCTTCAGATTCTGTGTCTCCCTTTCTCTCTGCCTTCCCCTGCTCGTGCTCTGTCTCTATGTCTCTCAAAAATAAATTAAAAAAAAAAAAACAAAAAAAAAAACACGTTAAAAAAAAAAAAAGAAAAGAAAAGTCCAGTGTCAGGGCGCCTGGGTGGCTCAGTCAGGTAAGCATCTGACCCTTCATTTCAGTTTAGGTCATGATCTCATGGTTTGTGAGTTTGAGCCCCGCACCGGGCTCTGCATTGACAGTGCAGAACCTGCTTGGGATTCTCTCTCTGCTTCTCCCCTGCTCATGCTCCCTTTCTCTCTCTCAAAATAAACAAACATTTTTTAAAAATTTAAAAGAAAAGAAAAAAGAAATCAGGAACGAAATCACACAGCCGGCCACCCAGGCCTGTCAGACGCCAAAGCCCATGATCTGTGATTAAGTTTTTGAAGAAAGAGTTGAATGCCCTCAGAATGTGAAAATCAGAGGACTTAAGCCCTGAAGAGCATCTCAGGAAGCAATAATAACTTTTAGTTGTCATTGTCGTGTCCCTGTGAGTTTTTTAATTTTTTAATCACGTACAAAGGTGCACTAATGACGACACCTTGCATTTCGTACGGCACCTGCAATTTCAAAAGATTTTCTGTCTTAATCAGCTTTTCTGAAAATTTGCCTTTGAGGACTTTTAAGTTGGGTTTCATGGGTTGTCCCAAGGGTGGCATGAGCTGGTACAAAGACTGACCCACAGACACACGGAGATTCTCACTAGCCCCCCAAGCAAGGCAGAAGATGGCAGCGAGGCAGTGGGGGGTGGACAGCCCCCGACACCACCGATCATTCTAGGTCCTCCATGCCGGAGGCCGTTCCCACCCCTCCCGGCCCTTCCGGACACCAGGGACCTTCTCGGCAAGGCAGGAAAGGGAGACGAGCGACTGAGAAGAGGTGTACCATCTGCCCGATTCTTGACCACTTCACGGGATGACTGTCCGTGGCAGCAACATTGTAAGCCAGGGACCAATGGGACAGGCCAGAAGAGCAATTCGCCACAAACTTCAGGGCCAACGAGGGGGCAGTCAAGGCTCCAAGGCCCCCACAGAATGAATGGGGTTGGACGCTGAGGGCCAAGGCAGCGGTGGTGTGTCCACCTCGGAGGCACCACCGTAGGGCCTGCCCAAGGGAGGCTACCCGGCCCAACGTGCCGAGCCCAGAAGCAGGGAGAGAATCATTACCGCTCAGTCCCAAATCTTCCAATGAGGACAGCAAAGGCCTTGGGAGTACTACGCCCGGACACCTAGAGTCATGCCTTAGCCCGGAAAGAGTCTCAAGGAGACTCGTCCTCCCAGCCCCCTCCTCTGAGGCCTCGTTGGCTGCGGATCTTATGAAAACCCCTGGCTACTTCAAGTCTCGGTTTTCTCCTCTATAAAATGGAGATAATAATTCCAACCTCACAAGGTTTTTGTTTTTAAATAAGATGAAGCATATAAACCCCATAGCGCATAGAAGGCCCCTGATACATGGCATCTCCTACTGTTCGAAGGTTCTGCTCTCATAGGCAGGAGCTTAGCTGTGTGCTGCATGCGAACAAGGACCACGTCCACCTGGTCCCCACCGAATGCCTGGTCACAGACTAGGTGCTCGGCAAACAGGAAGCGACTGAACCATCAGGCCATCAGACATCATTCAGGCTGGGGGGGGATATTTGGGTCACAGAGTGTGGGGGCCAGCCTAGCTCAGGAGCCTCTTCCTGACAGATGGGCCGCCCACCCTCGCGTATGTGAACACGCCCAGGCTCGGCGCTCTGACTCTTAACGGAGGCCCGGCGTCCACACTCAGGCCGCTCTTCCTCACACTTGACCTAAGCGCACCTGCCAGTGCTGACCCGACTTCTGGAGAGGGTAGAATAAGCCACGCCCTCCTGTGCCTGTGTCATTCCTTCCGCCGCTCGCAGCCGCTCTGGGGACCACCCCCTCGCCTGCTAGTCTTTGATCGCCATCTCGCCGGTTTCTTCACGGACCCCTCACAGGTCGATGCTGGGTGCCTGTGGGCTTGGCAAACTTTCCAGGCGAGAGTGAGGAGCCTGGCAACACATTCTAAGGAAGGAGGTTTCCGTGGCAGCCCTCAGCCACCCTGCTGGCCTCCCTGACCCCCAGTCCCAGGCCTGGAATGTCCCCTGAGTCTCTCCCATCCTTCTGGGATATAGGGGTTTTCTGTCACTCATTGTCATGTCAACATCATGTCAACGTCAGTGTCGTGTCAATGACCAAGGTCACTGATGAGGGGAGACCCATCACTGGGCACCCGGTCTGCTGCGTCCCTCTCCCCTAGAAATCCAATCCCCAGCTAGGAGCCGCCCCAATCTCCCGCGGCACTGTGCAAATAGCATTTCTCTGCCCTTCCTTCTAAGGAGCCAAGGCTCAGAGAGGAAGCCTGTCAGATTCCACCTCTTTCGGAAACTAAGGAAACACAGACTCCTCCCCGGAGGACCACGGGGCAGGTAGGGAAAGCTGCCCTCCCATAAGGACAGCGGGCTCTGTCCTTGTCAGTAGAGCGTGGGAGTCATGGGTGGGTAGACCTAGCACAGGCTTTGGAGTCAAACCTGCAGTCAAGCCTCGGCTGTGTCAACTTGCTTGCTGCGTGACCTCAGGCAAGTTGCCTGACCTCTCTGAGGTTTAATGTGAAAGGAGATTCAACAAAATGTACTTCACAGGGCTGTTGTAAGAATACAATGAAATAATGTATGAAGGGTCATTAGCTGGCCTGGATGAGGGCCGGTACTGAATAACAGTCTTCAACTATGATGATGAGGAAGACTCAGAAGGAGGAGGAGGGGGAGATACAATCTTTCAACACCGCGCCACTCTCTCCCCCACTAGCGAGGACCGCTTCCTGAACTGTTGGACCCCACTGCAAACCGTCCAGGCTCCTCCTCCCCATGAGCTGTCCTGAGGCCTGGGGTCAGTACCCTTCCCCGCCTTACGGAGACCAGAAGAGTGGCGACCACCGACGAGCAGGGGCCCACTGCCCCAGGCCCAGCCTGGCCTCCTGGGCCCTCACCCCCGTGCTGCTGCCCAGCGGCCTGTCCTGGCTCCCTCACGCATGGTGGCAGTGAGGTTGTCTCCCTGGCTAGCTCATTTCTGGAGACGGTGGGGCCGGGGGCTGAGCACCCTGCCCAATTAACACTCTCAAGAATGCAGTGGAGCAGCTGCAGGGGCGACTGGACTCCCCAGGGAGACGGGCCCAGGTGTTCCTGCAGGCTCGGGGAGGGCCCGGGGGCTGCTGCCGGGAGGGGGAGGCGGGGCGACCGCCGAGGACCTGCCACCAGCCCAGGCCCCACCTCAGGGCATCTGGGCTTCCTCTGTAGGGGAGCATCTGGCAACCCATGTCCCCTCCGTGACGTGCACACCGTGGAGACAAGAGAATGTGTGGGTCTGGCCCGGGAGGACCTGGGGTTCGTCCCTGGCGCCAGCTTATGACCTGTCCGTAAAATGACAGCCCGCTCTGCCCCATGTTGTCACGAGGTAACGTTAAGGCACACGGCTTGGAACTCGGTCCACAGTCAGTCCCCAGTGACGTGCTGGTTTCCCCTCTCCCCTTCCCACCCCGATTTAGAGTGGGTGGCGGAAATATGCCAGGACCTTGCTTTCTAGGGAGAGACCACGGGCTTGGAGACACCCACGCAAAAGCAACTTTATCTCTGCCTCCGAGAGACTGGCTTGAAAGAAAAACACGCGGCATGAAGAAAAGTAAGAGAGGCTCTGAAACCAAGGAACCTACTCTGGAAGATCTGAGAATAAAACGCACGAATGGAATATGCAAAAAACTGTGGAGGTAAAAACAGGAACCAAACAGAGGGAGAAGAAAGACTGGGAACAACGTTTATTAAAAAATCATAGACAGCTTCTTGCCTCTAATAATGTATTTGCTTATAAGCATACTCTGCAACATTTGATTGATGTTTGCTTGCATTTAGCTACTTGAATAAAGCTGTTTATCTTTGTGTTTAACAACAACAACAACAACAAACAACAAAACAAGGTGTGACTCTGCCAGGTATAAAATCTCACTGGACCGCATTTCCGGTATTTCAACCCTCCAGGGTCTGGAGCACATGACTGCCACCTAGTGACGGCGTGCCTGAATTGCAGGGACAGAACTGGAGGAGTATATAAATCTCTTTGGTGGCAGAATCTGAGAAAGCCATGAGGCTGTGGCTGGATCACCCACCTGCCCGTCACTCTTCAGTTCCCAGCAACTGTGTTGAACCATCGGCAAACTAAGGTCCGTTCCCAGCCCTGCCTGAAGGCATTTCTGAGTAGCGAGCTTCCCTTTTTCTTGCCTATAAGGTGAAGGAGAGGACCTGAGGGCTCTCCGCTGGCTCTCACATTTGAAACTTACGTGAATGTATTTCAGAACCTCCACGGGTGTCTGCCAAAATGCAGATTTCTGGTTCCATAAATTAAAATATGGGGCAAAGCTCTAAAATCTACATTTTTAACAAGCAGGTTCTTATCTCTTTAATGTTTGAGAATGGCTACCCCAAGTCCTTGCAGATAATATTTAAGATGCTGCTTTATTAAATCTAGATGTTCTGAGGTGTCTGGGCACATCGTGGCACCCTAACATTTCCTGAAGGCCTAAATGTCACACAATATTCAGTGCGGCTTCACAAGGCTCCAGAGTGTAAGACAGGTTTAAGCCCATTTTGCTGATAGAGAAACCGAGGCTCCAAGAGGCACCATGAACAACAGCCCAGGAGCTCGAGCTGCACGAGCTGGCTCCGAACCTTCATTTTTCAAATATCCACCAACTTCCCCGAGAACCCGAGGCCTTCTTGACTCCATGGTCCATTTCTCAGTGCGGTGGGGCTGGGATTCCCAGCAAGCACCGGAGTTCGGGGCCTGCTCCCAGCTCTCCAGAGCTTTCTTCGGCCCTCTGGAACATACTTCAGACTCCAGCCCAAGCCAACGGAAGGTCGGCCTGTGTCATCCTTCGAAGCACTGCTCTAGCTCCAAAGCGGTCACCGTGGGTTTTGACATTCGACTGAGAAAGCCAAGGGCATAACCAAACCCTGGGCTCATCTTCTCCGGCTCTTAGGGAGGAAGAAGAGGCGGCTAGTCTCTCCCACAGTAGCTACGTCTGCTTGACAGGTACAAGCCATGTGCTCGGTGATTCAAACTCCCGCCCCGTCGCACACTAGCTACGTGACCTTGGGCAACTCGATCGCCCTGAGCCGGAGTTTCCTCACTGGAAAAATGGGGATTAAACAATCCTCCGTCACGGGGCTGCCGTAAGGATTCAGTGAGATAATATACACAAGATGCTACCATGACGACTGGGATATAGTAAGTGCTCAGTAAATGGTAGCTTAAAAACAATATTCACACACATGCACAACATATGGCTTAGAGAGAAATGGAAACAATTCCCTGCTCTGACCTGTCCGTTTCACCCGGACACACAGGGTCACCCAGAAGCTGGAAGGACCCACGCAGGCAATGACAGAGCTTGCTGAGCAAGGCCCCGTGCTAGACTCACGGCTGTCCTGCCAGAGGGCTGGTTTCCTAGGCTGGGAAAAGGGTTTCTGGCTAAAGTTAACATTAGCAAGAGGTTCCCCGCTGATCCTCCCATCTTCTTGTAAGCCCCACAGGAAACTTCTCTGGGGAACCCCACCTTCAACATGAAGGTCAGAGCATAGCTTTTCGCCATCTTTATTATTACACGAGCTGGCAGGCCAAGTCCCTTTCCGGGATCCTCTGAGGGATGGGCAGGGGGGGAGTCTATTTATCTTTTAATTGAAACAGGAGGGGGAAAGTGAGGCACTCCTGGCCAACCTGACTACTGCCTCTGTGTTCTTCAATTACTGGTACAAAATGATTTGATGAGAGGAACCAAGCCGACATCTGGGTTTCAGTTAGCATCTGACATGGGGCCTCGCTAATTAATCTGGAAACATGAATTGACAAAGGCTCAAATCCAAGCGCAGTCAGGGAGAAAGCCGGCTGACGGGCCGTGAACAGAAGGCGGTGTGTGGCGGGCGGGTGCAGAGGTCACTGGGAGTGTCCAGGAGGACTCTGAGATGGCTCCTGGCTTTGTCATCTGACCCCCCAGAGGACAGGCAGGAGGTGGCCTGGCAGCAGCTGGGAGGGGCCCGACTGACGCCTGCCTGCTCTGTGTTGGCAGCCAGCTAGGCAGACAAAGGGACCCAAACATTACAGTCCCATCAGCCAGATCGGGAGCTTTGTTCCCGCCTGGCCTGACGCCGGCACGTCGTTACACCTTCCCTACTTCTCATTCTTCCGCACATAGTCTTAAAGGCCGAAAACAAAACAAAACAAAAAGAAAAGAAAATCATATCTATACAAAAGTACTCGTCTGTGTAACGATCGTTCATCAGTAAGTCACTTTTATAGTTAATCCCTTTCTAAGCACCCGGCACAAGGCTATGACACCTGATCCCCATACCCAACGCGATGAAGTTTTATCTCCATTTTGTAGTTGAGGCAAACGAGGTCCAGGGGCGTTAAGCCAGTTGCCTAGGATTGCACAGCTAACAAATGCGGAGCCAGACTCCAGCCCAGGATCGGGCAAAGAAGGACGGTGTACCAGGCCCTTGCGAACACAGGTAGCTCCCTACAACCCCTCTCCCCACAACCATTGCAATGTGACTGCCAGGGGGTGGGGGTGTTGGACTCATGGAACCTCTGCCAATCAGAGCCGAGGACACCCCGGAGATCTCCGGGGACCATTCTAGTGCCCACCAGACCACACAGCTTTGGAGACAGGCCTGAGCCGAGGGGCAGTGAAGGAGTGACCAGGGCCCCTGCTTCCTCCCCCCGCCCCCAGTGTCTAGTCTATATCACGGGGTTCCCTATGAGATTTATTTTGAATGAACGGGCTGCCGTCTATAAACTTTGTGCTCTGCTGATTCAATTCCACTACTCGCGTTTTAGAGGGAACAATACGAAAATCTGGGAGAGTGCAACGGCTCATGTCCGAGGACGAGGGCCAAAGTCCGGGTTTTCCGATCCTTCGTGCTTCACACTTCCAGTGGGGAGACTCCGAGCAGAGGTGCACGCCTCCTCTGGCATTGCACGTTCATGGGCTGGGCCCCCCCGCCCCACCGGGGAGTCATGTGACTCTGAGTGGACAACACCGACGGAAGAGCTCGGCAGAGCGCTTGGCGCACAGCGCGCGCTCTGGAGATAGTAGCTATTATCGCTGTTTTGTTTCACCGCTCCCTGGTGCTAAAATAAAGGCTCCCACTGGCCCCCGACTCTGGCTCTCCCTCCCGCCCTTCCACCCCCTCCCAACGGGAGAAGCTGCTTCTCTGACACAGGACTGACCCAGATAAAATGCTCCACACGGTCCCTGGCTCGTGGAAGGTCTCAGGCAAGGTTGGCTGATATTGTCGTGACTGTTATCATAGTACCTGCAAGACTCGCCTCCCCTCCTTCCCTCCGTGTCCATAAGACGTCAAGACCTGTCCCACCGGCTTGGAAGTGCCAGCATCTCACACCTTTCCCCCGGCTGACAGTTGGCACCGCTCTACATTCTCTCCTTCTGTAGACCTAGCCATGGCTCCCCCGTTTCCTTTGGCTTTTGAAAATTAATTATCAGTGATTTGTTAAGTTCATTAGCTCTGCCTCTCAACAGCATGGAAGGCCGGCCATCTGGACCCGTATTTTCATTTTCATGCAAGTCGTTCCATAATTACACAATAAGTGGTGTCACCCTTCGAGGCCGTGCTGAACGCGCCCGGCTCGCCCCGCCTTTCCTCAGACTTACACGCTCTCTCACCGGGACGAGTGGATTTGTCCATCCTGCTCACAGCGCCCCCCGCCGTCTTGCTCTTCTTAAACATTTACGGAACCCACACTCGCGCCAGATCTAGACTTTCTCTTACCTGTGCCTGTAATTCTATCGTTAACCCACGTGCTGATGAGGAAACTGAGGCTCAGATGAGGAAGTGATTTGCCCAAATAATGCCTAATTTTCAAGTACTGGGGCCAGGATTTGAATCCAAGCCCTAGGCTGACACCGGAAAAACCTCGGGTTGACTGTAATATGGTCCTTCAGGGCCACCCCTGTCTTTCCACTAAATCCATGTTCCACGGGTTCCACCACAGGACCTCCCGGGCATCCGGTCCTAACCCGAGTTCCACTTCATTCACCCACTCCTGCCTGATTGACTAGAGCCCGGCTCCACTCCGCCTTTTTGCAGACGCCAGATTCTCAGCAGGGCAGGACGCATGCGCAATAATATGAAGAATGAATTCTATTTATGGAGCGCTCGCTACAGGATAATTGCTAAATGCCTGGATTACCTCATCTACCCGCACAACACCTCTTACAAGGCAGGTAACCGTGGGCATTATCACACCCGCTTTACAGAGACCGTGAGGTTAAGCGCTGGCCCTGGTCACCCGGTAGTAACTTACGGAACGGAGATTTGAACCCGGGTGCTCTGGCTCCAGAGCCTCTTAAGCCAGCCTCCCTCGGAAGGAAAGAGCCAGCCCTACTTCTGAGAGGCTGCTTCACACAAGAGGACTCTGATCAGTAAGGAAGACGGGTCTAGCATGTCAGGAGGGGGGTGTAGACAGATTCACACAACTCCGCGGCGAACAAGTGAAACCCGGTTTTCAAGTGAACAATAATTGATAGGGAAGATGATTCTTAGAGCATTCATTCAACAAATGTCTATCGACTATCCATTAGACAGCAAGGACCACACCAGGTGCTGGGGACACTGGGGACAGGAGATGTGCACACCATCCTTCAGGGGCCACAGACTCTAGACAGATCATTACAAGTACCCAAGGCCTGTTGCATGTTACAAAGAGGCGAAGTCAAGGGTGTTGGCGGGTCACAGGGCAGAGGAACCCCGCCTGGCCCACGAAGTGCTGACAGAAGACTTGGCTGACTAAGCGGTGCCTCAGCTGAGACCCAGAGGGTGACAGAAACTGTCCAGATGATGTGAGTGTGTGTGTGTGTGTGTGTGTGTGTGTGTGAGAGAGAGAGAGAGAGTGTGTAGTGAGTGCATCTCTCCAAGGAGGTGCACATTCCAGGTCAAGAGAACAGCATGACAAGCCCAGAGAAGCACGAGGAAGGTGCATCTGAGGAACGCAGAGAGGCTGGGACCACCTCAGAGCAGCACAGGAGCCCCTCCGTTCATTCAACGAGCGTTTACGGAGTGCCGGCCACGCTCCCCGGGCCTTCCTTGTCTGATGGCTGCTTTCCTAGGCCAGCGAACTTGGCCTGGCTCCGGAAGTCAGTCCTGGAGCTGCCTTACCTCCTGGGTTCCTCGAACAGTCTCCACGTCTGTGTCTCGCCCACGCGCGGCTCTCCCTGAAGTCGACTTCATCTGTCTCTGCTTCAAGGGTCCCCCTCCTTCACCCCCCGCACCTCCCGAGCTTTAACCCTGGTCCTTGCCAACAGATGCTGCAGCCACTCGGTCCAGGGAGTGGACCGAGCAAACGTGTGCCGAAGCCGGCCCTGCACCGGGGGCCTTCCGACACCCTTCGGGGAACCCCAACGACACCCCTGCGAGGCCTGTTCTCTCCATGACAGATGGAGCAGCGAGGCTCGGGGCCCTGAGTAATGTCCGCGCCGCCTCCAGAGCTTGCCGCGCTCTTCCCAGCATTCCTGGCAGCCTCTTTCCCAGAGAAACGACCCTCAGAAGTCAACGCTCTGTCCTCCCTCAAGGGACTGTAGATAAGTCACAAACGTTAAGCAGCCTCTCTCTCCACATGCCAAGCCCAGTTCCAGGCACGTCCATGGAGAAGAGGGTCCCTGTCGACGAGGCGAGAACCGCTCGCGGGGAGGTAACCACTGGCAACCAAGACACCAGAAATGCTTATCGCCCCGAGGCAAAGCCCTAAAGCCTAGTTCTCAGCCGGAGGTTCACCAACCCTCGGGCGGCACAGGACGCATTCGAGGAATCCCGAACCCCTCCGCCACATGGCATCGCCTCCATAAACACGACGCCTTCCACGTACAGTCCACAGACTCAGGGGGAAGGAGTCAAAAACAAACTCATTCGAAAGCGTTTCCACAGTGGAAGCCTCAGGGAGGGGACCACCCAGGATTCCCCCTTCTCCGTGATACAACTCTGGGACCAGGAGGATGTATGACCTTCAAACATGTTTAAACAATCCACGTAAAGTGGTATTAAATTCATAGTCGTGTCGTCTCTGTATTTTCTGAAATGACACGCGCTCCAAGGCCACTTTTGACTGGGCAGGGCAGTGGAGAGCAGGTCTATGAAGTGTTGTGTCATGCAGAAGGGACCCCTGGCCTTGGGAAGGTTGGGCCCCAGGGACGGGGCTTTTCAGCCTGGCGCTCCTCCTGAGCACGGCGGCCGCCCTCCCTCGAGCCCTGCTATTCCAAGGCTGAGGCCATTTCATGCCTTATCAATAATTCACGGGTACAAACAATAGTGCCAGCTGGATGGTATCTTGGGCGGGGGAGGAGCCTCTGAGGAGGCTGGCAGGATAAACCTTTAGCCAACCAGAAGCAAACAGCCACACATGTGCCCACTCTGCCCACTGGAGAGAGACAGGACCTAGCAGACTTTAAGAGTCAAGGTCTAGCCCGAGAGGGCTTAACTTTGGAAACACTCTGAAAGACCCCCAAATTCCTCTCAGGGCCAAAGGTATTCCTGGGAATGCCCAGCATGAGATCCATCCCCCTCCCAGGAGCAGAAGGTAAGGCCGGTCCAGCTCTCGTACAAGAAGGCACCCTGGGCACGAGAAGAACCACTAGACCAAAAATCAGAGGAGTGAGTTCTGGTCCCCAGCTCTGCCATGTACCTGCTGTGTGACCTAAGAGAACTGGATTAACCTCTCTGAACTTCAGTGAACTCCTATAAAAGATGCAGCTGGAATAGAAACATGGGCAAAGGACTCAAATAGGAAGTTTAACAAAAAAGGTACCCAAACAGCCTTAAAAACATTAAAAAAGGATGTCCGACCACATTTATAATGAAAGAAAGATGAGTTAAAATAAGATTTTTTTTAGTCCATCAAATTGGCAAAAATAAAAAACATTAATAACTCCCAAAGTGTATGGAAAACCAGAAATCCTCATAGACCGTGGAGATAGTAGAGCCTTTCTGGACAGCAGCTTGACAGCAGCCACCAGAAAATAAAATGCACTTTGACTTAGGACTTCCACGCTAGGAATCTGTCCTATCATTAAAAGGGCAACAAACAAGGATGTTTCTTTGTGGTTTGTTTACAAGAGCAAAAAGAGACCGAAAACAATTCAGTGACCCTTGACAAACACGATGAGAGTTTACGGTACCAGAAAAGAACGGCAGCTCTAAACGTGTTGATACGCCGCAACCTCCGAGCTCTATTGGAATGAAAAGAACACGGCATGCTCCCGTATCTGGGGGGAGAAGAGAGAGACAGAAGCGGGAGAGAAGCGCATCTGTTTTCACATGCACAGAATGTTTCTGGAGGTCTCCACAAGAAAACTGTTTCAGCAGCTGGATCTGGGAAGGGACCAGGAGATCTGGAGGGAGACCGATTTCTTTTCATTGTACATGCCTTTGTCCCAACTAGCGTTTTAAACCAGGTATTAACTTTTCAGTAACTTTAAGACACGAGGGTTTTGCTTTGCTTCGACGGGGAGCGTGTCGCCTGGGTGAGAATGAAGCACCGTTGACGGCAGAGCGTTTTGTAAACTGTCAAGGACCGTGCACGTGCAGCGGGCTCTTAGTCTGCACACACGTACACGTTCCCACGTGCGATCTGGGCGTTTCCTAGGGAAGGAAACCACCCGGGCCTCATGCATCCGCAGAGCTGTTTCAGGAGCCATTGGAAAGGACAGGGTCTGAACTGGCCTTTACCTAAGAGGTTCGCGTGGGGATGGGATGGATATATTTCGTCTGATGAACCCACTTTAAGGCCCGAGGCTGGCTCTCAAAGAGGAGGGCTCAGGGATGCCTGAGGGTTTTGTCTTGACAGCTGACCAAAGCCAACACCAGGCTCTCTGTTCGCGCCACCGTAGAGCTGGAGCAGGCGTTGTTCCCCGGCCCCCCTAACGCTCAGCTCCGTGCCAGGCACAGGGACCCACCCAGCCAGCATCGGCGGAATGGATGAATGAGTGACTGTGAATGGGCAACACGCCCAGGAGCTCACAGACTGTTGGATCTGGAAGGACTTTCTGGAAAGCAAAGGTGACTTCCTCAAGGCCCATGGTCAGATGGGACAGAGGCAAGACCGAAACCCAAGATTTGTGCCCCTCCCCAAAGCTTCCTGCCCCGCTCATTCCCAGAGCGTCCACAGAAGTCATGTGGTTCCAGATCCCACGGGCTGCCAGGCGCCCCGCCCATCTACACCGTCCCCAGGCTTTAGGGGTTTCTAAGTTGGTCTCCTGTCTGAGATTCTTGTAAAGCATCCAGACCCACCAGAGCCATCAACCCGCCTTGTAATTTAAAAAAGCAAAGGAGGGTGGCTCAGTCAGTTAAGCGTCCGACTCTTGATCCTAGCTCAGGTCATGATCTCATGGTTTGTGGGTTCGAACCCCACATCGGGCTCTGCACTGACAGTGTGGAGCCTGCTTGGGATTCTCTCTCCCTCTCTCTCTGCCCCACCCCACTTGTGTTCTCTCTCTCTAAATAAATAAATAAATAAATAAACTTGAAAAAACTTTCTAAAATTTAAAAAAAGCAAAGCAAAGAAAAATCCTATCACTGCCACATGCACTACTTAGGCCATGCCTTTCCGGTCCCTGCAAGATACCGGGAGTGTGCAGCTCACCGTCTCCTTAGGGGACGGACTCAGGTCTCTCCCCAGTGGGGTCGGGTCACTCCGAATGTGCTGAATCAATCCTGCGAGGGCCTCATCAGAAACCGTGGCCTCTGGGTACAAAGAGGAGCTGACGTTTGTGTGTGCAAGCTGCGCTCCACAAAGAAGCTTGCACCACAGTGGAAATCCGAGTCTGGGATACAGCTCCCAGCCCTGCTCCCCGCCAGCTCGGAGATCTGGGTAACTCCTGCCACCTCTCTGGGCCTCTGTTTCTTCATCTGTAAAGTCAGGATGTGGATTGGAACCTCTCTCGGCTTCTTTCCAGTCCAGTTCCGGTTCTTAGATGTAAGAGTAAGGCAATGATTCCTCAAGGATGAGAGAGGGAAACCCCGAAGGCGAAGATGCATGGACAAGCAGGAGCCTTGGACGGACCCAGCTCCGCCCCGGCCTCCTAAACACTCCAAACAAAGAAGCCCCTGGGAAGCACCCGGGGTGTCAGGAGGAGCCGGCGCTGCCCACCTTGCATGAGATCAGACCTCTGCCCCCCCCCCCACCTCCCAGGAGCGAAGCCGGCCTCGGCCCTGGCCCTGGTTCCCTCGGGCCTCCATCCACACTGCCCTCTCTCAGCAGACCCTGCCGGTCCCAGCGCCCCGGCCCTCCCCTTCCATGCAAAGCCTGAGCCAGGTCCCAGGGGGCTCTTCAACGCATTTAAGAAACAAGCCTTTTGAACAGACATGTGTAATCGTAAAGATGGGCTCAGCAGGAGAACAGGAGTGTTTGCCTCTCACCTGGCACAATGCCTGCCTCAGGCAGCCCGGGCTGCTCTGGCTTGGCACACACAGCACACACACACACATACACACACATACTACCCCAATCCCGCTCTTCAGCAAAAAGCTGGGAGGCAGTGCCCACCAGCTCACTTCCCCCAAAGCTCTTCCTCCTCACTTCCCAGCAGGCCCCCTCCTCCCCTCTCTGACGCTGAGAGGGAGCCCACAACCTGCATTGTGTGTGTGTAGGATGCACAGAAAGTATTACAGCAAAGAAAGGCACGCCTGGAGCCTAGAGCCCAAAGCCTAGGGCTGATGGCGGTTGCTAAGAGACAGAGGATGCCCAGCTGGAATCGTGACTGAGGTTGCTTGTTTGTGCAAGAGCAAGATGAAGAGGAAAGGAGAGGACGTGTTTGCTGTGATGAATTTCAGCCTCCACCAGATCCTGGCAGGGGAAGAAAAGATCTCACTTGGAATTATACCCAGCGATGTTCAGGCTTTCTAGCCTTCCGGCAGCAGAAAAAGCTATAAACCCCATTCTTCCCCTATTCCTTAAACATACGTCTTGAAAAATGAAGCCCCCTACCCCCCAAAAAAAAATCCTAGGAAAGGATAAACGCTAGCCCTTCTATTCGGCCAGGTGCAGCGCTGCAGAGAAGTAGCTTCGAGTCCGGATCTACGGACTCGGATGGTCTCCGTTCAATCCTAGCTTCTCCACTTACTGCCATGTGTCTTTGGGAAAAATCGCTTAACCCATCTGTGCCTCAGTTTTCATGTATGTAAAATGGAACTAACAGAAGTGTTATGAGGATTGAGTCCAGTGACCCGCGTAAGGTACTTAGCACAGCCCCTGGCTCTCGGTTAGAAGAAGTTTGCGTTTACTAAACACGGACTGTCGGCGCTGGGTCTTCTCGGGCTCCTTATGCTGAGCGGAGGGATCTGCGCCGCGGGATGGTCCAGGATGCGAATCCTGTGACTGACTCAAACTGGGCTAGGGAAGAGGGGGCCGCTCGCAGGCCACTCACCATCCCTCCTCTCCTCTGCCCCGGGAGAGGCAGCAGCCCGCCACCCCAGCCTCCCACGCAGGTAACCCTGAGCCACGCTGCCACCGGAGCCGGCTCTGCTCTCACCATTCCCTCATCTCTGCCCGGCTGGCGCCACGTCAGGCCCTGGGCGTGGCATGAGGTGAACGCGACACAGCCCTGCTCCCCACCCCCAAGCTTACCACTGATGACGCCCGCACACATCCCTTCACAGCCAGACGCGGCCCCAGCCACCACCAGTCCCCCAACCAGACCCTCGGCAAGGCCGGAGACCACCTCTCTCCTCACCCAGGCCCTGTGGCCGAACGCGCACCTGCCCTGGCATGGCCCCTTAGATCCCTGAAGCGGCAAAGGCAATGGGAAGAGGGAAGTGAGTAGGAAACACACTCCTGGCAGAGCAGTGTCTCAGCCACCAGGGCAAGGACGTGGGTCCAGGAGAAGGGGACACTGGGGAAAAGGGAGAGGATTTGGACAGCACCCGAGAGGGCCAGATGAGCGAAGCCTCTAAATCCTAAATCAAGCACTCGCTCTGATGCATGGTTTATTTGTGTCAAAAATCTGGCAGTCTGGCAGTTCCTCAAAAAAATTAAACATAGAACTACGATTTGACCCGGCAGTTCCATTTCTGGGTCTATACACAGAAGAACCGAAAGCGGGGACCCACACGGATTTGTGCGCCCATGCTCCCGGCAGCACGACTCCCAGCAGCCAGGCAGAAGCAAGCCCAGTGCACGTCATTGGACGAGCGCAGACGCACAAGGTGGTGCGGACATACGATGGGATATTGTTCGGCCTTAAAGGGAAGGAGTTCGGGGCGCCTGGGTGGCTCAGTCGGTTAGGCGTCCGACTTCGGCTCAAGTCATGATCTTGCGGTCCCTGGGTTCGAGCCCCGCGTCGGGCTCTGTGCTGACAGCTCAGAGCCTGGAGCCTGCTTCGGATTCTGTGTCTCCCTCTGTCTCTGCCCCTCCCCCACTCATGCTCTGTCTCTCTCTGTCTCAAAAATAAATAAACATAAAAAAAATTTTTAAAAAAAAGGGGAAGGAGTTCTTGTCACATGCTGCCACGGGGATGGACCTTGAGGACATTATGCTAAGCGAACTAAGCCAGTCACAAAACACAACTACACACTGTATGAGTCCCCTTCTGGGAGGTACCCAGAGCAGTCAGATTCTTGGAGACAGAAAGGAGAGTGGCCATATGGGGGGAATGGGGAGTTAGTGTTTAATGGAGACGCAGGTGAAAAAGTTCTGGAGGCGGATGGTGGTTATAGTTACCCCAATGTGAATATACTTCATGTCACTGCACTGTACACTTAACAGAGTGAAGATGGGAAATTTTATGTGGTGTATATTTGACCGTCCACACAAAAACAGGCTGGCCAAGGTTCCCAACAAAATCGCATTTAGCTGCACGTGTTCTTGGAAAGACTGAAATGACAGGCCATTTTTAGGGACCACACAGAAAATACAAGAGGGGGAGTTACATCTGTGAAACAGAAACTTCCAGAAAACATCCCTTGACTAGAGCTCATGGAGTGCCCAACTCCCAAGTCCCACGTCCTCCAGAGTGGTCGGAAGCAGGCGACGTGCATCCTCGGCCACTGCTGACGAGACAAGGAAGGAAGGGGGAGACGACGGATCCCTCACCGGGCGAGCAGCGTGGGCGCTGGGGCCTGGGGGCCCCCAGAAGTTCCAGTGCACACAGGCCTCCGAATGTTCTGCAGACAGAGCCCGTGCCGGGACCCGAATCCCAGCCAGCTAGGAGACCCCCTAGGCCAGTTTCTCTGTGGGCTCTCTCATTAGAAAAACCGGGGGGAATGACCCCAACTCTAGAGAAGTGTTAAGAAGATTAAAGAAATAATGAGAGAGGGGCACCTGGGTGCCTCAGCTGGTGATGCGTCTGACTCTTGGTTTCGGCTTAGGTCATGATCTGACAGTTTGTGGGTTCGAGCCCTGAGACAGGCTCCACGCAGACTGTACAAACCCTGCTTGGGATTCTCTCTCTCTCCCTCCCTCTCTCTCTGCCCCTCCCCTGCTCATGCTCGCTCTCTCTTTCAAAATAAAATCAAATAATAAATAAATAAATTAATTAATTAATTAAAATAACATAAAATAATGAGAGGACACATAATGCAGTGGCAACAAGCACGCACCCTGGTGCCAGACTGCTTGGGTTCGAATCCTGGCTCTTCTACCCTCTGGCTGGATGACCTTGGGCAAGTTACTTACTGGCTCTGTGCCTCAGTTTCCCCACCCGTAAAACAAGGATAACTGCACTCACTTTGGAGGGTGATCGGAAGGGTTAAGTGAGTTGATGCATGTCAAGTATTTAGGACAACCCGGAGCACATGGCAACGCCACTCGGTGCTGTTATTATGATTGGTGGTGACAGCGGTGTCCTTCTGCCCAGAGCCCCAATGTCTAAGGACATTTCCGTCTTCCTTCTTTCTCACCTGGATTGCTCAGAGAACCCGCCCTGTGGGGCCGACCCCCAAGGAACCCACGTTCCCTGAGTGAGCCGGCCCTCGGCCGCGAGGACAAACTCAGTCTTGGCCATAGAGCCGTGGGCGGGTGGCCGGGACACCGAATGGAGTCTGGGGAGCCCAAGTGGACCATGACGGGTGGAGATCGAAGCATGACACAGGGCTAAGCGAGGGCATCGTGGGTGATCGCGACCTTCCCTGTCAGCCGGCACCGCGGCAGGGCATTTTCCTCTGACCTAACGGGCCACTGAGCCAGAAAGAGCCCTTCGCTTTCTGCGCAGCTGTCCACCCAGGGCCCATGGGGCGCCTCCTAATGTCCCTGTCAGATGCTGCTGACAACTCTCACTGCACACACTCTCCTCCGAGCGGGCCCACTCAGGCGGCTAATCCACACAAATTCCGCCCAGGCGCCGACGCCTCTGGTGTCCGGGAAAACGCAAGCAAGGCCTCTCTTCCGGCCGCCCACCCAGCCCCCGGCCCGAGGTCGGGCAGCGCTGGGCATGCGGGCCCCCGTCCCTGCAGACACAGGCCGACGACGCGGTCATCAGGGGCAGCAAGCACTTATGGCGCTCACCCTGCGCGAGGCACCAGAGGGCCCCCCCGAAAACAAGGGATGCGAGTCCTGCCCTCTGGAGCCGGTGGTGTTTCTCTAACAGCTCCGCCAGAGTACCCGAGAGGCCAAGGACAGCTGCCCCGGGCACAGAACTTCCCGGAGGTCTTTTGTCTATTGTAAACGTTCTAGTCCATTCTGCATTCTCCTTAATGTCTCTGTTTTGGTTTTACCAATAGTCATGATAGTAACAGCCACCGCTCTCTATGAGAACTTGCCTTGTTTCAGGGGCTCTTCTGACCTCTTCATAGGTATCACTTCATTTGCTCCGTCGAGCCTGTGAGGCAGGTACTGTTAGCACCGTCGTGTTACAGATGAGGACACGGAGGCAAAGAGAGGTGAAGTATCATGCCCAGGCCTCCACACCTTGC
Organism: Paguma larvata; assembly: GCA_030068075.1. Classification (NCBI taxonomy): domain Eukaryota; kingdom Metazoa; phylum Chordata; class Mammalia; order Carnivora; family Viverridae; genus Paguma; species Paguma larvata. The sequence continues at coordinate 45,162,859 of CM057837.1, read as the reverse complement.
AAATGGCAGAGCAGGACCGGGGAACCCAGCCTGGCCCCCCGAGGGCGCTGTCTTCACCACTGTTTAATGTAATATGCAAAACTGTCTTTAATCACCTAAATGCCCATTCCCCTCACCCATACTTTAAGTAAGTTGAAGCTCCAGGATGACGGCCCGTTCAGGCCTGCGGCCACACGCCCAGACCGCTCGCTGGCCTGGCCCCCAGGGTACCCAAACTCTTCAAAGTCCAGGTTCCAGGCACTGTGAACTGAGGTTCCGGCTTCCCTGCCTTCTGCAGACTCCAGTCTGGCCTATCTGCAGGCTCGGGTGACCCCAGTTCTCAGACAACCGACTTGGGGTGCCCCTGCAGTCTCGGTCCCTCCCTCGCTCCACCATGGTGACAGTTTAGAAGTGTAGCATGCCTTCCTTGGTTGTTCTCTTTGGGTAAAAGCTGACCCCTTCATTTCCCAGGGCACCCCGTCCCAGCCTGGACCCTGAGAGCAGGTTCCCTAAGCCTCAGGCCACCTCCAGAGCTGCTGCTGATGTATGTAACAGGTTCCTGTGCCGCAGTCCCACGCCCAAGACCTTGTACTTGAACCGCCCATGTGAGCTCCACCTTGCCTCTGACCCCAGGCTACCAGTCTAGTAAGCAGCCCATCCCCCTCTCCCCTGTCCCTATCTTTAAACTCCAAACTATCTATCATTGGACAAAATCCTAAAATACCAAATGCCCCTTCACTGTATTTCCAAGGGACATACACCCCAACTGTTCATTGTGTGTTCCCCTACCTAAAGGGAGCTCGGTTATTACCAGGCTCACCAGACCTACCAGACACGCTGGGGAGTCCTGTGCCTGAGAGGCTGTGCCCTGTCGACCTGCCAACAGCCCCAGCACGGGCTGGGCCAGCTCACGGGCTCCCAGCCCATCGCCTTCCCTGCCTGAATTAAGACCGTCACAAGACAGAAACGTTGGCAAGCAGAACGAAACAACGAAAGATGAGCATCTTTGGCAGGCACCAAAGGAATCACTGACAGTCCCGCTTTCGGGAAGCCTTGAGTGTCTGGATAAGAGGCAAGGAAAACAGTCACCTGCTCATGTCCCTAGGCCATAAAGGAAGTCAGAGCAAGCCTCACAATCAGGAGGAAGCAAGTTCATAGCAGTATTATTCACGATAACCAAAAAATGGAAGCAACCTATCAAAAGATGAATGGATAAATAAACTGCAGTATATACGTACAAGGGGACATTTTTCCACCTTTTTTAAGGTGGAGATTCTGACACACACAATAACATGGGTGAACCTTAAGGACATAATGCTAACTGAACTAAGCCAGTCACAAAACGACGTGCTGCAAGACTCGCCTTCTAGAAGGTACCTAGAGTAGTCAAATTCACAGCAACAGAAGGTTAGAATGGCGGTTGCCGGGGGCGGGGGGCAGGCAAAATGGGGAGCTGCCATTTAACGGGTATGGAATGTCAGTTTGCAAGATGAAAAGTTTCTGGAGACTGGGTACACAGCGGTGCGATCGTACTGAACCCTACAGAACTGTATGCTTAAAAGCGGCTAAGACGGTAATAACAATAATACCTATGTCTACAAGTATTTGACACAATTAAATAATTAAATTGTATTAAGTAATAATAATACATACATTGTATGTATTTGACACAATTAAAAATCTAAACAAATACAGTAAGGTCAAATTGGGAGAGGGCTATTTTGCAAGCCGATGACACATAACCTATTTCCTCTCTGTGCGCTCTAAATCGCATTTATGAGAAGCCGTGCGTAAGGATTTGGGGCGAGAACGATCTGACAATCCCCGGGTCTCCTATGGCCCCTGCCCACTGCTGGGTCTCTGATTTGCTCCTGTTTTTGGACAGCCTAGCGTCTGTGCTTGAGCTTTGGACAGCCTCTCGCTCTAACGGTGCCCTTGCACTGCCCGGCCGGGAGCAGGGGTTCTGTTCAGCTGCAGAACGTTTATTTCCTGGAGCATCATCGGGACCGAGGTCTGGCGAGCCCCCGGCTCCCGGCAGGCAGTCCTGGACCTGCGTCAGACCCTTCTCGGGCCTTCTGAATTGCCCGAGAGGCCGGGGCGGCCTCACTTCCTCTCCTCAAAGGGGTGTGTTTGCTCTGCTCTGAGGGGGGATCATCAGCCTGTCCCATCTCGAGCCCCTCACCCCATCCTGCCCCCACCCACCTCCTCCCCCAAACCCCCGTGTCTTCACTGTCGTTGGGAACGCAATTGCGTGACAAATGACCGAGGAGGTCCTGGGGACACCATTTCATTCTACAGTCATTATTGTGCCTGACCTAAACCCAAATACCCAGGCCCCAGTCTCCCGGGTGACACCTGAAGGCCCCAGTTTCCTGGCAACTGGGAACAATGGCCCCTGGGAAAAGCACACACAGTTTGGGAAAGGGCAGCCTTTTTTCTCGGCGCCCCTGGGTAGGACAGGGAACTCCCCACTTCTGCGGGCAGAGTCTGGAGGGAAAGTCAAGCCAGGAGGGTGTTTGGGCCTCCGGTTCCCGCCTCCCCACCCTAACCCTGAGCTGCAGGGAGTCTCCCAGGCAAGCAGGAGCTCACCCACCTGGGGCTGCCTCTTGATGGGACAAAAGCCTCTTTGAGCAGGCTCTCTGCCCCCTCTCCCCAGGGCAGCCCTCCTTGCCAGTCCCCAGTTGGACCTGGTTCCCGGAGCTGACTCAGGCATTCAGACTTCTGTTCTGGTGACCCCCAGTGTCACGTTTCGGCTGCAGAAGTGACATCCTCTTCCCCCTTTGAATAACCTCAAGGAGCGTTAGGAGGATTGACAACAGCTCAGGTGCACAATAAACAGCAGCTGTGGTCAAGACCATATTCTGGGTTCTAGGGGCGTCCGGGAGGCTCGGTCAGTGAAACGTCTGACTCTTGGCCTCGGCTCAGGTCATGATCTCACGGTTTGTGAGCTCGAGCCCCATATCAGGCTCTGCACTGACAGAACAGAGCTTATTTGGGATTCTCTGTCTCCCTCTCTCTCTGCCGCCCCTCAAAAATAAATAAACCTTAAAAAAAAAAAAGACCACTTTCTGGGTTCTGGAGCAGCACCTCTTTCCCAGTGGAAACAGAGAACCAAGTGAACTGAAAGAGATTGAGGAGGTCCCCGAGCTGGCCTGTGCCCTTCACCGGACCCCCTCAAACTGCAGGCATCCGGGATGGGGCTGAACTTCTTGATGCCCAACCACAGCCCACAGGCTCCCCACAGATGCAACGGACTCTGAGGAGGGTCTCAGAAATCTCCTTTCAAAACCAGGAACTCTCGGGGTGCTTGGGTAGTTCGGTCGGTTGGGCGTCCGACTTTGGCTCAGGTCATCGTCTCACAGTTCACAAGTTCGAGCCCCATGTCAGGCTCTGTGCTAACAGCACAGAGCCTGGAGCCTTCTTCAGATTCTGTGTCTCCCTCTCTCTCTCTGTTCCTCCCCCACTCACACTCTCTCTCTCAAAAATAAATTTGTTTAATGTTTATTTATTTTTGAGACAGAGAGAGACAGAGTATGAGTGGGGGAGGGACAGAGAGAAAGGAAGACACAGAATCTGAAGCAGGCTCCAGTCTCTGAGCTGTCAGCACAGAGCCTGACATGGGGCTCGAACTTATGGACCGTGAGATCATGACCTGAACCAAAGTCGGACGCCCAACCGACTGAGCCACCCAGGCACCCCTCTCTCTCTCAAAAATAAATAAACATTTAAAAAATTTAAAAAAAAAACAACCCAGGAACTCTCTTGTGAATTCTAATGTGTCATAAAGGCTGCTATTTGTGAAATAACCCTTGCCTGTATGCTAAGAAAAGGTGACACTTTTTAAAATCCACTCAAGCCCTGCTCATCCAAAAAATTCCACCCGACTGAAACCCACATGGCAATTTCTGCAACACCAACTAACTGACCTTTGAGGAATGTCTCTTCTCTCTAGCCTTTTTGTCTCAGCTTTTGGGACCCGTGTTGCCGCCCATCCCCAAGAGAGCGGGAAGGGAGGAAGGGCCTGGCTCCTCTTTACACACATGCCGCTGGAGTGCAGGACATTCAAGGCCAGCGGGGTCTCAGCCGAGACGAGGCAGCAGCCACACACACATGGCTCAGGCATCCCATCGGCAGAGAGCGCCAGGAGTAGGGACGGCAGCCCAGAGCACAGGTCAGAGGGGAGGATGGTGACACTGCGGCCAGAGGGGCAAACCTAAGTCCAAATCACAGACACGGGGGAGAGATGGGCAGCAGCAAAAGTCAGAAGCAAAAGGCAGAAGATGCCAAGGCCAAGGACGTAGTGAAGCAGAAGAGCTCTGGGCTACCCCGGGTGCTGGCGAAGGTGAGACACGATCTCGGGTGTCACAGATCTGACCTCCCCAGGCTGGACGGGGCGGGCACAGAGTCAGGCAGAGCAGCCCGAGTGAGCAGGCCGGCAGAGGGCTGGACTCCAGCACCCCTGCCCCCCGCAGCCGCCCGGCTTTGGCTCCCGGCCCCCGCAGTCCTTGCCTCCGTCACACTCACTGCCGCATCCTTATCGATCAGAGTGCCAGACTAGCGGCTGTCTCTCCCCTTCGTGGTGCGGTTAACTCCTGCGCCTTCAGCCACCTCCAGTTTTGAATGAAACTCTTTTTCTCTAGCTCACGTTGACTCCCGTCCCCGGCGCGACCTACCAGCTCTGGAGAGCAGAGACCACATCCTTTTTTTCTCCTCACTGCTCTACTCCCCAGAGACCGGAAGGAGGCGGGCAGAGAAATATTTGCTCAGTGTTACAAATGGAAGATTAAAGATCGACCCAAGAAAAGCCCGCCCGAGTCAGGGCCCCTGTGCCTGCAGACCCACAGGCGGGGACCTCACGAACGGCACCTTCTCCAGATGGCGAGGCATCCTGGGGAGCATGTTGTCCGAATAAGTTGCTCAGGATTGTGACCCCGTCCCCTCCCTTACGCGTGCGTCTGTGTTTTCATTTGATGGTAACAAGTCAGCCAGTTGCCACGTTGTTCCGACACACCAAGTGAGGCCCGATGGCCACGCACTGTAGGACCCCACCGGCTTCCCCCTGGAAAGTACGGAAGGGACTAACCAGTTCCATCCTCCTCCCCAGAAGGCAAGCCCCTTAAAGACAGCAACAGGGCAACAGAGTAGCCACTGCTAATCCTAGAGACCCAGGCACTGGCCCCCTAAACCTCACCTCATCTCACCCGCGATGGAGGTCTGTTATTATCCCCACCTCACGGACGAGGAAATGGGCTGGGGGAGACACCGCTGGTCCTGGCTGGAAGTGGCAGCCAGGGAACTTGACTCCAAAGCCCTCCCTGGCAACCCCCACGCCTTGGGCCTAAATGTAGGATTCCCTTAGGAGGCACAGAGTGAGAAGCAGAGATCTCAGGAAAAACTGGAATCAGCAAGGGTAGATGGGGGGGTGGGGGCAGTGAGTTTGATGCCCTGGGAACTAGAACAACACTGAAGATGCCCCGGGGTCCGTGGTCTCCTTCCGGGCAGCCCTGGGGTCCTGGGTGGCCAAGGCCCCAGACTAGAAACCTGAGCAGAGGTGAATCCAGGAGGGGCGGAGGAGGTGCCCTAGCTGAGAAGTGCCTTCAGCCTCTCTCCAGCTCCCACTGGACGCTGCGCTCCAAAGCGCATCGAAACACCGCCAAGGCATCCTGCCTCCTGTTTCCAACAATGGCAATGACTAGGACCGGTTGGGGGTAGGCCTTCCTCTAAAAGCGTTTTCTTTAGTCAATCCTACTCTGCCTGCCATTAAGAAAAGCACCTCGTGAACGGACCCAAGGTTCCAGAAGGGACAGTGGCTAGCCCACCCCTGAGTGGGCTCCTGAATTCCTGGGGTCCCTGGGGTGACCATGGACTCAGCACTGGATGGGACTCTAGGGCTCACTACCCTTGAGCCTTCAGCATCGGCACTGGTGATAAGGAATGGGGACCCGCTAACAAAACCACACTCTGAGAAACAGCCCACCTCCTTCTTAGATGAAAATAAAAACAAACCATCTCTGCTGGGCATTTTATAAAGGGCTGACAGGCACGATTTGCTCCCCCTCAAGGACTGCCAAGGCCGCGAAATGAACAGAAAGGAATGATGTTCCCATGTTAACGGAGCCCCTGATTTCAAGGTTTGGAAGCACATTCTTGGTGTGTAAGAGGCAACACTGCATCCTCAGGGCACGACGTGACATGCCTGGGGGCAGTGGCCTCATCACACAGGAGACATGTCGCCCCAGTCCCTCCTGGGTGTGAGCTGATGTTTGCGACGGGGACTGAGATTGGAACAGATTGAACAGGGCCAAGTCCTCCCCGTTAGAGTCAAAACGGATTAATGTCAAGGCCTGTACCTCAACCAAGCCTGATGCTCTCTGGGTTAAATGAGCTATAAAGATCAGCATCCTTTAACCTGGGCCAAGTGGATGCCCAGGGAAGGCACATAAGAGAAAAAGGAATCTTTTTGCTGGGTAAGTTCCAGTTCCCAGAGCCAGCAGAAAAAAAATACCACATTTTAATTTTTTTTTTAAATAATGTTTTGGGGCTCCTGGGTGGCTCAGTTGGTTAAGCGTCCGGCTTCGGCCCAGGTCATGATCTCCCAATTTCTGAGTTTGAGCCCCAAGTCGGGCTCTGTGCTGACAGCTCAGAGCCTGGAGCCTGCTTCAGATTCTGTGTCTCCTCTCTCTCCACCCCTAGCCCACTTGCTCTCTCTCTCTCTCTCTCTCTCTCTGTCAAAGATAAATAAACATTAAAAAATTTTTTTAATAATAATGTTTTTCTCCTCCAAATAATAAAGGGAATTCTTTCCGGCACCTCTCAGTCAGGAAACATTAGGTCCCACCAGAACCACTTTGGGGAGAGGCATTGTTTTCACGGCTCACTTCCCTCTTGCTTGAAAGAACTCCAACGTGTTTACTATCCAGAATGAATTTCCAGAACGTCAGCCACCTTTGGTCGCCCAATTATCTTTGTTTGGGGGGAAAAAAATCAAATTACAAGTCATCAAAAGACCACTTTTGGAAAATTTTGCTCTGACGAATTCTAAGTATAGACTGACAGTAAGATGTGATTACTGGGTATGGAAATGTACCTGCTTTCTTGTTTCCTGCATTTCCTACTGTTAGAGGAACCAGGGCTTCACCATGAAAGAAAATACAAGCTCAATGCTTCTCGATGGCTCGCCACACACAGAACGTGGGCCAGGACGCCCAGGCCCCGTCGCTGGCATCGTCTCCTTTAACTCCTGCTCAGCAATTTGAGATCGGTCTTTATTATGCCCTTTTCCCAGATGAGAAAACTGGGTCCATGCAAGTTTAAGCACTCTGCTCGGTACGGCCAGGTAAGTAACAGCAGGCCGTTGAATTCCAGGGTCCAAACCCTTGACTTCCATGTTCTGCCTGGTCCCCGACTCTGGTGACGTCAGCAGCATCAGCACCTGAGACATTGCACAAGGGCTCCTCCACGCAAGTGCCTCTGGGTCACCTGTGCTCTCCGAAAGTCACTCCTGACACCTGCACGCACCCCTGCCATCAACAGATGGCGCTCACCAGCAAGGGCTGCGCTCCTACTGGGAGCCCCGGGGACAGAGCCATTTGCAGGCTGTGGTCAATGTTCAAATGACCACAGCTTTCCCCCAGGGACAATGGAGGTCTCGGACCGTGTCCAGCTGGCTGTGAAAGACGCTATTAAAAATCATTGATAAATGAGCTCCCGCCTTCGCTTCCCCAGTTTACAGTAAGGACCTATCGACGCCGATTTCTTATCCTTTGTTTCCTATCAATGGAGTTGCGACTGTAGGGAATGGGTTTGTTTTTTCCAGCTGCCTTTGAAGAAACAAGACATTCAAATGCCCAGGGGTAGTGACATTTCAATACATCTGAGACAGAAGATGAAGTGTGGGGAAGTTTACGTCTGAATAGCAGTATCATTGATATACGGGCATTTGTTCCCCTGAAATAGGATTTTTCACTTCTGTTAGTTTTCTTTCACATTCCGTTTCTTTTCTTTCTTTTTTTCCCCCTTCCCCCACTTCATGGGCACTGAGAGAGAAGAAGCCACAATACAAACCGACCATCAAATCCTCAGAGCATAAGCCCAGCACCCTCTTGAGGAATCGGTCATGGCAGAACCACCGGCCAAGCTCCTGCCAAGCCCCAGACCATGTCTAATTCATCCTGATATTCCTCGAGCCCGACAAATCGCTGCGCACGGCAGGCCTGCAATAAGCCTGTTGGGTGAATGAATCCGTCCATCCATCCATCGAGAGAAGCAAGGCCCAGAATCCCCACCGCTATGCTGGGGAAAGTGACACTCAGACGGAGGCCGCCTCTGGGCCAGGCAGCAAGGCTAGGGGACACCTCCGGAGCTCACGTCTCCAGGAAGGCCCCCCGCCATGGGATCTGGCAAGTGCTCAGGAACCTAAGACCGGTTGCTGCTTTGTCACCATCGACCAGGAATCGCAGTAAGGATTCTCACCCACAGCAGAGCACCGAGGAGGGCTCCCCATGTGATGGCCCTTTAATAAGTCTCTAGACCCACACCTGGGGCAGATGCCCCCCACCCCTGGCTCTTCTTTCCTAAACTTTATGAAGAGCAGAGCTGGTCACACGCATAATAAATAGATAAAAAACTGTTTTGTTGTTTTGTGTCCTCATAAAAGTATATTAACGTGACCAGAAATTGATGGCTCTGTGGCGGACACAGAACTAAAACCTCCATCCACAAGCCACAATTCTGGACTCCGGGATGCCCCTGGTTGTTGGGGGAGCTCCATAAAGCCCAGATACCAATGGTTAAACGGCTTCCTCCAGAAGCCGCCAGGTGATAACCACCGTCCCCTTAGCGCTGGCATGTCCAAACGTTCTCCTAGAAACGACGGACAGGGTTATGGGGGCGGTGAATGAGAGCCCCAAGTTCTGCCTCCTCTACAGCAGTGGCGGGCCTCGGACACGGGCTTGTGGCCCCCCACCCCAGCCATCCAGGGACTCCTGAGAGTCAGCCTGGGGTGCAAAGCCTCCGGAGCAGGGTCTCGGCAGGGCCGCATCACCCCCCTACCATGCACAGGGAGGCACTCAGCCTGGGGCTCTCCCCTTCCTGGACCAGCCTTGCCCGAGGCCCCGCGGGCCATGAAACCCCAGCCGGCCGGTCCCCTCGCAGCCATCCCTGCCTCAGCCCTGGGAGCGGGGACATCTCTGGCGCTGGCACTGGGGAGAGTGAGAGAGTGGCCCCTGTCTCCCTGCCAAGGGGGATGTCACGCCACCAGAATTTATGCGCCAGCTTTCCTTGTACCAGCTTCTCCCAGGTTACCTCCCCACCCATTACTGCCCCATTAGTTGCCATGCACTTTCCCTCACTGTCACCGGCCCACACTGCCTCTTTGTTAGCCCGGGGCTCTGGGGCCAGCCCCTCCCCAGCCAGGGGCCGGGCTCACACTGCACCCTGAAAGATTTCCTCCCTCGCTAGCGGGCCCTCCCCTGCCTCTCCCGCCCCACAGCCTTTCGTAAAACAAACCCACCGAAGGGCATTCTTGCTCTGTTTGCACAGCATGAGTGGGCCCCCGAGTTGCCTGGCGCCCCTCATCCTCCATGAACACACGTCCCCTCCTTATTGGTATTCATTCAATACCTTCCTCTTCTGACCCTTCCCTGCTTGGCCCCTCAGATCCGCTGACAGAAGGGCCTTTGTCGCAGGAGCAGAGGGTGCAAACACCAGGGCTCTGGAGACGACACACGGACTTCAAAGAGGGGGATGAGTCACTGCTCATCGGGCCAGGTGGGGGGCCAGGGAGGGCGGCTCCCCGGAGCACCTCCAGGACCAGACTCTTCCTGAGGATAAACCTTCCGTGTCTTCTCACAGACCAACAACATTTGCAGAGCTATTTGTTGGTTTTGATTGTTCCAACGCCGACTACGAAATGTGGGCCAGAAGCGAGGTCTGGTAAATATTTTGGTACACAATTCGCTGGAAGCACTTTGCTGTAAAGGACGGCTTGCAGCACGCAGGCCCGGGCCAGGGGCGCCTCCCAGGTCCCACCGTTGGCCAGTTTCGTGCGTCTGCAAGCCGATCACCGCCCAAGCTCCATTCAGAGCAAGCCTCTGTCGTGCCGTGGTTAGACAGCTCTGTGTGGAAAAGCACCGAGGCCGTGGAACCCGGGCTCCCTGCCTCTCGGGCACAGAGTCCCAAGCAGACGACGGTTCGGCTCCCCCTTGAACCCTTCTTGGATGAGGCAAAAAGCAGAGCGGCCCACCCCTGTGCAGCCGGCTCTTCAGGAAGCCGGCCTCGTCCAGAACAAAATCCACTTCCCCGCCTTCCACCCACTGTACCCAGCTCTGCTTCTGGAACAAATCAGCCCCCTTGTTCTCCTGACAGCCCTTCACAGAGATCGGAAAATCGCCCTCAGAGCTCCTCTACGTTTGTTCTCATCACACCAAATAGCCCCAGGCCCCTTGACTGTCTCTTACATGAAATGTTTTCCAGACGCTCTCGATGTTGGCCGCCCTCCTCCAGAGCATAGTTAGTGTTCTCGCCACGGCGGCCCGCAACAAAACACAGATTCGGGCACTGAACCCTGTTCTCTGTTACGTGCTCAAATCAGCGCAGACAGGGCCAGGCCTATCTCCTCCCCTGGAGAGCACACCTTGCCTCCATTCATTCAGCCTATGACTACCTTCCTCTGTCAGCCACCTTACCACCCTCAATTCATCCTCAGTTTGAAATCACTGGCCCCTTTCCTAACAAGTGGTCCCAGACCAGGTCTCCGCCAATCAGTGCTTTCAAAGTCACCTTCATATTCATCAGTACTTAATTTCACCTCATTGATTCCAGTCTAGTTCAGGGAATTCTTTTTCACTCTTCCATTGCCTTGGGTACAACGGCCATCCCTTTGCAGTTTTGTGCCACCTGTGAATCTGCTGAGCATCCCTTCTGTATGCTCATCTGTTTCATTAATAAACACAGCAGCGTCCAGAGGTGCCTATGACTTGTCTGTCCGAGGTGTCACAGCCAGATGGGGACAGAGCCAGATCTAGAACATAAGTGTCCTGGCTCTCAGTCCAGTGCTCATGTCTATCACACTCTGCCAAAAAGTCCCCAGGACCGCCTCAGGCTGCTCTCTCTCCAGCCCTCTACCACCCCCACCGCCTTACTGGTCCATAAGGAGACCCTGATGACAGACAGGAAGGTCTGGTAAGGACCGGCTTTGTGGGAGGAAGATAGGGAAATTGCCCCCTACCTAAAGGATCCTAACTTGTTAAATTATATCAGCTTCCTGCAGCTATGGCTCTATGCTTCTCAAGGGAGGCTCTCAATAGCCCACCCAACAGAGCAGTAGAAACCGGACTGGGAAGATAAGGAGGCCCTGGGAGAAGAGCTGCCTGAGATAAATGGGGTGCAACGAGGAAGCCTCTGAGGACAACCCTGAACTTGAGAAAGACGCTATATAATGGACAGTCACTTACAGATAGCTTCAGCCCTGTAGCCTCTTACAGACCAGACCAGTCTTGCATGGTCACTTGAGGACAATGGATTGACCTAGACATACATCCTTGCTCTCAGTACAGTTCTAGAGAGTAACAGCAAGATCGCTGGATGAACGTGCCAGGAAAACAGGTCAAGGTTAGTATGAGAATTCCTAATGATCAGAGCTGCTCACCACAACACCAGCTGTCTTGTGAGCTCCCCATCACCAAAGTGTTTAAGCAGAGGCTGGAGGAAATGACTTTTGTCCCATCCGAATCCAAAGATCTAAGTTTCTGTGGCCCTTTTCCTGCTGTGACAGATCCCTTGTGCTACCAAGTTAAAAAGCCATCAGTGGACCCCAAATAGCCAAAATAATTTTGAAAAAGAAGAAAGTTGAAGGACTCATACTTCTTGATTTCAATATTACAAAGCCACAGTAACCAAAAGAGTGTGATATTAGCATTAAGACAGGCACACAGACCAAAAGAATAGAATGGAGAGTCCAGAAATAACCCCTCAGCTGTATGGTCAAAGGATCTTCAACGAGGGGGCCAAGACCATCCAATGCGGAACGGACAGCCACTTCATCGAATGGTATTCAGAAAACCAGACGGTCACATGAAAAAGAGTAAAGTCAGACACTTGTCTTTCCCCACATATAAAAATTAACTCAAAATGGATCAAAGACTTAAATGTAAGACCTAAAACTATAAAAGTTCTAGGGAAAAAAACAAAACAAAACAGGGAAAAAGCTTCCTGAGATTAGACGTGAAATGATTCTTCAATGTGACACCAAACGCTTAGGCAACAAAAGCAAAAATAGACAAATGGGACCACATCAAACTTAAAAACTTCCGGGGCGGCGAGGACACAAACAGTTGTGAGAAAAGGCAATGTGTGGAATGGGAGAAAATATTTGCAAGTCGTATATCTGGTAAAAGGTGAAATACCCGGAATACTGAAAGATGGTTCTCCAGCAATGACGAACAAATGGGCAGCAAGCATATGGAAAGATAATGAACATCATTAGTCATCAGCGAGAGGCAAATCAAACCCACAGTGATATATCATCCAACAGCCATTAGAATGGCAACTATCCAAACAAACGAACAAACAAAAACAACCCAGAAAATTACAAGTGCTGGCAAACTGGTGCAGCCACTCCAGGAAACAGTATGGCGGTTCCTCAACAAAGCGCAAATAGAACTACCCTGTGATCCAGCAATCCCACTTCTGGGATAGGCTCAAAAGAATTGAAAGCAGGGCCTCAAAGAGGTATTTGCGCACCCATGTTCATAGCCCACCATTAGCAACGGCTAAGGCTGGAAGCGATCCAAGTGCCCATCAGCACGTGAGTAGATAAACAAGATGTGATATGCGCATGCAATGGAATATTACTCAGCCTTAAAAAGTTAGGAAATCCTGTCACCTGCTGCGACGTGGATGAACCTCAAGGACATTATGCCAAGTGAAACAAGCCAGTCACAAAGACACAGATATATACTGTAGGACTCCGCTTCCAGGAGGTCCCTAGAGTAATCACATTCATAAGCACAGAAAGGAGAGTAGCGGTTACCAGGGGCTGGGGGAGGGAGCGATGAGGAGCTGTCTCACGGGTGGAGAGTTTCAGATTCGCAAGATGAAACAGTTCTGGAGCTCTGTTTCATAACAGCATAAACATACCTCACACTGCTGGACTGTACACGTGAAAAAGACGGTGACCTTTGTGTTATGTGTTTTCGGTCACGATCTTTTTTTAAAAGCCGTGTCTGGCAAGAGGCAGGACAGGGTGGAGCTGAGAAGGGCAAGTGGAGCCTGGGTTTCGATGAGGCAGAACCGAGCTGCAGATACATCAGTGAGAGTGGAGGCGTCTTTCGGAAGATTGACACCAGTCCTCCACTCCCATGGGACAACCTCTACCGCCCCTGTGGACTTCTGGTGCCAAGATGACCTCAAGTCCCAAAGTAATAAACACCGTGCGTGTGTTGTAGGAAACCTTCTGATGCTAAGAGGCTCAACATTATTAAAGTTAAGATCAAATTAAGCAGAGATCAATACCGGTCAAGAATTAATGAAAAAGGGGGGCGCCTGAGCGGCTCAGTTGGTTAAGCGTCCAACTTCAGCTCAGGTCAGGATCTCGAAGTCTGTGAGTTCGAGCCCCACGTTGGGCTCTGCGCTGACAGCTCAGAGCCTGGATCCTGCTTTGGATTCTGTGTGTGTGTCTCTCTCTCTGCCCCTCCTCTGCTCGTGCTCTCTCCCTCCCTCTCTCATAAATAAACATTAAAAAAAAAAAGAATTAATGAAAAAAGTAACACACAGTGTCAGTTGTTTATTTCCTTAAATCCTGTGCTATTATAGGTCACAAATTTAAATGTCATGAGTTATAATTCATGTTAATAGTCATAAGTTAATCTACTAAAGAGCTCTACATTATAGTCAACTCCTGGGGAATGCATTCAGAGAAAGCAGCTGTAGAAATTCTTCTTCCATTTGTATGAAGTCACTATCTCATTTTCAGTCTATAAAACCAAGAAAAGAAGAGGCCGCATGAGTAAAACTCTCAGGCAACAGGCTAAGCTGCCTGCCAAAGGCCGAGTGCGCTGGGGCGAGAGGCGGCGGGAGGTGAGACACTCTGGCCGCACAGAGAAGACAGGCGGCGGCTCTGAGAGCAGGCCCCTGCTCAGAGCCAAGGAGGGGGGCAGGAAGGCAATCAGGACCCTCACACCAGGCTTAGCCTGGAACCTCCGGCCGGGGCCATGAGGAAAGGGGAGCCAGAGAGGCCCCCAAGCCTGGGGTAACCCATGAAGACGTCTAGAACGGCAGCTTGTCCTCTACGTCCAAGTAACACGGCTGGACGGAGCATGCCTGCCAACCCTCTCCATCGCTTTCAGGATGACGGTTTGGGTGATGATGGTATTCGCGGCACTTGAACTGGGTGGTCTGTACAAATCATCCCTAACTCTCACAACAGCCCCCCCTCCACCGCCATTTTACAGATGATGAAACAGACTCAGACAAGTTAAGTAGCTCGCCCAGAGTCCGACAGCTAATCATTACCAATGATCATGGGAGGAAAAGCGGACTTTCCTCGATGCCAGTGAGCCGAACTACAACCTGGAAGAGCTGGTCAGGCTGCCCAGAGGTGCGCTTCTTTGGAGGACTTCTGGAGCTAAGATGGTGTGCCCAGAGCTCCACGACCCCGGGCAGGGAGGACCTAGGCCATGCTTCTGGTCGCTGAGGGTTACTGTCCTCCAAAGGGAAGACACACTGCAGTAAACAGAATAATGTCCCCCAAAGATGCCCTGGTCCTAATCCTCTGGGACCTGTGAATGTCACCTTACATGGAGGAAGGGGTTGACAGACGTGGTTGTGTTACAAATCTTGACATGGGGAGGCTACCTGGGTTATCCTGTGGAACCAGTGTAGTCACTGGGGCCTTATGAGGGAAGGAGGAGGCAGGAAAGAGAGGAGATGGGGCAGCTGAAACAGAAGCTGGAGGGGCAACCGGACGGCTCAGTTGGCTGAGCATCTGACTCTTGGTCTGGGCTCAGATCATGACCTCATGATTCATGAGTTCGAGCCCCTCATTGGGCTCCGCGCTGACAGTGTAGAGCCTGCTTGGTACTCTCTCTCTCTGTCACTCCCCTGTGTGCACACTCTCTCTCTCAAAATAAATAAATAAAAAGAAGAAGAAGAAGGAAGTGGACGAGGAGGAGGAGGAGGAGAAGAAGTTGTTGTTGTTGGAGAGAATGATGTAGCCACGGCCAAGCAATGTGACTGAGCTCTAAAAGCTGGAAAAGAAAAGTACCAGATTCTCCCTGGAGCCTCCAGAAGAAACAAAAGTCTGCCGACACCTGGGTTTTAGCCTCACAAGACCCGTTTCAGACTTCTGACCTCCAGAGCTGTATGGTAACACATCTGTGTTGTTTCAAGCCACTGCGTTTGTGCTCATTGGTCCCAGCTGCAGTAGGAAACAAGTCCAGACAGTAAGGCTACAGCTGCCAGCAGCTGTGCCCACATCCCCACGTGGGGTCCCTGCCAGGTGAGGAAATCCAGCAGTCAGTGTTCTTAAAGGCAAAAACGGTTCCAGGTCCATTAAACTAACAAGCAGGGGCGGCTGGGGGGCTCAGTCGGTTAAGCACCCAGCTCTTGATTTCGGCTCAGGTCATGATTTCATGGTTCGTGGGATCGAGCCCCACGTCAGGCTCAGCGCTGACAGCACAGAGCCTGCCTGGGATTCTGTCTCCCTCTATCCTGCTCCTTCTCTCACTTGCTCTCTCTCTCTCTCTCTCTCAAAATAAATAAACATATTTTAAAAAGACTTAAACAAACTGACCAGGCAGTATGGGGAGACGGGGTACATGTTCTTTACCAGCTCAGGGGAGTCAGCAAACTTTAGCCAATCCAAGCTGCCTCTTTAAGATGCGAAAAAATATACCATATACCAGCTCCAAGAGGCTGTCTAAGAAGTTTTTTGCAAAGCGCTAAGTGGTCTAAGAATAGACAGTGTTAATTTTATGGTGCCTATTTTTCATCAAAGACAAGCATTTCCTTTCAGGTTAGTGCCCGCCTTTACAAGGGCTGGTCAGCAACTGTTCTGATCCGAGAAATCCAACCCCTCCCTCCCCAGCCAGAGTCCACTCTCTTACCCAGAGTCCACACGAGGGTCGCCTCACGCCAGGTCACTCGTCAGGGCCAACAGCTGGCCAGGTAGAGGCTGCATCTCTTCAGCAAAGGTCTGGACCCCACAGAATCATGGGGAAAAGAGCCAGATTTGGGACGGACTTGGGATGGGTTTCTCAGCTCCCTACCTCTCTTCTTTACCCACCCCACTCCAAGACAAGAGCAGGAGACCAGAGCTGTCCTATGACAAAGACTGAGTTTCTGCCAAGAACCTCCAGCCATCTTAACACTGGGGCCAAAGCCAGACTGACCGTGGAGAAGAACAGCCAGGGGCACCTGGCCCTACAGCACGGGGCTGGGGGTGGGGGTGCAAGAACAGGTCCAAATGTATAAGGCAACGGTTCCCAGCCATTTCCTCACACGGATGCCTTTCAATACCTCTGCATCACATCCCCAAAACGTTTGAAAAGTATGGGCCATTAAAGTATCTCTATTAATAATATATCTTTCCATATTTTTAAGTATTTTATTTGAGAGAGAGAGAGAGAGAGCACAAGTGAGGAGAGAGACAGAGGGAGAGGGAGAGAATTCCAAGCAGGGTCCATGCTCAACACGAGCCAGACCCAGGGCTCAATCCCATGACCCTGAGATCATGACCTGAGCTGAAATCAAGAGTTGGGCACCAACCAACTAAGCCACTCAGGCGCCCCTATCTTCCCACATTTTTATTATTACTCAAGAGCCAATTAATCACCTGCCAGTCAGAGCTTCTCTTTAGCAGAAGACGGCCCATGTTACACCCAATTGATATATGATTCCAGCCAAAAGTCAAAGATAATACATCTGAGATAGCTCATTTGACCTGACTGCCCACACTACAAAGAGCTTAAGGAACTCTTCTTTGAGCGTCTCAAGCCTTAGGGACACCTGGCTGGAATCCCAAATAGGAAACAGAACCACTTAAGCCACAGAATTCAGTATAGGGGGATCTCATCAGGAGATGCAGGGTCCTGGCCCAACCTAATAAAAAATGGAGTCAGTCAAACCCTGCCATGCATCGCCTGGGTTCAGCCTCTGGCCGACTCTCATCTGTCTCCACCAGCTACAAAGTCCATGTCTCCTCCTTGATTCCCTCCTCTCTCAAGTTTTCATGGCCTCCCAGGCATGAGAGGCAGCGGGGGCTCCCTAGAACTACCTCCCACACCCCATTTCAAGCAGAGGGGTACCCCTGCCTGCTTCTCCAGAGACTCCGTCTAGCCCACCCTCAACAGATTTCACTTCTACAAACAGTCAGCCCTCGAACAACTAGCTTCATATTTCTGGGCCACAGGTCAAAGTCAACCACAGGTCAAGTAGAACAGGGGTCGGCTGGCAAGTGCTGAGTCCATCAAATCCGTGAAGCTGGGGCCCGACCCACAAGCTCAAAACCCCAAGCCCAGAAATCGCAGAAGGGAAGGAAGAAGTCCTAGGCTCCTCACGAAGAGCAGAAGCCATTCACTCTCCTCCCACAGCCTTCCGGACAATGTCTGCCACCTGAAAGACACGGCTTGCCAGCCCTGCTAAACCCACTCGCGCCGAGGATACGAGGACGGGCAGCCTGCATCGCTGCCCTCGTCTGGTAGGGGAAGCAGGAAAGCGAGTCGTGAGGAACACAGGGGGGCTCAGACAGAGGTACCAGCAACTGTACCTGATGGAAACAAAATGCGGTATGGCCCCACACTGGGATATGACTCAGTCATAAGAAAGAACGAGACACGGATGGACCTTGAAAACACCACACCGAGTGAAGTCCGCCAGTCCCAGAGGCCAAATCATGTATGACTCCACATGTGTGACACACTGAGGATCGGCGAATTCTAGGGACGGAAAGCGAACGAGAGGCCACCAAAGCTGGGAGAGAGGCAGGAACGGGGAGTTACTGTTTAACGGGTGCAGAGCTTCTGCTGGGCGTGATGAGGAAGTTTGGGGCACTGACGAGAGTGACGGCCGCCTGGCACGTGAGCGCAGCTGATGCCACTGAACTGCACACTTACACGCGGTTAAGTGCTGAGTATTGGCTTCTGTTTCTTTTCACACACACACACACACACACACACACACACACACACACACACTGCAAGCCAGCCAAGGGACAGACGCACCCTCATGTGTCCTCACATCTCGGGGATGGAGACCCAGAGGGGGGAAGGGGGCTCTTGTCGAGGGAGTGGGGTGTTGAGGAAAGATGACTTCCACCCTCCGCTCCCTCACTCTTCTCGTAAGGACCCCTGTGGCCCCCTCTGCCCATCTTCCATTCCAGACTCCTCATTCTAGGAAACAGAGACTGTCTACACCTCCTTCGGGGCCAAGATCCACGCCCCGCTCTAGAATGGTGGGCGTAGGGCAACTGCAGCCTCTCCATCCGCCCGTGTCTCCCACATCCTTCAACATCTGACTCGAAACTTCTCGCCTTCCCAGAACACTCCTGAGCAATCTCTTTCCTCTCCTGTCCCTCTGTTTTCTATCACGAAAGGCAGTATAGCAGGGAGGGTTAGAGCCTGCCCTGCATCCCAAGCCTGGATCCACCAACAAATACCTCTGCGACCAGTGACTTCACCCCTCCACGCCTCAATTCTCCCCACTGTGAAAGAGGATAATTGAAGGATAATTGCATAGGACTGTAACAATTAAAATGAGAAAATCCACATAAAGTGTTTAGCGCACAAGTGCTTAACAAATGGTAACTACAATTATTCTAACAATTATATATATAGCTTTTGTATTACACTTCACTTTTTAAAAATATTTGAAGGACAGCTCGAGCATTTTTAAATGCCTTACTTAATTGAAAAAAAAAAACACCCTTATCTCTCACCTTTCTTTAATGGCAGCACAAAATTATGTATATAATTTCTGAAATGGCTTTTAAAAAAAAATCCTCGCTCCCCTAAAAGTTATTCGTAACAGCTCCCCTCCGATGCGCACTCCTCTCTCTGTTCAGAATCTTCTCGATGCTTATGAATTCGGTGTGTTCCGCTCCTTTGAGCTCCTGTAAATCGTCCCCTGCAGAGCACTCTGCCTCTGCTGGGCTTTCTCCTGGGAGGGGGGGGGGTGTGACCCATCCACTGCTCTTCCCTCCAGCCCTCCCCCAGGCGCGGGCCAGCTGCATTTGTGAAGGCTCGTGTGGTTCTGAGGCGGCAAGGTCAGAGCGAGGGGCCGGGGCTGTGTTTAGGACATTAAACCATGCTGGGCGCATCAGCTCTCGCTGGCACTCAGGATGTCAATCTCGGGCCGGCTGCCCTCTGCTGCGGGGGCTCCCGGCCAGCCCAGGAGGACGCTTGCCTTTTTCACTGGAGGCTTGACAGCAGGCTCAGATTTAATGATTGGAAAGCACTTTGAGAACTCAGAGTGCTCTGTAATTGCTAACTCATAAGCCCCAGATTGTTCTCTGTGAGGCTGCAGGAGGTAAAGCATCCGCCGGTGGGAGGGTCTTTGTTAGTGTGGCTCCCACGCCAGGCCGGGCAGAGGCAAAGGGGGACTCTGGCTGTAGAGGGGTACCTACCTAAGATTCATCAAAGTGTGCTGAGAGGAAGGCTTCTCAGTGTGTGAACCAGATAAAGAGGGGCTTGGGGGCGCCTGGGTGGCTCAGTCGGTTAAGTGGCCGACTTCAGCTCAGGTCATGATCTCGCGGTCTGTGAGTTCGAGCCCCGCATAGGGTTCTGTGCTGACGGCTCAGAGCCTGGAGCCTGCTTCAGATTCTGTGTCTGCCTCTCTCTCTCTGCCTTTCCCCTGCTCACTCTGTCTCTCAAAAATAAATAAACTTTAAAAAATAAAGAAGAGGGGCTTGATAAGAATTCGGAGTCTTGGGCCCTTCCACATCTACGAACTCGGGATCTCTGACGATAATCCGCGTGGTAATAAACTCCCCTAGTCAGCTCTCGTTCACACTAACCAGAGTACTAGTGGTTCAGAGGTAGTCTTACTGGTTTAGAGGCAGGGTACTAAAGGTTTGGGTCAGAACGACCTGGCTCTGAGTCAGCCATGATCCCTATTGCCAGAGCTCAGTGGTTACCTGACACTAGACCCACAAGATCTAGGTATTCCCAAAAAGAAAAAAAAAAAAAAAAAAGATTTTGAAGAGTTTCAAGGTCAAATCAGTGTGGCCAATGCAACACCCAACGAGTCCCCCGGGGGCTTTATAATGCCCATAAGCAGATTAAAGGGGCTGGGCCAGTACTTCCCAAACTGTCCAAACTAAGGAAGTTTCTTTGCATCATTCCTGCCGGAAACATCTCACAGACTCAATATCTCTTGAGACAAAGCTCACGAAGGTCCTTCCTGGGGAAAGTGAGGTCTAGGGAGTAAGGGACGGAATGTGAAGGCAGCGGTTCTGGCAGGAAGGAGGCCCTGGGCGGAGAGGGGCAGCCACAGGAGCCCCATTCCTCAGGCACCAGGGTCCTCGGCGGCACAGCTGGTTCGGTCCCGCAGATCTGCTCCCTGGAGCGGACGTGTCACAATAGCGAGGTCACCTTCCTGCTTCGGGTACTTTCCCTTGGAGGCAAGACAGACCCATTTTGAACAGCTCTTCATTTCAGCAGAGAATGCCCCCCCCACTCCGCCTCTGATGGGGGCGGGGACGAGGGCTGGAAGGGAGGCTTTGTTCTTCTGACCAGTGCTGACAGTTTAATTAAACCCAGCTCCAGACGGGGGTCGGCGGGGTCAGGCATTCTTCAACAGGGCTCCTGCAGGATATCGCATCCACGCCCCTCCAGCCACCAGGGCTCTGTTAATGAGCTATCCTGGTCCTTACAGCAGGGATATAAATAAGGGGAAATAAATGCCCTGGGCTGCCCTGCATCACCCACCCCCACCCCTTCCAGGTCAGCAGAGACACAAAAGGTTGATCTTGTCCAGAGACATATTGGTTGCAAAGCTAAAAAGAAGCCCAGAGTAACTGGGTTTCCAGAAGTGGCTTCTGGATGAAGAGGGGAAAGCAAGTAGCCAGAGGGGGTGTCGCAAGGCAGCAGAGCAGACCCTTCCCCCAATCTGGGAGGACAGAGGCACAGAGGCTGACACCCACTGTGCTCCACACCCAAGCATGAATGGAGACTGGGTTTTGCTGATGTGAGAGGAGCCGTCAGGGTCAAACATGTCTGACCCCTGTGTGCACCCACGAAACATCTCCACATCCTCGAGTGACTGACTGTCAGGCGGGGAAGCTAACCCCAAATCCAGGTAACCCGCCACCGGGGTATAACCACTTTGGCAGGAGACAGGGCTCCAGCTAGTGAAGCGTCTGCCTCTACCCGCTCCATCCTGCTGCTGGTCAGAGGCTGGCAGACTGCTCTCCAAAAGCAGTGATGATAAACCCTCCCCTCCTGGAGAGACAGTGCCTACCCGTCTGTTTCACAAAGCCCGCTGCAAGGGAGAACAGCTCGCGGCCCACAGGAGGCCCTGGGTAACTGCTGGCTGAATGGGTGGGCCAGTGGACGGGCGGGTTTACGGGTGGATGGTAGATGGGGAAGTAGAAGGTGAATGGGGGGCGGGGCTGGCTGGGGAGGATTGATGGGTAAATGAGCGGAAGAGCGGATGGGCAGGCAGGTGGATTAGGAGGGCGGAAGTGTGTTCGGTGGGAGGAGGTGGGAGGATGGAGAGACGGTGCAGGGTACAGAGACAAATGGGCAGACGGGTCAGGTGACTGGTGAGTCGGTAGACAGGTAAGCAGGAGAGCATCAAGTTGGAGGTGGATGGAGGCGGGTATATGACAGGGTGATGGGGCTGAGGGGATAGGTAGGCGGTGGGAAGAAGAGTAGGTAGACAGGTGCAGGAGGTGAATGCGTGGTAAGTAGGAGGTGGATGGGTAAGAGGGGGGTGGATGATATAGAAGGGTGAGCTGTAGCATCAGAGAGACCAGGGTTCAAATTGGGCTCAGCCCCTGGGGCAGGTCACAAACCCTCCGAGCTTGCATTCCTTCATCTGTAAAATGGGAGAAATGCTGACATCGGAGACGTTCTGATGATGGGATCAGATAATGTTTGCAGGTGGCCGGCCTTCGCCTGGCCCAGAATAACCTTCCATTTGTTCTAACCGTCGCTGTAACAACCGTGTTCCTTGAGCCCCAGGCGGTGAGAGGACGTCACAGGACGGGCGCTCTTTTGCAGAGCCACTAACTCCCTCTAACTGTGGACAAGGAGTGTGGTGGACGCTGTCATCTAAAGAGGTGGTGGCATGGGGGCACTGGGCAGGAACACGGAGCCCACCCTCAGTGGGGGCATCCCCAAAGAAGCAGAGAACGCACAGGTGACTCCAGGGCACTAAAAAACACTTCCGGGGCAACATCGCCTACTTCCTCCATAATTGTTCGGGACGGTACCCAAGAGCACAAAAGCCGGATTCCCTTGTCAACTCCCCTGTCAACACCAGTCTCCCTCCGTGGCCCCTAAGGTGTCTCCACGGGTGTACCTCATGAAAAATGGCCTCTTGTGGAAAAAAAAAAAAGTTAAACCTGTTGGGCGAGGTCCCTGCAAACAAGAGGAGGGCTGTGTGTTAAGACAGATGAGGGTGAATCACCAGCAGCGGACAAACGCTCAAGTGTAGGGTCAACTTCGAGGCTGCGGTGCTGCCTCCAGAGCAGTTCCCACGCGGGTTCACCTAACGTTTCCTGAGCATCTGCTGTGGGCCACGAAGTTCACAGCTGACACGAGAACGGGTTACACCTTTCTCCAATTCCCTGCAACAGCCTGTGAGGTGGACGGTATTCTCTTCATTGGGTAAAAGAGCAAAACGGTGCTCGGTTGGCCGGGGGGTGGGGGGGGGGGGGGGGGGGGGTTAGCGGAAGTCCTCCGACATCACGTACCTAGCTCTCACTTTAACTCAGGCCACAGAAGCTGGCCGTCGCTTATAAAAGCTGGGAGGTCTCCTACCACAAAAATCACACATGCTTCTTTTCAGAAGCATGTGGGAAATACAGAAAAGAAAAAAGTTACCCAGAGACAACCCTGTTGGCAGTCTACCATCTTTTTCTGTGCATTCTTTAGAGTGATTTCTTTAGTGATTATATCGTCAGCTTAAGTTTGCATCCTGGCTTTTGATAACACAAACATTTATCTGCATTACTTTACATCTTCCATAAAGACCACTTTCGATGATGATATAAACATCAAGTTGATATACCAGCATTTACTTAACTGTTCCCTCAACATTGGACATTTTGGTTATTTCTCTATTTCAACAGAGGGATAGTCTATATTTCAAACTTCTAGGTAATGCTGCAGTGAGCATGTTTGGGCCCAGGTATGATTACTTCCTTGGGCTCAATCCCCAAATGTGAGATTCAGGACCTTCAAGGCCTGGTGTCTAATTCCAACCCCATCACCCAACTGCTCTGCGGTCCAAGGCGAGTCACCTCTCTGGGCCTCAGGTCCCACGTATGGAACAAGACGGACAGACCAACCCAACGCGGGGGGAAATATTACTGAAGAAGAGCCAGTAACAGGACTTCGACACCTGGCGGCCACATAGACAAAGTCAACACCAATGTGGACTACATCACCAAAGCGTGCCAGACGCTTTGTGACCTCACCTGACCCTACACATGCGGTCTCTCTCAAACCTGTTTTCGTGCTGAGTTGGCATACTGGCCCTCTGCTGAAAGTCCATGATTTGCTCCGGGTGGAAAGGATTAGCAACGGATCCCTTAAAGCAGAGGGGAGGTCAACAGGTGAGAGACCAGAAATGCCAGGCCCTGCCTCCCCTCTTACCCTGCCTCTTAAGGGAGTGTGGTCCCCCTCCGGGTCCTGGAGGAGGAGCGGGCTCCATGGTAAGACTGCGCCTGGTGATCCCACAAACCCCCACCACAGCCCCTCGGCCCGGGAATGATCTCACGACCAAAGGTGAGCCAATCAGATTCTTTCCCCAGAAATCTGGAGTTAGGACCTGAGACCTGGGGATTAACTCCAAAGTCAGAGGAAGCAGGAGGGGAGTCAGCACTGCGGCTAACCAAAGACATGGCGGAAGGGAGATGTTGTCCATAAGCCCATAATAAGTAGGTATTCAGAAAGAACTGGAAACACCCTTCACATCTCAGTCCTGGCCCCAGCTATACTTCACTTCCTGTCCTGTCCTGTCCTAAGTCTGCTGGTTGTGCCCTTACAGTACCCCACCGCACCCTTACTGTCACCAGCCTGCAGGAGTTTCTGTTTCTGGAGCCAAGAGTGCCCAAGCGCTGCCTGGACAGACCAAGTGGGCTGGGAGAGTTACGGAGATGTTCTGTATTGCCGGATGTCCAAGTCAATAGACTGAGGGTGGAGGTGGGGCGAAGAACATTAGCAAATAAATCTTTCGGTACTTGCTTCTCCCTGTTCCCTAGAACAACAACAAAGGTAAAAACCTCAGTGAGGCCGGACACCACAAACAACCAGATCGATAAAAGGGTTTGTTTAACCATTTCCCCCAGAATGTGGGGAAAACTTAGACCCAAGGGCACTTTTGAGACGGCCTGAACTGGAGGGGCGCCATGCTGCACTAAACCAAGTTGGGCCTGGTCATGAACTCAAGTCCTGGACTGGCCTCGGCGGGGACACGACACACGAGTTCCCCTCTAAGTCCTGCTGGCTGGCACACCTGTGCTTATAGATGGCCTTAAGAAATATTCAGAGGAGAGCTAGGGAAAGCAGTCTCCCTCCACCCGGGTCTGGCTATGCTCCTGGAAAGGAAACATCTCCTCCTAAGAGTTAGGGACCTATTGCCTGAAAAGGAAAAGCAGTAGGCACTGGGGAAAGGTTCTGGCTCTAGAACCTGGAAATATTCCCCAAAGAGCCACCAAGCCTTGGATCAGGAGGCCCATCTCCTGGAAGTCCTTCTGTTCACTGCTGACTGGCCCCCTCCCCAAGACAGCCAGCCCAAGGCCACCAGGGTAAGAACATCCAATGCCTTCAGCTCCCAGCCCTACAGGGTGCCAAGAGCAGGAGTCAGACAGACTCCTGTCCCCTTCGATGGCCTTTCCACTCCTTCAATGGAGCTCCTTGTGCCAGCCTTTGCATATAAAATCCAGTTATTTAACATTCGTCAAAGCATAGAAGTACTTTTCTCCGGTAAAATATGAAGCCATAAGAGCCCTGGGTGGGGAGTCCAAAGGGGCTTCAGGACTGACCCTGAGGAAGTCCCTCTACCTCTCCAACCTTGACTTTCATCCTGACTTTTGACAGCAATAAAACCACAAGACACTGTTCACTCACAAGGCCACAGGTGTCAGACGAGACAGGTACATGGGGGTGCCAGCTTCACCGCAGGGCCATCCACCACAGGCCTGGGTGCTTTACGCGCACGGTCTCAGCTCAGCCTCATGAGAGCCCAACGGCGTACAAGTAAGAAAAGCAGCCCCCGCCCAGAGTTACACCTTGAAAAACCCAGGACCACCTGACCCTTGATTTTCTACTCCTCCAGGCTACCTTCCCATTCCACCAGGGGTCCAAGCTCTCCAGACACACGCCAAGAAGGCAGCCACATTGACCACGCTGTGTCACCACTGTCAGGAGGGGAGCCCACGGACACCAATAACCCTGGTAAAACGTAGACCCAAGGGCTGGAGAAAGACGCCCGTGGAGCTGTCCCCTCCCCGTCAGCCCCAAGAGCTGGTGGAAGGCTATGGCCAAAGATGTCAGCCTCTCAAAATATGAATAGGGTTAGAAGTAATCTCAAGCAAAAGGCTGGAAGTTTGTGAATTTAGATTCACATGAGGGGGTCTTGGATATTTTAAAATAAATGAGATATGGAAACAACCTAAGTGTCCATCAACAGATGAATGGATAAAGATGTGATATATATAATATATAATGAATGAATTAATAATTCATTATAATGAATTAATAATAATATATAATGGAATGTTCATGAATATTATTCAACCATGAAAAAGAAGAAAATCCTGTCATTTGTAACAACATGAATGGACCTTGAGGGTTTTTGCTGAGGGAGATAAACCAGAGAGAAAAACAGAAGTACTCCATGGTATCACTTATACGTTGAGTATTAAAAAAAAAAAAGTCAAATTCATAGAAACAGAAAATAGCAAAGTGGCTGGGGGCGGGGG
Organism: Paguma larvata; assembly: GCA_030068075.1. Taxonomy (NCBI): domain Eukaryota; kingdom Metazoa; phylum Chordata; class Mammalia; order Carnivora; family Viverridae; genus Paguma; species Paguma larvata. The sequence continues at coordinate 45,136,734 of CM057837.1, read as the reverse complement.
GAAATAGGAAGAGGTAGATAACAGGGTACAAATTTTCAGCTCTAAGATGAATAAGTCTGGGGCGCCTGGGTGGCTCAGTCGGTTAAGCGTCCAACCCTTGATTTCAGCCCAGGTCATGATCTCATGGTTCGTGAGTTTGAGCCCCACATCTGGCCACACTGACAGTGCACAGCCTGCCTGGGATTCTCTCTCTCTCTTTCTCACTCTTCCCCTCAGCCCATCCCTCCCCTCAAAAATAAATAAATAAGGGCGCCTGGGTGGCTCAGTCAGTTAAGCATCCAACTTCGGCTCAGGTCATGATCTCGCATTTGTGCGTTTGAGCCCCACATCAGGCTCTGTGCTGACAGCTCAGAGCCTAGAGCCTGCTTCGGATTCTGTGTCTCCCTCTCTCTGCCCCTCCCTTGCTCGCACTCTGTCTCTCTCTCTCTCAAAAATAAATAAACATTAAAAAAATTAAAATAAATAAACAATTAAACATTTAAAAAACCATTGGTAAGATTTAAAAAATATATACACATATAACGAATGAGGCCTGAGGATCTAGTGTATACACGGTGCTCCAGGTAACAACACCGTCTTGTATATTTGAAATTTGCTATGAGAGTAGAATTTACACAGTCCCATCAAAATAAAGACATAAATAAAAAGATAAACATGTGAAGTGATGGGTGTGTTAATTAACTACACTGGGGCCCCTTTTACCATGTGTACGTGTGGCAAATCATTACAGTGTACATGGGAAGTACCTTTCCATTTTATATGTCAGTTCTCCTCAGTAAAGCTGAAATTTCAAAATAAATTTTTAAAAATGTTTCATGAGGGGCCTGGGTGGCTCGGTCAGTTGAGTGCCTGACTCTTGATTTCAGCTCAGGTCACGATCTCACAGTTCGCGGGTTCGAGCCCCATGTCGGGCTCTGTGCTGGTAGTGAGGAGCCTCCTTGGGATTCTCTCTCTCTGCCTCTCTTTCTGCCCTTCTCCCCGCTCGCTCTCTAAATAAATAAATAAAATGTTTTGTAACGTAAATGAGAGGGGGTCGAAGCGGGTGCCCAGAGCTCAACGGCAAGCAGGCACTACACACACGCTCTGAACCCTGGACAGCGGAAGACAGGGGACGAGGATGGCCGAGGGGAAGGGAAGCAGAGCAGACAGATAATGCTGGGAGCGTGAGGGCAGACCTCGAAAGGTGAAGAGGGCTGGGGGAAAAGAAAAAGAAAAGCATAGAAAGACCCCAAGGGAAAAGATGTTCGGGATGAATTTTTGCAGGGGCGGAGCTGTGATAAGGTGTTGGGAGCCATTTTGGGCTCGCAGGTTGAGACCCCCTCTCGGTGTGGAAAAGGTTGAAGCAAAGCTCCCGCCAGCCAAACTGGCGCCTAATCTTACTTCCTTCTAGATAATCTTTCAGGCCTGGATTTCTTGGACTGCTTTCGTTGGCCTAAAGCACATAATGCTCTTTGGGTTTATGGCACATGGAAAAGAGGACCTGGAGTGCGATGTCTTGATGGATAAAATCTGAATGAGAGTAACCTGGTCAGAAGTAACCTCAGGGTTGTCTCTTGGGGACAGGTTACACAAACTGATCATACAGAATAGCAGTTATGAGTTGGCTAGAAATTAGCAGACGTTAGGCCCCAAGACTCTTTGAGCCAAACTAGATTTTCCCTGCAGGTATAGCATTGTGTTAATCATCCTCTCAGCCCCACCATAAAACCTCAAGGCACATCTCTGAAGCTTCTCTCAGTATTTGGTTAACAGACTGATAGGAGAGATTGGAAAGAGACTTGGGACCTTCTCCGGAGGTTGGCTTAGCCCAGAAGTTGGGAGCACTGTTTACAGATAAGGTACAAACAATAGCCAAATAAAAGTAGCTACACATATCTTCACTGACCAACAACAAACACTGAGTACCTTCCTGAGGTTAACGTTTCACGAATCTTTTTGCTATTCCCATCCCCACGCTCCTTTATAATACAAAGGCAATAACAAAATACTTTTGCAGAAACTGCTCTTTGTATAAAGAACAGATAAACATGAGCCCTTACGATATAGACTCACTCACTCATAAAGGAAAAGAACTTAGAGATCATGTCTCTACCAAGCAAATAATACCTCCTCCATCATAGTTAAAGATTATGGATAGAATGTCTCCTAAACTATCTACAGATGATTAACATAGGTCTTAAGGCAACAATGTATGCGCCCTCTGTTTACCAAGGGCTACGACAATCCTGCTCTCTTCCTAAAATCTTTATCTTGTTATTTCCTCTGCTTTGCCTAAAAAACAATGTGTAACTTTGGAACAAAGTCATAAAAACAGTTACTGCCTAATCTAAGTTGGAGGGATTCGCAAATATGTCAACCTAAGAAAAATTGTAAATGATGCCTTGTCACAGATGTATTGTCACTCGCTACCTTTAAAAATAAAGACACTGAGACTAGCAGGTCAGAGATGCCAGAATTTCCAGGGCTGCCTGCTTGGTCATCAGATTCCATCTCACTCGTGGCTCTCTCACCTCATTTCACCTAACCGTTCATCCTTCGTGGACCCCTAGATTCGCCGGGACAAGGAACGACCCCGGCAATAAGGCCCGAGAGAGCCAGCTTCCAGAAAGGACAGCGCGGAGAGAACAGGAGCTGCTGGAGCCAGGGCTGGGCGAGGCCGGCGCCTGCACGTGACCAGTAACGGCACAGACGTCAGGTTAAAGCACAGGTTAAGGAGATGTTAGGGCGGATGCACCTGCTAGGAAGGACTTCGTGCCTTCAGCAGCTAAGTGCCCACCGTGTATGCCCGGCCCGGAATGAAAGCGCCAACCCAGCAAGTGACCGGGGACTAAAGAAGGCCCAGCTCGAGCGCAGGGGTGGTGAAGACCAGCAGAAGGGGTCACCGCTGAGGGTCACTGTGGAGATCCTCCAGACCAGAAGGAGGAAGAAACAGGAAATGACCGTAGAGATCATTTGGACAGCTTAAAGACAAGACCTTGAAGGCAGGTTCAAGGACACAGGGGCTGCCTGGAGACCAGCAGGCTAATCAAGAGCTCTGGAAATCGTGACAGATGTGGGAAGAATTGGCGGTGCTTAATCCAAACTCCAGAAGCCCAGTCACGCCCCTCAGCACTCAGGCAGCCCTGGGGTGCCGTCTCCCACCCAGCCCCTGTCCCTCAGTCTTGTCTAAGTCACTTGCTGCCTCTTCCTCCACCTCAGTGCTGCCTAAAGCTTCTTCAGGGGAGACCGGCAGCCTCGCTTCCTCACAGAGTACCCTGCTGGCCATGCGGAGGGTCCCAACCTGGTTGTTAATGGCAACAAGTAAAAGAACTCGAAAACCTCCCAACTTAAAATTCAAAATCCCGACAGCCCTTCCAAAATCTAACAAGGGGGTGCCTGCATGGCTCAGTCCATTGAGTGCTCAGCTCTTGGTTTTGGCTCAGGTCATGATCCCACTGGTTCATGAGTTCGAGTCCTGAGTCGGGCTCTATGTTGACAGTGCACAGCCTGCTTGGGATTCTCTCTCTCTCCCCCTCCTCTGCTCACACACTCTCTCTCTTACTCTCTCTCCCTCAAAAATTAGATAAAAAAAAATTTGGGGGGGGCATTTATTTTGAGAGAGAGAGACAGAGCATGAGCAGGAGAAGGGCAGAGAGAGAGGGAGACACAGAATCTGAAGCAGGCTCCAGGCTCTGAGCCGTCAGCACAGACTCTGGCTCCAGAGCCCGAACCCATGAGCAAGATCATGACCTGAGCTGAAGTCAGACGCTCAACCAACTGAGCCACCCAGGCGCCCCTAAATAAATAAACATTTTAAAAAATCTAACAAGAACACACAGTTGTTCTAGATATTTACAGAAAGCAAAGCGAAGGAAACGTAAATTGTTGGAAAACAGATTTGGGCTCAGAGTTAACAAAATGTTTCCAATATGCAGATCTGTCCAATCGCGCAACCGACTAGGGAGGTGGTGAACTCTCCATCATTAGAAGTAGCCAAGCAAAGACTGAAGGAGCACCGGCTAAGGAGCTGCAGAAGAGATGCCTTAGATAATCTCTAAGGTCCTCTCCAACCCAAGATCGCACGGAATGAGACAAATGCTAGAAAAACTACAGATACATTTAGCACATCGCAGAGTCGCAGAATAAGCCACTACCCTTTATTTACAACAAATAAAAGTACTTTATGCCATGGTTAATAAGCCTCCAGACCTCATCACTACGATCTGAAAAGAGAAACAGGTCCAAGAAGGGCTTAGTTGAATGAATAAATATTCGACCCAAGGCAGGTGACCAAAGGCTGAGACAGGTGTGCGAGGACAGCCTCCCTGTAAAGCCCAGAACATTCTCACATGCGCGCTGGCAGAGGCAGCACACGGAACCGAACGAGTTGTGGATTCTGGCAAGCGCTCGCCGGAGAGAAATGCCCCCGCACCGCAGCTTCCTACGGAAAAGGCCTGGCTTTCGGTGCCCCGAGCAATTCCTGACAGGCGAGGAGCAGGAGGTCACCGTCTCGGGAAATGCCGGGGGGGCCCCCCTGACCACACCCTGCCCCTCCCACGGGGTGGGGAGCCAGACCACAGCCAGAGCTTTGGCCACAGTGTCACTCACAGCCTCGACAGAGCCTGGTTATTCTGGAACAGCAGTTCTGGCAAACTGTGCAGCTGGTTCCGGTTCAGCCGTCTGAAAAAGAGAAGAAACGAAGAGTCGGAAGGTGCCGAGGGGTTCCAGGAAATCCAAAGACTTTTCAGAAAGCGCCGGATTCAGAGGGAGAGGGAGACGGGTTCAAATTCTAACAGGGTCAGTGTGTAACCCCAGGGAAATTACCTTCTCTGGGCCTCAGTTTCTACATCTATAAAGTGGGACTTCGCCATCGAACACTTGGGGAGGAGAAGCACAGAGCACCTGTGAGATCTCCCCACCCAGGACCCGAAGGACAGTGGGCAGTCACCACCTTCCGTGATTTCCTCCCTTGTTCGCCATCATTGTTAGGTTTGCGAGACCTTTGTAGTTTAGAAGGGACCGATTCAAATATTATCTTGGTTTCTGAGCTGAACACCTGACTGCACTTGAAATGTGAGATATACCCCAAGGGTAGCGACAGCCGCAAGGTCCGTGGCAACTTAACTTTTTTTTATTGTTTGTTTTAGGTCTTTTTTCAAAATGAAAATAGCTTTATCGATTTTTGAAATGATTTATGAAAACGCATGCTGAGTTCTTTAAAAACTTCAAGTAACAGGAGAAAAAGTATCTGGCCCCCTGCATTTTCCTCCCTCAACAACCCGTGGATGTCTGTCCCTGCCAAACGGCACAGAGCGAGCCCTTGATTTTGCGTGACTGACTGGGACGCCCGTCGTTTCTAATTGCTCTACTGGTGGACAGACAGCTTTCCAGTTTGGTAAACACAGGCGGCGCTGGGAAGTCTGGTCCTGGAATGTGGCCTGGAGGGAAGACGGAATGCGGAAAGGACCCGGACTCGTCCCAGGAAGGCAGCGACGCCTAACCAGATGCGGCACGCCATGGTCAGCACCTAGGTCTCTGCCACCAGAGCACCGCACGCCAGTCCCCCGGCGTAGAACTGTCCACGTAGAGCCTTGGGACGCACACAGGCCACCTGCAGACGCTCCACCTGGGAGTCGGTAAGAGCTGCAGGCCCCAGACCTGTTGAGTCCGCGTCCGCATGTTAACAAGATGCCCAGGGGACCCGCGTGCACGCACGTCAAGGCTGGAGAAGCACAGGTGCACGAGGCAGCCCCCGTCCCCCAGACCCCCGCGCCGTGGGGGCCTCGCACAGCCCCACTCTCCCAACAGTGCCGGACGAGGAGAAACCAGCTCAGCGGGAGCTCTCTTTCCCTGGGAGGGGGGAGGACATGTAATTCTCTGTGGCCAATAGTGACCGGTCTGTGGTAACCTCCTAGGAGGTCGCCGTTCGTCTGATATGTGAGAAAGGCATCATTTTCAGCAGGGTGCAGACAATCAGGCCAGCTGGAAGAGGTTTACTCGAAAGGGAGGGCTCCTAGGGAATCACATCACCGCCTTGGGGCAAAAAAGGGGCCACAATATAATCCTTAAAGCAACAGGGGTTGACATCAGATCACCTCAGTTTCCTTCACCTTGTCCAGTAAATTACTCCCGTATTTACACTGTCCAGTGGTCGCTGGGTTTTTGTTTTGTTTTGTTTTGTTTTGTTCCCTCCCCCCAGGACTTTCTCATCTTTCTGGCTTCAATTTCTGAAAACACTCAAGAGGGAAAAAAAAGAATTCAATAGCCAGTTTAAGGTAGAAAATCAAAGGACACCAACGGAGGGACCCAGCAGAGCGAGGGACCTGCGGGTAGCTGAGAATAGGAACAGCAGCAGTGGTTACCGGACCTTGGTGGCCCTCGCCGTGTGCCAGGCACCGGGCTAAATGTTTTGGAAGCACTACCTCACCATCAGAGGGAAAGCGGAACGCACGGCTGGGGTTCTTCCTTTTGAGTATGACAACGAGGGCTTACACCGACGCGTATAACCCCCCATCTCCTCCTCGCAACGACCCCGAGGGAAAGTTTTGCCACTTGCCGCATGGCTTGGCTCTAACTATGTGCTCAGGATGTTTCTGGACTCTGCTGAGTTGTCTCTGTGAGAGTTGAGGGTACTGGGCTCCCCAGAGTGAGTGACTCACCCAAGTGACCGCCGAGTGGGAGAGCCGGGTACTGAAGGGTGCCCTTCCTCACATTAACACACCGCCCCCCACCCAGCCAGCTCAGGGCGACTGAGCGCCCTCCGCGCCCACGGCATGCCGGTCCTCACGGCCAGCAGGACCGCACACTTCCGCTTCTGCCCTCGAGTCTGGAGTAACTGCGTACAGGAACCAGTTATGTCTGTTCCCGAACCTAACCTATGCCAGGGGTACTTATAATTACAAAACGGAATTAATTATCGTACAAGTGAACAAAATACTAGCGTGAAAAGAAAGAGTCGTCTCTTGAAGACACAATTGGATGCTCTGGAAAAAGTCAATAAACTCAAAGCTGCTAATTAAAGAGCTGTTGAATTAAGTGGAAGACTGGGCCAGGGCGCACGAGGGTCACGAAAGAAACTCAGAACTCTTCACCCACGTTGTTTCTAAGGGCCTTTTAAACATCTCGCTCCGCCTCAAAGAAACCAAAACCAGAATCATAAGCAAGTAATTTGTGTGGAGTACAGATGAGGAAAACAATACAGAATTCCAATCTCATTCTAAGAAGAAAAGCCTTGGGGGAAAAAAGGGGGTGGGGAGGAGGGGATCAATAAAGGCACACTTACACATTTTAGCTTAAAATGGAGTGTTTCGATTACGTGTGGTGTTCGGGTGTGGCCCACCTTAAACGATTAACGGATCCGCTGCTGGGCTCCAACGAGTCAGAGGAGAGGGTGCCAGCCATCCACAGGCGGCGCCAGACACCCCCAGGAACGCAGCACCCACACACCCCAAGAATAACCGGCTGCTGCGAAGTTGCTAGTAATCCCCCCCCGCCCCCACCTCCCCAGAAGAAAGGAACCAAGAACGGACAGAAGCGGACAAAGTCTGCGGTGACAAGTCGTGACTCGAAAAGGAGGGCCCTGTCCCGTCCTGGTGGCAACAGCAGGCATGACCTGGGCCGCCCCCATCGTGGGTAGACCCCCGCCCACCTTTTCTCCTCCTGCAGGGCAAGGCAGCCCCCAGCTGGAGCCGCGGTGGGTTAGGTCCCAGCCAGGCCCTCCCAGCTGGATCACGAGGATGTATTTTGTTCTGAGCCTTTTCGAGAAAACAAACACAGGACTAATTACCCAGTCCTAGCCGCGGGCTCCTTCTCGCTCAGTTTTAGGCCCGGATGAACACAAAAGAAAGATCGCCTTGCATGTCTTCCAGGCAGCAGGAAGGCAAGGAGACAACCGTATCCTTCTCCCTTTATTTAATACCCCACTTTCTTTGAAGTAAAAGAGAAGGGTGAGGTATGAGGTCGTAGTCATTAAGATCTCAGGCTTTGGAGGCAAAATGATCCGGGTTCTAATCCCCTCTTCTGCACTTAATCACTGAATAATCACTTAATAACACAAGTGCCTTAACTGTAGCCACCTCCGTTTCTCATCTGTAAAATACCACTGACCACTGTGTTGTTTTAAGGATTAAATGAGATATTGTAGGGCAAAGAGCTCAGCCTGGTGCCTGGCACAGAGTAAGCCAATCAACAGTAGCTCTAATTATAATTATAAACTCATGGTAAGAAAATCCATTAAAAAACGAGCACAAAGAATAAAATTATCCCACCGCTCAGTGTAATGAGAGTTAATATTCCCGATGATTTTCCTCCTCCTTTATTCTATGTACATACAAGCTGATTTAATTTACATAAATGTCACTTCCTGCCTGTTTCATTTAACATTATATTGTAAGCACATTCCAATGGTCTTAACTGTTCTTGAAAAAGGTGATCTGATACCTTATGTCTCCACCAGAACGGCTTTCCATTTTTTGGCTGCTGTCGTATTTAAATGGTGTGCCATGAATATTCCCCCTGATGTACGAAGTTTTAGCCACATCTCTGATTATTTCCTTGAAACAAAATGAACTTTCTGGTCCAAAGGGCATGAACCTTCAGGACCCCGCGCACCTCTGGAGAACCACACCAAACCAAAGCAACAACATGAGACCAGTGAGCGTTGTGAACTTGAGTGTCCACCCCCCACCTCGCTCGCACCCCACTCCCTTTTCTTTTCATTTTTGGCAACCTGAAAGGCAAAAACCGATCGAGACCCATTTTCAAAGGCAAAAGCCCTGCATGGAGCAAACCATGTAAATCAGAACCATTTCCATCGTCCAGTTTCTGTGCTGTGGCGCTGGACGCCCAAGACACAAACCCTCAGGCAGTCGGCCGCTGTACCTGCCCCGACGGTCCCTTGGCACCCCACTACTTCCTTAGGGCTGTGTGAATCAGTGAGTATGAAATGACAGGAAGCGATCTCACTCCCTCTGTACCGCGTAGATTTTTTGCCATAACGTATCTTCAGGGAAAACTAACAAAGATAGTCGCATTTAGAGCATGGGGTGCGGACACCCTCCAGCTTCATCCTTGCTGCAATCTCACGATGACACCGTAGCAGCTTCCACGGCTGCGGTCGACCCCCCTCACCCCCCCGCTCCCATCAGCAGGGGGGAGGCAGGCGGGGCGTGCAGGTCCTCTCCCTGCACACCGCCCTCGCCGCCAGGCTCAGCCCTCATGCGCCCTCAGCACCACCCCGCCGCCCCGAGCCTGCGCCCGCAGTACTTACAGCCGCTCCAGCTCCTTCATGTCGTCGAAAGCCCCCCGCTCCACCACTCCAATCTGGTTCTCCATCAGCTGCCTGGGGAGGCAAAGAGACGGGTCAGCTGCAGGATGTTGGATAGGGACACTCGGCAACAGATGGCACCAGGGAGTGAAACAGGAGCAGGGCCCAAGATACGCGCAGACCGACGTCCCGGCCCGAGCTGACAAAACTGCCTCACAACCTTGCAAATTCCTGACAGGGCTCATCGGCACACTCAGCCTTGACAGCAAGCCGCACTTCCAGGCCCTGGGCCCACGCCGATCGCTCTGAACAGCCACCGTGGCCACAGGATACCAGAGCACCAGGCCACAGCTCGTCTCGGGAAGCTGGGACCCAGGCAGCAGAGGTCAATGCCAGGCTGTGCACGTGCCCTCCTTCAGCCCAGAGGGCACACGTCCAAGGAGCAGAGCAGGGGGCGGGGAGCCTGCGCCAACTGGGCAAAGCCCACACGTGCAGCAAACACTCTGCAATTGGCAGACGGCACCCTCTGCCCGCACTCCTACACCGCCCGGCCCCATCTGCTGCCCACTCGACCACCTGGCCCCATGAGACGGCACCTCCTCACCGCCAACGCACCCTATAGCCCAGAGCGTCCGGCTGGCGGGCAGGTTGCTTGCTGCGTGGTAATTTTGGAGGCTGTCTATTTTTCCCCCTGGGGTTTTCCCCTGTCCACTCTCAAGCAGGTGGCTTGAGGTCCTACATGGACCTCAGAGGAGGGTTGGGGGAGGACAGGGGCGGAAGCTGCCACCCCACACTTCTCTTCTTCCACCTTGTCTCCAAAAGCCTGAGCTGTTGAGGAGCTCCTGCTGGAGGCCTGGGTGGGTGGGGGACACCAGGAGGGAGGGAGGGTTTTCCCGTACTCAGAAAAGATTCCTGGAACCCGGGAAGGAGTCAAAGATCGGTGGGTTCTCGAGCAGCAGAGACCCCCGCCCAGCAACTGACGGCTATGACCCCAGAGAAAATGGAGACCACAAGGTGCCGAGCCCCAGCAGAGACTCAAAGAGCGCAGAGCTGCCAAGTAGTTCTGAAAGAACTGAGGCCCCAGGACCCTTGCACTACCCTGAGAGTAGGGGCTGAGGACCCTATGATTGTCTGATGTTGAATGTGTCGGAATGCATGTGTGTGTCTGAGTGGAGTAGAGCAGGAAGAGATGAAGGGATCCACCCCTTCCCTGCCTCACTCCTCACTCCTCACCCCTGCCCAGCCCAACAAGGGAGATGCTGCAGATGGCTCCTTTGCTGGCTGGCGGTCAACGCCAATAGAGCCACACCCACCGCCTCCAATCTCTGCCACTGTCAGGCACCCGCGGGGGTCACTTCCATCCTCAACTGCCCCCTCTCGAGTCAAGGGGAGCTGTAGCCTTGCTGGGGAGTCTTTCTGAGGCACAGAGTCAAAAGAAGTATGGAGAATATTGTAGTCTGAAATGCACCCCCCAAAATTCATATACTGAAGCCCAAACCCCCGATGTGATTTGGAGATGGAGCCTTTAGGGAGATTAGTAAGGTTAAATGAGCCCATAAGGGTAGGGCCCTAATCTGATAGCACTGGTGTCCTTATAAGAAGAGGAAGACACCGGAGACCTCTGTGCACACACGGAGGAAAGGCTGTGTGAGGACGCAGCAAGAAGGTGGCCAAGAAGAGAGGCCTCGTGACAACCTTGATGGGTCCTTGATCGTAGACTTCCTGCCTCAAGAACTGTGAGAAAGGAAGTGTCTGGTGTTTAAGCTACCCCGGCTAGGGATGTTGTGTTATGGCAGCCCCAGCAGGCTAAGCCAGAGACCTAAAGATTCCTCATGGTCACCCGGTCTTCCCTCGTCCCAAGATATGACCAATAGACAAGACCATCCGGCCCAGCCGTCCGGCCCAGACCCTGCCAGGCAGAGGCCACTGGTGCCCATGCCACGCCCAAGTGCTCGGCCACGTGCAAGGCAGGGGCTGCTCGGGGGCAGGACTCCCTGGCGCTTCCACCCCCACCTCCTCGGGGCGTCTGAAGACTGTCTCCCCAGGGATAGGCCAGGGTGGCCTCCGACCCTACAGCCCACGGCCAGGGCTCTGCCCGAGAGCCACAGGGTCCATTGCCAAGGGTAGGGGCAGGAGGGAGGTTACTCACAGCACCCGCAGCTGCTTGAGCCCCATGAAGTCGTTCTTATGGATCCGAGTGATGTTGTTGCCGTTGAGTTCCCTGGTGGAGGCAAGGAGAGAACGAAACGGTGAGATGTCCAGGGTGGCCCCCAGGCCGGGCCTCAGCTCCACGCTCCCTCTCCACCTGCCTCCAGCCTGTCATCTCTTCGATGCAGCTAGGTGCTTCCCAGCCAAGCCCCGGGACCCCTAAGTCTATGCCAGGCCCGACAGGCTAAGGCCCATCTTGGCAGCTGATATGCGGCGGGGGAAATGCACAGGGCACGGGCTCCCTGCTGGGAGAGCCGTGGAAGCCAAGGTCACGGCTTCTGCCCAGAAAGAGCTCAGGCTAATTGGAGAGACAAGACATTCACGCAGGGAAGAATTTGGAAACTAGCCGACTGGAGGCCATTCAGGTGGAATCCTCGCTGAGCCTCAGTTTCCTCATCTACAAAGTTGGGATAATAACTGTGACTATCTCACAAGGTTCGCATGGGGCATAAACGAGTAAAGAGCGTGGCCTGGGCTTGAAAAGGGCCCCCTTGGAGACACCAATGCCATTATCTGGTGGCACTGGCTCCTGCAAGTTGTCCAGATTGTGAGCAGGAAAGAGCGGGGTGGGCGGTGTATTTTAAGGAGACGGAGTACATGGGACCCGAGCTGAGGCCTAAAAGACAGGGCAGGTGTGCACAGTGAGAGGGGCAGAGTGGACATTCTGGGAAAAGAGAACAGCCCAGAGCGTCTGGGGGCTGAGGGAGGAGACAGGCTGGGAGTCGGGAGCTGTGGGAACTGGGGTTGGGGGGATGGGAGTTCAGCCCACAGAGGGCCTGAGAAGGCAAGCCGAGGCAGACAGGCAGCCAGGGAGGCCCTCGGGCAGGAGCCTGCCATGAGGTCAGTCTTGCAGCGAGGGGAAGGAGGGCAGGGCCGGGAGGGCAGGGGCCGGCTGTCTGGAGCTCAGGGCCAGGCCTGGACTGCAGGGGCTCCTCTCCCCTCACCGCCCCGGCCTCTGGCCCTTCCTTCCCTTCCAAGGCTACATGGGTTCCTTCCCAGCCCTCCCCAACCAGGTCCGGGGCAGCTTGGCCATGAACCCCACCACAGAGGCCATCCAGCCCCCGCTGAGCCTCGGCCAGATCACTTCTCTTCACAGCGAGCTGGCGAAGCCTCAGAAGAGCGGTTCCTTCCAGGAGGCAGCTACCGCACTCCCCAGAAAGTTCTTCCCCTGAGTCTCACACGGCAGAATCTCAATCGGGCCTAGCCCCAGTCGCCTCCACATCTAATCTGTCTCCCTGTGGCAACTCTGTGCCCACACCCATGCCGCCTCCTCCTCCTTCTCACCATGTCACAGTCGCGCCCGGGCTTGGCACCAAGCTCGCTGCCCCCATTCCGACACACGTGCGCGCACACACACGCCACATTCCCGGCAGCCCAGCCCCCTCGCCTACCAACCCGGGTCAGCCCGAACCCAAGCTGCTTTGAAAACCAGCACGTTCCCTCTCCCGTAAGCGTGTAGGAAGTGAGTTTGGCCCAGATAATGTTCTAGAGTTGCGTCCACCAAGAACAACGTATGCTATTACGTTCCTTACAGGCGAGGAAATCGAGTTGTGACCCGAAGAGGTCAGGTGTCTCCCGGAGGTCACCAGCTGGGAAATGACAGAGCGGACACCTGGACACGGCCGTCTGATCCTAGGGCCCAGAATGCTCCCAGCAGGCCAGGCCTGCGACCAGCCAATAACTCATTCAACCCCTCCCTCTCTCCGCCCTTCCCCTGGGCCTGGCTCCCCATCCTGAGGGGCAGCTGCAAAGACTCATTCCCTGCTCTTGTCTCTTCTAACGGCACCCCTCAGAGGTGCTTGCGGCCTCTCCGAGGTCACGGGACCTGATGAGAGCCCCGGACCGAGCCGCTTCCCGGCCTAGATGCTGCGAGGGGGCCCCTCCATGTGAGCCCGTCTCCTTTCAAGGTGAGGGTCTTTTTTTATTGAACTAAATATCCTTCCCTGACACCCCGGAGCCTCACCTGTGCTCCCGACCTGCTCCTTCTACGCGCACTCACGCTTCAGGCCTCGAGAACCACGCCCACGAGCCTGTAATTGGTTCCCTCCGCGGGCGCGGCTGGTTTCCTTTGGTCCGTCCTGCTGAAACCTTCATCCCCAAACCCCGAACCACAAGGACCGTTTCATTCTCTTAATTTTTGTATTATAAAGATACGTCCGTACTGATTACAAGAGCAAAAATGTTAAAAAATGGACATCAAGAAAGCAACGTTTAAATTTTTTTTAATGTTTATTTATTTTTGAGAGAGAGACACACACACACACAGAATCTGAAGCAGGTTCCAGGTTGTCAGCACAGAGCCCGACGCGGGGCTAGAACTCATGAACTGTAAGATCATGACCTGAGCTGAAATCAGACGCTTAACTGCTTAACCACCTGAGCCACCCAGGCACCCCCACAAAGCAACGTTTAGTTGACTTTCAGGCACATCTGTGAAGCCAAGTACTATGTAGCCATTGAAAAGGGTACAGATCTGTTTGTACCGACAGGGAAAGATGTCTAGGACACAGTATGGGGAAAAGGGTTACAAGACAGCTTTAACTCTATGAGCCGCTCACGTACAACCACACTGCGTGTCATCCCGGGTCATCCCAGTATACAGGGAGCGGGAGCTCACGGGGGCCTATCTGCCCGTATTAATACCTATAACTGCTCAATGGCGGGACCTGTGGTGACTTCAGTCTCGTTTTTATACTTTTCTGCTCTGTTTGGATTTTTAAAGTACATCTACATTTTTATAAGCCAACATAATATTCCAGTTATTGCACTTAAAAATAAGAGTAATACAGGGGCGCCTGGGATGGCTCAGTTGGTTAAGCCCCTGACTCTTGATTTCGGCTCAGGTCATTATCTCACTGTTCGTGAGTTCGAGTCCCACAGTTGGGCTCCGCACTGACGGTGCAGAGCCGGCTTGGGATTCTGTCTCCCTCTCTCTCTGTCCCTCCCCTGCTTGCTCTCTATCTCTCTCAAAATAAATAAAAATAAACTTTAATAATAATAATAATAGGGGCGCCTGGGTGGCTCAGTCGGTTAAGCGTCTGACTTCAGCTCAGGTCACAATCTCACAGTCTATGGGTTCAAGCCCCACATTGGGCTCTGTGCTGACAGCTCAGAGCCTGGAGCCTGCTTCAGATTCTGTGTCTCCCCCTCTCTCTGTCCTTCCCCTGTTCATGCTTTGTCGCCCTCTCTCTCTCTCAAAAACAAATAAAACATTTAAAAAATTTTTAATAAATAATGAGTAATACATGCACGTTGTTGATATTTTTCCATTTTCTGAAGAATAAAGAAAAGAATTAAAATCACACATAAATTCATCACCCAGAATCAACTTCTGTTCACATTCTAGAATAGTTTCTCCCAAGCCTATTTTCTTTGGATACAATCTTTATATAGCTGAAATAATTCGACACATATTTATTGAAGATTTACTGTTTGCAAAGCATTTTACAAGGTTCTGAAGATACGGGGACGAGGGAGTCACAAGTGATCAGCACTCCTCCCACCATGTTACCCCCTGTTCACTCCCCGCAGACGGTTCCGGACTGGCCATCCCTTACCCTGCGTCGGGTATTTCAAGCTACCGGGGCATCCCCTGACCCCCAGTTGCTGATATTGTTCCATCCGAAACAACGCTGCATGAAGCTTGGTGGGCGTTTGGGAGGAATACGCTCCTAGAGACGAAACCACTCCATCAAAAGCCATGAAAAAGCTGACGAATGTTACCATAAGTGGCTCATTCTTTCTCGTGGCAACCCTGGTTTATAAGGTAGCTGACTTCAATGGTTGTTCATTCCACAGACAGCAAAGCCGAGGCAAAGGAAACTGCGAAGGCTTGTCTGAACAAGGCCCAACATGGAAGTCAGGAACCCCTGAGGACAGAATTCCCACAAGGTAGGCCCTGGGGGTGGGGGTGGGGGGGGCACAGAGAGCTCACAGGGACTTCAGGTGACGTATCATGCTCACGTGGCCTCTCTTCTTACCCTTTTGCACCAGCCCCGGCGCAGACCCCGGGACCCATTCCTCAGCCCACCATCAGGCAACTCCGCCCCCTCCTCCTCACTTCCTGCTCCCCACTCCACCCCCATGCAAGAAAAGACCTGGGTCAGGCAGGCGGAAGAAACAACAGTGCAGACAAGGAGGCAAGTAGAGCCTCTCTCTCAGGAGGCCCTGCTGGTGGCTTCCGGGCAAGAACGGCCATGGACACTCCAGCCCACCCAGCCCCCTGCCTCCCTCTCCAGCTCTCTTACCCGGGAGCTAAGGGCCTCCTCTCAAGGGAGAGCCCTCTGCAGGCAGCCTATGAGGCAGAGGCAGCTCTCATCAGGCACCCAGGTCTGCGGGGCCGCTGCTTAAAGAGGCATTAGCACCACTTAGGCCATTTAGGCCGAGAGACTGACCTCCACTGGGTAGCTCAGGGCAGCGGGGATTAAGTTTCCAACGTGGCCCAACCACTTCCCCTCGAACCTTCGGCAGAGGCTGCTGGAACGATAAGGAGGTCATTTTTCTCCAGCGCCTGATTCCTCTAACAGGTGGTCCTTCGGCGTTGCCGTGGAGACTCCCTCCCCAGCAAGCCGCCTGGGAAGGGGAGGCTGGGAGAGGCTGCTGTGACCTTAAGACCTTTGCAGCCAGAGCAGCCAGGTGGGGGGAGCCTCCAGGGCGGTTCCCAGCCTGGTTTCCAGCAAGAACCCGGATCCAGAGCTCCCCAGGCTCTCTGAGGCTCTTGCCGCCAGAGCCCACGCACGCCCACCACTCCTCCCTGCTGGGCACCTGCTGAGCGCCGGCTCTGAGCCTAAGTCCTAGCACGCCCCATCTCACTCACCCTCACCCTCACCGTGAGATGAGTCGTGTTCTCTCTCCCTCGCTGATGAGGAAACTGAGGCACACACTGGTGAAGCAATTGCCTAGTGGCACACAGCTAATCAGGGGTAGGGAGCAAACCCAGGCCAGTGTGAGTCCAGGCTCTTTCTCCACGTCATGACGCCTCCTGCCAACAGACTCTATGGAGCCCACCCCTCACCCAAGCGCTCATGAGAAACGACCTGCAGGCTCTGGCTAGGAGACACCGTGGCCCTGTAATGAGACCGCGAGCTCTCCCCGGCCAGCTGCGCCAGTGGCTGAGAGCTTGGCCTTTGGAGCCAAACTGTCCGGCTTCAAATTCCTGTTCCACCATCGCTAGCTGTATAACCTTGGACGTGTAGCTTAAATTCCCCGTGCCTCGGTTTCCTCGTTTGTACAATGAGGATAATGATAGTGTGGTGAGGTGTATATGCCTTAATATTTCTAAAACACCGAGGGCGGTGCCTGGCACACACAAGTGCTCCCGGCGTCAGTGTTACCTGCTGTGATTATTTTACGATTACTACTATCGCTGTCGTGTCCCTCAAGGACCGCGGCTCCCCCGGGGGCGGGGGGGTACCCTAGGCTCAGCTCAGGCTGGGGCTGGATTGGCAGGGCCCCACCGCACAGGGAGGAGCCAGCAGCTACCCAGGCCCTTCAGACCCCAGGACGTCGAAGCCCAGGGAAGATGCCCTAAGACCATTCTCTCTCTCTCTGGAAGGGATGAGTGGGCATGCGCCTTCTCCCCCGGAGGAAGCACACTCTGGAGACACGTGGCCCTGATTTCAGCAGCTCCTGTGTGGTCCTAACCTGAAAGAAAAACCTCAGGGGTAAACGATTTTCAAGAAAAGCCTCTGAAGCAAAGTTACCAAGGTAAAAACAAAATCACACAAGCATTTCTGGAATCCTCTCAGGAAACAAAACGCGGATCCCCAGCACCTGCGTGTTTGGTGACAAACTGAAAGAACCCTGGGATTTCCGAGAGCTGCAGGAATAAACGGCCTGGGTCCCCCCCCCAGGGTGTTCTCGGGGTCCCATGTGCCTCGCAAGCACGTCTTGCCCTGAAGCTCCACCACTCCCAGTGCTACTTCCCTACGGAGCCAGAACATTCTCAGACCGCCCCTAACCTGCAATGGCAACGGGGAGGCTCAGGCCACCCTGCAAATGCCTTCCCGCCGGGTCTCCAAAAAAATAAACACGCAGCTCTGACCGGCCTCTGGCGGGGGAGGGGGACTGTACACCCCGGCTCTGTCCTTTGAAACCTTACCCTGGTCAAATCCACAGCAATGAGCGCCTGCAGAGTCAGACTGGAGAACTGAGGGAAGGAAGAATCTCCCTACCCAGCCAGGGCCCCCACACGGCAGGCTGAACACCCCAACCTGGAGGCCGCCCCACTGCACGCCCCTGCCGCCGCGCCTGGAGTGCCGGGGCCCCACAGAGCCGCCTAACAGGGCGTCCCACGTCCCCTCTGGCTCCCCTCCAGTCCGCTCGCCTGGCCACGGCCAGAGGGATCCTTTCAAGGCCGATCTGATCGCGTCACTCCCCACTTAAGCCCATCAATGAATCCCCGTTGCTCTTGGAATCGAGACAGAACTCTCTACCGAGAACTACAAGGCCCACGCGGCCTGTCCCCCACTCCCCATTCTGCTTTCGGTCCCTCCTGTGGCAGGGCCTTTGAACTGCCATCCCTTCTGCCTAGAACACTCCTTCCTCTTTGCCTGATTCCAACTTCTCCTTCTAGCTGGCCCGACTCCCTGTCACAGGCCTGCAGAACAAACACCCCGAACTCCTCCCCTGCGGCACAAGCCAGATGGACTTGGGGGCCTCCTTGACTGGTATCTCAGCCCCTACCTGCATTTATAAGCTCCCTGAGGACGTGAACTGTGTCCGTTTTTTCTCACTATTGTATCCTCAGGCTGTAACACAGTACACAGCACCTCATAGCCGCTCGGGTAAGTTATTTCTTGAATGCATGAATAGATTTGCATTAAAATGGGCATATTTCACACAGCAGCGGGTTGAGTGGGTCTTCCAATGTTTCCCTGCTCTCCCCACCAAAGGAAAAAAAAAACTGTAGTCATTAAAAATCGCTCTCCTGGGTGCCTGAATGGCTCAGTCAGCTGAGCGTCCAACTCTTGATTTTGGCTCAGGTCATGACCCCAGGGTCGCAGGATCGAGCCCCCAGGCTGGCTCTGCACTGAGCATGGAGCCTGCTCAGGATTCTCTCTCTCTCCCTCTGCCCCCAACCCCACGTGCACTCTCTCTCTCTCTAAAAAAAGAAAAGAAACGCTCTCCCTATCCAATCATTATGTTGTAAACCTGAAACTAATCTAACACTGTGTCAATTATACTTCAATTTAAAAATAAATAAATAGGGGCGCCTGGGTGGCTCAGTCGGTTAAGCAACCGACTTCGTCTCAGGTCATGATCTCGCGGTCTGTGAGTTCGAGCCCCGTGTTGGGCTCTGTGCTGACAGCTCAGAGCCTGGAGCCTGCTTCGGATTCTGTGTTTCCCTCTCTCTCTCCCTGCCCTTCTCCTGCTCACGTTCTGTCTCTGTGTCTCAAAAATAAATAATTAATTAATTTTGGGGCGCCCGGGTGGCTCAGTTGGTTAAGTGTACGACTTCAGCTCAGGTCATGATCTCAGGGTCCATGAGTTCGAGCCCCGTGTCGGCCTCCGCACTGATAGCTCAGAGCCTGGAGCCTGCTTCAGATTATGTGTCCCTCTCGCTGCCCCTCCCCCACTCACGCCCTGTCTCTCTCAAAAATGAATAAATGTTTAAAAAAATTTAATAAATAAATAATCAATTCTTTAAAATAAAATTTTTTTATATTTTATAAGTTTATTTTCAAATTGGTTTACATATAACACCCAGTGTTCATCCCAACATGTGCCCTTTTTAATGCCCATCACCCTCTCTCCCCCCTCTCCCATCTCCCTCACCCTCAGTTTGTTCTTAGTCTTTGAGAGTCTCTTATGTTTTATCTCCCTCCCTCTCTGTGTCTTTTTTTTCTTTCCCCTCTTCCCCTCCCCTTGGTTTTTGCTTAGTCTCACAAAGTCCACCTATTCGTGGAAACATATGGTATCTGTCTTTTTCTGACTGACTTTAAAATAAAAAATTTTAAATTCAAAAGAAATGCTCTCCCCAAATGGACATCAAGAGAAAACCTCCACACACTGAGGACACTGCTGTGTTACCGACGGCTTCCACAGCCCACAGGCTAAAAAGACTGATTTTTACTCAGCTGCTCTTATAGGAAAATTCCAGCTCCCAGGGCTTCAGCCGCTTTGCTCCTCTACTTCCTTCAACGGCTCTAGCACTTCTGCCTCAGGGCCTTTGCCCATGCTGCTCTCTCAGCCCAGAACTGCCCGGAACAGTCCTTTCCTCCTCACCTGCCCACCAACACATACACCTGACTGACTCCTAACGTCCTTCGGGGACTCAACTGAAGTATCTCTTCTAGACCAGCCTCCTTTTATGAGTTCACTCAGCTCCTCCGCCAGAGCTGGGACTGGAATTTGGAATGGTGTGCCGTACGAGTCCTTTGCTAAAGGCCAGTCTCTCCTGCCAGGCTAGGAGGGGCAGAGGCCACGTCTGGTCTGCTCCCTGCTGTGCGCCCAGCACCCTCCACACAGTAGGTGTTCCCTGAATAGAGGGAAAATAGCCCGACAAGCAATCCCGCCTGCCAAGGCCCGCTGCTGCTGGCATAACTCAGCCAAAGCGCAGCGCACGGTCCTGACGGCTGGCTGAGCCTTGCCCGCAACCCTCGGGCATCAGTGGGTCGTGATCAGGAGCCACCCCCCCACCCCGACACCTCCCGCCCCAGCAGAGCCCACAGGCCTGGCGCCAAGGGCTGGGACTGCCCTCCGGCATGCAAGGAGTCAGGAAACCCCAGAGACGAGTAGCCAGGGGCCCCACGCCCGGACAAAGTTGCTACTGGTCCCACTCTGCCTCAGGCTCCTGGGGACCCATCTGGCTTCCTTGCCTTGAATACCAGCGACATCTATACCATCACGACCAACCCAACTCATTTAAACCTCATGAGAGCATCTAGCTCAAAGGCTGATTACCAGTTCTGACTCCCATTACAAGGAGACTGAGGCATAAAGCATTTAAGTAACTTGTTCAGGATCAGCCAGCTGGTAAGTAGGTTGAGGATGTCAGCCCCAGCACGTCTGACTCCAGAGCCCAGATCTTTCTTTCTTTATTTCTTTCTTTTTTTAACTGCAATAAAATACGCAAAACAAAATTTACCACTTGAAGCATTTTTAGGCGCACAGTTTAGTGGTACTAAGTGTGCTGCATCTCAGAGATGCTCGTCTGTTCCCGTTGAATAGTAACTCTCCATTCCCCGCCTCGCCCTTGACCCTGGCAACCACCATCCCGCTTCTGTCTCCTGAACTTCGTGAACTTCGCTACTTCAGGTGCCTCATAGGAGTGGAAGCGTAACATATCGTAACAGTATTCGTCTTTTTGTGACTGGCTCACTTCACTTGGCGTTGACGTCCTCGGAGTCCATCCATGTTGCAATGTGTGTCAGAACTGCCTTCCTTCCTTTAAGGCTGAATTCTGTGCGGCCGTGTGTGTGCCACACCGTGTCCACCGTTCCTCTGCAGGTGGACGCGTGGGCTGCCCCCGCCACGAAGCTACCGTGAATAATGCGGCTATCAACGTGTGTGTACAAATATCTTTGAGACCCTGTTTTCAGTCTTTTGGCTGTATCCCCAGAAGTGGCCTTGCTGGATCGTATGGTAATTCTGCTTCATTTTTTGAGGGTTCATCAGAATGTTTTCTAGAAGGGCTACACCGCTTTATATTCCCAGCAATAGTACCTCAAGGTTCTGATGTCTCCACATCCTCACCACCAATTGGTATTTGCTGGTTGTTATTTATTTATTGATTGATTGATTGATTGATACCAGCCATCCTAATGGGTGTGAGGCCGTTAACCCCAATTCCATGGTGTATTCTGTGCTGAGGTACAAACGGCACCCCAGTCTCTTCATTGCCAAGGCCTGGCCTTGCTCTGGCCAATCCCCTCCCCAGATCTGGGGCCTACCCTGAAACCACGGCCCTGCGGCCAGGGCCCCACTGCCCGCCGCCAGGCCTCTGTGTCCGCTGCCCGTCGGCCCTCTCTCCACTCACTGCCCGCCCAGGCCCCTGAGAGGCTATTGACCGGCTAACTCCCTGACTCCGACTCCACCCACACCACCACCGCTCGGCATCCCCGCCGCCACTCTGCTCGCTGAACCCCCACCCTGAGGCTGGACACCCTCCCTATGCCGGCCCGCACTTGGGTCCACTCTGTGAACCTGTGCAGGCAGGACTCGGTTGTGCCCAGTTTGCCTTTATGCTCTGGCGCTAAGCCCTCGCAGGGGTTTTATAGGTGCCGGATGAATGTCTGATAAATGAATGAATGAATGAAAGAAGCCAGGCCTTACTAAGATACATGGTGCAGTAGTCAGATTTTAAAAACTAAACACAAGCACATCTCAGCACTAGGGGACCCTGGGCACCCCACTCACCAGCCGTCTGTGCCCCCAGGCACACCGAACGCCTCTCCAACTTACTCCTCAGCAGAGCGGCGATAATACCTTCCTCCAGGGACGGTCGTGAGCAGAAAAGGGCAGAGGAGGGTAAAGCAGGGCTCTGAGCCCTGCGGGGACTGGGAGCTGTCCGTGGTGACCGCTGACCCACCACAAGTCCCCGCTGCTGCTCTCCTTCTCTGACCTGTCTCCCCGTCCCCAAGGGTCTGGCTCCTCATTTCCAAATTGCCCCCCACCCCCTCATGCTCCGGTCCCTCTGCCCCTGCACTGCCAACTACTGGCTCCTGAGCCCGCTCCCCCTCGGCGCTCCCACGTGCTCTCTCTCCTCCCGCAGACTTCCTCACCATCTGCCTTTGCCTCCCACTTCTCCCAGGAAACCGGCTGCCCAGGCTCGGCCAGTGGCTCCACCGCAGGTCCAGAAGCTGTCCTCAGACAGCCTGCCTGCTCTCCCAGGGGAAGCCCCCTCCCATCTCCAAACTCCTTCTGTGGGTGGGCAAGAAAGAACTGCCCGGCCAAGTTTAGGTCCACAACCAGCCAGGAACTCTTCTCACTGTCCACCTTCTCCTCCCCTGTTGTCTTCCCTTCCTCCTGCCCCCCCTTTTTTAAAAGTTTATTTATTTATTTTGAGAGAGAGAGAGAGTGGGGTAGGGGGAGAAAGAAAAGGAGAGAGAGAAACCCAAACAGGCTCTGTGCTGTGAGCACAGAGCCTGATGTAGGGCTCAATCCCATAACCATGAGATCATGACCTGAGTTGAAATCAAGAGTCAGACACTCAACTGACCGAGCCCCCAGGTGGCCCTAGAATACAGGATTATTAGCTGCAGTCACCATGCTGCACACGACATCCCGGGACTTACCGATTTTCACTTTCACCCATTTCACCTCCTGCATCTTTTTTTTTTTTAATGTTTATTATTTTGAAAGAGAGAGAGAGAGAGAGACAGAGTGCGAGCAGGGAAGGGGCAGAGAGGAGGCGACACAGGATCTGAAGCGGGCTCCAGGCTCTGAGCTGTCAGCACAGAGCCTGATGCGGGGCTCGAACCCATGGACTGCAGACCACGAGATCACAACCTGAGCTGAAGTCAGGTGCTTAACGGACTAAGCCGCCCAGGTGCCCCACCTCCTGCATCTTAACGTGGGCGGAAGCTAACTGTGAGCCTCGTGAGTCTTCAAAGGATGCACTTTTCTTACCAGGAAACCCTAACACCAAACGGTGTTTCTCTCAGATTGTGTTCCGGGCGCCTCCTGCATCTGAATCGCCTGCGCTGCCGTTGCCAAAAACCTGCTGAATCGGCATCTCTGGGATGGGTAGCAGAATCTGCATTTTTACACCAGCTTCCCAGGAAATCCTTCTTTTAATTTTTTTTTTAAGTAATCTCTACACTCAATGTGGGGCTCAAACTCACAATCCCGAGATCAAGAGTGCACACTCCACCCACTGAACCAGCCCGGCCCAACCCCTCCCCAACTCAGGAAATTCTTATTCCTGTTGAAGTTTCTGTTCCAACTCTCCCCCGGGAGGCCGTCCCAAGTGTCTCTCCAGTCCACATACTCTACAGAGTAACCGTCCCCTATCCCTACCCTTAAGGTCACCTTTTTCATGTAGCTGATGGTTGGCAGGTCAAACAAAAGAAGCAGACGCCAGGTTCTCTTCTCCGGGATCAGCTACCCTCCCCAGGGTTCACTCCGGTCACAAGATCATTCCCCCCAGGCTGGAGGCTTAGGGCCCCATGATCCTCCCATTTGCTCCCTCTGTACTTTCTGCCTCGGTCCAGACCTGCTTCCTCCTGTGGCTCAGCCTCTGTGGCTTAACTCCACGAGGACCGTGGCTGTGGCCCACTGCTGCTGTCACAGGTTACCGCCTGCTTAGGGGCTTACGACACCAAACGTGTATTACCTTCCGTCTCTGGAGGCCCCTTTGGGCTCGTGGCCCCTCCTCCCACCCCTCCCACCTCTTGCTTCCATGGTCGTGTCTCCCTCCGCTGAGGCTGTCCCGCCTGCCTCTCTCTTACCGGAACCCTGTGATGAAGTCAGGCCACCCTGATAATCCAGGGGCACCTCTCACCTCAAGATCCTTAACTGCGTCTGCAAACCCCCTGTGCCATGTAAGGCGACATACTCACAGGTTCCAGGGACAGGAACAGAGACCCCTTTGGGGACCATTATTCAGCCCACGATGACGACTATGTTTTCTAAAGCAAAGATCGGAACCGTAACATGTCTTGGCAAATGTTTTTAACTTGTTAAACACTTTTTTTTTCAGTTTTATGAATTTAAGTAGTCTGTAACACCCAAGATGGGGCTCGAACTCACGACCCCTCAATCAAGAGTCACATGCTCTTCTCATTGAGCCAGCCAGGTGTCTTGCTAAATGCTTTAAAAAAAAAAAAAAAAAAAAAACAAGCTAAATGCTTAAAAACAACACATTTTTGAGCACCTACCGCACACCAGACAACGGGACTACAAAGATACATGAGACACAGCCCTGCCCTCAGGAAACTCAAAACCCAAGGTACCCATCAAACAAACCTGGCTTCTTAAAAAGCAATAAAGTGCTCTTCCTTCCAGAAGAATTCCAATTAATAAATGTAAAAGGAACGAGGGAAATAGAAAATCAAAATTGGATAATAATGGTTGCAGGCAAGACCCACTAATGGATGCTAAAATTAGTAGGCGAGAATCTGAGGACAAAAATTCCATGGCATTCTCGACGTATCTCCCCCAAATATTTATTAACTGCAAATGTGAGTTCAGTAATGTCACAGGGAAGAAAACCGGCGGACACCATCTTAACCGAGAGATTCAGGTTAACATCACCAGCAATGAGACCTCTCAGTACCGAGGATGTCCTGGGTGTAGAGATGGCTTAAAAATAAAATCTGGGGTGCCTGGGGGGCACAGTCGGTTGAGCGTCCAACTTCAGCTCAGGTCATGATCTTGCGGTCGGTGAGCTCGAGCCCCGTGTCAGGCTCTGTGCTGACGGCTCAGAGCCTGGAGCCTGCTTCGGATTCTGTGTCTCCCTCTCTCTCTGCCCCTCCCCCACTCATGCTCTGTCTCTCTCTGTCTCAAAAATAAATAAACATTAAAAAAATTTAAAAAATAAAATAAAATAAAATAAAATCTGAGGCACCTGGGTGGCTCAGTCAGTTGAGCGTCTGAATCTTGACTTCGGCTCATGATCCCAGGGTCGTGGGATCAAGCCCCACGTCAGTCTTTGCACTGAGCATGGAGCCTGTTTGGGATCCTCTCTCTCTCTCTCTCTCTCAAATAAAAATAAATAAATAAAAATAAAAAATAAAATAAAATATTTTAAAAAAGGAAAAAAAAACAGGGAAACTGGGCGAAGTGTATTTGTACTATTTTGCAACTTTCCTGTAAATCTAAAGTTATTTTAAAATACAAGCTGTTACATTTTTTTTTAAAGAATAAAATCACAGCAACGGCAGCAAAACCACTGTCACAGAAAAGCCAGAAACCACAGTGGCCATAGCCAAGGAGTCTCCCCACCGCCAGCTGGTCTCCCCCTCCATTTATTCTCCACACCAAAGCCAGGCAACAGGATGTCGTAAAACATTATTTTGCACTTGTCACCCTCCCCTCAAAACCCCTGGGGGTAAGTGCTCAAAGGGTCTTTTCAAAAGGACACAGGGGCAGCCCGAAGGGGCTCCTGTGAGCCAAACGTGGGACACTCTGAACGGGAAACTAAATGATGATAGTAACAACCCAAGGAATAAAATAGTAATCCACGCATCCATCCTGTTATAAACAGACAAACAGATGGAGGAGAAGGGAAAGTTCTTTCGTACAGTAGAACGCCAACTAATAAACAGAGAAGAAATGAGCCCGTTAGAAGCATCTCGGCGATGGGTGCTGAAACCAGCGGAGGTCTGGTGAAGTACAGGCTCCCACATGGCCTCAAAGTACCTCCCCACAAATTACTTATTAATAATAAAGGGGAAATTAGTAACATTTCAGCAGAGAAACCTGGAAGACACTAACTTCCTGAGTGTTCAAAATGAAAACCAGGCAATATTGGGACAAACTGACATCCCAACACGACCCACTGAGAGGGACACAATGTCACTCACTTAGCACAACCGGCCAGAAGTGCATAACCTGAACAGGACGATGAGGACAGAGCAGATGAAGCCAGGCGGAGGGACCGTCTACGAAGTAACTGGCCTGTATTCTTCAAAAATGAAGGTCAAGGTCAAGAAAAACAAAGAAAGGCCGAGCAACTGGTCCCAATTAAAGGAGACTAAAGATCTGTGACAAGCGAACGACATGTGTAATCCTGCACACACCTTCCGAGAGCCGCAGAGGACACTCTTGAGGCGGTGGAGGAAGCACAGACAGGAACGCCGGAGGAGATGCCAGTACTGTGGCAAGGTGCGATTTTCTGATTTCGATAGCCTTATTCCCAGAAAATACACACCAAACTCTTCAGACAGAAAAGCCTACAGCTTCAACGTAATCTTTTTTTTTTTAAATATGATATTTTACGTAGGCTCCATGCCCAACATGGGGTTTGAACTCACGACCCCGTGACCAAGAGTCACATGCTCCGCCGACCAAGCGAGTCAGACGCCCCTCCAACCTAATCTTAAAGAGTTCCAAAACAACCAGACCGTGCCTGTGTATAGTGTGTGACACAGCAAACGGGGAAATACGGTCACTCGAATGTGGATAACAGAGATACAGGAGCTCCTTAAACTTTGCTTGCAACTTTCCTACAAAACTGAAATTATAACAAAATTAAAAGTTACAGGGAGCACAAAAGAGTCTTTTTGGGTGATGAAAATATTCTAAAATTGGATTGTAGTGATGTTTGCACAACTCCGGGGATTAAAAAAATCACTGAATAGTAAAAAAAAAAAAAAGTTTTGGTAAAAAAAATGTTGTACATACACACACACAAACACACACACACACACACACTCTCTCTCTCTCTCTCTCTCTCTCTCTCTCTCCTCTCTCCCTCCGATGGCTCCCTATAGCCCAGCCCCATGGCCTGGTGCCCATCCATCACCTTCACCTCCTCTCTCAGAACTCACCGACACTAGCGTGCCCCGCCGGCCAGATCTGCTCCTCACTCTCCTCCCCAGATGTCCCAGGTTCCCCTGCCCTCGCTGCGGCTCGGCCCTTACCTAGGTCCCGCCCGGCCCTCAGACCCCATCGGCGCCCCTGCCCACCCCCCACTCCCACCACTTCATCTCTGACACTGAAGGACACCTTCCTATGTGCCGGCATTATTCTAAACACTCTGCACAGAGCATCTCATTCAAACTCAACCCTACAAGGTCAGTGCTAGCATTGGCTCCGCTTGACAGGTGAAGAAACGGAGTTCCCGCTGAGCCGGCCGGGGTGGGGCGGGGGGGGGGGGGATCCCTCAGGTGGTAGCGGATGGAGCCGGGCTCCGAGCTGGGCCATCCTCACGCCAAAGCCGGCGCCGACAGCCCCTGTGCCTTATGTCCCCGTAGACATCTTTGTGCATCTGTTCTGCAGACAGACCTTTCTCGCTCACCAGCCCGCAAGCTCCCTGGGGAGCGGGTCCACACTCCGGACCTCTCTCAGCACTGTGCACACAGCAGGTGCCCAACAGCTGTTTGTCCGCCACAGGCTGGGTTCCAGAAAGAAGAGGAGGGGGTCGCAAACTCCATCAAAAAGGAGCCAGTTCTCCACCCCCCCACACACCCCCCCCCCAGCACAGCCCAGCTCCCTGGCTACTGCCCAAGGCCCGGCCGTCATCTGCTCTGGGTAATAAGTATTTGTATGGCGATAATTACAGCATTTGGGGAGAAAATCCCATTAAGCAAGAGCCCTGCCGAGCCGCTAATGCCGGCACAGAACTGAAGGCGGCAACCGCGCCAGGCTCCCGTCTGCTTCCAATAATGCGGGAGCCTCCCGTCGCCGCCACCCTTCACCGGGCCCCAGAGAGCAGCCCCGGCAGCCGGGACCACCGAGGGCCAGGCCGCTGCCTCCGAGAGGGGCACAGAGGCAAGGGGCAGTGTTCTCGGGGGCATCCAGAACACCGGGGGCTACACGGTGAGGGAAGAAGGAGCAGGGCTGGGACCCAGCATTGAGTGGCACCCCGGTTCCTTTCACATCCTTGCAATTCTGTCACCTTAATAACAATAATACTACTACCATCTATGGGGCACTCGCTGTGTGCCAGGCCCTGCGCAAAGTGCCACTCCCAGCACCGCCACATTCAAATCCTCGTAAGCAGTCTCGCAGGCAGGCCTGCCACCTTCCCTACTTTATGAGCAAGGAAACGGGGTGCTGAGAAGTCACGCCTTCCTCCAGGGCACTTACCCCGGTTTGCAATTACGTGTTTATTCTCACATCGTGCCATTCACCTCTACCTCCCTTCCTGGGCTAAAAGTCGGGGAGAGACAGGCGGTTTGGGCTTCTGTCGGGCACTAGGCCCTCAGCACGATGCAGACACTCAACAGACAGCTATCTGTTGAATGAACTAATTAAGCCTCGTAACTCGCCCAAGGTCCCCCCAGCTGCTGAGTGGCAGAGTGGGGCCACAATCCCAGGCAGTCTGGCTCCAGAGCCATGCCCTCCCACCACCTACCCTGCAAGAGAAGCTCCGCAGGCCACCCCCCTGCTCCCTCCTTCAAACTGCAGGAGACAAAGCTGCCCAGATCCAAGGAAGGAGCGCTCCGGGCGGCTTGCAGCGCCGCCAACGCTCACGTGCTTACCCCCCAAGCTCTCTGCTGCCCCACCTGAACCCGCAAACCTTTGCTTGAGCCTCTCGAATAATAATAATAACATCACCTAGTTAAATCACAAAGCATTTTCACACGGCCCTGCGCCAAGCACGCCACCAGGCCCTCTATGTGCATTTGCTCACTTACCCCTAGCCATCAACCTCCAAAGCCGTCATCATTCCCCTTCTACAGATGGGGAAACTGGGGCTCAGAGCAGATGGAATGACGGCACCAGGGGCCTGCCACTGGTCACGCAGAGCCCGGCAATAAGCCCCGAGCGCCTGCTCCTGGAGCTGGGAGCCCCACTCAGAGGAAGCCTCCCCGGCGGGGTGCAGTGGAGACCACAGTGCCGACATGGCTGCCGGCTGGTCCCCTGACCCCTCTCCAGGACCACCACCCAGTCGTTATTTGGGATTCCAAACAGGCTCCTGGGCCGTCCTGGGAAGCCTTCCTTGGGCATGACCACCCAGCCCCGTTGAAAGGGGCCTCCAGGGGCGCCTGGGTGGCTCAGTTGGTTAAGTGGCCGACTTAGGCTCAGGTCATAATCTCACAGTCTGTGAGTTCGAGCCCCGAGTCGGGCTCTGTGCTGACGGCTCAGAGCCTGGAGCCTGCTTCAGATTCTGTGTCTCCCTCTCTCTCTGCCCTTCCCCTGCTCATACTCTGTCTCTGTGTCTCTCAAAAATAAATAAACATTAAAAAAAAAAAAAAGAAAGAAAGAAAGGGGCCTCCAGATTCAGGGGGCAGACCAGGAAAAGGCAAGGGCCCTCCAGGCCCCTGCAGCAGGCAGGGAGCTCAGGCGGTGGACGAACTGGCCAGGATGCAAGACGACGGGCCCCCCAAACCTAACGAACGGCAGACAGTGCTGGGCCAGAGGCGCCAACGGGGACCAGCGGGCCTCGCCCAGGGCCCTTCCCGGCCTTACCATCCTCGGGCCTCTCCCGTCTCTGCACCCTGCACCCACAAGGGCGATGTGTGGCTGGATGGGAGAAACAGTGTCCCCACATACCACACCCTCTCATCACACTCTCCGGGCTGCTCGAGTCTAAAACACTTCTTTAATTAAAAAAAATCCAACTGAAAATCAAACTCTTTGAGTAGAAGACAAGACAATTAACAGTGGCCATGACGAGGTCCCTCGGAGCCTGCGTTCTACAAAGAGATGAAGCTTCCAGGCCTCCTCCACCACACCCCTAACTCTCACTCAGGATTTTAATTGTTCCGTTGCAGTGAATTATTCAGCATCCCTTCCTCACCCAGCCCGCCAGCCCCACAGCCCCTCTGGCTGAACCGATTTCCTTAGAAATCCCAGAAATCCCCGCAGCAAACCAATCTCTTCCCACTCGGGGGGGGGACAGGCTGGCCCCGGAGTTATGGGATACGCGATCATAAAGTTGCGGGGCCTCACGGGCGGCCATAGAAACTGCCCGGAAGACAAAGGGCGAACGCGCAGCTGCGATCTTTCCCCGTCTCACAGCCGCGGAAGCACGATCTTGGGCCCTGATACCCCACTGCACCCCTATCGATTAGACGGGCCTTTGCTACCGCCGTGTCGAGTCTGCCTGGGCACTCGCCAGCCTCTTTTCGGGGTGTCCCATGCCTCCTCAACCGGCTCTTCGGAGGCCTGCCCGCCGCACGGGCAGGCTCCCTCTTCTCTCCTCGCCCTTTCCCCGCCTGAGAGGTTTGCAGGCAGCAAAGACCGACCTCCCCCGGCTTCCCCCTGGAAAGTCACCCCTGGATTCCATCCCTGAAGGCCCCGAAGGACAAATCCAGAGAGAGAGAGAGAGGACTCCCTGACTCTTGCTCACCTTCCCAGCCTCAAGCCTGGTCACACGCCACCGGACGTGACATGCTGCAGCCCTGGGGACGAAGCCGGTCCACTCGCCCATCAGGCTGGCACACACACACCTGTGGGCCTTTCGCCCACGCATTCCCTCTCTCTGGGCTGCCTGCCGTCTCTGCTTGGCATACTCCCATCCAGCCCCTGTTGGGCCCCCGAGTGTGCTCATAAAATGCCCCATCCTCTGAGAAGCCCCTTCCCTCCAGAAAGCGCTTCCCACCCTCGTGCTCCCCCCCGCCACACACACAGCCCCGTCACACGGCCAGCCTGGCCCTCTCCCAAGAGCTTCCAGTTACGTGTCCCCTGCCTGGTCCTCCCAACTGTATGTCTCTTGAAGGCAGGGACTTCCTCACTCCCTGCTGGAGCCTCAGCCCCGAGGGTAGTTCCTGGCTCTGTTAAACATTTGCTGAATTAAATAAAGAGACTTTGCTTCTGATCCTATCATAATAATACCTCTCACCTGGTAAACATCATAATGAACCAGGCTGTTTTCCATATATTATCTTTGGTCCTCACAAAAACCATCAGCAGCCTCATTTTCTGGATGGAAAGTAACTAAGGCTCAGAGAAGTTAAGTAACTCGCCCAAGGTCACACAGCAACCTCAGCAGTTGAAGCCCCAACTCTTTCTTTTGCACTAGGAAATTTCACTTCCGTTCCACTCTGATCACAAGAGAGCTCAAGAGTTCCTGAACCCCAAAACAGACGCTGTCCTCAAGACTAAAGGTGGAGCGAAAGAGCAAGGAATGAGACGACTTCAGGTCCAAAAGCTAAGGCAAGGGGCTCCTGTGTCGCAGACCTAGGCTGTCCCCAGGATAACAGCTGCAAGAAACATGCCCCGTGGGTGCGGCAAAAGAACAGAGAATCGGTCCAGAGCAAACAGGTGTGGAGGGCGACCCTGCAACCTCGGGGGTCCTCTGGGCAGATTTCTGACCCTCGGTCCCTCTCCATAGCCACGTAGGATAATGCCCAGGCTGCCCCAAGGAAACCTGATTCTGTCCAAACCCCTCCCCGTGCCAGCCTCTCTCTGCAGCCCCACGACACACGTGTACACGCACACACAGGCACACCAGCTTGCATCTAGATTGCATCTAGATTACAAGTTCTCTGAAACCTCCATGGGAATTTTTCAGACTCAGCCGAGAAGAGTCTGCGGCAAACGTGTGCTCACTAATTGCTGACCTTGGTACAGAGTTCGATCCGGGAGACAGCTCCCCCCAGGGTCAGGTTGCTGCCTTTGGCCAGCTGGGAGCCGTGAAAATGTGAAGTTATCGAGATACGCGCGCCTTTCCTGAGAGCCACTGCAGTTGCCCAGGAGTGTGGGAAGAAGGGGCAGGCGGGTTTCAAAGGAGCCGGCAGCCGTCTCCAAAGTCCGGTTCAAAAATCTCCCGAGGCCGTCACCCCTGCAGGCAGCACAAAGGCCCTGCATGTGACCAAAAATCTACACACATGGCCCGTGTACAGGGACTCTTACACCCTCCCACTACAGAGGTGACGCCACGGATACTAGGAATTCACACAGACACACATTCTGCAGGAGAATCTGGGAAAGCAAATTATATAGATCCATAACACACACACATGCTAACCACACACACACACACACACATACACACACGCACACACCCTACAAAGCTCAGCTGGTCTAGAAAGGGCTGAGTTTCCTCAAGAATTTAGAAGTCAGAGAGAACAGGGGAAGCGAAATCATTTTTAAATGACTTTTCATCGTCGGTGTCTCTACTCCAGGCTCCCGACCTCTCAGCATTATTCATGGGGCCCCCGGTCCGGGTCCCACCTGCCCCTTTCTGGGTGTCGATGTAACACGCCCCAGGCCCCAAACCCAAATCCCTCAGCTCCCATTGTCTGCTTGGGTTAGGGATGGCTGGTGAAGGTGGGGGACCCATGCCTGACACCTGCAAGAGCAGAATTCTTAAGGCTCTGGGGCGGACAATGGGGAGGAGGGGGAAGACTGGAAACTTCAACTCCGTGCCATCTTGCTGCCCATCGCCTGCCTGCTAGCCCACAGAGGCCAGTCCATACATGCAGCTCAGAACACAGCCCAAACCCCGTGTGCCCAAAAGGAGACACGGTGCCTGGTAGTGCGAGGAGCCTCCCCGCTGAGTGCCAGGAAGGCTTGCTGGCACCGATTCACAGGCCCCCTGGAGGAATAAAGTGCCGGCGCAGTGGGAACGGCCTGCCAGGGTAGAGCGCGGGGTGCAGGTGTGAGGAAGGGAGCTGACAGCCCCGCCAGGGCCCTTTGAATCCCGGGAAAGAGAAACAGGGGTGCTGCCGGCTCCTGGCTCCAGAAGGACCCTGGCAGGCACTGACCCGTCTACTGGCCACAGAGCCCGGGCCCCAACGGTCCTGCCCCTTCCCCAGCCCCGAACTCGTCTGGGTGGGAGGGTAACCTCGGGGCTCCCTGCGCGCTGGGGTTGGGGGCCGTACTCACAGGCGCTCCGTGTTCCGTGGGATGTTCTTTGGGATGGCCTGCAGCCCCGTGCCGTGGCAGTCCACCGTGGTGCCGGTGCAGGTGCAGAGGGCGGGGCACGCGGTGGCACCCAGGCGCCACGCGGCCGCCCACAGCAGCAGCCAGAGCTCGGGTCGGACGAGCCCCAGCGAGGGCCCCCTCCCGGGCGTCAGCGCCATGGTGCCCTCGCCGCGTCCCGCTGGTGCGCCAGACGGCGGCAGCCGCTGACCATCCCCGTCCGGGGCGGCCTCCAGGTGCAGTCCCGGGGCAGCGCCACCGAGGAGACCGCGGGCTCGCGCGCGACGCCCTTGCGGGCTGGGAGGCACCTTGCTCCTCCGAGCGACGGCGCCTGTGCGCGGACCGAGGGAGGGCGCCTCGGGCGGAGGGCGCTCGGCTCCTCTCCGGTTTCTCGCTGACTGCGTCTGTCTCCCTCTCTCCCTCCCTCCAGCTCCCAACTGACTGCTGCGAGGAGGAAAATGGGCAGGCCCCGCGCGCGCACGCACCCTGCGCACACACACACACACACACACACGCACAATCGCACACTCACACCCGCACGCTCGCTCCCACCCGGCAGTCATCCATCAATCGAAAAGCACACATCCAGGGCCAGACTCCTCCCCGCCCTCCCCCAGCACCCCCCTCCCCCGCCTCCCGACGACCACTCGGCGGCTGCTGCGAGCAGCCACCTTAGCGTACAGTTTCAAAGGTGGAACCTCCGAGGCGCCGCGAGCAGGCAGGGGGCTACGGGGGAGGGGACGGGAGGATGGCCACCGCTCGACCTGCCCAGTCTTGGCCCTGGCCGACTACACACACACACACACACACACACACACACACACACACACACACCGCGAGTATGTGCACACTTAACGCACGCACTCGGAACCGCAGCCCCCGCAGCTGGGCCAGAGCGGGGAGGGAGATCTTATCTTGCTGCCTGGACCCCTTCCTTCCCCAGGGCCGCAGACATGCTTTCCCCGACGTCAGAAACGCGTCCCAGACCCCATCAGACTTGCTTTGTGAACACTCGGTGAAAGGAAGCCCCACACCCCAGCTCTCCAAGCCACCTGCCTTACTTAGCCTGGGACTCGGAGGGCAGGGCCTTGGGGGGAGGGGGGGGCGGGAATGTACAACAGCCCTAGGCTAAGTACAGTCTTCTCCCCTCCCTCCACCAAGGTGGCAGCAACCCCGCTTGTGTGAGGAAAAGACAGCAGCTGACTGCCCCCGGATGAAAACGGCCCTGACCTGGACATTTGCACTGGGGGGAGATGTTATTTCTGACCGGTGGGCTTCGCTGGCTTCCAAGCAGGGTTTTGACAGAGGATCCGTGGGGGCTGGAAGTCCAGCAAGTGTCTTCCCACACTCGCACCAGTTTTCTTCCATTTCTGACAGATGAAAACGAATATTCAGTCCTGCCATCGGAACGCTGAACGCAGGGCTGGAAGAGGGCTGGGTGGCCCGCTCTGGGAGAGAAGCTCCGCGGGCCAGCTGTGTCAGACCCCCAAGCATTTCACCCTCCTCTGGGCAGGGGCTTTTCTTACTCTAAGGCGGGGGTAGACACAGGTGTGGGCATGGGTGCGAGCAGGAAATCCAGACAGGGAGAGAATTCTCCTCCAGCCCAGAAAAGATGAAGGCCCTCCGGAAAGTCAAGACCAGCTGGGGTTCGCCTGTGCTCTGTAGGACTCAGATATAGTTTGTCCATCGTCCCCTGATTCCCGGCCGCCTACAGGCTGGCAAGGAGAAGCGGTTAAGCAGCTGCGGAAGCACCCCCCTTCCCAGGAGTTGGCTACCTGGTTTTCCCCTTGGGAGAAACTAGAAAGGTAGCTGGTCCAGGAGGTGCCAGGGGTGGGCACAGCATGGGTACGGCCTGTGGGGGGCATGGGGGGTGTGGATAGTCTCCACGTGATTAAAGCCTTATCCACCAGGTATCCAAAGACTTGGGGGGGGCGGTTCTTTTTCTTTTCCGTCTTGATGAAAATTTTACAGTATCTCCACTGTCATAGCAGAGCTAGAACTGTGGCCAGTATGTCACAGCTAATGTGACGGGTGTCATGGGCTTGTGACAGTTCTTTTTCAGGCTTTGACACACTCCTCTCCATGACCTCCATCCAAGGCCACGGGTTCTTCGGTATCAATTAAATGACAACTTAAGGGGAAGGGGCCTTCTTGGGGGGGTCCCTAGGGGGTGTGATCTCAGAGAAGCTTCCCACAAACTAAGCCGGAACTCCAGCCTACAAGGGCCTCCTCACTCCCCTCCCTCACCAATTTCTTCTGCTCCCCCACGCTCAGCCCCCTCCTCTCACAGGCCCTCCCAGCTGCCTCAGGCAGAGTTAAATCCTCATTCCTCTGAGCCTGCTGCTTTGTTTACCCCCTCTTAGCTGGAGCTGTTTACACATGTGGCTCCTTCCCTGACGCTCCTCCTGGGGCAGAGCCGGCCCCTTCCCCCACGGCTTCCTCATTTCCTCACTTTGGCACTTAACCCAGCACCTGGCACTTAGTAGGCCTGTCACAGACGGCACCCGGGCTGTTGAAGATGTCCAGTTTCCACCTTCTGCTCCAGCGGTGCCTCCCCAGCCCCGTGACCTCCGAGGGCGCCTCAGGAGCCAGGCCCCATGTGGGGAAGAGGGAGAGTGTTGATTAACTGGGCCACATGCCCTGGGGGCTTCAGAGTGGTAGGGGGGTGGGAGCCAGCAGGGGGTTGCAAGATCGGCCCTGCCTGTGTCTCCCAAGAGCCAGCCAGTGCCCTAGAAGCTTCTAGACCGGCCTGGAGAGTGAATCCCAAATTGTCACCACCTGGCAAAGCCTGGTGTTTCCTGTAAAGGGGAGGGAAGGAAGGGGTCCTCAGACCCAGGACAAAGACTCCCCACGCCAGTCTAGTCATGGGAGGCCCTGCCCCAAGCAGCCAGGCAACTCCCCAACTTGGCTCCTATCCCCAGTTCCTCCACCCCAGAACCTGGCCGGCTCCCCAGTTTGGGAGGCAGCTAGCCATGAATGAACGCAGCTCATTAGCGTTCCTAGCACATTTGCTCCTGCAACAACCGCCCGGCCAGCCGCTCACCCCCCACCCCCACTCTGCTTTGCTCCTTCAGTTTCCTCTCCCAGGCCCCTCCCTCCGTTGGATCTCCCTACCCCCTCCCCACAGCAGGGCCACCTGCTCCCTCCTGCACGGCTGGGGAGGAGGCTGCCCTGTCACATTGCTTCTGCCAGGAATGCTCTGCCAAAGCCCGCTGGCCACCGTCGGGGCCACCCGGGATGGGGGGGTGGGGGCAACTTGGGGCTGGGTCTCCCCATCCCGGGGGGGTGGGAATCTCCTCCAGGCCCCTCAGCCATGCATGCTCGGGAGCCGAGGACCACCTCCTGCCTGTGACTGGGAGAACCTCTGGGGAATGCCTCCTTCCAGCTTGCTGCACAGGCCCTCTCCTCCACCTCTGCCAGCCCTTCTGAGGCACGGAGCAGAGCGCCCTGGTGAGGCTGCAGAGCACTGTGGTTTGGATTTTCTGGACCGCAAAAGGCAAGAATGAGACAAAATGCCTGCTATCTGGGCAGCTGTTCAAACCATCTATTGAGTATCTATGTGCTCTGGACACTGCACTGGGACTTGGCGGTTCATCTGAGAATAAGAACTGCCCTGGCCTGCACTGAGCTCACAGTCCAGTGGGGAACGGAAGGAGGAAAGCCCACCCTGCACGGTTAGTTTGGTAAGAGGGAGTGTGGAACGGCAGAGGACCCAGAGCGGGCGCTCAGGGTAGGGCCAGAAGGCTCCCTGGAAGAGGAGGCACTTAAGCTGAATCTCGAAGGATACATAGGCATTGGCTGGGCAGCAAAACAGGAAGAAAGGCTTTCTGGGCAAAGAGAAGCATGGAGGTGAGGCTCACAGATGGCCGCAGCATCTCAGTGGCTGAGCTGGGGCAAGTTCAGCAAGGCTAAAACGCGGCAGTGCTGGGGAGGGAAGTGCAGGTAGAGGTCATAGAGGCGGCGGGGGAGGGGGATGGGGAGAACATTCCAGAGCCCCTGGTGCAGCCATTCTGGCTTTAACGGGCTCGGCTCGCAGAAGTCCCAGGGCTGTCCCTGTGCTCAAGCATATATGTATGCACCTGCAATGCACTGTCCCTGGAACCAGTGACAAGGAGAGGACAGGATGACGGCAGGGGGACGGTTTCGGCATATGCTTTTTGTTTTTGTTTTTGTTTTTTGCTGTTAGGATTTTTTTTAGCTGCATAGTAGGACTTAACCTCCCCATCACCACCAAAACATTTTTAAATCCTTTTGTATGCTTATTATAAATGCCAGTTCCCAGGACCCACCCCAGAGCTTCTTAATCCGAATCTTTACCGAATCTTTACCGTTAGCATGCTGGGGAGTGAGAAAGTCTGATTCTGGTGCAGGTGGTTCCAGAGACCACTCTCTAGAGCCTGGTGTGCTGAGTTAATGAGTTTGAACTTGGACCCGAAAACTCTGGGAGCCACTGGAGGAAGGGGCCCAGTGAAGACAAAGGGTCTGAGGCCTGTCTGCCTCCCTCGTCTCCAGTTTCCACACGCTGTTGGCGAAGATGAGACACATCAAAGAGAAAAGAGAGCCATAGGGGACTGGCAGGGAGGGGACGGAGCCATGTGGCGACTGCTGCTGCGTAGTAGCTTCAATCACGAGATGTCACAGCTGGAAGGGGATAAAGAAACTATCAAATCCAAACGCCGCCGTACAGTTGGCAGCGCAGAGAAGCGAAGCAACCAGCCTGACCTGACAGGGCAAAGGAATTGCAGAGGTGGGCCATGAGCGAGGCTGCATCTCGCTCCGCTCGGCCACACACCTGGGGAAGAACATGGCATCTGTCCGTCCTGGGCACTCCTCCTGACCCTCCAACCCCCACAGGGACTGAGGAACCGGAAGGCCCGGGGGAAGCAGTGCCGGCAGGGCTCAGGATATTTTAGCTCTAATCTCTGAATCCCTTGATGTACTCAGATTTGAAGGAGGCTGGGCTGCTTGAGGCTTTCACTGACAAAGCCTAAAGCAGGAACAAGCTCTTAGACTTCAGATCAATGGCTTTTCCAGAGGCTCCCATATGCACCCAGGACAACTGACTGATAAGAAGTAAGAGAGACGCAAAGGGGAGAGGGAAGAAAGGAGAGGTGACGAAGAGAGAAAGCAGGGGGCAGACTCTGTGCAGGCAGCCGTTTGCTCCTTCATCTGTCAGACACTAATGGCATGCCGACTGTGAGCCAGGCATTGAAATACAAAAGATTTTTTTTTGCTTGGGGTTCATTGGGCTTCTTGTATCTTGCTCGTGGTTTCCATCAGATTTGATGTTTTCAATCATTATTTCTTCAAAAGTTTTTTACGCCCCTTCCTCTCTTACTTCACCTCTGGGGACCTCACATACATGTATATATATTGGGCCACTTGAAGTTGTCCCAAAGCTCACTGATGCTCTGTTCATTTTCGTCTTCTCTGTGTGTTTCATCTTGGTGAGTTCGTACTGTTGCGTTTTCATGTTCATTACCTTTTCTTCTGCGGGGACCAGCCTGCCGTTAAGCCCATCCGGTGCAGTTTTCTCTCAGACGCTGCGGTCTTCATCTCTAGAAGATCTATTCGGGGGTTCTTTCTCTCCTGGGTATCTTCTTAATGTCCTTAGGTTTCCCTCTGCCCTCTCATGCATAGGGAATATAGTTGTAAAAACTACATCTACGGATCCTACGATCTGCAGCATTTCTGGGTCAGTTTTGATTGGTTGCTGTCTTTCTTCGTTATGGGACATGTTTTCCTAGGACTTTGTATCCTAGTGATTGTAAACCGGATGCCAGACATTGTGGATTTTACCTGCTTGGGTGCTGGATATTCTCGTATTTTTAAAAAACACTCCAGGACAGAGTCAAGTTACTTGAGAACAATCTGATCCTTTAAGATTTCCTAGGCAAGACCGGAGCAGCCTTTAGCGCAGGGCTGATGTCCCCACTACTGAGGTGCTATGCTCTGAATATTCTAGCTGATGCCCTGTGAGTTTGGAGGCTTTCTACTCTGGCTGGCACGAACGCCAGCTCTGTGGGAGCTCCAAGGATTGTCTTGCCTACTCCATTTGGGTGGAACTTTCCCCAGCTTCAGAGAGTTTATAGCATGTCCTGACTGACGCTCGGCTAAAGACTGGGGAGGGTGGGACAGGGCATCACAGGGAGGAGCCACCTGCCACTTCCTGTCTCATTTCCCTGAGAACTGGAGCCGCCCTGACCTCGACTCCACAGCTCAGCTTCATGCCGGCCACCCTTGGGTGCTCTGCGGCCTGGAAACTCTCTCCAGCCTCTAAGCCGAGGTGATTATAATGCTCTTGTTTTCCCTCTCAAAGGAATCACCGTCCCACATTTCCGGTTGTCCGATGTCTGTAAACAGTTGTTTCATTTCTCGTTTCTTTTTTTTGTTTCTTTTTTTTAGTCGTTTAAGGTGGAAGGGTAGATTTGCTTATGATTCTGCCTGCACTGACACAGAAGTTTGGGAGCACCTGGGTGGTTCGGTTGGTTAAGCAGCTGACTTGGGTTCAGGTCATGATCTCAGTTCATGGGTTCAAGCCCCGCATCGGGTTCTGACAGCTCAGAGCCTGGAGCCGGCTTTGGATTCTGTATCTCTCTCTCTCTCTCTGCCCCTCCTCCACTCCTGCTCGAGCTCTCTCTCTCTCTCTCTCTCTCTCTCTCTCTCTCTCACACACACACACACACACACACAAAATTAAATAAACATTAAAAGAAAAAAAGAAAAGCCACAAAAGTTTGTAAGAGATTTTTAGCAACACTCTGTACCCTTTAAACTCTCCCAGCATTCTAAGGAGATACAATCAAGCAAACAGTCACTTGACTTTGACAAGTATCATGAAATTGGCCAGAGCAGAAGGGGCCTCAGCTGCACGGGGCTTCTCTCAGTTTATAAAGCACCTCACACTCCATGCACAGGACAGTCCCTATGCTAGCATGCTCTTTCTGCCATTCTCAACCTGGCTTAGTCCTCCTCCTCCTAAGCAACACCTCCTCCGGAAGCCTTCCCCGACTCCAGGGTGAGTCAGCCCCTTCCCCTGTCATACAATCTCCTGGGTCCCTGTGCCCCCTTCAGAACACTGATACTGTCATTTGTAATTGCTCGTTTATCTAACGTCTCCCGCTCTCTTCCCCCACCTTGGCTGGAGTCCACGAAGGCAGGTTCCTGTCTGTCTTGTTCCCCAATGCCTAGTTTAGGGACTAGAACATAGAAACTGCTGAATAAATATTTTTACTGAAGCACGAGGGGTCATTCAGGGGAGGTATCTCTTGAGAATAAAGGTGCAAAAAAAAGGCAGGTCTCCTGTAAAAATCAGGACAACGAAGAGTCACATTTGGCTGGAAAGAGAATTCCCCAGGGAGCAGCGAGTTGGGGTGTTCTGGAGACAGCTGGATGCTGAGGGACCTGGAGGCCAAGGTGAGACCCTAGGATGTCATCCTGGGGGCGTTAATGAGCCACTGGATGGAGCGGAATAGTCGGCACAGGGCGCAGGTTGGGTTCCCTGGGAAGAGCCTCTGGAATGAAGAAGAGCCTACAGAGCACTTATTAGGGAATGTTCTCAGGATCGAGGTCATGGGAGGAGGGAAAGGGCGAGGTTGCACAGAGGCAATGCTGAGCGGCAACGCCACTTCAGCGGCAGAGCTGGTAAGTTCTACAGAAAGTGCTGAGGAGGAGAGGACCCTTCGGAGCTGTCCCAAGTTATGGGAAGAGGGCTAGGCCTTTACCCCAGGGCATTGACCGAGTCATCGGACCAAGGCTGCCCCTGAAAGAAGGTGTAACCTTGTGTGAGGCAGCTTTTCGGCTAAGGGCAACCCCACCCCCCCACCCCGCTGCCCTGAGAGGGCTGACAGCTGAGGGCCATCCCCAGGCAGCTCTTCCTGCAGGGACAAGTCCTTCGCTCCTGAAGGTAGACCTGCGCATTGCATCGCAGCGTCCACCGTACCTACCACGTGTCCAAGTGGCACTTAGAGGGTGGCATGGGGCTCGGGGAGCCTACAGGACAAGCAGCTAACCCACAGAGCTGGGGGAGGCTTT
Source organism: Paguma larvata (assembly GCA_030068075.1). Lineage (NCBI taxonomy): Eukaryota > Metazoa > Chordata > Mammalia > Carnivora > Viverridae > Paguma > Paguma larvata. Next base: position 45,095,828 of record CM057837.1, on the reverse strand, counting down.
CCGTAGTGAGTATAAGCAAAGACTTGAAGGATGATTGGGAATTAGCCCATCGAGCAAAAATCAGTAAAGAATGTTCCAGACAGAGGGAACAGAGTAGGAGAAAGCCAAGAGGTAACAGAGGCGCAGGGCCTTTGGTATGACTGGGAGTAGCTTTTCAGGAGGGAAATGAGACCAGAGTGGTGGTCAGGTGAGGGAGAGGCAAATCTTGAAGAGCTGAACAGACCTGTCGAGGAGCTGGGTTAAATCCTGAGGGGAGTGGGAAGCCATCTGGGGGGTTTAGGCTGAGGGGTGGGGTAGGATCCATTTCTCTGCTCTCCTCATCCTGCGGCATGTGGGAGACAAAAAGCCCTGTTTGGAAGCACATCCCGTACCCAGATCCGGAGGGGAAAAGGAGGAGGTATTCTCTAACTGAACCAGCCTGCGGTTCTCCAAAATCCAAGAAGGGGACACAAATTATCAGGTTGGTCATTAATCCCTACGAGTTTGAGGGGCCTCATTTGTTAACAGCTAATCCAAAACTTCCATTATGCCTATACCTTCTAAGAGTTTATACTATTCCAAGACTTTTACAGATTAAGTCATTTAGTCCTCCCAACAAACTTGTGAGGTAAGCACTATTTTCACAAACAAGGAGCTGGAAGCACAGAGAGGTTTAGCAAGTTGCCTAAGGTCACACAGGATTTGAGTGGCAGAGGCAGGATATAACACAGGGATAAGATATAACACAGGGATATAAGGGAGTGGAATTGAATGAAAAGTACATATGAAAATGCTTTATGCTATGCTGACACATGGATATTCTTTTTTTTTTTTAAGCCAAAGCTGGCAACAGTGATAGCTTAGAGAAAAAGTCAACCTAGAGAAAGTCCTTTTGATAAACATTGTATGGATAATTTTGGAGGATTCCCTCTTCTCCTTTTTCATTAGCTCCTTCTACAAATGAATGCCCTCTGGGTCTGCTTGGTAAGTTACCCACACGACGACCAGATATTCTCAGACTTTTCCTTGCCTTCAGAGAGTACCGGGGTCTTCTAACCTCAAATGTAGTAGTCCTACTCAAACTGGGAAGATCCCAAGTTCAGCAGGTTAGAGCCTAAAAACATCAAGTTAATTAATTGAAGTATAGTTGGCATAATATTATCTTGGTTTAGTTTCGGATGTAGAACATAGTGATTTGACAATTATGTATATTATGAAATGCTCACCATGATAAGCCTGTCACCATACAAAGCTATTACAATATTATTGACTGATATAACCCCAGTTATGTATTTTTGCTTTAGTTTTCCTAGTCTGAGGAGACAGATCCAGAAAGATATTGCTAAAGCTGATGTTTAAGAGTTTACTGCCTGTGTTTTCTTTAATTTTACAGTTTCGGGTCTTACATTCAGGTCTTTAATCCATTTTGAGTTTATTTTTGTGTATGGTGTAAGAAAATGGTCCAGTTTCATTCTTTTGCGGGTAGCTGTCCAGTTTTCCCAGAACCATTTGTTGAAGAAACTTTTTCCCACAGCATATTCTTGCTTCCTTTGTCGTAGATTAATTCACCACATAAATGTGGGTTTATCTCTCTATTCTGTTCCATTGGTCTGTGTGTCTATTTTCATGCCAATATCATACTGTTTTGATTACTGTAGCTTTGTAGTATATCTTGAAATCTGGGATTGTGATACCTCTAGATTTGTTCTTTCTGAAGATTTCTTTGCCTATTCAGTCTTTCGTTTCAAACAAATTTTAGGATTCTTTTGTTCCAGTTCTGAAAAATACTATTGGTTTTTTGATAGAAATTGCATTGAATCCATAGATTGCTTTGTACAGTGTGGACTTTTTAATAATATTAATCCTTCCAATCCATGAGCATGGTATATCTTTCCATTTACTTGTCTCCTCTTCAATTTCTTTTATTACTGTCTTCCAGTTTTCAGACTTCAGGTTTTTCATCTCCTTGGTTAAATTTATTCCTAGGCATTTTATTCTTTTCAATTAAATTGTAAAAGAAATTGTTTTCTTAATTTCTCTTTCTGCTGGTTCATTTTTAGTGTATAGAAAAAAATGCAACAGATTTCTGCATATTGCTTTTGTATCTTGCATATTTACTGAATTCATTTATTAGTTCTAGTGGGTTTTTTGGTGAAGTCTTTAGAGTTTTGTATATACAGTATCATGTCGTCTGCAAATAATGACAGTTTTACTTCTTCATTACCAATTTGGATGCCTTTATTTCTCTTTCCTGTCTGATTGCTGTGGCTAGGATTTCCAGTACTATGTTGAGTAATGGCAAATCTAATTTTCTAAAAAACATACTAAACATTAACATTATTGGAATTATGGGTGATTTTTAGCCTCTTTTATACTCTTCCATATTTTCCATATTTTCTACAAAAAAAACCACATTATTTTAGAAATAAAAATATAATTACTAAGTCTATAATTATTGTCTAATACAATTACCATTAAACAGTATTCCAAATTTAATTATTTTATGAGCAAACTAAATACTAAATAACACATTTTATAATCCCGCATTGAAGAGCTGTTTTAAATCTCCAAAGGATGCTTTAAAATAAGTGATTGCTTGTATGAAATATCTAGCTAGAATAGGTAAACTCAGAGAGATAGAGAGTAGATTAGAAGTTATCAGGGACCAGAGGGAGGAAGGAATGGGGAGTTACTGCCTAACGGGCACAGAGTTCGTTTGTTTGAAAATAGGGGTGAGGTTGCACAACACTGCAAAGGTAATTAATGCCACTGAATTGCACACTGAAAAATAGTTAAAATGGATATATATACCACAATAAAAAATAATAATAAATGGGGGCGCCTGGGTGGCTCAGTCAGTTAAGCGTCCAATTCGGCTCAGGTCATGATCTTGCAGTTTGTAAGTTTGAGCTGCATGGCGGGCTCTGTGCTAATGGCTCAGGGCCTGGAGCCTGCTTCAGATTCTGTGTCTCCCTCTCTCTCTCCCTCCCCCTCTTGTGCTCTGTCTCTCTCTCTCTCAAAAATAAATAAACATTTAAAGAAATTAAAAAGAAGAAGAAGAAGAAAAGAAGGAGGGCGAGAAGGAGGAGGGGGAGGGGGAGGAGGGGGGGGAGGAGGGGGAGGAGAAGTGATGGCTCTGTTAAGGGGGAGGCTGTGTGTTACAGAATGCCCCTCCAATGGCTGCAGCTGCCCAGGATGGACCCCACGAATTACAAAAACAGTAGTTCTCACTAACAGTAAGCAACCGCTGCCCAGAGGTAATTAGGCTGTTGGTCAGCACGCACTGACAGGGACGGGGGACTTGAACCCAGGCAAGCTGACTCCAGATGTCACACCTTTAGGCATTCCACTGCACTCTACAGTGGCGAAACCGGCTGCTGCAGATTTCGTATGACGTAGACCACCTGTAGGTGCCCCGGCAAGGAAGCTACGGCTCTTCCTGCTTCCAGACACAAGTCTGAGGCTTGGAGGGAACTGCTTGCCAGCTCGTCCGGCTGGTGGGGGCAGGGTTCCATTCTCAGACCCAGGCAGGTGCCTGCGAAGGCCTGACAACGGTGTAAACGTGTGAACGACCGACTGGAGATCAGAAACAACCAAAGCAGTATTTAAACTGAGTTGGGGGAGGTTTGCAGGGTTTTCAGGACGGCGAGGAAGAATTTTTTAAATCAACCAGGGGCACCTGGGTGGCTCAGTCGATTGGGCGGCCCACTTCGGCTCAGGGCAGATCTCACGGTCTGTGAGTTCGAGCCCCGCGTCAGGCTCTGTGCTGACAGCTCAGAGCCTGGAGCCTGCTTCGGATTCTGTGTCCTCCTCTCTCTCTGCCCCTTCCCTGCTCGCGCTCTGTCTCTGTCTCTCAAAAAAAAATAAATGTTAAAAATAAAAATTAAATCAACCATTAGATTGCTTTGGGCTTCTGCCAAGCCAGTTTGGGTCCTTGGAGTGTCTTTCATCTTCAATGAACACCCATCGACTGGCCCTGGGCAGCCAGGGCAGCGGTCTGGAACCTAAGGTCCTGGGCAGGTTTGTAGACACTTGCTCCCTGCGGGCTCTGCCTGGCAGGACACGGATGGGGTGCCTCTGAGGGTTCCCAGGAGAGGGAGAGGCGGGTGAGGGCAGCATGGATGCGGGAGGGTGGGGTGAGGCCATCTGGACTTGCTGCCTGGGGGTGGGGGGCACCTCCTATGGGGGGGGGGCTCCCACCAAACGGAAACCACGCACTCTTGTTGAATCAATCGGGACAGCGCCTCTGGACAAATGGGGACAGACACAGCACAGAAGCCCTCTGGGAGGTTTCAGGCACCATCTGCGAGGAACGAGCGCAGACCGTACCCAGGGAAGCACCAACCCGGTCCGGCTCTATGACAGTCCAGTGTGTCCACCCACCCAGACCTCAGTTTCCCTCTGTGAGAACAGATGCATAGCACCCCAGCATAGCACAGCTGACTGCTTCTCCGGAGAGAAACAGTGCAATCCCCAAGCTACAGTCCCATTTTATTACAGATAAGCAAATAGAGCCCCTAGAGGAGAAAGAACTAACTCAGGGTCACAGAGCTGACTGGCTATCGATCAGCTCCCATGATGTTCATGTTTGCTGTCCAGCACCCCACCCGATATCTGGGACCTAGTGGATGCTCAAAAAATGTTGATGAAATCAAAACAAGCTGTAAAGGGAGGAGAAAACGCAGGTCCTCGATCCTTGAGGAAAGACAGAATTTAGAAATCCAGTTATCCTAAGAGCCCAGAGCCAGACCAGCTGGCATCTAGATAAATGTGCCCAACCAGGGGCCCCGGCGGCTGCCCAGGCAGTCCGCTCCTTTCTGCGGTGAAAATCAGTTGCTTACCCCTTTCCCCAGCCGCCCATTCCCAGGAGTTAGCGTGAGGAAATCACCGGAGGGCTTTGCCTTTAAACCTCGGGGCTGGAAGAAACCTTCCGCAGCCTCTGGTGACGGTTCTGGGTAATGTTTTCTTACATGATTTTCATTAAGTTGACTCAATAAATATTTATTGCGCATCCACTATGAACAAGGCTCTTTATTGCTAAAACAAGAAGGGTGATCCTTGTTCAAATTAGAAGCAAGTTTAGAAGTCAGGAATTTTCTATGACCAGAGGTATTCAGTAAGCAAACAGCAATAAGCTTTCAATACAAACGGTATATACAGCGGCTATTATTTCAAAAAGCAAAGAGCTAGGGTAAAAGAGGTCAGGTTTTGGAGAAATTGCCTTCTGGATGGAAAAAAAATAATAATTTCCAGGCATAGAAACTCATTAGTGGACTAGGGAAGCATCCCAAGGCTCTTTCCAGCAGACACAGACCAGAGCTGCCCCAGGACAACGAAAGAGAGCTGGAGATTTGACAGCTGGCAAAACAAAGCTAGACAAGCCCCTGAAAAGGCAAGAAAGAATTAGAGGAAACTCCAGATTTACTCGAGCCTGCAGAAGACCAAAGTTCAGCGGCATCATTGAAAATATGAAATATTATACACATATTAAAATAGTGAAAGGTTAGAGAACGAGCCGCCTGGTTGTATAAGTGTTTGCTTTAAAGTCTTGTGCTGGGGCACCTGGGTGGCTCAGTCAGTTAGGCGGCCGACTTCAGCTCGGGTCATGATCTCACAGTCTGTGAGTTCGAGCCCCGTGTCGGGCTCTGTGCTGACGGCTCATCAGAGCCTGGAGCCTGCTTCAGATTCTGTGTCTCCCTCTCTCTCTGCCCTTCCGCTGCTCACGCTCTGTCTCTATGTCTCTCAAAAATAAATAAACGTTAAAAAAAATTTTTTTTAAATAAATACAATAAAGTCTGGTGCTGAACCGACATCCTACCTCAGAGCCAGAGTCTGAGTTCAACAGCCTCATGCGGACCGGGAGCCCGGCAGCGTATCTGATGTGAACAGAGCCTCCGCTCACATTTGATGCAATTCAGTGCCTTGTGAGTAGCAATCCATCCACCTCCCCTAGGAACCAGCTAGTTCTCTCCTGGATACAACTATACGAATATAACTACAGATGTAGTTATGGATAGGGATAGAGACAAATTACTGTCTTAGCTCTGGCTGCTGTAATAAAATACCACAGACTGGACAGACTGGGTGGCTTGAAAACAGACATTTAGTTTTCATTTCGGAGGCTTGGAAGTCCAAGATCGGGGTGCCGCCATGACCAGGTCCCTTTTCCTGGCTTGCCTTCTTGCTGTCTCTTCACATGGCAAAGAGGAAGGTATGGGGTTTCTTCCTCTTCCTTTTTCTTTAATGTTTACGTATTTATTTTTGAGAGATAGAGAATCTCAAGCAGGCTCTGCCCTGTCAGCAGAGCCTGATGTAGGACTCGAACTCATGAACCGTGAGATCGTGACCTGAGTCAAAATCAAGAGTTTCAACCGGCTGAGCCACTCAGACTGCCCTCTTCCTCTTCTTTTTTTTTTAAAAATGTTTTTTTTATTAAGTTTTGAGAGAGAAAGAGAGGGAGAGAGAGAGAGAGAGAGAGAGACAGCAAGAGGGGGAGAGGCAGAGAGAGAGGGAGACACAGAATCTGAAGCAGGCTCCAGGCTCTGAGCTGCCAGCACGAGCCCGACATGGGTCTCGAACCCACGAACCCATGAGATCACAAGCTGAGCCGAGGTCCAACACTTAACTGACTGAAGCCACCCAGGTGCCCTCTCCTCTTCCTCTTCTTATAGAGACACTAATCTCATCATGAGGGCCCCACCCTCATGGCCTTGTCTTAACCTAACCCCCTGGGAAAGGCTCCACCTACTAATACCGTCACGTTAGGGGCTAGGACTTCAATATAGAATCTGGGGGATATAATACTCAGAAATGAGGGGTTTAGTCCACCAAAAGACATGTATAAAAATATTTATAACAGCCTCATTCATAATAGCCCAGACTTGGAAAGGAGTCTGCTGTTCATCGATAGGCAACGGACGAACAGACTGTGGTGTGTCCGTACAATGGGATAATGAGGAGAACATGAATAAATCACACGGCCATTATGCTGAGTGCAAGGAGCTTGACGCTACGGTACATATTGTTTAATTCGATTTATATGAAGTACAACACAAGCAAAACTACTCTACGGTAATAGAGATCAAAATAATGGTAGGGACTGAAAGGGACACAAGGACATTCTTCTGGGCTTCCAGAAATATTCTTTATTTTGATCTAGATGGTAGTAATGTGTGTGTGCGTGTAAAAATACACCTAGTTGTGCACTTAAATGTAAGATATTATGTCAAGGTTATGCCCCGATTAAAAAAAGAAAAAAACATTCCGTCAGGGAGGACAAGCAGAGGGGGGGCAGGCTACCGTTAGCCCCTCCCTCGTCCATTAATACTGATTAATCACCAGACTCCTGTCCACTGAGCTCAGCCTCAGAATCGCTCTTGACCCAACACTTCAGCCAAGTAGCTTTGAATTGAAAACTGTTAGCATCTCCTCACGTACACACACAAGTATCTTAATTAAGATATGCTATCATCTCCCACTTGTTAGCCACGCTTTGGGGAAGCCTGGCTTCTACTGGCGGACTGCTGGCAACTCCCCTGAATTCCAGGTTCAGTTCCCAGAAGAAAATGTCTTCAGACGAGCAGGCTTAGAAGCTGGGGAATGACAGCGTGAGAGACACACGACTGTCGCAGGGCTAGGGGACTAACTCAGCACCACAGGTAACAGTGGGGCCCAGCAAAGGCTAACATTTGACTAGGGCACACTTTTTTTCTTTTAATATTTATTTTTGAGAGAGAAACAGAGCATGAGCGGGGCAGGGACACAGAGAAAGGGAGACACAGAATCCGAAGCAGGCTCCAGGCTCTGAGCTGTCAGCACAGGGCCCAATGCGGGGCTTGAACTCACGGACCGTGAGATCATGACCTGAGCCGAAATCAGACACTTAACCGACTGAGCCACCCAGGCACCCTGACTGGGGCCTACTTTCTACCACGTAGAACAAACTGGCTTATCTCCAGTAGCAGGGAACAGAGAGGGAAGGGGAGAGAAGAAAAGGCTGGACCACAGGAAATGACAACGTCTTGACTTGCACAAGGTCCTCTGGCGGCTGGAAACACAGCCTCTGTGTCACGTCTTATCAGGAATGCTAACTTCCTGTGGGTTCGCTCTTCACAGCTTACAAAATCCCCTACATCCCCAGGTGATCTGGACAGAGAGGGAATACCCACCCCCAATTTAAGTAAGAAAACTGAGGCTCAGACGCGTTGTGTGACTCACAAACACCCCGCTAACCGAGTAAGGAATCCAGGATTCAGACCCTGGTCTGCCTTACTCCTACGCCCACGCTCCTTCTTTGTCTTTTCCTTTCGGTTTTTATTTTTACATCAAAGCTATACATGCACAAAAAGAGTCAAATGATTCTGTAAGATCAGTTACGAAAATGGCAGGTAACCTCCATGGCCACCACCATTTCCCCTCCCGAGAGCTACCAACTTCTACCTCCTACAACTGATCATTTTGGAATTTCTCTCCACAAGACATGAAAATAAATCCCCCAAGTTAAGTCACTGTGGAATTTCAGCATACTGAGAACGCAGAGTTCCCGCAAACTCCCAGAAAGAATAAAAATAACATCACCTACAAAGAGCTAGGAGTTAGTGTGCTCTCGGCAGCAACGACACTGGAGCACGGAAGGCAGGAGAACGACGCCTTCAAAATTCCGAAGGAAAAGGATTCCCAACTTAGAATTCTATACGCAGTCAAACTATCAATCAAATGTGAGGGTGAACGAAGACATTTTCATTTACTCAAAGTCTCAAAATATTGACTTCTCAGGCAACTTTTTCTCAAGAAGCTCCCAGAGACGCCAACCTCTTTACAACACCGTCGTGTTGCCGTCATCCCTCTTCTCCTTCCTCTGTCTTTACAGATCCTGCAGCTTCAGTCATTGGGGAGAATTTTAAGAGAGAGAAAATGGACCTGTTCACTCAGTTACCTTACCAGAAGTTCTCTGCTCTTTTTTTGATTCGTTGTTTTTAAGGCAATGGACTCTTTCTTGAAACAAAGTCTGATGCAAAAGACAAATATCTAAAACACACCAAAGCAACACTGCACTGGTTGTGCTATGGTTTCTCTCCATCGACTCTCCGTTAAGAAAGCCGCTGCCACTGACTAATGATAAAGGAATGGGCAAATTAGAACAACGCCATTTTGTACCCATAAATTAATGAATGGTTCTCGGCACTGAGTATCAGCTGCTGTTAGCATCACCCTTTACCTGCACGCCCACAAAATAACAACACAATACTGTGCACCTTTTGAAGAAAGAATACATCATCGCCTCTAGTTGTGAAAGAATCACGACCTGGATGATCAAGCCTCTGTATCCAACCGCCAATTTATTGGAAACGCAGAGGCTGAGCTGCATCCAGCATGAGTATGCGGTCGGCGACAGGCAGACCGGGGAAGCTCTACCGGTCCAATGCCCCTCCATCTTCAATAAGTAATTAAAAGAGCAGGCAAAAAGGGTGGAGGGAGAATCTTTGGATTAAAAGAGGCCTTAAAGGCATATCAAATAAAAATGCGGGTAAGTACACACCCACGTTCACGGTGGCATCATCCGCAATAGCCAAGGGCAAGTATCCATCCAGAGATGAATGGATGAGCAAAATGTGGTGTACTCGCACGCTGGAATACAACTCCGCCTTAGAAAGGGAGGAAATCCTGTCACCTGCTGCAGCAATGTGGACGAACCTCGAGGACACTGAGGCGAAGTGAAATAGGCCAGTCACCGAAAGACAAATACCGTGCGATTCTGTTTATATGAGGTCAAATTCACAGACACAGAAAGTGGAATGGAGGTTACCAGGAGTGGGGGCCAACAGAGTGGGGGGCTGCTCAGTTCAGTGGGTTCAGAGTTTTGGTTTGGCAAGATGAAAAAGTTCCGGAGATGATGGCGGTGAGGTACGCGCCACGGTGTGCACTTAACACCACCGAAGTGTACACTCACAGTGGTTAAGATGGTGCATTTTATGCTGTGTATAAATTGATGTGTACAATTAAAAACTGTACTTTTTTTACTACAATTAAAATTTTTGGTTAATTTCTTAAATGTTTATTTATTTTTGAGAGAGAGAGAGAAACAGAGCCTGAGCGGGGAGGGGGAGAGAGAGACAGAGACACAGAATCCCAAGCAGGCTCCAGGCTCTGAGCTGTCAGCACCGAGCCCGACGCGGGGCTCGAACCCACGAGCAGAGAGATCATGACCCGAACCGAAGTTGGATGCTCAACCGACTGAGCCACCCACGTGCCCCGAAAATGTTTGTTTAATTTTTAAAAGTAGGTAAGATTAAACGGTAGAGTTTAAGAAGGTGCTCTTGTGAGGAAGTGATTACCAGAAAAGTCGAGACGGGGAGGAGAAAGGAGCTATGCTTTCTTTGACCAGAACGCTGATCTACCAGAATGGTCACCTGATAAGAATTCATTATGCTACACATTCGTCTTCTAGGGCTTTCTGTATCTGTTTCAAGTATAATTTAAAAGTCAGGGGGAAAAGCCTGAGAAGAAAGAAAGCTGCTCGGGTCCTGAGTGTCAGCCAACCTACTCCAGTAAAGCAACCGCTTCGTCTGAATTAACAGAGGAGAATCTGGGAACGAGGCCGCCCGCAGCTGAGCCTACCCAGCTCTTCCTCGGCTCTCCCTCGCCGAATACTTCTGCAACCCCCTGTCTGTGCCCTGTCTCCCCCCTGCATTTGAACCCCAGGCCCTGCGAATGAGCCGGCCTCCACGCCCAGGGACGTTCTCACAGAGCCGAAACAGCTGAGCTCCGCCAGGGGTCACAGGGAAGCAGGACTCCGCGGCGCGACGACGACCCAGGATCTCCCCCGCACGAGCGCAGAAAGTAGGACCCAGACGCCTTTGTTGTCAGCTGTCAAATTTCATTTTCCGGTTCCCAAATCCTCTAATGCGAATTCCGCTAAAAATCTTTGTGCCGCCGTACTGTGCTGTCACAGGGTCAGGATTGCAACAGCTTTCTGTCAGCCTGGGGTGACGAGCGACCCGGCACGGAGTCCCGGATGCTCACAAAAACGCAGCCCCCCCGGCGAGCGCAGGAGGGCGCTGCGGGGCCGCGGTGAAGAATGCAGCTCTTGTTCGGTCGGCCTGGGTTCAGATCTGGGCTCTGCCACACGACCTCCCACGACTGGGCCTCTGCGCTCCCAGAGGTAAGGTGGGGTGTAGCAGTATTTACTGGGTTGTTGTAGGGCCTCGATAAGCTGAAATATGTCAAGTCTTGAAAAAGAGAGCCTCGCTCAGGGTGAGCGATCAGTGCTTATCCTGGTTTCACTTACGGACACAGCTCCGGGCTCGCAGTGGCCAGAGAGGAGAACCAGGGAGGAGGGGAACGCATCCGTCTACACGCCTTCCCTGTGTCCTGGGGATGCGGGAGCTCGAGAAGTCTCGCGGCCTCCAGAGCTCCTCCTCCAGCTGCCCGGGCGAGTTCCTAGCTCAAACTCAACATGACCACAAACCCAGTTCCTGAGCTGCCCTGCCCCCCCTTCTCCTCCAGCCTGATCCTCTTCCGGTGTCTTCCCCGCCTCCGAACAGCAGCGGTGTCTATCCACTTCGGTGAGCCAGAAACCTGAGGGGCGCCCTGGACTCCTCCCTCCTCCCCACCTCTCCGCTGACCCACGGACCCGTCTCCGTGACACACGGACTTCACCTACGAATCACATCACAAAGTCAGTGCCCGTCTCCCTCTCCCTGCCACCCTCCCCCTGGACGGCTGTGGGAATGCCGCTCCTTCTCGTCACTCCCATCGTGTGAATTGACTTCTTCCACTATTTGCTTCCTTTGTGCCTCCTCCACGAGACCATAGGCTCCAGGAGGGCAGGGCCAGGCTGGTGTTACTCACACTGTATCCGCCACTTCCAGCACAGGCCTGGCGTACCGCAGGCGCTCGGCGAACATACACGGAACGAGCCAAATAGATGTACGAAGGCACGTGTTTCCCCCATTTCCGTGCTGTGGCCCAAGGAAGGCTGCCACCTTCTGCAGCCCTTAGGGCCTTCCCTGGGGGAGTCCCGTCACCTCTCACCACCCGCTCCCTTCCATGCCACCTGCCTGGCCTGCCCCTCAGAGCCTCCAGACCAAATGGGGTGGACCTAGATGGTTTCCTCCAACCGAGGCGGCCATAGAAACCTGGCCCCTCTAGCCCCCTGAGCCAAAATCTCCACCAGAGTCTCCACCCCCTCCCTGTCACGCCAGTGAGTTTGGTTACTTCTCCAAAGGCAGAAGGGAAGACACGGAGCCACAGTCATCTGAAGAACCTTGCTCCCTCCCAGAACCTCCTCCTTCCGTTCTCCTCTGACGGTTCGAGCAGAGGGCTCGCAGAGTCACCTGTAGGATGAGGGCTTATCAAGCACCCTGGGAGATGGTTGGGGCCCCTCAGCGGACAACATGGCAGACACACCCAACAGCCATGCTCCCCTTCCTCCTGGCTGACAAAACCAACTACGTTCCGTCCTCTAAACCAATTCCTCTGAACCAATCACAGTACTTTATTCCTCCGTAGATTTTACCAAAGGGCGTAGGACAATATCGGCCAATGACCTGAGGGGAAGTCTGCTGGGAAAGTGTCCTCGCTCTTACAGAGGGAGAGAAAGAAGAAACCCCTCCTCCTCAGGCCTAGAGCTGGAGCAGGCATCTCACGACCTTGCAGAAAATGGGTGGCACTCTGAGAATGGCAGGCTGCGAGATAGAAAGAACCCAGATCCTTGATGAGGGCGTTGAGCTTCTGAACTCGCCCCCTGGAACTGCCCGCCCCTGGCCTTCTCCCGGCATGCACTCCTCACTGTTTAAACTGTTCTGGGGTGAGTTCTCTGACCCCACCCACGGGGCGGTGCAGGCAGCTAACACTTCCTGAGCAATTGCTGGATCCCAGGCACTGAGCATTCCCCTCTCCTTCTCCCTCCCTCAGCATTTCCCACTCCGCCCACCCCGAGAGCTGGAGCTGACCGTGCCCATTACAGCTGAGGTGCTGAGACCCCGAGGTAGGGAAGACCTGGCCGACACACTGAGTGCCGGTGGACTGGGAACCAAAACCCAGGTTGTTGGCTACACCGGCAGAAGGGATGGGTTTGATCGGTTCATCAGAACCCTCCATTACAAGCTACGGGGTGTGAGCCAGGCCGGCCTAAGCTTGAGGCATGTTTCCGCCCCGTTCCCGGCTGCAGACAGGGCAAAGGCATGGCTGCATCTCTCGCTCATCTTTGCTTCTCCCTGACACCGTGCCTTCAGACCAGCTCCCAGCAAGGCTGGAATCGCGGCCAGCAGCAGCCTTAGTCCCACATCCCAACGGGCAAGAGCCAAAAACGACAGGGTCTCGCTTTCCCCAGTTTGAGTTGTCTCAGTCATGCTTGGGCCCCTTGCCCACTCCTGGCATTAGAAGTCTGGATCCTGCATGCCACCTTCGGGCTCTGTGGCTTGGCTGCCCCAACCTCCCTACCCTGAAAGGAGGAGAATGACAGTACCCGCTTCACTGGGCTGCGGTGAGGATCATTCATTCATCTTGGTGCACACCAACTACGCGGCAGGTGGCGCAGTAGGTGCTGGACCCGCAGTAAAAGATGAGACCTAGTCCCTGCCCTCGTGGCGTTTACAGTCCAGCAGGAAAGACAGATATTAACTAAATAGACGTGTGAATGAATCCCTCTGTTACGCCTCCGATAAGCGTCGTAAAGGAGAAGTACAGAGCACCGTGGGAGAGAAAGGAACCCAGCTCCGACTGCACGAGCGGCATTAACAAGCCTGACTTGGGGCGTGGAGCAAGCCCCGATCTGTGGTAGCTATTACGCGGGTTTTCCCCGGCATCTTCCCAGTCACCTCACACCCACAGCCACTTGCCTTGAAGAGAAGAGCTCGGTGACCTGGTGGCCCCACTCTCCAACGCTGCAGCCAATTACAAGGCTCCTAAGGGATGGAGAGAAAGCGTGACGCACGTGTTGGGACAGCTCAAGTGCGGCAGGTCCCTGGGCAGCCTGTTTCTGGCGGATGGCATGCACCCAGCTCTCGCCATCCCCGCCTGTGCAGAGCAGCAGCCCCTTCCCAGCTCCGGCTGAGGCTCCAGGGGCTTCTAGGCTCCAGGGTCTCCCTGGCGCCTTCCGCTGGCTCTGCGTCAAGCCCTAAATGAAGAAGTGCTGGAGAGAGATTTACTGCGTCACAAGCCGATTTTCCATTCACCACTGCCAGGCTCTGCTGCCGTCCCCACAGCTCCTGGCCGTAGGGACGAGGGCCCTGCCCCGGTTCCTGCCCCAAACCCCTGGGCTGTATAATCGTGTCCCGGTGACTGCCTCTGGAGGGACCATTTGCAAAACTCTCTTTGTGATCAAAGAAGTGTCTGTAGAACACACGTAGTCCCCCCGCCCCCAGGCCCCTCTGGGGTTCCATTCCCATCTCTATTAAATTTTTTTTTTTTGGCATTTATTTATTTTGAGAGAGAGAGAGACAGAGCATGAGCAGGGGAAGGGCAGAGAGAGAGGGAGACACAGAATCTGAAGTAGGCTCCAGCCTCTGAGCTGTCAGCACAGAGCCTGACGTGGGGCCCGAACCCATGAGTGAGATCATGACCTGAGCCAAAGTCGGACACTCAGCCGACTGAGCCACCCAGGCACCCCCGCCATCTCTCTTATGCAGATATACTGGTTTGTTTTGTTCTGTTGTGTTTTTTCAGGGAAGAAGGGCCAAGAGCCGCCATGTTAGATTAATTGCCACAAATGCTGACTCCATTCCTACATCCCATCATCATCGCCATGACCCCAGCTCAGGCCAGCAAGACCCTAATCAGGACTGTGATGCCAGCCCATCTTGGGATCTCCTGGCCCCCAGTTCTCCCTTTCCCACCGTGGAGACAGCCAAAGGGGCTGCCTGACACACACATCACTCTTCCATTTGCCACTTTCCATGGTTCTCTGGTCCTGAACAATCTGAAGCAGTCCGCTTAATGTGGCCAACAAGGGCCCCCGTGATCTGGCCCCTCCTACATGTCCAACTGCGTCTTCTCAGGAAGCCAAGCATCTCATGCAGGGTTTTCCCACAACGTCGTATACTTTCTTCATCCAAGACTTTTCTAACACATGCCCTTCTCTTGTATTCATTTGCTCACTAAATAACGAATGCCTACTATGCGCCAGCCTCTGTGCTGGCTCTGGGAGGCCACAGTGAGTCACACAGACACCGTCCCTGCCCTTGGGGAGTCCATGGTCTCGTACGAGAGGCAGACATCAATGAAAGGCAAAGAATCACCAGATTTTATAATTACCAAAAGTACGGAGAGCTGTCAAGGAACCATGTAGGATTCTGGAAGCCCAAGAAGACTTCCGTGAGAAGACGCTCAACCTGCCATCAGATGAAGAGTAGATGCATCTGGGCGGGGGGCTGGGGGTGGGAGAATTCCAGATGAAGGCCTGAGGCCAGACGGCATCTGCAAGCTCTGGGGTCTGAAAGCCTGGGTAGCAGGTGGGCAGAGAACGTGGAGATGGGCTGGAGGAGGAAGTGAGAACAGCCCAGCAGATCATGTTGGAAGACTGTCCTTGACACAGAAGACCTGGGGGGGCTCCGAGCTATTCAAGGGACTCAAACAGGGCAAGAGCCTCTGGGAGGAGGTGAGAATGACGGCAGGGAAGGCTGGTGAGATCTGATGGGGACTGGACTGACATCACCACAGCTGAAATGCTGGGTCAAAGAGGACTTTATTTTTTCTAACTTTGTATTATGTACACGGATTTTCTACTGCGTATGTGTAAGAGGGTCACCATCCCTAGCACCCCCCCACCACATTGAAAAGGGTCAACTGTCCTCAGAGGTACCCCAGAGTTGCAGATACAGTTCTCCTCCCGCTTTGTAGCAGCAACCCAACTTCCCTTTGGTTCGGAGGCACAAGGAGCTCAGCACGGCTGGACGGCAGTCTCAGTTCAATGGGCTCATCGCTGTGTTCACACCTCCATCAGACTAAGGCCTTCACACCGGCTAAGCTCACAGTTTCTGCAGGTAAGGTAGAGGAGCGCCTTGCCTCAAGGGAACTTAACCAACTTAACCGACCTTCACCGCAGGTAAGGTTAATGTCTCTGGGAGACAGTCACAGCTCCAAGCTTACAGTGTCCTGTGAGACAGAACTCAGCCTTCCAGGACAACTGGTACCAAGCCTTCAGGAGGCCATCCCATGTTCCATCAGGCCAACTGCTTCTGGGCTACAGGGCACGTGGTGAGGCTAATGAATTCCCACGAGCGCAGATCTGTTGCTGCGCTTCCAATGCTCTGAAACGAGATCCCCAGTCAGAAGCGATATTATCTAGAACACCACGACAGCGAAGGAGGCATTCTGTGAGCACACAGATGGTTGGGGCTAGCAGAAGTATTTCAGGAAAGGGTGGCAAATCCTCGTCCAGAATAAGTGTCTATTCCACCGATGACCAAATCGATGCTCTCCATGGTGGAAGGAGTCCAATGTAATCGATGCGCCACCAGATGGCGGGCCGACTGCTCCCCCTCCACCTTCAGCAACGGTAAGCTTCTAAAATGTCCGGAAGGCATTTCTTTCCTTCTTTTCCTCACTCACGCAGTAATTTTCTGAATCTCCCCCTGCGCCACGGGCCCAGCCCTATGCTTATCCTATAAATGGCCCAGCAGGAGCTAGGCTCTTGGCCACGGTGTCAGGCTCAGAGTTTTTATACACAGACACATGAGAAATGGGATGGCTGTAACTGCCGCCACTTTTCAAACAGAATGATGTGGCCCGAAGAGCACTGGACAAGGAGTCAGAGCACCTGACGTCTAGTTCTAGCCGGCCATCGGCACTCCTGTGATGCGAATGGAGGCACTCCGCCTCACTGGCCTTAGGTTCCTCATTCCTAAAACAGAATAAAAGCCCCAGGACAGTAGGTACCCATGGTACCAAGGGTGGTGTGGTCAGATAGGTTCCCGTTGGATGCGGGCAACAAGGGAGTCGGTTATTTATGGAGATTTTTTTTTTAATGCTTATTTTTGAGAGACAGAGTACAAGAAGGGGAGGGGGAGAGGGAGACACAGAATCCAAAGCAGGCTCCAGGCTCTGAGCCGTCAGCACAGAGCCCGATGCGGGGCTCAAACCCATGAACCATGAGATCATGACCTGATCCAAAGTCAGATGCTTAACAGACTGAGCCACCCAGGTGCCCCTTGGAGATTTTTTTTTTTAATAATGAACTAGTAGCTGGTCTGCTTTTTGTTATGATCATATACCTGTAATTCTAGAGAGTATCAGTGAAAGAATAGTCCTCACCAAAAAAAGTCTTTTGTTTGCCTAAGTTCTAAACAACTGTTGCCATTACTATTAAAATTTAGTAATATGTTTGTAAGCTATAAATAAGCACATTTTTACTATCTTTTTTTAAAATTTTTTTTAACATTTATTTATTTTTGAGAGACAGAGCATAAACAAAGGAGGACTAGAGAGAGAGGGAGACACAGAATCTGACACAGGCTCCAGGCTCCACGCTGTCAGCACAGAGCCCAATGTGAGGCTCGAACTCACGAACCATGAGATCATGACCTGAGCCGAAGTCGGATGCTTAAGCTACTGAGCCACCCGGGCGGCCCACTACCTGTCTTTTGATAAACATTGCATTTTACATGGTTGCCAACTTGGAACGATCCCAATTATACAATTGGCCACAGACACACACAGACCCAGCTACGTGTGTTTATTTCTGGGGTAAGTTTATAAAGGTTTGCAATCTTTCAAGCTCGCTTCTGACTAACACTAAAACAAATAAATTAAAGACAGGGAGATTTAAGCGAGGTCCCCACCCACCCAGCCTCTAACGGCTGGTGCATTAACTGGGTGAAAGGTCACCTGCGCCATCTAATGGCAGAGGTGGTGATTACAGGCACATGTAAAGATGAAAAAACGGACGTAAAATGAATTGCATGTTGAAATAATATTGGGGGAGTGGGAAACAAACTGGAAACGTAATTAGTCAACCCCAGGGCTGACTACATCACAGGTTTGCCTAGGTAACAATGAGCACGTCTCTTCACTTCTCAGGGCCTCAGTTTTCTCATTCTTAAAATGGATTGATGTCACGGACTGGGATGATTAAATGTGATATGGCATACAAAATCCCTGAGAGGCAGCAGGTGCTCAGATGCTGGTTTCCTTCCTTTCAGAGCTGATCAAAAGGAGAGAAAAACTAGAGTTGGTAGTCTCCCTAGGCACTGTCCAATAGTCTTGATTTACTTCCCCTTTCCTACATCATTGCTAAGCTGCAGGTGCTGGGGCTGGTATTAGCTTCCCCGACTTCTAGGAAGCAGCCCCAGCTGCAGCCCTCCTGGGGATCCCACTTGGAACTGTGTCCCCATACCAGCACCGGCTCGCTCCACCCTCTGCCAGGCAAGGCTGAATCTGCCTCCGCTTCTGCCTAGGTGTCACTGGCCCCTTCCTGCAGGGAGCTGACCCCTGCCCCTCTGGCGCCCTATCCCACACCCGCTGCCACCTCTACACCGGTGGTTCTCGGTGTGGCCTCTGGGTCAACAATATTAGCATCACCTGGCAACCTGTTAGACACACAGCTTCTTGGGCAACTGACTCAGAAACTCCAGGAGTAGTGGGGCACCTGGGTGGCTCAGTCAGTTAAGTGTCCGACTCCAGTTCAGGTCATGATCTCACCTCTCCTGAGTTCAAGCCCTATGTTGGGCTCTGTGCTAACAGCTCGGAGCCTGGAGCCTGCTTCAGATTCTGTGTCTCCCTCTCTCTCTGCCCCTCCCCCACTTGCGCTCTGTCTCTCCCAAAAATCAATAGGCATTTAAAAAAATTTTTTTTATTTGTACAGTTCATCCAAAGTACCACCTAAAAGTTATTTTGGGGAAACGATGCCTTAAGTGTAGTCTGGCTCTCTCAGAACACACTCCGCCCACCCTGTCCATCCCCCAGGGCCTCCACGTCCCCTCTGCCTCTCATCTAAATTCCACACCTTTGTCAGTCATACCTTCCGGGACCATTCAGCACCCCGCCTCATCAGCCCCACTCATGACTCTGATATCCCTGAGAACTCTCCATGAAACATCGCTAGTTCAGGGAATATATATGGAATGACTCAACTCTGGGCCCCCAAGATGTCCGCCCCTGCTCCACAGGAGCCAGGCACCCCAACATTCCATCCTCTGCCTAAGTATTCCCTCCAGGAAGTGTCCCTAGGCCTCCCTTTCCCCCATCTTTCCACCTTCTCAGCCGACTTTCCGCCCTTACCAGGACCAAGAGCCAAACACTTAAATAATTAGTACCCAGTTAAAAATCAATCCTCTTCATGCCCCTCAAAACACACACACACACACACACACACATACTTTCTGTTGAAGCATAACCTACATAGAGGAAAGTACAAATATGGTTAAGTGTACAGCTCAGGGAATCTTCATAAACTGAACACACCCACATAACCGCTTCCAGTCACCCCTACTTCCAGTCAATTAGCACCCCGTGGCCACCCTCAGCCCAGAGTCACCATTCTCCTGTTTTCTAATAGCATGCACTCATTTGGCCCACCTTTATACTTACGTAAATGAAATCACACAGCATGTTCCCAGCCATATTGTGACATGTAATTGCAAATCCTCTGTTCTCACTGCTGTGTGGCATCCCGCCGTATGAATATTCCATGTATTCGTTTCTCATTCTTGCTGTAACAAATCACCACAAAGTTAGCAGCTTAAAACAATACAAATCTATTACCTTACAGTTCTGGAGGTCAGAGGTCAGAAATGCATCTCCTGGGCTAAAATCCAGGTATCGGCAGGGCTGCCTTCCTTCCCAAGGCTCTAGGGAAGAGTGTTTCCTCACCTTCTCCGGCTTCCAGCAGCCACCCACATTCCTGGGCTCACGGCCCCTTCCGTCTCCAAAGCCAGCAGCGACTGGTGGAGTCTCCCTGACACCACCACCTCTGATTCTGACTCTTCTGTCTCCTTCTTCTTCGTGTAAGGAAATCTGTGATACATTTGGCCACCCTAATAATCCAGGATAATCTCGTTAAGGTCAGCTGATTGCCCTGGTAATCCCATTTGCCACCTAAATCCCCCTTTGCTAGGTAACACGACATATTCACAGGACATGAACGTGCGGGAGGTTCTGCCCCCGAAATCCAGCACGCAGGGATCCACTCGACTGCTCGTGGGCATCTAGAGAGCTCCAGGCCAAGTCTGCTGGCGAGCATATTTCTGTGGGGTATACACATATCCGGGGACCGGCCCGGTTACAGGCTAGATGTTCCGCTCTAATAGATGCTGCCGGTTTTTTCCAAAGTGACTGAACCAACGTAACACAGCCACCAGCCACGTATGAATTCCAGCTGTGCTCAATGGTGCAACGCTCAGCATTTTCCACGGCTCTTGCTGACACTGGGGACTTCCTTGCCACTCTGCCTTTCTTCATCTCTACGGGTCTGGCAAGGTTTCACCCTGACCTTCCATTCGTTTCCATTTCTGTTCCCAGGAGGCAAAACCTGGTTGGAGAAAATGGCCGTTTCCAGAGCATTTTCTCACCCAAACCTCAAATGTGGGTGGGTATTTTGGGGCATGTGTGGCCAGCCAGCTAAACCCACTACTTACAGAATCTCAGGATGACAGCAACCGCAGGGGCCGCGTACGTTCCGGCTTCCCACCGTCACGTGACTGAGGTCTCTCAAGTTGCCGTGCTTTACTTAGGCTGGTTCCTGCACCAAAATCCCTTTCCACGGGCTGCTTCTCACCATCCTTCGTGACCTCCGTCCTCCAGAAAAGCTTCCCCAAATCTCCCAGTTGGATTCTGTGCTGCTCCCCTCTGCTTCCGCACCATTCAGCACTACCTATCGCCAACCACATCATATGAGCGAGAACCCACCGTCTCTCCCACTGCACTGTGCCACTGGGGCCGGGCCAAGACGACTGGACATAGCTCTTGCCCTTGTGACTATCACTCAAGGTCAGAACGCTCAAACTCGCTTGTGTTCATTAGCGGTAGACGCCACCACCAGCAGCACGTTTTTACCCAGGAAGTATCAGAACAGCTTCTGCAATGGAGAGCCATTCCATTATTGGACAGATACATTTACTAAGTACATTTACTAAGAGCTTCCTGTGCTCCAGGCGCTGTCCTAGTCTTACAGAAACAGAAAATAAGGAACAGTCCTTGCCTTCCAGGAACTCTGGTTCCACAAGCCAGATTTACTCGTCCCTACATTGGTCTCAGAAACAGAAGCCTGTAACAAGGGTCCTCCCTCCTCCACATGGGAACACTCAGATATTTCAAGTCAGCCAGGCGTGAAAGGAGGCATAGTCAACACACCCATGGCAAAGTAGGCAATGGAATTAGTGACAAAAGTAATCTCCAGTGGTAGAAATGAGATGGTAGATGGGGCAGGCACATGGGGATTGACTGTACAGTGGCACGAGAGAACTCTCTGGAATGATGGAAATACTGTACATCTTAATTGGAGTGGTGGTTACAGGCATGTATACATCTTATCCCCACTGTAGAGCTGCTTTAAAAGGCAAGACGGGAGTGCCTCGTGCCTGGGTGGCTCAGATGGTTGAGTGTCCAACTCTTGATTTCAGCTTAGGTCGTGATCCCAAGGTCATGAGATGGAGCTCCCCGTGGGGCTCCGTGCTAAGCATGGAGTCTGCTTGAGATTCTTGCTCTCTCTCTCTCTCTCCCTCTGACCCTCTTCCTGACTCATACTCTCTAAAATAAAAAAATAATAATTAAAAAATTAAATAAAAGGAAAGATGGATTCACTTCTAATCACTGGCACTCACTGCTGCTCACTGGAGGTACCACCTCAGGCCTAAGTTGCTATTTTTCCAAATCTCCATTTCTATCTGTAAAACATCATTTGCGAGCTAGTTCAATGACTTTCGGCCCCTTATTTAAATAAATTCTTACTGTAAATCGGAGACAAAGGAGCCAGCTCCCTGGCTGGAGTGGGCATGAGGAAGCCGATGGTGTGCTTCCAACCCCTTCCTCTCCTCACGATGGCCCCGCGAGGGCGCCACTGTCCCTCAGTCCCCAAGAGCTCTGCCAGGCGCTGATGGTGGCTGCAGAAGATTTGCCTGAGACTAAATATATCCCCTTTTCCTCCATACCAGATGGTTCCTAGACTTCTCTGGAAAGAGCAGGCTTTTGGGCTCCCATGGAAGAGGGAAGCAGTGACAAGGAAGACGGCCATGCCCCTCCTCTCCATCCTCCTCCTCTTCCTGGTTCATTGCACACAATTCCCAGAGCGAGGGTTCAAGGAGTGGCTGCAGTACAAGACCTCTCGTTAATGGTCAATTCCAGTTACATTAAAGTACTTAATAAAGCCTGGATTACTGGGTCATTAGGTTTCCAGTAAATCCCAAGGGCTTTACATCAGGGAGAGGCAGGAGGCCCTGGCCCCGGGCCTCGAAGCCGAACAGAAAAATTAATGGGTCTTTATGCCCAAGACAGTTGGTCGTGAGGAAGGAGGGTACATTTTTAATGTTTTCTTTCCTGCTCTGACCAGCACAACTTCCTCTTCTGCTTTTAGAGGATTTATCACTAGTTTCCTGCATTTGGGAAGACGAAGACGCTTAACACCCACAAATTTCAGTTTCTACACTTTGCAAGCTGCATTTTTAGCCATATAGAAACTACAGGACACACACACACACACACTTTATTATGAATTCATTAACTTCAAGAAAGATTTTGACAGATCTCAACACAGACAAACACTGAAGGGCAGCATGGCCTCTGGGAGAGGCAGACAGTGCTCCGTGCACGCCCTGACTTGAAGTCCCCTTGTGGTGTGTCCCGGCGGCCACCAGGCCTGCGCACACCACGGGCTGAGGCATTCCCATAGCCATGGCAGGCAGGAGCCAATCCCAGAGAAGCCGGTGGCTAAACCTTTCACCACCTTTCCTGTGACCTTCCCTCCCCTCTCCAGGGTGGTCTCACGACTAAAGGAAGAGAGAACACGTGGCCACAGGGGCCACTGGAGTTGAGGAACAGGTTCTGGGAAAGGACAGCCTAGAATTAGAGCCCCAGAGACTCTGGAACATAACAATATAACACGAGGCATTCGTGTAAATTAATATTTTCCGGTGGCCATGTGACCAAGGTAAAAAGAAACAAGTAAAAATTAATTTTAATGGTATAATTTATTGGCCCAATATATCCAAAATATCATTTCAACATGTAATCCTTATAAATATAGACATTTTTACATGCTTTTTTTCTAGAGCTTTGAATTCTGGAGTGTATTTCTCACAGAGAGGACATCTCAGTGCAGACTGCCACATATCCGGTTCTCAATATCCTTAGGACAAGAGGCTGCCATATCGGCAGTGCGTATGAGACAGCAAAGAAATGAGCAGTTCCCAGCAGTCGGGGGGAGGGGGCAGTTATGGTGGACACCACCCTCCTGCACCCTCCTGACAGGCACGCCTGCCGTCTCCCAGAGCCAGCACCGAGAAGCTCAGGAGAAGGTCCTACGGAGACCCAGGGCCCCGCCAGAAGATGCGCGGCCCGGCGTCAGAGGATGCCGAGTAGAGCCGGTGGCCGAATCCAGGCCGTGGAGGAGTTGTGTTTGGCTTCCATGTTGTTTTCCAATCTCTTGAAGTAGTCGTTGTGTTCGTAACCTTGTATTTCCCTCCTGGCTCTTTTAGACACTGGGTGTGTAACTCCTGTCTGAGACCGCGGTTCTTGAAGTCAGGCAGCCCTGGATGCTAATCTGGACTCTACCACTTTTTAGCTGACGTGGGTACATTAAACCCTTCCGATGTCTATTATAAAACTGGAGATAACAATACTTCACAGACATGTGTGACTTTGGCGAGATAAGGAATTAATTAGCTAGCACGAGGCTTCGCTTCGTACATTGCAAGCACTTGATAAACTGTGGCGTTAGTTTTCCATTCACAGGAGGCTTGAACTCCTTAGAGCCCCTACACAGTCCTATCTCACTATGGGAAACTAGCGAAGTACGTGGACAAGAGGGGCTCTTAAAAGCAACCTCCACGTGCACACGCCGGTGTCGAGGGACGGCTCCTCACTAACAATTTTTAGACAGTCGGTTTCTTTTCTCTGTGCTTAAACTGAATTAAGCCGTCCTCGGTACCAAGGCACTACAAATTTTAAAAGGTTTATTTCTGGGCACGAAAGAGGAAGCTAGCAATGATACCAGTAGCTCCTCCTGCTAACCTCCATCCTGGTTCCAAGGTAGAAGACTCGGGGTCTGAGCACTGGATGCTGCTGATAAAAGACAATAAGGATCGGGGCGCCTGGGTGGCTCAGTTGATGGGGCATCCAACTTCGGCTCCGGTCATGATCTCACAGTTTGTGCGTTTGAGCCCCGCATCGGGCTCCGTGCTGACAGCTCAGAGCCTGGAGCCTGCTTCGGATTCTGTGTCTCCCTCTCTCTCTGCCCCTCCCCTGCTCACTCTCTGTCTCTCTAAAATGAATAAATGTTAAAAAAATTTTTTTAAAGATATTAATGATCAACTTGGAACAAGACTTAGCCATTCCTCAACCCCAGATTTTGGTTTTGGTTTTGGTTTTTATGAAGAAATTAAGGGGCTGAGACTTAGAATCATGTAAACAGTCATGATGAACTCCACACCACAACCCTCTAGCCTGGGGTTCAGGCTACTTACCATCCCACCACCATATGCTTTTATTTATTTTTCATTTATTTTTTGAAAGCATGCGAGCAAGGGAGGGGCAGAGAGAGAGGGGGACAGAGGTTCCCAAGCAGGCTCTGCGCTGACAGCAGCGAACCCGATGCAGGGCGTGAACTCACGAACTGTGAGATCGTGGCCCGAGCCAAAGTCAGATGCTCCTGCCAACTGAGCCACGCAGGCTCCCTGGCCATGTGCTTTTAATTCAGAAATGTAGGTAGGAGCAAAAGTGCGCAGCCCACCACAGGGGACAGAGGCCACAGGGCTGGCCCAGGAGGAAGGGGAGGCTCAGGAAACCTTTTCCCAGTTCTCGGCTTTCCCACCTTCCCTTTCTGCTACTTGATGCATGTCTGGCTTCTTCATTCCTTTCTACAATTCGAGTGGGATTATGTGCCCAGCACTGGACGAGGCATTTTGAACCTCCTCCTATTTTTCAAAATAACTCTGGTCTCCTCCCCACTTTTTTCTTTTCTTTTGCATGTGCTATCTGTGAGTCTCTCTCTGATTCACTCTCTAGAAAAAGATGTAGCTCCTTTCTTTACAGTAAATAACATAGCAGTTGGCCCCTCGGGGCTGGGGAGAGGGACGGACAGTTCCGTGCAGCACCCAGGGAGCCGGCATGGCAAACAGGGAGCACGAGGGTTGGTAATGCAGTGAAGACAACTGCAGGGTTTTTATTTCAGTCCAGATTTAAGTAACTCCTTTGTTATCAAAAATAACTATGCCAGCATCAATAACCTGCTGCTTATAAAATGTACTCTTGGCAGAGAGAGAGAGAGAAGGAACACCTGCTGAATACTTGCCACCTGCCAGGCACTGTGGAAGGCTAGTGGTTCCTGGTATTTTAGCGGTCAAGGACTCCTCTGGGATTCTCGTGGAAGCTACGAAATCTCTCCCTTAGAAAAATTCAAATGTACACAAAATTTTACATAGAATTACCAGGGCAAACAATGTTCCAAAGCACAGTCGCAGACCCCGGATTAAAACCTCTTGGGAGGGGCACCTAAGGAGGCCCAGTGGATAAAGTATCCAACTCTTGGTTTCAGTTCAGGTCATGATCTCATGTTTTGTGGGTTCGAGCCACACTAACAGCATGGAGCCTGCTTGGAATTCTCTCTCTTCCTCTCTCTGCCCCTCTCCCACTTACACTTTTTTCCTCTCTCAAAATAAACATTAAAAAACAAAACAAAACAAAACAAAAAAAACTTTTGTGCCAAGCCCTTACATCTGAAAGCATAGCATTATTGAGGCAAGATACCATTATCCCCACCTTACAGATGAGGGGCCATCCCCAAGGTCATATCCATCATAAGTGGCAGAAATGTTTCAACCACATTGTCTAAACACCTCAACTTGCTGTCCTAGATGAAAATGTCAGTTTTTACTGTTACTATTACTGTCATCACCTTTTTTTTAAAAAAGATTCTAAGTAATCTCTTGACCTGATGTGGTGCTCGAACCCACAACCCCGAGATCAGGAGTCCACCAACTGAGCCAGTCAGACACCTCATCGCTCTTATCTTTACACGAGGAGACAAGGTCATGTGAGAGGCTGAAATCTGTGCAAAACATTCCAGACTCAGCCACAGGACACCGGAAAGCTCGGACTTCCCAGAGGTTCCAACCCCATTTCCTATCAGCCAAAAGCCCCACTCCCTGTGAACCTACCCACCCAGCTGGAAAACAAGCCAAAGAGGTGCTTTTCTTAGACAGGTTTCATATTCCCCAGAATAAGACGCCAACCGCTTAGTCAATAATATCTCAATGAAACTAAGGGGAACATTTTTTTTTAAGACGCAATCTCTCCTTAAGATAATCTATCAGTAAAAATGGGAATTAAAAGACCAAAGCCTATGGATATGAAACAAAAGATTTAATTTCAGAATATTACCTGAATAAAAAAGACAATGCATATGATTGTTTCTTTACAGTTACAGAGATATATATCCGATATAGAGTCAAATAAGAAAGATATACAAAAAATGGTGAAACAGTTAAGAAAGCTTGTTTGCTTGTGTTGAGCAAGCTCAGGGAGAATGCAAGGCCAAGCCCTGCTATGGAGGGCCCCGGGGCAGGAGCGTTTTTCCCAACAGGCTCTGCCAGGCTCCCAGCCAGTGTGGGGGACTACTCTGCTTTAGCCCCCAGGCTGTGGCCTCCCACACTGCAGTTTCCACAGCAACCCAGGCACTCTGGCTATTACTACCCCACCTCCTCACTAGCCCCTGCACGGCCTCTCCGCTACTGGACAGGCGGCATTGGCTACTAGGAAAGCTAGCTTTTCCACAGGGAGTTTTAGATTGGGTTAATGACCACTGTTTGAAAAGCTTGTGCATCTCAGGAACTCAAATCTCCCCCAGATTCTAGAGCAATCTTGCCAAATGCTGGTATTCAGGTTTAATCAAGGTCCTGTCTCAGTACGAAAGCTTCAGGGTGGAGGCGACAGGGATGAGCCTCTCTCCCTGGGAAAAGGAGTTCTACTTAGCAAAGACCTTTCAGCATCTGCGTGAGGCCCTGTGCGAAGGAAGGAAGCAGTGAGAGTCTAGAGAAGTCTGTTTCCGAAGATGGCCGCCCCAGGTATGCATGGGCCACACAACGGGTCACGGCGAGGCTGCAATGACCACAGGTTCTCCTAGGGGGCAGTATTTTAAACCATATCCTAACAGAGGCTCCGGTGAGGGAAGCTGCACCACACTGCGACCCGGGAGGAAAGGCTCTGCTCTCCACACTCTGGGATCTGCTGGCTTCCTCTGCGGTGGTCACCGCCGTCAACGGCCCTGCACTGCTCCATTTCCCAAGGGTGCCCCCTTGTCATTCCTGACAGACCCGAGAAGGATACTCAGGGCAAAGAGCGTGTGGAGGACCAGCTGCGGTGTCAGTTACCATTGGTAAAGCACCGCCTCCTTTAACAAGTTTTGGCACCCAGATACAATCAGGATCTTCTGGCCTTCTTTCGCTGCGGCAGTGGAGGTTTTCAAACCAGACTCACTGGCCCCAGTGCAAAAGTCTATCATTACAAAAGGCGAGAAACCCTGCTGTCTACGGTTTTCACCGATTCACACAGTGATCTGGACCAAGGCAGTGCCCTGTGTTTCCACGCTCACGCCCACTGGCATAAATACGCTGCCCTGCACTGACACCTCAGAGTCTGCCGCAGCCAACCCCGGGAAGAAGCGAAATCTTAAAAGCCATAAGAAGAGGCATTTCCAAAGAGACTGTTCCAACATGAAAAATAAACATAACAGATTAAAAAAACAACTTATAGATTAAAAAACTGTTAAATACTGGCTCAAGAATACCCACCCACCAAGTCAGAAGGGAGACCGTACCCTTTCGTGGAAATGATAAAGGGCTTTTGTCTTTGAGTTCTCCGTAAGATTCCACAGGATTAGAACACTTACATATTATAAGGCAGAAGGTTCTCAAATTTGGATTCCAACTGGATCACAGCTTCTATTAAAAAACGACCTATCACACCCTTAAGCAAGGGAAAGTATATTTAATAAATAACTTAAGTGAAACACACAGACCCGAATACACACATAAATGGCTAGGGGGCAAGCTATGTAAAAGCATGTGCGTGCGCCAAGCGTCTCTCTCACCACCCTGGTGCCAGAACGCTACCCTGGGTTATCAGTTCCACCCAACCAAAGAAAGTCGCCTAAATCTCAGTCGCCTTCCACAAACAGAACGCCAGAACAAACCTGATGACAGAGAGCTATCGGGTCACTGCTCTGCTCGCTCTACGTGATGCCAGGCATGTTTAACGGACCACGCCACTCTGGGATGAAACATTTAGACAAATAAAGAGAGGAAGGAGCTTAACGGAGAGCATTACTTCAGTCTGGTCACACCAAAAGCAGTGTCTTTGCATTCACTGGTAGCTGGAGCTTATATTCTCAATAAGAAAAAAGCCAAATAGAAATCTACATAAATGGATTTGCTAAAAATATTTTTAAGAATGACATAAAACTGTTTTTAGAGAACAGAGATTCTACATGGGATTATATTCCTCACCATCTACTGCTCACAATCCATCCAACTGGAAAGCCGAATTCGACAGTTCCCTTCGCCACTGCTGTTACAGCAGCAAACGAAACGGGAAGCACGGAGGAGAGGACGGACACCCGGACACAAAACCGAAGCATGCTCCCCCCCGAGTCATCTTCCATTTCAGGAGAAAAGTGGCTTTTTCAATAGTTTGAAGACAGTCAGCAAATCATACTTTGCCGGGCAACTGCTTCCCCGCAGAGCCTGACTCAGCTCCAGCCGCGTGCGAGAGCGGCCGCACAGCTCAACAGAGCAGGCCCGCCCCGAGCGTCCTCGCCGGCCACACGCCGCTCTCCAGGCAGTGAGTCCGCACACCGGATCAAAGCCACGCCACCGCTCACCTCCAGCACACGTGAACATCCCCAACCCGGTCAAAGCCCCAGCCCCACCTCCAGACCACTCCCATGCCCATCCCGACGAGGAGGGGCGGCGCGGCAACCCTCCTCCAGCTCTGCTGATCCGCCTCAACTGCTTCCAAAGGAGAACATGCTCCCTGAAATCCTCCCAGCCCTGCAGAGGGATGCCCGCTTCCTCCCTGTGGCTCCAGCGTGCTCTCAGGCGACCGTCTAGCCCGCACACCCGATCCCTTAGAAGGACGCGATATAATCCCACCCACGAGGAGTCAGCCCGGACACAAGGCCAGCTGGCCCCATCCTAGTCACGCTCCGGAGCTTCCACTACATTCAGATATATCAGCAAACCTCTATTAAGCCGTCAGTGACTTTCCTTGAGTCACAGTGATTTGGCACAGAAGTACTGGCACCAGAGCTGTTTCAGGCGAGAGGAGACTGAGTGAAAGAGACGAGTTCAGCAACAACACAATGACTTTGGCAACATTGAGGAAAGGGGAAGAGAGGGAAGGAGGGAGAGACGCAGGGAGAGAGGAAGGGAAAGGTTTAATAACTGGCATTTGTTAAAATATTCTATCATTCCGAATTCTCCTTTTTCAATACCCTAGGCCAAATACCCTGCCATCTCAGGCCCAAGAAACAATTTTTAAAATTCTGGAAAAGCTGTGAAATTCTTTGGACGCAAATGGTGTTGAGGAGGACAGCCGCGTGGGATAAAGAGCTTTCCCAAAGATTAAGATGGAAAAGAAGGGAAGACAGCTGTCTCAGTTGCAATTTTGATGACCGAACCCAAAAATGGCTTTAAAAAAGACAAACAACAAACAAGAAACAATCAAAATACCCCCAACACTAGCAAAACAGAGAAAAGCCCCAAATATCAGTTAAAAATAATATCAACCCACTAGGATTGACGGTACTTCAAAAAAAAAAAAATCACTGACAGTTGAGCACAACTTTCATATTTGTAAAAACAATATCTGCCTAAACAAACACATGGAACGAGCACTGAAGCCCACCTGGTCCTGCCCGTTTACTGTGTTGTGTGAGCTGGTTGGCTGGTTAGTGGTTTCCTCATAATGTTTTCAAAGAGAGAGAAAGAGAGAGAGGCCGGCACTCATTCAGTAGGCAGAGTCTGCAGACACTATCCAGTGAGTGGGGTTAGAGGTATCAGTCAGGTCACAGGATTAGTTGACTTTCACAATTCAAAATGCAGCGAGCAAGCTGCAAGTCCAAGCTTCTCTGTGAGCGGGAATGACGCCTGGCCACTGAAGGGAAAATTCTGGGTGGACAACGGGACAGCTCTGGGTCCTTCAGAGGAATCCTAGGTTGAAAGAAAAACAAGAATATTAAGCACACTTATAAATATTTCTTTTGGCAAACATCCCACCTAAAACCTAGAGAATCTACACTTAATATTTTCTACGAACTGAAGGTTAAAGAGCTTGATTGAGAATTTATGACTCTCTACCAAATAAACATCATTTTGTCCACTTGCCCTAATCTCAGTTCATTAAAACAACTTGGGGCATCTGACTTCGGCTCAGGTCATGATCTCACAGTTTGTGAGTTCAAGCCCCGCGTGGGGCTGTGTGCTGATGGCTCAGAGCCTGGAGCCTGCTTCAGATTCTGTGTCTCCCTCTCTCTCTGCCCCTCCTCTGCTGGCACTCTGTCTCTGTCTCTCTCTCTCTCAAAAATAAATAAACATTAAAAAAATTAAGGGATGTTGGTAACAGGGCAGAGGATGTCGCTAACAGTATGACGTACAGGGTGGCTCCCTACAACAAAGAATTATCTGACCCGACATGTCCACAGAACCAGGTTGAGAAACCCTGTGCTAAATAAATCTCTTTTTGGAGTGTGCTCCTTTAAAAAAAAAAAATTTAGAGAGAAAGTGCAGGTGCACGCAAGAGGGGGACGAGGGGCAGAAGGAGAGGGAGGGGGAGAGAGAGAGAGAGAGACAGACAGACAGACAGACAGACAGAAAGAATCTTAAGCAGGCTCCACGCTCAGGACAGAGCCTGATGTGGGGCTCAATCCCATGACCCTGGGATCATGACCTGAGCCAAAATGAAGTGTCAGGCGCTCCACCAACGGAGCCACCCAGGCGCCCCTGGAGGGTGCTCTTGATGATGATAATAAAATTACATCATTTCCCTCAAATACTATTTGTTCCCTTTATAAAATCACCACCAAAAAACCTAGTCATATTCACTGCATTAAAAGAATCAGACAGCAGGTAGGCGGATCTGTGTCCTGGGACACCGGAAGAGAGTTCACATCTGGAGATGCAGGTGTGGGAGCAGTTATCCTAAAGAGAGAATACAGTGTGGATCAGCCCAAGCTGCTGAGAGTTAAAAAGCAAGAGCAGAGATAAACAGAGAACTCAAGCTGTATCACTTAAAAACACAAAGTGGAGAGGGGTAGACCAGCAACAGTTAAGCTACCACAGAGGTGGAAAAGAATTAACGAGGAAGGAGAACAAAAGTAGGGTAGCATCATGACAGCCGAGACGGCCTTTTTATTAGATGGAGGATGGAGGAAATGACCAAGGGGAGGGCAGAGTGAAAATACCGCTGCCTAAGCCAATCAACGGTGTTCATTATGTGTGAGCTCCCACTATTCTGAATCCTTAACATTTTTTTTTACATCTTTAAGTAGGCTCCACACCCAACATGGGGCTTGAAATCATGACTCTGAGATCAAGAGTCGCATGCTCAGGGCACCCAGGTGGCTCAGTTAGTTGAGCAGTCAACTTCAGCTCAGGTCACGATCTCGCAGTTCATGAGTTCGAGGCCCACATCCGGCTCACTGCTGTCAGCGTGGAGGCCTGCTTTGGATCCTCTGCCCCCATCTCTCTCTGTCCCTCCACTGCTCGTGCTCTCTCTCAAAAAGGAATAAACATTAAAAAGAGAGAGAGAGAGAGTTGCATGCTCTACCAAGTCAGCCAGACACAACTGAATCACTAACATTTTTTAGAATCTAATAAAACTATAAATTCTGTCCTCCAGAAAACCGTACGTAGGCACCTACACATAAAATGACATCAACAATGCGAGGAACTCTTTCAGAGCCTTTAGGAGGCCCACGGATAACAGCTCAAGAATCCTCGCTCTAAATCTTCTTGGTAAAATATGAACCTGGCTTCTTTCTTTTTTTTTTTTTAACTATTTATTTTTGAGAGAGAGAGAGCACAAAGGGGGGAGGTGCAGAGAGAGAGGGGAGACAGAGAATCCAAAATGGGCTCTGAGATGACAGCAGAGAACCCCACGCAGGGCTCAAACTCACTAACAAAACCATGAGATCGTGACCTGAGCCAAAGTTGGATGCTCAACCAACTGAGCCAACCAGGCACCCCAAACCTGGCTTATTTCTTTAATGCATCTCTCTCTCTTGAAAGTAGAATTGTCAATATAAAAAGACTATTATTTCTTGATCGTTTGCAAAAATGAAAGCCACAAAAGGTATAATTGATACAAAACAATGTATCCTTCAAAATTAACTTACAGTTTTGATTCATGGATATATAGGTAGAAATATTTAGACACACATAACTCAAACACCCAACTTGCCTCAATCAGCCCCTCCTACAAGTCAGAAGCAAAATGGAAAGAAAAAGAGCTCAGATAATTCATTCAAGAATCAGGAGTAAGACCATACTGAAACATAATCCTCTAGAAAAGAATAAAAGAGTTATCCATAAGGACTGGATTTTTGTTCTTTCTACTGCTGATGTCTCAAATCATCATTACGCTCACGTCTCATTAGTAAAGTGCACACATCAAACCAGAGATCGCTTCACCTGCCATGCGAGCCTTTCAAAACAAGACCAAGTCTCATCCGATTTTCTCTAGTCGCACTAGCACTACTTGTCGATGCTTCTAAAACACTATTTCAGTTAAGCCGCATAGAAATCTGTGAACTAGATTTAACTACTCTCCTTATTTTCAGAGAAGGAAACAAGCTCAGAGGAATGACGGCTCGAATCAGGTCTAACGGCAAGTCCCCGGGACCGCCCGGCGGCCACATGGCTTCGTCAGAGGAAAGCACAGCAGCAGCTACGTCCCATGCCCAAGCCCGGGGCAACGCGCAGTCGGCGCCAAGTCATCTTTTTTGTCCTAAGCATCCTCAGAAACATGTTGTATGACATGATTTCCAGGATCCGTCAGCCATTTATTCACTGGAAAGCCTCCGTGAGCAAACAAGGCCAAAGTCTACACAGAAAGAGAACATACTCTTCCATGTTTATTCTTAGCACTTGTGTGCTTGGTTTCACAAATTAGTTTACACTTGCTTTTCACTTGCTTAACAAGTATTCTTAAGATTTTGTTCACATGTGTCCCATCTGTCCAAGAATGCGGGGACCATGTGGCTCTGTCTTCACAGCTCTGCACGTCAGCACCTGTGACGGTGCTAGGTACAGGCTCAATAGCCATCCGCTAAATGAACTCAAGGGCCAAGACCCAGCCTTGCTATTTTGTGTTGCTTCTGACCCCGGGAATTCCGAAACTGCTCCTGACTGACTAACTGCAGGAAGGACTTACATTCAGTAAGAATAAGTACAATCGGTACCTTTTTTCCCCTCTTTCTTCCCCTCAGACCATTTCAATCTTGTTGGCGTCATCGTGACAGCTGGAGAGCCAGGAAATAACTGTAACAAGAAAATTTTACAGTAGCTTAAAGTGCTAATGTCATTCTTCTACAGACTTTACTAACGGAAGGATTATTTGCTTGTTCAATTTCAATGTGAAGAGTTTTATGGAGGCAGATTGTATTTATATTAATAATCTTAGCCGATTTTATTGCTGGCTTGATGAAGCGGCATCTCTGGTATACTTGAGACTCCGCCACAGGTGACGCAGTGGCAAGGAGGCCCTGCTCAGTGTGACCGGCCCCAAGGGCCTCCCCATAAGAACTACTGCCTCCAGCCCTGTTTGTGGAGCTCTTTCACTGTATTTGTCTTCTCTGTGTAAGACGGGCTACATCCTCTGGAACTCCACGTGTTTGTTTTGACCATCAACATAAGCGAAAGGATTGAGAAAAAGGCATAGTTTCACGGCCCAGAGAAACACAACAGTAAATAAAACAGATGACAGTATAACAATATTTTTCCTCCCTACAAATGTACACAAAGAGAAAGCCCAAAAACAGTATCTTACTAAGTTCATATTTTCTTTGCTGGCTCTCTTCAATTCACCGAGGGCTACAGATTCCGGGGTAGGGTACTTGTTTTTTTTTTCTGACATCATCTGACTTCCCAGGACCTTCCGCTGATTTAGGAAGAGAAAATAAGTGATTTATAAAGACCAAATATATCTGTAGTATAGCTATACTGGTCTTAAAAAAAAGAAAAAAAGAAACTGTAGTTTTAAAGTTTATTTATTTATTTTGAGAGAGAGAGAGAATGAGCAAGCAGGGGAGGGGCAGAGAGAGAGGGAGAGAGAGGATCCAAAGCAGGTTTCATGCTGTTAGTGCAGAGCCCAACACAGGGTTTGAACTCACTAACCATGAGACCATGACCTCAGCCAGATGCTTAACTAAATGAGCCACCTAGGCACCCCGCTACAGTTTCTTAGTTTAAAATTTTTTCAAAGAAATAAAAAAGTAAAAAAAAATTTAAAATAAATAACTAAAAATAAAAATAAAAAAATTTCTGCTTTCCGATAAATTCTTCCAGGGCGTCTTATACAAAGAAGGCCAAAGCATGTTACAAAAACCCCTGAAATTATTGCCTATCTTTAGGGGATCACTTTTCCTCTACATTTACAATAGCCGAAATGTACGAAGCAATTTTATAGTTGATTTAAACTAGCTAATGCAGGCCAATTACAGTGTGCTTCTAAGACCATTTAAAAAAACAAAAAAGTCAGTTATTTACCAATATAATTTTTTTCCCAAACTCAGGTTGTCTCTGGCAGCTGTTACAAGTCCCCTCCCTACTAAAGGACTCTTCTGCTAGGTCCACTCTAAGACTGCTTCCCTGTCACATCCTCACACAGGATTAGAAAACTGGGGGAGAGTCTTCGACAGTTTCTAATATGGCCTCAAGAGCACACAGGTCTTGTTAGGAGGGTCACGTGACTCTACTGCCATTCAGAGCAGACAGGAAGCCCTTTCATCTCTGAACAGCTTAGAAGCTGACCTAACCTGCTGAAACAGTGACTATTTTACCATCTTTGGGGACATCTTCCCTTTTTTCTTCTTAGACTAAGTTTAAATCCTAAAAAAGGAATGTAACGAAACTATTAGATTAAACTCTACAATATAAATTTCAGCAGCAATATTAACAATATTCCAACATAGGGGACCTGGGTAGCCCGGTAGGTTAAGTGTCTGACGCTTGATTTCGGCTCAAATCATGGTCTCAAGTTTGTGAATTTGAGCCCCATGTTGGGTTCTGCCCTGACAGTGGAGAGACTGCTTGGGATTCTCTCTTTCTCTCCCTCTCTCTCTGGCCCTCCCCTACTCTCTCTCTCTCTCTCTCAAAATAAATAAACTTAAAAAAAAAAAAGAAAAAAGACTCTTCCAATGTAATAAATTATTTACATGAGAGGAATTCTGGAGGAAAAAGTCTAGCCCAAAAAAAGGGATCAAAGCAGAATATAAATCAAATATCTAAAACACAGAACTGCTGGGAAACTGAGGCCACCGCATCTTCCTTTCTGAAATCAGATATCACCTCAGAGAAGCTGCAGTGGGGACGCCAGAAGCCACAGGACTGGCTGCAAAGCTTCTAATGAACCTTTAAAAAGACATTTCTTTACCCTGCTGGTATTGAGCAGAAACTTCTACTATTAATTAGTTCAAAAGTCTCTTCATTTACAACAAAAATACTGTATCCTTCTGTTTCATAAAATTTGTTAACGGTTGTATTTAAAGCTCTTGTTCTAAAATATTTTATCCTGATAGAATTAAAAGCTCTACTATAATTCTAAAGATCTAAATTCTCTCTCAGTAAGTGGGCAGCTACCAAGAGGATACTCCACATTTACACCTGAAGCAACACTTAGCACAACACAACCTAGTGCACCAGGGAGAACTCACTAGGAAGAGAAAACTACATCCATCTAGCTTCAGTTAAAGAAACATTTGTTTGACTAACACATAGAGAAACATCTGACTAATAACTTTTCTTGTTATCAATCATATCGATGACAGGAAGTCAGAGGGAATGACAGACTTCCAAGTAAAATGAACTGTTCATTCCAAGTAAAATGAAAGGACGTTCATTTTATGAACTACACCTAAGCAGGTGAATGTAATGCCAGGGTTCTAGCAAAATAAATTACTTTTTAATTATAGTAAAATATATACAACACAAAATTTACCATTTTAACCACATTAAGTGCGTAGTTCAGTGGCATGACTTCCATTCATATTGTTGTGCAACCATCACCACCATCCACCTCCAGAACTTTTTCATCTTCCCAAATAGAAACTGTGTACCCACTACACAATAATTCCCAACTCCCGCCCGAACCTTAGCCCCTGACAATCACCATTCTACTTTCTTTCTCCATGAATCTGACTGACTATTCTAGGTCTCTCATATAAGTGGCATCATACAGTACCTGTTCTTTTATGACTGGTTTCATTTAGCATAACGTCCTCAAGGCTCATCCATGTTGCAGTATATGTCAGAATTTCCTTCCTTTCTAAGGCTGAAGAGTATTCCACCGCATGTATATACAACATTTTGTTTATCCATTCATCTGTCAATAGATACTTAGGTGGCTTCCACATTTTGGCTATTACACATATTGCCACATTTTGGCTTTTGGGTGTGTACCCAGAAATGGACTTGCTGAATCCTATGGTAATCCTATTTATTTCTTGCCATAATGTTATCCTCGGCAGCTGCACCATTTTACATTCCTACCAACAGCGCACAAGTTTCTCCACATCTTTACCAACACTTGTTATTTTCCATTTGTTTGTTTTTTTAATAATAGCCATCCTACTGTGTGTGACTTGCTATCTCACTGGGGTTTTTTTTGTTTTTTTTTTTTTATATTTTTTTAAATGTTTATTTCTTTTTGAGAGACACAGAGACAGAGACAGAGCATGAGTAGGGGAGGGGCAGAGAGAGAGGGAGACACAGAATCCGAAGCAGGCTCCAGGCTCTGAGCTGTCAGCACAGAGCCTGACGCAGGGCTTGAACTCACAAACCGTGAGATCATGACCTGAGCCGAAGTCGACGCTTAACCAACTGAGCCACCCAGGTGCCCCTCGCTGTGGTTTTGATTTGCATTTCCCTAAAGATAAATGATACTGAGCATCTTTTCATGTGTCTTCTTTGACATTTGTATATCTTCTTTGGAGAAATGTCCAAGTCCTTTGCCCATTTTTTAATTTTCTTTTTCTGTTGCTGTAAGACTACATTACATATTCTGGACACTAACTTCATATGAGACATATGTTTTATAAATATTTTACATTCTGTGCGTTGCCCTTTCATTCTGTTGATCACAAAGGAAATTTTGATGTTAAGAAAGATTAATGTATCAGAAACTACTGGCCTCCATAGGTCAGGATTGAGAGTGAATTCTAAACTTCTATTAATGATAACAGCTAAGACCAAAATCAGGGTTAGATGACATAGCAATGGCTAACAACTGCAGCTTAAAGAAAATAATATATATTACAAGGTATTATTTTTTTTAGGGAATAATGTTTCCTTTTAAACAGAGCTCCTTAATGTTGCTGTATTTATAGATTTTAATAAGGTTAAACAGTTTTTAAAATAAAAACATCAGAACACAGAACTGTGCTTAACCTCTCTCTAAGTTAACCAGGACGTTGCCTTAGTTTATACCTGAAATTTGAACCCCATTATCGGGTTATCTACTGCCACCTAATGGCAATATCCCTTAACCACAAGTTCAGATCATCCGTGAAGACGTGTAAATTCAACCTACAAGCATAATGATGGCATCAACAGCACAGAAGTAGATATGTATTTGTTTTAAAAACAAGATTGTTAAGCAATCTGATACAGAGGGAATATACAACTGATTAAAATATTAAGCTTACAAAAATTTCAGCTACCTAAAAGTCACTAGGCTATCAGAAAATCCATTTTCTGGGGGCACCTCAGTGGCTCACTTGGTTAAGCAGCCAACTCTTGGTTTCAGCTCAGGTCGTGCTCTCACAGTTTGTGGGTTTGGGGTCCCGCATCAGTCACACACGCTCTCTCTCTCTCTCTCTCTCAAAATAAATAAACTTTAAAAATAAATTCATTTCCTAACCATTTCCATAAGTCTGTCAACTCCCTCACGTCTCCAAAAGCTTTTGCAAATTATGCAGCAGTTATGAAGTGTGTAACAAAGCAAAGAACTCTACACTGCCCCGGATGGGGACTCTGTCCTCAACCCCCAAAGAAAAGGAAGGACCTTTCTTTTACTCTTCCCTTCTCCAATCATAGAGCCCCTTCTCCAATTTGAAACAGCAAAATGCTATAAAAACTAAAAGTTTTTCCAAATTCTATCCTTAATCTCTTACAAACAAACCCTTTATAGGATCTCAAAGAATAGAAGAAAACTGTTTATGCATAAGAAAAGTCAAACTGTTAAATTTTCTCGAAGTCAGTGCTGAAAATGACAGCACAGTATGCCTACCTTAATAAGGCCACTGAAGGAACGTGAACGGGCTCTCTTCTGTACCCGAGGAGTAGAAGATTCTCGCCCTGGTGTCTGGGTCACCGACTGCTTATTAAACTAAGAGAAAACATGAACATTTTACTATTGTTTCCCCCCATCAAGAGAGAGGATTCTGTGACAATCAATAGCCAAGTATAAATATCCAGAAAAATCCAGGAGTGAGTCTGTACACATATGGATTAGTAGGTTAGCAGGCAAATCTCACAGGCACAAATGACATTGCCAAAAAAAGTCAAAATTTATTAAATTGCTCTAAGGAGACTGCACTTCACTTTCCCTGCTCGCAGGTACTATACGAGGTTGGAAGTGTCACCCCTATTTTACAGACAAGCAAACCGAGACTCTGGGAGTTATGTAATTTGCCCAAGATCTCCAGCTGGTAATCAAGATTTTTTTTGCAGAAAGTATCTTGGACAAAGAGAGTGACTAACACAACCTAAAACAGACCTTAATTTAACATAAACTGCATACAGAATAAAAAAGTGACTAAAGCTCTTTAAATGGACATCTATCTTGATTGCTTGCCGGCATTGTTATTAGAAGAAATACATCAGAATAAAAACTTGTCAGGGTACCTGGGTGGTCCCATCGGTTAAGTGTTTGATTCTCGATTTCAGCTCAGGTCACAATCTCGCAGTTGTGAGATCGAGCCCCAAGGCAGGCTCTGCACTGGGCGTGGAGCCTGTGTAGGATTCTCTCTCCCCCTCTCCCTCTGCCCCTGCCCCCCATCCCCTGTTTGTGCTCTCTCTGTCCAAAATAACTGTCATTCTCATCAGTATCAGCTCTCTGTTTGATAGCATCTAACACGGAAAAATGGAAGACCTAAGACACTGTATAGTCTTCTTTAATGCTTTGATTAGTGATTCATCTTCCCAGTTAAAAAAATGATATGGTACTTAATTCTACAAGTATCTGCCTTTTCTAACTATAGTTTTTAAATATGTGAATAATAATTTTGCAAATCTTTATCAGTTCAGATTCGGTTCTGGAGATTTTAAAAAGTAACACTTTTCTTACATATTATATAGGTACCAAAATGTTCTCAACGTTCATTCTCTCAGCAGACAGAAAATTTCGTCACTTCTAAAGAGCTTAGCAAGCAAGCATCCCTCCTGGATATATTGGGACACGTGACAACCCATCATTCCTGATAATATTGGACAGGTACAGTAAGGTAGGCTCTCTTATATCCAGCTGGTGAGAGCATTAATAATTTTCTGGGAAGCTATTTAGTAATGTGTGTCCAGAGTCTTTTAAAAATGCGTACAGTAGCCCCCCTTTATTCATGGTTTTGCCCTCCGTGGTTCAGTTACCCGTAATCAACCACAGTCCAGAAGCAGATGATCCCCCTTCTGATGCACTGCCGGAGGCCAGGAGCGAGCCTAACGCTGTGCCACAAAGCCTGCATCGTTCACCCGCTTCAGCTAATCACGTGAGCATTTTATTATCTCACGTTATCGAAGGGTGAATGCAGTATAGTAAGAGGTGTGGAGAGAGAACAGTCACATAACTTTTATTACAGCATACTGTTATACTTGTTCTGTTTTATTATTATTGTGGTTATTATTATTGTTAATCTCTCGTTGTGCCTAATTTATAAATTAAACTTTATCATAAGTATGTATTACAAAAACATAGTATATATAGGTTTCAGGGCTGTCGGTGGTTTTCAGGCATCCACCAGGGTCTTGAAATGCATCCCCTGAAGAGAAGAGGCAGGAACTACTATATTAAAAATACACACCACCTGTGAAGTTCTTATAAAAAAAAAATCTAATTGGTATTCAAATCGAGTTCTATAATTAGATCTAACTACAAATGCATAATAAATACAGAGGATTGAGGAACATGTTAAATAAAACCACTGGGGTGCAACCAGCAAGATCCAGCCTGTGGAAAACAATCTGGTTTCTTTCACAAATAAAGTGCAGAGAGAGAGGATGTGTGTATTTAAATGCAATGTGGTAACCTGGATTAGATCCTGACACAGAAAAAGGATATTAGCAAAACAACTGATAAAATCTAAATAAAATCTATCATGTTAATAGTAACATATCAATGTTAATTTCTTAATTTTAACAATGGTTTTTTATTTTATTTTATTTATTTATTATAAGAGAGAGAGAGAACACGAGTATAAGTGAGGGAGGGGCAGGGCAGAGAGTGGGGGAGAGAATCCCAAGCAGGCTCCACAATAGTGCAAAGCCAGACATGGGACTTGCATAAGATCATGACCTGAGCCGGGACGCTTAACCAACTGAGCCACCCTGGTATCCCAGGTTTAACAATGTTAACATCAGGAGTGAAGGGAATCAGGGGCGCCTGGGTGGCTCAGTTGATTGAGTGTGCTACTTCAGCCCAGGTCATGATCTCATGGTTCATGAGTTCGAGCCCCGCATCGGGCTCTGTGCTGACAGCTCGGAGCCTGGAGCCTGCTTCCGATTCTGTGTCTCCCTCTCTCTCTGCCCCTCCCCTGCTCATGCTCTCTCTCTCTCTCAAAAGTAAATAAACTTTAAAAAAATTAGAAGCAAATAAACAAATTTAAGTTTATTCAAACAAACTTTGGCCATTTTTTAGGGGGAAAAAAGGGGAGAGGAGAGACCTATATATTAAAAGGGATCTAGGGGCACCCGAATGGCTCAGTCGATTAAGCGTCCACCTTCAACTCAGGTCATGATCTCACGGTTTGTGTGTTTAAGCCCCACGTTGGGCTCTCTGCTGTCACCGCAGAGCCCACTTCAGATCCTCTGTCCCCCTCTTTTGCTGCCCCTCCTCTGCTTATGCGCTCTCTCTCTCAAAATAAAAAAACTTTAAAAATAAAAAGGGGGGGGCACCTTGGTGGCTCAGTTTAGGTACCCCACCCAGCTCAGGTCATGATCTCACGGTTCGTGGGTTCAAGCCCCACATTGGGCTCTCCACAGATGGTGCAGAGCCTGCCTCAGATTCTCTTTCTCCCTCTCTCTCTGCCCCTGTCTCACTCGCACACTCTCTCTCAAAAATAAATAAATAAACTTAAAAAAAAAAAAAAAGTGACTTAGTTACTATAAGCTAGGCCAAAAAAAAAGTATACCCTTTGGTCACACCACTTCTAGGAAAAAATCCGCAATGAAAATAGCTATGAACAAAAATTTATAAGCTAAAAACCAACTTAATTCCCAAATATGTCCAATTTTAGGCAAATTGTATATACATTAGGTTATATGTGATGAAATATTATGCAACTGTAAAAAATGTTCACAGCCTTTTAATGACATAGAAAATGATCATGATATAACGTTAAACGAAAAGGACAGGAACAGAACTGAACATACGTTATGCTCTCGAGCAAAAGAAAAAAATGTCAAACACATATTCATGGGAAGAAGCCCTAGAAGAAAATACTCCCAAATTTTTATTGGTGGTGATCTCAGGATGATTACAGATGATTTTTTTTCTTCTTTACACTCTTCTGGAGGTTTTGATGTTTCTATAGTGAATATTTATTATTTGTAAAACCACAGAGAGAAAAATCAGGAAATAGTAAAGTAATACTTTCCTCAAAACAAAAGGCAGTATTTTGTTTCAAAGCAGACTTTGAAATGTATGCAAGGGGGGGGCACCTGGGAGGTTCAGTTGGTTAGGCTTACAACCTCGGCTCAGGTCATGATCTCACAGCTTGTGAGTTCGAGCCCTGCATCCGGCTCTGTGCTGACAGCTCAGGGCCTGGAGCCTGCTTCGGATTCTGTGTCTCCCTCTCTCTCTGCCCCTGCTCCACTCACACTCTTTCTCTCTCAAAAATAAACAAACAAACAAACAAACAAAAACACGAAATGTCTGCAAGGAGTTTGCAAGCATGCATGAGGAAATCCTTCTGCTGTAATGTTTAGTAAAAGAGATAAAAGAAAGTATGTGGTATACTCCTAACTGTATAAAAATTTATTCATAGGAAAAAGACTAAAAGAAATACCCAAAATGTAAACACTGGTGGGATGAGTAATCTATTTTCTTCTTAACCGTCTCTATAATTTCCTATATTTCTAAAAAGATCAAAAATGACGTTAGCTTTCTCACTCACATTATCTTTAACCTCTGCATTCTTGATGACAAGTCATTACATTTGTCCTACCCAAACTGCCATATTAGTTTCTATCAAGAATTAAATCACTATGGGGCTTTGTTGGGTTTTTTAAATTTTTTTTTTAATATTTATTCATTTTTGAGAGAGAGAGACAGAGTGTGAGCAGGGGAGGGGAAGAGACAGAGGGAGACTCAGACTTTGAAGCAGGCCCCAGACTCTGAGCTGTCAGCACAGAGCCCGACGTGGGCTCAAACTCACAAATCACGAGATCATGACCTGAGCCGAAGTCAGACGCTTAACCGACTGAGCCAGCCAGGCGCCCCTTCAGTGTTTTGTCTGTGATAATACTCAGCCAACACCCTTGAAAATTGCAGTCCTACACAATTTGCTAGATCTCAAAGTAACTTCAAAGAGTGTAACAGAAAACTTTTCTTAAAGGATTCAATTTTTCTTGAAGAATTCTATCAACTATTAAGAACAGCTCAACTTCTTCTGACTTGGGTATATCTAGCCCTATGCTTGAAATTATAAGACTAAATAAAAACACAGACTTCCCTCAAGAAGGTCCTATTTGAATAAGAAGTCAAGAGGCTGATCTTGCCTATTCAGCTAAAATTCAAGAAGGATTGAGACAAAATATATTTCCTGACAAAGAAATTAACCAAGTCACTGGAATTTACTCCTGCTACGCCTCAAGTCTCTAGATGGCAAATGAGAGCGCTAGTTTTGGTCCCGTAGCTCCAAAATAAACAAATTCAGCTACCAGAATTCCTACCTTCTAGTATGAAACTGGGCCCGATTTGTAGTGTTTCCTAGCTGCAAACAACTCATTAGTAAGAGCTACCACTTTCTCTCTGCTATGCCAGCCACTTTACATAGATTCTTTCCAATGTTTATAGTCATGAAACATGGACATTTCAATTACCATTTTACAAACCAGAAAACTGAAATTCCGAAGGATTAAATTATTTGCCACGAAAATCTGAAGGATTTAAGCTTTGGAATAATATACTGTAACTGCTGGTTCTCTCTCAGCATACTTGGTGCATGATCGAAATTAGAGAAACTCTAACCATACTTGGATCCTTCTATTTACCTGTAGAAATCCAAGAGCCTCCCTCGACAGGCCTCTCTCTGGTGGGCGGTAGTTCGGAGACTGCCGCTGAGGTTCCACTGACAAGTTTGCCTTCTTGGCCAAGCCAAGCGTGGGTCCGTAAGAGCCAAACATTAAATGAGATTCGTAACAGTATTCCCTAGTGATTCTACAACCTTGATCACATTCCCAAAGCCCGTCGGGGTTGCCCTTCCTTCGGGTACCTGTCTAATAAGTTGTTTCTTCTTCGCGGACTCTGGCATGTTGTGAACGTGTTGGAACAGCTCTCTCAATGCCTCTTCTGTACGCTGCTGGGTCTCCTCCTGGTGAGAGCAGGAATCAACCCAGTTCCGTTTCTGAGATTTTGCCAGTTGGAAGGACTTAGTATGACATGAAGCTATCAGATCAAGATCATCCTAGAGAAAATTTTAAAGAAAAGTGAATTAATATATCCTGCCAGCTTATTTTCAGGTTCCCACAACCCTGTAAGAAAAGAGGGGGGAGAAGTGGGGAACAGGGTATTTGCTTTCTAGGCTCATGTGGTCTCAAGTCTTTGAGACTTTGATAGAGTGTTACCACTGAACCTGAAACAAGAATGTATTATATAAAACTAATTGACTGCTGCAAAATATTTAATACACTTGCT
The DNA here is from genome assembly GCA_030068075.1 of Paguma larvata. Classification (NCBI taxonomy): domain Eukaryota; kingdom Metazoa; phylum Chordata; class Mammalia; order Carnivora; family Viverridae; genus Paguma; species Paguma larvata. Next base: position 45,051,362 of record CM057837.1, on the reverse strand, counting down.
GTTTACAGACTGTTTATATCACACGCTATAAGAAGGCATAGGGGCTTTCCGAAAGACTTTAAATGTGCCGTCCATGCCATCACTCCTACGTAGAGGATGCCGTCTACCAGTGGAGCACCTCTGAAAGGAAACAAGACGACGGGAGGGGAGGTTATTTCAACATAGAACTTTCTTCTCTTTTTCTTTATCTCAAACTGATTAGATAATTTTGCATTATAACACTAACATTTTATTTTCCATGGCTTATTTTGATTTCATACTTTGTGTTTTTTTTTTAAGTTTATTTATTTATTTTGAGAGAGAGAGAGAGAGAGAGAGAGAGAGAGACAGTACAAGTGAGGGAGGGGTAAAGGAGAAGGAGACAGTGAATCCTAAGCAGGCTCTGCACTGTCAGGACACAGCCCCATGCGGGGCTTGAACTCCCGAACCATGAGGTCACATGACCTGAGCCAAAATCAAGAGTCAGACACTTAACTAAGTAAGCCACTTAGCCAACTAAGTGTGCCCCTCACACTTTGTTTTAAAACTCCACTAATCTTAATTAACTCTCTCCTTGAATGGGCTAAGAGCGATTTCCCATTCTTACCTTTGACGCTTGAGCTCTGGAGCCCAAATAGTGCAATCTGGCACATTCCCGAATATACACAGGAGCCTGGGTGAGATATAAAAGAAACCAAGAACAAATGGTTAGCAGTATCTAAATTTCTTTCAGGCCACAAAAACAGTGATCCTCAAAATAATTTGACTAGCAGATTACTTCTGAAAAACAAAAGATCCCAGGGGCACCTGGGTGGCTTAGTCAGTTAAGCATAGAACCCTGCATTATGCTGTCTGCTGTCAGAGGGGGGATCGTACGTCACCCGTCTCTTTCTGCCCCTCCCCTACTAATGTGCACACAGGACCGCCCCTCACAAAAATAAACATTTAAAAGAAAATTAAGCGGTGCCTGGGTGGCTCAGTTGGTTAAGCAACCGACTTCAGCTCAGGTCATGATCTCTTGGTTCATGAGTTCGAGCCCCACATCTGGCTCTGTGCTGATAGCTTGGAGCCTGGAGCCTGCTTCGGATTCTGTGTCTCCGTCTCTCTCTGTCCCTCCCCTTCTCGTGTTCTGTGTGTCTCTCTCTCAAAAATAAAATAAACATTAAAAATAATAACAAAAAAACAAATAAAAGAAAATTTAAAAAAAGAAAGAAAAACAAAAGATCCTCAAAATGCCCTATTCCATAGCTTCCTTTCTCTTGCCACCAAAATGGTACCTCAACAAATCTGACAGGAAAGTTGTTTTTGAGAGGACACTACTATGATTTTGAAAATCAAATATGGGGCACCTGGGTGGCTCAGTCAATTAGGCATCTGACTCTCGATTCCAGCTCAGGTCATGATCTCATGGTTGTGAGACTGAACCCCACACTGGGCTCTGTGCTGAGCGTGGAGCCTGCCTGGGATTCTTTCTCTGCCCCTCTACCACTCATGCTCACTTTCTCTCTAGCAAAATATATAAATAAACATTTTTAAAAAAACACTCTGGACATATTTCAGAATGGTTACTTTTCCCCTGGCCACAATTTAAATTGCTATTTAAAAAAAAAAAAAAAAAAGAGGGGACGCCTAGGTAGCTCAGTGGGTTAAGCATCTGACTCTTGATTTCAGCCCAGATCTCATGATTTGTGAAATCAAGTCCTGAGTTGGTCTCTGTACTGAGCATGGAGTCTCCTTGGGATTCTTTCTCTCTCCCTCTCTCTCTCTGCCCCTCCACCACTCATGCTCACCCACACTCTCTCTCTCAAAATAAATACATAAACATTAAAAAAAAAAAAGATTAAACACAACCTAAATGTCTTTTAATAGAAAACTGGTTGAACGAATTTTTACACATCCATACAACACAGGACTACCTAGTTACTAAAACTTAAAGAGGGGAGGGAACAAGGGAAAGAAGGAAGAAACACTTTATGAATTGATATGAGTGATTTCCAGGAGCTACCGTTGGGTAAGAAAAGTCATAGAACAGTATATAAAGTACCTGTGTAAGAAAGAAGAGGAAATAGGAACACACATATATATGCACACTTATTTGTTTTTATAAAAAGAAACACAAAAGGAACATAGTAAGGATAAACCAGGAAATAATGAAAACGGTTAGGAAGATAACTGAGATTTCTCTAAGTATGTACCCTTTTGTGTACTTTGACTTTTGAAGCAGGTAAATATACTACAGAGTCAAAAAAATGCACTTAAATCCAAAAGGAAATAAAGGTAAACCCTAAAACTGAACACAAACAGGAAAAAAAAAATGAATATATCTGTGTATATGACTGACAACAGAAGCACAGAAAAATAATTATTCCACTTAACTTTTGAAAACTGTATTCCAGGGGCACCTGGGTAGCTCAGTTGGTCAAGCATCCAACTTTGGCTCAGGTCATGATCTCCTGGGTCACAATTTCGAGCCCAGCATGGGGCTGTGTGCTGATGGCTCAAAGCCTGAAGCCTGCTTTGGATTCTGTGTCTCCCTCTCTCTCTCTGCCCCTCCCCTGCTTGAGCTCTAGCTCTCTCAAAATTAAATAAACATTAAAAAAAAATACTGTGTCCTAACTATACATCGTTAGTGAGATACATTCTAGGGAAAAGGAACTGTAAGGAAATCTTAAACTTCCATCAGCATGTTTATATAGGCGTATTTTTAAACTAATTTTTTATATACTGATATTTTATATATTGTAGGATAAAGCAAATAGCATACAAATGCTACTACAATCTGGAATTTGCAATGAACGAAAACATACAAAGTAAAAGAAGTCAAGAGAAAGCTCTGGAATGATAAATCTATATCGGAGATACTAATATGAACTAATAATTGTTTTTAAAAAAATCTTAATCTACTTCCTGCCCTCAAAGAGCCTAGAAAGCAATGATGCCCCAGAAACAATGAGTATACCTGGTGTTGCTCACAAAACCCAGGGCTCCTTGAGGAAATAATTGATTCCAGGCCCAGGGCAGAGCAAATGCACAGTGAGCTGTGGACATTTTATGCCAGGAAGGAAACACTCAAACTGACGGAGTCTGTCAAAAAGACAGCAGGAAGAGCTGGCAAGGGCTCTCACTGGCCAAACCTGAGTCAATTTGAAAATTAAAATTAACAACTGAAATTGACTAATACCTTGAGAATAACTATAAACCTATGAGTCTACAGAGATATTCATAAAAAAGAAAATGAAACAGAGGAAAGGAAGGGTCTCCTCCAAAGAAAAGAGTCAGCTAATGAAGATTAAACAGCAGAATTAGAAAACCACTCTTTTGTGATACCCAGTATTATCACGGACTCCAGGAGGATTCCAGATGGGTGCTAAAATCCTTACGTTAGGAAATCACCCTGCAGGTTACTTACTAATTGCGAAGGGGAAAATGTACCTCTGTAATTAAGAGATGTGGCAGTTAGCAAAATTAGCATCACTGAGAGTGAGACAATGTGACATTCTGTGCCTCTGTGATGCAATATGATGCAATATGAGGCACACAAACATCACCTACAAATCTTTGCCAAAAATGCTTAATATAAATCTAATCAAGCCTCTAGACCTAACTTACAGTTTACAGGAACTACATGAAAGGGATACATAGGAACAAGTTAAATAACCTTGAGAAAACAGCAAGACAAATTTAGAATATGGAATATTCTATAACACAGTTGGCCTATGACTTCAACAAGTCAATGACATGAAGAAAAAGCATAGGGACTATTCCAGATTAAAACTGACATAATAATCAAAGGCAATATATAAACCTTGATTAGCATATGTTATTAAAAACAGCAGCTATGAAATACACTCTTAGGATAACTGGGGAAATTTGAATCTGTACTGAATATTAGCTAATATGAAATTCTCATTAATTTTCTTAGACACGATAATGGTAGTGTGACTGTTAGGAGAATGTTCTTATTCTTAAGAGATATACGCTTAAGTACTTAGATGTGAATTATCATGTCTGCAATTTACTGTCAGGGGTTCAGCCAAAAATAAACACCAAAAAAAGCATGAATATATAGAGTAAAAAAAAGCAAATATGGCAAATGGTAACATTTGTTGAATCTGACAGTTATACGAGTGTCTACTGTTTTATTCTTTTGCTTTTATCTATATTTAAAAATCTTCGTAACAAAGTTTTAAAGAGTCTTGTGACAAAACCATTACGATATCTCGTTTAATTTTGACCTTGGTAAACTATAAAGTGGAGCTCAAAACAAAAAGAAATTTCCTCCCAACAGGAATATGACAGAACCCACTCCATCTATTCTATAAACTTCACTTAAAAACACCTGGGGCACCCGGCTGGCTCAGTTGGTGGAGCATGTGACTCTTGACCTTGGGGCTGTGACTTCGAGCTCCATGTTGGGTTTAGAGATTTTTAAAAAAATTTTAATTAAAAAAAAAAATCCCTTCCCCCAAAAGAGACTATGAGCTTAAGAAATATCCAGAAAAGAAGGCAGAAGCAGACGGGTTTAAATGAAAATCTGGAGGTGTTAAGTATTTTACAGTTCAGAGGGAATCAACAAAAGGCCTTCTCACATAAAAAGGGAACTGGCCTTAATTGTATATCATTACAAGTCCCTAGGAAAAGATGTTGTGACTTGTGTTCGGGAGACGTAAAACCAGACTGGGTCAGAGGGACTGATAATAGAAGACAGAACTAGAAATAGGAGGAATTTTAAGGGAAAAAACACAAAGAACACAGAATCTGAGGATTAGGAGGTAAAAACTCCACCCTAAGAAGCCTGAGGAGAAGACACAACAAAGTACAAGAACGACGAACCGGGGGTACAACAGGACCTCAGGATAAGTGATAGAGCACACAGAAGAATCGACCACTTTTCATCCAAAGGAAAAGCTCAGGAAAGAACATAATCAGCCAAAGCAGTGAAGCACGTGCCCATAAGGACAACAGTTCTGATGTGAACATCAAAGAGGACAGACCGAAGACTAAAATCTCGAAAGAAATGTTCTTTCTCTCCTTCAGAGATCAACAGAGGCTCAAAGAGTGCCCCCACTAGTCTGGAAACAAAGGTAAAGTAGCAAACGAGAATCAAAACCCCAAAGATGAGGAGCTGAAACAGGAATCTATATAAGGAAAATATAGAGTAAAAACGGAATGTTTGAAAGGGTCTATTAATTAGAACTGTACCGAGCTGAATCGCATCTAGGAGACCATACTCTTGTTTTGTCTCTAAGATTTATGTGATTTCTATTCTCAAAATCCTTCACAGCGATATGTTATCTTACATGATAAAAAGGACTTTGCTGGTGTGACCAAGTTAAGAACCTTGCAATGGGGAGATTAACTAGGTTATTCAGGTGGGTCCTTAAGAGCAGAGAGCCATTCCCAGCAGTAGTTAGGAATAAGAGATACAACATTGCTAACCTTGAAGAGAGAGGAAGGGGACCATGAGCAAAGGAATATGGGCAACCTCTGGAAGATGGAGAAAGCAAGTAAACAAATACTCTCCTGGAATATCCAGAAATGAAATGAATACCCTGCCAACCTTGATTTTAGCCCGGTTAGACTCCTGTAGACTTACGACCTACAGAACCGTAAGATAACAAATTTGTGTTAAGTCACTTAAAATCCTTCACAGTTAAGTACAACCTCACTGTATACTTGAATTATGTTCACTGGACCATGGATGAGGGAGAATGGGCTCCACAGGTAAAGAGATCAGAAAGTAGAAAGGCTAGAAACCGGGGGTCCAGTGAGATCTCTGAGATCCCACTTCTCTTTTAACTTGTGAGCGGTGGACTACGAAAAGTTAACCCTATGGCAATAGTAACAAGAGAAGTCAACCGAAGGAGAGTTCTATCAGGAACTGCACCTAAAACTCCCCATTTTGATTCACAACTACAGTCAAGTAATTGCCTTACTGTTCATTATCTCAACTCCACTCTACTTATTCCCATCAATTCAGGCTTTGGAACCAGTTGTTCCCCTCATCAGGAAGTATGTAATGAACAGGTCTGAAAGATCTTTGCTCATCATTAAAAATCATTTTGTCCCCTGATGTCCTTTGACTACTATTCTAATTCACTTATCTAGATTTTGACCTCTAGCTGACGATAATCTCTGACCTGGGCACCCAAGCCCCTGTTGCAGCCCTGACCCATTGTTTTCCAGCCTGAGATTCTGATCTTTCATTTCTAAACTCTGGACTCTGGATCACTCACCACCTTGTAGTCGATAAATCCTACGGAGGCCTCCGTGTTCACACCCTGCATTTACCACAAAGCTACAAGTCATCAAAATAGTGTGGTACGGGTATAAAGACAAACTATAGACCAACTGAATAAAGAATCCAGAAATAAACCCTTGCATACATCATCAAATGATTTTCAACAAGCATGCCAAGACTATTCAATGGAAAAAGGACAGTTTTTCAAGAAATGGAGCTGGGAAAACCGGACATCCACAGCAAAAGAATAAGGCTGGACACTAACCTAACACTATATTAAAAAGTTAATTCAAAATGGATTCATAAACTAAATACAAAACCTGAAACTATAAAATTCTTTTTAAAAAGCATAGGACAAAAGCTTCATGTTAATGGATTTGGCAATGATTTTTTGCATATGAAACCAAAGGCACAGGCAACAAAAGGAAAAAAATAAACTAATGGGGGAATTTCACAAAAGTTTTTAAATTCTGTGTAGCAAGACTATCACCTGAGTAAAAAGGCAACCCACAGAATGGGAGGAAATATTTGCACATCATATGTCTTATAAAGGATTACTATCCAGAATATATAAAGAACTCCTACAACTCAACAACAAAAAAACCCAATTCAAAAACGGGCAAAGCGGGGCGGCTGGGTGGCTCAGTTGGTTAAGCGGCCGACTTCAGCTCAGGTCATGATCTCACGGTCTGTGAGTTCGAGCCCCACATCGGGCCCTGTGCTGATGTCTCAGAGCCTGGAGCCTGCTTCGGATTCTGTGTCTCCCTCTCTCTCTGCCTTTTCCCTGCTCACGCTCTGTCTCTATGTCTCTCAAAAATAAATAAAAAACGTTAAAAAAAATTCAAAAATGGGCAAAGGCCTTGAACAAATATTTCTTCAAAGAAGATAGGCAATAAGCACATGAAAGATGCTCAACATCTCACTAACCATTAGGGAAATGCAAACAAAAACTACAATGAGATACCACCTCATAGTTATTACCAAAAAAAAAAAAAAAAAAAGTATTAGTGAGGATGTGAAGAAATAGGAACCCTTGTACATCACCGGAGGGAATGTAAAATGAATACAGCCACTATAGAAAACAGTATCCCCAGGGGCCCCTGGGTGGCTCAGTCAGTTAAGTGTCAACTTCGGCTCAGGTCATGACCTCGCAGTTTGTGAGTTCGAGCCCCACGTTGGGTTCTGTGCTGTCAGCTCAGAGTCTGCTTCAGATTCGGTGTCTCCCTCTCTCTCTGCCCCTCTACCACTTGTGCTCTGTCTCTCAACAATGAAGGAGGGAAGGAAGGAAGGAAGGAAGGAAGGGAGGAAGGAAGGAAGAAAGAAAGAAAACAGTATGCCCAAAAAACAAATAATCCAGTGAAGAAATGGGCAAAAGACATGAACAGATACTTTTCCAAAGAAACATCCATATAACTAACAGACACATGAAAAGATGCTCAACACCACCTCACACCTTTCGGAATGGCTAAAATTAACAACTCAGGCAACAACAAATGTTGGTGAGAATGCGGAGAAAGGCAAATCCTTTTGCACTGCTGGTGGGAATGCACACTGGTACAGCCACTCTGGAGAACAGCATGGAGACTCCTCAAAAAATTAAAAATAGAACTACCCTATGACCCAGCAATTGCACTGGTAGGTATTTATCTAAAGGATACAGGAGTGCTGATTCAAAGGGGCACATGCACCCCAATGTTTATAGCAGCACTATCAACAAAAGCCAAATTATGGAAAGAGCCTAAATGTCCATCAACTGATGAATGGATAAAGAAGATGTGGTATATATATATTGGAATATTACTCGGTGATCAAAAAAAAATGAAATGTTGCCATCTGCAACAACATGAATGGAACTAGAATGTATCCTGCTAAGTGAAATTAGTCAGAGAAAGACAAATACCATATGATTTCACTCATATGTGGGATTTAGGAAAGAAAACAGATGAACATAGGGGAAAGGAAGAAAAATAGATAAAAATAGAGAGGGAGGGAAACCATAAGAGACTCTTAAATACAGAGAACAAACTGAGGGTTGCTGGAGGGATGTTGGGTGGGGGATGGGCTAAATGGGTGATGGGCATTAAGGAGGACACTTGTTGGGATGAGCACTGGGTGCTATACTTAAGTGATGGATTACTAAATTCTACTCCGGAACCATTATTACACTATATGTTAACTAACTTGGATTTAAATAAAATAAAATTTAAAAAAGAAATAGCAACATTAAAAAAAAAATGAAAGAAAAAAGCAGTATGGCAGTTCTGTTAGAATTACCATGATCTAGTTCCTCCTCTGGGTGTACACCCAAAAGAACTGAAAACAGTGTCTTAAAAAAGGTATTTGTACATCCATGTTCATAGCAGCATTATTCACAAGAGCTAAAACAAGGGAGAAACCCAAGTGTCCTCACAAATAAATGATAAGCAAAATGCAGCATATACAGTATATACATACACTCATCCTTTAAAAAGAAGGAAATTCTGACAAATGCTACAATATGGATGAACCTTGAAAACATTATGCTAAGCAAAATCAGCCAGTCACAAAAAATGTGATTCCACTTATATGAAGTACTTAGTCAATTCTCTCTCAATTGTCAGTCTTTCCAGATGGCAAGATGCTAAAATTGAGAAATTCACTATCAGGAAAATATACTCTAAAGAAAAGGCCAAGGATATGACTGTACAACTTCTTTTTTAAATCTTAGAAACTTAGAATCTTAGAAACAGCGCCCAGGTTGCTCAGCAGGTTAAGCATCTGACTCGTGGTTTTGGCTCAGGTCATGATATCATGGTTTGTGAGTTCAAACCCCACATTAGGCTCTGTGCTCACGGTGTGGAGCCTGCTTGGGATTCTCTCTCTCTCGAGGGATTCTCTCTCTCTGACCCTCTCCTGCCCCTACCCTGCTCAAGCTCTGTCTCTCTCTCTCAAAATAAACTTAAAAAAATATATAGTAATAGGGGCACCTGGGTGGCTCAGTCAGTTAAGCATCCGACTTCGGTTTCAGATCATGATCTAGTGGTTAAAGAGTTCGAGCCCAATATCGGGCTCTGTGCTGGAGCCTAGAGCCTGCTTCGGATCCTGTGTCTCCCTCTCTCTCTATCCTGCCCCACTCGCACTCTGTTTCTCTCTCTCTCTCTCTCTCAAAAATAAACATTTTAAAACATTTTTTAGGGGCGCCTGGGTGGCTCAGTCGGTTAAGCGCCGACTTCAGCTCAGGTCATGATCTCACGGTCTGTGAGTTCGAGCGCCGCATCGGGCTCTGTGCTGACAGCTCAGAGCCTGGAGCCTGCTTCCGATTCTGTGTCTCCCTCTCTCTCTGCCCTTCCCCTGTTCATGCTGTGCCTCTATGTCTCTCAAAAATAAATAAACATTAAAAAAAAATTTTAAACATTTTTTAATAATAATAAAGCAAAATAAAATAAAATAAAATAAAATAAAATAAAATAAAACAAATCTTTAGGGGCGCCTGGGTGGCTCAGTTGGTTAAGCGCTGGACTTCGGCTCAGGTCATGATCTCGCAGTCTGTGGGTTTGAGCCCCACGTCAGGCTCTGTGCTGACAGCTCAGAGCCTGGAGCCTGCTTTGCTCTCTGCCCCTCCCCCGCTCACGCTCTCACATGCTCCCTCTCTCTCTAAAAAGTAAACAATAAAAAAAATTTTTTTAATAAAATCTTTAAAAACATCAAAAGGTCAAAATTTTCAGTCACACAAAGGGCCCTTTCAAAAGAATAAAGATCCTCTCAGTCAGAGCAGAGGGCCTCTACGAAGGTTAAAGGTTATTGTCCTTCAGCCTTCTCAGTAGGAGACCAAGGTAGAGAAGGGTTTGTCTTTAAAAGATTTGTATATGGGGTTTTTGTCTAATGGAGTGAATCCCTCTGAAATCCACAGAACCACAAAGCTGAGAAAGTTATATGGGCAGAAACATCGATAGTGTGGACTAAAAGGGACAAAGAGTACAAAATGAAAGGAGACTGTCAGACTCTCAAAATTGTCCTGGCAGGAAGCAGGCAGGATAAACTCACTAAACTGCCGATACAGACGGCCTTTCATGAAAAAGTAAGGGTGACCCAGGGTGGAGCCGATCGTCCTACTCGGCCTCCAGGTACCTTCCTATGCCTCCCACCTTAGTGGTTCTCTCTGAGTTTTGCCACTGTCCAATCTGGTTTCAAGTCCCAGGCAGGGCCTTTTTTATTAGTCATCCTTACAGCCCTGCTGAGGATCCCACCATGCTCCAACCTCCTGTCTTATTACCACCCAAACCCCATCCCTTACCTACCTTAAAAAGTTTCTGGGAGTGTTTAATCATAAAAGCCATCCCATTGTTTAACTTTGTGATATTCTCTTGAAGGTCATTTGCAGTGGCCTAAGAAACCAAAAGAGGAGGATTAAGGGCTGAGACGTAGAAGAGATATTCCATTTACTTACTAATAAGCTTATTCTTTCAAAGGTATAGTCGTTTCTATCCCAAACAAAGGTGCCTCAACCCACACAAAGGTGCCTCTACTATGTGTTTAATTCTGGAAAGGCTTTTCAATTCAGCGGGTTTTACTGGATTGGACGTATAACCTAGAAGAAACCATATGTCCCTGAACTCACCAAGCATCTCTGAGAACCAATCTTTATTTCCTAATTCTGCTGGAGAATTATACAGGCAAGCAGTGTTGATAAACAAAATCTAGTCTAGGATTCACACTGGGCAGGAAGAACAGAATCTATACCAATCACCAGGGACACTGCCTCTTCAGAGAAACTGGAGTTTCTCCAAAGATGAAAAAAAACTGTCCCTACTAATTGACACCAAAGGTGACATCTGTTTCTTAAAAACGCAAATGGTCATTGATTCTCTTATTTCTCCTGCCCCTTTTTTAAGCACTTGAGTATCTATCTCTACTATCCCAAAGCCCTCATCCTCAATATGCATCTTTATTACTTAATATGTTTGCTTTTACCAAGATCTCTTAATATTTCTTTTTTTTAATGTTTATTTTTGAAGAGAGAGAGAGAAACCACATGAGCGGGCCAGGGGCAGGGGCAGAGAGGGTAGGGGACAGAGGATCCAAAAGACAGCAGAGAGGCCGATGTGAGGCTCTAACTCAAGGACAGTGAGATCATGACCTGAGCCAAAGTCAGACACTTAACCGACTGAGCCACCCAGGTGCCCCAGGATTTCTTCTTATAGGCACAGATTACTCACTCTTTTTTCATAAGATCAATTGACTGGTTCTAAAATTCTTTCATTGTAGCACCTGGGTGGCTTAGTCAGTTAAGTGGCCGACTCTTGATTTCAGTTCAGGCCATGATCTCAGTTTGTGAGTTCGAGCCCCAAATTGGGCTCTGTACAAACAGTGCAGTGCAGAGCCTGTTTGAGATTCTCTCTCTCCCCCTCTCTCACTGCCCCTCCCCTGCTTGCTCTCTCCCTCTGCCCCTCCCCTACTTGAGCACACACGCATTCGCGCTCTCTCACTCTCTCTCTCTCAAAATAAATAAAAATCATATTTTCTAATTATTAAAATTCTTCATTAGGGGGTGCTTGGGTGGCTCAGTCAGTTAAGCATCCAACTCTTGATTTCAGTTCAGGTCATGATCTCACAGTTCATGGGTTCAAGCCGCCCACATCAGGCTCTCACAGAGCCTGCTTGGGATTCTCATTCTCCCTCGCTTTCTCTCTCTCTGCCCCTCCCCTGCTTGTACTCTCTCTCTTTCTAAAGAAATAAGCTTAAAAAAGCAAAACAAAAAAACTCTTTCATTAGGAGGCTTGATCTCCTTACTATGGACAAATGTTGGTGTGTCGTTTTCTTCTTACCCCACCCCCACCTTTGTCTGGGCTGAGGTTCTTCCTGGCCTGGAACATCACATTTTTTCACTAGTTACCTGTTGGGTAAAATGTTCCACACAACTGTTCTCTTTTTTTTTTTTTTTTAAGTAAACTCTGAGTCTGAGGAGCTCAGTGTGAGGCTGGCACTCACTACCCCAGGATCGAGAGTCGTATGCTCTACCAGCTGAGCCAACCAGCCATCCACAATTTTCCTTTTCTCTCCTTAATTTTCCTTTTCTCATTTCTTATAATCCCAAAAATCTTTTATAAATCGCCATGTCCTATCATCCTCTCTACTTCTATTATCTTCCACAACCCTATACGTGATAAAATACTAACTTGTGCCCAGTTTACACAGGAAGAGCCTAAGCATAACTAGGGTGAAGGACACAGATAATATTGCTGGTTTGCAGCTTCCAACCCAATATTCTGGCTCCCGATTCCAATATACTGTAAATCTTAGATTAGGAATGTGCAGGAATATAAAGCTATATGCCTCCAGGTCAAAAATTAGTTCCAAAAATATTTGATAATTTATTTCTCATGTAAGTCACTGGGAAAGCCATAGTCTCGGTAATAAAAAACACATTCAGCTTTACCCGAGGAGAGCATTCTACAGAAAATAGAAGAGTTAGGATAAGGAAGGGTTGCACTATATCATCTTACCTAAGGGCTTAGGGAAATTATCCAGTAAAACTGTGTGGCTCTAGTCTAAATTTACACATTCAATCTTCAGAAATCAATTTGATTTCTCAAGAAGGCATATACATGGACCAGCCAAAATGAGTATTAAAATAGAATACTACTTAAAGAATAGTAGAATAGAATACTACTAAAGTTAGTAGCTATAATTTTCCACTAAGACTTCCACTAACTGTCTTTCAGGTTTATCAGAGATTGATTCATACATGAGGTTAACAGGAATTGGTCCCTTCATGTTTGATGTCTCTTAAGTGAACTAATAAAGTACATGCCTAACCTTGTAAAGCTGAAGAGTAGACCTTAGACCCTTGATAACCTCACCAAGATACAGCCAGAGGATGAGGCCCAGCCCAAGAAAACCAAGCACTCTTTACTCTTCCCCTCAACACTCACATTTTTCGGCCACAGGACATGGGGTGCAAACATAAGAGCAAGGTTATAGGCAGACATCTTATTCTTGTCTTGTTTCTTTGCTGTCTGGTACAGGAGATCAAGCAATAACTTCAGCAAGTTACGATTAGGTGGAGGGAGAATGAGGAAGAGCAACTGCAGAGCCTCGATTTGCCGTTCCTTATCTGGTACATTGCTCTTGTTTCCTTTATCATCAAACTGCATCAAATCTTGAGGACAAAAGAAATTATTGCAAAGGAGGGAGAAAATACAAGCAAGAAAAATCAATGTCTACCATTATCCTCCCCTCAACTCCAATCAAAATAAGAAGAAAGATGGGGTGCCTGGGTGGGTCAGTGGGTTAAGCGTGCAACTTCGGCTCAGCTCGTGACCTCTAGTTCATGGGTTCAAGCCCACATCGGGCTCTGTGCTGACAGCTCAGAGCCTGGAGCCTGCTTCGGATTCTGTCTTCCTCTCTCTCTCCCTCCCTGGCTCACACTCTGTCTCTCTCTCAAAAATAAGTAAACATTAAAAAAGTTTAAAAAGAAGAAGAAGAAGGAGGAGGAAGAGAGGAGGAAGAGGAGGAGGAAGAGGAGGAGGAGGAAGAGGAGGAGGAGGAGAGGAGGAGGAGGAGGAGAAGAGAAGAAGAAAGGGGCACCTGGTGTCTCAGTCCGACTCTTGAGGTCATGATCTCACAGTTTGTGAGTTCGAGCCCAGCGACGGGCTCTGTGGAGCCTGCCTGGGATCCTCTCTCTCCCTCTCTCTCTCTCTGCCCCTCTCCCCCGGTCATTATCTCCCTCTCAAAATAAATAAATAAGCAAAAAAAAAAAAAAAAAAAAAAGAAAGAAAAGAAGAAGAAAGAGGCAGGCATAAACAAAACTCAAGCAAAATATAATAACAAAATAGTGTCAATACAGTTCAATAATAAAAAGACCAAAACAATTTTTAAATGGGCTAAAGATTTGCGGTTGTTTCATTTTTTTAAAATATAATTTAGTGTCAAATTGGCTTCCATACAACACCCAGTGCTCATCCCAACAAGTGCCCTCCTCAATGCCCATCACCCATTTTCCCCTCTCTCCCACGCCCTATCATCCTTCAGTTTGTTCTCTGCATTTAAGAACTTCTTATGTTTTAAATGGGCAAGATATTTGAATAAACAGTCCTCTGAAGACGATACATGAATGGCCAATAAGCACTTGTATACTCTGTATCCTCTGCTATCCGGACAATGCAAATCAAAACCACAATGACAGACTACTTCATACCTCCTAGTATGGCTATAACCCAAAACACTGAAAATAACAAGTGTCGACAAGAATGTTGAGAAAATTAAACCCTCCTACATTGCTGGTAGGAATGGAAAATGGTACACTTTGGAAAACAGTTCGCAGTTCCTCAAAAAGCTAAACATTGGGTTACCATATGACCTGGCGATTCCACTCCTAGGTATGTATTCTTAGCTACACAGAGAAAGAAAACATGTCCACACAGATCTTTGATAATGCCACCCTCTTCATTTTTCCTCACAGAGGAAAATATGAGAATGAGTCATGCCTTGATAACAGGATAATCTAGGCAGCTCCTCATGTAATCAGAATCTGTTTCTCCCCTAAAAGGCTCCATAGGTTATCAATAAAAACAGTCCCCTGGATAATCATAATTTCAAAGGATACAAATAACCATTTGGATATAAATCATATAGACCTAAAAAATGTTGGTGTGTTGTTTAAACGACTTAACTTCAATAATAAATCCAAGTTTAGGAAAGGCAGGTAATCTTTCTAGAAACTATTCCCTGTTAATATGAAATTGAAACCAAAATACCTTTCAGTTATCAGCAAGGTATATCAAATGCTACAACCGCACCACACCTCAATATGATTGCAAAGAAACGTGAGTCACGAGTGGCGGAGCGGAGGGCTTCAAGTACGGCACTAAATTAACTCCAAGTAAACAGAACGAGCATTCTTCATATTGACACTTATAAAAAACTTATCAATATTTTCCATATCTTTTTCAAGATCCAAGCTTATTTCTCTCCAAAATAATTATAAAGTTATATAACATTTTAATAACATTTTCTCATTTGTATAATCTGATTGTCACTGTGCTAAAAAAAAAAATCTAATCTTAATTAGATTTCAGAAATTCAAAGCTAGTTTTTCAGGTAGTAAAAATTATTCAACAGAAAAAAAATCTCTTATTTTCCTTAAAATTAGAAGAAAGAAGAAAATACCCAAGGGCAGAAAACCAAGTAAATGCAGTATAGATTTTGATGCCATGGGCACTTAGAGCCGAAAGCAGCCTAACAGCTGTGCAATTCAAGATGAATTCCCAGGGCGCCTGGGTGGCTCAGCTGGTTGAGCACCGACTTCGGCTCAGGTCATGATCTCACGGTTTGTGAGTTCGAGCCCCACGTCGGGCTCTGTGCTGACAGCTCAGGGCCTGGAGCCTGCTTCGGATTCTGTGTCTCCCTCTTTCTCTGCCCCTCCCCTGCTCACACTCTGTCTCTCTGTCAAAAGTAAATAAACATTAAAAAAAAAATTAAAAAAAAAAAAAGAATGAATTCCCTACCATGCAGGCAAAAAGAGAATGAGGTAAAAATGAACCAAAAATGGAACATATCAAGTGAAAAAAGCAAACCACAGAACCATGTATATAATATTCTACCACTATGAATACCTAAAAGAGAGAAAAAGAATATGTGTATTTGTTTGTAAACGTATAAAATACTCCTGGAAGGATACATAAGAAACCAAATACCATTGGTCGCCTCCAGGAAGAAAATCTCGGAACAGGGGCAGGAAGAGGCTTTTCACTCTATACTTTTAAATCTTTTGAATTTTGAACCATGTGAATGAATGTATGGCCTATTTAGAAAACAAATAAAATTATTTTCAAAAAACAAGTCTCCAAGATTAGAGATCATCTCAACTGAGGCATAATAATATCTATTATTAGCAAAAGCCTCAAGCCAAGGTAAATATAGCAAACCTATAACCATGTGAATCAATACAATGAAAAGCATTCATTTATTGAGCAACTAAACGTTCAAAGCACAACGCTAGGATCTATCAGGGATACAAAAATAAATAAAACCCAGACTTTATTTTCAAAGAAGCTGATTTAGCAAGAAAAACACCTGACTAAAACTAAACTGGCCAATACTACCCAGAGAGCCCAAAATACCATGAAGTCTTAACCAATTTTGGTGGAAGTACTACTGAGGGTTACAAACAACAGAAAATTCCAAATAACTTTACTCAACTAAAAGAAATGTATTCATTTACATCTCCTTCTCACCTCCTGTACTCACCAGCAATTTTGAGGTGTGCATGGAAATGTCTATGAGTCAGCAGCGGCTCAGGTAACTCTCCTAGAAACGCCTTCAGCAAGGTAGCAACATCGTTTGAATGAAACTCCCCTGATTCCAAGTCAATATCAGTTCCATTATTGAGAGCATCTCTTAAAATCTGCTGCCGGACGCTATTCCCTGGTACTCTAAACAAGCCCTCTACTCTCAAGTCTGTTTAGCACGGAAAAAGAACAGAGAGGACATGCAAAAAGGAAGCAAACAGAGAAATTACAATTAAAACAAATGATCTAAAAGACTACTGTACACTTGAAAGACCCTTTATAAAAACCTTGAAGGAGATTACCCCACCACCACCATCACCATTTTCCCAGAAAAGTTTAGAAGCTACTGAGGCCCCTGAGGAGACTTTCTGAACCTCCCTGAGCACCTGGACATGGTCCACCCAGGAGTCATTTGACCTCCTCAGGCACATCTGGAGACTGAATTTAACCTGAACAATGGTTAGAATAAGCTTGGAAAATAAATTGGAAGAAAGCCAAATCTCCCAGAAATCCCCTTCCCTTTGGGCATCCCAGACTTCGTTTAGAGGCGCTGAATTCATCTGTGGAAGTGTGCAGCTCCTATAAACGGTTTCCCAGCCCAAAATGAATTGAGTCTCTGCACTGTCCCAGAAATTAGAACTCTCACTGTCAGATCACCTTTCAGTCTGAGATTCCTAGAAGCTTAGGACCATCCCAACTAAACTGTTCTTCCCTGCCAACTAGGTTCTAAGCTAGTATGATTAAAAAGGGGGGGGGGGGGCGGATTATAATTTGATCCGATCTAGAAGAAGCATAAGAGTTCATGTTTTCAGTTGAGGTAGATATTTATCTTTGTATAGCCTCCTAATTCAGGGTTCAAGTTCAAATGCCTACAAGGGCAGGCAGGTAATAGTAAATGAATAAATAGGAACCAAAACAAACTGTGCTCCAACTGACTGTATACAAGTGGGGGCCCCAGGATGCTAGATCTTTCTACCATCCAAAGAATTTTGAAAACCTGGACTTCCACCAATAACTAATTTTATTTTTATTTTAATGCTTTGCCAGGGAAACAACACATGAACGTAGAGGACTCAAGTCCTTACACTGTCAGTTTACAACCTCTGCTCTAACTCCTACCACAGCGCCCCACAAAAAATAAGTCATAAATAGGGGTGCCTAAGGGCACCTGGGTGGCTCAATCGGTTAAGCATCTGACTTCAGCACAGGTCATGATCTCACAGTTTGTGAGTTTGAGTCCCACACCGGGCTCCGTGCTGACAGCTCAGGGCCTGGAGCCTGCTTCGGATTCTGTGTCTCCCTCTCTCTCTGCTCATCCCCCACTGACACTCTATCTCTCAAAAAATGAATAAATATTAAATTTTTTTTAAGAAGAGATTCTTTCTAAAAAGAAATTTCAGAGGAAATATACTTAGAAACATGCTTCCTAAAATTATAATTGTTAGTGTCTTTTGTTCATTAGCACCTACAAACTCAAGGAAGTTAATAGAAAACTGACAACTCTTCGTTAACACAGAACAACAAAATCTTGAGTAGTCTTACTTTTGTGTAGATACTCAATCAACTGGTATATCTGAGCAATGCCTTCTTCTGTCAATGGGGATCCAAATACCACTCCTTTTTCTAAAAAAAATACAAGAGAGGGCTATATTTTCCACAAATAGTACAAAATCATCATTCTTAAAACCACTCCAGCATCCTACATTACAATTCAGCAAAGGTTTTCACAGGTTCAGTAAACAAAAGCCTTAAAGCTATTAGTGCACCCAAAAATGCAACAACTCTCAATCAACTCTGCATGGTTAATATTAAACTGTAGGTTCCTTGAAGGCAAAAACTACCTTCTTAAGTAACAATACTTAGCATGTCGATAATTAGCTTAAAAATAAAAAACAGAATTTAGAGCCATGACTGTCAAAGTATGACAGATTCTCCAATAGAGTTGGTATAGGTCTAATCTATTATAATGTCTAAACCTTTTTTTCTACCTTAAATGATTTTCTTATATTTAATAGAATAAAATAGTACCTCTTAGTATCTTATCAAAAGTAGTGCTACAATTTATCTTCTAAGAAGGTTTTTATTTTGGGTGACTCATAGGTCTTTGATAATGCCTTATCAAAGCTATTCCATAGAATGAAAACATTCGAGAACTTCTGCAATAAAAAATGTTCATTCTTGGGGCACCTGGGTGGCCCAGTCGGTTAAGCGGCCGACTTCGGCTCAGGGCATGATCTCACAGTCTGTGGGTTCGAGCCCCGCGTGGGGCTCTGTGCCGACAGCTCAGAGCCTGGAGCCTGCTTCGGATTCTGTGTCTCCCTCTCTCTCTGCCCCTCCCCCGCTTACGCCGTCTCTTCCTATTTCTCTTAAAAATAAACAAACATTTAAAAAAAATTTTTTTAACGTTCATTCTTTACTGTACTCTCCAGCTATGTCATAGGGCATGAAAATCAAGGTGCCTCTGGTAATTACCTAAACTAAATCATGTCATCTCTCTCAGGGACTGATACACTTGCATTAGCTTATCTATTTTTTAAAAATCTTTATTACTATTACTTAGGATTTTACTACTTATGAAAATGAGAAAAATGACAAAAAATACTATAAGTAACAGCAACTCAATGAAGGTGCAGATGTTAGGAGCAGAGCCCAGGGAGCAGCTGAGACCTGCCCTCCCTTCACAGACAACATCCCCTACCCTTCCGCTTGAGAGACATCAGGGACCGGAAGAATCCCGGCGCTGGGCTGGCCCCCCCGGGCAATTTCAGGTCCACCTCCCCCATCAGCTGAGCCAGCTCCGTTCCAGGTAAGTCGATGAGCCTGGTGATGTTGCTGACCACCAACTCGGTGAACACCTCGGGTTTCTCATGTCGGAGTTTCTCCACAAAAAAGTCAGGATTGAAGATAATGGGCTGCCCTCGAAGGGAAGAATCATTGCAGATAACAAAATTGCAGATGGCATCGCTGAAAAAAATGAAACAGAAGACTCTTCAGGGGGATCATTTTTGCATGCTTCTCATGCTCTCTAAGCCATACAATTATTCACTCCTTCTGGGAGTTAATCTACATATTGGTATTTTGAAAAGCCTAATCCTTAATCTGCTGACTGTACAAAAGAAGACAATTTAGCTTATTGCTATTTAGGTTATACCCACCTAGATACTTGGGAATTTCATTCAAACATTTTTTTCTTTAATGTTTATTTATTTTTGAGAGAGAAAGAGAGAGAGGCAGATTGTGAGTAGAGGAGGGAGAGGCAGACAGTGAGGGAGACACGGAATCTGAAGCAGGCTCCAGGTTCTGAGCTGTCAGCACAGAACCCAATACAGGGCTCAAACTCACAAACTGCGAGATCATGACCTGAGCTGAAGTCAGATGCTAAACTGACTGAGCCACCCAGACGTCCCACGGAATTTCATTTGATAAAAAGACACGAAGGGGCGCCTGGGTGGCTCAGTCAGTTAAGCATCCAACTCTTGATTTCTGCTCAGGTCATGATCTCACAGTTCTTGAGCTCGAACCCCACATCCAGCTCTGTGCAGACACTGCAGGGTCTACTTGGGATTCTCTCTCTCTGCCTCCTCCTCAGCTTGCATACATATATGCACGCTCTCTCTCTCTCTCTCTCTCTTTCAAGATAAATAAAACACTTTAAAAAATAAAATTAAATTTAAAAAGAAAAGACATGAGGCACCTAGGTGGCTCAGTCGGTTAAGCATTCAACTTTGGCTCAGGTCATGATCTCACAGTTAGTGGGTTCGAGCCCCACTCCGGGCTCTGTGCTGACAGCTTGGAGCCTGGAGCCTGCTTCGGATTCTGTGTGTGTGTCTCTCTCTGTCCCTCCTCTACTCACGCTCTCTCTCAAAATAAATTACAGTATTTCCCATGCAGCATCCCAACTGTTGACAATGACACATTTAGGCCAGCCTCAAATGCCACAGAAACACAGGACAGTAAGCATAAAACTATGAAAGAGCTAACACTTCATCTAAATAATGTAGTGGACATTTTGGAGACATTTACTCTACCCAGGGGTTCTCTGGTTCCTGGGTCCCTATACAGGCATTTTCTAATAATCGGCTCCCTTTAACTGAGCCAGCTGCCCTTGGATTCTGTTCCTCATAATTAGAAAGCCTTCCCCAGAAGGAACAGCCCTCACCTTTACAGGTATATAAAATAAATATTAATTCCACCTTACCCATGTCCAGAAATAGGTTTGTTTTGGAGGTTTGTTTGTTTATTATTTATTTTGAGAGAGAGAGAGAAAGAGGGAGAATCTTAAGCAGGCCAGAGCTGTCAGCAGAGAGCCGTGTGGGACTCAAATTCACAAACCATGAGATCATGATCTGAGCCGAAATCAAGAGTCGGGTGCTCAACCAAGTCACCCAGGTGCTCTAAGAAATAAGTTTTATTTTAAAATCCTTCAATTCTAGGGTGCCTGGGTGGCTCAGTCAGTTAAGTGTCCAACTCTTGATTTCGGCTCAAGTCATTATCTCACAGTTTGTGAGTTCGAGCCCCTCATGGGCTCTGTGCTGACGGGCACAGGGCCTGCTTAAGACTCTCCCTCTTTCTCTGCCCCTCCCCCACTCGTACTCTATCTCTCTCAAAATTAAAATAAAATAAAATTTAAATTTAAATTAATAAATAAAATCCTTCAACTCTAGACGCCTCTGCCTGTCATCTAAGTCCAACCTTTGTTCGGACAGGCTCTTCTCTCTAGGGCACTTGGCAAACTTCTACATCTTCCTCCTAATTTCACTTTTCTGTCATTGAATAATACTAAGCTGATATGTTCCGTGGGCCCCTGATCTGAGCTGGTTTTCTACTCCTACATTACTCAGGCTATACTCCTGGCAAAGTTCCTTTGACTCGCAGGAAATATTTCCTTCCCTATTCATTATTTCCTAATACCTAACTACTGTACACCTTTGTACTTTTAACATGTTACATAGAAGAACTATATGTTTCCACCTCGGATAGCAGACACAACACCACCTGTTTGTATCCGTTATCAATTAACTCTAATGGCTTGTTCTAATCCTTATTATATAAATAGTCATCTATTATATAACCAAAGAGTAGAACACAAGCCAGAAAGGAGAAGTCATCATATCTGTCAGGCAAAGTCAAAATTCACCTGACACATACAAACATTCCCACGATAAAAAAAAAAAATTTTTAAATCACAACTTAAAGCCTTCCAGTACCAAAAAGTACTGTTGAAGGAAAAATGACACTCTAAATATTAAATATTAGTGATCTATAATCCACTTTGTCAACACTACATGGAGAATTTTTTTTTTAATTTTTTTAACATTTTTATTTTACTTTTGAGAGACATAGAGACAGAGCATGAGCAGGGGAGGGGCAGAGAGAGAGGGAAACACAGAATCCGAAGCAGGTTCCAGGCTCTGAGCCGTCAGCACAGAGCCCGACGCGGGGCTCGAACTCACAGACCATAAGATCATGACCTGAGCTGAAGTCAGCCGCTTAACCGACTGAGCCACCCAGGTGCCCCTACATGGAGAATTTTTAACAACGGTATAATGAAAACAAGGCATGGGAAAACTTCAAAGTTCGTCACTACTTCCTTGAAAAATTATCATATAATTTTAATCAACAGCCCAAATCTTCAATTGGTGGCTACTAAATTCCTTCTTTTCTCTGGAATGATAATGTAAGAATTCATGTAAAAATTTAAAATTATGCATATTCTCAAGTCAAAGAGTCAGTAAAGAAAGATACCTTAACCTGCTTATCTCTTCAACATTTTTACATACAAAGAAAGGTTATTTTCCCTATAAAGATGCCAATGATTAGAAGCCAATTAAAATAAAAAGCAACTGTATTATAAACCATTGGCAAAACCTCTTTTTTTTAATGTCAGCTTATTTCAGTTAAGAAACAATAGTCAATATAAAACTAGATCTGTTTATAACTGTTTATAATCCTACCAATTAGAAATCTCTACTCTGAAAGAGCCAGAAAAATCATGAAATGTATCAGCACCGAAAAGATTCTTATAATTTACTAAGTCTAAACTATCATTTTATGGATTTCACATCCCTTTTAATTCTGAAAAACAGATTTCAGATCAAATTAGTTCTAACATGTAAATACACATGAATAGCGTCCATTATATCCCTGAAGTAGAACCACATACAGACGTATAACTTTCGGATCTTTAGTTTATTAATATCCGGAGCAATGCTTAGTTAAAATTCTAAAATTTCCATCACAGATGACCCTCTGGCACTAAAGTGATCCAGTATACCCGTGGGAAAGGAACGAGAAGCACAAAGCCCTAGCAACATAGTTTCTCAACAGAGTCCTTCCTACCTGGCCATCACCCAAGTGTGCCCCCTCCTAAATAGGTAGACAGGTAGAAAAATAAGTAAATTCAAGGCTTCCCCTACCTATTCACAAAGAATACCAGAAAACGCTCCCTTGGGAGTCGGAACACACAGGTAACAAACAAGCAATCTCCGTGTCTTTTCTCCTTCTGCTATTTCTCCCCTTCCTCCCCAAGATCATTCACTCTTGTTCCACCGACTGTAATGTCTTTACCCTAGTTTTTTGTTTCCTCTTCCTCACTTTTTCTGAGTGGGGCATCTGGTAAGACAGGATGTAAGAGAGAGAAATGGTTAAAAAAGAAGTAAAATGGAAGATGAAGAGATGGAAAGACAGATATAGTGGGTTACATTTTTTAATTACCCCCACCACACAGCCCACTAATCCCTTTCCACAGAATACACAATATCACAACGTAAAGCTGAGAATATCAAGGAACACGTGAAGAACTTAAGAGATTTCTAGGACTAATGAAAAAAATACTATATTTAAGCAAAAACAACTTCCTACTCTACAGTATCTTATTTTAAAACAAAGTCTACGTTTGCTCAAGTTCAAGTAAAAAATTTAATTTCTTACATAAGTGCTGAAAGCTTCTGATGAGGCATTGGTAAATCGAAGAGACAGGAAAAAAGCTTTCTCCTTGTTTGTTACGACAAAGAAACCTTCCTTTCCCTGCCCCATCACAGCCTACACAAATTCCAGACATGTTAGAGGATACAAGGGCATATTATGGGGCCTGAAAGGCAGTACTTATCAGGACTCTCAGTACTCATCTGCAAGTAGGAACAAAACAGAAATTAAAAACTAGACCAATTCATTGTATTTGCCAAAGCGTACATGAAGCTCAACGGTAGTCTCCCATCCGACTGAAAGTCGTATTAGACAAAACTATCACACGACCTAAGAGTATGAGGACAAGTAGTTTTATAATATGGAGGAAAGGATGATCCCTACCTCACATCGTACACAAAAGATAAATTCCAGACAGAATAAAGATCTAAATATAAAAAGTCAAACTTTAAAAAGTTTAGAAAAGAGCAAAGAATAAATGAGGCAGAAGAAATGTGTCATAAGACATAAAAAGCACAATCCACAAACAAAAGATTGATACATTGAACTACATTAAAAATTTAAATGTCTGTACAAGGAATGGCATTATGAACAAAGTTCTTTAAAAAAGAGATCAAAATGTCTCTGGAGAGAGGAACACGAATGAAAGAACAGGAGTGGGAGAAAAACTTTTCATTGTATGCTCTTTTGTATTTTCTGAATTTTTGATTCATGTGAACATACTACTCATTCACATACACAAATAAATAGATTTAAAACTTTAAGAGGCGCCTGGGTAGCTCAGTTGGTTAAGTATGTGACTTCAGCTCAGATCATGATCTCGTCATTTCTGAGTTCAAGCCCTGCATAGGGCTCTGTGCTAACAGCTCAGAGCCTGGAGCCTGCTTTGGATTCTGCATCTCCCTCTCTCTCTGCCCCTCTGTCTCTGAAAAATAAACATTAAAAAAAAATTTTAATAAAACTTTAAGATTACAAAATAAGGGGCGCCTGGGTGGCTCAGTTGGTTGAGCGTCTGACTTCAGCTCAGGTCATGATCTCGCGGTCGTGAGTTCGAGCCCCGCGTCGGGCTCTGTGCTGACAGCTCAGAGCCTGGAGCCTGCTGCAGATTCTGTCTCCCTCTCTCTCTGCCCCTCCCCCACTCATGCTCTGTCTCTCTCTGTCTCAAAAATAAATAAACATTAAAAAAACAATTTTTTAAATTACAAAATAAAAAGCCATAAACTGGAAAAAATCTTTGTCATGCATATAAAAGGATTTGTATTCAGAATTTATCACTCTAAAATTTTATGTCTAAAATTTATAAGAAAAATACACTCAACTCAAAGAAAATTAGACAAAGGATACGATGAAAATAATCCATCAAAGAGGGGCTGTTAATGTGGTAAATGATGTTGATTAATGTTAAACCAACCTTGCATCTCTAGAATAAACGTAATATTGTTATGATATATTAACATTTTTATATATTGCTGAATTTGGTTTGCTAATAGTTTAGACTTCTCCATATACACTCATAAGTGAGATAGTCATGGAATTGCTTTCTGAAAGTATAGAGTTCCTATGAAATCTGTCATAAGCCAAAGTGGCATAAAGTGAAGAAGCAATCACCATTAATTTATATGGAATTTTATTTTGCATCTCTACCCCCAAAATAACCCCTCTTAGCCTCTTCTGATCCCTTAGGACCTATAAAGCATAGATCCTCACGGACACAGTTCAGAGTTCTGGCAGCCTGCTACTGAGACGCTGAGTGTAGTTCTCAGGGGAAGGAGCTTGGTGGGGCCACTCTCGCTGATCAGGGTCTGAGCTGCCTCCATAAAGGCTCAATGGAAAATAAACGCTGAATGCAGTTTTTGCCTTTTTCATAAAAGTGGAAATCCTCTTTGGATTTCTTTCAGGTAGTGAAAACAGGCACTAATGGGGGTCCATCATAAAAGTGGCCTGACACAAACGTTCAAAAAGCAGGGGCTATCTGTGCAGTAGCCAGCACCACCATCCATCCACAGTTTCGCTGCCCGGGGTCCACAGATAATCCTCCTCTTGACCTACCGTCAGATGGTCAACAGTAGTCTGATGACTACCACAATGCCCACATCATGCGCCTCCCTTCTCCTCACTGCGTGGGCACATTACCATCTCACATCATCACAAGGAGGGTGAGTACAGCACAGAAGATATTCTGAGAGAAAGACTACATGCACATAAGTTTTATTACAGTGTAATAAAGTTATAATGATAACTGTTCTATTTTATTATTATTATTTATTGCCCTATTTTATCTAGTTATTATTATTAATCTCTTAATATGCCTAATTTATAAATTAAACTTTATCACAGCTAAGTACATATAGGAAAAAAAGTATATATGGGGTTCAGTATTATCTGCAGCTTCAGACATCCACTGGGGGGTCTTGGAACATATCCCCCATGGACAGAAGGGGACTACTGTATAGTCTTCATTAGGTTTAGTATAAAGGTTGTGCTGGCCTGGGGCGCCTGGGTGGCTCAGTCAGTTAAACATCCAACTCTTGATTTCAGCTCAGGTCATGATCTCACAGTTCATGAGATACAGCCCCGCATTAGGCTCTGCACTGACAGTGTGGAGCCTGCTTAGGATTCTCTCTCTCCTTCTCTCTCTGCCCCTCCCTCTCTCTCTCAAAATAAATAAATAAACATTAGTTGGAGAATTAGTCTCATTTTTCTATTTTCTGAAAAAGGTTATGTGAGATTGGTGTTATTGTTTCTTTAAATGTTTGATCAAGTTGGCTGATGAAGCCATCTAAACCTAGAGTTTTCTTTGTGAGGTTTTTAATTATATATTCAATTTATTTTTATGTTACAGGACTATTCAAACTTTCTATTTCTTCTTATATTAATTTTGGTTAAGCGGGATATTTCTAGGATTTGTCTATTTCATATAAATTTTCAAGCTTTATTGGCATAAACTTGTTTATAATATCCTCTTAGGTACTATTTTCTTAAAGATTCCTTCTTTTATTTTATTATCTTTTTAAAATGTTTACTTATTTATTTTGAGAATGAAAGAGAGAGAGCAAGCAGGAAAGAGGCAGAGAGAGAGAGGGAGAGGCAGAGAGAGAAAATCCCAAGCAGCATCCATGCTATCCACACAGAGCTCAATGCGGGGCTCAAACTCACCAACCATCAGTCATGACCTGAGCCAAAATCAAGAGTTGGACACTTAATCAACTGAGTTATCCAAGCACCTCCTCCTCTTAGGTACTTTTTAATGGTTCCTCTTAAGAACTACAAAGTTACATAGTGATGTCCTCTTCTTTCTTCCTGATATTGACAATTTATGTTTTCTCTTTTTTTTATTTATGAATCTTATCAGAGGTTTACTGATTTTATTAGCTTTGTCAAGGTTACAGCTTTTGATTTTGCTGAACCCCTCTTATTACATATTTGCTGTTTATTTCATTAATTTCTCCTCTTATCTTTATTGCTTCCTTTCTTTACTGGATTCGGGGTAAAGGTGGCACTGCAAATCAGTGGGGAATCGATGACCTTTTGACTAAACGGTGCAGAACACTTGGATGTCTACGGGGGGAAAGTGAAAGTTGACATCTATCATACAATATACACAAAGATCATCAATTCCAGGTGAATGGCAGATCTAAAGGTGAATAGCAGATCCATAAACCTACTAGAAGGTAATACAGAAGAATACACTCTTGAACTGAGGCTGGGGAAAGTTTTGTTTTTAAATACACATTAAAAATATTAACCACAAGGGGGCGCCTGGGTGGTTCAGTCAGTTGAGCATCTGACTCTTGGTTTCTTCACCTCAGGTCATGATCCCAGGGTCGTGGGATAAAGCCCCATGTCAGGCTCCACACTGAGCATGGAGCCTGCTTAAGATTTTCTCTCTCTCTCTCTCTGCCACTCTCCTCCACTCACACTCTTTCTCTCTCTTAAAGAAAAAAAAAGAAAGAAAGAAGGAGAAGAAAAAACAAACCCAATAGGAAAATAGGCATGAAATTTCAATAAAATCTCATAAAAATTAGCCAAATGGCCCATATATTCATTAAAAAACTGCACAATATCATTAGATATCAAAGAAACGTAAATTTTAAAACAATGACATACTATTATCCAACAGAATGACTAAAATTAAAAAGAATGACAATACCAAAGCTTAGAGAAACTGACAATAACTCTTATACTGACAGTGGGGCTATAAACTGGGACAACCATTTTGGAAAACGGTTTGGTCTTACCCACCAAAGTTGAACAAAAGTGTATCCTATGACCCCAGCAATTCTAAAACATGCCTAATGTATGCAGCCACATGTGCGCCAAAATCATTCATTGAAACATTAATTTCTAAACAGCCAAAACATCCAAAATGGTTTTTTAAATTGTGGCATATGTAATGGCACACTTTACAGCAATGAAAATGAGCAAACTCCAGGCACATGCACTGTCATGAATGAGTCTCACATATAATGATGAGCAAAAGAAGTTTCACACACACACTCTCTCTCTCTCTCTCTCTCTCTCTCACACACAGACTACACTTAGTATGCAAAACCACTTACATCAAATTTTGAGAACAGACAAAACTATATTATTTAACTATATATTATTCAATACTTACTTAAGTGGTAAAATTGTAAAGAGAAGCAAAGATATTTTTTACCATAAAATTCAGAACATGGCTACCTTTGAGGAGTAGTGATTAAGATGAGGCAAGAAGGCATGAGGGGAGTTTCCAGGGTGCTAGCACTACTCTTGGGATAAATCATGGAGCTATGGGAAAAAGGAGACTCATTTGAAGGACTTACAGCAAATGTCAAGGTTTGTTGAAGCTGGGCAATAGGAAAATATTGATCATATTATTCTACATTCTTGTATGTAGAACCACATTTTTCAAGATAAATTTTAAGAAAACAAGCCTAAATCTTGCTACAACTTGATGTAAACATCATAGAAAATCAAAGTGAATAGTAAAGGTTATTTCCTCATCATAGGAGTTTTTGCATAGATGATCAGAACCAGGAGAATTAGTAGTTAGGTAGTAGGCATACAGAGATAGCAAGGACTCCAGTATTTAAATGCATATATTAGCCAATTATCCCAAAGAAGAATAAGAGGCAAGGCCTATCAAAAAGGAAAATTTGGGGGGATCTGGCTGGCTCAGTTGGTAGAGAATGTATGTGACTCTTGATCTCAGGGTTGTGGGTTCAAGCCCCACCTTGCATGTAGAGCTTTCATTTAAAATTAAAAAAGAAAGAAAGAAAGAAAGAAAAATGGCACAAAAACAGACACTCAGATCAATGGAACAGAATAGAGAACCCAGAAATGGACCCACATATGTATGGCCAACTAATCATTGACAAAGCAGGAAAGAATATCCAATGGAATAAAGGCAGTCTCTTCAGCAAATGGTGCTGGGAAAACTGGACAGTGACATCCAGGAAAATGAACTTGGACCACTTTCTTACACCATACACAAAAATAAACTCAAAATGGATAAAAGACCTAAATGTAAGACAGGAAGCCATCAAAATCCTCAAGGAGAAAGCAGACAAAAATCTCTTTGACCTTGGCCACAGCAACGTCTTACTCAACATGTCTCCAGAGGCAAGGGAAACAAAAGCAAAAATTAACCAATGGGACCTCATCAAAATAAAAACTTCTGCACAGAGAAGGAAATAATCAGCAAAACTAAAAGGCAACCAATGGAATGGGAGAAGATATTTGCAAACGATATATCAGATAAAGGGTTAGTATCCAAAATCTATAAAGAACTTATCAAACTCAACACCCAAAAAACAAATAATCCAGTGAAGAAATGGGCAAAAGACATGAATAGACACTTCTCCAAAGAAGATATCCAGATGGGCAACAGACACATAAAAAAATGCTCAACATCACTCATCATCAGGGAAATACAAATCAAACCCACAATGAGATACCACTTCACACTGTCAGAATGGCTAACATTAACAACTCAGGCAACAACAGATGTTGGCGAGGATGTGGAGAAAGAGGATCTCTTTTGCACTGCTGGCGGGAACGCAAACTGGTGCAGCTACTCTGGAAAACAGTATGGAGGTTCCTCAAAAAATTAAAAATAGAACTACCCTACAACCCATTGATTGCATTACTAGGTATTTATCCAAGAGATACAGGTATACTGTTTTTTTTTTTTAATGTTTATTTATTTTTGAGACAGAGAGAGACAGAGCACGAGTGGGGGAGGGGCAGAAAGAGAGAGAGACACAGACTCCGAAGCAGGCTCCAGGCTCTGAGCTGTCAGCACAGAGCCCGACGCGGGGCTCGAACTCACAGACCGAGAGATCATGACCTGAGCCGAAGTCGGACACTCAACTGACTGAGCCACCCAGGCGCCCCCAGGTATGCTGTTTTGAAGGGACACATGCACCCCAATGTTTATAGCAGCCCTATCGACAATGGTCAAAGTATGTAAAGAGCCCAAACGTCCATCGATAGATGAATGGATAAAGAAGATGTGGTAGGGGCGTATATATATATATATAGATATAGATATAGATATAGATATAGATATATAGATATATATATACACACACACACACATACACATACATAATGGAGTATTACTTGGCAATCAAAAAGAATGAAATCTTGCCATTTGCAACTACGTGGATGGAACTAGAGGGTATTATGCTAAGCGAAATTAGTCAGGGAAAGACAAATAGCATATGACTTCACTCATATGAAGACTTTAAGATACAAAACAATGAACACAAGGGAAGGGAAGCAAAAATGAGAACAGAAATAAAAGCAGGGAGGGGGACAAAACATAAGAGACTCTTATATACAGAGAACAAACAAAGGGTTGCTGGAGGGATTATGGGAGTGGGGATGGCCTACATGGGTAGGGGCATTAAGGAATCTACTTCTGGGGCGCCTGGGTGGCTCAGTCGGTTAATTGGCCGACTTCAGCTCAGGTCATGATCTTGCGGTCTGTGAGTTCGAGCCCCGCGTCGGGCTCTGTGCTGACGGCTCAGAGCCTGGAGCCTGCTTCAGATTCTGTATCTCCCTCTCTCTCTGCCTTTCCCTTGCTCACGCTCTGTCTCTATGTCTCTCAAAAATAAAATAAAAACATTAAAAATATATATTTAAAAAAAAGGAATCTACTTCTGAAATCACTGTTGCACTATATGCTAACTTGGATGTAAATTTAAAAATAAATTATTTTTTAAAAGAAAAAAGAAAGAAAAAGAAAAAAAAAGGATAATTTGTATCACCTACTTATTGTCGGCTTCGATTCCTCTTACCACTAGATGGAACTCTACATGTGAGGTGATCTGCTGAATGAAAGCACTAGACACAGAATCTACAGCTGAAAAATCAATTACAGAATAATGAAATGCAAGTGCTTTTGAGGCATGTGAACCCATGAATCTGCAAAATTCAAGACAGTGGGGGGAAAAAAACCGTATCCTGCAGATGTATCTTTTGGCTGACTGCTACCAAAACTGCATACCCACAAAACTAAATGTTTCCTCCCTAGTGAATTGCTTAACTTGATTTGTTCTCCAAGAACCACAACCTTGGCAACATCTATCAAAATATGAGCTATATTTAAA
Organism: Paguma larvata; assembly: GCA_030068075.1. Classification (NCBI taxonomy): domain Eukaryota; kingdom Metazoa; phylum Chordata; class Mammalia; order Carnivora; family Viverridae; genus Paguma; species Paguma larvata. The sequence goes on along the minus strand of CM057837.1, from coordinate 45,020,352 downwards.
GTTGTCTAAATCTGACTTACCACCCTAAGAGAAGTAGGCACTCTCTGACTACTTTTTCAACTCTCTGGCTCTGAAATACGGCTTTCAACGTGTCACTTTCTGGGAGAGCTGTTAGATAGGAATATATAGAAGTATTAAATGAGAAGCTATTATTCTTCCTTTTTCTGAATACGAATTTAAACTGGTATCATGAAAGTTGTATAGAGAAAGGATAAAATGACCCCATGTGCCCAAGCTGGCAGGATTTTTAAATAACAGAAACAGTTCAAAGTTGACAAGTAATACCACAAAGTTTCAGGAAATAAAGTCCAATTTCTTAGACAAAAATTTTGTAACATCTATATCCTAAGGTCTGCCCTTAGAGTAGCTGTCCAAGGTTTTGTAATTAGGACCTCTTATCTCTAATTTAGACTCCAAAAGTCTGCAAAAGTATATTTGTCCCCTATATTTGGTCTCAACATAAACTAATTTCAAAGTACTAGAGCAACTTTACCTGAATTAAATTATTTAGAAATTAAAGAATTCCTGGAGGGTCTGGGTGGCTCAGTGGGTTAAGTGTCTGACTTTGGCTCAAGTCACGATCTCATGGTGTGTGGTTTGAGCCCTGCATCCGGCTCTGTGCTGACTGTGGAAGCCTGCTTCAGACTCTTTCTCTCCCTCTATCTCTGCCCCACCCCCTCAAAAATAAACAAACCTTTAAAAAAAATTTTTTAAGAAACTAAAGAATTCCTGATTGCTTATCTTAACCTTAACATTTTTGGAAATCTGACCTAATATTCTGCCCTATAGAATGACAACCCAATGTCCTCAGTCAAGAGGGCTAATTCTACTTCCTCCGAGTATCAGTAACACAAATTTATTAACATGTATTTACTTGTCAATTTGTATCCTTTTGGGTGTCACAAGAATTGGTATTAATTCTGCTGCTGCCACCTCTCTTAATTTTTCTCCCTCAGGCAGGTATACAACAAGAAGAAAGTTTATTTGTATTAGAAAAATTACATCAAAATTCCTTATTTGGAAAAAGTTCTAGAAGATGCTTTGCTGACAATACAGTGTCTCTCTTATTACTTAAAATCTGTTCACCACTCAGAAAAGTATAGTCCAAACTTCAGGAGAGACTCGCTTTTCCAACAGACTTTAAATGACATGAGCCACAGGCAACTAAAACACAAAGTACTTCTATGTATGATCAGATTAGGTTCCAAAGACTACTTCTAAATCCATTTGTTCCAAAGTCCAGAGTGATCCTATCCAAGAGACAGCAAATGCTTTTGCTCTGACATGTGACATTCATATCTTGAAACAGAGCTTCTATTACCTTAGTCAATATTCTACAAACCTAATCATAAGTCTCTTCAACTAGTCATTAGAAGGTGAAATCATAGTCACTCATGTGTCATTTAAAATCAAATTAACCATGATCTACTGAGTGCTTTGTAATTTTAAAGAATCATAAAGTATAGGGACAAGATACTAAGGTAATATACTGGCCTCCAGAAGTTTAAAATTCACTCAGCTTCCCCCCCGCCACTACCCCTATTTTCAAAAATACAAGTAGCCAATTGCAGGTGTAATTAAAGACATGAGCACCTAGGAGGCCTAATGAGATGACTTTGAAAATTAGGTTGTAAACAATTTTTGTTTTATTGCATTTGCATATATATGTTGTTACCTTTTGAAACATCACTATTTTAAAGAGCTCTTTGGGCAACTGCTAAAAATCCTTTGAAATTGGAAGTGATTATGAGATTTTTTCACTGTAGCACATCTTAAGCAACCTCCACTTTGGGAAAACACAATATACCTTCCCACTCAGTCTGTATGACACCAACTGTTGAGAAGATGGGATGCTGAAAAGATGGCAATCTAATATATGGGATTTTATGGTGCATCAAGTATGTAATACTTTTGAAAAAAAATTTTAAGTATTTTGAAAAATACTTTTTAAAAATTTAAATATTCTAAGGTCTTTTCAACCCTTTTATCTCTCAACGCCTAAAAAAGAAATCTATTTTGTCAATTAAAATATTTATACTTAAATAAAATTTAGGCTTTATCCTCTGTACAATCTTAATATACATACCCTGTATTTAAATTTTCAAGAAAGGGGCGTCAGGGTGGCTCAGTCAGTTAAGTGTCGGACTTCGGCTCAGGTCATGATCTCACAGTTCATGAGTTCGAGCCCTACATAGGGCTCTGGGCTAATCGTGTGAAGCCTGCTTCAGATCCTTTGTCCTCCTCTCTCTCTGCCCCATAAAACATTTAATAAAAACTAAAAGTAAATAAATAAATTTTCAATGAAAACTGTTAACACAATGATGTAGGTATGTTCACACTGGTGGACTTTGATTGCAAGAGCCTGGTCACAAGGACAGGCGCCACAAAATGGCCTTACCAAAAGGAAAAATATTAATAAAGTAGGCCCTGGTACTTGAGTGAAGAAACTATTATTGCAACCAAGGGAAGGACTGTGGGGATTCCAAAATGCAAAAAACTTTAAAATGATAGACTTAAGTATACAAAAGCTAGCCATCCTTCAAATATAACTTCCGGTACGTGTCGCAATCTCCAATTAAAGCATAAAAGAAAGTAGTCGATGATAATGTCAAGTATAATATTACTAAATTGTATCACTGTATATTCTCCTGGTTTCTCTCCCTAATTCTTAGTTTCCTGTCATTTGGTGAGTTCTTTAGTTTCATTATTATTACTTCCTTGGTTTTATTTTTGTAATTGTGTTCAACATGAAAATAAGTGAAGAACTTTTTCATGATATAATCCCAATATCACTCTTTAGGTTTCTAAATGAATAAGGTTCTTCCCTACCCAAAGATATAATTAAAACACATTTAGCAAATGTAGCTCTTGTTATTGGGGCATGCAATTACAAATTTAATATCAAGACCTCTGTGGTTTCTGTATTTCATTCATGAATTTTTCTTTTTATTCATAGTGATAAAACCCAACTTAGATACCTTTATCTCTAATCAGATGACATATTATCTTAAAACTGTCAAATAATGTTTTACTTCTTTATTATAATACGTTTCAGAAACTTGGACAAAGATCAACCAAACTATTTTAATTTGTTATGGGAAAAAAAAATGAAGAGAACAAAAAAAGAAAAAATATAACCCTATAATCAGGAGCATTTCTGGAGCGGATGTAGCTTGATGTGATATGCTGGACATCTTCTACTAAACTGGGGGAAGTTCACTTGTCATAGATTGGCTCAGATTATTATCGTGTTTTTGCAGTATTACTGAGTCCTAAGAAATTAGTTTTATGCTACATAATATACTCTGGTCAGGAAGCAAGAGAAATAAAGCTCAAACCTGACTAAATTTATTTGAAACTGATCCATAGGCTTTTAAAGGAAACATCTCCTCTCCGTATTTGTGTATATAAGCAAAATTTTAATCATGTATTAATTTTTCAAAAGCCAAAGTGTTATTACTTCAGCACAACTAAATTCAGCAGGGGGTGACCGAATTTTTCTATGGTTCTGTTTCATTCTGGTGTCCAGCTTTCATGTAATAGTTCATCTTGACAAATCACCTGTATTTAATCCAATAACTGATACTATTATTATGTTTTCATATGATCATCTTAAAAGTTATGGCTTTATGGTGTTATAGTTATGAATTTCACGCTAACACATTTCCCATTATAAAATGTACTATCATTAATGCACTCCATATTTGAATAATTATTTATAAGGTAGATCACAAAACTTGAGCGCATCTGACAGAATTATTTTCCCCACTATATCACTATAGTCTTACACTTACAGAAAAGAATGATAGCTGTCCTACACAATTTTAAGTATAACTAAAGACCATAACACAAAAGATAATATGAGATCATTAACTGCCAAATCCATGGTACAGACAATAAGAGATGTATAAATTCAGAAGTAGGAGCGAGGCGCCTGGGTGGCTCAGTCAGTTAAGTGTCCAACTTCAGCTCAGGTCATGATCTCACGGTTCATGAGTTTGAGCCCTGCATCAGGCCTCTGCTGTCAGTTCAGAACCGCTTCAGATCCTCTGTCCCCCTCTTTCTGCCCCTCCCCCGCTCATTCTCCCTCTCTCTCTCTCTCTCTCCCTCTCCCTCTCAAAAATAAACATAAAAAAAGGTAGGAGAAAAACTCTCACCCTTATACAAGAATTGAGATTTGAGGTAGATCTTAAAGATGAATGGGGTCTGGACAGTAGAAAAAAAATAAGTAGTAATTAAATAAGGGGCTATTTTGTTTGGTTGGTTTAGATGATTTTTTAAGAAACATAAAATGTGGGGCACCTGGGTGGCTCAGTCAGTTAAGTGTCTGACTCTTGGTCTCGGTTCAGGTCATGATCTCACAGTTTCATGGGTTCAAGCCCCGCATGGCTCTGCACTAGCAGCTCAGAACCTGCTTGCAATTCTCTATCTCTCTCTGCCCCTCTCCCACTCACACGGTCTGTCTCTCTCAAAATAAATGAATAAACTTCAACAACAACAAAAAAAAAAGAAACATAAGATGTGTTCTCTACGCACTAGTGGCAAGCCATTTTTAAAACATAACCTTAAATAGAGAGGAGTGTACAGAGGAGTTAATGAAATAGTGTAGCGGACATCTGTGTTTTGCATACCAACGACTATCTTCCCCGTCCTCTGGTAAGAGCACCCCTATTCTCCTTTGGGCAATAAGCTCTCCCCTTCTTTCAGTATATGTGGTTTGCCATAATTACCGACCCTACTCCTTGGGCAGCAAGTGTGAGCCCAGGACCCAGGCTTAACTAATCGAAACATTCTATCCTCCTCATTGATTCAGGCAAAGGCCCACAGAGTCAAACCAGGGAAAAAAGGACTCAATTCCAAGAGCCTCGCTAGATGCTAAGATTGCCAATCCTGTGTGAAGCTGCCGGTGGTCCCTTACTGCCATCTTTTGTGAAGAACCAGCCTTTTCAAAAGCAAACACAGAGGAAACCAGACCTAAGAAAGCAAGAAGCAGATGCCTAGGGACACTGAGATTTGAGAATTTCAATACAGATTAAGCCATACTTGATCCACCCCTTGGACTTTTCATTTTCGTAAGCCAATCAATAGCATCTCTGCTTAAGCTAGTTTAAGTTTCTGTCACATATGACTGAAAGAATCCTAATAAATATACTGTGTAAAAATGTCATTCCCTAGTATAAATCCCAGCTCCTCTGTGGTCATTTTGGTATTCCGCCTCCCTATCTCCTTCTTGGGAAATCTCTCTTCTCCTAGATCACTCCTTGCTGGGCTCATTCTCACCACTGCCTCTAACGCCTGCCCCTGTGGCTGCGGCTGGCAGCCGCTACTAGAAAGTTACCCTCTCTTCTCCACATTTTCTTGTTTTAATTTTTATCTTATCTCTTGTGCTTCTCTCTTTTCTGTACCATTTTTCCAATGCTTCTTAGCTTTTCAGAAGCCAGTCTTGGCTTTCCTTACAGACGTGAACTTCTGTTCAGCCAGATGCACGAGTCACAGCACGCAGCGTGCAGCCTGAGTCTCCAGCTCGACTCATCTCGGTGATCTTCAGTGTTCCACATTATTCAAAGGTTCTTTAAAACAGTAACGAAACTTTCAAGCTTAATGCTGTGCTAGGCCAAATAACTGATGCTGATATTAAATCTAAATTCAGGATAACAGGGTATTCCTCTGATAAGTATAACTAAAAACTACACTTGTTCAAAAGATTCATGTGCAATACTCAGACCTAGAACAAGACCAAAAAAAATTACTATACATTAGACCTCGGCAGAAATGCAATTAGCTCTTTTAAAATTATACATATTTCAAGATCATTACCAACACCAATTTCTAAAACCTCATATAACTACCTACCAGAAACCACAGGTAAAAAGACAGGGAAATAAGAAAGCAGCTTGCTGAAAGACACACACTGCTTTAATTGAGAGAAAAGTATCAATAAACAACACACCCTCTGGGATCTCTGCAAGTTTGAAACTGCGAAGATCAATAAGGTAATACGAATACGTTAAACATCAGCATGACTCAAAAAAGTAAAATACAGATAAGCAATAGTTATTAGGCTAAATATAATTTAACAGTCTTGGGGGACCTGGAGAGCTCAGTCCATTGAGCGTCCAACTTCAGCTCAGGTCATAATTTCATAGTTTAGGAGTTCGAGTCCTGCATCAGGCTCTCTGTTGTTAACACAGAGCCCACTTTGGATCCTCTGTGCCCCCCGGCTCTGCCCCTTCCCCGCTGGTTCTCTCTACCTCAAAATAAGTAAATAAACTTAAAAAAAATTTTAAATAAATAATAAATAAATAAATATAACAGTCTTGCTCCAGGTTCTTTATTCCAGGAAACAGTCGTTCCATCTGGAAAGCATAAACACTTTTACAAGCTTACATGCAAATAAGCGTGTCATGCAAATTTAACCACCCGTCACTCTCTTGTCCTCTCTGATGTGTTTCTGTCCCTCCTCGTTCATTCAGATCCTACCCAGTATCTCATACTCTTCTATAAACGTCTTAGAAGTGCTGCAGCAAGGGAGGCAGAGAACCGGAGTGAGCCGATTCTCCACACGTGCCAGAGGTGGACTTCGCGCCTCTCACCGGTCCTCGCCTACTCCGCAAAAGTGGAGCCGGAGCCCTTAAATAGATTCCTTCTCTGGGCAGCTAGAGGGCTCCGTTGGTTAAACATCCGACTCCTGATTTTTGCTCAGGTCATGACTCGGGGCTCGTGGTTTGAGCTCCCCAGTGTGGTGCCTGCTTGAATTCTCTCTTTCCCTCACTCTCTGCCCCTCCTCCGCCCTCAAGCTCTCTCTCAAAATAAAGTTATTTATTTATTTAAAGTTTATTAATTTAGCTATTTCCTTCTCCAGCTGGCACGACAATGAGTGTCTCACTAAGGAACGCTGGGGCGACCCTGCGGGAGGAAGAGCCTTTCCCTTTCCCTGGGTCCAGGGCACTCCGCTAGGCAGCTCCTGCAGCACGCACGGCTTCTCCGGTACCCAGATGCCACCGCACAGGCAGCTTCTCCAGTGACAGCCTCCTGCAGTCTACCCTAGGAACAGCTTTCCCAGTACCCTAAACGGTGGATTTCTAGCAGGTTCTATAAGGTGAATTTCCAACAAGTTCCACCACAGTGACTTTTCTGCCATTCAAGTGAGCCATAGCCACGCCTTAAAGTGTGGACCTCCTCCGTGTACTGTCCATCTCAGCCCTAAGGATTATAGTGGATTCTTTTTTGTTTTAATCAAGGTATAATTGGCAGATAAAATTACAAGATATTTATTTTTTTTAATTTTTTTTATTGTTTATTTATTTTTGAGAGAGACAGACAGACAGACTGACAGAGCATGAGTGAGGAAGGGCAGAGACAGAGAGGGAGACACAGAATCCGGAACAGGCTCCAGGCTCTGAGTTGTCAGCACGGAGCCCGATGCGGGGCTTGAACTCGGGAATGGTGAGATCATGAGAACTCGGACGCTTAACTGACTGAGCCACCCAGACGCCCCATGATATTTAAAATGTACATGATGATTCAATATATACGAGCTGATTCTGATATCTATTTATGTGATCTTTAGAGATCTTTTACTTACTAGCCAATCCCTGTTACTCCAATCCCACTATAGTTAACAATTCTTTATATTAAACATTTTTTGTTCAAATTATAGTTTCTGTGTCCTAGTTGAACCTCGACTAATATATCGGGTAAAACTAGCAAACCACCAGCACAAAACTGATGAGCTCTGGCATTTCTAGAAAAAACTCATCCTAAAAAATGGTTAATAAAAGTGTAGTTAGGAGAATTCATACAAGGTAACCAGAGGGTATCTTGGAGAAGAAAATGAAATCATTGTTGTTAAAAAATAATAATAATAATAATAATAATAAGCATTAATATAAGCAACTGTAGTTTATCCCTCCCAAAAATAAAATGAGGCAAACTGGTATACATAACTTGTATATTCTTCATGCAAATCACCAAATTTGCATTTAGCAATTGGCTTCCTGAGAGCCTGAATGGACTCGGTCTCCTCAAACCCGCCTAGTAGATAAAATACTGTCTGGACTTGCAATAACAAAAACAGACTGCCACTCTCTGACGACCTGCCACACACAACCCCCTCCAGCTTTAACACCTGTTCATCTCACAAACTCTACAAAAGGTCAGAGGCAAAGAAAAGTAAGCCACTTTTATGTGGATTAATTTTAAAATTCTGTTTCTTCTTTCCCTCTCCTTCCACCAAGACTGGCCTTGTCTCTAAAAATAATGATCAAGCCCTCTAAGCCAGGTAATTGATAAAAATATAAAATAAAATGATGCAGATTCCGGAAAGACCACTGAAGCGGGTCTGGGCGGCTCAGTCAGTTAAGCATCCAACTCTTGATCTCGGCTCATGTCATGATCTCACAGTTTGTGGGGTCAACCCCCAAGTCAGGCTCTACGCTGACAGTGTGAAGCTTGCTTGGGTTTCTCTCTCTCTCTCTCTCTCTGTCCCCCTGCTCACTCGAACTCTCTCTCTCTCAAAATAAATAAACTTTAAAAGAGAAAAAAAAAACACTAAAGAATCTATTCTCGTGCTTGCTTCGGCAGCACATACACTAAAATTGAAGAATCCATTCCTCATTACCCTTCAGATAGGATTTTGTTTTAATGTTTATTTGTTTTTGAGAGAGAGAGAGAGAGAGAGAGAGAGAACATAAGCGGGAGAGGGGCAGAGAGAGAGGGGGACAGAGGATCTGAAGCAGGCTCCATGCTGTCAGTGCAGAGCCTGTCGTGGGGCTCAAATTCATGAACCGTGAGCTCAGGACCTGAGCCGAAGTCCGACACTCAGCCGACTTGAGCCACCAAGATGCCCTGCCAGACGGGATTTGACAGCACAGATACAAAACTGGACTCAGATATTTAAATCGTGTTTTCCCACTTGTACATGTGAGAACAGGCAAGTCTTTCAAAGATCAGTAAAGTTTCCATCTTTCACTTTTCTTGTTGTTTTTTTGTTTTTCCGCCTTTCACTTTTCTTGAAGGGCCACGCTGTTGTTTTATCAAAGGAAGAACAATATAACAAAAAAGTCTTCAGGAAATTATGTGTTAAGTAACCAATATTCCACTATCTATGGTGTATGTAAATTCGCAGAATACAGGACCCTTTCCCCATCTATAGGACTTTCCTTATCCTCCAAACGCAATTCCAAAACGGAATGCGAGCATCCAGTAGTCTGTTCCTAAGCTTCCTGCTGTTCCTAAGTTCTAGGAACAGGCTTGGGTCTCAAAACTAGGACATTGCCGGCATATTAACTGTCACCAACTTATGCCAAATGTCATCACTACTATGGCTTGTAACGCTTCCCTCCAACCCTGGATGTTCCCATTTGCATTTTCAGGTTCACAGCAGGTTTCTTTTTTCCCCCGTGAATTTTGGGGCTAAAAATCCTGTGACTCTTTGTTATCAATTTCCCCTCTTCATCTAATAATAGCAATTTTATTATATAGCTTTTCAATTCAAAAAGTACTGAACTGGGTGCCTAACTGGCTCAGTCATTAAGCACCTGACTTTGGCTCAGGTCATGAGCACATGGCTTGTGAGTTCGAACCGCGCGCTGGGCTCTGTGCTGACAGCTCAGAGCCTGGAGCCTGCTTCGGATTCTGTGTCTCCCTCTCTCTCTGTCCCTCCCCCGCTGGCACTCTGTCTCTCTCTCTCAAATATAAATAAACATTAAAATTTTTTTTAAAAAAAGCAACTTGAAGGTATAACTAAAGTGAGTTAAATTTTAAAGCATCATTCTGCCTGATAAAGGCCAGAAATGGAGGATAAATGGTGTTTACCAACAACAGGTCAAAACAGAATTCTTTACAGGCAGAGCAATTTTTTCTTATTTAATTCTTTGATTAAAACAATTTAGAGCATTTCTAATAATTAGGAGTAGGCTTAAAACATGATGAAGAAATAGAAAGCTAGAAAGTTCTTAATGGACAATCCTTTCCTCTTCTTTATAGAATAAATACAAGGGGCCACACCACCAACAAAACATTAGACTAACCTCTGCAGGGAAGAAAAATAAATTGCATGGTATTTATCACGCTTATTATTCATGGGCACCTAGGTGGCTCTGGGGGGCTCAGTCAGTAAGCATCTGACTCTTGAGTCCAGCTCAGGTCATGATCTCAGTTCCTGAGATCAAGCCCCAAGCCCCACATCAGTCTCTGCGCTGACAGCATGGAGCCTACTTGGGATTCTTTCTCTCCTCATCTCTCTCTCTGCCCCTCCCCCACACAAGGACACACACATTCTCTCTCAAAATAAACTAAAAAAAAAAGAAAGAAATGACTATTATTCATTCATTATTGACCACCTATGCAAAGCTAAGCACTGGGAATATGTAATAAAAATAAACATATGTCCTGCCCTCCAAAAGCCATACAGAAACCTGAATTCTCTTTTACAATAGGAAATTGATAAAAGTTTCAAATTCAAATAAGGAGGATCAAACCTGTTGATCACGTTTAAATTCAATTGGCAACATCCTTTAAAGGAACTCAAACTACTCCTTCCACAGACTAACATTTTGTCTTCGGGTTTTCGTCACAATTCAAGATTTGAAAGCGGGAAGAGCGATGAGCTCATCAAATTTTTCAATCTCCTCTACAGTTTCCAGGCAAAAACGATCAACCATTTATAGACAGCTCCAAGAGTGAAGAACTCTTCCCTGTAAGACATTCAACCATGTCTATCTCAGCTAGGGAAGGAGTCCGGTGCCCACTCATAAGCCCAACTTCCCAAGACTCGGAATCTCTTATTCAATACAAATGGCACCAAGAGACACCAAAGTGTTTACGCTTTATGCTGAGGCAAAGTCAATAAGTTCACTCTACTAAATTCTAATATATATATAATCAGTCGAGACAACTAAGGTCTCAAGGCTGTGGCAAGACCACCTGGAAATCTTTCTGGGAAAAGCTACCTTTTGGTGTGCCTGCAGAAATCACGATTTCTTAAATTGCAGATTCCTCTGATCTGTTCATTAGTTCTACCAGAAAAAAGAAAATCTATCACATAATGAATGGTTATTACCTGCTAGGCTCAGCGCTCAGCACTTTATTTTACTTTATTAATTTTTTTTCTTACTGTTTATTTGAGAGAGAGAGAGAGAGAGAGAGAGAGAGAGAGAGAGAGAGAGAGTGTGAGTGGGGGGAGGGGCAGAGGGAGAAAGAGACACAGAATCTGAAGCAGGCTCCAGGCTCTGAGCTGTCAGCACAGAGTCCGACTCTCGACTCTCGGACTACTAGATTATGACCTGAGCTGAGGTCAGCCGCTTAGCCAACTGAGCCACCCAGGTGCCCCAAGGCTAAATGCTTTAAAAAGGATTGTCTAATTTAATCCTGACATTCTCTGGAGTAGGCATCATTATGCCCATTTATAAATAAAGAAACTAAGGCTGAGAGAGGTTTAAAAATTGGCTAAGTATTTTATTCTTTTTGGTGCTATTTACTATAAATGAGATTGTTTACCTAATTTCCTTTTCAGATGGCTCATTGTTAGTATATAAAATGTAAGTGATTTTTGTATGTTGATTTTTGTATCCTGCAACTTTACTAAATTTTTAGTTCTAACAGCCTGTTAGTCTTTAGGGTTTTCTATATGTTGTCTGCGAACGGAAATGATTTTAGTTCTTCCTTTCCAATTTAGAAGGTTTTTTGAATACCTTTTCTTGCTTAACTGCTCTGGCTAGGACTATTTGCCTTGTTCCTTACCACAATAGGTTATCACCTCGCACCTGTCAGGATGGCTATTATCAAAAAAAACAAAACAAAACTGTTGAAGGTGTAGAGAAATTGGAACCTTTGGACACTGTTGACAGGAATGCAAAATGATGCAGCTGCTATGGAAAAGAGTATGTAGGGTCCTCAAAAAAATTAAAAATAGCACATGACCCAGCACACCCGCTTCTGTGTATTTATCCAAAAGTACTGAAATCAGGATCTCCAAGAATTACTAGCACTCTCACGTTCACTGAGGCACGAATAACAATCACTAAGGCATGGAACAACTTCAATGTCCGTAGACAGACGAATGGAATAGCAAAATGTGGTGTATACACAGAATGGAACGTTATTACTCAGCTTTTAGAGAGAAGAAAATTCTGCAGTAGGTGACCACATGGGTGAACCTTGCAGACATTCTGCTAAGTGACATAAGCCAGTTACAGGAAGACAAATGATTCCACTTGTGTATATGAGGTATTTTTGAGGTATCTAAAATAGTCAAATTCATAGAATGAAAGCGTGGAATGGTGGTTACCAGGGGCTGGGCGAGGGGGCAATGGGGAGTCACTAATTAACAGGCATAAAGTTCCGGTTAAGCAAGATGAACAGCTCTTGAGAAATGCTGTACAACACTGTACCTATAGGCAACAATATCATCTCATACACCTAAAATTTTGCTAAGAAGGGGCGCCGGCTCAGTGGGTTCCGGGGCTGACTTCAGCTCAGGTCATGATCTCAGGGTTAGTGAGTTCCGGCTCCTGCACAGGGCTCTCGGTTAGTGTGGAGCCGCTTGGGATCCTCTGTACCCCGCCCCCTCCTCTCTCTGCCCCTCCCCGCCCACAAAAACAAACATTTAATTTTTTTTTTTTTTTTTGCTAAGAGGGTAGGTCTCATGTTAAGTATTCTAAACCACAATAAAAATCTTTATTTAATTGGCCCAAGAACGCAAACCCATTTCTGACGCTCCAACCCTTGCTCCGACTTTAACACATAAACTGCCTAAAAGCCAATGAGAAGGTACTAAGAGCTCTCTCCCGGCACTGTGTGACGTTAGGAAATTCGCTTAACGGCTCTGGGCTTGAGTTTCCTCACCAAAATGAGTCAGTCTCTGCGCAAAAGTAAGCAGAGCTGCCACCACCAACCGGTCGTCTGCAGCCAACGCTGCGGTCCGACCTCCGGAGGGCATCAGCGGGACCAAGTGGTGGGCAGGCTGGACGGATCCCAGCTCCCGGACCAGACCGCAGGCGTGAAGGTGCGAAACGTCGTGGGAGGAAACAACAAAGCCTGGCCCCGCTGGGTCACCATGACCCAAAGGAAAAGCGTCAGTATGACCAGCCCATGGCCTCGTTTCCAAGGAAGCTGGACCAAGAACTCGGCTCACCTCCGGCGGGAATCTCGGGCTGGCACCTCCCCTTCGCTCTGCGCCTCTGTCGCCATCTTACTCAGCAAACTTCTTTCACCGCCCCCATCTCCGGCTCCGCCCCCATGCCTTTGGATTGGCTACAGTGTTTCCCCCCTCTTCCATGCGATTGGATGACTCTACCGCCCCTCCTGAACCTCAACAGTTTCATGATATTATTGGCCTATTCAAATAACTAACGGTCATTGGTCGCTCCCAGCCCTGGCGGAAAAGAAAGGATCTCGGAGGAGACCCAGTCCCGAGACCTGCTGGGGGTTATAGTTCTTGTTTTGATTAGCCCTTTGGATTCCACTTACTTTTTAAGGCTCAAGTCAGAAATCCCCAGCCTACTCTCAAATTATGCCCTGATATGTAACTCTCAGAATTCTATAACTATAACTGGCGAATTTGAAATTGAATTTAAGTTAATTCTCTATAATGCAAGATTCGGAAAACAATAATAATAATAATAATGCAAGATTCGTTTTTTGTCCTGACGCAGAGATACCTAGTAGGTATAGTGCGGCAACCAAGAAGTACTTAACTATCACAGCCCGCTTTCTTCAGTCACACAGCATAGTTGTGGGTCACTTCTGCTTCTTTCTACGCTCCCTTCCGGCTTCCCAGAGAACCCACAGACTTTGCCTCTCTGGTCGGAAACATGGAACCAAAAGCTGCATAACTTTGTCCCTGATGCTCAGTGATGGAAATAATCATAATTCTGCTTGCCCTCCCTGCCTCGTGGGCTTCTGGTGAAGATTAACGGAGGCAACAGATGTGAGAATATTGTAAACTTAAAGCATTGTTTTTTTCTGTACTGTTTTACTATGCAGGATTTTTCTAGAGATACTTTTCCTGGGGTTCCTTCAGACATCTTTTCACGTAAGGTTCCTCCTAGCATCCTCCTCTTTCACTAAGCTCTACCCACATGTGTTTCAGTTTCTCAACAAACTCTTCCTGCCTCAAGCCTTTGCACTTGTTGCTTTTTCTGGCTGGCCCATTTTTCACTTTCTTATTGGTCAGGTCTCAACTTAAATGTCAGTGGTTGGGATGGCTTCCATGGCCCCCACTGTGTAAATCAGTTTACCAACTACGTTTTCACAGAGCCCTCTATACTCGCCCTTCATGGCTTTTATAACCACTTAAAAATTATGTAGTTGTTTGTATGACTCTTTATTTTGAGTGAAATTTCCCAACTAGACTTCCTACCCCACATGCACAGAGACTACATCTGTTTTGCTCCCCATGGCTTCTGACACATAGTGACCTTTCAATAGTAGTTTTTGAAGAAACGATTAAACAAGTCTTCGAATTATATAATCTAAAACAAAAATTGAATCTCATGTTCTAATAGGTTATTTCAATTGATGAATTTACGTTAAAAGTTTGATGAAGGGGCGCCTGGGTGGCTCAGCCAATTAAGCATCTGACTCTTGATTTCGGCTCGGGTCATAATCTCGCTGTTCCCAGTCCAAGCCCCATGTCAATCTCCACGCTAACAGTGCAGAGCCTGCTTGGGATTCTCAATTCCTCTTTCTCTGGCCCTCCCCACTTGTACTCTCTTTCTCCCTCGCTTTCTCTCTCTCTCTCTCTCAAAATAAAAAAATAAGAAAAAAAAATTTTTTAAGTTTGATGAAAGTGTCAAAATAAAGTTGTTTTATATTATGGTTTTTTGTTTTTGTTTTTGCTTTTTTTTGAGAGAGAGAGAGCAGGGAAGGGGCAGAGAGAGAGGGGGACAGAGGATCTGAAGTGGGCACTGTGCTGACAGCAGAGAGCCCAGCGTGGGACTGGAACTCACAAACTGTGAGATCATGACCTGAGCTGAAGTCAGATGCTTAACTGACTGAGCCACCTAGGTGTCCTATTTTACGTTTTATGTTTAACAGATTATTTCTGTTGAACAAATACATGAAAAGAAACATATAATTCAACAAACATGTTATCAATGAATAACCCAAGACAGACCTGGAAAATCAGGCTGCATATTTGGTATAAATACAAAGCAAGGAACACAAGGCTCAAATTATGCAAAGGATTTCTCCAGAGAATGAACAAGGTATTTTCCTGGCTAAATGATACCCAGCATCGACTGACTGATTGACTGGATTAAACGGACGCTATCACGTTTAATGTTCACATTTAACGTGAAGAAATGTTCACAACTTTAAAGTATCACTGCTACAACCAGGAAGAATACCACACAACTCCCTTTCTGGTTTATCTCGGGTTTTTGTTGTTGTTGCTTTGTCATTTTCTTTTTTTTAACGTTTTTATTCATTTTTGAGAAACAGAGATACACACCGCTAACAGGAGACGGGCAGAGAGAGGGAGACACAGAATCCGAAGCAGGCTCCAGGCTCTAAGCCATCAGCACGGAGTCCGATGTGGGGCTCGAACCGACAAACCATGAGATGATGACCCAAGCCAAAGTCGGACGCTTAACCGACCGAGCCACCTAGGCACCCCATCTGGTTTATCTGTTTTGATGACATTTTTATACAAAGTCCTTAATGTTTGGAGAAATACAGCACAGTAGTTAAGAGCATGGGTTCAGGAGCCAGTAAGCCTACTTTGAAACCCTAACCCCATTGCTTTTAACTGTAACCCAGATAACTTCAACTTTCTGATTCCATTTCCTCCTCTATAAGATGAGGATAATAATAAATCACAGAATTATCCATGAATTGTCATCTCTTTAATTGAGATCATCTCTGAAAAGCTGCTTGGCAACACAGCGTCTGGCACATACTAAGACTAGATATATGTTCAAGGTACTGTGATGAATGTTAAGAATGCCAAACCCTTCTCAGATAATACTTCTATCTCCATCGCTGTCTGATAAGGCCATATATGACTTATAGTTACAGTTTAATCAGTTACCCTGGAGAGGAGAGTGTTTCTCCTCAAAACCAACTATTCCTCTGTGACTTCTGATTAGAAGTAAGTATTGCTGCCGAGTGCTGGAAAAGCGCTCCCCGGTCAGCCAGCCTGCCCTGTTTCTGCAAGGGTGTCCTGGCTCCCCCGAAGTCCTCCTGACACAGTCTAGGTACTGATCGCCCGCCTGCTGAGAAGCAGAGCTGTACAGCAGGTATTCATGAGAAGTTCAGAAAGTCATCTTGTTTCCGACAGTCTGGCTGAACAGAAGGTCGTGGAGAAGTGGCCCCAGCCCTCAAGGAGTTACAGACTAGGAGAGAGGAAATGAACACACATAAGTCACATACAACAGAAGGCAGGTTAGAATTACAGAGGACTATACATTAAAGCAGAGAAAAGAAACCTAAGAATTCAGAAGGATGGAGAAGGGAAGAAGGCCAGGGTTCCAACAGAGCCACAAACGTCCCTGCACCTCCATCTGCCTACCCTCAACAAACTTCAAGCATCTTTTTATATTGCTTAATCACACAAGTAATACATCAAGATACTCCCTTTGTAAAAAAATGTAAATATAGATAAAACCTCCCTCATCAACCACCCCTACATTCCAGTCCCTCCTCTAAGAAACTGCTATTTTCAGTTTAATATATGTTCTTCCAGATCTTTTTCCATACAGTACATTCATTCAGAAAATATTTATCAAGGGGTGACTGGGTGGCTCAGTCGGTTAAGCGTCTGACTTCAGCTCAGGTCATGATCTCACGGTTCATGAGTTCAAGCCCCGCGTTGGGCTCTGTGCTGACAGCTCAGAGCCTGGAGCCTGCTTGGGATTCTGTGTCTCCTCTCTCTCTGCCCCTCCCCACTCACCCTCTGTCTCTCTCTCTCTCTCTCTCTCTCTCTCAAAAGTAAACATTAAAAAAAAAAAGGAAATATTTACTGAATATCTACTATGTGCTGGGTCTACTATGTTCTAGGCCTGGAAATATAAGTGTGAACCAAGCAAAGTCCTTCTCTTAAGGCATTTATTTCCTTTTTTTTTTTTTCTAGTTTACTTTTTTTAATAATCTCTACACCCAGCATGGGCCTCGATCTAATGACCCCAAGATCAAGAGTCACATGCTCTACCAACTGAGCCAGCCAGGCTTCCCTTAATTTTTAGATAAATTGTGATAGATTGTACATGTTCTCCTTAGAAGTGCATCTTGGAGAGCTGCGTCAGGACACACGGATCTGCCACCCCCCTTTGGAACTGCCGTGTAGTATTCCACTTCGCAGCCGCTCCCTGGGTTATTTAAACTGCCTCCTCCAGACATAAAATAGGTTTATGTCACTCCGGATTGCAAGCACCAGGAAGTGACTTTGGCTAACAGAAACTGGATTTGTTGTGAGGATACTAGGTCGAAGAGCTGGCAGGAAGGAAGGGGGCTAGAGAGCCAAAAACCCAGCCAAGTTCACTCCATTCAGTGCCACTGGACTCAGCACGTTCACCCCTCCACTGATTTCCCTTCTGTCCTTGGGTCTCCCCATCACTCCCTGGAGAGAGAGAGGAAGGAGTGAGAGCATCTGATTGGCTGGGCCAAGGTCACGTGCCCCGCCCTTCTGCCTGGAGGAGAGCCCTATCTCCCACCAAAGTTCTCCCGGTGAGGAATTAGCCACTCAAGGGAGGAAAAAGTTAAAGGACAAATGTATGCTACAAATCGCTCCCAATTTTCTTGCTTCCTGGGATACCTGTTTATTGTGAGCTGGGGCAAAGCTTAACCATTCGGTCTCCTTCAGACACACCAAAGGCTAACACTTACACTATTCCATATGCCAAAAAAAGAAGTGATCTCCGGCTTTGCTATGGAATCCTCTTCAAGACTGGCCACAGGGTGAGGAGAGGCAGAAACTCAATGCGGTGAAGAGAAGAGGAACCGATTCCGTGCAGCTAAAAACAACCAACCCGGGTCGGGGCTGGAACCCCAGGGGAAAAACCCGGGGGGTCGTTTTCCCCCAGCCAGGACAACAAGCTGGGAAACAGCCAGGTCACTGGCAAGAGGCTGGCAGAGAGGAACACCGGAAGCACATTCAGTCACGGAGCATTTGTGACTGGGATTTACCATCTGTCAGGCACTGAGCTCAGCAGTGAGCACTGAGCCATGAATCCTACCTCAGAAAGCTCAGACTGTCGCTGGGGGTAAGGGGGCCGGGCTGTCTGGGCTTCAACAGAGGCAAGCAACGAACTCTCTGAAAGCCTGAAGGGATCCCAGGCAACGCAGGGGTGGGATCTGAGGGAGGCTTGGGGCAGTCCCGAGTCTTGCAGGGTAAGTTTAAAGTCCTGAACACTGACCGAATCATTCTGAATTGGAATCTTTCTGGCCCTCTAATCAACAACACCCAGACCTCAGGTCAGGAGGCCCCAAGGGCTGAGGGCTAAGTTCCCAAGCAGTAACGTGTGTGTGATGTTCAGGAATGGCCAGGAACATTATGAACTCGCTGTGCTGGGTGTATCTCCAGTCATGTGAGCCCGAGCCTGGCTGGATCCTTTTCTCTGCCACTACAACCCATTCTCATGGAGACTGCTTTGGTATGGAGAGAAATTTGGCGCATAAAGTTTTCCATAGCCATTAGGAAGTAGGGTGAAGGTCAGAAAAGGCCCCAAGGCTTCCTCGACCTCTTCGTTCTCTAGGGGAGCCTTCGAGGTCAGCTTGCAAGATTCCCCATTCAAAATCAGAAGTAAAGGAAATGGTCCTTCGGCCCTCGGTCGGCCTGTACAGCATCCCCACCCACATGATCCATCTTCTTTCGGGGAGGTAGGAAGAGAGAACTGCCTTGCTCATTCATTCGTTCATTTATTCACACTTCAGCGTGAACTAAGTCCAAGAGTAGGTCTTTTGGAACATGTGAATGCAGAGGACCGCTTCTGATACTTCTAATAGTTAAAATAACTACACACAGTCATTTGGATTAGGAAACGTGGAAACCTTCTGGGGACTGGACAGCATCTCAGATTACCATTGCTGCATTTCTAGATGTGTTTACAGATTGCTTGATTGGTTTTGGCTTCCCCCACTCGACTGTAGGCTCTAGAGTTAAGGACTGTATTTGGCTTTACTTACCTCCGCTATTTGTGGAAAGTATAAAGGAACAAATTATTCAATTAAATCAAGGAAGTAATAAATGAAACAATGAAGTTGCTCGGGCCTTATGGAAAAACTACATCCTGCCAATACTGGACACGGGCTTTTGTTTTGAGGCACCCAGCCGCTCGTAAGGGATCCTTTGCTTCCCTATCTCAGTCCAAGAGTTTTGGGTATGACGGACCCTATCTCTGGCTATAAAGGCAGGCAAAGAACTCAGGCCCCGCCCAAGCAGAGGATTCTAACTTCTTTTTCTTTTTTTTCTTTAATTTTTTTTTTTAATGTTTATTTTTGAGACAGAGAGAGACATAGTATGAGCAGGGGAGGGGCAGAAAGAGAAGGAGACACGGAATCCGAAGCAGGCTCCAAGCTCTGAGCTGTCAGCACAGAGCCTGACGTGGGGCTCCAACCCACGGACTGTGAGATCAGGACCTGAGCTGAAGTCGGACACTCAACCGACTGAGCCACCCACGTGCCCCTCTAACTTCTGAACTTAAGGGTCTTACAGTCCAGACCAGCCCAAGTAACTACTGAAACAAAGCATGCTCTAAGACCCCCCACCGAGGGCGCTGAATGGGATGGGAGAGCAGAGGGCCGAGGAACCACCACCTACTGGGGGAGAGCAGAGACAGCTTCCCGAAGGAGCTTCACTTCGCAGCCTGAGCGAGACTTAGATGGCTGGAGATGCAGGAGAACATTCTCTGCACAAAGAACAGCACCAAACACAGGGGGCAGGGACCTGTAAGGTGTGTTTGGAAGTTGGCAAGGGCCCAGTGTGACTGTAGCAAGGGGCTTCTGTGGGGGTGGAGGGCCAAAGAAGTTTGGAAGAATGGATCAGGCCCGGCCCTCCGACAGTTCTGGATATTGTGCCAAGGAGGGAGGGTTTTACTCGGGAGGCAATGTGGACTATTCACAGTGGGAGAGGTGGGTAACCTCATTAGAGTTGGGCGTTAGGAAGCTGATCTCCCAGAAGAGTGGAATAAAGGG
The DNA here is from genome assembly GCA_030068075.1 of Paguma larvata. Taxonomy (NCBI): domain Eukaryota; kingdom Metazoa; phylum Chordata; class Mammalia; order Carnivora; family Viverridae; genus Paguma; species Paguma larvata. Next base: position 45,000,219 of record CM057837.1, on the reverse strand, counting down.
AAGGAGGCTAGGGTTCAGGCACAAGTTCCCTGCGCCCAGCCAAGGAAACATGAAGGGCATCCCCGAAGGGAGCAGAACTCGGGCACGACTGTTGGCAGAGGCACCGAAGGCCGTGGGGAATAAGAACCAGGCAGAGGTAGAAGACCACATTGCTGAGGCCGGGTAACAGCCCGTGGGGAGTGGTTTGAGAAAGACAGGTCTAGGCATCAACCAAAACAGAGTTTGAATCCTGGCTCTGGCACTGGTAAGTCTGTGTGGCCTTGGGCTCGTTCTCTTATCTCTGGGCCTTGGTTTTCTTCTCCACAGAGAGGATAAAACCTAACTTAGAGGTTACTGAAAGACTAAAGGGAATAATATCTGTAAAGCACTTTTCTGTAGAGCTCATAAAAAGTTTCTTTTGGGGGGCGATGCGTATATTCTAAGGTTAGATTCTGGGGATGGTTGTACAACTCTGGAAATATACTAACAGCCACTGAACTGTACGATTTCAATGGGTGAATGTTATGGCATGTAAATTATATCTCAATAAAACTGTTAAAAAGAATAACCAGTGTGGGGTAGCTACTATCATTATCGGCGTTATCAGCTTCGGTGTCTGATCTGAGTACTTCTCATAGGCCTGCCTGGCTGGCATTGCTCTCCAAACCACCTCTGCAGATTTTCTGACTATAGTAGCATTATCTTTACAAAGTTTCTGGGTGGCCCAAACAAGGTAGAATGTTACTTCTTCCCCACAGAAAAGAGATCCAGAGGTAGGCAGTCTAAGACTGCATTTGAGTCTTCAGACATTGTTTGAGATTCCTGCAAATGCACTGCTCTTTTCATAGATCCGTGTGGCTGCTGGAGCTCCAACTATCACATCCACATTCCAGGCAACACGATGAAAGGAAAAAGGAAAGATTTGGCCCCCTTCCTCCCAGGGTGACTTTCCAAAAGTACCACACTACACTTCTACACTTCTGACTTCTAGCTCACTGGCCAGAACCTAATCACATGGCCCCATCTAACTGCCAGAGAAACTCAAAAGTGTGATCCCAGAGCCCTCAGGCTTCTATAAGGTAGGGTTCATCGAAGGGGAGAATGGTAGCTGGGAAGCAAACAGCAGCTTCTGTTACAGCTTCTAGTTAATAAAGGGAGGCAGAATACAAATACAAAGATACACATACACACACACACACACACATCTTTAAAAGAATAAATGATCGGGGCGCCTGGGTGGCTCAGTTGGTTAAATGTCTGACTTCCGCTCAAGTCATGATCTCGCAGTTCATGAGTTTGAGCCCTACGTGGGGCTCTGTGCTGACAGCTTGGGGCCTGAAGCCAGCTTTGGATTCTGTGTCTCCCTCTCTCTCTGCCCCTCCACCATTCGTGCTCTGTCTCTTTCTCAAAAATAAACAAACATTAAAAAAATAAATTTAAAAAAAAGAAGAAGAAATGATTGTATAGTTTGCCTCCAGGGAGGGAGACTGGGGGGCTGGGATCGGGGATGGGGATAGGACTTCCACTTTTCTCATTTCGACCTTTAGAATTTTCAACCACGTGGCTGTATTATCTATTCAAATAAAGAAAACTAGAATCTTTTTTTTTTTTTAATACTGAATTAGGCTACCTGACCTTGTGTCTCCTGATTTCAGATTCTGTTGACTCCACTGCTATCCCAGGCATCCAGACAGTCCCCAAACCTCTGCAGATCCGAGACTGCCTGCCTTGACACCTACTCTCCCCTTCCTGCTGCCGTCCCTCTGACAAGCTTTTCTGCAGTTCCAGAAACGGGAGTGCTAACTGCGTCAGCCTACATGGGGTCCTTCTAATAGTCCCTGTGCAGACGTGTTCCTGATATGGCCATTTTTGACCTATGGGGAGCACACAAAAAGGGGTTATTGGCCCCTTGTTTTTTTATCTCTTCATTCTTTATTCCTGTTCTCATGGTAGCTGTCGCTGGACCCAGCAGAACCCAACATCTATCAGAGAGGCCCTCAGCCCTTTAGTTTTTCCACTGATTCTCAGAACTCCCCCAGAACCGTCAACACCTCTCCCCACGGCTTAGGCATTTTACATAGTTTCTTGAAATTACTCGCTCTAGGTCCCTAGGACTGCTGTAACAAATTACCAAAGCCTTGGTGCCTTAAAACAGCAGAAATTGATTCTCTCACATTTTGGAGGCCAGAAGTCCAATATTGAGGGGTGAGTCAGCAGGGTTGCTTCCTTTCTGGGGACGCCGAGGGAGAAGCCGTTCCGTGCTCTCTGTAGGCTCCTGGTGATTGCCGACAATCCTCAGCGTGTCTGGCTCAGGGGGGGTGGGGGAACCCTTCTCCAGTCTCTGTCTCTGTGGACACCCGGCATTCTCCCTGTGTGGCTCTGTGTGCCTCAGCCCGCCCTGCTCCGGTTTGACCTCATCTTAACTTGATTACATCCGCAAAGACCCGCTTTCCAAATTAGGTCCCATTTACAGATTCCGGGCAGACAGGAATGTGGAGAGAGGTCCGTTCGACTCGGTGCACTGCTCAAGTGCCCGCCGGCCCGGCTGCAGCCCTCTCAACCTCTCCCCCAGCCTCGAGTCCTCTCTACCTTCATACACGGCAAAATATCTCACACTGCGGCGTCACCATTAGCCCAGAGCCGTGCGTCCCGTTTCACTACCGAGCTGCAGACACCACTGTCCCATTGAACCAGTGGCCTGTTCTCTTTCCCACCCTATCGGCGGCCCCCAGCCATCTTCAACTTCCGCCTTCTGTCTGCAGCTTCTTCAGCCGCTGCTCCACCGAGAGGTGTTTAATATCTCATTAGCACCTCTTTGCAGCTCAGTGTGACTCTCCTAATCTCTTAAACTCTCTCCGTACACATCCCCCCCCCACCCCCACTCCCACCCGCCAACCCCCAACCCGCTCAGTTCCTCCAGCCAATGAAGGGACTGGGCAAGAGGCGAGGCCGCGGCTGCCCATCACTCAGCACTCGGGACGCTGCTGGCCTCTGAAAACAGTGTCAAGCCTCATTCCTGCCATACGGTTTGAAATCCTCCACAGCGGGCAAGAATTTGGTCGGCCTGCAGCAGACTGCCTGCATCCTTTCAACACCGAGAATGGGTCTCCGCAATCCCCCTGCCGCAGTGGGCTGCCTCCTGGCTCCCTTCCTTCCCAGTAGTCAGCCCTGAGCCCCGCCCCACCCCACCCCCCACCGTGTCCCGGGCAGTTCCGAAGGAAGCCATAAAATCAACCAGCTCTTTTCTGGGGCTTCTTTTTTTCTAGCATTTTGTCCTAAAAATTTTCGGTCAACAAACTTGAAAGAATTTGACAGTGAACGATCCTATTACCCAGCACCTAGATGTTACCATTAGTATTTTTTAGCATGGAAAAAAATTCACATATACCTCACATCGAAAGTGAATTATTTACTTATTTATTTATTTAGAGAGCGTGCACCCACTGGAGTGGGGGGGGGCGGCAGAGGAAGACAGAAGTGTAAGCAGGCTCCATGCCCAGCGAGGAGCTGGATGTGAGGCTCCATCCCACTACCATGAGATCGTGACGGGCCGAAATCAAGAGTTGGTCACTGAATCGACTGAGCCACCCAGACACCTTCTAAGGTGAATTTTAAAGTATAAACACTTTTGAGGGGTGCCTGGGTGGCTCAGTTGGTTAAGCGGCCGACTTCAACTCAGGTCATGATCTCACAGTCTGTGAGTTCGAGCCCCGCGTCGGGCTCTGCGCTGCCGGCTCAGAGCCTGGAGCCTGCTTCAGATTCTGTATCTCCCTCTCTCTGTGCCCTTCCACTGCTCATACTCTGTCTCTATGTCTATCAAAAAAATAAATGAACATTAAAAAAAAAATTTTTAAATATATACTTTTGAGGGGCGCCTGGGTGGCTCAGTCGGGTCCGACTTCGGCTCAGGTCATGATCTCACGGTTTGTGAGTTCAAGCCCCGCGTCAGGCTCTGTGCTGACGGCTCAGGGCCTGGAGCCTGCTTCAGATTCTGTGTCTCTCTCTTTCTCTGCCCCTTCCCCACTCATACTCTGTCTCTCTGTCAAAAGTAAATAAACATTAAAAAAATAATAATAAAATAAAGTATATACTTTCAAAATGTACACTTTAGGGGCTTTTACTATACTCACTACATTGTGCAAACATCACCACTAATTCCAAAACATTTTCATCACCCCAAAAGAAGTCCCCTACCCATTAGCCGTTAGTCCTAATCCCCTTCTCCTCCCATCCCCTGTCAACCATTAATCTACTTTGTCTCTATGGATTTGTTTTTTCTGGATATTTCATATAAATAGAATCATACAATAGGTGGCCTTTTGTGTTTGGTTTCCTTCACTTAGAATAATGTCTTCAAGGGGTATCTGGGTGGCTCAGTCAGTTAAGTGTCTGACTTTAGCTCAGGTCATGATAGCGGTTGGTGGGTTCAAGCCCTGCATTGGGCTCTGTGCCAAGAGCTCAGAGCCTGGAGCCTGTTTCAGATTTTGTGTCTCCCTCTCTGCCCCCTCCCACTTTCCTGCAAGCCTGCATGGGATTCTCTCTTTCTCTCTCAAAATAAACAAACTTTAAAAACACACACAAATTGGGGGCACCTGGGTGGATGTCCGTTAAGTGTCCAACTTTGGCTCAGGTCATGACCTCGCAGTTCGTGACTTTGAGCCCCACATTGGGCTCTGTGCTGACAGCTTGGAGCCTGGAGCCTGTTTCAGGTCCTGTGTCTCCTTCTCTGCCCCTCCCCTGATTGCACTCTGTCTCTCTCTCAAAAATAAACAAAAAATTTAAAAAACACTCAAATTGTAAGCTGCTACTAATTCTGCCCATCTTAAATTTTTAAATAATTAGGTTCAGAATATTGAAGCTAAAAAATGTCTGCCTTGACCATACTTTCACATGAATAATAATTTAAGGGGCGCCTGGTGGCTCAGTAGGTTGAGCGCCCCCAACTCTTGATTTCGGCTCAGGTCATGATCCCAGGGTTGTGAGATGGAGCCCCACATCCACGCTGAGCATGGAACCTGCTTGGGATTCTCTCTCTCTCTCTCTCTCTCTCTCTGCCCCTCTACCCTGCTTGCATGCACACTCTCTCTCTCTAAAATAAAATTTCAAAACAAGAATAATGATTTAAAACGAGGGGATGGCGCTTTCCTAAGAAATCCTCGCCGAACCAGGACTCGAAGGGAATGTCATCAACCTTATGATGAAGCCATCTTTTTATAAAAACCCACAGCCAACATCACGCTTGATGAAAGACCGCAGGCTTTTCCCCTAAGATCAAGAACAAGACCCTGACCCTTGCCCTCACCATTTCTACGTTAACAGCGTTCTAGGAGTTCTAGCTGGGCAACCAGGCAAGAAAGATAAAAGGCATCCAGACTAGACAGAAGAAAAACTATCTTTCTTTGCAGAAGTTATGACCAATATATAGAGAGAAGCCTAAGGAATCTTCTAAAAAGAGATGATGAATTTTATGACACCATGTAGAAGTCCACATTTCCAAGATTGAAAAATTCCCTGCCTTTTTTCAAACCGCCTCTTCCTTTATTCCCACATTCTACTCCCTACACGTAGCAAGAATAAGCCCAACACTTGGTAACCACTACCCACCGAGTCCCTCCGTCCCCTCTCTCCTTGAAGGTTTGCTCCTGTAGTTACCATCCTTGGAACTGCCCGCCAAGACCCTGGTTCTCCTTCTCTGGACCAGTCTCTTCCTCTGGCGCTCCCTGTCCAGATCATGCTACCCTCCCGCTGCCTATTCTAAAGTAGCCCCCTACCGCCTGGCTTCCGTGTTTGTGTGTGCGGTTAATTTTTAAAACAGCTTTATTGACATAGAATTTACATATGAAATTCACTCATCTTAAGAGACCATTCAGGGGGCTCCTGGGTCGCTCAGCCCGTTGAGCAACCCGCTCTTGGTTTCTGCTCAGGTCATGATCTCCCAGTTTGCGGGATCCAGCCCCACATTAGGCTCTGCACCGATGCGAGCCTGCTTGGGATTCTCTCTCTCCCTCTCTCTCTCTAAATAAATAAATATTTTTAGAAAGAGAGGGGCACCTGGGTGGCTTAGTCGACTGAGCGTCCAACTTCAGCTCAGGTCATGATCTCAGGGTTCGTGAATTCGAGTCCCACATCGGGCTCTCAGGTGTCAGCCTGGAGTCCACTTGGGATTCTCTGTCCCCCTACCTCCCCTCTCTCATGCTCTCTCTTTCTCAAAAATAAATAAACGTTACTTTTTCTTTTTAAGACAGAGACCATTCAATGATTTTTTAGTAAATTTACAAAGTTGGCCAACCATCATAATCCAGTTTTGAATATTTCTCTCACCCTGATAGTATACCTCCCCTGATGGGCTTGTAAAGGCTGAGCCACCAAAAGTCTACCTACCAGAGTAGAGTTCGGAAGTTAGGCCTGAGGGATTTGGGATTCTGCATAAAGGTCTAAAACCTCCACCGAACAAGACAGTAAAGAATCATTTTTCTATCCCTCCTCCTTTTTTTTTTTTTTTAACAATTTATTGTCAAATTGGTTTCCATACTAGCCCTCCTCCTTTTAAAAACTGAAGCCTTGGTTAATCACTAAGTCAACCATGGCATCTTGAAGGGTTAAACCGATCCACATCTCCGTTTCCATCCAACCTGCTCATTTTCCTCTCCTGTGTCCCCCTCAGAGAAGATCCTCCCCTGCTGAGCTGAGGCATTCTTGGAAGTTTCTAGCTCAGCTCACACCCCGCCGCCCAAGACGAGCGACCTCCTCCTCTCCAGGAATGCCAGCCCCAGTCCAGGCCCCCATATACCCATGCCTCTGGTCAAGAAACATTCCTCTATGTCCTTTCTTTGGCAATTCTAACTCACCCACCTACCCCCCGCGCTCCATCGCACCCCAAGGTCCTGGTCTTCCTTTCCGTCCCAGTCAGCCTCGTTTCCCTCATTTCCACACGGATCTCTCGCCTGACCCGTTCTCGTCTCCAACCTCGCTTCACTCGCCGGATCACCATTTCCCAGACGCTGGCACCCAGACCTCAAAAGCGCAAAGGCCAAATCGAGACGAGTTGACGCGCCTAGAGGAGGGGAGTGTGTGGGTGTGTGGGTGTGAGCGTCGGTGCTTGTGTGTGGAAGAAACCAACTGACTCCACGCCGGTGTTCGTTTTCTGGAAATGCCAATCACGCCCGGCTGACGGAGCGGGTATCCGCAACCCACTGCGCTCCCGCACACAGCACTCGGGGTTGGGGGGCTCAGAAGGAGCTAGGCCTCACGCCGCACCGGGGCCCGGCGGGCGCCCAGTCCCCCAACGGTACAGCGCACCCCCGGCCCGGCGCGGTGGTAGGGCCCGGCGGCGACGTCACCCATTGTTTACAAATCAACCCGAGCCGGTAGGATTCCGGCTCCCGCGGCTGCAGGCGCGCGGCGCGAGTGCCTGGCGGGCTCTGGCTTCCGCGTCCGCCCCGGTTCCGGCCCCAGCTTCGGCCTCAGCACCGCGCCCCGCTCCGCCGCGGCCCACCGAGCCCCGCGGGCCGCCGAGCCGCCAGCGCCGGCCGCCGAGCTCCGAGTGCCCGGGCGGGGGGCCATGCCGTGCCGGAGGGAGGAGGAAGAGGAAGCCGGCGAGGAAGCGGAGGGGGAGGCGGAGGAGGAGGAGGAGGAGGACAGCTTCCTCCTGCTGGAGCAGTCGGTGACGCTGGGCGGCTCGGGCGAGGTGGACCTGCTGGTGGCCCAGATCGGCAAGACGCTGCAGCTAGACGCGGCGCAGGACAGCCCGGCCTCCCCGTGCGCGCCCCCGGGGCCGCCGCTGCAGCCCCCTCGGCCCCCGGCGGCCGTGCGGGCGGACAGGGCCCGGCGTCCGGAGCTGCCGCTGCTTCTGCCACCCGCGCCGGCCGAGGCGGTGGGCCCGGCGCCCCCGGGGGCCCTGCGCTGCGCCCTCGGGGACCGCGGCCGCGTGCGGGGCCGGGCTGCGCCCTACTTTGTGGCCGAGCTCGCCGCAGGCCCCAGCGCGCTGTCCCCACTCGCCCCTCATCCCGGCCTTGATGGGCCTTCGGGAGCCAACAAGCGGGGCGCCCCACAGCCGCTTTCAGGCCCGTGCCGGCGAGGTTGGCTGCGGGGCGCCGCCGCCTCCCGCCGCCTGCAACAGCGACGCGGGACCCAGCCGGAATCCCGCACCGGCGACGACGATCCGCACCGGCTCCTGCAGCAGCTGGTGCTCTCGGGGAACCTCATCAAGGAGGCCGTGCGGAGGCTTCATTCGCGACGGCTGCAGTTACACGCAAAGCTTCCCCAGCGCCCGCTCACGGGGCCTCTGTCGGCCCCAGTGCATGAGCCCCCTTCGCCCCGCAGCCCTCGCGCGGCCTGCAGCGACCCCGGCGCGTCCGGGAGGAGGGCGCAGCTCAGAACTGGCGATGGCGTTCTGGTACCTGGCAGCTAACACCCCGGAGTGGCCACAGCGCCAGCCTCTGCCTGGAGGGCAAGGGATTCCGCTGAGGGCTGCATCCCTATTCAGACTGGTGAACTCGCGCAGTTGGAAACGGGAAAATAAGCTAATGCAGACGAGGAATGGAAAAAACCGCGAATATTTCCTCGGGGAATTAATGGAGGGGCCCCAGTGTGTTTGAAACAGAACTTGGTTGGCCCTGTGTGTGAGGGAGATTACAGAGCGCACTCCAAGCTCACATTCGGTAGGACTCCTTATTTGGCGTGACCAGTGACCAGCCCCGGCGGTGCAGCTTGCAGTTCCACGCAGCCTCTCGGGGCCCTCCAGCCCGGCGACCATGTGGCCACACTCCACGCTCTTCAGGATCGCCGAGCGTCCGAAAGACGAGGATGATCCCAGTTACCTACTTTACCTTCAAAGGGCTGGGTCCTGATCCACTTTTGGGAAGGGGAACTAGAGTAGACCGTCATTTCAGGGAGAACCTCAAACTGCCAGACTTGAAAATTTGTGACTCTTTAAAAAAAAAAACCCATCTCATGGCTTTTGGGGGCTGGTTCTTAATGCAAAACACGCGGTACCATGAAAGGACCTTTTTGGGAGTTGAATAGGAGTAACGTTTTCTCTGTCCCCCGTTTTGCAACTGGCTGCGGTTCTCAGCGTGGCAGGGAAAGGTCGTGTGGGAGGCGGGGGCGGCCGGTTCTGGGGAAGGGGTAAGGTGGTGCGTGGAGTGAACTCTCCTTCCTCTGTAAAATCCTTTCACAGCCGGCCCTTTCCTCCTCGGGTTCAAGGTCACGGTTTCCTGAGCGCAGGCAGGGTTTCGAGGCTCCAGTAGAGCAGAAGAGTTGCCGGATTCTGCCTGTACTCGGGAGAAGAGCTCGGTGTTTTGCAAGTACTGGAGTCCCCTAAGGACACGCGCACCGCGGCCACCGCGGGCTTGGGGAGGCAGGGACGTGACGGGCGCCGGTGCCTTCTGCGGGCGACCGCGCCCTGGGCTTTAACAGAAACTGCCGAGAGTCTTAGCCCCGGGTGCCTGCACTCCCCCTTGGCTCTGCTGTCCTACTCCAAGCGGGTGGCGCTGCTGCTCCTTGGGGCCGGGGCTGGGGGCTGGGGAGACGCCACGTGACGCGCACTCCGGGGACACAGCCTCGCACAGCAGCTTATAATGGACTCTCCGGGGCCATTTGCAATAACAGCTGCAATTCCCTAGATAGACGGAGTTGATTTCCTCCCTCTGCCCCTCCCCCAGCCATGCCAGCTCGCCTTTGTAAGTGAAGGAAACCGAGTAGAAAATGTGACCCTCCAAATGGAGAAGCTGCAGGCTTTGCCATTGTGAATCGTGGTGGAGTGCTTTAACATACCGTTCACTGACGCTGAGGGATCTAAAGCCGTTTTTGTTGGTGTTTAGTTTTATAAGATTCAATGGCGTGTCCATCATCCAGATGTGGCTATTGACATATCTACACTTCGCAGCGGAGTGTCTGGAATTGTGGCTATCCTGATTGTAGGATTTTAACTTAACTGAAATACTTGTTTTTAATAAATGCGTTGGGTTTTTCGTTAGGTTTATTGTTGGGTTTTATCTTCTACTTGCCCTCGGTGGGAAAGATGCAGAGAACACATTTCTGTAATCCATAAACCTTAAAAACACTTGCAATCCTTGTCGGCCTGGCTTGTGGATGGTAATTAGAGCGCCTTTGTGTCTGAGCAGCTCACTAGTTAAGCAGGGTCTGTGTGGCCGGGTGTGCATTGGTGCTGGCATGAAATTAAATGAAAGTGAGGTCAGGTTTTGGACCAATCCCATTCACTAAAACCTTAGAGCCTTTTGGATTACTAGTCAGCGATGGAGTTTTAGGAAGCTGCCTCTATTAGCAAAGGACATCAGATCAGCCTGTCGCTGCAGACTGGAAGGCTCATCACTTTTTTTTCCCCTTTCTACTGGGGACATTAAGTGGACTTGTTTCACAAGGCAGTCCTTAAGGCCGGGCAGCTCTTGGTTAGGGACTGATCAGGCCGCAGACCCACGGTGGGAAAGCTGGCCGGCAGCGTCTGGCAGGACTCCTCCCTTGGCCCTTAGCGTGTTTGCTGCCGCTCTCCCCCGAAGCAGCGACATAACAGCCTGTCTCTATCCCTCCCTTTCTGAGTTACTTCAGCCAGTTCCCTCCAAGAAGGAGCCACACTAGGCAACATATTATCCAGGGTTCAAGGCCACTTATTAAATGGGGACCTTGGTTGGACAAGTTGCTCAGCCTCTGTGGGCTTTGGTTTCCTTCTGTACAATAGACGAGAAGTGAACTGTGGAAAAAGTTCGCTGTGACTGGCACATGAGGGAGAAGAAGAGTCTCTAGTCCCTTCTCCTTCCTTCCCAGGACTGCCCCTGGGTAGCCACACGACTGGGCCCTAGGTTTCTCATGAAAGAAGGGCATGCCATGGTCCCAAAAGTGCTTTCTGGATACAGTCCTGATTTCCTCCCTTCCTCCCTTCCTCCCTCCCTCCCTCCCTCCCTCCCTTCCTTCCTTCCTTCCTTCCTTCCTTCCTTCCTTCTCGTCATTCCATCCTTCCTTCCTTTCCGTTTCTTTCTTTTTTTCTCTTTTTTTTATTTTTTATTATTTCTTTTGAGAACGAGAGAGACTGCAAGCAGGGGAGGAGCAGAGAGAGGAGAGAGAGAATCCCAAGCGGGCTCCCCATTCTCAGCGCAGAGCTCGATGCCGGGCTCTACCCCACGAACCCATGAGATCATGACCTGAGCCGAAATCAAGAGTCAGATGCTCAACCAACTGAGCCACCCAGGCGCCCCTACAGTCCTGATTTTCTAACTCCCTTTCGGACTCCATGCCTGTTGTCTATATCTCCTCATTCTCTCCGCCCCTGATAGTCTGGGAGAAGTACCTCCAAAGCACACTGAGCCAGCTGTTTCCCACACCTTGTCCAGAAAATGTTGTGGGAGGCGTGTCCAGTGCCGCTCGGCAAGGGAAGGGTGACGACGAGGGGGCTCTAACACTGAGGAAGGGGGAGCTCTGGCAGTGTAGGTGGCTGCCACCTGGGCGCCGAGCAGGAGGAAGCAAGGAAAGCAGTCGGGTGCTGACTTCCTCCGCACTGGAGTGTCCCTGAGGTCCTCAGGCCCGCTCCTTACCAGGAATGGGATTTCCTGGAGGTCAAAGGGTTAGAAGCAACCCAGCGCCAAACTGGCCATGATTCGATGCCGCTGCACCAACTGTGCTGGCTTCTTGTAATGATCGATTAAGGCTAGACTCCACCGTGGGGTTCACGTAGTACTGCTCCTTAAAAGAGGAAGACTGGAGGGGCCCTGGTCGCTTGGCTGGAGTCAGCATCTGACTCTTGATTTTGGCTCAGATCATGATGGCAAGGTCATGGAATTGAACCCTGTGTTGAGCCCCCATTGAGCCCCTGTCAGGCTTCATGCTTAGTGTGGAGCCTGCTTAAAATATTCTCTCTCTCTCTCTCTCTCTCATTCTGCCCCTCTCCCAAATTTGTACACTCTCTAAATAACCAAATAAATAAATAAATAAATAAATGGAAGACTAGAGAAGACTGACCCCCACTACCAGGTACTGTAAATACACTATAACCCTAAACTGTCTATCTTTTTTTTTTTTAATGTTTTTATTCATTTTTGAGAGCAGGAGAGACAAAGCTTGAGTGGGGGAGGGTCAGAGAGAGAGAGGGAGACACGGAATCCGAAGCAGGCTCCAGGCTCTGAGGGGCTCGAACTCACAGACTGAGATCATGACCTGAGCCGAAGTCGGACACTTAACCGACTGAGCCACCCAGGCGCCCCTAAACTGTCCATCTTTTAACAAGTCTTGCAGGCCTTACTAGTCACCCCAAAATCCTTTTTTTTTAAATAAGTCAAGATTTACACAAATGATTTTAAGTTATTAGACCACTTTATGTATAGGTGGAAAAAGAGTCCAGGAAGGGGACAGGACAGAGTCACCTACCAAAGTCAAAGACTTAACCGAGTCCAGAACCCAGGTCTCTGGGCTCCCAGTGCAGACCTCTTTCCGATAGCCTAAGACCACCCTACATAGTCCAATATTGTTCACTGCGCAACTCCGCACAGGTCCTACAATGTGAATGACGCCCCCGTAGTTGTCCGGGATGGTGGCCCTGCCACTGGAACCCTGAAAAGCATAGCCCAGATCCCTAGGCTGAGCTGGGAAAGCCAGGTGTGCCACAACCATATTCTTCCAAAGTGCTGAGCGCCGTGTGAAGACAGCTAGCCTGGAGGAGATAAAAGACCAAGCTATAAAGTCAATGAGAAAAACACAAAATAAATTAAAACACAGAAATCGGCAAATAACGAGCGACGTGGAGGAAGGAGTGCCGCACCTCACAGAGAACTGCAGAGTCTGCCACCGCAGGATTTCATTCTAAATTAGGCATAAACGCTACAATATTTGGATTCAATTTTCACCCTTCTTTTTCCAGCTCATAAGCAAAGACAGGGAATGAAGATCAGACACCACTTTCCTATCCAGCAAAGTCTGCATTGAACCCTGTGATCCCTCCCTTCCAATCAGGAGAGAGTTACCCTGGCAACCAAATTACTAACTCACTCAATTAGCTCCCCCCTCTTCCACCAATGCTCAGTAATCACAGAATGTCAGCCCGGGGAGAGCTCAGCCTTAGGCGGTCTAGTGCTACCGCCTCATTTAGCCATAGAAGCCCAGAGAGGTTTCCATTCAGAGGTGCATTCGTTTGAACAGCGTGCAGGCTCCCGCGGGCACAGGGTCAAGGCCTCTCCCGTGCGGTATGTCGTCACGGTTTTCCGTCCATGACTGACGTGGGAACTACTGACCTGCCCTTACAGTTTCCCCGGGAGGCATAATAGATAAGATGGTGGGCTCTGCAGGCAGCCCTGCCCGTCTCCACACAGGCAGCTGTGTGACTTGGGGCGGAGCCCTCACCCTAGTGATCTCAATTAACTCATCTGAGAAATGGGGTAAGAATAGAAGTACCTTGAAAAAGTGATGTGAGTATTCAATAAGGCATGAGAAGCAAGCAAATAGCATCATAAACACTCTCATACGAAGACATTGTCTCTGGAAGCTATTGCATGAAGGGCATTACTTTGTTTTGGGGAGAAAATCCTGCCTCCAAAAGACTTCTTCCATCTGTTTCTTTAAAAGCATAAGCCTGTTTCCTCTGAAGACTAGTTGCTCGAGAGCGTACGGCCCTGTTCTAGAGGTAAGTGGTAAGGGAAGGCTGGAGGAAGGGAATACTCATATAGATGAGGTTTAATCTGGAAGGGTGGCAGTCCCCTCCATCCCAAGCCTTGAAAGCTGATCAGGATTGGGAGGAGTAGAGTTGGAGCAGCAGGAAATATTACAAAGGGGAGGGTTTGTGCTGAGAACAGCCTGGGAGCACAGCTCTTAATGCCCCCATCAGAAAAACCATCCCCTTCTGGGGCACCTGGGTGCTCAGTCGGTTAGGCATCGACTTCGGCTCCGGTCGTGATCTCGCGGTTCGTGAGTTCAAGCGCATGTCAGGCTCTGAGCTCTGTGCTGACAGCTCAGAGCCTGCAGACTGCTTCGGAATCTGTGTCTCCCTCTCTCTCTGTCCGTTACCAGCTTGTGCTCTCTCTCAAAAATAAATAAACATTAAAAATAAATAAAACCCATCCCCTTCTAATTCAAGTTCAGTGCTCAGCTGAAGTTCTGTGTGCCCGCCCTGTCCACCCATCTATAATTCGTACTGAGAAAATCATGTAATTTCTTCGCAGGGACTGCTCTTGGAGTTCATTTTGTTCTTACTCTTTATTGTATTTACTGTCATTATAGGGTTATCTCAGGAACTCGTATGCGAATGTCTTCTCTTCCCAAAGAGATTAGATATTCTTTAATGGCAGAGGATAAGACGAGGAGGATGCATTGGGCAGATTATCAGGCCACCCAGTGTAGGGGACGGTCTGAGGTTGAGGGGGGACATTTATGGCCAGCCAGATCAGAAGGATGGCTGTTACAACATCCATGCACCAGGTGATAAGGGCCTTGGTGGGAAGAGAGAGGAAAAGACAAGACACACTTTGAAAAGAAAACGGAAAAACAAAAACAAAAACAAAACAGAAAAACCCACGAGCCTCCATAGAGGCTTAGTTGTGGCAACCAAAATGTCACTTCTGGAGCCAAAACGCCTGGGTGGCAATTCGGGCTCTTTCCTTTAAAGCTCCTTCCTGTGACTTGGGGGCCAGTCACTTCGCCTCCCCTAACTTCACGTTCCTCATCGGTGAATTCCGATAGAAAGGAAGTCCCCGCCTCACAGGGTTGTGAGGAGTCACTGAGCTAATGTCGGTAAAAATGCTGAGCCAACTGCCCCAAACATAGCTGCATTTAGTAACGCTGCTTTGGCATTGGCACTTGGTGAATATTTGCAGAGCAAACAAATGGGGCGATTTCAACAGACCTATAGAGGCCAGGGGAGCGGGTGCTTGGGGCATAGCGAGGAGCTGTGGTTCCTAGAAATTCCAAGAAGATGGGGAAGGAGGGACAGCAGCCAAAAAGGAAAAACTGGGCCAATGGAAGGATTCGCTCAACCAGGAGAGGCCTGAGCCTGTCTGACAGCCATGGAGGATGTGCAGAGGGAGAAACCGAAGACGCTCTCAGGGGTAAGCCTGCCCGGGAGGCAAGAAGGCCCCAGACGCCCCATCTGCAAGGGATTGAATGGCAGGGCTCAGGGGATTATAAGGGTGGGGGGGGGTCCCACCATGTGACAGCGCCTAGGTCACAAACTGTCCTACCACAGCAAGACTGGGCGCCTGAGAGCCGGCTGTTGAAACCACTTGGTATAACCAGTCGTGCCTGGGATCGCTGGGTGTGTTTCTGTTGTGTGAAGGAATCCTCTGAACCTTAGGCTACAACAGAATGGAAACTAAGTCTGATACCAAGTTTATTAGCTGCTCCCCCCTTATCAGTTAACTGACTCATAGAAGGTAACATTCACAACCCCCAGCTGACAGGCTGCTCAGGCAGTTTGTTTGACTTATTGATTCGGGCGGGTTAAAAAAAACCACAAGCTGGTTATCTTCTTGTCACCTTTGGCCTGCCTTTTTGCCTGTTTCTTTTTTTTTTTTTTTTTTTTACCATCTAAATTAAATTCCACAACCTAGCATGGGTGAAAAATGATTTCCTA
Organism: Paguma larvata; assembly: GCA_030068075.1. NCBI lineage: Eukaryota > Metazoa > Chordata > Mammalia > Carnivora > Viverridae > Paguma > Paguma larvata. The sequence goes on along the minus strand of CM057837.1, from coordinate 44,984,675 downwards.
GGTTTTCCCAAAAATCTTCCCTAGACTGGAGTCATAATCACCTTTCTCCAGATGCGCCATAGCTAGTACTTTGCTGGGTTAAAGAGGGGACGAACTCAACAGTGCAGATGCTCAAGACCCTCAAGACCTATTGTTTAATGGTGCCGAGGCGGGGAAATTGAATGACTTTGGGGTGCAAAAAAGACAGCGAAAGTCATGGGGCACTTGGGTGACTCAGTCGGTTAAGATTCTGACTCTTGATCTCGGCTCAGGTCATGATCTCACGGTTTGTGAGATCAAGCCCGACGTCAGTCAGGCTCGGCACTGACAGCACCAAGCCTGCTTGGGATTCTCTCTCTCTCTCTGCCCCTCCCCTGTTCACACTTTCTTTCTCTCTAAATAAATAAATAAATAAATAAATAAATAAAGAGGGGTGCCTGGGCGGCTCAGTCGGTTAAGCGTCCGACTTCAGCTCAGGTCATGATCTCACAGCTTGTGCATTCGAGCCCCATGTCGCGTTCCGTGCTGATGGCTCAGAGCCTGGAGCCTGCTTCAGATTCCGTGTCTCCCTCTCTTTCTGCCCCTCCCCTGCTCATGTTCTCTGTCTCTCAAAAATAAACAAACATTTAAAAAAGATTAAAAAAAACATAGTGAAAGTCACTAAGATCTGATTCCATTCACCTCGGACCTGGCCACAGAGGATGTATGGAGAGATAATGTAGATACAATTGTTTGTGTGCGTACACCCATTAAGCATATGCAGACACACTCAAACACCCACCCTCCCATACAGTCCATTCTTCAGCCTCCCTTGGCCTCTCTTGGTTCTACCCTTACTTCCGGTCTATTCTTATTAGTTACTCTTCTTCCTCCAACATAGATGTGATGAGTTGATCTTTGTTAAGTACTTAGAACAGAGCCTGGCACATGGTAAGCACTATGGACATTAGCTAGTGTTATTACTGCTTCCCAACTGACAGCGTCTCCCAGGATCCATCCACCCATCTTAGCTCTAACTGCCAAGTCTTTATCTTCAGCACAGCTCTCTCTCCCTCTGCGACTCCTAATCATTTATGAGGCGCTGGGCTGCCGTCCCTATAGCTTAACACATGAAACTCCTCACCAACCCCCACCCCAACAACCAGCTTCTCCTTGCCACTTCCCTATTTTTCTGGATCTTCTAAGGGCTCAAACCTTGCAGAATGTTACCGGGGAAACCTAGGTCCCAGCCCCTTCAGAAGATGGGAGCTGTCTCAATTCTGCCAGCTCAGGCGCCCCTAGTTCTGTGCCCAACTACTCCAAAGGGATACGGATATCCCAGCCACAGTCATTCCTGGGCCAAGTACTAGAAATGGACTATCCCAAGCTCCAACACCTTGGAAATGGCCATGGCCTCAACGCAAACTGACACTTGCCCAGGCTCAGGCCCAGGCCTTGGCTCTCTACTGAATCCATAGAGGGGGCTGTTCATGAGGAGAGATGTGGTAGGTTCAGGCAGGAGCCCAGAGGACCAGCCTAATAGCCATGAGTTCGGACCCTGCTCTACCACCAATAATTCATACCTCTCCCCACTGTGAAGCGCAAAGCAATGCCTCATAAAAGGTGTCAACAGAGTGCCTGCCCTTAGCAGATATCACTTCTCTTTCCTTCTCTCTAACTTCTCAGGTCCTACAGATCTCTCCTCGTCTGCAGGCACCATTCTAACTTCATTCCCAAGTGCTCTTGGGAACAGCGCAGGTCCACAGGGCATCTGCGCCGGGTGAGACGGCACCACGTTGCCCCCATGCCCTCATCTTAGACAACTTGAGGTTCTAAAAGCAGCAGCCATGTGCCATTTGTTATCCTTGCCCTTCTGACGCAATTTCTGCTTGTGAAGGCCTTGGCCCCAAAGCTGCTTGTGAATTCTTCCAGGATCTCAAACCTCTGCCCTGTCCCAGAGCCCCAGCACTTCGCATATACGTGGCTGGCGCTCAAGAGAAGTTTGACAACAGTGATGCTATCTTGTTAAGGTATTTAGTGGAATGCTCTTAAGAAACCCCAATAAACCCAACATGGGAGAAAATGGTGTCTAGGCAGTCTCGTACAGGTGGTACGGCAGACCGGAAGGTCTGCTGGAGCAACAGGAGATCCTAGAGCCAGACTGCCTGGGTTCAAATCCCAGCTTGTCCACTTAAAACGGTGACTTCAGGGGCGCGTAGGTGGCTGTCAGTTAAGTATCTGACTCCCAATTTCGACTCGGATCATGGTCTCAAGGTTTGGGAGATTGAGTCCCACACCAGGCTCTGTGCTAACAGTGTGGAGCCTGCTTGGGATCCTCGCTCCCTCTCCCTGCCCCTCTCCCGCTAGCACGTGCGCACAGGTGAGCACGCACTCTCTCTCAAAACAAAACATTAAAAAAAAAAGGCGGTGACACCAGGCAAGTCACTCAGTCTCCTGGGCCTCCATGTCCTCATCTATAAAATGGAGAAAACAGTCCCTTCCTTATGGCCCATAAAAACCCTAACGAGAGGATACCCAGAATAGTCACGCCTGGCACATGAGTGCCCACTGACTACTACCCCCAGAAAGATGAAAGCAGAGACAGACTGGTTTGGAAGGTTACGTGGAAAGATTTCGGAAAGGAGTTAGGAAGAGGGCCTTGTAGGGTACAGCAGCAAGAGGCTGGGGACAGCCTGTAGTATGACAGCTAAAGTTAGTGAGGGCAAGCAGGGCGCATTTGGTCCCCTGACCAAGGAAGGGGCAGTGGCGGTGCCAAGAACTAGCCACTATCATTTTTGGAGCATGTTAAGCTATCCCAGACATCTCTGATCTTCATTTAACCCTCCCAACTGTTATTAGTGAGAGAAGGAACACGCACAGAGCAGGGACTTGCTCGTTATGATACAGAGGGGGGAGTAGCAGGACTGAGTCAAACCCAGTTCACTGACCAGTTCACATACTCCCATAGAAAAAGGGAGGGGGGCGTGCTAAGGAGGAGAGGTTCCTGAGGGGGCTGGGTGGCAGAACTCTGGGCCGGACTAAGCAGGGAGGGACTCAACCAGGGTCCCATGCCTGGGGGAAATAAATAGGCCTGAGGACAGGAAAACTTCAGTTAATCGAACCTTGGCTGGCTCAAAAACCAAGCCCTTTTACAACTACCAAATATACTGCCATTAAGCCGTTTTCCCTTTCCTAGGCCGCAGCTCGAGACTGGGTTCGTCTCCAAAGAGGAAACAGGCTGGCTTTGCCTGTGCCCTCCCATTCCTCTCTCTCTCTCTCTCTCTCACACACACACACACACACACACACACACAAATCCAGATGAAAAGCACCCCCCTCCACCCCTCTCCAGACCCATCAAGTCTCTCTTGGCCTCTGCCCTCCCGCCCAGAGAGCATTTCGGGAGTATGTTCTTATTCCACAAAGGGAATGGAAGCCCACCTAGCAGGTTTGAAAAATCTGGACTTAATTTGCTGATTTTGTGTAACATCAATCCAGAAACAATGCAGCTTCTACAAGTATTCTATGCCCAGCACAGCTGGCTCCGGCCCTCGGCCCAGGTCCGCCCGAGTACACGCACCCTTCATTATTATGATATCCCCTCTGTGTTTTTCTCCGCCCCTCCCCCCACCCCCACCAAAAAGCCAAACATGCTCCAAAACAAAAACCAAATTTATTCAGCAGACATCTTAATTAAGAAATCCTAGAAATCAGGACCACCACGATTTCAGACACTCCGGTGCGAAGTGGACGTCAACAGCTACATCTGGAGGATGAACGAGCCATTGAAGCTGCTTTTAAAATCTGTTTAGCTACCTTAAAGTTTGGGGGTGGCGCTTTCCTTAAAGTGCCGTCAAGTTTCACAAGGGTCAAGCCGGCGGTTCTCCTCTCGGAGAGTCACATTTTAAACACGGGTTCAGTCACTCCCAAGAAGAGCTGGTGACAGAAGACTGTGAGGGATGAGGACCTTCGAAGGCTCGGGCCCACGGCCCCACAGACGGCCAGAACAGAGCAGAAAAACGTCCAGGGTCTCATCTGTCCCATGCAGACACCAGAAAGGGTGAAACAAGCAAGTCCGGCTGGGAGGACAAGGGAGAGACGGTTTACGGCTTTCTGAGAAAGCTCCTGGCTAGGCCAAGAGTGGCCTCAGGGAAAGAGGAGGAGGAGGAGGAGGAGGAGGAGTTCTGGAAAGAAAAAAAAGCACAGAAAAACAAATACCTCCCCACAGGTCCCTCTCTGCTTCGGTGTGTCCTCGGGAGACTCCACAAGGTAGCAAAGCACAGACAGGGCTCTTCTTGGAGCAAGAGAAAGAAAAGACCTAGGGATGAATCTAGCTCTCCCAGGAACCCCACAGCCTTGGCAGGAGAGCAAACTGTGACCTTGAACCACAGGTGGCAAGGTCAAGTCAGTTAAAAGTCCACATTCAACTCCAACTCTACCCACCTTCAAAACTGTCCACCTCCCTCTAGCCCCCTAGCTGGAGCTCACATCGCCCACCTCCACGAAACACCAGTTGGGTGGGGAAAAGGGGATGATGGCAACCCACCCACCACCAACCTTTTACATTCTTCTTCCCTCTGGAATTTCTTTGCACAGCAATTGTAGCACCATTTCCACTAAGCTCTTCCACCAGAAAATACAATGTTTGCGTGTCATTAGTTTTCAAGTATTGTTAATAAAGTCCAGGCGATACCCGCCCCTTCGAACCCTATCTTTAAACAATCGAAGTACGCGACGCCCCCAAGGGTTAAGTCAGGTACAAGTCGATGCAAGTAGCTGCCACGGTTCTCCCAGTGTATCCCAGGTCCTTGGCCCCGAGGTAGCCGAGGAAACTCTCACGCGGCACCTATGCGCCCTGGCCCGTGAACTTCTCCACGCTAGTGTTCTCCGACAGCCTCGCTGGGGCCGGTAACTCCTTTCTCGCCTTGAGGTCTCTACCCACGCGTCTCTCCGCAGCCTGAGCGGTCGCTCTCAGGCCCGCGACGGCGGCTTCGGCTCACGGTTGGTGAAGTCAGACGCTGCTGGGTCTGCGAAGCGGCGTCCTCTTCCTCCTCCAGAGGCCCCGGGTCAGTGCAAAGCGCCAGAGGGCTGCAGGGCGACAGGGTCCGGTCCGCTGCGGCCGCCTCCCGGCCCGGCAGGCGCCCACTGGGCTCGTGGCTGCGACGGCGGCGACGGCTCGCTGGAGCCTCCGCACGGCCTCCTTGATGAGGTTCCCCGAGAGCACCAGCTGCTGCAGGAGCCGGTGCGGATCGTCTTCGCGGGCTCGCGTTCCGGTGGGGGGCCATCGTCGCTGCTGCAGGCGGCGGGAGGCGGCGGCGCCCCGCAGCCAACCTCGCCGGCACGGCCCGGGCAGCGCGCTGGGGCCTGCGGCGAGCTCGGCCACAAAGTAGGGCGCAGCCCGGCCCCGCACGCGGCCGCGGTCCCCGAGGGCGCAGCGCAGGGCCCCCGGGGGCGCCGGGCCCACCGCCTCGGCCGGCGCGGGCGGCAGAAGCAGCGGCAGCACCGGGGGCCGGGCCCTGTCCGCCCGCACCGCCGCCGGGGGCCGAGGGGGCTGCAGCGGCGGCCCCGGGGGCGCGCACGGGGAGGCCGGGCTGTCCTGCGCCGCGTCTAGCTGCAGCGTCTTGCCGATCTGGGCCACCAGCAGGTCCACCTCGCCCGAGCCGCCCAGCGTCACCGACTGCTCCAGCAGGAGGAAGCTGTCCTCCTCCTCCTCCTCCTCCGCCTCCCCCTCCGCTTCCTCGCCGGCTTCCTCTTCCTCCTCCCTCCGGCACGGCATGGCCCCCCGCCCGGGCACTCGGAGCTCGGCGGCCGGCGCTGGCGGCTCGGCGGCCCGCGGGGCTCGGTGGGCCGCGGCGGAGCGGGACGCGGTGCTGAGGCCGAAGCTGGGGCTGGAGCGAACACGGAAGCCGGAGCCGGAGCCGGAGCCCGCCAGGCACTCGCGCCGCGCGCCTGCAGCCGCGGGAGCCGGAATCCTACCGGCTCGGGTTGATTTGTAAACAATGGGTGACGTCGCCGCCGGACCCTACCACCGCGCCGAGATGGGGGGGGACCCGCGAGCAGGGTACAGGTTGCTGGTCGTCGCGGGCAGCGCAGGGCCCCGGCCGAGCCTCCTGGTGTTTGTTCTCGGTACCTACCTAGGAGGGCCTCTCGATCGTTGGGGGAGCTGCGTACTTTCTCCCTCCTGCAAGTAACATGAGAAAATGCAGACTCTGAGGTGGTCTGGGTTGGTTTCTCCCACTCGCGGACACACCCACCCACACACCCAACCCCACCTCCTCGGTCGCTTCCTCGCTCCCCACGTGTCAGCAACGCCTGGGCCGGCCCTGCTCCTCCCCCGCGCGCCCGCCGTCACCGGACCTGGTGTAGGGGGGGAGGGGCTGGCTCCGCTGACTGTCGCGCTTCGCAGCACTGGGGGCTGGGGAAATGAGGGAGGATTTGGGGTGCGGCGGGGACGTTGCGAAGAAGAGCGGGATCGTCTCGGGGTAGGGTCTCTGAGACTTCCGCTCCGTCTTGTCCTCAAGTCCCCAAGGAATTTGGGAGAGAAGGGCACGCCACCGCATGGCTAAAGAAAAGTTGATTTTGTTCATTAAAAAAAAAAAAAAAATAGAAATTTAGGACGGTGGAAAAAATCTCTTTCAATCATAGGACTCAAACACGTTCACATTTTAAAAAAATGTTGCCATTCCAGCCTTTCTCTATCAGAAGGTACTTTATGAACAACCACACATACAGCGTACGCGCCTTTACACGGTGTCCGTGTTTTGCATGCACTTTGAAAACCTATAATGATTACATACGTTTCCATCAAGTGGCTGTTCCATAAATTATTTAACAATTCCTTCAGCGTTTGCTGTTTACCAAATCTCACCACGATAAGTGCGTGACTAACATTTTATTGCGTAAAACGTTTTCGTACTGATGATTCTTCCTAAGATCATATTCCCAGGAGTGGAGTTTTAGGTCAAATGATATTTTAAGGTTTCTGATAAACGCAGCAAACCGCTTTACAAGGGTTGAGTACCTTCGCTCTCCCAAGTTAGTGCTGAGTATTAAAAGTTAAAAAATATACTTTTTTTTCTGATATCGGTGAGATTGACATTTCCTCTGCGTTTTCATATCTTTGATTTTTACTTAGAGTAGTTTTCTAAATGTTTGTTAATCAACTGTACTTCCTCATTTTGTGAATTGTCTGTTTCCGAGGAAGTTTTTCATCTTGAGCTTTTCTTAGTATTTGGTGACTCCCCTGCATAACAGAAGTTAAGTTAACCCTTTCACATTTTGCTTTTTCTTCCGGGTTGTTTTGGCCCTTTCCCGTCATGTTTTTCTGACTAAAACAAGGAATTTTAATGCCCCCCAGATCTACAAAATCTCTTTCCTTGAGACTTTTAACACAATGCTAAATTTAGAGTCGTCTTCTCTCCAGAAAGTTATTCAATATTGAGTTCTATTTTCCTTGGTGGGTATTTGTGGTTTTTTTAATGCCTTGTTTGTTTGTTGTAATTTTCAAATCCATCCGGGGTTCATTTTGGTCTTTGGCGTAGGGAGACAATATGAAATGATTTTTTTTTTTTTTTCCCCAGAGGGTTTGCCGGTCAGGGCTGTAACGTCTTCATGAGGACAGAGGTTGTGCGGGCACTGTGAACAAATTACTGTGTCCCAGTGAGCTCCTAGCTGCTGGTTAAGCTGCCGGTTGTGAGGCCTGGGTGGGGCTGGGAATATTTTGATCCGTCTGTTGTGTGGAGTCCAAAGAACCCTGCACAGGTTGTACCAAGATCTAGATGGAAGGCTCTCATCCCTGCCGCGTCCTGGGTGTGTGGCTCCTGGCAAATCAGTTTACAAGTGTTTTCACTTGTAAAATGGAAAAAATAATCCCTGCCCTGCCTCCCTCTGAGGATTGTTTTCAGGATCAAATGAGATAATGGGAACAGGCTTTGTCAGGCATTACACAAATGTAATGTGGGATTAGGTCCAATGATTTACTAACAGAGGCCTGGCTCGATTCCCATGAATCCTCCAGGGGAACAGCTAATATATTAATGATAAGCGTTCCCCCTTGCAGCCCACTAAGTAAAATGTACCCCGAAGGCGTTACTTCCTTGAATTTACCCTTGAATTCTGCCTCCCCCGTCTACCCCGACCTGCCCTTATTTGAAACCTTTTGAAGTCAGCCCAGAGGCTCCCAAGTCCCCAGATATGTCACCACAGCTAGTTTTGCAGGTTTTGGTGACAGATCCTTTCCCAACTAGCAGCCTTCCTCCTCCATCTCCGTGGAGGGCTCTCCGCTCACTTACTGATGAGGATGGGAGGCCATTCCCCGCAAAGAGAGCGATTCTCATTTCCCTTCTGACGCTGCTTACTGGAGTATTTCAGCGGGAATAAAAATTGGGGGAGGGCTTAAGGATTTCACTAGAGTTAAATGGTAATTTTTTCCCCCTCCTCTCTGTAAGATGATGCCCGCCTGTAAGTAGAGAAAAGCAGTTTTATGCTCCATTGACTTTAAACATTAATGGGGCTGGTGTAGCTATTGTCTCTAACCCAGCATCCCTGGAAGTCGTTTTTGTCTTCTCGGCAGGGTAATTCCCATCGTGTTCTTAGCACTATAGGAAATGGAGCTTTGAGATGACATTCTTTTAAAAAATCTTCCCTTTGTAATGTTGCCTGCGTGTGGGGATTGCTCTGTCAACATGCCGGAGCTTGGATATTAAACTCTTCATTACGGAGATGAATTCATTAGGGAAGACCAACTCCATTTTCTGGGGGCACTTCTCTGGGGAGCTCTGAGAAAAGGAAGCGCTGCGCCGGGCCAGTGGGAGGCAGAGAAACGCCCTGGATTAGGAATCAAAATACAAGATGCTAGAGAGGCTCGGGTGTGGTTAAAGGTCGTGAGAGGGCATCAGGGAGGGACGTGATGAGAACCGCGCGGGCATGCTGGCTGCCTGCCTGGAGAGCGGGGCTCACGGAGGGGGTTCAGAACCCCCCCCCCCCGGGGAAGGACACCGAAGGCAAGGGCTTTCTGCGTTCGTCTAGACTACACTGAAATCTTCCCCAAGGAACTGCTTCCCATATGGACTTCGCTTTCAGTTACCTGCATTCAGAGACACCGGCTGGGGTGAAGTGGGGTGAACACCGGGTTTATATTGGCACCTGGATCCAGAAGCGTCATCCTTCTGTGCCTCAGATTCCGCACGTGTCAAGGGGGGGACGATCCCTTCTGTACAAAAGTATTATATTGCGTGAGAACGTGTATGGGAAGGCTTAGCACGTGGGCCCTTAGGAATGACGTTGGAATTAAGCTCTGGGGACGGAAATCCCCTCAGGGATGCTCAAATTAAAAATGAGGCAGTTCTAAGCTGTGGTCCATCAGCAGACCAATGGATAAACTGTGACGTATCCAGACACTGAAATATTACTCAGCCGTGAAAAGGGATGAAATATAGATATGCTACATTATGCTAAGTGAAGGAAGCGAGACACAGGTCACGCTATGAAACACCCAGAATAGTAATTCATAGAACCAGAAAGCAGACTGGTGGTTGCTTAGGTCTGGGGGGGGGTAGGAACATGATGGGGTAGGTAGAGATGGCTGCGAATGGGTACAAGGTTTCTTTTTGGGAAGGTGAAAATGTTTTGGGAGTTGGTAGAGGTGGCAGCTCTGTGGGTATACACTGTGGGTGTACTAAATGTCACTGAATTGTACACTCTCAAATGCTAATTCTATGTTATGTGAACTTCACCTCAAGAAAAATTTTAGGTTGTATCTAGTTCTTTCTTTGTCATCATAATCGCAATCTGTTTGTCGATGCGAAGTAATCACATCTTCGCCGTGCTTCAAGTGCGGCTGGTGGATCTTTTTCAACTTTCTGGTGACACTGAAAACGCCAGGTCCCCTGATTCCCTCACTTCCGCTCCATGGTCTTCCTGACGCAGGCAGACCGGGTCCTTGTCCTCCCTCCTCATGGGGACAAAGGCTGGTCTAGAGGCAGCCCAGGGGCCTCCGTGAGCCTGATGGGGATCTTCAGTGACTCCGCTCAGAGTTTTCATCTGAGGGTGAAGTTTGGGGAGGTGGATACAGTACAATGCATAGAGGGAAAGAGGTTGTTTTTAATAAAATAGTACCCATGTGATCATGATTAAAATTTGCCTTGGACAAAACTCTAGGTTCAGGTAATAGATCCATGGTTGGCAACGGTTAAGAGAGGGAGTGGGAGAGAAGCCTGAGGCAAACTCAGGAATTTTGGAGTGCGATCCCGAATCAGGATTCAGTATCTTGACTGTGGCGATGGTCACATATACCGGTATAGGTCTTAGAACCATACACAGAAATGATGAAAGAAACTATGAACACACACACACCATATATTGATTATGGTGGTGGTTACATGGGGGTATACATTTGTCAAAACTCAACACTTACGATGGATGAGTTAATCGCATGTGAATTATACCTCAATAAAGTTGATTCTTAAAAATTTGCCTTGGGCCAAATGCCTTCTGCGTTCTCTATAAACCGCATCGTATGGGGAAGTAGGAGCTGTGACAAACGGACGGCTGGCCATGAGCCAGCCCAGACCTCATGGGGAGAGAGATGGGCTGGGTGCCACAACCAGGGGCTGTGCCACTACCCATTCCATCTCCTCACACATTGAAGAACATCTACAGTGTCCCAGGTACTGGGACGACTTCTAAGGCCACGTAGCACAAAGAGTGGAGACAGTCCGTGGTGGTCAAGATAATGACCCTCCAAAGATGTCTACGGCCTAATCCCTGGACTCTGTGAATCCTCTACAGTGGCAAAGGGGACTTGCAGACGTGACTAAGTTAAAGGTCTTGAGATGGGGAGTTTATCCCGGATTATCCACCTGGGCCCCCGATGTAATCACAAGGGTCCTTATAAGAGCGGGGAAGGAGGGACAGAGTCAGAGGAGGAGACCTAGAGGTTGGAGGGCTGTGATTGCTGCCTTGAAGATGGAAGGGGCTGTGAGCCAAGGGGTCCAGGAAGCCCCTAATACCGGAAAAGGCAAAAACGAAAATAAAAACAAACCCCAGACTCCCCTAGATAGGCCTCCAGACAGGAGCGCACGACACACCTTGACCTTAACCCGGGAAGACCCACTTCGGGCCTCTGACCACTAGAACCATAATAAAATAAATTTGTATTGTTTTAAGCCACTAAGTTTGTGGTAATTCTTTACGGAAGCAATAGGAAACTAATATACATTCTAACACAGAATAATGTGTAAAGAAACATTATTGTACCCTACCTTAAATACGGGTTATAAAAGGATTGGGTTCCAAGTGTAGTGGTTCAGCCCAAAAGGAGCGACACGACCTGGTCATCGTAACAAGTTCGGAAATACTTTCTGTGCAAGTGACTCGGGCTGACACCTCAAGGGTGGTGTGGCAGCGTTCACAAAAACCCATTCCTTACTCGCCGGGAACGCAGCTAGAATGTTGCCCAGACTCCCTTGCGGTTAAGTGTGGCCAAACGACTGAGCTCTAGCCCGTGAAATGTGAGCGACAACAACGTGTGCTGACCCATAAAAATCTCCCTCATCTGATCGCCCTGCGCTCTTTCCTGTTGTGCTGGCAGCCTGTCGATGCCTGGGGCAACCTTGGAGGCCACACGTGGAAGAGGGCAGCCCCTGCCCCCGCTATCACACAACTTCTAGAAATCTCAATACGGACGTTAGGAGAATTTGAGAACAACTTTGCGTTAAGCACTAAAGTTTTGAGATTCATTGGAGCATCTGGCATCACACTAAGGGATGCGGATGGTGAGGGGGGGGGAGGCTGACGGGAGAGGGAGGTGGGGGAGCAGCACGCCTCAGCAACTTGGGAAAGCTCGGGTGGCTGGAACTGAGTGGCCGAAGTGGAAACAGAGGCAGGTGAAGGTTAGGGGGCCTGCACTCTTGAGCACTGGGTCAGCTCGTGAGCACGGGTAGGAGAGGGGACTCGATTTGCATTTTGAAGAGAGCGATACCCCTGGAGGAAGCAAACCCTGAAGAAGCGGACGTGAAGGCCAGATGCCAGTTCGGACTGAGGGCAAAGGAGAGACCTCCCTGTGTGAGGAAGGGCTCCGGGGTCTGGTCAGGTGCAGCCCGGTGCCTGCCTTCTCACACGCCACAGCCCCTGTCTCCCTGCCCCCCGCGGCCCCCCACCAGGAGCGCAAGTTCTACTTCCCAAGTCTCACAGGCCCTGTGTTTCACAGAATCTTGGTGAGTTTGTCCTAGAAAGGGCAGGTTGCTTCAACTAGGCCATTCTGAGTTTCCCTCCCTGAGTAGCTTTGCTTCTGGTTTCTAGGAGGTGGGAAGGGACAGGGGAGTCCGGGCATCCGTAGACTCTGACCTGTAAGTACACTTGGGGCCTTCTCTTTCCCATTTCAGATTCCTGAGGAGCTCCTGGGAGACACTGCTGGTCTCATCCACAGAACTACGTGACCTCATTTGGAAAAACATAAACTCCACCCACCTAACTGCCCAGTGGACATGCAGGCTTGAGGGTATTACCTCAATTCATTCTTAGCTGCTGCAGGCCCACCTTCCTAGGCCCAGGGAGCTGTGCGGGCCCCCAGCTGCCCTGTGTCATCCAGACTACCTCCAGCAGAGGTCACCGGGTTGGGGGTTGGCGACATGGTTTCTAGTGCCCGGTTCTTCCAGTATCTGGATGCTGGGAACACCTGTCCCTGCTCTGGGCCTCGGTGTCCCCATTTGCAAAGCAAGGGGTTTGGACTCAATTCCTGAAGTCTCCCCTGACTCTAGGAGCCTGGGCGAACAGCTTGGCGGTGACATGCAGGCTCGTAATTTCTAGTGCTTCCTCACATTCCTCTTACAAAATTAGGATGGCCAGAAGCTCGTCCCAAAAAAACTGACGAGAGGACAGGCAGACTTCTTTGTGCTTTTCACCCTGTCTCCTACTCTGTAAAACAGACATAATAAAAACATCTAACTCAGGGTCTGTTCTTGTTTTTCTTTTCTTTCTTTCTTTTTTTTTTTTTTAGTCTATTCATATTTTGAGAGCGAGCAACCAGGGGAGGGGCAGAGAAAGAGGGAGAGAGAGAATCCCAAGCAGGCTCCGATTGTCAACGCAGAGTCCAATGCAGGGCTCGAACCCACAAACCATGAGATCATGACCTGAGCCGAAATCAAGAGTCGGACACTTCACCGACTGAGCCACCCAGGCACCTCCCAGGATCTGTTTGAAGCAGGGAAGGGTCAGCAGAAACCTGGCGATCGCCTTCCCAGCCCCGAGTAAGTGACGGCTGTTCCCTGGCAATCGGGCCCACTGAACACACGCCTCTAGATACCTATTGGCCTGGATTTGGGGTTCATTCTTTTCTCCCTTCTACTGTATGGTTTTAATATTTCCTTCTCTAGCAGTGCTGCTGTATATCTGCCTTTTGTTACATAAATCGGTGGATGTAGACGGGCTATGCATTTAAACAAATAAAAACTGCCGTCTCCCCAAAAGAACACACAAAACTTGCAGAGTTAAATTAGATAGGAGTTTAGCTAATGATCCCTAACATTTGTTTGTAGTTAATACATGCCATGTGGTGAGCTTAATGCTCTACAGATGTTTTACTTGATCCTTAAAACCAATGTATGAGTTAGATATTGTCTTGGAGGATATTATCTCTGGGGAACAGAGAAGTCAGATAACCAGCCGAGGTCACAGCTCACAGGTAGGAGACTGGATCGACTGATTGATGTATTTATGTACTTATTTATTTTTAATTTATTTATTTTGAGAGAGAGTACACGAGCAGGGGAGGGGCAGAGAGAGAGAGAGAGAGAGAGAGAGAGAGAATCCCAAGCAGGTGCCGCACTGTCCCTGCCGGATGCAAGGATTAAACTTGCCAACTGTGACATCATGACCTGAGCCAAAATCGAGGGTCAGATGCTGAAATGACCGAGCCACCCAGGCGCCCCGGGAAACTGGATTTAGATGACCAACTAGCACAATGCGCCTGGGCCTCCCCTGGTTTTAGCACTGGAAGTCCACTGTCCTGGGAAACCCCCCTAGTCCCAGGCAAACCAGGGCAGTCGGTCACCCCCGACTCAGGGGTTCTCGGCACATTGCCTCGGGGGACACTCTGCGATGGTCTGGTCATTTTTACCATAACGGCAGTTAGCATTACTAGCATCGCCATCACTACCTGTGTGACTTCTTACCCGCTCACTCCCCTTACCACTCCCCCTAAGAAAGTGTTATTAGCTCCACCAAACTACTTCCCAGGCTCACAGGAGGAGGAAGGGGGCTGAGTTAAGAGTACCCAGGGTGAAGGGTGCCTACGGTTCTATTTATTTATTTATTTATTTTGAGAGAGACATAGAGACAGAGCACAAGCAGGGGAAGGGCAGAGAGAGAGGGAGACACAGAATCCAAAGCAGGCTCTAGGCTCTGATGAGTCATCAGCACAGAGCCCGATGCAGGGCTCGAACTCACAGACGTGAGATCATGACCTGAGCTGAAGTCGGCCGCTCAACCAACTGAGCCACCCAGGTGCCCCTACGGTTTTACTTTTAACCAGACCCTACTTTTCTGCCAAGGCCGGGTTCCCTGGAACCTCCTGCTTCGAAAATCAGCTGTCCCATTTCTCAGGGTTCCTAGGACAGGGCTGGGCGTTTTATTTATGTATTTTTAAAAGCTTATTTTTTTATTTAGAGAGAGAGAGAGAGACAGCACGCATGCAAGCAGGGGAGGGGCAGACAGAGAGGGGGAGAGAGACTCTCAAGCGGGCTCTGTGCTCTCGGCGCAGGGGGGCTGGATGTTTTCAAATGCTACCTGGGATATTGGTTTTCTACAGGTTTAGGGAAGCCACCAGATGAGTAATCCACAACCACTGAAATGATAGTTGCTCACGGTTCCCGAGAGCTCAGGGCTTGCTAGAGGCCGCGCGGCCTTCAGCCAGGAGACATCTGGCTGCACAGGGCGAGCGCAGAGAAGGAACCAATCAATGAGTCGCTCCCCTGAGCTGCTGCTGCTTGCTGTTGAGTGCTGTCCTCTAAGCCTGGACCCTTCAAGGGGACGTTCCCTTTCTCTTTTCTGAGTAATGAAAGCACATTGCAAATAAAACCGTTTTAAAACATGGTGGATTAGTGGTTTCCATACAAAGGAAAAAATCCTCTACAAGCTAAACAGCCCAACCCCAGTGTAAGGTAGGAACTTCGGGGGCCAAGAGTCCTTACGTGGTGGCCACTGCCCTGTAGAAGTGGCTCCAAGCCTCAAAGAAATTAAACGGAATTTGGTGATCCAGCAATTCCAAGTCTGGGTACGTGCCCCAAGTCAAAAGAGCCTAAAGCAGGACCCAAATAGATATTTGGGGGCGCCTGGGTGGCTCAGTCAGTTAAGCATCTGACTTCGGCTCAGGTCATGATCTCACAGTTCATGAGTTTGAGCCCCGCGTCGGGCTCTGTGCTGACAGCTCAGAGCCTGGAGCCTGCTTTGGATTCTGTGTCTCGCTGTCTCTCTCTGCCCCTCCCCTGCTCATACTCTGTCTCTTTGCTCTCAAAAATAAATAAAACATTAAAAAAAATAGATATTTGTACACCCATGTTCATAACAACATTATACTAATAGCCAAAAGGTAGAGGAAACCCAAAGACCCATCGACAGAAAAATGGACAAGCAGATGTGGTGTGTGCGTGCCCTGGAGTGCCAGCCAGCCTTAAAGAGGAAGGGAAGTCTGACGCAGGCTACAACATGGACGGGATTTGAGGACGGTGTGCTAAGCGAAATAAGCCAATCATAAAAGGACAAATGCAGCATGAGGCCACTCATATGCGATATGCAGGGGAGTCAAATTCACGGAGACAGGAAGTGGAATGGGGGCCTCCAGGTGCTAGAGGGAGGGGGGAACGGGGCTGTGGTTTCGGTTCGGGACGGCAAAGGTTCTGGAGAGGGACGGTGGTGATGACTGCACACCAACAGGAGGGTACTGCAAGCCACGGGGCTGGTTAAGATGGTAATTTTATGTTCTGCATAAATACCACAGTGAAAAAAAGTTGTGCCTGGAGTAACAATAGCAGTAACAAGAACGATAATGATAAGCGTTGGTATGGGTGCAGAGAGACCGGAGCCCCTCTAGGCTGCCGGCGGGCGCGTAAAACAGCGTGACTGCTCTGGAAATCAGTTTGGCCAGTTCCTTAAAAAGGGGAGCATGAAGTTAGCATAGGACCTGGCAAGCCCAGGCCCCAAGAGGACCGAAAGCACGCATTTGCACAAAAACTTGTACACCGGTGTTCACAGCAGCAGCATCTGTTAGAGCCCCAAAGTGGGAACGACCCAAATGCCTACCAACCGGTGAAGGAACCAACAGGACGCGGTGCAGGCACACGTGGAATGTCATCTGGCCACGAAGGGGAAGGAGACACCGACACATGCTGTGACATGGATGAACCGTGAAAATAGGACGCTCCGTGAAAGAAGCCACACCGAAAGGCCACACCTGTGATTCACTTTATAGGAAATTTCCAGAATGAGCAAATCTGTAGAGACAGAAAGTGGATTGCAGGGGGTGGGGGGAGGGGAAGCAGGGCCTGGGGAATGACTGCTTAACAGGTACAGGTTTTCTTTTCTTTTTTAATTTAATTTTATTAAATTTTTTTTTAATTTAATGTTTATTTATTTTGAGAGAGAGAGAGATGGCGAGTGAGCAGGGGAGGGGCAGAGAGAGAGGGAGACACAGAATCGGAAGCAGGCTCCGGGCTCTGAGCTGTCAGCACTGAGCCCAATTCGGGGCTCGAACTCAATGAGCCGCGAGATCATGACCTGAGCTAAAGTCGGACACTTCACTGACTGAGCGACCCAGGCGCCCCGTACAGGTTTTCTTTTTAAGGTGATGGAAATTTGTGGAATTAGATAGTGGGGACAGATAGTTGTGCAACATTGTGAATATACTAAAAAAAACACTAGATTGTATACTTTATAAGGGCGAGTTTTATGGTATGTGAATTATACCTCAATAAAGCTGTTATAAAAAAAAGATATCACTCAGAAAATAAAATACCATAAAATTAATTAATTAAAACTGGGGCAAAAGATTTGAACGGACATTTCACTAAAGATACACAAATGGCCAACAAGTACACAAAAAGCTGCTTGGTGTCATTAGTCACTAGGAAAATGCAACCTAAAACCACAGTGAGATTCCAGCGGACGCCCGCTAGAAGGCTGTAAATGCCAGCTGCTGGCAAGGATGCGGAAAGACAGGAGTCCTCAGACACGCTGGTGGGAACGGAAAATAGCTACTCCGGAAAACAGTTTGAATAGTTCGGCAGTTTCTTAACTTTTTTTTTTTTTTTTAAAGTAAACTCTACACCCAACATGGGGCTCAAACTCACGACCTTGAGATCAAGCGATGCTTTTTCGACTTAGCCAGCCAGGTGCCCGTTCGTCAGTTCCTTAGAAGATTAAACATAAACTTAGCATATGACCAAGGAATTGCACTCCTAAGACTCTACTCAAGACATAGAGACATACGTGCACACAAATACTTGGGCGTTATTGCTCATTGCAGCATTAGTCACGACTCCCGACCGGAAACAATCCTTATGACTACCAGCCGTTGGGGAGAGAAGCAAAATGTGTGTCTAGTCACACTAGGGATCGTGGGCAGCAATAAAAAGAAATGAAATACTGACGCATGCCAAACATGAACAAGCCTCGAAAATGCCGTCAAAGGCGTCGGAAGCAACAGGCTGCCTATTATAGGATCTCATTTACATGAAATATCTAGAAAAGGACAATTTATAGAGACAGAAAGAGGACCAGTGATTGAACACCGAAGGGGCGAGAGAACTTTTTGGGGTGATGGAAATGATCCAAAATTGGAGGTGGGTGATGGTTGCACAATCTATAAATTTACTAAAAACCACAGAACTGTACACTTACAATGGGTAAATTTTATGGGGTATAAATTATATATCAATAAAGCTGTTGAAATTATCTTAAGGGAATTTATTGGTTCAATAAAAGAGAACTCCAGAGCTGTGGTATCAGTTTGGTATTTCCTAGCCACACAGGGCTATCGAACACTTGAAATATAGGGAGCGCACACTGAGACAGGCTGAGCGTACACACAGGACTCCATACTTAGCATAAGTAACAGAACGTAAGATATTTCATTAATAGTATTTTATATTATTACATGATACTCTTTGGGGTGTTAGGTTAAATAAAATCTATAATTAAAATTAATTTCACTTCTTACTTTTTCCTAACTTTTTTTGGTAATGTTTATTTTTGAGAGAGAGAGAGACAGTGGGAGCAGGAGAGGGGCAGAAAGAGAGGGAGACACAGAATCTGAAGCAGGCTCTGAGCTGTCTGCACAGAGCCTGATGCAGGGCTCAAACTCAAACCATGAGGTCAGGACCTGAGCCGAAGTCATTTGCTTAACTGACTGAGCCACACAGGCGCCCCCCACTTCTGACTTTTTATTTTATTTTATTTATTTATTTATTTTTTAACATCTATTTATTTTTGAGAGACATAGAGACAGAGTATGAGCAGGGGAAGGGCAGAGAGAGAGGGAGACACAGAATCTGAAGCAGGCTCCAGGCTCTGAGCCGTCAGTATGGAGCCCGACACGGGGCTCGAACTCACAGACCATGAGATCATGACCTGAGCTGAAGTCGGCCACCTAACCGACTGAGCCACCCAGGCACCCCCCACTTCTGACTTTTTTGTGACCACTACATAAGTTACAGCGATGATTTGCATGACATTTCTGTTGGACTGTGCTGCTCTAGAGGTAGGTGTAACTTTAAATGAACCTTGATCTAGCAGCTTAACCATGTCACCAGAGACCTGATTTCTTGCCGTGCCTCCATTTGGTCTTAGGTGGGGTGGGTTCTGTCTGTAGCCAGCAGCTCTCAGAGAGATGTGCTTCCTCATCCAAGAGTATCGTCTGCAGACCAGCATTTTTCAAAAGGGCTGGGATTCATGCATTGGACTGCCTTACATTTTCACCCGAGTCGATCCTGAGGGAAGCAAAAAAGGATGGAACGGATGCTGGAGAAGCAACGAAGAAATGTTCCCATCGAGACAGAATCACAACTGACAACAACGCGGTGTGACGAGTGAGGTCATAGAGGTGCCAACAGATTGCGGTGTCTTCTTCTTGTCGATTGTCTCCACATTTTCTCACTCATACTTTACTCTCTCCTAGTATGCCCGGTTATTTTTAATTGGAGACCGGATGTCGTATTTGAAAACTTAGTTGTAGAAATCATTTGGAACCTAGGATGATGTTGCCGTGCTTGTTTCTGCAAAATTCCTGGGGACGCTAGCCATCCAGAAACACGTAAATCCAAGTCCTAGCCTCCAGATTCCCTGGACCGACCACCCGGAGGACCTGACGGCAGTTTGTAGGCACGTGTGACGTGCTTTAGACTTACCCTTACACCTCAGTTGTCGCCTGTCAGGGTCCCAGAAGAAGGTGTGCGCGTGTAATTTATTTGGGTTTCCACTCGGTGGTTCCTAAACTCCAACTTCTGTTTCCTTAATCCCATGAAACCACCAAAAGTGCATTTCAGCCTTAAAACAGACTCTTCCTACTCTGCACCCCCATCGACCCGTCCAAGCCTAAGTGCCCCTTTTGCTGGCCTTTCCTCTCTCTTAGGGCTTGGCTGGGTAAGTCTTCACTCTCCAGCTCGCTCTCTTTGTTGCTTTTAAGTTTGTCTCTTTAAATGTTTCATCCTACTTTTTCTTTTTTTTTAACGTTTTTAATTTTTGAGAGACAGAGAGAGAAGGAGACACAGAATCCGAAGCAGGCTCCAGGCTCCGAGCTGTCAGCACAGAGCCCGACGTGGGGCTCGAACTCACAAACCGTGAGATCATGACCTGAGCCGAAGTCAGATGCTTAACAGACTGAGCCACCCAGGCGCCCCCAATCATCCTATTTTTTTTTTTTTAGTTGAATGTCAGAGAGCAGTTTGGGCTGAGCTGCTGATTCCCAGAACTCCTCACCTGTGACCTTCGTGTTACCAAATCCAGGAACTGTCATCTTACCTGACCTCTCAGCAGATCTGATGAAGCTGATAACTCTCTCTTTCCTTGAAATGTTATCTGTACTTAGTTTTCCAGAAGACCATGTCCTCTTATTTTTTGTCTTGTCGGTTTGTTTTTTCTGCCTCCCTGGCTGTTCTTATCTACCTGCTTTTAATGTTGGGGTATCCCCAGCTCAGGCTTTAGACGCTCTCCGCACTCCCCTGCTTGTTGATATCCCGGCGCACCTGCTTGAACACACACGCGTACACACATGAGGCTCGAGTGTACACACCCGAGCAGGAGCCCTCCGGAGTTCCAGATTCCCATCTCCAGCTGCTCTCGCCGGCCCGTCTCCGTTTGGATGTCTAACAGCTGTCTCAGACTCGGATGTCTAAAGCTGAACTCCTGCCTTTCCTGCCTCCCAGGGCTGCATCCGCAGTCTCCCCCGCCTCGGATCATGGCCTCCCCAGATCATGTGACCCCTGCGTCCACAGTCGTTCAATGCTCCCCTTTCCTTTGGGAGGAAAAGTCAAAGTCCTCACAGTAGTCTGTAAGGGAGCACCTGGCTCAGTCAGAAGAGCATGTGACTCTTGATCTCAGGGTCATTAGTGTGGGCCCCACATTCGACATTTAACTGAGCCACCCAGGCACCCCTAAGAAAAAAAGTCCTCACAGTGGCATATATAAGATCCTATACCATCTGGCTCCAGTTCACACCCCAATCTCATTTCCTTCTCATTCTCTCAGCTCCAGCTGCTTTTCTTTGACCACGAGCATGTGCCTACCTCAGGGCCTTTGCACTTGCTGCTTCCTCCATCTTGAGGAGTTATCTAAAGGGGCAGTTCCTCAAGTCTTTAAACACCTTCTCTGATTGCCCAACTCAAAGTTGAAACCATCCTCTCTCCCATCCAGTACTCCCTATCCCCCTTTCTGCTTTATAATTCTCTAGAACACTTATCGCTACATGCTACAATTCCATATTTATTTTGTTTGAACCTCCCACAAAAGCTGGAGTTGTGTGGTTTTGTTCTCTGGTGTATCTGAAGCGCCTAGGACGGTGCCTGACACATACTGGGCCCCGAATGATTGACGAGGGGCTGAATGATTGAACTTTGTCCAGCCTTTGCGGTCTAGGAAACAAGGGGCCTACTTCTTTCTCCCGAAACTGAAGATCCCTCCGCTAAGAGCACCAAACTTCAGGCTGCAGTTTGCCGCCTACGGCCACTTCCCACCGACCACACCACGGCCCCGCCACCCCCCCCCCACCCCCCGCCCCAGCCGCGTGCACCGTCCCTGGTCGGATTGTAGCAGCGGCTTCCCAATGGGCCTCCTCGTTTCCTCTTGCCCGGTTCTAATCCGTGACTCACACGGCACCCAGTGATCTTAAAAAAAAAAGCAAGTCAGTTCAGCTCAGTCCCCTGCATCACCCCTCCCTCCCCTCCAACACCCATTTGAGCTGGGCTCATTCAAGACCCCGTGAAACACCACCAGGGGCGGCTTCTCCGTCTTCAGCTGTCCCGCTCTCCACCTTGCTCCTCGGGTCCAGCAACACCCAGCTTCCTGTCAGTTCTTTGGGTTTTGTTTGTTTTGTTAAGATTTTATTTATTTATTATTTACTTAAAATTTTTTTAATGTTTATTTTTGAGAGAGAGAGAGAGAGTGTGTGTGAGTGCGGGAGGGGCAGAGAGAGAGAGAGAGAGAGAGAGAGAGAGGGAGACACAGAACCTAAAGCAGGCTCCAGGCTCTGAGCTGTCAGCACGGAGCCTGACACGGGGCTCGAACTCACAAACGGCGAGACCTGACCAGAGGTCAGGCCTCATGACCTGAGCCAAAGTTGGACGCTAACTGACTGAGCCCCCCAGGCGCCCCTTTAAAGATTTTATTTTTAAGTAATCTCTCCACCCAGTGTGGGGCTCCACCTCACACCCCCGAGACCAAGAGTTGCTGCCCTACCCAATGAGCCAGCCAGGCGCCCCTCCTGTCAGTTCTTGGAAGGGGCCAAACTCTTTTTGCCTCCCTGGCCTCTGTCTGTGCTATTCCTTGGTCCGGCGCATGAGCCAAAAGTGGTGAGAGATTTAGCCCACCACCATCCACACACACAACCTAAGTGAGACAGGAAGCCTGGTACGCAGCAGGACTTCCCGACAGGTCCTGGCCCAAACCCACCTTCCAACCATATTGTTGCCCTTAGGTCCCAGGACCTAGAAATTTCAGAGTCTTGGTCATTGAGGCAAAGGAGTTAACCTAAAGCCTGCTCACCCTTCAGGTCTTAGAGGAACATCATTTACTCCAAGAGTGCCCCCCGCCCATGGCCTCCTCATCCAAATTAGGTCCTTTCAAGGCACCCGCAAAGCGCTATTCCAATCACGTGTTTTATTTATTCTCTATTTCACCTGTTTCCTCCTCATAGACTTGGGGAAGGCAGGGGCGCCTGGGTGGTTCAGTCGGTTGAGCATCTGACTTTGGCTCAGGTCATGGTCTCGCGGTCTGTGAGTTCAAGCCCCGCGTCGGGCTCTGTGCTGACGGCTCAGAGCCTGGAGCCTGCTTCAGATTCTGTGTCTCCCTCTCTCTCTGCCCCTCCCCTGCTCACGCTCTGTCTCTATGTCTCTCAAAAATAAATAAACGTTAAAAAAAAAAAAAAGACTTGGGGAAGGCAAAGATCCTGTCTGCCTGGCTTATTTCGGTATCTCCTGTCTCACGAAATGCTTTCCTGAAGGAAATCCTTTGCTCAGAACCAAGGCAAGTGTGTGTGTGTGTGTGTGTGTGTGTGTGAGAGAGAGAGAGAGAGAGAGAGAGAGAGAGAAAGAGAATATGGTAGAAGAAAACGGCAGAAAGGAAGAAAGGCAGGATGGGCAGAGCAGCCCCATGGCCCTCTGAAGGGGGAAGAGGAAGGGGAGGGAGGAATGCCCAGCAAGCAGCCCTGCCCCACCTTGCCCTGCCCCCGGCCCCCGGTAGTTGTCAAGAAAATCGGTCTGGTACAACTCCACCCTCCTCTCGCCAAGTACAAAGAAGCCTGTTCTGTAATCGGTTTTAGTCCCAGAGCGGCAGGACTTTGGGGGGGTTAAGAGCCCCAAGGTGATGAAGGGAAAGGAAACAGACTCCGGTGTCCCAACTGCAGGCCCCATTTTGAAATGCACAGTGAAGCCTCCTTGCGACACGACACTGTGTTCTCAGTGCAGCCTGGACTTGAACTCTGGGGGCCCCGGGGAACTACCTTAGTCCATTGACTTAACGCTGCTTTTGGGTTCTCCGTTCTGGAGGATCATGAGGACAGGCGGTAATCATTGCGCCACAGTTGCGGGCTTGAGAGATCGAGAGATCGAGAGATCGTACACGTGGTTGCGTTTGGCGGATTTAAACGCGGGGGCGTGGATCAGGTGTGGGCGTGCCGCTGCGTGAAGTCCTCAGGGAGAGGATCCATGTGACCTCTGTGCTAGTCCTCGTGTGGGCAGGGAGGACTTTCTTCAGAATATACTAGAAGGCCGATTAGTGTTCTGGAGGTATACCCCGCCTGCTTGCGAGCAGTTGAACCAGCCGCTGGGAAGGTTAAGGAAGGCAGGTTTAGATAAGTATTATCACACAGGGACCCAATCAGCATGCGCAGCAGCCGTGTAAAACCTTCTCAGGTCGTACTGCGCCTCGTCACTTTTATGGGCTTATTGACAACTGAGGGCTGGGCCCAAGCTATCAGCTGTGTGTGTGTATTTCAGGCTCAGAGGCCTCAGGTCCAAGCTCTAGGCCACAGCAAGGGTTCCGGTTCAAAGCCAGACTCTTGGAGAGCTTGTGGAAACGCAGAGGAGCCATAAGGAGGCCCCGGCTATTCCTGGCACCAGCCAGCAAACCCATCTGCCAGTCATCGGTGCCTGGTCTTCCGGGAAACTCTGCCCTAAAGTCCTATCTGCTCTGTAATAGCCACCTTCGGGTCTACAGGGTAACATCCCTGGAATCTGGAAATCAGGCTGCCCTCTAGAAGTTAAACCCTTCAAGCCCCCACACACACGACAGATAGGATTAGATATCTGCACAAGGCTCCGGAGAGAACAGGATGTCTCCCTGGCAGAGCCAGAAGGGTGGGTTTAGAAATTCAATCCAGGCGTGCCTGCGTGTGGAGGAAGCAGGAGATGAACGAGCTCTCAAAGCTTCTGCACAGCAGGTAAGTGGCCCTGAAGAGCCCAGAGGACAGAGAGAGGACGGGTCTGGCGCTAACCTGAACAGAGGGGGACCCGATGGGCAGGTATATCCCACGGAAAGAACACTGTCCTACCTCAGCGACATTGCCAGTTATCACTCCCATGACTCCCGTACCCTGTTCCATGTCACCAAGGCCTCTGATTCTGACTGAGCATGCCAAGGTACCCCCATCCCCCCAACATTCTCAATCAATAGTTACCGACTATTGACCTCAAAATCCTGTTCTAGGCACTTCCACGACCCATCGGTGGGACTTGGAATGGGAGGACAGCTTCTGGCACCGTAGCCCTGGCTCAGGATGACTTGGCCAGCCTCGCTAACAGCTCGGTGAATGTTTCTAGGGGCAGAAGCTACAGTAAGCATGATTTCAGGAAATGGCAAGCTGGCTTATGGTGCCCCAAATCAGGGTTATTTTCTGGAGTACAGTCATCTGTCTATTCACACTAATGTATAGCAAAAATAGAACAAAGAACAGTCATCATGTCACTTTCTAAATATTGCTCTGCACACGATCCAGCATCTAGTGATGACATTAAGTTCCTGTGTACGTCAAGGAGCAATGTGCTTACGGACTCACAGGATTCTTTGTAAATAAACTGACCTACGTCCACTGGGCGGATGTTTAAACCACCGGGCCGCTGAAAACAATGTTTATGAAGTGTTTATATTGGTAGAGTAAAAAGTTCGTGAGAGTCAAGTGCAAATTTAGAACATATACCTGTATTTTAAAACTCTGTTTTTGCCTTTAAAAAAAGCCTTGTGCATAAAAAAACAGGCATGAAATATACAGCCGACCCTTGAACAATGCGGCGGTTGGGGCGCTGACCCCCGTTCCGTCCAAAATCCACATGTAACTTTTGACTCCCTCGAAACTCAACTAACAGCCTGTTGACCAGAAGCCTTACCAAGAACAGGTATTTGGTGTATATATTATAAGCTGTGTTCTTACAATAAAGCTAGAGAAAATACATTTATAGCACTGTGCTGTAGTTATCCAAGACGACCCGCGTGTAAGTGGACCCGTGCAGTTCAAATCCGTGTCCTCCTGGGGTCGGCTGCACGAAGATTAACAGTGAGAATTTGGTGGAAGGAGTCCAGCTCCTGCTTTTACTTTCCCAAACGTTCTGCGATTCTTTAGTACTTTTATAGGGAAGGAGAGAATACAGTCTAATTTCCCAAGTTACCAGTAACTGTGATGAAATGTAAGCAACAGTGACGAGAGGAAACAGACTACTTGAACACTGGAGGTAACTCACATGTCGCGATGACGCAGGAAATCGAGATGAAGGATGGGGACTGAGGTGGGCTCGTGGAGGGGAGGGGACAGCCGCCGCCAGGCTGCCTGCCTCGGTCCCAGGAAGCTGCATTTCCCAGGGAGGGGGGAGGTTGGTTTGACCAGACCCGCCTGTCTAGAGAGGCGTCAGGACGGAGGCCGCGAACGGACTGCTTTTGTAGTTCCCCAACGCTGCCCGTGCCCTCGGCCGCCGCCGGGGTTGCTGTTTCGGTGCGCCCGGGCAGGGCGCACGCTGCCTCCCGTTTCTGAGAAGGAATTGAAGGTGGATCCCAGAAAAGAAAGCCAGAAGAAGTCTGATTCTGACTTTGCCAGAAGCGCAATAAAGTAAGTAGTCAATCTGGATCTTGGTGGGCACCTCGGATTGTCTAGTGGTCCTGAAACGGAACGAGCCTTGCACTGAGAAATACTCCCAGCCCCTCATCACCCCCACTGTGGCGGCAGAAGCAGCACTGACTTTCACAACAAATGCTTCCAGCACCTTACGTCTCTGGGGCAGATTAATTCTTACCTCTGCTTTGAGCCAATGTGCATCTGAAGTCTACTTCCAAAGGAGTATAGAATTCGGCGCATCACCGAGACCGACCCTTCTGCGTCACCCGCCCCAGCCCCAGCCGTGGCAGAAAACAAACGTCCTTGGAAAGCATCCTACAGTAAGCACCACTGGCTCCCCCCCATTCCTGCTTTCACGGAGTGAAAATGCACATCCTGCTGCATGCGGCTAATTTTGAGAAAGGAAATAGGAAAGGGCTAGGATAGGGCCCATTTGCCCAGAAGAGCAGCTGTGGGGATCAGGGTCAGAGCACCTTCCTGGCTCTGCAAGCCCAGCCTTTCTGTGAACAAGGCGTGTAAAGAGCGCCACCTCTGGGTGAAGCGTGGTTCCTCTCCGCTTCTTCGGTCCAGATTCAGTGGCAGGAAATGCTCTCATTTGGGGGTTGATGGATCAAGTCAAGACTAGAGCTCCCTTAGAGGATGAACAGAACTGTGCACAGAGCCCCCTGGGAGCACGATCAGAGCCAAGAGCATGAAACTAGAATGGAAACTACCGAGTGTGTGTGGTGGAGGGCGCGGGGTGTCTCATCTCGAATGGGGAGAATCTGAGACGGGAAAATCCATGGGCCACATACTGAGGGACAATTCCTCCTACTGGGGATGGGGGACTAGCCCTGGGGCTCCCTGCTTCTTGACGCCTGTTGGGAAAGCACACACAGGGGCACCACGGCCGATAAAGTGACCTCAGGAGCAGCGCTCCAGACCAACAGCACTGGACGGTGACAATCATACTGCTGTTTGCACAACTGGTCTACTTGTCAGGGAAAAACAGGACGTGATGATCAGGGAGGTGGGTGATCAGGCTGCACTCGGCACTCAGAGGGGCCCGACGGACCGATGAACCTCACTGAATCCGTGAACAAAGCTGCCGGCGGAACCTGTGCCCGGGGGCAGCCAGGGGCAGCCGCCGCTTCCTTTCTATTCCGTCTCTACAGACCAGCCCCACAGCATTCGCTGCCCCTCCTGCTCCCCCAAATGTCACCTTCTGACTGAGACGGTAAGTGAAGTCAGGGAAACCTCCTGACACAGGTGGGCAAGTTCTAAGGCCTGACCTAGGGCTACCCGCTCTGCCTTAGACTGGATGCCGGGACCGGAAGAGAAGAGGTCAAACCGCTGCTGCCGATCACTGGACACAGTTCTTGTCCGCCGAGGAGCAGGTGATAAAACAACAGTTTCTCGGGAGAATGCACGGCGGCCGTGTTTATTCTACATCTGATCACAGCAAACCTTCCACACCCAGACCCCCAGGCTAAGCGCCACGTGGCTACGAGCGGCTGGAAGACACAGGAAGCTGTCTGCCCTGGTGCCGCCGGGCAGAAAGCACAGCTGCCTCAACCACCGGCCGACTCAGAAGTAGTGAGGCCACGTTCCCATCTCCCGGCCTTAGGGACATCTCTAAAGGGCGGTTCGTTTGGAGCTTCCAAAATCCTGGGTGCCTCTCTGGAAGCCAAGCCCTGTCCAACAAGTCATTCTGAGTCCAGGCTCTGCCAGAACCTTCGGTATCTGGAGCTGACGCCAAAGCAGCTTGGGAGCTGCAGAGGGACCTTACGGCGGGTCCCAGGGCAGCTCTGGGGGCTCCGGGGCTTAGGGCCGACGATCCTTTCTGCGGAGTTTGTGTCCCACCTGGGACCCCCGCTGGGCAGCTCGCACCAGGCCTTTGAACTGTCCCTGCAGCTTTACCTTCTTCCTGCAGGGACAAGGAAGAGAAGGGTCACATCTCCCTGTAGACAGGGGGTCTCCCTTCCCGTAATGCTGGCCAGTGGCTCCCCCGGCATTAGCGGGGACTGGGGAGAAAGGTGCTGCCTGGCGGCGGGCAGCACGTGATCTGGGCGTGTGTGCCATCCTGCCTAGAGAGCAGTTCGAGTCAGTAATGCACGTGGGTGCCAACTACACGGAGGTGCACATTAAAGAGTAAAAATAAAAAAATGGGAAGACATTTGAGCAATTAAGTTAGAATAAGGCCCTCCCCTCTTTGGAGCACTGAGCTCCCCACGCCCACCGTCCCAGCCCGACCCCGCACAATACAATACCGTACCTTCGGTTGAGCTTAGTTCTGTTGAGGGGGATGTAGGCGTAGGGGTCGAGCCGACCTTTCTTCTTCACGTCACCCTTTGCTTTCTGCTCAGCCAGAGAGAGAGAGTCAGCTAGGAGTACAGGGTTCCCCTTCCTCCCTGCCCCTGACTTAACAGACCCCATGTCCTCCCCTTCACTCTGGGCCCTGGTGGCGCCAAAGGGTTCCTGTAGCTCTGGAATGCCAACCAACAAGGCATGGACTTGAAACGCTAACAAGCCCTCGGTGTGCCCCTTGGTGTGGCCTGAGTCTGGCTCCACAAAGGTGGCTCTCCAGAAGGGTGATGGGCACAGCTACAGAAGCTCTGTCCCTACCCACAGCCCTTACCTTCGCCTTGTATTCAGCCCCAGGTATAGCCTTCTTGGCCACAGGGCGATGGATACCAGAGCCTCCGGCTAGAGGGGGAACACAGAGACAATGAATCAGGCAAAGCCAGGGCAGCTTACTCTGGGAGAAGGCAGTGGGCACCTCCTCTTTACAGAGCCACCAGGGAGCAGAGGAATCGAGGCTAGCAATGGCTTTGACCCTTCTAACCAAGGACGCAGACCTTCCTCGAGAAGGCACCGTCCAGTGGCTTAACAGTTAAGACCAGTGGGCTCCTCAGGCTGACGTGAAGCCACACAGACCTACCAACGACCCCTGAGGACATACGGCTTCTCCACTAACATGAACCACCCTGGTCTCCAAAGCTAACTCTGTTCCGTTTGTTCTCGGAGGAAAGAACACAGGCTTTGACGTCAGATCCAGGTTCAACTCCCTGGTCTACCACCGCCAGCTCTAACCTGAGCAAGTCTCTTAATTTCTGGAGCTTTTAAGCTCGTCTGTAAAATGAAGTACTTTGGGCTTGACTTTGTTCAGGCTTCACGACAACACTGGGAAAGAAAGGCAGCTCTCGTCCCGTTGTACAGACACGAAAACTGCGGTTATAAAAATCCAGGTGCTTCCTGGTCACTTGTTATTCCTGGTCCGGATTTCAACACACCCATGGATGACTCAGGAGGACTCTTTTTAGATGATCCGGATGAATTCCACTTTTTTTTTTTTTTTTGCAGATGAGAAACTAGAACCTCAGAGAGGCAGCGGGACTGGGCGAGTTACCACAGAGCTGAGAGCAAGCAGTGTTGAACCCAGGCTTCCTCCACATCGCCAGGTTCCGTACCACACCACCGCGGAGCACAGTAGGTAAACTAGGCGCCGTGGGGCCACAGAGGGAGGCGCCGTGAAGCTCTCCAGCTGGGCTAGAGGCTCTGAGAACGTACCTGCTCCTGGGAATGGAGACTGCTTTTTTTTGGGGGGGAGGGGAGAGCGCACACCACATGACGCATGAGCAGGGGAGAGGGACGGAGGGAGAGAGAGAATCTCAAGCAGGTTCCACTCTGAGCATGGAGCCGGCACAGGGCTCTATCCCACGACCCTGGGATACCTGAGCTGAAATCAAGAGTCGGATGTTTAACTGACTGAGCCACCCAGGAGCCCCTGGGATTGGGGACTTTCTGTAGGAGCCCGTGTACCTTCAGATGTATAGCAGGGCCTCTGCTACAGGGGCTGCCCTCAGGGGAAGGAGGCAGAGGTGAGTAACAGAGGCCTCCCCTGGCATTTGGCAGCCACACTGGTATCTTTGGCAGCAGCTCTAGGGAAAGGAACAGCTTAGGGAGCCAGAGACAAACGTATAGGGGAATCCCCTGAGCAGGCCCACTATGACCCTCCTAGCTGCCACCCTCAAAACAGGCTGAAGTGCTCTCCCAAACCCAGCCTGACTCAGGGCTGGACAAGAGAGCTAGACACCTCCCAGGAAAAGGGGTGGGCTGCAAGCCTCGTGGAAGGCCTAAGTGGGTGGGGACCGAGATGGGGCTCAGGGGCTCCCTGGAGGGACTGGGGGTTCCGTGCACAGACCTCCCCAGGCTCTTCTTCATCCCAGACACTCGCAGCCCCTAGCCCGGTCTTGGGTGACCTATCAGACAGTCTTTGTTGGTGCTGACTTGGCTGCAATCGGGCCACGCGAACTTGTGGCTCTGCCTGCCACTGCCCAGTCTAATGCAGGGGATAGGGGACACTGTCCCAAGAGGGAAGAGTCAAAGCCTCACCTTGGTACTGAGGGGGCGTCTCCAGCTCCTCATCGTCAGCCTCTTTCTGATGCTTGAGCTTCTGGTGTTTCTTCTATAAAGCAGTGCACACAGTTCATTAACAAGGGTACACAATCGTCATCATTAATGTTCGTAGTAAAAGCAACTGCAAACTCTGTTAGCAGGAAAGACCCTCTGCCAAGCACTCAACCCCCCACTTACAGATGGGAACACCAAGGCTCAGAGAGGGTAAGGAACTATCCAAGATCACACAGCTAGGCAGCGCAGAGGTTAAGTTCCAGCCCAGGCCATGACGCAATCTCTCTCGTCTCCCTACTTCACACAGAACTCCGGTCTCGGGGCAACAAGTGCCTGTCTGGGCCCCTTGACCTCAGCGTAGCTGGTGCAACGCTCCTATTCAGAGGGGGCCTCCTGCATCAGGGGCCTCTCAGACCCTGGGCTACCCTCTGATCTTTTACATCTGGTTTTCACCCAGGAATTCTGTGTGGGTGTAATGCTCTGATAACCAGGTAGCTCCTTGGCCCTGGTGGGAAGATGGGCATTTGGCCAGGGGTAGGGCATCTGTGAACAGGAGGTTAACGAAAGCAGTAACTGGGGGAAAAGTCAGCGGGTACCCCACTTGTGCACTTGCCATGTCCAATCTCACCAAGCCGACCTGATAATTCCACAAGACTTACTGGTGAGGAACTGAGTTTGAAAGGTTAGGCTGAAGCCGAAATGGGACCTCAGGACCTGCATGTGCACTACTAATATTGAAGTCCTGCCTAGGCAGCTGTCCCCCGACGGGGACACCCGAGAAGGCTGGATGGACTGGCCACAGACTGAGAGGACAGAGAGGGAAGCTGCCGTTCCAAGACGCCCTCAGAAGTGCTGTTCACTGGGCTTGGGAAGGTCGGTGGGAGGCTGGGCCCTGAACCTGCTGGTTCAGGTGGGGCAGGTGAGATGCTGCACTCCACCCCGGTAAGGACCAAGATTAAATTCTTGGGCGCAGGAGGCTGGAAGTCCACGGTTTAAATCCCATCTGCATCTGACAACCCCTGTGAACTTGGGCAGCTACTTACTTTCTATAAGCCTCCTCTGGAAACGGGGGCACAGGAGGCTGGAAGTCCACAGTTTAAATCCCATCTGCATCTGACAACCCCTGTGAACTTGGGCAGCTACTTACTTTCTATAAGCCTCCTCTGGAAACGGGGATGATAAGGTCCCCATCTCCTGTGAGGATTAGGTGAGGTGACGCATGGGCCCCTTTGCACTCAACGGCCCCATGCAGGAACCTGCCCCTTCGAACACACAGGGCAAGGTTGCCCTTGCAGCCTGCACACCACGTGGCCTCGGTGGAGACACAAAGGGCTCTCTCTCTTCCTTCAGCTGGACACCTCAGCCAGCACGGAAACTTCAAGTGCCTTGGGCCCCTCCCACGCCCTGCGGAGCAGTCAGCCATTTTGCTGTGCCCTGTACACGCACACCACATCCTCTGGACCGCCGGCTACACGCAGCTCCAAGGCCCTCCTGTGCATTCAGGAAGCAAGGGCAGGTGTGTGGCGGCGGGGGGGGGGGAGGGAGGGGGGGTTCGGGGCGAGGGGGTGGGGAAAGATGGTGAGAAGCTGTCAGCCCAAGGCTTTACCCTCAGAGGAAGTACTCACACTCCTGACACCCATGTCTTCCATCAGGTCAGCCATCTCGTCATCCTCCCCTGGAACCAAAGGCAAAGGCTGTGAGCACACAGGGAGCACCCCTTCGATTTCCCGAAGCCCACGCAAATTTCACCTCGCCTCCTCCTGGCTCAGCAGGCTGACGGAGCTGGCCACTCCGGAAAACTTGCAGCCTTCTGGGGAAGACAAGACCCCTGAACACTGACTGCCCCGTTATCTTTCCCATCCCAGGCCCCAGGGATAACGGCCCCTCAAGGAAGTGGTGACCTTACTCCTGAGACAAATACGGCTTTTTTCAAGACCCTAAGAAAGCCCTGGTTTTCCTGGGGAGTCGGGCGCGCCCCAGCCCCACATACCTTCTGCTCTGCCAGGACGGCCTCTCCTACTAGAGAATTTTTTTTTTTTTTTTGCCCTGTACATGTTGGGCACTGCTTGGGGATGAGTCAAAGAAAGATGAATCAAGAAAATGCACAGGCAACCAAAGTAAAAATAGATCAAACAGACTATCTCAAAATTTTAAAACGTCTGTGCGTCAGGGGACACATCAATGGACTGCAAACACACTCTACAGAGTGAACGAGAGACCGGGTTTGCAAACCACACCGATGATGAAGGACCACGCAGACTACGTAAAGCCCTCCCACGAGCCCAACACCGCAAAACGAACGTCTCGATAAAAAAAGGGCAAAGTGCTTGCGCAGACAAAGGGAATTCTGGATGAACCTCGCGGGTACTATGTTGAGTGAAACATGAGTCACAGACACACAATCATGCCACTTACAGGAGGTACCCGGATGCATATTCAAATGCAAATGATCAGGGACAGATTCTGGAGTGGTGGTTGTCAGGGGCTGGGGCGGGGGCAGTCGTTGTGAAACGGGCACAGACTTTCGGTCTGATAGGTGAGAGGCGTTCTGGGGGTTGGGCGTACAACGACGTGAGCGTCCTCACCACTAGTCCGCGGCAGGCTTAGAGACGGTTAACGTAGTAAGTTTTACATTATGTGTACTTTACATCATGGTTTCTTTAAAAAGCTACCAGTATATATATTTTTAAAAGTAAGAAACAGACCAGTTGGAGGGAAGACAAACTCAAGCAAAGTCAATCAACAAGCAAATAATGCCATGATACGACATGGGACTAAGGGCCGCAGCCTGGGCAGTGGCCGAGCTTGCGGGGAGCGCTGGGGGACGGGGCCAGAAAGCTGGGGGCCAAGGAAAGGCCCCAGGGAAACACTTGGGCTGGATCTTTAAGAGCAGAGAGGCAGATGGGCCGCCTGGGTGGCTCAGTCGGTTAAGCGTCCACCTCGACTCAGGTCATGATCTCACGGTTTGAGAGTTCAAGCCCCACATCAGGCTCTGTGCTGACAGCTCTGATCTGGGGCCCACTTCGGATTCTGTGTCTCCCTCTCTCTGCCCCCGCCCTACTTGTGCTCTGTCTCTCAAAAATAAATACATATTCAAAAAAAAAAAAAGCGGAGAGGTAGAAAAAGAGCAGAGGTGTTCTCAGTACCAAGGACATACGGCCAAGGGAGCAAGGAGCCTGGAAAAGTACAAAGTGGCGAGAGGGGACAGTGGTGTGACCAAATCAGGAAAAAGTAGTCACTTTTACACCAAGCAGGTACCTGGCTGTTCTGGTTACTCATTTCACCTACGACCATCTGAAGTAGGTATTGGTATTATGTCCACTTTGGCGTGAGGAAATTAAGGCACAGAGAGGTTAATAATTGTCCACAGTCACACAGCTGGCAAGCCAGGTGCAGGGGAGGCAGCGAGAATGCTGGTTAGGAGGCTGCAGTGAGCTGACTCACTGGCCCAAGGATTATGGCAATGCGAACCAAAAAAAAGGAGGAAGGCAGATACATTTTAAAGACCGAGGAGGTTTTTTGATCTAACGGATGACATGGGGGAGAAGGAGCAGGAAAGAGTCAACAGGACTCGGGAGACTTCACACCACAGTGGCTCCTGGATAAGAGAGAGAACGCAGCCAGGAAGGGGGCTGCCCCCCTGAACCCCTAAAGTCTGGCTCCACCTCTAAATGAGCTTCCGGGCCTCAGTCAAGTTTACGTGAAAAAGAAAAAAAAGAAAAAGGAAAAGGATAAAGGGGAGAAGGAAAGATGCAGAAGAGAATAAAAGGAGGCCGACAAAGTGCCTCACACGCGGCCAAGAGGAAGTACAGCGTTTTGAAAGTTCTGTTTGAAGGATGTGTGAATTGTATAGATGGCTAGGTTGCAACATAAAGCTTTCTCAATGCGGTCAAAAAAGTTTGAGAAATTCAAAAAGTTTGAGGAAGTTGCCTTAGATACAAGCCCCTCGTTATCTGTATTTACCTACACTTCCCCAACAAGTGGTCCCGGAATGAATGAGCGAATAAACAAACGAGGGAATGAACGACCGAGCGAGAGCTGCCCTGCCCGCGCCAGAAGCATCTGCGCCCCTGGAACGGACGGTGGGCCCACCTTTTGTGCCTTCCTCTTCCTCCATCTTGGCCGTGGCAGCATCGTCCTCCTCCTCCCGGATGATCAGGCGGCCATCGGCACTCACCTTGAAGCCGTGGTCCTTCTTCTTGCCCCGGCCGGGCCCGGGCTGGGTAGCTGGCGTGGCAGAGTCGGGCAGTGAGGAGGCAGGCAGGCCCGTCCTAGCCCACCCACAGCCCCATCCAAACCAACGGGCCCAGGTCTGTGCCCCCGACGGGTGCCCGCAGCACACTGATGTGCACGAGTGGTGGTGAGAGGTGCCCACTGGGCTCTGTGGAAGCCACCCCTCGCCCCTGACCTCGGCAACAAGGCAAGCCTACTTTCTGGACTCACGTGCCAGCCACTTTTTGCCTACCTAAGACTCGCTGGGCCACCTTAGGGTCCAGGAAGTTGAGGGGCTCATCCCCGCCACCCTCCTTCAGCCACGCCCGGCTTCTCTGTCGGGCCAGCTTCCGGCGCTCCTTGGCCTGGCCCCTTTCCTCCTCCTCCTCAGCGTCCTCATCCTCTGAGTCGGCCAAAATCTCCTCGATGCTAAGTGCAGAGAAGTCCCAAGTCAGGGTGTTCCCAGGAGGGGCAGGGGCAGCTGGGCATACCCGTGCAGGCTGTGGGTCGAGGAAGACCAGGGCCCCAGGACCCCACCACGGGCCTTACCTGTCACCTTTGCCCTGGGCAGGTTCCTCTCCTTCCTCCTCCTCCTCCTCCTCCTCCGCAGCCTGGTTCAGAGCACGGTGCCTCTTGGCTCGGGCCTCGGCTTTCCGAATGTTTACCAGGACTCTGTGGTACTCCTCGGGCAGCAGCCCCTTCACCAGCTCAAACCTGAGGGACGAGGGGCTGGTGAGGCGCGCTGGCCAGAGAGAGCCATCCAGAGGGGGGTTCCGCCACGGCCCTTCCAGCCACAGGGGAGGGACTCAGTCCCCAGCCCAGCCCCTT
This sequence comes from Paguma larvata, assembly GCA_030068075.1. NCBI lineage: Eukaryota > Metazoa > Chordata > Mammalia > Carnivora > Viverridae > Paguma > Paguma larvata. Next base: position 44,949,481 of record CM057837.1, on the reverse strand, counting down.
CTCTGCGGGCTCCCTGCTGGGCCAGGAAGCCCCTCGACTCCTCCCCTGCTCCCCCTCAATCCAGAGCACGGACCCAAACTTGCGGATGAACTTGGTGAACAGGTTCCGAAGCTTCATGCGGAAGTGCCGTCGCATGTCGTCTGAGAGCTTCCCAATGGCTTCCATCTGGCGGGCAAACCACCAAGGTTTCAGGGGCGCCCTCCACCCAGCGTGCCCTCTCACGATGGTGCAGGCCAGCTACACGGGACCGACAGGCCCAGCTAACGGGTGAGCGTCAGAGCAGCCCGGCCCACCCCTCGGTCCAATCATGTTTCCACGACCTGGGCAGCCTTCCACCTTCCTCCTAAACCCTCCTTCGTGACAACCCACGACTACTCTACCAGGTTACAGCTTTACAGTCTGCTGATAGCATCATCTTCAGATACTATCATCACTCTCAGCTTACAGATAAGGAGACTGAGGCACAGAGAGTTAAGTGGCGGCTACGTGGCCAGAGGCAGCAGTCGGTCCAGGCCCAGGTCTATCTAACTCCACGGCCCATACTTTGTCCTAGCACCACCCCTTTCTCTTGAGCCCTGTGCTGGTCTCGGGCCGGACTGTTCTTACACCTTCATCAGGCCTGGCTGGGGCCCATGTGCGGGTGGCAGATCTCACCATCTGCAGTGTCTCTAGACGTGACTGGAGGCACAGGGCCCATCGATCCTTTAAAAGGCCTTTATAGAGGCATCTTGGAGGCTGAGTCTAAGGGTAAGCCTCTTGACTCCTGATTTCAGCTCGGGCCATAATCTTGAGGATTTGTGGGATGGAGCCCTTCCTCAGGCTCCTTGGGATTCTCTTTCCCTTTCTCTCAAAATAAATAAACATTAAATAAAAGAAAAAAGAAAAACAAAAGAAAGAAAGGAAAGGAGAGAGGGAGGGAGGGGGGAGGGGAGGAAGGAAGGAAAGAAGGAAGGGAGGGAGGGAGGGAGGGAGGGAGGGACGAAGGAAGGAAGGAAGGAAGGAAGGAAGGAAGGAAGGAAGGAAGGAAGGAAAGAGGGGCGACTGGGTGGCTCAGTCGGTTGAGCGTCCGACTTCGGCTCAGGTCATGATCTCGCGGTCTCTGAGTTCGAGCCCCGCATCGGGCTCTGTGCTGACAGCTCAGAGCCTGGAGCCTGCTTCGATTCTGTGTCTCCCTCTGTCTCTGCCTCTCACCTACTCATGCTTCGTCTCTCTCTGTCTCAAAAATAAATAAACATTCAAAAAAAATTAAAATTGTGATTTTAAAAAAAAAGGAAAGAAAGAAAAGAAGGAAGGAAGGAGGAAGAAAAAGAGAAAAAAGAAGGAAGAAAGAAAAAAGAAAGGAGGGAGAGAAGGCAGGCAGGCTCTTATCAATTCTCGGAACCCTATGTATGACAGACTACTCCTCTAGCCCTTCTCATCTTTAGATCCTTGGTCCCCAGTTAGGCTGCAGGCTGGGGAGGGCAGAGGCAGGCTACCTTGACCCCCATCTGCCCTTTCTTGCTTTGACCCAAGGCCAGATACTAAGACAAAAGGCAAGAGGGACCCGGAGGTCTGACGTGACCCAACCCAGCTGGAAGTGAAAACCGATACAGTGGATATAGCGGGCAGACGGTCTGGAGGGCAGACCCAGCCGGCAGCACACCCTGTGCCCAGCTGAGGGGTCAGGGACCCAATACCGGAGGGCTCTTCAGGCCCTTCTGCGACCCAGCGGGAGTGTCCAGAGGAGCTTCCTTAAACCCAGACATTCAAAATGCAAGAGGAGAAAAAGAAAGCAAGACGCGGGGCCCTGGTGGGGGAAAGCCCCAAGGGTCAGTCCTGAGCTTTGGGTTCTGATCTCAGGGCCACTCCCACTAACACTGTGACCTGGGGAAATCTCTGGCCTCAGTTTCTCCATCTGCAAAACAAAGGGTGGCCCTGCTGAGCCCTTGCTTCTGTGGAGGGAAGAGGGGGTCACAAGAGGCAGCCTGGGCACCAGGCACCGTCCTCACCCCCGCCGGGCGGGCATTACCCTACCGGTCCTTCCCAGAGCTCCTGCATGACCTTCTGTGAGACAAGACAGTGTGCAGCTAGACAAATGTTTGGAACCTGCTGGTCTCAGTGCTCATGGGTCCTTGCTGGCACACCAGAGGCCATGCTGCCACCCGCTGGGGGGGCGAGGGGACACTTACCACCAGCTGCACGTGCTTGGCCAGGTGTGCCACATCCATGACAACTACTGCCACCTTGATGAAGCCCAGCGCCGATTTGACCACATCGCGGGTACGGGAAGCCAGGAGCAGGCACACATTCTCCAGCAGCTGCTCTATTGTGCTGGTCCCCATGAGACCTGGGGTCACCAGAGGGCCACTGTCAGAGACACCAGAACCTCATCCAGACCCAACACCCCTGCTCGGTCACATCTGGGGGACTTCTGTGTGCCCAGCACCGCCCTAGTCACTCTCCCTAGAGTATAGCCCTCCTGTGAGAAGCTAGTTTTTCTCCCCCAGTTCAGAGATAAGAAACTGAAGTTCTAAAAGGTCATAAACTTGCTCAAGGTCTGGCATGATTGGTAAGAGGTGCAACCAGGACTAACACCCGGGGGTGAGGCCTAAGCTCCTCCGATCCACCCTGACAGTGGCACGCAGGTGGGCAGGAAAGACGACACGGGCAGCGGAGGAGACACGAGGCAGCCAGGCTCGCTTTTTGGCTCTTTTCCTCCCCCAAGGAAGGAAGGTGGTAGCTATCCCATTCTGGTAGCGACCCTGTCCTGGCCTTCTGGGCATTTTCCTACCCCCAGGGTTCCCCAGGCCTTCAAGGAAGCAGCATTCACCTTTAAACTCAAACAGGAGGTGGGTCAGGGCCAGGATGCTGCAGCTGACCATGGTCACAGCGCCCACGAGGCCAGGGTAGACCAGGACGAGGTAGCGCTGCAGGGCCTCTGGGAGGCGAGATAAGAATAATCACATCCGGGCAGAGTCACTCTGCGCTCTGCACGCTGGGCCCCTCAAGGCGGGGATTCCGGCCAGAGAGGAGCAGCCTGCCCGGATCCGCAGCCAGCGGTCTGGAGGGGTGCCTCCCCGAGGCCCGTGAGCCGAGCACCCATCCCAGCCCTGGGTCACCCACTCCTTACCTTCTTGGTTTGGGCCAAACCGAAGGAAAGCATGACCCATCTCCACCAGGAGGGCAAAAGCATTCTTCCGAGCGCCCACCGACACCTCCTTCGTACACAGGATCACCTGCCCAGACAACCCCTTAAGCGCGTGCTCCGGAGCCGGCCACCATGGGTTTGGTTGGTGGCCTGAAGCAGAATGGAGCAGGTCGGGGCACCCAAGCTCCCGAGTGGAGAACTGAGGCACCGCAACCCCAATACTCTTCTCCCCTGATCCTGACAGGTCTTCAGAGGCCACACTCCAAGGAACTCCTCAAAACACACGCCCGCCTCGCGCACCCCTCACCTCCGGGACCAGGGCGGTGATGAACTCCTCATGCTCAGCTGAGAGTTTCTTCACGATATGTATGAGGCACTTCAAACGGGGCTGCGGGGCAAGGGGCACAGCAGTTAGGACCCCTCGATGCCACCCGTGCCCTGAAGGCCCCTGTCTCTACGGTGGTCCTCTCCTGGTGTCGCCCATCCTCCGGGGGGCAGAGCGCAGCTGCCTTGGAGGCCTCACCCTCTTGGCAGGCGAGGAAGTGCTCCGCAGCGAGTCCAGCAGGGTCTTCTTCAGGTCGTCCAGGTGGCTCTCCACGAAGCGGGCCCCAGGGCCGTGGGGACTCGCACACACCTCCTCCAGCACTCGGTAGGCCTTCTTCTGTATTCCATGGGCCTTGCTCTGGGAGGGGGTATGGTGGTCAGGGATGGGCGAGCAAGGGAGGTTGAAGGTTCCCCCACACATCGTCCCCGGCCCCCCGACACACATACACACACCACTGTCCAACAACAGTACAGGGCAGCCACCATTAACTGTGACCATTAACTGTGAACAGTACAGGGCAGCCACCATTAACTGTGAAATTCTGAGCCTGGGCCAACCTCTGGAGCTCGAGAGGTCTGAGAAGAGGCCCGGGTGAGCATGGACAGCGAGGGGCTAACTGTGTGTCAGGCAGAGGATGCTGCAGGGAGAAAAGGCACCCCAGTCCTCCGATCCATTCCACTCACTGGCCTCAAGGAACGCGCATCCGGCAGGGAGATCTTTCGGTGCCCGGAATGCACCAAGGCGTCTGTGCCTGCTCACCTTTCCGGCGGGAGCGCCCTCCGCTCCCCTTCCTGCCCTGACTCCTTGCTATTGCAAAGGAGCTGTTATTCCCCCTAGGACACCTCTCCTGAGCCAAGGTGGCCCTGCCCTGGACTTCCGTATCCGCCTGCATGGTCCAGACGAGAAGATAGGTCCTGGCCTTCCAAAGAGCCCCCACTTCCCCGAGGTGTGGTCATGTGGGACTCCAGCCTGCGCGGCTCACCTCTAGGTAGGGCCGGATGGTGGAGTACAGCTTGCTGATGGCAGCTTCGTCCGCGTGAGGGGCCAAGGCCACAACCAGGTCCAAGACGGACAATCTGCTCAGGGCAAGAGACCAAGGATGGGCTTAGGGAGGCTGGAGAATGGCACGGACCAGCACTGTCTTATATCTACTGGGAACAGAGGAGGTGGGACAAGTCAGGGTGAGGACGAAAAGGGGTCCTGAAGGAGCCTGTGAACCACCAGAGCTCGCACCGAATTAGCACCTGTAAGGGACCATGTGCCGTCCCAGGTGCTTTATGTGTCTTAAAGCCTTCAGCCCTCACAGCAACCCCGGGGGAGGTACTATTATCATGGCCATTTCACAGATGAGGACACAGAGAGCGTGAAGTAGGTAGGTAACCTGTCCAACGTCACACAGCTTCTAAGCAGTGGAGCTGGGATCTGAACCTGGGCAACGTGTCACCAGGGTCCTCATCCTTCCCTAGCAGGCTATAATGCCTCTCCAGCAAGGGGGAGCCAGTTAGGCCTCACGGTAGAGCTGGGACATTCAATAACTCAAGACTTTCCTAAACAATTCCAGAGAGAACCGGCAGGGCTTCTGCCAGACACACCCTCTGGCTCCCTGGGCTGCCCCAACTCAAGTGGGGCATTTTACCTGGTGAAGTCAGAGCTAGCAGAGTCCAGCACCTTCTCACTGGCTTTTTCTAGGAAGCTGTTCACCAACTGGCAGCCCCAAGGGGATGAAGAGGAGGGAGGAGGTGAAGAGAGAAATACAGAGCAGGAGCAGGTCACAGAACTGCACTCTCTCTTCTCCTGCCCTGCCCCCCTCCACGTAGAAGCCTCACCCAGCCACTGCTGGGATCTGGCGCCCTGTCTCCCAGGTGGCAGAGGCCCAAGCGAGCCCTGTGGGTGGGGTCCTTCCACCACACCCACCCCAGCCCTCACTCACCCGACAGTGCCCCTCCCTCTCCTCCACCAGCTCACCTGAGGGTCTGTAATGGTGAGGTACGTTTTCACGGTTTCCAGCACGGCCCGGCGAGGGGCTGGGGTGTCCCCAGCTGCCACAGGCTGCCCATACAAGTTGAAGAGGATTGGCAGAAAATTCTTGGCAAAACGGCTCACCTCCGCTCGGTCGGCCTCTGACAGGAGGACCAAAGTTTGCATAAAAGTGGCAGGAGTCAAGCCCGCTCCAAAGGCTGCTGGGGCTGCAGCCCAGAGGCATCCATTTGGAGGACCCGTGACAGGACCTGGAACCTACGGATTAGGGGCTTCTCCAGGACAGGAAGTGCCACCGTGCTCTACGTTCCCCCATGGCTCTGTCCTGTGCATCGGCCAAGAGCCAGCCATCCGCTAAAGCCCTTAACACCGACTGGCCAACACCCAGCAGATGTCAGCACGGTGGGAGCAGAGAGAAGAGGGACAGCTTTCAGCGTGCTACTGACACCTTGGGTCCCCAGCAGAAGCCCCAGGTCCTTGCAGAGGATTCGCTACGGCTCGGGCAGTGAGGCAGAGCAGGCCAGGGGACCAGGGCCATCGGGACCATTCCCCCACTAGCCCCCAACCCCAGAACCCACACATACCCGCCTCACAGCCCTTGGTGATGAGGGTGCGCAGGGCCTGGCACACAGTGACCCTCAGGTCTGGGCGCTCACTGATGGCTGTGCCCAGTGTCCGCGCCAGCCCTTTGAAGGAGGCGGCCACGTCCGTGGGCCTTGTGCAGAACCCAGGCAGGAGGGTCCAGATCTGGGGAGGGGGGGATGGTAAAGGACAGTGACGCCCGGCAACTCTGGCCCCTGCACCATGGAACCCTCATTCCACCCCCCCCCCCCGGCTGACCCCTCACCTGCCACTGGAGGGTATCGTAGATCTTGGACTCCACCGTCCTGTCCGCCTGGGCCAGATCCATTGCTGCAGTGTGACACGAGGACACAGTGGGACCCTGGTCACCCTTTGGACCAGCAGGCCTCATTTTTACCAAAACCAAAAGCCCAATAACGAAAACACAAATGTGCTTCCTCCCTCCCCACAAATTGTAATACCATAAAACAGGAAGTGGATATCTCCTGATAATCTCCCTCTCCCAGGGACAGCCACCACTTCTGACTTTGTTACGTTTCCTTAAACATATACATGCTTTTAAAAGCATAAGCAAGTACTGCACATGCGTTGTTCTGAAACCCGGTTTACCTTGACAACAAGGTTTCTAAGCGGGAGGCTACGGAACGGGCTGTTTCATTTACACCGCGCGGGGCAATTATCGCCCTGATGTTACTCACGAGGAGCAGACCCAGGAGAGTTAAGTCAACCTGCCCAAAGTCACCCAGTCGTGGCGTGGCTCAGTTGAGACCTGAATCTAATCTGTTCAACTCAACATCTACTAAACATGCCCGTTCCCACGTACGGTTTCCCTCTCTTCATTAAGACCACACTGTGGCCCAGAGCGGGGCTTCATCATAACTAAATTCACCAGGACCCTGCTGAGGGACATGTATGTTGTGTCAGATTTTCACTAGGAACAGCTCTGCATATACATAAGTTGGTGTGTACTTCTCCAATTATTTCCTCAGCAAGAGAGGAGGCCACTCGCTGTGTGCCTGCGGCAAGGGAGGTGTCTGGCCAGGCCTCAAAGCAAAGAGAGCGACAGCCCCGCCTCCCCCCGCCCCGCCCCGCCCGAGGCAGGCACTCAAGCACTGGCTGGCCACCTGCTTGGCAGAGGGACGCTGCCCAGTGTCCCAGGGCTGAGGGTGCTGGACAAGGAGCTCTTCCTGGCTCCATCCGAGGCTCTAGGACTGAAGTGGGGCTCATACCTTTGCTCTTCAGGGTGGTAGCCAGGGGCAAGAAGTAGGTGGTGAAGAAACCAAGTCGTGTTTCCTGGACGTGGTCTCGGATGACAGGCAGCAGCCAGCTCCTTGGGAAATCTAGATTCTCTCTGGGAAGACATAGGGAAGGGCCACTGAGGAGGCGGTGACATCCCAGAGGGCATCACGGCCAGCAGCATGTCGCCTGCTGAGCCAAGGAACAGCCCAAGCCCTGCTGTGGCCTCTCTGGCTGACCCCCACGTGACACACACAGACTTCGCCCCCAAGAGTGAACACCCTGCTGGAGGAGAACGAGCGGGCTGATCCCCCCGAGGCCCCGTAAGGAAGCCGGCCAGGGTCACACTTACTCAGAGCCATCAATTTCCAAAGGCACGGCCTCCAAAACCACCTCGGGTCCCATGCTGGCCACTGCAGCCCCCACTGCCCGATCCAGAGCTGCCGTGTGAGGGAAGTGGGGGGAGAGGCGCAGATCACACAAGGACTGGAGGCACTGGAGCAAAAAGACGAGAGATTATACATCAAGGCACGTGAACAGGCATCCACAGTTCAGTCTGGGCCAAAGTCTATATGAGGATGAGGTCAGGAGCATGGGCCCAGGTTAAGCTCTAGGTCAGAAATCACAAACCAACAACCAAATTTAACCTGTTGAGAACTCTGACCACTGCTCAAGCCCCAAGATTTTAAAATATTCTGTATTTTTGGGACGCCTGGGTGGCTCAGTTGGTTAAGCGTCTGGCTCTTAATTTCGGCTCAGGTCGTGATCCCAGTTCGTGGTATTGAGCCCCATGTTGTGCTCTGAACTGAGCACAGAGCCTGCTTAAGACTGACTCTCTCTCTCTCTCTCTCTCTCTCTCTCTCTCTCTCTCTCCCTCCCCCTCTCCCTCTGCCCCTCTCCCCCACTGGCTCTCTCTCTAAAATTAAAAAAAAAAAAAAAAATCTGGAGTGCCTGGGTGGCTCAGTTGGTTAAGTGTCTAACTTGGTTTTGGCTCAGGAAGTTTGAGCTCTGCATCGGGCTCTTCGATGACAGTTTGGGGCCTGCTTGGGATTCTCTCTCTCTCTCTCTCTCTCTCTCTCTCTGTCATTCTCCTGCTTGCATGCGTGCACCTTCTCTCTCTCCCCCCCAAAAAAAAACCTGTATTCGTTAATAATACATAAAAATCAGATTTCACATCCAAATGTAGATTTCCAGTTTATCTTGAAAAATGGTAAACATAAGAAAAAAATTTTTTTAAAAAGGGGAGGGGGGCACCTGAGTGGCTCAGTTGGTTAAGCATCCGACTTCAGCTCGGGTCATGATCTCACAGTTCGTGGTTCGAGCCCCACGTCGGGCTCTGTGCTGACAGCTCAGAGCCTAGAGCCTGCTTCAGATTCTGTGTCTCCCTCTCTCTCTGCTCTACCCCACTCACACCCTGTCTCTCTCTCAAAAAATAAAATAAACAAAAAAAAAAGAAAGAAAAACGGGAAACTCTGGCAAAGGCAAGAAGACGGACCCACATGTGACAATTAGCAAATTAGCAGACGCTGAGGGGTAGTTGCCCTTCAAGACAGAGCTGTGCCCTTTGGGCCCCCAGAGCCTCCCAGAGCCTCACTTGTAGGAAGTCACGTTTGTCAACCTGATCTATTAGGAACCAGGCTTCTTGAGGAAGCCCCTGCTGTCCCAGGGTGGCTCCTTTCTTCCAACCAGCGAGAGTCAATGCAGGCCCCATGAGGCAGGGAGCAGCTGATGAGGGGCCTGGGGCCTGACCGCAGGCCCTGACCCTCTCCCGGAGCTGGAGGGGATCCCTGGGGGAATCCCTGATCCTTAAGTGGTTTACTCTGGGCTGCAGTAACCTCTCTGGGACCTAAGGCTGCTTAAAGCACTATAATCCCTTGTTATAGAAAATTTAGAGAATTAAAAACAAAAAGATAGTGGATAGGGGTGAGAGAGTCACACTGGTTCCCTACTCAAAGCCATCCACTCCAGCCAGGACTGGCAAGCAGCTCCTGGCAGGGGGGCCGAGGGAGGTCCTACCTCTCTTGTTTCCCCCATGTTGGCTCAGTCACCTTCCTGGAGACACAGTACTAGGCACCTGCTGTGGGCGCCATCGGGGTGTGAAGTGGGGTAAAGTGCAGAGGTACTAGATAGACACGGGACCTCCCTAGGAGCCCACAGTCCGACAGCCCAGTCGCCGCCTCCTGCCCTGGTCCCAGCAGCTCCCCAGCTCACCTTCTTCATCACAGGATGGGCCTGCCTCCCACATGCCTGGAAGAAGACGCATAGCAGCTGCAAGACAGAGCTCCACGCCGCGTGGAATTTGTACGTCAGGCCTTCCTCCACTGCCCTGCCAAGGGAGCAGGCAGGCAGAGTCAAGTCTGTGCTCACCTGGGCCCCAACCAAGAAGTCAATGGCTGGCACCAGGAGCTACAGACCACCGGCTGGCCAGTAAGGGTGGAACTCCAGGAAAGACCAAGGGGGAGAACTAGCATTTGTGAAGTAGCCCCTGGGCTGAGGTTCATTTATGTAATCCTACTGCTTAAAAAAACTCTGTGAGGCACACTAGTTCTTCCATCTTCAGATGGGCAAACCGAGGCTCAGAGAGATAAAATAAGCTGCCAGGCTCACTCTGGCAGTGGCCATACTGGGCCTCCAAAGCCCATGCTCGGTCGCTAGCTCATGCTTTCCCAGTCTGACCCGAGGTGGGATGCCAGGGTAGGAATAGGTGGCACAGCGGGGAGAGCTGCACCAGGCTGGCTCTACCTCCCAGTCTAGGGCCCTGGAGATTTTAGGAAAGAATAGCCAATAGGGGGTCAGTGGGGGGAAATGGGTGAGCTAAAGGCGGGGGTGGCTCTATTTCTGAGTCCTCCTGAAACCTCATCACAGATGTATCCACAGGCAACAGGCCTATTTCCTCACACAGAGCAGGACGCAAAGCACCACACCTTGGAGCTGAGCAGACAGACCCAGAGGAGACACCAAGGACCTTTCCTGGGACCACTCGAGGGTGCATGGTGCTCCGAGGCCCGCCCCTCACAGGGAGGGTGAGGACCATCAGTGGCCATGTCTCCGAAGGGCTCCTCTCGCAGGTGTGGAGGGCAGCATGGCATGTGGACAAGAGTGGGCTCCGCAGTCAGGATGCCACTTCCTAGTTGGGCAACCTCGGCTTGCCCACCTGTAAACCGAGGGTCGGTACGTATCTCCCAGGACCACGGGGACTACGGGTAGTTTCTATTCACCGAGTGCTTAACTATGTGCCAGACACAGTTCCGGGAACTTTCCACACGCTCCCTAATCCGCACCTCCGCTAGTAAGCTTTGATGAGGATCCTGAGGTATCTAGACACGGAGGAACTCGCCCCGGCTGACTGGCCCAGAGTGCACACTCATGAGCGCCGCATCACGGGCCCTGGAACATGGCCGGGCTCGAATCCACAGCAGCCACTCTGGCACTGCACGCATGCCCACAGCAGGTGACAAGTGAACACCTGTCATTACGTGGAACTTTCTATAAGGAACACCTTATTCCCTCCTCACACGGATGCTCCATTCTCACCTGAACATCTTGGCAACATACTGCGCAGGGCCTGAGGCTGAAGAAGTCACAGAGCCAATGCTGGCCATGTGGGGAGCGACACACTCCTTCAGGATCTCCTGCAAAAAAGGCCACGGCTGCCTGGCCCCGAAGCGGCCCCCAGTGCCCGAGCCCTCCCAGGTGACTGCTTTGACACTTCTAAGCCGATCTCCCCCACCCCACAACCAACCAACCCTGAGAACCTCCTCCCCAGGACGCAGCTGGAGGTCTAGGGTGGGCTCCGGGAGAGACAGGGGGGCCAGCAGAATCCTCTGCACTCTCACACTAAAGCTGGGGCTGGGGCTGGGGTACCTGAAGACTCTGAGTGGCAGCCGTCACCACCTGCGAGTGCGGGGAGAGGAGGCAGGTGGTCGCAGTTCCAAAAAAGCGAGGGAGGTGGCCCAGCCCCAGGTCCCGTTGCAGTCTGTCAAGACAAAAGGCTTCTGTGGAGCCTGGCCCTGGGCCTCAGGGACCAGACACCCAGGTCCAGAGACAGTCACTGATCTGCAGGGTTCTATAGGGTCCTTCCAGCGGGCAATTTTAAAAAGGGCTATCATTCAAGTAATAGCCACATGTGGTGAAAAATTCAAACAGGTCTTCAGAGTATAAAATAAACCGCAAGCTTCTGTTATTACGACTTTCTCCTGGACTGAACTTCAGATGTACTTCCCAGAGGAACATCACGGTTACGTTTCTCAATTACCCTTCCAGAAGCTGTCGTACATATACAAGCATACAAAGCAGTGACGCGTGCTAACACTTACCTACCACTTTTCATATGTCAACCGCTCATGTCACACCCGTTTCGTTCATTTAATCTCTGCGACTGCTGAGATTAAATCCTATTACCATTCTCATTTTATACGTAAGGAAACTAAGGCACCGAAAAGTCCTTGTAACTTGCCCAAGGCCACTCCACTAGCGAGAGGGAGGTGTCAGGATCCACACCCCGCTAAGTCCTGCTCCAGAGTGCGCAGTCACACCCTCACGCCGTTCTGATAAGTCTTGGGGGTCTTTCTCTGTCAGCATTCACTTATCCACTTTGGTAATTTCTAACAGCTACATAGTACCTCGCTGTGTCGTGAACAGTCCCCTCAGGGCGCACATTTAGGTTGTTCCGTGGTTTCTAGCGTTGTCAGTACCTACAGTGTCACAACAAACAGCCTGGGAAGCACACCGTGCCACAACCACCTCCTGGTAGGATGAACACTGAGAAGCGGGCGGTGAGGCACTCTGCCATTTTCCAGCACCTCCAGGTAAAAGGTGGATGGTGCGGAAAAGGACGTGGGCTGGAGACCTGCCTCTGCCCCTCAGTAGTGGCGTGTGAGTAGTAGCCACCTCGCAGTGCTTCTGTGTCAGCCTCGTGGAACAGGCTAAGCCCTTCCTCCCAGGATGGCTGTGATGAGTTGACAGGAAGCAACGATGCCAAGCCCTCAGCACAGCGCCTGAGAGCAGACGGGACAGACACAGCATGGTGGAGACCCTTCACCAGGCCTTAGAGACCCTCGCTCAGGCAAAACGCAAGTCACCTACTGATACACTTATTTTCTCTCCTTATTCTGGAACAGTGGAGTTATTAAGTGGCCAAGCTCAAATGTGAGTATCATAACAGACACACACAGAAACGGGTCTGCAGGACTATGAACCCCAGAGGAGGGGACCATTAACCCAGGCGGGGAGAGGGGTGAAGTCACAGAAAGTGGACGAGGTCATCTGAGAAGGAAAGCAGGTACACAGGACTCGGCGGCTGGGCTGAAAGAACCAGGACGGAACTCGGGCACCCTCGGCGCCCTAGTGTGGTGCTCTCGGCCCACCTGGTTGCTCCTCAGAGCTCGCTCGTACCTGCTCGGGGAGGACGGCACTGGCTCTGGCTGACGCGGGTCACACCATCCTGCCCTGTGGCTCGTAACCACAAGAGCCGGTCTATAGCATACTCGACAAGGGGATGCCACCACCCATCTCCAGCTCCTGGCTCCCGTCCCTCCCATCTGCCCCGTAGAGCAGGGAGCCTGGCTGGAGGCCCTAGGACACCCCTCCACCACACTCCTACCTGACCAGGTTGATGTGGGCTTTCTCCATGACCTTAAGCCAGGCCAGCAGGGGTTGCAAGTCATTCTCGCTGGGAACATAGTCATATAAGGCCTAGAGGTGGGACAGGGAATAACGGGGGGACTGAGCAAGTGTGTCAGCAGCAGCCTAATGACAATGACTCCGTCCCATCCCCACACGCTAGTGTGTCCCAGTGACAGGCCTGCACACGTGGCCCTAGGACTCACAGCCCTCTTGGCCTTCCCAGGTCCTGCCTTTCCCTGCTCCGTGAAGCCCTTCGAGTTCTGCTCCGATGAGATCAAAGTCTCTAGCAGCAGCAGTTGAATAAAACTTGCGTCAGACAACATTTTGGATCTCACAAAGCCACAGAGCCCTTCTCTGGAAAAGTGTACATGGGCACATGCACACGCATATTTTGCAAATAATTTGGGGGGTGTTTATGCCCCCTTCCTCAAATCTATTCAGGGATCCCTAAGTTCAAGAGCCTCTGCTCAAGGTGTGGGTTGTACCATGACACTGTGCTGAAATACTTTACTAAGTGAAGAGTCAGGGCCCCCAGCTCCTGTGGACACCGATGTAGCTTCGGTGGCCAGTCTCCTGGACACATGCCCCCTATCTGTTCGTCTAGTGGCCTCCTCCTCTGGGGCAGCCCATCCAGCCCACTCAACCTCCCTCTGTAGACAAGTAACGGCCCCCCCGCACGCCAGCGCCACCATACCCCTCTCCACCATCAGGCCTCACCGTGATGATCTGGGCGTTGAGCTCTGCTGACAGGGTGCCCAGGCCAGGCTTGGCGTGGAAGAGGCTGTGAAAGGCCTGCATGGCACAGGCTGTCACTAACTGGAGAGAACAGACAGGCTTAGTGGGGAACCGCAAAGCCCATGGCTGCCCCGGGCTCCTGAACCTCCTACTCTAGAAGCTGGGCTGGAGGGAGACGCAGGGCCCTGACCTCAAGCATGCCCCCCACACCCGCACACTCAGATGACTGTCACTTTAGGCAGGCTTGGCAGCCACTGAAAATTCTGAAATAATTTAAACTAAGATAACAGAGAAACATGAACAAAATATTTTTAACATAATGGGCTAGAAAAGCAGACTATAAGTGGTATACAAACTATAATTTATGCCTGTATTTTCACGTTTTTATCTATGTTGGTTATCAAAAAATAAGTCTGAAACAATACACAGCAAGTTGTTCTGAACTGGTTTTTCCTTCGAAAACAATGATCATGCGATTTATAGGACGCATACTTTAACACATGCAGGTGAGGGGCGCCTGGGTGTCTCAGTCGGTTAAGCGTCCGACTTTGGCTCAGGTCATGATCTTGCAGTTCGTGAGTTCGAGCCCCGCATTGGGCTCTGTGCTGACAGCTCAGAGCCTGAAGCCTCCTCCAGATTGTGTGTCTCCCCGCCTCTCTGCCCCTCCCATGCTCATGCTCTGTCTCTCAATAATAAATAAAAACATTAAACAAACAAAAACATCCAGGCGAACAAATGAACAAAGCTACAAGAGGATCATAAAGATTAACAGAATTCTGCCAGCATGACAGAAATGCAGGGGATTGCTTTCTGTATCTTTAGCTACTGTATGGATCTGTTAGTAAACAAGCCAAAGGAAAAAAAAAAAAAAAAGAACTGTGGTTGTGACGGAAACAGAGCTCAAGCCAGGAGCGGGCTGGCGCCTTACCAGCCCCGCCACGGCTCTCCCTTCCCCTGACCTGATCCCTGAGGCCAGCTCCCAATGGGACCGGGACCCTGAAGAGCGCCTGGTCTATCCGACACCAGGGAAGGCTGGTGTCCTCGGCTATAGGTAAGGGCAGGGTTGGGATGGGGAGACCCTACGCCCTGCTTCTGGCCTGGACACCAAGCTCCAAGCATTGGCACCGTGGGCCCGGGTCTGAAGCTAAGCCCCCCATCCCAGCATGCTCCTCTGGCTCCTGGGCTGAGCTTACCACGTGGCTCAAGGTCATGACCCTGAGGAGAGTCTCGCTGCAGCTCTTCACCAGGCCTTCCGGGAAGCAGGGCAGCAGGTCCTTCAGCAGCGTCAGCATGTGCAGCGTGGTGGTGGCCTCCTTGGAGCCTGGCAGGCAAGAGGGGGCTGAGCCTCCGGCCCCCTCTCTGCAGGGAGCCCTGTCCTCCCAGGCTGGCCTCCACCCCGATCCGCCCTGCCATCGACCTGCTTCCCACCTCCAGACTTCTCAATCTCCTGGATGCAGAACTTGGCCGTGGAAATGGCAGCAGGATGATGGGCAGGGGCTTTTTCACCGAACATGAACTCACTGCCCTTGAGGATCGAGCACACTCCATGCTGGGCAGCTTTCCGGATCTGAGGGGCAAGGAAAGGGGGGCTGGGGCCAGGTCGGCATTCAACCAGCGGCTTCGGCGCTTGTCACAACAACCGACAAGCATTGATGGCATGCCTCCTACTTGGCCGATGCTGTACCCAGGCCTCCCTGTGTGCAGACTCCTGAGCTGGGGAATGAGGCAAAGCTTGGTTCCACTCCCTGCTCTCTTACGAACTCACCAAACCAGTGCTTCATCTCTGAGCTTCAGTGTCCTCATCTTTACTACGGGGATTCGCTCAGTCAGCCAGTCACCCAGCGACACCAAGTGTGCACCAAGCCAGGCACTGTGCTCAGAGCTGGCAGTCTGGCCATGACCAGAACAAACAACTCGCACTGTACTTGGGAGGCAGAAAACAAACATACGCCAGAACGTAAAAGTACCTTCCAGACAATACAGTAAGAGTTGTTACTTTTTATACAGTGGTCAGAAAGTGTCACTCCAGTGAAGTGACATTTCAGTAGAGACCTGAGGAGAGTGAGGGAAAGACCACCGTGAACACACAGGGAAAGAGGCGTGAGCCTCCCCGGGACAGTGTGCTGAGCATGCTGAGTGATCACGCACTCTCGCTGTTTATGTACTCCCCGCCCTAAATTTCAGGAGGAAACAGTGGCTGACCACCATTTACTGAGTGTCTGCTAGAAGTCAGGCACCGTGCCAGCCTGTGAGGGACACTGGAGTCTCCACACACCCTTGCAGCAAGGATGGTATTACTATCCCTGCTTTACAGCTAGCGAACCGAGGCTTGGACGGGTTAAGTAATTGCCCAAGATCGCAATGCAAGCAGTGAATCCAGTATCCAACTGAGGCTGTGGGACCCCAAAGCTCCACTCTGCCGCTTCCGGCCACTGCAGCTAAGCTGGTCACTGACCAACGGGGCAGCAGAGACTCAGGGAGGGCCGGACAGTGAACGTCCCTCCCGTAGGACGAGGAGCTGCCCCTCACGTTCTGGAGCTGAGCAAGCCAAAAGCAGAACATCTGGGCAAGAGCCCTGGTCCTCAGGACGACCTCCCCAATCCCGCTCAGGCCAGCCCCAGCGCACTTACTAGAGCTGGCCGCCCCCCCATTATTCTGGGGGCTCAGCAGCCTCACCTTGGGCTTACTGTGCACCGTGAAGCTCAGCAGCCCGTGGTACACCTGCAGGGTCACGGGGTAGCTCCAGGCCTCCAGGTCCTGCTTCCGCAGAAGAGTGGCCAGGCAGGAGAGGACCTTGAAAAGAGAGTCGGGGTCTCAGCTTCACCTGCTTCAGCCAGGTGGGAAAAGAGCCCAGGTTTTCACCAATTCCGGAAAATCGCACAGGGATCCATCTGAGGTCTACACAGTGCCTATACCCTCTCCCCGCGCCACCCCCCCACCCAGGGAGTATCCAAGCGTCAGCCAAATCTGAGGGGTTCTGGAAGATGGCAGAGGGGAAACAGACCCAGACACTAACCCATCGGAGGGCAGAGGTGGAGCCCGTGCTGGCCTGAGCTGACATGATGTCCATGAAGGCTTTGGAGGTATCGGAAAACTTCTTAACGAGCACGGGGCTGGGCACGCTGTGGGGAGAGAAGAGAGGCGGTCAGAACCCCAAGAGGCCTCCTAAAGCAGCTGGTGCAGGCCCAGCCCCGGCCTGAAGGAGGAAGCTAGACAGAAGGAGGCAGTGCTCGCCCAATTACTCGGCAAGTGAGCCCACCCTTCCTGACACCAGTTCGGTCTGCTTTCCAAGGCACCTGAGCTCCGTGCCGCCTCACCTTCTTCACTACCCATTCTCTGCTACCCACAGGTGGGCCCTTACTAGCTCAGCTCGACCCTCTCCCCACCTCCCCCCAACCTCAGGCCTCCAGGTACGGTGGCCCATGCCTCCGGCCCCACTCGCTGAGCAGAGCCACCCCCTTCCCAGGGGGTGGACAACACCCAAGCCACCCTGGGAGCCTCATCGGAATGCCAGCTGATACTTAAGGATCTTGTTCTTTTTTTTTTTTTCCTGAGAGAGAGAGCATGCCCATGTGCACAAGCAGGGGAGGGACAGAGAGAGGGAGAGAGAATCTTAAGCAGGCTCCATGCCTAGCACAGAGCCCGACATGGGGCTCGATCCCACGAACTGTGAGATCATGACCAGAACCAAAATCAAGAGTCAGACGCTTCACCAACTGAGCCCCCCAGGCGCCCCCTTGTTCTTTTTAACGATTCCCTGATCTTATTCCTCCTGCCTGCCTCCTTTCTCCGCAAGAGACTTGGGGTTCAGACTAGAGCCAGGACTCACCGCTTCAGGACAAGGTTCAGCAGGTAAGCAACAGCAGCCAGAGACTCGGGGGACTCCACTGCCTCCATTGTTGTCATCTGAGGGCCGGACCACAGGGTGTGAATGGGACATGTGTAAGCTGGGGAAAACGGGGTGCTAGGGACACCATATGCCCCGCAGAATGGTTATGACCAAGAACACTGGCACCAGAGGTTCAAATCCCGGCTTTGCCAGTGTGTGATTTTGGCCAGCAATGGAACCTTTCTGTGATTCCGTGTCCTCGTTTGTAAAATAGAAATAATAAGTTGTGATGTTCCACAGAATTAACATATGTAAATCATAACATGCCTGACATGTGATAGGAACCATCCGTTGCAATCGAATTTATTTCATTATCCTAGAGCAGGGGTTGGAAGGCTTTTCTGTAAAGGGGCAGATAATAAATATTTTAGGCTTTGCAGGCCATATATGGTCTCTGTTGTACATTCTTCTGTGTTTATTGAACAATCCTTTAAAAACGTAAAAACCACTCTCCGCTTGAAGGCCGTACAGAAACAGGCCATGGTTCAGGTTGCTGCCATGGGCCGTAGTTTGCCAACGCCTGTGCCAGCAGCGGTTCTCACACTCTTACACCCTTAACATTTCGGGAGAATTCCCCCAAGAGGTTTTGTTGGCATAGGTTATATTACTGACACTTACCATATTAAAAATTAAAACTCAAAACATTTTAAAATACAAGCATATGCGAGCACTATTAGCTGTCAAAATAACTATCCCCAGACGTGCTGTAACTTCTGGAAAACTCCACAGTACACTCACGAAAGAACGAGATGAAAAGGCGAATCATGTTCTAGGGTTAGTATGGAAATAATTCTGAGAGCCTAGCGAACCACACAAAAGGGTCCTGGCCTCCCCAACCCCTCCCCACCCCTGGCCACACTTTGCCAACAACGAAAACAACAACCAGAGTAGTGGAATCTTGTTCTAGAATGACGTGTGGCAAATAGCATCAGCCTATCAAGCCACCTGAGAATAACAGCAGTTTAGCTGTGGGATTTTTGGTTCGTTTTTTGTTATTTGTTTCAATTTGTTTGTTTGTTTGGTTAATCTCTTGGTCCAAAGTGGGGCTGGAACTCATGACCCCGAGATCAAGAGTCACATGCTCTTCTGAGCCAGCCAGACGCCCCTGCAGCACTTCCCCTATTCAAGGACGTCCTGCTCTGTCTCCGCTTGCCGGGAGCAACCTTCTTCTCTCTACGGCTGGAGTCACCTGCCGTCCTGAACACCCACTCCCAAGCCACACCCACTCACCAGTGCAGCAAAGTACTCGGTCTCTGTCTCCTTCCCTCCCTGGGAGCGAATCACCTCAGTGACGGCGGCCAGGACAGCGCAGATCTGCACGGGAGGGAGAAGGCACCTGTGACATCTATTTAGATCTCAGCCCATCCCGGGACTGGCCTCTTTTCCTTGCTCTTTCACAAATTATTTTCCTGACAAAGCCTACAGATAGACAAGATGAACCGCATTCAGAGCCAGGGGCACACACCACGAGGCCTAGCAAACAGGCAGGCTCAGACATGTTTGCCAAAATTCCACCTCTAGGACTCTGTCTCTTACAGGAACACCTGCACAAAATTGCAAACATTTATGTACAGGCGTGTTCACTGCAGCAACAACCTGGAATGAGACAGCAGCCATCAACGAGGATGAATAAAGGACTGTTACTACATGATAAGAGATGACAGATTGCAACACTACACAGACTAGTGAAAAGAACGAGGAACAACTCTACACTAATTTAGAAATACCGTTCAGTGGGGGGGGAAGGCTGTAGAACACTGCGTATAACGTATCATCTGGGGGGCGCCTAGGGGGCTCAGCTGGTTGAGCATCCGACTTCGGCTTAGGTCATGATCCTGCAGTTCATGAGGTCGAGCCCCGCATCAGGTTCTCTGCTGTCAGTGCGGAGCCTGCTTCTGATCCTCTATCCCCCTCTCTCTGCACCTCCCCCGCTTGTGAGCTCCCTCTCTCTCTCTCTCTCTCAAAAATAAATAAATAAAAAACCTACAAAAATAATAATTAAAATAAAATATCTGTAAACCTAACAAAATGTGGGCAAAAATTAGACAAAAATTCTAGAGCAGTAATGCTCACGAGAGGCTACTGAGCACTTGAAACATGGCTAGTGTAGCAGAGAACCAGGGGGGAGGGGAAGAGGGGAAGGGGGAAAAAAAAAAGCCACAGAGAGAAAGGGAGACATGACATGAGAGACTCTCAAAGAATAAGAAAGAACTGAGGGGTGAGATGGGTGTGGGAGGGGGAGAGTGGGTGGTGGGCACAGAGGAGGGCACTCATTGGATTGAGCACTGGGTGTTGTATAGAAACCAATTTGACAATAAACTATTAAAAAAAAAAAAAAAAGAAAGAAACATGGCTAGTGTGACCGAAGAACTGAAACTTTAAATCTTAATATTTTAATAAATTAAATTTCAAAATAAATATTTGTTATTGGAAAACACAGATTTAAAACAACTTAGATACATGAATCTACTTTCGCGACTATAAGTTTTCTGAAAACATCGATTTACAACTTGGAAATAGAAACCTACTTTTGCGACTGTAAATTTTAGGGCCAAATCAAGTACTTCCAAAGAAGATTTAGCATCCAAATGGAGATGTAAGGGTAACGTATACTCTAGATTTCGAAGACTTATTAATCTGATAAAAATCATGGAAATCACCTCATTCATTTTATTTTGTTTAATATTTATTTTTGAAAGGGGTGGTGTGTGAGCAGTGGAGGGGCTGAGAGGGGGAGAGCGAGGGAGAGAGAGAACCCCGAGTTCGATGCGTGGCTCAAACTGCAGGAGCATGACCTGAGCCAAAATCAAGAGTCAGATAACCTACGGAGCCACCCAGGCACCCCAAATCAGCTCATTTTATACTGATGATATTTGAACTTATAATACTTTATATACATTAAGTGTATTATTAAGGTTAATTTCATTTACTTCTTTTTACTTTCTTTTCACGTCGCTACTAAAAAATCTACAATTACGTGTTGGACCGTGCTGGGCCAGGTAAATATATGATGACCGGTCAAGGGTAACTACCAGCAAGGAGTTAAGGGAGAGAACAACTTTCACTTTTTATCCTACTCACTTCACTTTGGTACCATTTATAATTTTGGCATCTTTCAATTTACAGCGACTATAAATATGTATAAAAGTATTAACTAAAAAATTTACATAAGATACAGTTCTTGTTAAATCAAACATTTTCTATCCATTGTTATTCAGCGTTAATTTACTCGACAAATGTTTCTTGAAACCATTCTGTGTAAAAAGTTCAGTGTGAGGCACACTTGACAAGATAAATATTTGGAAAATATTTCTACCTTGAAGGACTTTACAGTTAAGTGGGGGAGATGTTGTTAGGAAGAAGCAGAAAGTGGAACCTGCCCGAGGCGCGCTAGTAAGTAGAGAACACACAGGGTAGGAGAGATGACACATCATCCCCAAATACCAGCCTGTCACCGGCAGCAGTCAGCCAGCACTGGAAGAAAATAAAAAGCCTGAGTCTGACTCCTCCTCAGCACCCCGAGTCCTCCTGACCCGCCCCCCTACCTCCTTGTGGGCGGCCGAGTTGGACTCCCAGAAGCGCTGCACTTTGCCGAACGTGACATTTGTGCAGTCGGAGAGGCCGCTCAGGAAGGTGGCGGAGGACTTCTCCGTGAGAGCCGGGGCCACCTCTTCTTCCATGGCCGTCTCGGGGGCTTCGCTTTTGCCCAGACGCAGGGACCCTGACTGCAGCTCATTGTGCAACTTCACCGCATCAACTGTCAGGTCGCTTTTTCCTGAAAACCGCAGACACGGGTGAGGCCCCCACTTCCAGCCGAACCTCCTTTTGGCCAGGATCCACCCGTACGACAAAAACTAGCAGAGTCCAGGCCCCCAACTCGAGAGGCTAATTCTGAACATGGCCTGCCTCATCAGCCCACCACACGCCTAGATCTTAGCAAACCCAGACGGGGAACCCTTCAGGTAAGTTTCTGCTTCTGCGTCCCGACGGCATAATATGCCCAAAGGAGTCGACCGGGGTGGGGGTGGGGGGCACCACGCAGGGTCTCGGGAAGTAAATGCAGGTGAAAGCATTTTGTAAAGAGACGCCCAAAGTTAATTACAGCCGAGACCCAACTCTGACACCCGCGGTACCCTGGGCTAGTCATTCCCTACTAAAGACTCAGTTTCCGCATCTATCTAATGGGGAGGGTGGGCCATTACTGCAAGCTACACATCCGACGTTCTAGGAGAAGAAAGGTTCACTGCCTGAACCCCAGAACCTCCCGAGAGGCCCAGGCCATCAGACCCAGGCCCGCTAAAACCCCGCCGCCAGCGCGCCGGGGTCTCGACCCAGCTACCTGAGGGCCGGCTGAAGAAGCGGCTGCGGGCGGCCTGGCGGTGGCGGCAGATGGCAGGGTTGCTGTCGCTACTATGGCCTTTCTTCCAGCGTTTCAACTTGGCCGAAACACCGGAAGGCAACTTCCCCGAGCGACCCATAGCTTCTAAGCCGGGACCGAGGTTATAGCACCGGCTACTAGGGCCCGGGAAACACGCGCAGGACCCACGTGTATCCGTAGACTGCTTCACTTCCTCTTTCTCTGACGTAACTTCCGGAATTGCGTCTGTTACTATGGCAAGACAGTCAACATCCGGTTTTACAGCGCCGCCAGGCTCAGAGTGCCTGAGCAGCTCGGAGAAGGTTGGTAGCTAGGGAGTCCCTGGGGCTTCTACTCCAGGGCCACGGCTCTCGACTATCGGAGTGGGCCTTATAAAACTAGAATTCTTTTGCAGGTTAAAAGACAAACGTATATTTATATAATTTTTTTAAACATCTAATTTCGAAAATAAGGCGCGGAAACAAATTTATTCGAAAGAGTCAAAACCCTGGCCAAACCTGAAAGGGTGAAAATCTCTTGTCCCCAAACGAGAAAAAAGCAGCCGGTGATGCTCTAAACCCAGTTAGTTATTTTCATTTAGTACTGGGGATACTCAGTTGTTAAACCATCTTTCCGCGTGGCAGCACGAGTCCCCTCTCTTTATTCTCTTCCAGCCCCACGTCAGAACCAGCAGCCAATCCGCATTGATTTCCACTCCCCGGCCACCCTCCCCAAAATCTTTTAGCTGGAACCCAAACCTTAAAAAGAGACTTTCCTCCTTTGTCTTGGGGTGCAGCATTTCAAGATTCCTCCGGAATTCCCTCCTCCACTTCAAATCAACAAACCTGATTTTGTCAAATTATGACTGGATCCTGGTGAGCTTATTTTGTTGTTGTTGTTGTTGTCTTTAAGTAGGCTCATACCCAACGTGGGGCTTAAACTCACTACTCAGGACCCTGAGGTTAAGGGTTGCACAGTCTACCAACTGAGCCAGGCTGGTGCCTCCCTGGTGAATTTTTGCTGATTAGGCTTTAGCACATACTTTTTACAAACATTTTTTAGCTCCCACAGAAAAAGACACTTCAATAAGTCAATCTTCCAAATGAACCAGAAGTTGACAAAATTTTTATATACAGCTTCTTTCACCTGGTACAGTGTGAATGTTTCCCCTGGTTTTGGTCTGAATGTTTGTATCCCTGCAAACTCCATCTGTTGAAATCCTATCTCCCAAAGGCGATGGTGTTAAAGGCGTGGCCTTTAGGATATATTTAAGTCATGATAGTGAAACCCTCTTGAATTGGTGTCTTATTTTTTTGTTGTTGTTTATATATTTTGAGAGAGAGAGTATGTGCACACAAGTGAGAGAGGAGCAGAGAAAGAGAGAGAGAGAGAGAGAGAGAGAGAGAGAGAGAGAGAGGATCCCAAGCAGGCTCCACGCTTAGCACAGGGCAGGAGGACCAGGCATCCCTAGAATTGGTGTCTTATAAAAAAGATTCAAGAGAGATCCCTACTCCTTCCATCATGTGAAGACACAGCAAGAAAGAACTGGCTATGAACCAAGAAATAGGCCCTCACCCAACCATGCCAGCACTCTCATCTTGGACTACCAGCCTCCAGACCTGTAAGAAATACATTTCTGTTTATAAACTACCAAGCCTATGTTATTTTGGTATAGGAGCCTGAACAGACTAAGACACCTTTGTTCTTTTTTTTTAATGCTTATTTATTTATTCTATTTTATTTTTA
Source organism: Paguma larvata (assembly GCA_030068075.1). Taxonomy (NCBI): domain Eukaryota; kingdom Metazoa; phylum Chordata; class Mammalia; order Carnivora; family Viverridae; genus Paguma; species Paguma larvata. The sequence goes on along the minus strand of CM057837.1, from coordinate 44,925,882 downwards.
ACGTTTATTTATTTTTGAGAGACATAGAGACAAAGCGTGAGCAGGGGAAGGGCAGAGAGAGAGGGAGACACAGAATCGGAAGCGGGCTCCAGGCTCCGGGCTGTCAGCACAGAGCCCGACGCGGGGCTCGAACTCACAGACCACGAGATCACGACCTGAGCTAAAGTCAGCCACTTAACCGACTGAGCCACCCAGGCGCCCCATGCTTATTTATTTTTGACAGGGAGAGAGACAGAGTGTGAGCAGGGGAGGGGCACAGAGAGAGGGAGACACAGAACCCGAAGCAGGCTCCAGGCTCGGAGCTGTCAGCACAGAGCCCGATCCGGGGCTCGAGCCCACAAATTGTGAGATCATGACCTGAGACCGAGTTGGACGCCCAACCGATTGAGCCACCCAGGTGCCCCAGACATCCTTTGTTCTTAAATATCCTTTTGCAAAATGGTTCTCACAACTGGTTGCAGCTGATCTGTACAGAGCTTGTGAAAAACAGATACACCATATAAATTCCAAGAAGACACAAAAATTTTGCCTTTGTCGCTTCCTCTCCCAGGACTTGGAAGAGTGCCTGGCAAATAGTGTAGGCACTCAACAAATTACTGTTGAATGAACGAGTATGTGTGTCATGGACGGAAGAGGAGGGACTAAGGGGCACAAGTTCCATAGGGGCTCAGGTCTTTTTTTAATGTTTATTTTATTCTGAGAAAGAAAGAGAGAGCAGGGGAGGGGCAGAGAGAGAGGGAGAGAGAGAATGCCAAGCAGGATCTGTGCTGATGAGTGCAGAGCCCGATCTCAGAAACCATGAGTTCATGACCTGAGCTGAAATCAAGAGTCTGATGCTTAACCGACTGAGCCACCCAGGTGCCCCTCAGCTCAGGTCTTGATCTCAGGGTCATGAGTTCAAGCCCCCCATTGACTCCACACTGGGCATGGATTAGAGGATAAATGTAAATACCAATAACTGTAATTAGCCGTTACTTAGGCAAACTGAGATGGTCTTTGACTCCACAGATAGAAACACGAAGCTCAAAACATACATTTCTGAGGGAGTTAAGAAGTACCAAAATTTGAGCTTCGGTCCAAGAACCAAAGAGCTAGGAATGGAGAGTAAAGGGAAGGCCAGGATGAAATTCATGAAACTGCAACGTCGGTGCTAGAAGCAGGCCCCTGAGGGGTCATCCAGATCACAGGCCACAGGTCACATGCCAGTCAGGGTCAATACTTTTATTGCTCTGCAGTGAAGCAAGTGCAGTCTGGTGACGCTGGTGTTCCAACGCCTTTCTTTTACAAAGAAATAGACTAAATGGGAGGGTTTTTTCCCCCCTAAACACTATTATTTGTCAAAATAAAGAGTTGACAAACTTTTGTCAGGTCTTCTCCTTTTAGAAACAAGTTTACTGGGCACCTGGGTGGCTCAGTTGTTAAGCATCTGGCTTCAGCTCAGATCATGATGTTATGGTTCGTGAGTTCAAGTCCCACATCAGGTAAGCACGAGCCCTGATTCAGGTAAGCTCAGGTAAACCCTGATTCCGGTAAGCCCGGCTTCTCTCTCTCTCTCCTTCTCTCTCCCGCTCTCCCCCTCCCTCCCTCCCTTCCTCTGCCCCTCTTGAGATTTTTCTCTCTCTGCCCCTAGCTCACTTGCACTCTCTAAAAAAAAAAAAAAGTTTACTGATGTATAAAATTCAAAATATCTGTAAGCCAATTTTCATTGGAATATCCGAGCCAACTCTTCACTTTGCCAAGTCCAGAAAAGGTGAAGTGATTTGCACAAGTTTCCACAGCCTGGTAGCTTGTTTGATGAGCACCAGGCTGCTTGCAACAGTTTCCAAACTCGCTTTCCTTTTCCTCCTCAGGCCACCAGTTCCCTTTTCGCAGCCTTACCTCCCAGATCTCAGCCTGTGTCCCACGAGCGGCCTCTGGGGCTCCGCAGAGGTAACCATACAGGAAAAGACTGATAAACTAGAGCACACTAAATGTAAGAAATTCGGCTCCCCAAAAGACACCACAAGAAGCACTAAGAGGCAAGCCACGGTGAGAGAAGCTATTTGCAGTACCTAAAACTAACAAAGTATGGCAGAATGTATAAAGAAATCCTACAAATCTAAGAACAAGGCAGACAATCCAAGAAGAATGGGCAAGAGACGGGGACAGGCACTTCACAAAAGTGAATATTCGGATGGCCAGTTAACAGATGGATGCTCCTAACAGATGCTCAACCTCCCTAATCGACAGAGAAATGCAAATTAAGACCGCAAGGAAATGCTGCTACGCACCTACCAAAATGGCTACAACTGGACAGACTAGGAATCCAAAGCGTTGCTCAGGATGTGGAGCCACTGGCCACATGTGCAGTCGGAGGGAGCATCAACTGATACACCCACGTTTGTGTGGTGGTGTCTAGTAAAACTGAGTGTACGCCTTCTCTGTAATCCAGCGGTTCACGTCTGGGTATACACTCAACAGAGATATATACCTATATGCATAAAAGACACGTATATGATAGTGTTCGTAGTAGCTGAATGTTGGAAATGACGTCATGTACATCAACAGCAGAGTGGATGAATAAATTGTGCTATATAGGTATTATGAAATAATATAGTATTCAACTGTATACAGTAATGAAACCAAGCAAACCACTGCTACCTGCAACAGCATGTGTGGTCTAAATTGAGAGAGAGACTCCAGACCCACACAAAGGAACAATTTGCACGATCCCACTTAAGAAGTTCAAAACCAGGCTTTGCTGATCTACAGGATTAGAATCGGGATAACAGTTACCACGGTGGGAGTAACTGAGGGTGGGGCACATGGGGTCTGGTAGTATTCTAATTTTTTATCAGAAGGGAGTTCACATGGATGTCTTCACTGTGTCATGATTCATTAGCTGTGCACTTACAATTTGCACACTTTTCTGTATATGTTACTCTTGATTGGTTTACTAAAAAATTGAAAGTGCTCTTGATTTGTTGTTTTTTTTTTTTATGTTTATTTTTGAGAGAGAAACAGAACACAAGCAGGGGAGGGTTAGAGAGAGAGACAGAGGGAGACACAGAATCTGAGGCAAGCTCCAGGCTCTGAGCTGTCAGCACAGAGCCTGACGCGGGGCTTGAACTCACAGACTGTGAGATCATGACCTGAAGTCAGATGCTTAACTGACGGAGCTACCCAGGCGCCCCAGAAAGCGCTTTTGAAATGCAGAGTGAAGAGAGCACAAAGACTGAGAAAGTGTCACTGCACAGAAAGTCAGTGCTGACTCGGGCCTGCACCTCCAGTCGCGGGAGTTAATACATCACCTACCCCCAGAGGCCGCTCGTGGGACACAGGCTGAGATCTGGGAGGTAAGGCTGCGAAAAGGGAACTGGTGGCCTGAGGAGGAAAAGGAAAGCGAGTTTGGAAACTGTTGCAAGCAGCCTGGTGCTCATGACCAGGGGTCTAGATGTGGGGACAGTCACTGAGGGAAGACATAGAAATTGTTGGTTAAAGTCTGGTCTTACTTTACCCCATGGCGCCGAGCAGGGATTTAACCTCTCTGAGTGTCCATTTCATATTCTGTAAGGTGGTGATAAAAATACTGAACCCATTGGGCTACCCCGAGGACTCAATATAAAGGTGTGTGTGTATGTCAAAATATGTACAACTCCCAAAATGTTAGTGGTACCTTGCGAAGGGTGTGGTGGTGCACCTTTGCCACCAGAGGGGGCTCTGCAAACAGCCAGTTCAAACTGAAACCCTAGAGAGAGGCAGCAATAACCAGCGGAGCAGCCTGGGATTTTGCAAATCTGATAGGGAGATGAAGAGGCCCAGGGGGGTGGCAGCCTTCCCATCCCTGTCCTAGGTAGCAGACATCTGCTGGCCTCCAAACTGAGTCGGCTACATTAATGCTTATGTATATTTTTGAGAGAGAGAGAGACAGAGCGCGAGTGGGTGAGGAACAGGGAGAGAGGGCTCCAAAGCAGGCTCTAGCCCCTGAGCTGTCAGCATAAAGCTCGAACACACAGATTGCAAGATCATGACCTGAGCCAGAGTCAAACGCTTAACCGACTGAGCCACCCAGGCGCCCCTGAGTCAGCTAAGTTATAACTGGGTGTGGCCTCTGGACGAACGACCTGTCCGGAGTGGGCTGGGCCTCCATCCGGAAGCATCTGCTCAGAGCCTCCAGGAGATGGTGTCAGGAGAAGGGACCCAAGGCATCCAGATGGCCTGAGCATACTTTCTCATGTTCTGCACAACCACCGTTCACCTTCCTGCTGAAGGACTAACTTTGCTGTCCATGAGTTCCAGCACTGTCTCCCACCCGGAGGAATTAATCAGCCTTCTCCATGCTAATCCACACAATTTATGGCTAATAAGGACCACCCGCATTTGTAAAATGGGTCCTGTGATTAGACCCTCTGGGTTAGAATCCAAGTACTACCACTCGCTGTCTGACCTTGAGCAAGTCACCTTCCTCTCTGAGCCTCAGTTTCCCTGAGCTACGAAATGCCAACCCATAGAGTTTGTGATCACTGAGTGAGATAATATACGTAAAGTTCTTATTAGCACCCTGCCTGGCACTTGGCGAGAAGGCGATAAATGTGAGCTCACTATTATCCAGAAAGCTCTTCCTGAGTGCCCAAATACCTTCTAACCTATTATGTAACTGGGGAGGATGGAGCGGTGTCCTCATTTCGCAGATGGGGAAATGTGACTCCAGTGGGTTCAGCGACACTGCCAACGTCCTACAGTTGGTCGATGGGCAAAACCCAAGATTTCCAACCCTTAGCTGAGGAGCTTCCTCTGTAGCCACCACTCTCAAAATGGTCTGTGAGGCTCATGTGGAGGGACAGGGCTGCTGCACCCGAGCGCTCAGCCCAAGGCCAAGAGGAAAGCCATTTTTAGTTCCATCAGGCTGTTGATCTGTTATGACATTGGGCAGGAGGAAAGGGAAGTTGAGGCTTAGCCTCTTGCCCCAAACAAAGAGGAAGCAGATGGATGATTTGGGTGTTTAACTTGGGGCTCAAGTTCTGGGGGAGGAGGAAGGGCTTTGTCACCCTGGGCGGCCCATCGTGAGCAAGGCAGTGGCCTTAGGGCTCCTCCGGGGGATTGTTCTAACTGTAGGAGCTGTGGCAAAGCCCAGACTTTGGACTTCGGCAAGCCCGTGTTTGGAACCACTTCCCAGGTGTGACCGGGGGCAGGTGACTGAACTTTCTGAGCCACAGTTTCCTCACCTGAAAATGGGGCTGCTGTTCTGAGGCTAAAATGAGATAATACATGCCGAAAGTTTAGCCCCATGCCTGACACATTACCGTGACAGAAGGCTGCGTGTCCCTCAGCTTCTGGGGCGTTAACATTCCATTTGGCCCAAGAAGAAGAGTCTTTAAGAAGAAGAGCTTGCTTCCTAGACTAAGTCTGGAAGGGGAGTGGAGGGATGAGCAGATGGCCTGGTGCACAAAAGAGGACCCCAGACTATGAAAGGGACTGAACTCTGGGCATGACAGATGTGCTCTTACTCAAAGTGGGGGCCTGCCCCCAAGGTGGAGTCCACCCTTGTTTGCCACCTGACAGTAGGTGTCCGGGATAGGCAGAAGGGAATATGGGTGAGCAGAGACCGTGTGACTGCCACTCTAACCTGGCACCCCGATGCCCCCGATTCATTCTTACTCCAACATTAGGCCTGTCCTTACTTACTACTTCCAACCTCCCATTCAGGGGGGCCTGATTCAGGGCCTCTGTATCAGGAATGAATCTGGCACAGCTGCTGTGACAGAGCCCCCAAGAGAGTGGCTAAAACACACAGGATTAATTCTCCCCACTCAGCAATCAGGAGGTAGGTTGGCAAATCCAGGCTCATGCGGTGGCTCTGTAGAGTCTCTAGGGCCCCGGGATTCCTTTCTTTTTCTGCTTCACCCTCTGTGGTGTGCGACTTTCACCCTCACTGTCACCTCATACTCCAAAGATGGGCCGCAGGCACTCCAACCATCACATTTACAATCCAGGCTGAGGCCTAGACTGAGTAAGATGAAAGCAAGGAAGAGCTGAGGGGAGCACTCCCAATCAGGTCAGCTCCCTTTAAGCCAGTTCCAATCACATCCCATTGGCCAGAATTTAGTAATTTGGCCAAACTTTTTTTTTAAATTTTTTTTTAACGTTTATTCATTTTTGAGAGCCAGAGAAACAGAGCTTGAGCAGGGGAAGGGCAGAGAGAGAGGAAGACACAGAATCCGAAGCAGGCTCCAGGCTCTGAGCCGTCAGCACAGAGCCCAATTCGGGGCTCGAACTCACAGACCGCAAGATCATGACCTGAGCCGAAGTCGGCCACCCAACCGACTGAGCCACCCAGGCGTCCCTATAATTTGGCCAAACTTAAGGGCAGAGGGGCTGAGAAACGTAGCCTTTTAGTGGGGAACATTGCAGCCCCTCCCCCCGCTGTGGGAGTTCTGTTGCTAAGGTGGAAGGGAAGAACTCATGGAGTGACTAAGCAGTGAGCAGCCTCTGGAGCTAAGTTGGGAAGACTGGGTCTAAACAATTTTTTTTAATTAATTAATTTTTTGGGGGGGGAGCAGTGGGGGAGGGGCAGAGAGAGGAAACAGAGAATCCCGAGCAGTTTCTGCACTGTCAGCACAGAGCCCTATGCGGGGCTCGAACTCAAGGAACCTTGAGATCATGACCTGAGCCGAAGACAAGAGTCAGACACTTAGCTGGCTGAGCCACCCAGGCGCCCCTGGTTCTGAACAATTTAACTCAGTTACATGCCCACAAGTTATTTCCTGAGCCCTAATTACATGCAAGACACTGTGCCAAGCAAGCACATGGAGGCACATAGAGATGCTTGAGGACTCCCGTTCTGCTCTTAAGAAACTTACAGCTTAGTGGTGCAGACACGAGCGCAAAACCAGCTGTTCGGTCCTCCTCCTTTGTAAATCGAGGCTGTCGTCCCCGGTTCTCTCCAGGACCTTGGAACTTTCATGCTCCCTGAAGCTCAAGGATTAAGCAGTTAAGCATTTTGTGCTCGCTTAGGCAGTACAGACACAGAGAACTGTATTTTGCCTCTCTGCCTCCTCCCCGACTGTGGACCCCTTGAGGACAGGGACCATGTCTGGTCCGCTCTTGTGTCATCAGAGCCTACCTCAGTGTCTGGCGCATAGTAGGTGTGCAACACATCTATTTGCCAAACGAATAAAGGACACAACCAGAGCTCGGCTAGAGGCACGAGAGAGGTTCAAGGAAACCTTTGGGGGGCCAAGAAGACACTCTGGCCTCGGGTGGCCGTCAGAGGGATAGCTTCCGTCAGAAGGTGACTTCCCAAAAGTGAAACCGGCAGAGTATATTGGGAGCAGATCCTGAAGGACATCGAGGGTCTGGATGAAGAGTCTGGATTTTAATAGGGCGGTTTTGAACATTCCAATCTGGGAAGATATTTTAAGGGGCTTATACTTTAGGAGGACTAGTCCTCCATTTCTTCGGCCGAGACACATGACCATAGAGTACCCCGGGCCTTGCAGCGGAGACAAGGAGAGGAAGTTAACATTTGATGAATGTCTCTGTGTCATGGACCCTTCGTAGTAATAATAGCAACAGCTACCATTCATTAGTCCTTACAGAGCTGGGCACTGTGCCCAGCGCCTCACATGCACGATGCTGCCGAGTCCTTACACCCATGCTGTGCTATCAGTTTTTGGAAACCATATTATTACTTTTTTTATTGTTAAGGAATCCACTTCTACGACTGTCATGAAGCCCAGACCCGGTTAATGGTGTCTAGTCCTGGAGGTGATTACACCCCATTCCGGACTTTGTGGATGTAACCACTGTCTTCTCCCTCTACCTCGACTGAAAACCAGACTCACGAGGCCTCCAGCCCTGCCCTCCTATTCCTAGCAGGTGCCAAGTACGGTTATCCGCATGTTACAAAAGGGGAAACCGAAGCTGGGGAAAGTCAAGTAACGGGCTTAAGTCCCCAACGGCATTCAGTGGTGGAGTCGGAATTGTAACTTATTTTGGTCCTAGGTCCTGTCCTTCGCAGCCATCTGGTCACGGAGAGACGGAAGATGGCAGCGCTCGCAGGCCAGTTGGAGTGGCACCGAAGCGCCCGGTGGTGGTGATCAGCGCCGTCATCCTGGTGCGCCCGGGAGTCGTGGGAGCCCCGAGCGTGGCAGGGTGTGGTCAGGCCTAGGAGAAGAGTCAGGGACAACTTTCAGGTCAGGTGACTGTCTGGGTCTGTTTGAGACCCAGCTGCTTATAAACAACAGAAATTTGTTTTTCACAGTTCTGGAGGCTAGGACGGTGCAGGGAGGGGCACCTGGGGGGCTCAGTCAGTTAAGCATCTGACCCTCGATTTTGACTTGGGTGACGATCTCACTGTTCAAGGGTTCGAGCCCCACATTGGGCTCCATGCTGACAGTGTGGAGCCTGCATGGGAGTCCCTCTCTCTCTCTCTCTCTCTCTCTCTCTCTCTCTCCTCCTCTCCCCCCAACTCAAAAATAAATAAATAAACATTAAAAAAAATCAAGGGGCAGGCAGATTCAGCATCAAGTAAGGGTCTCTTCTTGCTGTGTCCCCACACAGCATATGGTGCAAGCGAGTTTTGTGGTGTCTCGTGTGTGTGTGTGTGTGTGTGTGTGTGTGTGGTGTCTCCTTTATAAGGCACAATCCCAGTCATGAGGGCTCTATCTTCACGACCTAGTCACCTCCCATATGCCCCACAATACCATATGCAATGTATGCGATACCATACATTGGGGGTCTGGATTTAAACACGTGAATTTGGGGAGGAGGGACATAAACATTCAGTCCATTTCAGTGACATTGGCGCTGAATGGTGCAGGACGAGTTGGAGTTGAGCAGAAAGGTGAGGGCGGAAGTACAGGCCAAGCCAGGGGGAACAGCCACTGCGAAGGCACAGGGGCCCGCAGGAGTGTGAGATGTTCGCTCTAGAGTCAGGCAAGACCGGAGTCACGGGCGCCAGTTAGAGACTACCGCACCAGCCCAGGCAAGAACCGAGGGGCGCGAACGCGAAGGCTGCGGCAGTGGGGAGAAGAGGAGGCGACGGACTGGGAAACGTACTTAGGAGGGAGAACGGGCAGCACTCACAGGCTGACCAGTTATGAGGGGTGAGCGGGGTTGCCGTATACAGTTGTGCAAATTGTGAACTGCTTCGTTTCCCACCTGAGGGACTTGAAATTCGGTCCTCGTTGGGCCTTGTCTGGAAGAGTTGGCTTTTTTCTAATTCGCCAACGACCCTGGAGCCATGGGCCTAGAACTGAGGATAAATTACTCCCAGGAAAGGGATATTGCAGAACATGTGTCTATGGAAAAGACCGCTTCTTAATATCTGAAACAAAACCCTGAATCTGTGACTTAGGCAGAGCAGAGCAACGCCTGGAAGATTCGATCTCTTTGAGGGGAGCAAGGATCTTCTCTCAGGTGCCGGAGGGGTGAAGGTCAGTGGCGGACAAAGAGGAGGCAGAGTTCAGGGATTGGCTGGTGCTGTGGAGCGTGGCCATTGCTGATTGGCTGGCTCACAGAAGTGTGGTCACTGAGGCAAATTGTCCTCGTGCAGTAAAACAGTGATGAGCCGTCATCCATTAAATGGTTTAAAACCCTTCGTGGTGGTTACTCGGTGCCATGGCAACAGGACAATCTTTGGAAAATGAGAACTTTTTTTTCTTCCCTCAAGTGACTGGTAGCTCAAACCATTCACCTTCCCAAGGGCATTTCATGTTAACAGTGGCCCACGTTTGCTCAAGAGGATGACCTCCAGAGGATTTAGAGGCTGTCTAGGGTGGGGCCCCTGCCTGGTCCAGGCTGTGGCAGGAAGGTCCGTCACCTCCCTCCAAGGTCCCGGGGCCGGGTATTCCCCAGACGAGGATCAGGGAGAAAAATTGGTTGCACGCCCAGGAAGGCCCTGGCCTGGGGTCACATATGAAGTCGGAAATGGGACCTCGGAGCCTGACTCCCAGTCACTTGCCTGGAAGGAGACGTGAGGTGCCTGCGGACAGAGTTTGGGGCCTGAGGCCAGACCTCAAAGTTTTTGTCCCTGCTGCCACCCAGGCCTCGCCTTCACACTGCCTTCACGTCTCTCAACCGCCTCAGTAAGAGCCACTCGGGCTGGCCCAACCACACCCCGAGGGGCATCCCTGGAGCCACCTAAGGAGATTCTGAGCTGCCCCAGAACTGCTTCCTGTCAGGGTCCCTGAGCTCTCCACCCCCAGCCCCTTCCCTGCCCTTGAGCAATGGCTCTCTGGGGAGTGGGCGCTCACAGATTTTTTAAAGCAGCCTTATTGAGATATAAGTCACATACCATCCACTTCACCCATTTAAATTGCACAACTGAATGTTTTTAGTTCACTTCGCGGATATGTGCAACCATCACCACGGCTAATTTGAGAACATTTCGTCCCCTCCCAGAGAAACTCCACACCCCTGATTTCTCAGCCGCCGAGCCCCCAGCACTAGGCAAGCATGAATCTACTTCCGGTCTCTATAGGTTTACCTATTCTGGACATTTCATAGAAATGGAATCCTCCATCGTGTCACCTTCTGTGTCTGACTTCTTTCACTTGGCGTATTGTTTCCAAGGTTCACCCAGGTTAGCATGCACAGCACTTCATTCTTTTTATGGCCGAATACATCCTGCGGTATGGACACACTGCACATTTTTCCGTTCAGTGGCTGGTGGACATTTGGGTGGTTTCCACCTTCTGGCTTCTGTGGATAATGCTTTTATAAACATTTGTGCATGAATTTTTGTGTGGACATTTGCTTTTATTTCTCTCATGTAGACAGCTAGGAATGGAACCCTGCCTCATATGGTAACTCTGTGTTTAACCACTTGAGGAACTCATGTGGGTTTCTGATTGTTGTTCTTTCTTGTCTACATTTCTTAGACTGGACACCTCTGAGCTGGCTCTTGTTGTCACCTCTGGGAGACAGGCATTTCCTCCACTGCACTCAGAAGCGATGACGGCCACCAGCTCCCCTGCTCTACCCCTATCAAAATCAGGCATATTGGAAACCCGGTCACCCTGCCATTGGCTGACAGGTACCTCTGATAGCTTTCCTCAGTTGGTCAGTAAGTAGTCACTAGTGCACACATAAAAACTTCTCTGACAGATTTATAGAATGTCCTTAAGCAGTCCTTAGGATACATCCCTCGGCCCTCACACAGCTGTGGACCCAGGGCCCCTCCGTGTCGCTGACATCCCTCACAGCATTCAGACAGAAGCCGCGCTGCCCAGGGGCTGTCCAGCTGTGACTTAGTATACCCGCGTCAGCGACACAAAGGCAAGGCCCGTTCTGAGGAGCAATGTTGGCTCGAGAATTCCTCAACAGCCTTACTGAATTTCCTCAGAGACGTACTGCAGTCCAGATGCTTCCGAACCGCACAACCTTCCTTCTCTCCTTCCTTCATGAGGGTCACACCTATTCTGTCAGCCTGTCACCTCCCCATTCTCTGTCTCAGGCATTTGCCCTAATACATTTTATGCAAATCCTGCCAAGTTGAGATCCTGTAGTAACTACTACCACTAATCTCTTAGTCCCCCACTAAACTTAATAGGAACTATTCCCAAATAATAAAATGTCTGCCTGTTTTGCACTTAGAATTTAATCCAAAGAAATAGACTAGGAAAATAGTTCTATGTGAAGGGAGGTAGAAGGGTCAAAAAAGTTTGCTCATTGAGCAGTTTTATTGTCATAGCTCCCACACGCAGGGCCTAGAGGCAGAGGGCACTCCTCGTGGTTTTAGAGACTAGAGGAGTTCTAGAATCCAGAGAGAAGGGCTTGTGCCATCGCTGGGCCAGACACTCAGGCCTGAGGCTGGGTTTGGTTTTGTTTTTTAATGTTTATTTTCATTTATTTTCGGGGGGGAGGGGCAGAGAGAGAGAGAGAGAGAGGACTCCAAGCAGGCTCCATGCTGCTAGCAGAGCCTGACATGGGGCTCGAACTCGCAAATGGTGAGATCACGACCTGAGCTGATGTCAAGAGTCAGACGCTTAACCAAGTAAGCCACCCAGGCCCCTCTGAGGCTACGTTTTGAGGACAGAGAGGAAGGGTGTGAGAAGCCGCGGGCCACAGTAGCGCCGTCCTCTTTCTCTTTGAGCCACACTCATTCCTGCTGTTGTCAGGCGGTGGGCGCAGGGGGCTGGAGCATGCGTTTCAGCCCTCCTCGAAGCACAGCTTCTTTCCTTACCCGCTCGGTCTTGAGGCCTTAGCTACACTCACCTGGTCTCACTCTCTGAGGCACAAATCCTGTCTTCCTCAGATAGCAGCTGAGCTGGGGACATCCGAACATCAGGGGAGGAATTTGCAACATGTTCAGCAAGTAAGGGCATGGGGTGTCCTGCCAGCGAGCTTGTGGGCCGAACGGGGAGCCGCCCCTGCTTCTGGCCGGCAGAAAACTTGGTTTGCCGCACTGCAATTCTAAATCGGGTCCTTCCCCGCAAGTTCGGGGCCTGATAAGGAAGTTACGCTGCTGTGGAAAAAATAAATGGAGAGGGAAGGCTGAGAGAGCCCTTTACTGTTTTAAGGGACAGTGGAGGGTAATAGGGCTGCGCCTGCTGATTATCCTTATCCGGGTTTTTGTAACAGCTTAACCAACAAGCTGCTTGGGGGAGAGCTGTTACCGTCCTGGGAGTTCCCCCGGGCCTGGGGAATTAAAGGAGTGTGCTGGAAGGGAAGCTATCTGCCCTAAGAGTTCAGGGTTTCCAGGCTGGCTGGAGGCCTCCGGTGGAGATGAGGGCTCATTGATGATGCCCCCGGCCCGGCCCAGGAGATGACAGATGAGAAGAGTCTGGAGCACAGATCCCCGCCCCCCCACTCTGCCCAGGAAGAGGGTCTTATTCGGTCACAGTTGCTCCCCTCGGGGCAGAAAGTGAGGGCAGTGACCAGGTTAGGAGCTGTGCAGTGGGTCCCTTAGGCTCCTCCTGGAGCCGGACTCCAGCTGCAATCAGCCCCTCACCCCGGCTTTGTTTTCGGGATGTACCAGTTCTCTCCTGCGCCCACCCAGTTCTTTAGAAGGAAGGGCCCAGGAGTCAGCCCTGACAGATGTCTGTGCAGGAGTGTTCAGTAGAGATAACAATTAAGATTTTAAAAAAAAAGTAGTCAAGGGCAACCTCCCCTGGTTTAAGCTTACCTTTTATTGACAGATCTCCTTGGTTTGACGGGCACTAAGCTTCTTCCCAGATTTGTGATGCCCTGATTGAAGCTGAGCGATTCCCATTTCCACCTAGGAATTCTGGCTTCCAGCCGCAAAGCTTTCCAGATCTTTCCACGAACGCCCCCCCATCTGCCTCGCTCTCCAGGTCTCTCCAGGCTCCTGCGTCTCTTCCTGGCACTGCAAACTCCAACTTTGGGGCCCTTCCCCATGGATCGCCGCTGGTTTCTCACTGACTAATCTGGTCCCCTGCTCTCTCCTGCTCGTTTGGAATGTCTCGCCTCACTTTCCTCCTCTGTTACATGGGAATTAGGGGTAGCAGGGGGTGGGGAGTTGCAGTGGAGGGTTTCTGAGGTCTCTCCCAGCGCTGACAACTCAGGAGGTCTACCAAGGGCAAAGGCATCATGTAAGTGCATGGGGGTGGGGGGGTGGGAGGAGGTTTGGATAATACAGTTAAGGCGTGGTGCCTGTCCTCAAGGAGTTTCTAGTTGAGTTGATATGATGCATACATTCTGGTGATTTATGGAAGATATCCTATAAGCAAGGTGCATAAAGTTATCAGAGTTCCCAGAATCTCAAGGAAATGAGAGATTCCTTCTGGAGGCAGGGTGGGGGAGGTGTGGGGGGTGTGGGTGAAGGAATAAAACAGGATTCCCAGTCTCTTTCCCAAGGCTGGTGGTACAGATGGCTTCGGCCTCCTGCCCAGAGTATCCTAGTTATCGCCCAGTCCCTATCCCGGTGGGTAAGCCATCTCCTACCAGGTATCCTGCTGGAAGGGAAATCTGTCCACGGATCCCCAGACTCGTGCCCTTGGAATTGGTCCCCTTCATTAAATCTTTTTTGCCTTTTTTTTTTTTAATGCCTTATTTATTTTTGAGAGAGAGTACGAGCAGGGGAGTGACAGAGAGGGGGACAGATGATCTGAAGTGGGCTCTGCACTAACAGCAGCAAGCCCGATGCAGGGCTCGAACCCAGGAACCTGGAGACCATGACCTAAGTCAAAATTGGACGTTCAACTGACTGAGCCACCCAGACACCCCAGATGTTTTTTGCCTTTCTTTTTTTTTCAATTTGTTTTTGAGAGGTGGGAGAGGGGCAGAGAGAGAGGGAGAGACAGAATCCGAAGCAGGCTCTAGGCTCTGAGCTGTCAGCACTGAGCCTGACACGGGACTCGAACTCATGAACCAAGAGATCATGACCTGAGCCGAAGTTGGACGCTTCACCGACTGAGCCACCCAGATGCCCTGATCTTTTTTGCCTTCTTGATAATACTGCTAACTACATTTATTATTAATAACATATTTATTGTTATTAGGATATTTGCTGGCACAGTGCTAAGTGCTTCCCATGCATCATCTCACTTAGTCCTTACCACAGTGTTTTAGGTGGCTATGAATATGATTTTTTTTTTAAAGTATTGATAGGTATATTGCCTTTTCTTTTTTTTTTTTTAATTTTTTTTTTAATGTTTATTTTTGAGAGAGAGAGAGACAGGGCATGAACAGGGGCAGAGACAGAGGGAGACACAGAATCCGAAGCAAGCTCCAGGCTCTGAGCTGTCAGGACAGAGCCCGATGCGGGGCTCAAACTCACAAACTGCAAGATCATGACCTGAGCTGAAGTCAGACGCCCAACCGACTGAGCCACTCAGGTGCCCCTGAATATGATTATTATCCCAGTTTACAGATGGGGAAAATGAGGATGAGAAGTCGAGTGGCCCATCTTACACCCCATGGGGAGTCAGAAACAGAGACCTTTGAGCTCTTCCTATTTATATCTCCTACTCATTGCATAAACGTGAGAACTCAACTAGACAAGAGCGCAGAAATCTTGAAGCAGAGAGTAGGGAGAGGAGAAAAGGACATGGCAGGAGCCGTGACGGGGAGCACGAATTAGGGGGAAGGCAGAGGGACAAAAAGTAGAGTCTGAAAAGCCAAGGTGAAGGCTGGAAAAGCTCTCCCTGAGAGGGGCTGGGTGTCAGGATTGGGATGGCCAAGCAGTAGGAGCGAGCAGAGGGAGAGCTCCAGAGAGGGAGTCTTCCGAGGCTCCCCACGTGGGCCATGCTGGGAGCGTGAACAGGAGGCCTTCAAAGGCAGTGCCCGCCTTGCAGCCCTGGGATTCTGTGAGCTCTGTGTGCAGCTTTTAGGGCCGAACCTCACCCCGGTCATCTCTCTGATCAATGAATTCCACCTTCCCCCAGTTGCAGAGGAGGGAGGCAAGAGCATTGTGGGTAGAGTGCACCCAAGGCCACTGGACTGCTTGGGTTTGGATCCTGGTTTCTCCACTTCTTCCGAGCTGTGATTTTTGGACACTTCATTTCTCTGGGTCGGAGCACACGTGGATTTGGGAACAGGCCTCAGCTTGACTCCTAAGTCCTGTAACCCTGGGCAATTTACCTCATGCCTCATTTTCCTCATCAGTGAATAAAAAAATATAATACTTGCCTCATAGAATCATTATGAGGGTACGAGGATTAACTGAATTAATGTTTGTGAAGCACTTATAACACTATCTGGCATAACAGTATCTGGCATATGGTTGGTTTTTTATTTTTTTTACTGCATGTTAAAAACTTTTCTAGAATCTTAAATGTAGCACACAGCACAAGTTCACTGTTAGCTGTTTACATGTGGGTCTTCTTTGCACTCCACTTGCTTGTAAAGGACAGAAAACCCATTCAATCCATCTTTGGCCCTAGCCCACTGACTGACTCTTGTTTGGTGCTCAATAAAGTGACCAGTTTGAAATAAGCCAGGAGACAGTGGCATGGGCAGCAGAGAGCTGTCCAGATAAGCAGATCTTAAACTGCTGATTAGGTGTAGGGGAGGAACAGGCAGTGATTCTCCTCTTTCTGGAATATTTGAAGGGGCCCCGGCACTGACTAGAGAGAGGCCATGAGATCCTCGAAGAGGTGAGACAAACAGCCCAGTGTTTATGTAAAGAGCAGGACTTTGGAACCAGCGGTCAGAGCCAGTTCTCTTACGTGTAAAATACATCACTATCCGCTAAAATGAGATAGCAATAGTAACGGCTATTTACTGAGCACACTCTAGGTCGGTAGGCACCAGCTAAGTATTACCTCCATTCACAAAGGAGTCTGGGCGAAGTTAAGCGATTTGCCCAAAGATACAAAGCAATAAAATGGAAGAGTGAAGACCTCGAACAGAGGTATGTGAATCAAACTCTGCGTACGGGTGGGAAAGTGACCTGGCGCAGCTAAGCACGGTTCAAACGATAAGCGCCACTTTATTAAGACAATCGGCTTATGAATAGCAGCAACACTAGGAAAACAGGGCTGCTCTCCAATGCTACCGCCCGCACACAGGCCTGGCGCCGCGAAAGTCCCGCCGCCTCTCGGCGCTTACGTGCGCTCCGTGACCGCCGCGGTGGACGAGGGGCCGGCGGCCGAGCCCGCATGCGCTCTGGCGCCCTCGAGCGCGCCCTTCCCCCTGGCGGCTGCGGCGCTGGTACGGGGCGCATGCGCACACCCGGCGGGCGGAGGGCGGCCGAGAGCGAGTGGAAAGATTTGGAAGAGCAAGTGCGCGGGAGCTGGGCGGTGGGGTGCGAGCGCGCAGGCGCGGCTGGGGCCGGACAGCGACTCCGGAATCTCAGCGAGTCCCAGTCTGCGTCGCACCCGGAGCCGCAGCCATGGCCGCCTATAAACTGGTGCTGATCCGGCACGGCGAGAGCGCTTGGAACCTGGAGAACCGCTTCAGCGGCTGGTACGACGCCGACTTGAGCCCGGCCGGGCACGAGGAGGCGAAGCGCGGCGGGCAGGCGCTGCGAGGTGAGGAACGGGCCGGCGCGGGCTGTGGGTGGGGGCCGCTAGTTGAGGGGCTCCTGGCTCGCCCCCGCGCCCTCGCGGAGAGGGCTGACCTTGGGCTTCAGCTCTCCTGCAGTTTATTTTGTGGCAAAATGGTTTCAGGGTGTGTATGGGGGGGGGTTGACTTGCTCAAGGTCACCCAGTGATGGGCCACGCCGGGAAGAGGACTGGGGACGGTCGCCCCGCAACCCCATTGCACTCTCCACGACACCACCTTGCGAAATTCTCCCATTTACTAGTCTGAGCATTCAGTAACTCGGGGACGGGTTATTAAATTGGATGGCCGGGATCTTCCAGCAGCTGTAGCCAGGCCTTTTCGAGAGGCTGCTGCGGATCCGAGTGAAGCGGCAGACCACACGCTTGTCCCCGGCTGTGGGGGAGTAACGCGGCGCTGGGCGAACAGCAGGCCCCGCGAAACCCACGTGCTTGTGTAGGCCTTTGCTGTTAAGCAGCATCCCACAAATCCTGTGCCCAAAATGCATCCACAAATGTAACTGAGCGAGCGAATGAATGAATGAAAAGGATTTGAGCTGGTCCTCTGCACGATTCCATAAAGTAGATTATTACCCCCTTCTTTCTTTCCCTCCCTGGCCCTCTTTTATAGCTGGGAAAAGTGAGGACTGCATAGATGACTTGTTCAAGGTCGTATCTCCGTATTCCTAGTCCATTCCGCTCGCTCCAGTTCTGGGTTGAGTAACAGGTAGACGCTGGGCAAAGGTGGAAGTGGCAGTGAGATAAACCCGCCTACCCAGGCTTGCCCCCTGCGGCGAACAGCGCTCTGTGGTTTTGGAATGCTTTTTATAAGGAAGCGTTCTCAGCTGCCAGCAGCTCGGAGAATCCGTCTGTACTGAGGAGGTGCTTCCACTGATGATTGGGGCAGATCCTGCCCTGCCCTTTCCTAACCTCTGGACATAGAAGCAGCCATTTAAAAGGGGTCATTGATGCCTGATGTGGAACAGGTATTTGGCCTCGGGTTACTCTTTCTAGCTTCTTGCCTCCACTGTAGAGCCTTTTGAATTGAAGCAAAGGTTTGGAAAGTGTAGGAAACGTAATCCTGCTGCCTGTGTGTCTGCTTTGAGATGGCTCGGTGTGACTTACATTTAGGAGAGGCTGGGAACGGAGGCCATTTTCTCTCTGTCTGGCAGGAAGAGCTGTGTGGGTCTGTGGCGGTTTGCTGAGGACTAGCCCAGGACAAGGATAATTGCAGCTGTACCTTTAAATAAGTAAGCAAATGGTTAAACTTGTAATCTCTCTTTAAAGTAAGAGACCCTATCGCAGGGGTTTTTTTTTTTGTTCTGTATTTATTTTTGGTAATCTCTACATCCCATGTGGGGCTGGAACTCAAGGAGGCAGAGATCAGGAGTTGCATGCTCCACTGACTGAGCCAGCCAGGCGCCCCCCCTATTTCACTTTTTAAGTGAATGTTGATAGCATTTGTTAAAAAAAAATCCCACTAAAAGATTAATATCTATTATAGGCATCACAAATGATCCTATGAAAAAAGACTAAAAGCAGAAATCTGAATGAAGACCATTCTGAAGAACATAAAAAACCTAAAGTAAATATATTAAACTCTGTAGAGCTTTAAATGATAGTAGGGCTTATAAACTCTTGAATCATTTCAGGAGGAAGTTAGTGAGAACGGAGTTTGCCCATGCAGCCTTCCTCCTGGGAGAGGATGAGGTCCACGCCACATAATCACACCATCCACCCCACCCTTGGGAATGTCCCAGGCTGTGCCTTTATTTAGGGGAAAGTTAAAGGAAGAGGCTTTAGTTCTCCTGAGTGGAACTGCTTTTCTCCTTGGGGACCTATTTGTGCATCCAACAGGAGGCACTCCATGGCAAGGGGAGATAATTGCAGTGAAACAGCCAGCAGCTTTTCAGCATGAGAGATGAGGCTGGCGCTTGCCAGTGACTCAGCCTTTTCTTGGGGAGCCATTCCTCCCCTTATAGTTAGGGAGGAGATGGTAATGGAGTCTACTCGGACTTGTTCTGAGCTTCAGTGATGAGATTTGTCATCTTTTCCCTTGTGGGTAGTAGTGATGGGTTTCCTGGTGATCAATCCTCCCCGCCCCCATCAGTATAGTTCTTACTGACCTCATTCTCAGTTGAACGACTGGCAGGAGGATTTACTTCACATTGCATTAATTACTGTTGGCAACCTCAATATGAGGCAATACCCAGGAAAGTTTGTGCTGAATTTCAAAGAGGGCCTTGTAGCCTCATGGAGGAAAACACTACATAAAGGGCCATCTCCCTATTAAAGTGGGAAGGGGGGATAATCTTTCACGAAATAAGATTAATTGTAGTAACCTGTTGGTTGGGTAACATAACTCTTGATTACCACCCCTTAGTAACTACCGTGTATAGAGGAGGGATTCATTTCTAAATGAGTCACACTGTGCTTTCTCCAGGGAGTGGCTTCTCCTGAACTTGGTCTAACAGTTGCCCTAAGTATTTACAGGCTGACACTTGACTATAGCAGAAAGGCACTGTAGATTAAGAGACTGTGATGTCATTTCCACTCCACAGTGAAAATACAATTTCATGCAACGTACTGAAGTTGTCATCAGCATCCTCTAAGAGCTCTTGCTGTGCCCTGATTGTTGGGTTTAAAATTGTTTTCCCATAGACAAGAGGTTAGGACTGAAATATATTAGTAAGTATTGGGCAGAAGTGACTGTTTTAACTAAAACACAAACACCCAGATCCTTAGGGTTTAGAAAACTGGAGGTAGCTAGAGATGGAGGTTGTGAGTTGGATTTTGGAGTCACACAGCTTGGGTTTAATCTCTCATGTAAAAGTTGTGACCTTGGATGATCTGCTTAATTCCTGTAGTCTTTATTTTCCTCATCTGTTAAAATGAGTTGTAAGGATTGTAATCTCAGGATTGTCATGAAGACTAAATACGACGTGTACAAAATAGTCCAGTGCTTGACAAATGGTAAGCCCTCCATAGGTATTGGTTATTATTATTTAGTAAGAGATTCCAAGTTTTTAAGGATCCTTTTCTTGAAAGAATTGAAGCAGAAATAAGGTCTTAAAATGGGCTTAAGCACAGCATTCTGGACTTTAGGATAAGCAGCACAGATGGCCCAGCTTAGTTCCCTGACAATACATTTAGGTCTTTGGTTAGATGAATTATTGGCGAACCACTGGGAGGTATATTGTCAACTATAACATAAGTCAACACATTTTATCTTCTGTAAAGGTGGAATATTGTCTTTTCTTCTAGCGTATACAAACTAGTTAAATTTATATGGGAGAAAATTCTGGTTCCATAGTGGACCTGATTGGCTTATCACTTTGAATTTTGATTCCTAGATGCTGGCTATGAGTTTGACATCTGCTTCACCTCTGTGCAGAAGAGAGCAATTCGGACTCTCTGGACAGTGCTGGATGCCATTGACCAAATGTGGCTGCCAGTAGTGAGGACTTGGCGTCTCAATGAGCGGCACTACGGGGGTCTGACTGGCCTCAATAAAGCGGAAACTGCTGCCAAGCACGGCGAGGCCCAGGTAAAGATCTGGAGGCGCTCCTATGATGTCCCGCCGCCTCCGATGGAACCCGACCATCCCTTCTACAGCAACATCAGTAAGGTACGGACAGACTGGGGGAGGGGGGTGGCTCCCTCCACCGAGGACCAGGGTGCTAGAACCTGGGCCCCACTCTTTTTTAGCTTTTATTAGTGTTTGCCTAGTCCCAATGAGTTTATAATTTATGCTAGTTAATTGTAATTCCCCTTCTCTAAGGAATGATCTTCACTTGTTAAAAGATTTAGTTGATAGTGGTTTACCTAAAAAGAAATTATATATCCTTTTTTTATCTTCATTGCCATACCTGATAAACACGCATCCATAGTTGTAGGGCCTTCTTTTAAAATTTTTTTAATGCTTGCTTACTTTTGAGAGAGAGAGACAGAGCAGGAGTGAGAGAGGGGTAGAGAGAGGGAGACAGAGAATCAAGAGCAGGCTCCAGGCTCGAACCCACAAATTGTGAGATCATGACCTGAGCTGAAGTTGGACACTTAATTGAGCCACCCAGGCGCCCCTTAGAGGTGTAGGGCCTTCTTAAGCCAGCTGTTTTAAGATTAAGTGAATTGGGAAGAGCTTTCTAGCTACTTTGCTTCTAGGTTATGTTTCGTTTGAACTGTTAATCTTACCAATAGCGGTTAATGGTGGTAGGAAGAGCAGCAAGATAATTCTCCCCGTTGCCAAGCTCTCAGCTCCATTCCGTGCCCTGGTGAAAGCCCTTCACCTGTCTCTTCGATTCATACCTTAGGGGATGAAGAATGGCAGAACAGATGTAACCACTACTAATTAGTAAGCATGGATTTTTATTGCTTAGGATCGCAGGTATGCAGACCTCACTGAAGACCAGCTACCCTCCTGTGAGAGTCTAAAGGACACAATTGCCAGAGCTCTGCCCTTTTGGAATGAAGAAATAGTGCCCCAGATCAAGGAGGGGAAACGGGTACTGATTGCAGCCCACGGCAACAGCCTTCGGGGCATTGTCAAGCATCTGGAGGGTATGTACGTTTGTCCGGGGAGCCCTCGAGGAGGGACACAGCAAAACTGCCACAAATCAGGGACTTATTCCTTTCTAGGGAAAGGCTAGACTTATTGATAGCTTCTCAATTTGCATCTTAAATCACCTGAGGGCCTGGAGGCCTAGATCCTGCTTCACTGTGGGTTTCTAGACCCCACTTTGGGAGAGAGAACTATGGTATACCACCTTACATACTTTTTTCTTTTCGGTGGATGAGAAGTAAGTATTGGAGGCATTCTTTGGGTGATTGATCTGTAATACAGATCATTACTGTTTTACAAATATCAGAAGGGATGTCTTGTTTTAATTCCTACCAAAGCCCTTTGTCACCTGTAGGGGGGACGTGGATTCGTGTCTAGCTGGGCTGATCGTGGTGTGTATTTCCTTCAGGTCTTTCCGAAGAGGCTATCATGGAGCTGAACCTGCCAACAGGTATTCCCATGGTCTATGAATTGGACAAGAACTTGAAGCCCATCAAGCCCATGCAGTTCCTGGGGGATGAAGAGACCGTGCGTAAAGCCATGGAGGCTGTGGCTGCCCAAGGCAAGGCCAAAAAGTGAAGGCGTGCAGGCAGACGACTTTCCCAGGGACACCCTCCCTGCCCACCCCGCTCCTCCACATTCCTTCCCTGCACATGTCACACTGCCCACATCTGTAGGATCTTAAGTTTTAGCCGCAGACGGGGACCAGTGGCTCCTTTTGTTTAGCCGTTTTGTCTCTTGCACCCACTCTCTTCAAATAATCTAGTCAGAATGGCACTTCTGGGGCATGGGTCTTCAGTCCCAAGCTGAGGGAAGACTTTTACCCAAGAGCAGAGAGTAACTCTGGGGCTTTTGCTACTGCTTCATTGCCCACTTGAGTTGAGAGGAACTAGGCTAAGGTGTGGCGAATGAGAAGCGAGAGAGCCTGTGTGTGTTCCCAGGAGCCAGTCCTGTACTATTCTGTAGTCAGGCGACTGTCCCGGGGGGCTCCAGTCATTCCAGTGAAAGGTGATGAAAACCATCATTTCCCCTCTGACCCCAGAAGAGTTGGCTCCAGAAGACTGGGATCAATTTGAATGTTTTGTGTTGCATTTACTTTTACAAAAAAACAAAAAACAACAAAAAAAACCTATATATATATATATATATACATACATATATATAAAATAATACAAACCAAAAACCCTTCTGGGGTTTCTAGTGGCGGTTGAAATATTCCCACATGCAGTCATCCCAAAATAAGCCATTCCTCACACCAACGTGGGATAAGCTCCTCGACCTGAGGCCTGGGAGTTCATCCCACCGTGTGTTTTAGAATCCCTCCCCTGCCTCGATGTTTTATGGCAGTGACTGCCTCTTGATCGCGTCCAGGCGTGTCTTTCACTGTATGTTTTTGATCATGTTCCGGTGGCTTGGTCCTGCCACATGGGCCCAGTACTCATTTTGAGCGTAACTATACTAAATCTTTTTTCCAGATCAGTATAATAAAGGAGTGATGTGCAATATCTTCTGTGTGATGTAGTAGTCTCTCTCTCTCTCTCTCTCTCTCTCTCTCTCTCTCTCGTCTGAGGAGGTCAGCTTGAACATTAAACTGAAATGTCCCTCGTTACCCAAGTCCTCATATGACAGACTAAGCTTTAGGACTGTTACTTTACACAGCCTGGCCGGAGAATGGGTGTATCTTACTAGGTTTTCCACCTTAGTTTGGGGCGCTGACGTGTGGGGGTGGGCAGGTCTTCCTGGCCCAGCCCTCCATTCCTGTTGCCTCTATAGCACTTGCTCAGTGTGTTGGCTGAATACTCCTTGAGCGGTCAAATTCTCAAACTCCATTATGCCTTCTTTTGAGTAAGGTAAAGGTTTATTTACCTTAAAAAGCTATTTTTTTTCTAATAGAAATCTGTAAACATGGTGCCTGGGTGGCTCCGTCAGTTAAGCATCCGACTGCAGCTCAGGTCATGATCTTAAGGTTTGTGAGTTTGAGCCCCGGCATCAGACTCCCAGCTGTCAGCCTGATTCAGATCCTCTGTTCCCCCCTCTCTGCCCCTCCCCCTGCTTGTTCTCTCTCAAAAATTAAAATCTGTAAACTTGATTTACACTTTTCATCCTAAAAATGACACATAACCTTATAATAAAATGATGCAGAAGAAAAGGAATATTACATTGTCTACATGATTGGGAAGGGACATTACTCACATCTACCTTGTCTTTAAGGTTTTTGAAAAGATAATGAACATGAAAGCTTACAAGGCAAGAGAAGGCCCATAATGCCTTTCTTCTAGTAGCGGCAAGTAACACCCTCAGTCTGTTAAGCTCTCATGAAGCTCCTCCATGCCAGGTACGTAACCTCTAATCTTGACAACCTCTGAAAGGGCTTTCCCGAGTTTACGGGAGAAATAGGCTGAAAGATGTAGAAACTTGCCAAACATATACTACCAAGTAGAGGACCCCAGATTAAGGATGTGGAACTAGAAGTCCTTATTCTAAAACGTAAATGCTAATCATCTGGCTTTTCAGGTTTAGTTTTTCACTTATCTATACAGTAACCTTAGGAGGACCTCTAACAGTCTGGTGGAATGTTAAGTTTACTTAACTTATAATGAATCTTAAACCAAAAGTTGATAATTTTCTTTGATCGAGGCTCTTCACCCAAGTCACACTGGAGCAGCTTAGATAGAGCTCCTCTATATCCTGACATCACCTGAGTTTACAGCAGTCTTCGGTCATGGACTTAGAACTCTTATGGCAGGAAAGTAACAGCCAGCATTTGTCACTTCCACCAGGAGGCCAACAACCACTGTCCCTCCAAGACTGCTTACCCAGGGTAGCTCATCATAATCACCCATGGAGCTGGGAAAAAACCCTCATCACCTGTTGTGGGTTCACCTCGTGAGATTCCAAAGCAGAGCTAGGGCTCTTTTTTTGTTTCTGTTTTTGTTTTTAAAGCTTTAGAGGCAATTAAAATTGTTTTAATTTTTTTTTTAATCTATGCCTATTTTTGAGAGAGTATGAGTGGGGAAGGGGCAGAGAGAGAGGGAGACACAAAATCCAAAGCAGGCTCTAGGCTCTGAGCTGTCAGCACAGAGCCCAATGCGGAGCTCGAACCCACGAACCGCGAGATCATGATCTGAGCTGAAGTCGGATGCTTAACTGACGGAGCCACCCAGGTGCCCCGCTTCATAGACAATTTTCAAGTTCCTCTAACCCAGGCTGAGAACCACTATTCCAACATACAGAAATCCTTCTTATCTCTAGAACCAGTTTTAGATTAGCAAATATTACTAAACATCACTGTTTGGGCACAGCTGTTTAGTCAGCCATGAGAACACTCAAAACATTTATTATTTTGCTTTTGCTGTTAGTCACAATACCAGGTACTGAAGATTCAAAGACAGAATCCTGCCCTAAAAGCTCAGGCTAGAAGGGGAGACAGGCACATACTTACTTGTAATACAATGTTGGATGGTCAACAGCGAGAAAACCTAACCTGCCCTGCGGCAGGCCGGAGAGGACTAGTCTCCAACTGTTTCAAACGCTCTTCTTTAGGACACTTCATTATAGCATTTCTTTGTTCACTTATCCCCGTCTTCCCCCACTAGAATTTTTTTTTAATGTTCACTTATTTTTGAGAGGGAGAGAAAGAGCATGAGCAGGGGAGGGACAGAAAGAGAAGACACAGAATCTGAAGCAGGTTCCAGGCTCAGCTGTGCCCGAGCACAGTGCCCGAGACGCGGGGCTCGAACCCATGAACTGTGAGATTATGACCTGAGCTGAAGTCGGACCCTTAATCGACAGACACCCAGGCGCCCCACCGCCCCAGACTACAATTTAAGCTCTAAAAGTAAAGGATTCTATCATGTTCACTGTTTTACCTCCTAGTTCCTGACACACTGGTGGGGAGAAAAATTGCTCAACATATTTGAATGATGTCCCAACAAGCACGCATAATTAATGAACCAGTGTCAATTTGGGGAGCCTCTAATTGCACATGCAAGGTCCTATTCAATACTTGGAAAAAGGAAGCACCGAGGTACAGGACAAAGATCAATGCCCTGCTACTTGGATGTCTGTGTGACTTACGGCAAGCTAACTAATTTTTCTAAATTTTAGTTTACTTTTCTGTAAGATGTGGAAATGATGTGTACGTGCCAGGGTTAGTGGGAAGTTCAGAGATAAAATAAGTACAATGGCTAATATTGTAGAGAGAATCAATTGGTAGCATCTTCCTGCAAGGTAACATGGGAGAATTCTAAATTTAAAATATGCACATTATTTGACCCAGCACATTCCACTTTTAGGAATCTGTGTTGCCACAGAATCCTAGGAATGCACAAGGATGTATGGTATAGGGATTTCCTCTGCAACACTGTAAACGAAAAACCTATAAGGTTTAAAATATCCATCAGTAAGGGGACTACTTAAACTTTATCAAAATGTCTAGCATAAGGCCTAGAACTTAACAGATACTTTAGAAGGCGATCAGATCTATGATATTCACATAGTAACAACAGTGCCACGTACTGGAACTATTCCTTCCTCACAATAAGCCTATGAGATCATACTATGCCGGACAAGGAAACAGACTTTTTAAAAGAAACAACAATTGGGGCGCCTGGGTGGCTCAGTTGGTTGAGCGTCCGACTATGGCTCAGGTCATGATCTCGCGGTCCGTGAGTTCGAGCCCCGCGTCGGGCTCTGTGCTGACAGCTCAGAGCCTGGAACTTGCTTCGGATTCTGTGTCTCCCCGCCTCTCTCTGCCCCTCCCCCACTCATGCTTTGTCTGTCTCAAAAATAAGTAAACATTAAAAAAATTAAAAAATACATAAACAAAAATGACTTGCACTCCTGTCAATGTCAACATGCTGATTATTTTAGTATACTGTAATTTGCACAATGTCACTATTGGGGGAAAATAGGCCAAGTGCACAAGGGATCTCTCTATTATTTCTTAAAACTGTATGTGGAGCTACACTGATCTCAATACTCTTTTCTAATTAAAAAAAAAAAAACTGAACAGGGTCACCTGGGTAGCTCATCAGTTGAGCGTCCGACTCTTGGTTTCGGCTCAAGTCATGATCTCATGGTTCATGACTGCAAGCCCTCCATCGGGCTTTGGGCTGGTGGTGCAGTTTCTGCTTGGGATTCTCTGTTTCTCTCTCAAAAGCAAACGAACATTAAAAACAAAAAACAAGAACCAAGCAAAAACAAACAACCTAACCTACTCCGGCTAGCAGCTAGAGGATACAAACCCAGTTGGGCTGATTCCAGAGTTCACCTGTAACCATGGTCACTACACACAGAAGATATGGGCAGTGACAGATGCTCCTTGAAGAACATCTCAAGAATTGACATCTCTCGAGGCGCCTGGGTGGCTCAGTTCGTTGAGCATCTGACTCTTGGTTTCGGCTCAGGTCGTGCTCTCATGGTTTGAGACTGAGCCCTGCACTGGGCTCTGTGCTGACAGCTCGGACTCTGCTTGGGATTCTCATTCTCTCTTTCTCTCTCTCTGCCTCTCCCCTCTTCGTGTACTCTCTCTCTCAAACTAAATAAATAAACAAAAAAATAGAGATAAAAAAATAATAATTGACATCTCTTATTTCTTTCCTTCTATTCCCTCTGCAGCTTCCTCATGCTTAGCCTTCACCCCAAACCTGCACGTTCAGTCCTGCTTCTGCACTTGGCTTGAGTGTCTCTGTCTGGGTTGAGTATCTTCGTCTCACTACCTAAGTTCTTCAATTCCTTTGACTTCACATCAGAGCTTTCCCTGGTCGCCTCACAGAACGGGGCTCTGACCTTTTCAGTTCAGACTTAACAAACATTTCCTGGAGTACCCACTAATCAGTAATACTATATGCACCTCACTGCTTTCACAACTATTCACATGCACCCTGAATCACCACATGTTCTATCGCTTTCACTAAGCCATAAGCTCTCTAAATGACGGGATGTATACAAAGTGCTTCACCCAGTGCGGGGCACATAGTAAGTGCTCAATAAGCAGAAGTGCTTAAAAAAGAACATAAATACAAAAATGACTGGAGCCTGGTCATGAGGCTTTTCCAGGGGAAGCAAGCACTTGACACGACACATGTCAGTTAACAAGTACAACCAGGCAAATCCCTGCTCTAAGTTTTTATTTATTTATTAAAAACAATCTTTTTTGTTATTTATTTTGAGACAGAAGAATCTCAAGCAGGCTCTGAGCTGTCACCATGGAGTTCAATGCGGGGCTCGAACTCACAAACTGGGAGATCATGACCTGAGTTGTAACCAAGAGTTGGATGCTTAACTAACTAAGCCACCCAGGTGCCCCATGTCATGATGCTTTTTAGATTGCTTTCCCTACTCAAGACAACGGAAACCATAAAATCCTTTTAATAAAAATGTTTTGTCACAGCAAAAAATATTTATCTGTAAGACTGTCAGAAGGAACAGATTACTTCCAACATTATACAGTTCATTTGCTGGCACCTCCAAAAGAGAAAGTGATCACTCAAGAGAATGAAATCCATTGCAAGGTTCATAAGAAAAATATTCCGACAGTGAAAGTTGCTGGCAGATTTTCCTAAAGATGGTTGTTGGTCAACCCGAGGTGTGTGAATAAAGACAATGGCATCCCGATGTTGGGTTCATACACATACTCTTAGCAACAGCTTACCCCTCCCCGTGGGGTAAAATGTAGCTTCTCAGGTCTGCAAGAATTCAGGCTGTACCCGGGCCACTTTCCGGAATTCTTTAGTGTGAGTCTTAGGGCACTGCATCTCACACCAGCTAATGGGAACCATCTGGACACCTGGAAGGGAAGAGCTGGTATTGGAGCTGGGACCTCAAATGTTTGCCTACGACCCGTCCCTTTTCAGGTGGGTACGAACTGACGCGTCACCAAGCTACCTAGTGAAGTTCACCTCAGACAGAAAAATCCTGGTTTATTCCACTGACTTAGGCAGTGAGTTCCCCCCAACTTTCGATTATACAAGGAGAATCATTCCAATCTCAGTAGTAAGTACTGACACTCATATTGCTGCCTAGATAATTAAAAACCAAGGTAATGAGAGAAAACAGTGGACTGATCCCAAACCACAGCTCCCAGGGAAAGGCAAGCATGTGGAAGCATGGACCAACTCACCTGATTCACTGTGGGCCACCACTACCCCAAGCTCATTCTCAGCAGTGGTCAGGAGGTAGTTGGACTGTGCATCACCTAGGGAGATCTAGTTACATAACACTGAGTAAGGAAAATGATGGGCTTTAAGTCTTCCCTCCCACAGCCACTTGAGCTGCTTTCCACTTCTACCTCTTGTTTTGGCAAAGGACCACAATACTGCTGGGAATAAAGGATACCACTTTGGCCAGGACAATGTCACCTGGGCGGAAACTCTTATAAATCTCAACCTGCAAAGAAAGAACAGGAATCTTAAGTGAAAGCTCTGTATCAGAACCACATGAACTATTAGTCCCTCCAATAAAGCCAATCTGCTTTTTAATCCCACAGGGTGGAAGTCATCACTAGTCAGGTCAGTGGACAACTTTTATTGCTTCTACAGCCTCATCACGTAAATGAAAGATTTTTAATTCAATAACCTGATCAGGAATCTGACTAGGACAAAAGGTACTACAGTTGGCTCTGAAAGGATCCAGAGTAAATCTGAGAGAATAACAATGAATAAGCACCTGGCTTCAAAGGCAAGGAGGAACCTAGCCCTCTCTGGTCAACAGAGCAAACAAAAATCCTAGGGAGAGGACAGTGAGGTGAATTCCATACTTTCTAGTAGGAAACAAATTCCTTGGATCTTTAGATTCACATTCCCACAGATGTTTGAAATTCACTAGAATAATTTAAAAGGACTGAGATTCCTAAAATCACGGGAGAGAGGAAAAAAAAAGAACCAACCAACAACCTTATCTTTTTCAGTAGCTCGGACATCTTCCTTGCTGTAAAAAAGAATTAACAAGAAGATTAATTATCTACGAGAAAGATAAGAGAAATCCTAGTAGACAAAGAGCTACAAGAGTAGAGAGAACAAGTCATAATTGGAACCCAAATGCCACCCAGAGAAGCAGGGTGGAAGCATTCCCAGTCCTCACTCGGAAGAGAAAACCACACTCCCACTCTTGGTTACACAGAGTGGCACGGCAATACCTCCGACTAGAGAAACGTGGATCAGATTTGGCAGGAAAGGATACAGAACTTTGCTGCCTTAGGGGAGCTTAAACAGAAGCACTATAGAACCACACGGAACCCTGAGGGTGGAAAGAGCCTCAGGAGTTAAATTATCTAGTTCAGAAGAATTGTTTGTCCTTTCTCAAAAAACCTATAGGAAAAAAAAAACCCATTTCACCCACTAACCGTTTCTTTTTTTAAAGACTTTATTTTTAAGTGGGGGCGCCTGGGTGGCTCAGTTGGTTAAGCGGCCGTTTCAGCTCAGGTCATGATCTCACAGTTCATGGGTTTGAGCCCCTCTTTGGGCTCTGTGCTGACAGCTCAGAGCCTGAAGCCTGCTTCGGATTCTGTACCTCTCTCTCTCTCTTCCCCTCCCCAACTCCTGCTCTGTCTCTCTCTCTCTCAAAATTAAATAAATGTTAAAAAAATTAAAAAAAAATTTTTATTTTTAAGTACTCTCTACACCCAGCATGGGGCTCGAACTCACAACGCTGAGATGAAGACTTGCATGCTTTAGTGACTGAACCAGCCACGTGTCCCTTGTCCACTAAGCTTTGTCATGTCTTACAAACCTTGGGTTTAAACTGTATTAAATTCAAGGAAGAGGTTTCCTAAAACGACATCTACTTAGTTTTAATGTTTATTTTTGAGAGAGAGAGAGAGTGTCTCTGTGTCTCAGAGCAGGGGAGGGGCAGAGAGAGAGGAAGACACAGAATCCGAAGCAGGCTTCAGGCTCCAAGCCGTCAGCACAGACCCCGATGTGGGGCTCGAACCCACGAACCGCAAGATCATGACCCGAGCCAAAGTTGGATGCTTAACCAATTGAGCCACCAGGGTGCCCCCCTTCTACTTTGTTTTGTATGAATCATCCTGTACCACTAGTCTCTAGTTTAGCTCAACTCTTTTCATTTTAAAGCCTGATCTTGTTGGGGCGCCTGGGTGGCTCAGTCGGTTGGGCATCCGACTTCAGCTCAGGTCATGATCTCGCGCTCTGTGAGTTCGAGCCCCGCTGTCGGGCTCTGTGCTCACAGCTCAGAGTCTGGAGCCTGCTTTGGATTCTGTGTCTCCCTCTCTCTCTGCCCATTCTCTGCTCATGCTCTCTCTCTGTGCCTCTCTCTCTCAAAAGTAAACATTAAAAAAAAAATTTAAAGCCCAATCTTGTTCATATTTTCCTTTTGTCCTAGTTCGTACATTGTAACATTTTCTTCGGACACCAGCTGGAGAGAATCAAAGCACAGAGAGAGGCAGGTGTCGGAACTATAATGGTTCCTAAAGATCCCAGGCCCCTGTTCTATCCTATCTCATCCCAGGTGCTGTGGCAAATTTGAAGACACAAACACTTCTTACCGGATAGTTCCTCGAAAAGAGTTCTTAAGTGGTGTGGACCCCACATACAGGATGTGCACTTTGGCAAAGCGCGAATTGATGCTGGAGACCTGTGGGACAGAGAAAAGATCGGCATTAGAGTCTGTGCAGTTGTCACCTCAAGGAGGCAGCAAGAAAGTAGGGATTAGCAGGATTTTGGTCCAAGCAACCTTATTAATTACAGAATTTAGGATAAGTTGACCCTTACTTAACTCTGCACAAATGATACACATCTAGAGAAATGAGAGTCGCTTTGGCCACCGAACAGAGTTACTGTGGGTGTCCAATGAAACATGGAATAGATCTTGAAAAATACAGAAGACTAACATACACAGACACAGGGCATTATAGCTAGTCTAGCCCTTTCCCAGATCTCACTAAGAGCCCTGGAGAGCGGACAGAACTTAAGTGTAGTTCCAGCTTCTGCAGCATTTGGATCACTGCCTCTCCAGTCATTTTCAGAATAACACACACATTTTCGGCTGGAGCAATTTATGAGAGCAACTAAGAGCTGCGAGTTAATTTAGCCTGCAGAAGGTGGGGATGGGCAGGGGGTGCTGATGTAGTACAGGCACTGGTCAGGACAGCATCAACTTTACTTCCCCTGCAACACCCGAAAAGACCTGGAATTTAACAGGAATGCGAGAGTATAAGCCTTTTGCTTCTTGCAGGAAAAGATCTCAGCTTCCAGATGGTAAAAAGTAGGCCTCCTTATTACCCTTCGGCACGTGTTTCACAACCTGCACACTCTAGGAATCAGCTCAGTGAAAGAACTACGCATGCCTGCACCTGGCTGCCTTGATCGTTATTCCAGAACTTTCTAGGCCAGCACAGTCCAGTAACACTGAGACGATAGTAATGTTCTGTACTGGTCAATAGGGCAACTGCTAAATATACGTGGCTAGTGAGACTGAGGAAATGTATTTTTAATTTTAATTCATTTCAATTTAAATGGCCTGTGGCTACCTTGTTAGATACTGCAATTCTACGATGATCACTGAAGAATGGTCCCTGTTCACCACTGAACAGGTTTCCTAAGCAGAGAGGTTAAGACCCACTTACCTTACAGGTTACGACAGCCCCCACATCTGGCAGTAATTGGGATTCTGTTTCTCTCATCACAGAAATGACAGGAAGCTATAGAGAGAACAATAAAACGTGAGTATCCTGACTCGGCCTTGCATAAAGATATCTGTGCCTTGAGAGTCATTAGGAATGCATTGGTCCACAGCTGAGGTCACGAGGGCAGGTGGACTACAGACGCATTTGTGCCCAGAACAGAGAGCCTTAGAAATTGTCGGCAATAGGAGGGTCAAGGGACCATTCTTCAAGGGAAGAGTGCTGCTAGAATGTGTAATCTAATAAGTTTAGATCCGTTCTAACAGGTTTTTTGGTGATTTTTTGGGAATATAACCAACTGTCTGTAATCATGGATAACTGGACTCTTTCCTCCAAAGTTATACTACTTCCTTCTCTTTCTCGTTTTACTGTACTGGCTAGAATTTCCAAATAAATGATATGTAATAATGGCCATACTTGATTACTGCTATTTTTTTTTAACATTTTTATTTATTTTTGAGAGACAGAGAGTGAGCAGGGGAAGGGCAGAGAGAGAGAGAGGGAGACACAGAATCTGAAGCAGGCTCCAGGCTCTGAGCCGTCAGCACAGAGCCCGACGCGGGGCTCGAACTCACAGACCATGAGATCATGACCGGAGCCGAAGTCGGATGCTCAACTGACTGAGCCACCCAGGCGCCCCTCGATTACTGCTATTTTAAGGGAATACTTGCAGTTTTCTCCTTGACCATAGTACTGGCTGTTGCTGTAGATATTTTGAGCCCCGTCTTTTATTAACCTCTCCCTGTTCACTACGCTTCAGTTCCCTGGCCGCCTTTCAGTTTCACTAACTCATTAAATATCTCCCCTGAATGTCAGGCTTTCTATTCGACCTGTTTTTTTTCTATCAAGCCTGTGCCCTCCCCACCCACCCAACTCTTATTTATCCTTTAGATTCAGTTTAAACACCGCTTCTGCTGACTCGGCTGGGTTTGTCTATTACATATCTTCATGATAACCTGTAACATTCTTTCAAAGCGGTCATCACATCTGTAGCCACACACTCATTTGAACATTTACTTGTTTACAATTTGTGTCTGTGTCCCTTGATAGCAGGGACCACGTGTATATGGCTCATTACCATTTCTCTAGAGGTCAACACCTGTACCTGGCACATGAAAATGCTCAATAGATATTTCTATGAAATGAACAAACTTAGAAATGTTAGAGGGGCGCCTGGGTGCTCAGTCGGTTGAGTGTCCCACTTCAGCTCAGGTCATGATCTCGCAGTTTGTGAGTTCGAACCCTGCGTTGGGCTCTGTGCTGACAGCTCAGAGCCTGGAGCCTCCTTTGGATTCTGTGTCTCCCTCTCTCTCTGCCCCTCTCCCGCTCACCTCTCTCTCAACAATAAATAAACATTAAAAAACTTTTTTTAAATGTTAAAGATATTCTCAAAATTGATTGAATACAAAGTCTCTCATTTTATATATGAGGAAGGACCTAAAAACCAGAGAGTTCAAGTTTCTAACCTAAAGCAGAATCAAGCTCTAGACAATACCTAAGTGTTCTAATTCTGAATCTTCTTTCTACTATGCTACTGGTCTTTTTTTTCTTTTAATATTTGTTTTTTTGAGAGAAAAGAGTATGTGTGAGTGGTGGGGGAGGGGTAGAGAGAGAGGGAGAGAGAGAAATCCCAAGCAGTCTCTGCACTGCCAGTACAGAGCCCCATGACAGGCTTGAACCCACGAAATGTTAAGATCATGACCTGAGCCCAAATCAAGAATCTAACGATCGACCCACTGAACCCACCCAGGCACCCCTAGTCTGCTACCTTCAAAAACTGTTTATCTGATCCTGGGCTAATCCTGGATGAGCCTCTGGAGCTAGGGAGGACCGTATTAGGCATTCAACAAACATTTATTGAGCATTTAACTCGTGGTAGGCACTAAAGGTATGGTAGTGAGGCTTGCTTGCACAGAACTTAAGAGTCTAGTAGGGAACATGTAACTGAGTGTTTAATTATATGCAGAGATAAAGGCATGGAAGGAGAGAAATTTAGTTCTTTGTGGTGGGAGTTTAACAAAACAGAAAACAAAAGCTCACAAAACTCCTATCCTTGACTAGTGGGTCTAGGAGAGCTTCTCTGATAATGACGTACGTACAAAGGCCCTGTGGCAGGAGAGAGCTCAGCCCATTAGCGACAGTGCAAGAAGCCAGCGTGAGCCACTGCAGAGTGGAGATGCAGAGCGAAATGAAGCCGGAGAGGGAGGCGACCTTCGGACAAGATTCAACTCACTGCCTACCTCTGCTCGTCCCCTAACTTCCTTCTGCGAGTGTCAGCAATATAACCAAGCGAGACCGACACATGGTCTGTGGTGGCTAAGTGCCCCGCAGCGGAGACCTCGCCTGGAAGATACTCGGAGGCCGGCTGTTCTACTGCGGAGGCACTAAAGACGCGTCCGCAAATCAAAAGCGGCCCAAAAGAAAGGAAGAGAGAGAGGGAATGGGAAGTTGCCCTCGTTACCGCTCCGTTCTCGCTGCTCTTCGTCAGGCAGCCAGCAAGCGACGAAAAGATGTAGCCGTGCCGGGTGTAGGTGCCGCTGCCCGGACTGCCCTCCTCCAAGTTACACAGACGTTCGCCTGAAGAAACAAGCTGCATCAGTCACAGGTGCCCGGAAGGTGTTAGCCACCCAGGCTTCCTGCCTGTCTCACCCCGAATTCGCGACGGGCCCCGCACACTCACCCGGAATGCAGTACCTCACGGGTGGCGCCATGATTGCCGCTGGAGGGAAACGAAGTCGACTTCTCATTGGTTAAAGTCCAGGAGCGGTTCTGCAGTAAAAAACGCGTCAAGTGGTACGATTTGTCACATGACCTTCGGAGCCTCCGGGAAACTTTATTTCCCAGGTTACCCCGGGACGAGTCCGGGGGCGGGGCTCCGGAACGCCTGCGCTTGCGCTTGCGGTCCAGGATGGGCTGGCGGCGGGTCCCAGTCTGCAGGCTGGTGCTGGGGGTGGCGGGCGATGGTTGGTTGGACTGAGCAGGGCCCGGCCGGGTTGCGGAGCTGGAGGGGTTGGCAGTGAGCGGCGGCGGAGGCTGCGGGGTTCCATTTGGCTGACTGGGGAGTCGGCAGGCGGCAGGTAAGAGCGGAGCCGCGGACTTTGCTCCCCAGTCTTGCCTTTTTTTTTTTTTCTAGAGTCGGGCCCTGTTTGGGGCCTTTTCGTGAGCCCGGGTTCCTGTTCTCTCCTTGCCCCGCCCTGCACGACCGTGCCCTGCCTGGCGGAGTGCACCCTCCGGGCAGCTGTAACGCATGGAGCATGGAAGGAGACCAACCCAACTTGCCCATTTCACAGATTTGGAAACTCAGATCCAGAGATAGGATTTAACTTGTCCAGGATCCTCGAAGATAGTTCAAGGTAGAGCCCAAACCGGAACCCAAGTTTTTTGTTTTTTGTTTTTTTTTTTTACTTCCAGTTCATCGCACTTTGATCACGCCACCCCCGTTCAGGAATAAAGCCTTTTGTGACTGCAGCTTCAGGTCTTGCAGTCGGATCCTCTCAAGCGGAGGTCAGGTCGTGTGGGCCCATCCTTAACTTTTTCAAGCGTGTTAGTCTGGAACGAAAGTCTGCACATGAGTAGAATGCTGCTCTTACTGATGATTGACAACTCTTGCTTAAGAAAGCGGACACCCTGAGAGCAGCATGTTTGTCCACTTGAGATTTGCTATGCCTTTCATTCCAGTTTCCCTTGACTTTTGGTGGTTTTGGAATATGTCCCTCCCTGTGCAAACCCTCCAGCTCCCACCATTCCAGTTTCCCCTTGGAAAACAGATGGTGACTTAGAGCCTTGGCAAGAGGGGAGTGCCGTGGGCTTCAATCCCCTCTAATCTGGCGGCAGACGTCACTATGGTTTGTGGTTTCTACCGAGGGATCAGAGTGCTACGGGCTTGTGCTTGGGATGATAGTGAAGCTCTGCTCTGTTTTCTTCCGTGTTGACGCTCTTTCCCCCCCCACTCCGGTCACAGCGCACACAAAAACACGCAACTTTTTGAATTCTGCTTTGGTTCATTTTCCTGAGACGTGAGGAACTCTGTATGTTCAGGTGTGGCCCCGTGGACCACATATCTCTTTCCTGGCATCTCCATACTCCCTGAACCCCATGAGCGGGAGGGGGTTGGCTTCCGACTCTTCATTCACGTCTGATCCGTAGCTCTACAAACTTTCAGTTTACATGTTTGGGTTCATCTCTGGTTGAATTTGTTTTATAAAATCCCCTTTAGCTCTCTAAGGGCTGTGATTCTAACAATGGTTTCTATTTCTCTTTACTGATCATGAAGGATGATAGTGGCAGATACGTATTTAGCGTTACCGCACTGGCAGGATTGCACCTGCTGCCCTTTGTAGCTCAGATAGACATCTGACCAACCTCACTACTTCTGCATCCTCCGTTCATTCAACAAGTACTTACTGAGTATTCTGTGAGCCGGGTATTGTGCTAAGCATTTGTAACCATTTCATTTATACCTTAACCCAGTGTATATTTAGAATCTTAAAGGGTTAGAACTGGAAGGGACCTTAGCATTTAACTCTACCCTGTCACTGAGTGGAAACACGAGGAAATTGAATTCCAGCAGGGCTGGGTGATTTCCCCAAGGTCACAGAACTACTTAAGGGCAGAATTGAACCCTAAGTAACCACGCGATGGGATAGATGAGAGTTGGTAAGTCTGGTCCTTGAGGCAGGCATTTCCTGTAGAGTCAGGAATTCCAGAGGTGGTTGAGAACAGTATGAAAGGTGGAGAATCTGAAAAGGAATGTTTCTTGTTTCTGGAGCTTAGGAGAGATGGCATATAATTTGTGTTTATTAATGGGCGAGGAATACATCTTATTTGCAAGCTATTGCCATAAAGATTATGTTAGCAAATAGGAAACTTTCCATTAGCCCCTGTAAGGGAGTGAACAATGGTGTGGACAGTCTAAGTCACTTGGGTTTGTTGTGAGGTAAAATTTTTGGCTCACTCTTACATTTGACTGTGGCTGTACACTGTTTTGAAAAATCACGCTTCAAGGGGCGCCTGGTGGCCCAGTTGGCTAAGTATCTGACTCTTGATTTCAGCTCAGGTCATAATCTCATGGTTTGTCAATTTGAGCCCCGTGTCAGGCTCTTTGCTGACAGCGTGGAGCTTGCTTTGGATTCTCTCTCTCCCTCTCTCTGCCCCTCCCTCCTCAAAATAAATAAACTTAAAAGAAAAAAAAAAAAAAGAAATTCATGCGTCAAGCCGTATCATGGTTCTAAGCAACAGGACTCCAACTCAGGGGAAGTACGAAGGCTGAGTTTTTACTTTCTCTCTTTCTACCCTGCTCCTTAATTCTCTGAGCTCCTGGTAGGTGATGGGAATGGCCAGTTTCTTTATCCTGATGCAGAGAGTGGTCCTTACTGAATCATCTTCTCTTTCTCTGTTGGCCTTGTCTGCTGGATTCCTCTTTGCCTTAGGCCGTTTACAGAACTTGTGGAAGGAGGTAATAAAGTGTTTTCTTTGAAAGGCCGCTTGTGATAAGCCAGTGTGCAAGGAGAGTACCTTGCTCCAGTTACTGAACTGAAACCATCCCTACAGCGGAGCAGCCTCCTCCAGTTTCTGTTTGAGCTGCCTTTTAAATAAGTCAGTGGAGTTGCTGAGGACACAGTACCCTTAGGAGGAAATCAGATAATTCCTTTTCTGGCAAGGGTTTTAATCTGCAGACTTGATGCGACTATCATCAAAGGAGTCCGTGACTTTTGTTCTGGACATTACCTGGGCAGCTGACCTCCCATGGCTAGTGGGTGGGGTAGAACTCACATAGAGGAGAAGGCACTTGCCGAGCTGGGAAGGCTGGTTGGGAAGCGTGGGACCAAGGGCAGCAGCTGCAGAGAAGGCTTGTCCAGCTAGAATTGGGCAGGGGAGACTCCTCACCCAGAGGATAGGCTCTGTGGTCTTCATGAGCCAGGCAGGAAGGCCCGCCTCCCGCTGCCCGTGTCTCCTGCCCGTCGGTGTTATTCTTTCGTAAATACCTGAAGTTTTCTTGGCTTTTGTATCCTTGGGGTGGGACTGGGACTGGAATTGGAGAGAGCATCTTATGTCATGCAGAGGGTAGCTGAGGTGTCCTGACAGGAGACAGCTCCCAGGTTGGGTCTGGTGGCCTGGAACATCAGAGGATGTAGGAAAGAGGAATATCTTTTGCTAAGACTCAGCACCAGGGAAAATCTAGATGTAGGATTCACATGTGATGTACTCACTCCCCCATCGGCCGTTCCTTGGTGAAGAGCATTTGTTAGGAGGTAGGGCAATGGGCTAGAGCAGGCGGGATACCCCAGGAATCCTCTGCTATTGGTGGCCGTGCCCACAGAGGCATGGTGGCAGCTTTGTGCATGTCAGCTGTGCTTCACCCAATGGTCTGTGTACACAGAGAACTCCAAAGACTCTGCTTTGGCTTGGAGCTGCCTGCCTTTCCCTCAGCCTTTAACTGTGGGTGGCCCTTTACTCTGGGTGTGCATCATTTTGGATGCACCCAAGTGGTGTGATGTAAGTAGGATTTCTGCAGGCTCAGAACCTCCAGACCCTACCCCGTGTAATCTGGTTGGGACACTGGCACCACCCATTCCATAGAGAAGTGATGCGACCTTCCCGCGTCCCATAGCTGCTGACTGGCGGAGCTGGGCCTCAGGTGTTTGCCTTTAAGCTGGTGCTCTGGGCCTCCTCCCTGGTGGGGTAGGGGAGGGACAGGACCAGAGTGGCTTCTCACAATGGTGTGCTCTCCTAGGAGCCATGCGGGGCCAGCGGAGCCTGCTGCTGGGCCCCGCCCGCCTCTGCCTGCGCCTGCTTCTGCTCCTGGGCTACAGGCGTCGCTGCCCACCTCTGCTCCGGGGCCTGGTACAGCGCTGGCGCTACGGCAAGGTCTGCCTGCGCTCCCTGCTCTACAACTCCTTTGGTGGCAGTGACACCGCTGTCGATGCTGCCTTTGAGCCTATCTACTGGCTGGTGGACAACGTGATCCGTTGGTGTGGGGTGGTGAGTGATGCCCAGGGAACAGGACATTTTGGGGTAGCAGAAGGACGTGTGTCTGATGGACCCGCACTGGGTTTGGGACCCATACCAGCCCCCTGCCCCAGGGAAATTCCCGAGTCTGCTCTTGGTGTTGGCAGCCTCTCACCGTGTCTACCTGACCTCACTGGCGTTGGCAGGTGTTCGTGGTGTTAGTGATCGTGCTGACCAGCTCCATTGTGGCCATCGCCTACCTGTGTGTCCTGCCTCTCATCCTCCGAACATACTCAGTGCCACGGCTCTGCTGGCACTTCTTCTACAGCCACTGGAATCTGATCCTCATCGTCTTCCATTACTACCAGGCCATCACCACTCCACCTGGATACCCACCCCAGGTGGGTCCCCTCAGGGGCACACGGAGGTAGAGAGCTGCACGCTGCCAGAGCCAGTCCTCGGAATGGGGAGGGAGAGTGCCTTGGTATCTTTTGAGACACAGAACTTTGCTGCCACGGTCATCATGATGCTTTTCTCCCTTTGCACAGGGTAGGAACGACATTGCAACAGTCTCCATCTGTAAGAAGTGTATTTACCCCAAACCAGCCCGAACACACCACTGCAGCATCTGCA
Organism: Paguma larvata; assembly: GCA_030068075.1. Classification (NCBI taxonomy): domain Eukaryota; kingdom Metazoa; phylum Chordata; class Mammalia; order Carnivora; family Viverridae; genus Paguma; species Paguma larvata. Next base: position 44,886,176 of record CM057837.1, on the reverse strand, counting down.
ATAGGTGGGTCTTGTCTTTGCTTGCTGTGAACCCAGCTTTGGCCCTTTTGCGGAAGCCCTAAGGCAAAACGTAGGCCTAGAGTTTGAGAAGACGTTTATAAAGTCTTCTCCCCAGGCGGTGTGCCCTCATGTCATGACGCCTGGTCCTCAGAATGGTCCTGTGGGTTAGCTATTGTCATCACTTGTGGAAACGGAGAGATGAGTTAACCTTGTCCAAGATCATGTAGCCAACGAAACAGGGTTTGAAGCAAGGCCTGGCTGTCTTCAAAGTCTGTGCCCTTTCCACCTCAGCAGGATGCTGGTCCTTGTAGGAAAGGATTGGCACTGACATCTCGAGAACCTTGGCCACCGTAACAGAGCCTGTGTCCCTCCCTCACAGGTGTGTGCTGAAGATGGATCATCACTGCCGTATCCTTTTATTATCTCTTCTGCATGAGGCCTCCTCCTTTAGCTAAAGAGCCCTGCACCGGGCGAAGGGTCACAACCATGGCTTCTAGCATCCCTCAAAGAACACTGGGCTCATGAAAATTACGAGTGGTGGGGACTGGCCATCTCCTAGGGGAAGCAGCAGGCTTATGGGCTCTATGGGACAGATCTTGGAGCAAGGCATCTATTCCAACAGTTCTTTCTTTTGTAGACTGTCATGCTAACATTTGTGGGATGGAAAGAGATGTTTGGGCTTCAGATTTTCCACCAGGCATGCCAGATAGAACCATTGGTCCCCTTCTGCTGTCCCAGATGGCTGGTTAACACCAGCTAGGTTGAAGTATTGGCAGATTGATTTAGCTGAAGGATTTCAGTTTTCATGACTTCCCAGCGGGACTTGTGAGGGCCCTGAAAAGCTTTAACATCTGGAAATAGTCCCATATTTTCCTGCTTTGGGAAATAGTTCTTGGTGAGTAGAGGCCCTGTGCTTGGATGATGCCATCATGAAGCAAGAATGAACCAGAGAGGCCTGAAGCTATGTGTTTGATCTTGTCCTTAATCCTTCCCCCACCAGCCTGGCTAAACAACTGTGTAGGCCACTATAACCATCGGTACTTCTTCTCTTTCTGCTTTTTCATGACTCTGGGTTGTGTCTACTGCAGCTACGGAAGTTGGGACCTTTTCCGGGAAGCTTATGCTGCCATTGAGGTGAGCCCATAGCTAGGAGCAGGGCAGCTCAGTACAATTTTGGGGTGTGGAATTGGTCCCTAAGGAGTGGGGCTGGTAGCACCCCTACCCTAGAGGCCTGAGAGTATAACCAGCACTGTTTTCCATCCCCTTAGAAAATGAAACAGCTCGACAAGAACAAACTACAGGCGGTTGCCAACCAGGTGGGCCGTCCCAACGCCACTGCCTCCTGCTGCTCAGGCCAGGGGTACAGAATTGCTGAGGCAGAGGGGGCCCACCTGCTAGTGGAGTTGTAGAGGCTGGCTGAGGGGCCTCTTGAGACTGGATCAGGGGTATCCTGAGAGGCTGTTGGCCATGGGCGGACTAAGTGGCCTGGGGACAAGCTGGAAGTCCCTGGCTTGTGACAGTCTTGGGCTCTCTATCCTATTATCACCTTCTTTGGGAGGAGCAGGGACTCTCCCTTGGTGACACCCTGAGCAGCAAGGAGTCTGTGTTAGTCTGTGTAATGGGGTTCCAGGGGACAGGGACCAGGCTGGGCCAGTCTGATCACCCTTTGCTCCTGGTCTTTTTGCACCCATGCCAGCCTTCTCCCGGGCCTGTTAGGACCCCTTATTTGGAGAGATCTTAGGCTCACAATTATACCACTTAACCTCTGCTGTCCTTTTAGTCCTTAGTGGAGCTCAGTTCTTGCTTGTTCTTGCATTCTGGGCCTAGGCCCGGCCTCCTCTCTTGAGGATGGCAGCCACACAGTGAGGGAGTTCTAGCTGGGGAGTGGAGCGGCTTCCCCTGGAGCCCCATTTGTGTTGTCAAACCTGAAGGCCCAGGGTCGGCTCCTCCTGTGCTTTGCCATCTTGTCCAGACCCGCTCTGCCCAGTGTTTGTCTACATGGTGATGCCGCCGGGCTTGGCCCACCCATCTGGCTGCTGCCCTGACTCCTCTGTGGCTTAACTCCCTATTTTCTCATCCCGGGCTCGGGTCACTTACCTGCCTGCAGGCGCTGGGGGCTGTGGTGGAGAGCAGCAGAGCAAATGAGCCACCTTGCTCTTCTCTTTTTCCAGACGTATCACCAGACCCCACCACCCACCTTCTCCTTCCGAGAAAGGGTGACTCACAAGAGTCTTGTCTACCTCTGGTTCCTGTGCAGGTATTTAACTCTCACTTTTGACAGTTTAAATGGGGGGCAGCTTCAGAAAACCTTTACCAGTGCTCACGTCTAGGCAGGGACCCCGTGCCTCTGTCATCTGCTGCTGTTCTTAGCGTAACTCAGCTTGGCAAAGATTCAGTGCTTCATTTTTCTTCAGCCTTTCGGGGCAGGGAACACTTAAGGATGCTAGCATTGAATGTTATGTGCCAAGGTAAGTTAAACTCCTACCTCCAGGTAGGGTGCTGCATTTTCCAGGTGAGGAAAACCGAAGAGGAGAGGTGAAGGGAGTTGCTGTGTGATACACAGCTCAGAATGGGAGACCTGCCATCTGAATTGCATGCTGCCCGTTCTGACCCTGCTGTTTTCACTATCCATTGCACTTTCCTAAGCACGGGCATTTTAAGAAGTACGGAACATTGTTATTAATAATACAGACATAATTTCCCTACCCTTTCCCCCACATAATTTATTCTTAGCTCATGTTGATGCATTTTCATTGATGCTTTCTGTAGACGTAGTGAAATAAGAACTCACCTAGGATGTAGGCTGGGACTTCAGCAGAGAGGTCTCTAGCTGATCATTATTGCTCAGCTCAATTTCAGACCTACTTGTAGCCTCCCCCTACCACCAAGCTCTCCACCAATCTTGGCCCCTCTTTTCTTAGTTCTGTAGCACTGGCCTTGGGTGCCCTAACTGTATGGCATGCTGTTCTCATCAGTCGAGGGGAGACTAGTATCGAAAGGCACATCAACAAGAAGGAGAGACGTCGGCTGCAGGCCAAGGGCAGAGTGAGTAGGGCCGAGGGCTTGGGTGGAGGGTAACTGATCCTGCTGTTCTGAAAACAGGCCACGATCAGGGCCAACAAGGGAGTCATCATAAAAGGTCAGAACTTGCCTAGCTGAGCTTTAGCTAGCCAATTTAGGCTCGAAAATTAGGAGGGGAATTAAGTAAAAGGGATTTGTAGAAACCTGTATTTCTCTCGGCTCTAGGTTTTTAGGAATCATTACAACTACGGATGCTTGGACAACTGGAAGGTATTCCTGGGTGTGGACACAGGAAGGTAAAGTAGAACATCTAGACTAGTGCTGTCCAACAGAACTCTTTATGACGAGAGAAGAAATGTTCTGTACCTCTACGGTGTAAGACATTAGCCACCAGCCACATATGGTTGCTGAACACTTGAAATGTGGCTAATGCACCCGTAAATTGACTTTTTAATTTTAATTTTATTTTCACTAGTTTAAATAGGCACATGTGGCTAGTGGCTACCATACAGGACAGTACAAATCTAGACTCTGGGAGTAGAGATCAGTGTTCATTTGAGCCAAAGGGCTTAAGGCCAAAACTGTGCGGTATACGTGCATGAGGCTTACAGATGACACAACAGAATCCTGAGAAAGCAGTGATCAGTAAGGGACCTCTAGGTAGGATATGGTGACCACCCATCTCCTCCCATTTATAGTATGGCAGTGTCTGGAGTTCAAGCCAACAATGTGTGGGATTGCAGTAGTCTATTTGTAACAGAGTTCCTAAAATTAAAAAAATGACATTAGCTCCCTTGGCCCAAGAGACCAGGGTAAATCACTTTTCAAATTGCAACTCGAAGGCAGGAATAACTAGGTGACCAGAAGTACCTGCCTTCCCCCCTTTTCCATCCTCATTACAGTCCTGCCTGTCACTCCTTGCAGTGCAGTGACCCCTCAGAGGTTTAGCTTGAAACCTCTAAAGGCACCAAAGGGCACACTGGACTTCTTTTACCTTTGGGATTAATGCCAAAGTAGCTTCAGGATACCTTGACTCCGTGCTGAGCAATGAGGATCAGGAAGGAGGACCAAGAACTCTTGGAATTCAGAGGCGTTCTGTCTTCTCTTGTAGGCACTGGCTTACTCGGGTGCTGTTGCCTTCCAGTCACCTGCCCCATGGGAATGGAATGACCTGGGACCCGCCTCCCTGGGTGACTGCTCACTCAGCCTCTGTGATGGCAGTGTGAGCTGGATTGTGTCTGTCACAACCTGTGTGCTACTCTGCTTTCTGCATTGTCTCACGGGCCTCCAGGGACAACTTCTTGGAATCCTTGGGCAAAAAGAATCAGTGGGCCTGTAATGGGTACATTAGAGTACCATGCAGGGACAACTCAAGGACCAATCTCCTGACCACTGCAGAAACCAGGCACAACATGGAGAAATCCTAGGACCGATGTCCCTTTACTCAGCTCAGGCAAACTGAAGTTCCAGCCCCAGACTGGAGATTAGGCAGCTAGCAACCTTGCCGGGTGCTGACCCCGACCTCCTCCAGGTTCCAGCACTGGGGCTGGCCACCATCTCTTCCACGTGCTGTCTGAGAAAACACCTGAACGGTAGAGTGGAGATCTTGGCTCCTCAACAGGGCAAAGACACCAGGCCTACTGCTGAGGTCACTGCCACTTCTCACATGCTGCTGAAGGTGAAAAATAAAGGTATTTGATTTTTAAAGACGTAGAGCTTTTCATTGCCTTTACTTTAGGGCAAGGAAGGGAAAAGTCAGAGTCAAGACCTTCTGAGTAGGTGTCCTGGTCACGCTTCCTATGTTCTACTTGGATGGGTGAATTCTCTGAAGAATTCTTGGCTAGTCCTGGTCATTAGTGTTCCTACAGCTTATGCACTGGTGCTCTAGTTTTAGGCCACTGAGGCGTAAGTGGGGAGGTGGAAATATCTGACAGCCCCATTACCAAAAGAAATCTTTATTCTCCAGCAGGTGCACACACATCCATCATCCCTGGTCCTCAGGGCCACGTTCACGTGCATTCATTCACCCCTCAGCAGCAGATCTCCCTTTTTCTGACAAATAAATGGAAGAGCCCTAAGACCAAGATCTTTCCTCAAACACGAGTAGTCTCACACTCAGTTACTTCACAAATCCATTAGAAATCAGGGTTCCTATGTTTCCTATACAGCCATGCAACAGACGCCCAGGGAGAGGCCATCAGAGGCCAGCGGTCTCCCTGCTTTGGGCAAGATGGCTCGACAGTTAGTAATTCCAGGTTAGATTGTCAGAACAGCCTAGGCCAGGACCGAGGGCTCAGCTGCCAGGGCTCCCCAACAGAAACCTGTCGGCAAAGAGAAGATTGACAGCATCAGTGATGAGGCTCATTTCTATCCCATCTTATCCATGACTTAAGAAACTCACCATTCTCCCCTGGCTGATACTGCCTCCTTGCGCACCAGTCTCTTCTTGTCATCAAGGGGCTTGGCTAAGGCTCGGATCACCTGTGGTTTGTACGGCAGCAGCTGTGGAGTTAGAAGAACCATGGCCTTGTTCAACCAAGGCAACCGAAAGGGCTGCTTCTCTGACTCCACAATCAATCCACTCCTATTCTCCTTTAGTGAGTCCAGAGTGTTGTGGCAGGACGGCCATTTGCTGTGACAAATCCCTGCCTGTGCGTACCTCGCAGTTTGTACCTCAATCACACAGCAGGGTGGCCAGTCCCATTTGACTAAGGCAAAAAGGTACTTGTCTGGGTCTTTTAAGAAGTGTCCAGGCCAGAGAGAGCCATCTCAGGTACTCACCACAGGGGTGGGCAGGCGAGTGAGGGCATGCATACACTGCAGTGCAGCAATCCGGACAGCCTGGAATACAGCCATAAGGGGAGGGGGTGAGGGGAGACCCATGAAGGGAGAGATGTAGGTGCCAAAGAGTTGCTGGGGCTCCAACGCACCATGGAAGGACTAGAGCTGAGGTTCAGAAACTTGGTGACGAGGGTGTCAACGTGAAGACTCATGACCTGGGGTGCTTCCATTAGAAGAGGCTGAAGGCAGCTGAGCGTGGAGAGCTGTACTACACAGTCGGAGCAAGACAGGGCCTCCAGCAGCAAGGACAGCAGCTGAGGGGCCAGAAGAAAGGCAGGCACAATCACAGGTGTGGTGAGCCTGCTTCTCCTCCATGCCCCCCACCCCCGTTTCTAGCACCAGCTGGGGGCAGGGACTTAGTTCCCAGGCTCTGACTGCAGGGCTTACCGTGGGCAACTCAGGTAGGAGCACAGGCTTAGGCAGCCTATTAAGTACATGAGACAGGCCCTTTAGGTAATTTGGCTTCACATCTGTAAAAACAGAAAAGCTTAGGAAGAAACTGGTCTCAGACACAGTTTGAACACTCAATTCCAATCTCTGATGAAGCTGAGACATCAGCCTAGAGAGGTTGAAACAAACAAAAACCTCAAGCTCAGAACAAGCAAGATTTATTCAAAGGAAAAAAGTGGGACAAGATTCTGGAAGTTTAGCCTTTCAGATACAGATCACACTGTAGTTCCAAAGAAGCACTCAGGTCCTAAATTATTTTAGGGAATGTGACCTGAGCAAAGAAAAGGTCTATATATTTGGGGCCTTTCTTTCTGACCCTTCTCACCTTGGGAAGCAGCATGGAAACCCTGGACCAAAGCAGGCACGTTATCTGTGAAGAACCGCTGGCGGAACATGATACGCACTTCCGCATGGCCAGCACGGGTCAACACGTCTGTGCAGTCAGACATGAGCAGAGAGAAGCCATCAGCTGCCGCTGGGCCTAGTTCTGGGTCACCTAGGAGGCCCATGAGCTGGAGAGAAGAGGTGCGTCGGGAAAGAAGAATGAATCTTAAATACCCAAGAGGAGGATGGCAGTGGTTTCTGGGAGAAATAGGATCGACAGGGAAGTTACTATTTAGGTCCGTGGCTCTCCTGTCTCAGAACGGACTTACCCGGTCTGTAAGGCAGGTGCTGAGAGGATGATATCTAAGCACTAGGGCCTTTGTTACCTGTAATCAGAGAACAGTCTGGGCATGATTTCAAACTCCAAAACCCCAAGAAGCATGCTTATGGTTCAAGGTCAAATGGAGAAATTTTATTTAACCAGACACAACTGTCTCTAGCTAGAATCCATTCTGGGTCCTTACCCAGAGAAGCAGTGTGAAGGCCTGACTCCGATAGGGGCCAGGGCTCAGGCCGGCCTCCACTTTGTCCACTGCCAGCTGCAAGAATTCATCTAGCTGTTGCCCTAAAAATAAGAGATGAAACACTCATGCAGAGGCTACATATTTCTTCTTTAACAACAAATGATGTAAATCATTTAAATACAGAGCTCCCTGAGAAGCCATTAGAAAAGAACAGTATCATTTTGGCTGTGACTTTGCTCACTTGGCTCTAGGACGCCAGCATGACAGCCTGGTGTCTCATAACACAGGGGCGCTGGTATTTGGAAAGAGCGGTCTACTTCTAGTAAAAAATGATCTCTAATAGCTCCCTGTAGGGAGTAGGGTGACAGACCTAGACAGAGCACTCCGCTTGAACCTTCTTATCTTCGTATGTCCTGTAATGCTCTGCCCAGCTCTGGTCTTGACTCCTGTCCCAAGGGCTGTCCCCTGGGAGGCCCTATTATATTATTAGCTCCTTTTTTAAAGAGCAGGAGGAGTGAACTTCCAAGATTTCATCAGTAATTGATTCCAGGAGGCTCCCGAACCCCCTAGCCTCATTTCAGTACCTGCGGGGAGCTTGTTGAGGAGTCCTGCAAAGCACTTGGCGGCAGCGGTGGAGGAGGAGGGGCAGCTGGGGCAGCAGCTCAGCTCTACGAGCTCCCGCATGAGTTGGTTCAGTTGAGGGATTTCCACCTACACAAAACCTGACCATGTAATGCACGCAGAGAACACTTGAACTTCAAGAGATACCCAGTAGAAAGTGGCAGCAGGGGGGGTGTGCCTGGGTGGCTCAGTCAGTTAAGCGTCTGACTCTTGATTTTGGCTCAGGTCAGGATCTCACGGTTCGTGGGATCAAGCCCTGCGTTGGGCTCTCTGCTGACAGTGCGGAGCCTGCTTGGAATTCTCTCTGCCTCTCTCTCTCTCTCAAAATAAATAAACAAACTTAAGGGGAAAAAAAAAGAAAGAAAGGGGCAGCAGTGGATGAGAGCTAAACTCTCCGGTGAGTAAAAGAGAAGGTCGGCTTAGCCTATGACAAATTTCTGCCCAGAAGTCACTTGGGATCTACCGCCCCTTGTCAGAGTTAAACTACGGTACTCCCCAAATGTACTCACATTTCGAGGCAAGGAGCAGACAAAGGCCATGAGCAGCGCGACCAGCCGCCTCTGCCCTGAGGAGCCATCCTGTAAAGGGAGGAAAGCTCTAGTGAGCATGTCCTGCCAGCAAGAGGCTTTTCTGCCCCAAACCCATCCCAGATTAGCCCTAAGATATTGAAGGAAAGAAGTCCCAAGATTCTCCCCATTCTGGCCCATCAGACCCTCACCTGGAATGGCTGGAATCTGCAAGGGAAGCTGTTTTCAGGCAGAAAGGAGACGTTGCCATCCAAGAAAAGGGGCACAATGTGGGCAACACTCTGGGCGGCTAAGCTGGGGGTAGAGGACTAGGTATCACCAAAAAGCCAGGGTTCTGAAGTACCCTGGGTTCACATTAGAGTCACTGAGTCAATGGGCCAGAACATGATCATTCATGCATTCAACAAATATTAATTCAGCATACATTACGTGCCAAGAACCATTCCCATTTTAGGCCCTGATGATTTAGCAGTGAATCAGATAGATTAAATCCAGTTCTCCTGGAGCTTATGATATGGTGAGAGAATGCAATGTATATTCCAAAAATACTCCCCAGGTGATTCTCCTGCACATCTGTAGCTAAGAACCATTAGCCCATGCCCCCACTACTAAATCCATGGTACTAAAAACCACTTCCTCTTACGTTGCCGGCGAAACAACTCTCTCCACATTTGATTCTGGGCAAAAGACAGCTCAGAAGGCAGCTATCTACTGCTTCTTCCCAAGATTGCTATCATGCCTATGATCAAGCCACATCAATGATCATACTCACTCAGGGCTCAGGTGGGTGGTGGCAGTGCCAATGACAGACACCATGGCAGCCAAGACCTCATCCTCCAACAGTACTTTTCTTAGAACTGAGTGCCCCTTCTCTGAAAAACACACACACACACACACACAATCACCAGGCCATGACTATGGTTCAGATGATTAGGTCCTGTCATCATCATGACTCTAGTTATAACGGCATCAGTTTTAAACCTGTTCTCTAGCAGTGCTGTGGCCCTGAGCACAAGCACAGCACTAGAAACAGGAATGGTTAACATGGGCCACTGAGAGTTCTTGAGGACTTTGTGCAGTCCTCAGACTGGGCAACATGGAAAATAAAGCTACCTATTATGATCTTGTGAACTTCAGAAATAGTTATTTTAGTTTTTTCCAAAACTTAAAGATAACACAGATGCACTGTCAGGGGTCCTTATTATTATAGCATACGTGGAGCTACCAGACAGACATACTATGTACTCTGTTGCCAAGCACCACACGTTTTTATTTAATCCTAACTAACTACCCTTTACTCTTTTTCTTCCTCTTTTAAGTGAGGAAACAGAGGTTTACAAAGGCTAAATATCTTCACTTAACAAGTGGTGGAGTTGAAGATGAAATCCAACTAGGTCAGCTTGATTCCAGAGCCCAATCCTAACTAATTACATAGCAATTATTGAGAAAAAAGGGGTGCATCCTGTTGAGTTTTGCTAACACGAGTAGATTTTGGTTCCTGCCCACTGGTCAGGTTGGCACGCTTTGCTTGAAGTGAAATCTCACTTTGGAGACCAAGGATTCAAAAGAAGCCTCTGCTGGTACAAAATGTAATGCCAGTGGTAGCCTCCGAGTGGCAGTGCTGTCCGCCAGTAGTGAGTGGAAGGCTGAAGTCCAGACGAGGGACAGAGAAGGAGCAGGGTGGAGAAAGTTACCTGGCATGGAAGCCTGCACCGCCAGGGCGAGCAGGCAAGGTACAGCTGTCTGATGGAAATACCAGCAGCTCTCAGGGTCCTGCTGGCATTTTTCTGCCACCTGCTGGAGGCTCTGACAGACAGCAATAACTTCACTGGTTCCTGCAACCATATTCCCTGTGTAGTAAGAAAGTATTCTCTGTAAAGTTTTCTTAAAAGCACTTGCACATCTTTCAGACACAGAATATGGGAAGAATAATCAAAGATGAGTGACTGAAGAGTCCAAGAGTGTCTTATAAAGGAACAACAAGCGATTTCATTCTCTTGGCTGTTTGGTTTTTTTCTTCACTTATTCAGATTTTGGAGCAGAAACAGCTCTGTGCCAGCTCTGCAACAGAAGCACTCATACGTATTTTCTCAGTTTTCTTAACAACCCTAGAAGTATCATTTTTCCTATTTTATAGAGGAGGACATGGAGGTGAAATGACACTACCAGTGGTTTTCTAGGGTTACAGTAAGTGCAAAGTCAGCAGTCAAACCCCGGCCACGCTCCGAGATGTAACAGCTCCGGGAACATCCGCTGGATCTACCACAAACGGCTGGGCAGGGCAGAGCTGGGAGCTGAGGAAACCAGCGAGGGCCCACAGTGAGCACGCGCAGGCTCACGGTAGCAGCAGCTGCTGTCACTTACGCCCTGGAGCAGTGGTGTGAATGAGTTACCTGGAGATCTTGTTTAGGGCAGATTCTAATCAGTAGGGCCTGAGATTCTGCACTTCTAACAGAGTTCCCAGACAATGCCCATGCTGCTGGTTGATGGACCACATTTTCAGTAGCCATGGCCCTAGACTGATGCTTTTTAATTCTGACTTCGTATCAAATTCACCCAGCAATTACAGTTGTTTGAGTCCCATTCCTCCTCAGAGACTGACTCAGTTGAACCAAGTGAGGCCCAGACATCAACATTTGTTAAAGGTTCCCATGTGATTCTACTTATGTACAGTCACCAGTGGAACCACGGCCTCAGAAGCATCAACTCCAAATGTGCCTATGGTTCCCTGTTCAGCCTAGCTCCTTGACGATTATTCCTGGGAGTTACCTTTGTTCATCTGGCAGAGATGCTGTAGCAGTAGAGGCAGGGTCTCCTTGACAAGACTGGGATGTGTCGATACAGCCGATAAGGCCTGTAGACAGCGCAGATGCCGGGAGCATTTGGTGGGCTCATCCCCTCTAGCCAAATCCAACTCTCCTGCAAGCAACCCAGGAGACATGATTTCACTGTGTGATGGCACGCATGAAGGCCCCCACACATCCCTGGGAAGGAGCGAGCCACAGAAGGTCAGAGACACATACCTCTGCCCAGCTCCTCAGCAAGCTTGGGCACTAGGTGGCTGCTGAAGGCTACAGGGTAGAGAGTGGCCAGGGCTCCTGATGCTTCCAGTGCTGCTGCCCTGCTGGGGACACAAGGCAGATGAGCAAGAGCTGAGCCCTGGCCCACTGTTCTCTTGCCTGGGGCTGCCATCAGGCAGATTCAGGGGCATGGGCTCCCAAGCCTGCCTTGCTGAAGAGCGGGACTCAAGTACCTACCCCACTAAGTTGGACAGGGCTTCCTAATGCCCCCAGAAAGGAGAAGTCTGAAATCTCCACCAGTTGGTAGTCAGAGCCAAGCACAGGCCCACCTCCCCTAGGGAGAGCCAAGGGTCAGAAGCACAGAGCCCTGTGACAGCTTGCTCTATCTTGCCGCTTTCAATTCTCACCAACTCTGGGAGTCCTCCTCCAGAAAGCTCAGTCTGTACAGGTGACCCACTGCCAGCTCCAAGTCCCCAGAAGAGAGAAGATCTGTGTAAAAGGAAACACAAACCTCATCTTTCTTCCTCTGTAGCCACCACAACCTTCCAAAAGTCGTATTAGAAATCTCAATCATCCAGACTTACAGTGAGAACCAGGGAATTAGGATTGCTCTTCTCTTAAGACAGAAAATAGCATGGAAGGAACCAATACCCTTTCTTTTCTCTTTCCCTTAAGTGTACCTGGCTGGGCACCCAAGACTGCGAGTGTACGGATGCCAACAAGCTGAAGCTGGGTGCTGGGATCCGTCAGAGCCACGAACACCAGTGAGCACAGCTGGTCCTTGAAGCTATTCAGCGGCCTTTCATCTAGGACAGACGGAGTCCAGGTTAGCGGGAAGCCCTGACTTAGCGGTGATGCAAAGACAACTTGGGGGAGATTCAAAGAGCTTAATCCATTGGGTGTCCAGGAAGTAGACCAGGAAAAAATAAGTAGGCCTCATCTGTGTGTGCTCTGGTGCTATGACCTCAGAACAGGAATACTATTGTTCTAGAGTACTTCTCTGTAGCACTCCTTGCCTGCCATCCTTTATAGGAACACAGTGCTCAGCAGCCCCCAGGACACCACACCTGGAAGGTGACCTCACCCTTGTCTTCATAGCTCCATTTCTGGTGTAGCTTCAAGAAACCCAGGATCATTTCAAGGATTGTCCGCCGCTGGTTGCTCTGTAATGTTTTAAGGAGTACTGGGGTCAAAGAATATTTTAAAAGATTTCAGTCCTGCTCCTCTGAAAGCAGGGAGAATTATCTTTTTATGTAAGGGTGTCAGAAAGAGCGAACAAGGGAACCAGTTGCAGCTGATGGGAGCAAAACCCAAGATCTACTATGTGGGACAAGCTCAACGCTTAGTTCTCTCTCTGTGAAAAGGATCCTAGCTAGGGTCCCACCATTTCCTCAAAAGATTCCGTTTCCTTACCTGACTGTGCTTGTGGAACTGTTCCAGCAGCAAAGGCAGTACATTGCTGGTGATGTGGTCACAGGCCCGAGCAGATGCGCCTGCAGCTGCCTGCAACAGTTTGGCACTAGGCCACACCAGTTTCATGTCCGGTTCACACAGATGGTGCCTGCAGTCTAGAGAGGCAGCACATCACAGACCTGGGGAGGAGGCTGAAAGCTGCCTGATTCCCCTGCAGGCCACAGAAGATTGAGACCTGGGACAGTGTGCTGGCAGTGATCACTCAAATTGCTTTCAATTCAAAGTAGGGCTCCAGCACCCAGGTCACTGAACGTGGGGGGCTACTCATGAAAGGTCAGTGGCCTTAAGAAACTTCTTTCTATTGTACTCAACCCCCTTTCTGGCTGCCATGGTCCCATTACCCTGTAGAATGTTGCGAAGGAAGGAGTCAAGGAGGTCCTCTGCATCAGCCCTCAGCACAGAGCGAGACAGACACGCAGTCAGGGCGTGGAGGGCCGCCAGGCCATCCGCCTCCACCCGCTCACTTGCCGTCTGGAACACCTGTCAGGGAGGGATCCCATGGCTACTGAGGTGAGCGTGCCCCAGGTGAGAGCCCACCCACCCGCTGCCTATTTCCTTTGGGGAGTGGGGTCTTTAGGCTATAGCCATAGAAATTAATTCTTCAGGTGAGTTTCTTCTCAATGGGTGTATTCTCAACAAGTCCTTAGTCCCACTAGAATTGATACACATACTTTTTGAAATAAAAGGTACGAACTTCGAGCAGTGGTTGTTGGGATCCCCTTTCCCAAGTCTTTTCTTCTCCTCTCTTATTCAATATGGTGACAGATGCACCATGACCTGTGCTCCCACCATGGAAGGACGGGAAGTGGGCCCCATGAAAGGTGATCATGTGCTGTCATCAAACGGCTGACCCTCTCCCTTGTCATTCAACTATAAGTGTGCGCCCTTATTGGCTTGCTGAATAACCAGGCCAACAACAGGGAAAAGAACAGGCTGTGTGTTATTTCCCCTCGTGCCCAGCAACTGGGAGTTAACAGTAGTGAGTTTATCTAATTAACACTCACCTCTCTGCGGATAGAAGCCCAAAGGCTGGGGAGGAAGTCCTTCAGTTCCTTCTGTCCGTACACAGTACAGCAAGCATTCTGCCAAGGAAAGCGCAGGCGTCAGCTATCTACACAATCAGACTTCCGAGGACATGCAGGCACCTCAGCAGAATGGCACCTGAAGGAGCAGGGCTCTCAGCAGAAGAACCAGCAGGATTTCACAAAAGTCCTATCCAGGTCACAGAAAATGGGAATTCATCCGACTGATTGAAAACAAGCGTAAAGAGGGAGCCCTGGTCAGCCTTTCCTCAGCTGCCACTCAGTTACTATAGGACCAGACAATTATGTAGCCGGTGGGGAGGATTGCTTTAGGTCAACATACAAGCCCAGATTCTGGGTATTCCTCTCATGAGGGACACTGAACTATATTCCCTGGCTCTGCTATATTCCTTAGCACCCCTGAATTGTCTATAAAGGCAGCTGGGCCCTGGAAAAAAAGAAACCACTCACCAGAGTCTGCAGAGAATCCAGCTTGGCACTCAGAATCTCAGAATCTACTTTCTCAATCAGCAGGGGCAGCAGGAACTGTGGGAGAGAAGGAAGAACTAAAGTCTGAGATGGGTAGTGTTGTAGCAATGCCAAGGCCAACTATGTCCTTACTGCCACCAGTCCCCAGGGTAGGACCTACATCAGAGAGTTACAGTCGAGTCAGGAGTTGTGACTGCAAATGAACCTTCCTGCCAACCTGTGGCCAGACTCCCAGTTAACCTGAAAAGTGGGCTAGCTGGCAACACTACAGGATTTCAAAAGAGAGCACCATATAGGGACTGGATTATTTTAAACAAAGAGATGATAAAGTTTGCTACTTTGAAGATCTGAAGATACTTGCCACACAAACCTTAAGACATTTGCAGGATGCCATACCCTAAAATGTATACTGGATCTTTCTTTTTCCCCATACTCTTACTATTCTTTCTTCAGAACCTTCTTTGGGCTGAGGCTACATACCTAACCTTGGCTAGACCCACCTCGGCAAAGCGTGGTGTAGAAGCCAGCACAGCTCGAAGACTCAGGATGAGGTCTTCTCTCTGGATACCATGGGGATCATTAGGTGGCTGGAAAAGGGAGAAGGGCCATGGGTTTGCACAACTCTTCAGACCACTCTTGGACACAGGATTCAACCCGGCAACCCTGCAGAATAGGGTGATACTTCCACCCAGTCGGGCAGAATGGTGTGACAAAGGCCCCAGCAGGAAGACATGCTTCCTCTTACACGCTCCTTGGGAATTTCTGGCTGTTGGGCATTTATGTTCTATCTGATCTATCATCTCACCACTTGAGAGACAAATACCTTAACTTTCTGGTATGTTACTTTCTTCTTTGTACACATACTATGACTATATGTTAGGAGTCGCTGTTTTCCCTTTAAAATATATGTACTTTTAAAATTGTAATTGTTTTGAACATAGGATTTATGATTTTTTTCACTTAATACATTAGGTACATTTTTCTGTGGTATTATTCTTTTATAACATTAGGTTTCGTGATTGATACTATTTCATTGTATAGTTGAGCCACAATTTATTTAAATAATTCCCCTTTGATGGATTTTCTAATTATTCATCCTTATAAAAAAGGTATAATTCTGGCACATAAAAAGCACTGATAGATTCTGTGTCGAAAAGTCAGTCTGGAGGCGCCTGGGTGGCTCAGTCAGTTAAGTGTCCGACTTCGGCTCGGGTCATGATCTCACAATCTGTGGGTTTGAGCCCTGCATAAGGCTCTGTGCTGAAGGCTCAGAGCCTGGAGCCTGCTTCAGATTCTGCGTCTCCCTCTCTCTCTGCTCCTCTCCTGCTCGTGCCATTTCTCTCTCTCTCAAAAATAATTAGACATTAAAAAAAAAAAAAGCCAGTCTGAAGACATGTATCAGATTTTCCTTTTCTTCTTTAGAAGCAACACCAAAAATACAGCAAAAGGATTTTAAGACATAAAGCTATGGGTGTCTGGGTGGCTCAAATTAAGCATCCGACTTCGGCTCAGGTCATGATCTCGCAGTTTGTGTGTTTGAGCTCCACGCCAGGCTCTGCACTGACAGCTCAGAGCCTGGAGCCTGCTTCAGATTCTGTGTCTCCCTCTCTCTTTCTGCCCCACCCACGCTTGTGCATGCACTAGCTCACTCTCTCTCTCTTTTTCTCTCAAAAATAAATACATAAACATTAAAAAAAAAAAAGACACAAAGCTAGGGGCACCTGTCTGGCTCAGTTGGTAGAGCATGTGACTCTTGGATGTCAGGGTCATGAGCTCAAGGGCTATGCTGGGTGTAGAGATTACTTTAAAAAAAAAAAAAGAAATTAAAAATAATTAAAAAACAAAGATATAAACCTAAAGGTTGAAGAAAATAGGTTAAGAGAGGTTAGCAATAAAATTTTAGAAGCTAAAAAGGAGATGGATTAGAGAATGACTTAATAGGGCCAAGACAACAGAATCCTCAGCAGGTTTGGGAAAAGCCTACTCAAAAAGCTTTGCAACTGGCAGTACCAAGTGCCTCTGGAATTGGGAGTGGGGTTAGAGCATCACCTAGTTTGCTTCCTAGCTCCTCCCTTTCTTCAGCAAAGTCTGGAAGTTTAGTTCTCTGGAGAGGGTAAGACAGAGGTCTCTAATCCTGGAGATGTAGATGCAGTGGAGGGCCTGGGAAAATACGGTATCTGATCCAAGAGCAAGGATAAAGGAATCCCGAGGATGGTGGTGAAGGAAGATTCAGTATCTACTTTGCATAAGGAGTAGGAAGCAACCAGTTGAGACGGTATGTATGGCCAAGTTAAGAATGGTTTTTACATTTCTTTCCTTTTAATTCCAGTGTAGTAACACAGTGTTAGTTTCAAGTGTGCAGTACAGTGAGTCACCAATCCTATATCATACTTAGTGCACATCGAGATACGTGTACTCTCAATCCCCTGGTTTTCACATTTAAAAAAAAAATTTTTTTTGATGTTTTATTTATTCTTGAGAGAGAGAGAGAGAGAGACAGCACGTGCAGGAGAGGGGCAGAGAGAGGGGGACACAGACTCGGAAGCAGGCTCCAGGCTCTGAGCTGTCAGCACAGAGTCCAGGCTCTGAGCTGTCAGCACAGAGCCCGACGCAGGGCTTGAACTCATAAGCCATGAGATCATGACCTGATCGGACACTTTACCAACTGAGCCACCCAGGTGCCCCGGTTTTTACATTTTTAAATGGTTGGGGAAAAATACCCAAAAGAATAGTATCTTGTGACATATGAAAACTATATGAAATTTAAATTTCCATGTCTATAAAGTTTTTTTGCAACACTGTACCGCACTCTGGTGTCTGTGGCCATTTTTGTTAGAACAGCAGCACTGAAGAGTTGTGACAGAAATGATAGTCTGGAAAGCCTAAAATAGTCACTATCTGATCCTTTACAAAAAAAAGTTTGCCCAGCGCTGCTGCTAGAATGAGTGCACATGCATAGTGAAAATCAAGGGAACCATCACTTACACTGATGTGATCCAGTATGATGATGGCATATGGCCAAACGGGACTGACAAGGCCATAAAGCATATTTCTGAACAATAAGCTAACTAAATAAATAGATTAAAAAAACAACAAAACAAAAAGAATATTTCTGACAAAAATAGTTACACTAAAGCCAGGTGTCTCTTATTTTAACTGACAAGAGCTTTCTGCCCCCCATACAGACTGCAGTGCAGAACAACCTACAAGATTCTGCTTGAGGAGCACCTGGCTGGCTCAGTTGGTACAGTATGGGACTCTTAATCTTGGGGTCATGAATTCAAGTCCCACGTTGGGTGTAGAGCTTCCTTAAAAAAAATCTACTTGAATAAGAAAAATTCTCCTATCATTATCTACAACTTGTTTTGTGTGTAGAGTATCTGAGAAAATACATTAAGCAGTTGGGAGCAGTGATCATCTTTAAAAAGGAAAATGGGTGGTTGGCAGTAAAGCGGTATAAAAAGGCTTCACTCGCCATCCTTTAAATGTTGAGTCATGCTCATTCTATTGTATTTCAAAAAAAATGAATGACATGCTCTTTCCTGCCCCCAAATTAAAAATGCATATATTCCAGCAATTCCCCGTTTAGGAATTTATTCTACTGTTCTACCCACAGATATATGTGAAATGATACATGTACAGGATATGTAAGTTGCAGCATTGCCTGTAACAACATAAGATTAGCAACAACTTATGTCCCTTAGAGGACCAGTGAAACTGATTAGGTATTTCCATTGAAAGGAACACTACACAGCCATAAAGAATAAAGAGCTAACTTATATACTGATATGGAACACTCTCCAAGATGTACTAAGGGAAAAAGGCCAAGTACAGGAAAAGTGCATCCATTCGCTGCCACTGGTGGGGGTAGGGGATCATTTGCTCACCTATGGATGAAAAAGTTCTGTAAGATCCAGACCTAACCGATAAAACTATTGACGACAGAGAAAGAAATGATGGTAGACAGATTTTTCACCTTTTTGTACCTTTTAGGTTTTGGATCATATGAATGTATTATTTTTTCAGAACAAACACAAAATAAAGCAAAAATAGAGAAACCTGGTGGCCTAACAAAAAGCTTTCAGGATTTCAAAGGCATAAGTTCTTCTGAGTTAGAAATAGTGACACTGATTACAAAAGAGGTGAAGAGAAATTCAGGAGAGGTGGCCCTAAGGACCATGGTGTCAACTGGAGTAAGCTGGTAAGCAATTCCCTGCGGCAAAGACGGCCGTATAACTGTAACGGCAGGAAGAGTCCACACTCAGACGTTGTTTGGTGTGCTGTCACAGAACTTTCATTTCTTCAAAACCACTGATGCCTGCAGTGCACATATGCATGCATACCTGCACAGTGGGGAGATCCTGAGTTTTTGGAAATAGAATGGAAATCAAGATGCAGAGTGGGGGAAAGGTCCAAGGGGGTCACGGTCAGAGCATGCGGTATATACAGTACTCAATTGTGTCTTCTTTGGTCAATTTTGTTTCTTTTGCCTGAGATCACCCCTCAGACTCCAGGATCATATCCTCATTCCTAGGAAACCAACTGAGATCTCATCTCATCTGTGAAGTCATTTCCTGCCTACTCTAGCTCACAATGAACTCAGTCTTCTCTGAACAATTAGAACATCACTTGTTTTGACCCATAATCTCATATTGTTACTTAAATGTTTTAGCCTTCAAGGGCAAGAACCATATTTTACAATCCTGTAGCCCTTGGCACTAAGTACATTGTTAAGGAGCTTAAGAAGCCCCCAAATACCCGCTGAATTGACTCCTTTCTCTGATGGCAAATGCTTCTCCATTCTCAGTTTACTAAAATGTAAGTTTACAAGGGCACAGATTGTCTCCTTTGTTCACTGCTATGTTCTCAGTGCCTAGAACTGGACCTCATTCACGGGAGGCACTCAGTGAATATCTTAATGAATCAATGAAAAGAAAAAATGAACAAATGAGTAAAAGGTGCTACTTACAGGGGTAAAATCAATAGGGAAGTAACAAGATGTCACTTCAAACAACTCCTCCACAAAGGGTCCTAAGGTAACAGAGAAACAATGAGGTCAACTTAGAATTTTCACCCATCTGACAAGCCCCAACCAGCTAATTCAAGGCTACAAGGACGTACCCAGGCTATAGTCCCTAGAGATGAGGTCATGGACGATGCGGAAAGCCACCAGAAGATTTCGTGGATCCTTTTCCCCATCCATCACCTGGATGAAGCCAAAGGTGAAGTCAGCTCCTAGGCCCTTCAGCTCTGGGGAGAAGAGAACAGGTCACTATCCTCCCTCAAGACAGAAAGCTGGGCTTTCTTCTGGCTTGTTTTCCCTCTACTATCGCTGTCCCACCTTTGCTGCTTCCCAGAGCAGACTTTTTTTGTTTTTCTTTTCTGAGAGAGTGTACAGTGAAGAAGAGATGTACACTATATAACCATTAGAGGTAAGAATTTTTTTTTTTGTTAAATTTATTTCTTTATTTTGAGAGAGAGAGCATGAGTAAGGAAGGGGCAGAGAGAGAAGGAGAGAGAGAATCCCAAGCAAGCTCTGCTGACAGCGTGAAACCACATCAGGTTCCACCTCAGGAGGCTAAAATCAAGAGTCCCCGCTTAACCTACTAAGCCACCCAGGCGCCCCCTTGAGGTAAGAATTTAAAACACCAGCCCATACCCTACCCTTCCTTTATTTTACTGAGGAGTGAGTGGACCCCCCCAGTTTCCCTTCATTCTTTTCAGAGTATTGGCTCTCCTATAGGACTTCCATGCTAAACATGAGTCCTGGTAGAGGGGAAAAAGGATGTGCTTGGTTTTCAGACTTGCCAAAGAACCCTCCCCTTTACCTTCTTCCCGGTTTCGCATGAAGTTGGTGATGATACTGTAGACCGTGTGTCGGTCCAGCTGAGGCAGGGACTTGGGGGTGGGAGAGACCAGAAGTAAGTAAAGAAAGTACTCAAAGAATACCTAAGCTGACAAAACTACTTCCTGCTTCACAATCTACGTGGACAGTGCTCCTTGTACTAATATATGAAGAATCTACGAAGAAATGCAGAGAAAGGATATGGCTATTGGACTATCAGTTACAACAGTGGAGCCAATAACCAAAACCTGCCTGCTTTACTTTCGTTAGGTTTAAGAGGACACAGGTCAGACATAACAGTGCGGCTCCTTCTCCTTATATAGTAGAAGGACTAGCATGTAAACATGGTCAGAGATCTGAGAAAGTTCAGGACTTAGAAGGCAGTATTTTCTGCCACCTAATCCTAGTTATGTCAAGGCTGGGAGACAGGAGAACACGAAAGTGACTGTTACCACTCACCTGGACGTGGACCTCCTGGAAGATGGCTTTAAGCACAGAGACAGCCAGCCCTGGGGGCAGGGCCACACACAGACTCTGGGGGAGAAGAGGAGATGTATGAGCACTGAGGGAATTCTAGCCTTCAAGATACAATCCCCAAAACAGGCGTAACTAGCTACAGTGGGAATCACAACATCCAGGTTGAGGAAGAAGCGCTAAGAGTGAGAAACATGGTCCCTTTTTTCCAGCTGATTAGTTCTCTGCAGCTCCTTCCATTTCGGTTCTGAATTCCAGTCCCCCCAAAATGCTTTTACTCTCTAGACTAAAAACAGAAGTAAAACTGGTGGACACTTGGGGATCTGCTCCTCAGCATGTGGGAGTCTCACACCCAGAAAACAAGGACAGAATTCACTAGAAAAGGGCTCCTACAAACATAGTATGTAATGAAAAAAGGAGAACTCACAAGTGCCCTCAAACCTTGCAGGACAGATGGGATCACAAGGTGATGGTCCTTCAGCCGGTTCTCATAGAACAGGATCAGGTGGACCACTGCACAAACCAGAAATGCAGCCATTGCTTTACACAGGCTCCTTCCCAAAACTTTGTAAAGGCTGTTCCTGTCTGGGCTTGACTACAAACTTTCTCCCTCGCTAAGAGATATGCCCCCACACCCTCCCATTTGAGGGTGCCTTGAGCAGCCAGGAAAACAGGTGAACATCTTTTATTATCCATGCTCACACAGGTCCGCATGTGAACTCACTTTAAATCTCAGAACTTCCTATAGAACCAGAACTTTCTCAAAGGGCCAGACAGTAAATACTCTAGGCTCGCAGGACATAGTATCAGTCACAACTACTCAACTCGGCTCAACTTGGCCACTGTAACAAAAAAGCATCAATAAGGTAAATAAATGGTTGTGGCTATACGCTAACAAAATGTTGTTAATAAAAACTGGCTGTAGTTTGCCTACTACTATGCTATAGAAGATAAAAAATGTCTAAGGAGGGCGTCCGGTGGCTCAGTCGGTTAAGTGTCTTATTTTTGATTTTGGTGCAGGTCATGATCTTATGGTTTCTGGGATCGAGCCCGCCTCTGGCTCTGAGCTGACAGCGTGGAGCCTGCTTGGGATTCTCTCTCTTCCTCTCTCTCTCTCTGCCCTTCTCCCGCTCACACTTTCTCTCAAAATAAACATTGATAAATAAACTTTAAAATAAATAAATAATGTCTAAGGCTACATTTGAAGTCCTAGTTGTCTTCAGTCTCGATTCTTATCATCTCTGCCACATACACCAGTGAGGATTGAAGACGCTGAATTAGTGGTTCAGATTCCTTATGCCCTCCGTTTTTTCTTCCCTCCCTGTAAAGCTGGCTTGAATAGATAAGGAAGGCCTTGGCTCAGCAATCCAGGAAGACACTCCTACTAGTGATGCTAGTACCTTCCTTCTCCAGGAGCAAGGAGTGACACTGGAGTAGCACCTGTGACAGAAGCTGGATTCCTCGTGCCCGAGTTCGGGGTTCTGGATTCTCTAGAGACGACCTGGGGGAAAGCAGGATACAGAGAGCTTGATAGAACCCTGTTCAAACTTTTGAAGGCATAAATATTCTGAAATTAGTCATACTCCCCCCCTGGGCATGGAATTCAGCCCAGGAAAGGTGTTCTGTAGATACTTAGCATTATAGACAATAGTAAAGCCAGAGCCTAAGGAGCCAGTCCCCAGACTGATCTGGCATTTGTTAGAGGCTCATCTGGCACCACAGCCAACACAAGTATCCATCTCCAGGCCCTGACCGGGCATTGGGTTTACTCTTCTACGATAGTGACATTCCTCTGGAACAGAGCTTAGCAGCTACCCACAGGGCTCAACAGATCATGGGCAGCTGCAACTTCTACCCAAACAGGAGAATAAATATATTCCTGCTAAGAAAAAAAATGCTGGAGCAATGAGGGTCTTAGGGGGAAAATCTTTGTAACTGGAAGTTTACAAAGTAAGACGGTCAGAATACAAGTTTTAACTATTTAGGATTATTGAATTGGAAAACCTGGACTGAAGCAATAAGGTAACTTATCTTCAAAATAGCTCTTTTAGAGATTACATTTAAACATACTTCAAGAAATCTAAGCAAGTTAATGTAGGAAGTAGATTTCTGAAGGAGAACTGACTAGGACATCTGACTGAAATCTCGAGGATAAAGGTGTCTGTACCCAGGGGTAAAGGGGCAAAAATAAAATCACTCTTTACAGGAATAGAATACGATCTTGTCAAAAGGACCCTGTTAAGAAGTAGAAAACTGGTGTTTAAAAATAGACCAAGGCACACAAACATTCATATCAGCATTATTTAGAATACCCCAAATTTGGAAACAACCCTGATATCTACCACCTGCTGAATGGTTAAACAAAATGTGATATATTCATATAACAGATTATTCTTCAGCAAAAAACGAAGTACTAACGAGAGCTATAACAGGGATACACTGAAGACATATGATAAGTCAAAGTAGCCAGTCACAAAGGTTACATGTTGTATGGTTCCATTTACACGATATTTCCAAAATTGGCAAATCCACAGAGACAGAATGCGGATCAGTGGTTGCCAGGGGCTGACAAGAGGAGGGAATGAAGAGTGACTGCTAATGGACAGGGGGTTTCTTTCTGAGGTAATGAAAATGTTTAAAAATTGATGGAGGGTTGCATAAATCTGTGATACACAAAAAATGAAGAACTTTATGACGTATGAATTACATCTCAATAAAGCTGTCATTAAAAAAAAAAAATGGATCAAGGCCACACAGGAGTAGAAAAGCCAAATGGTCTCTCAGGTGGGAGAGGGGCATAACAGTGACCTACATTCCGTCCCACCCTCCCATTTTTTTTAGTTTTCTGCTTCAGGAGACAAGCTGACTGTGACAGTTAACAACCTTTGCAAATAAGACTTGTCAATTTAGATGATCTACCAAGTACGAAATAGGAGAAAAGCAGGCATCAGACAACAAGCACATACTTCCTCTAGTGCTTGGATATCTGGTTTTAATACTGATCTTCCAGCCGTTTCCTCAAGCCTTTTGCTATAGTGAGGATCTGGTGCAAGGTCAGCTTCCTGGCAAATCCCCACGCAGGGCCCATGAGCAGGTCTGAGTCAGAGCCACACTGACTAGAATCCCACGGGGGGCAGGTAGGTCTCTAAGAGGCACAGGAGAAATCCCAGCTCTAATTAAATAACAGTTGATGGCCTTCAACCACCTGGCTCACTCCATACTTGTGGGCTGATCCAAGAACCTCCAACACTTCCTTAGGAACTTCAGTCGGGTGGCATCAAACCTTTTTCAGGAGAAACACAGGCTTAGACTGAGGTACTGAGAGGAAAGGAGGTACTGGGCTACAGTAGGGGAAATTCAGGATCACTTAGGTCCAGGAAAGCAGCAGTGTACAAAATAACCTCTTCAGAGTGCACAGGCAGGGCTGGAGAAGGGAGATCTCCAGCACAGGCTCTTACCCAAGGGCTTCCACCACTTGTAACACTGTATAGCTCCCAGATTTCACATCTAGAGGAAACAAAAGAATAAAATATAAGCTCAGTCCCAGCCTTCGAAAGCTCTAAATTACCAATGTTTCCTGCCTACCCTAGGGTTTGCACCTTGGGGCCCCCTATAGCCCCTTCTACATGAGAAGTATTACTATATAACACTTCAAACATGCAGCTTCAATTATAGAAATTGAAAAGGAAATATTGTTTGTGGATAATATGATTGTATACCTAGAAAATCCAAAAGAAATACTACAAATAAAATAATTCACAGGGCTCCTACGTGGCTTAGTCAGTTAAGTGTCCAACTTCAGCTCAGGTCATGATCTCACAGGGTTCAGGAGTTCAAGCCCCAAGTTGGGCTCTTTGCTGTCAGCGCAGAGCCCGCTTTGGATCCTCTGTATTCTTTGTCTCCCTCGCTCTCTGCCCGCCCCGCTCATGCATTCCCCTCTCTCAAAAATAAATAAACATTAAAAAAAATAATAATTCATTAGGGTGGCTGGATTTGTGAAATTAAGAATATACATATATATACACATATACATATACACACAAAATGCTGCGTAAAATGATACAGGAAAAAAGATCCTATTTACAATACGAAGAAAAAAAAAGGGAGGGAAAAAGACCTGGATATAAACTTAACAAAAAATGTGAAGAACTGAATAGTAAAAAACCCTAAAGCACCATTGAGGATCACAAAAAAAATCTGAATATGCAGGCCATATTCATGAAAGACTCAAGAGGACATATCTCCTAAATTAATCTGTAATTTTAAATAATCTCTATAAAAATTCCAGTAGAATTTTTATTTTGAGAGGAACTAGATAAACTTATTCTAAAGTGCAAAAAAAGAACACATAATTAGACAAATTCTGAAAAAGAGCAATAGGGGAGGGAGGGAAGACAGACTGTCCAGATATTAAAAAATTGTTATAGGGGTGCCTGGGTGGCTCAGTTGGTTAAGTGTCCGACTTCGGCTCAGGTCATCATCTCACGGTTCATGAGTTCAAGCCCCGCGTTGAGCTCTGTGCTGACAGCATAGAGCCCCAGAGCTGGCTTTGAATTCTGTCTCCCTCTCTCTGCCACCCCCCCACCTGCTTGTGCTCTGTCTCTCTCTCAAAAAGAAAAATAAACATTAAAAACAAATTTTAAACACACCACAAACATTAAATAAAAACTGTTAAAGGGCCGCCTGGGTGGGTTAGTCGGTTAAGCGTCTGACTTTAGCTCAGGTCATGATGTCATGGTTTGTGAGTTCGAGTCCCATATCAGGCTTCACTGCCTCCCCCACCCCCCACCCTCCGCCCCGGCATTGGGCTCCACCCTGAAAGTGCAGAGCCTGTTTGAGATTCTCTCTCTGCACCTCCACATACACAAAAAATAAACTTAAAAAAAATTGTTATAAAGTCACAATAATAAATTTGTATGTACTTTTTTTAGTGTGTAGTTTTGAATGTACTTGAAGATTTCTAGAAAAGTAAAACAAAAACAAAAACAAAAAAAACCAACCAGCATAGTATGAGTTCATATTTTTAAACAAAGAAACCAATGGTATAGAAATAGAATAAAGAGTCCAGAAAGAAATAAAAATGCACGCTAAATGATGATTTTTAAAATTTCAATTAATGGGAAAACCAGACTATTCAATAAATGGTGATGGAATGATTGGGTAAATATTTGGGAAAAAAGTCCTGAGTTTGAATCTTTCATCAAAGTAAACTTTTCAAATGGATTAAAGAAAAAGACATGACAAAATTCCTAAAGTATAAACTAACTTTCAGAAGCCATTAAAAAAAAAAAAAAAGACTGGTTAGGGGCACCTGGGTAGTTCAGTCACTTAAACATCTGACTCTTGATTTAGGCTCAGGTCATGATCTCACAGGTTGTGAGTTCAAGTTCTACATCAGGCTCTGCAGTGACAGTGTGGAGGTTGCTTAGGATTCTCCCTCTCTCCCCCTCTTTCTGCCCCTCCTATGTTTTTGCTCTCTCTCTCAAAATACATAAACATTAAAAAAAAGATTGATTAAAATCAGTTACATTAAAAAAATTGTATTTTCTGAAGGGCAAAAACAAACATAAGACAAACTGGAAAAACATATTTGCAATTCTTACAACATTGGGCTTTTTTATCAACATATAAAGCTCCTACAAGTCAACGAGAAAAAGATCAACGACCAATTTAAAAATGGGCAAAACCTTGGGGCTTGATTGAGCGTTCCACTTCGGCTCAGGTCATGATCTCAGAGTTCGTGAGTTTGAGCCCCTCGTCAGTCTCTGTGCTGACAGCTCAGAGCTCAGAGCCCAGAGCTGGCTTCAGATTCTGTGTCTCCCTCTCTCTCTGCCCCTCCCTTACTCCTGCTCTGTCCCTCCCTCTCTCAGAAATAAATGAACATTAAAAAAAAATTTTTTTTTAATGGGCAAAACCAAAAGAATGAACAGGCATTCTACAGAAGATACTCACTCAAATTCACAATAGAAATGCAAATTAAACTATATAAAAGTTTTGTTTTTAACATAGTAGATTGGCAAAGATAAAAAAATAACTTTGTAACACACCTATGTTTGGCTATGGTATGCAGAAATAGGCACTCTTATACATTATAGGTGGAGTATAAATTGGTACAACCCCTTTATGGAAGGCAATTTGACAATATGTTTAATAAAAATTACAAGTGTACATATGCTTTAATCCAGGGAATCTGCTTAAAATTTATCTTATAACTTGTAAAGTACAAAACAGTGCATGTACAAGGTTACTCATTATAGACTTATTTATAATAGGAAATGACTGCAAACAACAAACGGCCATCAATAAGAAAGCAGTTATAGTATATCCGTACAATGGTATTCTGTTGCCACTTAGAAAAATTCGTAGAAAAGACTAAATACATACATACTGTGTGTGTGTGTGTGTGTGTGTATATGTGTGTGTGTGTGTGTGATACACACGCTGACAATGGGCCATGACCTAAAAGTAGAACGTACAAAAATAGTATATAAAGTACGAAGTGCACAGCATTGTTTTTAAGTGGAAGGAAGGTTGTTTCTATTTGCATTTATTTATCTCTGGAAGATAAAAGGAACTAATAATATTGGTTGTTTCCAGGGAAGGAAACTGGATAGCTAGGGGGTTGAGACAGACTTAAAAAAAAAAAAGTTTCATTTTGAAACAGTTTTAGAGTTAGAGATTAGCATTAATGTATTACTATTAAACTCTAGACTGTATTTAGATTTTACCAGTTCCTCCACTAATGCCATTTTTCTGTTCTAGGATCCAATTAGAGATACCACATTGCAATTAGCCATCATGAATCCTTGGTCTCCTCTGGTCTGTGAAAGTTTCTCAGTCTTTCTTGTCCTTAAGGATATCGATATCCTAAAGAAGTACTTCATAGAATGTCCCTCAGTTTGGGTTTGTCTGACGTTTTCCTATTGTTCAGACTGGGGTCACAGGTTTTGAGAAGAACAGCACAGAGGCGAAGGACCTTCTTGTCATATCGTATCATCTCAACCACACCAGGGCACAAGACATCAATACGACTCCTCTATTATTGGTGATTTCATTTTACTTTATTATTCTTTTTTAATGTCTATTTTTAAGAGAGCAAGCAAGTGGGGAAGGGACAGAGGGAGACACAGAATCCAAAGCAGGCTCCAGGCTCCGAGCTGTCAGCACAGAGCCTGACACAGGGTTTGAAGTAACGAACCGTGAGATCATGACCTGAGCTGAAGTCGGATGCTCAATGGACTGAGCCGCCCAGGTGCCCCTATTATTGGTGATTACTTGGTCAAGGTAGTGTCAGCCAGGTCTGTGCACTATAGAGGTATTATTTTTCCTTTCCCATACTATCCTCTTTAGAAGGGAGTCACTTAGTCTCGCTTACATGCAAGGGGGAGGCAGAGATTAAACTCCACTTCCTAGAAAGGAATAGCTACTGACCTACCTAAATTATGAGGAATTATTCTGTAAGGAAGATTCATTTCTTCTCCCCCCTTTATTTATTCAGTCATTTATTTTACAGCAGCATAGACTCATGTACATTTATTTTATGCTTCGGGTTATAATCCAATACAAGGTTATTCTGCTGTTCAAGTTGTTCTATTTTTGGCTACAGGGAGTTTTAGGTTGGCTCCTGTCTATTTGACTTGTCCCATCCATCCATCCATCCATCCATCCATTTATTTTTTAAAGTTTATTTATTTATTTTGAGAGAGAGGGAGAGAGAGGGAGAGGGAGAGAGAGAGGGAGAGAGGAGAGGGAGAGGGAGAGAGGGAGTGGGAGAGAGAGGGAGAGAGAGGGAGAGAGAGGGAGAGAGAGGGAGAGGGAGAGAGAGGGAGAGGGAGAGGGAGAGAGAGGGAGGGAGAGGGAGAGAGAGGGAGGAGAGGGAGAGAGAGGGAGAGAGAGGAGAGAGAGGGAGAGGGAGAGAGAGGGAGAGGGAGAGGAAGAGAGAGAGAGAGGGAGAGAGAGAGGGAGGGAGAGAGAGAGGGAGGGAGGGAGGGAGAGGGAGGCATGAGCAGGGGAGGCGCAGAAAGGCAGAGAGAGAATCTCAAACAGGCTCTGAACTGTCAGCACGGAGCCTGATGTGGGGCTCAAACTCATGAACCGTGAGATCATGACCTGAGCCAACACCAAGAGTCAGACGCTTAGCTGACTGAGTCATGCAGGCACCCCTTAAAGATTTTAAGTAATCTCTACACTCAACACGGAGCGTAAACTCACAAACTCAAAATCAAGAGATTCACACTTCACTGACTAAGCCAGCCAGGTGCTCCTGTTTTGTTTTAAGTCATCTCTATACCTAGTGTGGGGCTTGAACTCATGACCTCAAGATCAAGAGTTAGATGCTCTTGCAGGTGCCTGGGTGGCTCACCTGGTTAAGAGTCTGACTTCACCTCAAGTCATGACCTCATGGTTTGTGAGTTTGAGCCCCACGTCAGGCTCTGTTCTGACACCACAGAACCTGCTTCAGATCCTGTCTCCCTCTCTCTCTCTCTGCCCTCCCCCCTCTTTGCCCCTCCCTTGCATCCTCTCTCTCTCTCTCTCTCAAATATAAACATTAAAAAAAAAAGAGTAATATGCTTTACCAGCTGAGCCAGCCAGGCACCCCATCATTTTAGTTTTTAAGTACTTCTTTTTTTTTAGCACTACAAAATACTACAGGCTCATCCTGGAATTTCTCTGTCCCAGCCATAGAATCAGCCTCTTCTCCAAGAAACCCTGATTCATCTGGGTGTAGCTGTGCTTGTTGCTATTGGGGTACCACTGCTCCTAGGCCACCCTTAGCAGAGAGAGCTGGGAAACACATATTCATGTATTAATCCCTATATATATGTACATATATATCTTTCATTATTTTTCTATCCACATATATAAAACTAAACATGGGGCACCTGGGTGGCTCAGTCGGTTAAGCTCCGACTCTTGGTTTTGGCTCAGGTCATGATTTCGGTTCATGAGTTTGAGCCCCGCATCAGGCTCTGCACTGATGGTGTGGAGCCTGCTTGGGATTCTCTCTCTCTCCTTCTCTCTGCCCCTCCCCCACTTGTGCTGTCTCAATCTCTCTCAAAATAAATAAACCTTAAAAAAAAACACTAAATATAAGGTCATATTAAAGTTCCAGCTCTAATCCAGGACCACAGGGTCCATTCTAGCTTCCCTCCTTATTATTTGTAATTTGTTTCTCATGGTTAGAGAAACAAATGGTTCCCATTATCCACAATTTATTATTTTTTCAACCCTAGAATAGCTATAAATTACTTTCAGAATTGTCAACTTCTATGAGAAACAGATTTACAAGCCAAGTATGTTCATGTACAGTTTTGTCCTTTTTTTTAAGTTTATTTAAACCAGATCATGACCTGGGCCGAAACCAAGAGTCGGATACTTATCTGACTGAGCCACCCAGGCGCCCCTGGGTCTTTAGTTTCCAAACAAAATACTGTTTTACCAAATCACTTAGATCAGCTCCCTCCTCCCTTTAGTGAGGACACATCATATACTAGTAATACAGTAGATTCATTTGTCACTGTCTACATTCTACCTTGAGATGGAAGGGAGACTTTTCTCCATGCATCCTTTTGTACCTTTTAAGCATTGTACCATGTGAATATATTACTTATTTTAAAAATGCATTTCTAATAGCACGACAGTAATTCACATAGATCTACCAGAAGCATCTTAGGATATATTCTCAAGGAAGAAACAAAGAGTAAAAGGTTAGCAATCTTCCTAAGGGTTCGATTCCCATCGAGGAGTTCTAGCTTGACAATCAGGGAATTACTTCCAGCAGCCTGTTCTGGTCTCCAACCCACCTACCTCTAAATGTTAGACCTAACACGTTAGCATTCACCAACATCAGACTTCAGTTAGAGTGAAAAAGAGGCTTGAGTAAACTCTTAAAACTTCCAGTGCCCCTTAAATTTGTGGTCTCAGCAACAGGGTGAGCAGAACTAGATAAAGGCTCACTCTGGTCTTAAAGTAAGAAGTCCAAAATGACTGAGAAAAGGAGCGCTCTGGTCAGGATTCACAGCTCGTGACTGGCACCAATTTAGACATCAGGCACTCTTAGCCCTACTCGTGGCAGGATGTGGAAGGCCCAGCTGCTGCCCCTGTTCCTGAGAAAGAGCCAAGTGAAAAAATGTCCAGGCTGTAGGGTGGGGGAAGGGACAGCAGCCAGACTAACAGGACAGACCGAGGAACTGACAGTTGGGCTCTGTACCTAATTCCTTAATGGCAACACTGAAGTGAAAAGAGATACTCATTTCCAGGTTATACACTATAAGAGAGTATTGCACAACTTGGGAAGGTGGAAAAGGGTACCTTTTTGGAACCAGGTCTCTGCTGAAAACCCCATATAATTTCAGTGGTGGCCACAGTGGTAGCATTTGTGCACAGGAAGCTACAGAGGACTGATGACTGTTACTAACAAAGAACATCACTTAACCATCATTCTTCTTCAGCAACAAAATCAAAGTCCCCTGGGGAGGCCCACTATGGTCTATCATTGGAAATACCTCAAGTGCTATAAGACAAAGACCTGCCTAATAAGTCCCTCTCAGTTGCCTCTCACTTTTTCATTTAAAAAAGAGGTCTAATTTATATACAGCAAAATATACAGATATTAACAGCATAATTTGATGGGTTCAAGAGAAAGTATACTTTGAATAACCAACACCCCAATCAAGATGTGGAATATTTCCATCACGGGACCAAGTTCCCTTGTGCCCTTTACCAGTCAATTCCTTCTCCTAGAGGTTGCCTCAAAGTTGATAAACAAAGAAGACTTCTTCACCATGAGCATACAGCATCATGAAACTGGCTGTTTTATCATTACAAATAGACATCCATTTGCAAGTGATTCCTTGAATTCCAGTTATGGGTGAACTCTCCTGGCAGAGCCCTTTGGTCTTCATACTTTTCACAAGGATCTTATTTTGCTTTAATGCAGCACAAACATAAAAGAAACATGAAGTATAAAACTAAGATAAAATTAGGAAAAACGAAGAGAGGTTACTTATATAAGCTTTAGAGCTATTACACAAAAATAAGAGTAGGGAAAATGGGGAGTACAGTGGCAAAAAACTAGAATCAGTATTTTGAGGGTGTTTTCACAAACGTAACTAAATCTAACAGTTTATTCTAGTTCTGTTGAGTCTACCTCAGAAATGTCTTTTAAACAGGACTCTTCCTTTTCATCCCTTTCACCAGACTATAGAGAGAGAGCCTTCAAAACAGCCCTCTACTTTCTGGTGTGCTGAAAATGTTCTAGAATTTTAGATAGTGGCAATGACTGCAGAACATTGTGAATGTATTAAAAGCCAATTAATTGCACACTTAAAATGGTTAAAGTGATGAATTTTATGTCAATTTTTTAAAAAGCCCTTTCTTAGGGGCACCCGGTGGCTCAGTCAGTTACGTGTCAACTCTTGGTTTCGGCTCAGGTCATGACCTCCCAGTTTGTGGGTTTGAGCTCCACATCTGGCTCTGCATTGGCAGCCTGGAGCCTGCTTGGGATACTCTCTCTCTCTGCCCCTTACCACTTGCGCTGTTTCTCTCTCTCTCAGAATAGGTAAGCTTTCAAAAATAAATAAAAAGCTTTTTTCTAAAAAACAAAAATGTTTATTTATTTTGAGAGAGAGCATGCTGACAGGGGACAGGAGGGAGCAGAAATAGAGATAGAGAGAATCCGAAGCAGGCTCCACGCTGTCAGCACAGAGCCAGGCAAGGGTTTGATCACACGAACCGAGACCGGAGTCAGACGCTTAACTGATAAAGCCACCCAGGCACCCCTTAAAAAAAGCCATTTAATCCATCCACACTCTACCTAGAATTACCTCCCTAAAATGCACAATTACTTCCCTGCCCACCAATCTCTTTTGCTCCTTACTGCCTAAGACCAGACTTGGTCTTGGTTTGATGTTCTTCAGTTTGGCCCCCAAATCCCTGCTAGCCTCACTTTTAATCATGACTCCCATCATTCAGTCACATGTCCCAACCTATCAAGCTCTTCCATATCCTTAATCCTATCTTGGTTTGAAATGCCTCCTTCCTGAGGAACATTGTCAACATTCAACTCTTGTCAACATTCAACTCTTCAAGACCCAGCTCAAAGTACTCCCTTTCATGTTTCTCCATAACTCTTTAACAAAATTGTCATGTGTGTCTTTCAATTTATTCATTCAACATTTATTAAGCACCTATTACAAATCAGGTACTGGGGTTAGGGCTGGAGACAGAAATATAGACAGGTAGGCACCTGGGTGGCTCAGTTGGTTAAGCGTCCGACTTCAGCTCGGGTCATGATCTCACAGCTTGTGCATTCGAGCCCCATGTCGCACTCCGTGCAGACAGCTCAGAGCCTGGAGCCTGCTTCAGATTCTGTCTCCCTCTCCCTCTGCTCCTCCCCCGCTCATGCTCTGTCTCTCAAAAATTAAATAAACGTTAAAAAAAAAAAGAAATATAGACAGGGAGCTTTTGAGTTCAGTCTGTTGGGGCAGAAAAGACCTTTAAAACAATCACAGTGGGGCGCCTGGGTGGCTCAGTCGGTTAAGCGTCCGACTTCAGCTCAGGTCATGATCACGCCATTTCCGAGTTCGAGCCCCGCATCAGGCTCTGTGCTGACGGCTCAGAGCCTGGAGCCTGCTTCTGATTCTGTGTCTCCCTCTCTCTCTGCCCTTCCCCTGTTCACGCTGTGCCTCTATGTCTCTCAAAAATAAATAAACATTAAAAAAAAATAAAAAAAAATAAAACAATAAAACAATCACAGTGTAACAAGCTCAGTCAGTGTTGCCACAGTGATATAAACAGAGACTGAGTTAGCATAAGAAAGGAGTAAAGTTCCTGGGCTTATGAACCATTCATCACTAACGGGTCAATCTCTTAACCTTAAGTTTTCCCAAACAGAAACTACCCGAATCTGGAAGTATTGTTAATCATGCACTTGGACTCCTGGGATAAAAGAAGTTAATAAGGGGCTGACTTTCCTAAAGATAATCTCACTGGCATTAAGATTTAAAAAACAAGTATAAGTTCTTTTCCCTACATAAGTAGGCCTAAGTTTTTCCAACGTGTCCAAGACTTACTCTGTACAAACAGACCTACTAGCGCCTCCGAACTACCCACACTTCCCTCAGCAGGACACCAGTTCATATGGAGCACTGAGCAGTCGTCAAAGGAGTATTTATAGGGAGACTGACGGAATGTACAATCAGTCTGATGGAGTTGCAGCCTCTTGAGAATCTGGTGGAGCAACCAAGGGAGGAAGGGGGAAGGATGCGAAGGAGCAGTAGAGAGAAAAATCCCAATCAGGACTCAGTTCCAATCGAGCTCTCAAAATGACTCTTCTGCTAAGGATGCCAAAGATATTTCTCAGAACTGTTTTCCTGTCGTTTAACAAGCTTTCGGTTTCAGGCATAGTGGTCTCCCACAAAAGTGGGAAAACACAATACAAAAAAGACTGAAAAGAAAGATAATCCAAATAACTGAAAGGAAGAAGATTTATATCCATCACACTCTTCAAAATCAGCTCCCTTTCCAACCTCGTTTTTGGACAAAGAACTTCTCTTTTGTTCATCCTCAGACTCAAAACCTTGAGGTCATCACAGAGTCCTCCCTCTCCTTCCACGGTAACTAGTTAAGCCTCAAATTCCACAGATTCTTCCTTCAACATTTCTCATTCTATTCACGTACATAGTTTTTTACTGCATACTTACTTATGCTAGTCTCCAGGAGACTTGGTGGTAGGCATCGGAGGACAGGGTGTGGAAATACATACAGAAATGGCTACTACACAAGTCCGCTAATAACTGCTAAATAATGAGTGGCTAAGAAATAAACACCACGAAGAGTTTGAAGTGTGAGATGTCTGACTGGAGTAATGCTTGGGGGGCAGGCAGCGAGCACTCAAGCCCAACCCTGAATCCGAGGTTTAGCTTTGATCGGTTGGAAGGAAAACATTCACGGAATAGCAAATGCGGGTAGGGGCCGGACCCAAAGGTCCAGGAGGGGAGTGTTAAAAGGGCTGGGGCCAGGTAGTGCCACCTTTGAATGCTAGGCATAAGAAGTCTTTAACCCTTAGCCTACCAGTTCATTTCTTTGCTCTCGTTTGCACCGTTACATGTGACACCTACTTTCATCAGGAACTTTGCGAAGGTGCAAAACAAAGTTGGTGGTAGCCGCCTTGGTGATCACAGGGTGTTCCCTTCTGCATTTACGATTTGTAGAACAGGCTGCTGCTAGGCGTGGCTGAACAGACCAGAAAGCTGGTCTCTTTAATGCTAACAAAACTAAACTCAGGCTGGTTCAGAAAGCACATCTAATTCTGGGAATGCTTCAAAACCCTGCCAGCCTTCGACAACATTAACCAGGGCTGTGATCTCAGATTGAGAATACCAACTTAATTCTTCTCAAATTCGCTTTCATTATATGACTCCCTTGCTCAAGGATCTAAGATGAGTTCTATTACCTACAACAGGTCATTCGAATCCCTCTGCCTGGAATCCAAGGTTATGCATAACCCAACCCTGCCAAACCTTTTCAACCTTATCAGTTGCTACCAACCTCCTTTCCTAGTCAGTAGGGCTAAATTACAACAGGGCTAGTGTTACAGTCTTAGTAGAGCTGAGTTACATTTAAACTATATAACAAATTTAGGCCTTTTTTTTCAGGCATAAAAAATATAAATTTTAGGGGCATCTGGGTGGCTCGATTGGTTGAGCGTCCAACTTTTGATTTCAGCTCAGGTCATGATCCCAGGGTAGTGGCATTGAGCCCGCTGTCAGGCCCCACGCCGAGTGCGAAGCCTGCTTAAGACTCTCTCTCTCCCTCTACCCCCTCTCTCTTGCTCTTGCACTCTAAAATAAAATCTATCTATATATATTACAAAAATATTTATAAAACTTTGGCATTCCTTATTCATACTGTATTCTCAAGTGTGTCCGAACTTGAAAAATCCAAAATTATTGTGTTCATACTGTGTAAATGTGAAAGAATAGTTATGAATGACACTCATGTAACAGTAGGGGGTAGGTGTATGCATTTTTCAAAATCAGTGAATGTTAAACACTTAAAATTGCACCGTTCACCGGATATGAATTGTACACCAAAATAAACTGTAAACAAACTCTAGTTAATAATATGCCTACCAAAGTATTTAGGAGGAAGTATCTAGAAGGGTATCTGCAATTTAAATAGATGGAAAGATACCTGACAAAGCAAGTAATATTAAAATGTTAATGCTAATTTAGGTGGTGTGTGTAGGTGTGTCTGTTATGAAATTCTCTACTGTCTGTTTGAAATTTTTCATAATAAAACACTGGGGAAAATGGCATTGATAGCACATTGTACTTAACTGTAAGCACTGATAACACACCATACTTTGTAAAGCTGTAAGAAGTTACATTTGGTGGAATGGCAGCATCAGGCAATTGCTCCTTGATGCTTCCTTGCTGGCTTGCACATAACCCACCCACGTAGCCCTTATTTCGTGGTGTGGTGTATTGTTTGCATGGTTGTCTCTCCTACCACAGTATAAGTTCCTGACCCGCACAGAAGTAGTCTAATCTCTATTTATATACCTATTGCTTTGTATCCTGTTTGGAGAACAGCAGGTGTTCAAGAATGGTGGGAAGACTGAATAAAAGTGTAACTGCTAAGGACCAAAGTAATACATCCTCTCATAATCCACTTTACTCATTTCTCACATACCCTAAAAGTTAGTATGTTCCAGGTTGAAGAGAAATGTCCTCTTTTACTTTTCCCCAAGCACGCACGATTTCTAAAAACAAAACTCATCTGTGTTCAGATTACTTTGTATTCTATTACTCAAACAAGTCCGAAGGCCTCCTGACACTCAACACTTTTTTAGGTTTGTTTGGTTTGGTTTTTTTCTTTTTCTGAAAGAGTGAAGTCTGACTCCCAAGGAAATCTGGAATCTGTTTTAGGCAAAGCTTAGATATGTTTTGAGAACTAAGAAGTCCCTGAACTGGTCAAAAGCAGGAAACTGGAGATCTGGGGAAAAGATGAAAACAAACACCACATAAAAAAGTCATGAAGCAAATTAATCAAGAACTTTCCCCCAAAACGGAGGGAAAGTCTTAAGGAGGATACGCGGAACATCTCAAACTCCCCCCCCACCGACAGGCTTCTCCCCTCCTCTCTCCTATTACAGCCAGTCAGAGATCTCGCCGCCCGGCCACTCCCAACATGCCACGCGACTAGAGCTGGTGCCGCGGAAGATGCTGCCTCTCACGTCAACCTCCGCGAAACAACGTGCTTTCGCGGCGGGAGCACCAGATTCTGAACTGGAAGACCTAGGTCTGAGTCCCAGCTGCCTCACCCGCCTGATGTGCCAGTCCCCTGTCCTCTCTGGGCTTCAGTTCCCTCATCTGTGAATCGGTAATGACTCTAACCCCAGCTGGCGCACAGGGTGATTACTAAGATGAGGGGCGTCAAGGCACTTTAAGGAAGATGCAAGCGACTCTCAATTTGTTACGGCTCTTAAACACGCGGTGCTTACAAGCAGCCCCAGATAAATCTCTCAAAGTCACCGCTGTCCCTCACTCCCTTCCCGCCCGGCGCCTGTGCTGAGGCCGCTCCCTCCTGTCGGCCCCAGGCGGAAGCCGCGCGGCGCCGTCTGCCGTACCTGCAGCCACTTGGTCAGCGGGGCCCTCCTGCTGACCCATGACGAAGTCTTGCACGAGGCCCCACAGGGCGCCCGTAGGCGCCACCGCCTCCAGAGCGGCGGCGGCGGCCATGACGCGAACCAGAGACCGTGGGAGGGGAAGTGGGCGGTGGCACGGGACGGGCTTCTAAGCGCACGCGCCTCCTGAGCCAATCGCCTTTGGAAGGTTAAAGAGGCGGGGCGCTCCCTGGATCACGTGCCTGCCGGCTCCCAGCCAGGCAGTTCCAGGGAGGGATAGGACGGTCCCTCCCCGAGGGGCGGGGCTTGGAGTCGGGGGGGTGGTGCGGGGAGGGAAGGCGGCTGCTGGGCACGCAGCCGGGGGCCATTGAGGGCGAATAATTCCCGGCCCGGCTCCCCGGGAGACGGGCGGCGGGGCGGGCACCTGGCTGGGTGGGGCTGAGGGGCGGTACACACCCTGGGAAAAGCCAATGAGAAAATCAGGCCCTGTCCGAAGGGGCGGTGCCGTCGGTCACATGCACACCTGGGGCGGGCGGTGGCGGAGGCGCGGGCACCGCGAGCTGGCGGCAGGGAGCGGGGCCGGGCTAGGGCGGGGTTAGGCAGGTGAGTGACAGGCTCCAGGGGGCCGGCCCCAACTGGGAGCCCCGAGCGAGCTGGGAGTAGCTGCGGAGGTGCCCGCCCCCTCTCTCCGCCCCTCCAGCGGAGCTGGTCTCCGGCCGGGCACCGTCGCGGGCCCCCCTGGCCCGGCCACCTGGGACTGTGCTAGGGAATCGGCCACCTCCCTCTCTCCCCTCGCCCGCAAAGTTTGTGAGGAAGCCGGCGCCCGGGCAGAGCGCGCCCCCGGGGGGAGATCGGGGAGCGCCCAATGCCGGGAGGCAGGAGCCGTTGACCCGGGACGCCGCCGTCCGGGCAGGATCGCGGAGCAGCAGACACGTCCGCCGCCTCCGGTGCATGGGGCCCGGCTGAAGAGCCAGCATGGGCAACTGCGTGGGGAGACAGCGCCGGGAGAGGCCGGCCGCCCCAGGACACCCCCGCAAGCGAGCAGGTAACGACGAGGAAAGGAGCAGGGCCACGGCGCCTCGCCAGTTGTCCCCCTCCTCGCCTGAGTCCTTGGCTTCCCAAGCGACCTCCCACGGCTCCAGGCGCCTGGGTTTCCCCGATGGCTGCTCCGGAGCCAGACGGGGGCCCCCTCCGCAGCCCCGGTGGCCGGAGGAGCCGAGTTGGGGCAACTGCGAGCGCTGACCCGGCTGCGAGCCCAACTCGCTCCAACTGGGAAGCTCTGAGTGAGGGTGGGGGCGGGGGCAGGAAATGTTTGCAGACCGCAGCGGGGCCGGCGGAGGGGAGGGGGACCCTGGACTGGGGCGCCGCTGGCCTGGCAGTCGGGTCGGGGTCGGAGGCTGGCCCGTCGGGGCACGGCGCGGGCGGCCAGTTGTCCCCAGAACTCGGAGCGAGCGAGAACTGTCGCTCTTCCAAAGACTGTCTGTGTCATTATCGGGCTGCAGATCGTGTCTGCCGGAATCCAACTGGCAAAAGCAGCGCAGGACTCTGGGAAAGAAATCTTTATTTTTCCCGCAGGGCTTTTTAGAGCCTCCCGGCTGTCTGGGAGTCTAGAAAAGGTGGGGTGTGGGGTGAGAATCGCGCTCGGGTTTGTTGGGATCCTTCCCAGCCTTGGGGATGGGATCTGCTCCCTGGTGATCCGCGAGGGCCGGGCAGCGCCTTCTCACTTTCTTGGTACACTCCTCCTATGCTGGCGCTTCGCCCCGGGAAGAGGTCTGGCGTTCGTTTCCCCGGGTCTTGTACTTACTTCCTTCTCTGAGAGTGTTGCAAGGACCTTCTGAGAATGATAAAAATCGTATACTTCAGAGTTGAAAGGGACCTTCAGAACTTGTCTGGAGTCCAGCTAGGCTTACCTCCTGTCTATGTAGAAGCCCAGATCCAGAGAGGTTGAACAACTCGTCCAAAGTCTCACAGCTAGTTAGCAGCGCAGCTGGGGCTAGAAAGCAGTCGCCTGTTCCACCCGGTTGCCACCTATCCCTTTTTGTAAGAGGAGCCACAGGCATAGTCGTTAATGAAGTGGAAACTCTAGTTGGAATTTCCTGTCTCCTTGACACGGAAGGTGTGTTGCTTGGGTTGTGGGAACTGGGAAGGAGGATGAGGGGAAATGTGGGGGAAGCAGGGAAGGATGTCTGTGTGGTGGACAGGATGACTTGTGGAAGAAGAAACATGTTTTTAGGGGGGCGATGGGGTAAAATCTAACATTGAAATCCTTTTGGCAGTCCTGTCCGTTCTGATTGAGGAAAATTGATTCTCAGATCCAAGGGCTGGCTGGCTTCCTTCCTTCCTTCCTTCTTTTCTTTTCTTTTCTTTCTTTTCTTTTCTTTCTTTCTCTCTTTTTCTTTCTTTCTTTCTTTCTTTCTTTCTTTCTTTCTTTCTTTCTTTCTTTCTTTCTTTCTTTCTCTTATTCAGCGAATATTTATTATTTATGTGCTCAGTCCATATAATTGATTTTGTAGCATTTTTCACTGGTGACAACCCTCTCATACTTGAAACTCTCCCCCCTTCCTGCTTTTTTCCTCTGATCACCCCTGCTCGCCATCGCGTAACCTTCTAGGTGTGGGTACACCATGGTTCAGTTTGGCATTCTGTTTTTTCTCTCACATTCCCTTCCCGAGAAATTGTACTCAGTCCCACAACTCTCCCCACTGGGAAGACCCTTACACTGTATCTTTTCAACTATGACCTGTCAAACTCCAGACTCATATCTGTAAATGCCCACTGGACACCCTGATGTGTAGTTATCCTTAGATTCAACACTTCCGAAACCGAGCTCCGCATCTCTCCCTTCAGCAAGCTTCTCTTTACTCTTCCGTTCTTGCAGCTGCCTAACTTCAGACTTTGGAGATGTCTCTCTGCTGACTTTCTCTGCCTCCCAGTCCGTCAGCCGCTGGGACCTTCTGGTTCTTCCTTGGCAAGTCGTACAAATCTGCCCCTTCCATTCTGCTTCACTCTCTTCTCATCTGAAGTCCAACCCACCTCCCAGGCTGAAGTTAGTTCCCCACCAAAGGCAAGTTCATCTTTAGTCATTCATCCCATGCCTGCACACTGCGGCCCCTCCCAGAAGATGTTTGTTAAATTAACCTGTTCTAAACCGTATAGTTCTATGTGTAGAAATCTTTTTTTAAAACAGAAACTATTTTTTATAGTAAATTCTACATCCAACGTGGGGCTCAAACTCACAAGCCCAAGATCAAGAGTTGCATGCTCTGCGGACCGAGCCAGCCCCTGTTTAGGAATCTTTTTGCATCTTTCCACTTCTGTAAGAACTTTAACTTTAAAGGCTGTACAGTTTGGTGTAGTCCTTTCTTTTAAGGTGTGATTTCTTTCTCTTTCCTGACATTAAAGCCACAGTGTTTGCTCATTGCCATTTCCCCCTTCTTATCAAGAACCTTTCTTCCTTTCAAAGTTCACCTCAAATCCCCTATCTTTCTAGAAGCACCTTGCCTGACAATTCCAACCCCCCCTTCTGAGAACTTCTGTAGACACATTATGCCACTTAACAATTACCTACTCCATATTATTAGTCATTTCTTTGATGTTTATAGTCTTATATCAAAAACTACACTGCAAGCCTTGAAGACCTGGGTTCTGTCTTATCCTTGTGTGTCTCTCTCACTCACTCATATAGCTATATACACACACACACGCACACACACTCAGCACCCAGCACAATAACTTGTACAGAGGAGCAAGAGGACTTGTTGATTTGAGAATGTTAACCTGACTGTATCCTATCATCTGAATTTTTCGTGTAAACATTTTACTGAAGTATCTATCATTTCTTTTTACCTGCTAGTGTATCATTTTTTTTTCAGTTCTGTAGGTCCCTCTATGAATAAAGCTATTCATAAAGCCTAAAGCCAAGGGGAACTCTGTAGGATGACAAGTTTGGTGTGAGGGAAGGAATCCTTCTTAACTTCACAGCATGCACCTGGCATTCCTGTAACATCTGCAGCTTACCCTTTGACAATGACATAGTTTGATGTTGTAACACTAATGCCTAAAACTCCCCAGCTCCCTTGGTGACTTTTACCTTTCCTTTGCCACTGGTGTAATGGGGAGAAATCATTAACAGAGAGCTAGAACCTGAGTTCTAGTCCTGGGCCTGTAGCTGGGTGACCCTGGGCAAGTCATCAAACCTTTCTCAGGTCCTTTCAATATCTCAGAAAGGAATGAGGTTGTACAAGATTATTAGAGCTCGCTCTTTCTTTCTTTCTTTCTTCTTTCTTTCTTTCTTTCTTTCTTTCTTTCTTTAAAAAATATTTATTCATTTTTGAGAGTGAGAGAGACAGAGCGTGAGCAAGGGAGGGGCAGAGAGAGAGAGGGAGAGACAGAATGTGAAGCAGGCTCCAGACTCTGAGCTGTCAGCACAGAGTCAGATGCGGGGCTCGAACTCATGGACCGCGAGATCATGACCTGAGCTGAAGTCGGATGCTTAACCAACTGAGCCACCCAGGCACCCCCATTAGAGCTGTTTCAACGTCTTCATAAAGGCACCTGTTCAAAACTGCAAAGTTGTTGACTTGAAATCTTAGGCCTTGCTATGTCATCCTTTGGCCTTAGTTCTGTCTTCCTAGTCACTCGTTAGGTAAAGCAGAGACATGACCCCCATTGGTCAAGCCATCTTGCATTAGCTGTTTATTTTTTAACTCTTACTCATAACGCATCCCCCGAAAGCCTGTATTCCCTGTTCAGGTGCTGGGTGGTCCTTGCATGCTTCAGAGAATCCTCGAGGATTTACTCACGTGAGGGGTTCCCACCACCACTTGTATGTACCCAGGGCAGATCAATATCTCTGCCCCCGAAGTGGGTAAGGCCGCCCCTCCCCCAGCCACCCCAGGGAGAAATAGAGGTGGCAGAACAGGCAGGTCTCTTGCCCAGCTCTACCCTTTGAGAATGTGGCAGGGCTGAAACCCAAATATCTGCCTCCGTGATGTGCCAGGCGTATCCACTTACGTTCTGGAATCTCAAGCCCGGTGTGGACAGACCCAGGGCCCTGTTTTGGAGCTGGTTGGGCTTGGCACTGTGGTTGCAAGAGAGTCTGCTTCTCATTGTGTGGGCTGCTGTGGCTATTCTTGAGGGAGTAATTGGGCAACTTCTCCATTTACTCAGTAAATATTTACTGAGTGCCAGGCACCTCGCTGGCTGTGAACAGACATGATTTTTGGCCACATGGAGCTTACAGTTTATAGGTGGGGGGGAGAGAGTAAACCTATAGTCATACAAATTCCATGTGATC
The DNA here is from genome assembly GCA_030068075.1 of Paguma larvata. Lineage (NCBI taxonomy): Eukaryota > Metazoa > Chordata > Mammalia > Carnivora > Viverridae > Paguma > Paguma larvata. The sequence goes on along the minus strand of CM057837.1, from coordinate 44,843,619 downwards.
ATACATGGAAATCCTGTGTGGCAATACATACGGTTATATATTACTATATATGCTGGTGACTCACACACTTATAATTTCAGCCCATCCTCTTCAACTCCAGCCTTGTATATTTTGCTGATACTCAACACATTTGACGTCTGAAAGGCTTCTCAGTTCAACATATCCGAGACAAAGTGAACCCGCACCCTCCACCCCTGCTCTTCCCAAAGTCTTCCCAGCTCAGCTCATGGTGATTTCATCTTCTGTTGTCCAGGCCCCCAAAACTCTAGTCAGCCCTGACTCCTCCCCTTGGTCTCAGCCCCACATCCATTTAGTCAAGAGATCCTGTTGGCTTTGCCTTAAATGTACCCAGCACCTGAGTCCCATCATCCACACACATTGGCCCTGCTCTAAGCTCCCATCGGTCTCTTAACTGACCTTCCTGCTTCCTCCCTTGTCTCCTGACAGACTGTTGTCATCACAGCAGCGAGAGCAGTGCTGCAAAACCGTAAGTCAGCTTTTGTCGCTCCTGTGCTCCCCGTTTCATTCCCAGCCCTTGTGTTGGCCTACAAAACATGATATAATTTTCACCAGCTTACCTTTCCTAAGCCGTCTCTTGCCCTTGATCCCCTGTTCCACACCCCCTGGTACCTGAACGGGGCCCTCCCTCCCTCACCTTCTCCACCTCTCCTCAGTCAGGCCCTCTCAGGCCAGCCTTTAAAAAATCGATCCCCTTCCCTGTACTACCTGCTGTCAGCATTATCTGCCCCCCCTTCCCTGTTTTATTTTTCTCCATGCCAGTTACCATCATCTGACACTGGCTGCCTCTCCTACCGCATGTGGTCAGGGATTTTTATTTGTTTGCTCCCTGATACATAGAGCAGTGCCCGGCATACAGTAGGTGCCTTAGTAAGTCTTTGTTGAATGAAACCAGGGGGTCTAACAGAGTTGGGAAGGTCTATAGAAAAGCAGGAATGAACAGACCCGATTGCTCTCTCATCTCGTGGGTGTTAGGGCACGCATCTAAGAAGGGCACTTAGGCTGCAGCCTCACGGTGCTGTTCTGTTCCCGGGACTGGCTTCTGTGTCATCCCAGGCCTGGGTAGGGTCTCAAATACCTGGCAGGTAATTCGCTGTGATTGGGGCGCCTCTTGCTAGGAGATACTGGGGCTATAGCGGCAGAGCAGAGTGAAGTCCCCGATTAGGGTCCTAACCAGGCAGTGGCACTTTCTTGACATTTTGTGGCATTTAATGCATCTGAGCGTGGACCCCTCTCCCAGATCCACGTGGTATCTGTAGTCATTAACTCAAAGGCAGGGATGGAGTGGTCTAACAGACTGGGAAGCAGGAAGGCGGGCGATGTGGATTCCAGGCCTCTCTCTGCCAAGTAACTTGCTGAGGAATTTTTAGAATCATAGAATTTTAGAGCTGAAAGGAACTTAAAGTTTTCTTTAACCTCTTTTTCTTTTTCAGCTATTAGAAAGAGAATAAAGGTATATCTGCTCCCTGCCGAGTTCACAGAAACGTGGTGCAGGCTATATAAAAACTGCATGGGCTCCTTTAAGTTTTTCAGTGTGTTGGGGTCAAGCATTGTAGGGAAGTGCTCAAGGTCAAATGTAGTCAAAAGGAAGGAGGTCTAGCCTGTCTGGCCCTTTCTTAAGTGGTGATCTTGGGCAAGTCATTTGTTTTGTGCTCAGTTGATCTTCTCTTTTAAAACATGATAATATCTCCAGTTTACTTCAGAAGGATGCTATGGGGATAAAATAAACTAATACTGTTTTGCAAATTACTCTCGGGACTGCGTGGTCTGGTCAAATATGAGGTCCCAGCCCAGATCCTCATCTGGCATTGATGGGAAATAAGGCCTTGGTTCTCTGCTTCTTCCTAATTGCGTGTGTGACTTTGATCCATCCGAGCCTCGGTTTCCCTATTTGTACAATGGGATGACTGCTGCCCTACCCCCCCCCCTCCCAGAGAGGTTTTAAGAATCAGGTGAGATCCTGGATAAAAAGAGGTTTCGCGAGCTCCTAAAGTTTCTGTTATCCCAGCCACGGGATTTTTACACACAAAAACCATGGCCAGTGATTTTCCCCACCAGATCATTGAAGCTTACTCTTTTTTAAAGAGCAAAACTATAAAAGAAATGTTTAAAAACTATTTTTGGATGGGAATCTTTCTGAAATGGATGATAGGCTTCCAAGCAAAATCCACTGAGCATGAATAACCTCTTCTTTGCGACTCAGGGTGTTAAGTTCATACCCGTATGTACAAAGCACCTGCTTGGTGGAGATGGGCACCACAAAAGCTTCTTTCTCTCCAAAGCCTTTATCTCTGAAAGAAGAGGGGTGAACTGGTGACGGGCAGAAGGAAACTGCTAAGGGAGAGCCTGCTCCACAGGGTCCCAAGCACCACTGGTGCGGGGAGGCTCTCGAATGTTCTGGGCTCTGCGTGAGAACAGTGTCCTACCTGAACAGTGTGAGGCCTCTGGGCTTCTGAGACCGCAGGCCAGTGGGCCCCGAACTAAATGGTGTCCAGCCGCTGTGCTTTTGGGATTCATGTGTCCACCTATAATCTGTCTTCTCCCTGGCAGCGGTCACTTCTTTTTTTCATTTCCCCACATAAAGAAAATGTGGTTGAATATACGTAACATGAAATTTACCACGTTAACCACTTTCTAGATTGTTCTGTGTGTTAAGAACATTTGCGTTGTTGTACAGCCATCGCCACCATTCAGCTCTACAGCTTCTTCATCTTCCCAGGCTGAAACTCTGTACCCATTAAACACAAACTCCTCATTCTTCTCTCCCCCAGCCCCTGGCAACTGCCATCGCACCTTCTGTTTCTATGAATCTGACTACTCTAAGTACCTCATATAAGTAGAATGATGCAATATTTGAATTTTCGTGTTAGGCTTATTTCACTTAGCATAATGTCTTCAGGGTTCTTCTATGGTGTAGCACGTGTCAGAATTCCCTTCCTTCTTAAGGCCGAATCATTTTCCATTGTTCGTCAGGTACCACATTTTGTTCATTCATCGGTCAGTGGACGCTTGAGCTGTTTCCCCCTTTTGGCTACTGTGAGTAACGCTCCCAGGAACATGGGTGTACAAATCTGTTTGAGTCCCTGCTTTTAGTTCTTTTGTGTATATATCCAGAAGTGGAGTTGCTGGATCTTATGTTAATTCTATATATAATTTTTTGAGGATTGCCGTGCTGTTTTCCTTAGTGACTGCATCATTGGACATTTCTGCCGGCGATGGACAAGGGTTCCAATTTCTTCATGTCCTCACCAATAATACTTGTTATCTTCCGGTTTTTATTTTGTTTTCTTTGTGTTCGATAATAGCCATCCTTATGGGTGTAAAGTGACACCTGATCATAGTGGTCACTTGAGATTCCATCTATTGGGCTCAAATATCAGCCCCTCCAATTTCCTGAGGAAAACAGACGACAGGGATTGTTAGAATCGTGCCTAGAGAAAGAGTAGATGGGCTCATAGTGAAGCCTGAGGGACCCTCCAGAGAGGGAAGTGTAGGAGCTTGGGTGGGTGGATTCTGTGACTTCTTATCTGGTCAGTCAGAATTTGGCCTCCTTCTGGGTTTCTAACTAGGTGGCTGATGGCTGGGATAGAAGACTGGATGGATGGATGGGGCTTCAAGTTAAGCAAAGCAGCTCCCAGAGAATGTTCACTCCATCTTAACTTGGGGTGAGTGGGGTAAGCACCGGGTTTTTTTTTTTTTTTAGCTGCCTTTTGCATGTGAGAGATGCAGGACTGTGCTTCAGATGGGAGCATGTGGGCTTGAGTCAAAGGCAAGTGACAGTGACACGGTGGCATGGTGAGTTTGCTGCCCAAAACCATTTGCTTCTCTCTGTTGGGGACAAGATCTCTTGCTTTATGAGCTCACAAGGAGGGAGCAAGCTCACAAGGAGGGTGCACCCATACCTCTGACCATCCCCAGCCCCTCAACTCGTGTCCCTTTTTGTCAGGAAAGGGGCTGGAGCACCTTCTGCAGGGCTTGGCGTGGGGGGACGAGGATGGCTCCTCGTTTGTACCTGTCTCCTCAGGGAGGCTGGCACCAGAGCCCAAGCCCAGGCAGCCAGCCAGTCACCCAGCAGCCTAGATCTTAGAGGACGCGGAGTTTTGTTGTTTTTAGGGCTGGAAGAGATACAGTTGGCAGCAGCTCACCTTTGCTGGGTGTTTACCGTGCGCTGGGAGCGTCACGTGCCGTAGCTTGGCTAATCCTCACGACCATCCTATGGGTGGACACTATTACCACCTTTTGAAGAAATTGAGCCCTAGAAAAGGTAATGTCTCCTGCCTCAGGAGCTTGTAAACAGCAGAGCCAGGACTGGAACCCAAGTGGCCTGATCCCAGAGCCTGAGCTTTTGGCCCTTGTGTAGTTTATCTTCACCGGACAGGAGGAAGGGAACCCATGGTTTTCATTTTTAAAATGAGTTCCTTATTGAGCATCTTTAGGCACCTCGCCAGGCCCAGTCCTCTCATTTAATTGCCCCCGTTTTACCTATGGGAACATTTCTACCCGTTTTCATCTGGGAAAGCTGATGGGGAGGAAAGTAAATTGATTATTGGGGGTCGTGAGGCCGAAGAGAGGCCGAACTAGAGCTCAGCTTAAGCACTTTGACTCAAATTCCAGTGCTCAGAGCTCATTCTATTGTGCCGCCCTCCCTCACTCCTATGGAAAGAAGCCGGAAGTCTAACGTAAAACCTGCAAAGCTCCAAGGACTGTAACCACCCTGCTCCCTTCTCCTTGCTCTTCCTCCCTCCTTTAATTTCCCAGCCTCCAAACCACAACCTCTACACTGAGAGCCACACAAATCCATTGTCCTGGATCACGTGCTTGGCACTTCGTAGATGCTCAATAAATACGTGCCGAATGTTGTCTGAGGGTTGAGTGTGCGGGAAGCAGTAGAATCTCAGCCAGGACTGTGTTCCTAAAGAGAAATACAAGTAGAATGCAAACCTCATTGTTTTCTCCCTCTTCTCCCAGAACGAGCTTCCACTTTCCAACTCTCAGATGCCAGGGACTTGAAGAAACGAGTGCCCTGGCTGCAGACTTTGAATTATTCCCAAATTCCCAGGAGAAAAGGGGCAACAAAGTCATATTAGCCAAGTGCTTGCTGGATCAGGCGTCACTCTTTGTAATTAATGAGACTACTGATCTCTTACTTTGCTCAGCATTTTGCAGTTTTTAAAGTGCTTTCACCAGGACTATTCATGATCCGTTCCCCACAACCATCCTGTTAGGTAGGCAGGGCAGGAATCATTTCCCCCATTTTATGATTGAGGATATTGAGATTTATTGAGGTTGCCAAGCTGCCCAAGATTATTGGCGATAAGTGGTACAGAGGCTGAAGCCGTAGGAGCAGTGGCTCCATTGCTTTCGCCCTGTGGTGGGAAAGCCTCGGTTTCCATATCTATAAGATGGGGACAAGAGTCGGGTCACTTAGGGTAGTCCAGGACTATATCACACAAGTGGCGATGTGTGTGAAGTGATCAGCACAGTGCCCACACACAGCAAATGCTTAGTGAATAATGGCAATGGGTTGTTAATGGTGATAATCAAAGCCAAGTTCACTGTTCCTTTGGGAACTTATATTCTACTGACCCTTGGTCAGCCCAGAGTGTTGGGAAGAGCAGAATGTAGCCTCGCCTGGCCCCACCTGGGATATCCGCTTCTGCCCACTCTTTGGCCCTTCTCCTGGGGTCAGAGTATATGGCAAGGGCTGACCATGAATTTCTTTTGATTTGCAAAATTTAGAGTCTTTCAAACAGGACATTTATAAGATATCATTTTTCTTTTTGGTGGCAGAGAATTATGACAATATTACAATTATTCTGTTCATTTAGTATCCATTTGCATTTTATTATAACAACTCCTTTAATTCATTAGCTACGTAGCCTTGGCAAGTTGTTTTGGATTTGGGGCCTCACTTTCCTCATCGGTAAAATGAAGGTAACAGTACCTACTCTGTAGGGTTGTCGTGAGGATTAAATGAGTTAATGCACATAAAGTCCTTAGAATGGTGCCTGGGACCATTAAAATGCTCAGTAAATGCTACTTACTATTATCACCGTGCTCGGCACTGTATGTAAGCCAGCTGTCCCAACCTACCTCTTCCCCTCCAAGTTGAGATACAAGGCCAGTGAAGTTCATACACTTCTGCTGTATACCCTGGTTATCTACCATTCTTGTAATTCCTCTCATTTATTCAGGAAAGCGAATCGGAAGCAAATTGCGCAAGAGTGATACTATTATAGACATAGCCTTGAATCTAGCTTTCATGTTAAAAAACGAGAACGTTTCACAAAAACTTGAGAACTCTTGTTAGTTACAAATCTCTTGCAACAGCCCCCACCCCCTCAGCTCTTGCTGATTCCAGCAACACCCAGTGGCTACTTTTCTGGGCTGTCTCGAAACAGATGCAGACATTTCTTGCTTGGTAGGTCAAGGCTGGGGAGTGCCGTCAGTTTGCCGCGGCTCATCTTCAGCTTGGCAGAACATCTCTGGGCCCGTCCTCTGGGGCTTCCTTCCTGGAGCCTGGCACGTTTATCTAATACACTTTGTCAACTGAAGACACCTCCTTCGTGAACTTTCTTGAAAGGGATCAACATCCATAGCAGAGCCACTTTACTGCAGTCGCTACGCGGCCCCCTACACCTGGATTAAGAAACAGTTGTTTTATAGGTGTTATATGCTGCTATTAACTAAGCGCCAGCTTAGTGGCAGGAACTGCAGTAGCTACTTTACCCACATTTCGTCTAGCCGTCCTGACAATCCACTGAGGGTGAGATCGTCCTCATTCTAGGGGAGAGCCTCCGTGATACTACTGTGTGTAGGGTCACGCAGTGAGAAATGGAGGGTTGTGGATTCCAGACCACTGTTTTAGAGTTCCAGCCCCACATTCCTTCCATGCAATACCTACCACCTTGTCGATTTTAGCTGAGGGCTCCCTGGGCCCTAAACAGGTATGGCTGGTTTACTGACGTCAGTGCCACCCATGACTAGCAAATAGTCTACTTCTGCCAGTTCTTGCACTACACATCCTGACTGTGCCGGAAAGTGCGTTTTGTTGTCCCTTCATAGGACAACACAACCTTCATGGGTTTGTCCCCCCTCCCCCGCCGCTTCCTAGCCCCATGCAGTGTCTGCAAAACAGAACATACTGTCCTCTATAATATGGGATATCGCACATGGCATTGATTTTTTTTTTTACTTAGCGAATGCACTATGTTTTCCCCGAAATAGACTGTCACATGGCACGGGCGTTTCGTTTCTCAAGACCTCACAGCCTCGCTGAATCGGTACCGTATATTATAATCGTTGAAGTCGGTACCATTTATCAACCTGTGGTGGGTGCGCTAAATACTCTATTAGGTGTTGAACATTGGTGTCTTCGATTTTCACATCAGCCCTGTAAGGTAGGCATAATTACTTCCATTTTCCAGAGGAGGAAACTGAGGCTCCGAGAGGTTAAGACCCATGCTGTTCGAATCCTAGTCGTGGTACATTGGGAACCATATCTTAACCACTATGGGAAACTGCCTCCAAAAATTCAGTACCTCTGCCCTGTCCCAGGCACTGCGTTAAGTGCCGGGCACAGCGTAGGAAGAGTTGGTTCCTTTCCTCAAGGAGCTCGTGGTGTGATGGACTAAATTAATACAGGAGCTTCCGTGATTGGGTTTTATTTTTTCCATCCGGCCACGCCCTAGGGGGCAGCTCCACGGCACACGGCGTTCGGGGTCCGCGGGGAGCTGCACAGCCAGGTTTGCATCCCCGATGGCTCCGTTCGCTCTTTGCCCTTCTTCTCTCTGGGTCACGCATCAGGTTCACAGATTCCTGTTTGTGTCCTGGCCTGGGGCTGGCTGCTGAGGAGAAGGAAGCCATTATTTGGCTGGGGACTTACTGCTACTATGGCTTTTTATAAGGCCTTAAATGATTTTTTCGAAAACATCCACATGCTGTATGCACTGATATCTGGGCCCTCTCCCTCGGAAATGGGATGGGCTAGTCTTTGGAGTCAATAGGCAGAAGGAGAGCTACACTGGGCCCTTGAGTCTGCAGCCCACCCCTCCTGTTTGAGGCTGAGCCTAGCTCTGTCCTGCTGTGACATGTGTCCCATGGAAGATCTGGGGCTTGAATGTCTGGTTTATTGTTGGCCATGAAGTACTTTTACTGCAGCCTTAGGCAGAGGCGCTCAGCCTGCCACTTTTGACTGCACCACCACTTGGGCATTTGTCTGTGTCAGAGGCCCTGGCCCACAGGATGTGTCATAGGAGAGATGTCAGCCTACTGGCCCTGTTCTTCGTGGTCCAGTGCTAGTTTAGGGATGGATGGACGGGGACCTCTTTTATAAGCCGGCTCTGGGGCCTCTCAGCTTTAGAGGGGAAACGATCCCTTTTTTCAAAAGCCGTGGGGTGGGCAGACTTGCTCAGAATCTTTCCTAACTTTTAGAAGAGAACTGGCACTGAGAAAGATTGCCGCTGGAGGAACTGGTTCAGAGAGGTCAAGCCACTGCTCTGTAGTCTATCCTGCAGGTACCAGACCCAGGAAATCTGACTCCATTTCTCATGGCTTTTTCTGTCTTGCTTCACGAAACCTGTGTACGTGTTGTACACGTATGTCTCGTCATTGATGATGGCTTATGGCGGATCTGGGGAGGGAATGAAGACAAATAAAGATACGATACTATTTTAAGCAGGGCATTGTGAAGACCAGGGCTAAATAATGCAGTGTAGACAAGCAGAGACAAACGCAATGTGTAGACACTTTAGAAAGCGTTGAGATGGGTGGGGCAGTTGTTAAAGGGAAGGGAGGAGAGTTGCAGAAGGGCTAGGGATTTGAGTAGTAAGGGGTGCAAGTTGGAGAGAAGCAAGTAATAGGATTTTCTTTATCGTAGAAGTAGTATACGTCTCTGAAAAAAGCGTGACCACCACCAGAAAGCCCGAAGAGGAAAATCTCCTGCACACTCCCACCATCCCGTGAAAGTCCCCACTGCTGTTTGGTGTTCATCTTCTGGGCTTCTTTTCCTTTTTATTTGTTTAGGCGGCCGAATCAAATTGGCTGTGTCCGCCAAGGTTAGAGAAGGTCTCGAAGAGTAAACGGGGAGTTTGGGTCAAAGGGAGCCTCTGCGGGTCCCTGCACGTGGGGCGCAGGTGAACGAAGGGCTTCGGGTGCCAACCATCTGTGAGCAGGCAGGACTGAAGCCTCTGCTGAAGCAGGGGCTCTCTTACCCCAGACTTTCATCACGCACTGCACACGAGTCTCACATTTACTCGTGGGGGTCAAGGGAAAGACTTTCTCCTGAGTTGTCTGGAAACCTAACCTGCATTCCCACTACCCCCCAGGCCACAGGCCCCTTTCTTTCCTCTGTACCGGCCAGTTTCTTCAGCAGAGCTCTCTTCCCTGGAGTTGGGGACGCACAGCTAGTTTTGCCACGCCACAAAGCCTTGCTGCTGCGTGAGGTCATTTCAGGGGAGAGACTATATATAACGGAGGACTCGCATCAGGACGACTCCATACTGTTCGGGCTGTGTGCATTGCCCTTCAATGTGTGTGACCTCACTCTCCACCCCGGCTAGTGGGGACCACGTTGTGTCTTCAGTGCTCCCTCTGTGTTCTCCGGCCAGTGCTCACCCACACAGGACCGAGTTCTGACCCTGCCCAGGCCCAGGTGCCTTTAAAGGAGCAGCCTTGGGAGAGAGGCCGTGGGGAGAGTCCAGGGACCAGAGTTCCCTTCCAGCTCTGCCACTGTGTGCCTAGCTTGGTATATGTAACCAGTTAGGCGCTGTGCTGGTTTGGTTGATGCCAGGGAGACTGGGGCCCCAGAGGTTCCACTGAAGTTCTGGGGTCCTACGGAGCACACAGTTTGAAAACCCTAGGCAAAACAGCCCTCTGAGGTTTCTTCCAGCCTTAGGGGTCACGGATCTGGCCTCGTGATGGTCTGTGACATAAATGACCCATCAGGAGGGGTGCAAACTTTGTGACCTCTTGGAGGTTTTGATGGTTTTCTTGGGTAGACTGGAGGTGTGGTATAGGGAGAGAAATCTCAGGAGAGCTTTTATCAGTGGGGCAGGTGGGCAGAGCACAGAGTTTGCGGATCCAGAACGACTTGCTGGTCCGCACGGCCATAGGCTGTTTTCTCTGGCCGGCTCCCACCTGCCTTTCCTTTCAGTGCTCATTTGTCCCAAAGAAGAGATGAAAATGAGGTTATAATGCACTTCAGGCAAGGAAAGTGCCTTTAATTTAAGTTGCCTCAGGCTGAGTTTCACATTTTATATGTGGAGTATTTGCAGATCCCGGAGGTGCCTTTGGCGGAAATCAGAAAGCCAGGATCTGGGGCCAGTTTTCCTTCACTGAGCAAGTTTGTTTGCTGAGCACCTACTTTGTATTCCTAGAGAAGTGGACGAGCGATCCCAGCTGTGTTAGGACCCCTTTACAAGTAACAGAAACCAACTGAATCCAGCTTAAACAAAAAAGGTGATTTACTCTAGGGGTCCAGGGGGTTCAGGACTGCTGCCCGGCCTTCAGCAGGCATTGGAAAGACCTCATCAGAATCTCCCTTTTGCCCTCCACTCTGCTTCTCCTTGGACTCCCCCCCTCCACAGCCCAAACAGTCCCAAGTATTCCTGCAAAAGCTCAGCACTCCCAGTCCCAAGTCCAGATTCCCAGGGGAGCATGTCCAGTTGGGCCAACTTGGTCCACTCAACTCCAGCCAGGGGATGGACGTCGCTTGCGACAAAGCCTGTCTGGGAGGGGCCGTTACTGGCCCCGTGTAGACTGGGGACAGCTCCCTGCATCCATACCTCGGAAGCTGTTGGCTCTTCTAGGCCTTAGTAAGAAGCTCTAGTCTTGGGGATGGGCCCAGTCATACGCAGAACACCTACTAGCCATCCAGGACACAAGCAAAGAGGTGACCCTTGGGCAGAGCCTGCTCGTTCTGAGTATATGGCTCCTCTAGTTGGGGCTGTCAGGAGGGGACAGGGCTCCCCAAGCTGCTGTGGACAGTGTTCCACACAGAGCAGAGGGCCCTCCAGGTTAGCTCAGGGAACAAGGGTTTACCGGCAGGATCACGTGGAGGCAGCCGGCCTCATGGGAGCTGGGGCTGGAGAGCAGTCAGGAATGGAGGCGGTCTGTCTTTTGGGGGCTGGTGGCCTCTCTGCTGCCATCTGAGCATCTGCTCCTGGCTTCCCTCTCTGTAGCCTTCTCCTCTTACTCATCGGCTCGTTCTATGACTGAGCACACCAGTGCCGAGTTCTGGCAGCCTGTGGCTTGGCTTCTCCGGGTCACGGGACCACCCAGGTACAAGCCACAGGTGCAAGGTCTGATCACACAGCACTTGAGGCTGCCCCTTTCAGGGCTTTAGGTGGGACAGGCATTAAGAAACAGTCTCCTGGGGGGGCGCCTGGGTGGCTCAGTTGGTTGAGCGTCGGACTTCGGCTCAGGTCAGGATCTCGCGGTCTGTGAGTTCGAGCCCCGCGTCGGACTCTGTGCTGACGGCTCAGAGCCTGGAGCCTGCTTCACATTCTGTGTGTCTCCCTCTCTCTCTGCCCCTCCCCCACTCATGCTCTGTCTCTCTCTGACTCAAAAATAAATAAACATTAAAAAATAAAAGAAAGAAAGAAACAGTCTCCTGCACTCAGAGGATGCTTTTGGACGCTGAAGGTGGAGCCTTGAAGATGGAAGAGAGGAGGGCTTGGAAAGGCGGACCAGCCTGAGCTAAAGCAGAGGTGCAGGGAGGAGCTAGGGGCAGGCGTGTGCTTCGGGGAGGGGGCCGTAAGGCCTGCAAGGCCCCTTCAAAGCCAGCCTGTGGGGCAAGAGGTGATGCCGTGGACTCGAGAGGGTACTCTGGACTCAAAGGATGAAGACGACAGCCAGGGAAGGGATGGGGCAGCACGGAAGATGGAAGCCAGGTAGAGGCCGGCAGTGCTCAGGCAGGGGACAAGGGTCTGCACTGACATGCTGGCAGTGGAAGTGCCAGCGGTACAGAAGCCCTTTTGAAGAAAGAGTTTATGGGTGACAGGTTGGCGGAAGCAGAGGAAGGGCCTAAGATGTGGCAAGCAGGGGGTGGGAGCCTTGGGGAGGACTTGGCAACACTGGGGACTTGGGGAGGGGCAGCTCTTTGAAGGAGAGTTTGTTAGCCTTACGCAGCAGCCCGGCCAGAGTACATGTTGTTTAGGTTGGGAGGACTGAGGATATTTAAAGCAGAAAGGGAAGTCCCAGAGTAAAGGGAGGAGACTTCTGGAGAAAGGGTCCCAGGCGTACCAGCTCTGCTTCTCAGGAACTAAGACCCTGCTCACGTTGCCTCAGCTTCCTCATCTTCAGAATGGGAACGATATCTGCCCAGTCGCCTCCTACAGTTGTAGGGAAGGTCAAAGGTTATGTACATGACAATGCTTTGTGCTCAGGAAAGGCTCACGCAGATGCAGGCTGCCTCCTTACTATTGCCGCCTGTGTGACAGCCTGCACGGTGACCCCCCTGGGGGGTCAGGGAGCCTTCCTTCCTGGACCTGGGAGGACGTGACCTGATGCGAGCTCCCCACAGCCAGGTGCAGACTCCCTGACTCCAAACCACCTGGGGTAGTGTCGAGAAGAGTGCCCATCCGGAACCTGAGCCTGGGGGTACCTGAGTGACTGATTAGGGCTAGGATGAGTTCACCCCCACTGACTTCCAGCATTCCCCTGATTAGTGCTGTGTGTGTGTGTCCAGAGCCCAGCAGGCAGGCTGGAGGCTGAACCCTCATTTAGATGGATAGAGAAAGAGAGAGAGAGGGAGGGGGAGGGAGGAAAAGAGACAGTTGGGGAAGGGGGTGGCTATGGGCAGGCTTAACCCATGCACATTTCAGAGTGGAACTGGAAGGGGGTTTCTCCCCTGGGTGGGCCTCTGGGCCTCTTCCTCACAGGGAAATCCACGGAGCACTTGTCTCAAAGTTCCCAGGAAAAGGGGAAATGAAACCTGCATCCTGTTTTGCTGCCAGCCTAGGGAAGAGGGCCCAGATGGTGACAGTAGATGGTGGCAGTCACCTAATACTGGTGGAAATCTTGGGGCCCGTGGAGTTGGGGGAACAGAGAGAGCTTGAGGAGGGGACCCGAGGAGAGAGCCTGTGGCCTCCCTTCCTATCCTGTCCCAGCCTTTCTTCACTCACCCAGTAGCGCCCAGCCGCTTGGTTCTTTCTTCCCAGCGGCCTCTCCCTCAGGATTGGCCCAGCTTCCCCTGCCGCCCACATTCCTATCTTCCTGGCTTCCTTCTGGCTCACCTGCAGCTTCCTTTCTCCGGGAAGGGAGCTTCGTGTGCCCACCTTTCTCCCCTCCTTTCTCTCCCTCCCCCCACCAGCGCCTTTGGCTATTTCCAGTCATTTCTCTCCCACAGAGTGTGTGCTGGAGTCGCCCGCTCCCCCACCCCAAGCCAGACTTTGTATTCTCCTGCCAGCTCAGTTCCAACCCCGGCCCCTTGGAGTATTACTTTTCCTAAAGCACAGCAGCTGTGCCTTTTGCTGGCCTACCCAACTGTTCTTGTCCTTGACCACAGAGGTCATGTCATTTGTGACAATAAATAGGAAATGAGAATGAGAGGGTTGCCAGGTGCCTCTGGGCTGCCCTTCTAGCTGCCTGCGTTCCTGCTGGGAAACAATAATAGTAATACAAATAATAAAACTAACATTTATAGACACGTTCTATGTTCACTAACCATTTCCCAGATGCTGTGCTAAATATTTTACCCGTATTATCTCATTTAATCTTCATAATGACTGGGTGAGGGAAGTTGAATTTTCATCCTCTCACAGTTAAGGGAAATGTGACAGGAGGGATGAGTAAGTGGCGGAACAAGACTGGAATTGGAGCGGGTGTGACTCCCGTGCCCATTTCTTTTTCTTTTTTAATTTTTTTTAATGTTTGTTTATTTTTGAGAGAGAGAGAGAGAGAGAGAGTGAGTGAGCAAATGGGGGAGGGGCAGACAGAGAGGGAGACATAGAATCTGAAGTAGGCTCCAGGCTCTGAGCTGTCAGGATAGAGCCCGACGTGGGGCTTGAATCCATGAACCACGAGATCATGACCTGAGCCGAAGTCCGATGCCCAACTGACTGAGCCCCCCAGGCGCCCCCCAGTGCCCATTTCTTAACTGTGGTCGTGTCCTGCCTCCCATTGCCACGGGGCCGGGGACCCCCACAGCCCACTTAAACTTCAAGTTCTTCTTTCCTCCAGTTGACTATTGCAACTAGTAACTCATCCACATAAGGAACTCTTATGGTGTCTTTTTCAGAGCTGTGCTTTTTTTTCTCTTTTCTCCATATCCCAAACAATGAAAAGACCTTCAGATGTTAGGGGTCCTACTATTTCTCTTTGCTGTGGACTCCCCCCACACCAATGTCCCATTGTATAGCTGGGACAATATCCTCCCAGTCTTAGCTTAATTTGACATTATTCGGACAAAGGAGCTTCGAAACTAGAAGTAGATAAGAGCCCGATCTCTCAACTTTCCATCTGATGCTCTTCCCACTTAGGCCCGATGCCGTTCTATTCTGAGAGTGCTAGAAATATGCCCCAAAGGTTCCTCTTCTACACATTCTGTATTGACTGGGAACATTTCTACTCTTTGCGGTAGGCCTTTTGTGTGCTATTCTTGTCCGTGAGTGGCGATTGTCAATGGGAAAGAGAGAGAAAAAGAATCAAAATCTCTGGGGATTAGGGTACATATGAAGTTTGAGGAAGCATATTCAGTGTCATAACCACATTTTAGGTTTGGAGAAATATATTGTTTTTAAAACATAAGCTTTTGAATATGGAGTTTGACAAAACTCTTGCCCGATGTTATAGTAATTCTCAAGTGGGGCTGGCACAATGTTGGGTGGGGGTGTGTATGTGAAGTCTGTGTATCACAAAGGGGAGTGTGCTTAAAAAGGCTGAGAAACACGGCCTTCCAGTAGGAGACTGTGGGATCCTGTCTTTCTGGGTCCTACAGTCCTATAGGTATTTACGGGAGGGCCAGCAGGATGGTGTGCACTGCAAGGGGGCATCCTGCCTGTCTTGTCTCAGTTGGACCAAACCCTCTTGGGGCTCCGGGTGGCCTGCCTAAGGGCTTTGCCACTCACTTCGTGCAGTATGCCAGATGAAGGTAATATGTAGTGTAGATGCCTAGTCCTGGAGAGTTCAAGGCTAATCTGAAGCACATACTGCCGTAAAGCTTAGATGTGCTTTGAGTTTCTACATGCCAGGACCCATGCTTGGCCCAGGGTATGCAGCTGAAGGAAACAGATACAGCCCTGTGCTCACAGAACTCACAACGTAGTGGGCAATTAGGTTATGCTCAAATAGTAAAAATGTAACACGTGCTATGAAGGAGAGAAGAGGGTGTTGGGAATTATGAGGTAGGAGGAATGGATTATTTGGAGGTACCAAATCAAAAAGATTGCCCTGAAAAAGATAGCTAAGCTGCACATGAAGACTGAGCCTGATGTAGCCTTGGTGGTCTCATGTGACCCTACCCCTAGCTGGGGCTGTTTGCTGGTCCGTGTGACACCTTTAGGCGAATCAGAAGAAGGTGTCTGGTCTGGGCAGAGGCAGCCCTGCCAGGACCCATGGCCGGCAAGTGAACGTGAGCTAGGTAGGTTTCAACCTCCGCTGGCCCCTGGGCCTGGCGCTGCGCCCCACCCACGGTGGGGGCCTTATCCACGCTGGGTCGAGGGAGCTGCACGTGTGAAGGCCCTGGGACAGAAAAGAGCTCGATGCCTTCCAAGAAAGAAAGAAGCCACTGAAAGCAGCAAGTGGCCACCTCAGCATTTCTCCCCCCGGTGCGGCGACAGCTTCCCTTTCCAGAGAAAGGCGAGGGAGGCCATGTCTGGAGCACGGTCTGGAGCTGCTGGGCTGGCCGGCAAGCACTCACAGTCTGGCTTCGTCAGGGCTGTAGTTGGTGAGCTCTGCTCTGCCTGCTTTCCGTAGCACGTGTTCCTTCCACGGTGTCCCAGGGAGAGAGAGAAGGACCGTTAGGAGGGTGGTTCTGGGGAAGCTGGGCCAGAGATCAAGGCCCGGGTCCTGCCAGCTTCTGTTCAGTTTCTCCAAGACAAGTGCCTGCTTCGTGCCCAGTTCTGTGCTAATCTTGTAAATTTGGAACGTCACGGACTTTTAACCTTCTTCTCTGTCTTCTCACCTGAGACACACAACCTTTCATTCCACAGGTAGGGATGATGGACTCACATGCAAATGATGGTGGTAAAGAGAGGCTCTGGTGGGTGGGGAGGGTAGCAGGCCGTGCTTGAAGGAGTTCAAGTCCACTTCTAGACACTTGTGGACTATTAATGTGCAGAGTAGGCTAACCTATAAGCTCTCCGAGGGAGGGGTCACATCTTGTTGGATGGTAAGGTAAGTCTGCAGAGCTTAGCATGATGCCTAAGTCATCGTAGGTGCTCAGCCCGATTTGGAGATGGAATAGTTCCCTCCAGATCTCTTCAGAAGGCTGTCTGAATTCTAACCCAGGTTTTCTGTCCCATTGCCCAGGGCCTGCCATTGTGCCACAGCTGCCTAGTGACAGAGCATCTAAGGGATGTTTGGGGAACTTGAAATCATGTCTTGAGGAACTGGGACTACTTAGCAAGAAACACAAGGCATAGGAAGATCAGGAAGGCGGTCTTTAAATCCCCCAAGGAACTGTTGTCATGCTATTATTACCATTCATTGAGTCTTTCCTGCATGCCAGGTATATGCTAGGGGCTTCCCATATATGATCTCATTTAATCCTCACAGTAATCCAAAGGGGAGAATAAACATTAGCATCTCTCTTTAATAAAGGAGGGCGCTGGGATTTAGATCAGATGATCCACTCGAGATCACCTACCTGGGGTTTGGAATGGGGCAGTCTGGCGCCCAAACTCATAGCCGCTGAGAGATTTTAACTACCACACAGTATTATTACCTGGAGATTTTTGTCATGTAATTGAGAAAATATTGCTGGCACTCATGGGTTGAAGTTCCAGGAAGGTAGTTTTTCTGTTCCCCACAAGGGCGATTTCTCTTCCTCTAAAGGAGAATAGTTTGAAATTAGAAGGGCTGCCCTCAGAGGGTCCAGCTTCTACTGCAGGACCTCCTGGCTCCAATGGGATCTCCTTGTGCAAAAGTCGAAGCTCCCCACCCCTAGCCTGGTAGGGCCTGTTTCTGAATGCAGCTGTGCGGTCCGCCCTCGGCCGGGCACAAGCGGCAGCATCCAGATCTCCTGGATCGTCCCGGCCCAGATCTCTTGCGTCCTGTCGCATTGTTCTCCCTGAAGCCCCAGCGACGGGACTGGTCCTGCTTTCCTTTGCGAGGAGCTGGGCGGCGGCAGCATATGCCTGGCCCCCTTTGGGATGGGCCGCACAATCACCTGGTCTCTGGACCCCGGCACGGAGGCCAGCACTTGGATGAATTTCCGGGGAGGACAGACTGGGGTGGGTGCACTTACCCTGGGCTCCTGGGGCTACAGAGTTTGCCAGACTGCACCGATTGTCCTTGGATTTTTGTTTTGCCCCGCTGGCCTCCTGTGGCCGTGCGGCTGGCTCCAGGAGGCAGAGGGGTGCCGTCTGGTTCTCGAGCCCCTGTCACAACATCAGGTGAGTTGGTGTAGGTGGGAGCCCTTTGGTAAACCGCAGAGGCCGTAAAGCGCCTGACAGCTGACCGAAGTTGAGCCCTGCAAGACGTTGATGAGATGGCCTCTTCCGTGGCAGAGCGGCTGGCAGGACATTAGAGCTGGAAGTGCCCGTGAAGGGGATGCGGTTCGCCTGCCTTCTCCCCTCCCGGCGCGGGTGTGCTCTGCTCAGCGCCCTGCAGGCGGCCAGCTAGGCTTTCCTCGAGCGAGGCGAGCTTTTGATGGTTTTCATGAGGAGACCGTCCTTCCTCGCATTGGCCTAGCCCTCTACAGAGCGTGTTCCTGTGTGCTGCCTTGCCGCCCCTCACCGCGGCCTGGCGAGAGAGGTCTGCGCTCGGCGAGCTTGAGTGAGGCCAGCCAGGCTTCCTTTGTGTCTCCCACCTGCTGGTTCTGCAGGAGCAGGTCTGCTTTCTTTTTGTGAAGTTTTCCTGCTTCCGTTCCGGGGATTGGAGTCCATAGTGAGCATCAATGACCCTTCTCACAGCGCAGTGAATGTCAAAGAGAGGGCATGTGCCTTGTCCAGGTCATCCTTAAACGTGTGGCCAGGTGGGAAGCCCAACCCCAGAGATGCTCGGCCTTGTCCTTCACTGCTTAGGTACGTTCTGCCTCCTTCCTGACTCCAAGCACGTTTTACAACAAGATTCTGAAAGCCCTTCGCAAACAGCAAGGTCAGAGCTTCTGGCTTCCTTCTTTAGAATGTACCTGGCTGTAGGGTGAGGGTGGGAATGGACACGTAGGAGCATACGGTGCCAGGAACAGGACATAGCAGCTCGGAGGAGGGGTCTGGAGGGGGGCCAGGGTATGACGGCTAAGTGCCTCTGCTGCCAGGGGCTGGGGCCACCCTGATGACTCCTTCCTAATTCTCCTTTAGAGGGCTTTCACCTCCCTGTCTCTTCTGTTTCTACTTGCCCTGTTTTACTTCTTGCGAGGCACCCCTGAGCTGTTCTGCCTTCCAGCTCTGCCCACCTGGAGGTTGCCAGCTTTTAAGCTTTAGTGTCCTTAACACATCATCTTTCTTTATAACGTCTTTTCCTTCAGGGCTCGGCAACCATACCCCCCACTTCAGAGCAACTCGCGTCTGTGCCTGGGAGCTTTAACATCAGAGCCTCCACCAGACACTCTGGACGCCTGCCTGCCAGCCTGCCCAGAACATTTACTTGGCCCTTGCAGTAGGTGACATGTTACTGCACAGGGACATCTCACGACAGCGCCTTCATCCTGAAGGACGAGTCCAGCGGCAGGAATCTTATGGATCGCGGCAGGGCAGTGAGGAGGACATGTGGGGGTAATGGAGGGAAATGAGCATTTGGGGAGCATCTTGCCTTCCACACACGGACTGTAGTTGATCGTTGCAGCGGCCCCGTGAGGTGGCATCGTGTCTCTTTCATAGATTTGAGAACTACAGCTCGCTCAGAGTCACCGGGCGGGTTAATGGGCAGGGTCGGCATGCGAATCTTCTACTTGGCTCCAGAGCCCATGCTCTTCTCCCTAATCTGTACTGTCTCTCTTCAGGGCCTCTGTCTTCTTCACTGCTTCTTCACTAGCGATGGTTCCAGAAGGTGGGTTAGAGCTGTCAGGGGCCTGGCAGAGCTGGGATGGCTGGGCAGATGATTCGGGGACCTGGGGGCTACGGGAAGGCGGTAGCTGTCTTCCAGCCTTGTACCTTCTGGTCGGGTGTGACTTGGTGGGTATCTAGAGTGGAATGGAGGAGAGATGGTGCTAGGTGGAGCCGGACCCAGAATTAGGGCAGGACTGTTCATCTCTGGGGGCCCTCGAGGCTGACGAAGACACAGCTTCCTGGTTCCTTGGTTCTTCATGGGAGGTGGTGTCAGTGAGGTGATGCCCCCGCCCCCCACCCCGGCCAACTCCTTCCCCATTTCTCTTATTCTCCTCTTCCGCCCGGTGACAGCCAGCAGGATGAGTGTGAGGAAACTCACAGAGGGCCTAGAATAAATGTCTGTGTGCATTTGGGTTTTCTTAAACCCTTTCTTACCCACAGGACTCAGGCTTTTAAACCAGTTTTGTCTTTCTGGTCCCTCTCGTGGACTCTGATGCTGCCTTTTCCCCACTCTCGGCACGGTGCTCTTCCACCCGTTGGTGCCTCTTTACATGTTCTTTCCAGAACTTTGGCCCCGACTCGTACAACTGCTTCATGTCGCCTCTTCTCCTGACCCTGCTGGATCTCAGTGGGTTGGCCAGGAGTCAGGACCCCCCATTCCTCCGTAGGCACTGAGAAAGGTGTTTGAGGATGGTATAGACTTAATCCCATGGCTGTAAAGGGAGTGCATTCATTGATACAAGGCTGGGTTTTTTTGCTATAAAGAAGGGCCTAATGATGCAGTGGCTTAAGGGATGAGAAATTAAGTTTTCTGTCTCACATAATACCCCGACATCCTCGACGTGAGCAGACCAGGTGAGGGGGCAGCTCTCTGGTATCCAGTCCCTTTGGGTTGTCGCCGCATCACAGGACATTGTCCTTGTGGTCGAAGCTGGGTTGCCCGCACACTTGGGTTCCGACCAGTGGAACGGAAAAGAGAAGGTGGAGGAGGCATGCCCACTGTCCTTGGGCCCAGGTCCCTTATGACTCGTGTCCCTGCAGCTCACATTCTGTTGGCAAGAATGTAATCACATGGCCACCCTGACTGCAAGGGAGTCTGGGAAGCGTAGTCCAGCTGGACTGCCTCTTGCCGAGGAGGAGGTGAGAATGTATTTGGGTAGACAACTAAAAATCTCGCCGCAAAGGTGGAGAGTATTTTCACTTGCGTGTACTGAGAGAAGATTGTTTCCCTGCCAGCAATTGCCCTCTCTCTTTGATAACTTGCACGCACGCTTCTCTCTTTGGCAGACATCTGTACACCAGACTTCAGGCTATACAAGCTGGGTGCACCAGAAGGTGAAGAAGGCAGTTTCTGCCTTTTAGCAGCTCAGTGTGGTCTGGGGAGGACAAGTGTGGAGACCAGACTGGGTTTAAATGCCAACATAGAGCTTCCTCGTTCTTGTGTGTGAGGCACGGCAGATCCAGAGCTAAAAGGCTGCGCGTGGCCTTAAGATGCCGGCAGTCGTACAGACGCGGAAATGGAGGCGGAGTGCTGTGAGCAGGTTCAGCTTGTGGAGTCTGGAGGGCTTCCCAGGAGAGGTGACATTCAAGCTGTGCACAGAAGGGTTTCCCTTCTTCAGCAGAGAAGACCAAGGGCAGAGACATGGAGACCTGGAAGTCCATGCAAGGTGGGTGGCTCGGGTGTGGGCCGAGTATAGTGGGAGAGATCTGCATGGCTCGCTTCTGTCTCCGTCTTGGCCTCTGCACCCGTCTCCTGGCACCCGCCTTCCCTGGCCACCCTGTCTACAGCGGTGCGTTCCTCGTCGCTTGATTTTCCAGCTTTATTTGGCATAACGCATATAAATACCTGGTGTATCTCTATTGGCCTGTGCATCGTCTGTCTCTCCCACTGGAGTGGAGGCTCCGTGAGAGTAAGGTCCTTTCGACCACTACCTGGTGAATCGCAAATACTCAAATACTTGCTGAATGAATAAGTAATAGAAATGTGTATTGCAGATCCTATTTTGGGGAAACCTCGATTTCTACACTAAGAGTTTGGCTTTTATTTTGTAGGCAGTGGGAGCTATGGAAAGTTCTTGAGCAGGGGGAGCGACACGATCTCTGCCGAGAGAGTTACTGGCAACATCGGGAAGCTAAGTTGGAGCCGGGAGAGAGTACCCCTCTCCTGGCCCTAGCCCAGCTCCAGAGCAGCATACCCTTCAGCCCAGGCCCTGTTTGTGCAGTCTTAAAGCCTCTTCCTGGACATAGTCATTTTGTGTGGGTCAAGCCGAGGATTCATTCTGTAGCCACGGGGTGGGCGTGCGCTTCCCTCCGCCTTTCTCTGCGGGGGGCCTGAGAGGGTCGAACAGGCACTCTGGTGCATTGCTGGAGGAGACGAAAGTTGATACAGTCTTTCTGGAAAGCAGTTTGGCAAAGGGCACCGAGAACCTTAAAAATATCCCTACCTTTGACCTAGAAATCCTGCCCCGAGGACTGTGTCGTAGGGAAATAGCCGAAGCGTGTGCAGAGCTGAATGTATGCAGACTTTCATCCCAGCGTGAAAAATCGGAAATAACCTGAATGTGCAACTCGGGTACCTCTCAGATCCGTCCCACATCTCCGTCCCCGCTAAAACTCTGCCTGCGACGTAAGAGCCACCCGACAAAATCTGAGTGCGGGCCCTCACCAGCTCTCTTGTGCTGACGCAGCACCCTCCTAAGTGGTCTTCCTGCCTGCCGTCCAGGCCCCGTGAAGCCCACAGCCCACAGAGTCCAGAGTGAGCCATCATGACCTTCTCTGCTTCACCTTCTTACAGGTCTCCCACCTCTCAGGGAGTAACGTCCACACTGTTCCACTGGCCTAACGGCCCTCCAGGACCCGGCCGCTTCCTACCTTGCGTGATACGTCCCACCAGCACTGTTCGTGCTTCCCATACCTTGATCAGCTCTGCGCCCTTGCTCACATCGCTTCCTCTGCCTGGCTAACCCCTGCTCGTGCCTTAGGTTCAGAGCAGAGTTCAGCACCTGCCACAGGCCGGGTGAGTCCCCATCTCCTGTGTCCCCATGATTCTGTGTGTACTGCAGCCCTTGCATCTGGGCATTGGTTTCTATTATCTCCTTACATGACTCTCTCTCTTAGTAGCTCCGACCTTGAGAGCCCATCTCATTAAAATTGTGTCCCTGTTCCCCTTATTGGAGTCTGGTACATAGCAGAAGCTCAAGGCATGTTTCTTGAATGAATGATGAATGAATGATACAAGCTTGCTGTTATGAAGAAATGTATCCTGCACAGGGCCCAGCAGGTACTGAGGCCTCAAGGAATATTTATTGAATGATTCTGCCTGAAACAAAAACAGCGGAACTTTAAAAACCGCCGTATTTATTCTGGATTTCCTTTATTTCCGGAGTTGATCTCTAGGGGTGGAACCCAGATATCTGCATATTCATGGAGCTTCTTTGCAGGTAAATCTGACGAGCAGCAAGGGTTGCAGATCACCTGAATGGCAGCTGGCATCAGACTAAAATAAAAATAGTATCGAGGACATACCAGGGGTGGCAGTTTTGGATGGGACACCCCATGTGGTCCCTGCAGGGAGTGTATGCATTGAGAAAAACAGAAAGAAAATCCCTCGACTGCCAGTTTTTGTTAGGTGCTGGGATTTGGGCGACTTAAACCGTTTTTCTTTTTATGTTTCTATTGCGTACTTTTTCTCCATTTAGCATATGCCACCTTTTAAACCACATAAAAAATGAAAAGAAGGGTTATATGTAAACCAATTTGAAAATAAACTATTATAAAAAAATAAAAAACATTAAAAAAATTTAAAAAAAAAGAAAAGAAGGGCAGTTGGACAGCGGAGCCCTGACTGTGGGCGGTGCTATGCGTCCTGAGGCCAGTCCCTGGGCTGCGGCCTTCAGCTGGCTTCTGGGGCTGCTTTGGCATCAAGTCCAGAAGCTGACCCTTTGGCCCATTCTGCACACCAGCATTCTGGTGCTCCAAGAAACTGCCCACTGATTGGGGACCTCAGAAACTGCCATGGACCATTCCTAGGCCCGAGGCAGGCTGCCCTGTGGTCTCCACACCCCCAGGTGAGGAGTGCGATGGGATTTTGGTAAGGATTTGCCACCACGAGGTAGTCTCCCCGGATGGGTCCAGAGCGGAAAAGCTGAGCTGAGGTGGGGACAAGGCCAGAAGGGACATTGTGATATTAGTGGCTGGGTAGTCAGCCACCTGGCAGGCAAGAGGTGAGACAGGGCAGCCAAGTGGGACACTGAGGGTTGGGGAGCAGGTAGGCAGTAGGGGACTGACTGGGTCAGGAAAGCAGCTAGCCAGAAGGCGCACCCCAAATCAAGATGCTCTTAGCTTGTGGTCTCTTGGCTCTGGACCTAACCAAGCAGCTGGAGTTGTCCACAAAAGGATATGTGTTTGCTTGACGCTGTCTTTTTCCCTTTATGTTCCCTGTCAAGGTGAGCTCTTTCTCCTTTAAAGCCATGTTAGTCCTCATTCATACCTCTTGTGGCCTTCGTCGCTTTACGATTTTGTGTTTTTGTTTCTGGGTATGTCTTGGCAAGGGCAAGACAGAGTCCTGTGCATCTTTGCAGTCTACATGGGCCGCGGTCAGGTCCAGGGAAGCCAGTGGACTGCTTCACATCAGCTTTCCCAGCTGGAAAGGTCAAGGCCAGTGCTAGAGTCTGGAGAGCTCTGCTTCTGGCCTTGTGGCTGGCTCCTGGCTTGTGCTGCCCTGGGTCGCCACGGCGACGAGATGCTCACTCGCAAGCAAATAGCATCCCCAGCAGGGCTGCCAGCTTCAGCAGTTCTTGACCTCCAGCTGAGTTGAAACCCAGAGGATGCCTTTTCCAGCAGCCCAGCAGCAGGAGCTGAGTCCGCGGGGCTCCTCCCTGTCCCTTTGGTGGCTGTGCTGAAAACAGATACCTCCTGCTGCCCCCGGGTTTGCCGCCTCCGCCTCCCCACCCTACCGCCAGAGCCTGTCTGCGCGGATCCGTGGTGGGGAGGAGACTTGGGGCAAAACAGGTGGTCTCCTCCTAACACATTTACCAGCTGTCTCCTGTCTGCAAGGGAACCTTCTCGGAGCCTTGCTTTCTCCTGGGTTTTGGCAACTTGGGAGCCTACCTTTCTCTCAAGCCCTGGGAGTAGAGGGGGAGGATGAGGAGGCTGCTTCTGCCCGACCTCCCTGGTGGAGCACACCTGAGAGAATGAGACCTGACCTGTCTTCCCTATCCCCTTCTAGTCCTTCCCCCCACCCCTCCCCCGAAGCCTGACTCAGCTCTTGCTTGACACAGATCTCAAGTCCTAGTCAGACTGGTCTCAGGAAGGGCAGGTGATGTGGGCCGTGGCTCAGCTGTCCCTGATGGGGCCGGCCTGCGGCCTTCTCCTCCGGGAAACTCTGCAGGCAGGGCCAGCTGCGGCCTTTCCTGGCCGCCCAGCTGTCTGCCTGTCCCTGAGACAAAGACCTAAGGGCGGCTCCACCAGGAAGTCCACGGTTTTCTGCCTTTAGCAGGTTCTTTCTGTTGCCTCCTTTCCCGTCTCACCCTCACCTCTTCCCAGGAGACCTGAGCTCTCATCACCCCACATGTGACCCGTTCCCCCGTGTAATCCATCCCCTGGTCCATGTCTCAGCCTTGATTGAGCACCTGTTGTGTGCCAGGCACTGGCTTGAGCCCTGGGGCTCCCGAGATGGGTAAGACCCAGCCCTGCCCTTATAGCTTATTTGCGGTGCAACTCATTCAAAGTGACTTAAATAGGAGCTTTATTGGATTCAGGACAGCTAGAAAGAGTCTTTCTTTAGAGGTGCCTTGTGGGTAGAAGACACCCACAGTCCTGGCTGAGCCATTTCAGCCTTGTCATGACAAGGATCTTTTATTGCCTTTCCCCGTAAGGCTCATAAAGTTTTCTACCAAACCACGTTGAAATGAAGCTTAAGGAACACACACACACACACACACACACGTGTGCGCACACAGAATATTCTTTTTTAAAGTTAACATACACAGAAATATATTGTTCTAGATACTTTTGCCACAGACCTCTTTGCTGTAAGCATTTTTGCTGCATTTTCATTACGTAACTAATTGACTATAAGGCAATTTTGCCACAAAAGATAAAATAACTGATTGACAGTTTGTTTTCATTTCTTCATTAACAAAGATTTTATTGTTATATTATGTAAGCCTCAGTTAGCCCTCATAGTGGTCTGTATAGGCGTCAGCCAGCCCTCATAGTGGTCTGTATAGGCCTCAGCCAGCCCTCATAGTGGTCTGTGCCATGACAAGTAGATGGGGTGGTCTTAAAGCAGGGGGTGATGACAACCGCGTATAGGGACCTGATAGAAAATACGGTGATAAACCTCACTGGAAGTGTGGAGTGGAATGTGAAGCCAGACTGCGCCCCAGGCTGTCCTAGACAATGGTGACATGCCAGTCACAGTGACAGAACTTCAGTTACAAACGCGTTACAGCCTTAGCGTCTCTTCCACATTTCCCGTAGAACTTTGGAACGTCTATCAGCAGACGTGGGACAATCTGCCAAGAACAAACAACGGTGTAGAAAGCTTTCACAGCACAATACACGGCTCTGTTACAAATATGCCTCCCAGTATGGTTGACCCTTGAACAACGTGGGGGTTGGGGCGCTGACCCCCTGCACGGTCAATAATCTGTGTAGAACTCTTGACTCTCCAAAAACTTATCTACTAATAATAGGGCCTGCTGTTCACCAGAAACTTTACTGATCACATAAACAAGTCGATTAACACATGTTTTGTATACTATGTGTATTATATACTGTGTTCTTACAATCAAATAAATTAGAGAAAAGAAAATGTTAAGAAAATCTTAAAGCACAGGGTGATGTATGGAAATGTTGAATCACTGTATTCTGCACCTGAAATCAATGTAACACTGTATGTCAGCTAACTGGAATTGAAATAAAAACTTTAAAAAAAAATCAAAAGGAAGAGAAAATCCATTTACAATACTGTACTGTATTTATTGGAAAAAATCTTCATGTAAGTGCACCCGTGCAATTCAAACCCATGTTGTTCAAGGTGAACTGTATTTGGACCTTGATACCTCTCTTAATGAAGGAAGAGACTTTAGTAAAAACAAAAAAAAAGCATAATACTGTCAACAAAGACTTTGAAGACAAGTGCTTAGGTACAATCCATAATACCAAATCCAAATCAGTTATTTGCTTAGTATTACCATGAATCTACACACATTTTAAAGGTATTAAAATATTTTGTATTTTGCGGAAAAGTCTTTTTAATTTTGTTCTCCATTTTTCGCGTTCCATCATGTCCTTTTTAATGAACGCCCTTTTTGTTTTTATTTTTCATGACTCTTATCTTTTATGGCACAATTGCCTTGTGGCAATTTTATTAATTTTTTTCGTGTTTCATTATGTCCTTTTTCATACTCCTCTTTTAGTTTGCATTCTTTTATGTCGTATGGCAGAACTGCCTTACAGCCAGTTAGTTATGTGGTGAAAATGTTCGCGGCGGAAACACCGCAAAGATGTCGACAGCAAAGGTGCTCGATAAGAGTGCCGGACACGCACACACCTGCCCTCGAAAGTAAAAGGCCCATCACCCCATCCCGCCAGTGGAAAGGCTGGTGCGTATGGCCCCAGATTTTTCTTTGTAGATGTTAATGCAGTCGGCTATAAATTTGGGCTCATTTCCAGCTGCCGGCTTTCCTGGGAAGCACACAGCCTCCAGGGGCCACCGTCTGACCCCTGGCAGTTTCTCGAGGTCCAGACTGCTGCCCAGAGCAGAAGTGGTGGTAAGCTCCCAGTCCTCCTTGGCAGCTCCCCTGCCCCTACCAGGTTGTGGCACCAAGTCAGCATCTAAAATACTGGATCGAAAGCCTCGATTGGCCAGGATTGCAGCTGCCCCCTCCACCACCACCACCAGGTTCCTCTTCCCTTAAGGAGGAAGACTGTGTGCAGTGTTGGAAATCTCACCTGCATCTATAGATTGGGGGACTCTGGATTTCCTCGCTCAGTCTTCCTCCCCTGGCCATATCTCTTACCTCTGTTCTTGCCCTGTCTCCTGGCCTTGAGAAACTGAGTCACAGAAAACTCATAACCTTCCAGGTTGAGCAAAAAACACCCTTTCTGGCATTCTGTCAGCTCAGTGTGAACCTCTAGTTTTTATATGCTGACCAGAGGCTTCAATCGACAGATATGTCTTAGCATTTCCATTTTTAAAAAATAAATGTAGTGAAAAATTCTTTCGAGACCTGGGATGGGGGGTGGTAGTAATAAATGGTCTTTGTCCTGACAAGGTTAGGAGTTGCCCTTCAGTCTCCTAGCGGGGGACTGTGCCTGGTGGCGGCACAGATGTGTAGAACGAGCGTCGGTCAGCCAGGGGCAAAGGAACCCAGAAAAGAAGAAAGCAGGCAGGCCGATGGGCGCCACGGATAGCATTTGATTTAGAAATGACCCCTGCTCACCATGCTGCAGAGTTGCGCTCGGATGTTTACGTAGTCCTGGCTTTCTCAGCGAAGAGCGAAGACCAGTGTTTGGTAAGAGGCCGGTGGGGCAAGGAGCAGGGCACCTCGCGGGGTCCAGACGGACTCCCTGGGTCTCAGCCCGCCTTGCTGGCCTGCTCTTGTTATCCCAGCCCGACTCCAGGTCTTTGCTGCTTCTGTGCCTTCCACCTGGAACCCCTTCTCCCCCACCCTTCTTGCGGGCCAACCTCCCGATGTTTGTCATACCTCCTCCATGGAGCCTCAGAGACGTGTTCATCCCCTTCTTTCCTTCCCCACGGGCTTCTGAATCGTTTTTTATGTCTTTTCCTGCCTGTCTGGTGGTAGAGTCACTCGTTCATTCATTCATTCGTTCAGTCCCTCACCTAGCACTGAGGACCTACTCAGTATGAGGGGCTGGGTGCCACTGTGGAGGAGAGACCAGGGCCCGGCCTTTGAGCAGCTGTCGTACTAATGGAGAGACACAGAAATGGGTGAACAAACCCCCGCAGAAGTGGGATGGACCCTGCTTAGGAGAAAGGAGGCTAGGATGGGGAACAGAGGAGCCTTTAGTCAGGTCGTCAGGGAAGGCCTCTCCGAGGAGGTGCTCTTGGAGACACACTTAAGGTAATTAAAATGTCATCCTGTTTCCTCAGGTCCCTCGGGTGCCTGGCAGGACCGTGAACACAGTGGGTGCGGAGGAATTGTGTTGAGATGAATCTGGGCCATGACCCTTTTGTGTGGGCCTCGCCACCCTGGGAGCCAGTCATCATCGCCCCTCCCGCCCTGGGCTCCCTAGCCCCGCCTCCAGCTGTCATTTGACCGGGGAGAATTGGGTTACCTTGGGGGTGGGGTGGCAGGGTCCTGTGTACTTGGGTGCCGGCCAGCAGGGCTGCTCCCAGGCCAGACCTATCAGCGTCAGGGGCAGGAGAGAGAGAACAGGGGCCGGGGACAGACTCCACAGACAGCCGATAGGCTGTGCGGGCGACTAGTCCTTCTGTATCTGGACCCTCCTCTGCCACCACCATTATCCCAGAGGGAAACTGAGGCCCAGAACTCAGAAGCCGCCTCTTCTCGCAGCAGCAGAGGCCAAAGTGGAGCAGTTCACTATATGTGGAGGGCGGAGGTGGGAAGTCAGAAATGCGGCAGTGAGCGTGACGCTTGCCCCCCGCCTGCCCTCGGCCAGCTGGAGCCCGCTTATTTCCAGAGTCCTCGTCACACATGGTCAGAGCTGGCAGCGGCGGCGAGGACGTAGCCCAGCTCCCGCCCACCCCTTTGGCAAGTGCATGAGAGGCCCGGTCGGTCAGGGTGTGGGCTCCCAGTATGTTCTCCACATACCTCTGCTCTAGTGTGTAGCAGTCGGCCTGCTTGTGTGTGGGGGGTGGGGGAGGGTGGAGGGGTTCTTTGAACACAATTTGCGTGTATCATTTATTTATTATGCATTTGTTTATTTTTTTAATGTGCCACAGAGTAACATGTTACAAAGATTTCCTAAAGTACACATTCGAGTATTTGCAAAACAGTGAGCATGACACATAATGTAGCACAAAACCCAAACGGGTGGTCGGGCATCATTCGTGTGATTCCATCCCTGCCCAGATGATGACAGGACCACGTCTGGTCAGGGACTTGTCATGCCCGTCTGCGTGTCCGCAGTGCCTGGCACTGGTAGATGACCGTGGGAGGGACTGAGCAGTTTCTACTTCAGCAGGCTCCCCTTGGGTTTTTGAGAGTCTCCCCTCTGACCCTTGCGGCATTTTTTTTTTTAATGTTTTTATTTTTGAGAGAGAGGGAGGGACAGAGCGTGAGTCGGGAGGGGCAGAGAGAGAGGGAGACACAGAATCCGAAGCAGGCTCCAGGCTCTGAGCTGTCAGCACAGGGCCCGATGCGGGGCTCGAACTCACAGACTGCGAGATCGTGACCTGAGCCTGAGTCGGACGCTTAACCGACTGAGCCAGCCAGGCGCCCCACAGCATCTTTTACAAAGAGTCTTGTATGTCTTTCGTGTGTGTGTGTGCGCGCGCACAGGCACGTGTGCACGTGCACGTTTGCTGCATCACGCACGTGGTTTGCCTTGCAGTTTTGTGCAGGGGCTGTGAGTTTTTGGTGGGCAGGCGTCGTGCCTTAGCTAGCTGTCCTTGTGTCCCTCAGGAGCCCCATGCAGGTCTCTCCACAGGGCGGATTTGAATGGAGTCTTCGAGCTAAAAGACGTCTTGAATCTATTAGTCCCATCTGCCCGTTTTATGGGGAGGGTCCCAGGTGAGGGGCTGTCCCAGGTCGCAGGGGCGAGGTAGGCAACCTTTGTAGCTGCGTTGAGCCGCATCTGAAGGGTGCCCGTCCCTGAGAGGACCGGCGGGCAGTGCAGCTGGGAGCCTGGGGTTCCCTGGGAGGTGCCGGAAGGGAAGGGCACGCGGTGTGACCCCCAACCCCCCAGCCCAGATCCACTTTATCTGCCTCACGTGGTGAGTGGGCCTCTCTGAAAGCCATTCACTATTTTCTTTGAAACGGGGGTTTTGCTGCTTAGAAAAGAGCTCCCTTGCAGCTGCTGGCCCAGGAGACCCTCTCCTTGTGTCGTTGGGGAGCCCGCCCTTGTGGCCTGGCTGCAGGGTGGTGCCGTGTGGGAGAACCGAGAGGCTCTGCCTCTCCCTGCCCCCCATACGGATGCCAGGGCCGGCTCCTGGAGGCTGCTCCCTGCCCTCCTCCCATCCACCCCCTCTCAGGCGTTGCCAAAATAAACAGCTATGGATGAGGGGCCCGGGCAGCTCTGAGGCTCTTCCACACAACCACCCCCAGCGGCACCCTGGAAGGCCAGGCACAGCAAGCACCTCTGGCCGTTTCCTCCCTCTCTTCTCCTGAGGAACTGGTGCCTCCCAACTGGAACCTTCTCTGAGGAAGGGGGAGGGGCACGGAACTAACAGGGTTGGGATCACTGCCTCGCTCCAGCAATCTGGATCTCGTTACCCTCCTGTAGAGGGGTGAGGAGGCCTCGCTTTATTGTTTTTTGTTTGTTTCT
The DNA here is from genome assembly GCA_030068075.1 of Paguma larvata. Lineage (NCBI taxonomy): Eukaryota > Metazoa > Chordata > Mammalia > Carnivora > Viverridae > Paguma > Paguma larvata. The sequence continues at coordinate 44,812,975 of CM057837.1, read as the reverse complement.
TTTATACTTTATATTTCACAGAACTTGAAATAACTCAGGCTGTACGCAGATTAGGACTCAATAATAAATGCTTGTGGATGGAAATGAAATTAGACCGAAAGACCGAATTAGACCGAATTCATTGATTCATCTTAGAAATGCTTCCTAAGCATCTGCTAGACTAGCTCCTAAGTACTGAGCACTTAAGTTATAGCAAGCACTTGGCACTCAGGAGAGAAGTGGTATGTTGTGGGGGTTTCAGAACCAGCCTGCCACCTAGCCGTATGACCTTTGGGTTGGGCAATTCGATTCGTTGAAGAGGCTTAGAACAGTGTCTGGCATAAGAACTTAATAAATATTAGCCAGGATTGTTATTACCATAGTGATAACTGATCATTTGCATAGTTATTACCATAGTTCTTGTTGTAACTTTAAGGTAGTGACTGTTATTGTCCCCCATTTTCTGGATGAGGAAACTGAGGTTCTTAGAGGTAAGCAGCATGCCCAAGTCGTACAAGTAAGTGGCATTGCATCTCAGGTCTGGAACCTGAGGCTTTTGGCAGCCCGACCGTACTGCTTCTCTGGCTCCAGCCTAGGGGCCGGGCATTCGGATGCCAGCACTAACGAGACCAGGTGCTGCCTTGAGGCGCTCACAGCCTGGGGTGGAGGCTGACACACAGGCGGGCCCTAGCGAGTGAATTTCCGGAGGCACCACGTGGGCTCAAGTCACGCCAGGCTGGGTAGGAGGCAGGGCAGGGCTGGCATCGGTACCATACTGGATGCGGGACTGGTCAGTAGTGTTGCCAGCTAGGCCTTCCCACCTGGACTGGAGGCAGAGCTGGTTCTGTGCCTGTCAACTGTGCGCATGTTGGCACAGCCAGGGGCTGCTTCTCGTTGCCCTGGGAGGTGGCATGTAGGACAGGTCCGAGACCAGCCCTGGGCTGGGAATGAGGTTATGAAACCACTCACTGGACTCCCGACTTTGCCCCAGGGTCCCTGAACCTCAGCATCTCATCTGGAAAATGAGAGTAGTAATATTTGCCATATGGGGTTGTTGTAAAGATTAAGCGAAAGGATGTAAAAAGCAATCTCTTTATAATCCTAAATCTAGTGTTTATACGCCTAGTAGTAACTACCATTTTTGAGCTCCTACTTTGTGCCTCACACAGTACTGAGAGATTGTATATAATGTCTCGTTTAATCCTCAAAAGTCCTTTAAGAATTATTGTTCCCATTTTATGGATGTGGAAACTGAGGTCAAGAGGCTCCGCCGCCTGTGATCACACCTGTGAGGAGGTGGAGTTAAGGGTCAGACCCAGGTCTTCTCTGATTCCAGAATCACCTCTCCATGTTCCCAGCCTCAGTTCTCTCCTCTTCCCAGCCCCGCCCCTTGGTAGTAAGTTGCTAAACCGACCACAAGAGGGTGTGGCCGTCGGGGGACAAAGCTGAGCAAGGCACTCCTGCCAGGCCAGCCACCCAGGCCTGGAGCCGGTGGTGAGCAGGGCCGGCGGGAGGGCCTTCACCTGCCCACGGCCCCCTGCTTGCGGTGGGAGCAGCAGGCTCTCCTCCCTGCCAGTCTGGCAAGTAAGTTTGGCCGGCCTGTGAGTCACACAGCACTGATGAGTCAGATTTTTCCTTTCTTCTTGCCCAGAGCAGCTGGGGAGGGGGTGGGAGATTTTCTTAGGAAACAGGACCTCCCTCCCTCCCTCTGCTCTCCCACCGTCCCCCTTGCCTTGGAGCTGCACATTTTCTCTCCAGAAGTTTATGGCTCAGCCCTGGAGGAAGAGTCTTGTGTCCACAGAAGAGGGTGTCTGGGTGCTTGGCCACACGTGGGAGGCCTGAGAGATCAGGCCGCGGGCTGAGGAGAGTCAGGAGGGGAAGGGCCCTCCCTGCTAGTAAGGAGAGTGGGTAGCTAGTCCAGGCTGTCTGCCTCCCAAGCCTCTCGTTTTGGCTCACCCTGTCCCTTCTGCAAGCAGGGGCTTAGGCCACATCCTCTGGACAGTGCAGCTGGGGTTCCCCAGGCACACGGTCCCCTGAGCTATCCACTTTTTGCCTTGTGACCAGTCTGACTTCAAGCCTTGAAAAGACTGTCCAGATGGTCCGCCTCAGGCAGGCCTGGGGTTCTCCCTGAGCACCCCCCTGCCTGGCCCTCTCAGAGGCCTAATTAAACAGTCGGAGTGGCCAGCCAGGCTGGGCAGCTGGTTCCAGACCAGTGCTTTTCAGCCCTGGCCATAGATCAGAATCACTGGGAGAGATTTTAAACCCTTCTGATGCTCAGGCCATACCTCAGAGCGGTGAAGTCAGAGTCCCCGGGGGCGGGTCCCAGGCAACCGTGTTTTTGATACACCACACCGTATATTGCCTCTCGAGAGCCTGCCCTCCAGGAGCTGACAGTCAAGTTGCAGGGGCAGCACTGTGCACAGGGAACACGTCGGTGAGGCAGCATGTGACTCAGGGCTGGTGTCACAGGGTCAGAGGAGAGGAGCCCGCAGGCCCTGGCGGGAAGAGGGCTTGCATCCTGCATCCTGAGGGATGGAGGTCGCGACCCAGCGCCTGGGAAGGAAACCCAGGAGGACACTGGCCTGACAGGGCTGGTGATTCACAGGCTGTAGATGAGGAAGGGGAAAGAATGAGTCAGGCACAGCTGCGTGCAAGGCCTGAGCCTGGTTTGGGAGAGTGAGCGTGCTCAGACGGGTTCTCTATTGAGCCACAAACAGAATGTTGCGGGTCTTGAGCCGAGCCACATGAAGAAGTGAGTGAGCCTTAAAAAGACGGGGTTCCAGATCTCAGGGATGTCAGGCATCTGTGTGCGTGTCGCGCCTGACCATGTGACTGCGCACAGAAACTCTCTTCCAGTGTCTCCGGAAGGCACAAAGAAGAGAGGCGTTCGCATTTGGCAGCCGTGCCTGGAGAGGTTAAGTGCCGTGCCCTGGGTCACCGAGCACGGATCCCAGTTAGGAAGGGACCCAGGTCTTCTGACTCCAGGTTACCCCCCGCTTCAGACACAGACCTAAAAGACAGATGGTAACTCGGGGCTGGCTCCCGGGAGAAGCCAGCCTGTGAGTGAGCCCTGGGATTGAGAAACGTAGAGCCACAGCCGGTGGGGTGGGGTTGGCGATGATGGGGTCCTTTCTAGCTCCAGCTTCGGTAGTTCTGGACAAACTTGTATTCGCTGTGGAGGCAGAGGGGCCGGTGCTCAGACGGAGGAGAGCAAGAGCCCAGAGGGCCTTGATACCAGGCAGACCTCACCTGTCCGGTCGGTGAGTTAGGTTAGTGGAGGGGAGGGTGAACAGGATGGCAGAGAACCTGGAGAAACCTCGGAGGAGGAAAAACGGGTCTTCAGTCTGGAGAGGAGGAAAATGTCAACCCCGTCAAAGAGGTTGTGACTTGTTCTGTGTTGTTCCAGAGAACAGAACCCATGGATTTTAGGTCAGAATAATACCGTTAATAATAACAATGGCAAAAACAATTTCAATGACCCTAAGTGCCTACTCTGTAGAAGTCTGGTGTGTGTGTGTGTGTGTGTCTTCTAGTTGAGGAAGCAAGAGCCTGGTGGAGCTGGGGGTTAGGGAGAACACACCAGAAGGGTTAGGTTAGTTGATTTATTGTATATAATTTTCTTGACTCTATTAGTTAATTTTTTTAATTTAATATATATGTATATATCTTTAATCCTCCTGACCTCCCTAAGAAGTGGACTGTTACTACTTCCTACTTCCTAAAAGACTAGAAAGCTAACGTCATTGACCCAAAGTCGCTTAGCTAATTTATGATGGAGTCGATGTTCGAACTCAGGTCCGTCTGACTCCAGACTCTGGACCTTCAGCCTCTGTGTTTCTCTGTTGTGCTGCCTGCTGCGTAGCAGGTCCTCAGCGAAGGGTGACTCTAAGACTGTTAACTTTCTCACCACTCGCCCCATCCGACGTGACAGGCTTCCTCTTGGTGCAGTCACTGCCTCGTCCCTAGAAGTGCCCCCGGCAGGAGTGTTTTGTGGGGTAGGAACTCAGTCTCCATCACCAAGCCCCAAACCAGCCATGCAGGATTAGAGTCTGTTTCTGTCAGGCCCACAGAGTTCTGGGCGCACAGTTAGGCCGCAGCGTGCTGCCCGCCCCCCCCCCCCCGCCCCGTTCTCAGATTCCATTCATCTCTAAGGGAACCGGAGGGGCAGGTAGGCCTGTAACTCCTCCACACTTGCTCCGATGCGTGTTCTGCTTGCTGCTTTCCCATTGGCACATGGGTCATCTCTCACACTCCTGACATGTTAATAATCTAGTTATAATTCAGCTTCCACTGGCAGCAGAGTGGTTTGATAGGAAGAAGAATTTACCTCCCACCCCCGCTTCACACACACTCTCACGCGCGCACATACGCACACACGGGCAAGAGGTGTGGGGTTTGGGACAGTTCACATCACCTCCTCAGAGCCTTGGTCTCCCCGTCTATAAAATGAAGGGGTTAAGTGCACTTCTGGCTTCAGGATTCTGGGGCCCCTGCCCTGGGGGAGTGGCGCATGTCTGAGTAAAGCCCTTGTGGCACTTGACCCCCACTGAGAGGGAGTCTCGGGTGTCAGAAGGCAGGCTGTGCTGTGCCGTTCGGCCTCCAGGCACCCGGCTGCCAAGCCCATAGGGACCCTCCTTAACAGCGGGGCTGTGGAAAGCACAGTGGCAAGAATGACCTGTCTCTCTTCCCTGGAGTCCTGAGGTAGCAAGGGGAGCTGGCCAGATACCAGGGACCTTTCTAGCAACCTCTGGGAGTTCCTGTTTTATTTATTAGCCGCCGTCCTCTCTCTCCTGCCCCAGGAAAAGTGCTGACCCTCTGCTGTGTAGCCGCACAGGGAAGCAGGTGGACATCAAGCCCGCTCTTGGTCCCTGTCAGACTTAACCTCGTTTAACCCCTACGTCCTCCTGCAGTGTGACGCAGAGACTGAGTTCACGATAGCAGGAGTTTTCAAAGTTTTCAAAATCACAGCAACTTTAAGGGGGGGGGGGAAGGATAGTAACCTTTCATTCCCTTAATTGCATAGTGATAATAAGCATTACTGACTTGGCGTGATTGCTAATTACAATAGTACTGCCTTTTAAGCATTGGGCAGAGTGGTCTCTGTGATCCTTATAGCAGTCCCGTGAGACGGAGGTTATGTCCTCTTTACCGATGGGAACACTGAGGTTGGAATGGGGAGGTCGTCTGCCCGTGCTTACACAGGGTGTCAGTAGCCGAAGCGACAGCCCCCTTCCATGTCTGAAGCCATATGTAAGTGGGCAGCCGCACTGGAGAGAGAAGGTTTGCTGGCGTGTCTCTTAACTCATAATTATCTGTAATCTAGGTTGCCAGGAAACACATGTAATCAAGGTTCCTTCTAGAGCTGGTAGCACTGGAACCATTCATGTTCAGGCCAGGACTTCGGGACACCTGGAGCAAACATCAGTCCGTGATGAAGATAGGAATATATTGGGGCTCCTGGGTGGCTCAATCGGTTAAGCGTCTGACTTTGGCTCAGGTCATGGTCTCACAGTTCAGGAGTTCCAGCCCCACAATGGGCTCTGTGCTGACAGCTCAGAGCCTGGAGCCTGCTTCGGATTCTGTGTCTCCCTCTCTCTCTGCCCCTCCTCTGCTTGTGCTCTTTCTCTCAAAAATAAATGAATAAACATTAAAAAAAAAAAAAAGATAGGAACATATTCACTACAAGAAAGGAACTGACTGGGGTGTTTTGTGGTTGTTGTTGTTTTAAATTTATATGAACCTAAGACAAGGAGAAGTACAGTGATTTCCCAGACACTTAGTGTTTTGACTCTACGCGGAGAGTACAGTATTCTGTAGCTTCAGAAAAGGAGCTGTTGGTTGTATGTCAGGTTAGATCCCAGAATTATCCCTGAGGATTTGGGTGTTCTGTTTGTCGTTGAGATCAGACAGCCCAGTTTTCCACCAGGGAATGGGACAGAGGATTGGCCGGGGGGAGTCAGCTCGGGGCAGGGGAAGAGTTCAGTCAGTGCCTGGCCCTGGAATGCCACCCTTTCACCCTTTCTGGCCACTTGCGGCCAGGGGGCCCTGGGATGGAGGCGTAAGGCAGAGAGTAGATAAAGGCCCTGCTCCCCCTAAACTCACCCCAGTAAATGTGTCCGTTGTGTGCGAGTGCAGTGAAAGCGCGTACTGTCTCCGTGGTTATGTGTGCCCCCTTGTCCACACCCACTGCCCAAGCAGGGGGCCTCTGGGCAGGTTTATTTTTCTTGGCTGCACTTTCGTCTGTCTCTCCAGTTGCCAAGAAGGTTCCAGGCCCTCGCTGGGCATGGTTTCTGACATCCAGCCCTTCTTCCCCCAACGGGTTTCCTCCCTGTATACCTCAGGAACTGGTTTGTTCCCTTCTGGACTCCCTCCTCTACCACCCCCTTTCTTCCTAACTAACTCTCTTGCTCACAGGGATTTCTTCCAGACAGCTCCATCTGCTCCCCCAGCTCTGATCCTGCCTGCCCCTCCCCAGCTGCCCCCACTTTTCCTGAAGTGCCTGTTCACTTCATTCACTCAACTCCCTGGGTAAGCAGTTACTGAGACCTGCTGCATGCCAGACCCGGGACCCGCCCTGGGACCCCAAAGGTGAACTGGAGATGAGCCCAGCCTCAGGGGGGACAACCAGCCTCATCACAGAGACCTGCAGTTGCCCTGGGCTGTGGGCATTGCCCCCAGAGGAGCTGTGGTTCCTTCTGCCCTGCCCAGGACCCCCTGGGGCCTACAGGGCCCAGGTGGTGATACAGTTTAGGAAGCCCGGCTTGTCACTTAGCAACTGGCTCCACCCCTTTCCCTCCCGGAACCCTGGAGCTGCGCCCAGGGATGAATGGGGAAGAAGGGCCCATGCTGAGGAGGCCCCAGCTAGCAGAGCTGGGGCGGCACTTTCCCTTCCAAGGTTGCCCCGGCTCTGAGGGTCATCCTGGGCTAAGTCTGACTATAAATACCGTGCTTCCTGAAGGGATTACCTGGGTTCTGCTTCCCCTGTCTGCACCCTTCCCTGGGGCAGCTGATCCTTCTTCTGGGGCCTGCTGTTCTTTCTGACCTATTATCCCCTCCACCAGGTGCCATACTGGAGCCCCATCTCACCAGTCCCCAGCTTCCTAGCTGTGACCAGCAGGGCGGGAGGGGAAGAGGAGAGATTCAAGTCTGCATCTTGGCCAAAAGGCCCTTGCAGCCCAAGATGTTGGGACAAGGAGACCTTTGTCCCTGCCTTCTCCTTCTGCCTGGAGCCTCATCTCTCACACCAGCCAGAGCAAGCCCAGACTTGTCACATAATCAGCACTCCTGGGGAGGACACTGTTGGCCCCATCCCTGGAGTTAGGGGCCTGGGGATGGAGCCTGGTAACCGAGTGTGGAAATAGAGCTTGGGGATTGCCGAAGGTATAAATAGGGCCGTCTCCTGGCTTGGGTGGACCGACTGTCCTGGGAAATCTCTGGTTCCCTTGGCTGGCCTCAGGCTTGGTGTCACATCCCTGTGGCTCAGTTGTACCAGTCCCCAAAGCCACAATAAGGACCTCTTGAGGTGTGATATCCAGAAGCAAAGGGACCGCCTAACTTCTCCTGCAAGCAGACTTTGCCCCCGCTTCCCCTGCCTGCCCACAGCTGCTCTCAGCCGTGATTCCTCCATCAGGCTCCCCACCCTGTTCGCCGGGTGTCCATCGGCTCCATTCTCAACTCGGCAGACACTTGCCGAGACCCTGCAGCAGGCCAGGCGTGCTGTGAGGCCCTGGGGTGTTCGGCGGGAAGCAGCCAGGGCCCCCCGTCCTCCTTCCGTAGTTTCTTGAGAATCCCCTCTTTGGCGTCGTCCCTCTGAATTAAGCAGGGGGAAGCGGGCAGTGGGCGTGCGCCCAGAGACGCAGCAGCTCCAGGCAAACTGGAAAGGACCTTTAGTGTTCTCTCCCACCCTTTTCAGTGCCCTCCCTTGGGGGTGGTATCGCCAGACACCAGTCATTATCGAGGCCACACCACGGCGTCCACCATCATTATCCTCCTCCGACCCAGACACTGTTCCCTGCTGCTCTCCGCCCTCCCTCCTCCAGACCAGCCCTCAGCGGCAGCTTCGGGGGCGATCCGCTGAACTCCCTTACGTGAAGGTGTGGACGAGCGTGCCATTCCCACCTCTGTTTCGCTGTGTTTACAAGTGGAATCAAGTGCGTACCCCAGCCCAACCCCTATGATTCTGAATCAGTGGGTCTGCGGTGGGCCCTGGGGTCTGCCCTTGTAACCGGCACCTGAGGAGATCCCAACACAGGCGGTGTCGTTGCACAACCCTTCGAGACTCCAGCTTTGCCTCCCAAACCCACATTCTCCCCTCAGTCACAGATCCCTTCCGCTGTTGCCGGTGCGCGGTAATCACAGAAACCCGCGGCTTTCACAGGCGTTTGTACCTGTGCAGGTGCACACCTTGACTACAGAATGGTCTTTTGTTGTTTCTGAAATCTCTCTTCTGTCCACTTCGTTAAGGATAAGGACCGTTTTCTTTTACTCCGTCTTTGACCTGGAGCGTATTTAGGACAGGTAGAGACAGAAGTACCAGCCACTAGATGGTTCTATTGCAGAAACCAGCAGCTCCTGCCCTGCACCTGGACAGAGTTGCCCAGAGCCACCAGTAACTGATTCTCAGAAGCTGTGGCCCTCGGCCTTTCCAGCTTATCACCTCCCCGCAAAACCCCTCACTCAACTCCCCAAACTCTCCCTGCTTCTCTGTGGCTGCTCCCCGGAACTTTACGTACCCCATTTCTTTGTTAACACCTTCCGTCGTGTTATTATAACTAAAGTGATAAATGCCTGTTGTAGAAAACTTGGAAGATAGAAGCAAAAAAAAAAATTTTTTTTTTCACTAGGAAAAAAGTGAAAAGTTCTATCAGCTAGAACTACTGTTAACATTTTGGTGTAAATCCTTCCATTCTTTTTAATATATATAATTTCTCCTACTCTTTTTTAGAAGCAAAAGCTGGAGCATAGAGCACTTGCCATTCTGTAAACTTTTTTTTGCTGTTTTGTGGACATTTCTCCACGTTACTCAGCGTCGCAGAGTGCCAGCCACAGAATGCACAGGTTTTATTTAGCCTTTCTCCTGCTGGCGTGCTTCGAGCTGGTTTCTAGCTTTCCCTGTTTAAAACTGTGTCGAGGGACACGGCTCCGTGGATAAACCTTCGCCACACGCTTGTAATTATTTTCTTAGCATACATTCTTAGAAACCAAATATCTGAGCCAAAAGGATGGCCGTTTTTGAGTTTTTTTGGTACCATACCAAATGCCCTCCAGAAAGTTTGTACCAATTTGTGTAGCATATGAGAGTGTTCACACCCTTTCCACTGCCCAATGTTTTCGACTCAACTAACGATAAAACATCGTGGTTTTTTTAAGTAACTGAAATTAAAAATACTCATCATCAATTTGCTTTTATGTTTGGGTTAAAAGCTTCCTTTTCGGTTTTTGTCTGTATCTTTGCCTAAATTTATAAGCATCAGATTGTAGGGATCCAGACATTTTGGCACGTCTCTTACCCGTGCTTGCCTTGGGCCTGAAGAATTGTGCTGGGTGTGTTTGGGCTGTATTTGATTCACTGGTTGAAGGGAGCCGGCACCTGGCCTGGAGGTGCTGTGGCTGCCCCCTTACTGGCTCCAGAGTGCCATGACAGATGCAGAGGCAGCTATTGGCTCCTCCTGTCCTTTCCTTACATCAACCCTCCCTGTTCCCACCATCACCCCCCACCCCATTCTCACATTTTCTAGTGTTTTCAGCCTGAAAGAACCAGCGTACAAGGTGAGGAATTTTTAAATCGCTGTATCCTGGATGGCCGCAGGTGCTATTAATACTGGCAGATGCCTGCCTGAATTGCGGCCATCTGCGGGTGGGTCTGTGCTAGTTGGAAAGCATGGTGCTGCCCGTGTGTAGGGGAGGGGACTCTTAAAGCCAGGTATATGAGCAAAGCATCCCTCGGGTGACGACTTCGAAAGGGGGCGCCACAGGGCTATTTTTATTTTAAGGAGATGGGGAGAGATATGTGTACACGGTGATACTTCAGGTGTCGTGGTTTCACCAGTCAGCAACCTCAGTTGTCGGGAAAAGAGCCACAACCTGACCATATGATGGGGGGAGGGGCGTCTGAGCGGAAACAACAGATAGCCTGAAGCCTAGTCTCTTTCTTCTTTAGGAAGCGTCTTTCTTAGAACCAGATGCTCTCAATTTCGAAAGTATTGACAAGCTTTCTCAAGCCTCAGCAGATTAGGAGCTCTTTAGCTGGGCCTGACCTGTCCCCATAGGAGCCACAGGTAGATGGAGACCAGTAAGAAGTGACATCTGGCAAAGAGGAAGGAGCTAGGAAGATTGTAGATATCGGCTCAAGCAGTTAAAAAGACAATCCTGTCACCAAGTAGAGGGTCAGAAGTCTCACACCCCAGAGGTCCCTGAGGGTGTCATTGCAGGACTGTGAGTCCTGGTTGATCAAAGTTCTTGCTAAAGGATCAGAGAGAGAAGCGGTCAGAAATCCCGAAGCAGAGCTATTTCTTTGATCCAGGCTAAAACGTCTCTGGGCCAAACTTCCACAAATAACGTTCGGACAAAAATGTAATCTTCTGTCTCTCCAGTGCCTCCTTTCTCTTTCACGCTTCCGCCTCTGATTGATCCGGTTTTGATGTTTGTGGATTCTGTCTCCTGGTTTCCTGTATGGAGAACCTGTAGTCCTAACACCATTTATCAGGAGTCCATTCTAAAGAAAAATCGCCGGTGTTTCTCCTCTACTCACATAGAGTACTTCCGATGCCAGTTTTGTGGGTGGTTTTCCCACACCAAGAAATTCTCCAATTCTCTGTGGACACCAACTGATGTCCTGTAGTTCAGTTCACTTGTGACACTACCCAGAGTTGGTGCAGACCCCTCAGGATGTGAGGGCCAATCCCACAAGACTGCCCCCAGCTTCAGGAAGTAGGGGTCCCCAGGTTACCCACAACTTCTGTCCAACTTGACTGCACATCAGAGGTTCCCACGACCCTCTCCCTGGGTTCCATAATTTGCTAGAGCGGCTCACAGAGCCCAGGAAAACAGTTTACTTAGCACTGCTGATTTATTACAAAGGACATTTTTTTTTATTTAAATAATTTATTTTCAAATTGGTTTCCATATAACACCCAGTGTTCATCCCAACAAGTGCCCTCTTTAATGTCCGTCACCCACTCTCCCCCTCCCTCACCCCTCCTCACCCTCAGTTTGTTCTTAGTCTTTGAGAGTCCCTTATGTTTACAAAGGACAGTTTAAAGGACACAACCGAATAGCTGGATAGAGATACACGAGGGCAGGTCGGGAAATGTCCCAGGCACAGGAGCTTTTGTTCCAGACTTGGGGTGCACCTCCCTTCCAGCACATGGATGTGCTTACCAGTCTGGAAGCTCTCCAAATCCCATACTTTGGGGGTTTTGTGGAGGCTTCATCACAGGTGTGGCCAATTATTAACTCGGTTTACAGCCCCGCGGGCCCTCACCAGAGAATGTGGGAGCCGGGCTGCAAGTTTCAAGCTTTTCATGGAGCCCACCAAGAGCCGCCTTATTAGGACAAAAGACACTTGTATTACCCAGGAAATGCTAAGGGAGTTAGGAGCTCTTTATATCAGACATTCCAATCACTCAGGACATTATAAGAGTCCAATCACTCAGGACATTATATTAGGAACCAGGTGAAAGACCAAATACTATCAGAAACCAGGAGCAGAGAGCAATACATAGATTTATTTCAAAGTCCATCTGACACACACGCGCCCCGTCTGCCGTGTTCCTTCTCATTTGAATCACGTTTCTGTGTATGCCTGGGTCTCTCTCTCTGGGCTCTCCGTTCTGTCCCGTTGGCCTATTTGTCTGTCCCTGTCCCTGTCCTGCACCCACTATAGCTTTATCATTAGTATTGGTGATGGTAGTGCAGGCTCTCACCTCTTTCTGCTCTACTGATGCCTTTCTTTTTCTAAAGAAACTTTAGAATCGGCTTGCCAGGTTCCTTGGGTGGGGGGGGAACCACTCCCAGTTAGGGATCTGATTGGAATCGTGTTAAATTTATAGGTTAGTTCAGAGGAAAATGGACATTTTTATTATCTCTTTGAATATTGTTTCATCCCCATTCTTCCTGTTGAATCCTTCTGAAAATGCTGATTTAAAATATTAGGCCATGGGGGCGGGGACATCTGGGTGGCTCAGTCAGTTAAGCGTCCGACTTTGGCTCAGGTCATGATCTCATGGTCCATGAGTTCAAGCCCAGCATCAGGGCCCTGGGCTGATAGCTCAGAGCCTTCTTTGAATTCTGTCTTCCTCTCTCCCTTTGCCCCTCCCCCACTCATGCTCTATTTCTCTCTCAAAAAATAAATGGACATTCGAAATTTTTTTTAATATTTAAAAATAAATAAAATGTTAGACCATATAAATTTCAATTATTGTTTTTCATTTCTAAAAGTCCTGTATGGTTCTTTTAATTTCCTCTTGGTCATTCTTTATATAATCTCTCTTTCCCTGTTCATATTTTTAAGACTCACTTATTTATTTTTTTTATTTGTTTATTTTGAGAGAGAGCGAGAGCGAGAGCATGAGCGGGAGTGGGGGGACAAGCAGAGAGAGAGGCAGAATCCCAAGCAGGTTCCACACCGTCCGCAGCGCAGAGCCCAAAGCAGGGCTCGAACTTCTGGAACTGTGAGATCGTGACCTGAGCCGAAATCAAGAGTTGGATGCTTAACTGACTGAGTCACCCAAGACTCAAGACTCACTTATTTCTTAAACTTGGTATTTCATAATCTGTGTCTGATAAATCCCATTTCTGAAATCTTTGTCCGTCCGATTCTTCCATCTACTGTTGTGCTGGCTCTGGTCAGTACTGCCTTGTTTTCTTGTGTGTTGTGATTTTTAAAAATGACACAACAACAACAACAAAAAACTATGACCTTGTCGTTTATTTTCCTTGGACCTTTATCTTGGGAATTCTTCGAGGCCTGCTTTAAAGTTGTTTTCCCACAAAGAGGATTTGCATTTCCTTCTGCTAATCCAGGAGCACTTCTAATTAGATGTCTGGCTTTGAGAGTTTCTGCCTGCGCTGGTGGCTGGTGGCGGGCAAACCCGCAGGAGGGCCGTTTGTGGATTCAGTCTGACCTGAGGTGGAATCCTCACTCTGTCACTTACTGTGTGACCTCAGGCGAGTCATTTGATCTCTCTGCCTGTCCCATCGTCTGTGAAATAGCGCCTAAGGCTGTTGTGGAGCCGAAATGGGATAAATATATAAATACAGTGCTTGCATGGGGTTCTTTCACACAATTGGTAGGGGGCAGTGGACTGCACCGGCTGCCCCTGAGGGGCCCTCTCTCCTGCCCCAGCCAGTGGGGGTGGCCTGGTGGCAGACCCCAGCTCTGGTTCTGTGCCTCGTCTGGTTCTGTGCCTCGTTTATAGAGGGAGCTGAGTGATTTAGACCTTTGTCCTGTGGATTCTTCTGCCTTCAGCTTTGAGATGACTGAGCCTCCTAAAGCCTTTGAGAGATGGTTCTGCCCACAGTCTTGACTTGCCTTGGAAGTCACTTGGGGCTGGGTAACAAGAAAAATGACATTTAACAGAATTGTTCTCTTCTTCAGATGCTGCAGGGGGATTTTTGGTTCGTTGGTTGTGTTTTTTTTAATATGTTTTTTGCAACTATATGGTGGGACCTTAACAGCGAGACCTCACAGTTTATCATTTTTAATCACGGGAGTATACGTTGGCAGTACTTAAGTGTCATATAAAGTATATTACCGTAAAAAATGTTACGTCCTTTCCGTGACAAGGAAGATAAAAAATAAATTTAATAATATGAATGCAACTATGTTGAGAAAAATGGGGAAAAGGAAATACGTTCAGGTGTCAACAGTGGTTAGTTCTGAATAGTGGAATTCTTGAGTAATTTTTTCCCCCAGTGGCAGCAGGGTCCAGGCAGCAGTGAGACGGTGGCCTCAGCGTTCCGAAAGCCTTGTGTTGGCCACCTTGGCAACTCAGTCGGTTAAACGTCCGACACTTGATTTCAGCTCAGGTCATGGTCTCACGGTTGAGGGATAGAGCCCCACCCGAGACTCCGTGGAGCCTGTGTGGGATTCTCTCTCTCCCTCCCCTCTGCCTCTGCCCCTCCCCCTCCCCTGCTTGTGTGCGCCTGCACGTGTGCATTCTCTCTCAAAAATATAAAAATTAAAACTAAGTTTTAAAAACGAGAGCTTTGTGTTCAGTCGGTGCTCGTGTGGGTGTTGGTTTCCCCGGCTGCTGGTTTGAGGGTCAGACGCACCGTGGGCCCGGAGGGCCTGCCCTGTGATCTGGCTCACCCTGGCTGCATGAATGGCAGCCGTTTTTATTATTACACATCGGCATTCTTCACAGATGTTTTTAAAAATCCCAAACATGTACTCCTGTATAACCAAAGAGTATAGTGACTGAGAACAACAGCAGCAGCCACTCTATGCTCTGCCGACAAAAGCAGATTACGTCCCCAGGTTGACAGGAAAATGGTTGTGTGCGGTTTCTAGACGCTTCCCCGATGCCGGGCCCTGAGACCTGAATACAGGAGCCACTGGCGGGGAGAGGGGGGAGATTGCTGGCGGGTGCGGGGTGGGAGAGAGGGCCGGCCGCAGCCTGGCTTCGCAGGCGCTCAGCCTGTCCCTTCTGTCCTGCCCAGGGCGCAACGAGCCCCTGAAGAAGGAGCGGCTGAAGTGGAAGAGTGACTACCCCATGACCGATGGGCAGCTGCGGAGCAAACGGGACGAGTTCTGGGACACAGCACCTGCCTTCGAGGGCCGCAAGGAGATCTGGGACGCCCTCAAGGCCGCCGCCTATGCGGCCGAGGCCAACGACCATGAGCTGGCTCAGGCCATCCTGGACGGAGCCAGCATCACCCTGCCTCATGGTGAGCGAGCAGGGCCGGGCTCTAGCCCCGCCGGAGTGGGGGCCACCGGGCCACTCGGGGTGGAGGGGAGCCGGGGGCCAGCCACGCATCGGGAGTTCTGTCCAAGCTTCCAGGTGTCCGGGGTGGCTATTTGCTCGTTCATTCAGGCAACCCTTACTGAGCCTGGGCCAGGAGTGGGGACGCGAAGAAAACTGAGACGCAGTCCCTGTTTGTCTAGTGAAGAGCTAGAAAGAAAGGCCCCAACAAACCTCAAAGCAGTGTGATGCGAGCAAGCTAGAGTTGCTCAGGTACTTGGGGATCGCAGAACATCTGAGGTACTAATTGTCGGTGTTGGGCCTTGTTATGTGCTCGGTCCTGAGCGAGAAGCTTCTACTGTATTATCTCATTTATGTTCCTAACAGTCTTACGGGGCCACGTAAAGTAGAGGGTAACAGCGGAACTCTAGAGGCACAGACCTCTGTTTCTAGTGGCGTGTCCCTGAGCTTCTCAAATTTAAAGTCTCAGGAACTTGTAACTATAAAGCGGGGATACCCACCTGATAGGACGGTTGTGAGAACTCGGGCGAGGTAGGCAGAACATCCTTTAGTCCAGGCCTAGCACTCACTAGGTGTTCGGGGCACAGTAAATATATTACTGTGTGCAATCCATAGTACAGGTTGGGGCCCGCCGAGGCACAAGCCACGAATGAAGAGCGGACCTGTGCTTTCTCATTCCCCCTGGGAACCCCAGCACCCAGCACACATGCTCGGGAAAGAGGTGTTGAATGAGCAAATGGAACATTACACAGTTCACCAGAATCGAGCAAGCTGGTACCTGGTAGAGCCAGAATGCCAGCCCGCATCTTCCTGAGTCTACCTGGAACTCCTCCCCGCTGTATGTCCGAGGGACACTTGGCCGTAGGGGAGGGTTCGGGGACTGTAGGGTGGCCATGACAGGTGTATTAGTTTGCTCGGGCCGCTATAACAGAATACCACAGGTTAGATAGCTTATTACACAACAGAAATTTACTTCTCAGAAATTTGTTTAGGGCTTCGACATAGGAGTTTGGGGGCTTCCCAGCAGACGCCGACTGCCCCGCTTTTCCCACAGGCACCCTCTGTGAATGCTACGACGAGCTGGGCAATCGCTACCAGCTGCCCATCTACTGCCTGTCGCCACCTGTGAACCTGCTGCTGGAGCACACGGAGGAGGAGAGCCTGGAGCCCCCCGAGCCCACGCCCGGCGTGCGCCGCGAGTTCCCGTTAAAGGTGCGCCTCTCCACGGGCAAGGACGTGAGGCTCAGCGCCAGCCTGCCCGACACGGTGGGGCAGCTCAAGAGGCAACTGCACACCCAGGAGGGCATCGAGCCGTCCTGGCAGCGCTGGTTCTTCTCTGGGAAGCTGCTCACGGACCGCACGCGACTCCAGGAAACCAAGATCCAGAAAGATTTTGTCATCCAGGTCATCGTCAACCAGCCCCCACCACCCCAGGACTGATGAGCCCGTGGACCCTGGGAGGGGAGGCCGAGGAGGCCTCCTCGGGGCTGAGAGGCCTCCCGGCTGAGCACTAGGCCCCCCCACCCTGCTGCCGCCTCCGAGTGCTGTTACTCTCTTCTTCAAGGGCGCCTCCCGCCGTGTGGCTGCTGGGCGAGCCGCGAAGGGACCCTGCCTCCCAGGGGCACCGTGGGCCACCAGCGCCCCACACCCAGGAAGCAGCGCTGCCTCACTCAGGCTTTGCCAACTGTGTCCGAGAAAAGGCAAACCGGGGCGTTCCACCCTGCCTCCCTCCCGCAGCAGGTTCGAGCCACAAGGGCCAGCCCGGAGGCCCCTGGAGCCCAGATCTGTCATCTGGTGCTGCCGGCTGCGCTCACTCCAGGTTTTCCGCTCAGGGTCTGAAGCAGCTGCTGTCCCCTTCCCCTGCCCTGACGCCCTGACTCTGCCCTGGGTCCAGTGCCAATCCCCTGGAGGGGAGGGGATGGCTCGTGAGCCCCAGGGGCAGGGAGCCTGAGGCCGGCCTCTGCCTCTCCCTGCCCCCCAGCACAATGGGCAGAGATGGGGTGGGCGGGTGGCCAGGACGGCTGTGCTGTTGTGGCAGGGGTCTGCACGGGCCATCTCCTGGCTGTAACCCAAGCGGTGGGGGGTCTGCAGCCTGGTCATGGCCCACAGCAGGTCCCTGTGTACAGACATATCTGCATATTTATCAATAAAGCCTTTTGCTCCTTCCTTCTCTCTGGCCTAGCTTTGACCTTGGCTTCTCCGGCAGTTCTGTGGAGCCCCAGAGCCGGTTCTGGTGTGGGAGCAGGTAGGCGCAAGGCCTCCCCGGCTGCTTTGTCCGCAGCAGAGTGCAGGGAGCCTTGAATTACTAGTGTTCCAGGCCCCGTGTTCTCCTGGGTCCCAAGGAAGAACCACTTCGCTGCCGAGCCCACTTTGCTTGTCTTTAAAGTAGAGACGATGCCGCCTGCCTCGCCCGCCTCTTCCGTCAGCTGCCGGGAGGGTTCTGACAGACGCGGAAGTGCTTCGGAAGCAGAGGCAGCACCTCAGGAAGGTGGCGTTAGTGACCGGCGGGTCTGCCCCCGTGGCACGAGGGTGCCGGCTGCCCGCTCCAGCCCCCCAGCCAGCACCCCCCCGGACCGAGGTGTGCACGAAAATCCCGGGGCTGCTGCGCCGCGCCCTCGGGGACGTGAAACAGAATCTCTGATGAATTTGGGTTATGAGCCTGTGTCAGCTTGCCAGCAAGGGAACCGGAGAGGAAAAGCGGCTGGCGCCTGTCCTTCCTTCCAGGAAAAGTGTTCGTCTCGTCGGGGTGGGGGGGGGGCCTTTGATAAGGTGGCTTAGCTGAGGGCGGGCCGCGTGAGCGTGACAGAACCACAGAGCTGTGGCGTCTGTGGCTCGCTGGCAGGTGAAACCTGGGTCAGGACGACCCGGGGCTCACTCCCACAGTTCTAGGTGAGGAGCCGAGCAAGTTCAGGTCTGCTTTTTCTCCACCGAGAGTATTTTCCTTCTCTGCAAGCATGGCTGGCCTCGGTCAGGGCGGCCTGACGGCACTGGGAGCAAAGGATGATCCGGAGGAAATGGTGTCCTGGTCAACTGGGCTTGGCACCGTGCTCTGCCCTTTTAAGGTGGCCTCCTGAAACCCCTCTTGAAGCAAGACTTTTTAAGTTTTGCAGAGGCCTCCTGAGACGGACAGATGGGTCAGGGTCTGTCAGAAGCTAAAGGACATGCAGCCACGTACAGTGATGTCTCGCTAGGGGGCGCTGTGGGACCCCAGAGAGGCGAAGGCCCTGCTTGAGCTAGGGGGGAAAAGGGAGGCATCTGCTCTTACTCCTGCCCGTCGCCTTGACACTCCAGCCCAGACATGGCAGAGTTTGCCCCACCCCAGAGCAAGCAGGGTCTGTTCACAGGACAGCTGGGGACACGGGCCTGTATTGGGTCCGCACACTTGGCTTTCAGTTGCCCTCACTGGTACTGGCTGGGCACTTTCCAGGCATCCAGCAGGTGGCACTGCCATCAGGGCCAGGGGCAGCCGGTGGGTCCTTTGTGCCTCGCAGCTGTCCTGGCTAAGGCCCAGCTCTACCCAAGCACTCAGGACAGAGGCTGGGCGGGCTCCTTCCTGCGGCTCTGCTCTTGGGGTGCTGGGCCCTTCAGCTCCAATAGGCAAGGGGGTGGGGGGGCAAACTGTCCCTGCCTCTCCCAGCTCCCTGGGGCTGCCCGGGGTGAAGGTGACAGGTGGGGGAGGCAGGTGGAGAATTGGGCCGGTGAGCTCATGGCAAAGGCGCCCAGCGGGGTGGGGGTGGGGGCGCCCCCGGCTTATAAAGCCCCCGAGGCCCTGTGGCTCGCAGAGGCTGGTTACAGGCAGCACCATGGAGGGCTCTGAGGCAGGTGAAGAGGGCCACGCCGGAGGGCTCTGAGGAGGGCTCTGAGGCGGTGAAGAGGGCCACAGCACTGATTGAGGAGCGGCTGGCGCAGGAGGAAGAGAATGAGGTACGGGCACGGGTGTGGGGACCCGAGGGAGCTCTAAGGAGATCCAGCTCTCCTGTCAAGGGAAGTAAGAGCCCGGCCACCGCATCTGTGGTGGGAAGGAGGGCTGGTGTCCCCAGGGGCCTAATGGCTCCACTCCAGCCCCAGTGCCCTCCTGGTAGAGGCGGTTGCTAGCCGTGGGTGACCGAGGCTTCAACCCCGAGAACTGAGAGACAGTGGGGTGCGCGATCCACGCTGGGTTCCCGAGACCCTGCCACACGCCTGGGCTTCGAGAAGGCGGGCCGGGCTGCACAGAGCAGGACAGCTGAGATGCTGCCTGGGAATGTGGGAGTGTGGGGCCCTGAGTTCTCCCAGCTGCTGGGAGGGGAGGAGGCCGGAACGGGAGAAACTCCAGCGTTTGGTCCCTGCAGAAGGATAGAGGCTGGGAGCAGAGTGAGGAAGGGGTGCTGGGGCAGGGGGCTGAGCATGGGTTTTCCCAGGACTACCAGCCACACCTGGGGAGGCCTTCGGAGCACGCGGCTCTGGGCAATTACATTTTCTCTGGGATAAAGAAATGGAAGCGGGGGGGGCGGGAGGAGGGTGCAGGCTTGTCTCCTCTTTATTCTATTTAAACAACACTCGACTTAAGAGTCTGCTCTGCCAAGTGCCAGGTGCTGTGAGGAATAAGAGGGTCAGCGAGGCCAGCCCCCGCCTCCTTCCCAACCCCACGTTCATCTTAGCCCACATCCGTCGGGCGCACGGTCCACTAAGAAACAGGCAGAGTTAGGGCACCTGGGTGCCTCAGTTGTTAGGTGTCCAACCTGATCCCAGCTCAGGTCTTGATTTCAGGGTTGTGAGTTCAAGCCCCATGTTGGGCTCTAGGCTGGGCAGGGAGCCTACTTAAAAAAAACAAAAGAAAAGAAAAGAAAAACGAAACAGGCAGAGTGAAGACTCGGTGAAATAGGGGTGTTCAGTCAGAAGTGAAAAAGCTCTTTCCGGGTGAGTTGTTCTGACTATGGCTGCTCAAGAACTCTTAGGGGTAGGATGCATTTGAGTGGGGCCTTCAAGGCTCACGAGTAGAGATCGGGAGGGGAGGAAATTCCAGGCTTAGGAAGAGAGGCACTAAAGTTCAGGCGAGCGACAGTGGGACTGTCCTGAGAAAGTCTGGTAGTAGGTCAGGGCTAAGGCTGGGCACAAACCGGAGAGGGCCATGGGGAAAATATTTATTTTGGGGGAAGTGGGGAGCCACTGAGTGTTGCTGAGGGAGGACAAGTGGCGCCATCTGACCTATTTTAGGAGGGCAGCTCTGACAGCCCGAGAAGGACGTGTTGGAGGGGAAAGACTGGCCCTAACAGGAACGGGAGGGAGGAGCTAAATCAGTCTGGAGGTAGGCTTCATTCAAAACAGGGGTGATGAAGGGGGATGAGGAAGAGGGAAGGACCAGGACTGTGCTGGAAGGAGAGATGAGGACGAGGGGCAAGGGTGGCCAGTTTGTGGGGGAAGAGCTTGGGCTGACCCCGCTGCTGAGTCCTGGCGGGGGCGCCCCTGGTTCTCCAGGAATGCCGCTTCTCCCCTGGTGCCAGGCAGGTGAGTCATGCCGCCGGGCCATTTCCGGAGCGCTGCCGCTAGACACAGAGACCGTCAGCAAGGGGACACGGAGCAGCCCTCCTCCATTCATTCACCCAACAAATATAGCAGCGGGGCTGTCAGGACACTGGGCGCCCACAGAGCTGGCCTTCCCACCACACGCCTCCTACGTGCCAGGCACCGTGCGGAGCACTGTACAGGCATCCGTTTATTTGATCTCTGTTTAACCATCCATGAAGTGAGGTAGGAGTTTGTTTTGTTGTGTTCCGCCAACTGGCGTCCAATGCAATAAACACTTATTGAGCACTTACTGTATGTCGGCCCACCAACACATCTGAAGCAAGGGACTGTAGAGTCTGGGTGAGGCAAGGGTGAGCATGAGAGTCCGTAGTTGTTCCCACCAGGCCCCAGCCCAGCGAGGTTCTCAGACAGGAGCCTCTGTCCAGCCCACACCCCCTTCTTGGTGTGGGAGGGGACAGAGAGCACGGGAGGCCGCAGGCTGGGGCTCTGTCGTGGGGAGCATATTCGATCGGGTCACCACTGAGGACTTAGGGGTGGACGGAGACGCCGAGCCCACCTGCCATCGTCCATCCACTCATTCATTCATTCACCCTCCACACATTCACCGAGTACCTGCTATATGCTAGGCCCTGTCACAGGGGCTGGGCTTACCAAGAGGATTCAGACCCAAGCCCACCCTCTTGAGGGCGGGACCCAGCCAGAGTCCCACCAGTCGTAGCTGCAGCCCCAGGTCATTCCTCGTTCCTGGAAGGAGAGGCAGGGTTTCAGGGGAGGCCAGCACTGGGGATACCTCAAACCGTTTAAATCTGACACGGAAGCCAATGGGCCACGGGACCTCCCCAGTGAAGCCCTGGGAAATCAGTCCTCAAAACGGCTCTTGAGGACTACAAGACCAGAGCTCAGTGGCAAATGCGGAAGGCAGCTGAGAGCTCCGTGAGGGTGGCCGTTCCTCCCCAGCTACCGTCTGGACTCCGCATCCTCCGACCGGGGCGAATGTTCCCGGCACGCAGGGCCTTCAGAGAGAGGGGTGCCAGCACTTCGCAAAAAGTGGTTTCCTTTGAAACAGGAGGAGGCCATGAGGAAGTGGTCCAGACCAAGTCAAAGCTACAGATGGAGAGGAGACTTGGAAGGAGTTTCATCCGTATATTTACGATGAGAATAAGGTTAATGCTAAGAGTCCCTTTCAAGTGAAAGCTAGGGGCGCCTGGGTGGCCCAGTCGGTTAAGCGGCCGACTTCAGCTCAGGTCATGATCTCGCGGTCTGTGAGTTCGAGCCCTGCATCGGCTCCGTCCTGATGGCTCAGAGCCTGGAGCCTGCTTCAGATTCTATGTCTCCCTCTCTCTCTGCTCTTCCCCTGCTCGTGCTCTGTCTCTGTCTCTCAAAAATAAACTTTAAAAAAAAATTTTTTTTAAATAAAAAAAATAAAGTGAAATCTAGTGAAAAGTGAAGGCATGGCTCCCGTCCCTCAGATTCCCTGACAGCAGCAGCCTTCCAGCTCCAGGATAACATGAAGCGGTAAAATCTGAGGAAAAAAAAAGTTGGTCTCTAACAGAGAGTCGCCAAATTTTTTAAAAGTTTTTTTTATCGATATGTGAATCTATTTAAAAAATAACTATCAACTCTTACCACAATGATTTCATCAATGTGAATTATTTATTTTTTTTAACATTTATTTTGAAGAGAGAGACAGCGAGCGAGCACATTTTGGGGGAGGGGCAGAGAGAGCCGGTACAGAGGATCCGAAGCGGGCTCTGTGCTGGCAGCAGAGAGCTCCATGCGGGGCTCGAACTCACAAACTGTGAGATCACGACCTGAGCTGAAGTCAGACGCCCAACCGACTGAGCCACCCAGGCCCCCCAAAGTGAATTTTTAATGCCAACCAAGTAAAATCACCATCATCGCCATCGCCTTAGTGGATATATTTAATTTCATGAAAACTCATTCCAGTAGTGCTTAAACTTGTTTGGCTGAGGACCCGTGACCATCAGTGGACGGGTGTTTCTGAGCTGCGGTTGGGGTTAGGGTTGGGTGGGGGAATGATGGGGAGCTCTGCTCTGGCCTGGGGCTCTCCGGTCAGGAGTGGGGCACGGAAGGGATCTGGGGTCACACAGGGGGAGGTCCCTAGGGTGCCCTTGGAGCAGGTTGGGGGAGAGGCTACCCGCCGCCCTGGCTGCTGAGGGCGGGTGGTGGAGCGTGTCCTCTCCTCGGCTCACCAGAAACTCCGAGAAACCGCCCAGCAGAAGCTGCCCATGGACATGCTGGTGCTGGAGGATGAGAAGCAGCACGGGGCTCCAAGTCTGGCCTTACAGAAGGTTAAGGTAAGTGTGAGGAGAACCCAGCCTCTGTGCTCCGGGGATGTGGTAGGCGAACCAGCATCTCAGCACCCCCTGGAAGCGTGTTAGCAATGCAGAACCTCGGCCCTCCCCCAGACCTGCTGAGTCAGAATCTGCACGTGTACGAGATCCCAGGGAACTTATTTTGGGAGTCCCAAGGGATTGGGTGGCCCTACCACGGGGCGCCACGCAGGTGTTAAGGAGATCAGGGACACTGCGTGTGCTGAGTGGAGAGCTCTCCACGCTGGAAGAGAACAGCAGTGTCCCGAGCGCTATTGTGAGGATGACCCCATAGGACACTTGTCTGAAGGACAGCGACCAAGCCATACTAGAAGTTACCTCTGGGAGAGAGGGCTTTCTCTCCATACCTTTTATGTTTCTGTATTTCTTTTATTTTTAATATTCATCCTGTATTACTGTTATCATCACACGCACGCACAAATGAAACTGCATGGAAAGCTGAGGGTTCACACTCCGCTCCGAAGGCCTGGGCTAAGGCTTGCCTCTGAGCGTCCCTCGTCCTACCCTTCACCTACGCGGAGCCTGGAAGCTGGCAGCTCTGACGCAAATCCCTCAAGTCTCCCCTTGTCCCCTGGTCTGAGCCATCGGGGTCCCGGTCTCCCGTCCCTGGGCAGGAGAGCCCAGGAGAGTTAGACACGGATTCTTTCTCCCTCGAGAAGCTCTCCCCGTCCTCCTCCCCCAGCTTAGGGGGGAGGGTTGACGACCCCCCTCCATGCAGGGTCAAGAGCGTGTGCGCAAGACGTCCCTAGACCTTCGGCGGGAGATCATCGACGTGGGTGGGATCCAGAACCTCATCGAGCTGCGGAAGAAACGCAAGCAGAAAAAGCGGGAAGCACTGGCCGCCCCCCAGGAGCCCCCGCCAGAGCCCGAGGAGATCGTAAGGGTCCTGAGGCGGGGGGTTGGGGGGGAGACGCCTGTGTTGGCGTGGGCGGGGTGGGGGTGGGCAGGGGGTGTCTGATCCCAGCGGGGCAGCCCTCCGTGACTCGACTCGTGCCTCCCAGACTGGCCCCGTGGACGAGGAGACGTTCCTGAAAGCGGCAGTGGAGGGGAAAATGAAGGTCATTGAGAAGTTCCTGGCCGACGGGGGTTCCCCGGACACCTGCGATCAGGTGACAGTCCTACCTGCACCTGTGCCTGCCTCCCCCAGTCCCACCCCCACCCACTTGTGGACCCGTTTGAGAACAGGCACTGAGTGTCCTTTAGGAAGGGGTCTTTTGAAGATTTGGGATGTCCTCTTGCCCGGGCAGGAATTTATCTAAATCCTTAGGCCCTCTTTAACTTGAACCACCCCCGGGAGAATAAATGGGAAGAAAGAGGAATAGAATTACATTTAAAAAGCCAAAACTAAGAATTCGAGGCTCAAATCCCATCTGTATGGGACCTTCCCTGTGGGATCTTCAGCTAGGTTCATTACTTCTCCATGCCTCAGTTTCCTCCTCTGTAAAATGGCCTATTTCCCCCAGAGCATGTCATGGGAATCAAATAGAATATTAGTGGCTTAATAAGTCATTATCGAATGAAGGAAAAACTCTAAAGCACATTCTAGGATATGATATTATTTTCGTGTTGCATTGTATACTACGCTTCCCTTTAAAAATTGTTTTTATTTTTTCGTGGTGGAATACATATAACATGAAATGGCCATTTTAGCCATTTTAAGGGCACATTAAGTGGCATTAATTATATCCAACATGTTGTGCAACCATCACAACGATTTTCAAAACATTTCCATCACCCATCATGCTTTGTTTTGTTCTCCCTGAAAACTGCCTCTTTCACACTTGGTACGGTACTTTGTCACACTCATATCCCAGGATGAAGCAAAGACATGGTCACTCCTGTATCATTGTGGCCTTAAACTGCATGGCCCTTCCAGTCTTCAGACTCTGGAATCTGAATCCTCTCAGTCTATCTGAGTACCTCCTGTCCCTGAGCACTGTGCTAGGTGCTGGAGGTACAAAAAGGGAAGACCAGGGTTTAGGGGAGAGAGAGACTGATGTATAGCCAGGTCTTTAGACTGACTTGAGTGTTTCGAAAGACCAAATGGCTCGACCCATGGCTTGAGTGTTTCAAAAGACCAAATGGCTTGACCCATGGCTTGAGTGTTTCAAAAGACCAAAGCAAAATGCAGAAGCTCATTCCTTCCTTGGGTCAGTCATTGGTGTGCACCTGCCCATTCTGGCCCTGGGCTAGGCACTGAGGGGAAACAGAGTCTAGTAAGGCTTGGCTTGCCTTTCAACACCCTCTCACCACGGAAGGTTCTCTGGGTCGCCTGGGTGCAGCTCTGGCCCAGAGGTTTCAAGATGATGGCACTTGAGCTGCCTTGCCTCTTGAAAGACTAGAGCGAGACTTCATCAAGCGCTCACAGGAAGTGAGGGCGAAATAAACATTCCTGGCAGAGGGAACAGCCTGTGCCAAGGCCCAGCACGACCTGCTTGGGAGGGGGCTCATTGAGGAAGTCAAAGTTCCCAGGGCATTAGAGGGCTCCAAGGCTGGTCTGGAGAGAATATGAAGGAGCTGGCAGAACTTGGAAGATATGGGGACCTAGCATAGGAGTCAGAAGCCCTGGGTCTTAGCCTGGGGCCAGAGATCAGGCCCTGACAGTCTCTCTGGGGACAGTTCCGCCGGACAGCATTGCATCGAGCTTCCCTGGAAGGTCACATGGAGATCCTGGAGAAGCTTCTGGAGCGTGGGGCTACTGTGGACTTCCAGGATCGGGTGAGACAGAGAGCACGTGTTGGGCAGGAGGGAGGAGGTAGGCCTGGCCCCAAGAGACACCCCCCTCTCCCCATAAACCTGTGCCAACCTGGAGCATGCCGAGGCTTCCTCAGGGGCCAGGCCTCACCTCTAGTGGATTGTATGACCTGGCACCATCCTTCGTTAATCTGGCTTGGACCCAACGGTTCCCCTGCTTTGCTTGGTCCATAGCCCAGGCACAGGCATGCCCCAGCCTGTCATGGCAGGCTGCCCTCCTTCCCTGGATTCCTCCCACCCTCTCAGCTGGGGTCCTTTCCCCTAGAGCCCTTTCTCCCCTGAAGCCCCATCTTTTCCTTCTAGCTGGACTGCACGGCCATGCATTGGGCCTGCCGTGGGGGCCACTTGGAGGTGGTAAAGCTCCTGCAAAGCCGAGGAGGAGACACCAACATAAGAGATAAGGTGGGGCAGTAATGCTCACAGAGGAGGCTGGAGGGGGAGGGCGAGAAGCAGAGAACAGAGAAGCTCAGCAAGGCAGGAAGGCGGTGAGCTAGTCTGGTTTCTAGAGTGGCTGCAGAGCCCAGGGAGGGGGTCCTCGCCATCAACCATAGGTCCTTGGGGACCGCCATCTGGGGATGGGAGCAGGAAGGGCAGGAGAGGGGAAGAGAAGAAATCCACTATCTGGGGGCTTTGGCATCACCCCAAAAATGCAGGATGTGTTCGTCCATGCAATTCTTCATCATCCTTTATTTATCTGTCCGTCCATCCATCCATCCATTCATTCTCTGATGTTCGGCCACCATTTTTCTATTTATTCATTCCTTTGTGTATAACCTTGAACAAGCGACGGACAGCCTCTGAGCCTATGTTGCTTATCTGGCAAATGTTTTACAGAATTATCATATAATTAGATGTGAAAGTGGATGTAAATTATTTATCCAGCATAAGGCTGATGTTCTGTAAGCTTTCGCCATGACTAACACTTAGTCATCTCTCAGTAAACGGCATCTAGTATAATTATTTACTTTTTTAACAATTTGGGGCATCTTTTTTTTTTAAGTTTATTTATTTTGAGAGAGAGAGCCAGGAAGGGGCAGAGAGAGAGAGAGGAAGAGAGAGAATCCCAAGCAGGCTCCACACTGTCAGCACAGAGCCCAAAGGGGGGCTCGATCCCACAAACCACAAGATCATGACCTGAGCTGAAATCAAGAGTCAGACGCTCAACCGACTGAGTCACCCAAGTTCCCCTAAGGTTTTTTTTAAAAGTAATCTCTGTATGCAACATTGGGCTCAAACCTACAACCCCAAGATCAGGAGTTGCACGCTCTACCAATTGAGCCGCGCAGGTACCCCACCTCTATTATAATTATTAAAAGAAGGGGAGAGGAGTAAGCGGTTGCTCACAGCTGGGTGAGAGAGGAACC
Source organism: Paguma larvata (assembly GCA_030068075.1). Taxonomy (NCBI): domain Eukaryota; kingdom Metazoa; phylum Chordata; class Mammalia; order Carnivora; family Viverridae; genus Paguma; species Paguma larvata. The sequence goes on along the minus strand of CM057837.1, from coordinate 44,786,092 downwards.
ATAGAAGGCTTCCTGGAGAAGGTGGCATGTAATACTTCAGAGTTAAACCACTGGGTAGGACGGTGGAAACTGTAGCATTCCCAGCCCCTCCAGGGCTCAGGCCTTGGCACTAGGACTCGGGGAAGGGATTAGGCTGGAATTAGGACAGCCTCCCTCCCAGGGGCACCACCATCCAGGCTCCTTCAGCCAGCAGTTCCTGTTTCCTCCCCACGCAGCTGCTGAGTACCCCCCTGCACGTGGCAGTCCGCACGGGGCACGTGGAGATTGTGCAGCACTTTCTGTCCCTGGGCCTGGACATCAATGCCAAAGACAGAGTGAGTGTCCGGCTTCCCTTCTGCTCAGCCGCGCCCAGGGGGTGCAGGCAGCCTGAGGGCTCCCACGCGCCCCCATGGGCCACACTGAGTATCATACCCGCTCTAGGAAGGGGACAGTGCCCTGCACGACGCTGTGAGGCTCAACCGCTACAAAATCATCAAATTGCTGCTCCTGCATGGGGCTGACATGATGACCAAGAACCTGGTAAGTTCATCCCTTCCCGGATTCAGTAATCAGTGCGCTCGACTCCCCCGTGCTCTGTGCCAGGCACTTGGAGGAAATACGGAGCAGAGCAAGACTCAGCCCGCCCTTGGAGCATGCTCGCAGTGGAAGGGCTCTCTGGGCACCCAGGGATTTGGGGCCCACCCACCTTCCCAACTCTCTCCATGCTTGTCTCTGTCTGGAGTGCAAGTGCAGAGAAACAGCCAGGAGGGGCAGTAAGAGGACTTCCCAAAGGCACCCCAAAAGCTGCAAGGCGGTCCTAATGTCCAGAGCCAGGGAGGCCAAAATCCTGGAGGGACAGAGCTAGAAGGAATCGAACCAAGCACTTGGTTGGCACAACCACCGCTAGCACACTGTGCTGGCCTGGTGGGCCTGGAGTTCTCGTAGGGTCCCGTATCCCCTAGTCCAAGCTCTTCTTTGGGGCCCAGTGTAGTAGCAAAAGAGAGGGGAACGGGAGGGTCCCCCTGACTCAGGATAGGCTAAGGGGATAATCGGGAAGTCAGGACGATGTGGGGAGAAAGTGGATGAGGGTTACTCAACCGCAACTTTATTGACAAGTGGGGCTGCATAATTCTTTGTTGTGGGGACTGTCCTGTGTACTGGAGGTTTTTTAAGCAGCATCCCTGGCCTCCGTTCACCATATGCCAGTAAAACCACCTCTAGACACTGCCAGGTGCCTCCAGTTGGAAGCCCTGGTACGGATGAGGGCACCTCCTGGTGCAAACTTAACAGTGACGGATCTCTTCTTGGTCCCCCCAGGCAGGAAAGACCCCCACGGACCTGGTGCAGCTGTGGCAGGCTGACACCCGGCAGGCTCTGGAGCACCCAGAGCCAGGGGTGGAGCAGAACGGGTTGGAGGGTCCTGCCGAGAGTGTGCAGGAGACCCCCCAGCCTGTGCCAGTCCAGTAAACACCTGCCCCAGGCCAGCTGGGCAGCCGGGCTGTCCCTTGATTGCAGCCAGAGGGTCACTGTAATGGTCCCCAGAGCCGATGACTATGCCATTCTTCTGCATAAGACCGGGGCAACCCACAAGCCACCGCAATAAAAAAAAGAAAAGAAAAAAAAAGTTTTTGCCGTTTGTGCTGTTTGTTTCTATTTGTGTCCGAAATGTTTAGCAATGAAGGAAAACTTAGAAGCAAGGGGAGGCTCTGGGAAGAGGCCCCAGCCCTGCTGCTTTTTCCTCCAGAGGCGTCTTCTTGCGTCTTTCCTGCCAGTCCTCTTCCCAAATCCCCAGCGTGGATCAGCTTCCCGATGCACCCATCCCCCAACCCGCCCCCTCCGTCCCGGCGACCGCCCTACCGCCGTCCTACAGGGCTGTGTGGCCAGCACAGGCTTGTCACGTGGCAGCCTGCGCAGGAGGAGCCTGGCCGGGGTTCAGGGGCCTCGGCGAGGGCTTCAAGGGTAGTTTCTCCGCAGCCGCGCCTCCCGCAGGGCTGGGCCCGCTCAGCCAATCAGCTCAGCCAACCTCGGACTGCCTAGCGGAAGTTGGTGTTTCTGGCTTTGGGGTTGGGGATTGGGGGAGAGGGCCCAAGCCCCACTGGAGAAGCCCTTTAGGGTCGGTACTCCAGGAGCCCGCTCTCTGGCCAGAGGGACGCTGGGTTGTGGCATTTCTCCAGCTGCTCCCTACGGAGAGAACCCATGGGGCCTAGAGGTTTGGCCTCTGACCCTGGGGACGCCCAGGCCTGCCCCAGCACCAACAGTCAGGGGGCAGCAAAATTTTAACTAGACACACTGATCATTAACAGGGTAGGAAGGAGTCCAAACTCAGCCTCGCTCAGGGGCAGAGACGAGCTGGGCCTCGGGCCTCTTGCAGAGATGCTGGGCCGTGGAGTCTGGTCTTCTGTGAGGCAGGGGCTGAGCAGGGGCTTGTCCAGGAATGTGCGGGGCTGGGCCTCAGGGGAGGGGAGGAGGATGGCCATTGCAGGCATCTACCCCCCTGTGACCACCCCCTTCACTGCCACCGCGGAGGTAGACTATGGGAAACTGGAGGAGAATCTGCACAAATTGGGTACCTTCCCCTTCCGAGGTAAGTGGGGCCTGTCCTCTGGGGGACTTGGGGGAGACGTGGATGACCCCAATCTCCTCAGCCAGTGAGCTGCTCAGAGATAGTTGGGTACCCCGGTGGTCGTTTCATTATGGGAAAGGAGCAGGGGGCACTGGTCTGAGTCAAGAGACAGGCCGGAAGCTCCTTGCTGCTTCGCAACCTTGACTGAATCTCACTGCCAAAGTGCCTTCTCAGCCCAGCATTATCGTGGGGATCAAACTAGATAATGGGTATAAAAGTCCTTGTCAACAAAACACCGTGCAGTTGGGAAGGCAGCTGGGGGCGTCAACTTGGCCAGTGGGCTCTTCTCCCGAAAAGCCGTGTTTGCCCACTCTCTTCCGGGCCAAGCCTCACTTGGCAGAATTCCTGTTCTAGATCCTCTGACTCCTGTCCCTCTTTACACACGGATCTGCCCCGTCTGAGGTCCGGGACCAGGCGTTTGTGATGCTCCACACACAACACAGCCACAGGCCCAAGAAACGGAGGAAAGAAGAAGTGGTCGATTCCTCCCATCCTTGCCCTGCCCGCCCTCATCTGTCACCCATGACAAGTGCCTGAGACAGTAATCTCTCTAGCCCCGTTTCACAGATGGGCAGCTGGGGCTCAGAATGACACAGTCACTCGCCCAGATTCCCCAGGTCTGACGGCAGGGCCATGCTTGGTTTCACTCCACTGCACTAACCGCTGAATCGCTAGACCAGACGGGTTCTACAAATAAACCTGTTGGCACCAGCTTTGGACATGGAGCGGTTCTGACTGAGGCAGGGCAGCGGGGAAGGGAGTCTAGATTCAGATCACAGCTCTGCCCCTGACTTAGCTTTGAGATCATCTTTCTAAACCCCAGTCCTCCCACTGGGAATAATAAGGCCTACGTCATAGGATGGCAGGGAGAAGACTCCAAGAGAGCGCAAGTGAAAGCAAGCTATAAATAGTAAAGAGTGATGTACATTAGAAGGTATTGATCCAATGATAACGATTGCTAGAAGGACGGCACCATCGGCATCGTGGGCGAAGCTGCTTTACGACAGTGACTGCTGGCCCGACTGAAACCCCATCTCAGTACTGAGGTGATGCGACCCTTCCCTAGGGCACAATGAATGCCCCGTGGTTGCCCACATTGAGCAGGGACACAAACGCTAAGTGAAGTTCTACTTGGGCTCAGCTCACTGGGGCCCGAAAGTCTGGACGGAGGCCTGGGTTTCTTGAAGCAAAGCGGGAAGCTCCTTGAATCTTTTATTTATTAAAAAAACGTTTTCAAGTAATCTCTACACCCAACGTGGAGTTTAAACTCAGAACCCCAAGATCAAGAGTCCTATCCTGGGGCACCTGGGTGGCTCAGTCGGTTGAGCATCTGACTTTGGCCCGGGTCATGATCTCGTGGTTTGTGAGTTCAAGCCCTGTGTCAGGCTTTGTACTGACAGCTCAGAGCCTGGAGCCTGCTTCCGATTCTGTCTCTCTCTCTGCCCCTCCCCAGCTCATGCTCGCGCGCTCTCTCTCTCTCTTTCTCTCTCTGTCAAAAATAACTAGAAACTTAAGAAAAACAAAAAAGAGTCGTGTCCTCCACTGACTGAGCCAGCCAGGCACCCCTAGCTCCTTGAATCTTAAGAGGAGGGTAGTGCAAGGGGTGGGGAGGGTAAACTTTGCCTCCAGTGTCTGCCTGCTGTGCAGAGAATCCACAGGCTCTTCTCTGGACCCTTCCTTTGCTCCTGCCCACTCACCCACTCCTGCAGAGGGCAGGGAGGTGTCCAGGAGCACGGGCTGTGGTAGATTTGGCAGGCCGCGGGCCACAGGTGCCCACTAACCTGTCTCCCGTGCAACCCATATGGACTCCTGCTCCCGCCTCGTCTCTCTCTTACCCACACACCAGGGAGGCAGTGGGCTGTGTAGAAAGAGCGAGCTCAGCACCCAGAGTGAGAAGACCTGGGTAAAAATCCTGGTTCTGCCGGTTATGGCGACCTTGGAACCTCTCTAGTCTGATTTCCTCATTCTAGAATGGAAACTGAGTCACAGGGTTAACGCATTCCTCCCAAGGAGCTCAAAGTGGGAGGCCCTGGTGCAAGGAATAGAGCCATGGAGGCCTGTCACTGCTCCCACGGCACAGCCAGAATGCCCGGGAAAGGAGCCCTGAGCAACGTTAGCTGTACAAACAACGTTTCTTTGGGGGCGCCTGGGTGGCTCAGTCGGCTAAGCGGCCGACTTCGGCTCAGGTCATGATCTCACGGTCTGTGAGTTCGAGCCCCGCATCAGGCTCTGTGCTGACAGCTCAGAGGCTGGAGCCTGCTTCCAATTCTGTGTCTCCCTCTCTCTCTGCCCCTCCCCTGCTCGTGCTCTGTCTCACTCTCTCAAAAATAAATAAACAGTGAAAAAACTTAAAAACAAAACAAAAAAAAACAATGTTTCTCTGACCCTCTCCGGGCGCCCCCAGGGCTGGTTCTGCGCCCCACACTCAGGGACAGGGGAGGAAGCCATCACGTACCACATTGCCAGGGCCTCCTGTGAAAAGTTAAAGGACCCCCCAAAGAGCAGGTGGGAACCTACCCTTAACGAATCAGTGAACAGTTAGAGATTCTTCTGGAAGGTATCGCCTAAAACTGCGTAGCTCTCTTTATTTCTACTTATTTTTGCATTGTTAATTTTTCTTGATTATATGAATAAAGCATATCATTCTTAAATGAAAGTTATACCTAGAGACTGGAGGGTAAAATTGTTGCAGAGGGGGCCATTTGACTCTGAACTCACTCCCACAAACAACCTCAAAGATGAACTTTGAATTGTTATTTCCAAATGAGGTTAGTGGATGACCGCAGAGTTACTTCGGCAGGACTGGAGAAGTGATGTTACCCATAAAGCTGCAAGCTTGTGTTTTACTCCTTAGTATGCAGACTGCGATATTATTGTATATATTGAAGCCATTACTTTGTTAAGTAAAATATTTTGTTTAAAGAAAATCACAATTTAGGGGCGCCTGGCTGGCTCAGTCAGAGGAGCACGTGACTCTTGATCTCGGGGTCACGAGTTCAGCCCCACGTTGAGTGTAGAGATTACTAAATATATAAATAAATAACCTTTTTTAAAACGTCACAATTTTTACAACCCTGTTTTGGTATTTCTTCACTTTAAGAAAAGTGAAATATACTGAGGCGCCCGGAGGGCTCGGTTGGCTAAGCGCCTGACTTCGGCTCAGGTCATGATCTCATGGTTTGCGGGTTTGAGCCCCGCGTCCGGCTCTGTGCTGACAGCCTGGAGCCTACTTCAGATTCTGTCTCTGTCTTTCTCTCTCTCTGCCCCTCCCCCTCTCGCACTCTACCCCCTTTCTCAAAAAGACGAACGTCCGACAAACTTTTTAAGCAAAGTGTATATTTTTTTAAATGTGTTAGATGCCTCTGGGAGAAAAATAGAGTGGCCCAGGTCTGTTTTTCCCCCCAAGATGCTCTGATATAATTTCGGATTGCGGGCCAGGCTCCATTGTCTGCACCCAGAGAGAGCTGGGCAGGTGGCCCACCTGCTCACAGTCTAGACTGTGCCCATTTAACCAGGGCACAGGGGGAGGGAGGCAAATTCTGGGTTTGCAGGTGCCTCACTAAGGCCGAGGTTAACAGCCCCCCTCCCGGAATGGCCCTGAGGTCCGGGATCTGGTGAAGCCCTCTGTCCTAACTGCCCTGCCTTCTCAGCCCACTGCTTGTCTCCCCCCAGTTATGAGCTCATGTTATTCTAGAATGAGTTCTTTCCTGGGCCCCTTTCCTTCTGGACTCTGCTTCGTTCAGGCGCTTGGGGCTGCAAATGGGGATGGAATGTGCTGGAATGTGCTAAGGTGGCAGCAGGGGTGGACCTTGAATGGAAGGGGACACCTGCGTCAGGAAGCCAGGGATGGAGGCCAGCCCAGCCAGGGGGGGGGGTCCTTCGGCCATGGTCAGCGGCTCCTGCTCCCCACCCCGCCAACCGGGGACCACAGGATAGAGAGAGAGAGAGAAACCAGAGCTTAGAAAATAAGAAGGATTGAGTTGCAGAATGGGTCTTAAACAGAAGGCAGGAGGGACTCAGAATTGGGGAAGCTGCTTTTCCACTGACCTTGGGGCTAGCTGTCAGGGTGGGAGACAGGACTTGGGCCTCAAGAAATGCCTACGAGGTTGGACATGAGGGATGCCGTGGCCTCTCCCCACCCCACCCCACCCCCAACACCTTCCTCACAATGGGGTTCATTGCTGAGGTGGGAGGGGCATCCCAGGGAGGGTAGAGCTGGGGCCCTTGCCTGCCAGGCAGCCTCTGGGAACCTACCCTTTCAAGCATGAACCATACCATCCGGGCTCCCCCGCTCCCAGTGTGCTCTTAGCTCTGCCTGCCTGGCCTGGGGTCCTGGAGGCCCTCGTGGAGCTCATCCAGCAACCATCATGCAAGGTGGTGCTGGGGACCGCCCTCTTACTGGGAGGCGGAGGCCTCATGCTGTGGATTCAGAGGAAGAGGAGACGGAAGGCATCCCCCGCGTCTGCCCAAAACGTGCAGGAGCTGCCAGAATGCCACAGAGCAAAGAACGAGAGCTGGATTAAGTCTCACTTCAGCCGCCTCTCCGAAGAGAAGCTGGCCGCCTGCAGCAGCTCAGCTCCCCCGCCACCCGAGAGCGGCAGCGGAGAGGCCAGCACCACCATTTGCATGGAGACGTTGACCACGAGGCAAGGAGAGGCGGGCGCGGCCCTGCGCCGGGAGTCCTTCAGCAGCAAGCAGAGGATGTCTGGCTCCTCAGTGACCAAAGAGACCCACAAGGAGTCCGCGAAACCCTCACCCACGGATGAGGCCACGTGGGCCGCCGTGGCTGCGTGCACCAAGGAGATTGACACCCTGGGACAGCAGCTGGCCAACTCCATGCTGCAGCGCGCCATGGCGTCCCAGACCTCGGGCCACCTGGAGTCCAGAGACATCAACCAGGAGGAGCTGAAGGCCCTCGAGGAGGTGGAGTTGAAGCTGAAGGGGAATTTCCTCACCCAGCGGGAAACCACCGTAGCTGGCGCGAACCACGCACACGCCATCTATGCCCACGGTCACCATGGCCACCAGGGTCATCCGAGCTACCTGAGCCACCAGAGCCACAGCCTGCCCAACCGCAGCCGCCAGACCTACCACCCCTTTCAAGCCACCTAACCACGGATGGAGACGCCCCTTTCCCCCAACAGGGCTGGCACACAATTGCAGGCCTGTTTTCTCTCCTTGGTGAGATGCTGCCGCCCGAATCCCTTCGTCCTGAAGGGCAGGTCCTGGGCGCCTTTGGCTCTTTGAGTCCGGTCTGCCACAGAGGATGGCCCCCGAGGGAGTGGGGTGGGGGGTGGAAGGAAGCGAAGCCCCTGAAGACCCACCGGGAGAAGACAGACGAGGCAGAGCCCGGCAGCCGCAGAGAGCCCCATGCTGATGCCAAACGCCTGGAACTGAGCCAATAAAGCCTTGTATCCCCTCACTCTGGGTCTGGGGGCTCTGTGGCCAGCCTCAGGACTTGGCAGGGATATGGGGAAAGGCTTCCTGCTCCCACAGTCCTCTTCGTGTGGGCCTTTATGCTGGGCTGATTCAAGACTCCATAAATCAAAAAGAAAAAAAAAAAAAAAAAAGAGTCTATAAATCAGCTTCCCCGGGTCTCACGTTCTGGGGATGGGATGTCTCCAGGGAGCTCGGCAGCCACCAACCTGCTATTGCCAGGGAAGGAGGGAGCAGCGGGCGGCGGGCGGTGGGGGGACAGACAGGCTTTCAGCAAGCTTCCAATGTGGGTCTCCTGCCCTGTTTGGTGTCCGCTTCCCCCTGCTTCCTGCTTCTCAAGTCGTGTGGCATCCTGCACCGCAGTGCCCTCCCCCTGCCCCACCTGCTTCCCCGGGCCCACTGGGATCCGCGTTAGTGCCTCTCACCACCTGCCTACAGAGTTCCTGTGCCCTGTGCTCTCCCTTCTTGTTCATGTTCTGACTGCTGGGGCTGCCGCTGATGCTGGCACTACTAATTAGTACTAGAACTACCAGGAGCTCCCTCTTTTTTTTTTTTTTTTCCCTTTTCAGGTTTTAGTCTATGCCATGCTCTGTGTTACAGCATGGCCCCATAAGGAAGGTTTTGCGGTGTCTCCGTTTTGCTGATGAGACATCTGAGGCTCAGAGATGTCCTTCACCCGACAGGGCATAGACAGTACATGACGTTGCTGGAGATGGAGCCCAGCTCTGCCCGACCCCAAAGCTCAGACCCCGAATCCCTGCCCTGGGCTGCCCCTCAGGCCAGCGCCCCACTGCCCCCACATGGGTCTCCCTCTCTCATGCTTATCCCTGCCCTCTTCCTACGTGTCCTGACACTCTCTGTGCCTGCCCACAAGCCTGGGACCCTCCTTGCCTCCTCTTCCTGGGTCCAAAGAAGCCGTTTCTGGGGCAAGGGGTGACCTCTAGTGAGGCAGTTAAAGGGAGGCAGCTTGAGAGAGGTCAGCATACAGCACTGCCTAACCCCCAGTGACTCCTTTACATAGAAATGTCCCATTTGCATCTATTGTGAACTTACCGGTGTTTCCCAGCCTGTCGGCCTCAAACTGTGGGGAGAAGGTGCCCAGAATCCTTGCAAAGGATGGATAAATCTTCGGACATCCTAAATGCTGTCGATTGTTTTTGTGGGGCATAACTGGAAGCATTTGATTATTTTTATTTTTATTTTAAGATTTTGTTTAAATTTTTATTTTATTTTAGAGAGCGAGCACAAGCAGGGGAGAGGGGCAGAGGGAGAGGGAGAGAGAATCTCAGGCAGGCTCCAAGCTGAGATGACATGGGGCTCTATCCCATGACCACGGGATCATGACGTGAGCCAAAAACCAAGAGTCGGATGCTCAACTGAGTGAGCCACTCAGGCGCCCCTGAAGATTTTATTGTAAGTCATCTCTATTCCCAATGTGGGGCTTGAACTCACAACCCTGAGATCAAGAGTCACACACTCCAGGTGTGCCTGGGCGGCTCAGTCAGTTAAGTGTCTGACTTTGGCCCAGGTCATAATCTCACGATTTGTGAGCTTGAACCCCTCATTGAGCCCCGCACAGGGCTCCATGCAAGGGTGCAGTGCCTGCTTGGAATTCTCTCTCTCTCCCTCTCTCTGCCCCTTCCCCTCACTCTCTCTCAAAACACACACAAAAAGAAAAGAGTCACATGCTCCAGCGACTGAGCCAGCCAGGTACCCCAGTATTTGAATATTTTTAACATTATTAATAAGTGACTTTAGGGGCACCTGGGTATCTCAGTCGGTTAAGCGGCCGACTTCGGCTCAGGTCATGATCTCGCGGTCTGTGAGTTCGAGCCTCGCATCGGGCTCTGTGCTGACGGCTCAGAGCCTGGAGCCTGCTTCGGATTCTGCATCTGCTTCTCTCTCTCTGCCCTTCCCCTGCTCATGCTCTGTCTCTCAAAAATAAATAAACATAAAAAAAAAGCTTTAAAAAATAAGTGACTTTATATAAATACTGATATACATATACTTTAAATTTAAAATACTTCATAGCTTCATAATAGGGATGCCTGCCTGGCTAGCTCAGTTGGTAGAGTGTGCAACTCTTGATCTCAGGGTTGTGAGTTCGAGCCCCATGTTGGATGCAGAGATTACTTTAAAAAAATAAATAAGGGGAGCCTGGCGGCCTCAGTCCATAGAGCATATGACTCTTAATCTCAGGGTCATGAGTTCAAGCCCTGCATTGGGTGTGGAGGCTACTTTAAAAAGTCAATTAATTAAATAAAAAATTAAAAAGTAAAATACTTTATGACAAAAAATTAATGGGAAAAATGGGGTCTGTCACACTAGGAAACGTTGGAGGCTGCTAAACTAGACAAAAAGCAAGGGTGGTGAGGTGTGGCTTCTGAAAGTGATGGTAAAAATGCATAAAATGCACGCATTTATCTGGAAGGTGTATTGCATACAATTTCAGATTGGCTAATGATGAATTTGGAATCTTTAAAAAGGTTTAAAAGTGGCAAAATTCAACTCAGGTCTGCAAGTTAGGATCATACCAGTGCCAATTCTCTGGTTCTGATAGTTAAACTAAATCGTAGATGTTATTGGTGGAGGTCGGGTGAGGGGTGTATGGAAATCCCCCGCACTGTTTCTGCAACTTTTCCATAAACGTAAAAGTAGTTTGAAATGTTGAGGTTTTATTCCAGGGGTGCCACAAGGAAAATGGCTTCTAAGGGGCCACCTCGAGTGTGTTCTCTCGGTAAGGAGACCTGCCTCCCCAGCCCCGAACGCTCCCCCCTCTTCCCCGGGTGGCTCTGGCTCCCTAGAGCAGCCAGCATGACCATGGGTCTAGCTTCTGTGATGAGCCCCTTTTCTTGCAGCTGGAGGGGGCAGGAGAGGTTCCTGGGTGCGGCCTCTCCTCCCACACCAGCCAGCCTCCTCCGCCTCAGATCGAAGGCTGCCACCCTCCTGATTTAAGGCTTGTGCCCTTTCTCCTGACCTCATAATAATTACAGCAAACACCGCCGGGTTCTCATCCAAGCACTGTGTAAATAGTATCTCATTTGAGCCTCACAGCAATGCTTGAAGGAGAGCGCTAATAGTATCCCCATTTTTCATGGGAGCAAGCTGAGGTTTGGTTGAGTCCCCAGCCCAAGATCCCATAGCTGATCGGGGCTGCAGTGAAAGTTACACCCAGGTTCCTCTGAGTGCAGCACCACTCACCGTCTTCACTCCCCAACCCGTCTGGGACCCTGGCCCTTCCACTCCTCCAGTCCCCTCACCACACCAGCAGAGGCACGTGGCGCCTGAAACCGGACATCCCACCAGGGAGAGGGAGGGGGCTCTTGGCAGCCTCAGTTGGCAGATTTCAAAGTGCTTTCTCTTCCATTTTCTTGTTTGGGCCTTTAACGTAGCCTTCTAAGGTAGGATCGAAATGATTTTATTACCATCCCAGAGAAAAGGAAGCGGGGACTCATAACTTGCTCAAAAGCCAGGGGGGAGTTGGGTCCGGCGCGTCCCGACTCTGTGATACTCCCTCCTCCCTCCTCCCCAGCCCGGCCTGTCTTCCTTCTTGGGAGTCAGGCCTGGGTGGGATGCTCCTTTACATGAGACAAGGGAAAGGCCACCAGCAGTCTTGAGCACAGGGGCCTGCTTCCTCTCTCTGAGTGCAAGACCCAGCTGTCTTAACTGTTCAGGGGCCCTTAGAACTGGCCCCCAGAATGAAGGGGGGCTTGGGAGTGAGTAAACATGGCTGAAGAAGTGGCTGGAGCAAGAACAGGCCTGGTCTCCTTCCAGGGCGGTGGGGGCAAGTGGGCAGGGCTGGGGAGGGCGGGAGAGGCCTTTGGCATTTGCCTAGAGGGAGTGGCGAAAGCTCGATCTCAGAATCCTTGACCTCTAAGTCGGAGCGTGCTGGTCCAGTCCTCTCCAGGGTTGGCAGCCCACAAGCGGGGGTGACCCACTGGGAGAGCACTAGCACCGACTGTACCAAGACAGAAGGAGGCGCCTGGCCTGACCCGGAGAAACGGATCCTGAGGAGGCAAGGCAGCAGAAGCCAAAAACTATTTGCCTCAAGATGCTCCCTACAATACTACCAATGCAAAAAACTGGGGGGGTGTGGGGGGGTGGGGGGTGGGAACGCTAAGTATCCAGTGAGCCGTTCTGGCAATCCACTCAGTAGAATCCAAAGGTGTAGGCAACAGCATGGAAAAAGGTTTGTGGTGAAAAGTTGACTCTACATCACACCGTGTCCCCTTAAGGATGACTCACGGGAACAGTCTCTCTTCGTCCCAATGCCAGGAAACTCTGCGTTTCTCCAGGGCAGCTGCTTTGCTTTTATCTGGAGTTCTGCATATCTGTCGGCTGATCACATTTCCCGTTTAGCTTGGACTGTCAGGAAGCTCCAAATCAAACTGCTGGCCCATCTTTCCCAACTGCGTGGTGGGGCAGAGATTTCGTGTGGTGTATCAGTACCCCCCACCCCAGCTTTCTTTGCATTCCTTTCTCCCAAGCCGTCTCCTATTTATTCGTAGTCTCATGTCCTATGCTGTACTTGTCAACTAGTTAAGAACAATGTTTTGAGGATGGAATGGAGTAGAGAGGAGGAAGGAGAGGGAAGAGGGAGTTAAATGAAAAAGCAGAGAGGAAGACGGTTTTACTAACATTCCCCTCAGACTCAGTCAAATAGCATCGATTCTCCTGGTCTCTCACGGGTGTATATAAAAGGGTTGACACCTTACCTAGAAGCCTCTCACGATCAATAAAACAGGAAAATGTGAAATAACATAATGAGATCCCACTTTTCACCCAGAAAACTGGCAAATATTAATTCTGACAATACTCAGCATTGACACGGATGAACACTAACAGACTCTTCTCCGTGCTGATGGGGTGTGAACTGGCTAATGAGAGAGAGGTGTGGCACGTGAAAACGCCCAGAGGTGTGACTCAGCAGTTAGAAACCTAAGGAAAGTGTGGAGAAACTCAGGCGTGGGCACAGAAGACTCTAGAACGTGGTTGTTTCCGCATTGTTTGTAATAGCAAACCTAAGGAGATATTCTAAATGTTCTCAAAGGGAGAAGGAAAAGTAAATTGCAGTCTAATTTCAAATAGAATATTCTATAGCAATGAAAATGAATGAATCAGAGCCGTGTACTGCTATGGACAAAGCTCACGACATAATCTTGGGTAAAAATAGCAAACGGCAGAAGGTTGTTTGAGCTTGAGTCCATTTCTACACAGTTGAAAATGGCAAAAAATATTTTATATTGTTCATGGGTCCATATGTATGTCTCAAGGGCATAAGACATGAGTGGGGACCATAATACGTGAGTCAGGACGGCTAGAGGAGGAGGGAACGCGTGATCGGGTAGGGTTCCCATGAACGCCGGTACGCACCTGTGGATTACATTATTATCAATTCTCTTGGGTATAGCTAAACCATTTCGTTAACACAAAGAAAATTGGTGTGGACACTGTCACTGCATCTGGGTCAAACATTCTGCCCACGTCAGGACAGAGATGGGAAGGAAATGCGTGCAGAGCTGTGGTGCTGGGGAGGTAGGAACCGGGGCGGGTATAACACCAATGTCCTGGTTGCTCATCAGGCTTCGTGGTCCAAGGCTCCAACGGCGAGTTCCCCTTCCTGACCAGCAGCGAGAGGCTGGAGGTGGTGAGCCGAGTCCGCCAGGCCATGCCTAAGGACAAACTGCTGCTAGCTGGCTCTGGCTGCGAGTGTGAGGCCACAATGCTCTGGGCCCTGGGGGTGCTTTGGGGTGCGGGGTGGGGGAGGGTGGGAAACCAGGCTCCTTGGCCCCGGGGCTGGTTCAGTCTACTGGTTCCTTCCCTTCTGCCCCCCTTGCTTGCCCCAGGGTCCGAGCCCTGCCCTTCTGCCTCCTGCTCTCACCCTCCATGGCCTATAGGGAAGACTCCCTCTGTCCTCCTGCAGCCACTCAAGCCACCGTGGAGATGACCGTGAGCATGGCCCAGGTTGGGGCTGACGCCGCCATCGTGGTGACCCCTTGCTACTATCGCGGCCGCATGAGCAGCGCTGCTCTCATTCACCACTACACCAAGGTAGGGTGTGAGGTGTGGGCATGGGTTTGGGAGGCTGGATGAAGAAGAGAGGAGACTACCTGGGGAGAGGAGACAGAGAAGCGAGGGGCCGAGGGGTGAGCCTACTTCCCATGAATGGCAGCTATGGGAATGGGGAGAGATGTCACCAGGCGCCAGCGCACCCTCCCCGATGCAGGGCAACTGGCCCGGACACACTATGTCGCTGTTTCCTCCCCTCTCGGATGGGCCGAATGATGGTGTCTTGCTCACAGGCTTGTTGTGAGGGTAAGTTCCATCAGAATATAGAGGACTTAGAACTGAGCTCGGCACATAGAAAGCACTCACGAAATACTACTCGTTAATTGCTTACAAGGAGGGCACATGGCACTGTGACTTCTAGTCCAGGAGGCAGGCCTGTCCAGGTGGCCCCGTAGTGACCCAGGCCCGGAGCTGAGGGTGGGGGGCGTGGGGGGGGCTCCACCGGCCCGGGGCAGCTGCTGCCCTCTGTCTCTCCCCTCCTCTCCGCCTCTCGCAGGTCGCCGACCTCTCTCCAATTCCTGTGGTACTCTACAGCGTCCCAGCCAACACGGGGCTGGACCTGCCTGTGGACGCGGTGGTCACGCTGTCCCAGCACCCAAACATCGTGGGCATCAAGGACAGTGGTGGCGACGTGAGCGGCAGCAGCTCCCGGCTGGGGCTCCTTCCCCTTCTCCTGTGCTAGCAACTCGAGGGCAGCTCCGGGACCCACTCCCGTCCTGGGCACCTGTTTGGGGTTCTTTCCATCGCGGGGGCTCTCTGGGGCTTTGTCCGTGTTCTGGGGCAGCTCTCGGGGACCTGGGCCCTCCTCTCCCCGCCTTGCCCAGCCTCCGCCTCGGTTGGTGTTGAGGCTCCGGGTGCAGCCCTCACCAGGTTTGCCATTGCAGGTGACCAGGATGGGGCTGATCGTTCACAAGACCAGAAGACAGGATTTCCAAGTGTTGGCTGGATCGGCTGGCTTCCTGCTGGCCAGCTATGCCGTGGGTAGGCTGCCGCTCTCATGCTGTCACGGGTGGTGCGCCCTGGGCCCGTGCCCGCCCACCCTCACCGCTCTGGGTGTGCCGGGAGACATGCAGGCTGGCCCTGGGGCTGCAGGGGGCCCTTTGCCAGCCTGTCTGCTTCGAAACCTCAGAAGTCCCGCTCGCTGCTCACCTGTCTGAATATTGGGTGCTTACGAGTGACCTTCTTGGGCAGAAGAGGGTGGCTCTGTACCACCCTTGGTCTGTCGCAGGGATGCCTGCAGTTCTAAGTCCTGAGCTTGGTGCTTAGGTAACAAATTTACCTCCTCTGATCTCATCTTGTGAATCATCCCCCAAGGACACAGGCCTTGCGGCCTTTCCCCTGGTCCTGGAGGCCTTTTCCTCTCATCTGGGTGCTAAGCCGGCAGGAATTGTCAGACCTGTAGGGTGGGGCCAGGGACCTTCGGCTGCGTGATTCTGTTCCAGTTCAGGATCTCGGGAATGTCACCATTGAACCAACCGCGCTTGTCTGTTGTGGGTCAGGGTGCTTGGGTTCGGGTTGGATTTAAGCCCTCGAAGGGGAGGAGAGGAAGCATCTGGTCCCTTCGGCTGAAGCCTCAGCAAGTGCGGTTCAGAGTTACTTTTCTGGTGCTGCAGGGGGCAATGGCGGCTCCTTATCTCTGGTCTCCACAGACTTATTGCCCAGGACCTTGCACTGTCTGCCACATCACAGTCTCTAAAGAGCAAGAGCAGAAGAGGGGGCCCATCGAAGCCTCGTTCCTGAGGGGGGCAGCTGGAAAGAGCACAGGCTCCGGAGGCTGGGGGGTGTGAGTTGGAATCTCAGTTCTGCCATTTACTGAGTACCACCCGGCAAGGTATTCAACCTCTCTGGGCCCTGCTTGTAAAGCAGGGAGGTGTTGTGGGAATTTGAGAGCGTTGGCCCCGTGTCTGCATAGCGCCTGGCACAGAGTGGGGATCAGTAAATGGCAGCTCTTTGAGCTCAGTCCAAATTTCCCACTCTCCAGTCTTGAGGCCACTGTGCTTAGGGTCACTCCTAACTAGACTTAGAATCACATCGCAAGCTGGCAGAGTGGTAGGGCCTCCTGAGATCACAGCCAGCCCGTTTTCATTGCCCAGATGAGGACAAAGGGGACCGGGAGGTCTATGACTTGTGCAAGATCATGCAACCAGTGGGAGGAAATGCCCGGTCTCCTGACTGTGTCCAGAGCTCTTTCCACTGCCCCCCACCCCCAGTGCTGTCCCAGGCTGAATTCACTGGGGGGAGTAAGATTTCAGAAGAGCAAAGGCTTCCCGCACCGATGAGTCAGGGGGCTATTAGAGGATCATGGAGGTGTCAAGTGGCAGGTGGGACATTACTCTGGGAGATGTGCTGGGGGGGTGGTACAGGGAAGGAACTGTCCTCAAGTGAGCCTTCAGGCTCTGTTCCCTGACCTTCAGCCTGTGAGATTCTACTTCAAATATGCTGGCAGCTTTTCTCTCTGGAAATCTGTACTCTGTGGACTCACGGAGCACGCCTTTGACACGGCCGGCCAGTGGCACAGAAATCCGCATCCTCCCTCCCCAGAATAAGGGGTGCCGGGGACCAGGGTCTGAACTTGTCTGAGAAGAGGCTCTGGCTGACGTTCTGCGTCTTACTCTGGGGCAGGAGCTGTGGGGGGCGTGTGTGCCCTGGCCAACGTCCTGGGGGCTCAGGTGTGCCAGCTGGAGCGACTCTGCCTCACAGGGCAATGGGAAGACGCCCAGAAGCTGCAGCACCGCCTCATTGAGCCAAACACTGCGGTGAGTTCCCAGCCAGTGGCCCCGCGGCCTGCGGGCGTGTCTGTGTCCTCACTGGAGCAGGAGCCAAGGAGGGCACAGGGGTCCCCACTCAGCCTCTTCCCTTTCAGGAAGTCCTTTCAGAGAATATCCCAGTGTGGGAATTCCTTGCGCCACTCCAGAAAATCATGACTTCAGACAAAATTGAGCCCTGTTGGCTGCATTGGAATTCACCAAGGGAGCTAGTTAAAATTCTAATCCACTAGGCCCAGGAATAAGCCTTGACACCAACATCTTGGCTGACTGTGGTGACATAAGTAATCCTGGGACCTTGCTTAGGGATGCACTGCCTAGAAAGAGTGAACTGTGGGCCTTTCCATCAGCTCTACAAGGGGCCGGATCCTGGAAGCAGAATGACTGGGAGTGAAGGAGTTGGAAGGCTGGAGGTATTCAGAGCTCAGATTTCCCAGCAGAGTTTTGTCTTCAAATAATCTGTTCTGGGGTCCCTCAGTGGCTCAGTGAGTTAAGCTTCTGACTCTTGATTTCAGCTCAGGTCACGATCTCACGGATCGTGAGTTCGAGCCCCGCATCAGACCCTGTGCTGACAGCACGGAGCCTGCTTGGAATTCTCTCCCTCTCTGTCTCTGGCCCTCCCCTGCTCACACTTGCTCTTGCTCTCACTCTCTTTCTTTCTCTATTTCTCTCCAAAAAAATAAATAAACATTAAAAAAAAACCTATTCTGCACTCAGACGGTGTACCCCAATTCCATATGGGGCAAATCGAGGAGAAAAGCCAAGACGAAATGGCTGCCAGGCGCCGGGCAGCGCTGTCCAGAGCCACGCTGGAGTCTGAGGCAGCAAGGAAAATGTGTGTTCCTACAGACACATTTATATGTGTATTTTAAATTAAACTGTTAATTTCGAGATAACTGTAGATTCAGATGAAGTTGTAAGAGATAATAGAGAGAGAGTCCAGGTACCCATTCTCTAGTTTCCCTTGACGGGAACATCTTACAAGATTAAAGTACAACATCACAACCAGGATTTTGACATTGAGAGAGTTTATCACCAGAGGATCCCTCTCGTTACGTTTTTATGTCTACATCTACTCACCTCCTACCTCCACCTTGACCTTAACTCCTGGCTTCCACAAATATGTTCACCGTTTTTATAATTTTGTCAGTTCAAGACTGCTAGGTGAATGGAATCAGAGTATGTAACCTTTTTAAAAAAATGTTTATTGGGGCACCTGGGTGGCTTAGTCGGTCGAGTGTCCGACTTCGGCTCAGGTCATGATCTCGCGGTCTGTGGGTTCGAGCCCTGCGTCAGGCTCTGTGCTGACAGCTCAGAGCCTGGAGCCTGCTTCGGATTCTATGTCTCCCTCTCTCTCTACCCCTTCCCCACTCATGCTCTGTCTCTCTCTGTCTCAAAAATAAATAAATATTTTTTAAAAAATGTTTATTTATTTTTGAGAGAGAGCTTGACGGGGGAGGGGCAGAGAGAGGGAGACAGGCTTGAACCCATAAACTGTGAGATCATGAGCTGAGCTGAAGCCTTAACCAACTGAGCCACCCAGGCGCCCCAGAGTATATGTAGAACCTTTTGAAATTGGCTTTCTCTCACTCAGAATAACTCTGTGCAGATTCAAAGTTGTTGCATGTGGCAACAGCCTATTCCTTTTTATTGATGAATAGTGTTTCATGGTGTGGCCATACCACAGCTTGTGTAACCATTCCCTTGTTGAAGGACAGCTAGATTGTTTCTCGTTTGGGGCTATTATATATGTTTTAATTGTTTTAATGTTTATTTATTTTTGAGACAGAGAGAGAGAGAGAGAGAGATACAGAGCGTGAGTAGGGGAGGGGCAGAGAGAGAGGGAGACACAGAATCCAAAGCAGGCTCCAGGCTCTGAGCTGTCAGTACAGAGCCCAAAGTGAGGCTCGAATCACAACTGTGAGATCATGACCTGAGCCGAAGTCGGACACTTAACCGACGGAGTCACCCAGGCGCCCCAGTTCGGGGCTATTAAAAGCTGCTGTGAGCATTCATGACAAGCTTTTGCGTGACCATAAATTTTCATTCTTCTGGGATAAATGCTCAGTTGGTGGGTCATATGATGATTGCATGTTTAGTTTTTTAACAAACTGCCAAACTGTTTTTCAGAGTGACAATGCCACTTTTAGATCAATGTAAACGTACGACTGACTCATTTTCACTGCCTGCTTACCAGCTTTAGGTGTCGTGACTACTGTTTATTTGGCCATTCTGATAGGTGTGTTGTAACCCTTCATTGTGCTTTTAATTTGCATTTTCTGATAGCTAATGCTATTGAACACCTTTTCATGTATTTATTTGCCGTCTCTATGTCTTTTTTTTTGTCCTGCCCCATCATCTGTATATCTTCTTTAAAAAGATTTTTTTCAATGTTTATTTATTTTTTAGAGAGAAAGACAGACCCCAAGCAGGGAAGGGGCAGAGAGCGGGGAGATACAGAATCTGAAGCAGGCTCTAGGCTCTGAGCTGTCAGCACAGAGGCCAACATGAGGCTCAAACTCACAAACTGTGAGATCATGACCTGAGCCGGAGTCAGACACTTAACCGACTGAGCCACCCAGGCGCCCCTATGTCTTCTTAAATTAAATGTCTGTTTATGTCTCTTGCCTATTTCATGATTGGAATTTTTTTTTTTTTTACTGTTGAGTTTTGGAAGTTCTTTATATATCTTTTAGATATAAGTTCTCTGTGAGGTATGTGGTTTGCAAATACTTTCTCTGAGTCAGTAGTTTGTCTTGTCATTCTCTCTTTTTTTTTAAGTTTATTTTGAGAGAGAGAGAGAGAGAGAGAGAAAGAGGATCCCAAGCAGGCCCTACACCGTCAGCGCAGAGCCTGATGTGGGGCTCAAACTCACGAACCACAAGATCATGACCTGAGCCGAAATCAAGAGTCAGGTGCTTAACCGCCTGAGCCACCCATGTGCCCCTTGTCATTCTCTTGACAGGTTTTTTGCAGGCCAAAAGTTTTTAATTTTGATGAAATCAAGTTTACCAATATTTTTATTTATATTTATCCTTTCAGTGTCAACTCTAAGAAGACTCTTCCTAGCACTAGATGGTGAAGATCGTCTCCTATTTTTTTTCCTAAAAGTTTTATAGTTTTACAAGTCCATGACCCATTTCGAGTTAGTTTTTGTATGAAGTGTGAGACTTAGGTGGAGGTTTATTATATTTATTATTATTATTTTTTTGCTTCTGGATATCCACTTGCTCTAATACCATTTGCTGAAGAGATGATCTTTCTTTCATTGAATTACTTTGGCACCTTTGTTAGAACTCAGCGGGGCATATTCGTGTGGGTCTATTTCTGGGTTCTCTGTTGCTTCCGTTGTCTATGTGTCTATCCCTCTGCAAAACCATACAAAATATTCTAAAGTTTATATGGAAAGGCAAAGGAATTAAACTAGCTAAAACAATTTTGGGAAAAAATAACAAAATGGGAAGAATTAGTCTACCTGATTTTAAGATTAAAAAAAATTATTTTATGTTTATTTTTGAGAGGGAGTCAGAGTGTGAGCAGAGAAAGGGCAGAGAGAGAGAGGGAGACACAGAATTCGAAGCAGGCTCTGAGCTGTCAGCACAGAGCCCTGTGTGAGGCTTGAACCCACGAACCTTGAGATCATGACCTGAGCTGAAGTCAGATGCTTAACTGACTGAGCCACCCGGATACCCCTGATTTTAAGATTTATTATATACCTACATGGGGGCACCTGGGTGGCTCAGTCAGTTGGGTGTCCGACTTCGGCTCAGATCATGATTTCGTAGTTTGTGAGTTTGAGCCCAGATTGGGCTCTGTGCTGACAGCTTAGAGCCTGGAACCTGCTTCCGATTTTGTGTCTCCCTCTCTCTGCCCCTCTCCCACTCGTGCTCTGTCTCTCTCTCTCTCTCTCTAAGATAAATAAACATTAAAAAAATTTAAGATGTATTATATACCTATAGTAATCAAGTCTGTGTGGTATTGCAGAGGGTCAGATGCTTTTTCTTCATTGATTGATATGGTCATGTGATTATTTTTCCTCTTTAGCCTGCTGACATGGTGAGTTACGTGGATAATTTTCTAATATTAAACCAGACTTGCATTCCTGGAATAAACCCCACGTAGTCATGGTGTGTAACTTGTTCATATATTGCTGAGTTACATTTGCTAATTCTTAGTTGAAGACTTTTCTGTCTGTTCATAGGAGATATTGGTGTGTGGTTTTCACCTATTTTTGGCACTGCCTTTGTCTGATTTTGGTATCAGGGTAATAATAGCTTCATCAGTTGACTGAGAGGTATTCCCTTCTCTTATTTTCTGGAAGGGACTGTGTAGAATTGGTGTTAACTCTTCTTTAAACATTTTTTTAGAATTCTCCAGTGAGGCCATCTGGACCTGGAGATTTCTTTTGGGGGGAGAGTTTTTAAAATTACAACTCTGCCCTTGGCCTCCACCGACCCCGGAAGGGGTAGGAATGCTTCCTTACTGCTTCCCACGTGGCCTCCACTGACATTACAAACATGCGGGGGAGGGGGGTGGCCTCCTTAAGTGTGGGTGGTGGTGTGAAAAGTTCTGACTTTCCTCACTGGGCCTCTGCTGAGACCATCTGTTGTGGAGGGGGAGAGTGGGGGTAGAAGTTCTGGCTCCCAATTCAACCTTTGCTGGCCTGGGGTGGGGGTAGGGCCACAGTTTTTTCTGGGGTGCTTGGCTGGAGGAGAGTGGCAATTGCCTAAAAGTTTTCCATCTTGCTGGGCTGCTCCTTCTTGGTCCTTGGCTTGAGTCAATAGGCTTTTTGGGGGGCTTTTATTATCTGTACCCACTGAATGCATTTCAGCGTCTCTGTCTGCTTCAACTTCAAGTGGAGGCCAGGGAAGGAACTCACTGCTGTGTTCCTTGGGTCCTGAGGTCCTTAGTTCGTCTTCTTTCTCTCTTCCTTTTGGAGTCTCATGTTTGTTTTTATATAAAGTCAAGGCGTTTTAGTTATATTTGTTGGGAGGAGTAGGGCGAAGTACATTTATTCCCACTTCTTCGAAGTGGAAACTCTAAGTTTTTCTTTCTTTTTTTCCTTCTTCCTTCCTTCCTTCCTTCCTTCCTTCTTTTCCTTTTTTTTCCTTTCTTTTCCTTCCTTCTTTTCTTCCTCCCTCCCTCCCTCCTTCCCTCCCTCTCTCCTTCCCTCCCTCCCTTCCTTCCTTCCTTCCTTTCTTTTCTCCAACCCCAAGATCAAGAGTTGTAGGCTCTGAGCCAGCCCTCTAAGTATTTTTCTAAATGGTAACCCCTTACCACATAGAACATTAAACTATTTGAAAAAAACATTGGAAAGGTAGGTATATGAAAACAGCATTCTTCTAGTTTTAAATGTTTCACCTATATTTAAAACAGAATTTATTATAATTTTGCTTTCCCGGCTCGAATGGGGACAACCTCATCAAAAATTTGTTTTTCTGCATCTACTTCTATAAAAAAAAATGAACCAATAAAAAACGTACAACACGTGTGTAGAGGGGCACACGTTTAATTTTGCCTTAGGCTACATATGGCAAGGCACGGGTCTGTTGGATCTGGTCTTTGTGTGAAACATTGACACCTTATTCATTATGGATTTTTTTTTTGCATTGATTTTGACTTTTAAAAAAATATGGCCGTAAACATTACTGACCTTGATGACTGATTTTTTTGGCATCCCCTTAAGTTTTGCATCTGAGCTGGTGGTCCCAGGCTAAGCAGGTAATGTTTTGTTTGGGTAAAGTGGTGGGTGGGCTCTGGATCTCCCTCGCAGCTTAGAGCTGTACCTCCAAGGGACAGATTAACTCAGATTTAGAGAAAGGATAGCTGAGGAGGCAAACACGAGGCTCCTAGAGGTGAAAGTCCTCCCGGGGCGGGATCCTGTATTCATAGGATGGAAGAACTGCAGAAGTGAGGGCTCTCGGCTCAGCCCCATCGGGGCTCACACTGTCCTGTGTGTACTGGACTTGCCACTGGGGTGGGACCTCTGCTCTCTACTCCCACACACCGACAGGAGAGACGGTCTCAGAAGCTGCATTCCACCAGGACAGGAAAAGGGGAGACTCTTCGGTCTCCTGGGATCTGGTCTCATAATGGTATTTTTCTCATATGACTCTTGTGACATGGGGTCGGTGTTGTCATCTCCCTCGTTTTACAGATGAAGCAGCGGGCTGCCCCTTGGGAAGAGAGGATGCGTGCTGCCCTCCTCGCTCCCTGCATGCCATCCTGCCTTACCCTTCACTCTGTGCCTCCTCCTGTGCCAGCTCTGGGCACACACTCAGGAATGCCTGGAACACCTTTCTGCTGCCTGGGCTGTGGGCTCAGCCACCCCAGGAGCCGCTTGATGTCACCCTATTGCCCCGCTTGAACACAATGTCCTTCCTCCGCCTTCCCACCCAGCCAGCCTCCTGCCCTGGCTATATTTAGGATTTTCCATGCTCCTTAACCACCAAAGCATTCAATTCTTTCTGTGGGTCTGAGGACGGGGCAACTCCGAGATCTTACGCACCTGTGGCGGAGAAAGGCTTTTTCTCTAGGTACTTCTTGTTTCTGTCCTCTCCCCTAGGTCTTCCTCACCCCACTCAGGTTTGGGGTGAAAAGCCCAGGTTATTAGAACATCATGGCTGAGGCCAGGCCTAGGAGGAGGGTGGCTTGTCACTCATTCCGAGAAAAAATTCCCTGGTGTCCAGTGCCAGATAGCTGCCAGTCAGTCATTCATCAGTGCCTCTCAACTCTTTTACCCCAAGCAACCCCTTTTCTTGTTTTCCCTTCATGAAGCCCGTCCCAGAGTTTTATCTTCCCTCCAAATAAAACTCTATTAAGCAGCGATTACATTCTTAGTTTTGGGGTAGTCAACGATTCTTCTAACACTTCTGATCAGCGTGAAATAACCAGTTGCTATGCCAAAAGCAAAGAATCTTGATACTTCATTTTCTGTAAGACCCTGTGCGTGATTTTAAGTTATGGCAGTCCCTTTAGGCCCCTCATGACAATGCAGAACACTCTAGAGATCATGTCATCCAGCCCCCTCATTTTTTTTAGACCGTACTTGCTCAGATAGAGTAAGTTTGTGATAGAAGGTTACACAGCGAAACTTTTCAGGGCGACTGATGCGTTGTTTTTCAGAGTTGGGGTCAGCGCGGCACCATGGGTGGGTGGGGATCCCTGCTGCAGGGCCAAAGTCTGGACTACGCCTAAGGTTCTCACGGATCCTTCCCCTTCCCGACTCCCCGGGCACACCAGGCCTGGGAACTGGTTCCTGGGAGCTGGGCTGCAGACCTGTGATGGCCTAGTGCCCAGACCCACGGCATTGCTGTCTTCTCGCGTCCCAGCTTGATGGCCAAATGCCACTTTTCTCCCCGACGGGCTGGATTTCCCTCCTAAAACTAAAGGAGGTGACTTCCTTCCTTAATCTGAGTTTTTGTCATCGTGTTCTCTACTGCCGACCTGCCTTCTGGTCTCTCAGCCTGGATTTCCAATCTACCCTGGTGTCACAGATTTGGTAAAGTTACTTTACGAGGGGAGGAGGGTGGGAACCCTAACTTTCTGAGAGTGGCACATGTCAGGATCCCAGACACGCATGCGCAGGGATTCTCCAGTTTCTTCTAACAGCCCCTGCTTCACAGGTGACCCGGCGCTTTGGGATCCCCGGGCTGAAGAAGACCATGGACTGGTTTGGCTACTACGGAGGCCCCTGCCGCGCCCCCTTACAGGAGCTGAGCCCCACGGATGAGGAGGCGCTGCGTATGGATTTCACCAGTAATGGCTGGCTCTGAGAGCAAGGAGAGGACCTGCTTGGCCTGAGCCCGTCTCGGCTTCCTGCCTTGTACCTGGAGCTGAAGAGGCACAGGGGCCCGTCTCCCTCCCTCAGCCTTCCAGGGAGCCTCTCGCCAGGCTCTGCCGTGCACACCCACCTCCTATTCTCATAGTCCTGTGGCCGCTGGCATTTGTATCCGACACTCTGGCTCTCAGAGACCTTCAGTCTGGGAAAGAGCAAGTGCTTTCCTGTGCCCCAGGACACGTGACCAGGAGCCAGAGGGGAAGAAGAGGGGGGCAACCAGGCACAACAAAGGTCCTGTATTTTATTGATGGGAAGACCGCTGAGACTTGGGGGTACGCACCTGAGCGCAGCACACGCAGCTCGGAGCCAGGGCCATTCTTAAGAACCCAAATTCCGACTCCTTCCAGGGAAAGTGGTGGGTTAGGAAACCTGATCAGAAAAGCGTCACTAGCCTTTGAAAGCCCCTCCCCCCGTCTGCATTCCAGACACAGCACTCTTTCCTAAATCCATTTTGATCATCTCCTATTCTAATGTTTAGCCTTGATCTTAACCAGAGAGAGCACAGAACCCGCCCCGTGGCTGGCCAGAATTGGTAAATAATGACACCTGGTGGATAAATGTTACATTCTAGGAGACTTCTAGCCAACCTAGGTCTGAAACAGGGAAGGAGACTTGGCCTGACACCTGGCCATCCTCTTGCCTGTAGGCACTGTGCTTGTATTGTTAAAACTAATATTCTGTTCTTGCAATAAAGTTGAATAAGTTAAACCAGTATGGCTGTGTATAAAGTCACACTTCACTGCTATGCAGGTGTTAGGTTTCCTGCCTAGAGGTCAAGAACCTTCCAGAGGCAATCTAACTTTTTTTTTAAGTTTATTTTTTGAGAGAGGGGAAGCGCGTGCTGGAGAGGGACAGAGATGGGGGTGGACAGAGGATCTGAAGCAGGCTCTGCACTGACAGCAGAGAGCCAGATGCGGGGCTTGAACTCAGGAACCACGAGCCAAACTCAGGAAGCTGAGCGGAACTCCGCAGCTTAACTGACTGAGCCGCCCAGGCGCCCTGAGGCGACTTAACTCTCAAGGCCTTCTCAGCTTTGAGAGAGGCCCTAACAATACTCAGCAAACAGAGGTATTAGATTAGCTATGGCCTAGGGGAAAGGCTTAATTGAAGTTTTGAGTGGCAGGTAGGAGGCAAAAAGGTTCAACTAAGAGATTTCGAAACATGTAGCACATTAATCAAAAAGGTTGCTTTCTCCAAAAATGTTTAACCTTCTTTAGTGGGACTTGACTAGCGGCAGTAAACCAGGGATGAAGTTAAAAAAAAATTACTCTGGCTAAAAAGCAAGGTAAACAGATTCTTGTTTAGGACAAAGGCTAGAGGAGAGAGTATGAAGTGTCAATCTTCAACTGAAATCGGCCATCTGGACAGGTACGGAGGCTTGGGGCTTAGCGCCTGGGCTCTTCTCACAGGCAAAGTCTGGAAGATAAGATCTGGGCTCAGAGGGGAATCTAGCGGGACAAAAAGTTAGGGCTCGGGGCTCGGGAGACTGGCTAGTACACTGGTAAAGCATTCAGCCTCTGGGCTTAAACTAAGCAGGCCTGGGGTTAAGTTCTTCGACCTGTCCCTTAAGGGTTAGGGGACCTTGGACAGCTACTTCACTGCCCAATCTGATCTATAATTCGGGGAAATAACCGTTCCCTCCTCTCAGGGCTATATAAGATCGCGCATGTAAAAGGGGTTAGCATAGCAGGTGAATGCTGCACACTAGCTCAGTTGGGGAAGTACTACTCCACTTGTTGCAGAAAAAGGGAAACCCCGGCAGGAGTTGACTGGCCCAAGGTAATCCAGCAGGTGTGACGATAACTGGTCTTGGGACGTGGGTACTCTTGACGCTCAGGGCAAGAGACGTACAGTGGAAAGTGATTTGGAATCAGAAACACTGAGATATAAATCCCACTCGGCTCCGCCACTTCCTGGTTTGGGCAACCTGAGTCCGTCTGGTTAAAAAAAAAGAATAGGGCGCCTGGGTGGCTCAGTTGGTTGAGCGGCCGACTTCAGCTCAGGTCACGATCTCACGGTCTGTGAGTTCGAGCCCCACATCAGGCTCTGTACTGCTGGCTCTTCACAGCCTGGAGCCTGCTTCAGTTTCTGTGTCTCCCTCTCTCTCTGCCCTTCCCCTGCTCACGCTCTGTCTCTATGTCTCTCAAAAATAAATAAACGTTAAAAAAAAAAAAATTAAAAAAAAAAAAAAGAATAATGCCCCTACCGTGCAGAGGTCTTGAGAATTAGGTACTATGCAGTAGATTGTGCAACGCCGGTACCAAGCCCCGATCTGTGATTAACTTTTCCAAACAGCACATGGGTTGATTCACGAGGATGCAGAGCAAGAGTAAAGAGATGACGTATAGATCGTTCTGGGGATTTGTTTATTCCTCATAAACACTTGTTTCTACAGTACAACTCAGAGAATACATAGAGGCACACGGCTATAATTTCCACCACAATCTGCTGTTGAGGAGACCATTCAGTGTGAGGATAAGGGGCTGGGAGTGGGCTGGGCGCGTCTGGGTCACAGGATAATCGGGGGCCTCCATGACGATATGCAGGGATGCTATCGGTCAAGATCTGACCCTCCCCCCTCCCGGGTCTGATGGCCAAGCTCGTGGTGGAAGAGCTAGCGGTGGACCAAATGCACGGAGCCAAATTCTCTTTTGGTTCTCTGCAGTCCTGTTCCACCTATTGGGTAGAATCGGGTCCATTTCTACCCAGACCCCAAGGGGTTGAGGTGGGTCTGACCTCCTAGTCCACTGGGAAGAGGCCGGGTCAGCCCAAGCCATCCCTAAGGACTCAACTGTTCCGCGGTAGGGCCTGAAGTGGGCCAGGGGTGTCTGCCCTTGGCCCTGGAGGAACTAAAAGGTACAAGTTATAGGATGACTCTTTATATCAGTCTCTTGACTATCCCCCAAAGGGATCCTGTCCCATCTAAGAAAGGAGAGAGGCACAGATAGGGCACAAATTTGCTGCTGGAACTCAGGGAAGGAAGACAGCTTATAAAGTCAAGGACAGGGAAACAGCACTCTTACCAAACCCTTCCCAGGGGGAATAAGCAGACACAAACACCAGTCTGGTGGGACAAAGTGGGAGGTCTGGAGCCATGAAGTCACCAGCAGCAACCGAGGGGGGGACACGCAGAAGAGTTCTGGCCACAGCTTTCACAGGCCTGCTGGGCTAAGCCACCCCTATCTCTCTCCCTGTCTCTTCAGGGGAGCGCAGAGCACTAGCCCTACCTCGGGGCTAGGACCCACTGGCCCAAATACAGGCAGAACCAACAGGCGGGTTCTACCCGGCCTGGCAGGAAATCAAGGAGAAGCAGGTCTGCGCTGGGCAGCCCAGGGCGTTAGGGACAGAGAATACCAACAAGTGAGAGAAGCAAAGACAGAACCGGTGACGCTGCTGCGGGCAGCGGGGCGGAGTCCTCAGGACTCGGGGAGGGAATCGCTGCCCGGCTGGCGTGGGCACGCCCCGAGGCTTCTGCTCCGCGGGCATTCTCACGTCCTCTCGCAGCTGGCCCATTTATTCACCTCGAGGGAGGAACGGGGCCTTCGCTCTACCCGGTGCTTGTCCGCTGGCGCCCGGCGCCCCGTCAGGCAGCGAGATTCCTGGCGGACTTGGAGGCACTCTGGGCGCGCTGGACGACGGCGGAACACTTCTCCCGCCGCAGCAGCTTGTTGTTCTCGAACAGGCCTTCGTTGCGGGGTATCCCATGAGAACCGTCGGGGAAGGTCAGCAGGCCTTGGAGGGGGACAGAGAACATTCGGGATGGGCGAGGGCGTCCGTGACTCAGGAAGCAAGCGGCCTGTCGCGAAGGCGCGGAGGAGGACTGGCGGGGGCGCTCTGGAGCGCAGTCCACCGGATCCACGAATAGGCGTCAGGGCCCGGTCGCTCGGGATCGCTGGTCACCCATAAACGCACTACAGCCCACAGGGTGTACCTCCACCCATTTGATGCTCCCCCCAGTCACCCGTCCTGGTGGGCTGTGACTTACCAAACCCGTCTACTCTGCCATTTTTAAATTCCCCTTCGAAGGTCATGTTGTCATGCCGAATGAAGACTCCGACGCCGTTAAACTTGCCTTGGGCGAACTCCCCCTCGTACCTGCAGGAACACGACACGCTAGCCCTTACAGGGGTCGTGGGCAGCCCAGGTTAACTGCAGGAAGCAGCTACCAATACGTGTATTTATTTTGAGAGAGAGAGAGAGAGAATGAGCAAGAGAGGGTGAGAGACAATTCCCACGCTGACGGAGTGGAGCCTGCCATGGGACTCGATCTCATGCACCATGAGATCATGACCTGAGCCAAAACCAAGAGTCAGACACTCGCTCAACCAACTGAGCCACCCAGGCGCCCAGTAAGTGTCACTTATTGACGCCAAGGAGCAAAACGGATTCTGCCTGTGTCAGAGCTCTACCCCACCCCCACCCGCCCCACTCCCAACTGGCAGAGAAGGGCCAGCCAGCAAGTGCGCTGCGAAGCTCTCATCTCAAGGAGATGACGGAAGGGAAGGGCGGTGGGGTGGAAGGCCACTCGGCGACTTGCCATTTCAAATTTTAGGTCTATTTATAAAGTAACTAATAAAAGAACTGCTTACTCCCTGCCCGTTCTCAGAGGACCTGGGACATCTCGGGTCTGACCAGCGATTTATCACCTATCAAAGCTGAGAAAGGGATGACCCGGTACTCACCTTGAGCCATCTGAGAAGGTCAGTACCCCGAAGCCATTAAAGAGCCCATTCTCAAAATGACCCAGGTAGGTGCCGCCATCCGCAAACAGCAGTTGACCAAAACCGTGTCTGCGGCCTGAGCAAAGAGAAAGACAGTCGTCAGGCCAGGATGGGGCAGCTTCGGGGACCCCCTCGCTGCCTAACATCTCGCGCCTTTTGTCGCCCTGCCCACAAAGGAAGGAAGAGAAGCGGTGACGTCGGCAGGGCAGAGAGCCACTGCCCAGAGTCCGACAGGAAAATCTGGCTCCCTGGCCCTTCCCATCTTGTCACAAGCCTCAGACTGGCAGCAGGTCTCTGCAGGTGTGAATGATAGGAGGGCCTCTACTGGGTGTCACGCACTCTTCTGAGCTCTTCGTGCTCATCATCTCATGTAATTCTCACGACGTTAGGAGGCGGGCACAGTCCCATTACTGTTCCCATTTCACGGATGCAGAAACCAAGCGTAGGGAGAAGCCAGATCGCTTACTCGCGATCACAGAGCCGTTAGGTAGCAGGGCAAGGGCGCAAATGCGGCAGGCATCCTGGCCGAGAGCCCTCATGCTCACTCACGCCACCCCTCGGAGGAAAACGAGTGCCCCTCGGCACCGTGAAGCCGGGGCGCCAACCTACCGGCTGGACTGGCAACACTGGTTTGGGCTCGGTTACGTCAGTGGGGCTGTGCTTACCCACGGAACTGAGCAGAAGACAGCAAGATGCTGGAGGAGTGAGCCTGTCCTCCAACAGAATACAAGTGGATGGAGGGGGTGATGGAGGGTGGCACCTTCAAACGGCCGGAGCTGAGGGGACAGCAGGTGCTGGGGAGGCAGGGGAAAGGCACGGGGCGGGGGGGGGGGGGTCAGTGTACTGAGGCAAAGTCACACCGCGTTCGTTACACAGTTTCTCCTCTCAAGGCTCAAGAACTCATCAGCTGCAGGGATCTAGTGGGAAAAGACTGGGCTGCGGGTCTGGAAACGTCTCTTTCCACAGCTCTGGCACAGCTGTGGGAAGTCCAGGCTCCTCTCCTCGGGGTGGCTCCTGGCCTGGAGGGACTGGACCCACGTGGCTTTTTAAGTGGCCAGACTGTGTTTCTCAGGTTCTGAAGAATTTCCCCATTCCTATGAATAGGTACTTCCGAATGTAATGAGCTGTCACAGGAAATTCAAGGCAACGGATGTCATTTGCTCTCGAGCATCTGTCCAATTTCTAGATCTTCCTTAACTTTTTAAGATTCATTGGAACCAAGTCATTGCAATGAATTCTGCACTTTCTAATTTATAGGCACTTAAAATAATTCGTTTTACTCTGCCTGGTACAGGAGCATTTATAAAAACAATTCCCAAATAATAACACTACAGGGTAAAAGGCTGCTAAAACACTTTATGTTCAGGACTGGAAAGATTTAACTCGTTGCTGGAGACTGGGCAGACAATGGCATTTTCCAATTCCTTTATGTAAGCCTAAAATCAAATAAAGGAAAGGCACTATTCAGATTAAATCCTGGAATTAGACATGAAGACTCATCCGGTTGGCTTCTATAGCTTTATGTGTTTGTCCTTCAGTCAAATGAAGTGTTCGCCACGTGACCCCCGGGGGCCTCTCACCTTCCTTCCACTCGCCGCGATATTCCTCCCCACTGGAGTAGGTGAAGGAACCTTTTGTGAGGGTCATGGTGCCGGCTTATGGAAGAAAAGGATGAAAACTGCAGGAAACAAGCAGAGGAGAACCAGAGTCACAGGATGGCTGGAGGGAAGGCCAGCGAGGCAATTTTATAGGAATATTCTATATACTTACCAGCCCGGTAAGTATGTATATATTACCTTGGATACATTTAACAAACATATCCACCTCTCCAAACCCCACCCACAACCATCACCTCTGTTCAAGCAGTCTTATCCTCCTACTGGTCTTAGAAGTTATCAGCCAGGGGGCGCCTGGGTGGCTCAGTCAGTTAAGCATCCAACTTCAGCTCAGGTCATGATCTCGCAGTTCATGAGTTCGAGCCTCACGTCGGGCTCTGTACTGACAGCTTGGAGCCTGGAGCCTGCTTCGGATTCTGTGTTTCCCTCTCTCTCTGCCCCTCCCCTGCTTGCTCTCTCTCTCGGGAACTGAATAAACATAAAAAAAAATTTTTTTTTAAAAGTTATCAGCCAGTTCCAATTTTCTATGATCTGGGATAGAAGCTGAGGATTAACCTCCAAACATTGGCTTGATACCTACTATGTGTTTAGTTGATGTATAAAATACAGTCTCTTCCCTCAATGAGTGTACAATCTAGTTGCTAAGACTGATAACTGAACCCCTGAACGAGATGAGAGATAATGTAATTAGGCATCAGACTGGGTGGCAGAGATGAACAGAGACAAGGGATGGGATGAACTGAAAACAAGCAGTGATAGAGAAAACCTGGGCAGCGAATGCACAAAGAGCAACGCGGCCTGGATGTTCGGTGGAAAAACATTAAGCTGGGTTTTACTCCAGGTGAAGGTTTATTTAAGGAGTAACAGGAAACGACTTTGTCTTAGGTACTCAGCTGAAATCTTAAATCTGAAAAAATCAGATTTAATCGAAACGCACTCATGTTACAGATGGAGAGAGAGAAGCCCAGAGAAGTTATAAGCCAGTCTGTGACCGAGCTGGAACTAGTGCCCTGACGTCCGCTGACTGCTGCTAGTTCTTTCCCTCTGGTATTGCACGCTCTGGTTTCGGGCCCAGGCTACCTTAAGGAGACCTCTGAAAGATAGGCAGGAGAGTTTACAGCTAATAAGACAGGGGAAGGGGGCAGGCTCTGGGGGTTTGTGAGCAGGGACGTAATATGAAGGCGGTGCTTATGGAAAGTGAATGAGGTCGTGGGAAGCAGGATGCTCTGGAGCGGCAAAAGCCTACAGCCAGAAAAGCTTGCAAGGTGGGAGATGTGATGACTCGGTAGACTGTGAAAACGAGGACAAATCTCTCTCCCTCTGCTCATGGCCTCGTGATGCGACATGGCAGCACCTCCGTTAGCGGGCCGTGTATTCCTCCATGCACGGGGTCTGGGTGGGTTATAGGACTTGCTCTGGCTAATGGAACGCAGGCAAAAGTGATAGAGCAGAGGTCTGCCCAGAGCTTGTGCGCTGGGCTGGCACTCTCACTGCACTTGGAACCGTTCTGCCCCCGTGTGGACGAGCCCGGGCTGGCCGGCTGGTGACGAGGGGTCACGTGGAGCTGTGTACCGCCTGACCTGCGGATGCAGGGCGAGCTCAGGGATGACCAGCAGAGCTGCTCCTGAGCCCAGCTCCAAATGAATGACCCACAGAATCACAGACTAAATACATGGTTGTTGTTTTCAGCCACTGTGTTTTGGGATGGTGTGTAATTACCCAGAAAAAGCTAACTGATACACCCAGGTACAAGATCATGAGACCTGAACTAGGGGGATAACAGCGTAATGGGAGCAGAAGGAAGGGATGACTATGACAGAGAGGCTGGCTAGGTATGGCTTCACAGGCATAGTAAAAGAATGCTTGTATTCAATTCAGAGATATTCTGTAAGGCAAACCATAAGAGACTCTTCAATAACAGAGAACAAACTGAGGGTTGCTGGAGGGGTGCTGAGTGGGGGAGGGGCTAAATGGGGGATGGGCATGAAAGAGGGCACTTGTTGGGATGAGCACTGGATGTTATGTGTAAGTGATGAATCACTAAATTCTACTCCTGAAAACATTATTAACCCCCTGTTAACTAACTTGGATTTAAATAAAATTAAAAGATTAAGAAAAAAAAGAAGGGGGTTAAGATAACCCAAAATATCATTAAATGCAGAGACAAACAGCATCGTTTGACATATTTTTAAAAAATGCAATCCCTAGTCCTTTTTTACTTCCCTAGGTCTTTTTACTCACCTCCCCATCTTTTCCAGATTTAAGCCATAAAACATTTTTGCAAGTGACCGTGACAATGCAGAGTCCTAGGCCCACACCCAGATCTACTGACTCAGATTCTGTGAGAGCCCGGGGGTCTGCAGTTTCAATAAGCACATCATTATACATTTGAAAGCATGGGAACTACTATTCCAATAAACGGCTATACTATGTGGGAAAGTTCTCTGACCTAGAAGTCACCACTGAAAGGTCCCCCGTTATTAATAGCGAAGCGAGAGTCTGACCCTCGAGCATCTGATTGAGTTCCGACAGGATAAGTGCACCCCTTCTTCAGAACATGGGGGCCAGACCTGGAGGACAAAACAGGAGTGGGTCTTCAAATCCCAGTGCCAATGGCTAGCTTTTTCCAAGTCCCAGAGGAGCCCAAATCACACACAACGTTAAGGGTTGTACTGCTGTCTCCATTACGGAACATCCAGATGGGGTTGCAAAGGGTAGGTTCCACAGTACAAGAGGGATCTGGCATATTTGATACTAAGATGCGTTAAATGTTCAACTTGGAGGGGCGCCTGAGTAGCTCAGCTGGTTAAGCGTCTGACTTTGGCTCATGTCATGATCTCTCACGGTTTGTGAGTTTGAGCCCTGCATGGGGCTCTGTGCTGACAGCTCGGAGCCTGGAGCCTGCTTCGGATTCTGTGTCTCCCTCTCTGCCCCTCTCCCGCTCATACTCTCTCTCTCATGTTCTCTCTCTCTCTCAAAAAATAAGTAAACATTAAAAAAAAAAAAAAAACAGACACCTAAACTCACACATTCACATTGACTGTAATAGGAGTTTCTCGAAAGTCTCAGTATAAAAATGCTACCAACGTGATTCAAACAACATTTTGAAAAATAACAAAATCAGCCAATGTTGACTAACGACGTAAATTCTGAGGCGAGGAAAAGTAAACTACGATTGCCACTCGCGTATTCTTTATCGCCGCCCTACGGCATGTTTTAATTTTGGCCTACGTCCTGACGCTTTTTGATACAGATGGCGCGAGCCCAGAAATGGCCCAGGTGTGCGAACGGCTGGGCCTGGACCGAGTGAGGCTCGGTGGCATCTTCTGGGCCCTGGCCCTGTCTCAGAGCTCTCGTTTCTTCCCAGCTATGAGGACAGATGAGTTCTGAGAATCCCCTGCTCTCACCCAAACATGGAGCAACATTTGTTTCTACCTCCAGAATGAGGCCGGCTTTGGAAGCTCTTCCAGTGATGCCTGGGAGCCTCTTCCTCAGCTCCGCCAGGAATGTTCTCGCTGTGGCAGCCACCTGCGAGCTCACGTCCGGGGGTCTCTCACACGGCAGATCTCCTCAGACAGGGGCCATTTTCTTCCTGTGTTAAAGCCCCTCAGAACCTCTGGGGCTAGCTCCTCTGAGAGGTGACGCTGGTTCCTGGGGTGCCATCTCTGTCCCATCAACGTTCCACAAGGTCAGCATTCACTTTCAGGCCCACAAGCCTCTTGTTGTCAGCCCGGCATCGGTGTGCCTGGGGTGGAGGCCAGCAGGACTGTGCTGCGAATACAACATTAATGAGAGGAAGAGAAGCAGTTTCCCATCGAAACTGCAGGGGCAAACTCTTTCCAGTCCAGACAGGCTTTGAGAACTATGGGCCGTCTTCAGCTCTTCCCAGGACTAGTGAGGTCAGCGTCCTGAAAAGTCAGCTTATGGTACAAGGCTGAAATATTTCATCCCTTCCACTCAAGTCAGAATCTTAAAGGCCATCTCTCATAATAAATCTTATAACTAAACCACCATTCCAAAACAGAAACCCAAAATCATTATGTATGCAGTAAGATGGTAAGATAAAGGCATTTCCTTTTGATGTTTGGCAGCTGTTAACTTGTCTTTGCTCAGAGGTCTGGAAGGAGTTCTTGTGGTGTCATGTGAGGAGTCAGTTTGACTGCCCAATGGCTCAGGGGGAGAGAGAATCCCAAGCCAGCTTGCACTGTCAGCGCAGAGCCCAGCGCGGGGCCCAAACCCACGAACCGTGAGATCATGACCTGAGCCAAAGTCAGACGCCTAACTGACTGAGTCGCTCAGGTGTCCCTATTTTTTTTTTTTTTTAAGTAGGCTCCATGCCCAACGTGGGGCTTGAACTCAAGACCCTGAGATTAAGAGTTGCACGCTCTACCAACCAAGCCAGCCAGGCGCCCCTGTTTGCTTTTTCTCATGGCTACGTGAAACTTCCACATAGTGGCATCCCACACCTTTCAGATGGACCAATAGAAGGTCCCTGAAAGAAAGTGAACAGTATTTCTCCAGTTTGAAGACTATCTTGATGGACAAAGTACTAGCCAGCCACTCAAACTGTAAACTCAGCCACTCTTTTGGTGTGCTGTTAGCTCTTAGGGAATATATCCTACATTTTCCAGTGCAACTTGAAAGATCATGCTCTACCAAATGTGGCAGGTGGGATTTCCCAAGGACGTTTGCAGTCATGTCTCCTGTCTTACACATTCTACAATGTGACGTTGCCACTGTTCCATGAAGAGGTGGAGTCTAACTCTTCTCCTATGAATCTGAGTAGGCTTGTGATTGCTTCACCCGACAGAACACGATGGAAGCGATGGTGTATTCTAAGGTCAGATCAGAAAAGGTGATGCATCAGGGCGCCTGGGTGGCTGAGTCAGTTAAGCGTCCGACTCTTGGTTTCAGCTCAGGTCATGATCTCACGGTTCGTGGGATCAAGCCACGCGTCGGGCTCTGCGCTGAGTTTGGAGTCTGCTTGGGATTCTCTCTCTCCCACTCTCTCTGCCCCTCCAATTCGTGCACGCTCGCTCTCCCTCTCCAAATAAATAAAACTGAAAGAAAGAAAGAAAGAAAGAAAGAAAGAAAGAAAGAAAGAAAGAAAGAAAGAAAGAAAGAAAGAAAGAAAGAAGAAAGAGAAAGGAAAGGTGATACACCTTCCCTCTTGTTCAATGGGACACTCACGCTTGGAGACCTGAGCCACCACATAAGTCTGGCTACTTTGAGGCTTCCATGCTGTGAGGAAGCTGAGCCATAAAGAGCCACGTGTTGGTGCTCTACTTGGCAGTTCTCATCTTTGAATCGGCCCAGTCCAGGCGCCAGCTGTGAGCAAAGGAGCCTTCAGATGATTCTAGCTCCCAGCCATTAAGTCGGCATCCCATCTACGGTATCGCGGAGCAGAGAGAGGTCATCCCCACGGTGCCCTGTACAAATCCCTGACTCACAGAATCCGTGAGCATCATATGGTTGTTGTAAGCGGCTAAATCGGGGTAATATGTTATATGGCTATAGTATCTCTCGTTTGTTTTTCAAAAATACGTTTCCATTCCTTTTTTTATCTAGGGAGACAGAGCACACTCCCTTCAACAGCTGGTCAAAATGATGTCCATTCCCAAGAACACAATCAGAAGTGCTAACTAAAGGAACACATGTAGACTCTATGGACCTCAGGCCATGGTTGAACATGTTTGACTAGAAGCTTCTACCTAGTCCAAATAACTGATACTGTCACCACCTAGGACAGTGTCGGGATCTTCATTTAGGACTTCTAGAACTTCATTTAGGACTTCCATGCTCAGTGATAGTCCCCTTGCGCATCCACGGACCCAAGAAGAAATCATGGTCATTGAGACAAATCTAGTTTAATACAGTATAGCCAGTGCTAATGAAGACTGGAAACCCAGCATTTGTATCAGTTACCATAAAAAATCTTTTTAAAGAGAACAGGTGGCCTACGAGTTTAGGCTTCAGCTATGCAAATGGAATCTAGTCAAGAAATCGAGAAGAGTCCTGCTGTTAAACAGACACCCACCCCTTCTGCTGTTTGGATAAATGGGTTGCGAAGAATCAACCCGAACATTTATCTAAAAGAAAATAACTATTTTGTCCCTGAAACGAATACATTCTTGGTCTGCACAACAGACTACATCCCTGCTATCTTTATTTTCTCCGAACCAGGCATTTCCAAATAGAACTTGGAGCCACGAATGTTAACTTGTATTTGTATTCCATTTGTTTTTTTTTTTCAGATTTTAGAGATCAAACTTGTTAAAAAATATTTATGCATTCATTCACAATAACTTGTGTCCAAATTCAGAGGACTAAAAACAAACACGCACACAGACTAACTAACTAACTAACTAACATAAAGAATAACACATTTCAGTGTAAGAATATTGTTTCGAGGCAGCCAGCTTTGCCCACATATACCTTTACATTGTTCTCCAAAGCCTCCCCAGAGTATGGACGTCCTGTCAAAGTTCTCTTAATTATAAAGGAAGCAGTCTTAGGCTTTCAGAATCCTAAAGAGAAGAAAAGGAAGACTTCGATGAACAAAAATTAGGCTTGTAAGAAACCTAGAACAAAAAGTCAAACATTCCTTTTTAAATGTTTTAAAGGAGCTTGAAATAACTTTTCTTATAAGTCTGCAAATCTTTTTACTCTAAATCTCCCTTGAACTCGAAAGGTAAAAAAACAACAAAAAAAACTGAATAAAAATGGGTTGTTACTAGATAAAGGTCTTATTTAGGAAGATCGGTGGGGTGATTAGATGGAAGAAAGTGGGAAGAAAATCCTGACACCAGAAAGAGGATATTTAGTAAAAACAAACCAAAACCAAAACCCAAACAAAACAAAACAAACAAACAAAAAAACTTGGGGGTGATGGAGACAGCCACGATACTATTCTGTTTTATGAAAAAGAACATGCCTGAACCGGGTTCTAATAAAGCTGAGTTACGCCTGCGGATATCTAAGCAGTTTGGAGATGCGACCCAGCAGGGGTGCCACCATGCACTGAGACATCTCATTTCCCAAGCCTCGCTGTGTGGGGCATCGCTCCACCAGGGTGTGAGAGGCGGACCCAGGACAAAGCCCTAGACCCAACTAACAACACTTCCTAGTCGATTTCCCACCCCGTTCTTGCGTCCCAGCACCTATCCTTCCCTCTACCCGAGCTCTGCTCTCCCGCCTGGGCCGGGTCCCAGCTCACACCGGTCTGCCATCCACTCCGCACGCAGCCGCCACCCACCGCTCGCTAAGCCGGGTACCGTGGGCTCTCTCGGACCTCGGCCCCAGCGGCAGAGACTGGAGGTCCGGGCTTGGCACCGCATGGACCCCACCCACTGGTCAGCGAGTCCTGGGTGGAGTCATGATCCCCAGCCCGTCATCTCGGGATGATCTCCTCAGTCCCTTCCTCACCGACCACACTCTCCTGGCCTCCTCCCTCCCGCGCTGCCAGCCAACCTGAGCTCCGCCTTTCGGGATGACAGTCACGCCCCGACAAGGGGCTCCAGCGGCCGGGACCGCCGCTCCGCCGGGATCGCCACTGCCACCTGCCTCTCCACCACCTCCACCAGCGCCTGCCCCACTTGACGCCGCCATCCCCGGAGGCCGCACTGAGCGCAATTCCCGCTGCCCATTGGCTGTTACCTAGGCAACCGGGAGCAACGCCACTCTCCATTGGTCCGGCGCGAACTCTACGCCATCTTTGTGCGGGGCGGAGTGTCTTTGGATCTCTGGACAAACATCCGAGAGAGGGGTGGGGCTGAACCAATGATCCCACCTTGGCCACCTTGGTGGAACCGTCTCCTCACGTCTTCCCTACCCAGAGACTGCCTAGCCGAAATGTCACACAGAAACAAAACAAAACCTGAGTCAGAAGCAATAGTGGCCATCATCTCAAGGGGCTCCGATCTTGTGCAGAGACCTTCAGAGTTGTAAATGGCCTCTCCCTGGAGTTTAAGAACAGAATCCAGATCTCGCTTTTGAGGTTCAGCTTCGTAAATAGTAACGTGCAAAAATAGGCAACTGCGGTTGAATGAGCGTCAACCCTGTGCCAGCACTGTGCTTTCGAGACACTTCTGCATTCATTCGTTGTTAGGATTTGTGTTGTCATTACTCAGATCCTTTGTGTTTAAAATATAGTTGGGTGGCTGAGTCCTTAAGCTTAGACTCTTGATTTCGGCTTCAGGTCAGGATCTCAGATGATGCGATGGAGTCCCACCTGTGGCTCTGTGCTGAGAGCACGGATCCTGCTTGGGATTCTTTCTCTCTCTCTGTCCCCCCGATTCCCTCAAAAAAAAAAAAAACATTAAAAAAATATATGTGGTGTCAAGATTGGAGCAAATCCTCCAAATACCGTGCACACCAATCCGTTTATCCATATACAGTATTTATTTACTGAACAAAGTGACTGCAGCTAGAAAAGGCACAATTGCTGCCCTCATGGGACTTACTGCCTCGATGTGGAGAAGAAAAGATTCCTGCACATGGAAAAATTCAAGACTGTATTTAATTATTAAAAGAAGGCAAGCGCATGAAAAGAATAAACAAACTGCTTCTCTGATTTGGGGGTTTCCTCATCTCTGGAATAGAAGATGAAAATAACAATGATGATAAAGACTCCTTAGGACTTGTATGACAGCACAGTGTATAAGTGCTCAATAAACAGCAGTTTTACATTGTTTTAAAAAACTTGGACTCCGTGTGCAAATGCCATGCCTGCCCTGCCACCAAGTGGGTGGAGCTTCAGACAAGTTATTAAGCTCTCCAGACTGTAAAATGAGTTTGGACTAGCAGACCTATAAGATTCAACCAGCGTTAACACTCAGTGGTTAAAATATGCAAACTGTGTGATACTGACTATAGATATAATTAGTTGTCAGAATGGAGTGTTAAGAAAATAGATCTTATTAAATTGAAGAATTATATTAGAAATTTTGATGAAATGAGGATCAATTGTGGTTAAACTATGGAGGAAAAGTAAGGGGAAGATATGTTTTGCAAAATGTAGTTTTGAATGGGCAAATTCATAGGCACACCAAGTAGAATAGAGGTTACCAGGAACTAGAGGAGGAGGGAGTTATTGTTCAATGGATATGAAGTTTTTGTTGGGATGAAGAAAAAGTTTTGGGTATAGGCAGTGGTGACGATTACACGACATTGGGAATATATTTAATGTCACTGAATTGTACACTTGCGAAATGGTTAAAATGATAAATGCTATGCATATTTTACTGGAATGAAAATGTTTTCTTTTCAAGAGAGCTCGTGAGCAGAGGAGAAGGGCAGAGAGAAAGAGAGAGAGAGAGAGAGGGAGAGAGAAAATCCTCAGTAGGCTCCATGCTCATCTCAGAGCCTGATTTGGGGCTTAATTCCGTGATCCTGGCCTGAGGAAAAATCAAGAATCAGATGCTTAACTGACTGAGCCACCCAGGCATCCCTCAAATGTAATTTCTTGATCAGAGCAGTGACATAAGAAAACCAGCGTTGTTGTTGTTTTTAATCTTTTAACTCAGTTTCCTCATTTTTCATGTTTATTTTTGAGAGAGAGAAAACAGGGGAGGGGCAGAGAGAGAGGGAGACAGAGGATCCAAAGTGTGCTCTGAGCTAACAGCAAAGACCCCTATGCAGGGCTTGAACTCACGAAATGTGAGACCATGACTTGGGCTGAAGTTGGACGCTTAACCAGTTGCAGGAGCCCCAAGGAAACCAGTGTTTTAAGAAAAATTAATCTGGTAGTGATACTCAGAGATAATCAAAGAGACTGGAAGCAGAGAAACAAACTCATAAGCTATTTTAATAATATAGCTAAGACATCTTGAGAGTCTCAAAAGTAATATGGCATCAGCGAAAATGGAAAAAAAAGGGGTACATATGAGACACGTCCTTAGAGGATATTTAATAAGAAGCAATATAATGTTAAAAGCATTGAGGTGGTGTGTCTGGATTTGGATCCAGCTCTGCCACTTACCAGCTGCACGATCATAGGCAAGTTACTTTATTCAGTTTCTAACATCATAGGAGCTTAATGCCAGTTACATGTAATCCAGTTACATCCATGTAATATACAAAAAACAATGTCTGGTAAGTGCTTAGCATTTGGTGAGTGCTAACTTTCATAGGTAATAGGGAATGTATTGATTCCCCCCCCCACTTTTTTTTCAGTAAAAGGAAAATCAAGTTCTAAGAGGTAGATTCAGAAATAAGTTTTGAGAGTTTTCCAGAGAGAAGACCCAGAATTCAAGGAAGAACTCTAAATCTCGCAGATTTCCTTAACAATTTGAAGCTTAGGGGCTAAAATGAGATCAAGAATACCAAGAGATCATCTCTGTGACTATGACCCCTCAGACGCAAGAGGCAAGTATTACTGAATTATTTGATGTCTGTATAGGAAAGGGAAATCCACATCTTGTAACTGAAAGGGGAAACTGTATGGACCTTTGCCTAAAATGGTTTGCATAGCAAAAAAACTTAAAGACATTGTCATATACATACAATTAAATAATAAGTTGTTTCGGGGTACCTGGGTGGCTTAATTGGTTGAGCATCTGATTCTTAGTTTTGGCCGAGATCACAATCTCAAGGGTTGTGGGTCTGAGTCCAGCATCAGGGTCTGAGCTGGCACTGCACGGCCTGCTTGGGACTCTCTCTCTCCTCTCTCTGCCCCTCCCCACATCTCGAAATAAATAAATAAACTTAAAAACAAACAAACAAAATAAGCAATAAGTTGTTTCGATTCAGTACTTTTACTAGCTGTAGCGATAATTTGATTCAAGAAAGAAAGAATGATTATGAAATAATTGGCTACTATTTGGCTGGTCATCTCTTGTGAAAACCCATGCCTCTAGTCTGCTGGTTATTTTAAGCACAAAACAAAAACAGTATCAACAATAAAGAAGCTACCATTCTTTGAGTGTACTAACCACTATGCTAACTAAGTGTTTTACATACATTCTCTTAATTCTTATTTAATTGAGGAAGGGATAATTCCCATTTTACAGATGAGAAAACAGAGGCTTAAGTGTGTAGATGGGGTTCAAGATCAAATGACTCTAATCCTCTCTTTTTTCCCTTTTTCCTCCAGTAATCTAATTACCTTATTCCTTTAGGACTTAGTTCATTGCACATGTCCCCTTTAAGGCCTTTGCTGACTCTCCAGCCTACACCCAAATCCTTAACTTCTATTATGGAGTTTTCAGTTTTCATTGTTGGCTCCTTTTCTGCTGCCTCAGAGAGCTATGTGTCTTCAGCTTGATCTTCCTTCTCTTTTCCAGTACTAAAAATATACTGAGTCCTATTGTGTCTAGACACTGAAGTTTTACAGTGGTGAATAAAACAGTCATGGAATTTTACCTCATGGAATTTTTAGTCTAATAAGACCCTCTCTTCCTTCAATTAACAAATAAGCATTGAGCATCCGGGCCAGACACTGTGTAAATTGCATTAGGGCCGTGATTATTATTTAGGTAGATTAGGTATTTTTCTTTGCTTCATTTT
The DNA here is from genome assembly GCA_030068075.1 of Paguma larvata. Classification (NCBI taxonomy): domain Eukaryota; kingdom Metazoa; phylum Chordata; class Mammalia; order Carnivora; family Viverridae; genus Paguma; species Paguma larvata. Next base: position 44,743,538 of record CM057837.1, on the reverse strand, counting down.
TGTCTCCCTAGCACTTTAGAACATAGTAGGTGTTCGATAAATATTTTATGAATGAGTACATGATTGAATGAATGTAGATACAAAGACTAGATTGCTCCAGTTTCACAGCTGGTTGGTTCATAGCAGGCACTCAACAAATGACTGATTAGGTAGGCTACTTTACTGAAAGCTCCGAAAGACAGGTCAGCAATTGGAAGCTAAGGGCGGGGCTGGGCTGGAAAGAGCAGGGGGCGTGTCTGACCTGGGTCCGGGAGCATGCGCGTTTTTCATCGACAGTGACGGGCGAAAAATGCGGAGGGCGCGATTACGTAGACAGTGGTTCTGATTGGCTACCGTTCGCGCGCGAGGGGTCGTGCCTACTCGTCGCCAAGTAAACAGGCTAGGTAGGGGCGGGGCCGGCAAGGCGCCGCGACCTGGTTGGTCAGGCGGGGGTTGGGGGTGTCGCGGATTGGTCCCTGCCGGGAGCTCAGCTGTGTGGAGCGCACCGGGACCCGGAGCCGGCGGCCTGAGGGATGGACGAAACGAGCCCACTGGTGTCCCCCGAGCGGGCCCAACCCCCGGACTACACCTTCCCGTCCAGCTCGGGCGCTCACTTTCCGCAGGTGCCGGGGGCCGCTGTCCGAGTGGCGGCGGCGGCGGCGGCCGGCCCGGCCCCCTCTCCGCCGGGCTCGCCAGGCCACGACCGGGAGCGGCAGCCACTGCTGGATCGGGCTCGGGGCGCGGCGGCCCAGTGCCAGACCCAAACCGTGGCGGCGCAGGCCCAAGCCCTAGCCGCTCAGGCGGCGGCGGCGCACGCCGCGCAGGCCCACCGCGAGCGGAACGAGTTCCCGGAGGACCCGGAGTTCGAGGCGGTGGTGCGGCAGGCGGAGCTGGCCATCGAACGCTGCATCTTCCCCGAGCGCATCTACCAGGGCTCCAGCGGAAGCTACTTCGTCAAGGACCCTCAGGGGGTGAGAGCGGGGAGGGGGCTGCCGCAGCTGCCTTCGGGGAGGGTGGGCCTTTCCGGGGGATTTAGCAGCTTCGCACAGCCGCGGGGAGAAGGGGGGTTGAAAGGCTGCAAAAGGGAGAAACTTCACAGTGCAGAGCTCCTTGGCAAGATTTTGGAATGCCCCTGAGGACTGGAGATGGAGAAGCTCTGCGGAATGAAGAAATAAATCAGAACCTATTTGGTGGGGGAGGAGTGAGCGGAGAATGAAAAGAGGAAATTGACCTGATACAGGCGAGGGGCCCAGCGGTGTGGCGGGACAGTCGGCTTCTCGACAGAGACGCGCGGGGAGATGCTGCTTTCTAGTAGGTTCCTTAGCTCTAAACTACAGAGACTGCTATTCGGCCATTGTCCTACAGATTTGAGCTTTGGGCCCGTTTCCTCTTTTTGGACCGAACCAGCGTTGTCCATTGTCCTACAGATTTGAGCTTTGGGCCCATCTCCTTTCTTTGGACCGAACCAGCGTTGTCGCTGTTCCTTGAGGAGGACGGGTGACCCAACGGGGCCTCTGAGGGTTCAGTTCCAGCCTTCTGAGTCGTGGGGATGTCTGCCACTGTCCCAGGTCTCTTACTGGCAAGCGTCGGTGATGAAGTGGGTGGACGTACCAGTTTCATCTGTCTTGATTGTTGCTCACTTCTGGGAAATCGTTCAAGTTCTTTTTTATGTCTCCTCAGTAAAGAATGTGGAGTTTTAGGAACACAGGACTACCTGCTACCTTTTACTTTCATTTCTCTCCTGGGACTATCAGCAGTTTGCTTTTTAGCGAAGTCAAAGTGTTTGCTGACCTTTATTTTGTCCCCTGCATGTGTATAAAGGGGGATGGGGATGGGAGGGGCGGGGATGGGACATGGGGTGACCAGGGCAGCTGAGAGGTGACCTTTATTCTTTTGATAGCGGCAGAAGAATTTAAGGCCTATATATCAAACCAGAGTTGTCATTGGAATATCAGTGGGTCAAAAAGTATTAACTTTTCCCTGTCAGGGTTGTTGGATAGGTCAGAGTGGTTTATTGGAAAAAGGTATTATTGTTATCCTTATTAAAGTAATGGTTGTCAAAGTTCCCACAGATTTCCCCCGCACCTCTCCTGCCTGAACTCTTTACGTGGGTGGAGATAGGAGTGCCGAGCGGCCAGGACGGACTGACTTGTAGCTCGTGATTAGGTTCGTTTAATGATCTGGTCATTCTTCCGGACGTTGTCGTCCCTGAATTCTCAAGAACCAGAAAGCAATACTGCCATCAACTCAGTTCACGTAAACCGAGCTGGGGAGAAGATGGGGAAAACTTTGAGAATAGTAAGTCTCTCCAAAGTCCCTCAAGTCAGGGGAGCAGTGAGTTAAATCGAAACGCCAAAGGGGAACCATTACTTCTAGAAGAAAAGTGGGTCTCCTGAGGTCTAAATGTTCGCAGGATGCTTTCATTATTTATATAAGTGGTTTTTGTTTTTTGTTTACTTTATTTATTTATTTATTTATTTTAGCTTGTTGTCTGATGGAAGAAGGAGCTGATTGTCTCCTATAGGTAGAGGAGCAGTAGGCAGGTTTTTGTTTTTCTTTCCTGACACTGTTACAGTTTTGTTGGAAGTGTGTCGGGTCAGCTGAGAAGTGACCTGGTGCTCTGGCAGCGGGGAGGAATAAGATCTTTCCCTTCTCCCCGGCAGGTGAAGTATTACCGCCTCTGTGCCTAGGCCACGGAGAATGGCAGACTACGGGGATGTTTTCTTGGTGATTTGCAGGATCCCAAAGTCTAAAATTTCCTGGCCGCTGTCCTTTCTTAGAGAGGAAGTCAAAAGGCGTATGCCCTGACAAAACTTATTAATGTGACCATCTTCGTCCCACTGAGCAAAGTGTGGTTCGGAGCAGACGACCACTTCCTAAATGCTTTTCCTGGGTTGGGTTAGGGACCGCAGTCTCACTGTAGCTGTTCGTGTGATTTTTGGCCCGGCTCCAAATGAGTTTATTAATTTTATTTAACAAATACGTAGATAGCACTTACTATATGCTCAGTACTATTTTAAGTGCTTTACAAATAATAATTCACTTAGTACTTATAACACCTTTGGACGTAGGTACTACTGTTATCCCGACAGATGACACCGAGACACACAGTATAACTAATTTGCTTAGGGTCCTAACAACTAGCAAGTGAAGGCAGGATTCAGGCCCACTGATTCCAGAATCCATGCTCCTAACCACTGTCCTGCGCTGCCTCAAAGTTAGTCAGTCATCTGAATTTTTGGTTTCTCCTTTTGTCCACCATATTGGTTAGGATTAAATTGGGCTACATGTGACAAAATTTAAAACAATAATGACTTGAATAAAAGTACATGTAACTCTCCTAAGAAGAAGTCAGTGGGCTGCTTGGGGCTGGCGTGGCAATATGAACAGTGTGTCTCCTTCCATGCAGCTGACGGGCTGCCATCCCTAGAATGTGGCTTCCACTACTTCATCCAAGATGGCTGCTCGGACCTCAGACATCTTGTCTGTCTTTCAGCCAGTTGGAAGAAGGAAAGGAAGAGGCAGAGTATGCCCTCTTCCTTCAAGATGTTTCCTAGAAGTTGCACCAGACTCTTTTTACATCCCATTGTCCAGAACTGAACTGCAATCGTGGCTGGGAAGTATAATCTTTATTTTGCCCCACTAAAAATCAGGAGTCCTATGTCCAAGGAAGAAGAGGGAACAGAGTTTGGGGAAACCAGTTGTTTCTGCCATCGTTGCTTTTGGAGCTAGAGAGGTCAGAAGGTTCTTGAAGATAATAACCCTGATTCTGTTTCCCAATTTAGGATGGTTTCTCCCTCAGGGCGAGCAAATGGGGACCTAGAACTGTAAGATGGAAAAGACTAGATCAGAAGGCATGATAGAGAGCGCTCGTGTTACCCTCCTCACTTGTATTCTGTGCTTCTGGTCTTAGGCTCAATCACCTATGAAAATATTTTTTGGGCATTTTTTACTTTGCAAGGCTAGTAATACTGGATGTTCGTATTCCAAGAATCAGAATAGCATGTGATTCACTAGTTTACTAAGAAGATTAAATGGGATATCCCACATGAAAGCCCCTGGCGTGGTTCCTGTTGCTTAGCAGGAGTTCAGAGTATTTTGGGTTTTATTAAGTTGTATGCCCACTGATCTCTGGATTAGGCTTTCTTGGGTACATGGCATTGAATAAAGCAAAAGTAGTATAATTTTGAGATGATTTCATGACCACTGAGAATAGTAGTTTATTAGATAATGCTAATTGGTATTTGCTTCAGAATTTCACAGATACTGCTCACATGTGCTAGGAGCTAGGCCTTGTATCAGTAATTTTCCATTTTATAAACAAACTTATCCACCAAGAGTTTGTCATGAAAATGGTACAGGTAGTTTTTTTTCATTTTTCAAATATAAAATGAAGTTACAATATTGGGTGTGCTTCTTCTAACTACCTGTGCCCTCCCAAGAAATTCTGATGTCCTTACACGTGGTTGAGAGTAACACTGATAGCCCAATAAAGATCTCAAATAGAATAATTATTATTTTTTTCCTAAATATTAAGAGGCAATCAAGTTTGTGTATCATAGTTAGATGTAGTTTCTGAGATTTAAAAAAATGTTTATTTTTTGAGAGAGAGAGAGACAGACAGACAGAGACAGAGACAGAGCATGTGTTGGGGAGAGGAGAGAGACGGAGACGCAGAATCTGAAGCAGGCTCCAGGCTCTGAGCTGTCAGCCTGAGGGGGGCCCAAACTCACAAGCCTCTAGATCATGACCTGAGCTGGAGTCAGATGCTCAACTGACTGAGCCACCCTCGCGCCCCTGAGATTTCTAAGCATCCTTACTGCCTGTTCCAGGGGCCTGTCCCAGACCACAAGTTGTAATGGATGAGGCAGTTTGGGTCAACAGCAGTGGATAGGAAAAGAAATACAGGCTAAATCTCTTCTATTGCCTTCTATTTGGATCCCGTCTTCTTTCAGGGGCTCATACATTTGGAGTAGCCCATCTGTCTCTTTTCTGAGAGTTAACATGTCAATAAGGCTTCTTTGCCTAAACAGCCAAGTCAAGCAGTGCTGTTTCTATCCAGCTGCTGATACAGAATGCAGCAGTTCTCAGAGTGGGACGAAGGACCTATAGGAATCTTTTTAGACATCCACAGGTCAAAATTATTTTTAATACAATTTTAAGGCTATTTTCTATTTTCATTCTCACTTCCTTGTGAGTGTACAGTGGCAATTTCCAGAGGCTACATGATGTGTGATATTGAAACAAACTGAATATTAAGGAAGATGTGAGAATACAGGTGTCTTTTATTAAGCCAGACACCAGAGAGATTTGCAAAAATGTAAAACAGTGCCTGGCTTCTCACCGAAAGTTGTTTCTGAAAATAGTTATTTTTCATAAAAACATATTGCTTTGTTAACATGTAACCTATTGGTTTATTTTTATTATTGAGTTAACAGTCATAACATTTCAATTTTAATTTCTAATACAACAAATGTAGATTTTACATTGCTCTAAAAAGTTTTCGGGGTCTTTAATAATTTTTAAGAGTTTAAAGGGATCTCGAGACCAAAATGAGAACCATCAGTTCATGTTTACCAAATTAAACAAAAAGCTTTTATTAAAGGTTATATCGATTTCACTGTGCAACACGAGTGATGTGTGTTAAACTATCTTTAATGTTAGCATAGCATAATACCCTCCTCTTTCGGGCTGCTGGGTGGATAGGAGAAACCCTCTGAGTTCCAGGCCTCTCAGTATTTGGTTGGGGGTTCTGACACAAGCCGGTGAGTGGCCTTTTCCTGTGCAGTTCTGTTTTCATCCCCAGCTTCCCTGACTGCTGTTGCTTAAACTACCCGTACCTCACCCTCTTCATTAAAAAGGGTTAGTAAGGGGGTGTTAAGGAAAGGCTGTTTACAAATATTGGCATCAGGGGCGCCTGGGTGGCTCAGTCGGTTAAGCGTCCGACTTCAGCTCAGGTCATGATCTCCTTGTTCACGAGTTCTAGCCCCACATCGGGCTCTGTGCTGACTCCTAAGAGCCTGGAGCCGGCTTCGGATTCTGTGTCTCCCTTTCTCTCTGCCCCTCCCCTGCCAGTACTCTGTCTGTCTGTCTGCCTGTCTGTCTGTCTCTCTCTCAAAAACAAATAAAACTTTAAAAAATATATATTGGCATCAGGGGCGCCTGGGTGGCCGAGTTGGTTGAGTACCCCCGACTCTTGATTTTGGCTCAGGTCGTGGGATCGAGCCCCACGTCAGGCTCTGTTCTGAGTGTGGATCCTGCTTAAGATTCTCTCTCTCTCCCCACCTCTGCCCCTCTCTCCTCCCTCTCTCTCTGTCTTTCTAAAGTAATAAAATAAAATAAAAATAAAATAAAAATATATGCATCAAACCAAAGCTTACTACTAAATGTAATAAAGGAATTGAAGGTATAGTAGGGAAGAGAGAAGGCAGTGAGAAAAATCAGGCAGTAGTCATTTTCTTTCACAACCAAATCATGGTGGGTGTCTTTCTAAATTGAGTGGTTCTAGAGTTTGTTTTCTGTGAAGTAGGAGAGTATCCTTGAGTATTCAGGAACACACTTGAAAATGTGAAGTTCACATTAGCTTTGGAAATTAGGCCCAAGGATTTTATGTATCATTTGGCAAGCCTGCAGTACCCACACAGATGAGGTACTGAGCAAACATTAACAGAATCGAATTGAACTGAGGCCACACTTAGTCCTGAAAGGCACTTGTCTCCCTTTCTGCCTAATGTCCTTCTGCTCCTCCATCCTTCCCACACACCATTCCTCCACTTAGCCAGTCCACACGTCATTATTTAATGAAACCTTGTGATATTGAGATAATCATGATTACTAATACTTTTAGAGTTGTTGAAATGCTTTCTGGTTCTCCTTATGTTGGGAGGGAATGGAGAAGTTTGAGAGGTCAGTCTGTAAATGATGCTTTGGTTGCAGTCTTGGCCTTCGAGTTCTCTTTTTTTTTTTAAACTTACATTATTTCCTTTATTTTTGTATTTTTGAGAGAGAGAGAGAGAGAGAGAGAGAGTGTGTGTGTGTGTGTGTGTGTGTGTGTGTTTGCGCGTGTTTGCGCGTGCATGGAGGAGGGGCAGAGAGCGAGGGGAACAGAGGATCACTGACAGCAGTGAGCCTGACGCAGGGCTCAAAGCCACGAACCTCGAGATCATGACTTGAGCTGAAGTCAGACGCCCAACTGACTGAGCCACCCAGGTGCCCCAGAGTTCTGCTTTCTTTAATGGAAGTCTTTAAGCCTCAGTCTTGGTAGCTGAAAAATACTAACAGAAGGAATGTCTCAGTCTTCCTCCCACTGGAGGAATTCTGAAGACTTAGGATATGAATATATGAACTTGACTTTTCCCAGTGAATATGTAAAGTATTTTTGTGTTTAAGAATAGATTGATTTCCTTTGGAGGGAGGAGAGTTCTGTGGTGTTCTTGCCCTCTCAAATTCTTGCAAGGCTTCTCAAAAGAATTAGCCTCCAGATGGACTAATTATTGTGGGAGACACGCACCTCGCCAGTTCCTAATATGAGTACATACTTAATGCAGGCAGATGGGTGTATGTTTTCTGCTGTGACCTGCCTGTCAGGAAGTGACACCCACAGGAAAATGTCTTATGACCCAGACTAGCTTGAGTTGGCTGTGGGGTGAGGGGAGAAGGGAGAGTCATATGATATGAAGATGAATCACTGGGATAGCATATTTGCTTTTCTTCCTCTTCTTTATATTTACCAGTTTGGGGACTGGAGGGAATGAGATAATGCGAAACAAACTTGGAGGGCTGCCTGGCCTGGGGAAGAAAGCCTCAGGAGGGAGGCCCGTAGCGTCTAGATTGCAGCACCATCCCATTTTTCCAAGGACCTCTGACGATTTAAGTTACCACCTGCAAGAGAAGACGGATTTTAATCTTTGGGGCCTCTCATGTCCTGATCTCTTGCCCATCAGAGTTACTTAACAGAACCCCATTCTAACCAGGTAGCAGATTCTGTGACTTTCCCCTTCCATTGCTTTCTTAGTTTGTCCTTCCTAAACTTTGTTTATCCTGTCCTAAACCTAAACTTTCTAAGGTTTTGTTAGTACCCTGGCAGTGGAATAGTAAGGCTGCTAGGGGAGATCAGCCCTTGATGCAGGAGTCTCATTCCGTTATGCCGTACTAATTTCCTCTCAGCTGATACTTTTGAGAGTCTTTGCCTAATTGCTGCAGAGCACAGTTTGTGTGAATGTACCTCGGAAGTTGGGGTTTGATGGCCTTGCAGTCTGTTTTGCCATGTGTACTGGGCTTGGCATCTTCTTTGGCCACAGCCCTTTCTGGCAGTGAGTCTCTCAGCTGCACACGTGAGCTGTATCTTCCCCTTACAAGCTGGGGAGAAGCCAGTGTCCGTCTATAGGGGTTGTCTGCCTGGGCCTTCTCATTTCTTTCTAGAGTCTTGCTGACCTGGTCTGTGAGCTACTTTAATCAACTGCGTTTAACATCCTATTTTTCTTTTCTCTGTGCAGAAGATCATTGCTGTCTTCAAACCGAAGAATGAAGAGCCATATGGGCATCTTAATCCTAAGTGGACCAAGTGGCTGCAGAAGCTATGCTGTCCCTGCTGCTTTGGCCGTGACTGCCTTGTCCTCAACCAGGGCTATCTGTCAGAGGCAGGGGCCAGTCTGGTGGACCAAAAACTAGAACTCAACATTGTACCCCGTACAAAGGTCAGTGACCTGTCTCCAGGGAGCCTTACTGCCTATCCTGAGTTTTCCTGGGCCTAAGTCCTGTTACGTGTTAATGGGGCCGTTAGGTCCAGGGAGGGCTGTTTATGTCCTGAGTCTAGGGTTCTCAGCTTTTTTGGGGGGGGAGGTAGCAGATTTAGGCTCATGAGTTGATCATCTGTTGGGAGCTGTCCTGAGAAGGATACACATAAAATTTTTTCATGCAATTTCAGGAAATTCACTGGCCCTCTGATGCACATTTAGGGGTTCCCTGTAAGCTGGTTAGAAACCTAGCTACTTTTATAGCTCATTCTTTTAGATTTCCGAGCTATTGCATGCTTTAGATATAGTCTAGAATGGACCAGCTGATGTCAGCTAATCACTTATACAAGGTCTGGCAAGGAGGAGTCTAGGATGGGCTGAGAGTTAAAGTCTGGCTTGAACCTGTGCAGGGAACTGACCTGGAATTCTCATCCATCTTTATGCTCTGGAATTCTGGTACTTACCTGAACGTAATAAAATCAGGATCCCAGATCCAGGCAAATGCACACTTAGAATGGATTTGCACATACCCTATGGGTGTTGTAGACTTAGCTGAGGTTCTGATGAAGGGCCTAGACCATTATCCACCCCCCCCCCCATCACCATATGATGAAATACAGAATTGTTTGCTTACATTTTCAGGACGTTTACTGATGCCAGCCTAAGAGTCCTTCTACTACGGGACGTTACATGAAACTTCCCAGGGGTTTTGAGGGGAAGGATTCTGCCGGTCAGCATATGAACATTCAAGGACACATCATCACCCATTTAGTGTGTGGCTACCTCAGCTTTAGTAACGAGGTGGAACCCTGATCTGTTGCCCTAAGGCTGCGGGAGCATCTTTGTAGCTATGGGCCTTAATCCTCTGAGAATCTGATGACAGCTATACATCTTGTTCCCAGAAAAAAAAATCATATATTTGCAATTGTTGTTGGCATAAAATTTCAGGGGGATGCTTCATGGATCAATCGGAGTCCACTCCTTGACCTTGCGAGGACCACGCCTCTAGATTAAAAACCCCTGCTTGAGGTTTTCTCTGCAGGTTTAGGCAGTAGACTCTGTGGGCAGAGACTGATCAGCAGATAGGAGCTTCCCTTCAAACCTGTTTTTTTCTGTTTCCCCAGGGTGTTTTAGAAGAAATTGTGATTGTTGTGGTGGTTTAACTGTCTGCTCCTTTGCCACCGAACTGTAGACAATAAGCCAACTGTTTTGTAGGTTTGTAGAGGCCAGGGACCATTTCTTGAAATTTCCTCTTAGTCCCAGCACCAAGCAAAGTGCTGTTTTTATAGGAAGTATTCCATAAGTGCCTGTCGAATCCGTGAGTGAGTGTCGAACCATGAGGGACAGTCCTAGAGATCACCCCCGACTCAGGCCTGTGGGGAGAGCATGCACTTGTAGCTCCCACTGACATCCGCTTCGCTGCCTGGCTTCGCACAGTTCGTTCCTTCCCTTGACGCTTTAGTTCTCTCTGTGCACAGAGTTAAATAGCACACTTGGAACATCCTGTATGATAATTAATGCTTTAAAGATCTCCTGCCTAACCTGAATTCCTCCTACGAGGCCCCTCCTAGACTCTAGAAATTCCTTTAAATACTCCTTGCTCATCACCGTCATTCCCTTTCTTTATTAGGTAAATAGCAGTTGGCGCCTAGCCGAGAGCCCGCTCTGCCTGTGCTTCTGGAGTGCAGTGCCGAGAGTCAGAGGTCGAGGCCACGTTCTGGCTCTGCAGCTTTTTATTGGGGGACCCTTGGCAAGTCACTTAAAACACCCCCATGCCCCCTGCCTGCTCAGTTTCCTCACTATAAAAATAGGGATATAAATAGTTCCTACTTTATGGGGCAGCTAGTAAGATCACACAGGATAATCCATGTAAAACACGTAGCCCAGTGCCTTTGCACAATGTAAACACTCCATACGTCCCAACCCGTAGTATTTTTATGTCAATGCTAATCATAATAGAATGTCACCCCCCACCCCCTCTCACCCCCAATCTCGTTCTTTCTCATCTCTGGTCTTCCTCTGTCCCTAGTGGAGAATTTTAATGTGGCTTGAGGAGATCTTCTGCATCAAAAAGTCAGCAACAACAAAAATATATGTCTTCCACGAGACTGAGATGAGACAGGACTTTGCAAGTTTAACAAAGAGCTGCTAAAGAATCATTAGAGGAAGTCTCTCCCCTCCCAGCCTGCCCGCCCTTGTGACAAGATTCTATCCAGTTGATTAGAGCATCTGTCACTGTGGAAACGGGGCTCATGTTGTGATGGAGCTGCAAATAGTAAGGCTCTAGTTCTCATTCGGTAGCTGCCTCTGCTCTGGTTCCTGTGGGGTTTCAGTTTATGATAGTTTCGTTAATCATAGGGAAAAAGTGGGTTGTTACAGAAAGTGAGAGAAAATAAATCTGATTGAGGGGAGGAAAGGGTAGTTCATCGCTTGAGAAAGCAAGGGTTTTCACTGTGGAAACTGGCAAGGTAGTCCTAGGAAAGCCTTTTTTCCCCCTGATTCCTGTGCATGTGTTTCCTCCGCAGAGAGTACCAGCTTACAGGAATTTGCGCATCATGTTAGATACTCTGTTAACATTAGGTAGACGGATGGATAAGGAGAGAGGGAGCGATTTTGTCCCTGAGATTCATAGGCACAATAGTTATTTGTAATGATGTCTGCAAGGCTTAGGAAAAGAAAAAATTTTCTTTTAAATTTAATTTTATTTAATTTAGGTATTTATATGCCGAAACTCACTTGTTGCTGTCTCCAAAAGAAGGTTGTAACTCATTCGTGCATTTGCTTAATAAATATTTAATGAGCATGTACCAGACACCGTGTTAGGTACTGAGGATGCTAATGTGAATAAGACTGATCCTCTTTTCCCCAAGTCTCTTTAACGGACGTACATACGGATTATAGTGATGTTACTGTAATTTGACAATCAAGTGGAATATCTTTTTTTTGTTTCATACTTACTTATTTTGAGGGAGGTGGGAGGGAGGGGCAAGAGGGAGAGGGAGACACAGAATCTGAAGCTGACTCTGCACTGAGCTCAGAGTCTGACACGGGGCTCGGACTCACAAACCATGAGATCATGACCTGAGCTGAGGTCAGATGCTTAACTGACTGAGCCACCCAGCCACCCCAATAATCAAGTGTAATATTGATGGCTCATTAAAAAATGTTTTTTCAAATAGGCAGTGCCTGTATCTAGTGTAGAGATGAGAAGGCACAGTAGAGTAAAGAGATAAGAGTGGTTCAGCCTCGGGGCGCCTGGGTGGCTCAGTTGGTTAAGTGGCCGACTTTGGCTCAGGTCATGATCTCACGGTCTGTGGGTTCAAGCCCCACGTTGGGCTCTGTGCTGACAGCTCCGAGCCTGGAGCCTGCTTCGGATTCTGTATCTCCCTCTCTCTCTGCCCTTCCCTTGCTCATACTCTGTCTCTCAAAAATAAATAAACATTAAAAAAAAAAAAAAGAGTGGTTCAGCCTCTCTCCCACCTCTGTCTTCCAGCCACTGTTTCCTTCCTTGGAGGTACTAGTTTCTTGTGTAATATTCCAGATACAGTCAGTATAAATATGCGTGTATATATATAGCAACCCACTAAATATTAAAACCAATTTTAATGTTTATTTTTATTTATTTATTATTAGTTTTTTAAAAGTAGGCTCCATGCCCAGTGTGGAGCCCAGCATGGGGCCTGAACTCATGACCCTGAGATTAAGACCTGAGCTGAGATCCAGAGTTAGATGCTTTAACCTACTGAGCCACGCAGGCACCCCTAATGTTTATTATTTAAATGTGAATAATTATATACAGTACAAAATTCAAAAGGAAATAAAAGGGCATGGAGTAAATTACAATATGTCTTTATGTGGAGAGAAATTAGGTGTTGGGCCCTCTTCTAACCCAGGCGGTGGCTGTATTAGGGGAATTCATGCGAGCTGCTGTAACAAACCCTGGGTCTCCGTGGTTTAGTGGGTCTTGCTCACATCATAGATCCATGCCAGTTAGTCAGCTCTTCTAGGTCCCCTGTCATGCCACGTAGTGACAAGAGATCTAAAATCCTTCCGTGATGTGGTTTTGCCATCTCAGAGCCCTTCGTTTCCAGCTGCACAGATCGGGGAGTATGAACTAAGGACATGGGAGGTTTTAGGGGCCAGCCCTGCAGGTGGTGTGCATACATCACTCTGTCAACATTCCATTGGCTTGAACTAGTCCTTAGAAAGGCTCAGAAGTGCGTTCTTTTTGCATGCCCTGGGAGAGGAGCAGTACTGGTAAGCATCCAGCTATCCCCTGCCATCCCAGTGTAGTTCTTATACTCGATTGTAACCTAGTTATCTCTTCTCTTTCTGCTGTAGGTAGTATATCTGGCCAGTGATACCTTCAACTATAGTGCCATTGACCGAGTGAAGTCCAGGGGCAAGCGGCTTGCACTAGAGAAAGTGCCAAAAGTTGGGCAACGGTTTAATCGCATCGGGCTACCGCCAAAGGTATAAACTGCACCCGGGAGGCTTAGTAAAGCTGATGGTTTATGGTGGGATGACCATCCACGTGGTGAAACAAGGCACCTAGAGACTTGCACGTGGACATGGGAATAGCCTGCCCCGAGGCTCCTGTCCCCCTCATTTTCGAGGGCCTGAGGTTCGGGGAATAATTCTCCAGAGAACAGAGCTCCTAACTCCTCACTTCACTCCTCTGGCCCGTTTAGATGGGTTCTCGAATTTGGATTGGGCAGGCACGCTCATGACCTTTTTCTGGTAAAACTCCACAGTGCCTTGTGGGCCACCTAGCTTAGTCCCGGCTCTTTGGACTTGAGCTACAGGGAAATCCCTTTCTTCTTCCTCTTGGGCCGCAGGTTGGTTCATTCCAGCTCTTTGTCGAAGGCTACAAAGACGCAGACTACTGGCTACGGCGTTTCGAAGCAGAGCCTCTCCCTGAGAACACTAACCGGCAACTCCTGCTGCAGTTCGAGCGGTTGGTGGTGCTGGACTACATCATCCGCAACACTGGTGAGCAGCTGTGGCTGTCCCGGCGTGCTGGACGGCGGGGAGGCGCGGGGAGGCCCGGCGGCCTGCTGGGCCTGTACCAGGGTGCCTTCTCGGGATGAGGTTTGTCTAAGTCAGAAGGGCGTTGAAAACGGTTTGCCAAGACAAGCTTTGTCCAGGCACATCTTGAGCAGTTATCACGGGTAGTGAGTCCTGGAGCCCGTAGTACGTTTTATCTTCGCCTCTTTCCCGCTCCCAGACGGAAGACTCACGGGCTCTTCCAGAGCAGCATCGAGAGTACTTTTATCCTGGATCCCTGGTCACTCAGAGTAGCGAGACCTATCACAGGACAGTTTTGTCTTTAGGTACCTCATATGAGTGGACTCATACAGTTTGTCATTTTGTGACTGGCTTATTTCTTTTAACGTATGCCCCTAAGGTTCATTCATGTTGTGGCATGTATCAGAATTTCTTCCCTTTTTAAGGCTGAATAATATTCCATTGTATATCTCTACCATATACCATATTTTGCTTATCTCTCCATCAGTGGACACTTGGTTTCCTTACATGTTTTAGCTATTGTGGTGATGCTGCTATAAACACGGGTGTATCAATACCTTTGAGACACTACTTTCAGTTATTTTACATATATACCCAGAAGTGGAATTACTGGATCATATGGCAGTTCTGTTTAATTTTTCTCCTTCTTCTTTCTATTCATCACCTTGTTATTTTCTGGGTTTTTCCTTTTGTTTTTGTTTTTATTTTTAATTTTTTTAAAGTTTAGACAGAGACAGAGCATGAGCAGGGGAAGGGCAGAGAGAGAGGGAGACACAGAATCCGAAGCAGGCTCCAGGCTCCAAGCCGTCAGCACAGAGCCCAACTCAGGGCTCAGTCTCACAAACCGTGAGATCATGACCTGAGCCGAGATAAAGAACTGGACACTTAATCAACTGAGCCACCTCAGTGAAATTAATTTTAAAGTTTTCATGAAGTCCAGTTGTCTGTTTTTTAAATTTGTGTCTGTGCCTTTGGTATCATATGTAAGAAATGATTGCCAAATCTAATGCCATGAAGCTTTTGTCCTGTGTTTTTATCTTAAGAATTTTATAGTTTTTGGTCTTAGATTTAGGTCATGGATCAATTTTGAGTTAATTTTTTGTATATAGTGTCAGATAAGGATCCAACTTCATTTTCCGTATGTGGATATCCAGTTTCCCCAGCACCATTTGTTTAACAGCCTGTCTTTTCCCCACTGAAGGGTCTTGTCGCCCTTGTTGAAACCATTTGATCATATATGCAAAGGCTTATGTCTAGACTGTATTGTATTACATTTATCTACATGTTTGTCTTTATGCTAGTACCACACTATTTTGATTACTATAGCTTTGTAGTATGTTTTGTAGTAAATATGTTTTTATAGTAAGTTTGAAAGTTTTGGAGGAAGTATGAGTCCTCCAGCTTTGTTCTTCTCTTTCCGTGTTTTGTCTCTTTGGGATCCCTTGAGATTCCATTGAGATTTTGAGAGTAATTGCATTAGATCTCTAGATTGCCTTGAGTAGTATTGACAGCTTACAATATTGAGTCTTCCAGTCTATGAACATAGGGTGCCTTTCCATTTACTATGTCTTTAATTTCTTTCAGCAATGTTTTGTAGTTTTGTTTTTTGTTTTTGTGTTCTTTTTTTTTTTAGAGAGAGAGCAGTGGGGGAGGGGCAGAGAGAGGGATACCAAATCCCAAGCAGGCTCCGCGCTGCCAGTGCAGACTCCGTTGCGGGCTCGTACCCATAAACCATGAGATCATGACCTGAGCCAGAGGTCAAGAGTGAGCGACCCAGGCGCCCCTTGTAGTTTTTATTATATGAGTCTTTCACCTCCTTTGTTACATTAATTCTTAAGTATTTTATTCTTTTGGATGCCAAGCGGAATTGTTTTCTTAATTTGGTGTTTTGGGTTGTTCATTGTTAGTAAATAGAAATGCAGCTGATTTTTGTGTGTTGACTTTGTATTCTGATATTTTGCTGAATTTATTTATTAGTTCTGATTTTGTGTGTGTGTGGCATCTTTAGACTTCTACATATAAAATCTTATTATCTGCAAACAGATAATTTTACCTCTTTCTTTCAAATGCGGATGCCCTTTATTTCCTTTTCTTGCATAATCGCTGTGGTTTTCCAGTACTGTGTTGAACAGAAATGTTGAAAGTGGCCATCCTTGCCTTGTTCTAGATCTTAGAGAAAAAGCTTTTGGTCTTTCACCATTGAGTATGATGTTTGCTCTGGGCTTTTCATTTATGACTTATATTATATTGAGGTAGTTTCCTTCTATTCCAGGTTAAGTGTTTTTATCATGAAAGGATGTTGAATTTTGTCAAATGCTTTTTCTGCATCAATTGAGATGATCCTGTGTGGTTTTTTTCCTTCATTCTGTTAACGTGATATATCACACTGATCAATTTTTATATGCTGAACCATACTTACTTTCCAGCAATAAAATTAACTTGGTCATGATGTATAATCCTTTTAATATATTGCTGATTTCAATTTGCTAGTTTTCTTTTGAGGATTTTTGCATCAATATTTGTAAGGGATATTGGTCTGCAGTTTTCTTGGAGTATCTTTGTTGAGTGTTGGTATCAAGGTAAGGCTGGTCTCATAGAATGAGTTTAGAATGTTCCTTCCTCTTCAAATTTTTGAAAGGTTTGAGGAGAGTTGGTGTTAGTTCTTCAAGTGTTTGAGAATTCATCGGTGAAGGCATCAGGTCCAGGGTTATGGTTTGTCAGGAAACTTGGTTACAGATTCAGTCTCCTTACTGGTTCTAGGTCTATTCAGATATTCTATTTCTGTATAGTGTAGTCTTGGTAGATTTTGTGTTTCTAGGTGTCCATTTCATCTAGGTTTTCTAGTTTGTTGGCATACAATTTCTATATTACTCTCTCTCTTTTTTAATTTAGAAAGAGTGCAGTGGGGTGGGGTAGAGGGAGAAGTAGAGAATCTTAAGCAGGCCTCACGCCCAACGCAGAGTCCTATGTGGGGCTCAGTCTCACGACCCTGAGATCATGACCTGAGCCAAAATCAAGTCTGATGCGTAACTGACTAAGCCACTCAGGTGCCCTTTTTATAGTACTGACTTATAATCCTTTTTATTTTGGTAGAATCAGTAGTAGTCTCCCTACTTCTGTTTCTAATTTTAGCAATTTCGGTCTTCTATTTTTTTTCTTAATCTAAATACCTAAAAGTTTATCAATTTTATTCATCCAGTGAAACAATTGTTATATTTTAGTTCTAGAACATTTAGTTTATTTCTGTATAATGTATATATAGATGAAAATCCACCATCTTACTTGCTTTCTGTGTTTGTGCCTATCTTGTTTTTCCTCCCCTTCTTTCTATGATCTATTTTTTCCTCTTCTTTCTTGCTCTCTTTTAAATTATTTTGTACTTATTTCATTTCTCCTCTCTTTTAGCTTAGAAGCTGTATACTCTTTGTCTTTTTTTGTGTGTGTGTACGCTAAAGATTACCATGTGAATCCTTGATTTCCCCAAATCTAATATTAACTGGTAGAAATCCTTAGCTTCATTTACCTATCTCCAGACTTTTATACTATTAATGTCATACGTTTTAGTCATATACACACATATATGTATATGTATATATATTTACATTTATATGTATGTATGTGCGTATGTAAACTATTTCTATAAAACTATTAAAATGGTACTGTCATCATTATTACTGTTATTAATCTAATTATGGAGACTTTTGAGCGTATATAAATAAGCAGAATAGTGAACCTGCATGAACTGGTCATTCTGGCCTTAACAACCATCAGTCCATGACTAATCCTATCCCACTCACACTTGCATTTAGATATCTTCTTTTATTGTTTTAAGGAAATTTCAGATATAATTTTATTCATAATTATTTCAGTATGTGTCTCTAAAAGACAACTCTTTAAAAAAAATTCTATCATACCTCAATAAAACTAATAAGATTTATCTAAATTTACTAATACATTTACTCATTTTATTGCTCTTTAAATCTTCCTGTATCACTAAGGTTTTATTTGGGATAATTTTCTTTCTGACTTAGAAAAGATTTTAGCAGTAGTCTGCTGGTGATGAATTTTGGTTTTATTTGTCTAAAAATGTCTTTATTTCACCTTCATTTTTGAAGGCTCTTTTTGCTGGTTATAGATTGGGATTGGCAGCTATTTTCTTTCAGTAGTTCAAAAAAACCAAACCATTCCATTGTCGCCTTACTCCCATGATTTCCGTGGAGAAATCACTTGTCCTTGTATTATTGCTGTTTCTTTGAAGGTAATCTCTCTTTGTCTCTAGCTCCTTGTGAGATTTTCCCTGTAGTTGGTTTTCAAAATTGTTACTACAATATGCTGGGTATAGTTTTCTTTGTATTTATCCTATTAGGGATTCACAGTTTTCCTCAAATCAAGTTTGATACCTTTTGTCACTTTTGGAAGATTCTCAGCTATTCTCTCTTTAAATAATTACTTCTGCCCAGTTTTTCCTCCACTCCTTCTTAGAATCCAATCCCATGTTAGAAATACATCTTTCCTGGGTGCTTTGTTTTGCTCTTTTCTTATGACCTATCTTTCAGATCATTACTTCTGTCTTTGGCACAATCTAATGTTAAACTTACTATTGAGTTCTCAATTTGGTAACCATATTTTTCAGCTCTTGAATTTCTATTTGATTCTTTTTTATGGATTCTTGTTTTCTACTAATATGCTTTAAAAAATTTTTTTAAATGTTTATTTTTGGGGGAGAGAGAGAGACAGAGATAAGCAGGGGAGGGGCAGAGAGAGAGAGGGAAACGCAGAATTCAAAGCAGGCTCCAGGCTCTGAGGTGTCAGCACAGAGCCCGATGTGGGGCTCGAACTCACAAATGGCGAGATCATGACCTGAGCCGAAGTCGGATGCTTAACGAGCTGAGTCACCCGGGCATCCCTCTACTAATAATCTTACCTTTTATCTTCTTAAACAGTAAGGATTTTATCTTAAATATTTAAGAGTCTGTATCTTCATTGTTCGGAGCCCCTGTAGGTTTGTTTTATTTTTCTGTTTTTTTGTTTTGTTTTTAGTCATGTCATCATGTTTCTTTACCTGGTTATTTTTGATTGCCAGATATTATATATCAAAAATTGTAAAAATATTTGGAGGCCCAGGATGCAGAACTACATCCTGTGTAGAAGATGATGTTTGTTTTTGGCAAGCAGCTAGGGGTACTGGCAGTCGAGGGTCTCCTCCCCTCACCATTCACTGGACTACGAGTTTTTCTCCCGAGCTCCACAAAGCTATTAGAACACTGTTCTACCTCTCAACCTCTTAGCCACCTCTTCCCAGAGAAAAGAAGCCACAAATGCTGGACCCTTCTGCCTGCATTTCCTTTCTCTCCCAGATCTCGACCCTTTAACTCTTAAAGGACTTACTAAAATCTCCAGTATCTTAAGGAGATGTAAAAATATTTTATTGGGACACCTGGGTATCTTAATGAGTGTGTGTGACTCTGGATGTCCACTCAGTCATGGTCCCAAGGTTGTGGGAGCGAGCCCTGTGTTCCCCACTTAGCATGGAGCCTGCTTGAAATTCTCTCTCTCTCTCTCTCTCTCTCTCTCTGCCTCCCTCCCCTGCTCATGCACTCTCTCTTTCTCTAAAAAATAAAAATTAAAAAATATAAAAATATTTCATCAATGTTTTGAAGTTGTTCTCAGTAGAATGATTGGTCTAAGTATCCAAAATATGTAGTCTGTCATTGCTGAAAGTGAAAATCACCCCAGTTTTTTCTAACATCATGTTTCTGTTCACAGATCGAGGCAATGACAACTGGCTGATTAAATACGACTGTCCAATGGATAGTTCTAGCTCTCGGGTAAGAGGTTGATCTCTGTCTTGAAGAAGAGGGTGAGGTAGTGTATGTGCATAATGTAGAAGCATAATAATCAGAAATCAGGTCACATAAGTTGAGAAGAATCAGGATAGCACGTGTGTTTAAAATTGATAGGTTAATATTTGATACAGTGTTTCTCAATCTGTTTTATAAGGGGTATCCTATTGAATAATGTTAATAGAGGTAGAATGAAGAAACTTCCAAGTAAGTTTCAAATATATTACATACTTCATGCTTTTCTTGGAGATTCACATTGCATAGCAGCGTAGTAAAGGTCTGAGAAGTAGTCCATTAAATGAGCCTATTTAATTTTGTTCGGGCTGTGATTTCTAAACTTTTTTAGAATACTTTTCTCACAATAGACCATAATTCCACAGAACATCAGTTTAGAAAAAACTTCTTTCTGCCACTTCCCTTACTCTCTCGTTGCTTTCATATTTTACCCTGTTTTTCTAGTCCTGCTCAGGTTGCACGTTTAAAAAAATTAGTGGAATAGGAGAGTGAGGTTGACTTTTATTCCTTATAGTAGCTTTCTTGTCCAGCTTTAAATATAACCGACGTATAACGTCATACAGATTTAAGATTTACAACGTGGTGATGTGATGCATGTATATTTTGCAAAATGTTTATTTACCACAGTAAGGTTAGTTAACGCATCCTCATAGTGCTTTTACTTCTGTCTCTCATAGTGGTTCTCATATTTTGTGCATACCAGAATTACCTGAAAACCTTATTAAAAATAGCACAGATTCTTCAAGGCTTTCCCCCCACTGGGTCTAGAGTAAAACTTAGGATTCCACACTTGTAATAAGATACCGTAGGGGATTCTGAGGCGGGTGTCCTGGACCCACATTCCCTGTTTCTGTGATGGCACCTGCGAACCCGAGGCGTGGAGCCAAGTAGACAGTCGTGGGAGTGGCTTAACAGGCCGTGGTAGGTCGCCTGCCCCACTCTTGGCATTCGTCTCTTGTCCTTTTCCCTTTCACCTACCCCTGAAATGGATAGAAACTCTTGTGCAAGAGTAACCAACTGTTACCTTCCAGGTCCTCTTACCTCCTGGGGATATGTGGTCAGGGTCTCCAGAACAGGATCGTGGCTGGCTGATATTTTCCTTTTTCCTTTTCATACTCTCAGGACTCTCACTGCCTTTCCCTAGGAAGAAAGTCTTAGAGTTACCTTTTGTTGTTGTCAGTTTCCTTCTTACGGACGGCTGTCGCACCTCCTGGGGAAGTGTGCCTTTTCTTAGATAAGGGACTCTGAGGACCTTGGATAAGCCAAGTCAGAGTGGCCATAAATGTATTAGGTTCAGGTAACTGTGGCAACCATTTCAGAGGTTGTGTAAGGGTTGGTGCCTGAGGGGGTTGGGATGGGGTGCTTTGCTACTACTTTAAAGGGCACGAGACAGGAGGGACCCTAAGTATTTAGTCTTCCCTTGTTCTTCAGGACACAGACTGGGTGGTGGTGAAGGAGCCTGTTATCAAGGTGGCTGCTATAGACAATGGGCTGGCTTTCCCCCTGAAACACCCTGACTCCTGGAGAGCATGTAAGTCTCAAGACCATTGTGTCTGGCTTTTTCTTGCTTGGTCTCCGTTTTCTCATGTGTGCGCTGAAGATGATAATACCTCTGCCGCAGGATTAGTCTAAGAATTTGTAGAATAACAAAAAAGATTTGTAGAATACAGCTCATGCATTTATCACAGTAGCTGGCACATGGGGCAAGGAGCGCAAAATGCAAGCTACTCTTGTCATTTTTACCTTACATTATTCCTGTTAGAAGCACAGAATTGAATTTTCTCATCTGTGCCTTGCATTTTTCTCATTCTTTCTGAGGATTGTCTTATTACAATTTTTTCTATTTGTGTTTCTAACTCTAAGCTATCGTCAGTGTTTTCTGTCTTCCTTGGTGACATCCTGGAAGCCAGCCCTCGCCCTGGTAATAAAGAGAAACTCTTAGAAAGAAAGGGAGATACAAGTAGAGGGTCACTAGCCCCTTTGCAGTACCAGTGTGTCTTTGCAGAAGGAGCATCTCAGGGGCGCCTGGGTGGATGGCTAGAAAGTCATGTGCTGTCTGGGAAAGAGCACGAGCTCTGGGATTCGGCACTCCTGGGTTTGAATCCTAATTCCTCCACTTACTCTGTAGCCTTTAGAGGTGACAGCTCTTGTAACATTTCTTTTCTGTCGTATGGCCAGTAAGAGGGCTGGTCTGCCTTTGGCAGTGCTCTGGTAGGTGGAAGCCAGAGATGGGCAGCTTTGTTTTTTGTTTTTCCTCTTTTCAGATCCCTTTTACTGGGCCTGGTTGCCCCAGGCAAAAGTCCCGTTCTCTCAGGAGATCAAAGATCTGATTCTTCCAAAGATATCGGACCCTAACTTCGTCAAGGACTTGGAGGAGGACCTATATGAACTCTTCAAGGTTAGCCCTGGGAACTCAACCTTATAACTGTATGGAAGAAGGAATTCCTAATGGCTTTTCTAATGGGTCCTGATACAAGCCGAGAGAGAATGGCTAACACTCTTCTGACGTGTGTCGGCCGATGAAGAGCAAGCAAAATTCCCACATGTGGGCATCAAGACCTAGTTTGGGTTGGTTTGAAAAAAATTGACAGCCGTGGTGAATCACTGTGGGTTTGTCCTGCGTGTCACGGGGCTGCAGTGTATCTGCAGGGCTCGCCTTTTCCAGTGGAGCACTAGAGCCCGGAGTCCGTACCGTTCATAATGAGACTCGGGACAAGGCATTCACTTGCTCTCTCTCTCTCCTCACCTGCGAAACAGAGAGTTCTTAGGGTGATCGTTAACTTCGCTAAGCCTCATAAGCCTCACATAAGTTTTCTTTACTAGAAAGTTTCTTTTTTTTTTTTTTAATGTTTTTATTGTATTTTTGAGAGACACAGAGACAGAGCGTGAGCAAGGGAAGGGCAGAGAGAGAGGGAGACACAGAATCGGAAGCAGGCTCCGGGCTCTGAGCCGTCAGCACAGAGCCTGACGTGGGGCTCGAACTCACAGACCATGAGATCATGACCTGAGCTGAAGTCGGCCACTTAACCGACTGAGCCACCCAGGCGCCCCTACTAGAAAGTTTCTAATCGGGGGAAGAAAGTGGGTTCTTCTGAGGGATTCATGCAGGTTCCATCTCCTGCCCTTTTGCAGAAAGATCCCGGTTTCGACAGGGGCCAGTTCCATAAGCAGATTGCTGTCATGCGGGGACAGGTAAGCCTGGGACTTTCTCCTGTTGTCATCCCTGGTATCTGTCCGGGAAGGTTTATGCTCATGTCGAGTAAATGTGTAAAGTTTGTGTTTTGTACCCTTTTAGTCTATGCCATACATATTTGTGACTCTGTGTTTGCACGTGGGAGAGGAAAGGTAGCCCTTTCAAATCGCCCGCTTCTTCCATGGTGTCCAGTGCTCGGCGAGGCGTTTATTAGCGCTCAGCTCTGTGCCTGTTGCCGGCTAGTTCATTGGTAAATTTACCTAGCAGCCACTGTCCTCAGGTTGCTCAAGGCAGGCCATAGGCCTTGGTGGTTAAGAGCCAGGCACTGGAGTCCCGACTTCTTCACTGCTTACAAGCTCTGTGGCCTTGGGCAAGAACCTCGGCTTCCTTGTTTATAAAATGTGACAATAACAATTCCTTGCAGAGTTGGCCAAAGGATTATATAGGATATTGCATATCAACCGCTCAATAAAAATAATTACCTGGCGTGTGGTTAGCATTCATATATTGGCTGTGGTTATAATTTTTGTTGTTATTGTTATAAGTTCTATTGTTTCTTCTCTCTCTACTTTACCTTCAAAGAGAGCTAAGGAAACCACCTCTAGGGCAGTGTCGAACTTCGAAAGTACAGACTATGCCTGAAAAATTGTTTTAAAACTTCGTAGGGCACTGACATTCTGCTTATCACTTTGATGTTTCCTTCCTTCCTTCCTTATGTTTATTTATTTTGGGACAGAGAGAGAGTGTGTATAAGTGGGGAAGAGAGGCAGAGGGAGAGAGAGAATCCCAAGTAGTCTCCAGGCCCAGCATGGAATCCAACATGGGGCTCGAACCTGCGAACCATGACCCGAGCGAATATCCAGAGTTACATGCTCAACTGACTGAGCTGCCCAGGGCCCAGCTTTAACGTCTTCTCAAAGAGATCTGGGATGGCCTAGTGGGATGACCTAGTGGACACAGTGCCTGTGTTTGAATCCTGGCTCTGTCATTTATTGGCCGTGAGGTCTTGGAGAAGTTGCTTAATCTCTCCTTCTTTTAGTTTGTTCACATGTAACATGGGGCTGATCATGGCTCCTGTCTCACAGGGTTGCCATGAGATCGGTGGTTTGGAGTAGTACCTGGTGCACTGAAGTAATCCGTCTGTATTAGTGGTTTTGATTATGATTTCGTGTGCAGAAAAGGCAGGTCCTCACATCTTTAAAGATTGAGAAGGGCTCTCCAGTCATAATTATGCATTTACCTCTTCCTACCATTTAGGTCAAGGCTTCTGGTGAGAGCGACTCTTGGGCTTACCGAGTTCATGTTTCCTCGGAAATGGGGTGTTCAGAGGTTTTAGGAGCCGCAGTTGTTCTAGCTGCCTGAATATCAGTAATGTGGTCTTCCTACATCCCCCAGATAACGTAAGGGCCTGGTTAAGCTGGCAGAATTTTTGGAAACCTTAAAAGCCAGATGGTGTACTGTGGTAGTGTGGAACTCAGCATAGAGGAATGAACTTCTCAAGCCTTTGTAGGCTGCGCCCCTGTCCCTCTTACACTGTCTTCTCTAATCCCTTTCCTGCCCGATCCCTTGCCAGAATCATAGCAACCCTTCTCTCATCATATCCAGTCAGGGCCATTACCTAGAATGGCAAAAGGGGAGGAGGGAGAGTACAATTTTATCTTTCTCTCCGTCTTGTGCACTTAATGTCCTTTGAGGTCTTTTGGCCTCTTACGACTTACAGTGCCTCCCTCTCAACACCGTAAGTTTCCATGAGCATCCGGCTCCTTTCAGCAGGTAGGTGGCCAGTATATCGGTCACATCCTTACATGCTTACCAGTCACATACCAAGGCAAGACGAGCCTCCGCCTTACAGAAATCCGACATACCACAGGGAAGGGAGGTCACAGCCCTCTACCTACCTGAGCCGTAGTCACAGAATGCCTGTGTGAGGGCCCTAAGCCTAAGGGGAAGAGTAAAGAACTCCCAGAGAGATGGCGTTGGATGCGGTTGTTACGCAAAGAAAGACTTTGCACCAGGTGTTAGATAGAGTGCAGGATCTGAGGGAAAATCTCTTTAAATTTTTTTATTTTTGAGAGACAGAGAGACAGAGCGTGAGCAAGGGAAGGGCAGGGAGAGAGGGAGACACAGAATCCAAATCAGTCTCCAGGCTCTGAGCCGTCAGCACAGAGCCTGACGCGGAGCTCGAACTCATAACCGTGAGATCGTGACCTGAGCTGAAGTCAGGCCGCTTAACCTACTGAGCCACCCAGGCGCCCCGGAAAGCCTCTTGAAATAGCACTTTCAAAGATGTTATCCTTTGGCATTTGGTGCTAAAGAATAGGTGCTATCAATTTCTTGTCAACTTTTTAACGTGAAGAATTTCAAACCTCAGTAAAGTAGTCTCTTCTCCTAGATCCACCAGTTATTATATTTAGTTAGCCACGTTTGTTTTATCTCTGTATCTATTTGCTCGTATCTCTATAGGTTATCTGAATGATATCTGTCTCTACAACTGTATATAATTTCTCTATTTAATATAACTGTATAATTTGTCTCTCCCTAGAAGATAGATTGATATATTTTATTTTTGGCCAAATCTTTTTAAAGTAAGTTGTAGATAATTTGACATTTTACCCCCAAAAACTTCAGCATGTATGAAAGGCAGCCTGTAACACAAAGAACCCGAGGGGAAGCACAGGCAGAACCAGCCAGAGCAGGTGAGTTAAACCTCTGACTCTTGTCGGCTCAGGTCATAATCTCATGGTTCATGGGTTCAAGCCCTTCGTTGGGCTCTGTGCTGACAGCATGGAGTCTGCTTGGGATTCTCTCTCTCCATCTGCCCCTCTCTTGCTCATGCTCTCTCTCTCAAAATAAATAAATAATCTTAAAAGAAAAAAAGAGCAGTAGAGGGAGAAGCCAACTGAAATGTTGGCTTTTTTCAAAATATATGGTCTTTGTAGGAAAATCAGAAAATAAATATAAACAACCATGAACAAATACAAATCACCTGTAATTCCTTGACCCAGAGATAATCACTGCCAAGTTCCGGAATCTTTTTCTCTGCAGATAGGTAAATAGGAAGGTAGAATTTTAGAAAACAAAGATAGAGTCTTTACATTATAATACTGGCTCCCATCTCTGTCCTTTTCTATCTAATGACATTGTGATCAACTTTCCATGCCAATAAAATCTGTCTTTTAGTTGCTGTTTCTTATCCCTTACATTATTAACCGGTCCCATACTCAGAGGCATCGATACCATTTTCACCGGTAAAAACAATACTGCACTGTACGAGTTGAAACCAAGTGTTTTGTGCGTATCCACGATTGTTTCTTTAGTTCCTAAAAGTGGAATTGCTGAGTCAGAGGGCCTCTTCACTTTTAAGCCTTTATCGTCCGCTTGCCTTTCTGAAAAACTGGCCCAGGGTCCAGCCGCACAGCCTGGCTCTGAACTCTCCCCGCCTCTGAGGCGTCTTCTTCTTCTGTATCCTTACTAATGGGAGGAGGGAAAATGGGAGGTTTTTGTTTTAATTTGTATTTTTTAAATGACTGGAGACGTTTCCGTTTTCTGTATTTTGCCCACTTATATTCCTACTCTGGAATACCCATTTTGTATAGTTTTCCATTTATGTGTTGTTTAGTTTTGTACTGATTTATGGGAGCACTCTCCCAGCAGGTCCCCCTTCAGGGGCAGACCAGGATGCCTCGGTCTTCTCCTCACTGATCTTATTTTTCCCACTGCAGATCCTAAATCTGACCCAGGCCCTGAAAGACAACAAGAGTCCCCTGCACCTTGTCCAGATGCCACCCGTGATTGTCGAGACGGCCCGTTCCCACCAGCGGTCTTCTAGCGAGTCCTACACACAGAGCTTTCAGAGTCGGAAGCCCTTCTTTTCGTGGTGGTAGCCCGAGAGGCAGACAGAGACCTACTGTTCGAGACTTGGGCTGGGAGGAAGCCTGGGGGTGGGTGGCAGGAAAAGCCCGAGAAGTTGGTGGAGAGCAGTGCCCTCAAGAGCCCTTCTACTCTGCTCGTCACCCCCCTCGGGGCTTCCCCAAGCACAGGGAGAAGCACAATCGGAGGGACGGTGTGTGCCGGTGGGCCCTTCTGAGTGCTAGGGAGGGCTGGAGCCTCCGCGCAGGTGGTCAGTCCCGATGCCCGGGAAGGAGCATCTCCCTTCCAGCATCCCCTGGGGCAGGCTGGGAAATTCCCTTCCCTCCTGACACCCTGCTCTGTGGCAATTCCTCATTATATTCTGCATCAGAAAACAGACAGACAATTACACATTTAAATATTAGTAGCAAAACCCAGGCAGAATCCCAGATCCTCTCAGGTCAGAAACCTCTGATCCAGACCTAAATTTGCATGGACCCAGACGCTCAGGTGCCTCGCAGTTCCTGACTCCCGTGGACCAAGGCAGCTGGGTGATTCAGAAGGCAACTGGGGGACTCACCAGTTGGGACAGACAGAAGCCACACCTTTCCTTTGGGTTTTTGCCAGGTTTTCTTCCCCTTCTCCGCCAGTGCAATAGGCCGACGAAGGCCTCCCGACCCGGTTCTCATGGCGGGGACACTTCTGCTCCAGAACTCTTAGTGGTTCTGCATGCGATCCTAGAGATTGGCTTTGCTCTCCGCCCTTCCAGGGACGCAGCGTCTCTAGTCCAGGCTTGCAGCTTGCCCAGCATTCAGGCAAAGGCAAGAGGGCGGGAGCGGCTCCCCCAGCTTGCACGAGTCATCCATTTGGCCTGAGTACATGCCGGGGCCTGTAACTGGTCTGTGGGCAAACATCCCAGCCTTGCTTCCCGAGTCCTGGTGACAGGCTCCCCAATCCTCTAATTTGCTTCTGTTATTCTAGATCTTTTTTTCCTCAACATTTTCCCCTTAGGGGTTCTGGAGTGGGTCTCAGCGAGGATTCTGGGGTGCATCTCAGCTCCTAAGAGGACAGGATGTTTGGTCCCTGGACCTCTTTTTCTGCTACCACTGCTGCTGCTTGGTGGGGGTGATGGGATGCATATTCTCTTCCTGGTCGGCAGCTTCCCTTTGCTCCCTGACTTCTTGTTCTAGGCCAGTTTTTCCATGGCTTCTTGAGAAAGGCAGGGCCCAGAGGGGAAGGGCCGTCAGACTGTTCCCAGTGCCTGCCCAGCTCCATGTGCTTCCTCCTGCTTCCACGTCTCTGGTCCCTCAGCTGTCCCCCTTGCCAGGTGTCCGAGCCCTTTCTACACCAAAGCAAAGAGTGGCCTCAGGAGAGAGTAGAGAGGGTGCCATCTGTGGCTAAGGGGCAGTTCTGTGGTACTGGGCACTTCAAGATTCTGGCACCCTGCGATTGGTCAATCAGCCTTGGAAAGAAAGTATCTTGAAGGTTTGAAAAACAACCAAAGAAAGGGAGCGAGGACTGTGGCTGTGCGTCCTCTGCTTGCCCAGCTCCCGCTGCCCAGGAGGCAGAGCAGAGATGTGCAGTCCTCCTGTCAGCTGGGCCAAGCTGGTCCCTTTGCATCCCGGCCCCCAGGAGCCAGCTTGTGCGGGGGTCCCCCGCCCCAGCTGGCAGGAAGAGTCTCTGGGAGCTGGGTATGCATGCCCTGTGGACAAAGGCACAGCTCCTAACCCCGACAATCCCATTCAGCTGGCCTTGGAAACTAGCCTCGGGGACCATGTTTGTGACAGTGCCTGGCCCCAGACTGTAGGAGCAGCAGGGCTCCCGGGAGCCAGAAGGGACCCAGGTGTGGCTCTCCAGAGACCTCTCTACACAAACCTGTTGGTAGAGCTTCCCACCTGGGTGTGAAGAGAGCCTAAGATGTCTTAGAGGAGGCTGGCTGCTTCCCCCAGCCAAGTAGGTCTGCACATTGCCCTCATCTAGGCCAGCTCTGTGATGAGAAGGAATTGGGTCCAACGTGTGAGGGGGCCGGCCCCAGCCCTGGCAGGTGGGAGCGTGGGGCGTCCTTTCCTGGCAGGTTTCCCTTCTCCTGGAAGCCTGTACTCAGGTTGCCTTGAACGTGGACTTGGGGAGAGCCAGGAGCCCAAAGTGCCAGGGCAGGCTTCTGGGCGGCACTCACGGAACAGCCGGGCCCCCTCTCAGCCGCAGCCCTGTCCCCGTGTCAGGGAGGAGAGGCCGGGCTGGGAGAGTGCTGCTGCCTGTGTTCTTCCAACGCACTGTAGAACTTGTATGTAATGTATTTAAATCAATGCAAATGTATGAATAACAAGTCCAATTCTGACCTTTTTTGTCTAGT
Organism: Paguma larvata; assembly: GCA_030068075.1. Classification (NCBI taxonomy): domain Eukaryota; kingdom Metazoa; phylum Chordata; class Mammalia; order Carnivora; family Viverridae; genus Paguma; species Paguma larvata. The sequence goes on along the minus strand of CM057837.1, from coordinate 44,714,543 downwards.
TTTCTTGGGTGAAAGGAAGACCAGGTAGAATGCAGTTTTAAGGACAAAGAACCATGTGTTTCCATGGAGTTGCTGAGATATAGCTCCTAAGTTATACAGGTCCTCATTCCAAAGGCCCCAGTGCTTTGAAAACCAAAAATCTTTTCATCGACTCATTTGACCCAAAACCTGACCTGAACCTACACTGATGTGAATTGAAGCAATTTGTAACCATGATGTTTTCCTCTTAGTGTATTTGTTGCAGAAATATTAATGTTTTGTTATGAGATATTTCCCTACTAGGGATTATGCAGTATTTGCACTGAGTACTTCCTAAAAGCTGAAAAAATTCTGAGTAACAAAATCATCTAGCCCTAAGGGTTTGGGGTGAGGAATGTGGACTCAGCTTCTCTTCTTGGCCACAAGAGGGCAGCCTATCCTGCGTGCGCATCGCTGCCTGCTTGAAGCACTTTGAACTCTGGGTCCTTGAAGTGGTGGGTAAGGGGACGGATAGGATGCCAGGAGAGCAGAGGTGAATGCTAATGAGCACATAATAGGCGAAACCAGTAGAGTAGTCAGAAATCCTCCCTTAAAGTTATCAGGCTACAGGGAACCTCCGATAATGCTGGAGGCTCAAGAATGATTGGGCCAGCTGTTGGCCCACCTCAGGATGGTTGGAGGGTGGGGACAGAGAAGCCAGCTGAGGAGCTGGCAGCCATTACTTTGCAGGCTCCCTGCCCACTGTGCAAGGCTGACCAGAATAGCCTTTCCCCTTCTAGAACTGGCGAGAGGCCAAGAGCCCTCTCCTGTGGATCAGGACTGCCTACAGAGATGCTTTCATCTCCCCATCTCTGGAAGAGGAGGCCTTGGCATGGGGGGGTGGGGGATGTTGCTCTCAGGGGGAAGGGGGGCCTGGCCTATTTTCTCCCTCCCGGGAACACCCCTCCCCTGCAGTAAGTGCAAGCCCTCACCCCCTGGCTTCAGGGTGTCCATTGAAGAAGCCTCCCTTTCTGTGACAGACTCACACAGTTCTTGATGCAAATGTTTTTATTTTGCCACTTAAACCACGGTTTCCTTGTGCTAGCCTGACGGGCAGGGGTGTGGGCAGGCGGCTGGACCATGGGTTACCGTAGTAGCAGGAGGGTTGGTAGCAGGAGTGGTGAGATGCTCGGTCTCTGTGCCCATCACTGGACTCCCAGGGGGATATCATGCAGCCCAAGGATGCTGTTAGGCGGGAAGAGCTGAGGCAGGAATGGGCGCCGCTTCTCCTCATTCTGGTGAGGAATGGGTCCCCTGTGGCACAGAGCTCAGGGGACACCTCCAGTCCTGTTCTGAACGGAGCAGGCCGGTGGCAGTGATCTTCATTTACCACCGTGGGGCCGTCTGCCTCCAGTCTCTCTTCCTTCTTCACCTCCCGGGCCCTTTGGCAAAAGTCCCTGTGATTCCTGGGGAAGTGACTGCTGTTCCCAGCCCCTTTCCTGGATCAGTGTCTGAGCTGATGGAGGTAGCTGGTGGGGCCCGGCTTCTTCCAGTTCCGGCGGATCCTGCCGCTTGTCCTCCTGGAGTTCAGATACTGATCGCCAGAGGCCGTCTCTGTGGCACCACTCTGTGGGTCGGCCAGTGGAGCACGGGGCTCGGGGATTCTGCAGGGAACAAATGTGCGATAAGCCCAGATCAACAGCAAGAACGGAATGGAGGCTAAAGAGATTTTGGTCACGACCAACTAGTAAAACACACTGTTTGGGGCGAAATGAGACCAGGGCTCTGGACTCGTCTGCCCCCCTGATTGCTAAAGACTAGGCAAAGCTTTCAGATTGCTTTTCTGTAAAGAGAGCTAGACTAGATCGGGGCGTGTGACAACTCAGCCTTTCTCCAGCTTCACGCAGCCATCATTAGTCAGCGATGGTACGAGACTGGAGGAGCCAAGAAGCTCCCTCAGCAAGGTGTTTCAATTGGGATTGCAGGTCAGCTGGAGTTCCTGTGAGCAGGAGGCTGGTTTGCTCCCGCTGGACCTGATGACTCAGAAGACCTGTCCAGGTCTAATACTCTGACCGTGGGCCCCGAGGAGGCAGTGGGCAGAGTGTGACCTACAGCGATAGGTCAGGCTGTGGGGTTCCGCTCGACCCTGTGGGGCTCACTGTTCTAGGCTGTCCGTGACCTAGGCAAAGAGGGAGATGACTAGGGGAGGCTGCAAGTTCCTCAACGGTTTTTAACCCTCAGTGCCTCCACCGAACCTTCCTACGCTCTGTTCTCTGTAATCCCACAGGCGAGATTTTACCAGGTTTCCTTTTCATCATTACCTATTCTACAACAAGGAAACACACTTTTTTCCTCCCAAACAATAGTCCCTCCCACCTGGCTGAGAGTCACTGCAAAATGAGGCGGCACCGACAGGACCCAGGCAGTCCCTCCCGTGGAAGTTCACCAGATCCTGTAGGACTCCAGTAGTAACCGCAGCCATAGGCGCTGTGTAGACCGTAAAGCACCCCCGTGGCGGGTACTTTACAGTGAGGCCAAGTCGGGCGCTCCAGGTCATACAGCCAGAAAATGGGGGATTTTGATGGAGCATCCGTAGTGCTCCCCTTCCCTCGCCCTCCAGTTCCAGGAACCCACCTGAGCCGGCTGCAGTGGTGCAGTGAGTGGCCCAGGGGTTTCGGCCGGGGGGGCCTCTTCCTACGCAGCCTCCTCAAGGCCTCTGCCACACGGTGGTCTCCCGCACACTCCCAGATGATCTGGGCCCGCTCTTCGGCCAGCTGGTCCCCGCTGCGCTGAAACAGGCCCTGGATCTGCAGCAGCTCGGCGTCCTGGAAGATGTTGGCCGTGGCCTGCTTGCGGCCCCGGGCCTCAGCCGGGGCCTGCCAAGGGGGCGGCTCGCTCACCACGGAGGCGGGGGTTCCCATCCTGGGAGCTCTGGGGAAGGAAAGCACGGAGAGACATCAGCTCGGCAGGCCCTTCCCAAACCTGGGGTCCCGACGGCTACAAGGGCTTCTGGTGTTTCTGTTCTCCGGGAGCCAACGTGCTGTAAGTCTTGACTTAAAGTCACTCCGATTTCCAGGGCACCTGGGGGAAACTATATGCATAAGGATAGCCAGACTTTATTATAAAGTGCTTATGAGGGCGACACATGTACTATCTCACCCAAGAGGCCCAGCAACCGGCCTCGTTTAAGTTTAAGACTCATTTATCCCCACCGTACAGATGACGTGCAGCTCAGGTGAAATGATCCTTCTGCAGCCACGAAGCCTTACGTTAAGCGCAGAGCCCCGAGCAGGCCCCAGGACACCCAGGTCGTGAGGACGACACGAGCAGCAAGCCACTGAAATGTGTCAAGCATTTTACATGTGTCAGGCACCGCTGTTCAGAGTCGTAGTTCTGTACCGTCTTTGAAATGTCAGCGTGACAGCCATATGCGGCAGGGACTGTACCCTCATTTCACAAATGAAGAAACTGAAGTCCAGGTGTCGCTGCTGCCAAGGCCCACCAGGCTCTTAGCACGGAAGCGAGAAAGGGGTATGGCGTTGGGCTGCCCAGGCTGGAATCCCGCTTCTAGCCGCCTCCACCATTTACTAGCTCAGCTGCTTCCTGTGTAAACTTCTCAACTATACCAATTCCTGCCTGAGTTGCAGCGAGGCCTGAGTGAAGACAGTGCTAAGAACAGTGCCCGACGTTCTACTATTCTGCTTTTCCATCTGTAAAATTGAGAACAGTCATCCCACCTATTTTCAAGACCCTAGAGACAAACCAAGTCCATACAGTTTAACAAACACAGCATGAAACAGACCAGTCAGATCCAACTGCAGTCCAAAAGGCCACGGAGAGGAACGTAGGGATGAAGCTGCAGCTACAGGGTTAGAATACAGAACCATGGGCAGAGGCTGAAATCTTTCAAGTTTAATTAAAAGGAAGGCTCATGTCCATGTCTTTCCCCACCTTGCAGGAAATGAAAATTAAATGATCTTCCTCAGTTCAAGAGAGTTCCACCCTGAATTATAAAGACATAAGAGGCTCACTCACCCCATCCTTGTCTAGTACAGCCTGAAAAAATGATGAGATTGGAAAGCGGACTGGAGACCAGGAAGACCAAGGACTCTGGCACTACACAGAACTGGGCTCGAATCCCAGCCCTGCCACCTTCCTGGCTGTGGCCCTAGGCAGGTTACTCAACCTCTCTGAGCCTCTTTGCTCAGCTGTAAATTGAGGCTCATGACAGCTTCCCAGGATTGTTATAATTATTGAATGAGTCTAGTGTGGTATCGGGTACCTGGTAAGACCCGAATAAACGATATGCCCGCCCCAACCCCCGCCCTTTTGATACCAGCTTAAAAGGGGGGGGGACAAAAAACATTTAAATAGAATGCCCATGCTTGTTGTGACAAACCCACACGAATGGAAATCATATAAAGAAAATGTTCCCAGCTTCCGGTGCGCAGCCTGCTTGCAGAGTGGCCCTGACTCTCACCTGCCTTTATTCTCCGGAGCGTTTGAACCATCTCTCCACCCCGTTTAGACTCCTCATATGTAACTGGCCCTCCCTTTCCCTGGCCTTCCCTCCTCCTCACCTCAACAGCCACCCTCATTCCAGTAATTTCCACACACTTCCTGTCCCAGTGTCTAGGCCTCCTATTAGAACCCCACTGTCTTCAAAAGATTTAATAACTAAAACCTGCAGAAGACTTTCAGGTAAATTAACTTCATAAAAATTGTGCTTTTTATCTGGGAATGGGAAGTTAAAAGTCTACCTCTTCTTGGGCGCTATTACGGAATCCAGTTAACAGCCTGGTCTGTGTGGTGATGGAATCGCCTGAGCCGGATGATAAAAATACACCATGACCAGAAAACAACAGTCACCAAGTTAACAGGCCGATAAAGAAAAAAGCTAACTATGGGGCATTTACTCCACACCAGGTAACGTGGCCATATGCGTGGTATCATTTCATCCTCAAAACAGTCCTGGGACTCGGGCCCTGTTACCCTCCCCCCAGAGCACAGAGGGGCAAAGGAAGCTGAGGCACCGATGAAATGCCGGTGGCTCAGCCAAGGCAGGACCTGGTGCGAGGGGGCCGAGACCGTGTTTGAAAACCACAGCCGCCTCCACAGCCAAGCAGCTCAGAGCGGATTTCTTTCCCATCACTCCTGTGGGGGTGTTTCACTGATCTTACCTGATTCACAGAGGAGGAAACCTCCAGTGGGAAAGGAAGAACAGTGAATACGCATGCACGAGGCAGGGGCGGGGTTGTAGCATTTATTTTAATCTTTTCACTAACGTCAGAGCTGTTTACTGTGTGACCGGCTGTTCTGGCCTTGAACCTGAGGCGCTCCGAAGAGGAAGAGCCCCAGCTCCCACGAAAAGAAATCTGGAACTGCAACCCGGCCCAGTTTACAGAGCACCGGCTCGTGAGTCAGAGGACTGACTACACCCGAGCCCTAGTTCTGCCGCTGGGCGGCCGAGGGGCCTCAGGCACTTGACCTCACCTCCCTGGGCCTCTGCTTCCCTCTGCATCTGTGAGAATAGGCTGATGCTTACGCTCTTGGAGGGCGGTGCAGAGTCCATGATTCTGAGGAGGCTAGGTCTGTAAGGAAGCAGCAGTTGGGTTTGCCTGTCTGCCAAGGCCTACATGCAACACGCGTGGACAGGTCTGGCTAATTAGGTGCCAGGAAATCCCCCAACCAATAGTTCCCCTTTTCTGCCCTCCTCAATCTTCCGTGGAGACAAGACGCTGTTTTGCTGCTGTGGGATGTGGGGTTAGGTTGCGGGAGAAGACCGAGAAATCACTGCTGTAAAGCACCCCAGTGGCCTAGGTTGGCCATGCCCACGCCCGGGGCACACTCCTTGTCTGGTCTGGGTGGTGGGACAAGGGGTGATATGGCTTCTCTCAGACTCAGGCCCTCTTTCCCTCCCTTCAGGGAGGATGGCAACAGGGTCAAGGAGCAGCAGCTGCCTCAGGGATGGCTTGCAGCCGACTTCCCAGATCGTCCGGGCCGCCTCTGCCAGGCTGCAGGGCCCTGCAAGGCCCTGCCTCCAGCCTCTAGCCTCCAAGTTACCGTGAGTTACACACACACCAGCAAACCATCTGGGTGAGTCTGGGCCTTCCAGCTTCAACCGTACCTTCCGTGCACCTTGGAGTGGGGGGCCTTGGCACCTCCCGATTTTGAGATCCTCACTCTTGGTTTGGCCTCCCACCCTGGGATCCAGCCAGCAGTGAGACTGGGAATAAAAATCAGTGGATTTCATGTAGGAGTAGATGTAAACTTTAGGAAAACTGAATCGGAACACTTTTATTATCAAAAGCTTTTAAGATTTTATTTTTACTTATACACTTTACCGACTGAGCCACCCAGGCGCCCCTACTTTTATTATTTTTTTAAGGTTTTATTTTTTTAAAGAAATCCTAACCTCTCTTTTTTAAAGTTTATTTTTATTTTGAAAAAGAGAGAAAGCAAGCACGAGGGAGGGGCAGAGAGAGAGGGAGAGAGAGAATCCCAAGGCAGGCTCCGCACTGTCAGTGCAGGGCCCGATATGGGGCTTGATCCCAGGAACTGTGAGATCATGACCTGAGCTGAAATCAAGAGCTCGACACTTAACCAAATAAGCCATCCAGGCGCCCCAAAGATTTTATTTTTAAGTAAACTCTACACCCAACGTGGGGCTCGAACTTTCAACCCGAGATCAAGAATGGCATGCTCTACGGACTGAGCCAGCCAGCCTCCCTGCAAAAAACCATTTCCTATCTTACTCAATGTGTTATTTCCCCCCTAATTTCTTGGATAAGACCTGAATCCAGGAGTGTGTACTCGAACAATGGAACTTTTCTAAGCTGGAAAATGACACCACAAGGCTATTAAAAAATTACAAATGGATCTTTCATTCCAGAGTTGACATGAAAGAATACAAACATGGGTCTGTGAGCAAATGAGTAAAAACTCATTGCAAAATACTTCAATTTGACACAAACTAGCTTAAAAATGAACCCCCAAAGTAAATAACAAACGTTGAAACTGACAAAGTTCAACTTGCTTTGAAATAGGCAATAAATGATCTATAGAGCTCTAACAAAGAAATATATTTAAAAAACGACTCACCACGCAACGAATTGGCAATATATATAGTGCACAACTGAGCATCCTTTGTTGTGTACGAAGCTCAGACGGCTATGCTGACTGGTCTCAGGGAGGCACAGGTAACCACGAGAGGCAGAGCACACTTTGTGTGAGCCGGGTGGCAACTGCTTTCCACACTCAGCTCACCTCCTTCAGATAACCCTGGGGATGGTAATGACCTGTAATCGGAGGCAAAGGGCCTCTTGGAAAAAGAACTGGAGGCTCTGGCCCACGGCCCAAATCAACACTTGTGGTCCTGGCCTGCTCCCCTGCCACGGGACAGCTGCCAAAATCTGTGGCTCTTCAAGTGGGAGGTCCAGTCCACATGGCGCTGTGAGCCTCCCACCCTTCAGGGCCTAGCCCCAGCCAGGAGCGCTTGAGAGTCGGTCTCCAAATCTAATGTGGACGTGGGGAAAGGAACAGAGACCTACTCCCAGACCAGTTCTCAGATGTGACTGGAAAAGAAACTCTAGATCCAGCAATAACTCTTTTCAATGGTTCACGAACCCTGAATCCTGGCCGTGCCACTGATAACCGAATGCCGTGGGCAAGCCTGTTTCCCCTGCCTCACTTTGCTCATCATCAAAATAGTGAGAATAGTGAGAATAAACAACACTTAAGGGAATAAGGGAGATAAAAGTATGTGATAGCATCCATCTCAGTACATTACATCATGAATGAGTGATGTTAAGGGAAAGGCTGTTTAACGACCAGACAGTATAGAGTCATTTTAGTTTTCATGAAACTCCCTCAAAAGGGGACTACATTCTTGGGGAAAGAGGGTAAAGGAAGATGGGTTCATCTGGGGACTCTTAAGTCACAACTGCCATTGAGGCAGCTTGCTCCGTGTCACGCACAGATCATTTTCAAACAGGTAATCTCTTTAATCCTCACTCCTATGAGGAAGCGCTATGGTTATACCCATTTTACAGGTGAGAAAGCTGAGCTCAGAAAGGTTAAGTAACTAGCCCAAAGTCAAAGAGGAGGTAGGTAGCTGATGATATACTCAAGTAGTAGGAGCCCAACGCCGACGCTCTCAACCACTGTTATTTTTGCTCCTGCCAGATGGCTGGCGAGGTCTTCGGGGGAAAGAACGACCCAGGAGGCTCTGAAACCTCTCAGAGCCTGCTATCTGCTTCTGCGGGTTTCGGAAGGCGCAGGGATCGAGAGTCAGATCTCCCAAGGCAGCCTCGGCGCCCTCAGGACACTCCGCGGCCCCGCGGGGAGTTAGAGCGATTACTCACCACGCTGAAGGGTAGCGTCGACAGACCTCAAATCGGGATGGGGCAAGCTAAGATGTGCCCACCCCAATCCCTCACCGCCTTTCGAAAGGGCGGGCGTAGCTCTGCGCTTCCTGCTGTGAAGGTGCTCACAAGGACCGGGCGGCGTTCGCCCACAGGACGAGAGCTTGGGAGGGGATATCCTGGCCCAGATCGCTGGGCGACATCCCCGGCACAGATCGGTCCCCGGGGCTCAGACGTAGCCGCTTCGCACAATGCCGGGCCCTAAAGTGGACCTTCGGGTTCGCGTCCCAACGGCACCCGGGCTCTGATGGCCGGCCTGCCCGCTCCTACCGCAGCGCAAGCCGGACCGCCGACCTACGTACCTGGCTGCCCAAAGCGGGCCACCTAGGTCACAGCCGCGACTCCCGGGAGAAAACGCTCCCCAGCCGGGGAAGAGCCAATCCTCGGCCAGGCTCTTGGTGAGAGCTCCGAAGCGAGCCTTCCAAAATCGAACGCGGAGACTCTGTGGGCCAATCATCAACAACAGAGCGGCGAGGGGCGTGTTCAGGCTCCGCCCCCTTCCCTTCGACGGCCCCGAAACCCGAGTGCGAAGATTCCCCGGGTCCAATCAGCAGCGGAGTAGCGGCGAGGGGCGTGTCAGTCAGGGCCCCTTCCCTCCGCCCTCGGCCGCCCTAGCTCGGCGCCCAGAGGCGCCCCCTTCTTTGACGTCAGTCCCCTGGGAGAGCGCGGTTTTGCTGGCGCGGGAGCGGGGCGGGGCCGCATTCCAGTCTCTGGGTGCGGCGGCTGCGAGCCCAGCAGGGTACACGTGATGGGTGCCCCCTCTCCTGGGCCCGAGGCCAGCGCGCAAGGCTCCCCGCTCCTTGCAGCGTGTGGCCCTCTGCCAATAGACCTGCAGTTCCTTAAATTTACCTCCCAGACAGACCCCTTGTCTTCTAGCTCCAGCTTTGAGGGAAAGGAAGGGATGGTCAGACTTTGAGCTTCAAAGCTAGAATGTCGTAGGTTCAAATATTACATCAGCTGTGCAACCTTGGGCCAGTTACCTAAATGACAGTATTAAGAAGGTTTTATACATTCATTCGACAATGGTCAGTCTATAGGGACCCACCTTCTCCAAGTTCCTTAACAGGCAGCGAACAGGAGACGCCTATAAAGCCCCTGCCCTGGGGGGAATTCACAGCCCAGTAAGGGTGGCAGATATTAAAAAGCTTAAAACATTTTAGCAGTGATTAGAATTGTAATAAACATTATAGCTATAAAAGAGTCAACTGGAGGAATCTCAGCTCCCTGTAGGGGGTCCTGGGAGGTAGAAGAAGTAATATCTAAGCTAAGCTGTGAAGGAAGAGTTGAAGTTGGTCAGATGAAGAGGAGTGGGTCTGGGAAGAGTATTTAAGGAAGAGATAACGTAATATGCTAAGTCTAGGAGGTAGCTGGACTCAAGAAGACTAGAAATGAGACCTGGAGTTAAGGCTAGCAAGGGAGAGATTGGTGAGGAAGCAGGAGGCAGAGGCAGGCCGCGAAGAAGTTTCCATTTAAATGAGGGGAATATCATTATATATATTTGTTTAATAGGTATTTTATTTTATTTTTAAGTTTATTTTTGAGACGGGGAGCGCGCGCGCGCGCGCACACACACACACACACACGGGGGAGGGGCAGAGAGGAGAGAGACAGAGAATCTGGGCGGAGCCAATTCGGGGCTCCAACCAGTGAGATCATGACATGAGCGAAGTCAGACACTAAACTGACTGAGCCACCCAGGCGCCCCTTAATAGATATTTTATAGCACTCGCCATGTACCAGTAATGCCAGTCAGCACTTTATAAATATTAGCTCATTTCATCCTCCTGACAAATTTGTGTTTTTAGAAGGTCACTTTGGCCATAGATTGGAACTTGGATTAGAGGGGGCGGGTGTGGTTGCAGAGTGCCCAATAGGTTCTTGATAAATGCTTCGTTACTTCTTTGGAAGATGAGAAGTTGTTTGCTCAGTGGTGCAAAAAGGGTCAGGACGGTGCCTGGCAACAGGCAGCTAGGTATCCCTGACTTCTTTTTCGCTTCAAATCTGACCTTCATAGTCACTTAAATGTGCTTTCTCTTCTGTAAAAGTTCCAGGGGGGAAGGAGTAAGAGCCAGCACGCAAGGATTTGTGGGCCCCTTTCTGCAAGGTGGAAGGAAGGGATGATTGGGAGCTGTTCTTCCTCATCCCAGGGTCTCCAGTCCCTCTTTCTGTCCTGCGCAGAAACATCAGCTGGTGCTGTGGTTAAAAGGGTTTCAACGGTGGTTTCTCTTTGTTTTTCCTGAAGACCTGGGGAAATAGCAATGTTCATCTCCAATAGAAGGCACTGTTTGCTGCGACGCCTTTCAGCCAACCGCTGGGCTAAAGAGAGGACTGCGTGGACTCCTAAACAGGATGGCTGGGCTTCTGAACCAGCGACTCCCTGTACCCTGTGTCCTGATGCCAGGGGCTCAGATGAGCATACCAGGATAGGAATTGGGAACTTGAGGCTTCTGGGTCAGATGTGACTAAGGCAGGGTGGAGAATGTCTGGTCTCTCCGAACACTTTTGCAGGCATGTGACCATACGCTTGCCACACAATGGAACCACTTCTGTTGTTACGGCTTTATGATTCAGTGTTTCTGATGAGAAGATAGGGCATTTCCACCGCGCGGGAGTGGGGATCTGGGATCCACCCCCTCCACACAGCCCTGTTGAGGAGAGAAGCTCTGCTCTGAGGAACGGAGCCCTGGTGTAATTCAGGCCAAGACTTGGTTTTACCAGGTATCAGATTAAGGTGAGGTGAGCGAGGACTACTCCCTGGGTGCGATATTTAAGGGGGCACTAAATAATCAAGATAAATATTTTAATGTAATATTTTATTTTTGTTTAATGTTTATTTTTGAGAGAGAGAAAGAGAGGCACAGTGTGAGCAGGGGAGGGGCAGAGAGGGAGACGCAGAATCCGAAGCAGGTTCTGGGCTCCGAGCTGTCAGCACAGAGCCCGACACGGGGCTTGAACTTGTGAACCGCGAGATCGTGACCCGAGCTGAAGTTGGACGCTCAACCGACTGAGCCGCCCAGGCGCCCCAATATTTAAAAAAAATCAAAACGTAAAACCTCCATGGCGAACCAAATATCAACACTTCACATAAAGATGGACTGTTGTTTGTTTTATGACCTGGTGTCATTTTGCAATGGGAACAGTCATTTCCAATCAGCCCATGGTTCCCGTGCAGGCCACCCTTGTGTTCCCTGCCAATTAGCTGTAGGAGGGTTGAAAATAGCATGCGAACAGATTGGGCAACACAAGGCTTTATGTATGGTCATGTTTTTTTGATGGTGGGGCTTTCATCAGCTTTTTCCATTTGTTTCAAAATATGGAAGGATATTTCGGTAAGTACACATAGGAGTGCATACGTTTCCTTTCGCCTTGGGCGCCAGCATGGCTCAGCAAGGTGCTAGTTTCCAGGGGAGTAGAGTCTAGGAAAGAGGTTCCAGCTGTTCAACCTTAAGCCAATAACCTAACCTCTCTACTTTTCTATTTGCTCATCTATAAAGTGGGAACCATCGTGCCTACCTCTCTGTGTTGCTGTGAGGACAAAGCGAGGGGTGACAGGCACAGCGCTCAATATAAACCTGGCTTCAGACGCTAAGCCAGCCTTTGACTCCTTCCCTCTCTGTCCTGCAGGACTCGTTCAAGCAACTCTTACACATGGTTCCCCGCTGGGGCTGAGATTTGTTCCAGTGGGTTTGTGGCTGTCTGTCCTCTGTTCTGGAGAGAGCAGAGAGAATGGTCACACTCAGCTGACAGGCAGTAGTGTGACTCATGAGTCAACTCTGTTTTTCTTTTTCTTTTTTTTAAGTTTCTTTTTTTTTTTTTTTTAATTTTAGAGGGTGGGGGGGAGAGTGCCAGAGGGAGAGAAAGAATGCCAAGCAGGCTCCGCGCTGAGTGCTGAGCGCGGAGCCTGACGCGGGGCTCGATCCCACGACCCTGAGATCATGGACCTGAGCCCAAATCAAGAGTCAGACACTCAACTCCCTGAGCCACCAGGCGCCCCAACTCTGTTTTCCTCGATGAATGATCCTGGTTAATTCTAAACTTTCTAAGAGGCACCCTTCTGTTTGGGACATTATACAAGGCAACTTACTACCGCCCTCTTCTCCGAACTTAACAAGCAAAAATGGTCAAGTCCTACAGGCAAATAGTACATTATAGAAGCAGCAAAAAACAAAACACAGCAGATGAAAAGCCCACACCTAATCTAATCTCTGTAGTGTATAATTAAAGGTCAGTTTTATATTAGTCTGCTCGGCTTGCCGTAACAAAATACCACAGGCCGGGGGGCCGCACAACAGGAATTTACTTTCTCACAGTTGTGTGGACGGCAAGTCCAAGACATAGGTGCCAGCCGTTTCGGTTTCTGGCGAGAGCTCTCTTCCCGGGTTGCAGACAACTGCTCACCGTGTCCTCATGGGGTGAAGAGAGACAGTGAGCTCTCTGGTGTCTCTCGTTATAAGGGCACTTATCCTGTCAGATCAGGGTTCCGCTCTTCTGGAACCCTCATTTAACCTGAATCACTTCCTTACTCCAAATGCAGTTATATTGGAGGCTGGAACTTCAACATGTGAATTGTGGGGGGACACAATTCAGTCCACAGCGAGTATGAACTCGCCGTCTGTTGTTTTTTGTTTTTATTTTTTTAATGTTTATTTTTGAGACCGAGAGAGAAAGAGAGACAGAGCGCTAGCAGGGAGAGGCAGAAAGAGAGGAAGACACAGAATGCGAAGCAGGCTCCAGGCTGTCAGCGCAGAGTCCGACGCGGGGCTCGAACTCACAAACCGTGAGATCATGACCTGAGCCGAAGTTGGACGCTTAACTGACTGAGTCACCCAGGGGCCCCTGAACTCACGGTTTTTAACAAACAGGGAAGTAGGTATAGAAATAAGTAAGTTGTAAATGCATGCATATGTTTAAATGTGTGTGTGTACATGTGTACATGTGTGTGTATACACACAAACACACACATTCCTCAGCTGTGTCTGCTGAGAGAGCCTAGAAGCAATGATATCACAATAGGAAAACGCACAGTTACAAACCCGTACTGAGTTTCCAGTACCATTCTTCACAAAAGGAACCACGGCTCCTTGGAGAAATGAATCAACCGCTGGGGCTGAGAAATTTCAAGATGATTCCAGAAATCTCATGCTGGAAAGTAAGGAAGTACTCAAAGAATGATGGAAACATCAAAAGGACTAGGAGTCCGTTGATAAGAGTTCCCATCAGCAAAGGCAGAGGATGAGACTAAAGCAGGACAGTAACAGATTATAACCCAATGAGTGAAGTATTACCTAAGTCCATAGCAATATATAAATGAATAAATGAGGGGCGCCTGGGTGGCTCAGTCGGTCAAGCGGCCGACTTCAGCTCAGGTCATGATCTCACGGTCCGTGAGTTCGAGCCCCGCGTCGGGCCCTGTGTTGACAGCTCAGAGCCTGGAGCCTGCTTCGGATTCTGCGTCTCTCTCTCTCTCTGCCCCTCCCCTGATCAATCTCTCTCTCTCTCTCTCTCTCTGTCTCAAAAATAAAGATTAAAAAAACTTTTAAAAAATAAATGAATAAATGAGTACACAGAGGAGAAGAAGTAGGCCTCCTTTATAGTGGAATGCCAGTTAATAAGTATAGAAACAACGAAGCAGCTAGACAATCATTAATGACTCTTAAAACAGCCCTGTGGCCCTTGATAAAAATAAGGATGGTAGTAGTTTTGCATATTTTTTTCTGTCGTATGTACATGGTGGTTTTGTACCTATTAACCTTTTTCTTTTTCTCTCTCTTCACATTTTCCTTTCGTTTGTAAGTTTTGTCAGCTGTTGGAAGTTAACGTTACCAGTTTAGTCTTTAATAACGGTACATTCCGAGGGACTCTGGCAAAATCTGAGAAGTGTTTCATACAGACCGCTGGGGCTGCGTATCTCCTTATTTTGGAGAGAGGGTTGAGAACTTCTAAGAAAGATAGCTGTATCTCATCAGGTGGAAATATGGAGCTGTTTCATTGTCGTATGGGTGTCCAAATGTATAGAAAAGTTTTCATATGGAAGATGCGTCTCCAAAGAGGTAGACTGGGCCCGTTATCTCTGGGATAACAGAGCAGAGTCCTGTAAATATTTTTTTCCAGCTGGCGCAGCGCTCAGCTTGGTCGGTAGAGGGAGCTGGCAAGACACTGTAGGAGGAAGCGTTTCTCCCCTGGGTTCCGGTGTGCCCTGTCACGGAGCTCCTGCAGCCCGCGAGGCTCCTCTGGTGCCAGGCTCCTGGAGCCCATGTGATTTCTCTGGCACCAGGTCCTGCGGCGTGGGCTCCCGCAGTGTGGACGGCCTTGTTCAGTGCCTGGATCCTAAAGCCCGTGGCAGCCAGCAACACACAGTAGCTAGTAGCTTCTTTGAACCCCTTGAGTGGCTGGGCAAGAACTTTTGAGGTCCCTGCAGCAGCTCCCTGTGCATGATTGCTCCCAACACCCCAGCGCTGATTTCCGGCAAGTTCTACAAGTGCAGCACCTCGGTGATTTCTTTGCCATCCACTGAGCCACAGCTCCTATGTCCTCTCTAAGGAGATCTGAATCTGGGCCTCGGTGGGACGGAGGGGGAGAGAGCGCTTCTTAAGGGTCCACCTCAGCCCTAGGGGTAGTGGCTCTTCCTTATATCTTCTTTTCCTATATTCTTTAGAGTTCTCCTTAGCTTCTTGTGAGCCAATGCCACAGTACTCCATTATAGTAAATAATTCCTTATATTGAGGTTTCCCTATTCAAAAGACTGTGTGGTTTCTGTCTCATGATTGGACTTTGGCTGATCCAATGGACAATGGCAAGACTGGTGAGGACAGAGAATCCCAAGCAGAAAAAAAACTCAAGTGACGTTAGGCTTTCGTCTTACAACCCAGCGATCCACTGAGAACCAACGGGGCTGGGTGTCCAAGTTCGTTCGGAAAACAATATTGATCACAAAACTAACACGTATGAGTGTAAGCACTTTGCATCTCTTGGAATCCACACGGCGGCCCAGTGAAATCATGATGTTGCTGTGAATCTCATTAAACCAGCGAAGGAGCCGAGGTTACGAGACTTGCAGAATGTCAACATGCCCTCCAGTTACAACTGCTGTGTAACAAATCACCCCAACACTGAGTGCCATAAAATGACCATTTTATTATGCTCATGGATTCTGTGGGTCAGCATGTTTTAAAATGTACTCAGGACTGGGGCGCCTGGGTGGCTCAGTCAGTTAAGCATCTGACTCTTGATTTCGGCTCAGGTCGTGATCTCACGATTCATGAGTTTGAGCCCTGCATCAGGCTCTGTGCTGACAGTGCTGAGCCTGCTTGGGATTCTCTCTCTCCCCCTCTCTCCGCCCCTCCCCTGCTCGCACCTTCTCTCTCAAAACAAATAAGTAAACTTAAAAGGAACGTACTCAGAATTTTGGTTTTGTTTAGGAATAGTGGGGCCAACAGAGCAGGAGATGGCTGCCAGTGAACAGATCGTTTGTTATTCACGGTTCCCCGAGGAAGGGACATGCCATGCCACATGGGGCCACATGGGGGAGCACCAGGGTCATTCGGGAGGCAGCAGGAGCAAGAGAAAAGCATGGACATGAGCTCTTAGTGTAGTTTTTATGGGAAGAAACAGCTGAAGCAAAAAGTAAGCAGGCTGGGCAGGTTTAGGATTGGCTAGTTTGAATAATTCCAGCAGGCACGGGGCTTAGGGACTGTCTCCAATTGTCTGACACCTTCCCCAGGGATGATTAGGGCAGAAGGTTGCTTCCTGGAGCGTAAGAACCAAAATACAGGAGGCAGGTTTGGAGTGTGGGCTCAGAATTGATCGGTTTGCATGTCGAAGGCATGCTCACCATCGCATTATTTGCTATCTTTGGGAATTAGCAAAATCTGGGAGGGGCAGTCCCTCCCTGGATCTACAAGGTCCCAAGAGGTCAAAACATCCTGACACACAGAAAATGAAAAGCGTGAGCAATACACAGGAATTCAGAGAGTGCACGGTGGCAGTGGCTCGCGTCTGCTCTACAATGTTAGGACTTCTGCTGGAAGTCTTGAACACTGAGGTTGTCTTGACCGCTGGGGGTTGGAATCATCTGAAAGCTGGTGCCTCGGCCGGGGGAACTTGAAGGCCAGAACTTCTGTCTGGAGTGCTTCAGTGGCTTGTGACCTAGGACTTGGACTTCTCCCACGGTGGCTCAGGGCTACAACTAAGAGCTCTCACGAATAAGGCAGGGGTGGCTTTGTCTTTTGAACAGAACTTAAAAGTCATACAGTGTGGTTTCTGTCATCCTCTTAGTTATAACTAAGGGTCACAAACGTACCCGGATTCGGGGGAAGGGGGCATAGACCCAACCTCTTGATAGAAGAGGAATCGAAGAATTTGCAGCCATTTTGTTTTTAAACCACCACGGAGCGGAACTAGGAGTCAGACCCCAGCGGTTCGGATCCAAACCCTCCTTGCTTCGTTACAGTGCCATCATAAGAAACAGAAATTTGTTTAAGTTAGCTCAAGTCAAGAAGCGGGGAGGGAGGTTACTGTAAAGCAACAACGAGGCCACAGAAATGAAGTCTCGCTGAACAACCTAGAGCAAGTCACAGGCAGCTGTTCTTTCTCGTCATCTTTTGTCTCTGCAGAGCTGCCTGTGATGGTTACTTTTTAAAAAATGTTCATTTATTTACCTTTGAGCGAGAGAGTGTGTGAGCTGAGCAGGGACAGAGAGAGGGAGGGAGACAGAGAATTTACAGCAGGCTCCACGCTATCGGCGCAGAGCCCAATGAGGGCTTAAACCCACAAACCGGGAGATCATGACCCGAGTCAAAGTCAGAGGCTTAACCCACTGAACCACCCAGGCACTCCGATGTGATGATTAATTTCGTGTGTCAATTTGACTGGGCCACAGAGTGCCCAGATATTTGGTCAAACATTATTTGGGTGTGTCTGTGAGGGTGTTTTTGGAGGATGTTTTTGTATGAGATTAACGTCTGAATTCGTAGACTGAGTAAAGCAGGTCGTGCTCTCTAATGTGGGTGGGCCTTGTCCAATCAGTTGAAGGCCTGAATAGAATAAAAGGGCTGATCTCTCACAAGTAAGAAGGACTTCTCCTGGGGCACCTGGCTGGCTCAGTCAGAAGAGTGTGCAACTCTTGATCTCAGGTTGTGAGTTCGAGCCCCATGTTGGCTGTAGAAATTACTTGAATAAATATAACACCTAAAAAAACAAAAGAACGGAGTGCCTGGGTGGCACAGTTGGTTAAGCATCTGACTCTTGGGTTCGGCTCAGGTCATGATCTCACAGTTTGTGAGTTCGAGCCCCGCGTAGGGCTCAGTAGTCACGGCGCAGAACCTGCTTGGGATTCTGTCTCTCCCTCTCTCTGCCCTTCCCCGGCTTGTGCGCTCTCTCTCTCTCTCAAAATAAACTTAAAAACTTAAAAAAGAAAGAAAGAAAGACTTTCTCCTGCTTGACCGTCTGAGCCGAGACATAGTTTGTCTTTCCTACCTTTGACTCTAACTGAAACGCTGGCTCTTCCTGTATCCTGA
Source organism: Paguma larvata (assembly GCA_030068075.1). Classification (NCBI taxonomy): domain Eukaryota; kingdom Metazoa; phylum Chordata; class Mammalia; order Carnivora; family Viverridae; genus Paguma; species Paguma larvata. The sequence goes on along the minus strand of CM057837.1, from coordinate 44,696,647 downwards.
GCCTGCAGCCTTGAGACTAAACTACACCACGGCCCTCCTGAGTCTCCACCTTGCCAACTGCAGATCTTGGAACTTGTCGGCCTCCATAACTACACCAGCCAATTTCTTACAACAAATCTGCACGCATATGTATACCTACATCCATCCGTCCACCCATCCGTCCTGTTTCACTAGACAACCGTAATACACTGCTCTTTCTCTGCAGCTCAGCTTCCTCTGCCAACTCAGAGTTTCTACTCCCCCTCCATCTGCCTCACGCACTGACTTTGCTGACTCCAGCACTAGCTCCATTCAGGAATGACCGTTTGGCCAGATTCCAAAAGAAGGAATCTGATAGGTCCAGCTCGGGACAGAGGTGGGGACGGGGAAGCAGAGGCAGAGCTTTATAGTATAAATATACCATCTGTATCTAGAGCCGCCACTCCAACGGGCGCTCTGGGTGCAGGAAGAAGACTGCCATGGAGAGGCAGGCAGGCCTCCTAAAGCCGTTCGGCGCCGCTGAAGATTCTTGCGAATCTTCTCTTGACCCCAGAACGTCACGACGTTCGCTATCTTGGCGTTTTCCTGGTGGGTCAGGACAAGGTCCCCTTGGGCTCTAGGGGCTTCTATGACCTTTGATCTCTTTTGGCCAGGACAGCCATGTCCCATGCTGCCTGTCTAGGCTGAGGGAGGAGGGATTTTTTGGCAGCAGAGAGAAAACCGGAGCTGGAGAAAATCGCCATGATTCTCCCCATCTGTAAGAAGCCCCAGTGGTCATGGGAGTTGGAGACCAAGCAGGCCGTGGAGGAGAGACCACATTTGCTTTTCCTCTGCGGTTTCAGTGAATAACGTCTTACCGTCTTGTGAGCCTGGACCTAAGGGGCAAGTTCATGGTTCAAGTAGACTCCAGGAATCTCAGGCAGACGTAGTGGTTCCAGTGGTCTAGAAATCTACATTTAGTTCCTCCCTTAATCTTTCTGCATCTCCTTTTCCTCGCCTGTCAAGTGGAAATAATGAATTACCCATCTCCCAAGGTGGTTTCAAGGGCCAAGGAAGAGATGCGGGTGAAACACGCAGCACAAAGCATCAGCGGATGGCAGCTGTGGGCTCTCACTCAGCCTTTGGGCCTCATTCCTCTTGCTTTAAAGCTCCAGCTGTGGGTGGGGTAGAGAGTTAGGGGGACAAATCACCCTCTCCTAGAGACCCTTCACATAGGAGCAGATCTTGGGACCTGTGACAGCCGCACCCACCGTCGCGGCCCCTGCCTGGCCCCCTGCCTACTGACCACCTCTACGACAGGGGTGGTCCTCTTTGTCACCGCTCAGGGGCAGTCCTCTGATGTGCCCTCCAAGACCAAGGCTGGAGTCCGAGATATATGCACTGATTAAAAGCCCGGATTTGGAGGGGCGCCTGGGTGGCTCGGCCGGTTAAGCCTCTGACTTCAGCTCCGGGTCATGATTTCACGGTTCGTGGGGTCAAGCCCCGTGTCAGACTCTATGCTGACAGCTCGGAGCCCGGAGCCTGCTTCGGATTCTGTGTCTCCCTCTCTCTCTCTCTGCCCCTCCCCCACTCACACCCTGTCTCTCTTTCTCAACAATAAGTAGGCATTTAAAACCACTTTTTAAAAAAGCCTGGATTTGGAGATCGAGTATTTGAATTCGGCTCTCCATTAGCGATGTGACATTAGATAAGTCACGTAAGCGCCCTGTGCCTCAGTTTCCTCATTTTAAAAGCGGAAGCGGTTTTGAGGAGCCTAGGGCTCAGAGTTATTTTGAGAAGTAAGGGAGACAAAGTGTGGAAAGCACCTGGAACGGTGCCTGGCGCGTGGTAGGCGCTTGGCAAAAGTTGGTTTTTGCTGTGGAGCCACCGCCACCTTCATCCGAGGCTGACCAGCAGGGTGGTGGTGGTCGATCCAATCAATCCTGGCTCAGGGTGTCCATCCGCTTAGGCGAGGCCCCTCCTTTCCTCGGGAATGTGGTCTGCTGAGGTCCGCACACCCCCGTGACAGGTCCCAGTAGGAGACCTTCGGCGCCTCATGGCGGCTGATTCATGGTGAAGCCTCATGGGCATCTACCTTGGTCACTCACAGTTACTTAGTCTTAGGGACCCAGCCTTGCCAGCCAGCGTTCTGGGGGGCTTCACACAAAGATAAGCCTCAGAGGGTACCTGTGGCTCCCAGCCTGGTCCTGGCCAGCTTCTCCTGGAGCGTGAGGGCTGAGCTTTGCCAGAGTCAGAGGCCCTTACCACTTCTGTGCCCAGCCCATGGCCCCTTGCCTCCGTCTGCCCCAAGGTGCCCAGAATCCAGGCTGCCTCATAGCTCCAGCAAAAGCCGGGGACTCTGCGGTGGCTGGGATAACAAATTCAAGGGCCACCCAGATTCCTACCTAACTCCACCCAGAGGGGACCCCCAGAGGCCCCTCTTCCACGGCCTGGTGGGAGCTACCTTGGGAACAGGCCTGAGGTACGAGCCGCTTGACCGACACATGAGAGTTCCTGTCCTGGGCTGGCTTACACAGCTCCTGGACAGAGGCCCCCTGCCCCAAGTGAACACTGGATTGTGAGTCAGAAGACCTAAGTTCTAAACTTGGCAGTCATATCATGAACCAGCTGCGTGACCTGGGGCAAGTCACTTACCTTCCCCAGGCCTTAGCCGCCCCTCCATAAAATGAGAAACCTGGAGCAAATGATCTTTAAGGCCTCTCTCAACTCAGGTATACGACTGTAGCCTAATGCTAGGTATCTACGTAGTAGATGTTCAGGAAATGTTTATTTAGTAATTTAATGATGACTTTCAAGGCAAGATTCTGCAGGTCCCAACACCCTTGTACTTCTGCTGTTAGCTAATTTGTGTCAAGTGCCAGCTCAAGGCCTGGCACGTAACAGGTATCAAGCCAAGGTGAGTTGAGTCTATATATGCAGTACATTTGCAGTAGCCTAGAGCCTGAAGACAGAATTGACTGGACATTAGGAGCTGGTTGTGGGATCCCAGGTGGCCATGTACTCCTCCTTGTTCCGGGCGTACTGAAAGTCCATTGCTTTGGGCCTTTGAGTACCCAGCCTCAGTACTTCTCATTCCCTGAACAGCCCAGGCCCTGCTTTTGCTCACGCTGTGCCCTCTGCCTACAGCACCCGTCAGGGTCTGGGATTTATGCCGCTTACAAGCGAATAAGCTAGCCTGCTGTGGTTTCATAAATGCTGGCAGAAGACATGGTTTCCTGAGTCAGACGCAAAGGGTTTACCGCTCCTGGCGCAGCAAGCAGTGTGAGCGTCACTGTGACGTCTCTTTCCCTTGTTCCCTAGTTTCACAAGGATGTGACACATGCAAGGGCTTTGCGTCACAGCTGGGGAGCACTGAGCTTGGGAAACTTGCCACTGTCCCCTCCTGCCACCACTACTTTTACAGGAAGCAACAAGCAAGCCTGCTCTCTGTCTTGGAGAAGGTACTCCCTCCTCCCTCAAAGTTGCTGGCTGCAGAACGCAACACTGAGAAACGACTGGCAAACGAAGGGGTGGCCATGGCTTTGCATCCTCAGCCAGGGCTGCTCGGGACCCATGGTAGACGGCCTTGCCCAACAATGCCTAGCCTCCCTCTCTGCCTGGCAACATTCTAGCCACCTTCTTGTTTTATTTTATATTTTTATTTTTGAGAGAGAGAGAGAGCGCAACTGGGGTGGGGGTGCAGAGAGAGCAGGGGACAGCAGCGAGTTTGATGTGGGACTTGAACTCATGAACCACGAGATCACAACCTGAGCCGAAGCTGGACGCTCAACTGACTGAGCCACCCAGGTGCCCCTCTATCCACCTTCTAAAGACACTTCATTCTGAAAGCTTTCCCCAGCCCTTGCATCTACCTCTCTCTTTTATGTCCACAGCTGTCCCTCCACTACCAGAAGAGTGCAAACACTGGGAGGGCAGGAGGGGTTGCTCCTTATTCCTACGCTCCACACCCAGATGGTTTGCATCCAGCAGGTGCTTAGACCATATTTGTTTGGGAGGAATCAGGATCTTGCGTGCCTGTGCTTTTGCACAGTCTCCTGGACTGCCCCTTGGAATGTCTTCAGGATTCCAGAGGCTAAAAATATCTTCCCAAAGCCACCCCATTGGCTTCCTTGTAAGGAGCAGGACTCAGCTGTGAGGCTGAAGGCTTGTGCCCACCAGGTGGCGCTCCACCCTTAAATCTCCAGATGCCTTTTTTTAGAAGAGGAAGGACTCTTTTCTCTGGCTTTAAATGTTTATTTGATTAGGTCCCCTGCTCACAGAGATAGTTTGTGTGGCATAACTTCGTCATCAGCGCAGCACCCAGATTCAGCCCCCAGCTGCCCGTCCTAGCTCCAGCCCTTCTCAAGACTGGCGCCCTGAGAACACGGAGAATGTCCCTCCGGACGTTGCTAAGGGATGCTGAAAGAAAAGCCCCAGAATTGGCACCAGAAGACCTAGTTTTGAGTCTCCACTTTGACCCTTGCTAGTTCTGTTTCTCTGAGCAAGTTACATAACTTTTCTGGGTCCCTGTAATAATAGCTGAGGATAAAATCTGGGAAAGCGTGTATAAGCACTTTGAATACGGACCTGGAGCCAGCCGCACCTGGGCTCCTATTAGAACTGTCCCCCATCAGCTCCACGAATGTGTTCACCTTCCTTAACTCTCTGGGTCCTGACTTCCCTACCAGTAAATCAGAGGATAGCACCTGGCTGGCTCAGTAGTACAGCACGTGACTCTTGATCTTGGGGTCAGTGCGTTCAAGCCCCACACTGGGTGTAGAGCTTACTTAAAAAATAAATAAATAAACAGCACCTAGCGGGGCGCCTGGGTGACTCAGTTGGTCAAGCATCCAACTTCGGCTCAGGTCATGATCTCGCAGTTCGTGATTCCAGCCCTGCGTCGGGCTCTGTGCTGCCGGCTCAGAGCCTGGAGCCTGCTTCACATTCTCTGTCTCCCTCTCTCTCTCTGCCCCTCCCCCTCTCAAAAATAAACATTAAAAAATAAAACCCCACAGTGCCTGTAGTATAGTAGGCAATTAACAATGATCGCATATATATTATGTATCCCTAGACACTAAAATGGTGCCCAGTGTCTAACAGGTGCTTAATATCCATTTGCTGAACGAAAGGATTCCACAGATGAGGAAACTGAGGCACAAAGCAGGACCTTGAGGGGTTAGCTTTTGTTAGGAAAACACCATTTATTATTGTTTAGTAAAACCTCAGTTATGAGACCCTTCAGATGTATATCGGGGGGCCATAATCATGAGAGTATGATTGCCAGCATATACCTCGGGCGAGTGGAGGTAAAGGAAGTTTCCAAAGGAGTTTTTATATGTTAAAGAAGACTTACAGGATCCTGGAGGTTGGGATCATGTTAAGCCAAGATTCCCTTTCGCCCCTAGCAAAGTGTCACCACCGAGGCAGCTGAGCTTCTAGAGGGAGGTCACTCTGCCTGTTTCAAAGACTTGTCAGTGGGCTGTGGCAGTAAGGGAATTTTTCATTGGCCTTCGTTTCCTACATCACCATGGCAAGCACTTAAACCCCCTTCCGTCTTGAAGAGGAAACCCCCTTCTGTCTTGATGAGGGTGATATTAGGGCTCCAGGAAATGGAGTCTATAGGTTTCTGGAGATTAGGCTATGGCTAAGATTGCTTTTTCCTTGCAGTTTACCAAGTTATCTGTAAACTGAAGGAGACCTCTGTCCTGCAGGACTGTGATCTCTATCAGTCAACCGTTTGCTTTTTTTCCTCTCCCCTGTTCTTGGGCAGCCAGGAGTGTCCGAGGAATATCACATATCACATATCAAATATCACATATCACCTGGCGGGGGTGGGGGCTGCTGTGAGCCTGTACTTTGCCCTCAGCTTGCCCCACGCTCCCTCATCACTACCACTCGGCCGTCCACTCTGCTGACACTTACTGAGTCTCCTACGTGCCAGGCAAAGGCAGACAGAGGTGACAGTCAGACTCAGAAGTACTGTCGAACTAACAGATGCTCCAAGCGAGAGCCTCAAGAGCCAGCCATCCACAGCGTGGGAGGCTGGACCAAAGGGAGGAGCATCTAAACTGGGCATGGAAGGATAAGTAGGAGTTTGCCAGCCAAGTGGGGCCTGGCGATGAAGGGCACTCCGAGCTTATTCGGGTGAACTTAAGAGGTCTGGTGGGGCTGGCATGCTGGGTGGGAGCATGGGTAAGGGAAAACAGGGGAAAATGAGGAAAGTGAAAGTCAGTGGGAGCCATTTTGTGAAATACGCCCACAGAAGAGATGGAAGTCTGTCCTGTGGTCAGTGGAGGAAGCCATGCAACAGCCAAGACGGTGTTTTAGAAAGAAGTCACAGGGCACAAAAGTTGGATGGGATGGAGAGGGAAGAGAGACCAGCTGCAATCACCAGCTTCGTGGGCTTAGCCCCTGTAGACCTCTTTTCTCCTCCTCAGTAAAACCAGGAAGTCATCGTAGGTGTCTCCGAGGCTGTCTTGAGGCTTAAACGGGCATACAGGTAAACGACAGCGTCCAGCATCATTAGTTTCCACTACAGGCGTTTTGCCTAGCAGTGAAGCACACGGGCCTTGCCGTCTCTTACCCCAGGGTCTGCGTCCCGGCCGTGTCGGGTACCAGATTTTTAATCTAGGCAACACTGGATGGCAAGGAGGTTCGGAAAAATGAGGATGGACCGATAGGACTTGGTTTTGTGCTGTGTGTGGGAGGGGCAGTGGGGCCTCTGGTGGGTGCCTGTCCCTTTCTCTGACGTCTGAGAGCCCGGGATAAGTCTGGGGTGGACACTGGTAGCATATTCCAGACGTCCATTTGAGAATGGAAGGCAGCTCAAGACCAGCACTGCTCTCCTCCAGCGCCAGGAAAAGGCCCGGGGGCCCGGGTGGGCGCTAGGGCAAGAATAAGTAGAAAGAAAGGGGCCCAGCGAGAGGCTGAGAGAACGCTCCAGAAGACAGTTTCCCCTCCGAGGCCCGGACGGGAGCCGGAGAGGCCGGGCGGGCAGGGCGGCCCCAGATGTGCCACACTTGGCGGGGGCTGCCAGAGCGGAAGGCCCGCGGCCGGCTGGGGGGTGCGAGTGCCCTCCGCCGCGCCCCGGGAGGAAGGAATCCGAGCTGGGAGTCTGGCGCCGGCAGGAAAGGGGGGCCGGGGTGGTGAGCGAGGCCCAAAAAGAGATGGCAGGAAGCCTGGAGGAGCGAGTGGGGGGTGGAGACGGGGAGGGGAAGGGAAAGGGCGGGTAGGAGGGGTGGAGAGAGAAAGAAAGAGAAGAGGGCTGGAGGAAGGAGAGAGGGGAGGAAGGGTGGGGAGAAGGGGAGAGGAAGCGCAAGGAGGTCTCGGAAGGACGCGAGGAGGCCGCCGCGGGCGCAGCGGGCACTTCGGCCGGGCAGCCCCTGCGAGCCGGGCGCCGCCATTCCGCTGCTCGGGGCGCCGCCGCCGCCGCCGCCGCCGCCGCGCCCGGGGGCCATGCTCCCGCCGCCGCCGCGCCAGCCGCCGCCCCAGGCGCGCGCGGTCCGCGGGGCGGTGCGCCTGCAGCGGGCCTTCCTGCGCGGCCCGCTGGGCGTGCTGCGGCTGCTCCAGCTGCTGGCCGGCGCCGCCTTCTGGATCACCATCGCCACGAGCCGGTACCAGGGCCCCGTGCACTTCGCGCTCTTCGTGTCGGTGCTCTTCTGGCTGCTGACCCTGGGCCTCTACTTCCTCACGCTGCTGGGCAAGCACGAGCTGGTGCCCGTGCTGGGCTCGCGCTGGCTCGTGGTCAACGTGGCGCACGACCTGCTGGCGGCCGCGCTCTACGGCGCCGCGATGGGCATCATGATCTCCCAGACGCAGAGCCACAGCTACTGCAACCTCAAGGATTACCAGATGGCCTGCGCCTACCACGCCTTCCTGGCGGCCGCCGTCTGCGGCGGCCTCTGCCTCGGCCTCTACCTGCTCTCGGCGCTCTACGGCTGCTGCCGCCGCTACCAGGGCGAGCAGGAGGTGGCGTGAGCCGCCGCGCCGCGGGGCGGGGCCCCTCCCGACGCCGGCGCCCCCGTCCTCCTGCCGCCGCCGCCCCGCGCGCGTGCGCCCCGGCACCCACCCGTTGCCCCGCGCTCCCGCCGCCGCCGCCCGCGCCCAGGCGCTCTGGCCCTCAGTTCTCCCCCGACGGCGGCGCAGCCGCCCGGAGTCCGGCCCGCTGCGCCGCTCGCGCCGTTCGCTTCCAGGGACCCGGGCAAGGCCACGTCCGAGGAGCTGGCCGCCCGAAGCGAAACCTCGCGGTTCCTCGTCCCCTTCCCTACCGAGAGCGAGACGTGTACAGGCGCCGCGTAGATCCGGGGGAGGCTCCCAACTGGAACGGGCCTTCTGGCTGCGCCACCGCCCCCTCCCTCCCTCCCCGCGGTCGGAAGAGCACCCCCCAGTTCCCTGGCCCCTCTTGCAGCCTCGAGTGCTGTGAAGGGCAGGCTCGCAGCCATGGGCGGAGCTGGAGACAGGCCTCCACGGGTCCTGGGATGAGCGAAGAGTTTTCGTTTTAGCTTGGGATTGTGTGAGCATCCTGCGCCGTCTGTGCTGTGATGTTGGGGTGGGGCCTGTTTGCAGAGATGAGGATGGATTGGAAAGTCCCGCGGGCTGCACCTTTGGAGTCTTCTCTCGCCTCTACCTGCTCAGCCTTTGTCCTCGCGGTTCTTGGAGGCCAGGCCCAAATGCACACGACTTTCTCAGGCCTCACCTTACCAGCCTTACTCTCACGGGCTTCTGCTCCACCACCCCCACCTCCCAATTTCTTTTTGCATTAGGGATCCCACAGGACCGCACGGGATGTCAGGGTGAACCTCACCCCTTCTCTTGGGAAAGCCAGAATAAGATTGGAGCCCCGTTTCCGGACTCCCATGAGACCCCTGTTTCCAGACTCCCAGTCAAGCACTGTTTACCTTACTGCAGTGGGTGTTCCCAGGAACCCTGGCTCAGGAGCTACCTGCCCTCTAAAAGGGGGTTTCCATGCTAAATGGGTTTGTCAAAGGTGCTGTCTCCTCGTGGAGATTCACGATGCTCGTTAGCATATCAAAGGCTCTGAGAAGTCCCGCAGTAAAAGAAGCCCAAGTAATTTAGTTTACAGTGTTAACTGCCTCTGGACCTGGACCAGTTAGTTTTTGCCACCTGAGGCTACCAAGCATCCCTGTGCGGGCCTGGCTGTCATTCATTCCTAAGGGAGACAACCCCCCCGCCCCCGATACAGTATGATTGAAGATCTGGGGTGCTCCTTCTACTTCCCAGGGAGTTTCTCTAGCAGAGGGAGGGCCTGACCCCGTGACGGAGAAGACGGCTGTCCCTGCCAGGCCTGCGAGAGCCCTGGGAACTGGGGGATCTGAACATTCCTCTACGCTGTTTACAAAACGAAGCCAAAGTTATCCAGGTGCTTTTTTAGTCGGACGGAACACTACCTGTAAGAGATGCTGGCATTGACTGTGAGCAGCTGGCAGGAGCGGGTCGTACTCACCAAAGAGAAGAAAAAAACTCCGAAGCCGGGGTGAACAGCTGGCCCAGCCTCCATAAGGTAAGCCGCTTCTTGATCTTCTGGAGGCGTGATAGGCCTTGGAATAAAAAGCACGGAGCTCCCTGTTCTGAAAGTTAAGGGGTTTTTATTCAGAGCAGGTTGGACGGGTGACCGCAATGTCCAAAGGGTTGTGCCTAATTCAGCCTTCATGCGAAATCCTACAAAGGTCGCTCTTTTAAAAACTTCCGCCGTGTCTGGGTTAGAAACTGGAATAGAGAAGGCCAGAATGCGTTTTCGTGAGTGTGTTCTTAAAGCTGAGGCAGAGGGGTGAGGCTTTGCGGTTGCAGTTGCAAAGGTCTGGATGGGAGCGTGGAGGATTACGGCTGCTGGGTGCCGGCCACTGCTTGAAGCACGTAACGTGTGTTTCGTTTTCTTAACGACCCTACCGAGGGGAGTTCTGGTATTCTCGTCTTGCCTAGGAGGAAGATGAGGCACAGAGAGATTAAGTACCTTGCCCGGAGTCTCCCAGATGGTGGCTGGGGAGCTTGGATCTGGCCTCTGGCAGTTTGGTCTCTTCAGGACCAGGCTGTCCTATATATAGTAGGGAGTCAATACATGTTAGATGCTGTTATTGTGGTTCCATTAAAACAAATTCGGGTAAAATATAAATACACAGAGCATAAAATTGACCATCCAGCCATTTTAAAGTGTACAGTTGGGTGGCATTAAGTGTATTCACATTGGTGTGCCACTGTCACCCGCCATCCATCTTCAGAACAGTTTTCATCTTGCCAGACCGAAACTCTGTCCCCATTAAAATTGTGGTTGTTTTTGTTGTTGTTGTTACTGTTCTGTTCTGTCCTTCAGGAAATCTTAGAACCCTGAGCCCTTCGCTGTCTCGTGTAGGCCGGAGTCCCGCTGCCTCACTCCAGGCGGGGCACGGGGTCCTGCAGCTCCTACCGCTGGTGCCAGCCAGAGCCCGGGGCTGGGCTTCGGCGGGGCGCTTGGAGGAGCCTGGGAACCCCAGTGACGGCGGTTCCTCTGTTGCAGGTTTCCGTGTGTCGCCGAGGCCGTGCAGGTTCCCAGAGCCGGTCACGCGGTCACGTGCCGACCTCTCCCAGGGCTCGCTTCCTTGGGCAGGGGACGCCAGCAGAGGGCTGCAGAGCAGGGGAGAGCCGACGGCCGCCTCTGCCCAGCAGCTTCCCGTCGACGCTACCCGATGGAAGATCCGAGAGGAGTGAAGATTCGTTTTATCTTAACACAAGAGAAATCCTGATTCTCCTCGTGCCGACTTGGGCGCGAGCTTCCAGACGCCTGGAACCGAGCCGTGCACCTCTGTGCCCGGAACACTGGGTTTTAGCTCCAGCTCTTTCCTTTTCCTCTTTCTTCAGATCACCCTGTAAGCTGCGTGTTCAGCTCAGAACCAGCCCCCCCGCCCCTGAGGATCTCTTCTTAGCCCCCCCCCCCCCCCCCCCCCCCCCCCGGCTCGCGGTGCTCTGTCAGTGGCCCGGCGACCTTACTCAGGAGTAGACGTCTCCTTGGCCCTCAGGTTCCCTTACCCACCCAGAGGTGCCTGAAACCTTCCAGAGCTCACTGGCTCTTCTCCATGTGCCTTCCTGCTTGGCCTCTGGCTGCCTCTCGAGGTGTGAGAAGGACTCGCAAAACGGCCCCCACGCCCATCCCTTCCTCCCCCTGAGACCCTGTACCGCAGGAAGGGCTACCTGACCTGGCCCAGAATTTTCGAATACTGGGGGCCGTCTCACTGGCCTCCGTCATTAGACTCCAGGCCTCGGTCCAGCCTGAGACCGCTGCGGCTCCTACCAGTCCAAAAGTCTAGCACCACTTGCGGACCTAGGAAAGGAATTTTCTAGAGTTCTACAAAGGCCGCTAGAGAGGGCGGGAGTGGGTGGGGCGAGGGCCGGTAGTGAAAGGGGACCAGCGTGCCTCATTTAATAGTTTAGTTGTGACGACTAATTTGCTTTTCCGAATACAGTTTGGTTTGTCTGATCTTGGCGTGCGTGTCTTCTCTCCCAGCCCCCTGCAGTAACTCTGCGTCCTCGGGCCTCCCGGCCTCCCTCCGTCTCCTCGTTAATGCCACACTGTCCTCTCATCTGCCTCCCCAGCTTCCGATTTCCTTCTGGGAGGGAAAGAAACATGAGTTCACCGGTTTTCAGTGCACTTAGGGCAGGACACAGGAGCCAAAGGGAGGAAAACTGCCTGTGTCTGCCCCTGACCAAAGCTGTCGGGAATTCCGGAGGCTCCTATCCCGGCTCTCAATGGCCCCTCTGTTTTCTGGAAGCTCCACTGCCCGATGGGCAGGCACAGAAAGACTGTGGTTATGGAGCCAAAGGGTCCTGTTCTGGTCCAACTCCATAATTTTGCAGAAAGGGAAATGAACCCCAGGGTGGAGTGGCAGCTTGCCTGGTGTCACAGAGCTGAGCGGGGTCTCCTGGGGCGCAGGCTCTGGTGCGGACCGGACCACGGCGCCTGCCCTGGCCTTGCCTCCTGGACACACCCTACCTGGTTTTCTCTGGTTTCTCTGATGAATAGATGTTTTGGAAAGGGCAGGAAGGAGGAGTTAGCAGGCTTCCTTGCCAGCTGCTCCTTCCTGTACCCTGAACCTGAAGTCTGCAGCCAGAACATAGCATTCTTCTGGCAGACCGGAAAGCTCACTCGGAACAGCTCCAGGCAGGGATCTGATGCTGGGTGCATTCACACCCACTCTCCTCCAAAGCACCCTCGTCAGCACAACACACACACACACACACACACACACACACACACACACACACACCCCTTCATGGTTTGGGTTTCCAGGGTGGAGGAAAATGCCGAGGACCCTCCCTTATTCCCCTCCTCCCTTTGTGTCTATTCATGAATTTTGCACAAAATAGAAAGTGGACTCCCTTTATGTAAAGGTTGGTAAGTCCCCTGCTCTATTGTGGTCTGTGGAGAATTTTGCAATTGAAAATATACTTCTAGGGGCGCCTGGGTGGCTCAGTCAGTTAAGGGTCCGACTTCGGCCCAGGTCACGATCTCACAGTTCGTGAGTTTGAGCCCCATGTCGGGCTCTGTGCTGACGGCTCAGAGCCTGGAGCCTGCTTCGGATTCTGTGTCTCCCTCTCTCTCTCTGCCCCTCCCCTACTCACCCTCTGTCTCTCTCTCTCTCAAGAATAAATAAATGAAAAAAAAAAAAAGAAAATATACTTATAGGGGTGCCTGGGTGGCTCAGTCGGGTGAGCTGAGCACCTGACCTCGGCTAAGGTCATGATCTCACGGTTCGTGGGTTCGAGCCCCGCATCAGACTCTGTGCTGACAGCTCAGAGCCTAGAGCCTGCTTCAGATTCTGTGTCTTGCTCTCTCTGCCCCTCCTCTGCTCTGCTCACACCCTGTCTCTTTCTCTCTCTCGAAAATAAATAAACTTAAAAAAAAATGCTTCTACTTGCATGACCTTATTTGATCTAGTCAACAGTCTTAATGGTTGGCATTGTCACCCCCAGTTAATAGGGGAAATAGAGCCTCAGAGAGAAGCAGGGCCTTATCCATGGTCACACAGCTGGCCAGTGGCGGGACTGGGACTGGGAGGTAGATGTTGTCTCACTACCCTTGGCAGCTGGTAAGTCCTTGTTGCCCTCCAGCACCTCTCAAGTTTAGGTGGAGTTTGGTTTTCACTCCTGGAGACCAGGTGTTCACGAATCTGACATTTCCTGTTTAATGCGGGGGAGGGCACTTTGAAACAAGACACTACTCTTCAGGGACACAAGTGAGCCCATTGGAGTCTGGGGAAAATGAGGGATTTGCTCATTTATGTCTATTACTTTTCCTGTTTTTCTAAGGAGGAGGGTGGGGCGGTCAGTGGTGAAAAAGGAAAGCTAATAAACCTGCATTTTCAGGGAATAAAAGGAACGAGCAGGGACGTGAGAGAGAAAGATCTGGTTAGCACTATTTATGTTTTTATTATTTTGTTTGTGACAGTAGTTACTTGTAAAATAAAATGCCAATATATACCCATTAAAACAAACTGTACAGAAGGGAACAAAGTAAAAAGAGAAGCCATTCAATCATCCCAATCCCAAACCCTAGAGATAAACCATTGCTAACTATTAATTCTCCTTTAATTTTTATAACTAATCAAACTGACGTGGGTATGTGTGCACACACGTGTATACATATAAACATTCGACTCTTCTACAACTTGCTCTTTAAAATTAATGATAATAGAATTCTAACACTTTCTAAATGTCCATGTAAATAGTCAGGGACTGCAAGATTTTTTTGTACTTTCTGGAACCTTTAGAACTTTCTTCTATCGGTTACCTTTGTCACTCCCTTGGCTGCTTCCTGTAGAGATCTTAGTAAAACCCTTAAAAGGGGGTGGGTCCCCTTTTACAGAGGAGTGAATGGAGGTTTAGCAGGGGGTGGGACTCTCCAGGGCTGTGCTCTCTGTACCTCAACACTCCCAAGAGTAGCAAGGAGCGGAGGGAGCCCGGATTCCACTTCAGAGCCAGTCTTGGGGGAGAGGAACGTCAGGGACCAGGGTTGCTGGGGACAGCTGAAAAGAAGAGAGGAGGGCCTGAGGCTCTCTGGGCCCTGTAAGGCAAGGGAGAGGTATGTTGGGGAGGCGGCCAGAACCCAGAGGAGGGCACCTGGCATAGCCGATAGGAGGGTGGGGACCACCCACGCGAAATCCCAATCAGGTCCCTGAGTTTTGGCATCCCTTTTCCAGGACCCCATTCCTTTTGAACCAGATGGCTATTTCAGATCCCGTGGGCACCACGGCTGTGACGTTCCGTCCTCAGCGCTAAGGTTAGGGCCAGCTTCCGGAGCCAGTTCCTCTGCAGGCTCGTATCTGTACCTCCCGCAGGCGCAATGCGGGGTCTCCTTGCTGTCGTCTCCAGGAGTCCTGAGGGGGACGCTCTGATGTCCCACTTGTAAAGCTCTGCTTCTTTTTTTAAGTTTATTAATTTATTTGGAGAGACGGAGAGAGCTCAAGCGGGGAAGGGACAGAGAGAAAGAGAGAATCCCAAGCAGAGCCCAATTTGGAGCTCGAACTCACGAACCGTGAGAATCAAGAGTCGAAATCAAGAGTCGACGCTTAACCGATGGGGCCATCCGGGCGCTGCGTAAGTTACATCTGAGTCAAGGGTGGCGAGTCGGGAGAAAGGGAGCTAACTTTCTGAAGTGGCTGCAATGAGCCAAGAACAAGGCGAATACCTTATATAACGTCTCTTATCAACCTCACAAGCCCAAGAGGTATTAAATACCCCCATCTGCTGGACGGGGAGACAGGCTCAGAAGGATAAGCTGATTTCCCCAGGTCACTGGACTTAAGCGACAGTAACGAGATTCCAACTCACCTCTGCGCTACCATGCCATGCAGTTTCAGAGGCTTACCCGGCAGAAAAGCGGTTTCTCCCTGCCATGCAAGGGCCCTAGCTAGAGCTATGCTGGAGTTTGTATAGTTCTATTTTGAGCTAAGGCAGGAAGGGAAGACTGTAAAGAAAGTTATCTCGTTACAAATCTGAATTATGTCAGTTACTCTCTTCTCCGTTTACAATGAAGTTAAGTTTAATCAGCTCCCTAGGCTGAAGCCAGTCTCCAGATTCCTGGAGACAGTGTCTCTGGCTGCCTGAGGTGACGAGGACTCAGCCCCCCTTCCTCTTGAGGCCTCATGCGGTAGGTATGGCCACCTGACCTGATCCCAAATGTAGATACAGAACCCTCTGCCTTTCGAAATCTCGTTCCGGACTCCGTGCTGTCTCCCTCTGTGCTCCCCTGGGCAGTTAATAGGACTGGCTCTAATTTTTAGGTGGGCTCAGCCTGCGATGGCAGGAGTGAGGCCAATCTCTTATTAGTTGTCTGCTCTTAGGCCATTTACTAAAACTAAAACTCTTCATCTCCGTTTCATCACTTACTAGACAGGGTTAATGCTGGTGGCCACCTCACTGGTTTGTGGGAAGGGCTCACTGAGAAGATGCACACAGGTCAGAGCGCCTGGTGACTGGTCACTGCAAGTCAGCTGTATGGGGGAGGGGGAAGGGGGAGGGGGAAGGGGGAGGGGGAAGAGGGAGGGGGAGGGGTGGGGGCGGGGCTTCAGATATAATGCGTGTAAAATACTGAGCCTGAGCCACAGTCAGTGCTCACAAATGCTAATTCCCTTCTCCCCGACTCCGCCGTGACTCCCCCCTCCCCCAAGAAATGACAGTCTCATGAGCCATGGATGGATCCCTCTACTATTCTTTCTTGCGTTCGGATTTGAACTTTCTTGAAAGATAGCATAGAAATTAGCTATCTGTGTGGAGGTCGGGACCCTCTTCTTTCCCCCAGGATCCAAAGTCCTTCTTTGCTTTCCTTTTTATTGCCTTTTGCGGTCCTGGGAGCCTGCCTTGTGCTCCAAGCTGTATCCCCTTCTGCCTCCTTTCAGCCCGGATGGAGGAAGCCCTGTTCTCATCTTGTTTCTTTAGGTTCTAGCTCATCTAGAGAGAGATGAGCAGACCAAGGATTGTCAGGGCCAGCAGTGGGACGTTCATTCACAGACTCCCCTCATTCTGTGTTTGCAAGCTCCTCTATGACTGCAGTCAAATCATACTCTGTCCAGGTGCGGGGGGCGGGGGCTGTTTCTAAGTGGTTGGCTTCCCTAGCTGTTTCGTATCTGGGCATTTCACAACATGTCTTTCCTCACTTCCCTGGTAAACTGAAAACTCTGTTGTATTTATTGGCTTGTCACCTTCTCCTTCCAGCCATCCCTAGGAACTTGCTGCGGTTGTTTTTTCTTTTAAGTTAAGACGATGCACTCCTGGGGTGCTGGCTCAGTTGGTAGAGCATGTGACTCTTGATTTCGGGGTTGTAAGTTTAAGCTACACGTTGGGTGTAGAGATTACTTACAAATAAGGTGCCAGAAGACCTAGGCGATGGAGTCTTTTTGTAGTGACCATGATGGCAATGATGATACGATTGTTGATAATGGCATTAATAGTAATAAAGATTATGCAATGTCCCTGTATCTTTGTATTCACAGTTCGCAAAATATTTTTACATCATTATTTCATTCCATCCTTATTTGAACAGATAAACAGTTCAGATAATAACTGCATTTTGTAAGGACGCCTGGGTGGCTCCGTCAGTTAAGCATCTGACTTCGGCTCAGGTCATGATCTCATGGTTGATGAGTTCATTGAGTGAACTTGAGCCCCGCTTCGTGTGAGCCCCACTTCCCTCTCTCCCCCTCACTCACTTGTCCCCCTCCCTAAAAAAACATAACTAGGGGCGCCTGGGTGGCTCAGTTGGTTGAGCGGCCGACTTCGGCCCAGGTCATGATCTCGCGTCTGTGAGTTCGAAGGGTGAAGTGTTTGCCTAGATATTTCTTTTTTTGAACAGATTTATTAGGATATACTTGATGCACATTAAACTGCATAGTTTAAAGATACCTTTGCTAAGTTTTGACATTATGTGTGCACTCATGAAACCATGACCACAATTAGGACGGTAAACATATCCATTGGTTTTTTTTTTATTAAAGTAATCTCTGCACCCAATGTGGGGCTAAAACTCACAACCCTGAGACCAAGACAGTAAACATATCCATAATCCCCAAAGTCTCTCTTGTGCCCTGTGATAATTCCTTCCCATCTTCCCTGCCCCCAAGCAACCGCTGATCTGCATTATGTGACTATAGATTAGTTTATATAAACATAACATATATGTATGGTATGTGCTTTTTTCCCCCCCTGGGCTGAAGGGGAGGCGTTTGGCTTCTTTTACACAATAATTTTGGGATTCATTCATGGTACTATGTTAATAATAGTTCATTCATTCCTATCATGAGTATTATTCCATTTTACGAATATATTATAATTTGTTTATCCATCCACCTGTTGATGGACATTTGTGTTGCTTCAAATTTTGGTTATTGTAAATAATAAAGCTGCTGTGAACATTCAGGTACAAATCTTTGCGTGGACATGTGCCTTCGTTTCTCTTGCCTAAATAGCTAGAGGTGGAAGGGTTCTGTCACATGGTAGGTGTACTTTTATTATTTGTAAATTGGCTATAGTTCAGGTCATACTGCCTGTGCGTAGGCCTTATTGCCCGGCACTTGTATCAGTGATGGTAATTCTGGACTCAGAATGAATTGGGAAGGTTTCCATCTTGTTCTGTTTGGAATAGTTTATATCATTTTATCGATGGGCTTGATAAAAATTGTCTACAGAAAAATTTGGGCCTGAGGCCATCGAGGAAGTTTCTTTGCTAATTCTTTCTTTTTTTAATTTTTTTTTATGTTTATTTATTTTTGAGAGAGAGAGAGAGAGCAGTGGAAGGGCAGAGAGAGAGGGAGACACAGATCTGAAGCAGGCTCCAGGCTCTGAGCTGTCAGCACAGAGCCCAAAATGGAGCTTGAACTCTCGGACCCCATTTGCCAATGGACTACATTTACCATTACCATATTTATTCAAGCGGTCTCCCATCTAATTCTGCAACTTAGAAGTAGACCTTTTATTTTTTTTTTTAAGTGATGTCTACGCCTGATCTGTGGCTCGAACTCACAA
Organism: Paguma larvata; assembly: GCA_030068075.1. NCBI lineage: Eukaryota > Metazoa > Chordata > Mammalia > Carnivora > Viverridae > Paguma > Paguma larvata. Next base: position 44,678,683 of record CM057837.1, on the reverse strand, counting down.
CCTTGAGATCGAAAGTTATGTGCTCTATTAATTGAGCCATCCGGACAACCGTAGAATTAGAACTTTTTGAGGAAAGGATTCCAGGCTATTTATTTCTATATTCCCATGAAAGGCACATAATACATCGTCATTCAGGGGAATAAATGAACATTGATGTTTAACTGCTGTAACAAATATCTCCCAACAAGTCAGTAGCTTAATTTAATAAAAATCTCTTTGTTCCTCGGGTACAACTCTATCTCTCCCGTCTGTTGTAGCTATCCCAGAGCCTTCCTGCTGCGATGATTGAGGGACCCAGGCTCCTTCCACTTTGTGGCCCGGCCAGTCCCTCTGCGTTGAGCTGGCATTTGGGAGAAGAGAGGAAGGAGTAAGTTCTGACTTTTAAATGCCTCGGTCTAGAAGTGACACTCATTGCTTCCATTCGCCTCCTTTGGTGAGTCACATGACCCCATCTATAGGCAAGAGGGCTGGGGAACGGAGTTCCTGGCTGGGCGTCTGGTGCTCAGCTGCAACTCTATACCATGAAGTGGGGAACGAGAGAGTTCGTAGTGGACAGTTAACTGTCTCCTTCGCAGGAGGCCACGAAGTTTTATTGCGGAGGTTTTCACTGCTTTGCTCTGTGAAGCTTTTTTTGCGCCTGCGTTTGATGAATAGCTGTTTTCATGGCTGCCAAGAGCTATTGAGTAAGAATGTAACAGAAGACATTCATTTCCTTGCCCTGTTTGCCTGACAACAGGCTGTCTCGCAGCTGGAAAACTCATTACTCATGAGTACTTCTTTCCCAGGTACAAGAACATAAAGATGTATTTATTGAACTCTTTTCGGAGCAACGGCGGGGCGCTATGAATCAAAAACTGTACTCAGATATTATGTATAAATGCTAGAGAAAATGCAAATATTAAAGACAGCCTAAAAACACATACCAGTCCAATAGGTTATTTATTCACTCGCTTTTGAATTGAAACGTAATTCATACGACACAAAATTTCACACGACGTAACGTAAAATTTCACACACCGTAACGTGAAAAGTCTCATTTTTAAAGTGTACGATTCAGGGGTTTTAGTGTACTCACAAAGTTGTGCAACTGTCGCCACCGGTCAATTCCAGAACATTTCCGCCATTCCAAAAAGAACCCCTGTACCTATTAGAAGTCACTCCCAATTCCTGCCCCTCCCTCCCGCCCCCAGTGCCTGGCAACCACCAACCTACTTTCTGTCTCTATAGATTTGTCCTTTGAACATTTCATGTAAACAGATTCATACGACACGTGGCCTTTTGTGTTCGTTTCTTTCACACAGCGTACTGTTTTCGAAGCTCATCCATGCTGTAGCGTGTATGAATACTTCATTTCTTTTTGCAGCCTTTTTAATATTTCATCGAATGGATATATTTTACTTTGTTTAAACATCAATCTTTCATTTCAAGGTTTTTTATTGTGGGGCACCTGGGTGGTTAAACATCGGTTAAGCGTCTGACTTTTGATTTTGGCTCAGGTCATGCTCTCACGGGCGTGGGATCGAGCCTCGAGTCAGGCTCCACACTGAGTGTGTGAGGCCTGCTTGGGATTCTCTGTCTCCTTCTCTCTCTGTGTCTTCTTGGTTATTGTGAATTACGCTGCTATAAACATGGATGCATAAATATCTCTTCGAGATCCTACTTTCCGTTCTCCTGGGCATATACTCAGAAGTGGCATTGCTGGATCATTTAGTTTTTTGAGGACATGACATGCTGTTTCCCATAGAGGCTGCACTATGTACCTTCCCAACACTGGTGCGCAAAGGGTGGAGTGTCTCCACGTCCTCACCACACTTGTTGTTTTCTGCTTTATTCATTTATTTAAAAATAAACATTCGGGGCGCCTGGGTGGCTCAGTCGGTTAAGCGACCAACTTCAGCTCAGGTCATGGTCTCACGGTCTGTGAGTTCGAGCCCTGCATCGGGCTCTGTGCTGATGGCTCACAGCCTGGAGCCTGCTTCAGATTCTGTATCTCCCTCTCTCTCTGCCCTTCCCCTGCTCACACTCTGTCTCTATGTCTCTCAAAAATAAATAAAATTTTTTTAAAAATTTAAAAAATATCAAAAAAATAAATAAAAATAAACATTCATTGAATACTTACTATGCCAAAGCTCTATACTTGGCAGAAATTGAGGCTGCCAGGATTTTAGGTTTCACTTTCCCTGCTCTCCCGAACAAAGGGGGGATTCTAGAGCTAGGTCGAAATGCAAAGTGATAGGTGCTTAATAGGGATGGATCAGAGTTCTGTGTAAACACAGAGGAGGAAATGAGAAATTATTTGGGGAAAGCTTCACAAAGGACTTGACATTCAAGCTGAGTGTTGAAAGGTGTGCGGGAGGAGGTCAGGTAGAGGAGGAAGGGTATTCTAAGCCCACAGAGCAGCACATAGCAGCAGCCAGCCTCCAAGGTGTCCTCTGGGATGGCCCCGATGACCCCCCCCCCCGGCAGTCATGCTCTTATATAAGCCTCCCATTATACATTGGGACATTGAATAGTTCCGACCTGTAAAACTAGTAGGATATTGTGAAAATGACGTCATGGGACTTCTGAGGCTATATCATAGATCTCGTGGCTCCCTCCTGGATCTCTTGCTCTGGAGGAAGTCAGCCACGATGCCAAGAGGACACTCAGGAGGCCTTCTGGAGAGTGCCAAGGGTTGAAGAACTGAAACCTCTTCCCGGCCTATCAGCATTAAGAATGCCAGCATCAACTTGTTGGCTTTGCAGGGAAGCCACTGTGGAAGCCAATCCTCCGGCCTCATCAAGCCTTCAGATGATGGCAGCCCGGTCCAACATCCGACTGCAGTCTCATGAAAGCTGGAGCCAAAACCGCCCACGAAGCCACTCTCCATTTCCTGACCAAGATCACCCGAAAGCCAAAAACCAGTGTGAGAAAATATATATCTATTATTGTTTTAAGCCAGTAAGTTTTGAAATAATTTGTTACACAGAATGAAATAACGAATACAGCTCAAAGCATGACAAAATCTGGTATGTGGTGGAAATGGTGGCAGGAGAGACCACAGACAGAAGAAACTCCCAAGTTTAAAGGCAGCTCTGAAACCCCAAGGTCTGTGTAAGAGTGGGTGAGGGAGCCATCTAGTGGAGGTAAGCTGCTTAGACATTCTCTTCTCTCTCCACTGGTATTTTCCAGCTTGTTCTACCCCCCATTTCCCACTAGTATTTCTCTAAGGGCCACAGTGAGGTTTGTGAGTCAGTCGTGTGGGTCATACACACCGTCGCTTAGACAAAGACTAATGTCTGGAAAAATATCAAGTTATTACTTATCTTTTTTTACTATTATGTTCTCCTTCAGACTCTTCAACTTATCAGTGGCACTAGGATTTGGAGCAAAGAATGAAGACTCAGAATGCTGGAGCAGGGAAAGAAGGAACTGGGAGACCTTCATTATACAAAATTCAGACGTAGATTCCCAAAAGCAGATTCCAGCTGACCAGTCTCTACTTACCAGGAGAAGTCTTTGTTCATCGGTATTAGCCATGACTGTTGTCCCTTTCTGGCCTTTGGAGCCTTCTTGTATCATACCTCCAGTGTTCCCCCGGAATAATGTCCAGTTCTTGAATAATATGTCTCAATTGCAGAGCTGCCAGAAGAGGGAACCTATAATACTACTAGACACAGCCAGTGTGAGACCAATGATCCAGGCCCATTCAAGGAGGAACTGCAAAGAAACTAAAATTTACCTTTGGAGTAAATTACTGATGGTGAAATTTCAGGTAGTTAAGATATTAAAGAAAACAAAATATCTATATTTCCCTTGGATTCATCCTAAAGGAGCAGAGGCAGAGTCCAGCAGACAAGGCCGGCCTAGACACAAAGCCAGGCCCACTCCTCTGAGAAGGGGGAGGATTTCTGAATATAGATTGGTCCGGGCGGGGATTTCGGATGTGTCTACATTCTAGCTGTGTGGAAGGGCAAGTGATAGCTTCTAGCTGGGGCAATCAACGAAGGGGTACAGACATTTGACTCCCGCTTATACGAATGGGTTGGATTTGTACCAAAGCAGCGAGATGCATGATCCTGAAGCACGTGCTCGCGCGGATCTGCAGTATTTTGCGAAACCGGGATCACTCAACGACCCGGCCAAAACTGGATGAGGCTGAGGGAGGAAAGGCGCGCAGGCGCAGAGCTGAGGACAGCGCGCACCTGGGCTAGAGTGGGCGGAGCCAAACAGAGGAGCCTCAGGGCCCCGAGGCGGGGCGGGCGTGATGACGTCACGGGCACGCCGCCGCTGAGCAATTCGCGTCCCGGAAGCGGCGGCGGCGGGGGAGGTGTAGGAGGCTCACCGGTTTGCGACTTCTGAGGCCCTTGGAAGAGGCTTGTCGTCGGGGTGGGGCGGGCCTGAGGAAACCTCCGGGGCCTAGTGGCCCTTCCAGTGCTCCCTGGCCGTCCCCGCCCCTCCTCTACCAACCCAGCGACCGGGTAGGTGAGGTGCCACCCCCTCCCCTTCCCCTGGTCTCTGCCAACGCGCGGAGTTGGGCTCCTGGATGCCACAGGGGCCGACACCTGCTGGCCCAGCGACTTTGGGTGTGGCCTTCCTGGTCTGGGCCGAAAGGCCTCATCAGGTTCCCTGGGCTGCAGAGGTGGAAGTCCAGGCCTCTGCCGGCGGTGACCGGCTCCCCCCCCTTCCCCCCTCCTGGGCTCTTACGCATCCACTCTGAGTCCTTTTATCTGAGCTCCTTCTGCGGGTATTTCGGGCTCCCAGTGCCCCCTTTGTCATATCCCTACCCCCATCAGGTAGGTCGCAGTCCCCTGCGTGGGACTGGCTTATGTTGCCGTGCCCCGAAGTTTCGACCCCTCGTTTTCTGCTTAGCATTTGGGGTGGGACTTTGACATTAGAAAAGAGGGTGAGCGTTCCTGCGGTTTTCCCCATCGGAGAGGGGAGATGGGACATGGGACGGGGGCCTTATGGAAGGAAGTGACTGCGCCGTGGGGTTCAAGGGAAAAGGGAGGGTAATGGGCAGGAATGGTACCGGAAATTGTTGGAAACAGAAGGGAGAAGAAAGTGTTAGGAGATGTGACGGGGCAGGAGAAAGCACGGGAGTCCTGGAGGCTGGACAGTTCATTCACTCATGCACCCAGCGTTAATTACCCGTCCACTATGTGCAGAAGGAGTGGTAGATGGAAGACGGGTTTTGACTTGGTAGAACTCCTACTGAAGTTAGAAGTGTAGCCGGCAAGAAAGCAGGGGCTTTTACTTTGGTGTGATAAATACTGTTAGGGCAAGTTCATGATCCTTTAGAATCCTTGGGGATGGTCTCCCATTCCAGACCGAGGCTGTTGCAGTGTTTCAGCCAATGCCTGAAGGACGAGTAGGAATTAACCAGGTAAAGAGTGGGCGAAAAATATTCCAGGTCATCGTTTCTTTTTAGACAGCAGACCGCCCCTTCCCAGCAACCATGTGTGCTTGGTCTTAATGGTTTATACTCTTGAGGGGTCTGTGGGGGAAAAGAACATTAGATGGAGAGTCAGATGAGCAGGGTTTTCTATCTGGGTAATTTGGTTCCCCCTGCCCAGTGGTGTTTCCTCTCTGTGAAACAGGTAGCCGTCCGTAACCCTTCCTACCTTATAGGTTTATTACAGCACCACGCGAGGTAGTGCAGGTAGAAGCGTGTGGGGCTTGGAAGTGCAATGCAAATGTCAGGAATTACTATGGTTACAGGATGCAGAGGTCAGAGCGTGAGGGGAGCGGGCCAGAGGCAAGCCCCAGCGTGATGCCCGAGGCTCCCCTGGAGTCTCCACCCGCCCCTCCCAAGTCTCCGGCCTTCGATCTTTTCAACTTGGTTCTGTCCTACAAGAGGCTGGAGATCTACCTGGAACCCCTGAAGGACGCGGGTGACGGCGTCCGGTACTTGCTCAGGTAATAGACTCGGTAAGGTTGCTCTGACCGTCTGGCTGCCCTCCTGCTCCATGGTTGTGCTGGCCATTTGGGCAGTGGCTGGGCTGTCCTTTCTGCCCTAGTGAGGAGCAGTTCTGGGAGGTCGACTGGTCCCCTGGGCTTATTCCAGGCCCACCCCTGGAGAGGCAGGCCCTGGAAACCATGTGGCCTGTCACCAGAGTTTCTTCTTTGTGGTTCAGTAAGGTCACACCCCAGGACTGCTACTAGCCTTGAACATCGGGTCTTCTAACTCTTTAAAGCAGGTTTTTTTTTTCTTCTTCTTTCTCAGTATCAGCATAATTAATATTAAAATTAGCATATAATTTTAAAAGTTAAATACAGATACCTATGAATAAGCAGGTACTATCTTTTTTTCCACTAATCTTTTCACTAATCTTTTTTTCCACTAATCTTTTAGGATTACGGATCTCAAAATTTTTTGTTCTTATTTTGCTTAAGTTTTCATTCTCTCTAATTTTTTTTCCCTTTTCAGCTCACTTCCTTGAAGAATTTTAATTATAGACATGTACTATTCCACTCCATAAATGTCAGTTTCTTTCCAAATAATAAGGACATTAAAAAAAGTTTTATTTTTGAGAGCGAGAGCCCAAGCGGGGGAGGGGCAGAGAGAAGGAGACAGAGGATCAAGAGTGCTGACAGCAGTGAGCCTGACATGGGGGCTCCAACCCACAAACCGCAAGATCATGACCTGAGCCGATGTCAGATGCTCAACCGACTGAGCTACCCAGGTGCCCCCTGGACATTTAAAAAAAATTTTTTTTAATGTTTATTTAATTTTTGAGAGAGAGAGAGAGACAGAGTGCGAATGGGGAAGGGACGAGAGAGAGAGGGAGAGACCAAATCCAAAGCAGGCTCCAGGCTCTGAGCTGTCAGCACAGAGCCCGATGCGGGGCTCGAACTCATGAACCGTGAGATCACGACCTGAGCTGAAGTCGGAAGCTCATCCCACTGAGGCACCCAGGCTGCCCCTGGACATTTTTTTTTTTAAATAAGAAAAAGAAGCAACATCACACCTAACAAAGTTAACAATAATTCCCTGATATGATTTTATATTCAGTTCATGTTCAGATTTCCTCAGTCGTTGCAAGAATGTCCTGTTTCGGCCAAATCAGATTCCAGTCCAGGACTGTGCCTTCTATGTGGTTATTAGGTCCCTTAAGTCTTTTTCAATCTAAAATGGTTTCATTTTCTGACTCGCTGGAGACCGAGCTGACTGTCCTAGAGGGTTTCCTACTTAGATTTGTCTGGTTCCTTCCTCATGGTGCAAATTGGAAGTTAGATTTAAAGGCTGGATCAGATTCAAGTGAAGCCCCAAAGGTCATGCGTTGCTAACATTGGAAGCCACAGAAAATCTGGTTGTCCTACACGGCAGACATTCATAACCTGGAGCCACTGAGTAGGACTTTGGGGGGTCACTGAATCTCTGGAAACTACACATATATCTTTGTATGTGCACACATGTGTACTTCTAAGGGAGAAGCTTCTAGTTTTCATCAGATTCTCATAAAGATCTTCAACCCTCTGAGATGCCTGAGCGACAGGTAGGAGGCAGGGGGAGCGCAGCTGGGTTAGCCTCTAAGAGCGCTATTGAGCAGTCATTCTTCCCTCAGTCTGGAAATGGTGGGGAAGGTTTTTTTTTTTTAGTTTCTGAGCGCGAGAGAACATGCTTGTTGGGGGTGGGGGGGGGGAGAGAGAGAGAGAGAGAGAGAGAGAGAGAGAGAGAGAGAGAGAGAGAGAGAGAGAGAGAGGGAGAGGGAGGGAGGGAGGGAGAGAATCCCAAGCAGGCTCCACGCTCAGCATAGAGCCTGATGTGGGGCTCCCATCTCACAACCCTAGGATGATGACCTGTGCCAGAATCAAGTGTCAGATGGTTAACTGAGCCACCCAGGCCCCCTGGAAGGTTTGCTTTTAACTCTCTGAACAAGGGCCTAAATTTTTCTTGTTCACCCCAGAGCCCCTTTAATTTATGGCATTATCCCTAGAGTTGAGCTAGTTTGTGTTCCGGAGCAATGTTCTCCATTAGCTCACCGTACTCTTGGCAGGAGAGGTCGGGGAGAATGGTACGAGGGGCTTGTGTTAGAATCCCGCCGTGATCGTCCGGCTGAAATGAAGCTTAAGTCTTCCTCAGGGCAGGGGGCGGGTCCTGGTGTTTTCTGCGCACACGTGCAGGCCTGCGTGTGGATGTGTCTGTGTTTTACCCTTTCGTGGCAAAGTAACAAAAGTTAAATATATCCTCTCCTTCTCCTTTTTCCACCCCTGGTCTCTTGGTGCTTCTTGGCACTCACGTGTTAGGGTTTTTCCAGTTTATGAAACTAGGAATCTGAGGCTGTGAGGGGGTCGATTAAAGCTGGATGGAGGGGGAGCAGCATTTGGTCTAAAAAGCCCCCGGGACCTTGTCTTCTGTGCCACGGGGAGACAGAGCACAGGTCTGTGAAAACGGCTGTCAGATTAATTTGTGCTTTTGATTGTTCCATTCTTAGTAAAGAGGATTTGACTTTCAAGAGGGACCTAATCTCGGGCTTTGTCTGCTACGTCTGAAGCCTAGAGCTGCGTTAGATTTTTAAGACTCCTCTCTTCTGGGATCAGCTGCTCTAGCGGGTGGGTCTCCGTGACCAAAGTGTCAGTGAAGATGTGGGATAGAACGGGAGACGCTTTAAAATGAAAGGGAATTTAGTGGCTGTCTGAAGTTTATATTTCTGAAACGAGACCGGCCTTAGACCTGATTTTTAATTTGCTTTTACTCTGGTACCTGCGCTAGGTGGTTCTGAGGCCTAATTAGCATGGTACAGTGGGAGTATGCTGAATTTCCAGAGAAAGGCAGAGGGAGGTCATTTTATTCCCTTACTCATAGTAAAAACAGCATATAAATTAATGAATCTCATTTAGCAAAGGAAATACCTCAATAATAGCAAAAGAAAATACCTCGAAGTTCTGAATATGTTGCTTGTCAGCAGCTTACCTGTTTATTTTTCTCTTTGACTCCTCCTCTGATGGCCGAGCTTGTAAATGCTTCACTGCTCTTTCCAATATGGGTGTTGGGCTTCGCTGCTGCACCTCCGCTCCTTTTCCCCTGTTAAATGTCCTTTGAGGGATGAGGCCAGCAGCATTTGCTGGTCTTCGTCAGCTCGAGCCTCTGGTCTTCTTTCTTTCCTCTTTGGGGGCTTCTCCACTGATGTTGAGTGGCGGTGGTGGGCGGGGTCTGCGTGCACTTGCAGCTCTTCCGGGTCATGGAGGGCGTGTCTGCTGAAAGAAGGCTATATGCTGGTTTCAACGGCAGTTTTGATATGTTGAAACAAAAATATGATTTTTTTCTCCTTGTTTGTTTTTTATTTTTATTTCTTGAGAGAGGGAGAACACGCGATCTCACTCGAGTCAGGGAGGTGTAGAGGGAGAGAGAAAACCTTAAGCAGGTGCTATGCCCTGCATGGAGCCTGACCCAGGGCTCCATCTCATGACCGTGAGCTCATGCCCTGGGTGGAAACCAAGAGTCGGACACTTAACCGACTGAGCCACCCAGGTGCCCTGATTTATTATTATTTTTTTTTATTTATTTTTTTCCTTATTTTTATTTTTTGAGAGAGGTGAGCACGCTCTGTTGTGCGAGCCAGAGAGGGGCAGAGGGAGGGAGAGAATCTTAAGCAGGCTCAGTGCCCAGTGTGGAGCCTGAGCCAGCACGCGATCTCATGACTGCGAGATCATGACTGGGTTGAAATCAAGAGTTTGGACCCTTGATCAAAACGAGCTGAGCCAGCCAGGCACCCCTATTTTTTCTCCTTTTGAATTAACATGTTAAAGTAAATTCACAAAATTTGAGAAGTAAGAGAAACTCACAAATAGGGTCACAGAAATCCTTCATGTTTTGTTCTCTTGATTTCTGTATTAGATGAATTTTGCGCAGTGAATATATATGGTTCATATATTTTCATAAGGGAAAATTTTAAAGAAGGAAGTTTGTCATCGTCACCTCTTAAAGAGACCAGAACCTTACAAAACACAGGGTAAACAGTATTAACTGGGTTTCTCAACAGATATTTTCTAAATTCTCCTTCTGGGAGGAAGTTCTGTAGGTATTCTAGTTCTGAGAGGATACCTGTTCTCATTGCAGGGCCTAATGTGTGACCTTAACTCCTGCCCTGGTCGCCCGTCTACACGAGAGGCCCACTTTTCATTTCTCCCTGACAGCGTGAGCTCTAGGGCCCTCCCCTGCTCCTGGGGTCGATGACCCGCCCATGATAACCGTCTCCCCTTCCGGCTGGAGGAGTGGCCATCTCGAGTGACTGGGGCTTTCTCGCGTTGTAGGTGGCAGACACCTTTGTGTTCCTTGCTGACCTGCCTGGGCCTCAACGTCTTGTTCCTCACTTTGAATGAGGGTAAGAACTGCCTTCGGGGGCCAGGGGGCCCTTGTGAACGAATGTGGGAAAGAAGTCCAAGAAGGGGCCGCCTCTCCTGCCACGGAGGTGGCCTCCCTCTGTGTCTGCTCGATGTCAGAAAGCTGGCCCTGGGCTAGAGTCCTGGCTGGGTGGCTTGGATGACTTTGGGCGAGTTCTGTAACCTGTTTTAAGACCTAATTTTCTTCATTTCTAAAAGGAGGGTAATAATAGTGCTTTCCTCAGAGAGTAGTTGTGCAGAACGAGAAAGTCTGTGTCTAACAGTTAGCACGGTGCTGACACAGAGTAAGCAGCGACGTATTACAGCTGTCCTTATTGTTACCGTTTCCTTCTTGACTGAGTGCTGGCGACTGACCTTTTTCCATTTTGACTTTCAAGCTGATTCCGGGGTCATTGGGGCATGACATGGGAAGGTGTATGGATTTTTGTAGAGATTTTTGCCATATCTCTTGATTTTTTCTCTGGCTCAGCAAGTGAGCCTGGAGGGGCTGCTGGGAAGTCAGCAACAAGGGGTCTGTGACGTGAAGCCTTTGAAGGAGAGGTGTGGACAGTGGGGTGGCTCTAGGGGTCTTGGGTAGTGATGTCTCCTGGAGACCTTTTGTGACAAGGTACACCAGGACCCAGTGCTCTTCCTGTTTGGAACTGGCAGGTGGCTGCAGAAGTAGCTGAACCCTTGGGGGAATGTGTGAAAGGCCCGGGACAGAATGTTCTGAGGACCTGGGACCTTTATTCACGTTTTCATTCTTCTTTCGAACTTGCATTTCTCAAGCGTCTCCTATGTTTCCTCTGGAGATATGGATTCAGTGGGTTGAAAATAAACCTGGTTCACAGAAAATCTCATTTTCTTTTCTTAGTAGAATTCTTTGCCTGATCTAAACTCAGATACCCTCCTCAGGCTATTAAGATTTTTCCGAGTATATTTCCAAAGTGAATCACGTGACAGCTATATAACAGGCATTTACTCTGTGCTCAGCGCTCTGGCCGCTGGCTTTGGGGGCGCCGTCCTGCACGGACGAAGATCCTTCTTTGGATTTTCTCTCAGCGCCCCCGTTTCTCAGTCACAGTGGTCTGGTCTGTAGTCTTCCAAAAGCCAGGAGAAAGGCTTCCAATCTGCCCCAATGCCCCAAAGGTCAGAATGCCAGTCACGGGTGCTCCAGCGGCCAGACTCCGGGCACGAGCCGCCTACTGTGTGCCAGCATGAGTTTTTTAATATTAAAAAAAAAAAAAGTGGGTCTGGGGTCATAGTAGTGACCAAGCAGATGAAGTCCCAGCCTTCAAAAGCCTGTATTCTGAAGGAGACAACGGCTGTACGTCCCTCAGTTGTGTGGTGACAGGAGTCCTATCGGAAGGTGATAGGACGTCTGCGAGGAAGAATAAAGCTGAGGTAAAGGGCTGGAGAGGCAGCAGGGGAGCTGCTGGCTCCCGCGAGGCCGTCAGGGCCGGCCTTCTGGACAGGGCCCTGGGGGAGGTGAGGCAGCCGGCGCGTGGGCATCTGGCGGGCGGAGGCCGCTGGTCCCCGCCACTCGTTCACGTGCAGTTCTGTCGATCCCATAGGTGCGTGGTACTCGGTGGGCGCCCTGATGATTTCGGTGCCCGCCCTTCTGGGCTACCTTCAGGAGGTCTGCCGGGCGCGGCTGCCTGAGTCCGAGTTGATGCGGAGGAAGTACCACAGCGTGAGGCAGGAGGACCTCCAGAGAGTTCGCCTGTCTCGCCCGAGGCTGTGGCTGAGGTGAAGAGCTTGTGAGTATGAAAGGGGTCGGGGAGGGGGGAGACCGTCACAGTGACGGCGACTGGGGCAGGGGGAGACTGTCGAAGTGATGGTGACCGCCGTCTTCTCACACAGCGCTTGCTCTGTGCCGGGCATTGGGTTTGGTAGACCACAGATGTTATTCCTTTCATCTCTTTAACAGTTCTGGGAGGCAGCTGCTATTATTATCTTCCACTTACGGTTGAGGAACGAGGCGTACACAGCTGAAGGTGACCAGGCTGGGATGAGAATCCAGATCTAGCTGATTTCTGACACTTTGCGTTCTTTCCACTAGAGACCCAGTGTAGGGTCTTGACTAAGGACCTCTGCACACGAGCCAGGGTTCCAGGGCCAGTCTCCCTCCCGCTTACTTGCCGTGTGACGTTGGGCAAGCTGCTCAGCCTCTCTGTGCCTCAGGTTCTTCGTCTGTTAAGTGGGATAGTAATAGACTCACCTCAGAGGTGGTTGTGAAGAGTAAATGAGAGTCTGGTACCCAGGACGTGTTGCGTAAGTACCAGTCACCATCCCTATGCTGTTGAGAGGCTTCCTAAATGTGACAGAGCTGGTACTTCGAAGAAGCGCCTTAAGACTGGGGAATAACATTAACCGTAGAATCTGCAAAGCCGCAAACAAGAGTCACACACAGACGGAGGCCTGGGCCTGGCCCCAGTCCGCGTCAGTTATCTCGCGTGGGTCTGGGTGTCTGTGGTTTTAAAAAAAATTTTTCTATTTTGAAATGACTTTAAACTTAAATGGGAGTTGCAAGAATAATGCAAAGAATTCCCATATGCCCTTTACGCAGATAAAAGTTATTAACATTTGGTGACATTGGCTTCATCTGTTGCTGTACCCTTGCACATTTTTTTTTCTTCCTGAACCATTTGAAAGTAAGTTGCAAACATCATGCCTATTTGCACCAAATACTTCTTTCCTAAGAACAAAGACATTCTCTTAGATATCCGTAATCCTATAATCAAAATTAGGAAATTTTACGTGGCGTTTCATGGCTGACGTTAGCATGAGTGGAGTTATCTAATACGCAGTTCATAATCAGGTCTTACCAGTTGTGTTAATAAGATCTTTTATATGAATTTCCCCTGATCCAGGATCCGGTCCTGAGTCATATGTTCCATTTAGTTTTTATGTCTTCTTAGTTTCCTGTAACCTGGAGTAGTTCCTTAGTCTTTGTTTCTCATGATCTTGACATTTAAAAAAATTTCTTTTAAGTTTATTTGTTTATTTTTGAGAGAGAGAGAGAGAGAGCAGGAAAGAGCTAGAGAGAGAATCCCAAGCAGGCTCCACACTTAGTGCAGAGCCCAACGCAGGGTTTGAACTCACGAACTGCAAGATCATGACCTGAGCCAAAATCAGGAGTCAGACACTTAGCCGACTGAGCCATCCAGGTGCCCAATGACCTTGACATTTTTAAATTTATAAAAAAATAATTTTTTAAAATGTTTATTCATTTTTGAGAGATAGAGCTCAAGTGGGGAAAGGGCAGAGAGAGAGGGAGACCCAGAATCTGAAACAGGATTCCAGGCTCCAAGCTGTCAGTGCAGAGCTCAACGCGGGGCTCGAACACATGAACCATGAGATCGTGACCTGAGCTGAAGTTGGATGCTTAACCCACTGAGCCACCCAGGCACCCTGACATTTAAATAAGACAGATTATTATTTTGTGGAATATCCCTTAATTGGGGTTTGTTTCTTCATAATTAGATTAAGGTTATACATTTTTGGCAGGAATACCACAAGCAACGTGTGTGTTGTCGTCAGTCTGTACATGACAGTACGTGATCAGTCTGTCTTGTTATGGGAGATACTAACTTTGATCATTTGTTTAAGGCTTCTTTGCTATCAGATGACCATTGCCTTTATCAGTTTATTACTGTGATGGTTGCAAAGGTGATTTTCTAATTGTCGTTGTTAGCTGGCATTCTGCTGTTCTTATCAATATGAACTCAAGATTCTTAATTTTATTTAATGGGTTGTAATCCATTACTGTCATTATTTTGATCTCAGGCTGTCCTAGTTTGGCCGTAGGAGCTCTTTTGACCTGGCTCCTGTGGCCTTTCAGTGTGTCTCCATTATTTTTGAGTACATACGATATTCAGATGCATCTTACCCTTGTGCTGACCCCACTCTGGAGTCAGCCATTTCTCCCCAGAGCCCTTCAGAAACCCAGATCAGGGTGCAGCATGCGTTCGTTGCTCCTGGGGGTACATCCATGGAAAAAAACCTCCCAAGTGAGTCGGCCTCACAGCCGAGGTGGAGACACACTGATCTCCATCCTGCCGCTTAGCCTATGGCCGCAGCGTTTTGTGCGGTGGGTACTCTGCTCCTCATTTTATGAATGAGGAAAGTCAGCCCCGGAACGTTAAGCAGCCCAGCATCAACAGCCTGAGAGAGTCCCAGGCAGGAACATTTGTCCTGTTGGCACCTCAGCAGGGGTTCTGAACAGGGGACTGAAATGTATGCAGTTTCTCCTGAGCTCTCTGGCCCTTCTCGTGGGTTTGAAGAGACCAGCCGTCCCTCGCTAGCTGACCCCGTGAAGTCCTAGGCTCTGTGGCCCTGAGCTCCTGCAGGCCCATGGGCGCGCGGCTCACGGAAGCCCCCTGCGCCCGCAGCCTGATCCAGCTGGAGGCCTTCCTGAGCCGCCTGTGCCGCACCTGTGAAGCTGCCTACCGCGTGCTGCACTGGGAGAACCCTGCCGCGTCCTCGCAGTGAGTGGCCCTCGTTCCCCCCGCTGCCGTTCTGCTGGGATTTGCTGCTGGGGCCCCTGCTCCCCTCGCTCAGGGGAAGAGAGCCTCCGAGGTCTTGTGTGTAAACCTGCACATAGACCTGTGGGCTGGAACGTACTGCTCTTGTTTGGACCCTTTCAGGGGTGGTAAAAATAATCATGGTGGTAGCCACATAACCGTCCGTGTAATCTCTCACCCACTTGTTTGATTAGCACGTCTCGTTGGTGTATTAAGCGTGCCCATTGCCATGTGGGTGTGCTCCAAATTGGTTTCCTTCTGACCTTTAGAATTTCTGATCCTGTGGTTCCGCTCTGTCCATGCAGGTTCTACGGGGCTCTTCTGGGCACAGTCTGCATGCTGTATCTGCTGCCCCTGTGCTGGGTCCTTGCCCTTTTAAACAGCACGCTCTTTCTGGGGAATGTGGAGTTCTTCCGAGGTAAGCCCAGGACAGCCGGACAGGGGTGGGGCCCAGGCTCTGAGGGCTAGGTTAGGCTCCCCCGGTTTACCGAGTCTCTATGGCTAATCGTCTGTTTGCCGTGCCATCCACAAGGGGGCAGCACCGCACCAGGCTAGTTTCTCGGAGGGCTCCCAGACTGTGCATCTCTCAGATGTCGGGTGGGATACAGGGAAACGGGCTGCTGCTGTAGGGGTCCCTCTCCCTTCCCAGAGCAGGTGAATCCCTGCTTCCGTGGGAGGTGAGGGAGGGATGTTTTCCCAGTGCTGTTCTCTGCCTCCTGAGATGCTGCCACTACTCCGTGATCCCAGAGTTCTTGTCTGCTGTCTTGCTTCTAAAGCAGTGAGGCGGCCTGGAGAGGCCCTGAGTCTCAGAAGTCTGGGCCTATGCGTATGTTTGGGTGATTGCTGTATTTGTCCTCCTCCCTGTGGTTGGGTAATTAATCCCAGAAGCTGTAATTCATCCAGCACTTACTCTATTCAATATCTGCATAGTAATCGCATGGGACGGTGGTAGTATCTCTGTTTTGTTTATGAAGCTTAGGTTAGGTGGCTCGTTCAGAGTTAGGAGGGGGACTTCCTTGCAGTGGAGAGTGGGCCGCTGGTGGAACAGGCCAGCCACCCACAGAAGGGGTAGGGTACCCCCCAGAGCACCGCTCATTCCTTCCTGTTCTGCCTCCTGTCCTGTTCTTGCCCTGAGTAGTGGTGTCTGAGTACAGGGCATGTCTGCAGCGGCGGATGAACCCCAAGCAGGAAGACAGTGTCTTTGAGAGCCTACCGCTGCCAGATGCTGGGGGAAAGTGTGCCCTGCCGGACTGCACGCCTGCGCCCACACCCACGCCCACAGAGGTGAGCGCCCCCCAGCGGCAGGGCAGAGCCTGCCGTGGGCAGGTCGTGGGGCCTTCCCGTTCCCAGCTTATTTATACCACATAGCTCCGGGCCTCATCTCCTCTGAAGCGTTTAATAATAATAACTGTAGTAGTAGTAGCTACCGCGTGCTTTGTTGAATGCTTACTCTGCTGTAGGTATTAACCCTTTGAGTGTAGGTTTCTGAGAATGAGAGGATCTTTTTCTGCAGACGAGGTGGTCAGGGCAGAGAGCATGTGCATGGTGCGACCAGGACTCAGACCAGGCCCTGTGGTTCTGGAACCTGTGCTCTCAGTCACTGTGCTCTGCAGCCACCGTAGGGCCTCCTGTGGTGTTGGGCCCATCTCCCTGTCCCTGGAGGTCAGAGAGTGCCCTCCTTCTCGTGACTTCTGTCTTGCAGGTGTGCCGTCTCCTCTGGGGCAGGGACGGATGTTTTGGGGAACCTGGATGCTGGCTCCGGGGTGCTGGTGGCCTCTACCTTAGCGGGCAGGGCTGCCATCCCTTTCTTTCTATAATTGTCTCTCTTCCCAGGACCTCACGCCTGGCAGTGTGGAGGAGGCCGAGGAGGCTGAGCCCGATGAGGAATTTAAAGATGCCATTGAGGTGTGTGGTCCTTCCCCACCACCCCCTACCCATCAGGCAGGTGGTCTGGGAGCCAGCTGGCTTTTCATGCCCCAAGCATAGGTTTATTCAATTCTCTTCTATCCAAATGAGCAGCCAGAACTTGTTCTGAACTAGAACTCACTGGATGAAAGGGTGCCTGTGAACTTCTGCTCATACTGTAGCTGACCTAGTCACCTGTCGGGGTGCCCAGGGTGAAGAAGCCTCTGGGAAGCACCCTGCAGTGGGAGGTGGGTCACTTCCCACCCAGAGTGGAGACTCTGGGCTTGGTGCCTTTGATGCGGGGAAGGCAGAATAGGGGGAGGGCATTGCCCCGGGTCTGTGACTGCTCTTAAGCAGAATGAGATTAGAAAGATACCTCCTGGGGGCAGGGAGGGGAGGCGAGAACGTGGTTGCAGGTCAAGTACTAGGTCGAAGAGTCTTCCTGATTTTAATTTTTTTTAATGTTTTATTTTATTTTTGAGAGAGGGAGGGAGGGAGGGAGGGAGAGAGAGAAACAGACAAAGTATGAGCAGAATCTGCGGGGCAGAGAGAGAGGGAGACATAGAATCTGAAGCAGGCTCCAAGCTCTGAGCTGTCAGGCCCAATGTGGGGCTTGAACTCACAAACTGTGAGATCATGACCTGAGCTGAAGTCGGACACCCAACTGACTGAGCCACCCAGGCGCCCCAAGTCTTTCTGATTTTAAGACAGTGGTTTAAACTGGCAGTTCACAGAAGTGTTTTATTTGGCATGCAAGACTTAAAAAATTTACAAATGGGGAGATTTTAATCAAAAGTCTGGATTTCAGTTTTTCTGAAAAATCAGAAGCTCTGGTAGCCCTGAGTCGGCAGTGTAGCTGAGTGACTGTCTCCTTCAGAAAAGTCACCCAGTGCCCACCACTGCCCCCACTCCCCTTGTCCCCAGTCACTGAGTCCTTATGGTGGCCACTGTATTGTCATAGCTATGCTGCTGTATTTCCATACAGCAGAAAGTCATTTCTATGTCCCTTTGTAAGTGGGAAATTGAGGTATAAGAAATGGGGTTTTGTGAGTCGCTCCTGGGCCTGTGATTTACCCTAGCTCACTTCTCTCTTAGCCCCATCCACGCAGGCATTTAAATTTTCAGCTACTTAAAGATTTCTCCGGGACGTTAATACATGACTGTAGACTGTGCATCGGTGGTGGTGGTGGTGAATTTATGCAGCCAGGGCTTTCACGATTTTGTTCATAACCCACGATAGGGAGCACGTTTTACATCTACGTCTGTGCAATAGGTAAAGCTTAAATGAAGCAAGTTTTCTGAAAATACATTCTAAGTTTCTGTTCCATTAAAATAATCATCTATTTAATTTCACCCGGTTTGCAAAACAGTAGCACACTGCTACTCCCAATCCTGGGATCCTTCTCCGGGGGCCTCTGTGAAGGGGTCACCCTCTGGGTCAGACAGCACTCGGAGTGGCACTTGTTCTGTGTTTCCTTTTGCCCGGGGCCCCCTCCCAGCAGCTTCCTTCTGCTTGCTATTCTCTGTTTTCTCTCCTTCTCCTCCGCGCCTTGGGAGGCAGGAGACCCACCTGGTGGTGCTGGTAAGTAGGAGCCTCGGCGAGCCGGGCAGGGGCTGGGCAGGGGGGATGGCGACCGAGCCAGCCGTCACCGTGCCCCCTGGGGTCTGCCATGCCGGGTGCCTCTGCACGTGGGTCCCGGAGCCCCGCCGCAAGGCGGGCAGGATTCGAAGGAGCTGTTCCCGCAGGAGGATGACGAGGGTGCCCCGTGCCCTGCAGAGGACGAGCTGGTTCTGCAGGACAATGGCTTCCTGAGCAAGAACGAGGTGCTGCGCAGCAAGGTGTCGCGGCTCACGGAGCGGCTCCGCAAACGCTACCCCACCAACAACTTTGGTATGGCCAGGGCCGAGGGATGGGGCGCCGTGGGCGCCGTGGCCATGGGGCCAGAGTCTCGAATTGTGGGTTCCGGTTTGTGACCAGAGCAAGGAGGGAAGCTGTGTCCCCGGGCCCCTGGGAAGGTAGCAGACACACAGTAGGACTGCCAAGGGAGCGAGCGTAGGTTCCTTCTTGTCCCTCTGTCCTTATCGAGCCTGAGCTTGCGGGAAGTTGAGGCAGTCAGTTCGAGAAATGCCACCCCAGGACCGTAGAGAGAGGGGTGACCCTGAGACAGAGCCTCAGAAGGCAGTGCAGCATAGCGGTCGAGAATAGAATGTCGAGTCGGACTGCCTGGTATAAAGCCAAGCTCTGCTGGGTGTCCTTGAGCAACTTGCTTAACCTCTCCATGCCTCAGTGTCCCCTTCTGTAAAAGGGCGGTAAGAATAGTTCTTATCTCACGGGGCTCTTTTAGGTCTCAGATGAGGTGATGCTTATTAAGTGTTAGCACGGTGCTGGCTGGGGCACAGTAAGTGCTTAATACGGGGGCTGTTAGGATGAGAGGGCCCGGTCCATTCTGCAGGTGCCTAGGAGCTTGTCCGGATCTTTCCTATCCAGAGTGAAACAAGTTGAAGCAAAAAGTACCTTCCTCTGCACGTGATAGAACTCTGAGGTCCCTTCTCCTCAGCCAAGTCCTTACTTTACTGGGAGGAGGGCGCGGGTCAAGGATGGCAGCTTTGGAGAAGGGTGGACTTGACTGTTAGCTCAGTAGGAAACCTGACTCAGGCCAGGAGAGCGAATAATGAGCCACACAGAGTTCTGGCTGAAGAGGGTGGGTGACTCGGGTGCTCTGCTTGAGCAAGAACCTTACTCCTCCCTGGTGTCAGCTGACAGGGAAGGTGGGGGGTGGCTATACTGCGTGTTCTGGTGGGAGTGAGTTCTAGAGTCTGCACCCTGGGAGAAGCCCCTGGGATTTGTTTTGAGGAATTTGACCCAGAGCATCGGGGACCTCCCTTCCTGCCCCCGTAGCACCCAGGGCAGTTGTTTCTCAGGATTAGAGGTCCGGGACGCGCTGTTTCTCTCTGCTGTGTGAGCGCCCCCCGGTCATTTCAAGTTCCCTTTTATTGGTGGTGATCACCGGCTTCTCAGTGTGCTTGCACGTACGTGGTCTCCTTTCGTTCCGATGGGAGATGTGATAGGGACAGGCAGTTCTTAGGGGCTTAGGAGCAGCTGGCTTCCAGAAGTTCCAAGTGACATTACACAAGAGTTAGAACTCTAGCATGTGATTCATTTGTATCTGAATTTTAAGGGCCTTGGTGTTCTCATTTGCAAGCGAGTAGCCTCAGGTGAGGAGAGTGATTCGGCCAGTACATGGTCGAGCCGTGACTCAAATCCAAGCCATCTGCGCTGGCTCCTGAGTTCGTGTGTTTTTCTAACTCCTCCTCCTCCCTTGCCGGAGTGTCCGAAGTCCTCTGGTTTTACGTCTGTCCTGGTTCAGTATTTGATTCTCGGTTCAGATAATCCCTGCCGGGATGGGCAAAGGCCTTTCAGGTTCACACGAAGATGGCAGGGACAGAAAACGCTTCTTTTTTCCCCTAATTTCCATTTTTCGAAACTGCTCGCTGTCACTTCCTTGAGATGCTCTCAAGCTCCTTGCCGTGAGGGCAGTTGTAGCAGCTCTGCTCCTGGGTCTGAGTCCCATGGGCCAGCACGAGGTGAGCCACTTTCAGGGCCACTCCGTCCGCATGCCAGTGGACGATGGGGGGGTACCTGGGACACAGGAGCTTCTCTGCGGCCCCCTCCTCTGTCCCAGAGGCTCTGGGACCATTACCCTTGTAGGGCCTGTGCAGTCCTGGGCTCCTCCCTGCTCTCCCTGCTTCCGTGGCATCGTCACGTGGTGAGTCAGGCCCTTTGCGGAGACTGAGGGCAGGGAAGGTTGGTCGATGTTGGAAGGGAGCAGGGGTGCTCCGTCCGTACACCTGTCTTGAGCTGGTGTCAGCACCCTAAGCCCTGCCTGGCCCAGGCTTGTGCATGGCTACATGGTGGCCCACATGGTAGCCCTGGGTGGCTCGGCCTTGGCACTCCAGCCTGGACACGGGCCTGAGTGTCAGTCTTTGAGCGGCTCCAGTCCCCTGCCCATGCCCCTGCTCCCCTTGCTAAGGAGGATCAGGGATGGGTTGCTTTGTCCACTTTCTTAGTGTGGGGGGCAGAGTCTTAGAGTGCCTGATTCCTTGTTTGGCATCAAGGCAGCAGCACCTGCTGTGCCTTCCCCTCTCCTTTCCTCTGCTGGGCCATGAGCCGACTGGCAGCAATGGCATTCACCTTATACACGTTGGCCTTGGGTTTCTCCTTGCTCTAGCTTGGGCCCTCCTTTCCTTGAACACAGGGTGAGTCCTTTAGCAAGAGCTGCAGGGGTTCTGGCAGAACAGAGGAAGGGACCCCAGGTAGCTGGCAATACAGCTTTGGGCCTTTGCATGAAGTCTGGCCACATAGGTGGTTCGAGAGGCCCAGCAGTGCGTCCTGAAGCTGCAGTCGCTCTGGCCAGGAGACAGCAGGCCTCTGGGCCCCACGTTGTGGACACTTGCTCCAGTAGCCTTATTATCTGCTTCCAAGTTTTTCTGGGACCCAACTCAGCCTCCTGCTGGGCTCTGTAGCCCCTTTTGGGAGCACCCTCACGCCTTTCTCCCCTGGCCCAGTGCCCCCGGCCTGCGTGGAGATTTCTGCCTCAAACCACAGGCTGCGTTCCTGAGGGCAGCCCTTGGAATCTTCTTTGTTCTCTTCAGGGTTTGCTTTCGTTTCCGGAGCTTGGAGAAGCCATAGGACCCAGTGTGGCCTTTCTGCCTCCTCAGCTCTCAGTTTGCCTCTCATTTTGGTTCTCATTCACTCGCATGCCCCCCTTCCGCAGACTGCCTTTGCTGCGGTCCACCTTTTCCGTCCTTAATCTTCCCGGAGGCGTGAGTGGGTGGTGAGCGCAGCAGCCTCTGAAAGAACTTTCGGTTCCCTTCTCCCTGTCTTTCATCTCTTCTTACACCCCCTCGCCGTCCCCCGTGCATTTGCTAAGCTGCTGTTGCTCCTCGTCACCGTGGTCGGAAACTGTTGCCCCTGTGTGGTGGTTTAGGCGGGGTCTCTCTCACAGCTCGGTCGTGCTCCATCCTGCCCACCGCTCACAGTGTCTGTGCCTCTGCCCTGCATGACTTCTTGAAAGATGCCTGTTCCGAGCTGCTCTCCTGGAACCTTCAGATGGCAGAAAGCAGGAGTTGGGTTTTAGGAGGCGTTTCTGTATTTACCTGTGGGCAGGGTATTTGCAAGGAGTATTTGTAAGGAGACACTTAGGAAGGGGTCGTGTCAGGCAGGCTTCATTGAGCTCTTTGGAGCTGCCTTCCCTAAAGGATACCTGTTGTCAGGTCCTCCCTGGCTCGGTGTGATTTCCAGGGAGCAGATTCTGCTGGATGTTCTTCGGTTTGGGCTGGACCCGCAGGTGGGGCCTCTAAGTTCTGGAAGGGCACGCGAACCGGCAGCTGTGTATGGTCTGGAGACGTGGATTCCCAGGGCTCATCAGTTTTTCCTCCTTCGTTTGAGTCCTCCCTTATGTCTCCGGGTCTGGACTTTGCTCTCTTGCTCACTGCTCCTAGCGTGGTGCCTGGGCTGGGCTGGTGTCCTGAGTGGGCCCGGGCCGTTCAGAAGAGCCAGGGGCAGGTGAGGGTTGAGAGGCCTGGGCTGGGTCAAGGCTGAGCTGCTACCTCTGTTTGTCAGGGAACTGTACGGGCTGCTCGGCCACCTTCTCAGTGCTGAAGAAGAGGGTAAGTCTCCATGACGTGTTTGCAGGGACTTGGGATGAGATGCAGGGGAGTAGGGGGGAGTCATTGGGCCACATTGGTCCTGGGGTCCGAGGTTTGCTCCGATGAGCAGGGCTCCCCTGCCCCTGTGCCCACGCCTTTACCAGCCTTCCCGCTGGATGTTGTGTTCGCTTTGTCCTGCCCCGCTTGGGCATCTCCCTAGTTCCCCGGTGGTCTCCAGTTCCTTGGGCGGGGTCACCTGGTGGAAAGGAGGGGGCTCTGGGCGTGGGGGACGCATCTGATACTGACCTTGGCTCTTCTCTGCAGCGAAGCTGTAGTAACTGTGGAAACAGCTTCTGCTCCCGGTGCTGCTCCTTCAAGGTGCCCAAGTCCTCCATGGGGGCCACAGGTGAGTGGGGCAGGTGGCCGGGGGTCAGGCCGTCAGGAGGACTTGGCGGTTCCCGCTTCCTCCAAGGGGTGCTGCAGTGTGGGAAGGGAGTAGGGGCTCAGTGAGAAGGCAGGGGAACTCGGGATCCTGTCTGGCCCGTAGAAAACATTTCCATTTGTTAACACATTAAAACACTGAAATATTGGATGCCTGCAAAGGAATGTATTTAACATATCTGAACTATAAGGCGTAATACTAAATACCTGTGGTTGCTTCACTTAAGTTAAGAAATAGAACATTAGCAACACCACCAAGGCTCCCTAGTACCACCCTGCCTTCCCCAGAGGAAACCACCGTCCCGAATTTTATTCTTTTTCTCATTACCTTGGTAACACTTAACCGAAAAACAAAACAAAACAGAACAAAAATCTTTTCCTTCTATAGAATCTGTACATACTCATTGTAAACAAAACACAAAATACAGATAAAGGGAGAGCACCAGCGTGCACGGAGGGTAAATGCATATGCGTGTTCTAAAACCCTTGGGAGCATGTTTTGCATACTGCCGAAAATATGTTATAATCATAAATCGAGATTTTTGGTTTTCTTTCTGCTCATGCAAGTAACATATGGTTATTCTAGAAGATTTGGAGATTACTATACAGAAGAAGAAGGAAGAAAAAATAATCCTGTAATCTTATTACCTAGAGATAACCACTGTTAAAACATTTTGGAAAATGAACTTTTGGTATTGTATTTAAAAAATAGTTTCAATGGGGTTTTGTTGGTGCCAAAATACTTACTTATGCAGAGCACCTGGGAGAGTCCTGCTGTTGGTATGGTCTCTCCTGAAGTCCCCTGTCCCCATGGAAAGAGAAGTCTGAGGGCAGGCTAGTGAGCTTGGTTAGTGAAGATGTGGGCTGGGTGGGGGGCAACTCTTGTGGGGCTTTGGGGGCTGGGGAGGTGGTTGTAGTATTGGGGCCATAACCAAGGGGCATGAGGAAGTGTCTCACCAAGTTCTTCCTCCTTTTCAGCCCCCGAAGCCCAGAGAGAGACTGTGTTTGTGTGTGCCTCGTGTAACCAGACCTTGAGCAAGTGAGAAGAGGGGCTGGGGTCCAAAGTGGGCGTCAGTCCCTGGGGCCAGGCAGCAGGCCTCGCTCTCCCTAGTCACATGTGGTGTGTGCTGGGCAAATGTGGCCTGAACGCTAGGTAGGCTTCCCCTTCCTGTCCCTGCGGTCTCCAGCCGGATTCTGGAGCTATTCCCTACTTCCGTGGATAGCTAGTAAGTGGCAGTTCTCAAAACCCAGAGGGAAGAGGAGCCCCTGGAGGGCCTGGCATGTTTGCCCTCCTCCTCCGTGGCCTGAATTAGCAGGCTCGGAGCTGGGCAGGGAATATAAACTGGAGGGCAGCAGTGAGCGAGGCCTGGTCTCTGTAGGGTCTCTGAGCATCATGGCATCTCCCCACACCTGACAGTTCTAGGACAGAGATCAGAGGTTGGGAAAAGAGATTCTTCCTCTCCTGCTTGCTGGTCCAAGCCCTTGGCCTTCTGAGACCCGACTCTGGTATGTGAACGTCCCTTCAGGCATCAGCATCTCGTCGTTTCTCCACCAGAGGGTATGGCCAGGGCTAACCAGACCAAAAGTCCTTCTAGAAACAGGGTTGAAGTTTCCATGTGCTCCCAGAGGAGGGTGTGTCTAGGAAGGCCTGCCAGAGTCCTTTAGTTTTAAGTGGAACAGAGCATAGGGAGCCCAGTGGCTCAGAGGGCCTCAGCCCTACCTTGCAGAAACCTTGACTAGTGGACTCTCAGCCCACATATTACCCTGGCGACAGCTCCATTGGGAAGATGCTAGGCCTTCAGATCACTCTTGTTCTTCTGCTCGGAGCCTCGGGCACCCCTCCTCTGGCCCAGAGCTGCGTTTCCCTCCCTGGCCCCTTGTCGTATGGAGTGTGAGACAGGCAAACAGAGCAGAGGTCCTGAAGCCCTTGACCCTTGGGGGCCTGGGAAGTGTAGGCTCTCTCTGGGCTGGGTCCTAGACTCCGGCCCTGTTCCCCAGCAGGACAGTCTCACTTACCGGTTAAGGCCTCTTGAGGTCCTCACCCTCTCCAACAATTTTATGTTCACTCTGGACTCTTAGGGCATCAGTGTCTCTCCCTAAGCCTTGAGCAGGCTCAGGCACCCTTTCCCTCCCCTGGAGCCGCCCTGCCTTTTCGAAGTATTTATTTATTTATTGCATGGTTTCTGGGAGCAGGTGGCACAAGGAACGGAATGAAGTGGGATGGGGTGCTTCTGCCCTTGGTTGCTTCCCCAGAGCCATGGGCTGCCGGGGACCCAGGACCCATAGGAGGCTGCACAGGGACCTGAGGAGACGGGCTGGGGAGACAGAGACCATCTGAGGCCAGCTTTCTCGCCAGGCCGACCAGTCTAACTAGGGCTGGCAGTCGGGCCGGCTCCAGGCCAGGGAGCTTCAGGTCCCTGGGGAACCCGGCAGGCCTTGGTATATCCCCTCCCCAGGCTCCTTTGTTAAGAGATGAGAGTGAAGGACCCTGTGCTTGCACTGGAGAGGAACGAAAAGGATCTCTGTGTGTATGGAGAATTGTCAATAAAAAGGCCTCAAGCTTCTTATGTTTTGTCCTGGTCCTTGCACTAACCCTTCCCCCTGAGGCTGGAGAGCCAGACCCCCCCACCCCTGCAGTGGCGGAGTCTGCAGGCGTGCGCTGTGCCTGCAGCACAGGGCTGGAGGGGGTGTGGACGCTGAAGTCTGGGTGTTCGCCGGGGAGGGGAAGGGGAGGGTGGGGAGGAAAGCCGTGCCTTGTGCAGGTGGGGCTCAGCACATGTGTGTCGGATTGACCCGAGGCTCCGTCTTGTGACCATATTGTGAGGGGTTGGGGTTAGGACCAGGGCTTGGCTGGCACTAAGCAATGCAGGCTACAGAATGGAAAGATTTCAGCTAATCCCTCTCAGAAAGCAGAAAAGGATCGGCCCTCAGGCTGGGGGCCAGCCGAAAGGGGACTGGCTGTGGGATGGGGCGCATTAGCAGCTCTCTGAAAGCAGGGTTTGTGGGGTGTTTACTGGGCGCCGGTCTCAGTGGTGAGTGCTTTACACACGTTATTCTCTTTGTCCTTAGGATGGCCCTGTGAGGTAGGCACCCTTCTCCCCATTGTATAGGTAAGGACATCGAGGCCCAGGGGAGTGAGGTAGTGGCAGCCAAAGGTTTGACCTGGCACTTTGCAGACCAGAGCTGCATACGAACTGGGTCTTCCAACGGAGGCCTGGGGCAGTGAGCAGGGGAGGGCAGACCCTGCCTCACAGTTGAGGTTAGGTTGCAGCCACACTGTCACGGCCCCCTGTGTGTGCTGCTCACAGAGACCTTGGTCTGGTCCAGAGGAGGTTCTTCCTAACCAGGAACTTCCCCTACTTTGGGAGAGCCCCGGCAGTTTTCACCGGAGGCCACGTTCACTTTAAAAAGCGTCAAAGTGGCCCCAGCAGCCCGGCGGTGCGTAGGAACAGTAACGATGTTGGAGGAGTGGACGGTAGGGCCTTGGAAGCAAAGGGGACGGCAGTGATTGTGCAGGCCCGGGGGAGAGACAGCTGGTGCTGCGCCTGCGCTCTCCTGGAGGGCCTGTGTCCTGGGCAGTAGCTCAGTGGGAAGCCTGTTCAGAGGTCATCCAGGCCAGCCCCTCCGGGAGCGACACCTCACCCATTTGAAGATACGCGTTCCCCACAGCCTTAGAGGATGGAACCAGAGGGCCTTCCTCAGAGCAAGAGCAGCCTGTGTTAGCCAGGGACAGTCCGGTGGCAGTAAGGAGCAGGCACTGCTGCGGTCGGTCCCACGCGTGGCCCTCCTCTCCCGTCAGCGGCAGCCACGCTGGAGGGAGTTGCCACAGGGGCATTGCCTCTGGGCCTTTCTGTGCTGCTTTCCTGTGTAAAACGGCCACGATAGTGACCTCTACCTTTTAGGGCCGCTGGGAGGAGTCCGCGAGCTCATCCTCGCGGCCTGGAGCATGGTGCCTGGCACGCGGCAAACGTTAAGAAGACAACACTGTGCTAGATGACCTGGATGGCTTAGAACAGTGGTGGGTTTTTTTTGTTTTTTGTTTTTAAATCAGAGAATAATCTTAAGATTATTATCCAGGAAAGAATCTGAGGCCAGCGTGTAGTTTGAAAAAGCAGAGTCAGTATTTTATTTTGGGAAAAGGAAAACAATGCCTAATGTTGATGAAATAGTCCGTAGCACGAGTAGTGTCTGGGACATAGGCTGCTGGGGCTTGGGAACTACGGGTTTCACCGTTCGGGGTCTGGGTCTTCACAGGAGGGAAGCCAGGAGGCCGCTTCCTTGTCCCCGTTCAGTGCGACTGAGGGCCTCGGTGAGAGCAGGCCAGGGACAGACAACTTCCAAATGCAGGCGCCACTGGGAGAATGAAGCCGCGGAGGGATTTTCCAGGATCGGACTGTGTCTTCCAGCTGGCTGGGGCCCACAGCGTGGAGAGGACCGAATGTAAGGTGGCCCGGAGGACAGACTGTCTATTGTAGAATTGGATGCCTGGTTTATTATTTTTATTATTTATTTTTAATGTTCATTTATTTTTGAGAGAGTGTGAGCTGGGGAGGAACAGAGAGGGGGGGACAGAGGATCCATAGCCGGCTCCACGCTGGCAGCAGTGAGCCCAATGTGGGGCTCAAGCTCATGAACCGCAAGATCGTGACTTGAGTCAAAGTCGGACGCTCAACTAACGGAGCCCCCCAGGTGCTCCTGGATGCCCAGTTTAAAAGATGTCCCTAGTTTGTTCTCAGGCATCCGTTGGGAGGGACAGTAGCCAGGTTCTACTCCAGCTCTGGTGCCCGTTGGGACAGACCTGGGACAGACAGGTAGCTCCTACAGCCTGGCTTGAGTTGGGGGTTCTGGCATCTTTTTGTGGTTCGGTGGGGACGGGGAGCAGTCTCCCGTGAGCCCTGGCAGACTTTGAGCTGGCCCTGGTTTCTGGGGTCTCCAGAGTTTGTAGTCATTTATCACCTGGCCCTCAGAGCTGAAGCCAAATGGAGTTCCATTTTCATGCCCCGATCTCCATGGAACCTTCAAGGCACCCCCTTTTGAGAGGCCGTGGTCCTAGCATCTGCCCTAGAGCTGGCTCCGAGGTCGTGAGAACACCTACGTTTACTGAGCACTGTGCCGGGCAACATGCTGAACACAACGTCTTGCTTAAACCTCATGACAGTCCTAGAAGCGAGGCTCTATTATCAACTCTATTTAACCGCTAAGTAAAATGGAGGCCCAGAGAGGTCAAGTATCCCGCGCAAGGTCACGTAGCTAGTCAGCCATGGAGCCAGGGTGTGAATGGGGCCACAGGTGCTTGTAGACACCTCATCAGAGAAACTTTGGGTGAACAGAACAGTCCTGGCTCTCACCCTCCCCTCTGTTCTGCCTTGCCCCCACCAGCTCCGGGATCTTCTGAGCCACCACTGAGCTAACCGGAGGGGCCTGCCCGTCCGCAGCCCTAGCAAAGTGGGCTCAGCCTCCAGGGGAACAGAGGCAGCCTTGTGGCGGGAGCTCCCCCCAGCCGCCAGCACCACTCCCCCCTGGCTTGGTCTGTTTCAACACCCCAGAGCAGCACATTCCATTCTCCAGCACAGCTGGGGGCTGGGGATTCCGGATTCCCCCACCGCCTGCTTTCTTCAGGGCCCCGGCAGAGCCCGCTGTCTGGGCTGGGACCCCGGGTCCCAGCCACACACATTCCACAGCAACAACCCCCCACGTTGGATTTCCCAAGGAGTGAACTTTAGCCAGGATTACAGCCAACTAAACAGTTGTGGGATGTGAGCTTCCTTTGTGGGGCTCAAGAGGCTGGATGCTGATGGGGCTGGGAGAGGGGGGGAGGGGTCAGGGGTGGGCTGCTTTGGGAGTCGGGAGAAAAGCCGCAGTCTGAGGCAGGCTCCTCTGCTGCTGTCGGGGCCACTGGAGTGGGATCTGAGCAGGGCTCCCAGAAATCCTCCTGTGAGGCAGGGCGGCAGAAGCATTGCTGTCTGTACCGCACTCCAGGCAGTAGTGTAGCGGTTAAGAGAATGGGGTCAAATCCTAGCGCCACCACTGTGTGCAAGCTGTGTGTCCTTCAGTAACTTCATTAACCTCTCTGGACCGCAGCCTCATCATTAAAATGGGGATAATAATAGTACCTGCTTCAAAGGGCTGTTGGCAGGAGTAAATAAGAATACCAAAGTGTCTGGAGTAGTGCCTGCCACCCAGCACGGGCTTGACTTTTTGATTGCTAGTATTATGTCTTCTCTCCTCGATTGGCTTACACCACGCCTGGGTGTGTATTTTCTGAGGCAAACTCCCAAGCGTAGGTTCTGTCCCCCTGAAAGTAACAACTCTGGGTTTTAGATAAGATGTTCCTGTCTTTTCCCTGCCTTCCTGCCGGTAGCGTTTCTCAGTTAACCAATCCGGAATGTACTGAGCACCTGTCGTGTGCAGGCACTGTGCTAGCTAGGTCAAGGCCTTTGGTTAATCAAAATATTAATTACCATTTAATGAACTTCTTCTAAATGCTGGGCACTGGTTCCAGGAACTTTTCATGTATTTCCCTACTTAACCCCCAGCCACCCTGTGAAAGAGGGTGCTGCTCCATTTTATAGTTGCGGGCAATGTTCCCAATGTCACATGGGAATTAAGTCACAGGACTGGAACCCAGAACTGGGCTTTCCTACCTCTTTTCAGTTGATCCTGCGTGTTTAGCAGCACGCTCCAAATCCTTCCTGTTCTTTATCGGAACTCTGAATTTGCACCCAACTGAAACACTTGACTTCTTCTGTCCCTTGCCACTGGGGCGGCCGTGTGACTCACTTCTGGCCAATGAGCTAAGTAGTGGAAACCTACCAGGTGTGACTTGTTGGGAAATTACTGTTTTCCTGACCAAAAGGGCCAGGGGCAGCTGACAGTCTGCTTTCGCTCGCAGCCCTTCCCTGCCCTGCTTCCTGGAATGCGGTTGAGAAGTGGGGAGGAGGAGGCCTCGTTTGGAACCCCAGAACAGAAGCCACCCCCTGGCAGGGCAGGAAGACAGAATGAGTCAGGAACATGGACCTCCCACCAGCCCGGCTCCAGACCTCTCGTGCGGAGAAGCCCCGCTGTTTCTCGGGGTTTCCGTCAGAGGCAGCCTTCACGGGCGTCCACAGCCCCGATGCTCACCCGGCGGCAGCAGCAGCTGTCTGTCTCCAGGCCAGCCAGGAGGGAGCATGTGACTGAAGGAAATGAAGGGTGGGCTCAGGCCTCACGGGGCCTCCCTGGTCTTTGGAAGGATGATTCTTGGTCCCAGGGGAGAGACTTGCCCGGAGGGTCTCACGGCAGATGTCGTCGGGGACAGAGCAGAGCAGGGCCCGCCCCCCCCTTGTCGGGGGTGGGTGAGGAGTGCTTTACTGGGGCTGCCCAGGATGGGCTGAGGGAGCCTCGCCATCTCCCTGGCTGCCAGCACCTGACAGAGGTCGCTATTGTGCTCCCGCCAGAAGAAGCTTGGAGTCCTGTGTGTTCAGTGGAAAAATAACCCCCGGTCCTGGCTGACCATACAAGTGTCCGTAAATATTTGGTCGGGGCAGGAGTTTGGGAGACAAGAGGCAGATTCAGGGAGCCGGAGGGCCGGGCAGGTTTGGGGTGAGGCTGGGTGGCCGTGGCTCCCGACCTGTGGTGCGGCCACCTGACTGCCCGGGGCGGTGATCTACGGGCAGGCTGTCAGACCACCTGTTAGCTGGCGCCGGCCCCACAGCAGAATTTGGGCCCTTTGGCCTTCCCCATTTCTCCGTGGCAGCCTGCTTCTCTGAGAGCCCTGGACGCCAAGGTTCTCCTCACCAGAGGACGCGGCTCCACGGTCGTGGAGGAGCAGGATTTGGCAGCTGTACTGTCGCTGGGGAGGAAAGCTGCTCTGGGGTGTCCCCAGCCCCCTGCCCTGGGTACCTCCGCCTTGCCGTTTGGCTTTCCTGACAGACCCCCGGGGACTCTTCCCTCACACCACCGCTTCCCCGGTTAGCAGGAGCCTGTTGCGTCCATTTTAAGCCTTCTCCCTTCCCTGCCCTGTTCAGCTCAAGGTAGCAGCCCGCATCTGCTCTGAGCTCGCCGAAGAAACCCCTCGGTTGTTAGGGCCGCTTCCTTCCTGCGTGCGGGACCAAGAGCCTGAGGTTACCTCAGCCCCTCACCCTGCTCGCGCCTCCTCGGCTGGCTTATCTAGATCAAGGTTTTCAACACAGGCTGCATACCGCTCCAAGGGAGCATCTAGAGATTCAGACTTCTGAGCACCCCCCAGAGATCCAGATTTAATTGCATAGAGTGGGGCCCACTATTTTACAAAAGCTCTCGAGATGATTTGAAGGTTTATGTGTTGAAATGGCAGATTCTGCTACAGTGGGCCTGGGGTGTCCCGCCCCCCCCCCCCCTAGCTTGTGTGTCTAACCAGCTCCCGGGGGATACTGATCCCCTGGTCCCTGCAGCGCAAGTCTGCCCCGTTAACCCTACAGTCCAGGACCAGCGCCCGGGGTGTGTGTGGGTGGGGGTGTCTGAGTGCCGAAGGGGTAGGAGGGACACGTTTCGGCCCCGGCTCTTCAGAGTAGTTTCCTGTGCTCCAGCCTTGGGATCTGAGGGGCAGGCATTGTAGGGGAGATGTCGCAGGATTGTGAGAGGCTTCTGACCATGGGAGAAGGCTGGGAGCTTGGCATCTCCCTCTTCAGAACAAAAGGACGGTCATCTCCATCCCTCACTTAGTGATGGGGATGAGAAGGGTGACCCTCGCTCTGTGCTCTCAAGGGGATCCTACAAGAACATGGGCATTGGTCTTAGGCATTCCAAGTATGCCTGTGTGGACAGGCCGTGGGATATGACAAGGGCCTCTTTCTGAAAATCCCTCCTGAGCCTCCCTCTCTCCACCTCTGGGGACCAGCTGACAAAGAAATAACCTAGTCAAAACCAACTGTTGTCTTCTTTGATTTAATTAAAATCTTAAAAAAAAACCAAAAACCAAACCTTGCCGGCATCTAATCTAGTACCTATGGCCTTGCTGCGTAGCAATAATTTACTCATCATCAGGGTAAAAGGCACATGCGGAGGCTGAGGGCTGAACCCCAAAAAGCAGCCTATGGGCAGGGGTCTGGGCTGGGCCTCTCCAGTCAGCGGGAAGGGAGGGGGGAAGAGACGGGGAAGGTGGGGAACTGTGGGTAGAAGGTGCTGCGGCCCTAATGCCCCTCCTTCGGGGAGACTACGATGACTCGAGGGGGCAGTGGGGATGGGGAACTTGTCCCCAAGTAGCTCAGCCTAGTAGTAAGACTTCCCTCTCCTAGGCGGGGCCTCCCACAACAACAGAGGGGAGCTGACAGCATGGTCTCTTCTGGAAACTGTCTCGGCAGGCTGCTCAGAGCCCCTCCATGCTTCCCTTGCTCTCTCCTCCCTCCACCTACGTTCTGAAACCCTGGGCTTTCAGACGTCCCCAGGGACTCCAGAACCCCTCAGTCAAGGACAGCTCGGGTTCCATGCCCATTCCTTAGGGCCTGTGCTGGTAACAGCTCTGCATGGAACCGCCGTGAGGGGCTGGGTCAGCCCGGGAATAGAGGTGAGGCCAGATGGGCAGGAAGAGAGAGAATGCCCCAGGGGCGGAGACAGAGGGCAAGGCACAGCTGGCTGGGTGGGGCAGGGAGGAGCGTCCTTCAGTGGGGTTCAGCAGCCCCATAGAAGAAGGGGTAGTAGAGGGAGCAGGGGTAGGAGAACATGAACTTGACCGCGAACTTCATCTCTTTATTCTTCTTGTCCCAGCGGTAGACGGCCATGAGCAGCAGCTGTCCGTCCACCTTGCGGCCCATGACCAGGAAGCTGCCAGCCAGGCTGTCCAGCTGTGGACAGGGGCAGCCAGCACCGTTCTTCATGTGCAGCACCAGCCTCTTGGTGTCCTTGCGCTTCAGGGGGCCCGGCTTGAGCAGCTTCTTTTTCTTCTGGGCTCCAATCAGCTTCCGGTCCCCATTCTCGATCTTGATCTCCTTGATGCGCATTTTAACCACTGTGTGTGGGGCGGGTGGACAGAGGGACCGGGTGAGAATGGGCGGCTTTGCTCCGGCTGCTGGCGGCGCCACAGTTGGTGCTCGTGCCTGAAGTTCCAAGCCTGGGGCTTGGGAAGGTGGGCTTATATGGGTACGTTTTTGAAGCTCATATCATGTGCCGGACTTTCACCGACATTACCGTCTTTCAGCCTTGAGGTCTGGGGGGGAAATGAGGTTAACCCCAGAGCCCCTGCCTTCCCATGACACCAAGTGCAGGGTGGAGGGCTCCTGGTGGGGAGTGGAGTAGGGTGTTGGGCTCCCCAGGAAATGCTGCAGGTGGAGCTGCCCAGCTGGAAGGGGAGGTTTGGGGGGGGGCGGGGTCCTTGTGACCGAGGGAGGCTGGACTTCACGATCCTTGGGGATGCTTCCAAATGGGATTTCTGGCTCTGCGTGTGTGTGTGTGTTTGGACCAATGGTGGGCTGATAAATGTTCGACAGCTGGCCCTAGGGAGGGGGCCCGCTCTGTAGCATGTGCCGGTTTCCACGGGGTACATCCCCCCACCATGGCCCACCACGTCACAGAGCACTGGATTCAGAAGCGTGCACACAACCAGCTCTTGCTGGTGCAAACACACCACTATCATCTGTGTGACTGTAGGATGGGTGGGAGTGTGATGCGTGGTGCTGTGTATTTCATGCAGGAGGGTATTTCTATGGTGTGTCTGGAGTGTGAATGTAGGGGTGAGGGTGGGGGAGGTGGCTGCAGAGAGCTTAATACCATTGGAGATTGGGAGTCTAGAGCATGGGGGGTCACTGAGGCTAGTCTCCCCCTTCTTCAGGCATCTGGATCCCCATCCTGTGAGCAGCCAGGGAGATGCCAGAGAACGACTCTGTCCACCCAGGGAAGGAAACTGTTAGAAAATCTTTCCATCTCTCTTTCTCCCCCTACCCCCTCTTTCCCTCTCTCGGACACACACATACCTTGCAATAGTAGTAATCTCTTTACAAACAGACTAACAACATAAAAGCCTTGCTGAAGTAAGGATTTCATTGCTATCTCTTTTTTACAGACAGGGAGGCTAAGACACAAAACAGGAGTCAACTTGGCAAAGGCCACATGCTGGGTCGTGTGGGCCTGACTAGACTTGGCTCACTGTCCCACGAGTGGAGAGGCCCCAGGATGAAGCCATGGGACAAGTGACTGCAGCTCGCCTGGCCAGCAGTGCATCGGGTACCGGGCCGAGGTGCCTGGGGACAAGGGTGCTATACTTCCATCCTGGGGCCCATCCCCCCTGCCCCCGCCCCCCGGTTGCCCTCCCATCCATCTCCAGGCTTAGCCTGCGTCTAAAGAGAATCCAGCCCTGAAGGCCCCTCTGTGGGCAGGTGCCAAGGGAGGACTGGAGGAACCCTGGCCAGGGATGGTTTCTGGGCCCATGGACCACGGCCTGGAGGGGCTTCCGAAGCCCCTGAAATCACTAGCAAAAAGAACCACATTTCTCTGGGGAGAGAGTTCATGGCCCTGATCAGCTTCTAAGAGGAATCCATGATGCAGAAACTGTTAGTATTCCCTGTGACGGTCGTGGACATGTGTGTTCGTGTGCGTGTTGTGTGTGCGTCAAGGAGAGGAACTGGGGCGGCGGCCACGTGGGCTCCACACTCACCGAAGTCGCTGGAACACATCTGCTCCATGAGGCCGTCGGCACTGTGCTCCATTTCACACTGGGCACAGATCTTGGTCACTGCGAAGAGAGAAGCAGGGTGGAGGCGAGGGAGGCTCACGAGGGGATTAGAGTTCAATAAACCACAGGCTAATGATGGGCCCACTGACGAGCTGCCTCCCCCGCCAAGCCTCCGCTCTGTCGTCAGGAACTAGGATGACGGTAACAATGCTCACTGAGTGGCTGGGAGGTTCGAAAGAGAGAAGGTTGCATGGGGACAAAACTGTCCCAGTGGGCACGACTCCCCCATGGCCTTGGCAACTGCAGCCATGACGTGTGCTGTCTTCTGAACTTTGTTTCATTTCATCCTCAGACTATGAAGCAGGTGTTCTTACGATTCAAGACAACTGAGGCCCAGAGTGGCTACCCACGTCTGCAAAACTACTGAGACCTGAGTGTAGCACTCAGGATTTGTGACTCCCAGGCTAGTGCTGCAGTCGGGGTAAACTGCAGGGGCTTTCTAGGGACACGGGGTGAGGAAGGTGGGGAACAAGTGACACTGCGACCGTGGTTACCTGAGAGGCACCTGCCCTCTCGGTGGGCAGCTTAGCATTGCCCGAACTTCTCATTTTTCCAGGGAAGCCACAACTCTTAATTTTTATATGAAATATTCTCAGTTTTATTGTTGGCCACCCACACGCTTCGGGCTGCTTCTGGTTCTCAGGCCACCACACAGCACCTGACTTCTGTCCCATGTCCCTGCCTCCAGGTGGGTGCCCCATCACAGGGGAAGGCGGGCTTCAAAGAGGGCAGGGCCAGGTGGCATTCTGGGCCCGGGATTTCCCTGCCTTACAGGCTTAGTATTGGGGTTCCAAGAAAACCAGGAGAAGGAGCCACGCCAGGATCCCTGCTAGGACTGAGCTGTCTCTGCTTGAGCTGGCTGCCTCTCCTCCTGCTTCCCGGTCCCATTTCCACCCCGAGAACAGAGTGTTTCCTTCTCCACGCCCCCCAGTCATAGGACCCCTACCTGACTCTCAGGAGGGGACGTGGGGGTGAGGAACAAGGGCTGTGTGGGTGAGGCGAGCCCCGAGGGGGTGGGTAGGGTGTGGTGGGGTCCAGTTGCTTTTTGCAGGCCGGGTCAGACAGGAAAAGGGGAGAGCCGTGCTGCCTCTTGGGGGAGTTCCAGCATCAGGGGCTCCTTAGACTCCTGAATTAACTGCCCAGACACGGCTCTTCTGCTCATGCCGCTGTTTATTCCCCGGTCTGGTGCCCAGCCCGGGCTTACTCTGCGTGGAAAGAGTTTGGCATCTGGGACAGGCCGTGGGGGCGCACAGTGAAGGGAGGCTGAGAGCAGGAGGGATTAGGGGTAATGGGGTGGGGGGTGGTTGGGAGGTGGCCCTTAGGATCTCACCGGTTTCTGGAGCCTGAGCTGGCTTCCTGTATTACTTATGGGAAAACCGAAGCTTAAGTTAAGCAGCTCTCCCAAGGGCTCCTTGTCAGCGGCAGACCCTGGCAGTCTGCTCGCTCTTCCCGCAGGGAGCTCTGATTGGGGAAGAGAGTGGGAAAATTTAGGGTTTCCAGGTGCAGAAAATGGGGTGTGTGTGTGGGGGGGGATGGAGGCCATAGCCCAGGAATGCGCTTACCCCAGTTTCCCGCTAAACCCCTTCCCTCAGGCCTTCTCCCCTCCCAAGGTCCCAACACGGCATGGAGGTGCTGCTTGTTTTGCTGCCCTGGGGTCCAGAGCTGTGGAGGAGGTGAACGGGCATGGGCATTGTTTTGCGACCCTGGGCATTCTTGGGCTAAGAGAGGCCACGAGGCATTTATGGGGATGCCCCAGCATGGGGGGACAGGATGGAGGCTACCCAGGGATTCCAGGGGTTTAGGAAAGTGGGCGCTGCCAGGGACTCCAGGGGCGTCTTCAGGAACGGAGTTGGGATGGGGAGAGCCCGCGAGCTTGTCCAGCGCCTGGAGAAGGCACTACTCTGGCAGTCTGTGGGAGGTGGGAAGTCTAGAAGGCTGCGGGGGACAGTTCCCAGGGTACGCAGGGTTGAGCGAAAGCGGTGTGTGTGTGGGGGCGGGGGGTGCCATCCCAGCTCGAGGGCGCCCGGGACTGTCGGAGCGCGGGGGCGAGGGCGGCGGCGGCGGCGCTACCTGGAGGCGCGGTGGCAGGCAGGTGTCCGAACTGCACAGCGATGCAGAGGTCGTTGTCCAAGGGGAACTTGTGGCAATGCAGCATCTCGGGCCAGGGGAAGCCGTAGGCCTCCATGAGCGGCGCGCAGCCGGCGCGCACGGCCTCGCACAGCGAGCGGCACGGGTAGATGGGCCGGTCGAGGCAGACGGGCGCGAAGAGCGAGCAGAGGAAGACCTGCGTGTCCGAGTGGCAGCGCTTGGCCAGCAGCGGCAGCCAGCTGCTCGCCTGCTGCTTCACCTCGGCCAGGCTCTCGTGCTCCAGCAGGTTGGGCAGCCGCATGCGCTTGTAGCCCACGGTGTGGCAGAGCGGCAGGTCGGCGGGGATGTCGAGGCACTGCGGCGGCTTGGAGTACGAGCGCCCGTGCAGCGGCTCGGCCTGCCAGCCGTAGTAGTCGTACTCCTCGCCGCGCGCCGGCGCCCCGTGAAGCGCCCCCAGCAGCAGCGCCAGCGCGGCCGCCCGCGCGCCCCCCGCCGCCGCCCGCATGGCTGCGCACGCCCCGGCCTCTCGGTGCGCGGCGCCCCCAGCTGCCGCGGCGTGCGCCCGCCGCCCCGCCGCTCCCCTGCAGCCGCCGCCGAGGTGGCCCGAGTGCTCCGCTCCCGGGCGCCCCGGAGTGATCCTGGCGCCTCCCACCTCGGGGCTCCGGCCCCGGCCTCGCCGCGCGCCCCAGCCAATCTGCGGCCGCCCGGCCCCCGGCCCAGGCGGGGAGGCGAGGTGGAGCCCCCTCGGCCCCTCCCGCCCGCTCCCGCGCGTCCCGCCCCGCGCCGCCTCGCGCGCCCCTCTCTCGCGCACCGGCTCCCCGGCCTCAGCGCGCGGCTGGCCTTGCGCCGCTCCCGGGGCGCCCTCACCTCCCTCACCTCCCTGGGCCTTTCCTCGCAGATCGAGCACCCCATCCTTCCTCCTTATCTCCCTCCGCCACGGCCTCTCCTGTTCCTTTTCTCACTCACTTCGCTTGCTTATCTGTCCCTCTCGGCCTTTCCCCCCTCCGCTCTGTTTTCTCTTCCCTGACACCTCGGTTCTCCCTTCTCCTGGCAGCAGGCTCCTGGCTGCCCACACCCTCCTGCTCCGGGAGGTCAGTTCTTTCCCCGTCCGACCTCGAGCGTTTGTTTGAGCTCCTCCTGGTGCCCGGTGCTGCGCTGGCTGCTGGGGAGTCAGAGACGGATATGACCCAGGACCTCCCCGCCTCCAGGGACACCGTAGCCTAGTGGGGGCGCAGGTAATCGTGACTGTCTTCGGGGAGCGCCAAGCGCCGTAGACAGGGCGCAGCACTTCACAGCCTCATCCCCTACTAGTTCTATCGGTAGCTAACACTTTTTGGAGCTTTGCTGTCTGTTCTAAGCACACCGCGTACGTTACCCCGTCTCGTTCTCACATCAATGCTATCATAAGGCTACTGGGTACTGTTATTATCCCCACTTTACAGATAAAGGCATCCAGGCAAAGAGAAGTTAAGTAAGGGTAGGGGCCAGGCCTTGAACCCCGGCGGTCAGAGCCAGGCCACAGCCAGGAGGTCTGGATTTGGAGTCTGCAGGTTTGCTGGCTGTGGGGCGCTTAAGGTGAGTTAAGGTAAGTTAAGTTGAAGTAACTGGCCCTCAGTCACATAGCTACTAGGCGAAGGAGCCAGAATTTGAATGCAGGTTTGGACTCCAAAGAGGCCAGGGCTTAAGTACTCTGCCCAAAGGTAAATCCCAACCCAGGGCAGGAAGGGCTGTGGGAGGAGGAAGGAATTGAGGATATCCAGGGAGGCGTCTGAGAGGAGGCATTCAGGAACCCAGTGTTTGCACCCGCCTTTCATTGGCTTTCCTGTGGAAGGAGCCTTGGAGGGAGGCTTGAGGGTGAGCCTGACCTGACACCTGACCTCCCCAGTCTTTGGTGGGGCGGTCCCCTGGGAATGTGTCTCTTAGAAGGGCTTGGGGTTTGGGTCTGCACTCAGCCCTTCCACTCTTGCCCTTATCCCTCCTACCCCCATCGTCCTGAAAGTTTCCGAGGCTCCTGTCTTCCCACGGATCTGTCCTTTCAGTGGTAGAGGAGAGAGGTGAGGGGCCACTCTTCCTAACATGCAGCAGACACACATGAGGCGCCTACTATGAGCAAGGCTTGAGGTGTGGTGTGCGCACCACCGATAGGGATCCAGAAATGCAGAGGACACAGGCCCTGCTTCCTCTGATCTAGCGAGCAAAAGACAAAAGGCAGGACCAAGGAAACGGAAGGACATTCAGCAGTTAGAGCCCAGGGCAGGAAATGATGGCTTTCGATGTCCAGGATGATCTAGTCGGATTCAGGTGAAACGGGCTGAGGCCCTTTGCTCCCCTTTCTTCCTCTCCCAACGCCCGGCATGAAGGGGTTCTGTGGACAACCAGCCAGGAGGCAAAGGACCACTCCCCGCAGGCCCAGGCAGTGGAGTGTAGTCATGGTGCAAGAACCTGACTACAGGAGGTTAGTAGACTTTGCAGACAAAAAGCCAAGTTGAAGTCCAGGTGCACTTTTGCTGGGTGACCTTGGGCAACTACTTAGCCATTCTGACCATCCATTTTCTTGTTTGTAAATGGAACATTCTCAGTAGTGACCGTGAGGGGCAAACAAAATGATTCACGGAAAGAAAGCCCCCTGCCTGATGCCAGCATGTAATAGGCACCCAGGAAAGTTAGATCTCTAAGAAATGTGTGACTTTAGGGTAAGAATGTGATGTGTGTTCTGAAAGCTCCCTTGGCCTTGGCTCTGGTTTGGGACTCTGAGCAGCAATGCTGTTCTCTGTGCTCTGGTTCACTCTCATTCCTGATTCGGGCTGGGCGGGGGTTCTGCACTCCAGGGCGGTGTGGTCCTGGGCACTGGCGAGTGCCCAGGGAGTGTTGGCGCTCCCCAGGTGATTGTGCAAGGTGCAGGCTCCCTGGGCAGCTGGTCACCTATGCTGTTCTCCGCG
Source organism: Paguma larvata (assembly GCA_030068075.1). Classification (NCBI taxonomy): domain Eukaryota; kingdom Metazoa; phylum Chordata; class Mammalia; order Carnivora; family Viverridae; genus Paguma; species Paguma larvata. The sequence goes on along the minus strand of CM057837.1, from coordinate 44,639,147 downwards.
TCCCAGTGCCTGGCCTGGACAGCAGGAGGCACTGTTCCTGTTGCTGGTTGTGTAAGAACTGTGCAAGGCCTGAGAGCCAGGTGAGTCTGTGCCTGGCAGCTCATGGGCTCCTCTGGGCAGTGGGGCGGGCTGGGAGCCTCCTGGAAGGGGTGGATGGGCGCTCTTTACCTGACAACTCAGCCTTGGGCACTCCGACATGTGAGATTAAGGAGGGAAGGCCTCGCAGGAACGAAGCCTCGTGGGGGCTGTGCCAGGGGGCAGTCATTCAGGAAGATCCCCCTCTCGGCCAGGCCAGTGGGTCACCCTGGCTCTGTGGCCTGGCTAGGGAGGAGGCTGCACTCTGATGTGGTGTCTTTTCCTACGGAAGCTGTTCCAGGGCCTAGGCAGCTGTGGGGAACACTTGGCGTGCTGGGCATCTGTCCATCTTGGGGCTTCTGCAGTCTGTCCAGACGCACGTTTCCTCGAGGCAATTGGAGGGACCACTCGTTCAAAAAAATGTGTATTTGTGGTTCGTCGTGGGCGAAGGTCTACACAGATACCTGTTAGAGCAAACTTGTTAATTATATCATCAAATCCTACATTTTTCTACCTTTTTATTTTCTACTTTTGTGAGTCTCCAAGTGTGGTCAGGGTTCTCCTGAGGGTCCCCAAGTCCCTTTCAGGGAGTCTACAACTGTCAGAATTGAATGCATTTCAAAGATTCACTCTAAACAAGATAGACTAATGGATCTTAAGGTAACAGGGTAAGAAAAGTTTATTGATATGGATTCAGAGTCTACATTACAGCCTACATTTAAAGAACCGTCACATGGCAGGTGTGTCTACAATAGCTGAAAAGACTGTCGAAATACTCTATTTTGCAGCTACATTTCCGCACGAGGCCAAATTTTCTTCATATACTTCGAGCGAAACAACATGTCACGACAGATTGAATGCAGAAGGAGGTATGAGAATCTAAATCTATTAAACCAGACATGAAACAGATTTGTAAAAATTAAGACGATGCCACTCTTTTCACTCTTTTTTTGTTTTGTGAAATATATTTTTCACAGAATTTGTTATCTATGTTAACATATAATGGGTTTAGTTTTGTTATTTTAAATGAGCTAATAAATAAAATTTCCCTCAGTTTTAATTTTAAACATGTAAATATTGGTAGGTATAAATGCATGTAAACAAAAGGTCTTTAATCTAAAAACCTCAATCACTTTTAAGACTATAAAGGTTCCTAAGACCATAAGTTTAAGAATGCCTGCCTGCCTTCCTTCCTTCCTTCCTTCCTCCCTTCCTTCCTCCCTTCCTTCCTCCCTTCCTTCCTTCCTTCCTTCTTCCCTCCCTCCCTTCCTCCCTCCCTCTCTCCCTCTCTCTTTCATAATCCCTGCACCCAGGGTGGGGCTGGAACTCACAACCCTGAGCTCAAGATTTGCATAGTCTACTGGCTGAGCCAGCCAGACACCCCTATTCTACTCATTTCTGATAGAGCTGTATAAAATCTACTTTGATTGTTGGCTTCCTATTTTTCCTTTTTTTAAAAAATTAATTTTGATTTATATCCTTTGAAGCTATGTTGTTAGGAGCATAAAGTTTCATGACTATTATATGTTCTGGTTGGATTACAATTTCCATCTGTATGCAATAGCCTTCTTCATTCCTTTTAATGCTTTGGTCTTGGGAATAATAATTCCATGAACCAGCATTTAACTAGAGCCTGCTGGGGGCTGGGCATATACACGAAATAGTCTCAGTGCCTGTCCATGTGGAGAACGTGGACCCACAAAGGCAATGTAGGGTGGCAGGAAGAGTCTGGGCTTTGAGTCAGACTGACTGGTGGTGAATCTGAGCACTTGCTAGCTGTGCGTCCTTGAACGCACGTCTCTTGAACTTTGAACCTTAATTTCTCCATGGGTAGAATGAGGTGAAGAACATTTATTTACTGGGCGTTAGGGAAGACTTACTGAGGTAAGGGAGGAAAGGAGCACCCGGCAGAGTGCCTGGCGTACGGTAGCTCTGTGATCAGTACTATAATGGAGCCTTGAACCCTCTCATGGCTCTTACGAGGCCCCCAGGGAGAGACAGCGAGTGGCAGTGGGGAGTGCACTAGTGTGGATTCAGAAGATTCGGTTGCATGTTTCAGCCCCGGTAGGAAGTCCCCTCCGCCCACACACCCTGAGTCTCAGTCTCCTCAACTGGGAAGTGGAGAGGAACACCTCTGCCTTACATTCCCCATGATGCTATCTTGATGATCCATTGAGATAATGAAGAGGAAGGGAGTCGAGATGATGACAGAGGTGAGGCTGACTTTGGCCTTGGGCCCAAGGTGGGACCTCTTCTGTCCCCGTCTGTGAGGAGGTCCTGCTGGTGCAGGCTTGCCTGCCTCCCGGGAGGGTTGGGATGCCCAAACCGAGGAGACCGAGCTAGCAGGGCCCCAGTGCTGTTGTCCGCCAGTGTCTTCTCCCCTCCCATTGCCTAGAAGAGGAAACTGAAACTTGGCCTTCGTGGCTCCCAGCCCAGTGCTCTTCCCACCACACCTACAGCCCTGTTTAACTTTCCGTCATTCAGCTTTGTTGACTGCAAAGTCAACTTCTCTCCCAGAGATCCCCAGCCCTGCAGTCTTCCTGCTGCACAGCCTGTGCTCCAGGAAGCAGTTCAGAAAGCCTGTCCAGGATCTCTGGGTGCCTTCTAGCCATGGGGGCCTGGTTGTAGAGGGGCTGGAGCTGGGCTCGCTGTCATTGAATCAAGTGGCCAGGGAGGCAAGTCTCAGGCCTTCCTTCTATGACCCTGGACATTGGTAGGCACACTGGTTGTCCTGATCTCAGGGGAGCAAAAGCAGAGGCCAAGCTTGTCTTGGACCTGGGGCATGTCTAGCTCTAAGAATGCCTGAAGTGCAAAGGAAACATGCAGGTGGGCTTTGCTAATATTCTCAGGGGTGGGGGCCGGGGATGGAGAGAAGGCTGAGTAACGCTCTTCTTTTCTCCTGGGTCTCCAACACACCTGAGACCTCCAGAGTCTGGCTAGTGGGTAACCCTGGCTAGAGAGGCAGCCAAATGTTTTGGCTAAGACCATGAACTCTGAAATGAGACTGGATTCTAATGTCAGTAATGCTGCTTGACCTTGGGCAGGTTATTTAACCTCTCTGTGCTTCAGCTTTCTCATCTGTGAAATAAGGATAATAACAATAATTCCTTTTTGGAGTATTTAGAGGATTAGAGCTCATTTAACCATTGCTTACAACAGCGCAGACCGGAAGAGCTGTCTATATAGCTGCTAGTTAATTCTATCGAACACTGACATGACGATGGTCTTCAGAGGCTGTCACCAAATTACGTGGCTCCCTGCTCCTAAATTTCTCTTAAATCCATCTGTGCTCTCCTTCCTCTGGACTCGTCTTTCCTCACTGCTGGGGCTGCCCTCTGGTCTCATTGTTGGCCACGCTGCAGGAGGGAACTGGTCACTTCACACTGCCAACCTACTGGGCTCTCCCTTATGCTCAGGACCCTTAGTTGCTCTGATTGCTTTTAGCATCAACTTCTTCCCCAAGACTCTAGTGGGCCAGGCCTCCTCCCTGGGCTGGGGCATAGAACCTGAACCCCACCCCTCTCCCTTGGTGGCCTCCTCGCACTGCTCATCCCAGCACTGGGTTTAATTTCTCAATTTCTGGCCTCCCCGTAGCCAGAGAGCTGCGCAAGGGCAAGAGCTTGTCCTGTTCATCTCCATTTCTCTAGTTCCTAGCACACTGCCAGTCACAGAGTAGGTGCTCAGTAAATGTCGCATGAATGAATGGACGGATGAAAAGTTGGTGGAAGGACGTGGCAGAAGGAGGGAGTCTTTGGAGCCAGCCAAGCTCAGGCTGGAGCCAGCTTCTGTTACGCTGTTTTGGTCTCTGTTGGAATTCTCGGGAGGCCCAGGGAAGATGAGGAGGGCTACAGGGTGACTGTGGACCAAGTGGAGTAAATTGGGAAGTATTTCGTGGTTGCTGAGGGATTGGGGGTGATGGACGAGCCACTTACGCTCATGTTGACATCCCTCCCTCCCTCTTTCTCTGTCCTCTCTTGAACACTTGTTTCGGGCATCCCGGGTGCCTGGTATTATGCTCTGGGCTTTCCCATAATTTATCTCCTTTAATTATGCACTGTGAGGTAGGTATTACTACCCCCATTTAATATGAGAAAACTGAGACCCAGAGAGGTTCAGTAACTTGTCTCCAGTCACACAGCAGCCAAGAAGCCAGAACTGGAAGCCAGGACTTCCCTCTGTGGCTGCATGTGAGAAGTAGCTGCGGGGAGTTCCATCTTGTTGAGCACTGATCCCAACTGTCTTGCAGAGGAGGGGGACCCTAGGGCCAGAGCAGAGACTTCCACGGGACTCAAGTAACTGAGGCTGCCACTAGGTTTGACCTTGCTTGACCAGGCCACTGTCCTTGGAGAACTCCAGATCTGTGGGGCAGCCAGGCAACGAACAGATACATGAATAGTTTATAACTGCAACTACAGTGACTTCCTGGTTGGGATGTAGAGAGGTGCCCCAAAGTCTCCTGTTTGTGGAAAGGAGAGTGAGGACCGGACACAGAGTCAAAGGCAGCTATTCTTAGTCTCCCATTTATGGACTGTGGGAATCGGGTGAGACACAACTCCTTGTGCGTTAGTTTCCCCATCTGCAAACAGGACTTTCTACTGCGGATGCGTGGTAAGATTCAATGAGAAATACCTAAAGAAGCTAAAACCGCACCAGGGTGTAGGTGGTCAGTTTGTGCAGCTGCCCCCACCTGCGGGCGGCCCCCTCCCTCTCAGCTCCAGCTACGGCTCTACGGTCCCTCAGGACCCCAGCTTTAGAAAATATTTCAGTCGAAAGCTATCCGCTGTTCCGGTGGTTCCTGACCGTCAGGGTCTGTGAAGGCACCACTAAATGTACATAAACTTCTCTCCGTGTTTCCCCAAATCAACACAGAACGCTTCATTGGCCCGTAAATAAGACAACAGATCGCTTTGCTTTTGGCTGGAAGTACATGCTCTCGGACGGAACTCCTTCTCTCATGCTGAACAGGAGTAGGATTGGCGGTCCGTGCATCTTTGATTAATTTAAAAAACAGAGACAGGGTGAGGGAAGTGAGTGGCCTAGCAAGGGGAACCGTAGGTCAGAGAGGCCCCAGGGGCCTTTGTGCTCAGGGTGTAGGGGGAGGAAGTCAGGGAGCCCCCAGGAGGTGCTGGAGGGCAGGACTGCAGAGGGGAAACCCAGGGCAGGAGTGGTGGGGGTGGGGGCCGCCGTTGGGGGAACCCTGGACAAACAATGGCCTCATTAAGGAGAGGGTGTTGGTGGGGAGGAGCCCAGCAGGGCCAGTGAATCGCCAATCGCCTACCCCAGCCAAAGGAGCAATTGTCCTCGGTTGGGAGGGAGCCGGGACCTGGGCCTGGGAACTGCTGGGCGCTTGCCCTGGGGGCCACTGAGGTGGTCCCAGTCTCTGCCTGCATTCAGAAGGGGCTCCTCTGTGCTCAGTTCTTAGTGGTCAGGCTACCTGGTCCTGTTCTTCCCGCTGGTGTTTCAGGGTGCGGGTGCTGGTACAAGGTTCTCTGAAAAAGGGCCCCTACTTCCCTCCTGCCCACTTCTGGGAAACTGAGGCCCTGACTAGGTGGGTCTGAGGCTCAGTCCACTTTTTTGTGGCTCCCCTGTTCTCCGCTTGCCTGCTGCACTGTGGCCTCGGGCTGGTCGCTTGACTTCTCAGGTCTCAATTGGTTTCACCTGTAAAGCTGGGGCGCATTAGGCTCAAAGTACTTCTCGACTGCACAGAGAGCCCACCCCATGGGGCGCCCGGGCTTGCACATCAGGGAGACCGGGGCGATATCGGTATTTAAATAGGCAGGGGCCAGGGATGCCTAATTCCTGCGGTGTCCAGCCCTGCCCTTCATGACCAAGAGTTGTCCCGCCCCAAAGGCTGATGAGACCCTGTTGAGAAGCGCTTGTAAATCACTGCTTTTCATCACTGATGTTTTTAAAGTAAGGCAACTCTGTTTTCGAACGATGCGGCTTGTGGGAACTCAGCAGATAAAACAGAGGAGGGGAAGTGTGGTTTGGGCTGAGGCGGGGCCCGGAGCCTACCCACAGAGCATTCCGAGACCCCACAGCGGCCCCTGTCCAGTATGAACTCTCTCCAGGGCCTCATGCCGCTGGCTGGGCCCAATCTGGGGTGTCTATCTGATGGTGGGCATTTATTCTCATCCATTGGACATCTTCCGAGATAGGGCAGTGTCTGCACCGCGCCCGCCTTCGCGCCTCACCTCTGCATATGCACCGTGGTTTGTCCGGTTTTGTTTAATTGATAGAGCTATGGTGGGCGGGCAGAGGAGGTTGGGGCTTAACTTCCTATGGTTGTGAATTGTCCTCAGCTTCCTTGGTCTACCTGGACTAGGCTGGCCGATTTGGGCCATCGCAGGGCACACCCCACAGCCGGAAGAGGAGAGAGGTTCCCAAATTGGCAGTGTGAAGCAATCACCTTGGAAGCTGGTTAAATTTCATGTTCAGAGTGTTGCTGAGTCACCTACAGATTTCAGGGCAACACATGTCACCCCAGGCGGTCCTTTTTTTAAAGTTTATTTTTATTTATTTTGAGAGACAGAGAGAGCAAGGGGGGAGGAGCAGAGAGAGAGGGAGAGCGAGGAATCCCAAGCAGGCTTTGCGCTGTCAGCACAGAGCCTGATGCGGGGCTCAAACCCACGAACCGCGCGCGAGATCATGACCCGAGCCGAAGTCAAGAGTTGGACGCTTAACCGACTGGGCCACCCCATGTGGTTCTGAGGCAGGGGTCTGGGGACCAGGATGAGAGATGCTGGCCTCAGAGAGGACGCTGGGAGGGGACCACACCCGCTCTCCTCCTCCACCCCTCCCCATGCCTGTTGCGGCCACACTCCAGGGATCATGGGCCCCCTTGAGGCTGAAATGTAAAAACTCTCCCTTCCGGAAGCTTCACACAACCTGCTGCCTCACACAACCTGCTGCCTCCGACTTGGTTGAGTTCCTGTCCACTTACCTTCTCCAGCATCCAGCTCAGGGCTCCGATGCTCTGATTAAGAACAGCTGCAGCAGAGAGTTCCACGCCCAGTGCTGTGCTAAGTGCTTTATCATCTCATTTAAACCTCTCAATGATGCCAAGAGGCAGATGTTCTTATCACTGCTGTTTACAGATGAGAAATCAAAGGTGACTTGAGGAACTTGCCTGAGGTCACACAGCTGGGAATCTTCCAGATGGATGAGACTCCACCACACACATTCCAATACAGACTGGGCAGCCAGCCTGTCCCTCCGTCTGGGATTTCATAATCACCCTTCAGTGAGTCTGACAGTGCTGTTATTAGCATTATTATCAGCAGCAACTTGGTCTCAAGACTTTCCAGAGGTTTATGGTTAAGGGGAGATCCTCACAGTAGGGATCCCCGGGGGGGGTGGTAATTCGTCTTTACTGGGTGTCTGGGAGTCACGTCTCTTATCTTGCTTCATCCTGACAGCAACTGAGGGAGACATGCGCAATCAGTCCTCATTTCACTGATGGGTAAACCGAGGCCCAGAGAGGTTAGGTAACTTCGTCCAAGTCACTGAGGCAGTAAAGCGACAGAGCAGGAATTGAACAAAGCTCCGACTCTCCCTACATTCCCGGCTTGCTGCTGCCCCAGGAGTCCGGACTGTGCCACGGTCAGGAAAACTTTCGGGCCTTTTTAGCCTGGGGCGCGCCCCTCCCCAGCCCACCCGGGGCGACTCTCCGAAGACAGCTCAAGGTCCGCTAGAGACAGAGGTCTGTGCCCTCTTGACCGAGTTCTGTGGCCAGGCAACTCGGGGTCAGGGAAAGGTGCATTCTTTCCCTCCGCTCACATCACCCAGCCTCTGGCTTCCTGGAATTTTTGTTAAAATTCCAAATCACTTGGCAATAAGTCAGTCCTCTTCCCCACGGCTTTTGCAAACAGGAACCAAACACCCTTCATCTTCCAGACTGCACACTTTCACACCCTTTCCCGTTTGAAACTGGTGCCAGGGGCCCCTCAGGAGAAAGCAGATCAAGGGGAAACTGAGTCCCCTGAGCGAGCAGGACAGCCCTACTGCCAGAGAATTGAGTCGTTGCTTCCTGGGCCCAGCTCTGAGGGAGGAGAAAGCTTTCCAGACCCGATGTGATTCCGGAAGACCCCAGAGCAAGTGCCTGATCTGCCGCTTCCTGTGGGACCCACCGTGGGGTCGCACATCCCCTCTCTGGGTTTCCCCATCTCTTAAAGGAAAATAACAATGCCATCCCGGTGAGAGGATCAGAGAAGGTATGTGAAGAGGTCTTATCACCTTGATTAGATTCCCCGAAGGTCAAGTTCATTTAAAAAAACAGCCGTGATGAAAATGTTCTGGCTCTGTGCTCTCCAGTTCGGGAGCCGCTAGCCACATGGGGCCACTGGGCACTTGAAATGTGGCCAGTGCTACTGAGGAACCGAGTTTTTAATTTAATTTAATGTGTTTGGTGTGATGAAATTCACATAACGCGGAATCAGCCATTTTGTTAACGTGAACAATTCAGCAGCGCGTCTGATCACGGCATTCTGCAGCCGCCGCTTCTGGTTCTAAAGCATTTTTGTCTCTCCAAAAGGAGACGCTGTACACATGAAGCAGTTTCTCCCCCTCCTCCCTGCTGCAGCCCCTGGAAACTACCAAGCCACTCTCTGTCTTCTCTGTCTCCGTGGTCCGCCTGCTCTGGACATTTTGCTTAAATGCAGTCACACAGCGTGTCCCCTTTTGCACTCAGCTTGCATCCTGTGTCGGTGCTGCGATCCTTTCTAATGGCCGGAGAATATTAATTTTAGTGAATCTAAATTTCAATAGCCACGTGTGGCTGGTGGCTGCTGCCCTGGGCAACCAGGAAACCTCTTGAATCCTTCCGGGCAAGTGAGGAGACAGAACCTCCGAGTGTCTGCTGGCACCTGAGGGGAGCGCAGGGGAGTGGAGATGGAGCTGGGAGGATGCACAGGCTGGGACGGGTGCCCCAGGCTCCCCAGAGGAGCTCAAAGCTGTGGCCAGTGACCGGCATGCTCCGTTAACTCGTTCCATTCTTATAGCCCCCTTGATGGAGCTCTGTCTCTCCATCATCCCCATTTCACAGAGGGGAAGAGAGAGGCTCAGAGCAATGAAGTCACTTGCCCAAGGTCACACAGCTGCTAAGTGGGAAGAGATGGGTCTGTGAACCCAGGTCTGGTCCCTTTCTAGGCCGATGATCTTCACCACGAGACTGTCCAGCCTTTTCCCCCCGATCCTGGGAGCTGCCCAGATGAAGGCCCACACAGCTCGGCAGGGCTTTCTAGCACCTTCGCATGTCAGCTTTTCTGAGCTAAGAACTGCCCCTTTGAGAGTCGGGAAGGAGTGGCTGATGGGGCACCTCAGAACAGGAATAGGGAGTAGGCTCCATCAATTCCCCATTGTTCATGCATGAGTAGCCTGGCCTGTCGGGGCTCCCGATGCCCTCTTTGGGCCCCCCGCTATTAATTGATCTGGGAAAGAGACTCTGTTAATTGCAGACCCAGAGTAAACAGGGCCGGGATAAATGGGGCTGATAGTAGATAGCTCTCCTTGGCTGTGCTGCCCTTTGCCCTTTGGGAAGGAGTGGTCCTAAGAATGTCTTTGGAGTGGGGGAGGGAAGACTGACGTCCTGGGGCCCCTGAGAGTCCACCTGTATGTCCTTCTGGAAATGAAGTCCTCTACTGGGCTCCTTGTTTGCTGTACCCTGTCAAAGCAATGGAGGCTGGGGACCGGTGAGACTCTGACATACATCTCTCTTCATCCCGCCCCTCATCCATCTGTCCATCCATCCCTCTGCCCATCTATCCATCCATCTATCTCTTCGTCCCGCCATCCTTCTATCCTTCCTTTCTTCCATTTGTCCGCTCTCTCCTTTTATCCAGCTGTTTGTCTTTCCTCCTTCTCATTCCATTCATCCATTTTCCCCTTATTCTATCTATTCATCTGAAAGTCCCCCCTCCACCCCACCTCTCCCTCACCTTCATACCCCTCCTCCCCCCTGGATAGCGATCATGTGCTTCTTGAGAAAGCTTGGGAAGAGGTGGGCGGGAGTCCTCTGAGCCTCTGGACCCCTGCATGGCCTTGGTGGAGTTAACTGCCTGACTTCAGATGTGCTTAAGGTTGGATGGGGTCTCCGTCCCTCAGGGAGGATAGAACCTTATTCTTCCAGCCTAGGAACCGCATAACAAGGGGGACACTTGGGGAGTGAAGAGGGTGCTGCTAGTAGTCACACCTAGGCAGTGGAGTAACCTGGGACGTCCCTGGGCACAGCAGAGCATCTGGTCCCTCCTCCTCAGTCCTAGCCAGAGAGGGTCTGTGACTCAGAGCGGAGCCTGGATTTGGGGATTGGTTCTGTGAACAGCAACATGTGTCAGCTTGAACCCCTTGGTCAGAGTGTGGTATCTGAACCCCTTTGGGAACCCAAAGCCCACACTCCAGTATGACATGGAATAGTCCCAACAGCTTTCCAGAAGTTTCATCCCAGCAATATTGTGTGGAGGCCAACGCAGAGATTATAATATTGCTTTCATAGATGAAGAAATTGAGGCTGTGGGGGGTTTTCTAAAGCCTTATAGCTGGATAAATAAATCCCTAAATCCACTCTGAGGTCACTCAATAAAATAATATCAGACCTACAACCCTGTTTCCAAACCCCAAACTTAGGTCCATTTTATAGATGGGGCACCTGAGGCTGGAGTGGGGGATGACTTCCAAGTTTGCTCATGGGCCGTCCAGCGGTCGAGACTTTGGCTAGCAAAGTGGAGCAGCTCAGCCCCAGGGCAGGCACAGGTCCAAGGCCTCCAAGGGCTGACAGTAGTAGAATGGAATAATGGTTACCATTTATTGAGCTCCTATTAACTGTTAGGCACAACCTTGAGTGCTTTACACATTTTGCAGTGACCGAGCCAGTTCAAGTAGGAGAGCAAGATGGCAGCTATAGAATAGACCCCTTGGTGCCCTCTCCTCTGCTCCCCGCCCTCCTGCGGACCTCTTGGGTTGATCTGGGGGGCAGAATGTGTCCTCCTGGGGCCCTGCCACTACCCATTAATCCCTAACTGCTGCAGCTGGGAGATAAGATAGCACCGGCCCATTAATCAAGGCAGCCTGGCAGGGAGGGCGGGGGTTGGGGGGGGTGAGACAACATCACCTCACAGGCAGAGATAAGCCCCCTCCTCCTGGCTCCCTAAGGGGCCGGGGCCGTGGAGGATGCTGGGAAGCTGGGCCTCTGGTTCCAATCCCAGGTATCAGGTGGGTGGCTGGGGCCCACAGCGGGTGGTGACACAGGTGATGCCGGGAAAGGGGCCCCGATGTGCGGGCTGGATTGAGAGGAGCCGAGAGACCCTGGTTGCGGGTCAGTGCCTCCTTAGGCACCTCTGTTTCTGTAGGTAAGCCACGGCACCTCTCTGGGCCTCTTTCTCCCTCTGGCTGAATGGCAGGGGGTGCTGGACTAGACGACTTGGCGGGGGCGCTTTCCCAGTGAAGATGCTCAGTGAGCAGGCACGGAGTGAGGGGTAGGCTCCCCTGATAGCAGGGAGAGGGCAGGAGCACTGCCGTGGCTAAGGGACAGCAGGCTGGGTGGGATCTTGTCACACGAGAGAGCAGGTGCATGGGAGTAGTGGTGGTGGGGGGTGGGCCAGGAGCGGGGGATGGACCTTCGGGGGCCACACAGTGTACTGGTTAAGCTCTTGGATTTTGATTCGAATGCTGCCCTGTGCGATCTTGAGCGGGTTACTCAACCTTTCGGCACCTCAGTTTCCCCCTCTGTACGAGGGTGATAGTATTTGCCTCTTGGGGGTTTTGTTAGGAGGATAAAGAGAAAGCACTTGGCTCCATGCCTGGCAGATGGCAAGTGCTCAGTAAATATTAGTTACCATTCTTTCACGGCCAGGGACCTCTTCAGTGCAGATTTCCTGTGACCACAGCTATGGAGGAGCCTGGGGCAGCCCGGCCCCAAAGCAAACGCTGTCCAAGGATGCTGATTCTGAAGTGGATTGCTTATATCTTTACGATGAATAAACAACCCACTTAGAACGGCAAACGTTCGTGACCTCCACGGCTCCTGTGGGTTAGGAGCTCACCGGCGGCTTAGATGGGTAGTTGTGACTCAGGGTCTCTGATGAGGTTACAATCAAGGTGGTGGCTGGGACTGGACACGTGGACGGCCTGAGTGTCCTTACAACATGGCAGCCGGCTTCTCTGGAGCACAGGAAGTAGAAGCAAGCACGGAGGGAGGGCGCCTTTTACTACCTGCTCTCCGAAGTGCACCCCATCCTTTCCACTTTGTTCCGTTCCTCAGCAGCAAGTCAGTCAGCCTGGCCCGCCTTCGGGGGAAGGGGGCAGTGTCGGACACACACGGTAACATGACAGTGGCGACGGGCGAGAACAGCTGTCCTGGGCCTGGGCGCTCTGTGCCGGGAACTTGACACACGTGATCTCGAATCCCCACAACCACCGTCTGAGTCAAGCATCACATTTCTTTTGCAGATGAGAATATAGTGGTTCCGAGAAGCTAAGTGATTTGCCCAAGGTCACCCAGCTAGGAGATGCCCATAGTGCTGTCTGCTCCTAGGGCCTGGGGCCAGGCTGTTCCCACCCCAGGCACCCTCCCAGCTTCAGCCACACTCCAGCCAGCCTTGGCTTTGAAGCCACACGCGAGACACCTAGGGTAATGAGGCCTTCATGGACTAGGACTAGAAATAATATGAGACACACGTATAGGCCATGAGAAGAACACAGGACGTTTAGAGCTACCCTGACCTGGGCTTGAATTCTGACTCTGCCGCTTACTTCGTGCCTCAGTTTCCTCATCCTTATGGTAGAAGTAATAGCATCTCCCCGGTAAGGCTGCTGCAGGCATAGTTTGCGGTTTGCGTGATGCGTGTGGGCGCGGTACCAGCAGTTCGGATCACGGGATGGGACCATGGCTCTCAGGGCCGGGCTGCTAGACGGCTGCCTCGCCTGTGAACGATGTGCTTTCCTGGTGGCACAGTGTTCCCCTTCTGATGTGGAGTCCCTTGTCCAGCCCCTGCTTGGCAAAGTGCTTGTGTGGCTGCTTTGCCAGCCCTGGGTGTGAGGCTGAGGTAAGGGGGCGCTCCGGGCTTGCGAGCCTCAGGGCACGGGGCTCCTCACTGGTCTGACTCAGGCCAGGCTACTGACTTCCCCCAACTCCTTCCTACCTGGGGTCTTTCTGGGCTCAGCTGTTCCCAGCGTTTCCCCCCTGCATCTCCCCTGTGGAGGGATCTCCATGCACTTGCCCACTTCTGCCAGCAGAGGGAGCAGGTGCCGTGTCTGGGAACCTGGGAAGTTTCAGGTCGCCTGGCAGGGGCTGCTTCTGTCCTGGAAACCCCTCAGTAGGGCGGGTGGCTCAGTGGAGAGGGGTGATTTGGAGCAGAGCTGGCAAGGGTGGAGGCTTCATATCTCCCCCTCCCCCCGGTCAAGGGAGCAATCTCCGGAGCCCTAGAGCCCAGGAGATGGGGCCCTGGGAAAGGAAGAGAGGATGGTTTCCTGAATGTACCAATGTATCTCAACCCCGGCATCCCTTGGGCTCCAGAGGAGGAAGAGAAGTTTTTATTTTTCACTCTGTGATCCTTTCCTTGAGCACCTACTGTGTGCCCAGAACGCTGGTAGGCGCTGGGGGCCCGTGTCAGATGTGGACTCTCGCAGCACTGACCTTCCAGCAGGGAGGCTGGGACGAAGCTAGATACGAATGGCGTAATTGCAAATGTGCTGCAAAGGAAATAAGCGGAGGGCTGAGACGGGCTATGACCGGGGGCCAGCATCTCCACTCACCCAGCGACCGGGGAGGGGGGGGGCGGGGGGGGTGCGGGGATCGAGGGGAGCAGTGTATGGGTCTGTGAGCGGAACTGCCTCATCACCAGAAATCACTGCAAGTCACCATAACAACCAGGCGGTGACAGCAGGGAGGGCGTTTAGTCCATCGGCCGCCTCCAGGATCATCCATGGAGCACACCCGCCACAGGCCCTGGAGTCGACAGGCCTGGCTGCCAGCCTGGCTTGGTCACTCACTCGCTGCGGGATCTTGGCTAAGACGCCGAACTTCTCTGTTTTGGCATCTGCGAGCAGGGATGAAGATTCCTGCACGGTGTGACTCTTGGGCCAGGTGGGAGGCCTTAGGCACACGTATTAGTTTTCTATCGCCGCTGTAACAGATTTCCGAGACTTAGCAGCTTAAAACAACACATACTTACTATCTCAGTTTCTGCTGGTCAGGAGGGCCCCGCCTGGGTTAGCTGGGTCCTCTGCCAATGCTCAGGGTCTCACAAAGTTGCAGTCAAGGCATCAGCTGGCAGTGGGGTCATCTGAGGCTTGGGATCCTCTCTCAAGCACCTGTAATATTTGGCAGAATTAGTTTCCTCGTAGTTATGGAATTTATGGCGGCTGTATCTTCAAGGCCAGCAGGAGAGACCAAGCTTCCTTCCTTCCTTCCTTTCTATTTATTTTTATTTGAGAGAGAGAGCGTGCATGTGAGCAGGGGAGAGGGACACACACACACACACACACACACACACACACACACACACAGAGAATCTCAAGCAGGTTCCAAGCTTAGCACAGAGCCCTACGTGGGGCTCGATCCCACAACGCTGGGATCATGACCTGAACCGAAATCAAGAGTCAGGTGCTCAAATGCTCAACCATCTGAGCCACCCAGGTGCTCTGAGAGACCTTTCTTTAAAAGGATTTGTTACTTTCTTTAAAAGGACTCACCTGATTAGGTCAGGCCCACCCAGAAAAATTTTCCCTTTTGATTAACTCTAAGTCAACTGATTGTAATATTCTATTAGATTCACTGGTACCACTCACACACTGGCGAGGGGGTTGTTCAGACCATGTTCACCAGGTGGCAGGAGTCTTAGGGGCCATCTTAGAATATGAACACGATGAAGTTATTTTGTCTAATAAACATGTAATGATCAGTAATAATTATTTTCTTAATTTGTTCCACAATTTTGGAACAAGCAAAAGGAAGAAATTTCATTTTTAAAGATACTGTTCAAATTTATTTTTGAGAGAGAGAGAAATAGCATGAGCAGAGGAGGGGTAGAGAGAGAGAGGGAGACACAGAATCTGAACTAGGCTGGAAGCCCTGAGCTGTCAGCACAGAGCCCGACGCAGGGCTCAGACCCACGGACCACGAGATCATGACCTGAGCCGAAGTTGGACGCTTAACTGACTGAGCCACCCAGGCGCCCCCCACCAAAAAAGTTTTATTTATTCATTTAAGCAATGTCTACACCCAAAGAGGGGCTCGAACTTATGAACTGTGAGATCATGACCTGAGCCGAAGTCGGACACCTACCTGACTGAGCCACCCAGGCACCCTAGTCACTCTTTCTTTGGAATTTACTGTTAAAAGGCAGGAATGTCTAATATCATAGTATTTGGAGATGCAGATTGCATCGGAATGATTCTGACCAGTTAGGAACTCATCCTAGAAATACGCGGGTGGGAAGCAAGCAAGAGGTCCTTCAGCAGGTGGATGGATGGACTATGGTGTTTTTTTATTTGGGAGAGGGGGAAGGGGCAGAGGGGGAGAAAGAGAGAATTTTAAGCAAGCTCCTTGATCAGTGTGGAATCTGATGTGGGGCTGGATCCCACATGATCCCACATGGGATCCCACATGATCCCACAGGGATCATGACCTGAGCTGAAATCAAGAGTTGGACGCTCAACCAACTGAGTCGCCCAGGCGCCCCAAGACAATGGAATATTATTCAGCTAGAAAAATACATGGATTTATTGAGCCATGAACTGACCCAGAGGAAGCTTAAATGCATGTTGCGAAAGAAGCCGGTCTGGAAAGGCTGTCTGCTGTATGGGTCCAACTCGGTGACATTCTAGAAAAGGCCAAACTATGGAGACAGTAAAGATCGCTGGTTGCCAGGGGCTCGGGGAGGGATCAGCAGGCGAAGCACAGGGGATTTTTAGGGCAGTGAAACATTATATATGATGTGGAAATGGTGACTACAATTTGTACGTTCGTTAAAGTCCACAGAAGGTAAAATGCATGGAGTGAGCCCTAGTGTGAGCCGTGGATTTGAGTTAATAATAGTGTGTCATTATTGGTTCATCGGTTCCGCAAATGTACCACGTTAATGCAAGATGTTAATAATAGGGCATTCAGTTTTTCTGTAAACCTAAAATTGCTCTGGAAAATGAAGTCTATTAATTAAAAAAAAATACCGCATGTGTAGCTAGGTCCGCCTGTATCAAAGGCTGGCCGAAATCTGGGAGCTTTCTGAATGAGCCGCCACGTGGAATATGGTGCTTATCAGAGACTAAGTCACGAGATCGCGTGAAGGGCAAATTCCCGAGTATTCAAGCCCAGCAGGGCCTGCAGCATCTGTGTAGAACTTAGACCAACAGGAGATTTCGCTTTTTTTAGGGAAGAGTTATTTTTATCACTAATATAGCTTAAAATTGCTGCTCGGTGATAATAAAGTGGAGACTGACTTCCGATTCGTTTTACTAATGTTTTAAAATTCTCCGCCATTGCCCCCCTGTCGCCTGCACTGGGGGGACCCCTCGTGCGGTGCTGTCCTCGGTCCACCACTGCCAGGTATTCTGGCCAGGTATTCTCGGCTTTCCATTTCATGTCCCCAGGCGCTGCACTGTGCCTCACAAGGACTTGTTAACAGGCAGGGAGGGAACTATTTCTTGTGTGTGTGTGTGTGTGTGTGTGTGTGTGTGTGTGTATGTGTGTGTGTGTGAGAGAGAGAGAGAGAGAGAGAGCATTAGCAGGGGAGGGGCAGAGAGGGAGACACAGAATCTGAAGCAGGCTCCAGGTTCTGAGCTGTCAGCACAGAGCCTGACACGGGGCTTGAACCCACAGAACTCCAAGACCATGACCTGAGCTGAAGTCGGACACTTAACTGACTGAGCCCCCCAGGTCTTAAAAAATAGACTATTTTTTTAAGCAGTTTTAGGTTCACAGCAAAACCGAGGGGAAAGTACAGAGAGTTCCCAGATCTCCCCCCTCCGCTCCCCTCTTTATCCCTCCCCCACTCCCCCCACCGGAGTCTCTCTCGCTGTGAACACCCCCCACCGCCGTGACACATCTGCTACAATCCATGTACTTACGTCGACACGTCGTCATCGCTGGAAAATGAGGTCATGATCTCACGTAGTAGTTTGCACTAGGGTTCACTCTTGGTGTTGGAGTTCTGTGGGTTTGGAGAGGTGTTTAATGACGTGTCTCCACCGTCGTGGTCTCATGCGGAATAGTTGCACTGCCCTAAAATCCTCTGTGGGCCAACGACTCGCAACTATTCACCTCCTTCCTCCCTAACTCCCGGCGACCGCTGATCTTCTACGTCTCCATAGTTTCGCTTTTCCAGAATGTCATAGCATTGGAATCGGGGTGGCTTGTTTCACTTAGTAATATGCATTTAAATGTTTTCTGTGTCTTTTCATGGCTTGACAGCTTATTTCTTTCTCTTGTTGAATAATATTCCATTGCATGGATGTGTCACGATTCATCCTTTTGTGTCTCGTGTTCCTTCCTAAGGCAGTCACTGGCAAGGGGAAAGTGACTGCAAATGTCAGTTTTGGAACCGAAGAGAGAGTCCAGCCTTCTCTGGAGCTCAGGCTGCCTGCTACATGAACACAGTTTTGAAGGGTTATTTAGTGAGGACGGAATGGGGAAATAGTGGCGGGTGGGTAACCAACAGTGTTTGCTTCAGGAACCGTGTTTTCTTCCCCCTCTGCCCCTCCCCCCCACTTCTTCTATAAGATGTCTTTTCTGTTTGTGAAACAGTTTGTCTTAGAAAATCTGAAATACGCATGAAAGTGAAATAAAACTAAACTCGCCCCACAACCCTAAATTCTGGTGATTACTCTTGTTAGCGTTGTATCGTGTCTCCTTCCAGAATTTTCTGTTTAGTCGTAGTGATACACATAATGAGAAATGAAACCAGGACTCTTCCTACTGCAGTTCTGGCTGTGGCTCGAAGACCAAGGTTTCCGTGCGGAAGGCCTCGTGGGGCAGACCCTGTGGCTGATAACTAGTGAGATGGCTCTTCCGTGCTGAGGGCCAAAGAGGATTAGGAACTGGAGATTTGGGGGACTTTTGAGAGGATTTCTTGTTTTTAATGTTTATCTTACTTTATTTTATTTATTATTTTTTATGTTTTATTCCTATTTGAGAGAGAGACAGGGCACGAACAGGTGAGGGGCAGGGAGACGGAGGCAGAATCTAAAGCAGACTCCAGGCTCCAAGCTGTCAGCCCAGAGCCTGCCGCGAGGCTCGAACTCGCAAACCTTGAGATCGTGACTTGAGCTGAATTTGGATGCTTAACCGACTGAGCCACCTGGGTGCCCTGTAATGTTTATTTTATTTTTGAGAGAGAGAGAGAGAGAGGGAGGGACAGAGTACAAGAAGGGGAGGGGCAGAGAGAGAGGGAGACACAGAATCCGAAGCAGCCTTCAGGCTCTGAGCCGTCCACACGAGAGCCTGATGCGGGGCTCCAACCCACGGGCCGTGAGATCATGACCTGAGCGGAAGTCAGAGGTTTAACGGACCGAGCCACCCAGGCGCCCCCTGAGAGGATTTCTTTGTAGAAAGCTGTGTTATGAGTCCCAATCCCTTGGACAGTTGAGGGCCCAACCCCAGAGGAGGGATTCCCTTACCTCAAACCTGGTAAGTGAGCTTCAAGGAGACTGCTAGGGGAATGTGATCTATGTCTCCCGGGGCCTGGGGGTGGGGGGTGGGGCCCCAGGAGGCCACTTCTGACATAAATCTAAGGAATCTAAAGGTGAATCTGTGGCTTTCAGCTTGAGAAGGCAGAGTGGAGAGTGAGGACACACAGGCGTGCTTCGGGAGGGCCCACCCGTCTGTGGTGTGGTGAGGGCATGTTCCCCGTGGTGCCCTGAGGGCTGCGCGTGAGGGAAAGGGGGCCTGGAGCTGCTTTCGGTTGGGCTTGTGAGGCCCATCCTGGTGACAGGCCCCTACCCGAGGATCAGCACGACTTGACCACTGGAAATC
The DNA here is from genome assembly GCA_030068075.1 of Paguma larvata. Taxonomy (NCBI): domain Eukaryota; kingdom Metazoa; phylum Chordata; class Mammalia; order Carnivora; family Viverridae; genus Paguma; species Paguma larvata. The sequence goes on along the minus strand of CM057837.1, from coordinate 44,620,111 downwards.
AGAAGCTTTGGGAGTTAAGTGGCACTTAACCCTTCAGAGGTGTTCCTGGAGACCCCTCTCAGGACTCACTCTGTTTTCCCAGACTTCCTCAGGCTCCCTCCAACCCCCTGGTCTCTCTCGACACGCTCCCTGTCTGGCGTCCGCACCCTGGTTTCTGTAGTGCTCTTCCCCTCCTCTCAGGAGAACAGAGTCCCGACTCCGGTCTCCTTCCCGTGCCTGGCGAAACTCTGCCGTCTCAGGTTTCAGCCAGATGTCAGTGAAGCTTCTCTCTGCTCAGGATTTAGCTGGTTGAAAATTAGCAGAGGGCTTTGACAAACTTTAGGTTTTTCTCCCAGGGCTTGTGACCAGTGTTCTACTTACTTAAGGGCAAAAACATTTCATCACCATAGCAAACTTGCACAGAATAGATTCATGTGAGTAATACCTTGTCATAAGCTTTTTGCTCTCTCCTTCTGGGACTTCTATTAAAAGGACGATACTTTTTCTTGCTCTCTTTTCTATGTCTCCTACTCTCATTATTGTATCTTCCATCTTTAGTCTCTGTGGGCTACATTTTGGATCATTTCTTTCCACCTTCCAATTCACTATTTCTCTGTTTAGCTGTGTCTAATCTTCTGTCAGCCCCATCCCTTGAGATCCCAGTTTAATTCTTTTCAGAGCTGGAATTTCTATTGGGTTCTTTTCTTCTTCTTCTTCTTTTTTTTAAAAATGTTTATTTATTTTTGATAAAGAGAGAGAGAGAGAGAGAGAGAGAGACAGAACATGAGTGGGGGACGGGCAGAAAGAGAGGGAGACACAGAATCTGAAGCAGGCTCCAGGCTCCGCGCTGTCAGCCCAGAGTCCAATATGGGGCTCGAACCCACGAACCTGTGAGATCATGACCTGAGCCAAAGTCGGACACTTAACCGAATGAGCCTCCCAGGTGCCCCTCTATTGGATTCTTTTCAAATATGCTCTGTCTGTCACTTTTTATAGTTTTTAGTTCTCTGCCAGATTTTTCAAGTTTTTTTTTTTTTTCTTTCTTTGAACACAGTAAGCAAAGTTGTTTTTAGTTTGTGTCTGATGATACCAACACTTTGTGTGCTTTTGGGTCTGTTTCTATTGGCTCTTGTTTCTTTGGTTCTTCTCATGGAAGTTGAAATTATAAGTTGAAGTCTTGGATTCAAAATCCAGCAAGTACTTTCACTTGCTTCAGCCAAGAGCTGGGGGGTGTTCCCATTCTGGGACTACTACAGTTCAACTCCAATGCTCGATGTGGCTGAGTAAGAAGTCAGGGTGTAAGTCTGTGCGAGGGGCGGTTCATGTCAAGTTCATCCTTCACCTGTTCTGCACCCCATCTAGGGTGTGTAGCCCCAATTCTGCACAGGGCAGGGGTTTTCAGAGTTACCACCTCTGACCAGCTCTTGTTTTCACTTCTTTCCTTCCACGACTGAGGTTACTCAAAGCTCAGCTCCTGTTCCAGTGCCTTTTTCTTCCAGGTGGGCAAATGTCCTCTGGACAAAAGCAGCTTCGTGGGCCCCTTTGAGGGGCCGCCATCTCTAACTTCTTGTCTTCTCCCAGATCTTAGCCCTGCAATTCCTTGGTAGTTTGTAATCTTTGGTGTTTTCAAGAAGATGTTGGTCCCGTTTTGGGCCCACCTTCTGTTCATTGTCCCCAGCGAAGAACTGGCCTGAGTTACTTTGTCCACCGTGCGTAGGAGTCCACATGAAGAGTGAGTGACTGTGACCTTACTACTGAGAAACAGCAACCCTGGCCTCGTTCGCTAAAGGAGGCTTTGCTACCTTCCCCGGGCTTATTTTCATCACAAAGAGCTCCTACTGGCCAACAACACATCTGTGCTGGTCACGCAGGATAAGCAGGGCCATCCTTCTGTAGTCACTCTCCTGGCCCCAATTTTTCTCATGCTACCAGCAGAAGTAGCAAGGGCAAAGGAGTCAGGAGACTTGGTTTCGGTCCTGGCTTTGCTTATTCCTTGCTGTGTGTCAGGAAGTTATTTCCTCTTTTAGGCCTTTGGTTTCTAAAGGGTTTGTACATATTATGGGATTAAAAATCAGATCTCCTAAGATTGTCTCCCAAGAGAATGGCAGAAAATTCCCAAACGTGCTTGGCACATTTAAGATCCTCTGGGGCGCCTGGGTGGCTCAGTCGGTTAAGTGTCCGACTTCAGCTCAGGTCATGACCTCACGGTTCGTGGGTTCAAGCCCCGCGTCGGGCTCTGTGCTGACAGCTCAGAGCCTGGAGCCGGCCTCCGCTTCTGTGTCTCCCTCTCTCTCTGCCCCCTACCCCACTCACGCTCTGTCTCTCTCTGTCTCTCAAAAATGAATACATGTTAAAAAAATTTTAGGTGCTCAAACTATGTTTGAGGAATATTAATCTGAGCAAGTTACATGACTAGATCAATTTAGTTGTAAGTACTAGGAAAATCTCCCCAGTACTGGTAGTTTTAAAAAGAGTTTATTTCTGTTGCCTACACCAGACAGCGGAAGGCAGGTGGGCTGGGACTGGGTGCTGGCTCCACAGTTTTAGGGCCTTGGACGCCTTCTATTTTGCCGCTTCTCCATCCTCCGTGTATCACCTCATGGCTCGAGGTGCTGCTCAGGCTCCATCAGAGGTTTAGGCAGAAGTAGGGGGCAGGAAAAAGGCACCCCTCCTATTCAAGGAGGTCCCGCCCAGTACACCTGCTTAATCTCATGGTCCTGACATTGCGTATGGCTCACAGGGGGCTGCTGCGGAAGTGGGGAGATGGAATCTCCGAGCTGGCTGGCACTTGGCTATTTGTAGGGTTCTTTTTCTTTTTCTTTTTAATTTTTTAAATGTTTGTTTATTATTGAGAGAGAGAGAGAGAGAGAGAGAGCAAGCAGGGGAGGGGCAGAGAGAGAGGGAGACACAGAATCTGAAGCAGACTCCAGGCTCTGAGCTGTCAGCACAGAGCCCAACGCAGGGCTTGAACCCACGAACTGAGAGATCACGACCTGAGCTGAAGCCGGACGCTTAACCAACTGAGCCCCCCCAGGTGCCTCTGTAGGGTTCTTTTTCTAAGGAAGACAAGGAAAAGGGAGGTTGGTAGGCAACTGGCAGCTTCTGCCACAGTGACCTTGACTCAATCACTTTTCCTCATTGAACTTCAGTTTCCTCTTCTATAGAGATTGATGGTGGTGGGCGGGGGGCACCATTGGCGTTTTGGGTGGTGCAATTCCTCACAGTGCAGAACTGTTCTAATGCAATGCAGGGCCTTTAACATCCTTGTGCCTATGCCGGTAGTATCTCTAGGCATCGTGGCCACCAAAACAACCCCACCCTTTTCTACCTGCCCTGAGGGGACAATGGTACTCCCGGACAAGAAGATTCTAAAGTCCTTTCTAAGAGTGGCGTTCTGTGAGGGCCTGTGATTCTGCGGCGCTTGGGCATCTGTAACTTCGTCTGTCAAACGGGCAAACAGAGAGGAGAGGTTGGGAATGCAAATGTCTGCGTCTTCCATCCTCTCCGACCTTGGAGGAAGAAGGGAATCATTATGCAGCTAGAGTCAAGGTCATTGGCAAAAGGGGCCAGGACAGAACTTTCCAAGGAATGAGAGGGAGGGGAGGCAGGAACCCAGAACACCTGGCCCTAACAGGGGCCCGCTGCCCCTCCCCAAGGCCCTGCACTGTGCCCCTGATGTGAGAGCCGTCTCCCGAGAAGCTGGCACGCTGGCCTCTGTCTGTCACGATGCCCTCATTAGCGGCTCCCACGTCCGTTGGCGGGACCTCATAAGTGGGGCCCATCTGACCTTTGGGGCAGCAGATGCTTCGTCTGGCAGGGCTGATCAAAGAACACCAGACCCAGCCCCTCTCTGCCCCCGGTCCCTGCCAGGGAGTGGCACTTAGGTAGCTAGATCATGGCGTGCTCGCCCCAGGGGTTCTGATGGAGCCAGAGGGAGGAGGGGTGAGGCTCGAGCACCATGTTGCCCGGGTTCGAACCTGATTCCCATGCTTATTTAATTGTGTCACATTGAACAAGGCCTTTTTGTCCGGTTTGCTCCCTTGTCTGCACGAAGCAGATGATAATAGTACATATGGCACGGGGTTGCCCGGTCTGGAGAGAGCATGGAGGGTAGTAGGCCTACTGCTACCAGAGTAGGCCTGTCGTCGGCACTCAGGAAATGGTATTCCTTGTGCTTCTGGGAGGAGGCCCGCCTCTGTGTTGGTTCCCGGCCAGGGGATTCTGATGCATCCTCCGTGGCTTCCGGGGTTTAAGCAGCTTGCCCAAGGTTCCGCAGCTGGCCAAAGCTTGTGCTCTCCACCACCCCATGGTGAAGAGAGGCACTCCCCAGAGGGGATGGGGAGCGGGCCAGCTGAGGCCGCACGGCAGGCAGAGCCAGGCTGGCTCCCCTCAGAGTGGGCATGCCAGCCCCCAGCTGCCTTCGGCCGTGCCCGTCGTGGTCCCGGAGCTCAGAGAGCGCCCTCCCTGCCGCCTGCCCCGTGCGGACAGAGATGCAGACGGCGGCTCGCATGCAGTGCCTTTGGCTGCCTCTCGGAACACATGCTGGGGGCATGGAGTCGCCCCGGTCTGAAGCGAAGCATCCTTGGGGTCACCTAGGCCATAGGCAGGGAGGTTGGAGGGACCCAGGAGCAGGCTCCCCTGAGTTAGCCAGCACTCAGGACCTGACTCACTCGTTGCTGGGGAAGGTTGCACCCGGGGTGAACGGAGGGAGTCTCGGGCCAGGCAGGCGGGGCCGGGCCCGGAAGGCCCAAAGCGAAGCCAACAGAACCACTATTCGGGGTACGTCTGACTTCCCGCCACAGCACTGCTCCTGCCCGCCCTGGGCTCACGGGCTGCTGAGGTGTGGAGAGGGAGAGTGGGGACTGTGGCTCGGGGGCGGCAGGGGCTGGCGGCAGATCCAAGCCCCGGTCCCGGTTATGGCATTCGTGATCACGGAGAATAACCTTTAACCGAACGTAATAATTATGGCACTATCATTGTAGACGTCAGTGGTTAATGAAGACGAATTAACAGTGAGAATAAATGTTCGTTTTCAGTGCTTACTCTGTGCCAGGCTTTGAACCAAATGTTCTCTATGAACTATCTCCTTTCATCTGACAAGGAAGGAAACGTCAGGCCTGTTTTCAAAGAGGAAACTGCACTGGGAGGGCTTAAGTGACTTGTTCAAGGTCCTGCAGCAGGCAAAGGAGGGAGGCTGGGGCTGGACCCCGTTGTGTCCACTGCATGGGTGTGCAGGCCATTTAGCGGCTGTGAACCACCTTGCCTCTCTGGACTTCCTTTTGCCAATCGGCAAAAAGGCTTTAAATACATTCATCTGATTACAGCACAGGGTTTTGGTTAGAACGAACTGAATCAGCAATGTGACAAGTATTTGTAAATTCATCCATTATTGAATCAACAGTGAGTAATTGAGCCCCTATTTTGTGCTGGCCACTCTCCCAGGGACCGGAGATACAAGAGTGAACAGAACAGGCGAATTCTCTGTGTCGGTCCCCTTGATAGGGTCTAAACTCTAGTGTGGCGTGGGGCAGGGAGACATATAATAACCAAGTCCATGAATGAACGAGCATGGTGATTTCTCATGGTGTTCAGTTCTCTGAAAACAGTAAGACAGGCGATGGGGCTGGCAGGGAGGGGCCATCTGAGCAGGTGACACTTGCTAACATAAGGAGCCAGCCGGGCAGAGTTATGGGGGAGGGGCAGCGAGGAGGGGCTGGCTGGAGGCCGAGCATGGTAAGGCGAGGGGCAAGCAGGAAGAGAAGGAGACAGAGCCGGGCAGGGCCAAGGCCGCAGGAGTCTTCTGGAAATCTGCAGGGAGTTTGGACTTGACCATCAGGGCAGTGGGGGCCTGGTTGTATTGGTTAGAAATACCTGCTGTTGCAGAAAACTAAACCACCAATGGCTTAAACAGATAGAAGTTTATTTTTATTTTTCTTACTTGGAAAGAAGCCTGCGGCAAGTTTCACGCTCAGTGATGTTTGGGCTGACATCCCGCCACTCCCGGGCCTGTGCCTGCTGCTTGTCAGTGGCCGCATGGGCCGGAGGCATCACATCTACATATAAAGCAGACTCTGCTTACTCTTTAGTAGCCAGAACGCTCTTGGCTGCAAAGGAGGCCAGAAAGGAGTCTGGTGCAGGAACGAGCTCTTCTGGCCCGGGGAGCCGAGGCAGGAAGGAGAGCTGGGAGGGAGGCTGGGTATGGGGGTGAGCCGGCCGCGTGTGCTGCACAGGTGCTTCCGTTGCTGGTAGGCATAGGATGCTCTGAGACTCTGTGTCTCGAACAGGCTCTTCTGGGGCGCCTGGGTGGCTCAGTCGGTTAAGCATCCGGCTTTGGCTCAGGGCGTGATCTTGAGGTCCATGGGTTCAAGCTCCATGTCTGGCTCTTTGCTGACAGCTCAGAGCCTGGAACCTGCTTCAGGTTCTATGTCTCCCTCTCTCTGCCCCTCCCCACTCATGCTGGGTCTGTCTCTCAAAAATAAATAAACATTTTAAAAATTAGGAAAAAAAAAAGAACGAACGAGTAAAGAACAGACTCTTCCGAGAGGCCGATGTGGCCGGTCCGTTGCCCACACTTTGAGGAGCGTGGGTAGACACCACTGGAGAGCTTCAAGTAAGCAAGTGGTTACCCAGCTTCTGTGGTTGTGGGAAATGCAGTGCGGGGGACAAGAGGGAACACCGCAAGGCTAGTCATAAGAGGCCAGAAATCGTCGTCACTTGCCTAGTGTGTGGCAGGGGAGATGGCACTGGTGAGTGGGTTAAAAATGCTTCTCTATTTTTAATTTTTAAAACTGTGATAAAGTATACATAACAATTTTTTAAAGTTTATGAATTTATTTTGAGAGGGAGAGAGAGCGAGTGAGCACAAGCAGGGAAGGGGCAGAGAGAGAATCCCAAGCAGAGAACCACCAGTGCAGAACCCGATGCGGGGCTTGAACCCATGAACTTTGAGATCATGACCTGAGCTGAAATTGGATGCTTAACCAACTGAGCCACCCAGGCGCCCCCATTTTAACTATTTTTAAGTGTACAATTCAGGCATTAAGTGCATTCACAATGGTATGTGACCATTACCACCATCCATTTCCAAAACTTTTGTACCATCCCAACTTAAAAAAATTTTTTTAATAATGTATTCATTTTTGAGACAGAGACAGAGACAGAGCACAAGCAGGGAAAGGGCAGAGAGAGAGACACACACACAGAATCCGAAGCAGCCTCCAGGCTCTGAGTGGCCAGCATGGAGCCTGATGCGGGGCTTGAACCCACAAACCGTGAGATCATGACCTGAGCCGAAGTTGAATGCCTAACTGACTGAGCCACCCAGGCATCTCCATTGCACCCCCCTCAATCCTCCTTCCCACTCCAGTCCCTGGCAACCTCTGTTCTGCTTGCTGCCCCTATGAGTGTGAGTACTCCCCGTGTCTCCTTTAAGTGGACTCAAACATTCTGTGTCATTTTGTGACTGCTTTTTTCACTTAGCATAATGACCTAAAGGTTCAGGATAGATTAGAACTTCATTCTTCTTTAAGGCTGAATACTATTCCACTGTGTGGTCAGAGCATGTTGTGTTCATTCGTTCATCTGTTGATGGACATTTGGGCTGTTTCCACCCTTTGGCCATGGTGCGGAGTGCGCTATGAACTTGTGTAGGTATCTGTTTGAGTCCAGTGGTCAGTTTTGAGATATGTTTTGGAGGAGGACCATCGGAACTTGCTGGAAGTAGAAAGGAAGGGCAGGAATAGAACTTAGGGACGACCACCGGTGTTTGGTTTGGTGATGATGGTGGCGTTTATTAAGATGGGGAAGAAGTGGGGGTGCCTGGGTGGCTCAGTTGGTTGAGTGTCCAACCCTTGATCTCAGCTCAGGTCTTGAACTCAGGGTCGGGAGTTCAAGCCCCTCACTGGGGCTTGGAAAAAAAAAAAAAGATGGAGAACAGCAGGTAACATCCTGGTTTTATTTAGTATTGTTGTAAGCAGTTCTCAACTACGAAATTGCCCTAATCAAAGCAATAAGACAATAATAAGTCATACACCTGGGGCCTGGGAATTCAGGTTTCCATATCCCTCTGATAACTGCCTGATTTAAATCAGGATTTGGCGCGCGATGGCCCACAGCCCAAATCCAGCCCGCCACCTGGTCTCGTACAGCCCGAAAGCTAAGAATGGTTTTCACAGCTTTAAATGTAAATGTGAAAAAAAGACCATGTAGCCCTTTAGCTAGAACTGTTCAATTTTGCCTCTTGGCTTTCCGCACCCAAAATATTTACTCTCGGGCCCTTTACGGAAAGTTTGCCGACCCCTGGCCTGAATTAATTGGTTTGGCTCGGCCTGAAGAAGAGCGCTCAAGTGGAAACAACAAAACAAGACCAAACCTCTCTCGCTACTGCTGACCTACTTCTGTACTGTTTTCGTAGCTTCTCTTCCTTGGGTTTTTGGGGCAGCAAGCCAGGCCCCCCATGCTGAGCACCCTCTGCAGGTCACTGCAGTTACCGGCACCAGCCGGTTGAGACCATGAAACTGATTAATGCCTGCGCAGTGCTGTTTACCAGGAACAAGTGATTTATTTTAGCCTCTAAATTTTAAATGGTGCCTATGCGTCCCAGGAAGCTGTCTGGCTTAGAAAATTGCCTATAATAAATGCAGGCAATAAATCCATTATTTTAAACCTAAAGAAAGGTATTCAAGTTTTATAAGAGAAAATCAGTTTGTCCTCATCCTCGCTAAATACATATTGCGTAAATAATTAAAAAACAGCGGTTTGGATGGGTGCTAAATTACCACCTTGCCCAAATGCAGTCACGGCTCTTATTTTTTCCAATTAATCACTTAAAAAAAATCCATTTGCCGGTATTTCCCTAGCGAGGCTTCCTCTCCACTCCGAAATGATCCAAGAACGCATGGCGCTTACTCAGTCGGGTGGGCTCGGTCGTGCTTTGAAGTGCCAAGCGGGAAGGTGTCTGGAGGGTGGGACTTGCCCATGGATGGGCCCCGGCTTCCGGGGTTTCAGCCGGTGGCCCCGGTCCTGGCCGGTTCTGCACTTCCTCACCCGCCCGCCGCAGGAACGCAGTGCGCTGGGACTCCTGCGCGTTGCGGGCCTGCCTGTTCTTGGGCTCCCGAAGTTCTAGTTCGTTCAGTTAGTTCATGTTCACTCAGCACCCAAGCAGCTGGATCCTAAGAGGGAGTCGGCTTTGGCGCCAAGCTCTTCCCCGTCCTTGAGTCTTTCGGACCCAAGATTAGGGCTAGACTCAAGGCATCACGTGCCCCCTCCCTTTGGAGCCTGTGCTGTGACTTCAGCCAACATCAACCCCCTGAACTGTAGAACCCCTCATCACATCCCTCTTTGAGGGTGCAGGTTTGGGGCAGGACTTGCTTCCGTGGGCTTCGTGGACGCCTCGCGGATTCACCCCCTGGTCCTCAGCGATCATTCCTGAGTGCCACGGGAGACCGAGAGTGGTGGTCTTCGGTGGGCCATATGTGGTCCTGGGAGACGAATGTCTCCTTGCCTTACCCTTGCATAAGTAAGAGGGTTTCCCAGGAGTCTGTCCCCCAAACTGAGAACATTGATCCCCAGGTGATTTGCTGGTTCACCTGGTTGACGTGGCTGGCGGCTTCTCTCTTGAAAGTTCATTAATTCATTCAACAAATGCTTACACAGAACCTCCTATGTGCCAGGCACTGTCAGAGGTGCTTGGGATACACCAGTGGACAAAACAAAGACTGCTGTCCTTGCGAGCCTGCATGGAATGGTGTTGAGTTCTGCTCTGGAATTCGGCACCGTGCTGGGGGTCCCCGGAGGTGGGAGGACAAATTGCTCTGTGTGTGTACGTGTGTGTGTGTGTGTGTGTCCAGGGTGCTAGGAAAGGCTTCCTGTGGGGTCTTGAAGCTGAGTGGGATTTTGCCACAGGGTAGGGGAACAATGTGCATGTGACAAGAGAGCCAGAGCTGGTCAAGGTCAGACTGGCAACAGCCACGTGGCTGGAACCTGGGATTACAGCTGGCAGAATTCCCAGTTTGTTGTTTTTTTGTTTGTTTGTTTGTTTGTTTTTTTACAAATAATTCAGCTCCAGGAGGGGCTGCTCAGGGAAAAAGATACCTTTAGGGTGGGCTGGAGCCCGACTCTGGGGGACTTTGAATGCTGTGTTGAAAGCTTTGGGCTGTGCCTTGGTAGCCACACTTTGAGGGACCCCAGCCGTAAGCAATTCTAGCGGTGCCATTTACAAAGACTCCAAGGTGAACGGTGCCCCCTTTAGTTGTGTCCTGTCACTCTTCCCTTCCATGTCTCCCCTAAATCTCTGTCCACGGGCTGGCCGCATGGGAGCCTGTTGTGAGCATTCTGATGCTGTGTCATTCCCGACCTTTCTAGCGATCACATTGAATAACTTCTCTCCTTCCTAGGTGCCTACGTGCCACACCTCCTGATTTAGGACCAGAATTCATTAGCACTTGCTTCGTTCTCTCTCTGGGCACCTTCAAGGGTGGGGATGATTCCCCGGGCCCGTCTTTCTCAGCTCAAAGTGGTTCTCTGTGTACAGTGTTTCTAACTATGGGCTCAGCCCCAGAAACAGCAGCAAGCGGGACTTTAGGCCTCATGTCTTCAGCTTTGCTCCTTGAGCCACGTGAGCCTGCGTTATCTTGTGGAAAATAAGATCCCACCTCAGATTTACTAAATTTGAATTTCCAGGAGTGGGGGCTAGCGTCAGGTGTTTGGACGTGCCCCCAGGTGGTTCTTATGCATGTAAAAGTTTGAGGAATACTGCATAAGGGAGAAGCTTCTTAGCATTTTGGGGGCTGGATTCCTTGATTGGATAGATATCATGCATTTACCACCCAGAAGGATGTTGACTCTGGCCCCCGCCTGATGGTGTCTAGGTCTCCGGAGTCGCTGCCCCCAGGACTGTTGTTCCTGGTGGAGAGGGTGAGTCTCTCTTACTTAGCACTATGTCTCCTTCCCTGCGATGTCCCCCCCGCCCCCACCCTGTGACTGCAGTTCTGCCCACCAAACTCATACCAGGCAAGCCTGATGCTTCTTCCAGGGGGACAGCCCTTCAGACATCCGCCAGCTGCTGTCATAGCAAGCTCTCCCCATTTTACGGATGGGGAGATACAGGCCCAAAGAGGTGAAGAGAGCTTCCTAAGGTTACATGGCTAGTTTGTGCCAGAGCTGGGATTTGAACCCAAGATCGGCTAGAATGACAAAGCCAAGGCTTTATTATGATCCCCACTTTACAGATGGGGAGACTGAGGCTTAGAGAAGTTAGGGACCTACCTAAACCACACAACGTCAATGGCGGAGTTTTGATATGGCCCCAGGGTGTGCATTCTTTATCGTGACGCCCAATACCGCCTTCCCACATAATAATCATGCCTATATCAGATCCTCTGCCACTCTACGCAGGGGCTGGCAGACACAGAGTGAACAGCCAAAAGAGACATTGGTTAATATAATTATTGATAATATTATTTGAGCTCGACACTGCTCCAACCTAATATGACATATGTATATGTATATGGACATATATATATATTTATGGACAAATATACCCATATTATATTAAAAAGAATGCATTAGCAAACAAGAAATACTATAAGAGGGGGCACCTGGGTGGCTCAGTCAGTTAAGTGCCTGACTTGGGTTCAGGTCACGATCTCGTGGTTTGTGAGTTCGAGCCCAGTGTCAGGCTCTGTGCTGATGGCTCATTGGATTCTCTGCATTGGATTCTGTGTCTCCCAGTCTCTCTGCCCTCCCCCCGCTCATGCCCTGTCTCTCAAAAAATAAATAATAAAAAAAATTAAAAAAAAAAGAAAAATACTATAAGATAACCAAAATTGCTGTTGGTGGGGCGAGGAGGAGTTTTCAAACCATCCTTGGGAGTGACTGGTGCCATTCACTGTCACCGGTGGTTACCGAGCAGCTATCACTTGTGGGGAAGTAGAGGGCCCTGTGGTGGATCTATGGCCGTCCACTCAGACTGACTTAGGTTTGGTTCGGGCAGAACCACGTGCTCACGACCCCTTCCCTAGCAACAAAGGGCAAATATTCATTAGCCCAGACCAGCCATTCTGACCCTAGATTGCACATTAGCTTCACCCAAGGAGATTTTAAAACTATGCTGAGGAGAGGCACTCCAGACCAAAGAAATCAGACACTTTCAAGGTACACGTGGGGCCCCGCGATGACCGTAATGTGCACTCAAGGGTTGCATCTAAACCAGTCACAATAATCGCAGTCCTCTTGCTCATGGCTGCTGAGGTCCGGATGTGTGATGCGGTGCTGGCCGGTGGGGCATCAGGAGAGGTGTGTGCAGGGGGACGGAAAGCAGAAACTTCTCTGTTTCTCCGCTCAACACTCTCTTCTCCATTCTGTTACTCACGGTCACCAGAGTGGGGCACCCGCTGGGAGTCCTACAATTCAGTTCCGTTTTGACATTGTCTACCTGGAGTCAGCATCAGATGCCACAGGTTGAGGGCTCCATCCTGTGAGACCGCCCCTGCCTCCCACCCCCAACTTTGGACACCAATCACGAGTCCGGGTTGTTACCTGTGCTTCTAAACTACTGGCAATAAATTGAAGGTACGCACAACCCCCTCCTAGGTTCAGTTAATTTGCCAGAATGGGTTATAGAACTGAGGAAAAGTTTACTTCCTGGGTTACCAGTTTACTGTAAAAGGATACAACTCAGAAACAGCCAGATGGAAGAGGTGCATAGGGCGAGGTATGGAGGGAGGGGCCCTCTCTGGTGGTGCCACCCTCCCAGCACCTCTGTACGTTCACCGACCCACAACCTCTCTGAACCCCTTCAGTTAGGGCTATTATTATTATTATTATTATTATTTTAAATGGAGGCTTCATCATGTAGGCACGATTGATTAAACCGTTGATCATTGGTGATTGAACCCAATCTCCAGCTTTTGTCCCTCCGGGGAGGTGGAGGGGTGGACTCAAAGTCCCCACCCTATAATCACAGGGTTGCTCCCCTGACTACTAGCCCCCCACCCCCTTCACTACAGTCGGTTTTCTAGGGTCTTTCCAAAAATCGCTTTATTAACCGAAAGTCAGGTGTGGTCAAAATGGCCTCATTATGAATAACAAAAGATGTTCCTTTCACCTTGATGGCTCTCATCATTTAGGGAATTCCAAGGACTTTTGGAGCTCTGTGCCGGGAACAAGGACAAAAACCAAACACATATTTCTTATACATCACAATATCTCAGGGGAGCATTTGGCTCTCAGGACAAGGGACACAAAAGCTCCTTCCCATCGTCGGATGTTCTTGTGTGAGCCACAAGAACTGGCTGCACTGTTGCAGCCTTCTGACGAGCATGCTGGGTCAAGCCAAAAGAGTGCCAGGGAAGCTGACCCAAAGCCTTGATTTTGTTGGACCTCTAAATTAACATAATCTGGAAGATTTCTGCCTCCAGGCTTCCTGTTGTATGAGATAGTAAGTGTCTTCATTAGGGGAGCTTTATTTGGGCATTCTGTCACCGGCAATGGACAGCGTTCCTGGTTGTCATGGTCCTTAAAGAGCTCACGGTGCACCAGGGACCATGAGGTCACCCCACGGCAGCGATGAACAACTTGGCACCAATCGCACTGTCACAGGCACTACCGGTGGGAGAGGCGGGCGGCGTGGTGGGAGCTGCCACCGGGTGTGGGAAGAGCTCCCGCAGAGCACGGAGAGGAGGAGAAGAGTGAATAGACTTGAGATTACGGAAGTGATTCAGAGCCTGGGCTTGGAAACCTGCCTTTGCCACTTACCGGCCGTGAGACTCTGGGAAACTGACTTGACCTTCCTTGGCCTCGGTTTTGTCATCTGTTCCGTGGCGATGATCATCGAGTCTAAATCACGGAGCTTTGTGAGGATTTGGAAAGACATTTAGCATGGCGTGTGGGCACATGGCAAGCTCTCAAATGAAAGCCATCGTGATGATCACTCCCAAGGCATGAATCACGGTGAGAATCCTGGTTGTAGGATTCTTGCCACCTTTCCTCCGCCTGCAGGTCTAGACTCACCCGGTGCAGGTGGTAGGCAGAAACTCACTGGCAAAGTAGATCTTTCTTTAGGGATGCTTCCGTTTCCTTTCACTTGTGCTGTTGCCTTGTTCTTCATGGTTCTGGCTCCCAGAGCCCACTCAGCTTTACCATGAAACCCAGGCTTCCCTCTTCAGATGGATCCTGAACTGATTCCCACAGTCATGGCTTCTTTTCTTTCTTTTCTGGCCATGAATTTGAACTCCCCGGTCTTGCAGATCTTGAGGTACCCTTTCTGACCTGCCCCAGTTGGATGCTCTGAGCAGAAAATCTTCCTGCTGATGAATTGGCTCGTGCGCTGCTGTGAGCGTCCAACGCGCCCCCACCCCCGCCGCCAGAGCACCCCTGACAACAGAGGAGTGTGAACACTGTTCGAGCCTGCCGCAGTGAGAAACGTATCTGAAGCCTCCTGTCTGATCTTTAATTCATGTGGATTTTGCAGCTTACTTCCTGACTTTAACAGGTCATTATGGTATAAGAAGTTTACAATAATTTACCATCAGGAGAGGATTCGAAGACCTTCCATAGCTGCCCTGCTGATTAATGCACGGGCCACAGTGCAATTATGCTCGCTGTTTTCTGAGTATGGGGCTGAATTGAAAAGGGATCTTGTTGCCCAGTGTGTCAGCGTCTCTCTGTCCAAGGTCACGGTACGTCAAACCCCCAGATCTCCGTAACTCTGTGACTGACTGTGAAGGGCAGGGGTTCTTTTTGCCTTGGCTTTGGGTAATCCCTGATGAGAGACACTTGGAGGAACATCAAAGGGTGGGCCAGTGTAGCACGGTCAGGCTTCTGTCCTTAGGCCCAACGGCCCAGGAAATGCTGAGGAATCATTCCTTGGCCTGATGATGCCACCGAAGTTTGCTTCCCGCTGCCCTCTGGGTCTTTGACTGGCCTGCCACTGCTTCTTATCTGGTCTCATAGCGTGACTTGAATCCTGTAGGCTGTGTCTATTTGCCTCTGCTCTTTTTTTTTAAATTTAAAATTTTTATTTTTTAAATGTTTTTATTTATTTTTCAGAGAGAGACAGAGCACAAGCAAGGGAGGGGCAGAGAGGGAGGGAGACACAGAATCTGAAGCAGGCTCCAGATTTGGGGCTTGAACTTGTGAACTGTGGGATCATGACCTGAGCCGGAGTCAGACACTTAACTGACTGAGCCACCCAGACGCCCCTGCCTCTGACCTTTATGTCAGATAGGATATGTGTAACGGAAGACCCAAATAGACAATGGCTTAAACCATAATGACACCGAATTGTCTCAGTGTGAAGTCTGATTCAGAGTTGACTTTTTTGATCTCTCGGTTCAACCATCCTCACTGTGCTTGCTCTATTTAAGTTTATTACCTTTTGATGACAAGGTAGCTGCCATAGCTCCAGCCATCACGCCTCACACAACCCCATTCGAGGCCGGAAGGACACTTGCATTAAGTGTCAATCTCTTTTATCAGGAAGCAAGAAGCTTTTCAGCAGATTTATCTTTGTGTCTCATTGACCAGAACTGTATCCTGACTACAAGGGAAACTGGGAAAGTGAGAAGCTGGGAAAAGCAAATGAGGTTACTTTGTTGGCCTTAGTCCAATCCTGACTCCCCTTCTGGGGCTAGAACAACCAGGGTCTGTAATGAACAGGAGAGGGAGATGGCTTCAGGGTGGGTGCTAACGGTGTCCACCACACTCTAATTTCCTGTGTCACCATCAAGCCATCGGCTCCAGCCTTCTGTCCGAGGAGACCTCAGGTTCTGGTGAAGGGTGGCACACCTCCTGCGTGGTCACACCCTTCTTTGCAGCCTTCTTCAGGGTTTGTCATAGAGTCTGTCCAAGGGAAGATATGTCCTCTTTCGCAAATCTCATGTGCCGGGGCGATAGACACAGACGAGAGAGACAGAGACAGCTCTCACCCTGCCACTTCTCAGACCGCTGACTCTTGAGAACAGAGATTTTTCTGAAGAAAAGGCTGACCATTAGCCCTCACGCAAAATTATTCCCCAAAGCAAGTTTGGGTAAAATGACCGTCCCTAGTAATTGGCTCTCGTTATAGACGAAGAATTCCACTCGTCTGCATTGCTTTCCCGGGAGCACCATGGTTTCCTCTGCAGGTGGGAGCGAGGGCACAGACTCTGTAGTCTGATGCTGAGCTTTGAGTCCTGGCTTGGCCAGTGTGATCGTGGGCATGTTCTCGAACTTCCCTGGGCTTCCTTGCTGCTCTGCCTCAGAGACATAATAGCCGCCCAATTGCTGCCGTGGCTTTAGGGCAGGCGACCCAAGGACTTCAAACGGAAGTGGCTGCCGTGCTCTAAGGGGCCACGGCCACTTCGGACCTCCAAGACGAAGCACATTTTCAACTGCGTATTTTCACTTGAACTTGACCACATGCTGGCCGACTAACTTTGCTAGAAATCTGTTCCACGGCTCATTTGGGAGCACGGTTCTTATACCTCATTGGCCTTTTGGCCTCTTTTTAAGCTTCCCCAGGAAGCTGGTCTCGGGTCTCCTGCTCCTTGATTTGTGGGTGTCTGTGGGAGGCCCTTCCCCTCTTTTCCGTTGCTCTTTTCTTCTTTTATTGTGGAGATTAAATTTATGTGCTTTATCGTTTATGTGTTTTTCCATATGTATACATCCAGGTCAAGGTCTCCATCCCTCCAGAAGGCTTCCTTGTTCCCCTGGCCAGCAGTGCCCCACTCCCCCCCCTCCACTCCCAGCTGGTCCTCACTTCATCCTTGAACTTCACGTGAGGTGACATCACATACCCTGGGCCTCACATTATCCCCTCAGTACCTTCACTTCTCTGTTTCCTTTGTTTGATCAATTTTAAGGCAGCCCGTCCGTCCGTCTTCCTGTGGGAGGAGCTCCTGCTTTTTGGTACGTCGCGCATGACAGTCTGCTTTGTCGCCGCAGATACGCAGGGGGTGTTCCAGGACATCTAGATGCCTCACTGGCCCCAAGACTGGGCCTCCCCCCCCCTCCCAGGGGCAGCTGGGAGGCTTTGCTAGCTCTTGCTTGCCATCGCAGGGCTCCGCGGAGCCGGGCCTGGGCTGGGCCGGGCACCCTGAGCCAAGGTTTCTGAGAAGTGGCCTCAAGTGAGGCAAAGCCAGAAGGCTCTATGAAACGGCCTGGAGGACTGGGTCCAGGTCTGGGCCGGAGGCAGGAGAGGCTGGGGGCGCTTTGGAGCAGGAGTGGATGAAGCTGGAGACCCAGGAGGGGTCTGTGAGTAGGGGATGCTCACTGCCCAGCCAGAGATGCTAGAAGGAGCCACTGCCAGGGTGGGCGAGTTAGGCATCAGCCCAGGCCTGCTCTGAGAGGGTGGGGGGAGGGGGCTTTCGGACACCGCCCAGTCCCTGCTGACTGACATGGATGACCTTAGGTGCGGTGGGGCAGGAAGTCCCCTCTTGCCTGCCTACCGTACAGTGTCTTCACTTATTTGCTCATGTGGCAACATTTACCAGGAGCCCCCGGGGTCGCCGGCTTGTGTGCTGGCACCAAGGGTTGTGAGGAGACACACAGGGTCTCTCAACTCGCTGTCTAGTCCAGGCTGCAAACAGACGGCCTGCTTGCCTCCAGTTTTGGCTCTCAGACATGCTTACTTTGGCCCCCATCGTTTAAAACTTGGAACCGCCTGTAAAAATCTGACTTCTGGTTTCTCTTGACAGATCAGAAGGTCTAGAAACCCTGGACTGCACTGCTCCATGGCAGCAGCCGGCCGGGCTGAGAAGGGGCTGCTCCCCTCCCTGTCCTCCCAGACGGGCTCGTCTGCTCCGTTTGCCGCAGCCCCCTTACTCCCTGTGGCACCAAGCCTGCACCCCCCACCCCCCCACCCCTATCATCAGCGCTTCCCTGCCGGGCCCTGCAGACCCGTGAGCCTGTGTGGATGGGGGAGATAGTGCAGGCTTCCCAGAGGAGGCCACTGGGTCTTGACCTCCTGTGAGAGCGGCCCCTCTCTAAGTCTCCTGAGTCTCCTGCTCCTCAGGGCGAATGGGTTCATCACACCCTTTCCAGAGAGGATTTACAGCGTGTGCTGGGGGTGGGGGGAGGAGCAGGGGCGCAGGTGCTGAGGTGATGGCACCGAGGCCCATGGAGGGGGTCCTCAAAGTACAGGCCACCTGGATCAGAATCACCGGGCGTGCTGGTTCAGCACTCCTGCAGCAGAACCCGGTGGAAAGTTCCCCAGGAATTGTTAAGGCCACCTGCATTTGGGAACCACAAAGGAGAGGGGGCTGGGCCTTAGAGGACAGTGGGGTCAAACACATCAAGGTTACTAGGGCAACGCTGGGGACCCCACTCCACCTTTCAGCCCCCCTGTCGGACCCTCGTTCTGAATACCCCCCTTCTGGGCACAGCTGAGCCCCCTAGCAGGCTAAGGCTAGCATTTTCTCCAGCCTTCCCGTCCCCACCCTGCACCTGGAGGAAAGGGCATTCTTACCTTTGCCAAGCCTTGTCATTTCCCAGGATCTTTGAACTGTTGTGTGGGCAGGGGGCCGACTCCAGGGAGTGGGACAGTGGCTGGCTGGCAGGTAAGGGCCCCCTTGTCTCCCCTTCACCTTCTCAGCCAGGTGGGCTGACAGTTGCTGGGTTCTGGCCAGGGGGCCGTAACCATGGCCCTGGGCAGGGACGGAGGAGGATCTGGTGATTTGTTCAAAGAGAAGACGCTTCCCTGGGCTGGCGGCAGGATAGGGCAGGGGCCCTTGGCTGTTCTACCTTTGGAGCTTTCAACTCCAGGGCTGGCAGGTGTATATGGGGGTGGTCAAGGCGGGGGCTTGGGGGATGAGTAAGGAGGCGCTCACTCTCAGGGCCTTGTCAGCGAAGTGTGCACGGCCTGGAGACTGAGTGCCTCGGGAGTGAGGGGTCCGGGGAGTCCGGGCCGTGAGGTGGCCACCCTGCACTTATGAGGGCCTGAGAATGAGCGCCCCCGTAATGAGGTCTCGCTCGCCTTCTCTGGTCCTGGCCACTGCACTGCACCCGGGTCACTGCACTGCAGGGGCCCCGTGACGCGCTGGGGACATAGTCTGGGATGGGAGGACACGGAGGGCATTGTCGTCTCTCAGATGAGCCCGCTGGTTCTCAGCCGTGGCTGCACATGGGAAACCCTAGAGAGCTTGGCAGTCCTGATGTCTGGGTCCCCTCAGAGGTTCTGGTCTAATGGATCTGGGGTGCAGCATGCCGTTGGGGTTTTGAAAAGCTCCCCAGGGGATTCTAGCATTCAGCAAAATTCCAGAGCCTCTTATCTGGATGGTGCGGGGCAGGTGCTGTTTCCTGGTTTTCCTTTCATTGATTTTCGTCGTGAGCAACAGTCTTCCGAGCGCAACACAGGCCTCTGGGGGTGACACAGGAAAACATACACTGAAGTGGAGGGGGTCTGAGGAGAGCGGAAAGAAAGCCTGAGCTTTGAGTTCCTGGTCTGTGCCAGGTGTGTCATGTTTGCTATTTAAAAACCAGTTTCGGGAGGTGGCCATTCCCAGGCTCGGTTTACAGACGAGGAGCCTGGCCACGTCTTGGCCATGCTGACCATGTCATCTGTGTCCCGTGGCTGTGGGATGGCAGAGCTTTAAGTGAAATACACATATGACGAGCAACGGTAGGAATGCAAGTCAATATTGTTGCTCTCAGATTGACTTCTCAAACAAAACGTTTGTGGGGGCGGCGGGTACAGGAGAGAATGGAGAGGATGGAGAGCATGCCTGGGGGAGAGCGGAGCCCCCTGCGGGATGGAGACTGCGGAGGAGAGAAGGCTATTCCAGTGTCTCTTCTCCCATCAGACTCGGGGAGAGTCGGCCTGGGCCAGCTGCCCCAAGTGATTTTAGGGAAATCTACCAATCTCTCTTTCCTTCTGGTTTGAGTTAAATAGGTCCCTGGACCTAAAGAGTGTTGAGTAGTGTGATAGCAAGAGGGGACCTCCTTCCTTACCTGCAAGTCTGCACACGCGCACACACACACACACACGCACGTACCAGGGTGGCTGCAATTCTACCAATTAGGTCATTGAATTCAACCAGAAAATACTTACGGGAGGCTAAATGGGGGAGACTGTTCAGGCGGTCATATCACGTTGTGGATTATTGAGTGCCTTTTTGGGGAGCGGGTCTCAGCATCCTTGGCAGACCCCTGGGTCCCAGCAGACAGGCAGCAGACACCGCGGGAACTTGCCACCGAGGCCTCTTAAGACGTGGAGGGAGCATTTGAGGTGAGGTTTGGAAGATGCTGAAAATGCTATCTAATGGATAAATTTATGCAAAATAATCATCACGGTGGCTTCCAAAACCAGTGACAATGCCGTGAGAAGCTTTTTGCAGTGGTGGCAAAGTCTGCTGTGTTCTGCTGCCAGCTCATTTTGCTATCTCAGGGTGGCTCATGCAGGAGCAGCGGGGCAGGGAAGGGGGCACTGAGTCCGGTGTGGGGAGGTCCTGTCGGAGCCCCACCCAGCCATTTCCTGGCTGCCCCACCTTGGGCCGGAAGCTTGGCTCTGGAGGCCTGGTGTCCTCAGATACACAGTGGGGACTTCTGCTTCCATCCAAGATGGAGTAAGAGGGAGGGACTGGAGTTACCCTTCCCCTGAAACAATTAAAAAACAACAGACCACTTATATGAAACGGTGCCTTTTCAAGACACTGGACACGAGGCCACAAAGTTCAGCGGCCTCAACGAGCTCAATGAGTATCTCTGCTTATTGCCTCGTGTGAGTTTCTAGGTCACGGTGCAAGGAGAGGGGGCAGAGTCTAGAAGGGGAGAAATGGAAGAATCCTACTGTGAGGTTCTTACACTTGATGTCAGCTGGCATGGTATCACTTGAAGGTAGAGAGTGATAAGGTCAAGATGTATACTGTAAACACTAAAGCAATCATTCAAATAGCAAAGTGGTACAGCTAATAAGGCAAGTAAGGGGATAAAACAGAACCATCAAAAAATAATCCAAAAGAAGGTGAGAGAAGGGAATAAAACACAGATGGAACAAATAGAAAACAGATAGCAAGATGAGAGACTCAAGCCTAACCACATCGGTCATCACATTAAATATACACAGACTAAACATCATTTGGAAACGGCCCTGTGTTTTGGATATTAACCCCTAATCAGATATATAACTTGCAAATATTTCCTCTCATTCCACAGGTTGCCTTTTCCTTTTGTTGATTGTTTTCTTTTTTTTTTTTTTTAATGTTTACTTTTATTCTTGAGAGACAGAGAGAGAGTGAGAACGAGTTGGGAAGGGGCAGAGAGAGAGAGGGAGACACAGAATCCAAAGCAGGCTCCAAGCTCTGATCTGTCCTCACAGAGCCTGATGTGGGGCTTAAACCCACGAGCTGGGAGATCGTGACCTGGGCTGAAGTTGGGCGCTTCACCACCTGAGCCACCCAGGCACCGCTGTTCATTGTTTTCAAGAAACACACTATAACTCTTTTTTTTTTTTAATGTTTGTTTATTTATTTTGAGGGAGAGAGGGAGTGAGAGAGAGAACACAACCAGGGAAGGGGTGGGGAGAGAGAATCCCAAGCAGATTCTGTGCCGTCAGCATAGAGCCCGACGTGGGGCTCGAACCCATGAACCATGAGATCATGACCTGAGCTGAATTGCTCAGGATGCTCCATTAACTGAGCCACCCAGGTGCCCCTGGTGCTTAAGAAACACACTTAAAATATAAGGGCACATTTATGTTCAACATAAAAGGATGGAAAAAGATATACTATGCTAACACTACTCAAAAGAAAGCTGGAATGGCTATAGTAATATCAGGAAAAGTGATTTCAGAACAAAGAATATTATCTGAGTGATTTAGATCTGTATGTCCATGTCTAGTGTCTAAAATACAGAAAACAATGATCTTTGGTTTGTTGGATTTTGGTAAGAACCAGGTCAGGTAATATCTGGGAAAATGCTTCGTAGATTGTGAAATACATTGTGATACAGGTGTCATTGGACCTTAATTATTAGAAATCGGACTATCTGGAGCCTTATGAAAACCCAGGCAGCTGGGTGGAACTATTTGGGTCCGAAGGGGAAAAGGGAAAGAACCGGGCAGTGGCTCCGAGGAGGCCGCGGTAGGGCTGGCTGGAGCAACTGGCTCAGAACGTGCGTGCAACTCCGCCTTCACCAGCGCTTCCTAGACCTGGCAAGTTTGCCGGAATCTACCCAAAACAAGGGACTTTCCTCAGCTGCAGACGGAGCTGGGCCCAGACCGAGCCCTAGTCCCGTGCACCCCGGAAGCTTTAGTAATCTCCGCAGATGCTCGGCTGGAAAGAAAAGGGAGGCCGTTACTGTGCTAAGTCCCTTTCGAGCCTTTTCTCATCGATCAGCCTCATCAGGGTGGGACCTGTGTCGTCATATCCATCTCACATTTAAGGAGACGGAGCCCAACATCACAGAGCCATTAAACCACGGAGTCTGAGTTTGGATCCCTGCAGACTAGACAAGAGCCCGGGTCTCGTACACAAGCCTGACCTCGAGGGGAGGCGCAAGGAAGGGGTCAGCCAGTCAGAGGGCTGCGTCTCTGAAGAAGAGAACGAGGGGCACAAGCAGGACAAGCCCCTCTCCGGGCAGGGCATCCTTGCACCTGCTCGCTCTCTCTGCCCCATCCCCACGCCTCTCACCTGCCTAGGGCAGGGGCCTGCAGGTGCAGGTGAGGAGTGGGGATCAGACAGCTGGAGGAAGCAGGCTCCGGGCAGTGGTGATGGGCAGATGGGGATGCCCCGGGGGGCTGCTCCAGGCACCCCTGGCTGCCCTCCCCAGGGCAGGGGGTCACAGCCCTGCCCGGAGTCACACGGAACCTTGTTCCGAGGACCCGGGAAATAGTACTGACCCCTTGTGGTCGTCCGAAGTTTCCGTGACAAACAGGTCTTAATAAAGTGAGGCCACGCCTCTTCCCTCTGCCCTCCCACTCGCCTGCCAGCTTCTGCCCCAGCACGCCCCTGTGTCACTCGGAGATATTTGCTCTCCCCTCAGACCCTCCTCTGTCTCTTCATGGCCTTCTCGGAGCCTGAACCTCTGCACTGCCGGGACAAGTAGAAGGATTCTCCTTCATGACCCTCAAAGGAGGTGTTTGTAGTGAGGTGTAGGGACTAGGGTGGGAAAGACATGAGGGCCAAGAGAGACTGAGTGTTTTTAGTGCTTTATTGTTTTTTTTTTTTTTAATCGAGGTGAAATTCTAAAAACACAGTTAAACATTGTAAATTATGCAATTCTGTGGCATTGAGTGCATTTACAACGTTGTGCCACCACCATCTTTCTCTGGTTTCAAAGCCTTTTCATCACCCTAGAAGAACACCATACCCATTAAACCCCCTCCCCACATCCCCTGGTAACCACTTAATCTGTGCATTTGCCCATTGCAGTCTTTTCGTATAACAGGAATCATACAATATGCGGCCTTCTGTGTCTGCCCGTTTCCCTTAACAGAATGTTTTCGAGGTGTATCCAATCTGTAGCATGAATCGGTACTTAATTCCTTTGTATTGCTGAATAATATTCCATTGTATGAGTACGCCGCAAATTTATTTATCCGTTCGTTCACTGATGGACGTTTGGGTGGTTTCTGTCTTTGGGCTGTCGTGGATAGTACTGTCATGAACATTCACGAGCAAGTTTCTGCTTGGGGACTTGTTTTCACGTCTTTTCAGCACATACCTGGGAGGGCCATTGCTGGTTCACGTGGTAATTCTTTGCCTAACTTTTGGGAAACCACCGAACTTTTTTTCACAGCAGTTGCACCTCCTTTTAGCTTTAAGATTATGTCATTCTAAGGGCAAAGATAATACAAACATAAGCTTTTATACCGTATTATTTTATATAAAATATAAGTATATATTATATACTATTATACTATA
This sequence comes from Paguma larvata, assembly GCA_030068075.1. Taxonomy (NCBI): domain Eukaryota; kingdom Metazoa; phylum Chordata; class Mammalia; order Carnivora; family Viverridae; genus Paguma; species Paguma larvata. The sequence goes on along the minus strand of CM057837.1, from coordinate 44,596,295 downwards.
TTATTTTATTATATATAATATAATATGTTAAATTATATGTAATATATAATATAATTTATATATTTATTATAAATATTATATATTTAATAAATATAAATAAATATATAATAAAATAATAAAATACAAATATTTGTAAATATATATAAATATAATATATACTATTATAAATATTATATAATATATAATATTTAACATATTATATTATATATTATATATATTATTATATATTACTATATAATATACTGTATATATTACTATATAATATACTATATGTATAATAAGTATATATTATATACTGTAACATTTCAGAAGGTATTGAGCAATTTTGAAAAGTTTTAAAGTAATTAAAAATTATAAAATTGTATATAAATCCATGCATATTGTAACACTGCAAATCAAACCACCTCTAGAAGAAAAATTCCCTTTTATCTGTTCCTCCACCCCATCCTATCCCTTTCCCTGACCAGTGTTAACCCTCGCGTCTGTATCCTTCCAAACATTTTCCAGGCGTTTGAATAGTTTTTGGGAAAAAAAATTTTCTTTTACGCAAACATATTATACTATTCATATTGTCTGGCTTTGAAATCTCTCTATTCGTTTCTTGTGAATGTTGATTGTACCCTGGTAGAGGAACCTTCAGATCTGAGGCCTGGCCTTGCCTTCTTTAAAAAAGTCTGGGACTCAGGTGTGGACAAGGGTGTCCTGGGTGGATGGATAATCAATATATTTTGTTATCTGCATTTGAATTTCCTTTGTAATAAGAAACAAAAAGTATGGAAGAATTGAAGGCCTGGAGGCCCAGCAGCGCAGCTCGTATCTTAATTTAGCACTTACTTCACTCTCGGTTGCATAATGAGCTGTTTACTGTTTACCTCCCTGGAGGGCGGACGCGGCTTAGACATCTGTTGCCCTCCCCACCCCTGCGGAGGGTGCCAGGCACGCTGGAGGTTCGCTCAGCAGGCGAGCGGCGCCCCCCAGGCCCGTGGCGGAGGCCGCGGTGGAGAGGGAGGGTTCCCGAGGCCCTCACGTGCCTTGTGTCCATCTTCCTCTGCACCAGGCGGTGGGTGGTGACGCTCCCGTCCGGGCTGACCTCTGTGGGAAGCAGGGTGTGAGCTCAGGCACAGTTATTTATGGTGGCCCCAGCCAGGGTGCCCGCGGCAGGCGTCACCCAGCTGAGGAAGTAATTAGAGTGCTGCCAGGAGCAGGAAGCAGGGAGAGGCTTGGAGGCTCCGGCTCCCTTTCCAGAGAGGTATAAATAGCCGGTCTGGTGGCGGAGGTGGAGAGCAGTACGCACAGGAATGGAGGTGGGGGCAGCCAGTGCCTGGGGGGCAGGGGGTGGGAGCTGTCTCCGTGGGCTTGTCTGTCAGTCTGGCTTGGGAAGGTTGCAGGGGAGTGGCACTGGCCAGGAAGGGGCATGTGGTCTCTGCCAAGAAAGTACCCGGCGAGGCCCCCCTTCCCCTGCCTGCGGCTCCCCCATCTGTCCCCATAAGACTAGCCTGCCAAAGTCCGGGTTCCTACCTGGGGCTCGGACCACTAGTGTGGGGGCACCGTGAAGGTCCCACAGACCTGTGGAGGTTCCGGCTTCCTGCCTGGAACTTTCTCCAAGAAGCTATTAAGGGTCAGGGTGGGATTCCAGCGCCCAGGATAATTTTTAGCATTTCCAAGGGAACAGTCCCTGTTGGTGCTGGGCAGCTCTGTGCCTGACTCATCTGAAAACACTTTATAAATAACCCGGAGGAGGGACGTGGGCTGTCCGTTCTCATGCCCCCCGATACTTTGCAAGCAGGTGACAAGTACTGAGGGCCCCAGAGCTTTCTAGATGTCAGGGCAGAGCCCCAACTCCGGTCGGAAATGAGGGCCAGGGATGCTGGGATGGTTGTCAACCTCTGGTGATTGGGACTGCAGTGATTCTGGGGCGCCAAGGGGTCCTCCATTTAGCTATGACGTTGTCAGCACCCCCACTTTCTGCAGTGTGCTTTGGGGATTGCTGGCTGGGCCAATGGAGCCCGTACGGGCTAATCTTGCTGGGTGACTTGGGACGAATCATTCCCTCCTCGTGGATCTGGAACCATCATTGGTAAAATGGGAGGGTTGAACTTGGCGAGTACGGGGCTCTGCGTCTGGCGCATCGTAAGTGTGGATGAGCGGCAGATGGGAGTGGGGGACAGGAGGAGGAGCAGCGACCCACATCTGGAGCCCTGTGTGCCGGACCAGGAGAATCTCTCTAACTGTCCCTGGTGGACACCGGGAGCCCCCGGGCCAAAGAGGCCAGGCGTCTGAAAGTTGTGCTTACATGGGGCCTGATTATTGTCCCTGAGGAAGAAGAGACATGACTGGCTTCACCACAGAAGGCCGACTAGGACCTGGGAAGCTAGTATCAGCCAGGCACATACTGTCCACTTACTGCTAGAACATTCCTGACTTTTGAGGTAGTGAGCTCCCTGTCTCTGAATGAATGCAAGGGTGTGGACGAAGGGATTCCTCACTGAGCGAAGAGCTGTAGTTCAGTAGGTCCCGTTGTGGCACAGCCTCGGGATCCCTGGAGGGGTTTGTCATGATACCTACTGAGCGCGACTCCCAGGGGTGACGCCCACGTGTCTCTGAGCTACGTGGCCCTCCCGTCAGCTGTGCTGCCGACCTCAGAAGGCTGGGGCTAAATATATCCCAGCTTCCCTCACCCTACATGCATCATACCATTTAGTTTCCAGTTCTTTGCGACCGCGAGCATGGTGACGGTAGATGAAGCTCGACCACCTCAGAGACCGTGAGTGTGACGCTTAATCAGTTGACTGGGGAGCTGCCCAGAACCTGACAAAATGGCTTCTGTGGAGGCCACTGAGGACACGGAGCGCAGGCGTCGTGCTTTCTGGGATCCCGTCCCGAGAAGGTTTTGGTATGTTTGGAGGGAAACAGAGCCAGAGGGCCTTCATCCGGACACTCCGTTCTGTCAGCAGGTCCGGTTCATACTCAGCCCCTGACGAGCGGAGCCCAGTACGGTAGGAAGACCATGGCCACAGGCAAGTCTGCAGCCCTCATCAGACTCCCTGCTCCTCCCCACTTGCTGTGTGACTTTGAGTGAATCCCTTACCCTGTCTGGGCCTCTCATTTGCAAAGTGAGGGAGTTGGACTTTTAACTGACCCGACATGTTACAATACCTCGAAAAACCAGCGGCTGGGACATTGGCCTAGCTTCTGGCCTCAAATGTTGTTCTGACCTGGTTTGTTGGGGTGGAGTCTTTCCTCTTCTTATTTCCCAGACGAACCCTGCCCTTTTCCATTTCCCAATATCTGCTGGAATCATGGAAGTGGCTGCGGCGGCCAATCAGGCAGGAAGGTCTTGCGGCAAAGGAGCCAGAACAACCGGTGGGGAGGAAAGGAGTGGGCACGAAGAGGTACTCAGGCAGGGGATGGGCGTGGGGGGGGGGCCCACACTTGGCAGGGGCTCCGAGGTGAGAGGCCAGGGCCAGGTGAGCGCCAGGAAGCTACAGGCGCCACCTCAGAGCCGGGCCTCCAGCCAGAAGGGGGATTCTGGGTTAATGATTGCAAACATTCCAAGAAGTATGAGGCCAAGAGCGTGGTGGCCAAGTGTTAATGTACAAGACGCTTCTGGAGACAGAACTGGGTTAGCAATGGGGGTGGGCGAGGAGGCATTAGCGCCATCACCATTGCATTGGTGCTATTGCCAGCTCTCACACAACCCATACGAGACAACGTCAGTCACCCTGGTTTACAGCTGACAAAGCAAGGCCCAGGCTCAATAATGTTCTCACAGTCACACGGCTGGTAAGAGGCAGAGGAGGATTCGAACTCGGGGCTGGCTGATGTTAAAGCACAGAGGGCTCCCTGTGTGTCGCGTGCCACCTCCTCTGTTGCAACCGTCATGCTTCACAAGCATGTTGGCCCCCATCAACCCGAGGGTCTACACGTATCTGTCCCAGGCCAGCCGTACGTGCGCTTAAATGAACACGTGTGAAGGAAATGTGATTCGGAGTGAAATCGCACTGGGAAAATTGGAACTACCCTGGGATAAGCCAATACCGCGTCTGCAGGACTCGAACCTGGTTGCAGAACTGTTGGGGAAATGGGGGCCAAGAAGCGCCGGCCCTGGCCTTGAACTCCTCTGGTTTTCAGGAGCCCCGCTGCGGGACGGGTACAACGCTTTGCCTTTCCAGGAGAAGGACGTGAGCCGCCGAGCCGGGGGCGCCGAGCCAGGGGCTTCCCCCAAGGAAGCAGAGCTTGAGTTGTCTCTCAAAGGATGAACCGGAGTTTGCGTGGCAGCTGGGAGTGGGGGAAGAGCAGTCTCGGGGGTGGAACAGCATGTGAGGGAAGCTCAGAGGCCTGGAGGCTGTGGAGTTGGGGAAACCGGTGCGCCTGTCTGGGGCTGGTGGGGGGGGGTGGGTAAGGAGCTGGGCTGCGAGAAGCTCAGGCTGTACAGGCGAGCGGGGCCGGGCTGGGGAGGGGGCGTGTATGTGTGACTTTCTGACTTCGGCTGAGTCTCCGTTTCCTTAGCTGTGAGATGGGAAAACTAAAGCCCTCTCTCTGTCCAGGGTTGTGTGAGATTTAAGCCAGCGAGTGAAGATAAAGGAGGTGGCCCCGGGCCCGACACAGGCTGAATAACTGGTGTTGCTGTTGTAGTCGTCGCTGGTGGTGACGGCAATGGTGATAGTAAGAGTAACCAGGCTTTCCAGGCCCACTTCGGTCTATTCTATTTTTTTTTTTTTAATGTTTATTTATTTTGGAGCGAGAAAGAGAGACAGAGTGTGACCAGGGGCGGGGCAGAGAGAGAGAGAGAGACACAGAATCCAAAGGAGGCTCCAGACTCAGAGCTGTCAGTGCAGAGCCCGACGTGGGGCTCGAACTCAGGAATTGTGAGATTTTGACCTGAGCCAAAGTCAGATGCTTAACGGACTGAGCCACCCAGGTGCCCCTCTACTTTGGTCTATTCTTAACATGGCAGCAAGAATGATTCTGCTAAAACACAGGGCAGATTATGTCCCTCCTTTGCTCACAAGCCTTAGGGGCTCCTGAAGCTATAGTCTTTGTGATAGTCTTCGTTCCTGTAACCTCTTCCCGCATGTCTGATGCTGCCTCCCTTCCATCAGTCTGCTCTAGCCACACTGGCCTCTTGAACATGCCAGGCTATTTCTGCCTCAGGACCTTTGCACTTGCTGTTTCTGTTTACTGGACTGCTCCTCTCAGGAATCCACATGGCTCACTTCTTAGCCTCCTTCAGATCTTTACTCAAATGTCATCTCCTTAGTGAGGTCTTTGGCCAAGCTATCTAAATTCACAAACTGCCTCCCCTCCCCCACATTGGCCCCCCCATCTCCTTTCCCGCCTTTATATCCCTTCTTTGTGCTGATCACCTTCTAACATACTATTTATTCATACTGTGTATTGCTTGTCACTTGTGTTAGACTATAAGTCCCATGAGGGTATGATTTTTTGTCTGTTTTGTGCCCTGCTGTATCCCTAGCATCTAGCTCAGAATTGGTATTCTGTAACATATGTTGCAATTTTTTATTATTATTATCTCTGGAGCACAGAAGGTAGGTTGGGCTGGCCTTCCCTGCTTGGTGCGTTGGCCCATGAGCAGGGGCCTCTGAGCCCGCCTCACTTCTTTGGGAAGGCTTTTCTCCAGTCCCTCTGGTCTCTCCAACAGGAGCCCAGGAGCCGCGGACTTCACGCCACAAGCCTCGTCTCCTCTCTGCAGGCTTTCCTACTTATTTCAAAACACAGCCCCCTCCCCTTGTTCAGCGGCTCCCTTCCTGCCAGAAAGCTCAGTGAGCTCAGGCAGGGGTGGATGCCTAGCAGGCCTATGTCCCATCTTTTTCCAGGGACAGTTCCCTAGGTCCCAAAGCAATCCGGTGCCCGGAAGCTCCAGAGCCTACGCGGCCTGATTTCGATGCCGAGGGCAGGGCTCCAGCCGCCACGCTCCCCACGCAGCTGGAACCCCACTCTGAGGCCTCTCCGGAGCTTCCTGGCCTTGGGCGTCCCCACTCTTGTTAGATTATGGGGCTGGGTCCAAGCATGGGAGGAAAGTACCACGGCCACTGGGTCACTCCCCTGGGCCAGGCTCCTCCCCCTTGAGGAGGACCTCCTTGGGTATCCCTGAGGTCCTCTCCCCTCCCAATAGCCTTGGTCCCAGCCCCTGTCAACACTTGTTGACTCCATGTCCCGTTTGCTTCAGGGCTGTTGGAGTGGCTGACAGTCCAGTACATTTCCTGTTTATCACGGCTCCTCTGGGACCTGCAGAGATACGACGCTTTAACTCTGAGATGTGGCTAATGCAACTGCAGGCTGTCAGGGGTGGGGTTTTGGAATACGCCACCTCTAGTCTCCGAATTCCCACCAGGGCAGTGGAGACTCCCTGGAAAGAGAACAGGATCTGGTATAAGACAGATGGGGGTTGGACAGACTTTACACTTAGCCGGGTCACCTTGGACAAGTCGCTTGCCCATCTGAAAAGTGGGTGTAACAAGGGTACCACCTTTCTCCTTATATAGATGAGGCCCTTAGCTTGGGGTCATGCAGAGTGCGGGCCAAGAAACGGGATGCGACTCTGCTGGGGGATGCGGGGTCTGTCTTCTTCCTGCTGACGGCCGAGCCGCGGGTGGCGCCCAGGCATCCCAGGCCTGTGCAGAGCAAGGCGGGGGCCAGCTGGTCCCTGCCCTGGCCACGAGGCGAGAGCTCCTCCCCAGGGCCCAGCTTCTATCTGGTCATGGATCTCTATGCAGGACTGTGGGGACAGAGGGGACCATCTCCACCTGGTCCTTCCAAGACGGGGACCCTGATGAGGCAGATGGGCCACCCTGGGGCCCGTGAGGAAATCCCTGCCTGTCATGTTGCCCTGACGATTTGTCACTCAGCGACTTCAATTTCAGAGGCTTCTGGAGAATTCCAGTTTCCTGCTGTCTTGCATGTAAAATGACCCTAGTGAGGGAAAGAAATCCAGGCATCTAGGAGCAGCCGTGAGGCTGGACCTTCTGCGAATTGCAGGGCGTCAGGCCTGGGGAAGCCCTTAGCATCACGAGGCCCACTTTCCTCTTTTAGAAGATGGAGAACTCGAAGTCCAGAGAGGGACCGTGACCTGTCGGGTGTCACACAGCTAGTGAGACGCTGAGCTGGGATTCAAATGTAGGTTTCCTACCTGTTCATCCAGTGCCGTCTCCGCTGCGCCCCACCAGCCAGACGCCGAGACCGGAATCCAGTTCTCTCTGACCGCAGAGCCTGCGTAAGCACCGTTACGCCATGCTGCCATCAGATTAGCCCTTCCCCTCCAATGGCTGACCCCGGCCATCTAGAATGAGGCCACCATACTTGCAGCGTCTCCCAGGGTTGACTTAAGGTGGGCTTAAAGGCCTCGGGGGTGGCGCCTCACTCCTTCCGTTAGGAAACCGCTGCCCAACCTCAGAGTTTTCACTGGGAGGAAACGGTTCCTGCCACTAAGCCCCAAATTCCCGTCTCATTCCATTTCACATAATTACACCCTCTCCCGTCGTCCTCAGTACGTCTCCTCCCCGTAGGACTTCACATCCTTAGAGCCTTGGCGTGCAATTATCCTGTTCCGCCTGACGTGGCAAAGCCCAGAGGTGGGTCTTTCATCCATTATAATTATTCCATTTCCCCTGTTCCTGCCTTGTTTCAGAGATTTCGTCTCTGAACATCCTCCAGTTTCAGGGTATCCGTCTGGACTGGTGGTTGCCAAGAGCCCAATATGACGGTCAGGAGAGATTCCTTGAGGAGCAGATAGAGAAAGGGAGGGTCCGCACAGGGTAGAGTTGTGTCCAGGCTAGGCTGCTAATAACAGGGGCGTCTGCAAGGCCTTCCCTCCTCCCTTCCCGGGTGCCCAGGGCTGCCCGTACGCTAGTCTGAAGGCAGAGGGGGCTCAGCAAACACCCTCCTGGGCACAGAGGGGTGGATGGAACCCTCTCTGAGTGGGACTGTGTGTTTGAGTCTGCCTCCATCTCTCCCCTCTCAGCCCCCTATCACTGCCCTGGTCCCTCTTTTTATTCCTTCAACAAACATTTATCAAGCGCCCGCTACTCTCCAGACCCAGTGCTGGGAAGCGTAATACTATGGTAAGCAAAAGATGTGTGGTTCCCACCCCTAATGAGCTTACCTTCTAGTGCGTGGGAGAGGCAACACATGAGCAAAGCAACAGACGAAGATGTGAAATGCAGGAGACCAAGGGCAGTGTCCAGGGAAGAAGGGTGACAGGAGCCACCTGCAGTGGGCGGTCCAGGAAGGCCTCCGAGCAAGTGGCATGGCAGCTGCCGCCCTCCAGACTTCTTGTTTAATTAAATGTCTTTATGGCTCAAACCATGTTCCCAGGATAATCCTTTTGCCGCCCAAACATCCTGAGTGACAGGGGTGACTTTGTGTGGATTTCTTTCTCTTGCGTGTTTCTGTATTCCGTTCTCCAGCTCTTTTTGTACTCCTCAAAATCCCATTCTCAGAAGAGTCAGTAATGTCATTCCTGCCAATCCAGTTCCTCTTGAACTTTTCTGTAATAGCCGACACCGTCCATCCTGCTCCCAGAGGTCTCTGTCTCCTAGGGCTTCTGCGATGTTCCAGGGTGCTAGGTCTTAATCTGACACCCTTTTCTTCTTGCGTCGATTCCTTCCCCCGTGCTCTGCCTTTGCTGCACACCCGCTCGGACTAGGAGTTGAACGTGTCTATTTCCGGAGGCCATTTATTGCTTACGAAATCCCGTGACAGCATTTTTATCCCAAATGTGGAAACGAGGCTCTGCGAGGTTCATGAACTTGCCTGCGGCCATCCAGTTAGTAAGTGACCCAGCTGGGATTTAAATTGAGGGATCTTTGACTTCAATTGCATCGTTTTGCCCAAGACAGTCAGTCTCTTTCTCATGGCTCTCTTGATCCCTCTTCCAATGTCAAGTGATCCATTTTTATGGCATCAGCTATGACTTTGATAGAGAGTCCTCTCGAGTTTTAACCCATAGCCTTGCACTATCCCCTTAGTCCTAAAGGGACTTCTATCCTTTATATCGGGCACGTACGGAGTTACCTAATCTGCCTTTGTGATTTCAGGACCATGGCATCTCCCAGCCACGGCGATGCGTGGACAGTCCTGCATCCTCTTTGGGTCTCATGTACTCAGTCCGAAGCAGTGGCCTGTGGTGATTCCATTTAAAATGTTTCTCGAATCTGTCCCTTTGCTCTCATTCCTCGGCAGTGACCCTTCTTCTCCCCTCGTCTAGCACAAAGCTTCCTTCCTGCTTCAGCCCCTCCCTCTGATCCCTCCCTGAGATGCTCCCAGATGACCCGTTTCAGTACATTGCTTTCCTTCTGCTCCTCACCCTTTTGGCTCCCTCGCAGGTCCCCACTGCCTCACTTTAAAAGGCTCCGTGTCTGGGTCCAGCCTTGTTTCTCTAGACTAGTTCAAACCAGCCCGCACGGTCTGCCGTTCCCCACACACCTCCCCTTCCTTCATTCCGGCTGTGCGTCTGTCCAGCCCCGCCTGTCCGTACCCTCTAAGTATGGAACGCCTCAACTTTCAGAAATCCACTTCTGGTCTGCAGGGCCAGGAGCAGACTCTCATCACCAGATGCCTGGGATCTCTCCTACCTCAGCTTACGTAACGCTCACGTCTTGTCTCTGTAGGGCACTGGGGCGCCCGTCATTTGCTCACTGCGTCATGCTGTCTAAGCTGGGTTTCCCAGACAAGACTGTGAAGTCCTTTATGATCGGAGCCATGCCTTTCCCTGCCTGAGGCTCAGTGCTGGAGACCTGAATGGAGACGCCCTCTATCCGATAAGTCAACCCAGCTTCGTGTTCAAATATTGAGTGAGCGTGTGTCATGTCCCGGATACTCTGCTGAGCACTGGGAGTGCAACCGAGGAGACAAAATTCCTGACCTCGAGGGGCTTATGGTCTAATAGGGAAGACAAATAAATTTTAGGAAGCATGATTATTTTATAAGGAGAGCATAGGGTGCTCAACTATGGCTAAAGTGCCAGGGAAGGCTTCCTCAAGGAAGTATATTTTATTCTAATTTAATTTTTTACAGTTCTCGAATTTTTTATTATTAGATTCAACAAAGAAGAACATTTTCTAAAATGTTTATTTATTTATTTGTGTGAGAGTGAGGTAGAGTAAGCAGGGGAGAGGCAGAGAGAGAGAGAGAGACAGAATTCCAAGCAGGCTTCGTGCTGTCAGTGCAGAGCCTGATGTGGGGCTCGAACCCATGAGCCACGAGTTCATGACCTGAGCCAAAACCAAGAGTCAGATGCTTAACTGACTGAGCCACCAGGTACCCAAGAATAACGTTTTAATAAATGTAATCAGAACAAAATGTATGGAAAAAGAAAATAAAAACTGTACTGCCCAAGGTGGTGAATTTTAAATTTGAGATCCCGAGAAATTTATTCAGGTGAAGAGGAGGGAAAGAACGTTCCAGGCAGAGCATAGAGCATAGGCTTAGAAGTGACACAGATTGTAGCATAGTTGGTGGACTGAAAACTCAAGTCCAGTATGACTGGGGCTGGCATGGAGAGTGCGAGGGAGAGAAGTGGTAAGAAGGGGCTTGGGGGCCGGGCACTGGGCCCAGGAAAAACAGGAGCCTAGGGTGTTATGGCCTTGATGAAGAGACAGTGATATTTTTTCAGCTAAATGGATACAGGGACATGTCAGGGGGCCCAGAAGGAGTAGTAGATGACACGGAGGCAGGGAATGGGGAACAGGCTGGCAGAACTCTGAAGACTATGGAAACATTCCAATCACTGGAGCCTGCCCTGTGACCTGGCCAGTGGTCAGGAATTCCAAAAGCTCTGCAGGAGTTTACCAGGCACAGCATGGTAAGGTACGAGCCCCGGAGAGGTGTCCGTAAAGCCCCGTGTTGGGAGTGGGATGGTTCAGGAAAGCCTCCCTGGGACTGAAGGGCTAGGAGCTGCATCTGGAAGGTGGGACTCGCGGTGTGCAGTGCTTGGGCTCAGGACTGCATTCTCTTCTTCCTGGCAGGGCTCGGGGCCCAGCTCTTGCTAATGGCCTGTCGCTCTGGGGCCCATGGTGGCTGTCACCCTTGGAGAAAGCATCTCGGCTCCTCTTTTCACAGCGTGAGCCGTCCTTGGGAAAGTGGGCTTGGCAAAGGCCACTCATCGCCTACCTGGCCTCTACCAACCTGAGCAAATAGCTACTTTCTTTCCAAGGCAATTGGACTGTCTTGTCCAAACATGCAAAACCAATAAGAGGGTCTGAACTGGCGTCTTAATTTTTTTTAATGTTTGTTTATTTTTGAGAAAGAAAGAGAGAGAGAGAGAGAGAGAGAGAGAGAGAACACAAGTGGGGGAGGGGCAGAGAGAGGGAGAGAGACACAGAATGTGAAGCAGGCTCCAGACTCTGAGCTGTCAGCACAGAGCCCAATGCGGGGCTCGAACTCACAAACCATGAGATCATGACCTGAGCCGAAGTACGCTTAACCGACTGAGCCACCCAGGTACCCCTGAACTGAGGTCTTTATCTATTATAGCACCCACCTGGCACTGTCCAGAAGCATTCTGTATTATCCATAAAAAAAAGTTTTCATTTCTATCCATTCCTTTCCATAGTCGGAATCGGTTGTAAAATGACTGATTATAACACTATCTCCAAGAAGCCCTACTTCTGGGGCGCCTGGGTGGCTCAGTCGGTTGGGCGGCCGACTTCAGCTCAGGTCATGATCTCATGGTCTGTGAATTCGAGCCCCGCGTCGGGCTCTGTGCTGACGGCTCAGAGCCTGGAGCCTGCTTCGGATTCTGTCTCCCTCTCCCTCTGCTCCTCCCCCGCTCATGCTCTGTCTCTCAAAAATTAAATAAACGTTAAAAAAAAAAAGAAATATAGACAGGGAGCTTTTGAGTTCAGTCTGTTGGGGCAGAAAAGACCTTTAAAACAATCACAGTGGGGCGCCTGGGTGGCTCAGTCGGTTAAGCGTCCGACTTCAGCTCAGGTCATGATCTCGCCATTTCCGAGTTCGAGCCCCGCATCAGGCTCTGTGCTGACGGCTCAGAGCCTGGAGCCTGCTTCGGATTCTGTGTCTCCCTCTCTCTCTGCCCTTCCCCTGTTCACACTGTGCCTCTATGTCTCTCAAAAATAAATAAACATTAAAAAAAATTAAAAAAAAAAAAAGAAGCCCTACTTCTTTCTCTCCCTTTCCCAGAGAATTTTGCTTTAATTAGTCCAACAGATATTTGTTGAGTCAGACATTATTCCTATTTGGGATACATCACTGAACATAACAAAGAGCCTAATAAAGCCCACAATTTAGCAGCATGACAAACAGAAGGCACAATAAGTCAGGTATAGTGTTTGCTGGAAAAGGCGGAGAATGCTCTCAGGGAACAAAAGGGAGGGGGTGCCCAACAGAAGTTTTCTACTCCCACGAGTCCACCTACCTTAGTGGAAAGGAGGATGGGGCAATAAGAGGGAAGGAAGAAATGGGATGGGGCTTCTGGGTTTTTTTGGTTGTTTTTGTTTTGCTTCGCTATAAGCCCTTGTCCCTGGTTGGAATTTCAAACTAATTGCATGTATTACTTTGATAAAAATCAAAATCAAGTTCAAATAGCGCTGTGACTACATTGGGAGGTGAGGGTGGCAGGGTGAGCTACGTTCTCTTCTGTCAGTGCAGGAAGCAGGACACGGTTTCTAAAGTTCATAAACCAAGATACAGAAGTACAGCAATGTAATGGAAACTATCCGAAGCATTTAAAGCAGAAACAGCCAAAAGAGTGAAAAGTCACTTCTCCTAGGGGAAAAACAGTGGAAGGTAGGAAGGCGTCAGAGTAGGCAGAGAACTCTTGCTCTTTATTACAAACCTTTTGGTATGTTTGGATTTGTAACACCATAGGCATGTATCACTTTGATGATTAAAAACCCCTATTCTACTGAGCCCTGGGGGACTTCACAGGGGTGTCTTGGGGGCTTCTGTGCAGAGTGAGGGGTTAGAAGACTTAGGTAAGCTCTGCTTTCCTTTCTTTTATTTGTTTTAGACCTCTGACTTTCATGCAAGATGTTGTCTGAAATTGGTTTGAATTCCATAATCTCTTTTGACTCTCGTAATTAATGCTGCTTTATAAGCACCTATTACCTTTTATGCTCATGCCTTTTACTTCCTCAGAGAATTTTCACCGCTTAGTCAGAAGCCTCACATCTCCCCCCAGCTGGCTATGGTTTGAAGTGATCGGTGAGTTGGTTGCCAGTGTGCTTGCTGTGGAAGTGACGTCCTGCAGTCAATCATCCGATGATTACTGCTTCAGGGGGCCCCTGGAGCCCCTGTTGGAACAGGGGTCCTTTGAGTATTCTGCCTGGCCTCCGGCACAGAGGCTGTTGTAACGGCAGGTGGGCATTTTGGCAAATAGTTCCAGTATCTGCAGTTGCTCCTGGGGTAGCTGTGAATTCTTATAGAATCTTGCCTCCCACTCCACTTCCTCCAGTGAGGAGAGAGGGAGGGAGGGAGAGAGACAGGGGAGAGGGGGAGGGAGAAGGAGAGGGAAAGAGAGGGAGAGAGGTGGAGAGAGACTATGAATGAAATCAAGAAAGGGAGGCAATTCCCCATTAGCTTAGTCACCTCCTAGTGACTGCACTTCTAGACATGTGTCACTGTTTGCCTGCTCTGGTACTATTTTTAGGGCGGGTCCCCTCCATTCATGTTTCTGGGGCCTTTGCAGTCATCCCTGTTGCTGCATCCCTGGCAGCTGCTTTCCTGAGTTCTGAAGTTCCAGAGGTTCTGTGTTTCCCGGCACCTTTCATGCCTTCCTGGCTTTGTACACCATGTCCTTTTATCTGCTGTCTGGGGATATGATACTAATCCTTGAAGTCCAAGCTCAAATGTCATGTAGTTTGTAAAACCTTTCCTGGACCTCAGCTCTGAGGAAACTCTCTACACCTTAGCACTTATCACAGAGCCTAGTCATCACTTGGCTATATTTTGGTGTCCTTGACGGGATGGACACATCCCATGGTCTTCTCTCGGCCTGGCATACAGTGGGTATTCAGTAACCGCTCACTGAGTTAAATGAAGCACAAGTTCTGTGCTTTAGGAAATCTTGCTTGGCCTAGAACTGTGGGAAAATCTCCAGCAATCTTTTCCTGTGTTCCTATTGAAAGACCAGATTCGGAAGAGTCGGGTAACATCTGGAGAAGCCCCCTATTCTCAGAGGGATCGTATCTGGGGACGGAGAACTATTGCCACTGTTTTTCAGATCAGAAAGCTGAGATTCAGAAATATTGAGACTTGCTGATGGTCACATAGTAAATATGAGCGAGAGGTTGAAATCCGTGTCATCTGACTCCAGAGATACTGTTTCCTACCACACGCTTCCTCGTAGTCCCCGCAGTGTGCTCTGAGAGCACACCATTTGAGACTGTCCAGACCACAATTCCCCCCTCAAGCATTCATGCGATCATTTTCCTTCCAGACCCAAGTGCTGAGAATCTTTCTGTCTCCCCGGCTTTTTCATTTCCCTGAGACTTGCTGATCTTTTCCTATCTCCTCTGCAGTCTACGGGAGTTCACTTCTGTCTCATCCCTTTCCAGACACCATGATTTCCACATCTTTCAGTTGGTTTCTTTTTCTGGCTGTGGTCCTTTTTTTGGAGACTTTCCAGTATAGCCACAGATTGGACGATGATAACAATGAATTAGTCAGTAGATCTTCTTTGATGTTATTTTGTGGGCAAGCTCATTAATTTATGACGAAACATCAAAGAGCTCAGCTCCTGCACAGGACTGGTTTGTCCCAAGGCAGCTGGGTAATGGTGATTAGTCAGATTAAATCTCAGTGACATCTGCTTCAAGAGTTAAAGTCCAAATGACTGGAGTGTGGGAACATCCCCTCCTGTAGCAGCCCATTGGCTCTGAATCAGTCTGGAATGAAACTCCCCATTCTGACTGTGTATCTCCCTTCATGGCCTCCACTTTGATGGCTCTGAGTCTTGAGGTCTGTCAAAACTGGTGTAGCAACTGTGGAGGCAGTGTAGTGGTAAAAGGCTGAAGCTGTCAAAGTCTCTTTCTAGTCGGGGAGGCTGGATATTAACAGGGATCACTCATGCTTGCGTGGCCTAGCTCAAGGTTCTCCATAGAGTCTGAGTTCTAATCCTGTAATTTCAGTGGGAAGGAGAACTCTCTTTGGGCCACACAAGAAAAGTGCCAGCACCACGTTCAGCACATAGCAACCTTTCCATATGTCATAGTTGAATGGACTTGTTGAGAAAGGTCATGGTGCATAAAACCTCTGGCTAGTGGAAGAGGAGTAAGAAATAGAGCTCAGGTCTTTGCTTATACAACACCTCCTAACCTACTCACATCTGCGGCCATTTATTTTGCTTCTCCCACCTTATTTGTGGTGGAAAACTGTCTGTGCTCCTCTATAAAACCATCCCCTCCATGTTTGCCCTGAATCCCATCCTTTGCTGACCTCTTAAGGGCTCGCTTCTGTAATTAACCCTTTCTTCCTGAGCCATGAGTGTTTCCCTCTCTACTGGATTATTTCTATCCGCAAACAAGCAAGCTCCAATGTATTCCCATCTTAAAAGAGCCTCCATTGCTCCCACTTCCCCTTCAGGCCACTGTTTTGCTCTTCACTCCCTTGTACAGCAAAATGCCTCTCAAGACTTGTCTACACTCTCCGTAGCTCTCTTTCCTTTCCTCCATTCAAACTCTCAAACCCACTTCACTCAGGATCTCATTCCCATTCTCCACTGAAACAGCTTTTATCAAGCTCCTCGGTGACCATCTAGCTGTCAAGTCCAATGGTCATTTCATCTTATTCTACATATGAGTAGCTCTCAGCACACCTGGTAGGGCTCTGTTACCAGGTTTCTCGCTTGGCTCTAGGACACCACTTTCTCTTGGGCCTCCTCCTACTTCACTGGTTACTCTTGTCAATCAGCTTCCATCTTCTCAGCCTGTAAGTAATAAAGTGCCCAGGAACAGTTCTTGGACAATTTTTCTAGCTATATCCACTCCCTAGATGATCTTCCCTGGTCCCATGGTTTCCAATACTGCTCACATAGTGGTGGCTTCCCAACCCTCTACCTCTCTCTTGAACCTCAAATGCCCACTCCATTTAGATGCGTAATATACGCATCAAATTTCAAACCTAAATCAACGAAACAAACTGTGTCCTCCATCCTTTCAGGCCTCCTCAGTCCTTAGGCTTCCCTTCTCAGTAAATGGCAACTCCTTTCTTCCAGTGGCTGAGACTTCAACACTTGGAATCATCTTTGACTGACTTTCATACCACACCCCCAGTTTATCAACAGGTCCCGCCAGCGCTACCTTCAAATTATGTCTAGGGTCTGGCCACTTCTTACCATCTCCACTGCTACTACCCTAGTCTAAGCCACCACCATATCTTGCCTAGACTACTCTTACAGCCTCCTAACTGGTGTCACTGCTTCTATCCTTGCCTTCCTCTCCCAATGCTTCCCACCCCATAACAGCCCTAGCATCCGGAGTCATCTTTAAAAAACTACAGATAATGCCATGCCTCTACCTTAAACTTTCTGAGGCTTTTGATCCCACTTTCCGAATAGAATCCAAAGTCCTTATCAGGGCCTGTGAGTCCTTTAAGACCCGGCTCCTGCTTCTCTCATCTCAGATCCCATCTCTCTTCCTCTTGCTCACTCCAGTCTAGCTACACTGGTTTTCCTGCGCTTCTTTGCACACACCAAGCCCACTCCTGCCACTTGCCCTTGTCCTGTCCTCTGAGCTGGTCACTCTTTTATGTACTTGCATGTTCAGTTCTTTCACTTCCCTCAGGCCTCTGCCCAAATTTCACCTTATCAAAAAAATGTTCCCTGACTATCCTATAAGGTAACTCTCCTCTGTTACCTCTCTTTACTATGCTTTACTTTTCTTCCTAGCAATGATCACAACTCAACATATTTTATACTGATTTGTTTATCTGCCACTGATTGTTATCCCCATTAATATGTAAATTCAATAAGAACAGAGTCTTTGTGCATGTAGTCATTGCTGTAGTTCAAGCTCTGAGAATAGTGTCTGATACATAGTAAATGTTCAACAAATATACATTGAATGGGTAGATTTGTTGAATGGACTCATCTAGGTCTCTTGCATCAGGCAAAAAGAGTGGTTTCCAGATGGTTGCTTAATGCATATGATTGAAATCAAGTGTGAGGAACTGGGAGAGGTGTCTGTGGAGATGATCAGATTATGCAACTATTTAATACTAGTGACCACCATGGGATTCACAGATATTGTCAGTTTGCTCCTTGATGCCAAATCATTGGCCAAAACTCAAAGGTGGGATGAAGCATCTGCCTTTAACTTCTTTGGCATGTCATTTATCCTCTGGGACTCAGTTTGTTCATCTGTGAAATAGGCAGTTGGAGAGATGGTTGCTGATCTGCTAGTTTAAGGTCTACAAGATGCTGAAGGGAGGGAGTAAAGTTAGGAGGATCAACCACATAAGCTCTGGAACTTGACTGGTTATATTTTGAATCCTGCCTCTATTCCTCACAAGCCGCATGGCCTTCGGCAATTTTCTCAGTCTTCTTGTTTGTAAAGTGGGAATAATAAAAGGGTAATAATAGCATTTAATTTAAAGAGCAATTGTGAGAATTATATAAGACAATACATGTAAAGTATGTAGCATATGATTTGGCACATAATAAGTGCTCGATAAATGTTAGCTATTAAAAATGACAAGTTCTGAAGGTAATTTGTGAGAGGCCATTGCTAGTGATGTGTTTTAGGTACAGCAAACTATCCTAGCATATTTGATGACATGAAATCTTTAAAGGTGTGATGATAATATTGTGGTTAGGTAGAAAGCCCTTATTCTTAGGAGAGGCACAGTGAAGAACTGAAGGGGAAAGCTTCATAATATCAGTCACTTACTTTCTAATAATCTACCCAAACATATATCTATGTTTCCATATCTATCAAGAAAATATGGCAAAATATTAACAAATGTTGAAGCTGGGTGGAGAGTGTGGTTATTGTACTATTCTTTCAACCTTTCTGTGTGTTTGAAAATTTCAAAATAAAAGGTTGAAGGAAAGAAAAGAAAGGACCCTAGAAATGGTCTAGGGAAGTCCAGCCCTCATTACAGAAAGAAGCTCAGAGGTGAAGCTTTTGACCAAGGTCATACAGCTGGAGGAGCCCGAGCCAGAAACCAGGTCTCCTGGCTGCTGTTGTCCCTCAGGCAGCAGTGAGCTGCAGAGGAACAGACTCCGCTTCCCTCAAAGATGAGGGGTATTATAGATGTGTAAAAAGGCACTTGTGTTGGTGTTTCCTTTTTGTTTATTAAGCAAATAGTAGGTCATTTGGCTAGGAGCTTTGATGTCAAAATTGTGAAGGCAGCGCCAGGGCAGGCCCTGACATCCCAGGTAAACCAGTTTGGCACCATCTGCTTGTGTTTGTTGAGTGGTAGTGGTGAATATGTAAACGCTGGGATTTCAGGGGAGAGAGCTCTTCGAAGAGTAGGGGTGGGGCCAGGGTCAGGAAGAGCAGTGGAGAGACTGGCTTCAGTTCTGGAGCTCCCTG
This sequence comes from Paguma larvata, assembly GCA_030068075.1. Classification (NCBI taxonomy): domain Eukaryota; kingdom Metazoa; phylum Chordata; class Mammalia; order Carnivora; family Viverridae; genus Paguma; species Paguma larvata. The sequence goes on along the minus strand of CM057837.1, from coordinate 44,577,783 downwards.
AAAGAAGAACCCCAGGGTTTCTTTAGGGACGAAATGCAGGCACGTATTTTAAGAAAGGAAATGATCCGCTGCGGTCAGCAGCATTCTTCTCTAGCTGATAGGGCTCAAAGCAGTGAAAGAGACGAGGAGAGGAGAGAATGTCCATGCAAGTCTGGGGAGGGGGGCACAGAGAAGAAACGGGGGAGAAAGAACAGAAAAAATACGGTTGAGGAAGTCCGGGGCCACGGTGGAGGAGGGGTTGGGGGAGGGGTGCTGAAAGGTAAAGAGGCCGCACCTGGGGGCCTGCGAACGCGTGGAGGACTGTCAGCCTCCGCAAGCTGGAGTGTCTTGTCCCAGAACCGTCCTGCCTCTCTCTTCCTCGGGTCTGGAAGTCTCAGGAGGCCGTGGTAGCAAGCGCAGAGCTCCTGGCGCTCTTACTAGGGGGAAGGGCTGACAGGAGAGGCGGGGCCTCCGGGCCGGGCGGGAGCGAAGCCTCTGGCCGCGGGCGGGGCTCCTCTCCGGCGGGCGGGCGCCGGAGTCTGGGGGCCGCGCTTCCCCCTCCAGGTCCGCGGAGGCCGCCTGGCCCCTCCTCCCCCTGCCGCCCCCACCCCCGCCGCCGCTGTCAAAGATAAACCGGGCCGTTGCTTGCAGGAGCAGCGGCAGCTGGCGATCGGGCGGTGAAGAGCCTCGGGCGCGGCCTCGCCTCCCCGGCCCGGCGCCCGCATCAGCACCGCGGATAGCACAGCGGCCGTCGCCAGTACCTAGGCGCCCTCCGGCCCACCAACTAGCCGGGCCCGCGGCGTCCGCATCAGCACCGCGGACAGTGCCCCGGGCCCCGTCTCGCCGCGGCCAGCCCACCCGCTCCCCGAGTCAGCACCGCGGACAGTCCCCCTTCACCGGCCTCGCTGCAGGCGCGGAGCGGTCAGCGCCCCCGGAACATGGCCACTGAGGTAGGGGGCGACCGCCCAGCCCGCAGGCAGTGGCTGACTGGTGCGGAACACATCCCCGCTAGGGGCGGACTGGGCGGGAAAGGAAGAAGGGGGGTGAGGTGGGGTGGGGTGGGGTGAGGGGGTGGGGTGAGGCAGGATGGGGTGGTTTCCCTGAATCAGTCCTGAGGGGAGGTGTGGGGGACAGAGTGGCAGGGTGGAAGAGGGGGCTTCTCCTGAGAACTCATCTCACCCCTGGCGATCTTACCCATCTGAGTCCCCTAGGCTGCCCAGGCCACTTGTTGGCACTAGCACGTTTGCTCCAGGGCCCCAGCTGGGGTTTTCCCTTACCCAGGAACTGCTAATCCTAAAACTACTTCCCTGGAGGGTTGGAGGTAAGCTTGCCCCTGTTTTAGGGGAGGGAAGGCAGCTGGTTCCTGTTGCTATGCAGTGCAGCCATCCAGCTTTTAAAACCCAAAAACCTGGTTAAGAGATGACAGACCTACCTCCACATTCACATTTCCTTCGTGGGGGAGTGAGGGGACAAAGAATCCTCAGGCCAACACCGCAAACAGTTGGTTTGAATGAGCTGCCTGCACCAGTCTCTACTTTTGCATATTATGCTTTCTTGACTTTTTTTTTTTATATATACCATTCAAGTTTCTTGTACCAGGGTGTCTACATTTCCCATGTCTGATGGGAGGAGCTGTCCTCTTCTTCAGGGTGTGCTTATTATAGGTGGGTCACCTTCAAGGGACTTGAAAGCTGAACCGAGGGACCTGTTGACTGAGGGCAAAATCTTGGTGCAGTGGTTAAGAGGTCAGGAATTTCCTCTTGTACTCCCTCCTTTCATGTGGGAAATGGAGCTCTTTATGTTCCCTCTTTATAAGTGGTAAAGCTAACACATGGAGAAGGGGAGGACCTATTTGATACACAGCATGCTAGCAGCAGAGCTGAAAAGTTTCTTCCTTTGGATTTTTGGAGCAGAACCCAGGACACCAGGGTGTCCCCAGTTCTGATGTTGACTTCTTTTGTGGTGTTTCCCTGTTTCTCATCCCGCTGGAACACAAGTCAGGGGGAACAGCACAGGCTTTTGAGTGACTCTCTGCATTGCATCTGGGCATCCTGGTGAGCAGGGTGACATCGATATCAAGTGTTGCCATTGCAATTCTGCTGTTGTGGCCACCACAGAACAAGGTGCAGTTGCTTGGTACCGGTAGGCTTTGTGACAAGGCACAAGGTTACTTAGGAGAGTTCACCCTCCAGGACCTTGTGAGGGGGCAAGCCCTAAGCAGACCCATGGAGCTTGGTTTTACAGGTGGAGGAATGCAAAATAAATAAATAATCAGAAAGCTCGGAAAGTGCCAAAGTTACTGAGAAGAGCAGGAAGAACAAAGGAGAAATGGCCAAGGATCTGGTCACCTTCCAGACAGGGCTGCCAGGCTGCAGCAAAGCCTGCTGGTGTTGGACAGCAAAGGACGACTTGACATAGCTGGGCCAGAGGGGTGGGCAGAGAAGGCAGCCACACCTGTGATGTGATCTGACAGGTTCCAGGAGGCCCACCTGTCCCATCATATCTCCACTTCAGGTCTGTTATGGTCCAGAAATTCCAACCAGCAGGCTCACATCTCTAGGTTGAGGCAATGTTTCTAGGAGGCTGCTGTTAGGCATGTGTGACTCTCCCCTGGGAGAGGCTCTGCTTATAATGCCTCTGTGAATATAGCACTTTCCTGTGTACAAAGCACTATCACACGTATGATCTCCTTTGAGCTTTAGAGCAACCCTGTGAAGTGGGCAAGGATGGTGTTATTATCCGCAATTAACAGATGAGCCAACTGAGGCTCAGGAGCCTCCCTGATCTCTGTGACGTAGCATCATTATCCCATTTTACAGATAATGCAACTGGAATGCAAGACTATTCAAGAAACTATGGCTCAAAAGAGGCAGGGCAAGGACTAGAGATTGAGTCTTCTGCCTCTCTGGTCAGTGTTTTTTTTTTTTCTGCTGCAGCCAGGTGTATCCAATTATTCAACGGTGTTCCTCAACAGAGAGGTAGGCACTAGGGGCGGTGACATGAGGCCGTGATGGAGGAAGGGATGCAGAAGAGTTCAGGAAGGACTCAGGCCCACTGTTCGGCCTGGTTGGGTAAGCTTGAGGAAAAAGGGACAGAGGAATGCCCAGAAGGGATGGAAAGCAGAGGACAAATATTACCTATTTCCCAATTTGGCCTTGGGTGGACCCTGTTGGCAGTACTGAGGGAGGAAGCCTTAGCTCTGCCAAGGCACAGAATGTGCACATTATCTGGGCTGTGGAGTGAGTCATTCTCCCCAGGCTGTTTTTACTGTTAGGACTGAGTTAAGATTACCAGGGAAAACCCGTTGGGAGAAGGAAAGCCTCATGCCAAACTTCTTGGCCATTCCCTTTGGATTCTGAATGGTAAGTCCACAGTTCCATCAGAAGGTGTTTTGAGAGGTGAAGAGGAGAACAATTGAGGGAGAGAGAGGGAGAAGGAGGAGGAGGAGGGAGAGAAGGAGAGGGAGGGACAAGAAGACAGAGGGGGAGGAGAGATAGGTGAGAGGGAGAGAGGGAGAAACATAGAGAAAGAATGGATATCCATGGATCCCTGGATGGAAGGCATGGAAACTGGATCTTTTCTGCTTCCTAATTTCTGCTTAGGAATTAGCGTTTAGGGAGGGGTGTGTGTGAGAAACTCAGAGCAGGGATGAAGCCTCCTGAGTGATACACTGACCTCATTTGGAAAACTGTAATGAGCCCATTTCCTGAGTGACAAACCTCTGTGAATGTGTGTCACTGGGAGCAGGGTCCGCCCTGGGAAACAGTCCAGATGTCCAAGGACAACTGGGAAGTGTCTGGCTGGGAGGGGCTTCTTTAAGTGGTGGAGTTCGGCCCCTAAGAGATTTTTAAATGTACCCAAATAGCGTTATCCAAGCAAGGCATTTGGAGATTTGATCTCTGAGGCCTGGAAATAACTACCAACAGACAGTGGGTTGGGCTTGGGCCCTTGTGTAGGTTGAGAAGAAGGGGGGCCCTGTGCCTGGGTTTCCATCCTGGGGCCTGACTCGGCTGCCTGTGACTCATGATCCTCACTCCTCCTCCACACCCCAGCCAGGGATCATGGTGTTGGTTCATGAGCTGAATCTCCTGATTCTTGAGTTGAGCCTCAAATGCATCCTCTGGAATTAGCTAGTTTTTAATGAGGTTGGAGATGTGGGCCAGATGGGGCCTCGTGTTTGTCTTGGGCAGATGGGGACTGGGAGAGCTTGCTCCTCCCCACCTCTAGCAGGTTGGCTCTGTCAGGTGTATGGCCCATTCTTCAGGCTGCCTCCCTGCCTCCGTCATACTGCAGCTAAAAAATTGGTGCCAGGAGATATCACCACTGACTTTCTCTTTCTTCCTCATGAAATGCCTCTTGGTCCTGTCCTTACCAAGTTGCCAGCAGGCCTGGGGACGGTGGCAAGGGAGAGGGCAGAGTTGAGGAAGGTAAGAAGCAGATGAGAAGCCTGGGTGTCAGGGTCAGTTAAGAAGCCCTGGGGGAGCTGCTCAGGGGAGACACAGAAGCTGTGGTCTCATAGAGGTGCAGGCACGTTCTGGGATCCTCTTCTGGGATTTCAGAGCATCATGGATCTCTCCTGAAAACCTCTGCTCGCTTCCTGAAAGCTAAGTAGCTGGCAAGTGCCAGGGGCCTGGCTCGAGCTCTGGCCCAAAGGCCCCTATGATGGGATTCCTTATTCAGAGGTCCTAAACTGGCAGTTCTAGGAGTGAATCTCGTTCACAGTTGTGCCTTATTTGGTCTGCTTAGTGCTTACAAATGTAAACATTTATTGGAAACGTAAAACAATCAAGATATTTGATACTAGGGAAATCTGGATTTATGGTTTCTCTTAAGATGTCGAAGTATGGCATCCTGGGCTCACATTCTCATGTGGCAGTGGTCAGCTGCTTTCTTGAGACAGGGCATGGGTTCTCTGATTCACCACAGCCCTCCCCCAGGCCCACCTACATGCTTGGTCCCTGTAAACATTCATAATCCTTGAGAAAGCCTCTTGAATGTCAGAGCTAGAAGGGGCTTTAAGTGATTATGTTGTTCCAGCTTCTCAGTTTCTAGTTGAAGAAATGGAGGCCCAGGGTCAAGTGGCCTGTGCTAGCACCCAGGTATCCTGCCCCTGGGTCAGTGGGGGCCTTCTCTCCATCAGGGCCTTTTGGTACTTTATGACTGAGCCGCCATGGTTGGGGAGAGCCAGGACGTGCTGCCTTGCCTTAAATCCCACTCTTTGCCAACTACAGATGAGTGTGTTACATTGTGCTTGACATAGATCTGGGAGATGAAAGCTCTGGAGTACACAATGAGTCTGATACCATCTTCTAGCAACTCCTCGAGACTCCACAGATACTCTACAGGGAGGGAAGCAGATTCCTGGTCACGCAGAGGCTGTGTTTAAGGCTCAGGAGTTTTGGGGTTGGAAAGGGTGTTGAACTCTCCTACTCTGGATACTTGAGAGCTCACGGATCAAAGCCAAGAGGAGATGAGACCATACTATGCAAGGTGGCAACCTAAAATTTTAATGGAATAATATATTAGAAGTTTATTTACTGTTCAGTAAAGTCCCAGACAAGTGATCCTGACTGGCAGGGAGATCTCCTCCAGGCTGATTCAGGGACCCAGGATCTTTCCAATTTGTGTTCTGTCATCTTCAACAGATGGCTTCCTTGGTTTCTGTGAAGGGGGAAAGGTACCAGAGGAGTGGTAACAGAGGTCGTAGTGAGCCAAGCCTATACATGAACTCATCGCTTCCACTCATATTCCATTCAGTCATGTGGCCACATCTAATTGGAAGGCAGGGCGGGGATTAATCTAACTGTACACCTAGAAGGAAGAAGTGGTCGGTAGACAGTCACTAGAGACACATACTTCATGGTACCACGCAGTGCATGTGTGTACTCAAATGTAGACAAAGGAGGCTGTCAAAGGGGAATAAGCTCAATCCATAACAGAATGGCTGAATCACTGTTTTTTCCCTCCATTTCCATTCTCACCATCACTTTTCTTGGTTTAGACCTGTTTTGTGTTTCCCTGGACACTGCAAACATAGTTCATCCCTTCAACTGGACTCTTACCCCAGTCCCTGGCGTCTTATCCCAGTCATGCCCAATTCCCATGCATCCCTCACAGAGCTGCCTGAATGATCCTTCTGGGGCTAGGGGAATCCATCCTCAAGATCCACTGGCTTGTGTCGGTTGGTTTTAGAAGGGCAGAGGAAGGCTGCAACCCCTTCCTTTTCTTTGGAAAATACAAAAGTATGAGATCCTAACTAGGTAGAGTAGACACAGTAACAAATAATGTACTTATATTACCAAAGCTTTCTTTATTTTTCAAAGTTATCATACGATCCTAGTGAATGTCAAGGGGATTTTCTCAGTTAAAACCTTGGTTAGAGGAATCAAGGACTGTTAAGACAAGAGGAGCATCTATACTTTCTTCAGTTCAGCCCCAGTACTCTGGGATCACATCTCTTATGCAGAGCAAGGTTTGCCTGGATTTAGGAAAGTCTCCTGTAGTGTTGTCTGTTTCTCCCCTTTTCAGAACCTTGATCTACCAGTTATGTCTCCTACCTTTCTCTTATTATTTATTCTTTCCTCCAGTTTGTCTTCCGTCCTATACCCTCCCCTGTAGTAGAGCCCTCCTCCAGCTCTTTGTGATCGCACCATCCTCTATACTGTCATTCCCCCCTGCTCTTGCCTAATCCACAAACCAACTCCCGTCTTGCTGATATCTGCCTGCGGTCAACTGGAGTATATTGTGTTCTCTGCCATCTTTGTTCCTTTGCACAAGTGTCTCCCTCTGTCTGGGTTGCCTTTACATCCCTCCTCTACCTACCTTCTGCTCCCTACCACTGGCAACTCCTGGCCTTCTTTATGACTTAACACAGACCTCAGGGAGTCTTTTCTGAGTAAGCGTTTCTGGGTAAGAAGCTACTTCTCTGAAGCATTTATCACAGGCTAATTTATTATATATTTACTTGTCTTCCTCCCTGGAGCTCACAGACTGTCTTTGCTCAGCATCCCCAGAGCTCGGCAATAGTAGGGACTCAATAAATGAAAGCTGAATGACTGAATAGATTCACCTTAATTACCCAGGATGAACTGGCTGTGTGTTCACTCGGCCCTCGGGGCTTGTTCTCCACATGGTTCCAATGTTTGGCGTATTTTACCAGTGGGATGCTTGTTTCAAATGTGGGTGACTAAGGCCGGAAGTGGAAGAAAGAGGCCCTGTTCTTCTATTAATTGAGCCCAGTCCCCTCAAATGCTAGAGTCTGTGTCAATGTCAAGTCTGCAGGTGTGGGCAAGGGACAGAGTTGCCCCACTTCTTCCTACCAGGGCAAGGTGTTTCTTTAATTTCTGGGTTCAGCTCACCTTATCCGTGATTTTCTCTGGGCATTTGGGGGCCCCTTCTTTCCTGTGGTGAGATGCGCTAGATGGGAAAGCTATCCCTGTTGCTCTCTGACCCGGGCTTTAACTTGAGTCTCCTTCCCAGTTGGTGGGCTATCAGGTCCTCCTCTGTCCTACTCCCTTCCCCAACCCTGCTGTAAGCCCCACTTCTGGGGCCTGAGACCGCAGTCTTGTTGAGGGCTGGGTTCCCCAAGCATGAGGCCTGATGAGTTGTGAATAGTTGATACTTGGTGAGTGAACAAAAGTGTGAAAGGCTCTGTGTGTGTGTTGGGGGGGAGGGGAAGGAGAGTTAGGAGGAAGGAGATGGAGGAAAACAGAGGGGAGGAAAAGGGAGGGGTGGAAAAGGGAGGGAGTGGAGAGAGAGGAAGAAGGGGAAGGGAAAGAGAGGGGGAGAAAGAAGGGAGGGGGAAGGAGGGAGAGAGAGAGAGAGAGAGAAAGAGAGAAAGGATCTGGGCCAGCTACCAGGAAGTCTTTTCCTCTTGTTAAAGTTTGTTTCTGGCTCTGTCGATAATTTCAGAACCATCATCCCCTTTTGGCTCAGCTTTTGTCCTACTTCAGGCTTTTTCTAGATCTTTCTGGGATAGTTTGAGGTGTCTTCTCCTGTAAACTCCACAGTTCTTCTTCCCCATGACTTTCCTGGAGCGCTCGTAGGGCGGCTAACGTTCAGGTTTGCTGGGAACTTTGTTGGTTTAGTGCTGTAAGAACCACATCCTGAAAACCCCGTCCGTTGTGGACAAACCTAGATGGATGGCCACCCTGAGCGCGAGTCTCCCGTATGCCTCCTCAGGTCCACAATCTGCAGGAGCTGCGTCGAAGTGCCTCACTGGCCACCAAGGTCTTTATCCAGAGAGACTACAGTGATGGGACCATCTGTCAGTTCCAGACCAAATTCCCCCCAGAGCTGGACAGCCGGGTAAGGATGTCTTTTTTTCTAAACTTGGGACATAGGTCATGACGGAACTCAGGGACTTATTCCAACGTATTTTTTTTTTCCAGGATGAAAGTAATATGTGACATAGAACTTATTCAGTTGCTCCACACGGAGGAATTGAAAAAAATGTCCCTAGCATTGTCTTACTGTTACCTCATTGAAAGTTAGAGCTGAAAAAGCCTTGGAGATTTCCTAGTTCAGTGGCCCTTGAATGTCAGTAGCACAAGGGTCACGTGGAGCGCTTATGAAACAAAAGCGGACTCCTTAGTCCGACTGATGGCATCAGCTTCAGGAATCTCTACTTCTTGGCAGCAGTTCTCAGCCCCAGCTGCACATTAGAATTTCCTGGGGAGCTTTAAAAAATCTAGGGGCGCTGGGTGGCTCAGTTTGTTAAGCGTCTGACTTCAGCTCAGGTCATGATCTCGTGGTTCGTGGGTTCGAGCCCCGCGTCGGGCTCTGTGCTGACAGCTCAGAGCCTGGAGCCTGCCTCGGATTCTGTGTCTCCCTCTCTCTCTGCCCCTTCCCTGCTCGCACTCTGTCTCTCTCTCTCTCGAAAATAAATAAAACATTAAATAAAAATCCTGATGCCCAGGTCATCGACCAAAGGCTCTGCCCACAGCCCCTCCCTCCAGACTCAGCTACCTGGGTGTCTCATGGACCACTAGCCCCTTGCAGGTCATCTCCTTCTGCCCGGTTTTGCTCCCGCTTCAGGGGTGTGTGTGGCCCTCAACCCAGGCTGCAGTAGAACTGGCCTGGAGTTAGAGAGTCTGCCCTCCGGAGGGCGATGGGCAGACCCCCACTCTTTCATTTAGCAGCCCAGGCCTATCCGAATGGGTTTGGGAAGATGAGACAGGGCTGCCTTTTGCTAATCTGATCCCTAACCAGCTTTTAGGGTGCCATGGGGTCTCCTCATCCCATCGAAGGACGCACCTGTCCTTTGGGACAGGGCGACTCTTGGGGGAGGGCCTAATGTTATCTTATGCATTCACTCCAGATCCGTGTAGGGACAGTGGCTGGGAAGCCCAAAGCTTCTGACTGTTCTTAGGGAGACCTTTGGTCCTCGATGGGCATGCGAGATCCCTAACCTGTGTGATGGACAGTTCTGATCCTGTAGTGGTGAGTGGGGAAGGGGGTGTCCTGAGGAATGTAAAACATGGGCCTGTAGACACGTTGACACTTGCTGAATTTGGAGCACGACCTCCCAATCTAGTGTAGGGAATCGAAGAGCACAGACTCAGGTCAGAGCTGTGTAACCTTGGACAAGTTCACCTGGCATTCAGCAAGTATTTATTGAGCAACTACTCTGTATGAGGCACTGGGGATAGAGAAGTGAAGTCGTGGAGTTCATTTTCAATTGGAAGGTATGAAGAATAAAACAGCAAGTAAGTCTGTAGCAGCTCCATCAGGGGCCAATACTAGAAAAATAAGAGGGGGGGGGTCACGGGGCGGGGAGAGCTGGGGAGAGGTGAATGGTGGATGAGCCTGAGGTGGGGGTGTCTGGGGGAGGAGTGTTGCATCCGAGGACACAGGCACAAAGGACTCGTGCACTTTCAGGAAGCAGCAGGGCGGTCAGTGCGGCTGGTTGGGGACAGGAGAGTAGGAGGTGGGCTCAGGGGACGCAGGGCCAGGCCCTGTAGGGCCTAGCAGGCAGTATAAGGACTTCTTGGATTTTACTTGGAGAGAGATGAGAGAAGGCTTTGGAAGTCCTTCCTCAGAGCTGTGACACGACTTTAGCAGGCTCCCGTGGCAGGGCTGGGGGCACAGAGGCCAGTTGAGAGGCCAGGGATGACGGTGACCTGGACCACGGAGCTGAGCTTTGAGCTCCTGAAAGTGAAAAAATGCAGGAACGTACGTTATCTATTCGTTTATTTGGATTAAATTTTTAATACATATTAGACTCCGCAAAGCTTTTTTTCAGATGAAGCAATTGCGTAATGAAAACATTTTTTAATGTTAATTTATTTTTGAGAGAGAGAGAGACAGAGCACGAGTGGGGGAGGGGCAGAGAGAGAGGGGGAGACACAGAATCTGAAGCCGGCTCCAGGCTCCGAGCTGTCAGCACAGAGCCCGACGCGGAACTCACAACCTGTGAGGTCATGGCCTGAGCTGAAGTCAGATGCGTAACTGACGGAGCCACCCAGGCACCCCGCAATTGCACGATTTAATCTACGGTGGCCAGATAAATTGACAAAAATCTTATTATTTGTTTTTAAGTTGAAGTGTAGTTGACACACAACGTTACATTGATACCCGAAAGTGCTTTTGAAAATAGAAAGCATAGAAAGTGCTTAATAAGTATTGGTTATGATGATTGTGGATGCAGGCAGGACAGCTTCCTAGCTGTGCACACACACGAGGCTGTCGTGTTCTTGGCGATCTCTTGGTTTGCTGAGATCTCATATAATCAGTGTCATGCGGTTGGAGTCCCACCCAAACATGGGGAGCCCCTACCAGTTAGGTCTCGGGCACTTTTGCAGCTATCAGAATGGGGGTGACGAAGTCCTCGGACTTGCTGCCCGATCTCTGCTTTCAGAAAGTCTTCACATCTGTGATATTGTGGGAGTTTCCTGCTTCCAAGGGAGGCCAGGTAGTCATTCTTATTCCCACTTTATAGATGCGGAAATGGAGGCTAGAGTAGTTAAGTCATTAGCTGAAGGCCGCAGAGCTAGTTGATGGTCGAGTCTGGACTGGACCCCAGGTCCCCTGAGTCCCAGCCCAGGGTTCCACGGGCATCTGCAGCTTCTCCGGTCTTACCTGGGTGCCACTCCCCCCATCCGTGTGGCCCCCCTGCTGCCACCTGCCCTTCCACCTGTGGCCGTCCGGTCCAGGGAGGCTGACCTCAACCTGGTTCCCTGTCTCTTTCTCCCCGCAGATCGAGCGGCAGCTCTTTGAGGAGACTGTGAAGACCCTCAACAGCTTCTACGCGGAGGCCGAGAAGATCGGGGGCAGCTCCTACCTTGAGGGCTGCCTGGCCTGCGCCACGGCCTACTTCATCTTCCTCTGCATGGAGACCCATTACGAGAAGGTGGCTCCCCTCCCGACAGCCCTGCAGCCGCTCCGCCGGGGCTCCCCTGCTGTGCCCCCCGGCCTCACCTGGCCCCTCTCCTTGCAGGTTCTCAAGAAGATCTCCCGCTACATCCAGGAGCAGAATGAGAAGATCTTTGCCCCTCGAGGCCTCCTGCTCACTGACCCCGTGGAGCGCGGGATGAGGGTCGTATCCTTCCTGGCTGTTCCGTGCAAGGGCACGGAGCTGCCAACCAGTGGGCTCCCTGGTGAGGACACCCAGAAATCGGGACCACCCTAGGGGCCTCTGCTCAGGGAATTCCTAGGGCTTCCCACATCACTGGTCATCGGCCCCCCTCCCCCACTATAAGTTACCAATGCCGTTTGTGAATTTGGGGGTTTGTAATTCTCATAATACCCCTGTAAGGTGGGTAACTCTTATTCTCTTTGTCCATGAGCACACGGAGGTTAAATTACTGGCCCAGGGTCACCCGGCTGGTGAACGTCAGCAGCCAGGATTGAGCCCCAGCCCACACTTAACTGTGAGGCTGTACCGCCCCTCAGGGAACATGCGGGTCTCTGCCCACGTTTCCGTGTCTACAGTCTCATGTCCTCCTGTGCGGACGTCCCGCGTCCCTCGTTCACCGATCAGAAGAATGAAGTCTTGGTGGGCGGCTGGCCCAGGGACGGGTTATAGGTCTGCTCCCTCCACCCGGAGGTGTGGTCAAGGGGTGCACACACCGCGCTCCCAGAGGAGAATTGTTAAAAAAAAAATTACTGTAAAATTGGGAGGAAAAAGAGTAAAGAAAACACAAAGACCGGAATCTTCTGTTTACAAAGCCCCGTGAGAGGGGCCTCTTTTTATTGAGTTTTTACTAAGTGCCAGGCATTGTGCTTAGCGCTCTACACACGTTCTTTCGATCGGTCCCCCAGCAACCGCAAGGTTCTGTTACCACTACCATTTCACACACGCAGTCAGTAGTGGGTAACAAGTTAAATGACCGGTCTAAAGTCACATCGCGCGAGAGAAAGCGAGTCAGGATTAGAACTCGGGACACCGGGGTCCCCCCACTTCCCATGCAGTAAACACCACCTGTCCGGGTGTTTGGTAATTAGACCCACTAGAACGGAAGCTTCTGAACCGGGTTGTGCGCCTGCGCGGTGCTCGGCCCGGCAGGTCGCTGTGGACGCGCCGAGCGCGCGCAAGAGCGAGGAGCTGCTGGGGTCTAGCGCCGCCGGCCTCGCGTCCTCGCGGTCTGGGCGGCGGCACCGGCTCGGCCGCGCGCTCCTCTGCTGGCCTCCGTCCGCCGGTCCGTCCGCCGCTTCTCGGCCGCTGGCAGGGGCTCCCTCCTTAACGGCGGCCGCAGATCGAGATCTCCATCTACGAGGACCGGTGCAGCAGCGGCAGCTCCAGCAGCGGCAGCAGCTCGGGCAGCGGCAGCAGCGGCGGGGGCGGCGCGGCGGGGGCCCGGTGACTGGCCGAGAGTCCCTGCAGGGAGGTGTACGGCCGGACTGAGGGCCTCTCAGACCTGCGGCGGCTGCGCTACCAGAGCACCCGCTTCTGAGTCATTCTCTGGGCCCCCGCTGCTCCCCGGGGAGGGGGGTGCGGGAGGAAGGGTGACTGGCCCGGTGTTTCCCACGGGCCATCTATAACCCGCGCCTCCCTTTCCCCCCTCCCGGCTTTCGCTCCTGTTAGGATGGCCCGCTTCCTGCCCTGGTACTTTCTCCATGGGGCAGGTCTGGTCACAGGCAGCCAGATCTTCCAGGGGAAGGCTGGAGCGCGCGCGCGAGGGGAGGGGGGTAGGGGCGGGGAGGGGGAGAGGTAGGGGGGTAACACAATTTGGAGAGCGCTTTTCTTCTGCAGTTTCTTTCCCAACACCCCGGAGGGGGGCTCAGGTCCCAGAGAGAATGCCCTTACCCCGCATGATTCCTCACCCCAAATCCCACACCCACCAGGACCCTCTCCCCCCAGGATCCTGCTCCCCGTGTCTCCCAGTGTCTGCTCTTTCCGGTGCCACCGCAGGGGCTCTGCCTGTCTGTGATCCTGCCTCCACCCCGATTCGAGGTCTGGGGAGATGGGAGCTGCTGGTCCCCTCCTGACCTCTTCTAGACTCCTAGCTTCCCCTTCCACCCCTCAAAGCCTGGAGGCCACCTGGCCTTGCCAAGAAATACCCACCTCCCCAGACTTTACAGAACATCAGGCGCTGGTTGTGGGGCCGGGGGGCTGGGGGAGGTTATTTGGGGGTCTGGAGAAATGCTTTCATGGAGACATGTAGCCTTGTGGGGTTTGAACCTCGGAACTGGAGCCAACTTCCTGAGACTAGAACCTGTGTGTGTGAGAATGAGTGTGTGTGCATGCAGGCACGTGTGTGAGTGCATATATGTGAGTGCACTACGTGCACCAGCACACGTGTGTGTGTAGGTATGCGCGCGAGCACACATGTGGATGCATGTGTGTGGGTGCGGGCGTGTGAGTGTAAGTATGTACACGTGTGGTTGCACCTGCGGGTGCACGTGTATGTGTATGTGACCGTGCACGTGTCTGTCCCCCTTGGTTGCCAGGCCAATGACTGCCCCTCTCTGCATCCTGTCCTCCTTGTATGTGATGGTCTGTGGCTGCTTCCCTGCATGGGTCCAGCCCATCCCCCTGTAAATAAATGAATGGCCCAAAAGCTCCTTGCCCCTTGCCTGGGGCTGCCAGCTTGGCTCTTCTTCCTGGTCTCTCCCCCACTTGCAAAGTTCTCCCCACCTTCTGATTCTACTGTGTACCTTCTAGCAGAAGAGAAGCTGAGGGTCTAGGAGAGCAGAGCCAGCCTTCTGGGACCTTCTGTATCCCTCTCCCAAGCTCCCCATGACAAGGCGACGGGGCCACACACGCTGCCCATTCAGCCCACCCAGGCTCTGGAGCTCTCTAAGGCTATGTAAACAAGGCTTCTGTGGATGTTCAAAGGAACTGGCAACCTGCAGGGGAAAAGGCAAACTCCTTTCTTTAAAAGGAAGAGAAGCATCCAGCCAACGAGGTCCTGCCTGCCAAGGCCCAGGGCGGCCAGTGGGAAGGAAGCAGCCCTGCCCTGGCGCCCTGAAGACGGACAGAAAGAGGCTGCCTGCCTCAGCCGGCAGGAGGTGCTACAAGTGCATGTGAAAGACCAGCGGCAGGTAGCTTTCTGGAACCAAAGAGGGGCCAGAGTGTGTTTGGACCAGAGAGCAGTGTGTGGGAGGGAGCGGGAGGGAGGTGCCTACCCAGGGAGCCGGAGGAGGTGGCCCCCGAGCCCGAGTGGGTGGGTCCCAGCCTGGCCCATGTCCATCTGGCCCACTGTGTGGCCGGGCCTTATGTCTGACCTGTGCCTCTCCTGTGGGATGGCTGGGCGCAGGTGACACAGTGGCCTTTGGTTTTATTATTTCTTTTTCCAATAAAAGGACTTGCCCAGCTTGAGGCTCTGTGCCACTTCTTTCCCCGATGGTGACAGGGTGCCAGTTCGATGCCCCAGGACCACAGTGAGGGGATGCTCAGCTGCCGACCCACCTCATGCCAAGGAGGTGGGGCTGAGTGTGTTCTTAAAGAAACAGTGAGGCTGACGGGGCAGGACCAACCCCAGCTTCTTAGAGCTTATAGTCTAGTGGGAGGCTACACTCTAGATCCTCTAATCTGGAGTCTTTTTGGGGCACTTGCAGCCTTGGGTGGAGGGAGCAGCTTGACTGAAAGCCAGGTCAAAAGTCAGTAACGAGTAGATAAGCATGCGGGTGTTGGAACCTAGCAGAGTCATATCTTGGATTTTATAAAACTAAATAACATTTATTGAGCAACTATTGTGTATCAGATAATTAGGTAAAACCACATGCTAGAGCTGGGAGGGGATTTAAAGATCATCTAACTGAGGCAGAAGGGAGGCCCTGGGAGGTGACGTGAATTGCTCCAGTTCACACAGCTGACTGACGATGGTACCAAATTCAGAACCAAGATCTCCCGACCCAGTGCTCAATCTGACACCATGCCGATGGCGTCTGGATGGAAGTTGCCTTAGGCTGCAGGGTGGCCAGGGTCACACTCTCAAGTCTGTGGACCAAGAGAGGATCTCACCAGACTGTGGGGACAATGGCTCCAACCCCAGGGTGGGGGCTTTGGGGCAATCCCCTCTGGGTGGTGCTGACTGGACTCTGGGTGGCTTTCACACTTGTGTTTGCTGCTCCTAAGGGGCGGCTGGGCCTTTGCCTGAGCCCCGGGGGGCAGGCTGGACTCACTGCCTCTGCTCAAACCTGGGGTGTGTGCGGGTTGTCACAATGGAGGCTCTTCTTTAACATGTGGGTGGGTTCATTCTGTCCTGTTTGCAAGGCTATTATTCGTAGTAACGACAAACGATCGTAGCTAACAATTATTTTATCGCTCGGTGCCATGTGCTAGGCTAAGACGCCCCGTAATCATTCAGTCCTCACAACAATCGTAGCGTGTGGACTATAATTCCCATTTTACAGATGAGGAGATGAGGCTCACGGAAGTTAAATAACTTGCCCAAAGTTATACAACGAGGAAGTGGAAGAGCTTGGCTTTGAATCTAGGCAAAGTTCATCCAGGTTTAGGGACCCTGTCAGGGCTTGAGGTCCTCAACCATCCTAGGTTAGGATTTGGCAGAGTCCCAGGTAAGGACTTGGAGCTGTGCCTGGTCCCTCCAAGCCCAGGGCTGGAACTTCTAGGCAACACGGGAGCACGGGTGGGCTCTGCTCTTCAACTGCGGAGCCCACGGGGGCAGCGTGGTGCAGGGCAGAGCGGGGAGGAGCAGGTGAGGCCTGGCTCCTCTCTCCCTGGTTCTTCTCTGCTGGCTCAGTTATGGGGGAAGTGGCCTCTCCCTTCGGTTGGGTCACAGCCATGTCTCTGCATCCCCTTCGCCAGCCAGGGAACAGGCCCCATCAGGCCCCAGGGAGCAGAAGAACCCCGAGGAAGCTCTGGGCTGCCATTCCCCAGTAGTCACTGCCGCCAGACTCTGCTTTCTAGCTTCCTTTGGGGTGTGTGAAAACCACAGGTTTACAGAAGCTTGTGGTGCCGCCGAGCGGCAGAAGCGTGCACTGCACCCCGGCATCAAAGCAGCCTGGGAAACCTCCCCAGGGCTCCCAAACCCTGTGGGGCAAAGATGGAGTCCAGTTGCTGGCGACTCTCCCTGCGGCCAGTTCCTGGGGTGCTGCTTTCTTCCTGGGAAGCCCTAGCTCCCTTGTCCACAGCTCCGGAAGGACTTACTTGAGTAAGGAAAGTTTCTGGCAGGAGGCACCTACACTTATTTGGGCCTTACTATTTACCAAGCATGAAGGCACTGCAAATACCACTCCTAGTGAGACCTGAATTGGAGTTCAGGCTTTATGAGAGTAGCACATGGTGGAGACTCCCTGAGCCTGAGTTTCCTCCCCCAGCTGGAGACTGGAGTACTAATAACACTTTACAAAATTACTCGGGCCAGTGCCTCTCATCCTTGGCTGCCATCAGTGTCACCCAGGGAGCAAGAGAAACCACCGATGTCTGGTCCTATCCCCAGAGATTCTGGTTTCATTGTTCTGGGGGGCAGCCTGGACACCAGGGCCTTTTTAAAAGTTTTCCTGGAGGGTCTAGCATGAAAATAAGGTAAAAAACCCCTGATTTTGACAGTGCCCAGAGCCTACGAGCCTTTTCACAGGCCTCAGAAGATGTCCGAGGCCCAAATAAAAGTTTACCAGTTCCACAAAAGCAACAAGACACAAAAGGAGTACCAGCTATGATTCTACTTATAACGTATTCTAATACAGGCAGAGCCAATCTACGGTGTTAGAGGCCAAGAGAGCAGCTGCCCTGGGGCGGGGTGCGGTGAATGGGAGGGGGCCTGGGGAGGCTTCTGGGTGCTCACCATCTATTTCTCCAGCAGAGAGCCGGTTACACAGACGGGCTCACCTTGCGAGAGTTCACTGAGCCGTACACTTAAGCTTTGCGTATTTTTCTATAGGTACGGTACATTTCAATAAAATTTACCAAAAAAGTTTATTGGGTCCAAAATAGGAAAAGAAAACACGAAACCGAAATTAATATTTCATTACATATCTACAAAGCGTAACACTGTCAGACAGTCCACCGTAATTCAACTCAGCTCTGGTCGTGTGTGTGTGTGTGTGTGTGTGTGTGTGTAATGTAGTGTGAGTTGTGGATATATATGACAATGTTTGATATAATGAGGGGTGGGGCCT
Organism: Paguma larvata; assembly: GCA_030068075.1. Lineage (NCBI taxonomy): Eukaryota > Metazoa > Chordata > Mammalia > Carnivora > Viverridae > Paguma > Paguma larvata. The sequence continues at coordinate 44,560,278 of CM057837.1, read as the reverse complement.
CCAAAAGATCAGAAGGTCTCTGGTACCTAAGAAAATCTAAAACCGGCCCACGTTTACACCAGGAGCTCTTAACCTCGACCCCACCCCCTGTACTTATTTGCAAGATAATGCGCATTTACCCGGGGAAGAGAATCCGCGGATTTCAGCAGATTCTCAAAGGAGTATGTGACCACCCACTAAAAAAATGATTGAGAACGCCTGGTTTTGAGGAATCTGAGAAACCGGCCTAGACTGTGCCTGGCATGACGTAGGTGTTCGGTAATGTCAGTTTCTTTCCTCTCCGAGTCCAGCCTTCTGAGGTTTCCACACCTTCTCAGGCCACTTCGGGAGGATTTCTTCTCTCGGCAGCGCCCCAGGCAGACTGTGCTGAGCTCTCGGCTCTTCCTCTAAGGGGCTATTTAATGGGCTTGTCCTGTCAGCACCTGCCGGATGGCAGAACTTAGCTGCAGCACCCTGGAGCGGCATGGGGCCTCGGGGTTTTGAATCAGGGACCGCGGAGGCGGTGGAAGAGTGGAAAGCGGGGCGGAAGGCTGCACCAGTCTGCCGACCCCGCGCGCTGCGCTCAGCTACCCTGAGTCCCAGCTCTGTCATCTGTAAAATGAGAGCACGATGAAAATGCATCTTGGCGAATGAGAATCTGTTTCTCCCAAGTAAAATATTATTGTTATTGCTGAAGTTACAGTAGGACTTCATTATACTGTGGCCTCGTGATACAGATTTATAGCCGGGTTTCAGATTCTTGCATAGAATAAACAGCTATTTGTCCAAGGGTTCACTGGTTCCCTAATATACCCCAGGAACATCCACGTACATTATTATTCCATTTGATTCTCTAACGCCCTGGCGGGTGGTTATATTTGAATTCTTATTTTGTAGATGAGGAAGCCGATGTTCCAGGTGGTTAGGTGGCTTGACAAGCGCCCACGGCTAGTCAGTGTCAGTAAGGACCTGAACCCAAGCCTCAGACCCCAAATCCTGTTCTCATTCTGCCAGTGTGTCACAGTCGGGTGAAAGACTCTGTTCTACCTGGATCGGTTCAGAAAGACAGATTCCAGACCCGGGGAGAAGCACGTGGGCAAATGCCGACACAGAAGATTTAGCTTTGCAGAGGCATGATGGGGCTAGTTATTCTGGAGTAATTCGAGTTATCGATTTCCGTAATGGAAAAGTGATTGGGGAGACCAGCTACCACCTGAGAGCAGCCTGAGCCAGGCCCTGGAAGGGGGAATTGTTATGCGTGGCTGACTGGGCCTCCTGCACGGCAATGGGCTCCTTCCCTCTGTCCCCGGTTCCTTGGTAATCTCTTGCAGGGTGGGGATCTTGTCTCACCTCCAGCACCTCCCGCCCCCTGCCCCAAGTGCCCTGTCACAGTGCTTTGCCCTTGGCAGGTGAATGCAAAATGCAGCCCACCAGGAAGGCTGGCAGGAAGGGACAAGGCAGGAAGAGGCAGGAATATACAGATGTGAAATCCTCTGGCCCCTGGGGCGATGTGACCAGAGGAGGTGCTTAGGCAGACGCAGACCGTTGAGTGGCCACTGAATAACAATTCAACTGCAGGTGGTCGGTCACTGACTAACTCAATTAAAGGGTAGAGGCAGTGATGCTACTAGGCCAGCCCCTGTGCTGGGCAGCTGTTCTGATTGGCCCTGGCCGCGACCTCATGGCTCTGCTCGTGATCTCCACCTGTCCTGGGAGGGGAGGGGAGGAAGCATGCATCCTGGCCCCGCTCAGCCCCTGCTCGGTGCTCCCCGAACACCACTCCTGTAAGGTGGGTAAATCCTCACGGGGCTGAGTCTGTTGCCTGGAAATCTGGACCTGGGGCCCTAGAGAGTGAAGTACCATGGGTGGGTGGAGGGATGGAAGGACGGACGAGTGCATGGATACAGAGAAGATGGGTACCCGGAGATGACTGATGGTTCGGAGGTGAGCGAGAGGGCTGCCTGCCTTGAGACGGATGCGCGCAGACCCTGGAGAGGCAGGTGAATGGATGGGTACCGATCGGCCCTGTGCTCCCCAGTGCAGATCTAAATACAGGGCCAGAGCTCTTCGAAGGGAAGATACTGGGTAACGGGGTCCCCAAACGAACTCTGCATTTGAGTGATGGATGTGTCTCGTTGGGAAGGATTCTTACAGGTTTAGCATTGCCCCAGTTAATGACTTATGGATTGTTGTAAAATCAGGCAGTGCTAGAAGTGAAAGCAATAGATTAAAGGGCCTGGGACAGATTTTATAATAATATCGGCACGTTATCAGTCCAGTCACTGCACTGAGCGCCTCGCATGCTCGATCTCAACAGCTCTGTGAGGTCGTCATGCTTCCATTCTGTGGAGGAAGAAAGCGAGGCTCAGAGAGGAGGTGGCTTCAGGTCACTGACAGGGAATGCAGGTGGGGTGTCTGGAAGTCAGGCCTCAGTCCATGTGATCCCAGAGTCTTAGGGCGGAGAGAACATTTGAAGGATGGAAGGAGGGAGGGAGGGTGGGAGGACCACAGGAATTTTGGACCAGTTCTCTAAAATTCTGGCACACGGGACACATTCTGCACTGGGGTGAGGCTTCGAGACCCCTCTCCTCCCTTTTTCCTCTCTGCATCTGCCTTCGAGGCCTATAAATCTTGAGCCAGGGGACCAGGAAATACCATGCAGGTTCGGATGGGCGGCCCAAGCTTATTCCTCTGCTGCGGTCCCCACGGGCAGTTGGGGATGATGTAATTGGGCTTTTCTCCTTCCCCAGGAGCTCCGCACTCAGGTCTGGGGTGGAGGGAGAGTGTTAGTCCCTAGATGTTTCGGTGTGTGTGGGGGGGTGCGGGTACATGAAATGGTTCTGGGTGGCAAGTCCTCCATGGTAGCTCTGGGGCTGGCCAGGAAGAAGGACAGTGAGTTCCCTTAATAGGAATTACTCTGGGCCCCAGACCTTCCTTCTGGCAGGCAGGTGGGTTCATGAGGTTCCCGGGAAGAGGTGATACAGGTCCTCCTTCTGTCCCCACCCTCATCCCCTGCTCCTGACCCTGGCCGCAGCCTCCCTTCTCAGCTGAGCAGGACCCTCTGCGCACCGAGTCCTTCCACTCGGCTCTTGCCCAGCCCTGTTCCGCGGGCCAAGCAGGCTTCAGGTTTGCCTGGTGGGCCCTCACCCTGACTCTGACTCTGGGTCAGCACCATGGAAAGAACAGATTCTGCCTCCCCATATTTCTGACACCGTTGATACAACTGTGCATCTGAATCGCTTTCAGCTCTCTGGAGAACGAGGCAGGGTGAGCAAGGAGGAGCCCCAGGTGGGAGTCAGATTCCCGGCTCGGCTGTGATCCTCGGGAAGTCACTGTTCATTTCGAGCCCCCGTTTCCACAGCTGAAAAGGATGGGGCAGGACTCCCTGACCCCTCAGGTGCCTCTGGACTTAATGTTCTAGGGCTTCTGTGATGGTCAGGGGCCGCATCCCCAGGCCAGCTCACCAGTCGCCGGTGGGCGTGCGCTCTGCGCGGCCCAGTCAGCGCCACACTCGCCCTGCGGAATTTACTTTGTGATGATTCTCTCTGTGTGACAACCGGGCTGACATCCCCAGAGCTCGGGCCCCGGGAGGGTTTGCTCCGCTCCCTTATGGCCATTTTCAGTCCTGAGGTCTCTGCAAAGTTGTCAGCTCCCTGAGGGTGGCCAGTGTCCTCCACGTCTCCGTGCTGCCGACTCCCAGGGGGCCTGGGCCACAGCGGGGAGTGCTGGGAGCCGTGGGAGCCTCGGCGCCGAACAGACCCAGGCTTCATCCGGAACTCTGCTGCTTAGTAATATTATTAATATTTTAAATTTCCATGGGGCTTACTAGGTGCCAGGCGCCATGTCAAGTGTTTTAGATTATCTCGTTTAGTACAGTAACTCTGTGAGGTAGGTACTCTCCCCAGTCTACGGACGAGAAAGCCGAGCCCGGCGGCCAGCACGCCTACTTTACATTTCTGTTCAAATGCCTCTTTCCCAGAGAGGCCCGCCCTGCCTCCCCCGATTTAAAGGGCCCTTCTGCCCCCATCCTAGCACCTCAGTGTGGCTTCACGCTGGCCGCCCAACTCCAATAGCACTTATCTTCCGGCGTACTATATCCTTACCACGTTGTTTCGTGCCTGCCATATGTCACCGGGGCATTCGGGAGTCTGCCGGTGCTGCACACAGGCGTACGGGCCCAGCCACAAGAACCACGCCCCGCACACAGCACGTATCCACACTACGTATGCCGAGGGACGGCTGGTTAAATCATTTGCCCAGGTGTCAGCTTCCCGGAGATTGTTCCCCATGAGGCTCAGGCACACGGGCTTCGGAGCCAGACAATGGCCAGCCTGAATCCCAGTGTTTGCCGCTTAACCAGCCGCGTGACCTTGTGGAGCTTAGTCTATGAGCCTCTGCTTCTTTGATGATAACTAGATGAGTAACATTCAGCCTGCAGCCCGGGCGTGGGGGTTCATGGGGACACATTTGTACAGTTCTTGGTGTCTGAAAGGCGTTCCGAAAATGTTAGCCCCGTTCCCCGAGGAGGGGCTTTTCTCTTCCTGCTTCTCATTTTTCTCCAACGGTCTACTTTTCGACCACTTCGCTGTTCAGCCACCGTTCCTTAAGGGGACGGCTGCGGGAGGCGAGGCCGGCATCGCCGCGGGGTTCAGCGGCCCGTGGTCGCTCGCCTCCTTCCTCTTCTGGGACGTGTCTGTTGCTAAGGAGACACGCCATCAGCCCTGGCGGGATGGGCTGGGGCTCCGGCCCACACCGAAGGAGAGAGCCGTGGCTGACCCTGGGCGGGGGGGGACTCGGCCCGCCTCCCGGGCTGACAGTCCGCGTGGGGTATCGCTCTGGAACCTGCCGGACGAAGTCAGCCGGCTCCCTGAGAAGATGAAGCGTTCGTCCTCCTGTGTCCGTGCGGCTCCGGGGAGGCGGCCGACGGTCCTGTTCGGAGGCTGGAGCGGAGTTCCTGCGCGGGCCGCGGTCCAGCGGTGCCGGTCAGCGTGCGATGCCCAGACCCTGGGAGGGGGCCATAGCAGCCAGAGTGACACATAATCAAACTCTTGGCCCTCAGAATGGCACCTCCCCAGAGCAGGGCTGGTGGCTGAGTAGAAGCTTGAAGAGGCGGTGCAGGTGACTCACGGGGTCCCTTTGCTAGGGACGGCCGAGCTGGCTGGTGAAAGGACTCGGCACGGGCGCTGCCGCGTCTTCGCGCAGCTGGAGAGTGACTGCAGCTGGAGAGTGGCACTTGTCATAGATCCGGGCTCCTCAGGGACGCCATTTCCTCCTTCCCAACCCATCCCCTGCCCCTGGGCCACCCAGAGAGACTGTGGCTTTTGTGTAACTGGTGAGTCACCCCGAATGGGAAGGGAGGGGCCGTGTCAAGAGCTCAGGCTGGGGGCCAGACTACTCTGGCGGAGTCCTCCCTCTGTCTGTCCCAGCTGTGTGACCTGGCCAAGCCACCTAGCTTCCGCGAAAGCGATCATGACAGCACTTTCCGCTTGGGATTGTGGTGAGGATTACACAAGCGATTCCTCTAAAGAGCTTAGGTCTGGCCCAGACACGCCAAGCTCGCTAAATGCGGCTGTTATTGTCATGTGAAGGGTACGTTCCTGGGGAGAGGAGTATTCTTGGGCAAAACAAAAGTGGTATTCTTATTACTATTACTATTACTAGCGTGAGCTGGGGCGGCCCCGAACGGGGCCAGGCTCCTCCATTTGCACAATCTGTTGCAGGTCCAGGCCAAGTCAGCGTGCTATTTCTGTTACAAGCTCAAGTCCAGCGTAAGGCAGCGAAGACGTCAGGAGGCTGAGTGCGGCTAAGGGACAAAGAAAACAAGGGATCGTCTGTGCTCAGAAGGGGAAGGCAAGGGTGGAGGCACCTGTGGGCGTCAGAGGAAGGGGACTCAGAAGAAAGGGGACGGTGAGCCTGTGCCTGGCTAGCTCGGGTGTGGTTCTGCATCCACCCCTCCGTGGCCAGTTCAACACAGACCAGTAAATGCACTGGACTGGAGGCACTCGGCTCAGAAGGCCTGGATTCCTGATCCACTGCGGAGGCCCCATTATTTGGGGGCAGGTACCGTTCAGTTGAGTCAGTATCGGTCCAGCCTCTATCTTTTAAAAGCCTCATATTTATTCCAACACAAGCATCTCGGGGAGAGGAGACTTGACTTGACCCCCTCCTTGGACCTTGTCGCATTCCTCATGGAAGGGACCCAGGGCTGTCACACAGGAGGTTCTCGGTGAAGACTTGCTGAATGAATACTGGAATGAGCGAAGAGATACAGAGAACTTGCTTTCCGGTGCGGCAACCCAAGCGTTTAGCTAGATTTTTCAGAAAGTCCCTCTAAGTCCTACTCTCATCCCGTGCACTGGGATCCCCCCTGTGGCTGCAGGGAGACCGTGTGGGAGCCATGAACTGTGTCTTCTCTACTTACCATCGTATGCCCAGAGCCTCACTTAGTACCTGGCACGCAGTAGGTGCTCAACTAATATTTCTTGACTGAATGAATCACAGCCAGAGTAAGCCTTCTTGCCCAGAGTTGGGATAGTGTAGTTGTGTCTTGATTTGCAGCTGGGGGGGATTTGAAACTCCTCTTTGTAACTCATCTGGCCCCACCCACCAAGCAGGGTAAACCGACACAAGCATACCCTGTTTCCAGAAACTCCGTGTGCGAGGATTCGCGGTTATTGCTTGACAAGGTATCCCCTGAAGTTTGCTGTCATCCTGAATTTTCGGATGCCCCTGGCAGGCCGTCTCGCTAGCCGTCCTGTCCCTCACTTCTCGTGCTGTTGTGTGCAGTCTGTCAGTGGACACTGTCATCTTGCCACTTACCACTACCTTTGGGACCACTGCCTCTGTGGGTTTTGGGTTTCACTTCTCTGCTACCTTCGATCTATTTGTTCATTTCTAACAAGGCAGAGGCTTCCAGAATGGCTAGGGAATAGTCCGAGCAGTGCCAGCACGTTCTGTTACCCCCTGACACGATGGTGGGGTAGGAAAGAGCTCCAGCCTGGGCTGGGGACCGGCCGGCTCTGTGACCTTGGAGAGATCACCTCATCTCTCTGAACCTCATCTCTGGGGCCATCCTGACCCTTAACTTCTACCTGAACACACGGGAGTGGGCTTCCCAGAAGTGGAGCAATTTTTAAGTTGTTATATACTTTCCTGTGAAAACGTAGTTGTTTTCATTTTACAACTTTTCATTTCAGCTTCTCTTCTGAGTGTAAAAACAGTACTAGCTATGAGGAATTAATACTTTGTGATTTATTGGGAGTATTATTATTATATCAGAAAATGGTCGTTTTTTTTGTTAAATATGTTTTTAAAATGCTCACTGCATTCTTGAGTGTGATTTTATTATATCTTGGGGCAACTTTTTTCCCCATGGAGAACAGATCTGTGATTTATAACCAGCCTTCACTACGGAGGCTGGTTGTGGCAGCATTGGACGGTGTAACATCATTCCCAGAGGGTGCTCTGGTTACAGACGCTTCCGGGTTTCTAAGCATACTGCAGAGGAGACCAAGTTGCAAGATTCTTTCTAGAAATCAGGGTACCTTGAGACTAGCCACATCTCTGTCTAGCCACACGCTGAAAGGTCTTAGAAAGGAAAGGGCTTTGGGGATACACCAGACCAAATCTCTCATTATTCAGATTATGCAAACTGAGGCCCAGTGTAGAGAAGCAACTCCCCCCAGGTAAAAGGCCCAGAATATTCCCTCCACATCTGCCCCTCGCTCGTCCTACATCTCTTGCCTGGCCCAAACCCCAGGCCCCCAAATGTGAATATTGGTGCCCCCACCCAAACCATCGCTCACGCCGGCGACACCTTCCCTGTCTCGTGATTTGCTTTCCGAGTGCTACATGACAGAAGAGCTGCTGCTAATTCCAACCAGCATCTACTTGCCCCAGACACATTTTTGTTTTGACCAGCTGGGTGCTAACATCCAGCAGAGAGTTTATTGGTATGATTTCTCCAAAAAGAGGCTGGAGACTTGGCAAGTTCAAACTTTCACATTTTTGTCAAGGGTCCCAAAGGGTCACCTTTTCCCCTCCCATAATAACCACCAACTCCAATAAGGCTTTCTTTACACAGGAAGTCAGGGCACACAGAGCAGAAACAGCACAGGCCAAACCAGCAGGCACATGATACGTGAGTGAATCAACTGAGCAAGCAACCGCCTGGGAGCCATCTTTGTTAAGGGCAAAACAGGGTGCCCATGACACTGGAGGACACAGAAAAGATAGGACCATCTCGATTCTTCTGAAGAAGGGAGGGAAGGTAGATGGGGTAAGAGAGGAGACTTTCCTTTTCTGTTTTCTCAGAAAATATGTAAAGAAAGGCTTCACAAACAAGATTACTCAAACATCGTATCTCCCACACTTCCCTTTTCAAAGATGGCCACCCCTGCGGTCCTTTCAGAGGGAGCACGCAGCAGAGTCTACTGAGCGTGGAGAGAGAGACAGGCAGCGGGAGAGATTTAGTTTTCCACAAAGGTTGTTAGTTTAGTTTAGTTTTTTTTCCTTTATTGATGGGATTTAAAGTGCATATAACTGAAGGCAAAGTCCAAGGCCTAGAGAAAGATATGAGGCCCGAGAGAGAGGCTCAGAGATTCTATAGGCAGCAGAAGGATACCCACCTAAAAAGGCCACTTGAGCTGCAAAAAGGATGGGGGAGAGAGAGAGAGAGAGAGAGTGGGAAAAAGAGAAAGGGCATGGGGGCGGGATGGGGTGGGGGGAAGCGTTTGGGAGGAAGAAGAAGACAAATACCAGTTCAGAAATTCAGACAAAGATGAGTCGTAGGAGCTGGTTTTTATCCCTGGTCGGAAAAGACGGGCTGACCTGAAGGTAGGAATATGTACTGTAGGAGACGTGAGAAGGGGACACATAAGAAGAACAAGGGCCTCTGGCCAGGACACAGCACCCGGGACCCCTTCAGATGGTGGTAGTAGTGGTGGGGCTTCTCCAAACCTCTGTCGTGGTCTTCCCTGGAGACCCAACAGGGGTCTAAGGAGACTCCATCCGGCCAGAAGAAGTCAGGGGATGGGGACCTTGATCTGGGGCCTCCCCAAAGCTCCCCGGTGGAAGACCACCTCCTTGGGTCCTCCCGGACCGTGGCGGGGCCTCACTCACCCACACAGGCTGTGCCATCCTCGTTGGGCTCGTAGCCCCGACTGCACCTCTTGTTGGTCCGGCACCTGTAACTTCCGTACGTGTTGACGCACACGGGCTTGTCTCGAGGGCACACGAATGGGAACTGGATGCATTCGTTGGTGTCTGAAAGGTGAGGGGAGTCACTCACCAGGGAGGCGTGGGGCAGCGGGTCCTCGCTCAGGCTCTGCTGCCCCACCCACTCTGTGACCTTGGGCATGTCCCTTGTCCTCTCTGCGCCTCAACTTCCTCACTTCAGTCCCTCTGGCTGGCTCGTTCTATATTCGAATCTACATGTTGGGGGTGTCGGACTCGGTCCTAGCTCTTCTGTCTACCATATTTTCTGTAGGTGCGCTCTTCATATGTGGATGGTTCCAGATTCCTATCTGCAGCCACAGCCTGTCCCCGGGGCGGGGCTCCAGACTTCTGAACCTGACACGCATCTCATACTCAGTAGGTCCAAAATGGAACTCTAGGTCCTCCGGCCCTCAAGCGTCTTCCACCCCCTAACCCCATTGCGACTAAGTCAGTCAACACCACTGTCACCCGCTCAAGCACAGACGAGAGCAGTCCCTAGTTCCTCCTTTTCCCTTACCTCTGTAGGCAAGTTAACAACAGATCCTGCCACTCTGCCCCCAGAACACCCCTCTGTCCGTCCACCTCCTTCTCCGGCCACAGCCCATTCCCAGCCTGCACCGTCTCTTGCCTGGGTTCCTGCAGCCACCTTCAGACTGGCACTCTGGCTTCCACTCTTCCCTCCAATCCAATGTGCAATTCCGCAGGTAGGGTGAGCTCTTGAAAAATGGGAGTCCTACTCTCCTGCTTAATTGCCAAGGGCCCCGGGAACAAAATCCGGACACTGCGAGACCCTCCCTGACTTAGCGCCTGGCTCCCCCGCTGTCTCCAGGCACGCCGGCCTCCTTCCCATTCCTGTCACACACCGAGCCTTTTTCCTGCCTCGTGGTCCTTTGCTCCTGCTCTTCCCGCAGCTTTCTCTGCGGCCGGACCTTCTCGTCCTTCAGGTTCCAACTCAAAGGTCTTCTCCCTGACCACTCTGTCTAGAACAGTCTCCAGGGACACCATGCTTAAAGCATTTTTAGTCCGCCTCACCCAGCTGCCGGGTCACGTGTTTGTGGTCCCCTCACTAGACCAGATGCTGTTCCAGGACAGGCGCTTGGGCCACACCCCCCACATCTCGCATGGACACGTAACTATCCGCTAGACGATGACGAAGAAGAAGTGGCTGGAAGGCTGATCTCATAGGGTCCTTCCGGTGCACAGGCTAGACACTGGAAGTTCTGTGTACATGAGTCCCTGTTTAGAGTGGCCAGCGTTGGGACATGGAGAGTGGAGGGGACTAATTTCGTCCCAAGCCACCCTTAGAGCCGCGCCCCTCCACTTTCTCCCCTGTGGTCCTTTGCCCATGTGGTGCTCTTCGCCCTAACGCCTCCTCCCCTCTCCCTGCCCTGTGAACTCCCCATTGCCCCCCAGGTCTCAGCTTAGAGCTGGTTTCCCTGGGGCACCTTCTGGGACCCTCTTTGGCTGGTTTAGGCCCCACCTTTGTGCTCCCACGCCCCACCCCTCCCCCACCCAGCCCTGCTCACACGGCGCGGTCATCACTGTTTATTCATGGGCCTCTCCCGCTGGCTCTGAGCCCCACGAGGGCAGGCAGTGTGTCTGTCTCATTTACTCTTTTTTTTTAAATTCATGTTTTTAAATGTTTATTTCAGAGAGAGAGAGGGGGGGGGGAGAGAGACAAAGCACAAGCAGGGGAGGGGCAGAGAGAGAGGGAGACACAGAATCCAAAGCAGACTCCAGGCTCTGAGCTGTCAGCACAGAGCCCGACGTGGGGCTCGAACCCATGAACCATGAGATCATGACCTGGGCTGAAGTCGGACGCTTAACCACCGAGCCCCCCAGGCGCCCCTGTCTTGTTTACTCTTACATCTCAGGAGCAAACCCCCTCTGCAGAATGGACTTGGGAACGCTGCTGCCTGAGAGTCTAAAGGCAGGAGGAGTCCCCGACCTAACCCCTCACTGCCGGTTCCTGACATGGAAGATACTGGGTTGAGGGTCTTTCAGACGCTGAGCCCATTGGCTGCCCCTCTGCCACCCCAGGCCCTTGGAGGACTTGCAGAAAGTTCACGAACCCTCACGGAGCGCCAGTCCCAGCAGCACTATAGCTACTGCCTCCCAGGACCGCACGAGGCTGCAGTCTCCCTTCTGTTCTGTGACCACACTCCACACCCGGCTTGCTCCAAGGCCCCCGGCTGTGCCCATCCTTGCCTGCCCACTCCTGTGCTTGCCAGCTGGCCACGCTGACGCCACCACAGAAGACCCATGTGCACCCTCGCCTGTGGCCCCCAGGAGCCAGGCCTCCTGGCGAGCACAGTGCAGGCGGTGACCTGTCTCCTCCCCGTGCCCATCCCACTGAATTCGTGGCAGGGAGCCCTCCATTCCCAGAACTGCGCTGATCCAGCCTGCTGGCCGCTAGCATCGCCCCCACCTTGGTGAGTCACATGGCAGTCGTCTTGGGATCTGGAGCCTCAGGGACAAACGACACATTTCCCTCCCCGCCTATCCCCTCTCGTCTGCAGCCTGAGCTTTGCCAGGGCTCAGGCTGACATTCCGCGGGGAGATGGCGCGGCCTCTGCCCCGTCTTCTGGTGGCCGCAGGCAACTCACCCATGCAATGGCCGTTTTCCTGCTGGGAGAATCCTTGGCCGCACTGCAAGGTGGGCAGAAGCAGAGACACTAGTGAGTTGAGAAGCTCCCACCTCCGGTCTCCCCCTAATCACAGCCACGGAGCAGCCATCCCCCGGAGCCCAGAATGAGGGGTGCTCTTAGCTCTGGGCCTGGGGGCAGCCCCTCGCTGCCGGGACCCCTTCCCTTGCACTGAGAAGAGGAGACTGGGGGAAGGACAAGAATATACTCAGTTCGAACTCCTGCTCGCGGCCCTCACGCGGGATCCACGGGCCAGAGCCGAGACACCTCACAGAACCCTCCCCTCCTAACCGACAAATCCCTCCCTAAACTACACACGGAGGGGTCATCACGAAGCCTGCTGTTTGCTGAGACTTCCGTCATTCTAGAGGCAAAGTCTGCGAACCCCTGGGAGTCCAGCTTTGGACCGCGGGGCTGCGGGTGGGGTCCGCTCTCCTGGCCACGAGGCCCAGACGCGCGTCTCACCTCCAGCGGGGCTGGCTTCGGAAGGCCGTCCCCGTCCCGGGGGTAGGCGATCTCCAGCACAGAGTTCATCTCCTCGCGGGCCACGCCCCGGCTTGCCATCCTGCCGTCGGGCCATGTCACCTCCACACTGCTGGCTTCGTCCTTCCCTGCGGGGCAGCAGGAGAGCCAAATCTTGAATTCCATGTGATTTTAATCGATTTACATTTCCATCGCTACACAGGGCTCGCGGCTACCACCCTGGCCAGCACAGCACAGAACCGACATCCTAGCGGTCAGGCCGAGCAGCACGAAGCTGTTTGAGGGGAGAAGGGAAAGCCTGGTGGTAAGCAGGCTGGCGTTGCAGGCCTGGGTTCAGGTCTTAGCGGGACCACCTGCCCTGCTGTGTAATCTTGGCCAGGCCACCATATTTAAATTTATATGATTTGTAACTATAGCTGCTAGGGGCCATGCTTTCTTTCACCACTGGGAACGGTGCCTGTTTCCAGGGAGCTTCCGCTCTGGTGGGGACAGACAGGCCAGAAGATGAACAGATTGATAATGTCAGGTATTAACAAGCTCTGTGAAGAAAACAAAGAGAGGGCAACAGGGCGAAGAGGCACTGGGGGCTTGGCTGGGGGCCTTTTCTAGTTAGCATGATCGGGGGCAGGCTCTCGCGGGGGGCGGGGGTGGGAAGGCACTTGAGCTGAGCTCTAAATAAAGAACAGGACGGTGGAAGGCACAGGAGGACCATCCTGTCGAGCTGAGGTGTTTACACAGCTGATGGGGAAGCTCAGAATATTCACGGAGAATCCATCGCACACATCCTTAAAGCAGCGTGTTAAGTTGCTGGGGGAAAGCAGGTTGGAGACAGCCGTCAGGTGTTCAGGCGGTGTCAGAGGCGGCCCCAGCCCCCAGCTTGAGGCATCAGGCCTGTCGCCACGGCAAGGTCAGGCTAATGGTGATGAATGGGGGTGGGCGGGCGGCAGGGGCGGGGCCTCACCTGCCGGGAGAGGGAGAGCTTGTTTTCCTAGTCAGTCACCTGGGAAGAGGGCCTCGCTCAGCCAAGGTAGGAGAGAGGGGGCAGCCCACCTCGTTGTCACCCACCAGGGATGACCAGGTGCGGGCCTGGCGCTCCGGGCTCCACAAATCCCGTCATACCCTCAAGCATCATTCGTGGGCTGAATGAACAGTGTCACCGCACGTGGATGTGCTACTTTCCCTTCATGTCTGCAGACGCTCCTGGAAAACCCAGGGAAACCGAAGAGTGCTGCTGAATTTACAGCAGCTTTGGGCCCTTGCTGTCCGCCAAAGGATTTTACAAGGATAGCTACTGTGGGGGCGGAGGGGAGTCTGGGACACAGTTTCACGTACAGAAGGGATTCCTGCATTTTAGAAAACCGTTGGCAGCCACAGCAGACTTTGAGGGGAGTACCTGCGTAGAGTCCTGTGTGCAGGGTCCATGGGGGGCGGGGTGGGGGGTTGAGGCGGCTGGGGGCATGGGGTGGAGGGCCCCAGCTGCGCCTTCTGCCCGAGGTCCCGGCACCCTTCTTTGGGGCTTCCAGAGGAAGCTCCCGCTTGCGAGCCGCAGCTTCCGGACCCTCCCCGCATTGGCGTCCCCTTGGCCTGGCCGCTACCACGCCGTGATGACCGAGGGCGGGGCGCGGTGGGCACGTGCGCGTGCGCATCAAAGGTCAGCAGCCCCTGTCTCTGCGCACGGGCGACACGGGGCAGCGGGACCAGGGAGAGACTCCCAGAGCACAGACTCCCCACTCCCAGCCTCACTGATTTCAGGGTTTGCTTTCTTAAGCCAGAAAACATTTCTCATAAACCTCTAATCCCCCACTCCGTCCTTCTATAATAATTCCTTCTGGCGAAAGAGGGTGGACCATGGGACTGGGGGGTATCAACGGTGGGCTTTTTTTTTTTTTTTCTGTTTTGAAATAGTCTCTTGTAGTTAAAGAGGTTTGGCATTTTTAGGTTGTACAGTGCCCAAATTAGGTGGCATATATAAAAAGTAAACATTTTTCCATTAAAAAAAGGAGACAAAGAATAGCAAATGTTTCTCACCTAAGCCAACAGAACGCTACACGAATGAATACATTTTCCAGCCTGACTGGAGCGCCACAAATAACTCAGAAGAGTCACCGAATATTCATAGCCGATCACCGATTTACATCCTGTGTTTGCAGCACGTGGTTCTGAGTCCTGCTTCCTCCTTTCCTCCCGACCCGGGACGGGCAGGGGCTACGAGAGAAGCCAGCCCAGGAGGACACATCTCAGTAGGACTCCCTCCTCTGCTGCTGCTGCTTTTGCTGACTTGCACATCCCCCCTCCACCGGGGCCTCAGTTTCCTCCCCACCCCCCGTAAGATGGAGGTGGGGCCCAGAGTACTGGATTTCTAATTTCCATTTTAGAGATAAAGGGGCTCCGACCCAGGGAGGAGATGTTCCCCAACTAGGGACGTCGGACCCCAAAGCCCGCAGCTGCTTTGCCCTTGTTCTGCCGCTCACCGGCCCCCACGCCCAGCCCCACCTCGGGTCCAGTGTCCTGCAGGGATCTGGGATTTAGCAGGAAGGAGATGGACCCAGGCCCCATCCTGTAGGAGCCGCGTCCCGTGGGGGCAACGAACAGAGGGATGATGTTATAATAAACTGGGAACGTGCAGCCATAGCACTGGTGCCACCTGGTGAGAGAGGCGGGTGTTAAAAGTCACTCCATTTGGGTGTTGCAGGAGGAGTAGGAGTTTGTGAGGCAGAGAAGGGAAGGAAGGAGCAGTCCCGACAGATGGTACGGCATGGTGCAGAGGTAGGCTAAGGTCATGTGTGTTTGAAGAGTGGGGAGAAGTTCCCAGTGGGGGAAGCAGAGGGTGGGAAAACGCACTGGCGGGGCTGGGGGGAAGGAGACTGGGAGAGGCTTTGGAACTTCCATGCGGGAGGCTGATCCGAATCCCCCAGACGACTCTGGGAGGTGGGCGTTCTATCCCGCTCGCCGGGTGTAGATGTTGGCAAGCTGAAGTGACTCGCAGGTGCCTGAGCTACGATCGGAACCCAGACTCCTGTCCCCAGGCTGTTCCCTCTCAGGTCGCCAGACATCTCAGGTCGTCCCAGGCAAGGCACAGGGGCGGCCGTCAAGCAGTCTGCCTTGCCAGGCCTGAGTGTCAGGGAGTGGGGCTGCGAGCAGAGGAGGCCCTGTAACCAGCACAGCTGGGAGGTCAAGAGTGGCAGGGAGTCACCTCTGGCAGCCTTTAAAGGACAAAGGCCAAGGAGGCACAGAGAATTGCGCTTTTCAGAATTACCAGCAAACCAGATGGTGGGAATACAGTTGGTGGAATATTTTTGCACTTTAATAAAGCGATTTTTATGTGGGCCACTGAATTTTCCCTCCCTAAATGAGCACCAGCAGGCTTGGAGGCAGCTCTGAGTCACTTGCAAACAATTAGCTTAAAGGAAGGTGGTGTGTGTGTGTGTGTGTGTGTGTGTGTGTGTGTGTGGCAGGGGTTCCGTCAATGCCTGGGGTGGGCCAGCCAGCGGGTGAGCCTCCTACGGGGGCTGGCTGGGACAAGGAGATTGTAGACGCTTGTTTTCATTTTTTGGGTTTGGCTGAGCTGCTTCGGTCCTCTGCAAACCAGGAATGGGACCGCCAGGGTGTAGGATTTGTAGGGTGGGTGTGCGGGGCGCCAGGGGGTGGGGCTAGGATGCAGGTTCAGCACAGTGTACGGCGGGCCGCCTCGCAAGGGCCGTGAGCCGAAATGCTTCTTGATGAGCCTGGCTGGCCAGCTGTACCAGAAAGAGCAGGGAAAGGCCAGGGCAGGGTGCAGAGGGGAGGTGAAACAAGGCCAGGGGCTCCACGGAGCAGGGGTGGGGAGGATGGGAGCCGAGGCACAGCAGAGCGGGCCCTCTGGGAACCCCAGGGAATGAAACATCCATCCGGTGAGGTCCCTGGGTTTTTACTGCACGGGGATGCGATGCGGCCCAGACCCTGGGGCGTGGGGAGGATACACGAGGGCCTGAGAAGCTAGTCCTCTGACCCAGGCTCAGTGCAGAGATGAGCAGGACACGGGCATGCTGGGGCGGCGTGCTGCGGGGCACGCGCACACGCCCACGGACTTGTCCACGCACTCTCCCCGAACCTTGCTGCAAAGTCAGAGGGAGGCAGGGGATGATTCACAGAGGGAGGGAGGGAGCGGGGTCAGCCGGGGTGAGCGGGAGCACCGTGAGTGGGGGAGGGGGATTTCCTTGGGCCCTCTTCCCTTTAGAGACCTCCCTCCCCTGAGGACGGCCACATCTGTGGCTCAGCGATTCAGAAAGGACAAGGCAGGCCTTTCTTGCATTCCTGTTCTGGACATGCCCCTTCCCACCCCAGGCACCGCAAAACAAATCGCTAGGACCGGACACCATCGGACTGTCTGTCGACAGGAGACTTGCTCCATAAATTATGAATGGCGCCACACGGCGTCACCCTGTGCGGCACTGAGTTTGGAAAACAAAGGAGAGGTGGGCACACTTAGAATGGTGTCCAGGTTACACTGTTGGGGCGGGGGGCGGGGGGGAAGCAAGTTTGGGAATAATCGGAAGAGTATAATCGTTTTTGTTAACAAAAACTCCCAAGGAGTATTTACCTACAAATACGCTCCTACGCATGGCACATGGGGTAAGACACGGCGAAAAGCATGGCGCTGGGAGCAGGCGGCCCCCTCCCCCTCCCCCTCCACGCTCCCCATCCCCGGACCCTGCTCTGCACGTCCTGTTTTCACAGCACTTAACAGCTTCCAACAGTTCACGTATTTACCTAGTTACTATGTTTATGTTATGTTTCTCCTACTTCCACTAGAATGTGAGATCACCCAAGCAAAGACCTTTGTCTCGGTGTCTGGCACCTACGAGACGGCTCAGTAAAAAAGTATTGACTAAATGGACCAAATGGTACTGGGAGAGGGTGAAGGGAGAAATGTTTCCTTGTTGCTTAATATTCAAAACATAATGGTGAGCTTTTAGGTTATTTTTTCCTTTCTTTTTAATCGTGTTATAATTTCTAATTTTCTGATAATCAATATGCATTATTCTTACAATCAGGAAAAAAAATTAAATCCTTCTAAGAACAACGCAAGCAGCGCCGTCCCTGCGGGGCTCCTGGCGCAGGACACCACCCCTGCTGGGGGCCCCTCGCATGGCATGGCAGAGCTCCGGGAGCTCTGATCTGCCTGTCTCCCTCCAGCCTGGCTCTTTGGTTCCCCGCCCCCCGCCACCCAGTTTGGCTTTGGCCTCTCTCTCTAGGCTCCACCTCCTACCAGACCATTCCCCTTGTGTGGACACACTGAACACTCCCATCTCTGGGCCTTTGTTCAAGCCAGGCCAGCCGCCCTCCGTGCCTGCGAAATCCCCGCCATCCTGCTAGACCCCGCGCCAGGCCCATGTGCTCGGGAAGCAGAACGAAGGTCTCCCCTGCTGGTCCTCGCATGGCCCCTGGGCCAGTGTGTCGGCACGTCTGGATCCACCTTGCCCCAGAAACCCTGTGTCCATCTGCCTCTTTCCCCGGACTGGGGGCCTGGAGGGCAGGGGGTATTTCTCTTTTGTCTCATCTGTCTCTTTACCGCGTCTCTCTGTGCCTCTCGGATTCCCCAGCCCACTGCCTGTTTGTGGTCCCCGTCCTCTCTCTTGCCTCAATCCTTCCTTCCATCTGGCCTTTCCTCTTGCCTCCCTCCCTTCCCCCCGCATCGCTGCCCCTCCACCAGCCGGGGAGGCTTGTGCTATGCCGGGTGCGTGAAGGAGACCCTTCTGGACTGGGGGCCTCGGAGCTGCGGGGATAGAGCCCACCTGCTTCGGGGGCTGCTGCCTGCTCAGTCACCTCCGGGCGTCTCACGGCCAGGCCCCAGAAAGACCTACAGGGACAGGTCCCCAAGAGCAGCCCTCCTGCAGTGACTCTGGAGCGGATCCTGGCAAGACAGGCGCCTCCGAGGGGACCCGTGGAGCATTTGAGCCCGAGTTCAGAGCCAGAATGCATCCCGTGGCCTTGCGAAATACCCAGAAGGGGCTCTCCACTAGACGCAGCACCTGTCGCCCCGAGTGTGGGAGGCAGACAGTTGGGAAGAGGTGCGGAGGCTCCGGGGGCCTGCGGTCCCCCCAAATGACTCGTCCGAGGCTGCCCAGTTGAAAAAAGCAGGTCTGTTCTCTTGGCGGGGGCAGACACCGGCCGGGAGGAGACCCAGCGAGGCCCATAAGCACGTCTTAAAATCGCACAGGCAGCCCGCGGGACGTGAGGAAGCAGCACCCGAGCCCCGGTCCCATCCCGACCATCGATCTGCTCTGTGGAACCTCAATTTCCTGATCTATACACACGGGCGGGGGCTGACGTCCAGCCGGATACCTGGATAAACAACCCCCCTGCGACACCGCACCATTATCTAGGTGACTGGATGGCCTTACATGGGTCACCTGGTAACTGAGGGGACGTGGATGTCCAGGAAGAAGGAGGCAGAGCAGGAGGGCCTTGGCTGGCTCCACACACGGCGGCTCCGGGAGGTCGAGCAGTTAAGTCACAGGGGTCAAGAATTCGTATGTGGTGTTCGAGGAGTAGGGGTCCAAATCCAGCCCTCTCTACTTTCTGGAGATGTGATTTGGGGCAGCTTACTCAGCCTGAGCCTCAGTAGTCTCAGCTGTGAAATGGGGTTATGATTTATTGTGCTGTGGTAAAAGCTGTGAGTGAGGTATCTCATGCAAGGCACTGAGCCCAGTGCCTGGTGCGTACTGAGCGCTCAATGACAGTTGGCTACTGCTATTTTGTCAGAGGACGACGTATTTAAAAGTCATCTTGTACTTGGCTGGTATTACAAATGGCTACCTTCAAAGTGACAAATGCTTCAACGGCCAGCCGACCCATCCTGGGTAAAACAGGCCGAGAACGTGCTCACATCACCGGGGCCCCGGGGCCCCTAAACATTTACGCTTCTTTTCAGACCGCGTAAATATTATGTGCGCCTCTCCACATCGGAACGCACACACCAAACATACGGAAGAAAATAAAAACCACACGGTTGGGCAGATCTGGAGTGGAGTCTCAGCTGTGCCCTTGATCTACCGCGTGACCTTGGGCGGGTTTCTTAATTGCCGTGCTCCTCAGTCTTCCTATTTGCACAATGGGGACAACCAGTGCCCTTGTCACAGGCTGGTCCTGGGAACGAAATGCAGGCACGGGAGTTAAGTGCCCCCTGGGGGGATAAGAGCTACCGCGTTAAGCCAGCCGCTCGGGAGCACTGGTTACACTTCGCACACGCTCTTCCAGTTTTTTCCTGTGCCCCTATGTGTTTAACGTTAACGTATACATCAACTTCAGACCATATTGCCTGCTCTTTTTATGCTAGTATTCTCTCACCCCATGAGGTGCTAACACGCGGGGGAGGGGGTCTGATCCTGAGCCCAGGTATGTTTGACTCAAACGCCGTCTTCGCCATGGTGTCTTAGGAAGGACGCTGGGGGCTCATCAACGCGTTTTCTATGACTGCCCCTCCCCCTTCCTCTCACGAAGGCTTTTTAGACTCCCCCCACCCCGGCCGCAATTCCCTCCTCAATGCATTTCTTTAAAAACGTTTTATAAGGGGCGCCTGGGTGGCTCAGTCGGTGGAGCATCCGACTTCGGCTCAGGTCATGATCTCGAGGTCTGTGAGTTTGAGCCCCGCGTCGGGCTCTGTCCTGACAGCTCAGAGCCTGGAGCCTGCTTCACATTCTGTGTCTCCCTCTCTCTCTGCCCCTCCCCCACTCATGCTCTGTCTCTCTCTGTCTCAAAAATAAATAAACATTAAAAAAAAAAAACATTTTATGTTGCAATGATTATAGACCCGCAGGAATTTGCAGAGATAGTACAGAAAGGCCCTGCGTACCTATCACCCAGTTTCCTCGACAGTTACAGCTTAGGCAACTATAACACAATACCCAAGCCGGGAAGTAGACATTGGTCACGTGTGTGCACGCATGCGTGTGTGCATGCGTGCGTGGTTGCGTGTGTGTGTGTACGGCTGTATGTCATTTTATCACATGCGTAGGTGTGTGCAACCACCCCACAATCAAGACACAGAACTGCTCCATCACCCCAAAGACCTCCCTCAGGCTGTCGCTTTGTGGTCACACCCACCCCTGGCGACCGCTGCTCTCCTTTCTGTATCTGTAATTTTGTTATTTTGAGAGGATTACATAAATGGAATCAACAGTATGTGACTTGATGAGCTTGGCCTTGCTATCCCAGTTGCTGTGGTATCAACAGTTCGCTCCTTTTTATTGCCGAGTACTAGTCCCCGGCGGGGATGGACACCGGTTTGACGAACCGGTAATCTACCAGGGGACACTAGGGTGTTCCCAGCATGGGCCGTGACCGCTAAAGCTGCTGTGAACAATCCCGCATAGAGTTTTATGTGGACACAGGTTCTCATTCGTCTGGGATAAACACCTTGGCGTGCAATGGTTGGGTCTTAAAGTAGTTGTATGTTTTTTGGTTTTTTGTTTTGTTTTTTAAAAATTTTTTAAATGTTTAATTTTTTGAGAGAGAGAGAGAGAAACAGACAGAACGAGAGAGAAGAGAGAAGACTGCAAGCAGGGGAGAGTCAGAGACAGAGAGAGAGAGACACAGACTCCGAAGCAGGCTCCTGGCTCTGAGCTGTCAGCACAGAGTCGGACGCGGCGCTCGAACCCATGAACCGTGAGATCATGACCTGAGCTGAAGGTGGTCACTTAACCGACAGCCCCCTGGGTGCCCCTAGTTTTTTGTTTTAAAGAAACCAGTCTGCAGAGTTGCTGTACCTTTTTGCATTCCTGCCAACAATGCATGAGAGAGTTTCTCTGCATCCCTGCTGGCTTTTGGTATTGTCACTATTATTTATTTTTTTTAGCTGTTCTGATAGGTGTCACTATTTTTATTTTAGCTGTTCTCATTAATAATACAGATATACTGTATAGCTGTTTATGTACTGTATGTATATGTGTCTTCATACATAAAAGAAAGTAGGAGTTTTTTGCTCCCCCTCCCCCAGACAAGAACCAATTTTTACCCCCTTGAGGGTGATGTCACTCCTCACCCCCCCTCCCGAGAATGCCTGGCTTCTCCAAGCCTCCGAGCTAAGAGAAGCCGCCAGGGGTTTGATGAGGTTTTAATCACCAAGCCGGCTCCGAGGAGGCCAGGAAACAGCTGGTTTGGACAAGTTTGGTACAATGTCTGAACAAGGCCACAGCCTTGGACAAAGGGAGGACTAAACACCCTGACCCCAAGCTGAACTAATTCAGCAGAGGACTGCAGTGGGGGCCCCTGCAAGGGGAGGGGGGCACGAAAACCTTCCTCTTGGGCTCGGGTTCATCTCGGAGCAGGGCTGCCTGCTCGGCTGGCGTCCAGCACGGCTGTCTGAAGCGCTCCGTAGCTGGCAGCTGCTAGGGCTGGGAGTCCTCCGTTACCGCCGTCCCAGCCCCGCAGCGCGCCGCCTGCCCCTCCCCCAGCCCCGACTCACCTAAGCCGAAGTGTGCCACGGGCTCCATCTCGCACAGGTAGCCGGAACCCCCGTCGATTATCCTCAGGTGGGCCCCGCTCTTCTTGGTGTAGAGCACAACCTTGGCTCCCCTGGCGAAGGCCCCGAACTGGGTCCGAGGCACCACACGCAGCCAGTTGTTGCTGAAGCCCTGCAGGGAGGGAGGAAGGCCGCCGGTGTCAGGGGAGGGGGGAGGGAGGGGGGAGGAAGGCGGGCAGAGGGACCAAGGGCTGCTCCCAGGAGGCAGCCCTTCTGGGAGGTTTACTATGCAGCTGGGAATTGATTTCCTGGTTTCCATTTTCCACCACCCTGGGCAAGCAAGCATCCGGGGCGCCTCTGCCCTCTGTCACTCTAGACCCAGGGGAGACGCTAGGCTGGGCTCCGCAGGTCCCGGGGTCCGTGCGCACCTGGTTCCCCCGGAAGACGGACAGTGGCTGAGCCATGGACTCCCCGTGGGACAAGATGAGGTCCAGCATCCCGTCTCCATCGAAGTCTGTCACCACACCCCCTGCAACGAGGCAGATTTCGCTTTGGCCATCGGCCGGAAGACCCGAGCGGGAGAGGGGCCCCCAGCCAGTACTCTGCGGCGGCGTGTGTGCCGGAGGGTGGGAGGCAGAGAGCACGGCGCTGGGGCAGGAGGTCGAGGCGGAAGCCCATCTCCTCTGCTTTCCAACAGTCGGCTCACGGCAGGAAATCATGAAGAGGGGGTCCCTTTCCTTTCCCTGAACTTGTGCATGGGGGGCATGCAAATCGCTCAGACCATGAGGACTCCTTCCTGACCATTACACGCGGCCTTCGCACTTTTGGTTTTTGTCAGTGTATCGTGTTTGCGCATTCACGGTCTCCTTTTGATCGTCACTACAACCCAGAGAGGTGAGGCGGGCAGCGCAGTCACCCCTTCTATGCATGGTGCCGGTCAGGCCTCGGAAGATGAAACAACTCTTCCGAGACCACCAGTGAGGCAGCGGCAGGACCAGGTCTTGGGACTCCTGATCCAGTGCTCATTCGCGGACACCAGGCTGGATGCCAAGAGGGGAGGGGCGAGACCGCAGGACCTGTAGCCTCTCCTTTCCACCCCCCTCCCCTTGGTAAGGCATTGCTGGAGAAGCTACTGTCCCCGATTCCCAGACCCCCGCCCCCAGCAGCCCTGAGACTGGAAGCACGGGTCATCCCCTCCTCTGCTTCTGCCCCGGCGCCCCCAGGGGCTCACCCCTGCCTTAGGTGACGGCCTTCAGAACGGCAGGGAAGGAGGATCCCTTGCCGTGGAGTTAGCCGCCCCATCCCTCTTGCCCTCACCCTGGGGTACGGGCGCCGCGGAGACAGGAGTGCGGGCCTGAGCCCTCGGGGCCCTCACCCTCAGGTGCCCTCACCTGTGCCCCGGCCCTCGGGCTCCAAGGCATCGCCGGGGTTGAGCTCTTCAATGAGAGGGTCACCATGTTCCCTGCGGATGACACTACAGGAGAGGAGACAGGTCGTCCCCAGATTAGTGACGCGCCGGGGAGGCCCCCGTGGGCCCCCTCAATCCAGAGGCCCCCTGGCTCCATCCTGTCCCCTGAACATCCCCAGGCACCCCGGCCTCGGCCACCGCCTACGGAGGTGCTCTCTGCTCACCGAGCGTGCCTGCACCCTGCCTGTCCCCTTCTGGGGTTTTAATTTTCGTTGGTAAATATTGATTTTTCCTTCTCTAATGGATGAATTATAGACAGCTGGGGGAAGGGCAGCTGATGGATGGAGAAGGGGCAGGGAAGCCGCTACCTTCGACTGACCTTCACTTTCCTTCAAGCGGCCCCAGGTTTCCGAGGCCTGGGTGTGCCCGGGATTTAAACCACTCAAAGGCCGCCTCCCCCCAGCCCTCCCTGTCCCTCCTGCTGGAGGCAGTGCCTTCCTGCTTGGCCTTGATCACTTTCCGCCTTGTGTTAAAGCTCCGAATGGAAGCATCTTATCTCCCCGGCTAGACCGCGAGGCTCTGCGGGCCGGGACCACGTGTTACTCATTCTTGCATTTCCCACGGCACCTCACACCGCGCGGCTCGCAGGAAGCCCCGGGCGCATGTCTGTGGGACGCATGGATGAAGTCCAGCGGCGAGAAGGGAGGAAAGGGCTCCCCTTGGGCCGCAGGGGCTCTGTCTATTTTAAGCTCTGAATCACGGCAATATTTGCTTCAGAAAAGCCCACAGTGACCGTCCTGCTCTTTGTCCGCACTGAGCTGAACGCTGGTGACGGTCGTGAGCTCCCCTGCGATTTTTCTCTCATTAGATTCTCACAGCCCTGGGTGCTCTGGGTGTGGGGCAGTGCTGGGGCGGGGGAGGACGGGGCTGGGAGGGATGTCATCGCTCTCTCCGCAACACTGCGGTGGCTCTTGTCTGCCCGTCACAGAGAGTCACCAGAGGGCTGAGAGGTGGCCAGTACTTTCAGAGGGGGGCAGGGGTCCCCTGAGCTGGAGCCCGTGGTGGCGGGATGGCAGAACTGCAGGGGGCCTGCGGCATCGAGCAGCCGCCCTGGGAGAGCCCTCCGTCCACCACGTGGGGCGTCTGTGCTGAGCGCACCCACGTGTGGGGTGGGCTGAGGGCGGCGTGCCTGGTTGCACCTGCTGGAGGTGTGTATGCCTCAGCCTGCCAGCACCCACAGTCCCTTCGACCACCTGTGTCCTGCAGACTCTGCCGCAGCTGGACAGAGACACCCATTGGTTCAGGTGACAATGCAGTTAAGGGTTCCTAAGGATAAGGCCCAGCAGTTCTGCCATATCTGTGTATTCGCTAAGCAAATTCTTTGGCAGTGACTTCCGTGTGCTGCCCACCGCGCGGGGGTCTGCGGCTATGGTGTCCATCGGGAAGGGTGGAGCTTAGGGTCCATGATGACGGGGAGGTTCAGGCAGCGTGCTGAAGGCCCACGGGCAGAGGGGCTGCGGGGACGGCAGCGCTGGACAGGCTCACCCAGTTTTGGGTAACCAGGACAGGCTTCCTGGAGGAAGGGCCAACTAAGCTGAGACCAGAACGATGAGTAAGTATGCGTCACTGAGACGAAGAGGGCGGAGCAAGGGGCAGAGGGGGTGGGCGGCAGGAGGGCCCAGGCCTGGTACAGCCTGGAACTGAACAAAACTGGCAGCGTCCAGAGCTCAGCTGTGAACGGGGAGGTGGAGAGTGGGGACAAAGCCTCGAAGTGTGGGATGAGCCAATGGGGAGCCTCTAAAAGGTTTCAAGCGGCAGCAGGGTATGGCCGGATCTGCATTTGCGGCGGCGTGCTCGGCAGGACTGGACACAGACACCTGCTGCGGGCGGACGCGGGGTCCCCTTGAGAGAGATGAGGAGCGGTACGGGGGGGAGGAGGCAGAGGCATGTTTCAGTAGGTCAGCAGTGTGACCACACACGTGCTGGCTGGCCTGGGAGAGTCCCCCTCGCCTGCTGCCCCACCGTTATTAACAGGACCCGCTTGTACTGTGAGCCTCCGGTGTGGGTGACCAAGCCCCTGGCGACCCTCCTCTTCAACGAAAGATTGCACGCTCAAGCACACCGAGGTTCTGGGTCCCCAGGATCTCCTACAAGGAGCCCGCCACATTCTGTTCAGCAACAGGGACAGGTTGAGGCTAAATTTCCAGGGTCGCCGGCTGAGTGGTAGCCCGAGCTATATAGCCCCTCGCACTCTCGGCTGTGTGCTCAGGACGCAGCCATCTGCCACCGGGACTTGGAGCACAGTCACGGATCTCGGAAGTGGCTTCCATTACCGCTGCGTGGAGGCAAACACACTAGCCCGTGGGGCCACTGCGTGGTGACCCCATCCTTGTCCATGGCAGCTCTGGGCCGGCCAGCTCGCCCTCGGGGGTGGTCAGAGGGAGGCTGGGTGGCGTGACAGGCAGGCAGACGGGGGAGGCGCCTGGGTTCTCGGGCCACAGGGATGAGAGCGCCAGACCCCCGGCTGCTCAGGGGCCCTGGCGAGTGACACTTTATTAGCCCGAGAGGGAAAGCGGTGTCTCTGTTAACGAGAAATTGATCTTCCGCAATTAATCTGGAAGTTGTGAATAAGCTTTTTGCAAGGCACCTAATTAGTAAATCTAGCGCCTTCGGGGGGTGATTACATCCAGTCAGGATTGATGCTTTGTTAATAATTATATTTAAAAACATGCTTAGTCACAGCTCTTGCCTTTTATTAATAGTTGGGCCCCCCCCCTGGGGTAGGGGATGGGGGCGAGGGGGCTTTGGGGAGCTGAGCAGGTGAACGAGCCCAACTCCTGAATCCAAGGCCCCCAGGCCCCCCCGCCCTCTCTCCCCACCTGCTTCTGAGCCCCAATTAGCATGTTTTAGGCCAGGAGCAGGGCTGTCTCAGGCGACATGGGTCCCGAGGTTCCCCAGCGGCAGCTCTCAAACTTGAGCCCGACAGGAATCACCTGGGGCCCAGTGGCAAAACTGGAGATTCCTGGAGATTCTGATTCAGGAATCCCGGCGGGGCCCTGGGATTCCGTACTTCAAATAAGCGCTCCGGGCTAATTCCGATGCCAACGGTCCCGGACCCCTCCTAGAGAAGTACTGCCCCCCAACACCCAACCTCTCCTCCCCAGATGCGGCTCCTTAACAGAATCCTCCCGTCTGTCCCTCCCTTTGTCCACCATTAATGGTCTCATCTAGCATTTCCCCAGGCCTGTTTTGCAGAGCTCTAGTCCCAAGAAGAAAATCTTTGAAAGACGTGCCCTGTGGTCAAATCTATTTGGAATACTCCATCTACGTTTCAGGAAATAAAAACACTCACGGTCATGTTAAAGGCTCTGAGAAGTCCTGCAGCCAGTAAACCTGCCTGTCTTTGCTTACCCACAGGTGCGCGCAAACAAATTTGACTCCGTAACTCCACTTTGTGGTTTTCTCTCCTGTAGAGCTTGGCTTCTGGGCACAGTTTGGGCCGTGTCCCTCTGACCGTTTCCCCCACGACGTCGGGAGGCCGGCGTCCCGCCCAGGATCTGCCCTCCATCCCACAGCCTCTCGCTCCATCCCTCTTTCCCTCCTCTCTGTGTCTTCATCAGGGGACCTCCCCCCGCCTCAGCCCTGGGAACTGCCCTCTGGGTCCTATGCCTTCCTCCCCCGCTCCCGGCCGGCAAGGGCGCGAGGCCCCCCCGGCGAGGCCGAAGCTCCTACCGGAAGAGGCGGTTGGCTGAGGAGCTGCGGTGGGCGAAGTTGTTGAAGAAGATCTCCAGCTCCTGGTCATTGTCGAAGTCGGCGGCGATGACCGTGCGGACGGGGGACGGCATGGAGAACTTGGGCGAGGCGATGTCCTGGGGAGAGACAGGGCCGCAGGTCAGCGGACAGACGCGTGGGAGAGTGGGGGTGGGCAGCGGGCCGACCCCCCACGCCGCATGTGGGTGTGGGCGCAACCCAGGAGAAAAGACGGCCGACCTATCGCCTCCGGTCTCACCTCCTGGAAGGGGCCTGCGGTGGCCGCACTCAGGGCCGCGCGGAACTGGGCCGCTTGCAGCAGGACAAGCAGGTAAGGGGAACAGTCCTGATTCACCCCAGTGAAGCGCTTGGCTGTTCCCCAGGCAGGGTCACACGCGGCCCTCCCGCCAGGCACTTAGGAAGGGCCGGCAATAGTATTCCCATCTTAAAGGCGAGGTGACAGAGTCCTGGGGCAGGAGAGAAATTGCCCGTGGTCATAGCTGATGATGGGGTGGGAGCCAGGGCTTCTGACTGCAGACGCTATGCCCTTCCTCCTCTGCAGGCGAGTCAGAAGCTGAAGGGGGTTGGGTGACATTGGAAAGTGCTGTGCATTTGAATCCAGGTTTCTCTGCTGAGTAGCTGTGTGATCTTAGGCCCAGTTATTAACCTCTCAGGTCTCACTGTCTTCATGAGTAACATGGGGCTAGAAAGAGTGGCTCAGGCTGTGAGGACTGTGTATAAAAGGCTTGGCACACGGTGCGCAGGAAATAGACCCCCGGCGAGCTGTGCTGGCCGCGTTCACGCTATCGGTCTCACGGAAAGCGGCAGAGGTGGCTTCTAGCTGTGGTTTTGCTGTTATCTTATGTTTTTTCTTGGAAGTCTTTCAATATGTTTGAGGCATTTGCTTTGGGGGTTTGCAGGATCAGGTACACCTGTCCAGGGCTCATGGGGAGACCCTAGGCCCAGGGCCTCGAAGTGCTGACAGGGCCTGGTGGACCTTGCAAAAGGGTCCTGGGTGTGGGACTTCCCTTGAAATAGAAGAAGAGGTGGTACTCTTGTTTATGAGAAGAATATCTGTCATAGATGGTTTTGTCCCTAAAGATTCGAGCAGCCTGTTGAAATCTCCGGTACCACGTGGAAAGGGCTGGGAAGGGACATTCGGTGTCTGCCCCTGGGCCTGGCCCTGCTCCTTGGCCTCTTACTGCAGCGCCCCCCCCACCCCCCAACTGTAGGAACGAGCCAGCCCGGGACAGCTGGCGAGCTGCCTGTTCCGGGGAGGCCAGGAGGGAGGCTGTCCCCGTCAGCGCGGTAACGAGGCTGATTAAGAGCCTGGCCGGTCGGCCAGCGGAGGCTGAGCAGGGCCCTAAGCGCTGGAGAAAAAAGAGACCTCAGGATCTCGAACGCGTTATTATTCTATTGATCCTATAAAAATGGAAACCTACACAGCCCCCTTGGGGCTGCCCCATTGGACGCCTGGGCTTCTGAGATAATGTATGTAAAACGCTTAGCACAGTTCCTGGCACACGGAAGGCACCTGATAAAGGGGGCATCTATTGTCATTATTATTGCTCCTGTGAGCTCTGGAGAAGGGCCGCCAGAAGGCTCCGCGGCGTTCCTCAGCCGCAGCACGCTGATGTTTGGGTCTGGATCATTCTGTGCTGCGGTGGGTGGGTGGGTGGGTGGGGGGGCTGTCCTGTGCATTCTATGACATTTAGCAGCTTAGATCCCAGTAGCACCCCTGTCCCGATTGTGACAACCAGGAATGCCCCCAGACACTGTCAAATGGCCTGGGGGAGAAAAATCACCGCTGGCTGAGAACCTGGGTTAGAAGAAAAAGCTGAACGAAGATGAAAACCACCCAAGGTCAACTGCCCAAGTTCAGGGCACGCCCCCTTCCTGCCCAGAGAGCCCGGGTCTCAAGGGAGAGAGCGGCTGGGCCTGAGCATTGCAAGGTGGCTGCCTACGGGGTGGGAGCTTGTGGGGGCCACCCAGACATGAGGTGCTCGGACACTCCCCTGGGACCATCAAGCATCGGGCAAATGCTAGAACTTTCTCACTCTGGCAGAGGATTTTGGCAAGACCGAGGTACCTCCAGAACAATCTGGACTCCCTCAGACCTGTTTCAGCCACCCTATGAAAGCTCCCCGAGAGAGCTCCAAACTCAAGCTCATCAGCTTGAGGTGAGTCGTTGTGTGGCGATGTCACCAAACGGCCCCTTTGAAGAATCCTTGGCACCACGATCTATTGACAGCTCAGGGAGGGGGCACAGAGGGGATCTGAGGTCATCTGGCCCACCCTCTGACATTTGTCCTGGGGGGTGGGACAGCTGTTGGGAGCTCTGTGGCCTCAACCTCCCCCCTGCACCCTTAGCCTGAACTTAAACTTGAAAAGATCGGGTTTTCCAGGAGCCGCCTGGAAAGCGCTGCCGACCCAGGACTGAAGTCCACCTTCCAGAGCCTTCATCGACCTGTTCTTGCCCACCTGGGGAAGCTGCTGTCCCTCCTCCACCCGTGGCCCTCTCTGCTCCAGGCACTAGAAGGCCAGACTGGAGTCCATCATCCTCCCCCAGATGCTAGCTTCCTGTGGCCCTCCTGCCTCCAGGCTCGGCAGAGCCCCGGGCCTCTTCTCAGCCCGGTGGGAGGTGGAGGGCGGAGGGCGGGGAGGGAGGGAGAGGTCCCTTCTTACCCGGAATCGGACCTTCCCATGGGCGCTCATCTGCAGATAGAGCCGGTGGGGGCCGTTCCAGTTGCCGTAGACGATGTCCACTTTGCCATCACGGTTGAAGTCGGCCAGGGCAACGCCTCGCCCATGCTGGTGGGGGTCGTCCACACCTGCGGAGGAAAGACGGGAGCCCTCAGGGCAGCGCCCCCTGCAGGCGCCACACACGCCTTGCTGGAGCTCCTTGGAGGGAGACGGGAGGGCGGCCCTGGCGCTGACCCTGCCCTCCTGGAGCAGATGGCCCCCCCCCCCATCCCCGCAACAGCCAGCCCAGAATTTCTCCACAGGGGCAGAAGGTGGGACAGCCACGTGGCTGCAAAGAGAACCAGGCTTGTCTTCGGCTGCATCTGCCCAGGAAGCACACAGTTTTCACTCCGTTTTGGGGTAGCATGGGTACGGGAAAGAGACATGGAGATTCTGGAGAACTAAAGTCCGCCCCAGCCACCCCGACTCTGCTGCGGGGGTATATAGTGAGTTGGGCATCCCTCTTTTGCTTAAATCTCTCAGTGGCTCCCCAGTACTGTTGGGTCCAGTTCAAATTCCTGCCTGGGGAGCACAAGGCCCCTGCCCACCTTATCTGGTCTTTATCTGGTACCCTGGTCCCCTTCACTCATAAGCTCTGGCTACCTGTGTTCCTGTCATTCCTCAAATGAGCCCTGCTCTTTCCGGCTTCTGGGCCTTCGCTCAAGCTGCAAATGTCTTCCCCTGGCTCTTGGTTACCTGGCTCCTTGTCCCCACAGCACCCCCCCGCTCCGTCCCCAGCTACAATGTCACCTCCTCTGAAAGCCTTCCCTGACCACTCCCATGAAAACAGCTCCTCCCAGCTACTTTGTTATCTGCCCCGACAGCCTCTCATTCTTTCCGCCCACTGTGCCGATCACAGGTGCAATCATGTCCCTTTGCGGTTGATTAGCGTCGGGTTTCCCCACTAGACCTTACACCCCACGAGGTCAGGGACTGTCTCCTTGTCCACCTGTGTTCACCCCACATCTATCTCAGTGCCTGCGGTGATCCGGTAGTTTTCAGTAAATACTTACTGAATGAACGAAGAGACATAAATAATTTGACAGAAGGCAACTGGGGACACTGGTGACAGCAGAGGAAATACCACACTATAAAAGAGAAACCCACAGCGAGCCTCGTGAGCTCTGGGAAGAGGAGCTTGTGCGCTCAGTGTGATGCTGTCCCCGCATCAGCCAGCGCCCACCGAGCCGATCCCGGGGGAGGACACGGGGTGGCTTTGCCCAGAGGGACGGCCTGACCTCCTGGCTGCGCAAGGCAGTTGTGTGTCCTCAGGCCAAGTGTGGAGCCGAGAGGTGGCTGATGCTGGCTCTAAATACCCATGCTAACTCTCTCGGAGGACAAACTGCCCTTGGCCGTCAGGCCCTCACAGATGGTGGGCGACAGGACCACGTAATAGAGGGGGAATCACAGGATTCAGGGCACGGGGAGCTCTCGCCAGCTGCGACCACAGAGCTCCTGGGGCTGGGAGCCAGGAGAAGGTAGGGCCGGGGCCCCCTGAGAACCTGGGAGGCTGAGGGAAGGGAGGGAAGGACACTGGGGGAGGAAGGACCTGGACAAGTGGGAGGTTGGTCCGGAGAAGCGGCAGTGAGGCCGAGGCTTGAGGAAGAGGCTTCGCAAAGGAGCGGGGGCAGCCTCCCACCTCCAGGATTAATACCCCATGAATTCCCTACCAAACTCCCCAGCCCTGATGTCGGTGGCCTTCTGCGTCGGCCCATTTCTCTCCTATCTGCGAGGCACCTTGACAAGGAGCTGGTTCCCTTTCACGGGAATAATCGGTGCCAGGCTGCATTTCACAGCAGCATCTGTTTGGGTGATGAATGCCCTCTTGACATGTCTTGTTAAACCCCTGCAATCATTCCGACTTTCAATTACGGGCCTAGCACCTCTCCTCTCTCCTCCCGCCAGATACCTTCTCCCGCTCCAACTCGCTCGCTCACCTCTGCTCCCGTCTCTTTAACACCTTAGCAAATCCTCTAGGCTTTCTCCACCACCACCTGCCCTTCGTTTGATGATTTTTCAGCGATGAGAAAATGTGCTGCCCGAGTATATAGCGCTGGGGTGCGTGTGCGTGTGTGCGTGTGTGCACGTGTGTGCGTGCGTGCGCGCCAGGTGGGAGGACGGGCCAGCGCAGCCTCCTCCAAATCCGGCTTTGCCCGGGAAGGAGGAGAGGGAAAGGCAGGAGGGGAGTTGACTGGCCACAAGCGGGAGGGGTGGTGTTCAAAAGTGAGAACTCCCGAGCAGAAAGCTGGGGGATTAGGGACTTGTAAGTCGCGGAGAATGGTCTGTCACTCGCTCAGGGATTTGATGCGAGCTGTCAGCACTAGCTGGAGCTCGTAGGACCTTTGATCTATGTGTCTAGGTTCCCGCTCGTCTCTTCTTCTGGAGCCTAGAGCTCGGCCCTACGCCGCCCGGAAAGAGGTGAAATCAATCCTTTCGTGGGCAAGGTGCCGAGGAAGTGGGTGGGGGGCTGAAGGGCAGACTGACCACACCCGCAAACTTTTATGAAGTGTCCGTTCTGCCATGCAGCAAGATTTACTGGGTGACCACTGTGTGCCCAGCGCGGTGTCAGGAACGAAGGGTACAGCGCCCAGTCCTCGTAGACATAGATTATTTTAGCAACGGAGAAGCCTGATGGAGAACTGCATGAAGGGACGGTGTGAAAGCAGGGGAGGGAGTGTGAATCTCTGCCAGGTAGTACAGACGGAGGCAGGGAAGGCTTCATAGATAACATCTGAGCTGCGTGCTGAAGGATAGATAGAAGTTCTGCAGATAGAGAAAGGGAGAAGGCATTTTAGGTAGGGAGGGTGGCAGGTGCAAAGGCCCTGAGGCAGATGAGCACAGAGCGAGGAAGGGGAAGAGAGCTGGGAGCCTGAAGTCCTGTTTGGTGTGGGTTTTAGTCTCCCTCTTATTAGAGCTATTTGTTTACCCATCCGTTTCCCCCGCTAGAATGTCCATGCCTGCGAGTGTACGTGTGTGCGGTGGGATAAGGCGGTATTCAGGTCAACACCCCCAACTCTTACCACCAGCCTGGCACTTACTTAGCAGGGGCTCCCTACACGGTTATTGGATTGAATTCAATGGTTAAGGTGAATGCGGGGAGGGGACCTGGAAAGAGGCAGCTTGGAGGGGCAATTAAGGCTGAGGACTCAAGTAGGACTCAGAGGAACATGGGCCAATTCTAGTTGCCGGAAAATGGATAACGGGCAGGAGTCCCGGGCTTCCCCTCTCCCCAGCGGCAAACGCTCCCTGTGGCCGGAGCCTGGAAGACGCGGAACCGAAGATGACAAGCAATGTTTCCCTGCATGGTGCAGAGGACCACTGGTCCCAGTCTCCCTGAGGCCCGCGGGGGCCACGCCGGAGGGGGCAGGGCAGGGCAGGCCGCACTCACCGGCACTGGCAGCGGCGTCCACGAAGGTGCCATCGCCCTGGTTGTGGAAGAGGAAGTTGGGCCCATTCTCGTTGTCGCAGAAGATGTCCGAGGCGCTGCTGCTGAGGATGGGGCCCACGCTGACGCCCCGGCCCCCTAGGAGAGGACATCGACCCGCGGTGAGTGGCAGAAGCCAAGCCTCGGGCCCGCGGGGAGGCCTTCGAGAAGCTGCTGCGGGCGGGCGAGATGCCTCGGAACAGCTTGGGGGTTGGGGGGGACGGGTGGAAATTCCAACCTTCCGGATGCCTCTCTGAGCCCAGATCTGGGCTCGCAGTCCTGCAAACCTGTGTGGAGCATGGCCACACTGATGACGGGGCAAGAGAGGAGAGGACAGAGTCCCTCTGTGCCAAAGCAATGACTCCGAGACCCGCGGAATGCAGAGGCCGCCGTATCCTTCCCTTCCCTTCAGGGGCCGCATTACAGCAGGCCCTTAGCCCAGCTCCACCCACAACATTTTGGTCAAGTCACAGATTTTCCTGACAACCCCTCCCCGCCTAGTCATACGTGTGCCCGTCCAGACACCAGTGTGCTCCTGTTCTAAGAACATATAGGAACAGGTTGCAGCTAAAGCTTCAGGACGCCTTCTTAACTTTGCGTGACGGAGCGAACACCTGGGAACAACCTGCCATCAATGGCGGCGGGCTGAGCGGACGACGGCGCATCCATGGGGCAGACCATTCTGCAGCCACTCAGAAGACTGCGTAGCTCCATATGTATTGACTTGGAGGAGTGCCCGTGACATACTGTTCAATGAAAAAGCAATTCACCAAGTAATGGTATTGTGTAATCTTAGTTTTATTTAAAAAAAAAAAGAGGGGAAATACACGATATTTCTGAATGTGTTTATGCAAGCCAGTTTTGAGTTTGGGGAGGAGCGGGCAAGGCCACGCCCTGAGTTGCTAGCCCCCACTGCTAGATGGGGCGGGATTTGGGGAGGGAAGGAGAGACGGCGGTTGGCCTTTTTGGGGAATGTCTTTGTGTTCTCTGGCTTGTTGCAGCAGAATTGCTTCTGTAGTTTGAAAGGAAAAAAAATCCAATAACTAACGTACCTTTTTTTTTTTTTTTTAAAGAAAGAACTCAAGCCAGCTCTACATTAGGGTTTGAGGTCTCCAAGATCAAATTTGAGCTACACGTGTCAACAAGCCCGATCTTAAGACATCTTGAGGGCGCCTGGGTGGCTCAGTTGGTTAAGCGGCCGACTTCGGCTCAGGTCATGATCTCACAGTCTGTGAGTTCAAGCCCCACGTCGGGCTCTGGGCTGACAGCTCAGAGCCTGGAGCCTGCTTCAGATTCTGTATCTCCCTCTCTCTCTGCCCTTTCCCTGCTCACGCTCTGTCTCTGTCTCTCAAAGATAAATAAATGTTAAAAAAAAAAATAAAAAGACATCTTGAGCGAACAGCCCCAACTACTGGGTTTCAAATCAAGAGTTGGAAGCCACGCCCCCAAACACCGGAAATAGTGGGCGGAAAAACAGCCTGACCAGGCCCGGGACATGGATTCTAATCCCAGCAAGGCCTTTCGCAAGTTGTGTGGGCTTGGGCAATTCATGTTACCCTTCGAGCCTCGGTTTTCTCATCTGTACAATAGGCGTAGCGTGACCCGCTTTTTCTGTTTTAGGATTTTTTAAGAGGATCACGTGAGGTGAGATCCTCACAGCGTCTCTTTGTGAATCTATCCCCCTTGCTACTCAGCGTCAGGTCCGTGGATCTGCTGCCAGGGGGCCGCCTTGTTAGAAATGCAGAGTCCCAGGTCCCTCCCCAGCCAGGACTCGCGTTCTGGCAGGACCGCCGGCGGTTATGTGCGCAGTAAAACTTGAAGGCGCTGCCCTGATGGGCTATTCAGCACAATAAAAACAGTGTTCGGGGCACTCAGAAAAACTCGTTATTGTTATTTGTTAGATGAGAGCTCGGGCAGACCTGAGAGGAGTTGGGCCGAGCCCTGACTGCCTGCCTGCTGCCTGCCTGCCTGCCGGCCTGCCGGCCTGCCTGCCGGCCTGCCTGGCTCTGGATGGGGAAGAGGTGTCCATAAAGCGACTGCTAATTTGGGATGGGGGTTCTCTTGGTCCCCAGACTCCTCCCATCCTGAGAGAGGCCCCTTCTCACCCGTGCAATACAGTCTGCTCCCCAGCCCAAGTGCTGGGGGCCGGGAGGAGGGGACGGGAAATGGCATTGCCACTCTCCTTGCTCTCACGGTTAAGCTCCAAATTAACACACTCTGGGCCCCGGGCCTCCCATATTCCTCCCAGGTAATCTAATTAGCTCTCGAGGAGAGCCCGAGCCTCACGAAAATGGAGCCTCGAAATCCACGGCGCTCTCGGGGAGCGTCGTCCGAAATGTGAAATGCGTTTTTCATTAGGACAGCCAGAGTGTGGGGCGGGGAGGCTTTCAGATGCCTCTCCTAAAGCCCGCAGAGAGGGGTGCTGGCCCGCGGCCTGAGCGCCACTTCTGCCCACTCCCAGGGGAGCCGAGGAGTGGCTGCTGGCAGCCGTCCCCGCCCCGGCCCTGCCAGGTTCCAGCCCAGGAATAGGCTCGCCTGGGCCCCCGGAAATTCCAGGTGGGGACTTGCCACCACGCGACTGCCTCCTTTCTCCCCACCTCGGTGTTCTCCAATTTCCGCTCTGCCTCCGGCTCTCAGGCTGCGACACATTCTCTTCATTTTCTACAAAGCAGGTTATTTCCCTCTTGGACAAATTTCGAAGTCTTTCTAATTAACTAATTGGGTTGGGTTGAAGCCTTGTACCATTTGTAACCTGTAATTATTAGAAAATTGCCATGGTAACCACACTACTAATTAGGGACAATTTATTGCCATGGCAACTGGACCATAACAGAGATGTTACCCACAACTCCTTCTTGGCAAGTTCGCCGCACAGTTGGGGAGCAGGTGAGTCGACGGTCGGGGAGACAGCCTCTTGGGCACGGGCCCTTGCAGCCTCAGGATGGAGAGCCCGACTGGGGGTCTGAGGCAGGGACGGCCAAGGACCCGCACCCCCTGCTGTGCTCCAGGGGAAACTCGGCTCCCAGGCGGACCGTGTGCGCCCTCTTCAAACCAATAACATCCATCCATCCTGAGGGCAGCCCGATACCTCCACTCCCTGTGCGGCCAGTGACAGAGGTTCCTGATTCCGTGTCTTCTACCCGCACGTCCCCCCTCCCCCCTCCCGTTCCCCTCCTAAGGTTGAGCACACACCTTTTGTGGCTACACAAGGGGCAGTGAGGAACGTCTTTATTTTAGCCTTGGAGAATGACGTCCCGATTGGGAGTTAAGTTCTACTTTACGACAGTTAATTCTTTTATATTTGAGGCAGGCACCTCCTCTTGGGGACAGGCAGTTTCCCCAGCTGGGGCTGGAGAGGCAGCCCTGGCGGTGGGAAAGAAGATTAGGGATCAGGAGGTTTGAGTGTGACCTTGGGCACCTCACCGAACCTTTCTGGGCACCTGTTTTTCCACCTCTATCGTGAGACTGATCATAACAGCTCCTCCTCAGGGCTGTCATAAACATTAAGTGAGCCGGTTTTCGGAAGGAACCTTGGAAAACATCAGGTGCCACAGAGTCATTAGCCGGGACGATTTTCCACCTGTTAGGTCAAGAGAATCCCATTTCCCCGGCACTTTCAAGGCATCCAAGGCCTCCTCGTTCTGTCGTTGGGTGTAGACGCTGCTCCCTGCCCACCCCTTCCTGCCGGCTTCTCGCTCTGCCCATCAAGCTGAGTGGGGGACGTGGCGTTCCAGGAGAAATGCCTCCTCACTGCCCTTCGTCCTCCTGCCACACCCCCGCACCCCCTCTGATTATCTGCCCGTTGGTCCTGCGCCCCATGGGGCCCTCAAGAACTGCACCCCTGAGGCTCTGAACCCCTGAACTTTGGCAATGCAGACTCGAGTCCAATTTGGGTATAGGCAATCCATTTCTCAGACTGCACCTAGGCCGTCCCGGGGTGGCCCGCGGAAAGACCAGATTGGGTCTGGGAGCCGGGGGTGGTGGGGTGAGGCTGGGAAAGAGTCTGTGGGGAACGAGGGCGTGTGTGCTCCGGAACCTCCCCACGCTGTGGGCCAGAGGACCCAGGTGCGAGGGGGCGGGCGTGGCCGTGCCACGCCTCGAGTTCCTTGCCCGGCCTCTGCACCTGCTCCGGCTGCGGGAACTTGAGCTGTGTGCTCTTTAGGCCCTGGTCTCCCTCCCTGTAAACTGGGCGGGGGAACGAGAGCTCCAAGGCTCCTGCCCATCCTCCCAGGGCGTCCTCGAGGCTGGGGCTCAGGACAAGCGCGGCTGCAGGCGGATTCCTGGGCCCGTCTGGCGTCCACATCATGGCGGCTTTGGGAGGCCCCTTGGCCAAGGAATTCGGACCCGTGGGATTAATCTGCTGAGACCTCAACAGAAATACGATTCTTATGATTCTTGCGGATGCCAAGGCCTGCAGGCTGCCAAGAATATCCAAGAAATTTTGAAAGAATAGCAAAGACGCTGGAAAACATAAGGGTGGAGGAATGGGCTGTGTGTGTGTGTGTGCGTGTGTGCGTGCGTGTGTGTGTGCGTGTGTGTGTTGGAGAAGGGAGTGTGGGGATAGTGCAGGATGGTAACAGGGTCTTTCAACCTATATTTTCTGAAAATCTGAACACAGAAGAATACTGTCTTGGTGCTGGTGTTGCTACCCATAAGCCCTCTGTGAGACGTACAGACGCCGGGTGGGGTTCTGAGTGCGTGAGGGCAGGGTATTAGATGCAGACAAGCCCACTCCTCCCTCAGGCCTTCCAGCCCATCCCTGCTGGACGGGGAGGGGGGAAGTGGCCAGGAGGATGGGCAGGGGCCCGAAGAAGCAGGTGAAGGGTGGAGAGGGGGCAGGAAAAGGGGCAGAAACAGCTCCTCTGGCTCCTGCCCTCCTGTCCTGTGTGTACGAGACATTCTAGAGCTTCATCTCCCCTGAGCGTTTTCCAGGTGAGGAAGCCTGGGCCCCAGGAGGTGCGGTCACAGCCAGCAGGCAGCGGCTCACAGTTTGAACCCACAGCTGAGTGGCCTCGGAGCCTGCGCTCCCCCACGGCGCGCCCTCTCAAACATTTCTACAGACGTCCCCTCCAGGCAGAAGAGGGAGCCCGGCTCCCGGTAAGGCCCGGAGAGGTTAGCCCCAGGCTCGGCCTTTAAAACCTTATTTTCACAGAAGGAAAGATCATACTTGTATCATTGACAGAATTTGTGCTTGTCCTGAAAAACAAGAAAAGCGATGTCCCCTCTTGTCAATCGTCCAGTACAGTGACTCCCCGTGTGTTCTGGGGCTGCCCTCGTGGAGGCTCCTGGGCCCCGGCGGAGGAGCCCGTCACTCCAGCCCTGCCTGTCAGGTCTGGCTGCGCTCCCGCTGCAAGGCAGTGCCCCCCTGGCAACCTGGGGGGCTGCGTGGGCCCCACTCTGCTGCCCGTGGTCACCTCTCTGGAGTCGGCTGCTGGGGAGCCGCCGGGAGGCCTCAGCTGGGCTTTAGCCATCTCCTTCTCCTCCAACAATGACTTCCTATAAATCAGACCTGCCCTCTGCTTCGTTCCACACCGCTCCCAGCCAACAGCAAAAATCCCCACCCCACATCGTAAATCCACCTTCATTTTCTTTCCAAATTTCTTGTAAGGATTCTCTAATCACCACCTTGCCGCCCAGGCAGATGCTCCCACAGAGGGTGAGGCTGAAATGCAGAGCTCCTGGGGAGGGAGTAGAGGCTGGCAGGGGTGGCGGGGGGCAGCGTTCACAGGGAAGACAAGTGGATTCCAGTGGAGATGGGCAAGAAGAGGCCCGAGGCCGTACCCCGGGCTGGAGGGCAGGCTGGGGGGCGGGGGCACACGGAGAATGCCTCCAGGCCAGGGGCTGGGGGGGCTTGTTCTGTGCTGCCCCCTGTGCCTCTCGGGGTGCCCCCCAAGCCCAGGAGGTGCCCAGCAGAGGGCCCTGGCATCCCTGTGGGCACTTCAGAGGAGGGGGGTCTACACTCCGAGAGTCCTGCCTGTGGGCCGGGCCCTGTGCCGGCCATGTCCCCGGTTTGCCAACCTTCATTCTCACACTCCCACTGCAAGGGAGAAAGCTGAGGTCCACAGACGTCAATTCGTTGCTGATCGCTGCCTGGACAGGAGACACGGTGGAGGCAGGACCGGTACCCAGCACCGTGACGCCAGAGCCTGTCCTCTTAATGCTGTGAGACAGTAGTTCACACGGGTAGTTCGAGGTGCTCAGAGAGGCTGGGGATGCGCCCAAGGTCACTCAGGGCGCCAGAGGCCAGGGTAGACCTCTCGTCCTCACCTTCCGCCTCCTCGGGTTCTATGCCAGGCCCCCTGCCAGGCAGACAACTAATTCTCAGGATTCCCTGCACCGTCCAGGCTCCAAGGGGCTGCCGGCATCTGGGAAAGTTGGGGCTTGGGATTCTCCTTGAACTTGGAACTATGGGGGAGTGGGCTTCCCTCCACTCAAGTGGGCACCAGCCCCTCTGTCGGCCAGCAGCCTTCAAGTCCCCCGAGAATGGGCACGGTGGCCGCTAGATGGCACTGTGACCTAGCAGAGTGGCCGCCGCCAGTGGAATTGCCCGGGTTTAGAGAGTAGGCCTCCCCTCCCCCGCCCAAGAGAGAGCCGGACAGCGTGGTGCGGGCAGCACCATTGGCCGGCCTGCCGACCGCTTGCCCGGGCCTCCCCTGCTGCCCAGCACAGCCTTGGCCAAGCAGCTGCTTCAGCCACAAAGCATGGGGGCCATAATCAAACCCGTGAGTGCCATTCCCTGGGGCTGTGCCCTGGGGGGTGCCAGGCCTGCCTCCTTCACCAGCCCCTCCCGTTTTGCAGGCTGGAGCCGACGCTTGAGCTGGAGGTCGTCAGAAAGGTCAGCTGGCTGTGGCAGTTTAAGCCTCGGGGGTCGGGGCTCTAAATGCTAGTTTCTCCACCAACCTTCTGTGTGACCTTGGGCAAGTCCCTTCTCGTCTCTGGACCTCAACGTGTTCTTTTGTAAAACAAGAGTTTCCCCAAGGTCTGTCCGGCAGATGGGTATTGTGTGGCTTGGCCCTGGGGACGCGCGGCTCCCCGACTGCACATCTGGCCACAGCCCACTTCCCTCCTGGCCTGCTCATCACGCTGCCTGCCTCCCTCCCCGCTTCCCAGGCCCCAGGGCACCAGCCTGAAGCTGAGCACTGGCCATGTGCCAGAGCCTCAGCAATCAGGCTGGGCTCCGGTGGTGGCCCTCACAGTTGGGGTCCGTCCCTGGGGCTCAGGGCGGTGCTCTGGGCTAGCCTTCCAGCCAGATGTCCGCAGCGTCTTATCGGAGTGACAAAGGGGGCTGCAGGGTAGAGCCGAGGGACTTGGCGGGCAAGGAAAGGGTGGGCTGGGGAAGGCGGGCAGACACAATAGTAACTTGGTGGGCCAAATAGGTTCTTGTCAGCCAAATGGCTTTTGGAAGTCTGCGGAGCAGCTCTAACGTGTCCTCTGGGCACGCCAGCTGCCCCAGGCCCGCCTGCCTGCTGCACAGAAGCTGCCGTCCCTTCCTCGAGCCGCCCAGTCCTTCCCGCACAGCCCGGCGCGGTCGGCCACTGCTCCCATCCCCATCCGTCCTCCTCAGCTGTCTCCTCTTGGGCCCCTCCCGCCGCCTCCTGGGTTCCTGCCGGCCCCTGTGCCAGCCCAGCCAGTGTGAACAATGTCCCCTTCATGCTCAAACCCAGCCGCAACCTCCCGAATTCTTTCATTCTGCGTATAACCCTCTCTCCCCGACCTCGCCTCCCTTCCATCTCATCATTTTCAAGTGCTTCGTCTCCCCAGCCCACTCTCCTTCTCCTGCAGATCAAGGCACTTAATTGCCAAGCCAGCCCAGTGCACAGAGCTGGGAACTATTCAGAAAAATCGACTGTACAAATCTAGGCTGAGGCTCCTGCATGTTTATGCCGTTTCCCAGGAAAGCATGGTTTATTACTGACACTCGGCCAGAAAGGCTGCACGTTCACGTGCAGGGCTCTCGAGCCCTTTGATGGGGCTTGAGCTGTGCGCGCCATTTTAGCGTCTGGCCATTTGTTCCCACAAACTTTGTCGGACAGGTCCACATCAATCTCCCCGTTGCACCGAGGCGGAAAGTTGGCTCAAGAAAGGCATCATAAACCCGGAAGAGGCTGTGACAACCCTCTCCGGGTGGGGCTTTGAGAGTGTGCCACCACCCGGCTGTCCGGAGGCAGGGGGATGGTCCCCACGACACTTCGAGTAGCCTTCCAGCCCCAGGACTTGGATTTGGGCAGGGCCCGCCAGTTTGGGAGTCTGCGGTGCGAGTCGGGGTGGGTATCTCGGGAAGGGTCAGCTGGCGAGAAAACCAAATTACAGGTTCGGGGCGAGTGAGGCCCAAGTTCACGTGCGAAGTTGTGGTGCACGACTCCGGCTTCCTGATTTTTGGCACCCAGCACAGGAACTGGATTGCTCTGCCATCAGCAGCCTATTGGCAGCTTATCAGAGTTTAGTCAGCAGCGGTGCTAGAATTAGAAAAACAGCCTTCCCTAGAAAGATCTCCCTGTCAGAGACTGACAATAGGTCCCCCATCCAGAGAGACGTGGCGGGGGGAGCATGGCTTCAAAAAAAGGGCCCAGAGAGGTTTTGGAACAAGAACAGAATTCTTTGAGCTCAGTTATCCGAGACGGGACCCGGCTGAAGCTTAGGGATTTAGCACTCAATTCCTGGCCGCTTATGTATAAGTAAATAATTTCATCTGCTGTTTGGCAATAAAGAATTCTTTAAATCTCGGCCTTGGTGATTTGTCGGTTTTCTCCGTCAGAACCTCTGCACCCATCATTTGAGTTACAGCGGGGAATGGGGCAGGAGGTTCCGGGGACAGGATGATGTGGTGGTGTCCTCACCTTCTGTCCCGTGTCCCCCAGGCCCCCAGAGCCCACGCCTGACGGGTATCTCGCCAACCCCTGGACAGGCGGTGTTGGAGGAGCTCCGTGTGGGCGGGCGGACCGAATCGAGCCTTCGTCCTCCCCTCCCCAGGGACGCAGGCGCACTTCTCCTGTGAGTTCTGATAAACTAGACCCAGGCTTGCGGGGCCCAGCCCCCAGCCCCCCCCCCCCCCTCCCGACTCACGGCGCGCCCCGTGTCACTCTGCCTACCTGTGTATTTGCTGACCCCAGCCTCAGCAGCCACGTCTCTGAGCGCCAGAATGCCCCGGGAGAGGTCACTGGCCTCGGGGTCCATTTCGATGAGGGCATCAGGACCCACGTTCCCGTAGGCATAATTGGCGATATAGATAGAGTATCGTCCGGAACCCTGAGGAGGAAGGGAAGGAGGGTGGGTGAGCAGACCCGTCCGGGCTCCTCGTGGTCTCTTTCCCGGAAAGCGGCTCTCCCCTTCCTCTTGTGGGGCCATAGCTCTTTCGTGGGTCAGGTTCTCCTCCCCGGTCTGGGGTGCGCAGCCTGGCAGGGGTCCAGCTCCAGAGGTGCTTTCCCCAGACGCTACAGAGGGCGCGACACCACTCCCCCGCCCGGCACCCGCCGCGTCCTACGACAGAGCAGCCCGGCTTCTCC
Source organism: Paguma larvata (assembly GCA_030068075.1). Classification (NCBI taxonomy): domain Eukaryota; kingdom Metazoa; phylum Chordata; class Mammalia; order Carnivora; family Viverridae; genus Paguma; species Paguma larvata. Next base: position 44,517,686 of record CM057837.1, on the reverse strand, counting down.
TTCTATCCTGTTCCAGAAGAACACATCCCTCCCTCTCCCCCACAACCACCTTTTTATAGACAATTTTCTAATGTGCCTCTCTCCAGCTGAGCTCTCTCCAGCTGCCAGCCAGGGTAGCTGCTCAATAAATATTTGCTGATTGATTGATCTACCAATTCCCATTATTCTCGGTCTCTCCCTCTCCCATTCAAGCTCACTCCAGCCAAGATGACAAGCAAATTCCGGAGTCTTCTCCCTCCCCACTCCCCAGCCTGCATCTCCACGTCCCTCTATTTCGGTGGCACGGGGCAGCTCAGACATGCAGGGGTCCTCTCTTCCTTCTTCCATCCCCCTGGTCTCCCAGTATTACCAGAAAGGAATAGTATATTGCTTCTGCCTTTCTAACACTGCCTCAAATGTTTTTTTCCTTTGCATCCGGGAGAAGCCTGGGCACCAGCTCCTCGCGGCTGCAGCCGTTCTCCGCTCTAGTCCGAAACCCTGCTGATGAAAGAGGCTCTTCTGCCTGTTAGTATAAAGGTGTCCTTTCTTCAATGGATGCCTCCATCCCCCCAAGAGATGTGCCCGATTTCCAAATTCTAACAGTTTTCTGGCTTTCCTCTCATCATTTCCCTCCAGTTAATCAGATAGTAGATATTTCTTGAGCTCCGACTACATGCAACACACTCTGCTCTCAATGAACCGAAGACAAAGTCTTCCTCCTTCAGTTGCCTATAGTCTCATTTAAAGGCAAGCCGTCAACATGGGGCGCCTGGGTGGCTCAGTCGGTTAAGCGTCCAACTCTTGGTTTTGGCTCAGGTCACATCCCATGGTTCGTGAGATCAAGCCCTGCGTTAGACTCTGCAGGACTCGATTAATAAATAAACTTAAAAAACTTTTTTTAATGTTTATTTATTTTTGAGAGAGGGAGAGAGAGAGAGAGAGAGAGAGAGAGAGAGCAAGCAGGGGAGGAGCAGAGAGAGAGGGAGACACAGAATCTGAAGCAGGCTCCGAGCTTTGAGCTGTCAGCACAGAGCCCGATGCAGGGCTCGGACTCACAAACTGTGATATCATGACCTGAGCCGAAGTCGGACGCTCAACCGACTGAGCCACCCAGGGGCCCCAATAAATAAATAAACTTTAAAGGCAAGCCATAAACACAAAACGACCCAGGAGAAACAGCTGAGTTCCAGGCCCCCAGACTGTGGCTCCATAAGCCACCCTCGCCCCACCTACCCAATCACTGACTTATCCCTTCTATGGGAACTTGTCTTTGGGGAAGCTGATTAAGAGCTAGCTGCGTCTGTCTGATGGGTGGGTGAGGACAAAAAAGGGCTCATGGTCTCCGGAGGGGATGCAGACGCGCCAATGATAACACAATTACACATACGATGAAAAGACTATGTGTGTGAATTACACTGGAATTAAAATTTAAACATTAAGAAAATAAATATGTTAACTCCACTGGAATTAAAATATTTTAGAAAAGAAAAAAAAAGAAAGAGAAGAAAGAGAATATGTACAGCATTTCGAGGGGCCCCAGAGGGAGGGCACTGAACCAGGCGGAGTTCGGAAGAGGTTTTCTAAGAGGAGTTTCAGCCAGGTGAAGGGTGGGGAAAGAACCTTCCGGGCAGAGAATGACGTACGCTGGCAAACCACAAGCAGTTGGTTCAGTGTTGCCGGAATCTAAAATGCAAGGCCGGGCGTGTCAGGGGCCGGAGCTGGAGAAGGCGGAAAAGATCTTCCTTAAACATGTTTATGTTCCTTCTTTTTTGGTTATCTGAGCCTCCATCCTGCCACCTATGAATCTTGCTCCTCAGCGGTCCCCGGCCTGGCAGCTTCGCGGTCCTCTGGGAGCAGGTTGGAAATATAGGCTCTCGGTGACCCCTCCCCTCCGCCAGACCTGCTGAATCAGAATCTGCATTTTCACAAGACCCCACGTGATCCCTGCGCCAAACTGAAGTCTGAGCCGCGCCGCTTGGCGACGCGGCTTTGGGAAAGCCGGGAAAAGCCTTCTGAAAGGCTCTTGCCCAACCCAGGAGCCTGGTACCTGTGTGTGAAATGACAGGAGGAAGGCCGAATGAATGGGCCCGAAGGGGAGAATGCGCCCTCCCCGTGCCCATGCCTGACCCCACCGGCTGTTAGCAGTCCCATCAGCAAATGGGCAATTAAGCCCAAAGGAACTGAGAGGCACTGTGCTAGAAATGAGGATGTTGATAAAATTCCGTTATAGCTAGTTCCTTTCTTCGATGTATTGGGCTGATAAAACTTGACAAACTCAGATGTGCTACGGCTGTAGAAGACTGCAGAGACTCACATGTGACCTTGGCTACGATCGCTCTGGGACAGCGAGGGGATCCCAGAGATGAGCCTGGAAAGAGGCTCCCAGCAGGGCAGCGAGCTCACCCTTCAGCCTCCGTCAGAATAGCCTGCAGGGCTTGTTAAAACACAGATGCTGGCTCTCATCCCTTGAGCTTCTGAGTCCGGAGCTCCGGAGTGGGGTCCGAGTTTGCATTTCTAACAAGTTCCCAGGCCGAGGTGATGCTGTTGGCCCAGGAACCACCCCTGGAGAGCCGCGGTCGAGGGCTACTAGCCTGGTCCTCGTCCGGGCTCTGCCCCCTACGTGGCTCTTTGTCCTTGGGCAGGTGCCTTGCTCCCTGTGGCTGCATCTCCTCGTGTGTTAGAGGGGAATCATACTCTCCCTGCTTCCTGGCAGGGTTGTTGAGAAGATGAAATGAGACAACACGTGTGAAAGGTCTCCGAGAGATAAAAATGCTATATAAACATGAGGCATAATCATTATCGATCAGGGAACGCTTCTTGTAAGAGATCGGCTTTGAGCTCCATCCAGAAAGGCGGGTGAGCGATGAGGCAGCTGCGGACAAAGGGCAGGCAAGTGTGCCAGGTTTGGGGCCGAGAGGGAAGGGGGGCTGCTGGGGAGAGGGCGGGGAGGGGACAGGGTAGGGTTGAGACATTCACCTGCGAGATGACTCTCGAACCGCAGCCTGTACCAGAGTCACCCGCGGGGCCAGCTCCAGCCCGGATTTCGGCTCCCCTCCGCCCACCGTGGGCTCAGACTCCGCAGGTCCGGAGGGCGGAGCGGGGACGAGGCCTCAGAATCTGCGTTCCCAACAATGCTGGTGCCGCTGGTGTGGAGACCGCACTTTGGGAACAGGTGGATGAAAAGGCTCCAAGTGGAGGCCGTGGGGCTGAGGAAGGAGCAGGATGAACGCCGTAACAGAACCCGTGGTTGGCGACGTGTGTGTGCCGTGGGTTCACCCAGAGGCAGGGTAGCCCTGGGGTAGAAAGGTATCAGATTCATTCTCAGGCGGGCAGGCCGCAATTCCTGGCTTTGCCTGCCATTTACTATGTGGCCAAGGTCAAGTTGCTTAATTGCTTGAAGCCTTAGTTTCCATATCTGTAGAATGGGGATAATGATAGCAGGGACCTCATAAGCTCATTGTGAAGATTGAGTAAGACGATGCATATAAACCACCGAGCACAGGGCTTGGCGTGTTGGTAGTTCGTTAAGTTTAGCTGTCACTATTAAGATCGCTTTTGGGTTTCCTCCACCAGGAACTGCGTTCCTACTTCTCGATTTCCAGAGCGGCCGTGACCTCAGGCTACTCCTCCCCTCCACAGTTCTCGGGCCCCAGGGATTGCCCAGGTGGCGGTGCAGCTGGACACAGAAAGCAGCCCCTTTCCTGGTGGCAGACTGACTGTAGGGGCTCTTTCTAGTTCCCTGAGGCTGGGGCTGAGCAAACTGCTAAGTGCCTGCCTACAGTGCTATGTGCCAAAGCATGTTTTTTTTTTCCTTTTTCATTTCACGTGGTGCCTTTGTCCTGCGGTTAAACGCGTGGGCGTGCAGATGACCTTGTTAGGACAAGAGTGCATCTCTTGTCATTAACCTTCGGGCCCTGCCACCAGCTGCGAGATGGTTTCCACCTTGGCCAAGTGTGGGAAGCCTTGGTTCAGAAGAAGCGAGACGGGGCGCAGGAGCCTGGGAAGAGGCTCCCAGCGGCGGCCGGGCCCGGTACCCCCCAAACCCTTCTCACTCTTCGGGGGCTGCTCCCAGAGCCACCGCCTCCTCATTCCCTCCCACCAGGCAGGAGTCCAGGTGGCAAAGATTCAGGTCAGGGCTAAATGTGGCTTCACAGCCCAGCTTGGCTCCTTTTCCCAGCGCCAGCTTGTTAAGAAATAAATATTTATACCTGGCACCTGCCTTCTCCCAAGGCCTGGAGGCCCCTGCTGTGAAGATTCACGCTGAATCCCCAATCCCCTCGGTGCCATCTCAGTCCTGAAATGCGTGCGGCCCTTTGCCCCTGCCCCAGAATGGAGCTAGGCAGCAGCTGGGTCCCTGATTTACTGGCGACTGTCTATAAAGCCAAGGAGGGGGCAGCAGGGGAGCAGGTGACAGGAGGGATAAATCACCTCCACGGCAAGCCTCCGGCTCTGGCTGGGGCTGCTGGGACGCGAGTCTGGACCCCCACAGGGCAGGTGGCTGCATCCGCTCCTGTCCCTCTCCCTCAGCCTTTCCTCCCCACCTGCTTGGGTTGGCACCCAAGGTAGGGTGGACTAGCAGGCGCGAACGCGGCCTGTTGATTAGAACGCTTGGACACTCGGGCCACCCTCCACTCACCCACCCATGGACCTCTTTGTCACGCCTTCATTTGTTCCACAGATATTTTTGGGGAGAGCTCCATGGCTAATGCCTGGCACAAAGTAAGCACCTAATAAATATTGGTTGAAAAAAATGAACGAGCACGAGGTTTAGAGCTAGAGGCGTCTGATTCATGTCCTAGTCACACTGCCAATCTATTTTGGGTCCTCAGGCAAGCCGCTGCCCCAAGCTGGGCCTTGGCTCCCTCCTCTGCCCCACAGACACGACGATGACAGCCCCTGACCGGTTTCCTCACTGGTGGCTGGGAGGGCCTCCAGGGAGAAAGGATATGAAGGTAACTCGCCCTGCTAGTCTTGTTAGTATTTAGGATCTACTGTGTGCAGGGCACCGTGGCTGCTGCTGGTGCAGCTTTGAGTTCTGCCCCGGGCAGCCACACTCTGTCAGGGGATGTCTGCCTATCAGCTCCCCTCCAGGCTCTCCCATCACTGTATGTCCCCCCTTTCTCCCCAGCTCCCCCCCCCCACCCCGCCCGCCGCACAACCCTGAACTCACCGTCCTGTCCACGCAGGCCACGGAGCGCCCGGCGAAGAGACTGGCCACACCTCGGGCCACGTTGACCTCGTCGCTGAGGATGTCTTCCCACCGGTTGTTGCGGAACTTGAACAACTTGTCCGTGTATGTGGCCACCCCTGGAGAGAGGAGGAAGGGAGGGCCGGTGGATGGCGGGCCAGCGTGCAGGTATGTTTCGGGGCGTCTGCCACAGGCGGTAGGGGCCACGGGCGGGTGGGTCATCTGCGGCCAGGTGAGTGCACCCTGTGGCACCCGCTCAAGCAGGGGAGGCTCTGTCTGCGGGGCCACTCAGGTATTTGCAGTTGAGAGAAGAGACTCTGAGGCTTATGAAAAGAGCCAGCCCAGGCCACGGGAGCTACAGGAGAAACGTTACCGCTGCCGTGTGTCCGAGACGGGTCTCACATTCGGCACCGTGTTCCTGCAACACACGGCAGGTCTGGGGTTGCTAATCTGCCAGCACCCAAACTCTCCCCGGGATACCGCTTTCCCCAGGAGCTGCCTCCTACGTTCCTTGCTGGATCGCGGGACCTGGTCTGGGTGGAGCTCTAAGTCTGGATCTAGGAAGGGGCTGGAAGTGGCGTTCCGACGGTGGTCTCCAGCCCTTTGAGAAGTGGATGGAGGCCGAGGACGCTCAGCTCAGGGAGTCACACACACGTGCACCGCACAACATGCCACGCGTAACTGCAGGGGGTCTGTGGCCTCCTGAGGCACAGTCATGGCTAAGCAGCTTGGTTTGGGGGAAGTGGAGAAGAACTTTTGGTGGCCGGAGGCTCAAGTTTTTTAAAAAAATTTTTTTAATGTTTATTTATTTTTGAGAGCGAGAGAGCAAGAGAGAGCGGGGGAGGGGCAAAAAGAGAGGGAGACACAGAGTTCGAAGCAAGCTCCAGGCTCTAAGCTGCTGGCACAGAGCCCTATGTGGGGCTTGAACCCATAAACTATGAGATCATGACCTGGGCCGAAGTCAGGTGCTTAACGGACGGACCCACCCAGGCGGCCCAGGCTCGAGCTTTTCTGAGACCACTTGATCCGAGCTCTCCACTCCGCTGTCATCCCCTAGTTCATTACTTGCTCCCGTGAGACCCAGGGCATTCAGATTTTAGGAGGGATCACGTTCTGCTCACAAGGTCTGGTGTAGAAATTACATGAGCGGGGCAGCCACAGGGAGCCAGGAAGGTGCGCTTGGGGAAGAGAGGACCTGGGGACAGACCCCTGCCCTTGACTCTGGCTGGCCCAGGGGCGAGGCCCCGGGCTGAGGCGGGAGGGAGCAGCATGGTGCAGTGGGTAAGGCGGCCGGGTTTAGAGTACACCAGCCCCAGTCCCGGTCTCTGTTCTACCCAGATTCTACCCTAGGGGCTGGCTGTTGACTTTGGGCAAGGTGCTTAGCGTCTCTGAGCTCCAGTGTTCCGGGAAATAGGACAGCAGTAGTAACTGCATCAAGTTAACCGTGAGGAATACACGAGATGATGCACCCCGAAGGCTTAGCACAGTACCCCCTCTGGGTGGTAGCTGTTAGACATAAGAGATCACGGCCATGTTACAAATGGGCCCCTCCTGAGGGTCCTTCGGGGACATCAGCTCTGCACTGCGGGGCTCTGGTGAGAGTCATGAGACGGATGACTGAGGAGGGCTGTGCGAGTGTGACGTGTGAGGTGAGGGCGGTCAGAAAGGGTCTCTCAGGTGGCTCTGCCCAGCAGACGACAAAAGGCTTTGCTATCTGAGGGACCTCCCGTGGGAACCTCCTCAGACCACAGGGACCCACGGGGGCTGGTGTGCGGTCTGGGGAGTCTGCAGTTGGCCTCGCAGATGCTCGCCAGACCCCAGGGAGCTGGCGCTGGAGCCTGAGCCTCCCAGAGGGGCAGAGGCCCAGCCCGGGGAGGGCAAGGCCCTGCTGAGCAGAGTAGGAAGCAGGTCCAGGTGCTGGTTCCGTGGAGGCTCGGGCTGAGGAGCCACAGCTGGGGGCGGCGCAGAGCCGTGGCAGCCCAGGAGGGAAGCCCGCTGGGGCATCGGAAGAGCTGGTTCTGGACGGGAGCGCGGGCGCCGACTCAGATGGCCTGGGCCCATGCCCCACGCCGAAGTCAGGTGCTTAACTGGCTGGGGGCCTGGCTGGTTCCTTATCCTCTCTAGCCTTGGTTTCCTCATCTGGGCGTTAGGGGGACAGCTGTGCCTCCTCCCCCACATTATGGCGGTGGGAGTTACAGGATAGAAAACACTGAAGGGGCGCCCGGGTGGCTCAGTCAGGTAAGTGTCCAACTTGGGCGCAGGTCATGATCTCACGGTTCACGGGTTCAAGCCCCACGTCGGGCTCTCTGCTGTCAGCATGGAGCCTGGAGTCTGCTTCAGATCCTTTGTCCCCCTCTCTCTCTGCCCCTCCCACCGCCCCCCCCCCGCTCCCACTCTCTTTGTCTGTCTCTCTCTCTCTCAAAAATAAATCCACATTAAAAAAAACAAAACACCGAAGCCCCGGGCCAGGGTCAGCATCGTGCAGCAGCCCCGTGCCGCCCCAGTTCACAGCACCTCATCACAATCCCTGGGGACCAGATGAATTTAGAAATTTAGATTTCTTTTCTTTCACATTTGAGAAAGGTAACACAGTGCACACACCATTTATTACATAACACCCCCAGGGGGGATGGGGCAGCGCCCTGCAATTAAACACATTAATATTTCTGCAGAAAAATATATGAATATTCACGCTAAGTGGGATAAATAAAGCCTATAAATAGCTCACATCAGCCCAGGACAGGTTTTGCTATCAATTCACTTTCCCGCAAACTTAAAAAAAAAAAAAAACCACCTGAGGCTTTCGGAATGTTTTGGATTTCAGGGCTGCGGTAGAGGGACTGTGGGCCTGGCCTGCCGTGCTCACGGCTGTTCCCGAGGCAGTGGCAGCCTTGTCGCCGCTTCCTGATGCTCGGGGCACCTCTGAGGAGGGCCCTGCAGGCTTCCGGGTCTCCAGCCTCCCCCAACGGCAGGCGGCCCTTGGCCTCCTCTGTCACGCCAGGGCCCCTTTGGACGGTACCTCCCGCTAGTCTAGTCCCCCCGAAGTACCGTGGTTAGCTTCTAGAAAAGCGCGGGCCAGGTGAGAAAGCAGCCACGGGCAGGGCTCTGCAGAGCACCACGGGTGCCACCTCTGCGTTCGGCGGTAAAAATTTCTCACGCCGCTGAGTTCCTGCCTCGGCGAGACCAAGGGAACGAACGGGACCAGGATGACTCTGGTCCTCTCGGTTTGCCTCGTCACCTCCAATTCCTCCCGCTCGCCCAAGATAAACATTTCCCAGAGTGTGCTTTATGGAGCCCTGGGCTCTGTGAGCAGCCTGGAGGAAAGATTTGCGATCCTCTGAGTTGGGAAAGACCACACCTTCCATCCCCTTCTCGAGATTCTCCATGGACGTCGGTCTATTAAAACTTCTAAAAAGTCCTGCAATAAATTACCTGCTTAATCTTATTAAAAAAATTTTTTTAAGTTTGTTTTTGAGGGAGAGACAGAGAACATGGGAGAGGCAGAGAGAGAGGGAGACACAGAATCTGAAGCAGGCCGTAGACTCTGAGCCGTCAGCACAGAGCCTGACGCGGGGTTCGAACTCACAGACTGCGAGATGGTGACCTGAGCTGAAGTCGGATGCTTCACGGACTGAGCCCCCCAGGTGCCCCTGCTTAATTATTTAATACGGTCTTTCCCAAATGCAGTTGGCCACGGAACCCCTTTTGGCAGTTCATCTATTAACGTCCCGGGGACCTACCCCTGCTCTTAGCAAACCGCTGTCTTAGGGTGTTGACGTCCACCGGGCTCTGGAGAGGGGTCACGGCGCCGCGCGCTGTTAGCTTCTTCCCCTGTTCCGCCTCCTGGCTTCCGAGCTGACCAGGGACGCCCAGAAGAATAAACTAATGACGGTAAAATGTGCGATGGCGAGGCAGAGCCTTGTAGATCATAAATGGGAACGGCAAAATCAATGGCGGCCCCTCTCCAGGCAGAGGCCCGCAGGCCTGGGCGCGGAGAGGTGGGAGCCCGTGATTTAGGAAGAGCAAACGCTCTGGCAGCTGCAACCTGGGTAATTAGGTGTGTCAGGAAGACAGATAAACAGTGAGCTGTGTGGGTCGATGGCCCTGGCAATAACCGCCCGGCACTGGCCCCCGGCCCATGTCAGCGTGTAATCCCGCCTCCTGGCTCCTTGTAGCTGCACTCTGCCCCGGGGTCCCTCGCCAAGTCGGAGGGCAGCTGCTCGGGAAGGAGAGAGAAGGGGGGAGCTCTCCTGAGGCCCCGGGGGAGACTCTGAGAGGGCAGAGGCCTGGGAGAAACAGAAGGGTGTTCGTGGGCAAGACACGGGGCGCTAGGGGTCATGGCCCCTATGAGAGGCAGGGCTGGGGGTTCCCAGTTCCCATCCCGACTTCGGCACCTTGCCATTAAAGGAGCCTTGAAACTGCCGGTTACTGCCAGGTGGCCAGTTGGGAAGGCCCAGTAGGTGAGGCTCGGGGGTCCACCGTGCCCTGCTGGGCACCAAGCACAGTAGGAGGCCGCAGAGAAGCAGGAGTCTCGGTCGCCGATACAGGGTGCTTACGTGCCTTCGACGACAGGAGGGATAGGTAGAGGAGATGCCATGGGACCACAGTGAAACCGAGATTACCTAACATTTCTGCAGCACTTCGCGTATATTCCGTCTTGTGCCAGGCACATATATTCATTCCCCAACCCTCACCACGAGCCCCGAGGTGGGCACTATTCTCCAGACGTGACGCACAAGAGACAGGGGACCTACCTAAGACCCCACGGCTAGCAGAGCTTCAGCTCTGAGGAACAGGGCTGGATGACACATCCTGGAGATGCCATGAAGTCAGGGTGGGAGAGGCCACAGCGATCAGAGAGGGCTTCAGGATGGAGGAGGCATGTGTACCCGTACTTGAAGGGTCAGAGTGACAACAACAATGCCTCCTGTTTATAGAGCGCTTAGCACGGCCAGGCTTTGCGTGAAGCATTCTCTTTTACAGCTGTCAACTCGCCAAAACCCCACAGCCACCTTGAGAGCTGGTATAGACCCATTTTATAGACGGGAAAATTGAGGGGGCAGAGAGATTAGTCAACTGCCAAAGGACACAGAACTAGTAAGTGGTGGAGACAGATTCAAAGCCTGTGCTTCCATGTGCTGCCGTCTGCAGCTTAGGCGGAGGGGCGGTATTCTAGGCAGGCCAAGGCGTAGACGGAGATGCAGGGGACACTAGAGATGACAGTCTGTGGAGGTTGAAGAGGAAAAACACGGCAGGGCAGGAGAGACCCACTAATTCCGGGACTGAGGGTGAAGGGGCGCCTTGGTGGATTCTGCTCTGGGGAAGACAGTGTTTCCAGAAGATTAACCTAGCAGTGGAGTGAGGAGTGAGCTAGCAAGGGAGAAAAGGTGGACACTTCTGTGCTGATGGGGGAGCGAGAGGAAGCATGGGGTGCAGGAGGCTGGAACAGGAAGGGCAGGGGGGACTGGGTGAGAGAGGTCCACAATGCGGGGAAGCGACTGAAGCGGGGAGGTTGGGCCAGCTGGGAGTGGACCGTTTGCACTTGACAGGGTCATAAAGGGGCGAGAAGACATGTCCAAGAGGTCGCTGGCCACAAAGGACAGCAGTTTGCACAGCGGTGAGGGCGGAGCTGGGGCGGGGGGGGAAAGCACGTGTCCCAGGAGCAGCCTCACTCGGGTGGAGGAGGAAGACGGGGCAGAGATGGAGGAATCATCAGACAAATAGAAGGGGAAGGTTCTGCGTTGAGGGCAGCAGCGTCAAGCGAATGGCCCTCAAATCACCATTCCATCATCCCCTTCACACCAAGCTCTTCCCCCGGAGGATAACTTGGAGCCACTAGGAGGGTGAGTTTGGGTCATAGAGGGATCTTCCTAAAGACCATTGGCCCGAGGGCCTCCTTCCCCATGGGCTGCCCCCACCTTGGGGAGACGACCTGGCTTGTGGTCTGGTATTGGTGGCAGCAGGGTTAAGGAGGGAGCCAGCAACATCCCTGGCTTAGGCTGACCTTGGGCAAATCATAAGCTTGTCTTTTTCTTATTTGTAAAATTGGATAATGAGAATGGCCACCTATTCATCAGGCTGTTGTGAGAGTTAAATTCTATAATGCATGTGAAGTACTTAGGACAGTATCTGGCACATGGTAAGTTACATAAATAATAAAAATAATAGGGGCGCCTGGATGGCTCGGTTGCTTAAGCGGCCTACTCTTGGTTTTGGCTCAGGTCATGATCTCATGGTTTTGGGAGTTCAAGCCCCACATCAGGCTCTGTGCTGACAGCATGGAGCCTGCTTGGGATTCTCTCTTTCTCCCCTCTCTCTGCCCCTCCACTACTTGCTCTGTCTATGTCTATCTCTAAATAAATAAACTTCAAAAAATAAAAACTATATATCATCATCATCATCATCATCACCACCATCCTCACCACCATCTTCACCACCCGTCATCATCATCATGACCGTCCTCGCCATCCTCACCATCATGACCGTCATTATCATCACCATCGCATCATCACAACCATCATCATCATGACTACCATCATCATCATTATCGTCATCATCATCATCATCATCATCACCACCATACCACCATCATCACCACCCCTGTCACCATCATCATGACCATCCTCGCCATCCTCGCCATCATGACCATCATTATCATCACCATCACATCATCACAACCATCATCATCATTATCGTCATCATCATCATCATCACCATACCACCATCATCACCACGCAGGGAATCACAGGGCATGACCACTCCAGGGCCTCAGGGAGCCACATCCCAGGAGACAACTGTATAAACTGACATTAAGTACACAACACTTTACAGGACTTAGTCAACGGAAAGCCAGCAAAGGCCTTCAGGGAAGAAAGGACTAGTTTGGGCAAAGGACATTTCAATAGACTCTCCCTGACCATGATATAATTTCTGACCCCAGTCTTCTTCCTTCCATCCCTGGGTGAAGAGGGAAATCTTGACCAACCCCTGCAGGTGCATCACTCATATTAGCTCACTGAGCTCTCTCCGTGTCCCGTCAAGAAGGTAGGTTCTTCATTTTACAGACAGAAATTGGGACTCTGAGGGTTAAGTCATTTGCTTAAAGATGCACATCAGGTGTTAAGTGGCAGAGCTGAGCTTCGAACTGGGGTCTGACTTCAAAGTGTCCCCCATCCCACCTTGTATTAAAGAGCTGGAGGGTGCTGGTGGAGGGCAGTCTAGTCCCTGACTCCTAAGGAACCTCGTTCTGTGTTAGGACCGAGAAAACGGCCTTTGGGGCCCCATCCTCGTTGTGGAACTGCTTTTGACTCATCTATCCTTGCTTCTTGTGGGGCCACAGGTAAGTGAAGCCCTGTGGGGGTAGGGGAGGGAGCCTGAGCAGCTCATGAGCTTCTTCCCAAACCGGGCCAGGCCGGGTAAGCTGAAAATCAGCACTTTGCATCCAAAGGAAACCAGGCTGGGGATGAGGAGACCTTGGGAGCCTACTAGGAAAGAAGGTGGAGACTGAGCGGTGTAGCTCAGGCTTTCCCGGGCGCAGGAAGTCAAGGACATCCTGTTAAAATGGTAGGTCCGGAGTGGGGCCTGACCTTCTAGCTGTCGCCAATGCTGCTGGGCCACAGAACGCACTCCGAGTGGCAAGATGGAGAGTTTCTGGGTGTAGCTGGAAGTGGCCTGGCTGAGGGAGCTGCCGGACCAGGGGTGTGCTTTCAAGAGCAGATGGCTCATCTGTTGTGTGGGCAGAAGCTGGAAGTGCAACCCGCCCCCAGAACCCCTTCTTTCCTGGCACAGGGACTGACCCCTCCTCTCTGAGAGGGTACAGAAGCTCTTGCCGATGGCCTAAGGATGACACAGAGCCCACAAGCCATCAGAGAAAACAGCGATAAATCCAAGTTCATAAAAATAAAATTTTTCTGCATTGCAAAGCCCACTATGAACAAAGACAAACCAAAAAAGACGAACAAGGGGAAACTATCTGCAATATGCCTTACAGAGGACTAATTTCCCTAATTTATTAAGAGGTGTTATCAATCAATAAGAAAAAGGGTCAATAATCAATAGAAAAAATGGGCAAAGACGGTGAGCAGACTCCAATATATAAAAATATGCTCAGCCTCACTCGTTTTGAGAAAAATGAAAACTAAGACTACATTTTGATACCAATTTCTTCCTATCAGATTGGCAAATATTAAAAACGGTGACACACTGTGCCGACGAGAACGTTGGGAAACGCTCGCTCACATCGGGGCCAACGGGAAAGTCAGTAGACTGTCCGTTTGAAGGGTGGTTTGGCGATGCCTATCGAATCCACACACGTATATTCCACACGTATATTCCTCCGATGCAGCGATTCCCTTCTAGGAACTCACCTTACAGGTGCACCTGCAGTTGTGGACAACGGCATGGGGCACCACCTTATTTAATGTTTGGTGGCACTGCTCGCAGAAGCAAGATTGCAAGCAATCTTCATAAACGTTCGTCGACACAGGACCGATTTGGTGAGTGGCAAATCAATACGATGGAGTACTATACAGCCATCCGAAGATGAGCAAGCTGTCTGTGTACGGCTGTGAAATAGTATCCAAAATTGATTGTGAAATGAAACAAAGAGCAGCCATGTGACTAGGGTACACGCTGTTTGCGGAGAAGAGGAGGGAGCTATGTGCAGATTGAAGGTAGCAGGTTATTCGCGACTGTTCTGTTGAACTCGGCGAGTGACAACAACTGAAGTGGTGGGACTCACAGTTGCCGCTGGCCCATCCCCTACCCACGCCATCATCACCCCGGGTTACGTGGGCAGGAGGACTCAGGGCCACCCAGGACAGCAGCTGGGGTGGCCAGCGCCAGACCCCGAGGGGGATGGGCTCTGACTGGGAGCTGCAGGAGGTCCTGGGTTCTTGGATGTCGAGGGAGGTGCTGGAAGCAGCCTCTTGTCCCCCTTTGTCCTATGTACTCTCCTACCTGGTTTTCACCAAATAATGTATCGTTTGAACCACACTGGCTTGTAGTTTTCCAGTGAAGTGAAGCCATAAGCTGGTTTTGTGGCCCAGGCCTTCTTGGGATTGTGGTCAGTCTTTCTCTGTTCCTTCCCTCCTGCTTCTCTTTCAATTCTTAACCCTGGACCCATGCCCTCCTGGTACCCTTATCTGGGTGGTATTTGCTTACATGATGGTCCTTTTCTGTTTCTGCTCCTAGAGTCTCTCTCTCCCATGGGCCATGAGGGAGGCCTGGCCCCTCTGCCCAGGACACTTCTAAAGGCTCTGACTTCCTTCACGCCGCAGGGTTATAACAGCTATTGCTCGAAGAGCCCTTATTAAGTCCTAGACACCCTTATAAGAGCTTCTCACTCAGAATCTCAGTTGCTCATTCAAATATATGTATTGAACGTTTCTTGAGTGACCTCTGCCTTTCTTTGGGCCTGGACGTACAGCAACGAGACAAAGTTTTTACACCCGTGGGACTGAGCAGGCGAGATGAACAACAAACAAATACATACTTTCAGAGAGTGCTGAGTGCTAGGAAGAGAAATAAAACAATTCCAGGTCACAGAGAGGGATGGGGTATGGTGTTCAGGTAGGACATCTGGGGATGAGCCCGAACGAAGGGAAGGAGTGAGCTCTGAGAACAGTGGTGGGAAAAGCATTTCAAGCAGAGGAACAGCAAGTATGAAGGCCTCAGGTGGGAACACGGTGAGCAAGAGGAAGTGAGTGAGTGGAGGCCACGAGGCCAGAAGGGCAACCGGCTCACACCAAGGAAGGGTGTTGCAGGCCACTGTAGAGACTCTGGATATAGTCTCTGGAGCTACTGGAGGGAGTTGAGCTTATGGAGTTGACAGAATTTTTACATTCTACAGATGGAGGGGTTGAGCTGCGAGAAGTCACTCAGTGAGTAAGGTGCAGACCCTGGTGTTATACAGACTGACCTCACCGCCAGGATGTAGGGTCTCGACCCTTCTCCAGGGACACCGGTGCTGATATCCCAAAGGCTGGCTGAGGGAGGGGAGAGGGCCGTCCTTCCGCAGGTCCCGCCCACACCCCAGCACAGGCTGAAGGGGCCCGCAGGCACATGCCAGGCCAGGCGTGGGCTGGCAGGGCTCCCAGAGGGGATCTCAGGCTCCCCACAGTGGGCAGGATGGCAGTGGCTGAGTATCGTGCCAGCTGGACCCGAGGAGGCGCTGACGTGGCACAAATATCCCAGCTCCACACCTGCCCACTGTTGACGAATCGATTGAATCGCTCAACTGAAAAATGAACTCGAACCCACAGAAGGTCACCGGGAGCTGCACCTCTGGAGTGGAGGCTGCAGGGCACTGTCGCCGCTACCCCAGCGCTGGGGCCCAGCTCCAGCCTCTCCCAGATGAACACTTGTGCCCTCCAACCCAGGAAGCCCAGGCCCTCCTGGGGGTCTTCCATGTTGCCTGCCTCCCCTTGTCTTCCCTTGGTTGGTAAACCTTCTCTCAGGCCTGATGGTTCATGCCTTGCCTGTTCTTCCTGGATTTACTTATCACGTTTTGACTGTGCTCTTAGGATGTTCAAAGTTAGCTGGGCTGGGGCTGCCTTTAAGGAGCTTAGAGTCCATGAGTGTCAGGTACCTAGAGAACTAGAAAGCTGTACTGGGCATACAGTGTAAACTTCAGGAGGGTAGGGTTTTTGTTTGTTTCATTCACAGGGCATCCTCAGTGCCTCGAAGAGTGCCTGGCACACAGTAGGTGCTCATTAAATATTTGTCAATGAATGAATACATTCATGAATGAATGGGGCCATGGTTAGGCTAGGCTGGACATGAAACTAACATGACTGGTGGGCGGGGGGGTTAGTTAGTCTTTCAACTTTGACTGCACACGGGAATCACTTGGAAAGCTTGACAGTCCGCTAACTGGGCCCCACCCCCAGAGGTTCAGATCGGACTGCACTGAGGTACACTTTGGGAACTGGGAGTGGTAAAAGCTCCCCGAGAGATTCTGACATGCAGCTGGGGCTGAGCACCTCTGCCCTAGGATTCACAATGGAATGCTCCAAGAGCGTGGGAGGGGTGACTGCTTCAGAGCCACCTGAAGGCTCCGCCCAGGTGCTCTTTGCTCTGGTGAGTAGGGAGGAGAGGCTGTTCTCTTCCTCTGGCCTCCCGCCTGCCAAGCCCAAGTTGAACACCCCCCCCCTTCCATAGTTCTCCCTATTTCTGCTTCCCTGCCCTCCCACATCTGCCTGGGGACTCACCCCTTTCACCGCCGTCCCTTGCTGCTGCTCCCCTCCTGGCCTTGATCAACTTAAAGTGTTGATCGGCCCATCAATTAATTGTGTCCTAATCCAATCTTGGCTTGGTTGGAGAGAGGGCAGTAAATCCAGCTGGGTAATCATGCCCTGATATTTGTGTAGGGATAATTACTATCTCTCAGGCCTCACTTGGTGGCAAGATGAGATGAAAACCCATAAAACACCACTCGGGGCTGTGGCTCATTGTTTCTTGGCTGCACAAGGCTGGCTGCCAGCCAGTCAGCCCCGCCTGCGTCTGCCCCTGCCCCTGGCACGGGCCCCAACCTCTTCCCCTCCCATTCATGCCACCGGCAGGGCTCAACATCAGGGGCAGTCTAGGGGCTGGATCCTGGCCTGGGTGCAAAAACCAGTGGGGGCAACATTATGGGTGGAAGCTAATGTGTGTGCTGGGGCTGGGGAAGAGGAGGGGAAGGGGATCCCTGTAGCCAGGCAACCACCTGCCTTGAGAGTGGGAGAGTCCGGGATGGCGAATACATAAGGTCTGAAGTATAGGGTGTTGTCTAAACCAACCGAAGAGGCTGTTGCCATCTGGAAGAGTCGGTGCATGTCCCACCTGGCCCCTTAGGGACAGGCTCCGAGAGCTGCAGGAGGACGCCATGGCCTGGACTTCCCAGCAGATATGGCTCCGTGGGAGTGCGCTTCATCCGAGTGGGCTGAGCTCAGGCTTGAGAGAATGGGAGAGTCCAGGGCTGGGAACCACTTTGGTCTTTAGCCTCAAGTACACAGTCCCCCAACTCGTGCAACACTGAGTACCCACTATGAGCCCAGCTCTCCACTGAGCCCTGAGGACATAGGATTGAGCAAGGCTATGGAGTATCTTTTTTTTTTTTTACTTATTTAGAGAGAGAGAGAAAGAGAGAGAGAGATCATGAGTGGGGGAGGGCAGAGAGAGAGAGGAGAGAGAGAATCCCAAGCAGGCTCTGCACTGTCATTGCAGAGCCCGATGCAGGGCTCAAACCCACAAACCATGAGATCACGATCTGAGCCGAAATCAAGAGTTGGACACTTAACCAACCAAGCCACCCAGGTGCCTGGAGACCTGGGTGTATCTTAATTAAAGGATGGATCTGAAGTCAGACCCCTGGGTTTGACTCTTGGGACTTAAGAGTTTCGTGGCCTTGCGCCAGTCATGTGACCTCTGTGCCTTGGTCTCCTCAACTATAAAGTGGGATGCCCGGGACCTACCTAACAGAGCTGTTGCAAGGCTTAGACGAGAGGATTCATATAAAGCGCTGAGATCTAGGCCTGGCACACAGTTGGTGCTACTTCAGTATTAGCCATTATCATTATCGTTACTGTTACTTAGCCTTCTGGGCATCAAGTTTCCGCAGCCATTCCTTGGTGTGTAGGGCCTTGCTACTCAAGGTGTGGTCCCTGGACCAGCGGCCTCATCAAAGCCTGGGAGCATGTTGGCAATGCAGGATGTTGGGCCCCACCCAGACCTGCTGAGTCACGATGTGCGTTTACCCAAGACCCCCAGGTGAGACACTCGGGGCTGGGAAAGGCTCCATGAACTCAAGGCCCGTCTTCTTCCAAGTTGTATCCCCAACCTCCAGCGCCTCTAGTCTGGAACGGAGTAGGTGCTCAGCAGAAGTTTGTGGAGTGAATAAGTGTGCTCCGCTAAAAGCCGTGGGGGGCCCTGGAAGGATTTCAAAGCATTTCGAAAGGTCCCCCAGAAGCAGCGTAGAGGGCACTAGCGTAGATTCCAGGGGGCCGTCTGTCCAGTGAGCAGCGGCGGGAAAGGAGGGGAGGGTTAGGAGGACTAGGGGGCAAGGAGGACAGAAAGTCTGAGGGAGACATCTGGTCTCCTCCGTTCTTGCTCCAAAGCTTCTAGGCCCAGGGGCTGGGAGCTGAGAACGAGCTTCATATAAAGAGAAGAAGGGGTCGTCCTAGGGGCCTCTGCTGGGACAGAGCGAGGTCCTGGAGGCGGCAGGGGCCTATGCCTGGGGGAGCGGGGACAGTAGCCTGAGGAAGGCCAGGGCCTGGGAGGCCCCACCCCCAGCCGGTGTTGGGAGGAAGAGGGCCGGAAGCAGGAAGAGGCCCCAGGCCCCAAAGCCTTACCTGAGAAGGCATTATTGGTGTTGAGGAAGTAGATCTCCTCACGGCCATCGCCGTCAATGTCGCAGGCTGTGACCCCGATAGCGTTCCCCTGCCGGTCCCGCAGCGCGTAGTAAGGGGAAGTGCGCTCGTCCACTGCCATGTTCACCAGTCGCTTTAGGGCCCGGTCGTACTTCAGAACCAGGTTGGGGCCGTTGTACCTGGAGGCGGGGGGGGGAGGGGGCGTTGAGGAGGAGCAGCCGGGCTCACCTGGTGTCCCCCCACCGAGCCCAGCCACGGGGCTTAGAACATCCTCCCAGACAGGTCAACAGGGGGGCAATCCGGCCCTGGCGCATTTAGGAGTCCCTGGGCGTTCGGTGAGTGCCCCTGAATCAGACACAGACTCGCTTAAAGTAAGAGTCGGCTGCCCATGCGGGCCACAGTTTGAGAAGCAGAGGGGCACCGAAGGAGGGGCAGCCACCCACAGGCTTCACTGAAGAAACCCACCACCCCTCCTACATCTACCTTACCCATTTCAACGTGAAAGACGCTCTCGTATTTATGGTCACACCCATTTAAACCTAATAAGCAAGTAACGTGGGCAAGCGAGGCTGTATTACTAACCCATTTTACAGATGAGGCAACCGAAGAGCTTCATGGGGGAAACTGAGGCTCAGAGTGCCGTTCCCCAAGGTAATACAACTAGTAAGTGTCAGGCGCTAGGATTTGGACCCCGGCACTTTCTGCACAAATGAGCCCCAGAGGAGCAGAGGCCTTGCTGAGGTTTGGAATGACTCTCTCCTGATGGAGCCCCAGCATTTAAACGGTAGCGTGAAGCTAGCCTCTCGGAACGGAGGTTACCAACGCATCGGACGGCAGTGGGCGACCGGCTGCATCTCTTTTTCTAAGGCACTCCATTTGAAAGATGAAAATTCTCATCTTTCGTCATGTCTCCTGTCTCATTCTCCTGCAGCCACAGGGCCTCTGGCTGCGCTGAAGCCCCGGGCGTGTTCTTGCCTCAGGGACTTTGCACTTGCTCTTGGTCTGTTGCGCAGGATGCATTTCCTCCAGATATCCACACAGCTGTTGGCTGTCGCCCTGGCTCTATTGTTGCTTCTCAGCGAGGCCTTCCTGCCACATCCCTGAAACCTGCAAACGCTCCCCACCCCCTGCTCCTAGTCCGTCATGCCTGCTCTTTTCCCCTGAAGCTTTTACCAGCAGCTGACTGTTCTCTATCATCTTGTTTATCTCTTCCTTCTCTGTCTGATCCCACCAGAATATCAGCTCCAAGGGCAGAAGTTTTGTCTGTTTCGTTCGCCAGGGCTTAGAACAGTCCCTGACACACAATAGGTGCTCAGTAAATACTCGCTGAATGATTGAATGAATGAAACCTCAGAATCCACGTCTGAGTCATAAGGGCTTAGGTGTCCCACAGTCGATTTCTTCCGGTTGCCTTTCCATCTGCAGAAAGCGCCATGCCCAAGGTCACCCTCGGGCAGTAGAGCCGTGAATGTCTGACGGCCTCCTCCACCTCTAGGGAACCCCAGCTTGCCAGGCCCTCCTAAGGAACCCGGCCAACGTCCGTCCATTAGTCCCCGCCTCCTGCCTGTACATCCTGAGTGACGTTCAGCTGCAGGCCTCTGGCTGTCCTGGCCCAGAACACTTCGGGGGTGGGGGTGGGGGTGGGGTGGGCGGAAAGACCTCTCCAAGGTCTTTGAGAGAAATCACTTCTTGCTTTCCTGAAACTGATCCAACTTGGCCCTCTCCTTCGTCACTGAGAGGCAGAGCCAGTGAAGTTTGGGGAATGTTGAACAACTGGCCAGGCGCCTTCTGGCACTCACAGTGTGTTAAGGAGGGGGGGCGCAGAGCTCACTGGGAGCTGAGTCAGCACCCAGTGATGGAAGGTCGTGCCTTGGACGCCTTGATGAACAGCGTCTGAGGGCTGCAAGTCGAGGGCACGGCTTGACCCATGGGACGCGTCTGGGCAGGAGAGACAGAACACTTGGGTTCCAGCACCGGCAGCAGCTGGCTCCAGCCCCCAGGGACAGAAAGCAGCCAGGGTGCTACACACTAGTCCTCCAAGCCCCCAGGTCGGCTGGTTGCTGCAGTCTTACTGCTCCTCACAAGACACCACAGTCCTGGAGCACTGGGCTGTTAAGAGCACCATCGGATGCATTGTTTCACCTGAGCCCCACAGAACGAGGGTTGAGAAGGCATTTTCCTGGAAGAGGAAACTGAGGGTCAGGGAGGCAGTGAGCTGTCCCAGGTTACACAGCTGGTCCGTGGCCGTGCTGGGCCTCTGTCTCCAGGGTCTAAACCGCGGGTTCTTTTGCCACTGCCCATGGTGTCAACACTCCTAGTTCTCTGATTTATTTTTCTGGTAACTTCCCCCAAAGGAGTGACCGTGCGAAGTGTCCAAGAGCTTCAGGTCGCAGGTGGAGAAAATAGCCCTGTGTTCCGACGGCGCTTTACAAGGCGCGTTCTCACCCCCGACTTCATTTACTTCTCCCAGGTCCTGACTTTTCCCCAGCCTGGTTCTGTAACCTCGGGCTGGTCGGTTTCCCTTGCTAGGTTCTGGGTTTCTGTTCTGCAAACTGGACTAACTCAGAGGGTCACAACATGTGTCGACAAATGTGGCCACGGGGAGGTAGGGGTCTGACTCTGCACGAATCGGAGGCCACTCCTTTGACCCTGAAGCCTTGGTGGCAGGCGGGCACGCAAGGTCCCTGCTCCCATGGTGGTGGCCCTGGGGGAGCAGATGGCCCTGGATCATCTCTTCTTTGGAGAACTTGGGGGCGCTAGCTCCAGGGCATTCCCTAGGGGTTGGCGGGGTGGAGTTGCCAGGCTGGCTCAAGTTCCCCCATTGTTACGGAGCGGGCAGGTGCCATGGAGTCCTGCCTAAAGCTAACTGGTGGCCTGGGGTGAATCCTGACACTGCGGCCCCTTCTCTGCCACCACCGCCCCTAGGGATGGCAGACACGAAGCCAGGACAACAGCTTCTACTAGGTTTCCCAGCAAGCCCTGCTGCGAGGCCGGAGGTAAACGCACAGAGCCGCCAGTTCTCCCTGCCACCGGGCCGCCCTTTGCTGGGTCTGCCGGGCCGACGTCTGCGGCCTCTCACAACCCTCCCCCAGGAAAACCAGTCTCCTCCCCTCCCCTCCTCTCCCTGGAGCAGATGCTCCTGTCGGGTTCCTCGCCACCCGCCCTCCCAGCCCCCAACAGGCTCTGCCTTTTCCAGCTCCTGTGACTTTGCTCGGCTGCAGCTGCCCCCTTCCGTGGGGAATGGCCTCCCCGCTCCAGCCTCCCACACAGCCTGCCCCTCCCGACTGCCTCTCGCCCGCATGCACTCTCTTCTCTGGATACCCGGTGCTTTGCGCCTCGCTTATTCCCGCGAGGGCAGAGCTGTTTGTGTTCCAACATCCCTCCCCTTCACTACAACATATGCTTCTTGAGCCCAGGGAGCATATGTGGAGACATCTCTGCATTTGCTGTGCCTAGAGCGATGCTTGGCATTGAGAAGGCGCTCAACAAATGTCTGTCCAACGTACGTGTGAGTGAGTGAGCGGATGAATAAATGAAAACAGTCACAGGCAGCATCAATAGAGCGGTCGCCACGGGCCGAGCACCCTTCTGAGCACTGGACACCTACGATCTCCTTTCATCCTCACGACACCCCCAGGGTTTTCCAGATGTGGAGACTGAGGCACAGAAGTTAGCCGCAGTCACTAAGTCACCTTCAGTCTCTCTGGGTGGCAGTCTCCATGCTGACAAGCCTCGGGGACTGGATGGGAGGGATGTGAAGCCTCACATGTCCTCTCCCTGACACCTGCCAGGGGTTGTAGGTTTCTTCCAGAAATTCAGGAAGATCTGAGGCTCGGTGAAAGGGGCTTGGAGAGCGGGACGGGGTCTTGCGTTCTTGAAAGGCAGCTGTGACCTCATAAGATCAAATCCGGGCTAGCAGGCAGAAGGGATTGGCTTGGTGGCACCTGGGAAACCTGTCTGAGACAGGCTGGCAGGCCACGACCCATACCGTGTGAGTGCCAAGCAATCCCGGCGCCAGTCCCCTGGGACAGGACGGCCGCGGACGGGGAGGGCCTTCGGATTAGGCCGAGGAGAGCGGTGCGGGCACGGGGGCCTCGCCCTGCCCCTTCCTGGCTGTAACCTGGAACTTGTCACTTACTGCCTCATCCCTGACTCGGGGCTGCTACACACCTCCCAGCAGGGCTGTAAGGCTGAGATGCTGTGTGTGATAACACTCGGTAAACTGTGAAGAGTTACACAATCCTAAGTTCTCTTCATTACGAAAAGTAACACAAAAGCTGAGGCACAATCTCTCACCCTCCGGTGATCATTCTGAGTTTCCAAACATACTCTGGTATTTCTTCTCCTTTTTTTTTTTTTTTTTAAGTTTATTTATTTTGAGACACAGAGAGAGAAGGAGAGGGGGAGGGGCAGAGAGAGAGAGAGAGGGAGAGGGAGAATCTCAAGCAGGCTCTGCGCAGTCCGGAGCTCGAACCCACAAAGCATGAGATCATGACCTGAGCCAAGATCGAGAATCGGACGCTTAGTGGACTGAGCCGCCCAGGCGCCGCTCTAGGATTTCTTATCCCGAACAGCTCACCCTTATCTCTCTTCCTCTGCGGGTATATTTCTAGCCCCTTCACAACCAAACTTCTCAAAAGACTTGTCTTCACAGGCAGTCTTCATTCTCTCATTGGGGGCGCCTGGGTGGCCCAGTCGGTTAAGCGTCCGACCTCGGCTCAGGTCATGATCTCACAGTTTGTGAGTTCAAGCCCCGCGGCGGGCTCTGTGCTGACAGCTCAGAGCCTGGAGCCTGCTCCGGATTCTGCGTCTCCCTCTCTCTCTGCCCCTCCCCTGCTCACACTCTGTCTCTCAAAAATAAATAAACGTTAAAAAAAAAATTATTCTCTCATCGCCCATTCGCCCCACCCCGACCCACCTTCCCCCCAGCTCCTGCAAAGCCACTCTCATTACTATCCCGGGTGGCTTTCTTGTGGCTACACCCAGGGACAGGCTTTGGTCCTCATCCCCCTCAGCCTCCCAGCTGCCCCTGGCACGACGGCCTGCTCTCCCTCTTGAAACTCCCTGCCTCTAGGCTTTGAGGATGCATCCTGCCCTGGTTCCTCTCTCTCTCCGGTTCCCCTTCCTTTTCCTCTTCACAGGTTCTTCCTTCTCTCCCCGCTCCTGGGTCCCTTTCTCCTCTCTGTCCCCTTCCACTGGGGGATAACATCCATTCCCATAACCGACAACCCCACTTTCCTCTCCCCAACCCGAATCCCCAGTCCGAGCACAGACTCCTATATCCGACTGCCCCTTGCACGCTCCACACTCATCTCTGATGGAACGTGCCCCGAATGGAAGTATGATTGCTCGGCCCCCCTCTTCCCTGCAACGGGCACCCTGGTGCCAGACTTGGTTCTTCCTCTCCCTTGTCTTCACATCTAATTCATCGGCCAATCCTGTCATTTCTACCTCCTAAAATATTTCTTTTATTTTTATTTATTTATTATTATTTTTTAAAGCTTATTTAATTTTTGAGAGACAGAGACAGATAGAGTGTGAGCAGGGGAGGGGCAGAGAGAGAGGGAGACGCAGAATCCGAAGCAGGCTCCAGGCTCTGAGCGGTCAGCACAGAGCCCGACGCGGGGCTCGAACCCACGAACTGTGAGATCATGACCTGAGCTGAAGCCGGCCGCTTAACCAACTGAGCCACCCAGGCGCCCCATGTACCTCCTAAAATATTTCTAATGTTGTCTTCTTTCCTCGCCCACCGTCGCCATCTCTGGAGAATCTCCTTCCACTGCTTCCCCGCTGGCCCTTGAAATCTACCCCCCCCCCCTCCACTGTAGCCAGAGACATGTTTGAAACACATAAACCAGATCAGCCAGTCACCTGCCTAAAACCCTTCGGTGGCCCCTCTTGTGCTGGAGGGACCCCTCACCATGCCCGGCCTGGGAGCCTGGCTCGGTCTGCTGCCGCCTTGCTGACCTCCTCCAGCCACGCTGGTCTTCCAGCTCCTGGCATTCCAGCCGGCGCCGCCCTAGCCCCGCGCCCTCTTGCAGGGCTGCCGCCTTGCTGACCTCCTCCAGCCACGCTGGTCTTCCAGCTCCTGGCATTCCAGCCGGCGCCGCCCTAGCCCCGCGCCCTCTTGCAGGGCAGCTCCCGCTGACAAGGACGCTCTCCCTCCACTTCCCTCCTGCTTTGTCCGAGGCTGCCTCCCACTCACACTCTGGGTTCTGCCTTGAAAGGCGGCTCGGAGAGATCATTCCCTCCCCGGTTTTCCAACCATGCATCCACTGTTCCACTCCCGTTCGGGTACGTAGGTATTGCCCCTTTCTCCCAGTAAACCATAAGCTCCCTGAGGGCAGGGACTGTGTTTGCTTTGTGCATTTCTCTCTCCCCATCACTGAGTCCATAGTGAGCGCTCAATAAAAACATGCAGAGTGAACGAAAGAGAAGGAGCTGTGGAAGGTGCGGGATCCTCACTGGGTGGCTGAGCAAGAAATTGCCCTTGATTCCTCACTTCTATTCATTCCCATGGGCTGTGTACAGACATGGTAATGACAGAGAGGAGGCTGAGGGCTGGTGCCCTGGGTAAGGATGGGACAGAACCACAAAGTGTTGGAGATAGATACGGAGGCTCTACCTTCTTTTCGGCTGAGAATCATTGACCCATGTGAAAAAAAAGTCACTTAGGCAGTTACATAAAGAGAAGTCAGATAAAAGGATGTAATAATCGCTGGGTACCTACTGAATATTAGATATTGTGCTAAGTAATTGACATATGATACCTCATTGTACATAAATGGAAATTTAAAAGATATACTGCATATAAAATAGGAATGGTATATAAAATATGCCAAATCTATTTTGAAAATTAAGACTAGGAAACTTTTTTCGTTCAAAAAGGAAAATAATGAAAAATATGCAGCTATTCAACATTCTAGTCAGGGGAGAGAGGCAGGGCAGAAAGAAGAGACAGATGTACGTATACACAAAGAAACAAGATAGAGACACATGAGAATGCACACAAAGGAAAACTGAGGGTCAGTGAAACCCTGAGCACAGACAGAAAATCACACATATAAACACTGATGAAGAGAATGTCCCATATAGAAACAGAGATACATGGAAAAGGGGATATGAAGACCTACAGAAACAAATAGACTCTTGGAAGGACATAAAGTCATGGAAATATCAACAGGACTCTGAGATATAATCACAGAGAAACAACCCATCTTGTAGCCATCTTGGGTGTGTCCTCTACAGAGTTTTAAAGATGTGTGGCATTTTCATAACTATGGATACAAGGGGGTATTTTAGTCCTGTTCACTTCAACATCCTTATTTTATTTATTTTATTTTTTAAGATTTATTTATTCATTTATTCATTTATTTTGAGAGAGGGAGAGAAGGAGGGAGAGACAGAAAATCCCAAGCAGGCTCTACACTGTTGGCGTGGAGCTCCATGTGGGGTTTGAACTCATGAACCATGAGATCATGACCTGAGCCGAAATGAAGAGTTGGATGCTTAACTGACAAACCACCCAGGCGATCCTCAATATCCTTATTTATAGGTGAAAAAAATGATTTTCAGAGAAAAGTGACTTTCTGAAAGTCAAAAGCTAATCATTAGACAAAATAAACTGAAAGATATATTCATTCCTTAGTCTAAAGTAGGGATCAGCAAAACTATGGCCTTTGGGCCAAATATGGCCTGCTAACTATCTTTGTAAATAAAGTTTTATTGAGACACAAACATGTTCACTCATTTATGTATTATCTATGGCTGTTTTTCACTTTTCCTATACAACAGAGTTGAGGAGTCGAGTAGTTGTGACAGAGGTTATATGGCTCCAAAGTTGATAATATTTACCATTTGGCTCTTTGCAGAAAAAGATTTCCAACCCCTGGTTTAAAGGATTGTCAGCCTTATATTATAGTTATATTACAAGTTCTAAGTGCTCATTATCATAACAGAATGCAAAATTAGAATAAGCTCTAGTAAAAATTAATTTGGAGTCAGCACTTGGGAATATACAGTTTTCTGACACAAGTACTTCAGGGTGAGTATAGTTGAAATGTAAGGAAGATATTAGGTCTGAGGATGGAGATTGTGAGGCGAAATAATGTGTGGGGATAAAAGGGATTGAGAAGAGTTGCCTAAGATGAGAACAGGGTACCATATATGGGGGGTTATCTAAGGCTAAGAAGCATGTTCCCTTTAAGTGAGCGAAGGAGTTAAACGTGGTGTGGGAGATGACCTCCAAAGACGGTTACCATCATTTTCTTTCTTCTCTGTATTCACATGTTACTCTACTCATCAAGAGGTGGAATGTATTTTGCCTCCCCTTGAATCTGGGCTGGCTCTGTGACTTCCCTCGATTGTGAATACAGTGGAATGGAAGTGATGTTGAGCCAGTTCAGGGCCTAGCCTTTAAGAGACCTACCTGCTTCCCCTTTGTCTTTGGGGGAAGCCAGTCACCATGTAAGAAATTTAACTACCTTGAGGCAACCATGCCCTGAGAAAGCCCGGTCTAGCCCCCTGGAGAGACCATGCGGAAGATCACCCACACACTAGATACCTGAGCGAGGACCTCATGGGCTGTCCAGCCCAGCCCAGCCTACAGTTGAATACAGCCAAGTGAGTAACACCAACTTATGGCCCCGTGGAGCAGAAGAATGACCAGCTGAGCCCTACCCAAATTTCTGACCCACAGAATTGTGAGAAATCATAAATTGTTTTTAAGCTACTAAATTTTTGGAATAAGAAGCAGATAATGATGACCTATCACTTCAGACCTAAGGGGAAGAGGAACTTTCTTTCCTGGAAAGTAGGAAAGAGTATTGTACATCAGTGGAATTCTCTAGTACAGCCATTTCAGTTCACAGTAGGCAGGTCTCCCCAAGGAAGGCCTGGATCCATTGGGGTGATACTTGGATCTCAGAATATCTAATGGTCTGTGCAGAGGCCGAGAGTGGAAGGGTAATAAGAAATATAGGGATTTGGGATGCCTGAGTGGCTCAGTCGGTTAAGTATCCAGCTCTTGGTTTGGGCTCAAATCCTGATCTCATGGTTTGTGAGTTCGAGCCGCACGTGGGGCTCTGTGCTGACAGTGCAGAGCCTACTTGGGATTCTCTCTCTCCCTCTCTTTCTGCTCCTCCCCCACCTGTACTCTCTCTCTCTCTCTCTCAAAATAAATAAATAAACTTAAAAATGAAATACAGGGGTTTCAGACAACCCTGTTTTTCTACTCCTCTTTCTCATTCTTCTTTCCTTTCTAGACAAATCTGTTGAATGTACAACCTTGAACATAGGTAATTTCTTTGGAAATATATGTAATGCTCTTTCTTTTCCTTTTTACATATTTAATTGTTAGAAAGTTGTTGAGGTTAAATAGGACCAGAAAACATATGGGGAGACATTTAAACAGGAGTTTCACAGATCGTATCCTGTAAGAGGATATGTCCAGAGGCCAGATATTAGCCTAAAGGAATGGAGCCTTTGGTAGAGGGAGGGTTCTAGGCATCATGAGAAATCTGGGGTTGGGGACTTTATAGGGGAGTAAATTTGATTCTGAATGAGGAGCTAACCTGGTTGGAGAAGACCCCACAAATAAGTGCAAATAAGAAGGTAACTAAGATGGAGGTCAAAACCCTTTGGTCCTAAGGGGGGATGGCTTTCCAAGAAAGGGATGGTTAACACCAAAAGGTCAAAAAATAATCTGCAGTGATGAGTGTCTATGTTCTGTAAAAACTCCACGCAGACTGATTGATTTATGTCTTGTTTTAAAAAAGATCTGTGCTCAGCATGTGCTTTATGCCCTTGGAATTTCTCGTATTTTGATGAGCATGGCAGCCCAGGAGGCAGAGACTACCATTTGCAGCTCTCTCTCCCCCACTATACGTAGGATAGTGGCAGGAAGAGACAAGTGCTTGGTCATTTTTGTTGATGTTGATGATGATGATGGTGCTGCTGATGATGGTGATAGTGAAGACCATGACTCCATCCCTCACCGCATGTTTATCTCAAGAAAAGGGAAAGAGAGGGAGGCAGGAATCCCTTAAACTATTGAAGGAGGGATTCAGGTGACAGATGGAGGCTGTGTTAATCAGGATTCTTTGGCTGCAAGTGGCAAACACTCCACCTAAACTAACAGAGGAATTTATCGGCTCAGATGTCCAAATTGCCAGAATAGAAAGGGCACAGCCAGGTCTCGGGGTGACTGGAACCAGGGTTCTGACCAGAAGGTTATTAAGACTTTGTTTCTCCATTCCTCTTCCTTTTCCCTCGATCTGTTGGCCTCCTTCTCTCATACCATCCTCCTTCACAAGGCTTGGCCTGTGGCAACACTCTCAGCCTCGTCTCTCAGCTTCGGCACAGATGGCGATGCTTTCTTTCCTCAGTTCCAACGTGAGGGGCCTCAGGGAAGGGCTCTGATTAGCCCGGGTGGAGTCACATGCTCACTTCCGGATCAGGGAGCCTGTGGTGGACAGCCTCCAACTAGCACCGAATCTAGTGAGAGCAGCGTCGCAGGCACTACATATTTTCAGGAAGAGAAGTGCCAGGAAGGATGAGGGATGTGTCTCTAGACAGACAGTCACTCATCTGGGTCTGTACATTCCGGAGACAGACTTGCCAGGGCCCACTGATGAAAGGCAACGATTCCCTGGCACCACTGAGTCCCTGTGTCCTCTACATACATCTCAAGGTCTCCCCACTCCCCTCCAGAAGCCCCAGAAAGAGGTAAACACAGAAAGTGGAGCGACTGTCTGACTCACTATGTTCTGGAAATGGGTCTGGTTCTTGGCTTCCTGCCTGCCCCTCCATTGCTGGCTGCAGGGGGGCAAGAGGGCACAGACAGCTGGCAGTGACGAGCCTGGTATGGGGCGTGGGAGGACATGCAGCACGAGCCCTGGCCCAACTCTGTGATCAGCTCTCTGTGGGTTCAGGCAAATCACTTACCTGCTTCATCACAAAATACTTTAAATGTCTAGTTAAACTTTCTCCCCTCATGCCATAACTACCTGGAAGCTTTTAGATAAAAAGATGTTAGTCTTTGTCTCTGTCTCCCTTCTGGTTAAGGAGGTGAGCCAACTCAGAGGCGGAACGGTGAGGCAAGTAGCCTGTGGATGCCTCACTCTTAAGAGTGAAAAAGAGAAGCCACTTTTTCTCCAATGACTTCATTCCACCCTTCTGGGATCCTGTTTCCTGGATGGGCACACTGCATGACGCATGATGTAATTCTCTGCTCAGAGAGCCTCCGGCCTAATATGGCAAATAAGGAGGGGCCCCAATCCCAAGCTTTCAGAGGAGGGAGAGGCCACTTCTGCTGGGGTAAAGCCTTTATACAGAAGATACGTTTGATCTAGAACTTGAAGGAAATAGAAGATTTTCATAGAAGATGTGAATTAGGCATTTACGAAAGAAATAGCGTGAGCTATGAATCAGAAAAATCTGCTTAGGGAATAGAAAGTAGATTAACTAGATGCCACAGAGACGTGTGTTAGACAATCGTGGAAGAGAGTGGAAGGCAAACCAGAAAGTACTCGGCAGCTAGGACTGTGGAAGTTGTGGCATGTAAACTAAGCCTTCAGATGGTATCTGGTGGGAAGTGGGGAGCTGCTGGAGGATTCTGGACAGGATGTACCCTTGTACCGGGACTACTTTGAAGAGGATTGCCTGGTGGCTCTGTGCATGAGGGGGTGGCCAGGGGGCAGAACTGAAACGATAGCGCAGAAGCATGGAAAGTCTTCTGAATTCTTCCAAAAACTCCTGAACTACCTTGAGCAGGTTTTTGTTTCTTGCAAGCAAATGACTCCTAAGATGAAGCAGAGTCACGAAGACACAGAAATCAAGAAAGCAAGAGTTAAAAAGAAAAGCATGGCCAACAGTGCTAGCTGCTTTCGAGAAGTCAAAAAGGCTAAGGATTGGAACAAGCAAATGGACCTGGCAACTTGGAAGGCACTGATGACCTTCAAGGAAGCGGTTTCCTTAGAGAAGAGAGGGGAGCGAGGTTGAGGGCACGAGAGAGTGGATGGGCAGCAGTGTAGCCGACTCACTGAGGACCAGAAGGGCACAGGAAGGCCTAGGATCCTCGCGAGGGGACACAGAGTTAAGTGACAGTTTCACCATGATGCACCATGCCTGAGCATATTTGTGGGTAAGAGGAAAAGACCCCAGAAGGCAGTGGATTTAGAGGGACCTGGGCAGGATGTGTAGGAAGTAGAAGGGTCAGAGTCTAAAGCACCAGCAGTCTCAGCTCCAATTGCCTGGAATTAAGAGAAGAGAGGAAGGCAGGCTGGGTAAGATGAGGCAGAAGAGAGTGACTGGGGAGTTGGTGCCCAGAGACCTTGGTCTGCTCCTAGGTAAAGAAGAAGTGAGGTTCTGGAGTGGCTGGGTGGCTCAGTCGGTTGTGTTCGACTTCTGCTCAGGTCATGCGGTCTGTGGGTTCGAGCCCTGCGTTGGGCTGTGTGCTCTGTGCTGACAGCTCAGAGCCTGGAACCTGCTTCGGATTCTGTGTCTCCCTCTCTCTCTGCCCCTCTTCCACTTGCGCTCTCTCTCAAAATTAAACAAACATTAAAAAAAAAAAAGAAGTGAGGTTCTCAGCTGAGAGGACAGTGTGGAAGTCACGGCTTGAGGAAGGAGGGAGAAGTCAAAGTAACAAGTGAGGAGCTAATATGTGGCCGTTTTCCATGGAAAATGGGGCACGCAGGATGAGCCGCCTCAGAGGGTGAAGTTGGGACAACTCGAGGGGTGGTAAGAGGCAGAAGGCGGGGTGGGACAGGGGTCAGCTGAGGGGGCAGGGAAGACACACTTCGCACCAGGAGTGAAGCAATCACAGCAGGGGGACCAGAACAGGGGCCAGGGCATCCACCAGGGGCAAGGCACTGGCAGAGGTGGAGTGCAGGCATGGCTGTCTCAGGGAGCCACACTCAGGATGGGAGCAGGCATTCAGGGTCTCAGATCTGGAATGGGGGCCGCCCGCCCTCAGCCCCTGGGAGTGGCTGGGAAAAGGTGGTGGGAACATCTTTTCTAGGGAGTGAGTGGGCTCTGTGGCTACAACATGGGGGCAGCAGAAAGTGCACCGGATTTGGAGTACGAACAGAAAGGCTGAGAGGCAGTGTAGCTTTGTGGCGAGGAGCGTCGCCCAGAAGTCGGACCACCTGAGGGTATATCTGTGCTCTGTCTACAGGTGTGGGTGTCCTTGGGGACGTCACCCAGCCTGTCCATGCCTGTTTTCTGAAATCAGCCCCCCTGCCACAGGGTTGTGCTGAGAATGAAGGTCATACATGTAAAGTTGTTAATACAATGCTGGCCAAAGAGCAAATGCTCAATAAACAGTAACGAGTATGTCCGTCTTCTCCCACATACACTCGGTGTCTCACACATAACGGGAACTCGATAAATATTTCTGAAAGAATGAATTATGAGGATTATTACCTGGGTAGCCTTGAGCACAGAAGACTGAGTTCCGCAGAGTTTTGGATTATATTTTATTCTTCTAGCTCCTAACACGGCATGTGATAAAGGAACCTGCTAACATTCTCTAGGATTCAGTTTCCTCATCTATAAAGTAGGGCTAATAATATTTGCTCTACCTTAAGGTCAAATGAGATAACGTATGTAAACTCTGACAGCGCTGCAGGTTTCGCGCGTGCACGCACACACACACGTGGGTGTGTGCGTGCACACACGATATATGGCTGTTGTCTGCGGCACAGGCAGCCACGCGGGCCCCCGGGGAGCTCTAGCTCTTCTACCTTACCCGACAGGAGCTGAGCCATAGGCCCGTCGAGCTGCAGGAAGCCCTGTGCGAGGGAGACGAGAGGAATTTGTTGAGGGCCTGGTCAGAAGGTGGCCGTGCTATTCTCCAGCAGGGAGGAAGTCCGGAGCTGGGCACTAGGTTGGACATGAGGCATGCAGGAAGCTGTTTTAGGTCAGCCTGGCCTGATGCCTGCGTTGGACGAGCAAGGGGACGCAGGTGACTAGCCACAGGTCACAGGCTCTGGTGAGGGGGAGAGAACAGACAGGTCTTGGCTGAAGGGCAGGGCTTCATGTGAAGACAAGGACCAGGTGGGCTCTTGTTGGTCACAGTTCATGAGGGAAAGGAGACGGCCATCTTCAGCCGAGAAGAGCCCCGTCCTTCCAGCCCGGGAGGGCTCTGTCCAACCAGAGTCCTGGCCCAGACTCTAGCTGGGTGGCGGGCCCCTCT
This sequence comes from Paguma larvata, assembly GCA_030068075.1. Taxonomy (NCBI): domain Eukaryota; kingdom Metazoa; phylum Chordata; class Mammalia; order Carnivora; family Viverridae; genus Paguma; species Paguma larvata. The sequence continues at coordinate 44,484,979 of CM057837.1, read as the reverse complement.
TTCTGCCGATAGGCTTCCCCTATGATAACTATCTGCTTGGAATTTCTTCTTCTTTTGTTCTAAAGTTTATTTATTTATTTTGAGAGAGACAGAAACGACGAGCCGGGGAGGGGCAGAGAGAGAGAGAGAGAGAGGGAGAGAGAGAGATTCCCAAGCAGGCTCCACGCTGCTAGCTTCTGAACCTGATGCGGGGCTCGAACCTATGAACTGAGAGATCATGACCTGAGCCAAAACCAAAAGTCGGAGGCTTAACCAACTGAGCCACCCAAACGCCCCTTGGAATTTCTGATTTAAGTCACTGTTGGAAGTCTCTCCACCCCCACCCCTACCCCGTGCCTATCAGGATACATGGGCCATACTGTGTTGGCCCCATCCCCCTTTGCCTGCCTGGATCCCCACATGCTCTCTCCAGATCCTGTGGGTATACAGTTCTGCTTGCTGGACTCCACTCCTTCTTCATCCTGCTATCCCATCCCAATGGGAAAATCAAGTTCCTTCTAGCTTTTTCTCATCCTGCAGCTAATGGGGGCATGCCTGCCTGTCTTAAGAAATAATAGTTGGAGGAGGCAGCGAAAGCCTTCTAGTTGCTATGGAGTGTTAACTGATGAATTAAACTCTTCATTTTGATTTGAAGGAAATAGTCCTAGAAGAGACTCTTGCTTTAAAAAAATATAAAGCTGCCAACAATGAAAGGCATTCATTCAGAAGGGTCTTTGTTGCCAAGCTGGCTTGAATTCCCTTAGCCATGCATTAACACTAATCAGAATCTGGCTGTTGGAGCAAACGTGCATTAAAAGTTTAGCGATAGAAAATGTTGCGTGTTAAGTATTCGCGAGAAAGTACCAGATGTACCTAAACAGTTATTCTTTAAATGCCTACAGTATAAAATTACCTACCTGAATGGCAATTAAAAATAAACAGTTATTTTAATTAAGAATGAAAGGTACATGACTATAATCTAAGATATGAGATAATGCAGACATTTTACGTTTGAACTATCCCTCTAGAGTGAAGAGAGAGCACGAGAGAGAGCACGAGTGGGGGAGGGGCAGAGAGAGCGAGATCGGGAGAGAGACTCCCAAGCAGGCTGCACGCCGTCAGCACAGAGCCTGATGTGGTGCTCGGTCTCACGAACCGTGAGATCATGGCCTGAGCTGAGACTAAGAGTCTGACCCTTAACCGACTGAGCCACCCGGGTGCCCCCTGGATCAGCGTTTCTCAAAGAGCAGCCTGGCCACCATTTAGATCAGAAACGCCCGGAGAGCTTGTTAACGATGCAGTTTCCTGAGCCCCGTCCAGACCTACTGAATCAGGAAGTCCAGACGTGGGTCCAGGAATCCAGCATCTCACATAATCTCCCAGGCGGTCCTTGTGCTCAGCGAACTGTGAGACCCACTCGGTCCTTCTGGGGCTCACTGAGGTCCACTAAGGGCCAGGTGACAAATGGCATCCTGAGCCCAGGACGAAAGGACATGGATGGGCATCGTCTCTGCCATTCAGGGGTTCATAACAACACTGCTAGAGCCGAACATGTAGAGAACAACCAACACTCAGAAGGATTCTATATTGAGTCTCTAACTTCATGATGCATTTGAGCCTCCCTTCCATACTTGTGGTTATGCGTCCTCCCTGAGGGTGAAGAATAATAGATGCATTGTCCCCATCCTTCCTAGCTCTTTTCCTGTTGCCGAGCTGACCTCTATTCCAAGGGGTCATTCATTCTTTTGGGCTACTGGGCCATCCCCAGCCCCCAGCTCAGCCACCTGAGTGTCCTGCTCAGAGCGGACAGGGTACCGGCGATTCATTTCATCAGCCTTTTCCTCTAAGCTCTCTCCTCTCCTCGTGCCCACCGCCCCTTGCCAGGGCCAGCAGGTCCCAGCCCGGTGGGGCTCTGCCCAGGTTGTTCCCAAACCACAGGTCAGGAAAGGGGCAGAGCAAGCCTGGGCCTCTGCGAGCCCTCGGTCCTTGGGGACGGCATGAGCTTTCTTCTTTTCCTTTTGATGTCTGCGTTGGTTCCTTCCGAAAGAGAGACATGCGAACGTAATAATCTTTTTTAGAGATAAGAGAAAACCAGCCAGCATCTTTTGAAATTCAATGTATGACAAGGGAGATGGGGCAACGTGTGATGGGGGCCTGGCTGGAGGTCTCTGTAGACTCAGAGGCTTCAATAAATGGTGAGGGGGCCAGCCCTCGACAGTGGTCCTTCAGTGGAAAAATGTGTAGGTTGGGCTAATCTGGCCCTGATCTCAGGACTCAAAGCAAGCCATGCTCTCTGGTTTACCCACAAGTATGACTTAATCCCCTCAGCGATCCAGTAGGGGTCATTATTCATCTCCCCTCCCCCTTTCAATGCAAAACTAAGACCAGAGGTTAGTCATGTGCTTGGATAGTTGGAAAGTGGAGGGCGGGGCCTTGAATGTGCTTCCTCTGGCTTCAAATTCTAGTTTCTTTCCACCCAACGATAATGCCTTATTCTAGTCATGAGCTAACATATTACTTTAACTAGACCAGGGATTCCTTTTGGCACAGCTCTCTCCAAATTATACCAGGGAGTGCAGAACCAGCACGTGACACTCCCTCAGCAGGTGTGGTGGCCAAAAACAAGTTGCTGCTTCTTTACTTTGTGGCTCTGGCAAACTCTCGGAGGTATAGGTGAAAAATCAATGCCAGATGGCTCTGGCAGAGAAGCCAGCCCCAATGGCCTGGCTGCTGTGGGATCACCCTGGGAGGAACGTCTTTGCAGCCGGAGAACATGGAAGCCCACGCTGGACCCCGGACCCCACAAGCCCCACGCGGCGGCACAGACCTAACCTGGCTCAGCGCCACTTGCGACGTTCAAGGCCAGCACTGAGGTGAAGTGAGGCGGAGTCGCTGTAGTTGAGAGCAGCATCCGGGAGGCAGCCCTGCTGGCGGCGAGAGCCCCCTCCAGGCCTGGATGTGGATGGTGATGAAGCCCGATGGTGACAGCAGGAATAATGCTCCTGTCCGCACAATCATCGGACTCAACAGATAAATGCAGGCCTGATGTCAGAAATGACAATCCGGGTAGTACAAATAACGAGCTCAATGTTGCGATCGCTGGAGCTGAGGCTCAGGAGGGAGATGCAAGTCCGGGTAGGAATCTACAGTGACCAGGAGATTCTGCCCCTGGAAGGGTCTTCAAAGGGGGGAGAGGGCCCCTGACAAAGCCTGCTCGCCCGCATCCAAGAATGAGGTGTGTCCCTTTGATATGTTAGTCCAAGGATCCCAGCATGTGCTTTCCTCCTCCATCTTTGTGTGCCATGATTCCCACACGGAGAGTGTGTGCCGGGACCATGCCGGGGCTGTGCACTCCTGTGTTAGCTTCCGAAGGCTGCTGTAACAAGTTACCACAAACCGGATGGCTTAAAAGAGAAGTGTATTCTCTCATAGACCCGGGGGCCTGAAGTGCAAAATCAAGGTATAGGCAGGGCAGCGTTCCTGGACCTAGAGGATCTAGGAGAGAATCTCTTCCTGACCTCTTTCAGCTTCTGTAGCTACAGGTATCACTTGGCACGTGGCCACCTCACTCCAACCTCTCTCAAAACCCCTCTGCCGGTCTCTTTTAAGGAAGTATGTGATTGCATTTAGGGCCCACCCAGGTAATCCAGGATAAGCTCTTCTCAAGGTCTTTAATTTAATCGCAATGCCATTAAGATATCACTGGATCCAGGAAGTGGGGCATGGACTTATCTTTTGGGGTGCCACCATCCAACCCGCTACAGACCCCTCTGAATTAACTCTTATGTTCCCCTCAGACACACCAGTTAGGATACTAATCATAGTAGCTGGCGAGCATCCTAGGTGCCTCAACGGCATTAGCTCATCTGATCTTGCCGACAGCTCTGGAAGGCCGGTATTTGCATTCCCCACCACAAAGATAGATCAGAAGCTCTGAAGTCCGTATTCCTTCAGCTGTACCAGTTTTTGGTTTGTGTCCTGTGGGGCTCAAAGGTCTTCAAGGACCCCCTGGGGAGGAGGAGAGGATGAGCAAGACCCTGAGCCTCTGACCCTCTTTATTACAGTTCTACCCTGATCTGATCCAATAGATACTAGAGGCTGCAGAAGATTTTTTTGTTCCAGAGAGATACACTGAAAAAATAGTTTGCAAACTACACTGCCTTGTGTCGTTTGGGCAGGGGCCTGGGTTTAGGAGCCCCATGTCTGGAGGCACACACACCTGGGTTCAAATACACTTGCTATCATGTCCTTGTTCTGTGTCCTTGGCAAGTTACCCAACCTCTCTGAGCATCATGCCATGGAAACAATAATAGTATCTACCTCAGGGGCACCTGAGTGGCTCAGTCAGTTGAGCGTCCGACTTCGGCTCAGGTCATGATCTCGCGGTCCATACGTTCAAGCCCCGTGTCAGGCTCTGTGCTGACAGCTCAGAGCCTGGAGCCTGCTTCAGATTCTGTGTCTCCCTTTCTCTCTGCTCCTCCCCCTCCCCCATGTTCAGTCTCTCTCTGTTTCTCAAAAGTGAATAAAACATAAAAAAATAGTCTCTACCTCAAAGGGTTGTGATGAGAACTGAATGAGATCATGCACTTATAATGCTGACGAAGTGCTCAATAAAGAATAGATATTCTTGGGGCGCCTGGGTGGCTCAGTGGGTTAAGCGTCTGACTTTGGCCCAGGTCATGATCTCACGGTCTGTGGGTTTGAGCCCCGCATTGGCCTCTGTGCTGACAGCTCAGAGCCTGGAGCCTGCTTCAGATTCTGTGTCTCCCTCTCTCTCTGTTCCTTCCTCACTTGCATTCTGTCTCTATCTCTCTCAAAAATAAATATTTAAAAAAAATTCTTAAAAAAGAACAGCTATTCTTTTCATTGTTCGCTTCATTGGCTTATGCATAACCAATCAGTTCCCTTGATATTCGATCTGGAACCCCTTGAAAATAAAAGTGTGCCTCCATACAGGCAGGTCCAGTTGTTTTTCCCTCGCTAGAGTTTCCAGAGGAGAGGGGCGGCGTTAGCCCAGGGCGATGATGGCCAATGTCAGTCCTCCTGGCTCATGTTTGAGGGCGCCGTCACCCGCCCTACGTACGCCCAAAGGGTCCGAGACACATTCGTGCTGATGAATACAAGCTGCAGCCATTGCCTTGGGAGTCCACGAAGAGGCCGTGATGACAAAACTTGTAAAGGTGAGCCCTGGAGGGAGGGGTGTGACCTTCTTGACATCTGTGATAATCGCAAACGTCTATTTAGCAACATCTGTGGGGTTCTAGGTGATTTTGCCCCTGGGACCGAGCACAACTCCCCGTCAGGTGCTACGTAAGTGGCACGGGGAAGCTTGCCTGCCTCCGTTGAGGGCTCACAGTTACATTTGCCGTCAGATGAACGAACACGTGAGTTCCAGGAGGCAAGCTGACCGACACCAACTTCTTCAATACATTCCAAGGCAGCTGCTTTAAGCCCAGGTTCTGATTGAATTTTAGAACGTGTCATAATGAGAGCTTAGCATTTATTGACTTCTTGCCGCCGGCCAGGCACTGGGCTAAGGACTTTATCTGCATGTTCTCCTGTTTCTCCTAAATGAACTAATTATCCCTTTTTACAGAGGAGGTCAAGTGACTCCCCGAAGGTCACGCGGTTGTGAAGCGCTGGTGCGCCGTGAGAGTAGCGTCCGCGTGAGTCTCCGGAGGCTGTGCTCTCCAGCCAGCCATGACCCCACTCTTGGACCAGGGCTCTCGAGAAAGATCTCGCACTGCCCGCTCTCGTGTATCTTCATTTCGGACAGGATCTTATCCCGATCATTGAAAATAAACGTTATAGTCAGAAGCAGTGGTGGTTACACAAAACAAAACAAACACAAACACCACCGCCATCAACAAAACCCAAACAAAGGAACATTTGCTGCGGGCCGGATTCTCTTTTAAATCACAGAAACGTGCAACCACATCCCAAAAGGTACAAACACTAACACAGACACAGACCGGTTTTCTCAAGGCACAGTGGTGTGCCCGCGTGACAGATGCGCTCTCAGATGGAGATGTCAGGGGCAGAGAGAACTTTCTGGGAAGCACGCTTGGAGAAGCAGGGCACTCGTTGTAAGAGAAGAGGCATCACTCTGGGGAAGGGAAGGGAACGCTCCAAAAAGATGTTGGGACAAAGGTGCGCCTGGCACTGGGGGGCTCCTGCAGGGGCCAGCGGCAGATTTCTTAGAAAGAGAGAGAGGAACCGAGTAAGGTGCAGGAGGAGAAACGGAGGGAGTGACGGCAGAAGCGGCGTGTCCCTCCTGTGGCCCGGGGGAGGTGGGCCTGTTCCTAGCGGCATCAGCACCGTGGACAGAGGCAGCCGCTGATACTCCCTGAACGCTCCCGACACACCACGTGCACTATAGCCACATGACGCCACTCGATCTTCACAACAGCTCTGTATGGTAGAAACTATCATTACCCCAATTTTACTGATGAGGAAACTAAGGCTCGGCAAAGCTGAGCAACTTGCCTGAGGGTGCACAGCGGGAAAGCAGCCTACGCCGGTTTAAGCCGATTTAAACCCGGACCTGTGGGCCTGGAGCTTGTTCTGACCTAGCTTTCTTCCTGCTTTCCTTCTGCCTGATGCCTGCACTCGGCCTTCTGAAGGTGGCATGTTTTGACGTGGTGGGGACTGTCCCTTGCACTGACTGTATGTACTGCATTAGAGTGTGATGGACTCGAGGAGCCTGCATGGTGCAATCTGCTAAGCGTCTGAGTCTTGATTTTGGCTCAGATCGTGATCCCACGGTTCCTGAGATCGAGCCCCACGTCGGGCTCTGGGCTGACAGTGCGGAGCCTGCTTAGGATTCCCTCTCTTCCCCTCCCTCTCTGCCCCTCCCCGCGGTGCTCGCACACACGCACGTGCTCTCTCTCAAAATAGACAAACATTAAAAAAACAAAAGAGTGTGATGGACCCTCCACCCAGGAAGTTGGGTCCACAGTGTGTGAGAAGTCGAAGACATATTAGCGGGCGTGGGGGTGGGGGTGGATGGTGCAGGAGGGGTTTAGAAACAGGACCTGGCAAGTTCTTCAACACATGCACGACCTCTCGCCACTTCCTGCATCACTCAGGAGAAGCGGGTTTGAGTCGGGGGGGAGTACGAGGACCAGTCCCTCTGGGGCCCTCCCCCCTCCCATCTCTGTATCATCCACCAGGGCTGCACAGGGGGACATCGCTTCCTCCTTTGCCTCCTCTTAACCCTCGCAAGGGTCCTGTTGGAGCCCTGGCAGAAAGGTGGGGGGGTTCTGGAAACAGGATACTCATAAAAATTTTAGGGTAGTTTCATGATACACCTCTGGCTCCCTCAGCCCCAGAGTACCTTAGGCGAAGGATGCAGTTTAAAGACAGAATTGGGCATTCTCTGCCTTCTCAGGCTGGAGGAGAGGATGGGCACGCCCCATGCCAGTTGGCAAAAGAAAGGAGACGATTTCTTCTCTTTCAAAGACATTCGGGCACATTTAATGGAGATAGCAGTGGGGGACGTTAGAAATTAGTCACCCTTTTAAGAAATCGGCGATCTCTTGCTGCCCTAATCCATTCTCTAAACTCTATTTGGAGAGCTACGCCATGTGCTTTAAAAAAAATTAATAAACTTAATTTTTTTTAGAGCAGTTTTAGATTCACAGCAAAATTAAGCAGAAAGTACAGAGAGTTCCGTATACCCGCTGTCCCCACACACACACAGCCCTCCCCCACCGTCCACATCCATCACCACGGCAGGTACATTTGTGACCGTTGATGAACCTTCATGGGTACATTATCACCCCAAGTTCACAGTTCACATCAGGGTCATTCTGTGTACCTCCTATGGGTTTGGAAACTGTCCTTTGTTTATCTGATAGGAAAAGGAAGGGGCTCCTGGCCACCCACTGGGTGAGGCTACAGCCAAGGTTAGTCCCGAACCCTCAGTTAGCCCTCACACCCACACCTTCTTTGCCAGAGAACATGACCAATCGGTCCTTCAAGGGCAGATAACAAGAAAGAGAGGCAGAGAGAATCCATAGGCAGGAAACCGACAGGAATAAATTCCAGGGGACCCCTCTGCTCCCCCGCTGCTCCCCTGCTGCTTTAAGGAGGGCTGTTTCGTGGTTTATTTTCACCTCAGATAACACCGAGATGAGACTAGGAGACTTGTCTGGACGTCCAGGAACGGCAGGTCTCCCCATTCAAGCCGTAGCGCCTATATTAGCAGCGGGTGGAAAGGAGCGTCAGGCCACTCTGTGACACAGAACGAGTGGGCCTGCGGGGTCCAACCCGGGGTTCAGGCCCCGGCTCCAGGAGTTACCAGCAATACGGGCAGGACTGCTGCAAGAGGGGATGAGTAGTAAGCCTGTGGAGTGGGGGTCCCCACGATCACCCCAGGTTCAACAATTCTTCAGGAGGATTCTCAGAACTCAGCATATGGTACCCACAGCCACAGAGAAGGGGTACGAAGCGAAATAAACAAAGGGAAAAGGTGTGCCGGGTGAGGTCTGTAGGAACAAGCCTCCAAGAGTCCTCCCCCAGAGAATCACAGAGAACACGCAATTGCCAAGCAAGAGGCTGTGACAACATGCGTAAAATGCTCTCCCCTAGGGAAGTTCATTTGAGGCTCAGCGCCCACGGTTTTTATTAGGGGCTGGTCACGTAGGCATCGTCTGCCCACCATGTGCCAAAATTCCAGACTCTCGGAAGGAAAGCAGTGTTTGTTCAGCATACACCACAGTGTGTATCCACAGTTTAGGCACAGCGAGTCACTCCCATCAGTTCTGGGGATAGTGGAAACTCTCCCCAAATCCAAGTCACCAGATGCCGGCCAAGGGTCAACCTTGGAAGTGGGGCTCTCTATGGAGAACAGTTTTGGGCCTTTTCTGAACAGCCTGCTTCATTGTTTGGCACAGAGTAGATGTTCAGTAAACCGCAGCTATAATGCCAGTGGTGTCACATTTCTGCGCCTTGCTCCGTAGGAAGAAGAGCTCGCCGTACCGATATTAGAGTCCTCCAAGTCAAGTCAGGCACCCGCTTGAAAATGAAGAAGACGTGCACACACGAGGGCACAGACGTATCTGTACACACACCAGCGTCTGGGGGAAAGTAACTGCTTCCGGAAGAAACCCTTCCCTCTTCAAATGTGGAATCATTCTTCTTTCACCTCTGGTCTTAGTCTGCCATTTATAATTCTGAATAGCTTGCTTTCTGTATCTTCCACTGAGTCATTGATAAAAGTGGGTTCATCAAGGCAGGACCCAGGACAGGGCCCCAGCCACTCGATTTAAAGCCTCCTTCAGGCTTTTGATTCAACCTCAGGGCATGATCCTTCGAAGGGAATGATCATGCGGCTCACGGGCCAACATATTAGTTACTATAATATGTGGGGAGGCTGTTAGCTGCTTCACGAAAATAAAAATAAACCATGTCTACAGCATTCTGCCAATCCGCCAACCAGGTGGCCTCCTGCGAGGCAAACGCGGTGAGCTGGTATACGGGTGATGCTTAGGCAGCCAGCGCTGGCTCGCGGTGATCACACACCGCGTCCTGAAAACTTTCAGGCCATTTGTTCGAACTTCCTGTTCTTTGACAGATACACTCTTTTTTCCTCCCGTTCGAAATAATTTGCCTGTTCTCTTCTCTGACTGCACCATTCCCCGGGATCACCACGTGTCTGTCATTAAGAGCCTGGCCGTGAGCGCCTCAGCCCCTGAGATGCACTTTGACTTGTGACTTCATTTCAGATGACCAGATGTGCGCCTCACCTGCCTCAGGCTGCGGGTCCCTTAGGAGATTACTGGTTCTACCCATTCGAGTTTGAAGGCCCCTCCTGGAGAAGCTGGAAGTTACACCTTCCTCCTGTCGCTTGCAACATTCTATTCTACCTGCCTCTCCTAATCTTCGTCTCATCCTTTGTTACCCCAAACAAGACATCAGCGCACTCCAGGACATCAATGATTAGGCGCAGCAGTCATTAAAAACTCACCAAAATTACAGGAATCTCCTTATACGATTCTGCCTACTTTTGCATATGCTTAAAATCCGCCAATATAATTTTTTCTCCAAAAGCCAATGAAAATAATTTCAACGATATTAGAAAACATTAATTAGCAGTCTGGATCTTGGGTCAGAGGGAAAGGAGGGGAGGGACGGAGCATGTGTCCAGGGAGTAGACCAAGCAGACATAGAATCTTGGAAAAATTATCCACCTCTCTGAGGCCTTGTATTCCCAAATCTAAAAGCCAAAAGGCACTCTCTCCTAGTTCTTCCTTCCCTTTGGGTGGTGATGGCTAAGGAAGAGAATTTTGACTCCATATGAGCATAAACACCCCAAGGTTCACATGCACCGATCTCAAGCCTTACCCAACAATACACACCTACCCCTCCCCCCGGCTTGCATCTAATTTTAGCAAGAGCTGGTTAATTTCCACATGTACATGTACTTCTGCCTTCTTCGTGTCTGCCATCTTTGCTGGTGTCTTAGAACACAAGATCCCAGAAACCAGTTTCCACGTCTTGAACTCTCTTTAGAAAGATTTGGAACATCACTGTGCTCAGGAAGCAAGAAATCCCTGTTCCCGGGTGCGCAGTCTCCACACCTCCACCCAGTGCCCATCTGTAGTCGGGCCTCGGGTCACAACGACTGGGTCTCTCGGTCCAGTTTTTTGGTCAGCATTCCAGGCAGGAAAAAAGAGGAGAGGCTGAGAGGCCGGCGGCAGCCTTCTCGAACAAGCCCAGGAGGGGCGGATCACAGCCAGTACCTAAGAGAAGTTCCTGAGCCACCGAAAACAGGACACTCGGCATCGGTAAGAAACACTCAGAGCCATTTTTCAAAACTAGCAGCTGTAAAGGAATGAACGCAGATCGCCGTTTAGTGCGCACCGATACAGACTCATTCCACCCTCAAAGAGCTTCACGGTCATTATTAAAGAACACATTTCAGAACATAATGTTATTAGGCTATTGATTGTTGTTGGTTTCGATGTTTAATTCGGTAGCAGCTCGAGTGGTAGAGAGCTTTAAATGAAACGGATGCTCCAAAGACCCGCGCAAATGCTACAGTTTTCCACCGGGTTTCACAAGCAGCTTCGGCAAGGCCGTGGGGACAAGGGGCTCCTGGTGCCGCGAGGTTTTTACAGGCGGGGAACTCAGGGGCCAGCCGCCGAGCAAGGCTCTGCGGTTTTTGGTACAGAAAATAGAAAAGGCGGAGAGTTCCACATGAATCCAAACAACATCCGCTCCCTCTGTCACCACGCATTAAATGATCCGGGACCGAAATTCAATACACACCTCGGGCACTCTTGCGGAACGGTACCCGCGAATCTTGGCGGTATCAACATCCCAGGAGGAATAGAAAAGCAAAAAAAAAAAAAAAAAAAATGCTCTCCTCTGAACATACACAGAGATAAAGACCACAGTGGGAAACCACAGTGGGAAACCCCTGCTGGGGCCACGGGACTGAAGGTTCCAAGGGGAACCCACCCCCACTGCAGCAGCTCCTCCCCCTGAGGCTGGAGGGTCAGTAGACCTCCCCCCCCCCCTCCGTGCTGTGCAGGAATTCCAGGGACAAGCAAGCCTGAGGCTACACTTACAGGCAGCCCAGCCCCTGGGGCCCTCTCGTCACCATTTCCTGTCCATTTCACCCCTAAAACCTTGCCTGGAACCAGCCCCCCACCAGCCCTAGCTAGTACCTGCCTCTTCTTTCTGTTTTCACGCTTTCCTCTTCGGTCTGGACCAACAGTTCTCAAAGTGTGGTTCTCTGACCGGCGGCGGTATCAGCCTCTCCTGGGAGCTGGTTTAAAATGCAAATTTCTTAGACCCCGCCTGCTCTAGACTTGTTACGTAGAGACTCTAAAGTTGAGGTCAGCTAATCTGTGTTTTTAAGAAGGCCTGCAGGTGGTTCTGACGCACCCTCAAGTTTGACACGACTGGCTTGGACTATCATGGCGTCTTAATGGTCTCCTGTCCCCAGCCCAGCCCCCACAACGCCTCCAAAGCCACCTTCTAACACACACACTTACTCAGCCTTGGGCCTGGCACAGCCCAGCATGTAGTAGGTGTACAATAAGTGTTCGTTAGCTGACAGAATGAAATGTGACCACTGCTTTTAAAGCTTTGATGGCTGGCCACTCACGGCCTCTGCAAGATAACCCGGAAACTCGTCAGTAAGCTAGAATAGTATTTATCTGATTGTTGTTTCTTTTTTTATTAGCACTATTTTTATTAGCAGTTATCGGCTGTGGAATGCCTACACTATGCCATGCAATTTGGCGAATACCCTCGATTACGATATTTATTCTTTTTTAACTGGTCAACCCTGTGAGATAGAGGGAGGGAGGTGCCCTTTACAGATGAGGAAACTGAGGCTCAGAGAGTTTAGGTCACTTGCCTGAGGGCATACAGGCACCAGGTGATGGGGTGGAGTTTAATCCAGGCTCGTCTCTAAGGCTCAGGCCTTAAATGTACTTCCTTTCCACGCGAGACCTCAGTGACTGCTCTATGTCCTTCCCACCTACGTGTTCTCCCTGGCTTCGGCTTGGGCTGGAAGTCTCTGTGAAGTCTTTCCTGACCCTCTTTCGAGACAGAATGGACGACTTGCTAATTATACTAATGATCCAGTACTTCATGGCGATGGCTTATGGGGGCCTAAAAAGCCTTTGATGAGTATTTCTTGAAATGTAGTCCTTGGATCGCCTGCGAAGCAGAGCCAGAAATGCAGAGCCCCGGTCCCTGCACCACCCCTGCCCCCAATTCTAAGACAGGGCGCTTGGCGTGGGGTCCAGACACGCCTCTCTCCTAAGCACTGCACCCTCCCCGCCGTTATCCTGCACGCTGCTGTTTGGGCTCCACTGGCCTGGAGTGTGAGCTTGTCTCGTCCGCATGGGTCCCCCGGAGCAAATGCACAGGGCTGCCACTTGACAAGCCATCGGAGAATGAATGGATGAGCCCTTTTCTTTGGAAAGGATTGAGGTGGGGTGGGGTGTCCCATAAAACACTCAGAGCAGAAAGGAAGCCAGAGCGGCGGCAGGCCTTCCAGATGTGGCACCAGCTGTTGGCACGCGAGAAACAAGCCTGAGTGTGAATAGAAGACACATGTTCCGAACCGCAAAAACTTGACATATCGACTTTGGCAAGGCTTGCCGACCACGCAGCGCTGATAATGTTATTAACGCTGGATGTATTTGCCTGACCTTATCGGGCCTTATGAAGAGCACAGGAGTCTAATTAAGTTCAGATGCTGGCACCTCTAACTTCTTTCTCGATAGCTGCTGAGCCCATCATTTACCCTGATGTTCCTGAAATGGCTGGTCTTTAAAACCAAAGGAAGTGAGTCATTAGCATGTGTAAGGCGCTTGTCATGATTTGTGGTAAAACCAATCTGGCGCCCAGAGACAGAGACAGAGGGTGTTTCATTTTACTTGGTGTGATACCAGCCTGGCTGGGGGCAGAGCCGGCCTTATCGCCCCATCACATTCGCCACGGGGCTCTGGCCTCTGTCTCCTTCTGTTCTACTTGCACACGAATGAATTGGAAGGGACACTGGTGGGCCCGCTGGTCAAGCGGGCAGATGACACAGAGCGGGGGAGGAAAACAGGTGTCGGAGCCAGGATCCAAAAGGGACCTGTGAGTCAGGGGCTGCTGGCAGGTCTTCTACTCGGACTGTCTCCACCCTCGAAACAAATATTAGATAGTAGCTGAAAATAACAGCAAACGTTGGAATAGTACAGCGTGTCAGAAACTGCCCTAAGTGGCTTTAGACACATGAACTTGTACAATCCTCAATGCCCTACGAGGCAGGTGCTATTGTTACCCTCATTGTTAAGATGAGGAAACAGAGGCGAGAGCGGTTAAGTAACTTGTCCAGGACACTGGAAATCCACTCACCAAATCTCCCCTTTCTTCGTAGCTGTCCGGTGTACTTGAATACCTCCTTTGATGAACATTCACTACTGCTTCAGCTGCAGAAAGTTATTCCTTATACTGACTACAGTGAAGCTGTTTGAAAAAAAAAAATGGGTAGTTGAGTTGGAGATATTGAGATGTTGAGATGTGGCTGTCCCCAAAAGTACAAGTGGTTGAAGCCACTGAGGGCTATACTATTGGAGATATAGTGTATGAGCAGAAGGAGGTGACAGGGCCCTGCTCTTCCCTGGGCTGAAGAGCCACACTGGGAGTGCTGTGTTCACTTCTGGACAAATCCGTGAACTTGGGAGGCTGCAGTCCAACTGAGTTGTCTGGAGAAGGGCGATCCGGTCAGTGGGAGAAGGCGAAACCAGGACTCAGGATCTGATAAAGGAGACGGAGGTATCTGACGGAAGTGAGAAGAGAGACGGGGCGGGGGAGCAGTGTGATGGCTGTGCTGGAGAATGCATTCAGGCTGAGGACAGAGCCAATGGGAGGAGATAGGCGGGAAAGGCTGATTTTCATTTTTTCAAAAGTTTTTGGTTTAGTATAGTTTAGATTTACGGAAAAATTGCAAATACAGGACAGAGCGTCCCCCTATATTCCACACACCCAGCTTCCTTGATCAATGATCTCCTACGTTAATATGTGACTTTTGTCACACCGAATAAGCTGATATTGAGACATTATTAATAAAGTCCATATTTTATTCAGATTTCTTTTGTTTTCACCTGAAATCCTTTTTTTTTTTTTTTTTGTCCTTCCAGGATACCACATCGCATTTGGTGGTCAGGTCTCTAGAGGCTCCCCTTGGTTGTGATGGTTTCTCACTCTCTTTGATTTTGATGTCCTGGACAGTATCAGGAGTACTGATCAGGTATTTTGTGGAAGGTCCTTCATTTGGGATGTTTGCGATTTTTCTCACGGTTAAACAAGGGTTACGGGTTTGGGGAAGACCACCGGGATAAAATGCCATGTTCACCACATCATATCAAAGACACGGACTATCAACCTGACTTATCCCTGTTGATATTAACCTTGATCACCTGGCTGAGGTAGTGTTTGCCAGATTTCTCCACTATAAAGTTACTCTTCCCCTTCCTTTCCATACTGCACTCCTTGGAAGGAAGTCACTATGTGAAGTCTACACTTAAGGACTGTAGTCATGCTTCATTCACCTTGAAGGTGAAGTATCTACATACATGATTTGGAATTCTTCTATAGGAGAGATTTGTCTATTGCTCATTTATGTATTTGTTCAATCATTCATTTATAGCAGTATAGATTTGTTGATATTATTTTACACTTTGTGTTATAATCTTATACATCCTTGTTATTGTTTAAATTGTCCCAGCTTTGGCCACTGGGAGCTCTTTCGGTTGGCTCCTGGCCTCTTGGACATACCCATCACTGTGGATTTTTGACCAATTCCTTCCACTCTACCACTAACAGGTGCTGTAGGTTCGTCTTATATATTTTCTGCCCTAGCTCTAGAATCAGTCATTTCTCCAGGAAGCGCTAGTTCCTTTTATCAGAGAATGGTTTTAGAAGCCAAGACCTGGGGGCTGGGTGTGCTCATTGCTACTGGGGTGTCTCTTGCTTCTAGGCCCTCTCAGATGACAGAGCAAGAAAATATGTGTGTATCTAACTCATGTATATATACATATTTATAAATATTTCTATATGTATCTATATCGAGCTAAACAGGAGTTCACACTGATGTCTCCAACTCTATTACCACATGAATCTTTCTATCCTAGGGGAGGCTGATGTTTAAGCAACAACGTTGAGGTGACGGACACGTTAACTAACTTTGTTGTGGTAATCATTTCACAATACATACGTGTATTGAATCGTCTTGCTAGACACTTTAAACTTACACAATATCACATGTCAATTATATTTCAATAAAGCTGTAAAAAAAAACCCCAACATTAAAAGAAAGACACTCTGAAGATGTGGGGCTGGTTGCTTCTGGAGGTAGTGAGTGCTCCATCAATGAGTGTATTTAAGCAGCCTGGGAAGCTACAAGTAAAGAGATCTGGTGGGCAGAATTGGAAAGGAAATTCACTTTGACTATGTTCCAGGTCCCTTCCTGCCCTACGACTGTTGAAACAGAAGTACCACGTAAGGAAAGAGTATATATGGCTTCCCGGAAAGATCCACTGTCTTCTACCTTTCAGAAGTCTAGGATCTGTGCGAGGAGAGAGCTGGCATTCAGAACAAATAAATGAAGCACTATTCAACTGGTGGGAAATTTATGGCATTTGTAATCCAAAGAAGAGAAAACAGACTTAAAATATAAATGAAACTCAAAGTGGTTTTAAATTCACAGATGACAGAGTCAGAAAGGATTATGAAAGGGGATGATGCTGGCTCATCGGAGGGACATGTGCCAGAGGACTGACATCTAATAAGGAGTTAATCTTGCTGTCCTTTTGGAGTCCTGGGTATACGAGAGAGAGACAGAGACAGAGAGAGACAGAGAGACAGAGACAGAGACAGAGAGACAGAGAGAGAGACAGAGAGAGACAGAGAGAAAATCCAAGCAGACTCCGTGCTGTCAGCACAGGGCCCGATGTAGGGCTCGAACCCACCAACCATGAGATCATGACCTAAGCTGGGATCAAGAGTTGGATGCTTAACTGACTGAGCCGCCCAGGCGCCCCCACAGGGATGCCCAGAGGGATGTTTCACTAACCATCCCCCAGCACCTAGTCAGGGAAAATGGGGCAGCCCAGGGGCCAAGAGAGGGGACTAGGAACTGACCATGCTGAGCACACGGAAGGCTGAGTTTCCCGGGAAGGAGACGGGAAAGAAGAATCCCTCTTTAGTTCTTCCTTCCTGCTAGGGCCTTGTCTGAAGATTTTGAACCGGCGCATCCGCAGTCCAGCTTGGAGATTTATATTTTAAATAATCTCCCTCAGGTGATGCTGAACTTTCTCAAGGGACATTTTAGAGTGATGCTGGTGATCTGAACACCAGGGTTTGCCCGGGGCGGTCCCGGGTTACGTATGTTGTTCTGAGTAATTATTAGTAAGTCCCCCTTTCTCCCATGTCAAAAGCACCCTGGTTTGAGTGGCAAATTATAGAGTCACCCTTCTTTGTACTGATATGTCTCTGAGCCACAGAGGGAAGGAGCCATGTATTGGCAAGGCGGCCTTTCTGGCCAAGCACTGCTATTCCATCCCAACTTCAATCTAAGAGAAAGCGAGGGTTCTCTGTCGGGGATGGGGAGAGGTTCATGTTGGGGCAGGAGAGCGTTCTAGAATCCCCTGGGGTCAGAGGCTTGGGGACCAGGGATAAACAGACTGATAAACTGGCCAAGGGTTTGGGTGTGCCTCCCCTTCCCCGGCCCCTGAAGAATTACTGCTTAAAGAAGGAGCTGCCTGCCACTCAGCCCTGAGCCTCCCTGTGGGCCCTGCCTTTCCCTTCCCTTTCTTCTCCTTTCTTTCTCCCAACCTGCCGTTTCCCCTGTCAATATCAAAGGGCTGCCAATGTGCTTCGCCCTGTTGATGATGGCTCCCTAGATGAAAGAGTTAGCTGATCTTTGGTCAAAAGTAACCATGGAAATCGGAGACATTAGCCACTGCCTGCCGGGGACCTCTGACAGGAAGCTCTCAGATTCCCTCCACGCTCAGGAGACAGGGCATAAACCGTAGGCGACCCCACAGGCCCACAGACCTGAAGCACAGGTCTGATCGCGTCTTTGGCCCCTCCCGCGGCCACCTGCTCACCCCCAGCCTGGTTGCCCTCCGGGTGCGCGCTGACCGCGCCAGCTAGCCATGCCCGGGGAACCGGCTGCTCCTGACACTGGAGGCAGCCCGCTCGGTGCTCGGGGTCCTCCTCCCTCTGCCCACCGCTCCCCACTCTTCAGTGACCTCGCACAGTATCAGGGCTTTAAATACCGTCTGAATGCTGACAACTCCCAGATTTACGTCTCCACCCCGGACCTCTTCCCTGAACTCCAGACTCGTATATCCAACTGCCTACTCGATATTGCTCTTGAATGTTTAATAGACGTTTCAAACGTAACTTGTCAAAAACTGAGCTCCGGTGCCCTTCTCCAGCCCTCCCTGCTGCCTTGCCTTTCTCAACTCTTGACTTCCAGGTGCTGGGCCGAAGCTCCGAGTCCTCCTCCCCTCACACCCCTGCATCCGATTCACTGGTGAATCGCAATCCGGTTATTTCTCAGACGTCTGCTAACCTCTGGTCCAAGCCCTACGTCTGTCGTCTGGACTACTGCAGGAACTTCCCAGCAGCTCTCTTGGCTCCCCCTTTCCTCCCGCAGTCTTTCCTCCACACGGAAACAGAGCTTTCCTTTAGAGTGCAAGTCACATGGCATCACCCCTCTGCTCCAAGTCTGTGTCCTAATGGGAGAAAGAGGCCGAAGTGAGCCGGCAGCCCTCAGGGCTGACAGGGGCCGCTGCTCTGGCCACACTCAGACCTGACTTCTCACCCTTTCCCCTTCCTCACTCTGTGCCAGGAGCCCCCCTGCCTCAGGGCCTTAGCAGGGCTGGCCCCTCTGCCTGCTGACCTGGGGCCATTCCCTCACCTCCCTGAGGGCTGGCCTCAGGCATCCCTGACACCCAGCCCCAGCATTTGCCTCCTTCCCCCAGCTCATCTCCTTAGCACTTACACTCTCTAACATACAAGCCCCATTTGCTCACTTATCTTGTTCAATGTCTGTCTCCCTCGTGAGGACATAAACTCCAGGGGGGCAGGGGTTTGGGTCCGATGGTTTCCGGCAGTATCTCCAACGCCCAGACAGTGCCTGACGCAAGATTGGAGGTGCTACGACAATATGGGTGATTGAAGGAATCATCAGTCTACCAGCAGCATATATAAAGTGATAAATAAAATACTACATAGTTAGTAGGAAGATGATCACAGGACACAAAGACAATTCTAAAGAGTGAACACATCTGGCTAATGAAGATAGAGGAAAAAGTTCCCGTTCATTAGGAGCGCTCAAAGAAATGCATATTAAAACAGCGACAGGTTGTTTTTCTAGTTATCAGAGTAGTAAAAATAACCCAAAAAATAATAGTCCATGCTGACACGCACGTTTATACACTGATAGAGGGAATATAAATCTGTATAAAGTTTTTTGGGAAGGAATTCCATAATATGAATCAAGAGTTTAAAATGTTTTTCATATCTTTTGAATGATGACTGGGAATCTATTCTAGACAGCCCAACCTTCAGATAAAAGCTTATGTACACCTATAGATGAATGGAAACAGAACGTGGTATATACGCACAGTGGAATATTCTAAGCCTTAAAAAGGAAGGAGATTCTGACACGCTACAGACACGTGCTACACATCCTATACAGTAACCTCGAGAACATTAGACTAAGTGAAATACACCAGTCACAAAGGGACCAATACTGTAGGATTCCTCTTACGTGAGGTACCTACAATAGTCAACTTCATAGAGACAGGAAGTAGAATGCTGGGTGCTGAGGGCTGGGGGAGGGGAAATGGGTACAGAGTTTTAGTTTGCAAGATGAGGAAAGTTCTGGAGCTGGATGGCGGTGATACCTGCACAACAACATGGATGCCCTCCTGTCTTCGAACCGTATGCTTAAAAATGGTTATGATGGGGGGCGCCTGGGTGGCTCGGTCGGGTAAGTGTCCGACTTCGGCTCAGGTCACGATTTCACAGTCTGTGAGTTTGGGCCCCGTGTCGGGCTCTGTGCTGACAGCGCAGAGCCTGGAGCCTCTTTCCAATTCTGTGTCTCCCTCTCTCCTGCCCCTCCCTGCCCCTCTCTCTCTCTCTATTTAAAAAAAAAAAAAAAAGCTGTAAGATTGAACACAGAGCTGCGAGCTAAGTTCACCAACAGCTTCTCACCCTTGAAGAGAGAAAGCATAACGTGTATTTGTCAACGATAAGACTTATTATACCATGTCACTGTGTATCTCGTAGGGCACATTTATCTTGAGAAAAATATTAAAAACAAAAACCAAAACACAAGAAGCTTGTGCACACCATTTTTCACTGGGGCACTGTACGCAGTATTAAAAGACAGAAATCGACATGACACCTGTTGATCAGGAAATGGTTGTGTAAATTGGGGAACAGCCACAAGATGGAATATTAGGCAGCCCTTAAAAATTATTTTGGCCAATACTTTTATAACCCAGAGAGGACTCGCAGGTACCCTTCTGAGTAAAGAAGCATGATGTGAAATTTGCAATCCAAGGGGAACTACCCGCGTCATGTCAAAAGCTATATAGCTTTATTTTATCCATTACACGGCACAGAATTTTTCCCCCACATGTTAACCTTTCGGCAATGTCTCACCCTCTCTGAAAAGCAGCACTGTGTCAAGTGTAATTGCATAGTCTTAGTGGCACGTAAAGTAACGACGGGCTCTCAAACGATGGTGTCTTCGATTCAATGAAACACTGTGTATGGGAAGAAAACTAAAAGTGACGTGGCAAAATGTTAATGGTAATTACGTTTCTATTTTTCCATATATTAAAGAAATTTTATAATGAGCTTACATTGCTTTTAGAATCAGAAGGGAAAAAAAAAGTATGTTAAAAATATCTCTTCTGTGAGTGTTCGTTGCCTGACAGGGCATAGCACAAACGCCTGGGCCCCCGTGCCCTCTGGCTTCTGCCTGCTTTCCAGTGACACCTCCTTTCCTCTTCGCACGCGCTGTGAACCAGCACACGGTTCCTGCCCCTTCCGTACCGCCATCGCCACGGAAGTGCTCTTCTTCCCGCCAAAATGTCCTCTCCACCCCGCCCCCAACTTTTCTACCTGGCGAATTCTTATTTCCTTTTCAATGACTCACCTCTCAAAAATCCTCTCCTCTGTGAAGTCTTCCTGTTTATTCTCCACCCAGAAAGCAACAGTTCTTTCCTCTGTGTTTCCAAAGCATTGGTTGCTGCTTCTTCCTGTTCTGGCCCAAGATTTTGAACAGGGCATCTGAGCAGTCCTCACCGTCTGGTCCGCTGGCCACGCTTTGAAACTCTGACTCCTTGCTTTCTCCCCTCGCTGAAACCTTTCTCCCAGGTCACCACTGACAGTCTGACAAATTCTAACCAACACCCGGTCCTTCTGTTCTCCGAGGCATTTTAGGGGCACCACTTCCTCCACTGGCCCGTGGCTTCCATGACATCTCACTTTTCTAGAATGTTCTCCACTTCACTTCTCCTGCTTGACCATTTGTCACTGTATCTTCTTTCGATAGTCACTGAAATGCTAGTGTCCTCAGCCTCCTTGTCTTGGTCCCGGGATTCTTACTTGGAGGTCTAGCATGTCTGAGAACAGGCCTAGGGACTCACACACCTCCTAACGCGGTAGGCGAAACTCTGTGGCCGTGAAAGTGTGCACACGTTACCTGGGGAGACGGCCACAGCACGAAAGATCCCATGACCAAAAAAAAAAAAAAAAAAATTACAAACGATTGCCCTACACATTCTCCAGTGACCTCATCTACTTTTTATTTGAAGATAAAACACCACTTATATTTTTATCTCCCCTCGAAGAACTTCTAAACGATGGGCACTGCCTGCTGTGTGGGAGATATTTTTGCACGGGGAGGCGGCGTTTCTCTTAAATCACAACTCGGCCTGCTCTGCCTACTCGCATCAGGAGGAGGGGAAGAAGTCTCAGAGACTCCCGGGAAGGGGCTGTCTGTGTAGTAGGATTGCATAGACGGGGAGCTGCCATGAAACCATCGCCCAAGAGGAGGAGCCGAGGAGCTGGCCAGGCCTCTGTCCGGCCTCCGTCGGCACGGTACCCAAACTACCTCTGTCATCCACGTCCCCTAATCACGACACGGAAGCCTGGCAGCTCACCACTGGTTACCACTCAAGCGGCAAGGTCAACCGCTTACAACTTAGAAAAATATCAGAGATGGCACTGCTTAGGGCATTTGAACAGAAGTCCTTCCCCAGCGCTGGCAAGTCGGGTTCTTTCAACACTTTCTAATTTCCTTCAAACTACAGAAAAAACAAAAACCAAAAAACAACTTGATCTAGAGGGGGAGAAATAGCATCGTTGGAAACTGTCTCCAGAGCTGGTGAGCTCTTGAAGATATGAAGTGGATTTTGTCTCTCATTCCCAGTGTCTCCCCAGCATCCCCTGCACCCCACCCTGCCTGGTGGGAGGGTGGGCTCCCCGCCTTGTAAACGCCCCTCCCCGCCCCTCCCCGAGCTGGCTCTGGCCGTGGACTGCCTCCCCTTTGGGACCAGGGACGACCAGCTCGGAGCCTAAGGCCGGCATTTACACTCCCTGCTCAGAGATAGGAAAAAAGACCCTTTCTTCTGCTTGATATATTTAGTAACGACCTTAAAGAGTCTGCGAGGCTGAATGAATTGGTGCATCTCTGTGCATTGGAAGCAGCTGCCACGGCGCAGACAGGAGGAGGGAGAGACTGGAGGGGAAGGCTGTTGGAGGGAGGCGCTGGGAGAAAGGGAGCGGGAGCGGGGAATGAGGGAGGGAGGGAGGGAGGGAGCGAGCGCTGCGGGCAGCGGCGGGGAGGAAGCCAGGAGGATGCGCGGGCAGCGGGGGCAGCCGAGAAGGCTGGAGTGCGCACCAGCCCCTGGCCGTCTCTCCGGTGGGCTGGCCTAGGATGCTGGCCTAGGATACGTTCCCTGGTGCCTCTGAGGGGCCGGCGCGAGGAGGGGGTGCCGGTGGGGGAGGCGGTGGCCAGAGCCTCCCGTTAAATCTGCCTAAATGGCAGCACTTAAGGGCCAAGTGAAGGAATCCAATTTGCTCACAAGGAACATCTACAAATTTGTATGTCAGCACTTAACACAAAATGCTCCCGGACCAATCCCAGGGCGGAGCAGGACCCTGGGGCCAGGGCCCGACTGATTCGGCTGGTCCTCAGAGGAGTCTCTGGCTCCTCTCAGAGACTGCGGGCTTGGGGAGGCAGGCAGCTCCTGTTCCTGACCTCCCTCCTGGCCAGAAGGTTCAGAAGACTCAGACCTGCCAGCTCCGGGGCTTGTAGGGGGGATGGAAGGGTGGGGATGGGGAGCCTGCAGACCTCTCTTCTTTTTCTTCAGAGAAGTAGCCGCGAGAGTCAACATCCTCGGCATCAAAGAGGAGTACGGGGGTTAAACCTGCGGCGACTCTGGCCCAAGTTAGGACTCCGCCACCTCTTCCTCCTTAAGGACATGGGGTTCTTGTCGGGTGGTTCCATTTGTGTTCAACCTGTCAGCCACATCCCCTGCGTCGGGTCCCAGTGGACCCTTTGTGCCAATGACGGAAAGGTGCTCCTTCCTTCAGGCCGGCACAGCCTCACACAGGTGCAGGGCTGGGCGAACAACGAGCCCCCACCTCACATGCAGAGGCCCTGCCGAAATTCTACTTTCTCCTCTGCACCCAGAGCCTCTCCCACCAGAGAAGGAAGCCGAGAGCACCTTGGCAGAGCTTGCTCCTGGGCCGGTCCTCTGAGGAGCCAGCTCCCTGCTGCCTCCCGGGGCCATGAAGCTTTGGAAGAAGGAGGAGTCATCTCCCCGGTGCATGGTCTCCCCTCCCCCAACCACCTCTTACATCTTAGGACCCTAAAGGGACCACGGACCCCAAGCTCAGAGCCCCAGAGGAAGAGAGACAGCTTTGGCTGGCCTCTGAGGACTGGAAAGACTCTCGGGGAGAGGGGGGTAGCGGCCAGCCTGGAGAGCCCATCCTTGGCTTTCTAGAGCTCAGAAAGGCAGGCTCCAGCAGCTTGGTCTCCTCGAGGGCCTTGCTGATTAGCTGCCTCAAAAGCCTGTCGTGAGGGAGTAAACAAACATCTTCAGGAGGTCCTCAGTGCTTACTCTGCAACTAACAAAGCTCAACAGAGTAGATTAGTGATTTTAAAACGAGGGTAATAAGAAAGAAAACCAAATGCCTTGTACACGGAGTTTAGTAGTTAACAATAGGGTTGAGTAGTTCCTGGTCTGGCCGCTGGTTCCAGGTTGCCTGGGTTCAAATCCCAGCTCCACGCCCCCACGCCCGCCCCCAGACTAGTGTTTGGCCCAGGACAAGGTGACCTGACCTGGCTGGGCTTCGCCTGTCTCCCCGGTGATGTGCGGAGCATAACATATGGATGCACCTCTCGAGGCGGATGAGAGGCCCAGTGAGCTAACACGTGTAAAGCCCCGAGAACAGCGTCTGACATGTGGTAAGGGTTTAATAAATGGTAGGTATTACTCATTTCACTAAAAATGCTCATCCCGGGGTTGAAATTCTGTCTCTCCATGGGCCAACCAGATCCATCGCCACCACTTCCAAGAAGTCTTTCTAGACTTCTCCAGTTAGAATTAGCCTCCTCTCTCTGGGGCACCTGGGTGGCTCAGTTGGTTGAGCATCCGACTCTTGATTTCAGCTCAGGTCATGATCCCAGGGTCGTGGGATCGAGCCCCACATTGGGCTCTGCACTGAGCATGAAGCCTGCTTAAGATTCTCTCTCTCTCTCTCTCTCTCTCTCTCTCTGTCCCTCTGCCCCTCTCCCCTTGCTTTCATGTATTCTCTCAAAAAAAAAAAAAAAAAAAGAATTAACCTCCTCTCACCCCATTCCCAAACACATTCTGTCCCTGCCATGAATCCTCAGTTTATCGCATTCTGTTTTGCGTGCCAGATACGTGTGGATGCGTCTGCGGGCTCAGCGGAGCTAGGTAACCCTCTTCTTGACGGCAGGGACTGAGCTTTACGTATCTTTGGTTCTCAAGTTATCAGCAAGGTTCCTTCACACGGCTCAGTAGGTCTTTGTTGAATTGAATAGAATGTAGACGAACACAGGTCAGCTCCGTCATTTTTGTTAATTTAGGCCCATGGATCATCTTGGCAAAAGGTGAGAGGCAGAGAACTCCCAGAGCAACTCAAGAGTCTTTGCTGGAGCTCTAGGACACCTCAGGAAAAGGGGGAGCGTCTGCCGAGCATTTCCACGTGGTTGGTATTCACTTGCAGTTTACTGCCAAATTAGCGTTGGGTTTGTCCGGAATTTATGGGGAAGCCCTGAACAGCTGGGCCAGGCGGGCCCCTGACAGCTAAGAGGGCCCAAGGTAATTGATAAAGGGGCCTCCATCAGGCATCTTCTGTGACAGGTTCTAAGTCCTTTGGCAAGCCGCTCGTCATGACAGCAGCTGAATTGTGACGTCTGGAATACTGTGTTGGGGAACACTGGCACACGAGCAAAGTGGGAGCAAGGCTCGGGAGCTGTAATTGGAACTCCGCGGTTTCTTTTTAGGACGGGCCCCGCTCACCCAGCGAGGCAGGGCTGTGTGAAAGGTCCCCCAAATCAAGCCTTGTCAGTTTTCTTCCTCTCTGGACAGCAGTGGCCAGTGCAGTAACATTTCCGTTGTTCAAGAGAAAGCCAGCTGTTTACGGTCTATGTTAGTTTTTCCTGGGGCCATCTTAACGGTGACTCAAGAGGGCACTAGTCCAAATCTGAGACTGGAGAGCTCTGGGGAGGAACGCCGGCTCTAAGGCCCCGACAGAAAATTAAGATCTGGTTAGCAAGGCAACCAGTAAACTAGAGGCCGCAATGCCTCGGGAGCCTAACCAAGAAGAGAAATGTTGGCTTTATGGAGGTGGCTTCACTATCAAAACTGAAAGCCTAAAATAACTCAAGAAGTTGCCTATAGGAATTGATGGGCACCTCTCGAGGGTAAGTCAGAGTGGCAGGGAGCCAATATGCTGCGGTCATCAGTATGTACGTCCTGACTCGAGGCTGCGCCTAAGACAGAAGAAGGATTTCACGCCCGCCAGGACCCCAGCTGGCCTTTCTGGTGCTCCCGAGGGGGCAGAATGGTCCCCACAGCCTCTTCCTGAGTGTTATGTCATCATCTGAGTGGACTTGAGCCTCTGCTACTGGACCCCTGTGCAGGTGAGGGGGGAGGTGGACCGCAAGGCCACAGTCCACCTGATCGAACAGCCAGAGTACAAAATAGCCCCTGAAGGCCTTGCTACTCAAAGTGTGGTCCAGGGACCAGCAGCGGCAACACAACCTGGGAGCTTGTCAGAAATGCAGAATCTCAGGACCCACCCCAGGCCTAGAGAGTGAGGATCTGCATTGTAACAAGGTCCCAGTGATTTCTGCGCACACGCAAGTCTGAGAAGCACTGTCTTCAAGTTTCGCCTCTTACTAACCCTGTTGCCTTGAGAGTGACCCTTTACCTCTTTCCACCTCAGTTTTTTCATAGAAAAAACGGGGACATGTACTCTCTTTTCTCTTAAAAATTTTTTTAAATGTTTATTTTTGTGTGTGTGAGAGAGAGAGAGTGCAGGGGAGAGGCAGAGAGAGAGACTGAGGATCCAAAGCAGGCTCCATGCTGACAGAACAGAGCCTGATGCAGGGCTCGAACTCACAAACCACAAGATGATGATCTGAGCCGAAGTCTGATGTTTAGCTGACTGAGCTACCCAGAAGCCCCTGTACTCTCTTTTCTCTTCCATCACAGGACTGTCATGAGGCCCCCACAAGTACGGCCATTAGGACTGTACAGGCTAGGTACATGTGAGTGGCTGTTGCCTGCCTATAACCTTGGCCGGCTTCCTGCTCTTCACATGCACCAAGCAATTCCTGCCTCAGGAATTTTTGCACAAGCAAAAACTGGCCCTTTGACACTTGTAGTCACTCATTTCCTCTGGGCCCTCATTTTCTTAAACCCAGTTTTGACATTTTTGATACAGGGACTCTTCTTTCTGGCCCTTGAAAGACCAACTCCTTTTGTCTTTCGAGTCTCAACTCAAATGTCTTCCCTTCGGAAAGGCCCTTCCACTCCTCCCAAGTCCAAAACCACACTTGGCCATGTCACCCTGATTTCCTTGCTTCATATCACTTACCGCTCTCTGAAATTACCTTGTTTTGAGTGTGTGTGTGTGTGTGTGTGTGTGTGTGTGTGTGTGTTGGTTCCCTACGAGAACTCCATAAAGGTAAGAATCTGGTTGGCTTATCTACCGTCCTTCCAGCTGTTGGAACACTGCCTGGCACTAAGAAGGTGTTACATATATTTTGTTGAATGATTTGATGCATTAACATTTGTGTCCGGAAATGAGTGTGATCGCCTGTGACTAAAGGTGGGGCTGGGGGCTAGGGGAAAGGGGCAGATTCTGGACTTATCTGTTTGGATGCCTCAGCGGTGTGTCCCTCAAATGCCATGGTCAAAGGGTCTAAGACCCAACTAAAAGCCCTCTCAGAGAAATTCTTCCTCCAAAGCACAGGTTTTCACTGGCCAGGGCGCGGGGCTGGGCCATCCTTATCCACACACGGCGCGTGAGTTCAGTGATGGGCGGAATGCTAAAGCGGGGGCCTGCTGACCGGTAGCATCAGCCCCACGCTGGACCAACGGCATCAGAAACAATGGGGACAGGGTCCTGTGATCTGTTTTAATAAGCTCTCCTTATTGTGATTCTGACACGCAACACAGCTTGAAAACCACCGCCACGATGAAGCAAAAGAGAATTTCCCTCTTCAGCCAGCTCTGGCCTGTGAAGCACCTTCGGGGCATCAGACTGGTGTTCAATCAGGAGCTGGGGAACGAACGGACAATAGGACCGCTGTCACACCCTGCTGGGTGTTTTGCTTTTCTTCCTTCAGCCTTTACGTGACTTCCTCTGCTGGCTGGCCTCGAAGAGGGAGACGGTGGGCACGGAGTGATTCTTCTTTCCCCAGTGTTTCTTTAGTGAGTCAGGCTGATTTAATTTTCATCAGCCGAGGCAGCAGAGCGGTGGTTCTCAGCCCTGGCTGCACTTTGGAATCGCCTGGACTGTTTTAAGATCCTGATGCGTGGGTCCCGCCCCAGTCCGATGAAGTCAGAATGTCTCGGGGTGGAGCCAGGTACCAGGACTTTTAAAAAAGCTCCCCAGATTATTTTAATCTGCAGCCAGGCCTGAGGTCCACTGCACTGTTGTCAAACGCTGTCTCTCCCTAGCTTGCCCAATGATAAGAATCACCAGGGGCACTTGTGAAAACTACCATTTTCCAGGGGCACCTGGGTGGCGAAGTCTAAGCATCCGACTTCGGCTCAGGTCATGATCTCACGGTTCGTGGGTTCGAGCCCTGCGTCGGGCTCTGTGCTGACGGTTCAGAGCCTGGAGCCTGCTTCGGATTCTGTCTCCCTCTCTCTCTGCTCCTCCCCCACTCATGCTCTGTCTCTCAAAAATTAAATAAACATTAAAAAATTAAAAAAAAAAACTACCATTTTCCAGATTTCTCCCCAGACCAAGGACTATCTGAGAAGCTCCAAGGACTCCAGGGCTGTCTCTTTAACGAACACTCTGGATGATTCTCTTAGGCAAGCGTGGGACACGCTGGTCAAATGGCCTCTGTGACCTCTGGGATTGAATTCTAGCTTCACAACGTAAGTTGACATCAGGGAAGTTTCTCAAACCTGTTTCCTCATCTTTAAAATGGTGGGGGCACATAGGTAGGTTTTGGAAGACCTAGCAGAGAACCAAGGGGGAGGGGAAGAGGGGAAGGGGAAAAAAAAAAAAAGCTACAGAGAGGAAGGAAGACATGACATGAGAGACTCTCAAAGAATAAGAAAGAACTGAGGGGAGAGATGGGTGTGGGAGGCGGGAGAGTGGGTGGTGGGCACAGAGGAGGGCGCTCATTGGATTGAGCACTGGGTGTTGTATAGAAACCAATTTGACAATAAACTATTAAAAAAAATAAAATGGTGGGGGGAGGGGGCGGGGAATAATAGCATCATTCTCAGGAGTTTGGTGAAAAGTACAGAGTAGACTCATGTAAAGTGCTCGGCAGAAGGCCAGGAACACAGCAAGTGCTCAAAGAATGTAACCTGCTGTGCCAGGCTCATATGAGGTGGGATTCTGGAAGCTGAATCTAGCAATGCACGTATGTTTGGGAACCGCCCCCTCTGTAATAAGAAACCACAGCTACCATTTACTTCTAAGCTTCTTTTCTTTCTTTCTTTTTTTTTTTTTTAATTTTTTAATGTTTATTTTTTGAGAGTCATAGAGACAAAGCGTGAGCAAGGGAAGGGCAGAGAGAGAGGGAGATGCAGAATCTGAGGCAGGCTCCAGGCTCTGAGCCGTCAGCACAGAGCCCGACGCGGGGCTCGAACCCACAGACCTGAGCTGAAGTTGGCCGCTTAACCAACTGAGCCACCCAGGCGCCCCTGAAGGATGAATTTTAATCCAGTATCATTAGTGTTTATTGAGGAAGTCCTGGGATTCGTTTCCACAAAACATCACAATTGGGCTGTTTAAGAAAATTTCACAACTGGGTTCTTAAGAGAAAATGAGGGGAGAGAGGAAGTGACCGACTCCAGGTATCATATAAACAAATCAGGTTGGAATCGGAAGACACCTTCAATCATGTAGTCCAGCCTCCTCACGTCGCAGCCAGGAGGTAGAAGGCTTTTCATTTCCAGCACACTGACACCAACTCAGAGGGAGAGAAATTGAGGCATCTATAAACCAAGGCAGAGGCTCAAAGTAATCTGGCACAAAGAAGAGATGGAAAAATGACCCCATGGAGGCATCTAGCATTCCTCAAACATTTTATAACACATGCGGATTTAAGTGCACCCCTACATACACACACCACACACACACACACACACACACACACACACACAGTAGCCACCAGCCCCCTTACTATTCCTGGATGGACAGTCGTTAAACAAAAATGAAGCTGTCACTGAGCTCTGGAAAGAGCATTTCAGAGACCTTCTCAGTTACAACAATTATTGAGGAACACGTTTTCAACTCTATCCTGCAATACCAGACAAAAGAATCTGCAAAATCCCTCTGATTCTTGACAAGGTGCAGAAAATCATCAAGCGACTAAAAAAACAAGGCATCTGGAGACCACGGAATTTCTGCTAAAATTTTCCAAATTAGGTGAAGAGAAAGACGTAATTGCTCTCCCTGTTCTCATTCTGAGGATCTGAAATGATGAAAAAATTCTTGGGTGACCCTATGAATGCTGTGATTATGATCATTAAAAGTTTTTCCTGGTTATAAAAAAAATGTACTTTGTGCAAATTTTACAAGAATTGGAAAAAATACAGAAAAGCAGAAAGAAGAAAACTAAAATCACCTCTAAATCAACCAC
The DNA here is from genome assembly GCA_030068075.1 of Paguma larvata. Lineage (NCBI taxonomy): Eukaryota > Metazoa > Chordata > Mammalia > Carnivora > Viverridae > Paguma > Paguma larvata. Next base: position 44,455,083 of record CM057837.1, on the reverse strand, counting down.
TAGAATAGCTGTTAATACTTTGGTATATTTCCTCCTAGTCCTTTTCTGTGCATATTTAAATGTTTGACAAAGTTGGAACCACACTGTATCGAGTTTTATATTATGCTTCTTTCCCTTAGTTATGATATTAGAAATAATTCCCTCATGTCCTTAAATACTACTTGAAGAGAATTTTTAATGGTCACATAGCATTTTATCATGTTGGTATTCCATAATTTACTTAACCATTTTGTTATTAATAGATAATAAAGTTGCTTCTGGTTTCTTGCTATTATAAAAAGGTGCAACGAATAGCCTTTCATGTAAATTTTTGACCATATATTTCTGATTATTTCCCTAGGGCAGAGTTATAACAGCTGAATTGTAGAGTCAAAGAGTCTGCATATTTTTAAGGCGGTTAGTACCTTTTGACAAATTTCTTTCCAGATTTTTGAACACTCAGTAGTTCGTGAAAATATCCACTTCACCACATCTTTGCTAATATTGAGTATTACAATCTGTTTAAGGTTTTGCCAGTTTTGTTACTGAAAACTACAGCCTGATTTTATGCTGTATCTTGAAAATCCTAGGTAGTTGTATATTCCTTTCCTGTCTGTTGTCCATTTGCATCTTCTTTTTTTGTGAATTCTTGGTTGTGATTATTTTAAGAATTCGTATACACTGTGAAATTACACACATCACCTCATAGGAAATTCCTGCCCAGGACCACCCTGGGGCTTTCTCCTAGCGTCCCACTGTGACTTTAAGCCATGTAGACTCAGACTCCTAAGTGGTTACTTTCACCTCTTGCCAATGGCAAGAAAAATTCAGAAGCCATAATCCTATTCTTTTTTACCTTATCTGATTTCATGAAAGCCTCTGCCTTACTCGGATGGTAGCTACTGCTAGAAGATGCTCCTCATTACAAACGTCCACCTAAACATGTCAACATTTATTTTCTCTAGGATGCTCTACGGGCAGAAATCTTTGATAATGTGTACATTTTCAGCCCCTTCAAGGTCATCGCTAAGTCAAACAAGGCTGGGTTTTCGTTCCAATGCTCCTTGACATTTCTTTTTCTGATGGTAAGTTATGTCACTAACCATCTTCTGGCATGAAGTTAAATCAGTCAGTGGACAGTAAATCTCTGCTGACTCTGAGGGAGAAGTAAAACCCACTCTGATCTAATCAAATCTAATCATCGAGCTCAAAAATGCTGCTGCCGCTGCTTTAATTTCAGGAACAGATCTTCACACAACTGTCAACATCATTACCAAAACACATCAGAAAATTGGATGAAGGTACAACATGTAGACAATCATAATCCCCCATCATCAATCTCTAGCAGTCCCCAGTTGACAATTCAGATTAGGGGTGAGCCTCCGGGGGACACACTTTGTAAATCAGCTTCACAAAAGAGCAAGATTAACCCTAGAAGCACCTCCACTGTGCAAATTCAGGTGCTGGCCAACCGAATTTATCCAACTGGATAAACAGTGACTCAACGTTTGAACAAAGTGTATGGTCTTGCCCATCTGTTATGGATGACATGCCATAGAAAACTAAGGGTTGCAGGAAGTGAGAGAGGTGCTGCCTGTGAGAAGGTTTTCAAGTATACTGAGTAAATGAGCAAACAACTTTTGACAAGCAAAAGCCAAGACCATTGAGCAATGGTGACCAAGAACAATTCTGCTGGAAAGCCATGTGAACCTTCAATTCTAGACTCCTGAAATGAACCTTAGATGCTTAGCGTGGTACTGAGCATACTCAGGAGAATGGCAGAACAATACTTTGGAGAATAAATACCAAATGAATGTGAAGCATGCCAAGGGGCAATGGTGATGCCCACCATGGGGAGGGATCCCAATTACTAGGAAAGTCATGCCGTGTTAGAGCTGAAAGGACCTCTGAATTCATCTCACTCACCCACAAATACTTTTTGAGCACCTATATTGTATCAGGCACTGTGCTCACACTCAAGAAAACAGGTTCAGAGAGGTTAAATAATTTGTCCAAGGTCAGACAGATAGTTAAAGCCAAGACATCCACTGAGAAACTAGCATTTCAATTTTTTATGACAAGAGACAGAAAAAGAATGTTTGACAGAAATAAGTTACAGAACAAATAAATAATCCAAGACTGTCTTGAAGCCTGCCAAAAGTAGAGATTCTTCTCTCTCCCCCCTTGTTGTGCTGTGATCGTTTGATCACAAAGAGATGGAAATTGTAAGATACCAACAGACAGAAGTCAATTCTGAAAGATTCAGTCTTCCTTTTATTCCCTATCAAAAGAAACACTAAAAATGACCACATTTCTCTTGCCTCTTGCCTGAAAGTGGGATTCTCCAGTTGTCGGGATGGTCCAGGACCCTGGCCCTGGCAACGGCATGGGGGTGGATGACGGTGGATTTATCCATTCCTCGCTTGACCAAGGGTGGCATAGTCCACAGTCCACAGGTGATGTGGCAGATGACCACATCAACGTAGGGTGGGGTTGGGGGACGGTGTGTTCTCCTCACCCTAATGTTTCAATTTGGAGCCCACAGTGCTCCCCTCATTATTATTTTGGGAAACTAAAAGACAAGCCTTTCCCTAGTCTAAGAGAAACTTAAAAAGGAAGGAAGCATGATGCCTACATAAGAAGCTAAAGCAGGATTTGCTGATGGATGCCGTGTTCTGTTGTTTCAGATTTGCAGCCCATCCTTGAGCAAAGGACACACATCGTGCTTAAGAACAACAGACAGTAGCGGCTGCCTGTTACACCTCATCTGCTTCCAGTGTGCAGGGGAAAATCCTTACCTGGCTCTGTGTGTGTGTGTGTGTGTGGTGGATTTGTTGGGAAGTGTTCTCAGGCTCAGAAAAATATCTCGGAAGATTTTCCAAAGGGTCTTTACAGTGAAGTCTAATTTTTAGGCTTAGAAACATGATTCCACCACGGAGTGTGACTTGAAAATAACGAGATGGGCTATTTAATAAAGATACCAGAATATATCCAACCAAATGAGTATCCTCTCCCTTCTGAGCGGTCATCCGGATATGCCAGATACGTATCCCAAGGCTTCTGCCATTGTTTTCAATACTTTGGGGACTCCCTGGAGAATTTTTTCAAACTGATGCCACATTATTTGGAATAAGTACAATGGTGGCAGATCGTCATCCTGTGAGGCTGGATTTCATTTTTGGAAACAGTCAAAAGGCTTTTTGGCATTCGTAGCCAACTCTGGTGAATAATCAGCTGATTGAGCTGGTAATGTTGTGTTGGGTCCAAATTGAGGCACAGTCATGAGGTCACATGTTCTTCTGTGGCATGGAAACAGCCCTCCAAGGCCATTTCGAATGTGGAGGCCCAGCACTGTTCGAGCGATGGCAGCACCACCGGACCAGGTGCGTGACCTTCCAGCAGGCCACTGAGAAGAGGACAGCACTAATTTGGATGGGTGATGCTCAGTGGGGTTCTTTGGTGATAAATAATGGAAGTGGCTCTGCCTAACTGACGTGAAAAGGAAACTGATTGGCAGTCTATGGGGAGTTGCTGGTTCGAAAGGCAGTCTGAAGGACCGGGCTCAGAACAGACAGTTTCAGAAGAAGCTGGAACCCTCCAACAGCCTAGCTCAGGTACAATAGTGAAAATGACTAAATTCCAAGGGTTTCTTCCATCATCGCATTGTTCTGCTCCAAAATGACAGTGTCAGGGGAGATTCCAATTGGATATGCTTAGGGCTTGTGCCCACCTCTTGGCTCTACCCCTTGGCATCTGATGGAAGAACCCCCAGGGATCTTTTTGACTTCTGTAGAGTGAGAGCTGTATTCCTGGATTACTATTTCTCCAAAACTGCCCACAAAAGAAGAGAAGCAATTTCCCACGAGGAAGGAAGAACAGTTTCAGGAAAAGGGAGTAAATACTAGGCCCCCTCAAAATGACAAACATGAACCACAGTAAGTCCTGCTATTATTATTATTACTAATTCTGCATGTTATGTATTATATTAAGCTTGCTCTATTTGTCAACATTTTTGTCACTTTGTAAATGACATTGGCTTCATTAGCCATCTCCAGTTACATAAGCTTATGGAAATTTGCCCCTTTATCTATTATCTCCTAAAAATATGTAGGTCTACCGTCTGCTCTGTCTTCTCCAGAAGAGCCAGACCCTGTCCTCATTCTTCAGAGCACTCATGAGTCCAGGGACAAGTTCTGTTCTCCTCTTCCTAATGAAGACAGCAGGTGTGCTTCCTGTCTGCATGGATGGCTGCCATCGCCACATCGGGCAGTCATACAAGGCCACACAATGAGGCTGTGACTGTGGACGAGCTGGGCATGAGTGAGGACAGCCTTTGGTCTACCACAAGGTGCATCCGCCTCTGCAAAGTGTCTAGGTCCCCTGTGCAGCCTGAATGTGCATGCTCCCAAGAAAAGCAACCCCAGCCTGTGCAGGGGAAAAACCACCCTCCAAACTCTGTGCACAGAGGGCAGGCGAGCTGCATGCATTGAGACCATCGTGAACAGGCCCTGAGGCTCTACGGAACTAATTTGACCTCACTGTCCCTGGCCAACAAGGAGCAGAAGCACACAGCTCACTACTTTCCTGTAGAGTTTCTCCAGGAAGTTCTTCCAAGGCAGAACACCTGAAGAGAGCCGCAGAAGTTGGCCTCAGCCCTCTGAAATGCTGTTTTGGAGGCTCTGAAAGCTATCAAAGCTTCGGCGGATAGGAAAAGGGTGGGCTCTGGGAGAGAGTGACTCCAAAGTGAAGAAGAGGCCGTCACATCAGCTGGGAGCACTGGTGTCTCATAGAAGGCCCAGGAGTTGGGGGAGGGCGGCTTGGGCTGGCATGCACACAGCATGGGGAGACTGAGCCACCTGCCACCACGCAGGAGACAGAAGGTGTGGTGCTGGAGCCCGAGAGCCTGGGCAGGGATCCTTGTCCCTCTAAGCCTCAGTTTCCTACTCTGTAAAAGCAGGGCAAGATCCCCTGTTAGGGGTTCCATCAGAGATGATGTACAAAGACCACCCTGGCCAGTGCCCGCATACAGCAGGCATCAGTGAAGGGAAGCTCTGCCTTTTGGGGGGCCAACATCCCAGATAGAGCAGTGTTTTCCAGACTCTGAGATTTCATGGCACAGGACAATTGCAAAACAGAAACTTTGCAGCACTCACAGGATGGCCCATGTCTTATTTTTGCCAACTAAGGACAACCCCTCCCCCCAAAACAAAAACAAAAACAAAAAACAAACCCAACAACTACACCTATGATATGGTAACCACAAAAGCATCTTCCAATACCAAAAGAAAGCAAACGACAAAATCTCAGAATGAAAAATGCTAGTCCTTTAGATGGAATATTTTTAGCTTTATGAAAAAATTATGTCATCCTTAGTTAGTTAAGTTTGTTACAAAGTGAAAACAACTTCATTCCAGACTGGCCTGGCTCAGGAAGGAAAGAATTTGGGCCCTGGAGCCAAATGGGGCATGATCTGTCTCCCAGCTCTGCTTCTTACTAGTTGCCCAACCTTTAGCAAGAGATCAGCCCTGTGGGCCTCACCTTCCTCCTTTATAAATAGGAAACCATAGATTTTTCCTCTCCAAAAAATGAGAATAAGCGTGGAGGGCAAAGCAGGGTTTGGTAGATAGTCGGTGTGCAGGAAATGTTAATGCCAGATCCTCCCCAAATTTGAGAGGACTGTATCACTTCTAATTTTTGAGATTGTTAGTATATTAAAAACTAAAGAAATACTTAAAATGGGGCTGACAAAATCATTCACATAGTTGAAAAAATATAGTATTTGGAACACGTCTACACACAAACACACATGCAATGCACCCAACAAAAGCATGAATCTGTGAGGGTGAGGTTGGGTCCCTGTGGCCCCTCCGCCCCCCATGATGGACCCTGGTTAACTCCTTCCTAAGCCACGTTCTCACAGATAACACACGCTGAGAATGCCACGACACCAATATTACTCGTCTCTCTTCTCTTTTGTTCTTCTTCCTTGACTGGAATTCACCTGGAACATTTATCCAGACTTCTTTACCTTTAGTTCATAATTCTGAGCATGCAAATTTTCTTGGAATTCTAGCTGGTGTCTTTTTTGCATCACTGGATCTCAATAGGTTTCAAAAGGACTAAAATTGCGGGTTAGCAGGGAAGATGAACGGGTGCTGAAGTGGGTGGGCTAACTGAAGTATTCTAGGGCAGCCTGGAAAGCGGAAGGGGTCTGTGCCTGAGGCCTCTGGGGATCGGTGATGAAGTATGCCCCCAGAAGGCTGTGCAAGATTTTCCCAAGAGGCATGCATGCACGTGTGTGTGCCTTGTTTCTCGACAGAAATTAAAATTTCCTGTTTCTTTGTTTATTATTATCTGCCCATTAGAATGTCAGATCCATAAGAACAAGAACTATAAATGTCTTGGTTACCTTTGCGTCTCTAGCGTTGATGACAGGCATGGGTACAACGAATGTCTACCGAACGAGCGACTGTATCAAGGTTGTTTGCTCAGCACTCTGTTCTCCTGGATCTAGGAACAGACCCCCTTATATCTGGAGGATCACCCCTTCCTCCATTCCCAACCAGACGGTTTCCTGAACCACAGGGATGAGGGCATGGCCATTCTTTCTTTGTAATTGGAGTCTTCTTTCTGGTGGTTAGGTTAGGAAGATATATGCCCAGAAGCTGCTGGTAGTATAGGTACCAGAGTCTGGGAGAAAGATGCTCTGAAATAATTAGGCTGCCAGGCCAAGGTACAGAGGCAGGGATGAGAGGCACAAAGTCAGAGAGAATGATCCTAGCTGTGTTTGGACTCTGGTTCCTGTCAGTCCTGACGTCCCCCTGCTGCCCCTAGGCCTGCTTTCTCAAAGCTTGGTCAATCAGATTTTCTTTAGCCTGTGTGAGTTACCCCAATGTGCTTCCACTAGATCTTCTTTTCTTTGATGGGGAGGAAGATAAGTTAGCAAGGGTTAGTTTCTATTGTACAATAAAAAGAGTTCTGATTGATCCAGTTAATTAAAGATGAGAAATGACCAGAAAGTAGCACCCAGGTGTTTGCTGACAGGTAGGCCTTGAGAGATCTCATGGGTAAATGTCCAGTAAGAAATGATGGTGATGGTGGTGGTAGCTAATAATTGAGTACTTTCCATGTGTCAGACACCGGACCAAGCATTTTGCATCATTATTCTGTTTAACCACTACTAGAGTGCTATGATGAAATAAAGGATTAGTTATTATGGTCTCCAGTTTATAGATGAGGAAACCAAAACTCGAGGTTAGGTAACTTGTTCTAAGGCCCCACAGCGAGGAAGAGAAGACGCTGGAGTTTTAGTGCAGGTTTGCCTGACTCCACAGTTTCCCTTCTCTGCCTTGTGCAAGTTTCCTCTCTCCTCTTTCTTCATCTCCCACTCCTCTGTTCTCACACCCTTTCTCCATCTCTTCCCTGAAGTCTCTCAGTCTCCTTTCAGTGACCCTTCTCTGGCTCCTTTAACCCCATTTTTTTTTATAGTACCTGAACACATATTGGTTTTCAACTGTTTTCAAAAATAAAGACACCTTTTTAATGTTAAAAAAAATCTCCACATTATAGGAGCTGTGCTTTAGTGTCTATTGATAAAATGCCCATGCACAGATGGATTCTCAGATGTCTTGTAATAACTCTGTGACCTCTAGGTTGGCATCTGTTACTTTCAAATATATGTGAGAATCCATATAACCATCCCTCTCACTGCTACCTGCTTGGTTTATTACAATATAGAAAAGGCTTATAAATGCTACTATAGAGCTCTTTTTTGCTCACCCTCTGCCTTAAGGCTACTAATTTCTTCTGAAATGTGGTCTTTTTGTCTCTCCTTTAATATGTTTAATTATTTAAGAAGGCATGAACTTAAATTTTATATATCATCTCTTGATTATTCAGGGACTGATTAATTCATGGATTGCCCCAGTCATGTCCTTCTCTTTTCTATCCCCATTTGTTTTATCATTCCACTTCTTATTAGCATCTTTTAGTAAGGATGGACAGTGAGAATGAGAAATGATTCTGGTTACAAATTATGAGTTCTGATAAAAGATTTGGTTGGAGGGAGCTGAAATTCTTTCCCAAAGTAAGAATTTCTTTAATTCATCAGGCATATTGATTCTCCGAGTTCAGTGAAGGCAGGAGTTGCTCCCATTCACTACTAACCTCCAGGGCTCAGCAAGGTGCCTGGCACATAGGAGCTTCCTTTAAAAATTTCTAGAATGAATGAATAAAAGCTGGCTAATATGATAGGGGTAAATAAACTTTTTCCTAGGTGGGACATTGATTTATAGGAAACTAAGTAAAATATGAGACAGCTTATTTTAGGTTTGCATATCTGCAGACAACACAATATAAAAATGTTTAAATGACAGTGTTAAAATTAACAACACAGGATATATATTTCTAATTAAAAAGCAAAAAACATTCCACAGTGCTATGTTATCCCTTTGATGGAAAAAGGCATAGACAGAGACACACACAGATGAGGGTTGGTCCAGGTAAACTGCTACTGTTATATTAGGCATTAAATAAACATAATCACCCCCAACGCCGTAACAACTGAGCATTTAGTACGTGCCAGGTGCTTGCTAAGCAATTTACATGCCTTATATCATTTGTTTCCACCACAGCCTAGGATGTATTATTACCAGGTGGGTATCAGAAAGTTACCAGTATCCCCTGAAAGTTTCCTTAGCTTTCTAGCTCTTTGAAACAAGAATGAACTCATCTACTTTTTACTTATTGGTTTTTAAATTGAATATTTCCCCCCATGAAATGTTAAATTCATTTAGATACGCCCTTGGAAACTTTTAAGATATCTGTTATCTCACTAGCTCTTGCTTTTTGAAGGCCACTCAAAATTGAAAATAATGAGTTGTATGGAAAGGAGACTTTTATAATGAGACTCCCCATACTTTTCAAAGTCTTCCTAATTTGTGGAAACAAAAGGGTGTGCATGTAGGGATGCACTGGGGAAATGACATGGTTCAGCCTGTGGACCTGTTCCAGGGCTCTGGTGCTGTCCAGGGCTCCGGTGCTGAAATGGCTTAACCAAAGCCTTCCCAGGCCAGCCCAGAAAGAGCAAAGGCTGATGGGAAGTGGGAGAGTGCAGCTTTCGCTCTAGCCTGGTGTAGCCACAGCTTTCCAGGATAAGGAACCAACGTGAAAAGGTACTGGAGGAACTAGAATTATAGCCTATTTTGTTTGTAGGGAACTGGGGGGGAAATGACTGCCTCCTTCTTCTTCCACACTTTGCTTTATTTGGCTTGGAGGGAAGAATATGGACAACAGATTACTGATGAAAAAGTATATGTTCAAAAAAAAACAAGGTTGGAATTTGTATGACTGGTTAGTGATGCATTCTGGGGAATTTCACTGACTCTCTGAGGTGTTAGACAGGAACCAGGAAGAGCCAGGACTGGAGGCTCAATGATGCTGTCAGTTCCTTGGGACTACGCTGTCAACAAACAATCATTGTGGTTTAATGAAAGAGAAAGGAGCACAGGGACCTTGGCTATAATGAGTAACAGAAGATCAAACCTGTGACATCATAGAGGAATTCCATACAGGGGAGAAAGAGCCTTATTACTACAACCTCGATGAAATTCAGTGTGGATAGGAAACTGGAAAGCTGGAATATTCACTGGCAAGATGAACCTGAAAAATGTGCCAACCATGGAGTGAGTTTCTTTTCTATAGTTCACATGACATTCTGCTCTGTTATTTCCATACGTGCCTTATCTCTCTTACAAGTAAGATGGCTTGAAGGAAGGGACTGTACTCTTGTATCTGCCAAAGTACTGAGCACACAGCTATGCACATATAAGGTAGGCATGTAGGATATTTTTACTGAATTTACTGATGTTGCTCTCAAGGCTAAGGTCCTTGAATCAATCACTTTGAGTATAGCTAATGATTATTATTTATCTCTCTTACCCAAGACCCTCCATCCATCCATAAGATCCCTGCTTATTTCATGTCGTTTGTTCATTGAACGCTGACTACATACTAGGCACTATTGGTACACAGATGGAAAAGAGAAAGTTTCTGCCTTTAGCAGTTAGCAATCTAATGTGAGAAGGGAAATTTTAAAAAGAATTTTTGATACAAGTGTGTATATAGAATGTCTACTGTGGAGTTAAATAACATTGTGATATCTCTTTGCTTTGAGTTATCTTTCGATCTGACCCACCTGGCAAAAACTCCTTCAAAAACATAAGTTAAGGGGTGCCTGGGTGGCTCAGTCTGTTGAGCGGCCGACTTCGTCTCAGGTCATGGTCTCACAGTTTGTGAGTTCGAGCCCCGCGTCGGGCTCTGTGCTGATGGCTTGGAGCCTGGAGCCTGCTTCGGATTCTGTGTCTCCCTCTCTCTGCCCTTCCCCTGCTCACGCTCTGTCTCTATGTCTCTCAAAAATAAATAAATGTTAAAAAAATTTAAAAAAAACATAAGTTAACACTGATCACAGATCATCAGCTGTTCTTATGTATTCTTGAGGACCTTCTCTTTGACTAAATAGCCATAGGGTATATTTTGGGACTAGTGATGGTTATGCTCTGGTTTGCAACACAGTATCAGATGGGGTGCTTGCTCTAGCCTGCAAAAGGCTGCTTTGTCTAGATTTGTAAGTCATTAGTTTTGGCATAAGAAAAGTTGCTCTAGAAAAAAAGCTCTAGAGGAAAATTTATTAGAGGTAAAAGGTGCTTCCAGAACTGAAGTAGAAGTGCAGGAGACCCACAGGTCTGGGGGTCTCAGGGACAGGAATCCTTAATGCCCCAGGATTCTCTCCTCTTTTTCTCTCTGGATTTCATCTTCATTCTCTCAGGTTCCTACATGGGGTGGGGGACATGGATATACTCATAGTAGTTTGCTGATATATCCTTATAACTCATGATCCAAGAGCAAGTTAGAGCTTTCCTCCTTTGATTCAGGATGGAAAATCTCAGATCAAGACACTGATTGGACAGTCTTAGGTCACAGGGAACCCCAGACTATTGACTGGCAGCCCCATAGGATCCTGTGATTAGGATAGTTCTCCGGAGGAGAGGGAATATTCATCTCCAAAGAAGGAACAAAGGTGGTGTGGAGATTCAAAGAGAAAATTCTGCTACCCTATTCTACATGACCAGTGCAATGTTACTCTATAGGATAGCTCCCAACCAGAGATAATCCTCATTAGCCTGTTTATCTTCTCAGTGCCCATTCATGGCCATCAAACAGAGTGATTACAGCACTAGGGCATGTCAAAACACACTGGGTAGTTGCCCATGAGTTCACATGACTGTAACTCTATAAACAATATGGAAAGATGGGTGCTGAGGGGGAACTTCTGATGTACAGTCACACATTTCCTTGGTAGGCATAGCTAAACACTAGTGACTTTACATGTTATCATCTATGCTGGAGATGACTTTGATCTTGACTCTTGCTGCTCCTTCAGAGAGACACACAGTCCAAGGGTCTGGCCTGACTACCCGAGTGCCTGTGACTTACCGCATATGCTTCTCCCCCACCCCCCCACATCCTTACCCTCTACATATCACACCCAAATCTTCCATGCTGTAGAGCTTTTTCTATTTTGCAAGAAGTGGGTTCAAGCATCTCTGAACAGGTAAGGGAGAGAACCTCTTAAATACGATTTCCTTTAGCTGTACATGCCCTCCCAAGTCCTCTTAGTAATAGAAAAAGAAGCTTTGGAGATCCTAAATCATTGACAATTCCAGACTTCTGTTTCCATCCAGATAGACTGCTGAAGGACCACTACAAAACAAGTAGGTTCCAGATACAACATATTTTTAATGTATTACTGGGCTCACACTTAAAAGAAATCTCCAAGAACCACCCTACTCCACAGAAAAGGGAGTCAAAACTATACTGGCAGCAAGGACCTAAACAAATGGAAACAAGGGGCTCAGAGCACTGTGAAGAGTATTACTGACTCTTGAGTTGGCAGCATGGTGAGGATGGTGAACCTAGAATCCTACATTAACCCAGGACCCTTGAAAAGAGCTAGTGTTCCCACTTAAGAATATTGCCTTTAGACAATCACAATAACAACAATAATAATTATAAGTGGTAGGGTTTGCCAAGGGCAAGCTTGGCAGGAAGGGGTGCTTAAGAGTTAAAGTGGAATAAAGTCCTTGTAATGTTATGGAAGGGAGTTAAGATCATTTTAGAGTTTGTTGAGTTAAATATGTACCATAAGATTTCAAAAGAAGCCACTAAAAGAACAGAATAGGGTATAAATCCCAAATCAATTAGAGGACAAAATAGGATTTAGAAAACAAGTATCTCCCCCTCTCCTCCCCCAACCCAAAGTTCCTCAATCAATTTTTTTTAAAAAGCAAGAAAGGAAAAGGAGCATTGAACACATGAACATTGAACAAATGGGAGAAACAGGTTTAAACATATTAATGTTCTCATTAAATGGAATGGACAGAACTCATCAGTAAGAGGATAGACTTGGTTAAACAGATAAAAAAGAAACTTAAGCTATATATATGCTGCATACAAGAAACACACATAAAACATAAGGATTTTTGGAAAGTTCAAAGTAAAAGGATGAAAAAAGATGTCCCTGGAAAACACTAATGAAAAGAAAGATGGAATAGTTATAATATTAGCTATATTAGTTATAACATGTATTATTATATATGATAATTATAACTATATTATAGGCCAAAAGTATAATTAGGGATAGATGGGGTCACTTCATAACAATGGCTCCATTCACCAGGAAAATATAAGAGTTCTAAGATTTATCATGGTCATCATTTTGCAATGCATACAAACATTGAATCATTATGTTGTAAGCCTGAAACTTATGTCATGTGTCAATGATATCTCAATAATAAAAAAAAGAATTCTAAAACTACACCTAATAAAATGGACTCAACATCAAGCAACATAGAGTTACAGAAAGAAATGGACTACCACAGTAGGCTATTTCAAACCAAGCCTCTCAGTTATTAATAGGCAGAAAATACTAATAAAGATTATGATTTGAACAACACAATTAACACACTTAATTTAGGGGACAGATGTAGAATAATAGTTCCTCTTGCACCATCTCTATAACTTTCAGCAGATCTCTGGGCCTGTTTCCTCACCTGCAAAATGAGTCAGTACTACCTACAGGGCTTTCATCAAATCTAAGATGCCATCAGTGACAAGACTCACCATTACTGTATGTATCTCTAGGAAAGAAAAAAACTTCCAATTTAGTGCAAGCTGCCGCTGCCAATTTTAGATCACATCCCAATTTTAGGGATGTTAAAATGTGAGAAAAATGTGTGACGAAGGCTCAGTTAAATACTACATGTCACGTGGGCTGCTGCGATGGTTTAAAATGAGATGCCGTAAGTAAATGCAAGACGCAGGTTGCTCACTCTGCCCCTTCGTAACTTCGGTCGGCAAAACAGCTGAAGGCAGACAAGGGGCGGGTATGGCAAAAATCCCAAGTGGGGAACATTTTAGCTTTTCACATCGTTGCATGTTTTCCTAGGCATCTGCACCTCAAAACTAACTACTTCTTCAGAGGGAAGACTAAGTCACACCAAAGCATGCTTGAAAGAACGCGACTTATCAGGTCAGTTGGGGAGAAGGGGTGAGGAAAAATGTGAGAGGGAGGCAGGGGTCAGACAGGCCCTCCAGAGCAGAAGTGATGCTGGGAGTGGAAATGGCAGAGAGAAGTGTAGACGTGTGTGGGGGAGAGGGAGGTGGAAGAGAGCAGCGCCCCTGCTGCTGTAGGGGTGCAAGGGGGGAGGCTCGGCTCCCACTCCAGCCTGCCCTGTGCCTGTGACATCCGGAGGCTGGAGTGGGGTGAGGAAGTCCTTCTACCCAGCCCACCTCTTAGAAGACTGGGGAGGGGAGAGACTTCACGCGACTGGAGACAGGGCCTACATCCACTTTCTGAATGGATGAAAAACTCAGACTACTAAAAGTAGCTTTGCCTTTTTCAGCAGAGGCAATTTTAGGGTCTTAATTATATTACTATTTTGGAATGGCTTTTTATAAATATTCTTCACTATGTGAAAATCAGTTTTTTGTTAAAATGCTTTTTTTAAAGAAATTAATTTTAAAACAAACAAACGACAAAATCCAAAGAAGCCTAAAGCTGTCTTTGACCTGGAGAGGCCATTGCCCCCTTGTTAAATGGACCCGCATGCCACCTGTCCTTCCAGATGCCATCCATATGTCCCCTCCAAGGCCTTTTGTGATTCTCACCTGGAAGCGCCCTCTGCCCTGGCCGACCTCCTGCTGACCTCCTGGAATGCTTGCATCTCTAGGGGTGCAAGTCGCTTCTGACCTCACCCAGTTCGAAAGTGTTGTCCCACCACGGGCAACGAGATCTTTACAAGCTCTGAATCCCTCTCCCCACCCCAACCATCCAAGACACCAGCTGTCAAACAGTGAGCTGCCTGGTGAATTCAGGTGGTTGATTGCTAAGGAGCAAAGTGTGCTTTTCGGGATCCTTCCTACGGCTGCACACGTTCCAAAGCAAGGGACTGCCATTGGTTAAAAGGAAGACTTTTGTTAGTGGGATACTTCTTTCATTCATTTTAATACTATGCTTGTGGGTGGTATATTTATTTTATTGCTATGAAATCATTAAAATAATATTATTAAAATTCTCTGAGGTAATGGCCATCTCCTCTCTGAAAAATCACACCAAGCATCTGATGTATTAGGTCCCTATTGCCGCTGAAACAACTCACCACAAGCTTAGCAGCATAAAACAATGCAAATTGATCATCTTACACTTCCGTATGTTAGAAGTCCATCATTGGTCTGTGTTGAAATCAACGTGTTCGTAGGACTACACTCCCTTCTAGAAGCTCTAGGGGTAAATCTATTTCCTTACCTTCTCCAGCTTCTAAAGCCTACCCATATTTCTTGACCTGTGACCCTGTCCTTCCAGCCTCCGAGCCAGGAATGGTGAGTTTAAGTCTCTCTCACATCACAACACTCTGACCTCCTCTTCTGCTTCCCTTTTTCCACTTCTAAGGACCATGCGATTATACTGGGCCCACTTGGCTAATCCAGGATAATCTCACTATCAAGGTCTTAATCACATCTGCACAGTCCTTTCTGCCACGTAAGAACATATTCATTGGTTGTGGGCATCAGGACACAACATCTTTGGAAAGCTATTTTTCTACCTACCACACCTTCTGTCACCTCGCTCTGCGGGGCGGGTAGCCAGGGTAACTACAAAGGGGCTCCAGACCTTCAGGCCGTCAGGAGAGTGTATCACTTGGTGTGTAGGGCGGAATTTTTGCCCACTGCTTCTGGGGAGAAGTTCAGATGCAGCAGAAAGACATCTCTGGAAAACCTGCCATGCACTGCTGAGTAACCTTTTTAGAAAAGTTTTAGGAATGGGTTTAAAAGCCCTGGTTCCTGCTCCAGCTCATGTCTTATTAGTATTCAAAATCAGGGGTAGTCCATGCTTAACCAGAGCAGAAGAGCCGGCACCCCGCAATCATTCTCCCATGATACCGGCGACAATGAATCTCGAGGTTAAGGGTGAACCATTTAAGAAATATATTCTTGCAGACGAGGCTTTAGAGGAAGTCCTCTTGGCAGTTTGACTCAGAAAGTACTGAAGTTCCTCAATCCGGTTTTTAACAGCAGCGGCTTCTTTTGCAGATGTAGAATAGGCCTTTTTTATTCCTTCTGGGAACTATTAGATCTAAATTGATTAAATTCAGACCCTGGAGCCTGTGTGGGCTGTACACATAGTAGGGGCTTGAATAGCCATTGAATTCAATAATCCCCAAACCTGCCTTTTATTTCTAGGCTATGAATAAGTAGAAAAAGGTCGAGATTGGAAATAGTTTGGCAATATTTATTAAAATCCAAAATGTATATAGGATACCCAGCATCCCTGCTTCTTGGTATCTATGCCAGAGAAATATCTGCACATGTGGGTAAGGATGTGCAGTACAGTGTTGTTTGCAATGGTCACAGATTAGGGACGGCTTAAATGTCACTTGAGGGGTAGGAAAACAGATGTGGCATATCCCCACTAAACAACTTAAAAAAATAAGCTAGATCTATACATATATATATATATATATATATATATATATATATATATGTATGTATGTATATAGTGAAAAAAGTGAGTTTTGGAACAATCCATATTTGTTTGATTCTTCCAAAATGATAACTTGTAACTTATGAACATATATGTATCATATACATGTAATGGAGAAATTTCTAGAAGTACAAACACCAAACTCAAAACAATCGTTATTCTGCGAGAGGGCTGGGATGTGCTTGAAGCAGGGGTTGCTAAAGATGGAGTTTTTGTGAATTTCTGGGTAACAAAACACAGGTACGTGTTATCAAATCAGAAGATATATTTTAAATTAAAAGAGAAAGATAAATTAAACTGAATGAAATAACCCAGCGTTTTAAAGTTGTCAAAACCAATGATCGAATCCGTTAAAATATTTTCACAAAGCAACAATTAGGACAGAAAGTTCAAAACTCTTTTTCTTATTTTGTTAAAAGAGTGCATGCACATATACGTATAGACTTATATAGACTACAATATCTAAATATATTTATATGGATGCTACATCTACCTATCATCCTATCATCAATCATACACAGGATATATATCTATGTATGCTGCGTGTATCTATATACACTTACAGTAAAATGCATAAATGTTGCTTTGGTTAAAACATAGATAAATACCTCATTATTTATCATTGTTCTTACTATTTATAATGGCAAAAATATTTCCTATATGATTATGATTAATCTGGTAATTGAATGTGGTTTGCCTTTTAAATAATTCAATTAACTTTAGTAAATTAAAAAAGTTTTCTTACATAGTTGCGAAATTAAGAACAAAATGAAACACTGCTTTACGATATGTAGCATCCCTTTAACTGAAACCCTTCCAAGTGTGAAGAAGGTGTTAAGGTTTTATCAAACGAGTGCTCTGTGTGGAAAAACTGATCTAAATCGTGATTTAAACTTTACAACCACTACAATCTTTCCACTTGAGCAAAACTTCTGTTGGAAACTGAAAGGGTAGGGGGGGTTATCTCCGACCTCTGGGGATTCCCAGGAAACAAAAGCTGCTCTAAAGGAATTGTGCAAGATTGACACCAACAGGAATTCCTTTCTAGACGATGTGAGACTGTAGATTTGGTATTTAGTTCCACTGAGAAAAGGGGAAGCTACTGAGCTTTTTATTTACCCGGGGAACCAGTCCTGAAGACCCTCAATGGTCTGTGCGTGTGCGGATGTCTCTGGAGGTGATCAAAGCCTCCCCTCACCCTGCAGGAGGAGACCGTATACAGAGCCGGCAATCACGCACCTGCCGGTCAACAGATAAGACCTCCGTATGCAGAGGCACTCACCCAGCTGTGGCGGAGGAGCAGAGCCAGCCCTTCCCTCCCCCATCCCTGCAGAACAAAGCGCGGTCATTTTCTGCTCCTCCCAGAGTCAGATGCACGCACACGCCTTCCATCACAATTAACTCAAGAAACTGAAACACAACACAAACTCACCCGCAACCTGCTCAAAATCAATGCCATCAATACCCAGAACGAGAATACCAAAAAAGCAAAACAAAACAAACCTATTCAAAGAGTAAATACTCCAAGCAACAGGGCTCAAGTCAGACACACTACAAGGTCAACAAATCTAAGACAACTTCAAGTACAGAGCTCCTTATAAACTGAAGAGCTGGCCATTATCCCAGGGGTCGCAAACATAAATGCCTTCAGAGACCAGCTAATGGAAAGGTCTATAAGATAATACAGAGTGGGCCTGTCATGAGCTGGACCGCAGGTGCCCCAGGGAAAGGCATTCACATTCAATTTTTTGAAATTTCAACTCTTGCAGCATGATTCTTAAGCAGAGTCTACAATCAAATAGAGAAGGAAACAGAGTTAATTATGGGCATAGAGTAGATGAAATAGAGTAAGAGTCAAAGCCAGAAACGTGGCCAAGTCCACAGAGAATGAAAGGCAGAGCAGTGATCC
This sequence comes from Paguma larvata, assembly GCA_030068075.1. Lineage (NCBI taxonomy): Eukaryota > Metazoa > Chordata > Mammalia > Carnivora > Viverridae > Paguma > Paguma larvata. The sequence goes on along the minus strand of CM057837.1, from coordinate 44,437,096 downwards.
TAACTGTCTTTCTTTGAAAGGATGGTGACCACTTGGTTTAAATCTTTAAAAGTAAGAGCAAAATAAAAGTTAAAAGAAATGGCTTATTAAACTCTAATATGAGGGTTTCAGATTTGTCAAGTAGATCCTTGACATAAGTAATTGAGCTAGATTACAAAAAGATCACACACGTTCTCTTGGAAGGCTTTAAATAAATGGAGCCTGTGAGAGCGATAGGTGTGGCCTTATTGGAAGGCAGGGGTGGACAATGACCTCCCAAGGTCCTGATTTAAATATGTCTGTATAGTCAATCCTTGATTATCCAGTCCAAAGAAGAAGACAGTGACAAATCATCCTACGCTGAAGATAATAAAAAGTTATATTTGTCTTTGGAATGTATTTGGTACTTAAATTAGAATGTGTCTTTCTGATGCTCTGAGAATTCACAATGCTTCACAACAGCCACAAAGAAGGCCTGACCTGGAGCTGGGAGGCTGCCCAATTCCGCCATCCTGTCCCCCAAGCAAGCCTTCTCCTTCTCTGGGGGTGGGCAGTATCATCTTTCAGAAGAGCACTCGGCAGCCCAAGCTTTTTCAGACGGGGCCTACCTGGCTCAACCCTCCCCTGGGGTCAAAGAGAACAGTCTTTCCCTGATCTCTGGCTGATTCAGGATGAAGGCTCGGGATGGCCTGGGCTTTGTTTTCAGAGGATGACTCCCAAGTGCCGTAGGACCCACAGGAAGCAGCGAGCTAGACAAGGTTTACTCCTGGCTGACTACAAATGATGGTCTAGCCTCCCCACCACAGAGGACACAGAGGCAAATTTCTGGGGTTCCTTGGGAGAGAGAGAGGGAGGGAGGGAGGGACTTCATTGAAAGGGAAGATAAAATTAACCCCCAGTGCTTGAAAGAACGAAGCTGCACGTTCAGGAGACGCAGTACAATCCGTGCACATCGAAGGATGGGTGTGATGGAGAGCTGCACTTGAAGCCAGTGTCCAAGGTGAGGGGAGAGCATGCTCACAGCAGCAACTTGTGGAGGGTCCGGCAGGAGGGAAGAGGTTGCCCCACCATCCTCTGTCAGCTCCCAGGGTCTACCGGGGGAGGCTGGTGCCACCTAACAGGAGGCAGGGCCAACTAGAACATTTTGAAAATGAATCAAAGTCATTTAACCAGAGACTCATGGCTCTGGGAGGAACAGTTTGATGAGGTGGCTGCTCCCTGATTCAGAGAGACACTGGACCCTCACAGTACTGAATGCGGACAAGCTGCTTGGCTCCACCCTACTCAGGTCACTCAGGCAACAAGTGTGACGTCGCTACCACCACTTCTGGTTTCCCTTTTCCTATCACGCTCTGCTCTTTAGTTTGTTCTTCTTAAGGCCCAGAACCATGCTAATTTAAACGTGGCTATTTAGTTTACATGAAATAAAATTAAAATTTCAGTTCCTCAATCACAGTAGCCAATTTCAAGTGCTCAACGGTCCCATGTGGCTAATGGACACCAGATTGGACAGCACCAATATAGAACATCTATATCATCACAGAGAGTTCCATTGGATGGCACACTCACCCAGACTTCTAGGAGGGTCTAGAATCAGCTACTTTCTGCCCTTCACAGGGTAGAAGAAATGAATAAATGGAAGAAGAAGTGTGACTTACAAAGTGTCTTTTCTACACATCATCACCCCTGATCCTCACCACCGCCCCGTGTGGTTGATGGGGGTACACTTCAATAGGCGCCTTCTACAGATGAGAAAAGTAGGCACTACGTAGCTAAGTAACTTGCACAAGGTTCACAACTATTGAGTGGTATGGTTAGAATTAAAACCAGGTCTTCCAATTCCAAGGTCCGTGCTTTCTACAGTTACATGCAACCGCTACAGATAATGTTACCTGCCAGTGACTTTGTCCAGTGCTGCCATAAGAGCTCGGGGCCTCCTACAATAACGCTGACGGGACCTTGTGTTTTTATTTGTCGACTGATTTTCGAAGCGATAACAAAACTTCACACAACTGTAGTTCAGCAGCTCTAGAGTTAGGAAGCCCAGGGGTTCGAATCCTGACCCATCCACGTCCTGTTTCATTGACTAGGGCAGGTTGCTGACCATGTAATTTCCGTTTCTTTTACACATACTTCATAGTGTTGTCAGGAGGATTAAATAAGACAATGCCTCTGAAAAAGGCTTAGCACAGTGCCTGGCATATATTAGTGCTCCATAAACAACAACTATCCATGGTTACTGGCAGAATTTACAAGGCACTGGTACATGCAATACCCTACTGAGGCTCAGGACAAGAAAGTATTAGGATTTTTCCCCTTCCTCCCGCTGATATACCTGAATCTTGGTGAGTAAGGGATTGACTTAACGTCAAGCAACTAGAAAGCTGTAGATCTAGGGCATGAACTCAAGCTATTCGGACTCTAAATCACATGCTTTTCTTCCTACGCAATGTTGCTTCTCAGGAGAGAAGGGAACAGTGGGCCCCAAGGCATGTTTTAGAGGATGTTTAGCTATCCTGAATTCCCGTCTTCCTCCCTTCTTTGAAATGGACAATTAATGTTTTCTTAGCCTTATGGAAGATACTGTCCAAAGGCAGCTTTAAGTATCCCAATCTATCATAATTGTCACCTTTAAGCCCCTCCGATGTAGAGATGTCTACACTGGTAAGGAAGTGATGCTTGTATAACTAGGGAGGCTTAAAAACATGAAGAGAATGCCTTGAAGCAGAGTATTCAAATTCTTTCCCTGAAAAACCATCCACCCTCTATCCTCTCCCGGCTATAGCAAAAGGCAAGGACGTGGTATACTAGAGCCCCAGCTGAGCCCAGCTGACACCTATGGGTGGGAATATGTGTTGTTGCAAGCCACTGGCTTTTGGTATTTGTTACTCAGCCTTATCACAGCAAAAGCTGACCGATACATCTGAAACTCAGGGTAGGAGGCACTTACCCTGCAACAACAATCTCAAAATCTCCATCATGGTCCACATCGGTGACTGCCACACCATAGTTGAGCTGGGTGGGGTTGCTGTCATAGTCAGGGGGCAGGACCGAGCTGGTGACTGCAGTGAACATGGGTTCAGCACGCTGGGACCCCTCAATGGGGGGCAGAAACCGCAGCAGCAGCAGGAACAATAACATCCCGAACATCTGAAATCAAAAGTTATGAATGTTACTGAAAGATCTGATAACCAAACAGCCCAGAGTAGGCACATAAGTACCTTTCCCCCCACTGTTCACGGAGGGCTTGGCAATTCCTAGGCTGCTCCTTTTCCATAAGACCTGCCCTAACTACTGTGTTTAAAACTGCAGCCTGCCTGCATCACACCTGATCACACTTAACCTGCTCTGCTGTTTCTTTTTCTATAGCACCTTTCCCTGCATAACGTACTGTGTCATTCACTTATTCATTGGGCTTACTATTTACTGGCTGCCTCCCTCTGCTAGAATGTAAGCTCCACCAGGACAAGAATTTCTGTGCTTTGCTAACTCACCTATATCAAAACAAGGACCGGATCTGGCACAAAATAGGCACTCGATACATATTTGCTGAGTGAATGAAGGAAGGAAGGAATGGTTGAGTATGAATATATAGGCATCTCCCATACTCTGAAAGAAAGATTGGGGGAATGTACAAAATAACTACTCTCAAATAGTCCAGGGGTGGAGTGAGCCCCCATGAGTAACCTGGTCTAGAACAACAACAGAGGCAGTGAAGATTATCCTTCTATGGGACAAACTCCAGACGTAGCCTGGAGGGGGTCTGAGACTTGGCAGGTTCCTCTGGCCAAGGTCTCTCCCTGGGGCAGCTGGCCATCATCTCTAGATCAGGAAGCAGTCAGTTAGGGAATGTATTCCAGCAGGATCTGGCGGGTGGTACATCATTCGCTTGGAGAAATTAAACCATTGTGTGTGTGTTTTATTATAAATTAATTATGTATAATCCATTGTATAATTCATTATTATATCTCCGACATAACTGAGGGTGTTGTCGAGCAGCCTGGGGTCATGGGAGCTGGTGACATGCACCCAGGAGACTGATTAGAATGGCCAAGGAGGTAAAAGGACTCCATCCCCTCTTTGCATGACCTACAGGTGGCACCACCCTGAGACTCTGCCTGGAGGGCTGGAATCGGAACTCAGAGTGTTCTAAAGGCCCTGCTCGAACAAGTCCCACGAAGGCTGTAGGTCCGGTCTTGCAGGCAAAGTGGGGCCTTCCTGCCATCAGAAGGCAGCAGACCCCTTCTTGATGGAACTTTTCCTGCTGGCATGCCGGTGCATCTGGCAGCTGAGAGCAAGGCTGAGTGAGGCTGATGTCGTAATGAAGAGAAGATGGGGAGGCTGACTTCCCATATAGAGAGAGAGACACTCCTGCCAGCAAATGAGCTTGTCTCAGTTCAGGACCCAGAAACCCAAATGAGGGGCCCAGGCCCTGCCTTCACAGTCAAACATGATTCAGAAGCCTCCCTAATGCCTTGTTGGTGAGGCCGGGGAGAGACCCAGGGGGCAGGGCTCCAACTGCTGGGCCGAAACTAATCTCAGTGAGCCTTCCGGGGAAGGAGGCTCTCGCAGCGTGTCCACAGGGCACATGTGGGGTGTTGCACTATCAGAGTGAGGCCAAGTCTAAATTACAGAGATGTCTGAACAAGACAGCATCTTTGGCTGGGCTGTCTAATCGCTGACGGCAAACGCATCACTGCGAGAGAGTTCTGCCACTCAGCAGGAAGTCTGGTTGGATGAAGAAAACTTGTAATTGGATTAATGAGCAGCTGGTGGTAAAATGAGAAGCTAAAGAGTATTTAATAACCAGTGTAGACATGCTGAAATGTAGGGTGGATCTGAAGGTCACTGGTCTTTTCAAGGTGTGACCTCTATTATACGGACAGCAAATGAGTTTCAACTTGAAAGCCAGATCCAATTGATTGGCAGTGGATTGAAAGAGCACTGTGATCAGATTACAAGGTTTGCAATGGGCACAGAAGAGAAAGTGGCATTGGGTATACCTTCCAGGAGCCAGTCAGACCCTCCCGGCACCATTCCTGCCATTTGGGTCACTGTCATCAGGGAGGCAGGTCCTATTAGGGTAATGCAAGCAACTGGGAGAAATTTTCTAATGAAGACCCCGAGGGGCAAGAAGCCCGATCCAGCCTGTTGGATTTTTACCTTTTCTGTGAAAAGCTGAACTTTTAATTAAAGGAGCCATAGGAAAGAGGTAGTGGCTACTCTGCGTTAACCATTTCCAGATAAATAACCTAAAGCAAGACTAAAAAGAAGTAATACACTTAGGGGTTGACCTCTGTTTGGCTTGGTGACCTTGAACGAGTCACGGGCTCGTCGGGTCCCAGCTTTCTTCTCCAAAATGAAGGTTTGGGATAGACTCTAAAGGGGCTTCCCTGCTCTAAAATTCTACGCTGAATTAAAGGTGGTTGTTTTTTTTTTAGAAGCAGACCTTCGGCAGTTTTTCTCCCTAGCTTCTTCTGAAAATTTCAGACCAACCTGTGTGATTTTCCTTTCTGAGCATATTGAACACATTTTGAACAAAACAGCTTTTGGCAGGATTCTGCAGTAGTTCACCCACAGGGGCCAAGGCCAGAGAGGAATCAGCCATCTGATTGGAATCTGAAATCACCCCGCGGTGGATGGCCTCCCCCATGGCGCAGAGAACACGCACTTTATCAAGAAGAAACTCAGGAAAAGGTCTGGAAGATATCTCCTTCTACTCTCAGGGCTCACACGAAAGAAATCGCTGAAGTCCACTGTGGCTACTCGGCCTGGTCACCAGACCAGCATCAACATAGCCAGGAGTTTCTTAACATGGAGGCTCTTGGGCCCTCCGCCAGACTTAATAAGTCAGAATATGCATTTTATTAATTTTTTTTTAAAAAATTTTAATGTTTATTTATTTTTGAGAGAGAGAGAGACAGAGAATGAGAGGGGGAGGGGCAGAGAGAGGGGGAGACACAGAATCTGAAGCAGGCTCGAGGCTCTGAGCTGTCAGTACAGAGCTAGACATGGGGCTCGAACTCACGAACCATGAGATCATGACCTGAGCTGAAGTCGGATGCTTAACTGACTGAGCCACCCAGGCGCCCCCAGAATATACATTTTAGTAAGAGTTTAGGTGACGCAAATGCACATTAAAGTTTGAGAAACACTGCTTAGCTGCAGCTGTATACTAGAATCACTCGGAGAGTTTTTAAAAAATACTGTCGTCCAACGATGATTTGTTGGGCATGACACCAAAAGTACACCCAGCAAAAGAAAATACAGATAAAATGGGTAAAATACCTCAAAATTTAAAGCTTTAGCACATCAAAGGACGCTGTCAACAGAGTAAAAAAGCACCTCACCGAATGGAAGAAAATATTTGCAAATCACACATCTGATAAGGGATTAATATCCAGAATATATAAAGAGTTCCTACAACTCAACAACAAAAAACAACCCAATTAAAAATGGGCAAGGAACTTGAATGGACGTTTCTCCAAAGAAGAGACATACGAATGGCCAATTCATATGTGTAAAGACGCTCAACATCAGTAAACATCAAGGAAGTGCAAATCAAAATACAATAAGTTACCACTCATACCATTAGGACGGTTATAGTAAAAAAAAAAAAAAAAAAACAAAAACGGAAAATGTCAGTCATTCGTGAAGACGTAGAGGAGGAAGAGACTTGTGCATTGCTGGTGGGAATGTCAAATGGTACAGCTGCTGTGAAAACTGCTATGTAGCAGTTCCTCAAAAGAAGCTCCACATAGAATTGCCATGTGATCCGGTAATCCCACTTCCGGGTTTACACTGGAAAGAACTAAAAGAGGGGGCTCAGACATATTGCTACACCGTGTTCATAGCAGCGTTATTCACAATAGCCAAAAGACGGAAGCAGCCCAGGAGTCCGTCCACAGCCGAATGGGTAAACAAAATGTGGTCTCTACATAGAGTGGAATATCAGAACCTTCAGAAAGGAAGAAAATTCTGACACATGCTACGACATGGATAAACCGCAAAGACATTAGGCTAAGTGAGGTAAGCCAGTCACATGGAGATATACTCTGTGATTCCACTTCCATGCAGTGCCCAGGGTGGTCACGTTCACAGACAGAAAATAGAATGCTGGCTGCCAGGGCTCGGTGGGGAGAGGAGAAACAGGGAGTTCCCGCTTAATGGATACAGAGTTTCAGTTTGGGAAGATGACAAATTTAGAGATGGATGATAGTGATGTTGCACAACAATGCGACTGTCCTCAACGTCACTGAACTGTACACTTAAAAATGGCTAAAACGGCAAATTTTATGTTCTCTCGATATGTATTAGCACAATAAAAAAATACAAATGTCTGGTCTTATACCAAGATATTCTCACGTAACTGGCACCGGCTGCAGCAGGGGCATCAGAGTTTCAAAAGCTCCCCACATGATCGTTTATGTTGCAAAATTTAAGAAACGCTGTTCTAAAGGAGTGCTTCAGTACTTCTGAAACCTTAACGTGTACACGAGTCACCTGGCGGTTTGTCAAAATGCAGATTCTGACGAGGTCGATCTGTCGTGGGGGCCAACATTCTCTAGTTCTGACAAGTTCCCAGGTGACGCCAATGGCTCCAGTCTACAAATCGCACATTGAATAGTAAGGTTCTGTACTAGAGTTCCCAGCCCAGAAACCAGGGAATATACTACTGTGAGGGTACGAGATCAGTTCAAGAACCTTCTCCTCCGTCTCTAGATCTAAGGAGCTGCAATCAAGGGAGGGTTATGTAACCCCAGGGCTGCAGGCTCGGTTTATCCTTATACACTCAAAGTATACTAGCTGTCTTCAGCTCAAAGTTAAATGACACGCTTGATATGGAGTGACGAAGGATTCGGACTCCAGTTTTTGCAAAAAAAGTGAGAAGAGGGGAAGGGTTGGAACTGGAGGGGGGTCAGGTCAAGGAGAAAAGAGATAGCTAGAGAAAGGCCTAGAGAAAATGGGGTACGGGCAGGAGTTTGCAGGCTAAGATAGAGACGCACGCCAGTGTGTTTTTAAAAACCATCATAGTGTCGGGCACTTGTAGGTGTTCAAGGAATATTTGTTAAATGTACCAAAGAAGGAATACGTCCAAATGATAATGTGAACCAGCAGAAACTGCTTGCAACTTGTCAAACGCTTATTTAAACCTGTTCTTTCCCTAAAGGATTGCTTCTCGAACTGTACCGTGCTTACGGATCCCCCGGAGATCTTGGTAAAATGCAGATTCTGATTTGGTCGGTCTGGGGCGCGGCACGGGTTTCCGCACGCTAACAAAACGTCACAGGATGCCTCTGCTGCTGGTCCGGAGACTCCACTTTTAGTAGCAAGGCTCTCGCCCAGTGGTTCTAAACCCTCGCTGGCCAATAGGATCACCCGGGGAGTGTTTAGAAACGGGCTGTGGCCCAGGTCCTTCGGTTCTGATTTCGTTGGTCTGAGGCGGGGCTTGGGTGCTGTGCCTGTTTGGAAGCTCCCCAGATGATGCCGATGGGCAGCCTGGGCCGAGAGCCGCTGCCCCGGGCTCCTGGTCCTCAGATACCCGGGAGTGCAAGCTACCATCTGCTCTAAAGTGAAAAACGCTTCTGCTACCACAATTTGTCAGCAGCTTGTTGAAGTCTATGAGAGACCCTGCGTAGCTAGAGAAAGTCACAGGAAGACGCGAGCCTCGGAGTTTGGGGAGGAAAGCAGAGCGGGACGGTGCTGCCTGAAGCACAGCAGGCACCCGAAGTGACCTCACATTTTACATGGCTGACTCGGGAAACCTCCTGTCACACCACTGTGAACATCTGAATCTGCTGGGGGAGCGTGGAGAAGTTAAAAATAGAAGTAAAAAGTAGGTTGAACTGGATTTTTCTGTTTTCTCGAATGCTCGGGTATTAAGTGCCTACTATGTATTTGAGCGCCGTGAGTGGTGCTGAGCGGTAGGTTAAGTGTGTCCACAAAGGGCGGACACCCAGGGTGGAGCCGCCCAGCTCCTTCACCCAGTCCTGATTTCAGAAGGCTCGGAGGAGGAGGCGAGGCTAACTACCAAAGGCAAAGCTTGGGCAGCCGGTGGAGTGGGGCCGGAGTACCTGGTACCTCGATAAGGACCCTGTGCCTGCAGGAGAGGAGAGGAGAGGGGTCTGTCTTAACAAGGGCAAGAGATCGTGGGACTTGTGTTTCAGGCAGTGAGAAGAATTGCTTTGTAATAATTAATTAAAAACAAAATGCTCTATAAGCAAACTTCTTGAACAATCCTCAGCGGGATAAAAAGCGGGAGAGAAAATCCCAAAGCCCGGAGGCAGGGACCTGGATTTGGATCTCCACACCCGCCCTGCCCCATAAACCAGGACCGGGGGCATGCTCCTTAGTCGTTCAGATCTTCGGCGTCCTCATCTGTAGTGTGGGAAGCACGTCAGGTGAGCGAGTGAGCACCTGCCAGGGGCCAGGCAGGGCCGCGCTCGCTGCCCGCTCCCTTCTCTTTCACGCGGAGAGTGTTAGGTTAGATCGTCCTTAGATGTTGGCTGGGGGTCACATGCAGCCAAACTCGGTTTTCTGTGGCCTTGGGACTTCCCTGAATTGGGTCTGAAAACTGGTAACCAAGCAACCTAGATTTCGGGTGTGGGGTCAGGCAGCTGTGGGGAGGGGCTTCCAGGGCAATTTTCAGGGCGAGCAGTTCTTTCGCAATTATCGAAAGAGCCAAGGACACCACCCCGAGATCTCACAAAACAAGAGGCCGGAAGGCTTCAGGTGTTGGGAATGAGCAGAGAGCACGGACGCTTTCCAGACACCGGAGGAGGGTAGAGTCTCACTCTACAAAAGAGCCCTGGATGCTTCGGAAGTTACCCTTTCCAGACACGGTAAGAGGGCAGAGGCTCCAAGGAGAAAGACAGCCGCAGGGGCACTGCGCCCTGCGTAGGCTGGGCCACCAGATCTACACACAGCCCCACGGGGGAGGGCTTGGAACTAAGGCATCTCTGCAGAAGAGCCAACAGAAGCCGTCTTGGTTCATTCACCCATGGCGACACTCCCTGTGGGCCCGCGATGAGCCTGGGATTCTGCTTGGCAGCGCTGAGGTCACCGGGAGGAAGTTAGTCAACCTTCGCAGTGCAGGGTGAGGGGTGCCTGGAGGAGGACGCACAAAGAGATACCTAACTTAGCTGGGGGCGGGCGGGGGGCTGGAGTGCTTCCACACAGATAGGTGCTGTGGCTGCAAGTTACAGATGTTAAGGAGGTAGGGGACAGGAGAGGCAGCAGAGGAGAAGGAGCAGAGAGCAGACCCAAAGGCGTGGAGGACCCGGCTGCCCTTCTAGAGCTGCGTATTTATTTATTTATTTATTAGCATTTTTTTCTTCGTTTTTGAGAGACAGAGAGATAGAGAGCTAGCATGGGAGGAGCAGAGAGAGAGAGAGAGAGAGAGAGAGAAAGAGAGAGACACAGAATCTGAATCAGGCTTCAGGTTCTGAGCTGTCAGCACAGAGCCCGATGTGGGGCTTGAGCCCCCTGTGAGATCATGACCTGAGCCGAAGTCAGACACTTAACTGACTGAGCCACCCAGGCGCTCCTGGCACTGCCTATTTAAAGGCCCCAGGTCATGAGTTGGGAGGAAGTGTTTATTTCTCACTCTGGAAGCTTCCATCCAGAAGACGTTCCACTCGCCTAGAGCAGTGGTTCTCCACTGGGGGCGATTTTGCTCCCCCATCTGCCGCCTGGAATATCTGTCAATGTCTGGGGACATTTCCGGTTGTCAGAACCAGGGAGGGGGGGTGCTCCTGGCATCTGGTGGGTAGACGCCAAGGCTGCTGCCAAACTTCCTAGGGTGCACAGGACCGCCCCCGCGACAAAGAAATGGCCAGCCCAAAGCGCCGACCATGCACGACTGAGAACCTCCAGGGCTGGTGCAGCGTTCCTGGCCTCCTTTCTGCCCCCGCCACCCCCCTCCCCCGGACTCCTCCTCCTGAGGGCCCGAGCAGGGACCCACAGACCAATCGGTGTGCAAGAACTGGGCAGGAGAGCCCTTTGTGGACCCGCCTCCCTGCAGAGGCTGCTCTCTGCCCTGTGCCGAGGTGGGCCAGGCAGGCTCAGCCCTTCCCCCCACCTGCAGGGAGGGCTGCAGTCAGGTGTCCCACAGACCCCGCTCTGAAGCCTGGCCTTCCAAACAGCCGTATCTGTAGCGACCGTGGCATTCTAATCTCTATCTGCCAGAGGCCTGCCTCTCTCCTCCCTTCTTCCTCCCCCTTTCGCTCTCTCAGCTGGCCCGCATCTGAGTAAGGAAGGGGGATGCTCTTCGTTGGGCGCCTTCAAACCCCGACACTGTCGTTCCCGTTGGAAATCTGGGGTCATAATTGGCTCTCGCTTCTTCCTCATTCCTCGCAACTCCTGGGTCACCACGTCCATTCCGCTCCGTGGATATTTCTCAAAACTGCCCAGTCTTTCCATCCCTACTGCCGGAGATCTGCGCCTCTGCCTCTCACCTGAACGGCAGCAATCCTGACGACCCCCTTCCTCCCAGCTCACCCGCGTCCACGCGCCGGTCAGAGTTCTGTTTCTAATCTCCGACTGCTCACATCTCTCTTTAGCTTAATTCGTGGGCCTCTGGACACCAGGAAAACAGATTTCCACCGTGGTTTTGCGTAACAAGTACTGCACGAGGAACGGGTAGTAATATTAACACTCAGCTACCACTGACTGGGTGCCAGGCACTACTGTAAACCTTCACCGAGATGATCTCGTTCAATCCTCATAGTCACCTTGTGAGGTAGGTACTGCTGGTGACCCCATCTCATAGATGAGGAAACTAAGGCATAGGGAGGTGAAGTAACCTGCGTCAGGTCACCGAGCTAGAATGGGATGAGCCAGGTCTGCTGTCTGAGCCCACCGGCTCCAGAGTTGGTACTCGTGGACGCTACACTAGACACCTTCTCTCACTGTACCAAACTTGTCCTAGACCAAGTGAGACGGGAACACAGTGGAAGGAGCCAGCACCACTGCCTGCGGTAGCGGGGTGGGGGGGGGGCGGGGGAGGCCCAAGAGAGAGGCAGCGGTGAGTTGGCCAAGGGGAGAAGGTGGAGAAAGTGTCCTGGGGGGTTGCAGCTGGAAGCGGAGGCTCCAGTTGGGAAGCAAATACTGTCACTCATTCACTTATTCATTCCATCGTCCCGCGCACCCGCACCGTATCAGGCACTGTGCCCAACACTGGGAAGACAGCTGAGCACAAAATAAAGGCCTTGCCCCATGGAGTATATGTTCTGAGGCCTTGGTCGTGGGCGTCTCTCCACCTTGTCTCTGTCCTGGTCCTCTGCATGGCCAAATGCTAGACCTTCGGCACCCCCACCTCCCACCCCGAGGGGCCGCCACGTCCTACGCCTCTTCCCCAGCTCCCAGAAGATATAAGGCTTCCTTCTCTTTCCCTCTACCTGGAGAAAGCACCACATGCCGCCTGCAGCCGCACTCACAGACAGAAAGCAGACTTGGTCCTGCTCCAGAAAAGGCGGGGGCAAAACTCAGGGGACCCAGGCCAGGAGGGGCCACAGAGACTAGCACTAATGAAACGGGGTTACTGAAAGCGAGAGGACAAATGGAGTCTCCTAGCCTTACGCACGGGGTGCAGCAGGTGCCTCAGAAATACTAGTAATTGCTTAGGCTCCCTGGTCTGTAAAACGGGAAATGAAATGAGATAATGCCTGCTGAGCGCCGAGCACGGGGTCCGGCAAATGGGAAGTCCGTACGAGGCAGGTGATGGTAACGGCAACCCCACTGTTACTCCTGCCAACGAACGTCTGTGAAAGAAGGGACGCAGCTCAGGAGGTGGAGTCCGGGCTCCCTTGGTACTCCCCTTCCAGAAGTAGTTGCCAAAGTTGAATGGAATGCCCGGGACTGTCAGACTTTGAGGGATGGGCTCGCTTCGGTGGCTGATCTGTCTAGGAAGCCTGGTGGAGTTCTTCGATTCCTTCGGCACTGCGTGCCAAACACAAGACCCCTCCTCTTACTGACATATACACACGCATACTCAGTTAGTAGATGCCCATGGGCCAGCTTAGAAATGACACCGGAGGCACGGCTCCCGACCTCAAGGAGCTTCCAGTCGAGCAGGGGTGAGGCACAATACGGAGGGATACGCTGCAGCCTTGTAAGAGGGAGGAGCTGTCTAGAGAGGCAGGTAGGAAGGGCCAGGAGAAGGAAAGAAGGAAAACTGAGGTTCCAAGGAAGCCGCATTCCACGAGGACTTACTGATCAAGGCCTGGGTGTGACACCGTCGGCGCACTAGGCAAAGGCAGTTGTTGCTGGCAGGCAGCGTCCGGGGTGCGGAGTGCAGGGCGTGCGAGAAGGCGGAGGGAGGGGAGCAGCGTGGCCTGCGGAGCCAGCAAGGTCAGGAGCCCGGAGTCACACCACGGGAGAGCGTTTGACGTTGGCTAAGACATGATCAGACTGGCATTTTATTAAAAAAAATTTTTTTTTTTAGTGAGAAAAAGCGATTTAGATTTGGGGCAGCAGTGTTCAGGACAGGCAGGCTGTGCTTCTGAAAAGTGAGGGAGTTTCACAGAGGGGACTGGCAACCTGGGGCAGGCGAGTGGCGTGACACTGGACGACCTCCAGAGTTCCTTTCCAGGCCTCAGAGGAGATTTTTGTTTTTTGGGTTTTGGGTTTGTTTTTTTTTTTTCCCCCTAAATCACTTAAAATGCATTAGCGGACCTCGCTTTTTCGAAGCCTGCCCCTGGAAATCTTTCAGGGAAGCAGTGATTCACTCCCTAGTCTGTCTTCGGTGGAAATCCAAATTATCAGGTATTCTATCAGCTGAAAGCAAAGGCGTACTTCTGCTGAGCTTCCTGGCCGCAGCCTGGTGGGAAGGCGGAGGGAAGCGGAGCGGGCGTGTGGAGGGAAGCAGAGGGGGCGTGTGGAGGGAAGCAGAGGGGGCGTGTGGAGGGAAGCAGAGGGGGCGTGTGGAGGGTGGCAAAGAGGAGGAGAAACGCGGCCTTGCTCCAGGCTCAGACTGGCCACCACCTCGTAGGCTGGGCCCTGCCTGGGCTCCTCCAGCCCTGCTTGAGCAGTGGGACCTCGAGGTCTCAAGAGCCCACTGGGAAGGAGCCGGAAGGAACACTGGCCAGTCTGGAGATCCACTTGCACGCCAAGAGCCACCTCCGCCCCAGAACGGTCACCTGCAGTCACCTATTTATTCAGCCACCCACGGAGCTCTTCCACGTGCCAAGCACCATGCCGGGCACTGAGCTGATTGCGGCCGAGAACGAAAGGCCACACACAGTGCCTCCCCTGACACCGCTTACGAGGCAGTATCTCTCCTTCTCAGGGACTCTCGTGTCCTCCCTCGCAAAAGCCTTCTTGGACACATACAGCTTCTCGGATGAAAGGTGCGTGACTGCGATTTCCCAGAAAGAGCCTGTTCTTAGAGACCAGGATGAAAGGGAATGCGGCATCACTTAGACGATATCACTCAGACAACGAGTCTGTAGGTGACGGAAAGGGCCTGTCTGCTTAGCTCCTCTGATTACAGGGATTGACCGGGGGTGCAACCCTGATCCTCTAAGGAGAGACTCCAGTGGCTGCCTACCTCCGATCCTGGGCACTCGGAGAGGGAGACCAGAGATGGGCTTTTGATGAAAAAATACCAACCGAGGTGGCTCCTATCAGTCCTGAAGGAGCTCTTCAGCCCACGCCGGCGTGGGCCGGGCTCCCAGGCCTGTTCCTCATCCAGACAGCTGAGTCAGGATTTGCCTGGTGCAATGGGTCCTTAAAGAAGACACCAAAGGAAGGCAGGGCAGGAAGGCCGAGGCAGAAAGCTCCACTGGGAGGTTGCTCTCCAGGCAGCGGAGGCTGTTGTTTGGGAGGAAGTCCCTGCAGTCTCTCCCTTGGTCGACGGGACACCCCTAGCTCGGCAGTGATTCCCCGTGACCTTGTCACTGTACTTGTTGGGTGCAAACAAAGATAACAGTAACTAGAAACAACAGGAAGGGTCATTTTATACACTCTCCACACTTGCAATTCTTCTGTGGCTAATTAAAGTAATATGTCAAAACGTCCCTTGGAAGAGATCTTTAAGAATATGTCTGTTAAGTAAACAAGGTTTTACTAATTAATGACACGCCTTCTCAACCCTCCAGTGAAGTTCCTTCCAGAACTTGCCTGTGCCAAGAGGGTTGAGCAGGAGAGGGTGGAGGATTCCCGCCTCCCCTTCCCGGGAGTGGGGACAAATCCAATCGCTTGCCATTGGCGGAGCTATCAGTTTGTCCTCCGGATGTCGATCAGATTTCCTGGGCTGGAACCAACTTACAGGGCCAGGGTACTGGAATGTTTCCAAGAAGAAAACGTTGTGCTTCTTACGAAGTCAACATGGTTTCTTTCAAGGAACATTTTTCTCTTCTCTTTTTTAAGTGCCTAGGGTTTTTGAAGGGCAAATCTTTGGACTTTTCTCGCAAGGGAATGATTCCGATGCACTTACCATTTGCTAAGACCCCCTTCCCACCCCCCACCCTCACACACCCTCGGAGGGGCCTGGGGGTGGGGGAATGAGGCACCCGATATTACACAATGAGTCAGTGGCACAGCCAGAAATAGAACGTTCCAAACTCCCAAATTCTTAATAATAGCAATATTAATAATAGTCTCTTTGTAATTTTCTAAGTGTTTTCACAGCTCACAGTTAATCTTCACAACGTCTTTGAGAGAGTCTGGGTGAGTTGGTCTCAGCAAACGGCAGGTCTGAGTTCCAGACCAAGGGGCCGCTCGCCTGCTGTAGGACCCTTGCTGGTCTGGACCTTGGTGTCCTCAGCTGTGAAACGGGAGAGCAGGATGAGAACACATCTGAAACCCCTCCCATTTCGAGCATGCTATGGTTCTGTGTGGCACTGTTCCAGCCCAGGTTTCTCAGCCTGGCGCTATCGGCATCTTAGGCCAGACAATTCTTTTGTTGGGGGGGGGGGGTCCAGTGTATTGTAGGATGTTTAGCCTCTACCCACTGGATGCTAGCAGCACTCCTGAGCCCAGTGGTGACAACCAAAAATGTCTCCAGACACTGCCAAATGTTTGGGAGGCAAAGCGGGCCCCCTAGTCACTGCCAAAGAACTTCAGTAAGGTCAAGATCATGAGTGGTTCAGTGGCCAAAGGACTTCCTGTCCCCAAACCCTTCCCACCTTTCTGTATGTTTTTCAAATACAGCCTCCGAGTCCTTTGCTGCTTCTCGTTTCTTAAATGCCCTAAGTAGTCCAGGATGTGTTGGGTGTGATAATGAACCAATTGATTTCATACTTTTTCCTAAGGAGAGTTCACAGGTTTATGTCCCCTAAGCAACCAGCCAGGCTCCCCAGAAATCCCTCGCAGAGCCCCGGCTGGCCTGGAAGCCTGTATCTGCAGCCTGCAGGAGGCTCGGTGAGCACGGATTTGTCAGCACTCTTAAATCACTGGGCTCCGGGAAGGCTTCTCCCAGCACAAAGATCCTTCCTTAGGAATCAATAGCTCAGGGCCCTTCATCACATTCAGAATGATCCTGGGACCTGTAAAATTTCTTTTCCCCAAGTATGGCAGAACCTCCACATGAAAACCCCAAGGTGGGGGAAGGAAGAAGGCCAGGAGGGAGCCCTGCCAGGAAGGCCTTGTCCGTCAGCCCAGATGTGGCTGTGAGCAGAGGGCCGCCAGGCAAACCTGGACACTCAGCCTCGCGTGCTTGGAAACGGAAGGCTCAGTGTGGTTCCCAGCGATCCCGCAACAATATCCCCTTCCGGCTGAATACCTTTTTGTGTCCTCCCAAGGGCAGAGGCGCGTTAGAGAGTCTCTTCCTCGATCTTCGCTATCTGACCCTCATCACAGGGCGCCATCTTCACCATTTTGCAGAGGAGGAAACTGAGGCATGCAGGGGTTAAGCAGTGTGTCCAAAGTCTCTAAGCCTGTGTCCTTTCTACTAGAGGGGCTGCCTTCCCAATGAGAGTAAGGTAAGGGTCAGCCATCCAGCGGGGCTCACGAAAGGAGTGACTTCTTGATTTCTCGGGGTCTAATGTCACTTCTCAAACTCTGTGTCCTCTCCCCCCTTCAACCAAAATCCAGAGGTCTCATGCTAGAGCCATAGTTTACGTCATTATATTCCTCTCCTTATCCAGACTAGACCAAGCCCTGGGAATGCAGGCACATGTCTTCAGCCGGAGCCGGGAGCTGGCGTGAATCTCAAGCACAGCCTCTCAGAACCCCAGTTCTTAGAGGAGGGGCTGTTGCTGTCTGGTGGTCCACGTAATCTTACTACTTCCCTCCCCACCCCTGAAGACTAACACCCGACTTGCCTGGGAGCCTGAAGGAGAAGAGGAAACTCAAGCATCTTCCTTGGCAACAAGCATCCCTTGGGCGAGCTTTAGGGACAGAAGAGGATCTGGCTCTCGGAATTCTGGGGCTTGGCAGCACTAGCTCCTCCTGAGGGTCGCCACCAAGGCTGCCGCAGCTCCGAGAGGAACCCAGAGGAGCTCTATGCAGCGTGCAAAGGAACGGGGTGGGGAGAGGAAACGGAGGGGCGGCCCACAGGCCACTCAGCAAACCTCCTTCCCGGGGCCCAGCTCGGATGTCGACAGTCAGACTCACAGAAGAGAAAAAGGGCAGTGGAAATGGTAGCAGCTTCCAGGTCACCCAAGAAGCCCGAACACGAGGATTTTGCAGAATAGAACATCCTAGCGCTCTGACCTTGAGCTGGGAGCAGCGAAGATGGGGAGATGGGCAAATAACGGTTGGGACTCTCCATTCCACCCGGTATGTGAGTAATGGAGGTGTCCCCGGCAGTGGTACGATGCGGGAGAGGGAGCCCCTATGCCAGCATGCCCTTGTGAAAGAAAGGAAGAGCTTTGGCTTGGGTTCTAAGGCCACAGTGAGGGACTGGGCACTTCTGATTCCTACATGCATGGACAGAGAACTGGAGATGCTTTGTCTCTGCCTAAAAGACTGCTTGGAATAATGAGATAAGATAGTGGACGAAAGGGAAAAAACAATTAGGGATTTCTATTACCTGTATATGTACATTACAAGAACTTTATCTGCTCCTCACTCTGAATAATTGATTTGAAGGAAATTTCCCCA
The DNA here is from genome assembly GCA_030068075.1 of Paguma larvata. Classification (NCBI taxonomy): domain Eukaryota; kingdom Metazoa; phylum Chordata; class Mammalia; order Carnivora; family Viverridae; genus Paguma; species Paguma larvata. The sequence continues at coordinate 44,419,072 of CM057837.1, read as the reverse complement.
AATTTACTAAATTTATTAGCTGACCGATGTCAGCAGCTATGAGAACCTAGTGTGCCGAGAACACACATCCATCTCCATAGCAAAGAGGAAGCAGGTCGCAGAGTGGAAGAGCTCTGAGCAGAGAACTGGAAACCCTGAGGCCTCATCCAGTGTCTCCCATCATAGAGCTATTGTGACCTTGGACCTTCACTGGGCTTTGCTTTCTCATCTGAAAATTAAGTATGCATGTGAGTGTTGGGGATGGGATGAGGTTGGACTAGATGCTCATCAAGGAGCCTCCCTTCTAGCCCCAATGCTCTTGGATTCCATGAGCTCCTAACAAGTTCAAAGGACACACCAGAACCAAGCACGAAGGAATGATCTCAGAGAGCGGGTGGGGCTGAGTACTAGCTCTCTGTCCTTGGAATGTCATACATGCATCTGCCCCAGTGCACCTGAGATCACAGGACCACACGACGTCCGGGAAGCCTGAGGTAGAAGGGCTTCAATCATGAAGGTGAGGGTTGGGGGCTGAGGTCTGGGCTTGCCTAGAGGTTTAGTTACTATGGTCAGTGAACAGCAAATGGGGAAGTCAGAGGCCTTGACCTGGGTGCCTTTGGCGCCCCCTACTGGACACCAAGGAACCTGCTTCACCTTTAACCTCCGATCACTTCAGCAGGCAGCAACGAAGATAGAGAACAGAAGACTGTCATAAGCATTTTAATAATAGTACTGCTTTTGTGGCCCCTGGTCCTCTCTCCATAACAGCGTATGTTTCACTCCCTAGAATTACACAGACTCTTGGTCCACACATGCACGGGCAACCTGCGCAGCGATAGGACGTCTTCAGCAAACATCAAGACGCCAGGTAATAAACATCAGGGTTCAGAACACCAGGTGCGACCCAGATGGAGGGAAGGGAAGAAAGAGCAACAAGCAGGTATTTCGCTCCACAAATCCCCAGTGGAGAAAAGGTGTTGGGAAATGCAGCAGAAAAATGTTGACTACAGGCAGAGAACGGAGCTGGGTTTGGGGTTATGGATTGATAACCCCCTAAAAGATCTCTGGGTTGAAGCAGCTTCTCTAGGAGTTCCAAAGACCCACCCATGTTCAGGAATGGTGTACAGGTGAAGGATATACCCCAACTGAGGAGCATGCCTTTGACCTTCTCCAGAGCTCATTAGTGCCAATCAGAAACCAGAATATTCTAATTATGGTCCACTGTGCCAGCATCAAGACCCTAAGCCCCCTTCGTCGCTTCTTAAATTGACTTTGGGACCTGCTGCCAGAATGATGTTCTTAAGCCAGAGAGAGAGAAAATGCTTCCTCAAAAGCTATTCTGGAAGAACCACCATGTTCCCACTTTTCCATCTTTCCATCTCCATCTTTCTCATGGCCAAGAGCGAGGTACGGCATGACTCTGACTTCACTCTGGTTCAGTCTTGGATGTGTCCAGCCCCAAGGCATCAGGGTACAATATCTACCAACAGTAGTGTTAGTCTTCCCACGTGAGTTCTCCCCTAATTCAAGACAGCACTACAGAGCTGTCCCCTATTCTTGGAACGTTTCCCCCTTGTTTTCCACCTGGCTTCACTCGGGAAGTCCTGCACCCATCCCAGAAGACATCTCAAGTGTGACTCAAGAGCGTGTCCTGCCTGGAGAGCAGAAGCACCTCCCGGGACGCACGGAAGCCACACTAGGTGCACACTCCACCACCGCCGCCAGCAGTATTCATTAGTCATTCCCTGAGGAAGGGGAATGCCCGCACCCGCCTCCAACCCCAGGAGCCTTTCCCGACCACTCTGGGAAGCTCCCATCCAGGCTGGGATGACTGTGGTCTCTTGAGTTGGTTTCTGCAGAAACGGGACTAACCAGGGCTCCCAACTACTGTACTGCGAAGAAGCGAGCTGCATTGGTGGGCATGCCCCCAAGTCTGGCCTGCTGCCCCATCAGAACCTCCATGTGCCCGCACGGGCCGAGGAGGACCCCCGGGTCCCCCTGGAATGCCTGAAGCTGGCTTGCCTGAGACGGGCTGCGAGCGAGGAGACCACACCTCGGTCCAGCAAAGGCTGCTGGCAGCTACGCCGCTCGCGGGGCTGGCTCCCGGAGCTCTCCGCCACCGAGCGCTGTGCCTAGGAACTCGGCTTCCCCGGGGAAGAAGCACCAGCTCCTCGGGGCTCTTCCCCATCCTGGCAGCGTAGTGGGTGAGCTACTACTACTGGTCGAGGCCAGTAGCTTCCCCGGCCCGGAGCTGAGCCCGGCTGGGTGACTCCCAAATACCCCCGGCACATCCTTCCTCACCTGCTCCGCCCCCCTGGCAGCCCCAGGGCCCCCTCCCCAACCCGCTGACCTCCAGCGCGCCCCCGGCACCTTCCCTGCCAGCAGAGCGGGCGGTCGTCCGCACACCCCCGCTCCCCCGTCTCCTCCACCTACCGCCCCGCGCCCGCCTCGCCCCCAGCCCGCGGGGGAGGCTCGGCGCGCCGGGCGAGTCCCGCGCCTCTCGGCAAGTTGGACACACAGCCGCCGCCACCGCCGCCTTCGGTGGCGGCGTCCGTCTTCCCGGTTCCCCGGCGGCATCCCCGCCACCCCTGCGGGCGGGGCGGGAGGGGCGCGCAGGGCGGGAGAAACTTTCTCCGCCTGAGGGAGTGGGGGCACGGGAGCGGGTACTCACGCCGAGGTCAGCGCCGGGAGCCATCTTCGGCCTCTCTCAGCCCCACCGCCTGGGGGCGTCGGAGCGCGGGCGCTCGCTGCCTCCGCCGCCGCCTTCCAGCTCCCAGCCCCGGTCCCGGGCTGGCCTCGAGCCTCCCGCCCCGCCACCGCTCGCTCGCTTTATACAACTCCACTCGAGCGCGCCCGGGCTTATGTAAAGGCTGGCGGAGACCCGCAGCCAATGGCGCGGCAGCTGGAGCCGAGGGCCCGGGGCGGGGGGCGCCCGCACGGCCAATCGCGGCGCGGGGAACCCGGGCAGCCGGTGGGGGGAGGGGACGCCTCCCCGCGCTGATTTAGGAGCGGGGATTGCGGTGGCAGCAGCCGGCAGCCGGGCCGGGCCGGCGCGGCGCGGCGCGGCGCGGCGGGCGCTGGGGTGGGCGGCGGCGCAGGCGGCGGCGAGGGCGGGCGCCCCCCGCACCCCGCGGCGCTGCGCGTAACCTTCAGGAGGCAGCGGGGCCTGGCCGGGGGGTGGAGGTGGGGGTGGGGGTGGGGTGGGGGTAGGGGGTAGGGGGTGGCGGCGAGGGCGCCTGGCGGGCCGCTGGAGACCCCGGGCTGGCGGGAAGCGGGGGTCCCTCGGGAGGAAGCGCGGAGAAGGAAGGCCAGGGGGGAGGGGAGGGAGGCGAGCCCCGGGCCCTGCGAACACCCCAGCGTGCGAGGCCGAGGGTGGCGGCGGGAGCCGCGGCGCTGCCTTGCCTCTCCCCCGCCCCCAGATAGCGATCTGGCGTCGCCGGGCAGGGCCGGAGCGGCCGCGCGAGGCGCGCTGATGGCGAGATTTCGCGCTGCGGAGCGAGCGCCGAGCCGATCTTTATCCGGCCTGGGAACGTGTCCGAGCGCCTCCCGGGGACTGCTCAGTATGGAGGGCTGAGCTTCGCGACGGCCCCAGAGGGCGGGGAGCGGGCGAGCCCGGCTCCGAGAGCAGGCGCGGCGGCCGCGGTGGCGGAGGCGGCGGGCCGCGAGTCCCCTTCCCGTAGTCTCCGCGAGCCTCCGGCAGTGCCTCCGCCGTGTCCCCACGCCGGCAGCGCCGGGGCTGAGCTTAATCTGGGGTCCACCAGTAGGCCCACCCGCTCGCGTCCTTCCAGTCTCTCTCACCGCTTTGCTCACAGGTACTGCTAACCCCTTCCTTGACCCCCAGCCCGCTGCAGTGGCGGAGGTGGTCTCAGTCTCTCTGGACCAGGGGCTATGCCGGCTAAGCTTGGGAAGACCATGCCAGGTCAGCAGTGCCCAAAATACCCGTGTGTTGGGCAGGAAACGGGCCTAGGTCGATAACACTCGGAAGACAAGTCCTTTGTTTTGCGCCTAGAATAGAACCTGACACATAGTAGGTGATCAGTAAGGATTTACTGGATGAGTTTTGAGCTTCCGTGAGTAAAGTCTCTGGGTTTCTGAAAGCTGGGGCAGGGGGCACCGGAAGAGAAAGACCTGGGAGTATGCCATTAGAGAGGAGGGAGCTAGGACTGTTTTTCCATCTATTGAGGAAAAACATCACTCTGACTTCTGGGCACTGGACTCTTAAAATGACTCCAAAGTGTTGTGTTTTTTTTTTAATGGAGGCCCCCTTGCCAACTAGCCCCCCGCCCCAGCTTATCCCCAGGTTTTGAGCAGAACTACCAGAGGCTACTTTGCCCAAAGGTCTCTGTGATTGTCCTCTAGAAAGAAACAGCTAAGCACAGGCAATATTTCTAGCCTGTTCGGCCTTGTAACTAGCTCAGCTGCTTAGTCTTTTGACGGCTGTGGACCCTTTTGAGAATCTGACAAAAACTGTTGAATCCTCTCTCTGGAAAAATCCACAAACACACGTGAATGCGCGCACACACACACGCAAACACATCTCTGAGTATCATATCAGGATCATTAGGGATCTCAAGTCTTTCCTGGGGCTCTACCCAATGTCAGCTTGTTTCTCCGGAGGTCTAGGGCGGTGGCGTATAATCGTTTCCCTTTGGGAGATCAAAAGAACTCTTTTGAGCCTTTCAAGAATCTGATTAACGTTAGGGGTTTGTCTCTCAGAAAAATGGTCAATCACATACACGCATCCATGTTGCCAGGCATATTTAGGGGGCTCGTGGATCCTTAACAGTTCATCTAAGACCCCAAATTAAGAACCTTCACTTAGCAGAAACTCTGCCCCACGGACACACCTGATCCGGAGCTCTTTCCGTAAGGAGTCCAGTCCGCTGCCGCATCATGCCGTCACCCTGTTCGGAGGGCATCTGAGTCACATGGATGCCCCTGGCATCCCAGAGGCCATCTCCACGCTCGTTTCTGCATCTCGGTCCCCACCACCCCTTAGTGTGGAGGTAAGTTGCAGGTTGTCATGTTCTGTCTGATCAATGAGTGTTCCTGAGCTAGAAACTTCGACTCAGGGAGATAGCGAGTGACTGGTAATTAACCAGCTTCGCTCAATCCCAAGCATCTCAGCACACCTTTCTTGGTTTTTGTTCTCACCTCTCTCTCGGCTGGTGAAGCTGCGAGCAGCAGCCCCAGCTGTGGGGCCTCACCTCACCTAAACCCAGCAGATTTAGTAACCAGTGCAGTGAGCATCGGCATCAGCCATCCAGATGCGAATAGGCTGTCTGCACAAAACAGCTCTCTAATGATGTCACCCTTTCCTGCAGCGAGACAAGTAAGGGTGCAACAGACCAGAGGTGCTGGGGAAGGACAGAGAAACGCAGGAAATGACGGGGACAGTCTTTCCAGGAAGTTCTCTAGGGAGTGCGGTCTGGTTTCTGCACTAGGACTTGGGAGGGTTGAGCCCCTGGGCCAAGCCGACCTGGTCCTGTAGTTTCGAATTCCTCTAAAGTCCTCCTCCGCGTCCATTCGGTCAGTTCATATCTGTGTCCACTCAGAGCCCCGCCCTGCGCTGCCTGTCTCGTTGTGGACGTCTGGTCCTCCCGGACTGCCCAGACACACCCTGCTTTCTCTGGACACGTGCACACCGTTATGGACTGAATCGTGTGCTCCCCACCCCCACCCCGCCTCCAAATTCCTCTGTGAAAGCCCTAACTCCCGCTGTGACTGTATTTGGAGATAGAGCCTTTAAGGAGGTAGTGAAGATTAAGTGAGATCGCTGGGTAGAACCCTAATCCTTAGGATTGGTGTCCTTACAAAAAAAATAAAGAAACACTGGAGGGTTCCCTCTCTCTCTGCACGTGGACGGAAGAAAGGTCACATGAAGACACAGAGAGAAGTGGCCATCTGTAAGCCATGGACAGAGGCCTCCGAGGAAACCAAACCTGCCAGAGCCTTGACCTGGGACTTGCAGCCTCCAGGCGTGAGAAAATACATTTCTGTACAAGCCAGCCGGTCTGTGGTATTTTGTGGCGATTGCGTAAGCAGACTAAGACACACACGCTTTCGACCCACTCCTTCCCCTCCCTGGCGTGTTCAGGTTTCTCCCCATACCCTGACTCCAGCCTTCTCCACTCTGCTGAAGTCTCTCTCCGTATTATTCTCCCACAAATCCGTGCATTCTTTTCTGGTACACTCGCCTAAGAGGTTGTCGCATCTTTTGACACCCAAACTAAATCTCGCCTCCCGCGCCACCTTCCCACACCGCTCTGGCCAACAAGCTCCGCCCCTTCTCCTCTCTTGCAGGTGTGCGGCACCCTAGCACTCTGTTATGCAGATTGTCCAGTTTTCTAATTATTTCTTAGGCGTAAAACTCGGCCATTCTATCAGCATGGAAGCCCCTTTAAGTCCAGAGTTTGTACCTTACACTTGGCTGCTTCATGGAAGTTGGTGTGAAACGGGGCACGGAGTGGACACACAGTGCTCCCTGATTAATTTATTCCAGTTAAACACATTTACTTTTAAAAATGCTGAAAAGGGTATGTGGCACTTTGTTTTCTTTTTTTTTAATTTTTTTAGCGTTTTTATTTTATTTTGTTTTTATTTTTGAGAGACATAGAGACAGAGAGTGAGCAAGGGAAGGGCAGAGAGAGAGAGAGGGAGACACAGAATCGGAAGCAGGCTCCAGGCTCTGAGCCATCAGCACAGAGCCCGACGCGGGGCTCGAACTCACAGACCGTGAGATCATGACCTGAGCCGAAGTCGGCCGCTCAACTGACTGAGCCACCCAGGCGCCCCGGCACTTTGTTTACTAAACGCTCGAGACATGTTGTGTGTGTCATTTCAGTTATTTTGAAAGTCTATTGGAGCAGGGGCTCTTGGGAACGAGCTCCCTCCTGTAGCCCAGCCGCGGACGGGTTACATGAGACACTTAGAGTCACACCGAGTCAGCCCTTCTTTCTCCACATCGGAAGATTTGCTATCCTTGCTTTTCACGTCACCCTCGCTGATCCACCTGGCTGTGTTCTCACTCTCCAGATGGAAAGAATAGGCCAGGGAATCTCAGATCTGAGAGACGCTTCTGCTCCAACAGGTCTGCTGCAAAAGAACAGAGAGGTTGCTACAATTCCTCAAGCCCTTATCTGCAGCCCTTGAAGCCAAAGGGGTTTTAGAATTCAGAAAGGTACCACGCGCTCTGAAACGTCCCCTGTGAGGTCTTGGGCAGCATCTCTTAACGGGATGCACTGATATTTCTGCGGTAAGATGTATGAATGTCCTCACTAAGCAGGTGTGAGGACAAAGTGACTTCGCATCAACTTAGGTCAGCTTTTGTCCCCAGATGAGTTTTGGCACCAAACTTGCACACAAAACACCAAGCAAAAAAATCCACTTCTTAATTTTGAGAGATTTGAGAACTTGGAGTTGCAGGTGAGGGGTTGTGGAATTAGGTTTGGTTGTCCCCAAAGAAAGAATGGTTTTGTGAGGGCGTGCGGCAGCAGTGGTAGTAGCGAGCGAGAAACCAGAAAGTGAAACAAGTGAGGAGTTTCAGAGACAGTGGAGAAATAACCCCTTCTCAACCCAACTTGTATGGCGCTGTAGTCCTTGCTTCTAAGGAACGCGGGTTTATAAGATGGCTGGCGAGTTTCAGATGCACTCGTGTCAACAGTGGCGTACAAGCAACGGATGCACGGAATGGATTTATGAGGGGAGGCGAGGAGGGGCGAAGGTGCAGAAGATCTTCTAGAGAAGTCACAAACCATGGTGGACTTCCAGCTGGCCAGAGAGAGCTAATTCCCAGAACGGCTTAAAATGGGAGTGCATGCTACGGGAAACTTGTCCAGGGGCAGAGAGGGCGGACCTGCGAAAGGAGACTGGAATAAAGAGAGCATTATGGAACCCTAGAAAAACTGGTTAGAAAGGTCAGCGCCTCTTAGGGCTGGGGGGAGCCTGGGGGCCGTGCTGCGGGGAGACTTCTGATAATCATGTTAATCTGTACCCAGGTGGCTCGGGTGCTTTGAAGTTTTCCCACCCTGTTGTAGGGTGGCTTTGCAATCCGAGCGGCTGGCTGAGAGTATGACACGGGGACGAGGCAGGGCCAGGGCGAGCCCCTGACTGCACAGCTCTCTATTTGTGCTTGAGACGCCCAGCCAGCAATACCTTTCATGGTCACGGGACTCCCTAGAGCCCAAGGTCAGCGGCAGGAGAGCCTCATCTCGAATCTTCAGGCGGGCCTTGTTGCTGACCTTGGTCCTGCCTTGCTTTTGCTCCAGGTCCTAGTAACCTGCTCTCTCCTTTCTCTTCTGACTTCTCTGCCTCATTCTCCCATCCTGGTACCCAACCACGCGACCCAGGTGTTTAGGATTCTGGGGGTCCAGATTCTTTATTTCCCTCCCTGTGGCTGCGTCTTTACCACCTGCTGCCTCATATCCCCGATATCACCTGCCTTCTTGAGCCTCTGCCCAGTGCCTCATGCCAGCTTCCTTTGATACCCCCCAACTCTGGCTTCGCTTCCTCCTACCATCGACGGCCAGGACCTCCCAAGATCCTGGCCCTGCCTTGGTGGGTAGATCTTGATCCAGGTTCCGGCCACTCCTGGGCTGGCACATCCAGCTGCCAACCCAGCCAGGTTTCTGACAGACGTGCACTCATGGTCATGGTTTAAAGAATAATAATAGGAAAGCCTTTAGCAGTTGGGGAGCGGAAGCAGGCGTTTGGCCGCGGCGTATGCCAAGGAGCTCCTGGGCTAGGGGTGCCCCGGCCGGTTTCATCCTCAGGGAAGAGAGAAATGTGTGAAAAGTGAGCGGGAGAGGAAGGTGAACAGGAAGGTGTAAATAAAAAGAGGGAAAGAACCGGGAGGAGAGAGAAAGGGAAGGAAGGATGTTGGAGAGGAAGCAAAGAGTGGAGGGGAATGTTTCTAGTCTGTTTTGAACGTGGAAACCGAATGTGAAGATCCTGTCATCAAGAAAGAGTCAAGTATCAGAGCGCCTGCGTGGCTCAGTCGGTTAAGCGTCTGACACTTGGTTTGGGCTCAGGTCATGATCTCCTGGTTTGTGAGTTTGAGCCCTGCGTCGGGCTACGTGCTGGCAGTGCAGAGCCTGCTTGGGATTCTGTCTCTCTCTCTCTCCCTCTCTCTCTTCTCCTCCCTGGCTCATGCTGTCTCTGTCTCTCTCAAGATAAATAAATAAACTTAAAAAAAAAAAAAAAAGAAAGAGTCAGGTATTGACACAAAAGAAGATGGAAAGGGTAATAGGGAGATCGGGAGATCAGGAGGGAGGGAGGGAGGAGCCATAGGGAAAAGAGAGGGAGGAGGGAGGAGCGAGACCATTCAGAGAGGAGGTGGGTTAGAAGTGGAGGGCTAACAAAAACAAGTGGACAAGAATTGATGGCGTCTGGGAAAAGGAATCCATGTTTGGAATTTGCAAGGGGAATTACTGTTGATTGCTTCATTGTGATTTCACTTACCAGGGTTGGTCGAGGACTCCCTTCCCCCACTGCTTCTCCCTGCACCTCTTGGTTCTTTCCTGATTCATCCTAAAACTCTATCCTCATCTCGACACCACCTTCCATTCAAGATAGAATGGATTTCTCGCAGGTTCAGTTTCAGGGTCTGGAGGGGTCGTCATGACCTGCCAGATGCAGGGGTGAAATGAGGACAATAAAAACGATGATAGGACTTTCCTAAGGAACACACGAGACAATGGATGCCAAGCACTTAGCAGAGCGCCTGGGACATCGTGAGCGTTCCATAAATGGTACCTGTTGTCATTCTCTTTCCTCCAGTCTCTGCGCACGATCTGTCACCTCCACCTGCCTGTCCTTCCTTTGAAATGCCACTCCCTTTCATCTCTTTCTCTGCACACACACCCAGACCTTCAGCCTCTCGCTTTCATATTCCCACCCCGGCAGATCTGTAGGTACCCCTGCCCACGTATTCTCCCCACCCAATCTACAGTAGCCCTTTCAATTTGTGCAGAACCTTACAGAATTAAAAAAAAAATCCTCATTGACACTTACCTACCTGGTGGACACAAATGATGGCTTGAAGAGGTGAGTGGCCTGCCCTGCCTGGCTCAGCTAACGAGAAACAGAGCTGGGTTGCAAACCGATGTCTCTTGGGCAGTGCCTACTGTCCACGGACTTGAGCAAGTAATTACTCCTTTCAGAGAGACCTGGCTTTCCATATCCCATAAATATCTTTAGGGTCTGGTGCACCAGAAGCCCTCCATCACAGTCCGTTCAGTCACTTCTTCCAGGGACCCAAAGAAGCGCAAGGTCACCGTTGGCTCAGCCCCACCCCTGTGACGGCAGGGTCCACTCTGTTTCAGTGTCGCTCCGCTCACTCCTCAGAGGCGAGAGCCCGGCGCTGCCCCACGGCTGTGCACATGGCGGATGAAGGCCAACCGGCAGAAGCAAAGCCAACATTCCACACGCTGGCGACCGAGGAGAAAATCATGGGGAACGATGGTTGTTTAAGTGTGGCGCAAGCCACAGAGAATAAAGGCCACTCCATGCTCATTGCAACAGAAAGGAATTGGGATTTCATGAAACGAAGGCTTTCTTCTCCGCGAGAGTTGTGAGATGTTAGAACCAGATTCCTGCAGAGGTTGTAGAAACTGCTCCCCTGGAGGTCTTTAAGAGCTGGAGCACAATCCGGCTCTCCAGCGAGGTGGCCGCAGATGCTGTGTGGAAGGCTGGGGCACAGGCAGTGGGGGAGGTTTAGGACATCTCGGGAGGCAGGCGAAACCTCAAAGGCCAGGCCAGGGGCTGGGGCAGGGAAGGGAGGGCAGGCCCCAGGGAGGCAGGGGGCCAGAGGTTCCGGCAACAAGAACAGCAGTAGCAACATTGAGTTCTGAGTAGACAGCCCCGCAGGCTGTTTGTTGTCCGATCCATCCAATTACTGCCTGCTGGCTGGGGCCCGCGAGCGTGGCAGGGTGGAGGGAGGGAGCCCTCCGACCCTCGGGAGGTGATTGGACCCAAACAGACAAAGGCCAAGTATGTTACCTCAGTAAGGCAGGGCGTGGGGGCTGGCCCACCACCAGATTAAATGCAAATAATGAAACCCGAAGGGTGCTCTTTCACCGTGCTCTAAACAAGTCTTGGAGTAGTCCGGGACGGCAAATCACCCCAGATAGAAGCACCGCGCCTGCCCGGACTACCCGTTTTTACCGGAAGAAGTGCTAGGGGCAGGGGGCGAGGGGAGGTGTTGGTAGGTGATCTATCCGGTAAGAAATTGAAAATACGCTTTCATTTTGATAAATCTAGATCTCTCACGGAGTTGACTGCAAATGCATCGTACACGCATCTTTCAGACAAAGGACCTTTCAGACTTCCTGTTGGGTGGGATTCCCCCCAGCCCCCTGGGCTGGGGCTGTGGGATACCCTTTCTCCTGCTTTGGGAGTGCTTTGGCAGAAAAGTCTGAGCAGAGCTGCTCCAGTATTTACAAAGCGTGGTCTCCCGTACTGCCTCTTTGGGAAATTCAACGAGCATTTAGGCGCTTTCTGTGGGCCCGGGCACTCTGCCCTTTATGACAAAGAAGCGGGTATTTATATTTTCCCCGTAGTGGAGTCGAGGAAACGGGCCCAGAAAGAGGGAGTGATCCCTCCCTCTCAGCAAAAGTCTCATATGGCAATGGAGGTCTCGGAATGTGGGGGCTCTTTTTCGGCGGCACGCCGAGTCTATTCCATCGCGCTTGCCGCCCTTCCCCGTGACTCTGCCCGCCCTCCCCCACCTGTTCCCTGTCAATCAGCAATTACGCAGCGCTGGCTGCCACGTGCCCCCTCCCGAGAGCCTTCCAGGCAGGAGGGAAAGGTCCAGGGCAAACGCAAGCCCCGGAAATCCAGCTGGTCTCTGCGCCTTCGCTCTAGCCTGTGCTTCTGGCGTGGTCTGCACACATTAGCACAGAGACACCAACACCCCCAGGTCACAGGCAGAGCATCCAATTTGTAGGCCGGGCCGGAGGAGTTCCAGCTCAGTGCATAGCCCGGGGGCTTCTGGGATGTGACCAACTCACTACACGGTCCAGGATGGACGGGCCTCCGCCAGCATTTATTCAGAGCTTGTTAGGTGTGGGCTCTGTGTGAGGCCAGTGGGGGAACAAAGATGGATGAGACCTTCTCTGCCTTCAAGGAGCTTACAGCACAGCGGGGAATTGATGCCGAACTCATGCAGAAAGAGACAGGGAATAGAAACGGGCTCGGGAGAGGTGGCCAGCTGGCGACGGCCCTCCTCTTCATGCTGCAACCTCTCCCGGGACCCGCAGGGCAGGAGAGGTCTCCCTGGCTCGGTTACGGGGCACCGTCCCTCCCCATCTCCACGTGGAGCTCTCCCCTCTCTCTGCTCACTCGTGGCCTTCGGGGAGCTCGTCCTCTGTCAGACGGTCCCCAGCACGCGCCACGGCCAAGGCCTCCACAGCCTGTGCTCACAAGCCGATCTACCTAAATGGTGCTTTACAGATGGTAACGGGACACGCGAGGCCGCGCCGGCACGTGCTGGGTGCTGGCCGTGTGCTTCTACCTCTCCAATCATCCCTACGAGCCTATGGTTCTAATTACTGCGCCCGTTTTATGGAGGAAAAAGCCTTGGTTAAGTAAACAGCAAGTTAAGTGGCAAAGCTGGGCCGGACGCTCCAGTACATTCTGGCCTTTCCACACATGGTACCTCCCAGTGATACCGTGGTGTAGGTAGATGGGGGAAGGGGGGGGCCCAGAATGAGCAGATGCACTGCCAATTTCGACGGGTCTGCTGGTGAAGTAGAGGCTAGAATCCGGTTCTTACTCTTAGCCTGGTATTCTCTCCATCACACTTCCTTGCTGAAAGCAGAGAATATTCCCTGAACATTTGCTGTTTGTACCCAACCAGTCTTTGCCTCCAAAGAGTCTTTGGGTCTCTGTACCTCAGAGGCCTTCTCAGTGGGTAAAATCAAGGACAAAACAGACAAGACCCTGGGGACGCTCGAAAAGCTTGAAAGACTGCCACCCGGTGGTGTCCTGAGTGGCGGCGGCTGAACTGGGTCCGGGGTCTTCAGGGGTGGCCCGTGGGGGTCCGTGATAAGAAGTCGGTAGCAGTAGAAGTTGTTCTGACTGCCAAGTGTACCCCAATGGCTTCTGTCACTTATTCGTCACATTCGCCATGGGAGGTTGGTTCTATTAACATCATCCCCATTTCAAAGATGAGGAAGCTGAGGCTCAGAGGTTAAATAACCTGCTCGAGGTCGTGCTGCTGGTAACTCTTACAGCTGGGATTCAAATCCAGGTTTGTTTGACCTCAGGGACCGTTTGCACCTAACCATTTCTTATCTCGCGCCCCGCCCCTTACACCGTCAGGGTCACTGCCTCCTTCTCCCGTCTCATACCACAGCCCCAAGCTGTGCCCTCTGCGTGGAATGTTCCATCAGGTTCACCCATCGCTTATTGCTCATCACACAGGTCTCAACTCACGATGGTCACCTCCTCAAAGAGGCGATTCCAACCATCCGTCCAAGGTGCCCCAGGTACGCCCCGCTCCTCGCCGTCCCATTAATTTACACCATTGCCTTCTCAGGGCTGGGCACTCTCTGAGATCGTCTCGTTTATTTATTTGTATGCCGCTTGGTTGTCTGTATGCCCCAGGGGAGCGTCAGGTCCATGGCGCAGGCACCACTGCTTCCCCAGTGCTCAGTACCGTGCTTGCAAAGTAGTTGCTCCATAAATATTTGCTGGGGGAACCCTTAGGTGGGGCGGGGGGAAAACAGGCCCTTTGGCCAGTAGACTCTGCATTCAACTCAGAGGCCTTCTCATTTCTCCTGTGGTTTCCTGTCATCCTTGCCTCCTTCCTCTTTGGCCCCCTCCCCTATGCATCCAAGACCAGAAGCGAACTGAGGTCGGAGCTAGGACTTGGTTTGATCTGAGAGGCGGAAAAAACATTAGATTCAGGGCAAACTAGATGGCTTGCCTTTCCGGTCCTCGGTATTTGATATAGTCGAAGTGTCCGGGGGTTTTTGGTAGCGGTTGTTGTTAATTCTTGTAATTAGCTTGTATCTTATAGATATTGCTCCTGGTCATTTAAAAGGAGGCTTAATTGGTCATTCAGGCTTGGAACCTATTCTGTTCTCCAACTTTATTACTCCCTCCGCCGCAGTCAGAAGCGGGAAAGGTAGATCGGCATCTCAGGATTATAAACTGCCCGTTCTCACTCACCCACGTTTGGACGTGCTCCAGAGAACAGGCTCCGGTTTGTGAATTTGAATTTGGAATCCTGCGCTTGTAAGGAGCAGCCCAGGCCCAGGCCCAGTTCCTAGGGTCCGCTGAAAACCTGAGCGGAATACAGACGCTTCCACAGATGGGTTTCCGTCCAAAGATGCCAGGGGCCTCAGAAAGGAAAAACCACTGTGGCTAATGGTCGTTAGAGCTTCCTTGATATAATTTCAGAGAATGAGGAGAGCCACAAACCAGCTTAAATGAAACCAGGAGACTTGAACTCTGCGCGGACAGCCGCACGATGGTGACGTGATGGCAGGGCCATAGTGGGGGTGAGCACGGACGGGGAGGGGGCGGACTGGCCTCTCTGCCGGGACCCGCCTCTGTCTCGCTCTATGTCCTTCCTTAATCTGAGAAGATTAGACAGAGCCGACTGGTCTTCAGATTCCCCACAGCTCTGATGTTTTGGGCCCTAACGGGGTGGGGGGAGCAGGAGAAAGGGTTGGCAGGGGAGGAAGCTAATGTTGACCGAGTCCCTACTCTGCACCTGGGCGCGGGTGGCATCAGGTCCTCGCGGTCTTTATTTTGCAGATGAGAAGAAACAGAAAAGGAAATTAAGCGACATGCCTGAAGTCACATGCCTGGAACGCCACGGGGCTTTGCCACAAGGCGTCTGGCACTTCCAGACCGCCCCCACCTGATGCTCCAGAATATTTAATTCCTAGAAGTGGGGATCACCTCCTGGGGAGCACGGCCCCGGGTCGCACAGGGGGGCCGGGGGAAGGGAGAGCCCGGCCGGGGTTGTCAGATTTCTTGGTTTTTTCCAACACCATGCTCTGGCTCCTAATTAGGCAGCCGAGGGGTGAAAAGCTCACGTGGATGTAAGTAATGAGCAGCAGACCTGTGTCACAGGCCGACCCCGGATACGGGACCCAGAACGATTCTGTAATTGCAGCGGCCGGGGCTTCTGGAGGGCCTCGCATGCGCCGGGCACTGACAGTGGCGGCGGCGGCGGCAGCGGAGGGCTCGCTAGGCACTGGGCTGAGTGATGTCCTCGGCAGCACGCTTCCTAGGAGGGGAGTCGGATGACCCTCCCTACTTGCTGGCTGAGGAGATCCGGTCTCAGTCTCTGAGAGGCAAAACGAGGACCCAGACCCCAAGGTCAAAAACCACCAGGCTTGCCTGTTTCTGCCTCTCGGTGGCAGAGGAGGCGACTCGCCAGGAAAGCCAAAGAGCTGTGTTTTCGTAATGAGAAATTGGGGCACGTGGTTTGACGCACTGACTGGTCATGGAGCAGGCTCTTGGAAAAATCCAGGCACGGTGGCCGTCACCATGGTTCTTGGCACAATCACCTACCTCTTGGTGCTCCCTCTGTTCCCTCTTCCTCGCACCACTCTCTGCCTCCCCAAAGCCCTTCCACAAAGGCTCGTCACCCTGGCTTTCCTCCCCCCAGAGAATCCCGTGCTCTAGAATTACAACTTTGTTTAATATACAACCAAACTGACCATTCTTGCCCCCCCCATTTTGGGGGGGAAAGCTAGAATAAAATGGTATAAATCATACTAAGGTGTGAGTGACTAACAAGCCACTCATTACTGGCAGGTGTTTGTCCTTTTAAAGAGAAGCTGGTGTGGGGCGCCTGGGTGGCTCAGTCGGTTGAGCGTCTGACTTCGGCTCAGGTCATGATCTCACAGTCTGTGAGTTCGAGCCCCATGTCAGGCTCTGTGCTGACAGCTCAGATCCTGGAGCCTGCTTCATTCTGTGTCTCCCTCTCTCTCTCTCTGACCCTCCCCCACTCAAGCTTTGTCTCTCCTGCTCTCAAAAATAAAATAAAAACATTTAAAGAGAAGCTGGTGTATCCACCAGACCTCACTGCCTACTGGGATCCTAGCTGCCTGGCACTCCATAATCATGGGGGTAGGTGAAGAGACTCCCCTCCCCAAGGTGCTGTTCTCTGAAGGGAGATGTTTGTCTCCTCTTTCTGACCCCTGAATTTCTTGGAAAACCCAAAAGCTCCCATTGGCACTGTCTCCTCTTTCTAGACCCGCTCTTCCGTGAGAACCCATTTTAATAAGGCTGTAATTTTGTTACAGAATTTTGTAATTAAATATCCTTAAAAGAAATGAGGCTGCGGGTCCCTATCCCCCAATTTATCACAGACTTAATGCCCCAAGGCACACAGTGTTTAATCACGAACGTATATATATCCCCATTGCGACTCCATGCAAGCCTCAGAGATAGGAAGTGCTCCGAATTTACCATGAAGGTTACTTTCTGTTCTTGAGATGTTATTCTGTGTCCCAAGCTTACAAAATAAATGGTGGCTTCGTGGTGAGAAGTAACAGGCTCTCCTTCGTCCCCGCGTTCATCCCAGTCCCACGGGCCTCTCATTCTCAGAAGCGAATCTATCCACCGGCTCTCCGCACAGTAAAGGTTCAGAGTTGGCGTCTTCTTTTAAGGGGCAGACGCGCTCCCCCTGCTGGCTAAGGGCATCCAGTACACCTGTGTCCTGCAAAATCACGACACTTGGGACTTCCTTCAAACCGCGGAATGAGCACCTACTATGTGCCAGGCTCAGGGCTAAGGCATGTAAAAATGACAAAGACCAGGCCCCTGTCCTCAGAGGGCTTAGGGTCTGGTCAGAGAGACAAAGTGTGCATATATATTATACATAATACATAAAACAATGTAACATCTAATTGCGGTATCATAGAGAAATCACTTCTGTCTACAAAGATAAGGGCGGCTCCAAGGGGGTGATAAGCATTTTACTTGCATCTTGAAAAAGCAGTCGATTTTAGAAAGGGAAGAGGGAGAGAACAGTCAGTGTAAGGAGTCCTAGAATGCTAGGGATGAAAGAGACCTAAAGAATCATGTGTGTTACTCTCCTTTAGAAGCCGGGAAAAAAGACCTCAGAGAGACCACGGGCCCCGGCTTTAAGAGACATGCCCCGGAAAAGACTGGAACCCACCTCTCCGTACTCTAACTGCAGGCACACTAAGAATTCCAGGCAGCGGGAGGAGTGAGAGACAGGGGTGGGAAGAGCCGGATGTGTCAGGGAAATGGAGAAGGGAGTCTGAGTCGCCACCACAAGAAATCCAATCCCATTTACTGAGGAAGTGAAATGGTCTGGTTAATTTAATTTCCTAATTAGATGGAAGTTCAGCAGAAAGGCTGCATTGTTAGAAATGTTAATTTTTAAAAACTTCCTAAAATGTTTTATTTCACTTTTCTGTCTTAACAAGCAAAAATAAAGGTAACAGATCATTCGTGGATAATTCTGGATTTTTCAGTGTCTTACAATATTTTGGATGTGGACAGCATGCAAGCTTATAGGTATAGACCCCTGGGGGGGGTTTAAATTCTTTAACAGCGATATACTTGCATGTCTTTTGTCTCCTTATCATCAGCCGTAGTATTTAGATTTATGTATCAGAGTGGGGTAGTTGAGGAGGGAAAGAACTGTCATTAAGTGAAAGTACTATCTTACTCTTCTCTGGCTAATTGAGGTTATACTGGGTTATTTGGGTGGTCTCCGCTGAGCCCCCTACACAGCTCTGCACTCAACCCTTGCAGCGAGGGTTTCAGTGAGGAGCCCTGCAGAATTCCTGCACTTACTTTGGGAAGGAACAGGTGGAACATTCCACTGACGATGCTGGCTGGCTCATACCCAAACTCTCTCCACTGTGACACCTGTCCCCCAAAAGTTAGGAGCAGTGGGCTTGTCTAAATGGGGACCCTATGGGATTTGGTTCTGACCCGGGTGGGGCAGCCAGCCTCCTAGATGGCCCTCAAATGATCGCCTTGTGTGGTTCCTTCCTCCAGCACCCCAGAATTGATCTGTACAACCAATAACATACAACCGAAGGGACAGTATTTCACTTCCTGGTTAGGTTATAACGAGGCGTTACAGCCTCCATCTTGGTGACTCTTTTTCTCTCTCAGATCGCTTGCTCTGGGGGCAGCCAGCAGCCGTGGCGTGAGCTGCATCATGGAGAAATCCATGGGGCAAGGAACTGAGGCCTCGAGCTAACAGCCACGTGAGTGAGCTTAGGAGCGGAGCCTCCAGCGGGCCTTCAGATGACTCCCAGTCTGGCCTACGTCTCGACAGCAACCTTATGAGAGAGCCCAAGCCAGAACCATCTAGATTCCTGACCCTCGGAAAGTATGTGAGATAATGAGTAAATGCTTTTTTAATGCTTATTTATTTATTTTTGAGAGAGGGAGAGAGAGAGAGAGAGAGAGAGAGAATCCCAAGCAGGCTCCACATTGTCAGGACAGAGACCCATGTGAGCTCAAACCATGAACCGTGAGATCATGACCTGAGCCAAAACCAAAAGTCAGATGCTTAACCGACCGAGCCATCCAGGCGCCCTTTTGTTTTAAGTTGCTGAGATTGAGGCGGATTTGTTACTGCACAGGAGCTGACTCATACGCCTGAGCTGGCGGCCTCCCCGGGCTGGGGAGCTCTGAGGCATTGCTGTTTCCCAGCTCCGTCCAAGTAGCCAGAGCTAGTCTTGACATCCTGGAACCTTAAATCCAGAAAGGGGCTTTGGAGATTAGCTGGTCTGTTTCCTCATTTTACAGATGGAAAAAGAAGGGCCGGGGGGAAGAGGCTTTGTGTGGAGTCGTGCTGGGGCCAAAGCTTGGAGCTCCTAATTTGGGATTCAGCCTTTTTCTCCCCATATTCCCATTCCCAGCACCTGGTTAGCTTCCCTGTTCACTGCTTCATCCACTGAGTATTTATGCGCTAGGTGCTGTGTGAGGCCCTGGGGCACTGTAGGGCCCCGCAGCGGCTGTCAAAACTTATCATTTGAATAACACACAATTATTATAATGGATATGCGGTGCATGAATGAATAAATGAATGAAAGAAAGAAAAAGACTGAACTACAATCAGGAGACGCATGTGCTGGTCCTCTCTGTGCCACAAATGTCCTGGGCCTCCTTTGTCATTCTCTGTAAACGAAGGTTCCAGGCTGGTGCGGAGTACAAAGACTTAGATTAACACATAGAATCTTAGACTTTTAGAACTAGACAGGGTTTTGGCAGGCAAGTGATGCTGACATTTTAGAATAATAGTGTGTCCCTTTGAAAATCAGAGGAATCTATGGGCCCCTTAAGCCACGAGCACAAAACACTCCGCATACAAATTTTGGAGGAATTCTTGAACATTCGAAGCCCATCCGTGGATTTCCTAGGGGTCCATCAGCCAAGAATCCCTGAGCTGATCCAACCTCTTGTTATTTTAGGTGAGAAAAGTGAGGCCCAGAGAAGGGAAATAACATTGCCCCCATCGCACAGCAATTCAGTTGCAAAGTCCACGCTTGAGCTCCTGATATCTGGTCCAGCGCTCTCCCCCCACAGAACCCTGACTTATGGGAAGCACACGGGTCACGAGGAAAGCGGCTCTAGCTTCTGAATCGCACACACGTATTTATTTTCTGTTAATATCTCTTGGGGACAGGCGGAGTGCCTTAAATGTTCAAGTCTGTCTCCAGCACGAGACTAGAAGGCATCAGTGGGTGCTTCCTAAAACCGGGCAGTTGGAAAGCAGCAGAGACGGGACTGACAGACGCGAGGAGTGTGGAGGGGTGGGGACCAGTGGGGCAAAGTCTCGTGGTGCAGGTGCTCAGCACTGAAGCCTCGGGGACCGCCGGCTTCGCTCTGCCCACTCTGGCTGGTCCCAGGCGCTCAGCGGGTACCTCTACTGTGCGGCAGACAGTCCGCATTTAGACAGGACCTGGTTTCTCGCCATCACATGGAGAGGTAGTTTAGTTTAGTGTCGAAGAGCAGGGGCCCTGGCGCCAGCCTGCCTGGCTACGGCGTCCTGTTCTGCTACTTTTTCAGCTGTGCCGTCTTGGGCTACTAGCTAACCTTCCTTCTGATCCGTAAAATGGGACCGTGACCGCCCTTACACCACAGGCTTGTTGTGAGGGTCCAATGAGTTCATTCTGTAAAGTGCTCAGAACAGAGCCTGGTGGGGGTGCCTGGGTGGCTCAGTCAGATAAACCGGCCGACCTAGGCTTATCTTGTGGTGTGTGGGTTCAAGTCCCGCGTCGGGCTTGCTGCTGTCAGGGCAGAGCGTGCTTTGGCTCCTCTGTCTCCCCCTCTCTCTCTGCCCCTACCCCGCTCTCACACTCTCTCTCAAGAATAATAAAATAAGCATTAAAAAATTTTAAAAAGGCTACAGTTAAAAATCAACTTTAGTGAAGTACAAACTTCCTACCATAACGTGTGTGTATTGTAAAGCATTCATTAAATTGGATGAATTTTGACATGTGTATATACCATAATTGGGATAGAGGACATTTCCCTCACCCCTCATCCTGGTCAATCTCCCTTTACCCCCAGCCCCCAAGAGCATGATCTTGGCCACCAGGCATCTCTGTTGGTAAGCAGGCATTGAGCTGCCAAAATACACATACACCTGCCGACATATGGATGCATTTACTTACACATCACATATGTCTTTCTGTCAGTGTGTTTTGTACACACTAGGAAAGCCGTCTTTCCGTTTTATTTTCTAGATTAAGAAAGAATGAGAGAAACTATTTTTTAAAGTTGATTTATTTTGAGAGAGACAGAGACAGTGCGAGCAGAGAGGGCCAGAGAGAGAGAGAGGGAGAGAGAGAGAGAGAGAGAGAGAATCCCAAGAAAGCTCCGTGCTGCAAGCTGCAGATCTCGACGTGGGGCTCGAACCCATGAACCGCGAGATCATGACCTGAGTCAAAACCAAGAGTTGGACGCTTAACCGACCAAGCCACCCAGGTGCCCCTAGAATGAAAGAAATTGTTAAGCAAATGGATAAAATGCGAACAGTCAGTGAATCTGGGAACAGGGTATATGAGATTTTTTTTATAAAGTTCTCAGAACATTTCTGTAAATTTGGCCTTATATCAAAATGAAAAGTTATAAGGAATGAAGTAGACCTAAGTCGCCTTAGATAGAACCACTGTTTGGCATTAGGAGCACGGTTCTTCCTCAGAACCCCCTAGAGAGTTCTCTCAGCCTGCGGAGGCCCAGCTCACCTGGCTGGAAGGAATCCAGAGCTCCAGGAATGAGGCCTTGGGCATCTCCTTGACACCTAGTGAGGGGGGGACCGGCTTCCGCCGGGCCCGGGGGCCTTTGGCAGAGGGCGCCTCCAGCTAGCTGAGTATCATACTGGCCTTTGGGGTAAAGTGGGCCAAACCTGAGTTCGGTGGGCAAAGAGCTGGCTCACACGGGCAGGGCAGATGTGTTTGTGGAAATGCTTTGTGTCTGTAAAACCCTGTACACGCATGAGGGCTTAGAGCATCCTCGAACTTTAGGAATGCGGCAGCTTACAAGTGAATAAGTATAGAATTATTATATAAATGTCATAGAGAGCATCGGTTCATTATCATACCACCTCTGCCACTGCTGCCATCACCACTCCTGCCACTGCTGTTACTGCTACGGCTGTTACCCGCTGGGGTGACCAACCACCCCGGCTCGCTTGAGACTGTCCCAGATTTCACACTGAAGACCTCGCATCCCAGGAGGGCTCTTGGTTCTGGGCAAACCGGGATGGTGGGCTGCCGAAAGCCTGTCACTCCTATTTTGAGCACCATGATATTTCCAACCATCACTCTATCGGCGTGCTCAGGCTGCCCAAAGAAAGTTTCACAGGTTGCGTGGCTTAAACAACAGAAACTTATTTCTGCAGTTCTGGAGGCTGGGAAGTCAAAAGACCAAGGTTCTGGCCGACTTGGTCTGTAGCTTGCGGACAGCCAACTTCTCGCCGTGTTCTCGCATGGCCGTCGTTCTGTGTGCGTGTGGAGAGTTCGGGGCTTGCCGGTGTCTCTTTTTCCTCTTAGAAGGACACCGATCCCATCCGGTTGGGGTCTCACTTTTATGACCTCATTTAACCTCAATTACTTCTGGAAGGCCCTATATCCAAATACAGTCACGCTGGGGATTAGGGTTTCAATGTATCCATTTTGGGGGACCATCCAGACTATTACCATGAGAGCCATAACCATGCAGCCATGTTTCCTGGCTTTGGCCAAACCTGTCCTCTCCCGGGACAGCTCCCCATCCCATGCCCCACAAGGCATTGTCTGGTCTTTATTCCCTTCTGCTGCCTTGCCCCCTTTTTTGGCTCTTAGCTCTTGGCTGGTTGCTGCTCCCTGAGAGTGTTCTGTGTCTTTGCACATGCTTTCTCTGGGCTGCTTGCCTTGGCCAAGGAAACTTGGCTTTCCTAGGAGCTGGATCTACAAGTCCAGAAAAGGAATTCCCTAGCACCCTCTCATACTGGCAGCCTGTCCCCCTTAAATCACCCCTAGCCTCCCCCTTCTCCGATTGTCATGAAAATGGCCATCTCGGCACCGGCAGCCCACTGGCTGCATGAGGGGTGCATGGGCAGCTCACGGAGGTTAATGAAGCTGCCGTTCCTCCTAGAGGTCGCAGTCACCCCGAGTGAGTCGTGCCCCAGAGCCCCGTGCTGGCCTCTTCCTGTCGCCGGGACATCATTAGAAATGTTAATTATTAATTATCACTAAAAGCTCTTTTTGCTGCATTGCCATTCTCAATTGCTCTCAGTATCTCTCTTGTCCCCCCTCCCCCCTTTCTCCCTGTAACTGGATCCTGGTTCCCAGGTCTCCTGGTTTTCCTTTAGCTCTTTTCCTCTGACCACCTCTCACCTGCAGGCTGCAGGGCAAAGGGCAAAGGGCAGCCAGGGGGAGCCAATGGGACGCATCCATTTGCCGTGTCCTTCTGGCCAAGTGCCCGCTTTCTTCTTTCAAAACATTGAGGACTCCAGGAATAGACATTGGGCAGAGCCTGGGCAAGAATAGGCTCCAAAGTTGTGAAGTAGTTTTGGCAAATTGGAGAAACTCCCATTTCTTCTATCCCCTCTGTGTCTTCAGCCAAGGCCCAGTGTTGTTGGGCAGACTTGGGGATCCACCTGAAGAGATGTAATCTGAAGGAACCCCTGGGAAGATCTCCCCACCAAAAATGTCCCTGTCACCCAATTATGATGACTCACTTCTACCCTTAATGGAGGGCAGCTTTGTGGAGGGGGAGATGGCTGGAGGAATCAGGGGGCAGCTCAAGGCCCAGAGTTGTCACTACTCGCTCTAAGAGCATGGGTCATCTCTTTTCATATTGGGCCACGCAGTTTAGTGAAAAGAATAGAGTTTTAGAGCCGAAGACTTGGGTTTGGATCCTTGCTCTGCCATGTACATGCTGTGTGGCCTGAGACAAGTTAAATGACTTCTCTGAGCCTCATTATTTAAACTTGGCAATGATCTCTTCCTCTCTGGGTTACTGGGGAATTTAATGAGATCATGACCTCTAGTTCTGAGCCTGCCCTATTGAAGGGCTTAATAAATGTTCATGTCTTATCTAAACGAAAGAGATGAAAACTCTTGCCCTTGCTATATGAAAGAGCTGGGAGGGTTGAATTTCTGAGCAACCTGCTCTGTGCCGGCCACTGTTCTATATGCTTTACACACAGTAACTCATTTAGTCCGCGTAGCAACTCTGTCACGAAGACACTATTATTTTTTATCACTGCTTATGAAGGAGGCGAGTCAGATAAAGAAAAGTTCAATAACTTGCCTGAGGTCGTGTGCTAGCTTGTGGAAAACCTCGGAAGCCTTTGGGATAGCTTAGGGACGACAACTATGTCGTCTAATAATGTAGCCACTTGCCAGATATGGTTAGTGAGCTCTCGATATGCGGCCAGTCTGAACTGAGGCGAGCTTTAATTGTAAATTATAACCCCAATTTAAAAGACGGTGCAAAGAGAGGAGAATGTAAAATGGGTCATTAATAATTTTTTACATTGATTCCATGTTAAGATGGTTGTGTTTGGGGATATACATTGATTTAAATAAAAAACGTTATTAAAATTAACTTTACCAGTTTCTTTTTCCTGTTTTGAACGTGGCTACTAGAAAATTTTACATGACGTGCGTAGCTCACATTCTGTTCCGGCTGGACTGCGTGGTCTGCTCGTGACCTCTCGTTATATTGTCTCTGGCAATGAGGGTTGGTAGAGACTGAAGTGCTAGGATACGACAGGATAGGAATGTCCCCACTAGCTCCTAAATACAGCTTCACAGGGTTTTGCCACTATCAGCAGTCCCTTTCTTAAGTGTAGGCCCTTCTGAGAGAAGGGCTTCTCCGGTTTTGTGAAGAAATGGCTTAGCAGAGATGGAGTGTGTGTGTGTGCGCGTGCGTGTATGTGTGTGTGTGTGTGTGTGCGTGCATGCGCGCGCGTGCGTGAGAGTTTAAGTAGGTTTCATCCCCAGCGTGGAGCCCAGTGTGGGGCTTGAACTCACGACCTTGAGATCAAGACCTGAGATGAGAGCAAGAGTCAGACACTTACCAACTAAGCCATCCAGGTAGCCCCAGACACAAAGGCTTTGACCTTGAATGTTTACCCTACCTCTCTGCCACCCAAACCGGAGAGAGAAGGGAAAGGAAAGGAAGCTTGTCTGAGACAAATTTTTGCTTCTCACGGTCTGCCCCAGTGTGGGGCGGGGGCTCCCCTCTAGTTCCTCGACATCCCAACCAGGTGCTTAGGGCTCCCAGCCATGAGGGAGGGAGGCGGCTGGCCTGGGGCTGCCCTCCTCAGGATCAGCGCAGACGCGCTCTGCCTGTAAGCTTTCGTGGCACACTCCTGCGTGAGAGCCTCCAGTGACGGGGAGCTCGGTGGCCCTGTCTGCCCCACAGTTGGATACTTCTACTTTTAAGAAAAGTCTCCTTTTCATTGAACCTTCCTTTACAGAGTGCTTTAATTCCATAAATAACACCAGGTTCTATTTTCTGGAACTGTGCTTCTTAAAATTCCAGGAAATACGGCAGGGACTTCAGTGTCCTCCAAGACCTATTGGGTCCAGATCTCCAAGGGTAGGGCTCAGGGATTTGCATCTCTCTCTCTCTCTTCCTCCCCACTTTCTCTCTCTCCATCTCTTTCTACTCCATCTTCTCTGTGTCCTCCCTGTCTTCCCCTGTTCCTTCTCTGTCTCTGTCCCTTTCTCTCCCTCTCTCTCTCTACACACACACACACACACACACACACACACACACACAGAGTTATAAGAACCGGACTGCTGGCAGGGGCTCCCAGTTAGGTGTCACAGTGCCCAACAGTGTGACTGGTTGTGACATATGCTGCCAGTAATTTTTTCTAAAAATAAAGTAGCAAAATTTGCAAATGATTTACTTCTTAAATTTAATTGTGCAGATTTAAGAATACTCCTATAATAGTGTTGCTTTTCCTCACCTGTGTTCCTGGGCACTTTCTTGATTAGAAGAGAAAAAGTGTGGTGTTACTGCCACACAATAAACATTGCGCACACCCAAACCCTCTCTTATCTCTTCCCAGAGACGGCAGTAATTGCAGAGAGCGAAGTGTGGGTCAACAATTATGCTAATACCGAGCCCTTCCTCTGTGACCAGCAATGTGCTAAGAACTTTGTGTGTAATATTGCATCTGACCCTCACACTAATCCTTGGAGGTAAGAACCATTATTAGCTTCATTAATACAAATGAGGACACTGAAAAGAGAGGTTTAGGTAACTTGCTCAAGGTCATCCAGTTGACAAACCAGAACAAGGTCTTGAGCAGGTAGGTAAGTCTGTCTACCTCATAGACTTTAATTATTCCATGACTACCGAGACGGTTGGGGAGGTTCATAAAATTCTTGCTCAGGGACCCAAATAAGGGAATCCTGCCACGTTTCTTTGAGAGGTACCAGAACCGCAGAACAGAAGGAACAAGGCAAGGCAAAGGAACAGGTTATCACTCTTAGCATTTGGCCCCAATCTCCAATGATGGATGCCAGTGAGCCACACTGAACCCTTGGAACAACTCTTTTACCTCAGTGAAGACAGCCTAGAACCAAAGCCAGCTGAAAGGCCTGCTCTGCCAACTTCCATGCCAAAATTTCTACCCAACGCTTGGCTTTTAATATTTCAACTCGAGGTAAGGCCGTACTTGCCAGCAAGAAGTAGATGAGAGCACAGGAGACCAGGCCCATATTTGCATGTCGTGCATTTATTTACTCCCCAGCCCGCTCAGGCTCTACCTCTATGAGGGTGCCCCAGTCAGGACCCTCAAGACCTGATGGGCTATAGAATGGTCTTCTTCCTGGGAGATGGGGAAACAAGAGAGAAGCCGTGACATTTCCTAGAGGCGCCCACAGAGGAAGTGTGCTCCAGCCTCCACAGGACAACCTGTCACGTGTTCGAAGCAGCACTCGTGTGCCCCTTGAGGTGCCTCCCAGGCCAAAATTTTCCAGCTCCCTCAAGCCTTCTTTATGGACACGACTTTTGACTCCTGCACTATCTGGCCGCCATTCTCAGGACATGGTCCAGTTTCTCAATGTCCTTCTTATCCTGTAATGCCCAGGTCTGAGCCTTGTGCTCCAGACACGATTGACCAGTTGGGAGAAAATCGAGGCCAGGTTATGATTTAGACCAGAGACACTCTATTTCCCTTAATGTAGCCAAGATTGTGTTCATGTATCATGTATCAACCGCATAACACACTTGGACCAGGCTGAGCTAGTGGCCAATTTACAGAATAACAAACAAATAGGTCATTTTCACTTGGACTGCTGCCAAACCAGGTCTACCCCATCCGGTACTTGTGCAATTAGTTTTTAACCTAAATGTAGGACTTTGCATTTCTCTCTTCTCATTCCATCATGTTGGTTTCAGCCCTGTGTTCCTTCCTGTTGAGGTCATTTCTTATTTCCCTTCTGACATCTAGAGTGGTAACTATACTTCCCAGCTTTGTGTCTGCTGCAAACTTGATCAGAACACCTCGTACGTTGTCTTCTGAGTCACAGGTAACAATGCCAATGAGTTCAGCACCAAGGACGGAGCTCTATGGCATGCCACTAGAGACCTTTTTTGGGTTGACACAGAAAAACTAATCAACATTCTTTGACTGTGGTTGCTCATCCAGCTATGACTCCACTTCCTGTCCTGTGACCCAATTCTCATTTCCCCATCACATCCTCAAGGGCACCAGGTAAAGCATTTGTCAAATGCCATGCTGAAATCAAGATGCATTGGGTCCATATCGTTGCCTTGATCTGCTGCTGGAACAAGTAGAATTGCCGCTGACACGCAATGGGCAAGATATTTACCCATCTCACAGGCGGAAAAGAAAAATGAATGTATAAATGACTGAGAATATAGGGAGTCACTGTGAAAAATGTGGGGAAGCCCATTTGAAGTTGAAGGATTAGCACATAAACCTCTCCCACCAGCAAAGATTGTCCTATGCCCCCAAATGTTTATATTGTTTTAACAGTCTAGCATGTACGGTAATTATTGCGAGCCTTTTTTTTCTTCTCTATGAAATTTGAGTTTGTTTTTCCTCTTTCTTTCTTTCTTTCTTTCTTTCTTTCTTTCTTTCTTTCTTTCTTTCTTCCTTCCTTCCTTCCTTCCTTCCTTCCTCCCTCCCTCTCTTTCTTTCTTTCTTTCTTTCTTTCTTTCTTCCTTCCTTCCTTCCTTCCTTCCTTCCTTCCTTCCTTCCTTCCTTTCTTTCTTTCTTTCTTTGTTTCTTTCTTCTTTCTTTTGCTTAAGCCACTTTTACATCTCTTGGCAACAAATGTTTTAAAAAACATACACCTTAGGTCAGGGACTGTGTCTTAATCATTGCATAATAATGTATGAAAAGCACCCAGCTTAGAGTCTAGCCCAGTATAGGAGCTCAAGAAATATTACTACCCTTTCTATGTTCACAGCATATAGCACAGGGCCTGACACTCTAAAGGTGCTCGGTAAATGTGTGAAAATGCATACATGCACGAATGGTTATTTCATACCTCCCTGCTGACCTAGTAAGGGCAGAGGAGCAGGGATACCAGGAGACCTGGTACCTAGGCATAAAGTTGAGCTGAGTCTAATCAGTGTATGTCTGATTCGTATTAACCAAACCAACTTTACAAGAGGCTAATTGTTCAACCAGAATGCAGCCCATTAATTTACTCTGAGAACTACCATCTAACCCCACCAGGAGGAGAGAGGCACATGCCTGGCTCGAGGATGTTGACCAAATAGGCTCGATTACTTGTGGGGGATAGAACAGGGATCCTAGAGAGGGCAAGAGCAAGTACAGAGGATGTACTCAAGCAGCATCTGAGAGGGAGGTCAGGGCTCAAAGAGAAGTCAAGTTCGATTGGTCATCAGGTACGAGGGGTAGGCGTGGACTTGACATGGGAGACAAGCCAAGAGGGCAGGTGCCAAGTAAGTGCTAGAAAAATCAAAGAGCAAAAGTGGGCGTGCTCTGAGAGGGTCCAGGACTTTCACTGCAAATATGCCTTGTAAACCTAGAGCTTGCTACTATTGGGGCCAGCTGCATAGAGCCTGGAGTGGTTTGGCCTGGTTGAAAGATCCAGATCTGGGCAGACTGTTACGACTGTTAAGTGCATGTAAATACAGAATTTTTCCTGCTCTATGATGGAGAAACACCCATATATCTACACTATCCAACGCTCCTTTTAAACAAAATTCTTTCCTTTGTTAACCAGAGAGCCTGTTATAACAAAGATGCTTGTTTCATATTCCAAGGATCCCTTACATGTCCAGGAAGGGCTTTGCACATAGGCAGCCCTCGGTTCAAATCCCTGCTCTGCCATCAGTGGCTGGGCGATCTCGGGTAAGTTACTCAGCTTTTCCAAGCTTAAGTTTCCCCATCTACAAACTGGGAATAATGATTAGCATCTACCTTATGACACTATTGGGAAATTAGATTTAACATTTCTAAAATGCCTGGCAGGTAGTTGTAGTAAACTGTAGCTATCAGTATTAACTCCGTGACCTTGGGCAAAAGTCACTTAAGTCCTCTGAGCCTCATTTCCATCATGAACATGATGGTTGTAAGGACTACGAGGGCATGGAAAGGAAAACATTTTGTAAAGTGTGAAGTACTCAACAAATGCAAAAATTCTGGTTACTCTCAGGTTGCTTAGGTAACTTAGTCTCTTCTACATAGCCTCCAAACCCAAAGGGGTGCCCTGCATCAGGTTTCCAGGGAAAGTGTTCAGAGGGGACTGTGATGCTTTCCAAATTGTGTGCAAAATGTTGTGAGCATCCACACACTACGTATCTCTCTAGGGAGAATGCCTATAGCTTTAGTTATATTTTCAAAGGGGTCTGTAGTCCCCCAAAGGCCGGGAAACACTGCCCTGGGGTTGTGAAGCTGTAGGAAAACTATAGTTCCCCAAAATTGCTGTAAAATCTGGTGTGTGGAATTCCTTAGAATTTGGCGAGAGAAGAGAGGCAGTGCTGTGGACCTCTGGGGCCATTCCAAATATGGGTCTATTTCACTTGGGTCTTTCTTTTATTTATTTATTTATTTTTTGAGAGAGAGCATGAGCTGAGTAGGGGCAGAGGGAGAAGGGAAGAGAGAGAGATCCTAAGCAGGCTCCACACCCAGCGCCGAGCCCAACATGGGGTTCGATCCCACTGTAAGATAGTAACCTGAGCCAAGATCAAGAGTTGGACAGTTAACCGACTGGGCCACCCAGGCGCCTCACCCTTGGGTCTTTCTCTAGCACCCAGGAATTCAACGTCCTACTCTGTCACACCCTGTTTGTTTCTAGAAGCACTGTACATGGGCCTAAACAGGCTATTCATTCATTCAGCCTAAATAACCCTCCCCATTTGCAAAGGCCTTTTCATGCCATTCCCAGAGTAATTCCAAACAAGCCTGTGAGCTCGTTTAGAATTATGGCCCCCATTTTGACAGTGGTGAAAAGGGCTAAGAGATGCTTGGGACGGTGGCCAATAGAGTTGATGCGCAGATTGAAATCAGCACTGTGGGTAGGCAGGACTAGAGACAGAGGATCTGGGTTGTAGACCAGGTTTTGCATCTATGTGTCTGATGGGACGGGCTAACTTAAGAGCCCTGTTTGGCCACTATAGAGGCTTGGTGAAGACGCAGAGAGCAGTTGTCAGGTGATGGATCTGGTCCTGGCCACCCTACTTTCTGGCCCACACTGAGGATGGTGAAGTTGGGTAATGGTCCAATGTCAGCACCCTTGTAAAAAGATGCTATTATCTACCCCCATCCTTTCTCCCCAAGGCCATTAGGCTTAGGGTGACTCCTTATACCTAAGGAGGCTTGAGGAGAAGGCTTAGACCAGCAACACTCTAGGCATTGGGACAAACCCCTTCTCTCGCTCTCTTGCCCTTCCTTTCCTTTGGGTGACTTTGTATGCCATAGCGCATCGTGTTCCCAGACATACATTTGGATATTTAAGGGAATAAATGGTCTCCTTTGATACAAGGACCAGAGTGTCTCTGCACAGTTCAGTCTACTAGGATATGAGTTCAAAACCCCACCTAATTGTGGCAAAAATAGCCAACACTTAAGTAGTTATGTAGTGTGGTACCAAGGTTTTGGGGTCAGTATTAAATGTATTTAGGGGCACCTGGGTGGCTCAGTCAGTTAAGCATCCGACTTCTGCTGAGGTCATATCTCATGGTTTGTGAGTTTGAGCCCCACATCGGGTTCCATGCTGACAGCTCGGAGCCTGGAGCCTGCTTTGGATTCTGTGTGTGTGTCTCTCTCTTCCCCTCCCCTGCTCACATTCTGTCTCTATCTCTCTCTCAAAAAAGAATAAATGTTAAAAAAATACATTTCATTTTCCCAACAATGTATAAAATAAATGTCATTATAATCCCTTTCCAAGAGACAGGGAAATAGAAGCATGAGGCAGGGAAGCAAATGACCTGCCGAATGTCACACAGCCAATAAGTGGTAGTTCCAGAATCCAAACCCAGCATGCCTGCCTGGCTCCATAGTCCATGTTGCCGCTCTCTAGGGAAAGTGCCTTTTCTGGCCCTGTGTCATTTGTGCCCGTATCTAAATTTGGGTCCTTGCTAAGAGAAGCAGTACTTGGGCCAAGGAAGAACTTATGAATCCTGGGTTGAATGCTGTATCTGGTCTCAGTTTCCTCATTTGTAAAGTGGGGACTGTTCATGCCCTACTTTTTAACAGAATTATTGTGTGGATCAAATGAGCCCCGGTGCAAAGGCTTTGTAAACACAGAGCTTTGCCCAATAAAAGGCATTGCCGTTATCATTATTGCTTGAGCAGCTCTAAGTGTCCCAGGTGCCTGGGGCGATGTAGAGCCTGTGATTCTGCCGGAGCTGTGACCAGAGACCTCTCCACCTGCTTCTCTAAGGCTCAACCTCTACCCCTTCTGCCTCCCCTGTTTCCCCTCAGAGGAATTTGGAGAAGGCATTTTGTTTTCCAGCCCAGAACTCAACCCAAATCCCAGGGGGAGAAGATGTGCCAAGACACTGACCTGTTTTGACAATGCATTTGCCCAGGTGCCCTGGCCAGCTCCCAATCCTGGCAACCAATCCTCGGCAGCTCCAGCAGCCACTTGCTGCAGGTCCATTTGCCCTCTACCCCAGCCTGCCATGTAGCACCAGTGTCGTCACAACCAGGTGCTGCCTTGTACTTCTGAGAAGACCAAACTCCAGGTCCCAGGCCATGAGGTATGGGGAAAAGGACCAAAGAAGAAAGAACAGTGGCCCATGTCATGCTTCTAAGATCGTCCTTTCCTGCCCACTTCCCACTGTTTGCAGCAACAGATCAGTTGAGCATCTGCTTGTTCGCCCAGCAACTCTAACAGCAGCATGAAAGAAGGCTCCAGCATTTGAGGAGGACCCACTCTATCCCCCCAGGCATTTCACTCCCTGAGCTGAGTGGAGAGAGGGAGTAGGTTCAGCAAAGGAGCGGGTGGGTAGGGGAGGAAGCTGACGATGAGCAGTAGCTCTAGGAGTCAGGCTGGCTAGGAGTGGAGAAGATAAGTAGTGGGATTTGGGGGTTCCTGGTTTGCTGGAGGGGGGTCCAAGCTACAGAGAGATGTGGGGTTACCTAGGCAGCACAAGGGAGGACTGGGGGAGGCCTGCCTTGATAGAAATATAGTTCTGAAAGTGGGAACATACTGGATGGATGTCCCATGAGCTCCTCATTTTTACATATGGGGAAACTGAGGCCCAAGTAGATGAACTGGCTTGGCCAGGGTTGCATGGGTAGTGGCAGAGATAAAACTAGAATGAGCTTTCAAGTCAGACCTGGGAATAACTCCTAGTTCTGATGTTTATTAATGATGTTGGACACCTTACTTAACCTTCTGAACCTCGAATGTCCCCATCCACAAAGCAGAGATGATAATGTTGGCCTTGAGGGGTCATTCTCAGGCCTGGATAAGATAATCCAGTGGTGTTCCATCCTTGTCCTTTCCACTGCACACACTGATCTTCCAAGCTTGGCAGCCTTGGCGTCTGAGGGATCTAGAGGCTTGAAATATTCATAATCTGGATTGTTTCGAGAGTGTATTTTGGTGGTTGGTTGGGTAGCAGAGCAGATGCAGTGAGCAAGGAACACGATGGGTCACAGAAGCTAGAGGGGAATGTGGGCCCTCCCCAGTCACTGGTTGCACTTTGCTGGCCTCCTTCTCTTTCCAGCGTCTCCCTCAGGCCACAGTCTTGATGACTTTCCTTCCTGTGTCTTCTCTCACTTAGCAGTAAAAAGAAGTACAGTCGTCATTATTTTCTGTTTTTAATAAATAATACAGTATACACCCTGATATTTATTTAAAAACCCATCTCTTTCTTTGTCTATGTGGTCAATACTCATTCACTCAATAAGTATTTCTTGACCATCTACTATGTGCCAATCACTGTGCCAGAAGTTGGGAATATAGCAGTGAGCAAAACAGTTTAAATTCCCTGCCCATGTAGAACTCATATTCTAGTGGGGTTATTACCCAGCTCCACCCACACTGCTCAATTAATACATTGCATTTCTATTTTTATCACTTTTCTTCCTTGGCGGATGTGTTTTTGTGAGTCTCTGGTCCTCCATATTATAGAACGCTCCCCCACATGGCTGAAATCCATTGCCTGGTATAATCAGACTTGGTTACAAACCAACATGTAAAGGGAAACAGATAAGTGGCAAAGCAAATAACACCTCCCTCCACCCCCTCCCTAGGTCACATGCCCAACCATGCTGTTTTCCAGGACTTGAAGAGCATTTCGGTCTGGCTAAAGGAGTGATGGCAGTTGGCTGTCCATACAGCCCTCCCTTCTGTTGTCCTGCAGTCACTGGGGATGGGCATCGTGTGCTCCACAACACAGCTGGGCATGTAGGAGGGGCTCAGATTGCTGAAGAAATGTGGGTAGATGGTAAATGCGGGAATGAATAATCAGAGCTTCTTGGAAGGGCCTGGGTGAGGGCAGGACCAGGCACTCTGGTAATCAGCTTTGATTGGGGTATCTAGTCACGGCAGGGCTTTATCCAAGGGCAGATCTTATCTTTGGGGATGGGGGACATGGGGCACAAGCCTTTTCTTCCTGCTGAGTCTCTTCCTCCTAAAAACCTAGTTGTTAGCCTTCCCTGCAGCTGCTGAGATGTGCAATGTCCTCAGGAATGTCTGCCGGGGTTGGGGGGGGGGTGTCCTGCCTACCCAGAAACACTATTCTCAGGAGCAAACACAGAACAAGGCAAAGGAAGGCTGTCGCTTGCACTAGTAAGTGCCTCTAATCTGCTCTGGGAGGTGAACCGGGGCCTCATCCCTCCGAGCAGGAGATTAAAGGCCTGAACTTGTGATTGCTGCTCGGCTGGGGACCTCTGTCGTACACCGACAGGGAGCCCCGAGAGCACAGAGAACACAGCTGCCACTGGAGAAGTCAGCGTGGGGGACCGCCAGTGGCGGGCTGTTGAAAACAAATGGGGCAAAGAAACGATTCCATGCAATCGATTGGAGCTGATGTTTGCAGAACAGCCGGAAATGACTTACTTGCCTTTAAAACCGATAGGGAGACTGAAGTCATTGAGCCTAGAACAGACCTTGCTGATCCCCGCAAAGGGTTTTCATGTCCCCAGAAATAACCACACATCAACCACCGCCCCCCAACCTCTCCCAGAGTCTGAGAGGGGATCTGAGAGATGGGAGAGGTACTCCCGGCTGCCCCGCTCCTCCCTCCCCGCTCGTATCCTGTGATGGCCCCCAGCGCTAATGTCTTTCTCAGCCTCCCACCAGGCTGGCTGCTGCCACCACCACATCTGGCCTCCGATCCCCCCCCCCACCCTTGCCACCATCATCAAGGCTTCTGCTGTGTGTGTGTCAGGACGTGGATGAGCACAGTCCCTCTTAGGTCAGCTGCAACAGCACTGAAGCTTTTGCTGTGCTGGTTTACTTAAAAGGAACTCCACTAGTAAATTACCAAACAAACCCGGAAGAGAACGTACAAAAGCCTATAAACGATGAGTTTGCAGAGCAGGGATGCTTCAACCCAGGATAACTCAAGACGAGCTCAGCGAGCACAATCTACTGGAAACCCAGGCCTTTTCTTTCCTTTCCTTTTCCTTTCCTTTTCTTTTTTTCTCTTTTCCCTTCTTTTTCTCTTCTTTCCTTTCCTTTTCTCTTCTCTGTCTTCCTTCCTTCTTTCTTATTTACCTTGACCCTGTGTTGGTCTGGGCCTTCCAAGAAGCAGATGCCAAGACAGGATTAAGGGGGCATCAGTTTTATTGGGGGCAACACCTGTGTGAGAGGAAAAAAAGGGAAGGAGCTAAAAACAGCTGGAGTTAAAAACAATGTAAGTCTGGCCCGGAGTGCAGGAGGGAAGGTTGAGTGTGCCTGACTGTCCTACAGTCTAAGGAAGGTTCACCAAGGCTCTCAGGGCATTCTGGGTTGGCTGTCTAAGGAATCTGATATAGCCCGGACATGGGCCTGCCATAGCATCCCTGCTCCGCTCAGTCATTGACGGGGAGCAGCCCATGGAAAACAGCGTCTTGCTATCAACCTGGTGATGAGTTTCAGAGCCCTGCACTGGAACACTTGGTCAATCCTGTCCCTGCAGATGGCATTCTGCCAGGCATATTCTCATGGCCACCATGACCCTGTCTGTTGGCCTGCCTAAAACCAAGTCATAGATGATTCTACCCTTCGATGGATTCTTCCTCTTCCTCTAGTCTTCCCCTAGATATCTACAGGGCTTACTTCCACTTCTGCCCTCTCTACAGGGCCTTCCCTGGCTACTCCATCTAGAATTGCAACTTTCTGTCCAACATCTCCTCGCTTCCTTCCCTGCTTCATTTTTCTCCCTCGTTTTTATCACTATCTAACCTACCATATAGTTCCATCCCCCATTTTTTTTATTGTCTCTCACCTCTACTATGATAGAAGTTTAATGAGGGCAGGGAGTTTTGTCCATCTTGTTCAGTGTTGTATCCCCAAAGCCAAAACAGTGCCTGATATTTAAAGAATATTTGCCGCGTGAATATAAGAATGACTACTGTTCAGAGCATCTGGGCTCAGTATTTGGGCTCAGTATCGCTAGCAGCTGTGCGGACCTCAGGGAATAGGCTGCCTCCTTCGGAGTGTGAGAGCTTCACATTCCTCTTATGCAGATGCAGGTTCTGTGGTGCAGGGGTTAATACCAGGGGGTTTGGCATTAGACAGATTGCTTCCATCTCCATCTCTTACCAGCTGTGGGCTGAGCTTGAGCAAGGCACCTAACCTCTCTGAGCTGTAGCTCCCTCGTGGGTGACGTGAGGACAACAATCTACCACTGTTAGGATTGCTTTAAGCTTGAGAGGGTTCTGATTACCCCAACTAAGCCTTGAAGAAGACTTTTCCTATTTAAATGTCAGCACTCACTAATGGTTTGTCAACAAACATTTCTTTATTGAGGGAGACTGTTAGCTCAGCCCACTTCCCATGGGGCCCTTTCCTGCTGCCTCCCTCCATCACCTTCCTCCCCCCAAATACCTGTGAGACTTTGGAATTCCTAGGTCTCCATCATAACTAACAACCTGTATTTCCAATGGGGAATTACTTTGCAGACGCTATTGTATGGTTTATATAATTAGAGCTTTATAATGACAAGTACCACATATCTAGTTCCCTGCTATATCCCCAGAGTCGGAGCTGAGTAGGTACTCCGTAAATATTTGTTAA
This sequence comes from Paguma larvata, assembly GCA_030068075.1. Lineage (NCBI taxonomy): Eukaryota > Metazoa > Chordata > Mammalia > Carnivora > Viverridae > Paguma > Paguma larvata. The sequence goes on along the minus strand of CM057837.1, from coordinate 44,382,950 downwards.
GTCATCACAGCCATCTGGGAGGTTGGTATTATCCTCTCTACTTTACAATATTAAGATTGAGGCCTGCCCAAAGTTGCAGAGCAAATAAATGGCATGGCCAAGACTTAAACTCAGATACATCTGATTTCTAAACTTGCAAGTTTTCAGTTCTATGGTGCTACCTAAGGAAGGTGGTTCTTTTACATAATCCCCAGGGGAAGATCCCAGGATGCAGACAGACTCATGATGGTCTCGGGATTCATCTATCCTCCTGCTTATGAAAGTCTCAGGTACTCCAGTTCAGTGTTGGGGAAGAGCATGGCCTCAAACATATTGTGCCTTTAGCCCATTACTTTTATTGCCAGCACATTATTTTCTAGGTTGAGCAAATCATCCTTGGCTGGAAGGTAGACCTTTATTTCTTTTTTAGCTGCTCCTGAATTCTTGACAATGTTGAGTCATTCCTTGGCAAAACATTGCCAATGTTGTGGCAGTTGGGACAATTGATGTAAGCCAAATGGCTTAGTTAGCTAACCTATAGGTTTTCTTTCAACATGGCGCAGAGTTTAACCCTGTTCCAGGCAGCCTAGAAAGAGTGGTGGCAGAATGCTTTCAACGTCTTGAGAGTGGGTGGAGGTAGCTGGAAGACAGAGGAGTTATTTGTGTATATTGGCAAATGATGAAGTCTTTTAACAATTCAAACTGGGATGTTTGTGCTTGAAATAAACTCAGGCATGCACACAATACACAAACACCCTGTGATGAAAAACTTGAGTCTTTATTGTACAAACAGCAGAGCTTGCCTTTAAATGATGCAATTAAAGTAGTGTTACATACAAGTAGAGTGTGGCATTAGCCCTGGTCAGCTCTTTGTGGATCAGAGAAAACGCTGCTGATGGGGTCTGGTTTTTGAGAGACATGTCAAAGGTTGTTCTTTCTCAAAGTCTCCCCACCCCTCTTCCACTTTAAAGGCTGCGATTTTTCACATTTGGTCGCTGGTGGAGGGTGTGGCATTGGGCCTTTTACTGAAGAACAATGGTATGCAGATGTGATGAGAAAGTGGTGATATGTGACCACACAGCTGCACAGTTACAGCTCAGCTATCCTAAGTGTCAAGCTAGTCAGCTGATGGCCTGGAAAGCCTGGGAGAGTTCAGGTGAGAAGACAGTATGTTTGGTTGTAGAGTGGGTACTTATTGCCTTTGCCTGCCCAACATCTTCTTTTCTAGACACAACATCCTGATTTTCTTTTGGGAAATTATCCCTGTTCTAATCTTAATCCATGGAATTTCACAGGCATGTGACTTAGGCTTAGCCGGTTGAAGCATTGCATTCCCTTGGCCACTGTAATTGGTTCACAAATAGGCATGTGACTTGAATCAAGCCAATAGAAAGCCTTCCCTAGACTTCTGTGCAGTTATTGGGACAAAGTTATATTCTTCAGGGTTGCTGAGCTAGTGGAGTGTAAGGCTGGAGCATCTGGATAGGGGTGGAGGACATAATGCAGACAGAGCCTGTCTGAGAATAAAGGCAGAGGAAAGCAGTAGAGAGAGGAAAGCAGAGTAGGGAGAGGAAAGGGACACATTCTTCAGGACATCTTTAGAAGTCCTGGATCAAGTTATGCCTGTAGTCATTACCCTTAACCTTTTAAGGTATATATTACGACGAATTAATAAATTTATCTTTCCCCAACCCCTTTGCCTTTCTCCTTCCTCCTTCTCTTCTTCTTCTCTCCCTCCCCCTCCTCTTCCTCCTCCACTTTCTCCTCCTCATTTTTCTTCTTCTCCTCCTTCTTTTTCTCCTCCTCATCCTCATCCTTCTTTTTCCCTAAGCTTGTCACCTAAAACTGAATTTTGACTGCTATGTTTTGCTTGTTTACTGCTCTTTCTCTCCCAACAAATTATGTACTTCCTGAAAGAAGGGATTGTTGTCTCATTTATCTTTGCATCTTTGGCATCTGGCACAGTAGAACTTCAGTACTGAACTGTAGCAGCTAAAGAGAAAGGGGCTGAAAGAGTGCACTGTAGGCAAGGTGGTCCTGAATAAGAAGATGGTCTATCCCATAGAAGCAGGCTGAATAGATGTCTCTTTTCTGGACCATTGTGTAAGGGGCTTGGCAAGAAATAGAAGAATGGAATATGAAGAATAGAGTGGAAGTTGATCCAGAAAAGATCCCCAACAATCATCAACAAGTAGTGAGTGGGTGCCAATGTTACCATCCAGAGACTTGGAACCAAATGGAGCTTGCAAAGCCAGGGAAGGCAAGAATGCCTATCCAGAGGTCAAAAGCGGCAAATGGGAGGTAACTGGATGGATTTTTGGAGACAGGAGTCAATGCCTGTGGTTTGGCATTTGATAGAGAGGTCAACTCCTTTCAGAGGGGGCAAGATGGGGGTAGGGATGGGAATATCAAGTGCCATCTTGGGAGACTGGACCCAGAAAGGCTGATAAAGACAATACTTCCCATTTTCATCTTTCTTTTGGAACATTTTAATTTGTTGACAGAACTTGCTGATGCCTCTCTTCCAACGCTGCTTGTTACAGGGGTGAATGAATTTGAGTAAGAGAGTCCAATTATGGGCTTTAGAAGCATTTCAGCATATCCTGGATTATATAATTATACATGGCTCCAGACGGTAGCCCCTGCCCAGGTGTCCTCCCTTCCAAAGTAAATCCAACCGCTTGGCATTCCCATCCACTGACCAGAAGAGGCCATGTTACACTTCAAATGAACTCAGGACACTTGATGTCCAAATACTGCTGAGTCAGGGGCCACTTTTTCTTCCATTGTCAGACTCCTTGAATTGGTTCTTAAGTCTCTGTCTCTGGAAACAATGCTCCTGACCAGAGGCAGGGGAAGGTGTCTCAATGGCTGAGGTAGGCTGAACATTGAGTAAGCCTGAGCCTCCAATGTTACTGGGGGTAATGGCACAGAAACCAGCAATCAATGGTACTCCTGTTTAGAATTCCTAACCACATTTCATAGGAAATTTTGTTCAGCCTCCTTGCTTCTCCATTCTAAGACTCTGCCAAATCCTTACTCTGGCACCAATTAGAAGCTGCATGGCAAAAAGTGAGTCAGCACAGTCTTCTTTTCCCATTTTTGGCTCTTGGGGTTCCTGTCTCTTAGATCTCCCTCTCCACGGTGTCACTATGGGAAAGTGCTATGTGGCAGATTCAGAGGGTGTCACCAATGAGCCAGGAGGCCTGGATTCTAATTCCATCTCTTCCAGACCGTCATTCCTGACTTTTGGTCATTCCCTCTCTTGGGCTTCAGTGGCTTATTGATTCTGTAATTCTGGAAACTGATAAAGCAAAACCTTTCACCACCCCTCTACCCCTGCCTCCACCTCTCTCTCTCTCTCTCTCTCTCTCTGTCTTTCTTCTGGGAAGGCTGAGCACTTGGCCTCTGTGTCTGGGTCTTGCCGTGTGAGATGCTTATAGTCTCTTTGGCCTGACCCCTGCTCTTTATACACACCCTTTCAGCCACACCTTCCAATACATGCCTGGATTTGTCAGTTGGGAGATCTAAAGTTGGCAATAATGTTAGAGAAGACTAAAATATTGGGCCATCAGAGACCAATGGGGTTTCAATAAATGAAACTTCAGCATTTAAAATATTCAAGTCCAATTCCCTCAGAAAAGTTCCTGAAAATAAAGATTATCCACTTAAACACCCAAAGATAGCATTTACGAAAAAGGCACTTTGCAGGGAAATCAATCTTAATGTTGCCTTTCACAATTCCAAATCCCTTGTGCTCTATTAAGAAGTAGCCTTTTAACCTTTCCTTGGGTCTCTATTCACCAGCACCCTCCTCAGGTGGACCTGCTTCTGCTTGGGGCTTTTCCTCTTTTCTGTAATGACAGTTATAGGAAAATCAGAGCATTAGTGGTGGTACAGTCACCCTGTGCTGAGCATCGCTATCAGGAAGGATCCTGGTCATTTGGTTCTCACCTGTAAGCAATTACACACATAAGGGAAGATAGTGAGAGGGATACATAACCTTTAGCTCAAATCTCTAACTTTGGGAAATTCTTTCCAAACTCTCGTGCAGAGTACGGTCTTTTAAAGTCTTTTGTCTACCGCTCATGCACATGGTTTTTAGTTTCCCAAGCAAAAGGAGGCAAACTTTCTCACTGTCTTTGGATTAGTGGTATCTCAGAGTTGGGAAAAAAAATGAAGTGATAAAGTGAACAATGATATTCCTTTCTTATTTTAGATCAGTTTTTTTTCATTGCAGCAGCATTTATATCCATTTTAAAAATAGTAACACACATGTGTGAGAGGTATTTATCCATTCTATAGCTTTTTCTTAGTTGTCATGCAGACTTGGGGTTCCTCTATAATACAAATCCCCTACTAGGGTCTATTGCCCATAGATTGAAAACCGCTATTCTAGAACAACAAAAAAAGTATTGATAGCAAATGTTGAGGACTTCTTACATGTCTGTTATGATGCTAAGCACTAAACACTTTACATACATTCCATTTGAGTCCCATGAAAACTTCTAAAATAGATACTTATATGGTGTCCATTTTATAGATGAGAAAGCCTAGGCTTGGAGAAGGAAAATAATCCACTTGAGCCCATACAGATAGCAAGTGGCAGAGTCAGGATTAAGACTCACATATTTCTGGTTTCGAACCCATGTTTTTCATTACAGAACTAGAATTTGGCATATACTGTTGTATATCTTTTATAACTGGTTACTTTGAATTTCGCTCTTTGTATCTTCTGTATATCCTGGCACAGAAGAAAAGCTCAGTAAATGCTTTTTAATTAATTGATTAGTTTCTAAGATTTTGATTCCTATGATTTTACCACTTAGTTCCAAATAGTGGCATTTTCACTTTCTTCAGTATGGGCCATCAGTGATCTTGCATGGTGACTACACTGTACACCATACATGGTGCGCATTGAGTAATGTATACAATTGTTGAATCACTGTTTTGTACACCTGAAGCTAATATAACATTGTATATCAACTATACTTCAATTAAAAAAATTTTGGGTGGGCTTGCCTGAGAAGTATCATTCTTATAAATTTGAGTATAGTTGACACACAATGTTACATTAGTTTCAGGTGTGTTGGCAAGGATGTGGAGAAAAAGGAATCTTCCTACACTCTTGGTGGGAATGTAAATTGGCACGGCCATTGTAGAAAATAGTGTGAAGTTTCCTCAAAGAATTAAAAATAGAAATACGATATGATCCAATAATTCCACTACTGGATATTTACCCAAAGAAAATAAAATGCTAATTCAAAGAAAATATATGCACCCCCATATGTTTATTGCAGTATTATTTACAATAGCCGAGATATGGGAGCAATCCAAGTGTCTATCAATAGATGAGTGAACAAGTATCATTTTCAGTTTTGAATTCCAGATCAGGAATTATTAGATGGGTATCAGAGAAGGAACTTAACTTGGAGTACTGACTCTCAATCTAATTGGAATGATGAAGATCATTTTGTTGGCAACCCATGAGTCATCCATACTATTTCCCAGAGCATCCGGTTAAGCTTCTTTGTCATCACCACTATCACCATCATCATCTCCATAATCATTATCATTAGTTAATATTTACAGAATTCCTTATTTTACAAGGAATATTCCTAGATTTTAAGGATAGGTAGATAGTGGTATGATGCAACTTTCGTCCTGGCGGGAGGGGGGGGCTTCCAATCCAATGGGGAAACCATCAAAAGCTTCAATATGGAGTTTCTTTTAGCCTGGGCCTTCAAAGCAAAGTTGTTTGGAGGAGAGGGGGAGCAGAGTTAGAATTTGTACTTTTCTACACGGAGGGAACGATGTAAACAGAAGCAGAAAGATGTGGAAGTGCATATTTAAAGAAATCCATGTTTAAGGAAATATAAGCAGTATGACACAGGGTGTGTAAAAGTTGTAACTTATCTGGAATAAATTTTATGTGGTATGAGATAGCGATCTACTTAATTTTTTCCCATGTGGATGATTAATTATCCCCACACCATTTAATGAATTGTTAATCCTTTCTCTACTAGTTGATTATAACATCTTTTCCTTGTGCCAGATTCCCTTAATCATTTGGGTCTCTTTCTGGATTCTGTTCTGTTTCATTGTCTTCCTTCTCTGTACCTGAGCCAGTACCACATTATTTAAATTCATATAGCTTTGTAATATGTCTTGACGTCTGGTAGTACAAACCACTCCCTTTGTTCTTTTTAAAAAATAGTTATGGCTATTCTTGCTCATTGACTCCTCTGTATGAATTCTAGAAGTTGCTAATCTAATTCCCTGAAAAATCATACACGTCATGAAGAAAATGCCCTGAGGCATAGAAGGAGTGTAATGGGCCATCGGGATTGGTAAAGTAGTATGAAGGTCAAATAATGGAGGCTTGCGTTGTCAAACCAAGACCTTCAGATCCTACAGCGCTTGTGGGCAATTCTAAGGAAGCTGAGATAACTTCTGGTGTCCTGGCCTCTTCCTTAAGAACATTGTCTGCAATGCCTTGCACATACAGTGCTACAGACTGACCCAGAAAACCCATGTCTCCATGTCTCCAGATCCATGTCTCCAGACACGGTGGGCTGAAGAGATAGCTCAGCCTGCACTGGTAGACAAAAAAAAAAAAAAAAGGCTGTCCATCTTGTCTATTAAGAACTCAGAAGTGACCTGAATCCGAAACCCTGGAGGCAGCTCCTTTCTCTCTTCTTGGTCTCTTCACTGCCTCTGCCCCTTTTCACATGCAGCCCTTCCTGGCTGCCATCTGTCAGAGTTACAGATGATTGAACAAAGATAAGGAGAGAGAGTCAGCCGCCCGTTGTGTCTTCCTCTGAGGACTAATGTCAGCTCTGGATCAGAAATCATGGAAAGCAACCCTGGCCCTTTGGTGAGAGGAGGGAGCACAAAGGCCCTTTGGACAAGCCTCTGAGGACAGGCTGCCCTCTCATCCATCCCATTCCATTAGCCACAAGACAGAGACATGTGTGCAGGAAGTGCCTCTCTTCGGCTTGCCCCTCCGGTTTCTCTACTTTGGTGATTGTTTTTCACTCAACAAGTATTCATTTAATACTTGCTATGTGCCAGGTACTGGGTAAACAATGTGAACAAAATAGACTTGGTTTCTGTCCTCATGGAGCTTAGAATCTGTGTGTGTGTCGGGGGGGGGCGGAGAGACAGCTAGTAATAAGCTAACAAACATACAAATACTTCTTTTCTCCTCTGCTCTCTGCCCTCCAAGCATAGTTCTGCCTCTGGAAGCCCCTGCCAGATATGGGTAGAGATTAGGCAGGAGTAATATATCCGTATAAAAGGACTCTCAGCATACCAACCTGGGGGTGGTAGAGTGGGAGATTAATGGGTGATTAGAAAGTGTAAGGAACAGTCTGAAAGGGTCTTGAAAATCATACCTAGGTTCCTGTTTTTTTCTGACCCTAATAGGTGATTATTGCCTCCCTTTTTGAGCGTCAAATTAATGTCCCATGTCTGAATAACACCCTCCACTTAATGACACAAACTGTAGGAAGATGAAGGAGTTTTTCTGGTTTATTCAAGGAAGAGGACATGGTGAGCAATTTTGTATCCAAAGGTGATGGGGAGGAGAACAGAGCATTCTGGCAGGGGGATCCTGACTTCCCAGAGGCATCCTTCCCTGGAGGGGTTCCTGGTGTTGGTGACCATGATGTGATGTGTATGATTGAAATTCTGGGCCAGCTCTGCAGCCAGACTACTCTGAGAACAAGAAATACATGAAAAAGAGAAAGAGCAGTAGTGTAGCCTTGAACACAAATCGAGGCAAACTCATGCAGAAGATGGTGTGGAAAGGAGCAATGTAGACCCATGACAAGGGTACCAGAGGGCTCTTGACCAGAGCAGAAATTATGAAGAACTTTGGGCTGCTCTTCAGAATTCCAAAGATGGAAACCTTTTAATACTTGAATATAGGTACATGAAAAACACCTTTTTGTGGAAAAGCAAATAAGCAACCAGGATGTGGCCTTGGGAAAGTCATGGGGCACTAGTTTCTGTGTGTATAAATAAATTATAGTTGGGAAGGTGGGATGAAGTGCTGAGAGTGGGGTATTTAACGATTTTGAAGGTTTTTCTTACACCATTAATGTCAGGAGATTCTGTTTTTATCCACAGGGATCAGACCTCACGTTTCTAGAAATTTGTAGAGGAAAGTTTTCGTTTTTATAAGTTCACTCTATACGCTCTTTGAAGGCAATAGATATCTCCCTAGCACAGGAACTTACATCAAGTTTTGTTGGATGAATGAATAAGGACAAAAATAAAACATATGGAGAATTCCCTCTCACCAAGGAGCCTACTTCCAGGTTTGAGACACCAGATAATACACTTGAAATAGTTAAAGAAGTCTGCTAGACAATCCCTATTTAAGTTTTAAATTCTGACTGGACTCTCTGAGTCCAGAGAGTACTGCGGACAGCTCCATGGTGCTGAAAGTAGAGCTATAATGAGGTGAGTGCACTTTTTTATTCAGCATTCACCAACTCATTCATCCCACAAACATTCACTGAGGGCTTATTACATGCAGGCAGCATCCAGGTACAGTAGAGAAGAAGAAGTCTTTGAGTATTTTAAAGCCAAAGATAACCTTAGAGGAAATGACCAAAAACTATGACAACAAAGGTTTCACAACTATGACAACAAAGAAACACAAAAGAAAGACCATTTCAGTTTAGAAAGTTGAATTCAGAAAGATTAGGAAACTTTTTATAATAGGTACCATTTATTGAGTGTCTACTATAATCCTGGATGTGTACATACATTCTTTCTAAATAGTTTTGTAAGACAGGAGTCCAGAAAGGGTATGGGTCCCAAACAGCATGGCTTATAAATAGGAGCAGGATCAAGGCCCTTGTCTGTTTCCACCTAAAACCTGGAGTCTTTCTAAACCCTCATGATCTCCCCCTTAAGGCCACCATGGGAGGAAGGGACTTTCTAGTCTATACACAGTTTATGTGAGCTTATGAGGGAAAGACCAGCTTGTCTGCTTCCCTTTTTCCTCTAAGTGTCTCCTTGCCATCTTAGCCCCATGACAGCACCAACTGGTGGTGAGAGGGAGTGGAGAGACTCCAGAACAATTTGAGATGTATGAGGTGTATTAGGCAGAAATCTTTCAGTAAGATGATAGCTTCTACAACTCAAACAAGCCTAATGAAAAAGATAGGTAAGTAGCTCAGAAGACTAGGAAATTTAGGTATAGATCTAGCTTCTGATGCTGAATCTTATGGGGGATGGGGTGAGGGGGAGGAAAGAATGTGGGATGTTTATCACATGATGTCATCCTGACTATGCTCCTCCCTCCCTCCAGCTCTCATTCTCTGCTTTGCTTTATTCTGAAGACAGGCTGTCATCATATGATGATAAGATGGCTGTCGGGAATCATTCCCTCTCTGATTAGCAACACAGCAGAAAAGTATCTTTTCTATTTCAATTTCCATGCATATATCACAGATAAGATTCTGATTGGCCATCCTCAGGTCATGTTCACATACTCTGACAGATCAACCTGAGTCTCATGGTTTTACTTGTTGTGGGGGGGGGGCAGGCAGAGAAGGGCACACAGAAATGAGGATGATGGCTCAAATGGCATCACCTGAAGTGAGGGAGGACCTAACTAAAGAACCAGAAAAAAGATGATAAGGAATCAAACTGGACACAGAACAATGTTAAATATTCTGGAGCCCTGTAGTAGAAACACACAGTCCCAGGTAGTTAGGTCAGGGACTCCCTAGGTTATCTTATCTTCTGAGAGGGAAGTGGGGAGGCTGTGGGAAACAGGGCTCAGGAAATATGAGCAATCCCTGATTAGTGGGCTCTTTGGGACGAAAAGTATCTCTGGCTCCTGATTTTACCTGAAGATCTCACCTTTATAAGACAGAAGATCACTTGTCCACGAAAACAATGACCTGTCTTTATACCATCATTCTTTGCAGTTTACCAAAGCCTATCTTACTATCTTCTTTTGAGAGCCTCATTGTAACTCTGGCAGGTAGCAAGGGCAGATATTACTTCCCTATTTTATAGGTGAGGAAACTGAGGCTCTGAGATGCTAAGGGACCTGCCCAAGGTCACTCAGTTAAGTTGCAGAGCTGTAACTACCAACCAGCTCTCCAGCATACAGAATTAATTAAAGGCCTATGAAAAAAACTCCAACTCAAACAGGATTGGTAAGTGATAAGGAGAAATCTCATTGGTTAGACAAAAAACTGCAGAGGTAACAGATCTGCCAGTTGGAAAGGCAAAAACAGGAAGCTTGGCCCAATAGCCCAAGAAAAGAACAAAGAAATAGCCAGAATTTATAGGTGTGAGAAGAGAAAAATCAAAGAAAGAAATGAGATGCAACCTGCAAAACACATAAAAGGAAATAGAAAAACATTCTTTAAAATACACTAGGAACAAGAGAAAGATAAGGGGAAATGTTTCTTCCTAATAGATGATGAGGGAACGCTGATAATAGATGGTACCAGAAATGCATAGGTTTTCAATGCTTTATTTCTCGGATAGCTGGAACAAACTGCATACAGACAAGAAGGCAAGGAAAACAACTGGAGACTGGAAGGTGAAGGGAAGAAACTAAAGATCTGGGATCACCAGTGACAGGAAACCTTAGAATATCAATGCTGAAGGGACCCTAGATGTCATCTGGCCTCACCCCCCACTTGACAGAAAATTAAACTGAGTATCAGTGATGGGGAGTGAGATGCCCAAGGTCACTCAGTATAAGAAGAATCAGGCTTCTGGTTCCTGGTTTGCGTGTTTTTCCAGCACCCTTGAGATATGGAAAGAAGGGGAGACACACGAGGGATAAGCCAAAATATATAATATTTAGTGTGGGGATTAGGCAAATGCCTGAATAACCTTGATGGAAGGCAGGTAAAGGTCAGGACTTGGGGAAGATTAGGGATACAACATGAGGAGGAATCTGCCTTGACATCAGGGCTCAAGTCTTGTTGTTGCTCTGGCATCCAGTCTTCTGCCAGTCAGTATTTTTAGGGTTTCAAATTGTCAGGCTCCCTTAGATCTAATAAGGGTCTCTGGATCACTGGCTGTTGTCTGGTGCTTGGATGCTGCCTATCTTGCTTTGTCTCTTGAATTTGCCACAATAATGCTGTGTAACCACTCTAATATTCAGAAGCTTAAAACAATAAGCATTTATTTAGCTTGCTGTGGGACAGTGTTCATCTAGGAGGTTTTCCTGTAATGGTTGCATCCTTTCACATTTGTGGGGTGGTTGGCTTGCTGTTGGCTGATCTTGGATGGCTTGGATGACTGGGATGTTTGAAATGACTCAGCTCTCTGTCAAGTGTCCATCAGGCTAGCCCACACGTACTCTCATGGTATAGCAGAAGTGCACAGCCAAAGAGCCTAGTTGTACAGGGAATGGAAACACACAAGCACTTTTTAAGTATCTGCTCACAAACATGTTTGCTAACATTTTATTGACCAAAGAAAGCTACTTGGCCAAGTCCAGAGTCAAGGTGAGCAGGACTACAAAATTATAAGGTAGAGGGTATAATTCGGCAAGGCCATTAACTGGAGCTATTAGCACAACTAGTCTATACCAGGCCTCCATTCCCAAGGTCTTTAACTCTGCTGCCTTCCTCTATTTCCCACCATCTTGGTCCTGTTGAGTTTTCTCCCAACTCTCATCATCGAGAGTTCTATGTCTTTGGGGGTCCCACAGCTCATTTGCCAGTAAGATAACAAGCTGATTCTCACTCACACCCTGGTTCCGCCCAGGTAGACTTATGGATATCCCTATCTAGGCTGGGTTTGCTTTTCCTGGGACTGTGATAAAGACACCACATGCTCAGAACCTGTTTATTGCTGCCATAATCTCATAAGTAGAGCTCTTTCAAAGGTCTTTAACTGGAAACCCCCAAACTCACAGGCATTTATCAGCTGGTGTTTACTTCCAAGTCCTCCCTACTCATGGACCTATGTCATGAAGAAGCCAGGTAGGTCCTCTGTAGATTTTATCCTGGGTTGACACCACCCTGGATCCCTTTGAGAGGGTATTATGGGCTGAATTCCCTCCTTCCTCCCAAATTCAAATATTGAAGTCCTAACCACCCTAATGTGATTGTATTTGGAGACAGAATATTTAAAGAGATAAGATTAGTTAAAGAGATAACTAAGCTAAAATGAGGTCATTAGGGTGGATCCCTGCGTATGGCAGACATGGACCCTGTCCTCATGGGAGATTCGCTCTCAGCATGATACTAGGCAGTTCACATCTGAACCTCAGTTTCTTCATCTCTAAAATGAGGAATTTGGACTCTGATGTCTAATGTTCCTTTCTGCTCTAGCATTCCAGTAGAGCTGTCCTTGGGTATGAAGTGTTGAGGACCAGATCATGACAGTGACAATTCTAAAAATGGGAAAGGAAGGATGAATCTGGAAACATTCCCCAGAACGAACTGACTCTTCCGCTATGTGGAAGGAGGGAATCTGAAGATGCAAAAATGCCTGCAGTTTTTAACCTGAAGTTTGTCATCTAGAAGAAAACGGAAATTGGGAAAAGGATGGAGATGAATACTGGCCCAAGTTGGCTATTTCCTGGTAATTTTACAGACAAGTGGATCAAAATTATGTTTTTATTTAAGAAGGAAAGAAAAAGTATATAAATGAAAAGGTATGTGTGGAGGTAGAGGAAGTACTCAGAAGCTATATATGTGCACAGATGAAAAAAGATCTGGGTATCCTAGTAGAAATTAGTGTTGCAACAGAAAATGGTCAGAGTATGGCTGTGTGAGGACAGACAGGAATAGCGCACACAGAGGCCATTCTCTATATGGGCTGGAGGCCACAGCGCTGGAGAGGAAAATTACCAGGTCATTGCTCCATCCCTGGGGGACTGTGAACCTGAAGTGATGTCCTTCTTAACGATATGATTTTTCATCTTCTGAGGGAGCCAAGGGCCTGATAAAGCAGCCAATCCGGAAGTGCCCACCATTTAGGCAACTCAACATACATTATTGTAGTACCTTCTAGGCAGCAAGCTAGGTGCCAGGGATGCAGAGATGAGTAAGATTCCTGCTTATAAAATTAGGGGTGGGGTTTATAAGGTAGGGGTATGGTGGGGAGGCAGATACACGACCTCCTAGTCTGATGCAGGAAGCTTGTGACTTTTGCTTAAAACTGTTGTAGGCAAAGTGCTGGCAATTGATTGTGATGATTGAGCTCTGGGAAGGCTTCGGGAGAAGGTGGCCTTATAAGTCTTATGCGCGGTCTATATTGGAAGAGGCAAGATAAATATAGGGACTTACAGCATCATCTGTAGACTTTGGCAGGAGGAGAATGGTGGGGGGTGGCCAGGAGAGGGAAAAATGTTTTGGACCAAGGATGTGATCACGTTTGGAGATGGCTAGGGGGCAGGGGGCGTCTCCTAAGATGACCCTGGATGTCTGAGTGCCCACATCGGACAGAACCAGATACACTGATTTAATTCAAAAGGAAGTGGGGCCACCATCCAGAGGATGAGAGAAGCTACTTTGGGAAGAGGGAGGAGAGTCAGTAATGGGGAGGCAAGGGAAGAGACAGTTACAAGCCAGAAGGAGGATGTGGGAGGTTTCAGACAATGCTGTTCTCTCTGAAGGGTGAGACAGGCCAATGCCGCAAAGGCGTGGAGGCTCCGGAGCCCGAGGGGCAGTGCGCTGATGAGCTGCTTGGTCAGTGAAGCAAGGCAAGGAGCTGGGATGGCAGCTGAAAAGATCCGTGGGGTCAGAGGAGGAGGGAGGCGGCAAGTGACCTGGGAGTTCTCAGCTCCTACCTACGCTGCCCAGCCTGAGCCTGAGGCTGGAGGCGAGGGGCCCACAAGCTCGCCAGGACCTGCACAAAGGCATTGTGGACCAGCTGGAGGCCTCTGAGCAGCAGGGGAAGTGATCAGACTATAACATACACAACTCAGCTTCTGAGACAGTGGGGCTGACCAGAGGCAGACTGCTACCTGCCGGGTATCCAGACAGGGAACGGGTGTGTGAGCCCAGCTTCCCCCCACCCCCCCATTGCTTTCGCTGGCTTCCTTCCTTAGAGTCTGCTTCCTTTTCCTCCTCCCTTCTTCTCTCACACCCTCCCTGCCATCCATCTCCCTTCCTTTCAACAAAAATTTATTAAGCATTTATTATATTTGTACTAGGTTTCTTTTTTTCTGCACAAAAGCTTAGGGAGCTAATTTCTAAAGAGGAAAATCTCAGTTATAGTTACACCAGTCTGGCTCCCCGCCTAGAGTCTTTTCAAGACCCTATCTGTGCCCTGTGTCGGTTGGGGGATAAATCCTGCTGGCTGCTCTGTTCCTATGTTCACTCCCCGCCCCCCACAATCGAGGGCTTGCCAAAGGGTATTTGAGTTAGGTCTCTCAAGTTCTTGGGCCGTGTCTCTCTCCACCCAAACCTATTTTCCTTTTAGCCATATTCACCATCCTCATGTCAATCTTAGCTTCTTTTTTCCCAGTCTGCTTTACTTTAATTCCTGGCGCTACGCGTGGTTCTGAGGAAAGCTAGAAGATTCAGCTGGGACGGTTAATAATAATAATGGCTACTGCTTACAATGACTACTTATAATCAGGCATTAAATTAAGCACGTAGTTTCATTTAAGCCTTACAACTCATTAAGGTAGACATTATTCTCCCTTTTTTTTAGATGAACATATTGAGGCCTAGAGACCTTTAGTCAACTTTCCCAAGGTCACACACTGGCTAAGTAGCAGAGCCCATATTCCATTCCCGGCCTACCTGATTTCAAACTGGTGTGAATAAACACTTTTCACAGATTCCCGGTAGATTTAAACAAAGCCTTATGGTTGATTTCTCACCTGGGGTGAGAGTCTAGATGGTCCTTCCCCTTCAGACCCCTCTCCCCTTCCCTGTGAATCCAGCCACCTTCAGTTCCAGCACCATCCATATGCTTAACACATCCAGGGGTGCTGTATTACCTACATGGTGGTTGCGGGGGGTTAGAGTGATTTCACCCCCCGCTTTTCAGAGCAAGGGGAACAAAGGTAATTTGGCAACAGAAAGGACAGAGCTCAGACACATAGAACACCCGAGGACAAGGGCAAGGGAGGGAGTTGGTTTCATTTTTCAATCCTGGTGACTTTATTGGCAGGACAAGGTAACCAAGCGTTGCCAAAGCTAGTTCATCAACCGCCTGCACTTTCCTCTCCAACGGGAGCCGAAGCTCCCTTCCCGATCCAAGCTGGTTGGTGTCCCGGGGGCAGCTGCTAGCTCCTGCCATGAGTGTGTCTGCCACCTCCTCTCCCTCCAAAGCCCCCAGTGTCCTTCTTTGATAATCCAGAGCTGATGACTACGATGTGTCCAGCAGTCTAACCCTTAGGATGCTTTTTCACAGGGCTTCCTCTCAGCTCCACGTTACTAATGAGGTCCTGTTCCAAGAGTGCTCTATGGCCCCTAAAAGGCCTAGAACTGCCTTCCAAAATGCTGCTCCCTGTCTTTTTGCCTGTTTTGTAGTTTTTATCTGTCTCCTTAGCTGGATTTGGGCCCCAAGTTCTTGCCTCAAAACGTGGACTCTACTGTTACCTGAGAGGGAAATGATCTACCTCTATCTAAGATATGGAGAAAGTGAGGCCCAAAGAGATTAGGTCCTGAGTGATAGGACAACAGCTGTTAAGTAGAGAAGCCAAGATTCAAGCCCTGGGGATCTCTCCGTGACACTGTGCTGTCTCCATCCCTGCAGGGGCCTCCTGAGAGGCAATGTTTGAAGTGGGGCATGATGCACAAGCACGATTTTGATGGCGAGAGAGGGCATGAAGGGGATGAAGGGCACTGCATGGTAACTGGTCCTATACAGCGGGGGACAGATCGTGCCGAGGACACGGTAAGCATGTGGGCCCCCAGTTTGAGGAAGTTCTCTGCCATGTTAATGACTTTGAACTCAATGTAGACATGGCCAATGGGGAGCCACTGGGATTTGGAGGCAGAGAGTGACATCTTCCGATCTGGGCTTTAAGGTCGGTGGGATTTCTGGGGGGGATTATGCGATACTCTAAGGAAACAGCTGAACACCAGTCCTTGGAGAATCAGACGAAAGAATTAAAGTTGAATCTAGTGAGAATATTTGGGAGGTGAGGTGAGTCTGAGGCTGCTTGGTCAACAGTAGGGGAGGCATTAGAAGACCCATGTTTCCCTAGTGGCACTCAAGGCTGGTTCTGAGGGATGTGTTCCTTGCCTGGGCTAGGGCAAGAGGCATAGAGGCTGTCTTACTGGGCACAGGGGTTTCCTATCAGCTTAAAGACCAGTTATAAGGACTTAAAGAAAGCCATGGGAGGTGAGAAAAATTACTTTCAGTCCTCAGGACCCACAGGGGCAGGGCCCCATGAACTTGGAGAAAGGGTCCAGGGCTCCGGGGGCAGTGCTAAGTGGACTCTAGAACTTCCAGGGAATAGAGGGAGGAGCTCTATCTTTCAACGCGAGATCTTTTGAAGGAAGAGCCTTGGCAGATCCCAGGGTTCCAGTCCTTTGGACAAGGATGTGGCTAAGTTTCCCAGGCCAGGACTATGCCCTTGGGATCAGGCTCCTGAACTTCAGTTAGACAATCACGCAAAAGCAGGCTGCTTGTTAGCTGGGGAGCCGGAGATAGTTTCGGATTCTCTCCCAAGTTGACCCATGGAAGCAGTCATCATCAGCACGTACTTCACCCTTACTCACGGGACCTCCCCCACCCCAACGGATCAATTTCTCTTTGAGTTTAGGCAGCTGTTGTTTGACAGGAGAGTGAGAAAGGAGGGCGAGGGGTACTCCATTTGCTCTTGTCCACTCAAATAAACTCACATCTTGAGGGCGCTCCCTTTGTGCCAGGCACGGCACTGAGGCTGCCATCCCCATTACTTCTTCAACTGTTCCAGGAGGTAGAGCTGGTGCCAGAAACCTATTTTGCGGATGAAGAAACTGAGGCTCAGAGAGTACGACTTGCCCAAAGTCACGCTGTCGGCAGCGCAGCTAGGATCCAACTCCCTGTCCATTTGGCTCCGAAGCCCATGGCTTTCCGGAGCCTCACATTGCCCGTCGTTACCGTGTTTGCTGGGAGGAATCCGAGAGAAAGCGCAGATGCTGGATAATGGTTGTTTTTTGCTTCTTGTTTTTTTCTTTACCAGAGGCAGGAGTCATCTGCTCCAGGAGATGTGACCCAGTCCCCTCAACAGGTTTGCAGATGAACGAAGAGAATTCTTGCCCTCTCTGTGACTCTTCCCTGGACAGGGCAGGCTGTACCCAGAGACCAGAAAGTGTATTTAGAAGCTTCAGGAGTGTCTTCCCCCCAAAGAGATACGAGCAAGCAATGGGGCATTTGTCAAAGGTGAAAAACAGGCAAGAAGAAGAAGAAGTCCGTGGGAAGCAGGGCAAGGAAATAGGAGTCAAGGGGATGGCGGACGACAGAGAAAGACAGAGAGACTCAGGAAGAGGGATGGGTGCCCTGGGGGAGGGGCTGGGGACAGGACTGGATTGGCGAGCTGCAATTTGTGAAGTTTACAGATAAATCTTGGTCCTTTCAGCAAAGCTTATCTGTAATGGGCTCGGCTCGCTGAGGCCCCGTCTCCTGTAGACATAAATCATTTTCTAATTTATAACATGAATAATTGATTTTGCCTCTGTAGCCTCAACAATAAATCTCCCGATCACACATGCATAAGAAAATAATAATAATGAAAGCGATCAGGATATGCCGCCATCGATTAACTGTGAGAGGGACCACTTGACTCGCAATTCATGTTTTAAGTATTCCAGGTGGCACCGCGCCCACAAGCCACTCCTGCCCCTCGCCCCTGGGCTCTGCCTGTCACTGGTGGGGAGTGGAGAAGAGAGAGGGGAAAAGCCAGGTCCGGCCACGGTCAGCCACGCTTGGGATCAATTCAGATGTTTCCTTGGTGGTTATCATTCATTCATTTAGCAGCGATTGACTGAGCGTCTTTTACTTGGAAGGTCCTGGGATAGATGTTGTCCAGGGCAAAGCGAGACCTGCTGTTTGGCTTCCAGGAGCTTTTGATCCAGTTAAAGGGCAAAGTTTGGAACACACAATTTAGCGGTCAGGAGGGACTGAAGGGGAAAGAGACCTTCACTGTTGTGCTGCGGTCACTTCCACGCCGAGACCCCTGGAGCCCTCCCTGACTGCTCCCTCTCCCTCCCTCCCAGGTCCTGCTGAGTCCGTCTCCACAAGGACCAGGAATCCATCCACCGCTCTCCAGTCCCCCACCATAGCTTCCATCATCTCTCTCCCGGCCTCATGATGACCCTCAAAATGGCGGCCCTGTATCCCTTTTGGGGCCCGATCCCATCCGCTCTCCCGCAACCAGACTTTAAAATGGCAGGTGGGCTTTCCCGCAGGACCTCGGTTCAAGCCTCCCCAGCCACACCCACCCCTTTCCTCTCCAGCCTCATCTACCAGGACTCCTCCCCATCCTGCCCTTGAGCCATGTTCAACTTTTTAAGAACTTCCAAAAGTGTCCCGTTCTTCTTTCCAGCTGCAGAGACCTTTTATGTGTGTTCCCTCTGCCTGGAATGCTTCCCCCACCCCCACCCCTGCCCCTCCTGTCCCTACCCTTTAGGCCTCAGCTGAACCATCACAATGGCCCCAGACCGGATGACATTTCCCCCGAAGAGCACTCCTACCACCCCTGGACTTCTCCTTCATGTCACGTGTCACACTGATCATTTCCTGCTCAGTATTTTTCCTTTCTGTTGATGCTAAAGGCCAGGAGGGCAAGATCCATATTTTCTTTGTTTGACGCTGGTTCCTCAGGACCCGGCATAGAGTCTGGCACATAATAGGTGCTCAATAAATGCTTGTTGAATGATTACATAAATGATCTTCCTGCCACCAGCATGTTTCCTCTCCGGGTCTTCTTACACGGAACATTTTTTTTTTTTTTTTTTTTTTGTAAACACCATTGCCAGATTCTTCTTCTTCTCAAAAAACTTTGTCACTAGTTGTCAGTGCCTGTGCGTGAAGTCTAATATCCTGGCCTGGCCCCGACAGTGGCAACCTGTCTTCCTCAAAGCTCCTGAGTCCCCTCTGTGGGTTCTCTGCTCACTTACTGAAATTCCGCATATCCTTCAAGACTTGGCTCAGTTGCCAACACTCCTGTAGCACTTATTGCTTCCTTAAAACCCTCCGATGGTTCTCGTTAGCCACTGAACGTGAGGGGAGGCATTTCAGAGTTTTAAGTGGAAGATGGGGCCAGATTTGGGTTAGGGTTGACTGTTCCTAAAGCTTCTTGGGGGATGGAACTGAGGGGGCGGGGAAGGGAAGGAGGCAGGCCTTTCACGCTGAACGTGATCCTAGCCCAGCGCCTCAGATCCACGGATCCAGGGGCTCACTCAGGGCTTCCCAGTGATTCATCACCGGACTTCGATTTATACTTCGTTGATGCCAAGGCTGCTGCCATTTTATCCACTCAGTCATACAGTTGATCCGGCCCCCGGGACTGTGGTTTCCCAGCTCCCTGGATCCCTGGCCTGAATCCCAGGGTCTCCCTTACAATGGAACCTAAAAATAGAAGCCACTTTTATAGTGTAAGTGAAGAGGCAGAGAACCCAGGCAGGGTTTGAATAGACAGAAGTGGTGCCTGAAGGGCTCTCTGGGGATGTGGAGACTGACCCCAGAGGCTCCAAGTGTGAGAGGGAGCAGAGGCCAAGCCTCCTGGCAGGAGACAAAGTATCCCTGATGGCATTTGCGAAGGCCCGGCTTTCCTTCCCTCGCCCACTCACAACCTACACTTTTCCCGGCTCTGAGCCCACGCCTTGCCCAGTGCTCTGTCCTTATCCCCGGGGAGGGCTTGCAGAGCCACCAAACCAACACGGAAACGTCGGAGAGAGCTAAGGCACCGTCACACCAAAGCCACACAGTGGAGAGGAGAGGGGTGCGGTGGGGGTGGCACAGGGCAGGGGTAAGGGCATGGCCCTGAGTATCTGAAGTGACTGACTACCATCCTGAGCGACACACAGCTCTTTCCGGATGCCAGTCCGTACGTATTACTGCTCTCACCCAAAGGCTGCTAAACACGCCCTGGACGAGCCCACGTGCCAGGAAAATTGCATCGCACTGTCCTTGGACGGTTCCAGTCCTGACGGTGGG
The DNA here is from genome assembly GCA_030068075.1 of Paguma larvata. Classification (NCBI taxonomy): domain Eukaryota; kingdom Metazoa; phylum Chordata; class Mammalia; order Carnivora; family Viverridae; genus Paguma; species Paguma larvata. The sequence goes on along the minus strand of CM057837.1, from coordinate 44,362,868 downwards.
ACCCAGGCAAGCTACCTTCCCAAACCATAGCTTCCCTGTATGTACAACGGTACTTTAAAAAAATAGTGGTATTTTACTTTTTAAAACTGAGGTTTAATTCACATATAATAAATCACATAAACCTTAAGTGCATCGCTTGGTGGATTTTTACATATATGTGCACCTGTGCAACCATCACCCAGATCAAGAGACGAAGTATTGCCAGCGCCCGCCCCCCCCCCCCGGCTCCCTCAGTCTCCTTCCCTGTTAGTAGCACCCCCCACTCCTTCCCTGCTCCACCGAGGGTAAGCGCTATTTCTGATGTCTATAGTTATAGATTGGATAGATGTACTTTTGAAATTTATATAAAATCATATGATATGTGCCGTTTGTGATCTGGATTCTTTCCCTCAGGAAGAGGGCTTTGAAAGAATCAAATGAAATAGTCTGTATCAAAGCGCCCAGTATGGCGCCCGGCACACAGGAGATTCTCCGTGAATATTCAAGCAGGCATGGGGCGGTTCGGATCGGAAGGACCTGGCTTTGAAACCTTGCCAGCCCTGTCATATTCTGAGCCTCAATCTTCTCATCTGTTAAAAGGGATAATAATTCCTTCCTCATGGGGCCGTCAGAGGCATTAAATGACATAAAGAAGGCATAGCATCTAAACAGTTAAGTGTTCAATAAATGCTCCGTGCATCTCCCATCTATGGTGCTGAAGCCGAAGCCCCAGACTTCATTCTAGAGAATCAGTGACTTTATTATATTCCAATGGTTTTCAGATTGCATTTCCTGGAGCCTCCGAATTCTGCAGTCATGAGTCAGAGGCTGAGGGAAAGGGTGAGAACAGGAGAAGGAGAAAGCCTAGGGGATGGGATTTGGGTTTCCTACCCCAGGTCAACCAGAGCCGCTCTCTCGTCATCTGTTTGACAAGTTAAGGAGATGGCATTTGCAAAACGGGTTCTGCTTCTAAAAAGAGTTTAAAAACCTTAATTCTATTCTATAACCAGAGAGCGTTGCCCAACATGCCAGCCAGATGTTGCAGAGAGGCGAGAACAAATGAGAACATATCCATGCTAATTGGTTAGACCTGAAGCCTGAAAACCTCTCCAGACAAACGCCCTTACACTTCAGTGCAAGGACACCATAAAATGCAACTGGAAATGAATGAAGCGGTTTCTTTTTTTCCCCTTACGAATAAATCGCTTTTGAGGGACAGCTGTATTTCTATTTATTTTATTAACTGTAACACAAGAGTAAAATACTATTTTAAAAGGGAATCTTTCATGATTCCATCACTTTAATACAGCAGCTATGAAACCCACTAAAAAAAAAAAAAAGCCACGGCGCGTGTCTGCTGTTTCTGTCTGCCACGCAAGCACTTGCCCCGTTTTCCTCTGTGGAGACGCCCCTTTCCCACTCTTGGTCCATGTGGGATAAATCTGGTTTCAAGAAAGTACATTTGACTCAGGCTTTGTTACTTAGGGAATTCTATCCCCTTGGCCACGGCGATGGTTTAGGGAAGGGCGTCACACAAGCCGGGCCAATGAGGGTCCATCCGGGGACTTCTTTGGGACCTGCCGGGAAAGTGAAGCTCTCTTTCCCACTGGATTTGAAGATTAAGCAGCTGGGGGCCACCATGTTTGGAAGGCGTGCTTGGAGGTGAAAAGAAAGCACAAGAAAAGAACTGAGAAATCAAGAAAGACCAGTCCTGAATATAGTATTTCAGCCCCTGGATGCAACCAGGCCTGAAAGAGAACCTAACTGTGGGTGTTTCAATCCCTGAGACAATGAATTATTCTTCCCTTTAAGGAGACGTCTTTCACCTGCCAGCAAACAAGTTTCTGTTTAATATACCAGTAGATCAAAAGTTAATCATGTAAGTGCATTTCCCTTCAAAACTGTCACCTTGGGAAGCAACACTTATTCCGAAGAATGTTTTAGAACTCCTCACTGAGTTCTAAAAAACTCCCTTAGTGCCAATTTAACAATCAAGTCATCTCCTTACTTTATACGATTGCAAGGGAGGAGAATCATATTCCGTTTGATCATTTAGTGTGTTCGCCAGACTTAATTCTGATCAGTCGTATCCAAAACTCCAGCCTGCCCTCAGAGGGTGCAGACGTGCTGACGTGGACGCCAGCCGAGCATGGATGGGTCGCATGTACATCTTTGAATTGCTGTTTTGCTTTTCAAGGTGAGTGAGAGAAAGTTAATTTGCATAGATGATTGTAGTACGAAACCGCAACCTCATTATCTTTGGTCCCACCTCAAAAATAAGAGGAGTGCTTGTCTCCTGGTCTCTCTTGCGCCGAGAACCATACGGATTCCGTCTCCCCCTGGTCCCGATGAGAGGACCCATAGTCCCATTTCACAAATAAGAAAATCAAGGCAAACTTAAGTTCAGAATAAAGCTTCTTTGCAAGGCTGCAAATGTAGCGGGTTCTAGAATACTAAATGGAATCACTGAACAAAGAGACCTCCGGAGGCAGGGCCGGAGGACAGATCTTGGGGCGGGGCAGTGACAGAAGGGGCCGAGAGGAAGTCAGGGGAGGAACATGGGAGGGGAGGGTCAAGCAAAGGCAGTTACTCAGCAGGTGTAGGCTGAGATCGGGGGAGACCAGAGGAGGTGCCCCGCAGAGGGGGGGAGACCCGGCTTTGCTGGTATCTCTTCCTGCTGCCAGCAGTGGGCTGTGTGTGGGCCCCGAGGGCACAGGCTGTGTGCCCTGCAGGGTCCTAGTCAGTGTGTGCATGACTCGAGGATAGAGTCAGGAGGGTCTCCATGGCTCCTGGCTTCCAAGCTGTGCCCAAGAGACGTGTCTCACCCTCTTGCCTGCATCCAGGTAATTTAGCCTTCCAAGCAGCTGGACGGGCCCTGGAGATAATAAAGAAAGGAGGTAACAGAGTGGATCTGCAAAGCCTTTAATACACAGCATGAAAGGGTAATGGGAAAATCGATGGGACTATACAACGGGGTCAGCCCAACTGCCAGCCGTGCTGTCATTAATGGCACAGTTGGCATTCCAGCCACTGCGAGGCCACTGGGCAGTGCCCCAGCCTGACCTCTTCAGAGCTCAGGTGGCCTCACGGACACTGGACTCCCTGCTTGGATCAGAACCTTAGGGGACCGCCTTCTTTTCTCCCGTGGGCACATTCCCCTCTCCTAACCCTGGCCAAAGGGACGTAATAATAGCTACCATTTATTATCACTTTCTATGGGCCCAGGCTCTAGGCCAAGAGCTGAACTGTTGCATTTAATTTCTGAACTGTTGCGTTTAATCCTTATAACAACTCTGCAAATTAGTGGCTATCACTTAAGTTTGCATTTCACATGTAAGTAAAGGAAAGTCCAGAGAGGCACACACGTCCTTGCTCGTTGGCTAGGAGACAGGGATGGTTGGGTCAGCATAGATCATAGCATGTGAGCTGGAAAGGGTCTCACGGAACCTCCGGCCTGACCCCTCGGCACAGAGGAGGGGAGGAACTTGCCCTGGATCACAGAGCTGCTCAGTAGAAAATGTGCTGCTACGAAGCAGTCCTGTGTTCTTTGTCCCCATTATATCATCTGATCATTTCCATCCACACAAAGCACACACTCCACTGGCTTTGGACTTCAGAGCCATTCATTGTAATTAAAGGGCTGGTCATTTAGGAATTGTTTCAATTTGATGCTAAGGTGGGGGAGGGGGTGCCGGAGCGCAAGAAGGTCTGATTATTGTTCTTGAACACCAACAGCATCTGGCTGGGGAGAGAAAAATACACAGACCTGAAACAACCTTAGAATAACTCTAAGACAACAAATAAATAAGTGTGAGAGTGTGGGCCGCTGACCGTGCACGCAGCGCGGCAGGGAATTAACAGCGAAGGAAGGCAGGCTCCGCCGGAGCCGGCTCCGTGGGCGAGGAGCTTGGAGATGGGAGGGTTAGGATTCCAGAAAATGGGGCGGGGGCGTGTCTAGTGGCCAAAAGCAAAGGCCCGTGGCTGGAGAGAGCACGAGAAACCTGTCGGACCTGCAGGGAAAGAGGATTCACCCCTCGGAAGCGGGGCGCCGTGGGTTGGGGCGGCGGGGGACCCGGACTCAGTGTGGAAGACAGTGCGCAGCCAGTGCAGACGGTCAAGCAAGGTAATGCGAGATGACCGGACGAGTTTAGGAAGGTGTAACTGACGCTGCCACCCTGGCGTATTGGGAAGCCGAGGACGGAATTCCAGCTAGGAGGATAATGCAAGGAGTCTTCCTGGCTTGAAGCGGCGGTGGCAGTGGGGCTGGTGTGAGGCCAGAGAGTAATCAAGGGGTGAAGGTCAGAGGGGCTGCAGCGAGGGGCCTCCAGGGTTTGGGGTGAAGGTTGACGGAGAGAGGGCTTCAAGTGGAATCTCCACGTTCCGGACCGGAGAACCTGGGAGAACAGCGGCAGACGGTGTGGGTTGGGGACTGGGTTCAGGGGTGGGGGGGGGTCCAGGGGGAGAGGGGATTTGGGAGGAGGGATATCAAGCCTCACACAGAAGACCAGGGAAGGGAAACAACAGGACAACAAGCTTTCTTCTATTGAGGGCCGTTTTCCTTCACACTTGTTACGGAAAGAGACGTTTCCACAGCAGTTTTTCCCAAATGTTTCCTCTCTGCAGCCTCTCTCCAACGGGCCTGTGCTGTGAGCCACACGGAGTGGGGTTAGGGGCCCAGTGCCTGCTCTGCCTTCCCAGCCTGGGGCCCTGGGCACTGCAGGGAATGCTCACGGCACAGCGGGGGGACCAGATGAGAGGCATACAAGGCGCTTACCCAGATCCTTACCCTCGCAAGCTCAATCAGCGTTAGCTCCTGCGATGACACAACCGAGTTTCACGCGCATACGGTTCGAGCCCCCAGACCACCAAAACGGGGGAGGCCTTGCGTGGTCTGTGGGGAACAAGTGGTGTTGGAGGAAAGGCTGTTAGCTTGGGCCAGCAGAAAGCCCGAGGCAGCAACTTGTCGCGCTCACCCGAGTTTCTCAAAAAATGGCCACAGCCTCCTGCCCTGGTCTCCTGACAGGCTTATGGAAACTGCAATTCTTCGGCCCTTTGCAGACCCAGAGAGCAGAACCTCGGAGGCAGGGCTCGGAACTATGTTGATGTTGTTGTTTGATTTTGTTGACTGTTTTTATTTATTATTGAGAGACAGAGGGAGAGACAGAGCACGAGCCGGGGGAGGGGCAGAGAGAGAGAGAGGGAGACCCAGAATCCGAAGCAGGCTCCAGGCTCTGAGCTGTTAGCACAGAGCCCGACACGGGGGCTCGAACTCACAAACTTCGAGATCATGACCTGAGCCGAAGTTGGCCGCTTAACCGACTGAGCCACCCAGGTGCCCCCTGGAACTATGTTGTTAATAAGCTCCACAGGCGATTCCGGAGTACACTGAAGTCTGAGAACCCCATTTTATCTGCTAACATGAATCTCCTTGGCAAGAACTCCAGCCTATGTGATCACTGCCAAAGTGACGGGGAGCTCACTACCCCACTGGCTGGCTCGTTCATCTCTCCAGAGAGAGTTCCTTGTTAGTAAGGTGTCTCCCAGCCTCCTGACTCTCTCAGACAAATGAGGGGCAGAGGAGGGAGGAAAAGGGAGTGGAATCTGGCTGCAGGAAAGAGAGGGAGACGGAGGGACAGAGGAGCTGGGGACGCAGAGCTGCGTGTCGCTGGGGCGGGGAAGAGGGAGAGGCCAGAGCTGGCTCCCCACCGGTGCAGTCAAGCCGGGTTATTAAAGGAAAGAATGACTCTCTGTGTCTCGGTGGAGCAGGGCAAGAGTCATCAGCAGGCGTTATTAAAATCCCTTCCTCACCAGTGAAAGACAGCGCTCTTCATCAGCAAAGCTCTCTCTTTTTGAAAAGGAAATCAACTTAACAGGTGGGGAATGTCCTTTTACTCTTCCTGTGAAAGAGTCCAAGGCTGCCTCCCATGGTCCCCAAACCGGCACGGGGCTCACAGAGCACCCCAGAATGGCAGGAGAGGGACTCTGGACCCGCAGTGTCTTGGCACCGTATTCGCAAGGGGGACGGTCGCCTGCTGCAGGGAAGGGGTGGGCGGCGGCGGCGGCAGGCCCTGGCCGTATGGGTACAACGATGACGGGATCCCTAGGTGAGACACGGAGACATGTTTGGGGGAGAGCCGAGCGTGGCAGCTGGGGGCAGGATCCGAGCTGAGCCTCGGGCTCCTGCTGGCGTCCCTGCACCTGCTCTCAACTTCTTCCTTCCGTCCCCTGTCCCGCCAGAGACCTCTCACTCCCTTGCTGACAAAGCCTCAGAAACTGCCCGCTGCGGCAGGAGTCCGTCTCCCTGCCTGAGCCCAGGCCCTCAGCCCAAGGCTCTTCCGGTAACGGCCCCAGGCGGCCCTCCAGCTCTCTGCCCCCCTCGCCCTGCCAGGTTGCTCGCATTCCCCGAACCCATGCTGCCCTTGCATGCCTGCCTGCTTTTGCTCAAGGTGGTCGCTCTGCCTGTAATGCCTTTCTCCCTCTTCCCCGCCAGGTGATCCGCTTCGTGGCCCAGCTCAAATGTCTCCTCCTCTGGGAAGCCTTCCCTGACCTCTCCAGGCGGAACTAATTATTTCTTCCTCCAGGCTCCCATAGCAGGCATGCTCCTGTTTTAACAATTACTGCACTATATTCTAGTTGTTTGTAATCCCTTGTTGATATCTGTCTCTCCTCATTACAGGAAGTTCTAGCAGGAAGGGAGAGGTGGGCTGTATCTTGCTCCTCTTTGCATCCCTCACAGAACTAGACATAGTTGTTAATAAAAATACTAGCTAGCATGTACTGATGGCTTATTCGGCACTCGGAAGTTCCTTCATATGCATTATTGAGAACTTGGAGAGGTAGAGTGCTCTGTCCAAGGACGTATGGCTAGTAGATGGCAGAGAAAAAATTAGAAACCAGGACTATCTGAGCTCGGCAAATGTTTGTTGACTGACTAAATGACCACCCACACCCCGCCTCTGGCGCCAGTAGTCTCTTAGGTGGACTGTGCTGATGTCTGGCTCCTGAGCCAGATCCCATCAATCCGACCCTCCGTGCTCAGACTTTCCCTGCCTCCAGGGCATCATACCACTGGCTCTGAAGGCCTTTGTCTGTTCTTCCCCAGACAAGGCAAGGCCCTAGAGAAGGATCTTTGTCACCTTCCCAGAACCAGCCCCCATCACTCAACCACCTTCACTCTCCCTCCCCAGCCCTGCCGTGCAGCCAGCATCTCAGCTTCTCTCCCTGCAGCATCCCACCCCCGCGTTCCTCTAGCCTCCGGCCAAGGCCTGGAAAACCTGTACAGGGCAGTGTCCTCACTCACGGCCCCGGTTTCAGGTAACTCTGGAGGGGGACAGAGCCCTGGGCCCTTGTCACAGCTTCCTCCTTCCCTGGAGGATTCAGGAGTGGCTCCTCTCCTCCTCAGCCCTAGTTTTCAAGACCGGTTCCGATTCTACAGCTTTCTAAGTGTTCTGAGAATAGTAGCGAGTTTTTTTTCATCTCTGTAGACCCCACAATTCCCAGTCCAGACCTGTGCGCCCAGGTAGACGCCCGGTAAGTGGTCACATGAATGATTTCTGTGAATGCATTCCCGGACACCCCACTCTCTATCTCTATATATCTTCATGTATATGAAGTCGGTCTTCGTGTCGCTCCCTCTGGTTCTAGAAAGGATGGTGTCTCCTCTCCTCTCCTCGCTCATCCTGACTCTCCACCTCTGCCGTGCCCACCCCCTTGGGGTAGCAACTCTCCAATGGCTTCAGGGCAGGTCAGTGAGCCCTGATAACCTCCCTTCTACTTGCGTCCAGGCCTCCAGCAAACCGGATGGACCCTGCTTTAAAAGACCCACAGAATTCATCTCATTTCTATATTCTCTTAACCCAAAGTCACTAACTGCCAATCAGATGGTAGGATCCGAGGTAAGAGGAAGTGCGGTTCGGGGCCACCCTGCGGGGCGCAGCCGAGGTGCGGCGAATCACACCGCTTTGTTCACGGTTGGCTCCCTCGTGCCTGGCACAGGGCTGAAGCTCCCTAAGTATTTGTTGGGCGAATAAATGGATGGGTGCCCATTGTGTTCGTTATAATTTTCTGTTCATTCCAGACCTGTTTACCTCACACCGCTGTCCTTCTAGCTCTTTCACTCCAGGAACCTCTCTCCACCCTCCCCCTCAACCACACCTCAGTCAGTTCTTCTCTTCTCATCATCCCACGGCCCCCCATTCTGCAAGGCCCCCCAAGGACCCCAAACCGCCCACCTACTCACTTCCATCAGCATAGCCCTTCCCTCCCGGGGGTCTTCAGTCTCCCTCCCCTGCCTCCCACCGCTGGAGTGCTCTCAGCTCTTCTCTGTCTTTGCTCCCCTCCCTACAAAGCCCGCACCCTGATGAGCGATTTCAGCGAAGAACTTGGTCATCTCTTGCCTCGGTCACCCGCCCCCTGCCTTCCTGACCTACCGCCCTCCCAGACTTTGGTTCCGAATGGCTCTCGCTCTTTCTTTCTCTGCAAAAGGAGCTTGCCCAAGAGCCCTGCGTATCAGCATTACTACAAACGCACGCTGACCGGCTTCGGCTGCTTGACAGCTTTTTAAAAAATGTGTATTTAAACCATTTTATAAACGGGGAAAAAAATCTCTTCACCTCCTCACACCAACTGTTTACATAGTTCAGTGACCTTTTATGAACCACAGCGCTGAATGAGCATCATTTTCTGGGGGTAGAAATCAAGTTATCCAGCCCATTTCATGCTCCACCTTGTTCGCCTAACGTTTTTCTGTGTACGCTTTCTCACGTATCGACAGAGACCTCCTATTTATCGTTTGAAATGGTTAAATAATATTCCATCATATTAATGTTCCATCGTTTACGTGACCATTCGCCGATCGTGAGGCATTTGGGCGGTTTCCAGGATTCTCTATTATGAACAGGGCAACAATAAACATCTCTTTGCAAATAGCTTATATTTCCTTTTCAGTTATTTTCATGGTATTACCTCCCAGAAGAGAGATTTTGGGGTCAAAGGCTAGAAACACTTTCATGGCTTTTGTTGCAAGGTGCCAGACTGGTCTCCAGGAAGACTACGAATTCACAATTCTCCGGTCTTTTTATTCGTCTTCTCGTAGCCTCCTAATGAATTCCTGCAGGTCGTTCCACATCTTCCGGGCCCAGCTGGGGCGTCCAGTCACCCTCACCCTCCAGAGGTGACTTTATAGGCGTGTGTCGCTGAGTTTCTTCAACTTCCTGCCTGGCTCCCCGCTGAGGCTGATCTCTGAGGAAGAGGTGCCCCATTTCCTCTCCAAACAAACCTCACTGCCTGCATCATTGACCTCGTTCCCTCTTGTCTCTTCAAAGCCATGCTGTGCTTGCCTTTCCACTCTTCCATCATCTGTGTCTCTCCTGCTCTTTCTCCACAGCCTGCAAAAACCCTCATCTCCCTTTTCCTAAAAACGCAAGCAATTTTCCCTTCTCTCCCGAACTATTCTCTTCTTCTGTCGTCATCCATCATTCTGAGGAGGGAATGATCTTTCCCTGATGAACTTTTGTTCTTTCCCTGATGACCAACGCTCAACTGAAGCCGCCATCTCAAGGCTCCCAATAATTTTCTTAGTCACCTGGGCAAGTGACTTTTTCTCAGTCAGCATCCCCACCGCCTTGTTGACTATTGCGTCCCCTTTGAAATGATCCCCTCTCTGGGGTTTCATGGCAGCGCAGTTTCCTTCGAGCTCCTTCTCTCCTACCAACGTAGCTCGAGAAGAATCTGTTCTTGAATCTTTGAGGGAACTTTAAATTACCTCTACTTCCCACTCTGTGGCAGCCAGGAGAACTGGGTGGCCTTGAGCCCACGCCCACTCTAGTGGTAAGCGATGGCTGATCTAAGGCCGCGAGTGTAAGCCAATTCTTCCTACCACAGTGATGGTTCAAGGGAAAGCAGCCCAGAGCTATCAACGTGTGACATTTACAGGTGACCTATGGTGTTGGGTGAGAGCAAAGCTCGAGACTTTTGTTTCATAGTCGAGGGAAGCCAGTTCTTTCTCTCCTCTTGGGTATAGATGATAAAGCATATAAATCTAATCGCTAATGCTGTTGGCCACCATCTTACAACCTTGAGGCAATCTAGTATGAAGAGGAAGTCGAAACACAGAATAGATTAGAGTTTAGAGAACTGAAGCATAATGAATCCAGATCCCTGATTGCGTACGGTGGTCAGAAGCTAGGATTTTTCCGTGACACGAGTCAATAAATTCCTTGTATTATTTAAATCACAATGCTTAGGGCTTTCTGTTACTTGCAGTTGAAACTTGTAACCATGATAGCCCTCTTCACTATTCTCCCCTTATACTTTTTATCTCATTGCTCTCACCCAGCCTAGCAGCTTCCATGATCACATCTATGTGGAGGATTCCATCCCCCGCTAACCCCTGTCTCCTCATCTCCAGCTCCAGCGTGGCCAGCTTTTTGATGAGTAGCTGTCTGTGTCTATGAAACTTTCATCTTAGCACTTAACACCACACTTTCACCACTACCCAAGCCAAATCAACTTTACTTCCCTGCTTCCCCAGGTCTTTGCAGTTGCCCAACTTTGAAACTTTAGAGTCATCCATGTGCTCCTCTGCTTTTCATACCACAGACAATCAACTGTTCTGGTCACTTTTGCCTCTGGTCCCATCCTCACCTTCATTACATCTCTCTCAAGTGGACTCTCTTCCCCGGTGGTCTTTCTGCCTCCTGGCTTTCCCAGCTTCTGACCACCCTACACAACACCTTTATCAGAAACGTCTCCCTAAAACACCAAACCAATCAAATATTTTCAATGATTTCTCAGTGTTTCAGATTTAGTCTAAACTTCCATCCTAAATCTGTAAGTCTTCCACTGCGGGGTCTTTCCTGATCTTTCTGATCTTGTAATCCCATTCCTTTTTCATTGGTTCCCAAGCTACTGCCAAAGTGAGCTATTTAGTTTTTCTTTCGCATCTTGCTGGTCCCACCTGGATCAATTTCCCTTCATATTTCATCCATTGAAATACTGCTTATTCTTTAATACTCATCTCAAAAGACATCTCAATAGGGTATAGTCTGATTTCTCCAAATAGATAAATATTTATTTTTTGAACCCCTACAATGTGTGACTCTTATGGCACTCATCAGAATAGGCAAGTAGATTTTTATTCTTGTATCTCTTAAGCACAAGGCACAAGGTCTTGAAAATAGAAGTTGTTTAAATAAATATTCAACACGTTGGGTTGAATCAAGGGCCACGTTATGGAGAGGAGATGCTATAAGAAGGTGCCTGAGAAATGTCTTATTCTTTTACCTGCAGATTCACAGAAACTTCCTTTTTTCTTTTTCTTTTTTCGTATTCCAGCTAGTGATTTATCAAGTAAACAAATATTTATTCAGTGCTGACTATTTGCAAGCTAACACTTGAATCTGGGTAGCAAGCTTTGAAATCTTGCACCCTGGGGTGCTTCAGAACTGTGATTCTCAGAGAATGGTCCGTATGGATGTTCTGGAAGCTGAGGGCTGATCTACCTTCCTGCATTATCAATATGCAGGGCACAGTCTGAGCTGTACAGCTAGTAAGACTAGTGGGAAAAAAAACAAAAACCCAATGGAATAGGAGTCCATAGATTTGAGTTCTGGGCCTAGATCTTTCACTATATAGCTGCATGATCTCAAACAAGTCTTTTGACCTCTTTGGGCCTCCTTTACTGTGAGACAATACAGTTAGGCTGACTGTTTCTCAAAGTGTGGGCCTCAGAACACTTGCATCAGATTCACCTAAGTGACTTTTAAGAATGAAACTGGACCACTTTCTTACACCATACACAAAAATAAATTCAATATGAATGGAAGACCAAAATGTAAGACAGGAAACCATCAAAATCCTAGAGGAGAACACAGGCAACACGCTCTTTGACCTCGGCCACAGCAACCTCTTACTAGACATGCCTCCGGGGGCAAGGGAAACAAACAAACAAAAAAAATGAAGTATTTGGACCTCGGCAAGAAAAAAACTTCTGTACTGCAAAGGAAACAATCAACAAAACTAAAAGGCAACCGATGGAATGGGAGAAGATATCTGCAAATGACATATTGGATAAAGGGTTAGTATCCAAAATCTACAAAGAACTGCTGAAACTCAACATCCCAAAACCAAATAATCCAGTGAAGAAATGGGCAAAAGATATGAACAGACACTTCACCAAAGAAGACAACCAGATGGTTAACGGACACGTGAAAAGATGCTCAACATCACTCATCATCCAGCAAATACAAATCAAAATCACGATGAGATACTACCTCACACCTGTCAGAATTAATAACTCAGGAAACAACAGATGCTGGCAAAGATGTGTACTGCTGGTAGGAATGCAAACTGGTGCAGCCACTCTGGAAAACGGCATTCAGGTTCCTTAAAAATTAAAAAGAGAGCTACCCTGTGACCTAGGAATTGCACTGCTAGTATTTATCCAAAGGACACAAAATGCTGATCTGAAGGGGCACATGCTCCCCAATGTTTATAGCAGCACTATCGACAATAGCCAAATTATGGAAAGAGCCCAAATGTCCATTGACTGATGAGTGGATAAAGAAGATCTGGCATATATACACAATGGAATATTACTCGGCAATCAAAAAGAATGAAATCTTGCCGTTTGCAACAACGTGGGCGGAACTAGAATGTATTACGCTAAGTGAAATAAGTCAATCAGAGAAAGACAAATATCATGATTTCACTTGTATGTGGAATTTAAGACACAAAACAGATAACATAGGGCAAAAGAAGGAAAAATAAGATAAAAACAGAGAGGGAGACAAACCAGAAGAGATTCTTTTTTTTTTTTTAATGTTTATTTTTTTATTTTTGAGACAGAGAGAGACAGAGCATGAGTAGGGGAAGGGAAGAGAGAGAGGGAGACACAGAATGTGAAGCAGGCTCCAGGCTCTGAGCTGTCAGCACAGAGCCCGACGCAGGGCTCGAACTCACAGACCGCGAGATCATGACCTGAGCCGAAGTCGGACACTCAATCGACTGAGCCACCCAGGCGCCCCATAAGAGACTCTTAAATACACAGAACAAACTGAGGGTTGCTGGAGGGGTGGGGGGTGGGGGGATGGGCTAAACGGGTAAGGGGCATGAAGGAGGACACTTGTTGGGATGAGCACTGGGTGTTATACGTAAGTGATAAATCGCTAAATTCTTCTCCTGAAACCATTATTATACTGTATGTTACCTGACTTGGATTTAAATGAAAAAAAAAAAATTCCCTAGACTCAAACTAGTACTACCGAAAATGAATCTTTGGAGAGAAGGCCCAGGGGTCTGCATCCGAGCGAGCTCCCCCGGTGATTCTTATTCCCACTTAAGTTAAAAACCTCTAGAATTTTGAAATTACAAGGTTCCTTCTGATCTCAGACACGGGGGTTACTGGATGAAGTAATCATTTAAATGATTTTGCAGTGGTAAGTAAAATGGATGAGTGAGTCATTCGGAGGGCTGCTTGCCCTAAAGAAGGGTGTATGGAGCCAAAGGTTAGAGCACCCATTCCGGGGCCCGCTACCTAGGCCACAGCCCCACGGCCACGCTGCCGCTGCGTGGCTGGCTGCTTGCCTCCTTTCTTATCCCTCCGTGTCTCTCTCCCTTTCTTTTCTCCTTTCCCTTTCTTCTCTTCTCTTCCCTTCCCTATCCCCCCTCTTCCCTCCCTCCATCCTCCCTCCCTCCCTCCTTTCTCTCTCTCTCTCTCTCTCTCTCTCTCTCTCCCTGCCTTCCTTCTTCCTTGTCTTTTTCATTTTTATTTCCCAGCCTTTCCAAAATCCCCTCGGCACCTGGGTAAACACGTCATTAGCAGTACATTCATTTGCGCTTACCTAATATACTTTTTTTGATGAAGCCTTTCCGGCTCCCTCAATCAGATGTGAACATTTCCTGCTCAGAACTCTCAAAGCACTTTGAACCTCTCTTATGCCATTAATCATACTTTGCCATGTAGTATTCCTGGGTCTATTTTATCGTATGCCCCCGAGCAAAAGGCTGCGTTATTCATTTGTATTCTCTCCTTCCATAGTGCTTAGGGTGGGGCCTCGTGCATGTCGATAGTATTTTCCATGTACGTAGTGTATCCTGGTTTAATAAGGATTTTCGCACTGAATAAGAATTTGCTGGATGGATCGACGAACGAATTCCTCTATTTTCCTTATCCTAGCTTTGAGCTTGTCTTATCTCCTGTGTAAGAGGCAGGCTTGTGCCGTGGCAAGGCCACTGAGCTTGGAATCAGAGGCCCGAGTTTAAAAGCTTTCTCTGTCTCTTAATAGCTGGGTAGTTCGGGCAAGTTGTTTAACCTCTCTGAACTATGATTTTATCTGTAAAGTACATATATGACCTTATTTTTAGGGTTCGGGACGATGAACTACAATTACGTGTGAAAACATCTGGTACCTAGGAGATAATTTAAAAATACGGGTTATGAAATTCTTTCCTTCCCCTAACCCTTCACTTGTATTAGAATGTCCCCGAGGACAAACGCTGGCTTTTCTAAATCTTTCCCTCCTGATTTGTATGCTGGGTCTTGGGGCCCTGCGTCCGAGGACGTGCAGAACATGTTTTGTGGACTCTGAAAAATAGTCAGTGTGATAAGGTGAAATACACATAGGAAACACACAAACTGAAGTGAACAGACCGTATTTGTCAGGATTCTTTGGTCTATAAGCCCAATTCAAACAACCTTAAGGGGGAAAAAAAATAGAATTTATCGACTCCCGTAAATGAAATGTTCCAGAACGGGTCTGGGTTTCAGCACCGCTGCATCCAGGGGTTAAAACACCGAAGTTGGCACGCTGTCTCTTTTTCTCCAGCTCCGGGCCCTGCATCTGTGGCTTCCTTCCGAGGCAAGATCTCTCGAGTTGGTGGGAAGGATGGCTCCTTGCTTGCGAGCCAAAAGGACTCACAACCTGTCTTTGTGTCTGCATGCAGAGCTCATGGAAGGATTCTCATTGGCCCTCCTTGGGTCCTATCCCCACTCACGGACCGGTCCGTGGTCCGAAGGATGTGGTGCTATGGTTGGCTCAACGAGGGTCACATGCCCACCCCAGTGGCCCCTGGTGAAGGAGGCAATGGTTGACCGACCAGAGGAATGAGGGAGAGGTATTCCCTCTAAAGGAAGGGATGTCAGCAGACAACACTTGTTTCGTGAACGAGCAGAAAACACCCCCTTTCCCATATGATATGTGGTGCTTAAAACTGCCTGTTTTGTGTTATTTAAGGGGCCCCATTTCATTCACTGTTACTTGGGGGAAAATAAGACCATTTTGAGTGTCTCTAAGCCCAAGGACCAGGGCCAAGGTCTGGGGTCAAGCAGTGTTAAGATGAAAAATAAACGGAGACCAGCTTTGAAAATTCCCTGGACAGACAGGACCAGTTGGGTCATACAAACAAAGCTTCATTTAGCTTATTTTGCAAGACTAACTCGACCTGGGCCATTTCTGGCTAATGCCTCTGAAAATTATAAGCAAAACTGAAGCTGCTGCCCGAGGGTGTTATGAGGTGACCACTGACCAGTCCCCTATCCTTTAGGGAAATTCTAACATTATAACCAATCACCGTGGAGAATAAGCAGCGACTGCTTCACGATCTACGCTGCTTCCTAACGGTCGACCTCTGAGCCCCATTGCATGTTTTGGCTTGAGTGCTCCCGGTTTGCAAACTGCCCTTTTTGATGTGTGCACACTCAACTTCTACTAACGACGACTTTGGTGATTCATTGGTATTGTTTCTGTTATTGCTGAACTTTTGACATTTCGTGGTGTCAGACTGTAGAATTCAGAGAGGCCCCCGATGCCTTGGAGGCCAGTGAGCAAACAGGTGCTGGTGCCCACAGAGCCCACCGCGCTCCCTGCTTTCTGCTGACCCCGGATTTGAGGGTGAGTCTCTCCTGGACCCAAACCTGCCTCTCTTTGTGTTTGGAGCTCTCAGACCGTCCTGTGATTTTACTTGTGGAAGCATCTTGGTAAGTCACCTTCTCTTCTGTTTCAAAGGGTGAGGGCACGTGATTTTCTGCGTTAGGGAACTGCTGTTGAAAAATTGGGCCTTTCACTGTTAAGACATTTTAGGAAAACTAAAGGTAAAGATGGGGTCCACGTGGTCTATGAGCCAACATCCTGTGCCTCTTTGGAAAACGGGTGAACCTTTGGAATTGTAGTGGCCGCTTTGGGGAAACTTCAACTTAGATAAGTTTATCTTAAGGGGCATCCTTACAAGAGAGATTCTAAACCTCTCAGAGACCATGAAATGCATTCTTTGATTGGCTCGCAGAAGCTTCTAAAAGACAAAATAACTCCACAAACAAGAGTGGGTCTTGACAGCATGCAAGTAGAAAATCTTTAGTGAAAACCCTTTGGCCATTGGAATAAATAACCTTAACTTAGTCCCTCTGCCAGAAATATAATTTGGATACAATTATTCTTTTAAGTTTTTGTTTTATCTGAGACATGATTAAAAATGTTTAAAACAACAGCTATGAGATCTGTTTGTGTATTGATCTATGTCCATGTATGTATATTATACATATGTATGTATAAATATGTGATATTTTCCTACTTCTGGATGGTGTTGCCAAAATTAATTTGTAAAGAGCTCTATTTAATTGACTTCAAGAAAATTAAGCATTTATATACATCAAATATGCTCTCAGAAATATAGAAAGTAATCTAAATTTTTTTTTTAGTTTATTTATTTTGAGAGAGGAAGAGAGAGAGAGCACACAGAGGAGGGACAGAGAGAGGGCGAGAGAGAAGCCCAAGCAGGCTCCTCACTCTCAGTGCAGAGCCCACCATGGGGTTTGATCTCACAAATCACGAGGTCATGACCTGAGCTGAAATCCAGAGTCGAATACTTTAACTGACCGAGCCACCCAGATGCCCCGAACCTAAATGTTTTTTAAGTTCACACAATCTGGGATGTTTGATAAATAAAAGCTAGTTTAAATTTGTTGGTTTAATAAAAGCAGACACGTCTTCAAACTTCGTCAACAAGAAAGGGCGTCTGGGTGGCTCAGTTGGTTGAACTCTGGGCTTTGACTCGGGTGGTGATCTTGTAGTTCCTGAGTTCGAGCCCCACATCTGGCTCCCTGCTGTCAGTGCAGAGCCCGCTTCAGATCCTCCGTCCCCACCTCTCTCCGCCCCTCCCCCTCTAGTGCTCTCTCCGTCTCAAAAATAAATAAACATTAAAAAAATTCATCAGCAAGAAAAATAACTTAAGGTGATGGTTAGCTGTTTAATATGTAATTAAAGAATAATTGTTGCAAGCAAGTAATTTAAATAAAATAGATGCTTATACTGTCAAACTAAATAATGAATATTCATTAAATACCTAAATTGTTTCCAAAGATGATAAACCTTAAATGCTAAATATGAGTTTATCTACTTTTAGCTTTTTAATTTTTTTACATAGAGATAAAAACTATTGGGGCCTATTAATAAAAATGTTTTGTGCCACATTGAAAAATCTACTATGAAGAAAAATATACTTGCAGAGATGATGAAATGTGTTTATAAATTTGCCAGTCCACAGTTGCTTATTTCTTAGTTTTCACTAGGAACTAAGGGTTCTCATAATTAAGAGTTATAATTAATGTAAGTAATTAAAACCACTAGAAATAAGGGTGAAAGAAAATGACTATGTAGAGAAGTAGGTAAGAAAATAGAATATGTTTTGTTTATTTGTTTGTTTTGTTTTAGATAAGGAAATGTATGAAGGACATAGGAATCCTTTTTTTTAAAGAAAGTACTTTTGTCCTACAGTAAAATGTTTGTTCTAGAATAAGAAGGGGAAAAAAAGATAGGGCCAAAGCTGAATGAATATAGAAAGTTACAGAAGGTTTATGGAAAAAGAACATTGGGAAAGCAATTTTATGTGTAGTCAAACTAGTATTGGAAGAGATTTATTTGAGTTAAAAAGAAAAGGAGAGGGGCGCGTGGGTGGCTCAGTTGGTTAAGCGGCTGACTCTGGCTCAGGTCATGATCTCGTGGTTTGTGAGTTCGAGCCCTGCGTCGGGCTCTGTGCTGACAGCTCAGAGCCTGGAGCCTGCTTTGGATTCCATGTCTCCCTCTCTCTCTGCCCCTCCCTTACTTGTGTTCTGTCTCTCTCTCTCTCAAAAAAAAAAATAAACATCAAAAAAAAGTTAAAAAAAATAAAGAAAAGGAGAATTTTAATATCAAAAGTACACTGGTGGCTCAGTAGATTAAGCCTCCGCCTCTTGACTTCAGCCCAGGTCATGGTCTCATGGTTTGTGATCTCACGCTTTGTGAGTTTGAGCCCCGCATCAGGCTCCACTATGCTGGCATTGTGGAGCCTGATGGGATTCTTTCTCTCCCTCTCTCTCTCTGCCCCTCTACCCTCCCCAATAAATAAATAAACTTAAAAAAAAGTACACTGGTGAAATATCATAATTTGATTTTCTCTTTGTTAAAATCACAGACTTCTAGATTATTTGTCTGCTCTTAATAAAAAAATTGTAAACCAAGCTTCTTCACCTTTAATGTCATCTGCCTGGAAAACAGACCCTATAGTTTGTCTTTGTCAGGTTTTCAATTACTTAAGAAAAATTAGTCTTCTCTATCAAAAGAACTGTTTTCTACAACTACGTAACTTTTTGTATATGTTAAATTGCACGGGAAGCATTGTCAAATAGGAAGTGACGTCAGGCTTTCTTTAGGTATATATTTGTATGAAAAATTTTTAAGTGTCTTTACAAAACTTATTTATGGGGGGGAGGGGCAGAGAGAGAGGGAGAGAGAAAATCCCAAGCAGGGTTGATGCTATCAGCACGGAGAACGATGTGGGGCTTATTCCCACGAGCCTGGGATCATGACGTAAGCCAAAATCAAGAGTTGGATGTTTAACTAACTAAGCCGCCCAGATGCCCCTGTATTAGTATGATTTTCTTAAAAATCTGACATGTCCTAGTATAATGTTTTCAATCATAATTCCAGCTATTATCTTAAAATATTGTACATCACAAATACAAGCAAATTTAGTTGCCAATTACTTGTCATTTTGGTGTGTGTGTGTGTGTGTGAACTTTCATCAGATCTCTAACCACAGCCACGTTAGGTCCTTTGTCACATACAGCTTCTCCCTGAGGCTTTTGCAAAGTGTTCCCACAAAACTGCTTCACGTTCAAAAAGATCCGTGGAAAAGACCCTGACGAGTATTCCAAAAGGTAGATTTTTTGATAACTTTAAGATCATAACACCAAACCGGGTAAGAATTTCTCAAACTTTTATGGAAAACAGATTGATTCATAAAACTGCTAACTCAAGATGAGGCAAAACTAAGAATTAATTGGATAACATCGAATGAACCGATGAACACGATCGTAATTTTTATGACTTAATTCAGAACATTGCCAGTTCTTTTTTTTAAATGTAATTTATTGTCAAATTGGCTAACAAATAGTGGGTAAAGCTCTTGGTTTTCGGGGTAGATGCCCGTGGGTCATTGCTTACATACAAACACCCAGCGCTCATCCCAACAAGTGCCCTCCTCAGATACTATGCTCGTTCTTTAATATAGCTTTTCTGATTTATAATTTTTTTAACGTTTATTTATTTTTGAGAGACCTAGAGACAGAGTATGAGCAGGTGAAGGGCAGAGAGAGAGAGAGGGAGACACAGAATCTGAAGCAGGCTCCAGGCTCTGAGCCGTCAGCACAGAGCCCGATGTGGGGCTCGAACTCACAGACCATGAGATCATGACCTGAGCCGAAGTCGGCCACTTAACCAACTGAGCCACCCAGGCGCCCCAGCTTTTCTGATTTAAAAGAGCTTTTTCCTCCTCTCTTTAAGCGGTCTATACCTTACAATTTGATAAAGTGTATTTTTGCAACGAAGGTTGAAACATTTCTGTTTTTCTCCCTCTCTGATCCCTCCGGACTTCTGAAACTCTTATTATTTTTTTTTTCACGACAATATACGTATTTGCATAACTTCAATAAGAATCTATTCTCCTTGTTGCAAGACAGAATTGGACAAGTCCTGGGCTTGGCTTCCAAGCCTCGAGAAGCTTTCAAAAGCCCAATCTGAGATTCCTCATGAAAAGTTCCAGCAAAGCAGATTTGAAAGAACCTCTATGTTCAATCGCTATTCCTGCTGCACTTAAGTAAATAATCCGGCCAAACTTATTGAAACTAGAGTTAATTTGCAAACAAATTAGCCTGACTATGACTATCTCTGATGGAAATGGGGATGATTATAGAGAGAAAAACTATGTTTCGGTAATGTGCCTTTGTGGATATCAGATTTGATTGCTGCTAATTGTCATTGAGGTTCTGTTTTCTAGCTGTAAACTGGACGGGCTTCTGAATTCTTCCAGTTTCCTCTAATATTTGGCTAGAACTCTCCAAACAAACATTTCCGATTTTCTCCCATTCTTTGGACTTGGAATCACTATGAAACTAACACTGCCCTTTTCCAAAGCCGTGCAAGCTAGAGCTGGACGATTTGAGGTAAACTTCAGGGAAATCACTACAGCGGCTCATGTGTGGACAAGTTTCATGCCTGTGGCTATGTGGCCACTCATCACTAGAGACGTTCACACTGCCAGCCAGAAAGATTCGTCAGATCGCCACAGCCTGCCTTCACCCCTTCTGAAGATGCTTAGAACCTGACATCTAGACCTCTTCTCAACTGGCTGCTCTCCAAACTCAGACGCTGCATTTATAATTTTCTCAAACTGTTAACCTTTGTTTTTCTTATGTTTCCATAGAAATGCCTCCATTAATCAAGTCACCTGATTGCTCTCATCACATAGAGGCCTAACTTAGGTAGAAGGTCACTGCAACAGCACCGCCTGAAAGGAGCCACCCTCTTGTTCATGCTGTCCTGACTAGTCACGAGGACGCGCATTTACTGACATATCGTGTCGTGCCTACGTAGATAACTTAAAAAAATTATAACCTATAACTATAGTTTGAGTTATATAACTGGCTAAACCTTGGCTCTTGGGGAATCTCTGCTCTGGGGAGTTTCTCCATCCTTGGCTGTGGCTCTTCGTAGAGTCATCATCTGAACCTCTCCGCTGCGTGATATACTCGTGAGGGTTTTAGATGACTGTCGGCAGCCACTCAAATGCCAAGTGGTATCCATCAGATTCAGAGAATGGGATGACATCAAAAATAACCACAATAATGAAGACAGTGGCTACGTGGCCCTCTGGCCTGATAACTCAGTGGGAACACTGAATGTGTGACTCTTCGATCCGGCTACATCAGCGGTGTGAAGGGAGAATAGCACTCTACCGGCTGGTCAGCTGCCCGAAAGCGTGACCGAAAGGGGAGAATTGTTAAATAAAAATTGAATGGAGACCAGCTTTGAAAATTCCCTAAGCAGACAAAACCAGTTTAGCCATACAAACTACGTGGGCTTGATTTAGCTTCTTTTGCAAGAGTAACTTGACCTGGGTCATTTCTTGCTTATGCCTCTGAAAATTATAAGCAGAACTTAAACTGTTTCTCAAGGCTGATGTGAGGTAACCCCTGATCAACTCCCTATCATGTAAGAAAATTCTAATATTATGATCAATCACTGTGGAGAATAAGCAGTCACTGCTTTCTCACCGTATATGCTGTTTTATAATGACATTCCCCTGAGCCTCATTCTGCACTTTGGTTTGAGCGCTCCCAGTTTGCAAGGTACCTTTTTGGTGTGTGCACAATCAGCTTTTACTAATGACTGCTTTGGTGATTCATTGGTTTTAATTCTGTTTTGTTTGGTTTTTTTTTTTTCCTGAATTTTGACAACGGTGATGAAAAACCCTGGCTTTCTCTCACAGAGAGAAATTTGGGAGGTCTCCAATCCAGTGAGACCCCCCAAACCTCTCTCTGCAAGGACTACCGCAGCTCCTAGGCGGTCTCTGCTCCATATGACCCTTGGCTTTCAGGAATGGTTTCCAGAGGATTCCAGCTACGGTGCACTGACTGGGAGAAGTACCGCATTATCCTGTTCTCATCCATTCTGAACGATCGGTTTGTTGACTGAGCTAGCATCTCCCGGCAGAGATCACAGAATCGGAGACAGTGAGATGGAAGGCCAGCCCCCTCCAGAAGCTTGTGCTCAGTCCCGGAGGATCCCACAAGGGGAAGATGGGGGGAGTTTTACAGTTTTTTCGGTTTCATTTTGTATTTGTAATTTAAAAAATGTTGAACCTGTGGTAAAATACACAAAGTATAAAATTTACCGTCTTACCCATTTTAAGCACGTAGTTCGGTAGTATTCAGTACATTCCCAGTGTGGTGTAACCAATCTCCAGAATTTGTTTGTCTTGCAAAACTGAACCTCTGTACCATTAAGCAACAACTTCCTGTTCTCCCCTTCCCCAGCCTTAGTGACCATGATTCTACTTCCTGTTTCTATGAATCTGGCTACTCTAGATACTCACGTAAGGGAACTCCTACAATATTTGTCCTTTTGGGACTGACTTATTTCACTTCGCATATGTCCTCAAGGGTCCCTCATGTCGTAGTGTGTATCAGACTTTCCCTCCTTTTTAAGGTTTATAATATTCCATTGTATGTTTATACCACATTTGGTGGGCCCTTGGTTGCTTCTACCTTTTGGTTATTGCGAATAATGCTGCTAGAAACTATGGGGAAGATTAGTTCTGATGGTGTGAGCCTGAGAGTTCTGGGGTTCGGTAACATTCACCTGAGGTAGGGCCCAAGCACAGCCCTGGTGGGCAAGCCCTGTGTTTGAAGGGCAGCGTGAGGCCTCAGAGCGCCCTCTTCTGGTGTAGGCTCAGGTAGAGGAGCCTGGGATGCTTCTTCTGACACCTCCAGCGCTGGTTTCCTGGGTCTGAGGACGTGTGTCCAGGTTTGAGGGAGAGAGGATCCAGGAGGAAGGGAAATGCCAGATTTGATCTTCCTCACAACACGTCCAGCCCTGGCCCTGATTTCACACTTTGTTGACCAGTCTTTGGAACTCTTGTCAGGTCGTTCGAGATGACTTCCAAACTGTAACACTGAACTAATTACTTTAAGAGAGATCTTTACTCATTCTCCCAGACCCACCTCCCTCCTCTTCTGAGCCTTCGTCAAGGCACTCCCAGCAGCAGCTGGCCACCCCAGCCCACCCTCTGGCAGGCATGGCCTCCCTCCTCTGCCATCACCCAGCCACACTTTCACTCTTGTTTGCCAGAGTTGCCTGCATCAGACTTGGTGATTTATCTGTTTATCCTTTGTCTACATGAGACTGAGGTTTGGAGCCAGCCGTATGCTGTTCCTGGCACTGAAGAGGCAGGTGTTCAATGTGGCTTTGTTGGAAGGTGGAAAAGTAGTAGTTTTACGTTCTGATTAAGCTGGGGGCTGCTTGGTGGTGCCCAGCATGAGCAGACTGTGAGCTGGAGGCTGAGCCAAATAGAAGTAGAGTGTCTAGGGGACCCTGAAATGGCTGCCAAAGACAAGGGAATTGCTTGTTGGAACCAGGCGACCCAGGAGCAGGTTTCACGGCACGGCAGATCAATAGTGTTCTTTCTAAGGAAACAAACAGGATCAATGCCAGTTGCCCTAGGTCTCTGAGCAGATCTGAAAGCCATGGAGCTCCTGGATGGAGGCTTCATGCTGACTTTGCAGAATACAACAATGCGGACCCATTTGGGCGACCGGAAGACACTATTGAATTTCATACTTGCAGTCTGGTACCCCGGCCACTGAAGACCCAATATACAAGCACATAGCAACAAAGAAACATACAACTGAAGGGTCGCAAGAGCCCTTGGCTGTTATGGCTGGCGTTCTTGCTGCCATTTCCTACTCCTCTACCGACAGCAGACATGGCCCGTTGACATCCACACGCTTGCTGAGCAGAGATGCAGCCTCAGAATGTTCTCACACACGTTTCAGGCAGCCACAGCCAAACGTTCAAGACTGGACTTAATGTGAAAGCTTTCCACCTTCCTTGATTTAATTCAGTGTAACATCATTCCGGTAGGGCTCCCTTCTATGGCTTTCTGGAGGGCTGCTCTAGAGGCTTTGTGAGTCTATTTGGGTGTTGAATAGCTTGAATTGTTAAACCTCCAATTCAATTAAAACACACTGTTCCTACCGTAGGAAAGGCCTTGGTTAAGTATTGAGAAGGGGCTTCGTTAAGCAGGACGGAAATCTGCCTCCTTTTCATTCTTCCCATTGACCTTACACCCGCCTTATGGACAGCACGCGGGATGGTTCTCCCCGGTTACATGAGAGCCCTAAAGATGTTTGTGCCTCCTGTACCTCCTCCCTCCCTCTTTAGTCTTGTTTCTTCTTTTGTTTTTAATTTTTAATTTTTTCCCCTAGAGGAAATCTAAGTGCTTCTAGCTGTTTCTTACAGAATTTGATTTTCAGACCCTTCACTCTCTGATTAGCCTCCTGTGGTCATGCCCCAATTTGTCTACTTTGCTCTCAAATTGTGGTGCCCAGCACACACACAGAATACAAGCCAACGCAGAGGGACATTTAGGTAAAGACTTGACTGATGAAAAGGAGTTCACCAAGTTGACAAGGCACATCAAGGTGTCTCCAGGCACAACTTGTTTGGAGTGCATCATGCAGACTCTTACTTATACGGACTAACTCCTGTTAATTTTCAGGATTTCACAATTATTCTTAGAATTATAAAAGCTCAGAGTTCTGAAGAAGGCACGACTGCCCATCTGATGATTCAGTTACCATCCCCTGCAAATGGTGGAGGTCTTGAGTATCTTCTCTAAGAAAACTGTGATCTTTGAAGGTGGGACATTCCATTTTTTTGACTCCTCTATTCCAGAGTTCCTCCTTTTCAGTTGAAACCTGCCTTCTTGTCCCGTTAGTCATTTTTCAGAGCCATTGAGGGTTTCATTTGCTCAGCAATATTCTAGGCATTGTGTGCACATGGGTGTACGCGTGCCCGTGGACCTGGGTGCTCCGGGAGGGGGGGGCAATCAAGGCGGAGAGACAAGGACAAGTAAACTGAGACTTTTGTCTTCAAGAAATGTCACTCGGGGAAGACACACACCCAGAAATCTCAAAAACCAAGGCTATAATCAAAACGTGGGCTAAATATTGTGGAGGTACAGACGAAAAGGTACTTACTTCCAATGAAGACAGCAGAGGTGGCTTGCTCTTGTGTCTACACGACAGCCAGAGTTATCTCTTCAAAAAACCAAAGCAGACTGCATTACTGTCCTGCTCCAAACTGTCCATGGCTTCCCGTCACGCTCAGAAGTGAGGCTGAGGTCCTCACAGTGACCTGTAGGACCCTGCATGGCTGGGCGCCAGGCCACCTCTCACTGCCCATGTGACCTCTTCCACTTTTCTGCTCTGGTCACACTGACCTCCTTGCTGTCCCTTAACCCCCTGGGTTCCTGTCTTAGGGCTCTCGGCTGTGTGCCTTCCCTCAGACCTCCCTGTGGCTCGCCTCCTCACTTCCTTCAGTTTCTGTTCAATTGCTGGTTGTGCTGAGAGACTTAAAACAAACCCCCCACCGTGGCTTGTTGCTGTCCTTCTACCCTGCCTTATTTACCAAATAAGGCATTTAGTACTACCTGCAGTGACCTTTAGGTTCATTTAGTTATTTATTTATTAAAGTTTATTTATTTATTTTGAGAGAGACAGAGACAGCATGAGTGGGGGCAGGGCAGAGAGAGAGAGAGAATCCCAAGCAGGCTTTGCGTTGTCGGTACGGAACCTGAGGCAGGGTTCACACTCATGAGCCGTGAGATCATGACCTGAGCTGAAACCAAGAGTTGGTCACTTAACTGACTGAGCCACCCAGACGCCCCATGCTTATTTATTAATTGGCAGTCTCCCTGTGGAATATAAGCTTTAGGAAGACATGGATGTTTTGTTCCTGTCTTTTCCCCCGTGCAACAAATAGGGCCTGACGTGTAACAGGTAGCAAATCAATGCTGCCGGACCGAGGGAATGAGTTAACCTTCTTGATAACTTAGTCCAAAAAAAACTAGCGGCAGTTGATATTAACATCTTGTGTACCTGATTACGGTTTCGAGGAACAAGTTCGATCTCTTTGAAAACCAGCCCAAATGGTTTCTCATTGGAAATAGTGTGGCGGGTCCTACTTTTCAGGATTTCTCAAGGATTGTAACCGTGGCTCCGAGAGCTGCAAATTCTTTCAGCCCTCTGGGAGGTTTTCCACCCAGGCCTAGGGACCTAGACAAATTGCCTGCGCAGAGAATTCACTTCCGGCACGAGGGTTACATTCTCAAGTCCGCATAGAAGGCTAAAAGTGACATATCATTGGGAATTTCCTTGAATGTCCTCGGCATTGCAACAAATCACTGATTCTTCAGCTGTGCGCCCAAGGAATTGGTGTGTCTGCATTAGGAGCCCTGCAGTATGAAAAATAGGGATCTCTGAATTCCCAAATCACTCGTATCTGGTTAGATGCTTTTCCTATAGGAGGCGTTCGGGAACTGAATCTAGGGAGTGCTGGGGCCGGACTGTCTCATTTTGAATCCTGGTTCCGTCCCTGACTTATTTGCTATATGACTAGAGGCAAGTTACTCAACGATGCATTAGTTTCTTCATCTGTAAAATGGGATAATAGAATACCCCATTTCATATAATATGAAGTTATAATGCTTTTAACTTCATATAACCTCACAGGCTTATACTGGGGACAAAGTTCATTAATACATATAAGGTCCTTAGACAAGCAACCTTGTCATTAGTAGTTCAATTAATATCAGCAATTATTTTATTATTTCCCATCTCATGTTCAAACTGGGGCATAGGCTCAGTGAGTTTCGGAAAGGCAGGCAGAATGTGCTAGACTATCTGAATTGTAATTATTTGCTCATTTTCTTTCCACCTCTTTGTTTCTCTCTTTCCTCAAATGCCCATAGTTGAATTTGTGTAATGTGACCCTGCTATAAATCGTTTAGGGGCTTTCCTTCTATTGGGCTTATATATATTCTTACATGGATTATCATATGATTTCTGGTTTGTTTGAACACCTTCATAAATAGTGGAAAGGTGGGGGAAAAAACTAACACGGAATAGCTCAACTTCCTCCTTTGTTGCCTGTACATTCCATATTTCCCACGACCAGTGAGTTTAGCCTTTTCTTACTGTTCTCCCCCAAACAGGGCTATTGTGTCCTTTTGGCTCCTTTTCGCTTTTCCTGGAGAACTGGCTCCTTCTCTAACTTCAGCTTTTTGGACACTATTCTTACAGATTCATGCTCTTTCCTTTCTTTTAGCACTGAGAAAGTAAAAAAGTCAGGAAGAAAGGCAACACTGCAGAAAATTCATGAAAAATAGTCAGCCGGTTTTTTTTTTTTTTTTTTTAATGTGAAGAACAGAAAAGAGAGAGGAGGCCTGAGGAATTGGCATGAGGAGAAAGAGGCATCTGCTGTTCTATACAGCAAGAGCTGCTGTCATACCCCATGTGATGAATTCCCTAGGAGCAGCCCGCCTGGGGTGTAAGCTAACTGCGAGGGCGTGTAAGCAAGATTTGGCTGCATCTGGTCAGTTCAGTTATTACAGGTATTTGTTTTCCTTCTGAGCCCTGGGACAGAATTCCTTGTTTCTGGCCTAATATTGAGAATGGCGAGGGAAGAGCTTTGTAAGTGCCGGGTAATATTATTAATACCATCCTTTGACCCAGTACTTGAGCTATTCATTCATTGGACAAATATTTACTGAGCACTTATGTTCCAGGCACAGTGCAAAACATCGAGGATAAAAAGATGAACCAGACCAGTCTCTTCTCTTAAGCCACTTCTGTCTAGAGAGCAGAAGTACAAAAAGGTAATGCTCACAGGGTAGTGTAAGTGCCGCGTTACCCAGTTGGGCGCTCCAGAAGCAGTCCCCGGCAGTGATCCCTGGAAGTACCAGGAGAGGAGCGAGCAGCTGAGACAGGGAAGGGAAGGAAGCCGGTACAGGGTGTGCGGATGAGCAGGTTACGGCTGCGGATGGTTGGGGTTCAGTCTCTTTGGGATTTCTCAGAGCTAGTGTAGAAGCTGTTTCAGTGTCGTCCCATCTGAGGGTGAGAATCTGGGGTAATTTTCCATCAACTCCCCCCTTCTGGCTGTCTGGCTCTGACAGAGCACATAGGTGGCTATAGGCAGTAGAAAACCACAGGTATATAAGAAATGATGGTGTTGAGAGGACGTAGGCAGGGCACTGACGGTGTCAGGCACTGTAAGCTGCACTTATAGGAAGAAGCACAGGCCATACCCAAGCCCCAGAGAGGAGCTCTCAGCTCAACCTAGTTGAGTCCAGGAAGTTTTCCTGGAAGAGGAGACAGTCGAGCAGTGTCTAAGGCCACAACTGTTGGGCAATGGTACAGGCAGAGAGAGCCCGATGTCTGATTCCACTAAAGATTTTGGATTGAGAGTTCGGGCTAAGGTTAAAAAAATGCCTATTTATCACCTTACCTGTGAGGTTTGGAGGTTGAGAGCAGGACAAAAACTCCGATGTCTGACATCCTCACAGTGCCGTCCTCTCCAAAACTGGAGAATGAGAGAGAGAAAACAGCAAGCAGTGAGCTTGTGTTTGCTTTTTGTAAGGAAAGCCCGAGGACTTTTCTGGGTTTGCCCCCAAACGTACCCTAGGTTTAAGTCTATTTGTAATGTGTTACTTCCTCAGAACATCCTTCCTTCCAGAGCTGCCGTCCCACTGCCCTGCCCAGCCCCCAGATGCTCGCTGCGCTCACTCCTTCATCAGCACCACCTCCTAGTTAGACCAAGGATGTGGCAATCGGCTGCCCAGAATTGCTCTCCCCACCTTCGGCTTGCCCTGAGCAGAGTTCAGATTGCACATTTCCCGACACTCAGAGAGACCCATTAATATTTAGCATGTTACATTTCCAAAGCACTTTGCTAACATGAATTGATCTTTTCAGCACCCCCTTGTGAGACAGCTCAGTACTGCTGGGCCTACTGGGGGCCTCAGGCTATGGGAAGATAAGCGACTCAGGCCAGGGCCACGGCCGATGAGTGATGGATCCAGACGAGAACCCAAGGTCGATGACACCAGTTGTCTCAGCCTCCAGACAGAACTCCAGAGTGGCCCCAACACCCCCGCCCTGCCCAGGATGTCCTGGAACAAACCCAGCCTCCTGAAGGTTTAAATAGAATGGGGTTGTCATCTTTAAGAGTGGATTGCTTACAAACCAACTACTGTTTATGGAGCTCTTATTATGTGCCAAAAGCTGGGTGCCTATTATTTAATTCCCATACCCCCTGTCCACCTCCCGTGATATCACTACTATTATTATCACTGTGTGGATCCCCAAACTGGGGCGCAGAAATGTTAAGTAACTTGCTTAAATTTGCACAGCTAGTAATTGCTGGAGTTAGGATTTAAACCTGGGATATTCTGCTTCAGAGACCTTCAACTATGATGAACCAGCCTGAGGCTGGGTAAGAGGAACCTGGTTAAGTAGAATTACTCTCGGAGAAGTTCTGCTTACTCCCAGGCAATTCATCATATGCTTTGCCAGATTCTTTGTGAAGGTAAAGGAATTGGGAGTGGGAGGCTGTCAGCTAAAGTGTTCTCGAGGAACGGGAGTGTGAACTGTAAGTTGTTGGTCGCCTGATTTTGTCTGGTCTTACCCTTGGCTTTCTGCTCCCAGCCTAAAAGGATAGAGAAAGCCAGTTCATCTGATAAACAAGTGTGGGACTCACGTGCCATCCGTTGTGCTTAATCAAGGCACTCACTCTGGTGGGGGTAGAGACACACTTAAATCATTATCATTTGGTGGGGAGAATTAGGGCCAAGGGTTATGAGAGCTCACTGGGGGGGGGGAATGCAGAAGTGACTTGTTGGTCCAGAGAAGTTTTGTGGAGGTGATGAGTCAGATCGTGACGGAGGTGGAGGAAGCATAGAACGGGCACTTCAGGCAGAGGGGACAGCACGGGCAAAGGAAGGGAGGTGTGAAATAATGTGGATGTTTGGAGAGTAACACGAAATTCCGTCTGCCCCGAGTTGGGCTTCTTACGTGGGCCGGTTCCAGGCCCTGTGGCCCTAGACAAAGGACCGGATTTTGAATTCTAGGAAATCCCTGGGAATGCAATTCTTCATGACAGGACTAGCCAAATCCTTGATGTTCTGTTATTGAGTAGAAAAAAATTATTTGTTTAACAAATACTATCAAGGTTTTACTATATTTAAGGCACTGTGCTGGGTGCTACTGATAAGGAATCACAGCTTGTTGAGGACTATGGAGCCATGGGAAAAATAGATTGGGAAGGAAACAGAAGAAGGGACACTGTGCCTCTACCTCTCTCTTAAGGGAAAAAAGAATTAGCTTAGAAATTTAAAAAATCGATTTGCTCCCTACTCATCTCTGTCCCTTACAGGCACAATTTTGTATAATGTGTGTGCCCCTCTCCTTGTTTAGCCCAAACCATTTCCCATCCGTTTTATGACTTAATCCTCACTACCCAATGAGGTAGTGGCTTTGGTGGGTCTCCATTTTGCAGACGAGGAAACCGAGGAAGAGTGAATCATCTAAGGCTATATATTGTATTATGGTAGAAATTCTAAGGGTCAGAATTTACTAGACTATTCCTCCGTTAGAGCTCTGAGTAGTCAAGTTGTTCTCAAATCAGAATGAGCACACTATCACCAAGCCCTTCCCTCCAAGTGGGCACTATGGCATTGGATAGTTTAGCCAAACCAACCTTGAGATCAGAGGGCAGAAAGAATAGCCCTGGCGCTGGAAAGCTAATTGTGAGGGGGTGTGTGGGGGGGAGGGGGGTGTGCGGGTGCGCACGCGCACTGGCACGGCCACAGTTGGATAATAGCATCAGATTCTGTGACGTCACAGCCCAGAGAGGCAATCAAAACAATAATTGCTGCCATCCGTGCTTTTTGTAAGGCGGCTTCAGTCAGAGCTGAAGAGTTGAGGGAGAGTTTTCTGGGCTCCTAACTTAGGCTTTGGGCATCCAGAGTCCCTGCGGCCCGTCAGTGTTTGCTATTCTGCTTTTCCTCATGAGGGAAGTGGGAGCTGTCTGTTGATACCTTGCCCTCCTATTTCCCTAAAAAGTCTCATCTTCTCCATTTGATGCTTAATATCCATCCAATTCTAGACAGTAGTAGCATTTACTCATGCTCGTCATGAGGGAAAGATCCAAGCACCCCAAAGCCCTGTAAAATTTGGGTCCTTATTGGCTGAAACTCACCACGGGGGAGAATTCATAAGTTAGGGGGGACCAATCAGGGCCCACATTTCCAAGGAGTAGGCTTATTTACTCCCTCTCTCCTGAGAACGTTTTCTCTTCTATCTTTCATATCATACGAGTGATTACGGTATTACCTTGGGAGGGTATTGAAACTTCAGGGAGATGGTGAAACGTCCCCTAGCAGAATTTTTCTTGCATACGTTTTGTTCAAACTGTCCCTTTTGAAGTTAGGCCGAGATGGCCACACCCTCAACACGGAGCAGGCAGGTAACAGGGAATCCCTGAGTCTGAGAGCCAGCTATCCGAGGACTTCAAAGGGTCATGCTACTAAAACAAGGGACCTGGCATCAGGAGAGGCAGTGTCATTTAGTGGTTGAGAGCTTAGACTTCATAAGGAAAACTGTCTTGGCTTAAACCTCAGGTTTGTCACATATGAGCTGCATAGCTTTGGGCCTCAGCCTCCTCCAGTGTGAGATGACGGTGCTGTTCCCGAGAGTTAGATGGAAAAGGAAAGAATCCTCCGTTCTTTTCGCTGCCACAGTAAAGAATTACGGGACAGTGAAATGAAAGTAAAACAGACTCGAGTTTTATTCAAGTATACTTCAAGGGAGGAGTGGGCCAGTCAGGAGAGACAGAGGCCCCAGAAACTCCCAGGTGTGGGCTTATATCCATATTTTGTGGGGGGTGGGAGGTGGGTCCTAGGGTGGCAACATCTGAGTGACAGGCCTGGATTATGTAATAATTAGTCAACCATGCCTGACCTTTCCCAAGATGCACTCAAAATACCTGCAGGGGGTAGGAAACCACAACATTATATCCATTCTAGAGACAGAGGTCAAATAAGAACAAGGCTGCTTTCTGCTCAAGCGCCACGAGCCCCACAAACTTAACTCTTCCCCTGCCAGGGTGCTGTAACCCCAACCAACTGCTAGAGGGGTGGAATGGGATGGTCCCTGGGCTGTCCTGGGCTGGGGCCCCGCCATCAGGATGTCCGAGGTCCATCCTCCGGTCGCTCATGCCTAGCTTCCTGCCTGACAGTAATAACGGAAAGTCCCTTGTAGGGTTGTTGAGGATTGACCCAGATGGGAACGTCAAGGGCTTAGCACATCTGCGGGCACACGTTAGCCCTTGTTATATATTAAGTGCTACTATTTGCTAAAGGGGTAATCCTTTTCTCCTCTCCGGTTGTTCATTTCTCTTCCTGATGTCCTTGATTGTGTCCCTAGTTTTCACTTCTTTTTTTTTTTTTTTAATGTTTATTTACTTTTGACAGAGAAACAGAGTGTGAGCAGGGAAGGAGCAGAGTAAGAGGGAGACACAGAATCTGAAGCAGGCTCCAGGCCCTGAGCTGTCAGCACAGAGCCCGACGTGGGGCTCGAACTCACAAACCGTGAGCTCGAACTCACAAACCGTGAGATCATGACCTGAGCTGAAGTCGGTGCTTAAACCGACTGAGCCACCCAGGCGCCCCCCAGTTTGCACTTCCGAAGTCAGCTGCTTCCGGCATCCTCCCTCTTCCGGGCAGGAGCGCAAAGGAGAAACAGCTTGTACACGGGCATGTATTTTTTTTTCTGTATTGTTTACGGGATCACCTTAAACCAATATACCTCAGCTCGTTTTAAGCCAAGAGCTACGGGCCCTTTAAACCAGCCATTCCTTATTTATTCTGTTTTTTTTTAAAAATCAAGATCCTTAGGTTTCATGTTCCTTGATTGTATTTTGTAAGGCACCGAGCACATATTGGATCCACTGTAAATGTGAAACAGTCTAACAATAGTAACTGAGACAGATGAGAAACTCAAGGAAGCAAAGTCACCATTTTGAACTTAGCCTTTTATTGACAGGCTGAGTGATTTGGGAGAGACAATGTGGCTCCAAGGCTAAAGAGCCCCGAGGGATTCGAGGGCAAAGGTTCGAATCTCAGTCACAGCAGCAGCTCCGGTGACCCCAGGCAGGCAGCTTTCTTCCTCTCCACCCTAAATTCTCTCCAAGAATACTGGGCTTAATGCCACAAAACCACCTCCCAGGGATGTGAGGCCGGAGATGCTGTATGCGGTTGTGCAGACTCTACGCAGACCAAGGGTGCCCCCTGTGAAAGTTAAGTGGGGGCTGGAATGTAGTCTCTGCTCTGTTCATCCATCTGTGTACCCTGGGGATGGCTGTGTCCACCTAGAGGAAGGGACACTTTTTTTTTTTTTTCTAATTTGCACAAAGGTACTATGTGGGCTGGTAAGGCCCTAGACAAAGCAATGTGACCTTGATTGGGCACAGAGCTTAGCATGTAGAAGGGGTAAAATTGTTCAACACACAGTTATTGAACACCTACTACGAGCCAGGCCCTCTTCTAGGGGTTGAGGATACGGAGATGAATACGAACAATCTCTGTCCCTGGGCACTCTCTTCCCTTCACCAGCCCATTGTCTCCTAGGTTCAATCAATCTATCAGCAAACCCTGTTGACTCAGTCTGCAAAATAGGCGTCAATCCACCCACTTTGTTTGATTGCCAGCATTTCGTTTCATGACTTCTTACCGAGACCGTAGCAGCGAGCGGGCTCCCACTTCTATGGTGGGCCTCCAAACAAAACTAAGAGTGATCGTATGGAAACTCAAATCTGCTAAGATCATCCCTTTGTTTGAACCTTTTTGTGTTTACAATTTAATCCGGGGTCCTCACCGTGGCCTCAAGGCTATGCATACCTGGTTCCTCTTGTCATCTGGATAACTCAACCCACACTCTCTGTCTGTCTTAGTCGGGGTTCTCCGAAGAATTAGGAACCAATAGGATATCTGTCTGTCTGTCTGTCTGTCTATCTATCTATCATCTATATCTCGGAATCTATATTTCCTATTTATGTAAATATGTGTATATAGATAGGTAGTTAGATCTACTAAAGTTTTTTTATGTATATGTACACTTATACATATATATAGAAAAGATTTACATATTTTTTATATCGTGAGGACTTGGGTCATGTGACTGTAGAGACGGAGAAGTCTCCCAATCTGCCCTCTGCAAGCCGGAGACCCAGGAAAGCTGGTGGTGTAATTCTAGTCTGAGTCCAGAGGCCTGAGAAGCAGGGGCGCTAACGGTGCAAATCCCAGTCCAAGGGCAGGTGAAGCCCATCAGACCAAAGCCTCAGTTCTACAGACAGACAAGAAGGGAATGAATCCTTCCTTCCCCTGATTTTTGTTTTATTCGGGGATTCAGTAGACGTGATGATGCCCGACCACATTGGAGGAGGGAATAATCTACTTTGCTGAGTCCACTGATTCAAATGCTAATCTCTACCGGAAACATCCTTGAAGACCCAACCCCAAATAACGTTTAATCTAGACACCCTGTGGCCCAGTCAAGTTGACACATACAATTAATCATCACACCATCCCAGCAAAACTGACCATCTGTCCTTCAAACAGCCTACCTTTTTTATAGCCCGATTCCTTTGGCCGGAACCCTCACCCCCTTGACCTTCTCTATCTAACCCTTTGGTGCCCAGCGGAGAAGTCGTCTCCTCAGAGAGGCATTCCTGGACCACCTTGTTAAGGCCGTGTAGTATTCTCTGTCCACTGCCGTTCATTCCCAGGATGTTCTCTCGCAAAGCAGCCCCGCTCAACTTGTAAATGTGGAGGTCTTTCTTTATTTTCTGTCTTATCTGCTAGACTGCAAGCTCCTTCACAGTAGGGACCACGCTTTTCTGTTCTCCACTGTACATCCCTTCAGCATCTTGCTAGTTTCTGGTGCATAGTAATAAATAACAATAAAAATTTGCTAAGTGAAGTTGTTACGAGGAATTCATCTAATAGGGGAGCAATCACCACGATACAATGTAGAGATGCATGAGATGATAAAGGCAGTGATGTGCTGGCAAACTGGCTCTCCAAAAAGAAAAAAACAACAACAAAACAAAACAAAGCCCAAAGGCCCTCATTTGTCATTTGCTTATTTCCATGGTGGTGTAAATACTCCCATAACTGCTGATTTCAAGCTTCCAATGCTTTAGAAACTGACTTGGAAAATTCCTGAATATTTAACAGTTGGCTCTTCAAACCTAGTCTAGCGTTTCACTGGAAGAGAGGCTGGCACGGATGCAATGAATACCCAGGAAAGAGGCAGTATTTCATCTTGGCGGAGCTCAGCAAAGACTTCCTGGAGGAGGTGACACTTGATCTGTGTTCTGAAGGATGGGCATGTTGGCTCAGGTCCTGGACTTCTAAACTGGCTAATGTAGTCCTGCTCCCAAGAGCCCACATTCAACTGTTCCTGGCTCCCCTCTGTTTGCCTGGGAGTTATCAGCTGACTCATTTCAATCCTCGGAAAAATCCTTCCATGTGACTGACGTTCTGTTGGGTTCGCTTCTAGTCCAACAGAGGAGAATGAGACAGGGTAGAAGTTAGCACAGGGAGAAGGGGAAGGGTTTTTCCAAACGGGAGGGACAGCTTTGGCAAAGGTGAGCGAGCAAGTGGGATCAGGCAGTCTGGTAAATCTAGATGTATGTGGGAAGGAGCGGAAGGAGATTAGCTCCTGACAAGTTTTGTTTGATAGGCTGAGGAGCATATGCCGATTCCCACCCTGGGCTGGAGCAAGTGTCAGAAAGAAAGGGAAAGGGACTGACTGCTTTTCCTGTATAATTCTTACCACCGCTGGTAATTGTGCTTTTTGTTGTTATTATTGTTGGTTTTGTGTTTGGCATGTAATCATTTGATTAAAATCTGTCTCTTCCGAGAGAATGTAAACTCCACAAGGGCAGGGACTGTCTTGTTCACTGGTATTTTCTCAGTACCCAGAACAACGCCTGGTGTACAGTAGGCAATAAAAAACATCCTTGATAAATGATTCAATCACCCGGGGAGTGTGACGTTTGCCTATGCCCATCTACCCTAAGATAAGATCTGTTATAAATCTCCCTTCTCTGAACCTCCCAACCACAATACGGGATAGGGAGGGTGGGGAATAGTGGGCTGGCATTCTTATTTTGTAAAAGCTACCGAAGGGATTCACCTCCCTCTCTCTTCCCCAATTCAATCAAGCGGATCTTGTAAAGGACATTACCCAAAGTGTGACACGATTAAATATTCTGTTTGCTTAACTGGGCCAGATGGCAGTAGGGAGGACTAGAGGTGTTGAGGCGCTGAGACCAGTAAGGAAGCCAACGCAAGAAATAATGCAAGTCTGAGTTAAATCCCTGGCAGAGGTTGTGAGGAGAGAAAAGGTTCAAGAGATACTTGGGAGACAGACTCTATAAGATTTGGTGACCATGTGGGCACGGGTGGAAGAGGAAGCAAGAGAAGGAGGAATCTAGGTTGGAAGTTGGAGTAAATATTAGTGACTAGAGGAGGGATGGGTGGTTTGCTTTTCAAATTGCTACATTTGAGATGGTGTGGGACATGGATGAAGTTGGGAATACAAACGTGGAACTCAGGTTCCCGGCCCCCACCTTTTATTCCATTGCCAAGAACTCTGGAGAACACTACTAATAATTAAGAGATGGGTTTAGAAAAGAATTCTTGAAGGAGACGGAAGATGGTCTGAGAGGAAGAAAGAAAATCCAGATAGTGACAGAGAAAATAAATGATAAAGAATGTCCAACAGCCTCATATGGAGTCTAAAGGTTAAATTAGAGGACCTGGAAATTCCTCCCGTGAGTTTGGCAATGAAAATAATGATGGCAACATGGGCATTTTCTGTGGGAGCAGAACCTGCCCGGCAGACAGAGCACAAAGGAGGAAGTGGAGACAACGGATTAGATTGCCTTTTTCAAAAAAACTTGGCCGGGAACGTAAAAAAAGGGATGCGGTGACTGAGCGGGACGGGAGGACGTCTGAGCACGTTTATTGCTAAAAGGAAGCCCCAGAGGACTGAGCAGACGGAAGCACAAACGCTTTCCCGCCCTTGCACTTATGCCAGCCCTTCCCCCACGTGACCGGGAGGCAACCCGCGCAGCACGGGCCTGGAAGGACTACAGCCCCCAGAAGGCCCCGCGGCGCGGGTGTGGGGAGGAGTCGGGGCCTGGCGCGCGCCCCAGCGGCGCGAGCGGAAGAGCAGGATCTTCTAGGAGGCGGCGGAAGCGGAGAGCCACGGCGCCCCCGGTAACCAGCTTCCCCCCGTCCCTGCCCTTCCCTCCCTTTACACCCCTAGCTGGGGCTGGTAGCTCCCACATCTCCCCATACACTTTGGACAAGACTTCTTTCCCCTTTGGTTACCGGTATTTTTTTTCCCCTTCACGTGACGCACGGGGCGGGTCTTCGCCTGGGGCAGAGGTTACCGGGAAGCTGCCGCCCTTCGACCCCTGCGGGCCCCGGGTTGCGGGGATCCTCCAGAGGCCCTTTTGCTGTCCTAGGGGCTGCGTGCCCGCTTTGGGCCCTCTTCCCAAATACTCTCTGCAGAGAGGACATTCCTTTCCCGCGTTTCAACAGGTACTGAGCGGGTCCGTGGCGATGCCCCCAGGGGTACGGGGTTGTGGGCCTCAGAGGCCGCCCCGAGAAGACCCCGGGGCGGCTGTCGATTTCCGGGCCACGAGCCTGTCGAGTGAGTCCGCTCGGCTGTCCAGGAGCCTCGGGCTATGGCCATGACTGGGAGTGAGCTGTGTGTACCCGAGGATGTACTTCCTGGTTTTCTTGGGCGGCCCTCGGAAACCCCAAGTCCTATTATTAAAAGTTTTCTTTATTCAATAAAGCCGCCTCTAGAGCTGAGAAAGGGAAGAAGCACAGGATTTGGAGACTAATATCCTGGGAGGAGGCTCAGGTCTGCAACTTGCTGGACTTGTGATCTTTTGTAACCCGTTTTCCGCAGCCTCGGTTTCTAGATCTGAAAAATGGGGATAATAGTCTTTGGCCTGCCTGCCTTCCAGCGTTGTGGGCTTCAGCGGATCGTATGTGATGGGGGGGAGAAAGCGTGTTATCAGGTGGAACCTTACTATCCTCCTGTCTCCAGTCTAGGTCAGTTGGTTTTAAACCACGTTCATGGCTTTGCGAACTCGATTATAAACATGACCGTGCTCTTTGCGAAAATCAAGTGATTTAGTAAATAGGGGAAGTGCCTTTGGAAACGGAATACAAGCCGTGCAAACGTTATTAAGCCATGTACGTGGTGAAGAGGTGACACGAAGGCCCTGCCACCTGCGGAGTCCGTTTTAAACTTCATCTGGATTTTACGGTCTCCCAGAGTTAGGACACTTTCCTACCCCCAACACACCTGTGTACCCGTTTTGCTCTGAGATAACCTTCCTTCACCCCAAAAGTATAAGTATCTCCGCGCCTAATGTTCCTCAGTTGTGCTAAACTGATGCCTGTCTTCAGCAAGTCTTGTATTTTTTTTACCCCGTTTTTCAGATACTACTGGAGCCAAATGTAGTTCTAATTCTAGCACAGTCCCACTACCCTTGTGTGCATACTCGCTGAAATATTGGGGTCATCTTCATCTGTCCTACTTATATATGCCCGAAGTCTGTGTTTCCTCATAGTTAGAATTCAGAATATAAATAGCCCGGATTCCAGTCTTCCGGCAATTAAGATTGGAGACTCTTAAGCAGGTAGCTTTTTGTCTTATTTTTCGCCTTGTAGAGAATAGGATTCTACAGTCAGTATTTTAAGGGTTTAGAGGTGTAGGAATAAGGTAATCCTAACTTGTGTTTATAGTGGGATCATTGGTTGGAAAATGCTTAAATGTGGTTCAAAAAAAACAGGATGGCGGTACAGTGAATTAGTCGAATGTACAAAGTTGAACAACTTGAGTTCAAATCCTTGTTCTGTGATTTACTCTATGACTTTTGGCAAATTAGTTGACCCCTCTGAGCGTGATTACTAGTTTCTAAGATCGATACAATAACGTTTACTTTGCAGGGTGTTTATAAGGATTAAATGAGATGTTACTACACGGAGCTTAGTAGTGCATGGAGTAAATGCTCATTTTGTTGCTATTGCAATTGTTGACTATGATGATAAAAAATGATAATGTTAGATAATGTATTTTCTTGAGATTTTTTTTTTTTTTTGTGGGGGATATCTACCCTTAACCCCAAAATAGAAGTCCTCAGATTGCAGTGTGTTCTTTAGCAGTTGTAATTTTACATAAAGATTGTATTAGGCCGTTTTTCACTTTTAGAGGTTTCCAAAATGCTGTCGTGAAAAGATTGTTGGGATGTGCTTTGGACTGGTGCTTCATTCGTAACCTGTAGTAAGAATGCTGTTTTCTGTCTGCACATTGTAGCTTGTAGTAGAACAATCGTCTGTGTTTATGACTTAGTTACTGACTATTGGACTAGGACGGAGTTTTATAGAGCCATTTTTTTTTTTATTTGGTCCTTCCCCTCATTCCTGCCTTTTTTTTTTTTTAAGTCAGACTATTTGACTTTATTATTTTTTTTAATGTTTTTTAAAATTTATTTTTAAGAGCAGGAGAGACAAAGCACGAGTGGGGGAGGGTCAGAGAGCGAGAGGGAGACACAGAATCTGAAGCAGGCTCCAGGCTCTGAGTTGTCAGCAGAGAGCCCAACGCGGGGCTCGAACTCACAGACTGTGAGATCATGACCTGAGCTGAAGTCGGCCGCTTAACCGACTGAGCCACCCAGGCGCCCCCAGACTATTTGACTTTAAAAGTTAGCTTAGTGGGTAGGTTCCAGAAAGCTTGGTGACCTCATTTTTTTTAAGGTAAAACTCTTACTGACATTGGTGTGTACACATTTGCAAGGAGTGAGAGTTGAGAGAAAGCCAGACAAAAAGTCTAATAGAGAAAATTGATCCTTTGGTCAAAGCAAAATCTTAGGGTTAAGAATTGAAATGTTTATTTTTATTTCTACAAATGGGTTTTGACTACAAGATATCTGCAGACTCAGACTTTTAGGAAATGTTTCCTTTACTCTGTTTCAATGTGGTATCGCCTGGCTCTGCCTTGGTAATTTCATGCTTCCAGTTATGAATCTGCAAGATAACTATTTTTTCACTGTAGACTTTTATACAAAGCTGTGACAGTAGTCGCTTCCATTAAAATTTACTTTGTATGCTATCATGTGTTATTTTTTCCTTTGTTTTAAATGTTTTTGTTCTTAAAGAACGAGTGTCTTTGCTTTTTTACTTAAAGAAGTTTTGGAAGGTGAACTCATTCTCCGCTGTAGCATCTATGAGTGTGCGTAGCGGATATGCCCAGTAGTGACTGTGCGGAGTAGTTCTGAACAAGAACAATTTGTTGATTGTCCTGCGTCCCTATGGCATGCTCTTGAGAGACTGTATGATACTGTGGAAGTAACCTAAGGTCTGGAGTTAGATCAAAGTTTGAATTCAGGCTCCTTGTTTATGACTCAGGTTCATATTATCATTCTGAGTTCATTTTCTTATCATCTGTAAAAGAGGGATAATAATAACCAACCTTGCATGACAGAGAAGATTAGAGATTATTCGATTATTATTACGCATCCTAGCCAGGCTTAGCAAAAGGTAGATTATGTTATTATTACTTTAAAAAATTTTATTATTGTATTTTTATGATAGTCATTGATTTTGGTCAAACATTTATAGTTCATTCCTCTAATACTTTAGATGATCAGTGTGTTTTGTTTTTTCTTTTCTGTTAGCCAAGGTTAAGGTTGTTGACTGGAACCATCGACCCCTGAAACACAGCAGAGCTAATTGGCCAAGAAATTTGAATCTGTGACCCTGTCCTCATTAGCTCCATAAACTAGCCATTCACAAAATAGCTCACCAGAATGAGTGATAAAACTGGGATATTGTCGTTTCAGTACTTATGCCCTCATTAGACATAATAGAAATAAATGAACTGTTGCCAGAGGTAAAAATATAGATTTTTAATGATAAATCTGTATAAATGTAAGACTGGTCCTCACACTCTGTATAAAACTGGGGACCTACAGAGTGATCTTTGACAATCGTTAACCTGAGTTAGAATTTAGACATTTCTTCTTTGTTGAACTGTATTTGTTGCAGAGTTCCCACTCATAGAAGTGAAAAGAAATTGAACTAGGCTATTGGTAGCTTGAAAGAGAATCCTACTTCTATGCCACCCACCAGAAAATGTGCTGTTAGCTAGTGGAGAAAACATTTAGAGTTCCCCGTTAATGAGCCCAGCAGGATGGATGAAGCCTGAGTAAGTCATAAGAGTTTATTGAATTACAGAAAAATTCCAGTTGTCAGAGCTTTAGGTAGAAGAGAAGTTATAGGGCGTTGCTCAGCAAGCTGTCAGCCTGCATTTGAAGAGGGTTTTCTACTCTCTTGATAAAACATAGACCAGTTGCTCCCAGTCCACGGTGTGCATTTTTCACTTGTCTCATGCTAGCCTTCTGTATAGCTTTCCATTCTTCAGATTCACGCTTCAGTTTTATTAATATTTGTTGTCCCTCTTGTATCTTTTTTTTTTTCCTAATGTCAAACATGGCTGTTTCCAGACTAGGGATGAAAATAGAGAAGGACTGTTGGAAACAGTAGGTTCCGGTGTCTAGTATTGTGAGGTTCCCAGATAACACTGTTAACCTGTTAGTGTAATGGTATAGATTTCTGACAGCTCCTGACCATTTAACTTGGTACAGAGGCAAAAACAGAGGCAGAAAGCATGTGGCACTCCTTAGCAGGAGATTTGCTTCTTAGGAAAGAATGCATGTAGTGTTAGTATTGGATTGCAGTTGGGCTGTTTCAGGTGTTTTTTGGCATGGAATACCAGAAGAGTATTAAAGAAGAGAAACACTTGGATTTAAATCCTAAGCGCTCAAATTTATATCAGTAGTCCCGTTTGTGTTTTCTTATCATCCACAAAATAGGGATGATAATATTATTCCTGCTTTACGAAGATTAGAGGGAAAAGATAACAGAAATGTCTTGGAAATGGGGTAGGTGGCTGCAGGGAAGAAAGTGACTAAAAGGCAGAGTCCATGAGAGGAACACAAACTCCTATCTGCGCGCACACGCACGGACACGCACACACTGGAGGAGAAACCGAAAGAGGAACACACACAGTAGGCAGAGAACGGGGGTCATCCAGAGACAGGAAGTCAGAAACACTGAGAGAGACCGTCTGAGGCACAGTTAGAAAGAAGAGTAATCAGAGATGTAGAGAGAAGGGCCACCTTAGAAATGATGGATGCAGAGAGGGAGACAGAGAGAATGCCGGAAGGAACTACTGGGAGGGCATGACCAGGAGATGGAAAGCTTATTGAGGTAGTGTTTTTCTGTTACTTGAGCAGACCTTCTAGACATTCGTAATTAGCTGGGAAAGGGAAGGAAAGTCGATAATAATAGTAAACAAGTAACGTGTTCATACAGTTTTTATTCTACTGAAAATTCTCCTTAAATTCTAAATTTGTTTTGCATATTTGGCATGCTGACACCAGAATAGCTTCTGTTACAGACCTGTTAACCTCTTACTTGCCTCGTTTCATGGTGTATCTTAAACACATTTAAAAAAAATTAATAAAACTATTGTTTTATTTTGGGGCACTTGGGTGGCTTAGTCGGTTAAGCGTCCAACTCTTGATTTTGGCTCAAGTCCTGATCTCACAGTTCGTGGGATTGAGCCCCACGTCCGGCTCTGTGCTGACAGCTTGGAGCCTGTTTGGGATTCTCTCTCTGCCTCTCTCTACTCCTCTCCTGCTTATGCTGCTCTTTCTCTCTCTCAAAATAAATAAAAAACATAATTTTGGAGGGCGCCTGGGTGGCTCAGTCGTTTAAGCATCCAACTTGGGCTCAGGTCATCTCAGGGTTTGTGAGTGCCAGTCCCCAGTCCCTTATGAGCTGTCAGTACAGAGCCCAATGCAGGGTTTGAACTCACGAACCCTGAGATCATGACCTGAGCCCAAGTCGGACGCTTAAGCAACTGAGCCACCCAGGCATCCCCCCTCCAATTTTTTTTTCTTAATAAATCTGGTACATGCTTAGTGTAGAAAACTTGGGAAATAAAGACTTAAAACAACAGAAAAAACTCAGTCTCACAATATAAACACATAACAAAGGCCACATTTTTCATGTATTTTTCTAGTCTTTTTTTCTACGCATCTGCAAAGCTCTTCTACTTTCCTAAAGAAATCAAAAAGCTTTTTATAAGTCCAAATGATTTTATAAATTAACTATTTGGGATGGAATTAACTTTGTATTCCAGTTTTGGCACTTAAATACTTCTATAAACTATCTGTATACTTAGTTTTATTTCCTCCCTTTCTAGATTAGGTTAATAACTATATGTTATTCATCCTTGTTTTAAACACTAGCGAAGTGTTCTACATATATCAGATACTCAGAATATATCTGACATGAACTGTTGAGTTCCCAAGTGGAAACTGTCCACTTTTTTAAATAGGTCTGTCCAATTTCTCATTGGCAGATTAGACCTTTTTCAGTGTTGAGAAAAGCTTGATATTAGAGTGTATGTGTGCACGCACGTGTGTAGGTTTAATACGAATGGAGCTACCGAACTCGGAAAGGGCACTTTTTCTGGTTTGCTTTTTAGTGCAGCAAAAACTCCAAAACTCCAACTCCACTCCAAAACTCATTTTATTATGCTGTGGATTTTGTCTGAATTCAGACAAGGTCGTGAAGAGATGGCATACCTGACCCTTAAGTGGAAAGACTTAAATGCTGGTGGTGACTCGCTGGCTCACATGTCTGGTGGCTGATGTTGGCTGTCCCACTGATCACCTACATAGAC
Source organism: Paguma larvata (assembly GCA_030068075.1). NCBI lineage: Eukaryota > Metazoa > Chordata > Mammalia > Carnivora > Viverridae > Paguma > Paguma larvata. The sequence goes on along the minus strand of CM057837.1, from coordinate 44,319,118 downwards.
CAATTGGAGCTTCTTGAGAGCAGGTGGTGGCTGTATTCCGAGTGAGCATCCCAAAAGAACCACGCGAAAGCTGTGTTGCCTTTTGTGACCTACTCTTGGAAGTTACATATGACATAAGCTTGCCAGATTCAAGGAGAACAGCAGTTAGACTGAACCCACTTCTCACAGGAGGAGTGTCAGAGTCACATCGTAAGAAAAGCTGGGGACAGGAGATAGGTACCATCTTTGGGAAAGACAGTCTGTCACAAGCACTTAATTGAACTGAAAAATAGTAAGTTACAAATGAGTTAATAAAACTATCACTTTTTGAATTTCAGTTAATAAATTTCCTATTGAGCCTTAGTAGGGATTTCCTCCACTGTTAATAGCATTTTTATTCATTTATTTTAAACACCTGTATTAAACTTGTAAAAAACTTTTAAACTCAAAGCTATGTTATTTTTTTGACTTTTGAGATCTGAACAAGAGCTTATTTCTTTTTTTAACCTAGTTTGCAAGTTGGTCACTATCTATACTTGGGCTTTTTTCTCATCCCTTTTTAAATTTCAAGTATTAGTTTGTAAGTAATATGGTAACATGTTTACTGTTGAATATGTGGAATATCAAGAAAGAAACAAATGAACACCATTTATAATTCCACCTCTTAGATGTAACCAGTTTCAGGTCCCTAATTTCTTATCCACGTTTCCTAAATTCAAACTGTTATGAGAATGGGAAGTTTTTAAGAAGTTTGTGGCAGGGGCGCCTGGGTGGCTCAGTCAGTTAAGCGGCCGACTTCAGCTCAGGTCATGATCTCACGGTCTGTGAGTTTGAGCCCCACGTCGGGCTCTGTGCTGACGGCCCATCAGAGCCTGGAGCCTGCTTCGGATTCTGTATCTCCCTCTCTCTCTGCCCATCCCCTGCTCATGCTCTGTCTCTATGTCTCTCAAAAATAAACAAACATTAAAAAAAAAAAAAGAAGTTTGTGGCAAACTCTGTCGGCAGCAAGATGCAGTCAGCGCTGATGTCAGGTTAGTTGTATGTAGTCTTTATTTTACATAGTATAATGATCCATGCTTTTCCCATAGAAGTATTACCGTGTTTAATTACAGAGTTTTGCCCCAGGCCCTAGTTGGAATTTTTTGTAACATATGGAATATGTACCATATTAACCTTTGTAAAATATAAAAAAAGTTCATGAATTGTGAAGCCTCTCTGGCCCCAGGCGTTTTGGATAAGGGATGTTGGACTGAAATTTGAAAACTAGTGCTAGGAAAAGATGAGTTTTTAAGCCTTTTGAGTGTGGTTCTAAGCTTTTTTATCCTATGAATCTTTTCAGAACTTTTGTGCTTTCGTTTGACATTTTCATTTTAGGAGACTATGCAGAAGGAAAATTAGTAGCCTTGATTTGTTTTTGTGGTTTGTAATTCTCTACAACCATCCCAAATAACAGTTTCAACCTCAGCGTGACCATCTTTCAATACATTCAGAATTTCCAGTGACCTTTTAGGCCTCATGACTCTTCCAGTGTGAGAGAACCAATGATTTATTAAGTACTGGGGTTGAGAAGCCCCAGGAGCCATGTAGCTCTTGGTTTCTGCCACCATTGTTGTTCATATGACATTGCTTTCCTTTCACTTGTTGCCACAGTGTTTCTTGTTCGTACCCTGCTTCTCCTTTGTTTCCTTGGGTAGCCTGAAACTTTCTTTGCTCTGACGCTAGAGTTCGATGTCAGGGAATTTATCTTTGACTTCATAATCTCATATAGTTTTAATTTTAAGTATTTCTTATTATAAATTCAGTGTGTGCTCATTATAGAGGATTTGGAAAATATATCCATATTTTTGCCATCTGGAAGTAACTATTAACATTTAGGATTATTTCCTTCTTTCTGTGTCTGTGTATGCCTATTAGTGTAACAGACACACTTAAATTGGGATCTCTTGCTATTATATATAAATTCTGTATCCTGATTTTTTTAAAAAGGTAGCACGTTTATGAGTAGTGTCTAGCACCGTTTTTGGAACTAGCATGAATTATATTCTGGGCAGTGATCTTTAAATTTGTATTCATTTTGAGTGGGAACCTAGGAAATGGGTTCAAATTCTGGCTTTCCCATTGCCAGTCTGAATACCAGAGCAAGTTAGAGGATATCTCTTCCATTGTGGCAACTGTCAAATTAACTTTCTAAGGTATTTGACACAGCAGTCTGATTCTAATTTTCTTTAGAAAATCATTCATATACAGGAGACCTAGTCTGGTCAACCTTTGAGATTCTTCTGGATGTACTACTAGGCGATCCCGTGTTGAGGAATGCAAAATATAGCAGTATTTTTGAGGTTATTTAGGCTTCAGGGAAGACGAGGATCTTGAAGTGATGGAATAACAAATTGACTGGAGAAGACAGAAGAAAATTTCATACAGAGAGGAGTGATGAGAAGTTAGAAGCAAACAAAAATGAGTACAGTATGTGAGCTGAGCGAGACAAAAAGGGAATGTTAGCAGTATTGCACAAACGAAAGGTGTGGTTTTTACTGATGATAAATAGTGAAGAGAGGTGATTTGTTAGGTTTGTGTGTGATGATGAGGAAGAATTAATGGAAGTCTTTGAAGGCTCGGCTGAAGGAAGAACTTAGACTGTAGGTGACGGTACTTCTGTGGGAAGTCGTATGATGAAAACAGTGAGAAAGGTGGTCCTGGCAACTCTGTGGGCTAACTCTAGCTGACCGTCTGGGGAGCGCTTCAGTACGCCAGTGGGGGGGTAATGTGGAAACAATAGCGCTTGTGGAGGAAGAGCAGTAAATACGGGGTTGGAAAAGCGGAAAGAATCCGAATATCTCGAAGTTTTGAGTGTATCAGGGTGTTGTTGATAGGGACTTGGGAAAGGAGCTCAGATAGGCCTCGGGAGAAAGACCAGGAGTTCAAGTGCTAATATAAGTTTTAGGTTCTAGATAATTCGAGTGCTAGTTAAAAAAAATCTGGTACTTTAAAGAACTTGAAAATGAAAGCTCTCCTTTTTAAAGTAATTTGTTTTTGAGGCCATACATTTATTTTAGCAAATAAATATTCTTTGGAATTTGTCTTTTGAAACTGCTTTCAGAAACAGTAGAGTCATACCAAAATACCAGTCTCCTTGCTTGATGATCATATCCTTTGTTTTCAAAAGAGTATTTTCTAGCTTGATCACTCATCTTAATTACTTATTTCTAAGTGATATTTGACAGTTTCTAAAAATGATTCTGCAGAGGCATAAAATTTATTACCATGGTGGATATTTAAATGACCATCATGTGGTTGCTGAGGACAACTTACAAAGTCTTCAGCCGCGATAACAGCCTTAGAATAAAGTGCTAGTAGTGTACATTGGTTAGGACGGCGGGTTCTGGACAGTCTAGGTTTGAATGATCTCTTTGATACATTAGTTATGTGTTTTGAGCAAGTTGTTTAACATGTCTGGGTCTCAGTTTCCTCATTTTTAAAATGGATATGGTGATAATACTTCCTGCTTCATAGGAATGTTGTGAGGGACTAGCTCTTAGACTTAGAACAGTGCCTGGTTAATACTAAGAGCTCAGTGAATATTAGCATGATTACTGTCACAATAACTACTGCTGTTGCTATCGCCACTCGTTTATTTATTTAATGTGTTTGTTTTAAAAATCATTTGTATCCTGTTTAATTATGTCACATACAAGTGGAATGATAGGCAGCTGGAGATAAAACTAGAGCTCAAAGAAAAGATCTGACATGTAGAGATTTTTTTTAGAAAGTTGGCCTAGCACCCAGCGGGAGAAGAGCGGGAAAGACCGGCAGTAGGGTGTTGAGGAATACTCACAGTGAAGGGGCGGGAGGCAGAAAGGGGCTGGCAGAGGAGCAGCAGGAGATTGTTTAGAGAAACAAAACAGAGTGTGTCTTAGCATAGAGGTTATACTAATTAGGATTAGATTTGGTTGCAACCAAATAACAGAAATTTAAATATCATCCAAGTGTATTTCGCTCAACGTCGGGAATTCCAAAAGTGGTCTAGGACTGGTATCATTGGTCTGTCACGATGCCGTGTCGTTGCGCGTCTCAGCGCGGATTCTGTTCTTTTCCAAAGGCAGTTTACGGTCTAAGATGGTTACTGGAGCTCCTGCTGTTTCATTCACGTTCCGTCCATCAGAAAGGAGGAAGAAAAGAACACGTCTCCTTCCCTTTAAGGATACTTACTGAAAGTTACATGTACCATTCTGCTCATATTCTGTTGGTGAAGGTTAGTCACGTGGCGACATCCTTCTGCTGGAGAGATGGGTAAATGTAGGCAGTTCTGAGTGCTCAGCGCCTGGGAGTCAAGAACAGGAACAATCAGGATAATCCAAGTGTAGCCAGATGAAGAAAACAGGGTTGTCTTTAGGACAGTGTGTCAGTATTGGTAATCCTCGATAGAGTTTCTATACTTATGAAAATGGTGAATATAAAACCACTCTCGTCAGATCGCGCTAACAGTACTTTAGAGTATAATCCTTCACAAATCTTTGTTTTTGTTTTTAAAGTTTATTTACTTAGAGAGAGTGTGCACTCGTGCCAGAGTGGGAAAGGGGCGGGGGGGGGGGAGGGGAAGAGAGAGAGAGAGAGAGAGAGAGAGAGAGAGAGAGAATAAATCCCAAACAGGCTCCATGCTCGCTGCGGAGCTTGATCTCACCACCGTGAGAACACGGCCTGAGCTGAAATCAAGAGTCGGACACTTAACCGACTGAGCCACCCGGTGCCCCTCAGATCCTTGTTTAATTAGGATTATCAGTCTCTCATAAGGAAAAACTTATGTGTATGTGTGTATATGTATGCATGAGTGTGTACAAATATACATATGTATAATATGTGTGTGTTTTTACGTATTTCGTCATTTAACATTGGCAGTGGCCAAAACTACAAAATTATCAGTACGTGAATCTCCATAGTGTGCAGTAAAATAATGGTAAATAATATCTCTAATATCTCTCTTTTGTTGTCTCAGGTCCCTTAATTTTACTTAGCTTTCCATCCACTCTCCAATTTGGTCGTTTGGGGCAATGTTTTAATTCGTCTCTGTCCTTTTATGTTACTGCTCTCTCTCACTGCTGTTAATCGTACCTACCCAAAATAGATAAATGAGCAAATTTAATTAAATGTGTTATTTGTACTCTCCTGATCATTAATGAATTTGTAAGTAAGATCAGACCTACAATCTTCCTGGTATTACAATTACTGAATTTTGTCCACTCAAGTGGTAATTATTTGCTTTAAAATTTTTTTATTTTTAAAGCTTCTATATTTTATATGTTTGTGTTCTTTCAGTATTGGAAAAAATATGAAGGTCTTCCAACACAAAGGGAGACGTTTTTCCTTAGGATGCTTTTTTTATTCCTTTCAATTGAAAATATTTTATTTATATATATTTTTGAAGGATGAACAATACATTTAAGATAAGAAATTCATCAGTTGCTGTTTTTGTATTTTGTCAACAACATATAGTTTAAAATAGACAAGTTTTAAAAGTCAAATAGTAAAAACAGAATTTATAGCAAAACATAGTGAAACCCCATGCTTTCTAGTTTCTTCCCTAAAGGTAACCACTTTCAGCTCCTTAAGTTGTTCTGTCTGGCATTTATGTTTCCATATTTCCAAATAATATATGTGTAATGCTGTCTTTTGGTTCACCAATTTTTTCATTATATATTAAGTTTCTATTAAGATAAAGTTTTACTGTTCTTTTATTTTTTTAATTTTTAGTGCTTATTTTTGAGAGAGAGACAAGAGACAGAGTGCGAACGAGGGAGGGGCAGAGAGAGAGGGAGACACAGAATCCGAAGCAGGCTCCAGGCTCTGAGCTGTCAGCACAGAGCCTGACTCAGGGCTCGAACCCATGAACCGCGAGATCATGACCTGAGCTAAAGTCGGACATTTAACTGGCTGAGCCCCTCGAGATGCCCCTGTACTGTTTTTCAACCACTGTCACCACCGCTCTTCCTTCTCTAGCGTCCCAATTTAGTTATATTACAATGTCTGGTTAAATGAAGTAGTTAATGTGTTTACATTACTGTGCCTGTGCAAATTTTATTTGCTGATAGTGTCTTGAAAGAGCCTCTCAATGCAGTTTTCCATAAGATTGGTCACAGTAATGTGTTCTCATTTTCTTTCCTTTTTTGGCAGCTTCTCTTCTGGAGACCTTCGTTGTCCTCCTGTCTGCCCCTATGTCTGGGTCTGCTTCACAGCTCTTTTCTGGGGAAGATTTCCCTTTGTTATTCTGAAGACTCTTCTTTCCTTTTCAGTTAGATTCCCAGTATGGTAGCTCTTATCTTCCTTATTCTTTCTTCATTTACCCCTTTGCTTAGGTGGAGCACGTCCTCTGGTAGTTGTGTTGGGTTAGAGAGATGCTACCGTGCCGGAGAACGTGGGGATGACAGCCTTCAACGTGTGCCTGGCTCTGTCCTAGAGCTTCAGTCTCGATTGGTTGCCTCCTACTTCTGGTGCAGTTAGCATCCTGGAATCCCATTCACTGATAGTCCTTCACTTCTTTTTTGTATTGAATATCCTGTTTTCCGTATCCATGCCTTTCTTTGATTTATTTCTGCATTTGGTGTCAAAGGATGATGAGACCATCACTCACTATCTAGAATATCAGATCAGGTAGAGCGGACTGTTAATCTTACATCGTGGTTTTGGGGAGTGTGGAGTTCAGAGACTGGAAGATTTTAAGAGGTGGAAGTAGGTTAACATCATCTGTAGGTGCATGGTGACGTGGGTGACGTTGTTCATTGGTTGGCCCCGGGGGTGGGGGTGGGGGGACTGTTTATTGGAATGAATCTGTCCCTGATTATTTGGCTTCAAAGAGTGCCTTCTGGGTTAAGTTGTCCTTATCAGTTGAATGGATTTGAAACTGATTCTCTTGGCTAGGAATAATCCGTCTTTTCCCCAATTTGTTAGAACTTTAAATTCTCAGATCTCTGGTAATTTTCTAAGAAAGTGTATCATATGGGAGGTAATTTTTAAGTCTTTCCATGTCTTTCTATGTCTTTTTTTTGTGTCCTTACATTTGGTAAATCTAGTTTGTCTGAGTGTAAAATTCTAGATTGGAAATATTTTTCTTTAGAATTTTGAAGGCATAATTATTTCTCTTGTCCTCTGTTGCTGTTGAGAAGTCCTCAGCACATTTGAGTCCTCTCGTTTGGACCTACTCATTGAAAACTTGTTGAATTTCTGCTTTGTCCCCAGGATTCCAAAATTTAATAGCAATGTGCTTCGGTGTAGGTCTTTGTTTTTATGTAGTGCTGGGGATTCGCAGGCACTTGGAGGTCCTTTTTTTTTTTTTTTTTTTTTTTTTTGCAGCTAGTATGTGGGGATGGGGGTGGGGAGCAGTAGATCTTAGCTTTCAGCCACGCACACTTCATCACCATGGTGTTTAAAGACCCCTGCACTTGCAGCCAGCCCCTACACTGGAGATCATCCCTTTTTACCTTCTGCAGAGGGGACCTCAAGTCTTTCTTCAGGGAGCAGGGGATCCAAGGATCTAAGTGCTCCTCAGACCGCTTTCACTCAGTGCCCCTTCTCCATTTCACTTCCAATTCCAGAGGTGGCGCTGGCCGTTCCTGACCCTTGTGTAGGTTTCTGGCTGTAAATTGGGTTGGGTCTCAGCATTCTCTACTGCTGGATTGGGATTTGACTCCCCAGGATCTGCTATAAATATTTGCATATGTTCCAACTTCCAAAATTTTGTTACTTTATTTTCCTTTTTCCCCCCTTGTTGTTTTATATCTTAAAAAAACAAAGAAACAACTTTACTATTATGTTAGTAGGATTTTGTAAAGAAGCAAGTTTATACGTACATGTCCGTTCCACTCTTTTAACCCACAAGACTGAAATGATTTGGTAGGACTATTTAATTGGAATATTTTTATGTGGAATGATACTACATGGTCATTATACTTTTAATAAATGAAAGGCAAGTAACAATATGGTGCTCAAAAACAGTCTTTAAACATGGGACTGCACAGAGGGTATTGTTATAGAAAATGAAGAATGTCATGCCTTCCTTGATTGTGGGCTATTTCTTTAATTTCTACAAAAAATTTTTAGAAAAAAAATAAAAATGATTCATTTTCATTATAAGGAAGCTAGCAATACTGTATGAAGAAGAAAATAAAAATCACTTTGATTCCTCAACCTGGCACTAACCAGCATTAACCATTTAGTGTGTATTTTCTAGTCTTTCCTGTGCATTTACCTGTGTATTTGTGCAAACATGTTTAAATGGAGCATATTATATGTATTATTTTGCTTCTCTCCCCATTTTTTTCCATCATAAATGTGTATATCTCTTAAGTCAAGAGAATTTTCTGTGCAGAGTCTAGAGACAATATTAACATCTAACAGCTGCTATTTACTTGATTGCAGATTATGTGCCGGGTACTGTGCTAATGTCTGTCTTTTGTTTTGTTTTGTTTTTCTTTTCTTTTTTTTGGTTTAATGTTTGTTGACATTTTTCAGATTGCAGAAAACTTACAAGAATCTACAAAAAATTTCACCCAGATACCTCAAACGCTCACACTTTACTACTATTCCTTTTTCTCTCCCTCTCCCTTCCTTTCTCTTTTTTTCTTACTTTTTCTCCCCTCCTCCTATTTCTCCTCCTCCTACTTCTCTCTCTCTCTTTCCATATGCATACATACATATGTATATGTACATATAGTATTTATGTATTTAGATAGTACGTGCACACATACATATATACATGTATATATACATATGTATGTATGCACGTACTATCTAAATATTGCTTGAACTGTTTGAGAATAAGGTGCAGACCTATTTCCCTGTACACCTAAGTACTTGAGAGTGCATTTTCTAAAAATAGAGTTATTTTATGTAACCAAAGTATAGGTGTCAAAATCAGGAAATTAACATTGATTTAATATTATCGTGTAATCTACAGTCTTGTTCAAATTTCAGTCCTTTCCCAATAATATGCTTTCATAGCAAAAGAAAATTCTGGATCATGGAGTGCGTTAAATTATCATATCTCTTTAGTTTCCTTTAATCTGGAGTCTGAGGCTTTCTCCTGATTGGATTCAGGCTATCCATTTTTGGCAGGAGTACCACAGAAGTAGTGTTATGCTTCTCAGGGCATCGTGTCAGGAGGCGTAGGATGTTCAGTGACTGATAATGTGATCTTAGATCACTTCATTAAAAATCCATCTTTGTTGATTTATACCTTTAAAAAAAGTGTTTTTTTAAGTGTTTTAAATGGTACTGTCTGCCCGGTTTTCCCGTGTAGTTACTGTTTTTCCTTTTGTAGTTTTTTAAAAAAAATTTTTTAATGTTTATTTAATTTTGAGAGACATAGAGACAGAGTGTGAGCAGGGGAAGGGCAGAGAGAGAGGGAGATACAGAATCTGAAGCAGCTCTAGGCTCTGATGAGCCGTCAGCACAGAACCCGACATGGGGCTCGAACTCACAGACCATGAGATCATGACTTGAGCTGAAGTCAGCTGCCTAACCGACTGAGCCACCCAGGCGCCCCCTTTTGTAGTTTTTTTGTTGGTAAAATATATAAAACATAAAATTTACCGGTTTAGCTATTTTTAGGTATGTAGTTCAGTGGGGTTAAGTACATTCACATTTTGTTTCTAATTTTGAAATACCTTTGAAAAAACACTTTGAGACTTTATAGATGTTCTGTTGCTTCTTGAACTTTTACTCACCAGTTTTAGTATTGTTTGGTGATTTCTGCCTGAGTCATTTTCGTGATGGTTCCGAATAGATTCTAAATGTTGAATCTCTAAATCTACCGTTTCTTTTATACTTATTTATAATAATAGTTTGTTTCATAATTATTTATTTTGATGCTGCCTCTCTTTTGGCCTTGCTGTGCTTCAAGCTGATTCCTGTCTCCTTTTTTTGGCTTGCCCTTCTCATTCTTTGAGCACTATCTCACTTTTTACCGCAACAAAATGTTTTAGGCTCATCTTGCACTTTCCCAACCTGAGCACTGGAGTGAGTTATTTCTTTACGGAGTTCTGGGTGCTTTTGGTAGAGAATGGTTTTAAAAGCCATGATCTGGACCCTAGATGCCCTCATTGCTCTAGGCCCTCTCAGCAGGCATCTGAGAACAGAGGTATTGTGGTATGTGTGTGTGTCCCTCCACACGCACTCAGCACATCTTCATCTGTCTACTGAAAGCAGTGAGTTTATACTGATAACCTCTGATTCCAGCCCACTACTACAGGGTTTATTCTGTCCTTCCTTTATTCTGTATTTATAACTCTCTCTTCCAACAGGGAAATACCACCATTTAAAAGACTCCTAAGTAGAGTTCAGTATTTGTTGATAGCTTTTCCTTTAGCCTGAAGGTGTATACTCTAGCTCTCCAGTATCCAATAGGGTAGCCACTACACATTAATTGTTTTGTAAGTGTAAAGTATACACTGGATTTTAGTTTAGCATGAGATAAGGAATGTAAAAGATCTCTTAGTATTTTAGTAATATTTTGTTGATTATATATTGAAATATTTTAGATATATTGGGTAAGATATGTTTATAAAATTAATTCCACTGATTTTATTTTAATGTGGCTACTGGAAATACTAAATTACATATGTGATTCTCATATGTTTCTCTTGGACAGTGCTGATCTAAGAACCATGTTTAAAAGTTTAAAAGTTAACTTGGATTCATTTTCTCTCCCTAGCATTCTTTCCTTCCTCCCCTGGTTATGTTAGTCATCATTTGAAATACCGTTCAGTTTTATTTTATCCTAAGTTTTCTCCCCATCCTAATTGATCTTTCTTATTTGAGAGTATGTGAAACATTAACATGGTTCCAAAAGTAAGAATTGCACAAAAAAAATGTATACTGAGAGCAGTGTCACTCTTTTTTTTTTTTTCCTTTCCACCTGTTTCCACACCGCTCTGTAGATAACCAGTTTCATCATTCTCTGAATTATCCTTTCTGTGTGTTTTCCTCCCAGGAATGATGAGATTATATGTGTATTTTCTGATTTCTTCTTTTTTACACAAAAGATATATACTATAGATAACTTTTGTACTTTGGTTTTTCTTTACCATAACATATTTTGGAATCCATTCCGTATCAATGTATAGACTCACGCTCCCTCCCTGTCTTTTCCTCCCTCTGACAGTTGTGTGTCACTACTCTGTTGTGAGGATGCCATTCTTTTATGTTCTTTCCAGTATTTGGCAGTTATAAACAGTGCTACAGTGACTAAGCCGGTCATGTATATTTTCTATATTGGAAATATATCTTTGGGTGAATTCCTAAAATGGGGTGTTTGGGTCAAAAGTTTAGAAGTGTGTGTAATTATCTGAAATATTGCTAAATCCACTTCGGTGGGGGTTGTATAAATTTGAATTCTCACCAGCAGTCTGTGAGAGTGTTTGTTTCCCCATAACCATCAGAGTGTTAATACTACTTAATTTTTGCTGACCTTAGGTAAGAAGCCGTATCTCCATATAGTTATACTGTTTACTTCTTTTGTTAGTACTGAGATTGAGCATCTTTTCATATGTATAAAGGTCATTTAAGTACCTTTTTTTGTATTCATTAATTAGTCTTGTATCTTTTTATTCATCTATTGGATTTCTTCTCCCTCAATTTTTATGAGTTTTTTTTTAGGGATATTAGCTATTTTAAGTTATATGTGTTACAGATATTTTCTCCCAGTTTGTCATTTGTCTTTTGATTGTGTGTGTGTGTGTGTGTGCGCGCGCATGTATGTGTCTGTATGTGTTTAAGCTTTTATCTAGTTCAATTTTCAGTCTTTTGTTGCATCTGAATTTTGGGTTGTAATTGGAATACCTTTCTTCTTCCCTGAGTCTACTAGAGAAGAATTTATGTGTTTTAGTTTAGTTTAGTTATTATACAAGTTTAATAATCTTCCGATTGCTAATTAGTCATCTTAGCATATTTTTTCTTTAAAAAGTACAGTTTTGCCCCAGTGTTTTGAGATGCCTTGTTTAACATAGGTTAAGTTTCCATTGAGTTTATTTCTGGACTTTCTACTCTTTTGTAGTGATCTGTTTATTCCTGTACCATTTTCATGCTGTTTTAATTATAGAGGCTTTATAGTATATCGAGGGATAGCTTTTAACATTTTTAATGTGTGATGTTACATCTTTATTTTTCTGTTGAACTTGAGTGTCATCCGTCTATCCAGAAGAAAGTTTGCTCAAAGTGGGATTTTTGTTGAGATTATGTTAAATTCATAAATTACTTGATGGAGAACTAAGGTCTTTATGATGTTGAGTAATGTTGAGTTTTTTTTATCTGAGAACAAGAAAACCAACTTTCCATTTGTTCAGATCTACTCCAGAATGTCTCAAAGTTTTTATATTGGTTTTGTACACTTGTTAAATTTTCCATTTTTAAAAAACTCAATATATTTGTAGATCTTTAGATCAGTTTTTATAGAGCTACAGTATTCTTTCTAATGACTGTATTTCCATAGTACCGTAATTTATTTAACCTCACTCATATAGGTAGACATTAAAGTTTATAATTTTTCACTATTATAAATAGTTTTGGGATAAGTATTCTGGTAGAAGTCAGTTATTACCTTATGATAAAGTATTTGAACAATTGCCTGGTCCTAAGCCCCTTTGTTACGTAAAAGATTCCGAAATATTGTTAAAATGCTTTTTACGTTACTAAAATGTATACCTCCACCAATAATGTGCGAACTCTTTTTTCCGCAGTTACCGAGACAGGACCTTGTTGCTCTTTTTTTAAATCTTTGTCAGTTTGATGGGCAAACAAAAGTACTGTATATTTATATATTTATTTTGCATTTCTTTGCTAACTAATGTGATTTATTTTTTCTTTGCTAGATGGTGAGGTTTATTTTTTATCTATCCGTCCAACCATCTGGCATATTCTTACTGAGCATCCACCATATGCCATCTTGTAAGTTAGAACTAGAACTTGAGCATCTTTTTTTGTGTTTTTCATCATTTGTATTATTTTTGTTTTTTCTTTCTCTCTTTTTTTTAATTTTTTAAAAAATGTTTATTCATTTTCGAGACAGAGACATAGCATGATCAGAGGAGGGGCAGAGAGAGAGGGAGACACAGAATCTGAAGCAGGCTCCAGGCTCTGAGCTGTCAGCACAGAGCCCGACGTGGGGCTTGAATTCACGGGCCATGACATCCTGACCTGAGCTGAAGTTGGACTCTTGACTGACTGAGCCACCTGGGCACCCTACTGTCTCTTTTTTTTAAAGGCAGTTGGTAGGCATTTCTGCCCCTTCAGACTAGTTCTCACAGGACTGAGAATGAGAAAAGATGACATTTTCTTATTCTGGTTGATGAGCTACTAAAAAGTATTTTTGTCTGTTTGTGTTTATTTTCACTGCAGATTCTCTGGTAGGTAAATGTGTTAAGCCCTTAGCATTCACAAAATGAGATAATAAGAGGTAAGTGCACAGACTAGTGTCAAAGAAGTAACTACGTATTTTTATAAAAGTAACTTTTATTATTATTTTCCAGGTGAGACTGCTGTTTATCGGAAGGAAACCTTTGTACCATTTGCCTTCAGATAAAATCTGTCCGCATGTTCTAGAGTTTTATTATTAAAAAAGTAAATGTCATTTATTTGGTAAGTCAGTTAACAATACTTCCGCATATTTTATAGAACAGTTGTTTATTTACTCTAAATATGTATTTACTTATATTTTGTTTCTTTTAGTGTCACTTGTAACTCACTTAAAAACAAGTTTGAGAGTGGCAGTTTCCCGAAGGACTGAGGGTCTCTTAAAGATTTTTCTTCTGTTCACTGTTGTTCTTAATTTTGGTGTTTGCTATAGGAGAACAGCAATATTAAATATTAGAATTAGTTCTCAAAACTGGAATACTGGTTTTGCTTTGTTTAATCTCTTTCACTGTAGGAACAGAGAATTGTCATCCTTCCTTTCAAGCTCTAGAACTTTCCTCTAGTTCATGTAGGGAGCAGTAAAGAAGCTGTTATTGCAGAGCTTTGAAGAACTGATTCAGGAAGATTATATCTTCAGTAAAGCCTAATGCAGCAGGATGAATAATGCTATCAAAGAAATTAGAAATGAAAAATAATGAGATAGCTAATGAAACTGATTTTAATTATTTAATACTACTCTATAGGTGTTCTTTTTCAATTAAATTTTTTTCCAAGAAGACTTAATAAGTTGATATGACCACTGTTTTGTAAGACCTTCTTAGCCACATCCTCTTATGATCTTTTCAGTCTATTCCAGCTTCTGTTTCTTTTTTTTTTTGTTTTAAATTTTTTTAACGTTTTTATTTTATTTTTGAGAGACATAGAGACAGAGCGTGAGCAAGGGAAGGGCAGAGAGAGAGGGAGATACAGAATCGGAAGCAGGCTCCAGGCTCTGATGAGCCGTCAGCACAGAGCCTGACGCGGGGCTCGAACTCACAGACCGTGAGATCATGACCTGAGCTGCAGTCGGCCGCTCAACCGACGGAGCCATCCAGGCGCCCCTATTCCAGCTTCTGTTTCTAATGTTTTGCCAGTGTTAACTGGGTGGCTGGTGTGTAGGGTGAAGGCTTTAGTGGTGATAAGAGAGGCAGTCATAGCAAATGTTAAAAGATAATTGTACTTGGTGCTGCTGAAGTATGTGACAAAAAATTGAAACTATAATGAAATGATACTGGTGACTTGCAGAATTTTCTATTAAATGGTTTACACAAAAATAAATAATGAGAAGTAAATATTGATGTTCAGAGCTTAAAGTATTTTCAAATGGAATCTAAGGATGAGGAGCCATAGCTACAGAAAAAAGGGAAAGGAGATTCTCCTTTGTTTTCTTTTTTGGTGGTGTCTTTGCTTTTAGCATCAGAAAGCCTACTTCTGATGTTCCTAGAGGGGGTTTACAGCTTAAATGAGTAGAGGCATGGGATTTCACTGTGCGTGAGTCTGAAATGGCCCCAGTCTTAGAGCAAACCAGAATGAGTTTTAATCTTGGTTATTTAAAATCTCCTTGTACCTGTCTTATTAGGAGTATTATTTTTTTTTAAGAAGAAACTAATTTGCATCTGGCTATAAAGAGTGACATTGTGTCCGGGAAAATGGTGTACTGACACACTGCGCTGTCCCACAAGAGTACTTCTCAAGTCCCTGAACGCGGTGCTAGCAATCTGTGAAGGCCCGTGAATCGCTGGGCAGCAGTTGGGGAGCCGGCCAGCAGAGTGAGGTGGTCGTGTGTAAGTTACAGAGGAGGCGGGAGGGGAAGAAGTGAGAGAAGAGCCGGGCAACTCTGGTTCTGTGGGCACTGGGAATGGAAGCTATTCTTGTTAGCACTGCTAAGACCACTGTGCGGTGAACAGCCGGGGGGGGGGAGGGGGGGGCGGGTATGTGAGGGGGAGGGGTTTGGTGGAGTAGAAACTCTTGCATTTCACTTTTCCTTTCAGGGTGTCAATGTTTTAATTCTGTCATCAAAATTGTAAGACTAGATGTTCTATTGATGGGAGTGTGGACTGGATAAAAATTTTGAAGAGACTAGAAATATCACTTCCTACCAGGAGATGAGACTATAGAAGTCAGGGTGAATAGGGATGGGACTTACCTTTTCCAGGAATTATTGTCATGGTAGGAAGGTTAGTTACCATATCGAGATCCCCAAATGACTCGGCCTTTATCTCAGACAAATGTATATCCTGTTCTTTATTGATATTTTAGATTTTTTGTGCACATTCCATCAGCTGGTGGTGTTTTAGAACCA
Source organism: Paguma larvata (assembly GCA_030068075.1). NCBI lineage: Eukaryota > Metazoa > Chordata > Mammalia > Carnivora > Viverridae > Paguma > Paguma larvata. The sequence continues at coordinate 44,303,400 of CM057837.1, read as the reverse complement.
CATGACCAGCCATAGCAGTCTTCATCAGACATCAGCGCATGGGTTTCTGAATATTTCTGAGTTGTGGAATGGACTTTAATGTGGGGCAAGTTACAGTTCAGTATGGTTCAGCCTTTGGCTCTAGCTAGGCTAGTTTCTATAAGTGTCTCCAAAATAACACTTTTTGACTTACTGCCCCTTCATATTTTTCAACCTGTTCCTTCTCCCTGCAATGTCTCCTTTCGATTCTCTTTCTCTATACCAGTGTATAAAGGCCTGACTCCAGGTCCACCTACTTTATGGCATCTTCAACCACTCTAGGCCCGTACTGATATCTCTCTGGGTTTTATCGTTTATTGCTTTTCTCTTTACTTGGCTATCATATATTACTTTAAAACAATTGTTTTTGAGAGAGAGAGCGCCCTCGTGTGTGAGCAGGGAAGGGAGAGGAATAGCACAGAGTCTGATGGGGGGGCTCAGTCTCACCACTGTGAGATCATGGCTTGAGCTGAAATCAAGGGTTGGATGCTTAACAGACTGGATCACCCAGGCGCCCCTAAAACAGTGTTTTGAAGAAAAAATTTTTATCTTCCCAATTAGATGGGGACAACATAAAGGGGAGGCTGTATTATTCATGTGGTTCAAACCATGTTACATTATTGCAGTCTTATTCTGTAATCTCCACTGTCCCAGCATAGATCTCAGTACAGTATCTGCACTTAAAAAATACTTGTTTGACTCAGACAAAATGCCATTACCTATTGTTAGCTTTTACCAGTCTTTAACATTTATCTTTCTTTTTGTATCATCAGAAAAATAGATTAGGATGCAGTTTTAGTACCTGAGTCATGTTTGTTCAGTACATCGCACTTCTTGGAAAAGCCTTCTGTAGTGCTCTCTGCAGGCTTCCTGAATTTTAAAAGAGCATTGCTCTGAAGAGATTATATTCTAAGTTAATTACAGTATTTGTTATTCTTGAATCTCTAATTAGGAAGCTTTCAATCTGCATAGAGGAGAAGCTCTTATTTGTTAATTATCTAATGTTTTCTTCGCCTGCTTTGAAGTGAAACTTGGTTCTTCTGGTTTCTCAGTTTCTCACCAGCCACATTTGGCCTTCACACTTACTAGCATAGCTTCAAGGAGGGGGAGAGAGACACAGAGTTGTAACTTTATCTCTAAAATAGGGATTCCACCCACTTTACAATTGTTTTCCAATTCTATTGCACTTTTTTTTTTTTAAGCTTTTCTCTGCTGTCCGTGGTTTTACTCCAATATTTAGAAGGCATATATTCTAGTCTAGTACACTAGTTAAGTACAAGGACTTTGGAATCCTAACCAACACTTGGAAGCTGTGTGATTTTAAGTAATGTAAGTTTCAGATTTCTCATCTGTAAAATGACACACCTAGCTGCCTCTTAGTTTGTAGTTGGGACAAATGAGATAATATAGGGGTGCCCGGGTGGCTCAGTCGGTTAAGCGTCTATTGATATCTGCTCAGTTCAAGCCCCACATTGGGCTTTGCATTGACAGTGTGGAGCCTGGTTGGGATTCGTTGTCTTTCCCTCTCTCTCTTCCCTTCCCCTGCTCTCTTGCTCTCTTAAAATAAATAAATAATTTAAAAATGAGATAATATATGTAATACTCAGCACAGATAAAGTCTGGTCGCTTCTACTTTGAAAATTTACTGTGTGGTTTATTAGCTTTAGTCTGTGAATCCTAAAGGGAAAGAAAGATCAAGTTTAATGCATGACAAGTTTGAGGTGCAGTCCTCAAACCTTGTCAGTTTCAACTCTATTGTCAACTATAGGCTATTAGGGACTCAGTAGAGGAAGTAATTTCTAATCAGTCTAGAAATACAGACCAACCTCCAGATGTCTGGTAAGGGAAAGGAGTTTTAGGAGGGAGTTTTTCCTTCTCTCTCCCCCCACCACCAGGTACATATGCAGAGTCAGAAGCAGAGCTTTCTTTCTGCCTTTTATTACATATTATATTGCTGTTCTGTTCAGTTATATTAAAACTTTGGTCTAACTGCCTTTTGAGGTGGTCAGTAATAGGTGCACTAACATTAAACTGGGAATAGTTAAGTTGGTGAACTACAGGGATACCATGTTAGTGGAGTGTGAAAGAGACTAAGCTATGGACCGTTTCCCAGCCTAGAAAGCGTGAAATCAGTTGGTGCCGATGCATGGCGACTGTAGTCACTGGAGTGTAAAATACCTTGAGGACACGAATTGTGTTTAGTTGTGAGAAAAACCTTTTCATGCCATGGTTCGTTTATGTATTTTGGCACCCCCAGGATCCTGCTGGAGTCCTGTGTCCTATGTCTTTCATTGCCGTGATACTCAGATTTGTCATCAAAGGTTTCTTCGGTTATGCAAACCGTATTCTTGTCCAATTGTGTTCAGAGACGCAAAGGCCGTAAATCTCCAGCTTTATAGTAAGACTGATACTAAAATACTGTAACTATTCTGTTTAGGTTACATCTGAAAATACCATCTTCCATAGGTATTTGATGTACAAGTTTCTTCTGCTTGGAAACTCAGATTTGAAGTGCACTCTGCATTCTGCTATGAAGCTTCCTCCAGTCTAAGAATTGTGTTACCAGTTTCCCTGGTTGCTGCTCCCAAGTTCACATGTGCCTCCGGAGGAAGGGAAGTATGTAGAGAAGGATAATGTTTTCAAATGGTTGGGGGGGTTGGTAGGAAGAAGTATAGAGATTATTCTTGCGGGGAATAGAAGAGAGGGAGTTTCTCTCCTGACACCTGGTGAGGTTCTTCACCATATGGCTTTGAGGGTGAGGCAAGGTGAATGAGGAAGTTTCAGAGACTATAGTGAATTATTATTGTCAGCACTTTTAAGTCTGGAAGGTTATTGGAAATAGGCATGCCATGAAAGTATTAAAGTTCTTTCGCTCTTACCCTTGTTGGTGTTACTGTCTTACTGCAGCGGTCTTTGAACTCTGGTTGCTTTGTATTTATACAGATTCTTTTTTTTTTTTTTAATTTTTTTTTTAATGTTTATTTATTTTTGAGACGGAGAGAGACAGAGCATGAGTGGGGGAGGGGCAGAGAGAGAGGGAGACACAGAATCGGAAGCAGGCTCCAGGCTCTGAGCTGTCAGCACAGAGCCCGACGCGGGGCTCGAACTCAGAAACCGTGAGATCATGACCTGAGCCGAAGTTGGACGCTCAACCGACTGAGCCACCCAGGTGCCCCATTTATACAGATTCTAAGAAAATTGTGAATATTTATGAAATTAATACATTATTGTGAGAGACCATCCTGCAGAATATCAAGCAGTGTGTTATAGCAGTTAAATGCAGGGACTTCGAAATCTTAACTGACACTCAAAACTGTGCGCTCTCGAGTTACTTAAGCTTCAGATTTCTCATCTGTAAAATTGGTGGAATAATAACTACTTCATAGTGTTATAGTTGGAATCAAATGAAATCTCTCATACACACACACGTAAATGAAACAGCATAGTCCTTGTCACATGGTAAACACTCATTCTATGGTAGCTGGTTATTTCTTCCTTTGCTACTACTCTCGGTACTCCTCTGCCACTTCTTCAGTTTTGCTGGTAGGGCCTAAACCTTAATGCAACAGAAAACATAATTAGATATGGTTCATAGCAGCAGATTTTGAAGAATATGTCATTGTTCTCTTAGACATGGCTTAATAGATCTTAACCAAATAGAAGCTCTTTAAAAAGACTTTTTTCATGAAAGGAAAGGATTGTTATTATGTTGACTTAAGATAGCCTTGCAAATGAATATAAAAAATTATTAAAAAATGTATTTGGTTAATGCAAATAAAACAGCCTGTGAACTTAGGGAGTTTATAGGAATAAAATACGAGTTCAAAGTATTGTCATTCCTTCTTATTCACTTAAAACAAGCTGTCTTTTCTGAGGAAGTGCCTTTTTAAAAATTCGTAGGAGAAACGTTTGTCCGGTGTTAAGAATAGTTGTAGTAGAATTCTTGCCCAGTGCATGAGGCACATTTTTGTGGGAATGGGATGGAAAAGACTTTCTGATCATTTATACTAATAGAGATGAGCATTAGTGTGGATAATGTATTTGGTTTTGGTCTGCATTATGTGATTATTTTTGCAGCACTATTAACTTCCTGATTAAAGTTTGTTCAGCTGGTATATCCAGAACTTATACTGGCTGAAAAACTGGGTAAGGCGACTGTGATGGTGATAAAACTACTAGTTTTTGTTGATAGGAGACCTGGGTTCTCGTCTCAGTTCCTACTCAAAGAGCTGTAAGTCTTAGATAAATTCCTCAGCCAGTTCCTTATCTATCTGTCTATGTATCTATCTGCCTTCCTGCCTGCCTGCCTGCCTTCCTACCATTTCTTTCAAAATTTTTTTTTCATGTTTATTTATTTTGAGAGAGACAAAACGCAAGTAGGGTAGGGACAGAGAGAGAGGGAGAGAGAGAATCTCAACCAGGCTCTGAACTGTCGGCACAGAGCCTGACGCCGGGCCGGATCCCGGGAACTGTGAGATAACCTGAGCAGATCAAGAGCAGATCAATGCTTAACTGACTAAGCCACTCAGGCACACCAGTTTCCTCATCTTTAAAACGAGGAGGTGATACCACATGGTTTTCAAAGGTCTTTTTTTAGCTTTAAGCTTTTAGGTTGTATATGGAGGTGGCTTGGCAATCAGGAAATGCAGCAGTGACACATTTTGGCCACCAGAGGGTGAAGTCCAGTCATTCAACTTGTGCCATGCATTTGACAAGAATGTAGCATCCTGGCAAATGAGGAGGTCACATTGCTCTTCCGTCCGTTTAGTTTAAATAAGTTATGGAGCTTCTCGCTTTCCTGATTCTAGTTGGATTAAATATCTTTCTGGTTTTGTTATTTTCAACCTTCTAGACGGGACTGGGACAAGCACATAAAGAAGGGAGAAGAGTAGAGGTTTCTAATCGTCAGGGATTCATTTAATTTTGTTCTCCAAGCCAGCAAGTGGCTCTTGGATGACCCATGGACAGTTTTCATGGGAAGCACAATAGTGTGGGTGACCAAATTTTAATCTGTGGTCATCTTCCCCCAAAATGCACAGGCATGCACACAAATGACACTCAGCCCTATTTATCCCCACTGTCTCTGAAATCATAAGGATGAAAATGAAATGTCTGAAAAATATAATAGAATGAGCACAGCACTTTTAATTAAAACCTAGGTTCCAGCCGTTCTTTGTCACTTAATATCTATTTAGCCATGGCTGTCACAACCTCGGATCCTTAGTTTCCTTATTTGAAAAATTAAGATCTTGAATTCTGACTTAATGCAATCCTTTTCAGTAATGTAATTCTGCGATTCTGTAAAGATTCTTTAATGTTTCTGTGAAAAGCAGTGGTATTCTTGATACAACACTCTAAGTAAGTAGTATCTTGTAAAAATAGTTTATAATTTCTTTTTCTTTTTCTTTTTTTGGCAAGAAACAGAAGTATAGGTGCTGTTAAAGCATAAATACTAAAGTATTAAAGTTAGCTACCATTAGACCAGGAAGAACAACACTCCGCTGAGACATTTTTCTAGCCCCACAAACAAATACGAATTCTCTGGACCACAGACTCAGGGTACAACAAGTCAGTCAAAAGGGGCCATGCTAGGAGCCAGGCCAACCTGATTTAGGGTATAGTTGATAATGAAACATTCAGAGGGGAAGTCGTTTGGGGAATAAGTGAGCTTGAAAAAAGAGGACATCTATATCACAGAGGGAATGTATATCAAAAACCTGGAGTCAGAATCCATTTCTTCCAGCCACACAAGTGGAAATAACTTTGATACTTATATGTCCAGTTATAGGAGTCTGAGTTGCTGTCTGAGAGCACTGGATAATGTGGAAGGAACAAAGAGGGCGTGGAGCCCAAATAGACTAGCTGAGATGAGTGTCTGGAAGGCGACAGAGCAAATGGATACAGGAGTGTGCTTGAAAACAGGCAAGGATTAGTACTTACAATTTGATGTACACAAGAGAGTGAAGCCAGCCAGGCAGACCAGATAGAAACAGAATTTTAGGATTATGAGCAAAAGACAAAATTTTAACCTGTTCAGGCATTAAGCACCATCCTTGGTGGTGGTAGACAGGATCTGCTTGGAACATCCACAGCGCCACACATTTGAGGCTAGTGATTATGTTACTGACAAACTCTGCGTGGTTTGTATGGTTCCGATGACTTTACACTCTGCCGGATACATACATTCGCAGATCTGCTCACTAATACTGCAGAGTCATTTCACAGAACTGGCTAGTAAAAAATTTGGCAGGCAAGCTAGCTTTCAGAGTGCTGGTAGGAATGGAGCCCAGCTGTTCCCTTTGGGCTTTGAGCTGTTGGAATTCATTGGGTTAGCAGCTAGAAAGAATGAAACTAACATTTTTAGCCTAGTTTATGACAGCAAAGCAGAGGTGTTAGAATTTCTGTTCTAGAGGTTTACACTGCAAGTAACTTAACCCGATTGTGTGTCTTAATATTACTGGGCTTCTGACCACTGAAATACGGCTTGGATCGATGGTGGTTTGGAGAAAGTAGAAAGAGGGCTATCCATCATTCGGAGGCTCCATAGAAGCGGCTTGATAATGCTGCTTTCACCAAGCAGCCATCTGTCCATCCATCCATCAGTAGGATGAAATGAGATTTAGCGGAACAGGCAGCCGTAACTCTGAGACACTTTCTGACCAACAATTGCAGCCCTGGCCTGAGTCTGACCACAAAGCACAGCACTGGGGTTTGGCGGGATGTGGCAGCAAGTGCAGTCTCATTCCCGTCAGTGCAAGCCTAGAATGTGTTCAATATGCGGCCAGAGCACAGCCATACTTCACGTACAAAATTTGATAAACGTGGGGTGACCAGCAAATAGTAATGCTCTTTCATCTCCATACCGTTTTACAAGTTGAACAGATCCTTTTGATGGAGAGTTTTTTGTTTGACTTGGAGAAGAACTAGAATTAAGACCTGATTTCATTTTGCTGGAATCCCACCGCAGTGTAACCTTTAACCCGTATCTTATATTGGTGGAATGCGTTGTAACTGCTAGCGAATCAGGATGACCACCTTTTTCTCTATTGAAAACACTGGATACTTCTGGCAGTTCCCAGTTTGTCATAGTAATGAGGGATAAGTCTAACTTAAAATTGAGGATAATTCATTGATTTTATTTTATACAAATTCTTTTTCCTATTAAACCGAAATTTGTACCTAGGTTATTAGGTAGCAAAAATTGAATTTTCTTTTTCTTATTTCTGTCTACATTAGTGGGGTTGAGATGAAGGAAAGAAAAGAAAATATGGTCAGGAAAATGGGTAAAAGACTAGAGCAAGAAGCTGGATTACCCTTAAAATGGATAGTCAGGCTCCGAGTAATTGAATATTAGCTGGTATCTTCCTGATTCCCTGCTTTTCCAGGGCGCTGAGCCTTCTAAGAGCCTCTTGGTCAGTACAGATCTTCCTCAACTTATGATGGGGTTATGTCCCAATAAACTCATTGTAAGTTGAAAATGTCGTAAGATAAAAGTATGTTTAATACATGTTACTTACTGAACATCATAGCTTAGCATGGCCTAATTTAAATGTCCATATTTATATTAGCCTGTAGTTGGGCAAATCATTTAACACAAAGCCTATTTTATAATAAAATGTTGGATGCAGTGAGGTGTCGAGTATCTCATGTGATTTATTGAATACTGTACTAAAAGGGAAAACAGTGGTTGATTGGGTACAGGGTGGTTGTAAGTGTACCAGTAGTGTATCTGTGTGATGGCGTGGCTGGTTGGGAGCTGCGGCTCACCGCTCCTGCCTGGCATCGCGAAAAAGCATTGTACCGCATTTCGCTAGCTCAGAAAAGATCAAAATTCAAAGTATGGTTTCTACTCGATGCTTAGGTGTTTGCACTGTTGTAAAGTTAAGGAATTGTTCAGTCCATCACACCATGGTCAGGCAGGGACTGTGGGTATAGCTGTGTGCTCATGTTGCCTATCCTGGGAGCTTTCCTACCATGGCCAGCTTCCTTGCCTGTTGTTTGCAGTGGTCACTTCAGACCTTAGCTCCTGCTCTTTGTTCTGAAGCCTTGCTTTTCCTTTCAGATTGGGGGAGGGGTCAGGGGAGCCTAATGTACCGGAGATGCCTCGGAAATGAGAGCCTTGGATGAATTCCTGGGCCTATTGATCCACCGGCAGTTTATGCATCCTGACATTCATAATCTCAGTAGGCTGCTGATGTTCCTGATTAATGGGCCCAGGGGCTGTCCATCCGTCACTTCACATTAATTACTGAAGAGGTGTTTTTCCAGTGATTTACCTGACAGCGGGCTGTGATAAATACCTCTAAGCAGAGTGGGCAGTGATTAATCATGGGGCCACACCCCTCCCCCCACTTTCCCTTCCCCCTAACCACAGGCCAGCACTGGGACCTGACCAAAGAGTGCCCCCTCCCCATAAGCTATCTATCTCCATAATTGCTTGTGGATGCATATTTATTGGGGCAATGGACCTGGCAGATAGCATTCTAGAATTTTTGCCAAAGATGATGAAAAATAAATCTTCCCAGTAGGAAGAGTAACTAATATGTTTTTACATGGGGCAGAAAAGTATATATGAGCTGCCTTTATGTTGTTTTAAAGAAATCTAATAGAAATATTGCCCACCTACTCTGCATGTGCTCAACACTGTGGTAGTTGCTCTGTGAGCTTTAAAGGGAGTAGAAGGTATAGTTTTGATTTTTGTGATTTCCATAGTATTTAGGGAGAATCTGTGAACACATGAGAAATTAGAGAACATTTCAAGGCATTAATATAATCTTTGGGGAATTGGGATAGAACTCCAGGGTTTCAGTTCTTCCTTTGGCCTTAGAAAATGAAATTCAATAAAATATTTGAATATTGAGTGTTTTCCACGTATTGGGCACTTTATTCAGCCCTAGATCTATGGAGGCGAGTGTGATGCAGCACAGAGGTTGGGAGCAAAGTCTAGTGTCCTGGGCTTCCGTTTCTCAATCTTTAGAATAAGCTTTTCCAGGAAGTTAAGTATTTTAAGTTAATTTACAGTCATTTAAATTTAAAGTGATTTAAAATTACTTTAACTTCCACATTAATTTTTTTCTTGAAATATTTTTTGAGTACTTGTGTTCCCGGAGATAGAAGAAGCATGTGAAAAATAGCATTGCCTTCAAGAACCTATATTACAGAGGTGACAGTCATAAGCGAAACATTTACAGAAGAATATAAGGTAGTTTAAAACGTCACGAATACCATAGGTGTGAATGCACATGAACTCACAGACAGGTGAAATCAGTGTGTCTTCAAATAGGTAAAGGGAAACCCTGGATTTGAGATAAGCCTTTTGAAGGCATTTTTAAACTGAGGCAGTTCAAAGAGAGCATTTCAGAAATTGGAGTGAACGGGTCATGAGGCTATCCGACGTAGAATGGAGGATGTGTGTTTGAGAGTGATAGAAATATTAGAACGGTAGAGTGACACCATATTGTGCAGAACTTTGAATGCCATGTAAGATTAATTTATATCTTGTAAACTCTGGTGAGTCACTAAGGTTTTAAGCAAGAGATTAAAAAAAAAGGTGTGTTTTAGTATAAAAAGTATTATATATTGATGTGTATAATGTTATTTGGAATTATCAGAGTATTTTAGAATATTCTCTGTGTCCTCTTTTCTAAAGTTGTTCGGAACAAAACTATCCAGATTAAAAATATAGTTCAATATAGCTCCCTGAGTGCAGTGCAAAGACTGTCTGGTTTGGTTATGTATAGAGAATAGATAATAGAATTGACAAAGGAGACTAAGTTTTACAGTCTTTACTCGTGCTAAGTTGAGTTAAGTCAGTGGAAGTTTTAAGTAATGATTGCAGAATTAAATTAGGAAAGACTGTAGCCTCAAGTTTTAAGAAACAAATTGATCTTTAGTCTTACTAATATAACTTCATTAAAGTTGTGCTAGTTACTCACTGACTTCTTAAAGCCAAGAATTGAAATTAAAGAGCCAGTGCTGTCACCTACATTTTGGTAGGAATTTCTAGGGGACCTGATTTTTTTCTTTAAGAAAATTAATATATAATTTATATACCATAAGAAAATTACTTTTCTTAGAGTATATTGTATGAATTTTGACAAAAGCAGGTAGTCCTGTAACTCCCACACAATTAAGATACAGAACAGTTCCATCAATCCAAAGAATTCCTCTCTGCCCTTTTGTAATCAACCCCTTATCTGAACTTGAACTTTTGTCACCTATTGGTATATTTTCTGTCCCTAAAGTTTTGCCTTTTTCAGAATGTCTTATAAATGGAATTGTATTTCCCTAGTAACAAGTGATGTTATCATTTTGTGGTGTGGTTATTTGCCATTTTTATATCTTCTTTGGTGAAGTATTGTTCACATTGTTATAGGATATTGAGTTTTGCGTGTCTGTTATGTATTCTGAATAAAGGTCTTTATCAGATATGCATTTTGCAAATATTTTTTCCCAGTCAGTGATTTATTTGTCTTTTCATTCTCCTCACAGTGTGAAGAACAGAAGTTAATTTTGCTGAAGTCAGTTTATTGATTTAAATATTTTTTCTCATTTTATGGATCATACTTTTGGTGTTGTATGTAATAAATCTTTGCTTAACCCAAAGTCAAAAAGATTTTCTCTTGTATTTTCTTCTGGTGGTGTTATAGTTTTAGATTTTATATTTAGGTCTGTGATTCATTTTGAGTTAGTTTTGTATGTGGTGTGAGGTATGGATAGAAATTATCTTATCAATATGAAATTTTGTTTTATTGGACAGACTTTCCTTTTACCTTTGAATTTCCTCTGTACCTTTGTTGCAAATCAGTTGATCATATATGTCTGGGTCTGTTTCTGGATTTTTCTCCCCATTCTGTTGATCCGTATATTTACTTTTCTCCAATACCACACTGGCTTAATTATCGTACTTTATAGTAAGTTTGAAATAAGGGTGGTGTAAGTTGTCTTAACTTTGTTCTTCTTTTTCAAAATTGTTTGGGCTATTCTAGTTTCTTTGCCTCTCTGTATTTGTTTTAGAATGAGCTTGTTAAATTTCTATAAAATTCCTTCTGGGATTCAGATTGAAATGTAAAGATAGTTTGGAGAGAATTGACATCTTAATACTGAGTTTTCCCATTCATGAACTTTATTTAGATATTCTTTGATTTCTTTTATCAACATCATACAGTTTTCAGCATAGATTCTGCATATATTTTGTCAGATTTATACTTTAGTATTTCATGTTTTTGAGTGCTGTTGTAAATGGTGTGCCTTACATTTTCTATTTTTGTTTGTTAATTGATAGCATGTAGAACTACTACTTGTATCCTGTTACTTTGCTAAACTCACTTATTAGTTCTAATAATGTTGTAAATTCTGTGGGGTTTTATATGTAGAAGGTAATGTCTGCAAAGACAATTTTCTTTCTTTCCAATCTGGATGTCTTTTTTTTTTTTCTTGCCTTATTGCATTGGCTAGAACCTTCATTTCACTGTTGAGTAGAAGTGGTGAGAATGATCTTACCTCGTTTTTTTTTTTTACTTTGATTTTAGGAGGAAAGCAATTGATCTTTTACCATCAAATGTGATGCAAGCTATATGTTTTAATCACTGCTTCATTTTTGCTTTTTTGTAGATATCCTTTATCAAGGCGAGGAAGTTCCCTTTTATTCCTAACTTGCCGAAAGTTTTATTAGCCTGTTGTTATGGGAAGAGGAAGATGGCATGGCATTTTTTGTTGGTTTGGTTCAGTCTCAGTTTTGGGTAAATACTTTCCCCCTTGATCTCAGGAGTGAGGCTTTTTCAGTAATCTTGCCTCTTCTTTTAGGGGTGGAGGTGTTTTTGTTTTCGTTTTGTTCACTTCTTGTTTTGTTTATTTCCTCTAGCTGCACCTAGTCCGTAGTCTTTCTTTTGAGCCTCTGAGGTCTGTGGGAAAAATCCTGTGAATGGGTGAGAATTCCTCTCGTTTCTGTGTTTGCTAAGGTTCTGTCTTCTCCTCGCAGTCCACATTTGACCTTTAGCAATTTTTAAAACATTTTAACTGAGTTCTTCATCCTGGCTTTTATGGTGTCCAGTGTTTACTATAGCTAAGGAAGCATTCATGTTCTGTCTCTTCTTGAGGACCCTGCCTCCTGTCCTTAGATTTTGGGTTAGTTTCTTGTCCTGTGACCTTGCTTCTCTGATGATTTCAAGAAAATTGGTGATCGTGCACATTTTCCACTTTTGTTTGTTTGTTTGTGTTAAGGGTAGAGATGACATTCTCCATCTTTGTACATCATAATCAGTGTCCAGAAGTCCTGCTCATTTGAGGATGTGATTTTGACATGGGATTCTTTTGTTGATCAGAATACCATTTAAATCTGTCCTTTTCCATTTCTGCCCCCAAATTGTTATTTTTGTTTGCTCTTTCATTCATTCATTATAACCAAAACAAAACAATTTTTTGATTCTCTGCTATATGTCCAGGCACTGTGCTAAGTGTGGGGGATACAGTGATGGGCAAGAAGATGTAATTCCTTCTCTGATGAACATACAGTGCAGTGGCGAAGACCAGACAATTAAAGAAGTAATTGTAATCAAATATAAGAGCTGTAACACGAGTGATGTATGGCAAAAACCTAATCTAAAATGATTTAAGTAAGGCTCTCAAGGAAAGAACAATGAATAGAGGCCTAAAGGTTAAGTAGAAATTAGGTGAAGTTGGTTAGGAGGCTGCAGGGAAGTAGACCAGGTAGAGGGAAGAGATTGTGTAGAGACTAAGACGAACCCTGCACCCACCCCTGAAACGAATAATGCAGAGAATTTAAGAATCGTGAAAGAAGTTTGATGTGGCTGTATGGAAAATAAGGACAGAATTGGCAAAAGCTAAGAGAAACCGATTGGAGCCAGGTTAAAGAGTCTTGTAAAGGGGCTTTTAGGTGGCTCAGCCGGTTACGTGTCCAACTCTTGCTTTCAGCGCAGGTCATGATCTCATGGTTGTTGGCATCAAGCCCCACTTTTAGTGCTCTGTGCTACAGTGTGAAGCCTGCTTGGGATTCTCTCTCTCCTCTCTCTCTCTGCTCCTCCCCCATATCCATGTGTGCTTGTGTTCTCTCTTCTCAAATAAACATTAAAAAAAAATCCTGTAAGCTATGTTTAAAAAATGATTTTATCATAAGAATGATGGGGGGTGGGGTGCCTGGGTGGCTCAGTTGGTTAAGCATCTGTCTTCGGCCCAGGTCATCATCTCACAGCTTGTGGGTTCAAGCCCCTCATCGGGCTCTGTGCTGACAGCTTAGAGCCTGGAGCCTCCTTTGGATTCTGTGTCTCCATCTCTCGCTGCCCCTCCCCTGCTCATGTTCTGTCTGTCTGTCTCTCTCAAAAATAAACATTAAACATTTTTTTTCAATAATAAAAAAGAATAATGGAAAGTCATTGAAAGAGTTTAGGGAGGGGGATGCCTGAGCAGCTAATTATTTTAAAAGGGTCATTCTCAATGCAAGATGAAGAATGAATAGAAAGGAAGCAACACAGAGAGACTGGTTAAATGGGTTTTTATAGCAGTCTAAGCATTTGTATGAGAGGGTTTAACCTAGAGTATCTTCAGGATGGGGAAAACTAGACAGATTGAAGAGATACTCAGGTATAAAGATCAGTGGAACTTGTCAAGTGATTTAATATGGATAGAGAAGACTTGTGTATCTAGTAAAAGTCTTGGTATGTTTCTGCAGAGCCTCCAGATTTTCTTTTTTCCTTAAGAGAGAAAGCAGGCAGAAAAGATACTTGGTTTACTTTAATAAATACCAGCGTTCATGGCCCATGATTCAAAATTCATTGAGGTTTTGGGTAGAAGTATGTCAGAAAAGGAAACAATATCTAAATAATGTGTAAGCAATGGCGAATAAAGTTAGTTCTCTTCCTTGATTGTTTTTGAGTACTGAAAAAACAGAAGACAGTTTGATTTCTTCAGTGTTGATGTTTAGCCTGTTGGCACATAAACAAATAAAATCTGCATACTGGCTTCCTTGTTCTTTTGGAACAAAAATAGTGTACAATCGATCTTCTGAGAGAGAAATTTACTATATTTAATCATTTAATTTCCTTGTTTTTCCCAGATGTTTTTACTCAACATTTAGTGTGGTAGACATTTACAAAAACATTTAGAATAAGCATTAGAGAGGTCCAGTTTTCTAAGACTCCAGTTGTCACCAAGGTAGTGACCTGTGCCACTAATAGTTGTGGCAAGTTTTATATAGAACACGGTGGATACCAACAGTGTTTTCATGGTATTGGAGGGGCAAAGTCATAATTTTTAGAAAAGGGAAAGTTAGTGATAAACAGCCCCTAGATGATTCAAGACTTCACTGGCTAATGTGGGAGAGTGTGTGTGGAGCTCATGAAGGTGGACAGTTTTCCTTATTTTACTTCTCAAAATGATGACGTTACAGATAAATATGGTACGTTATCACAGTGTTAAACTTAGGCAATGGGATTCAGAAAAATTCAGAGCTGTTGTGTTGAGGATACACTTTGGGGTGCAGAGTTTTGAGCAGGTAAGTACTTGAATGCCCATCAAGGCAAGGCTCCAGTTCTACTCCAATGTTTACCTGCTAGATACGTGACCTTGAGTCTTAGTGGCCTTATTTGTGAAATAGTAATAGTTGTACATACCTCAAGAACTTGTTTATGATTGTAAAATGAGGTAATATATAAGAGCATTTAGCATAGTGCTTCACGCATTGACGTTAGTGCAGTACATATTTAAATTATGTTGCCACGTATAGTTCTTTAAACCCAACGTATTAGAAGGTTTTTATAATTTCTGAAACAGTCATAGTGTTAGTGCTTTTTAGCATTTCTCATAATTGGAATAATCTATGTATCAACTGTCTGTAAAAATGAGTAATACTTACAAAATAGAAAGCATCATTTCTTCGATGGTGGTAGTACATTGTGCTTTGCAGGAACGAACCAGGTTTGGGGGCTAGGCCTTTAACCTGGCTCTGGTTTAATCTTGCTCTCACCGTTAGCTTGCATTAGAAGATCTCTTTCTGTAAATAGATATGTACCGTGTGTCATATACAAGTTAAGAAAGGTTTGCTTAGTGGGAAATTAGCTAATGAATTGAATTTAAAAAAATGGCACAATAAAGAATTCTTAACTTTCATTGAGAGTACACATACTTTCACTATTCAGAGTCTCAAATTAAGGAGAAACATCTGGATTAATATGGCTTTGTGTTAGGAACATTTGCTGTTCTACTGATTTATTTACCAATCATTTATTGAATGCCATCCATTGCCAGGAATGGTGCTGGGCACTGAGGCTCTAACAGTGATAAGGCATTTCTTGCTTTCAAGGAGCTTAAAGTATCATTCAGTGTCAGGTGAGCTAGTAATAGTTTGGTATGGCAGCAGGGAGCAGAAAGTCCCTACCCCACATTTACTCTGGGAATGTATATTGAAATCTGCAACATGCAGCAGGCATTCAGAGAGATCATTTAGGGCTGCAGCTTAAAAAGAACAGTCATCCTTGGCAAGTAGATCTTCAAATTGTAATGGAGACTCCTGGATTTGGTTTCCCTGCAGAACAGGCACAGTGTAATTTCAGACAAGGCTAGACCCCTGACAACTTCCTGGTCAGCTTCGTCGACCCACGGGTGCTCCTCTGGCTTTTCACTTCCACGACTCAATTTTGCTTTTTGGAGCAGGTTCGAAGAAGTAAAAGGAGGTAGTTAGGGCTTCTGATCTCCTAAACATCAACTAATTAATGCAGTTATCCCTAATGATTTTTTGCCCCAGGGGCTTGTCAAAGATACTAAAGCGGAGGGTAGTAAACACATGGGATGTTCATATTGTCATAAGGCAGCAAAGCGTGGTGCCAAGAGAGTTAGGAACACACACATGAGTCAGATTACCTAGAGTAGAATCAGCCACATTCTAGTTCCTTGGCCTTCGACGTAGTAATTAACATCCCCTTGGCTCATTTTTCTCATCTGTAAATTTAGACTTGTAATAATACCACTTTGTAGGGTTTTGGGAAGGCTTTGCGTATCATCAAATAAGCAAATAATATCTGATAAGGGGCCAGAGTAACCATCATAAGGTTCATATATTGAAGTTCGTACACTTAGTTCAAATAAGAGGCATCTGTGATCCTTACTTAGAACTTGAATTCTTATTTTGTGTATACTTTGAACAATGGAATTTACAGCAGTCATTAGATTGAGAGAAATAAAAATGCTTAGAGTGGCAAGAAGTGACAGGTGGAGAAGAGACAGAAACAATAAAAATAGGTACTGTACTGAAAAATAGTAATCTGGAGGTCATAATAATAGTTGTGTCGTGTGTGGGCTGGCAACAGCCTTTCACAATGCAAAAGGCCTTGATGTGTTACTTTTTACATGGCCATTTAGCAGTTTAGATAATGCTTTCCATTAATGAATCGGTTTCCTGCATACCTTTGAGTAAGGTCTATTTAAGGTCCCCCTGTTGGGAACTTTTATTTTTTCAGCCCAGGTATGTTAAAAGAAGGTGTAGAGTGCTCTCTTCAACTGTAGACACTAATGTCACAAATTACTGTCTTTATTATGTTAATTTGAAATGTACCCTATATTTTGTAAACCTGGTATTCAAACCAGAAGTGAGAATAAACCTTCAAGTGGATGTAGGAATTATTTTGTGTTTTCAAGTATAAAATATGTCATTGTATTAACTAGCGCAAGTGCGTTTACGGAAGGATGCGGTAAGAAAACTACAGCAGCATCAGTTGTGGTTCATTAGCTGATTTTATAGTTTTTAAATATGAAGCCATTTCTCTGCTGTCCAAGTATAATTTTTTATGTTATTATATCACACACAAGTGCCTCTGTGTTGTGTTTAGGTCAGGCATATTTTAAAGTGAATCTCTTTTGCAGAGGAAGGACGTTTCTTGGTTTTTCATTTTTAGAAATGTGTTCAACCATGGGAATAGAGGACCTTAAAAGTGTGTAAAGATTAGGTATAGTCCTAATTTTATTATTTTTCTAAACACTCTTGTAATGTGGTATAATCTTCTAATGTTTTACTTATGTTTTACTTTACATTTTAGCTTGCTCTACAACAAAAATTCCAAATCATTTGACATAGAGAATGTTTTCTATTCCTGCTGTGAAAATTTCTAATATGATTATGCTGTTTAGAATAGTATTTTTCAAATTCAGTCAGTAAAACAACTTAGTGAATAAACTGATTTTAAGTTATGATAAAAATCTAAAATTTTTTTAACGAAAGTAAAATAGATTGAAAAAAATAAGACCAGTGCAAATAGTAAGGATAAGTATTACATGGGATTTTTTTCAGTCTCATCTATGAGTGTGAATCTGTACTGTGTTATGATAGGAAATGTTTTTAACTGGAGTACAGGAAAAAAAGTTGAAGAAAACTGGCTGAGAAAGTCTAACGGGAATCCATGCTCATAGTAGATAAGTCTCATTCACAAAGCTTTTTTAAAAATAGAAAAAGGTCTAGAAAAATACGTCGCAATATGTTAATAGTGACTATTTTAAGGTAAGGGTACAGCTTTTTTGTTTGTAGGTTTACTGTATACTGCTTTTGCATTAAGGAAAAGAAAAAAAACCTTACTGTTTTAGCTTTATACTTTATTAAATTTTTTCTTAAAATGAGATTTTCCTCTATCACAGACCTTTGAGCCATTTATTATTTTCAAAAACAGTAACTTGTTTAAAGAAATCCCTTTTTTTCCTTTTACTTAGAGACTTCATTCTGCAGGTAGTAGCCCATAGTGACCTGGATAAAGAACTTTGTAATTTAGTTTTGTTATCAGAACACTGATAACTGAAAACTCTATAAAAGTTTATAAATGAATATTACTGCTATATTCCCAAGATCTTCACCCAGTACTACAAAGTTATATATGCCCATTACCAAAAAAGTAGAATTTGTATGTTTATGACTGAATTCAAATGACTAAAGAACTGATTTTGTACAGACTTTAATGAATCCTGAACTTTGCTAAGGTACAAGTAACTTTTTTTTTTTACTTAATTGCTGAACTTTTATTTATTTTTAATTTTAAAATTTTATTTAAATTCAAGTAACTAACATACAGTGTAATAATGATTTTAGGAGTAGAATTTAGTGATTCAACATCATATAACATATATATATGTATATGTGTTATATATATGTGTGTATATATATACACACACCCAGTGCTCATATATATATATATACCCATATATACCATATAACACCCAGTGCTCATCCCAACAAGTGTCCTTCTTAATGCCCATTGCTTATTTAGCCCATCCCCCACCCAGCACCTCTCAGCATCCCTCAGTTTGTTCCCTGTGTTTAAGAGTCTATTATGGTTTGCTTCCCTTTCTCTTTTTATCTTATTTTTCCTTCCCTTCCCCTGTGTTCATCTGTTTTGTTCTTAAATGCCACACGTGAGTGAAATATTTATCTTTCTCTGACTGACTGATTTCACTTAGCATAATACAGTCTAGTTCCATCCATGTTGTTGCAAATAACAAGATTTCATTCTTTATCATCACCAAGTCATATTCCATTGTGAGCGTATATATGATATATGTGTATATGTATAATATGTATGTATTATATGTATATACCACATCATCTTTATCCATTCATCAGTCGATGGATATTTGGGTTCTTTCCATAATTTGGCTTTTGTTGATAGTGCTGCTGTAAACATTGGGGTGCATGTACCCCTTTGAATTAGCATTTTTGTATCCCTTGGATAAATAATAGTGCAATTCCTGGGTCTTAAGGTAGTTCTATTTTTAATTTTTTGAGGAACCTCCATACTGTTTTCTGGAGTGGCTGCACCAGTTTGCATTACCATATATGATGCAAAAGAGATCCTCTTTCTCTGCATCCTCGTCAACATCTGTTGTTTCCTCAGTTGTTAGTTTTAGCCATTCTGACAGGCGTGAGGTGGTGTCTCACTGTGGTTTTGATTTGTATTTCCCTGATGATGAGTGATGGTGAGCATCTTTTCATGTGTCTGTTAGCTACCTGGATGTCTTCTTTCAAAAACTGTTTATGTCTTTTGCCTATTTCTTCACTGGATTATTTGTGTTTTGGGTGTTGAGTTTGATTAGTTCTTTATAGATTTGGTACAAGTAACTTTTAGGAAAGATGTTGAATATATGAGCCTGATTTATGTGTAAATACCAAGGCACAAGGTATCTTAACTATTCTGAGGTGAATAATTGAGCACTTCAGAGTATCACATTCTACTTAACACTACCCTTGTGTTTCTAACAAAGATATGACAGAGAAGTATTGATAAATTTTCTAATCTTACATTGCTAATTTTTTGCTCCAGAATTTGAAAATTACTGTTAATGTGGCTTTATTGTGATTGACTACACATCTCCTCACCATCATTTGTTTCTCCTTTCCTGTTGTTGGATCATTGTCCCTTACCTCATATTTGCTCCCTAACCCATTCCAGTTGAGGTGTTTATCTCTTAACTCAACTGAAACCATTGCTGTGTCACCAACAACCTGTCCTGCCAAGTCCAGTCGAAGATTCTCAGTTCTTCCTACTTGACCTTTCAGCTTGCAATACAAATGACTACTCTCGCCTTTTAAAAATATTTTCTTCACTTGGCTTCTGGGATACGACATGCTTCTGTTCTTCCTGTTTTCTTCTTCATTCTCCTTTGCTCGCCACATCTCTTCTTCCTGACATCTAAAGGTTGTAGATGGCTCAATCCCTCTGGGCCCTTTCTCTGTCACTCCCGAGGTGGTCTTATTTTGTTCCTTGGCTTGAGTCTTTATGACTATGACTCCTAAAATTTTATCTCCCAATTGCACCTCCCCTGAGCTTTAGACTTGTATTTCTAATTGCTTCCTTAGCACCTGTACAAGATGTCCAACAAGTGTTCGAATTTAAAACGTCAAAATCACAACTCTTGATTCCTCTTATTTCCTTTCCCCAGTCTTCCCTATTTTAGTATAACGTAACTGACTTTGCCCAGGTTTGATGAGACCAGAACTATCCCAAGTGATTCCTCTTCCCCTCACGTCCCATATAGTCATCCCACCAAGTTTTTGTTAGCTTTGCCTTCAGTGTATATCGTTAATCTGGGTACTTTTGTGACCTCCTGTGTTGAAGGAGACATGCACACCTCATAGTTTTTAGACTTCTTTTTAGATTTTCCTTCTGCTCTTATCCTTTGTAGGCAGTTCCTTACATTTTTGCCAGAATGATCTTCAGCAAAGGTAAGTCAGATCATGTCCTTCTCTTGTTGAAACCTTCTAGTGATTTCTCAACACATTCAAAATAAATTCCACATTCCCTTGGCCTGCAGGCCCGTACTTGTTCTAGCTGTCTCATAGTGCCCCTTCTTACTCCATTGTTACCATACCTGCTTCCCCGTTGTTCCTCGAATATTTCAGGCTTGTCTTGCCTTAGAGCTTTTGCACTTGCTCTCCTTTTTCCCAGCATTCTTTTTCCCCAGATAGTTCGTGTAACCCAGTTCAAGTCTTACCTCAGCATTGACTCCTCAGAGTGGTCTTCCCTGCTTTACTGCATGGTTTTCCCTTCTAAAAGAGCAACACATCCCATCACTCTGTGTCTCTGTCCCTGCTTCACGGTACTTCATCACATTTATCACTGTCAGACTCTATGTTCAAATGTTTGTTTATTTTTTGTCTCCATCATTACAGTGTAAGGTTCATGAGGCCAGAGACTTTGTTTTGTTTCATTGTTGTGTTCCCAGTGCCTGCGATGGGACTTGGTACGTAATTGGTATTCAGTAAATGTTTGTGGAATGAATGAATGAATGGAGCCTCAGTTCATTTGGGGAGGTTTAGAGGAGCATCGTCTGTTGAGAAGTCTCACTTGCCATGATTGAGTCAGGTATTTATTAAGAGTCAAATGTAGTGCTGTGGCATTGTAGATACAAAGATACTAACCCTACACTGAAGGAACTTACTGTCCAGAAGAAAGCCAGATAGGCAAACACAAAACTGTAAAGCAATATGATAATGGCTTTAATGGAGGTATACGTAAAGGTATATAGTGGGATACCTATATGGATAGTACCAGAGCATACCAGGGAGAGTCAGTGACAAAGTTACAGCAGAGGAAACTTTTAAGGTGAGAGTTGAAGGACAGGTAGGAGGCCATCAGGCAAGCATCTAACAGAGAAGGTAGTAAGTCATAAACGACGGAGGTGTGAGAAGGTAGCTGGGCATGATTCTAGTACTAGTAGGAGGCGCAACTGATGAAATATAACATCTGAAATTAGGAGTGGCTAGAGATGATAATTCGGCAAATAGGTAGGTTTAGGGGTGGGGTGGAGTTCGATCACCGAGGGCCAAATGTGCTATGCCAGATACTTTAAAGTTTGTACGTGATAAAGAACCACTGAGAAATTTTGAACAAGGAAATGACCAAATCTAATTTGTGTTTTAGAAAATTACTGGAAGCAGTGTAGAAGTAGAATGAACAGGGCTTGGTAATTGATTGAAACGTCAGGGATAATGACTCCTAGGTTGCTGGTGTGAACAACTGCGTTGACTGTGATACCATCCACCTGGCCGTGAAACTGGGGAGGAAAAGCAGTGAATCTGAGAGGATGGCTAGAATTTAAAAGTGCAGTATATAATAATTTTAGTGCTCAGAAGTCTGTTAGTTTGTGTCACTTAATATATTTTGTATATTACATTTAATTATAAACATTATTAAATTTACCAATAAGCTATTTTTATTTCTTACAAATGGACATATATGATGCTGAACTGAAGGATGTTGGCATCTCTTAGTCTTGCCAGTTTGGCAGTAGATCAATGAGAATAAGAATGCTCGACAGAATAGTAAGACAGAGGAAGTTGTTTTATTAATATGCAAAGAAATGATTTCTAAATCTAGGCCCTCGACAGTTTTAAACATATATGAAAAAATGCTCCTGAATTTGAGTTGAGGATAACTTTTACCACAGTTACGTTGTTTAATCAATTTTATTTTCTAATTTATGAAATATAAGTAGACTTATTTCGATGTTTTTTTTTTTTTTTTGATCATTATGAACTCATGAAACAAAGTGTTTTTTGTCTGTGTTGAGATAAGCTTTTCTACACGTTTATATTTTAGTTGATTTCTTGGCTTGGTATATTTCCTTGTTGAAAGTGGAAAGTTCTAAAACAGGCAAGATATAAGAGGAAAAGCAGACTGTCCTTGTGGTATTAGGGTATGACGAGATCTTAGACCAGTGCTCTCATACTGTATATATATTACAGACCATAAATGGGAGCCACATATGTAATTTTAAATTCTCTGGTAGTCATATTTAAGAGTACAAAAACAGATGAAATTAATGTGTTTTATTTAACTCATATTCAAAATAGTATCACTTCAACATATATAAATTTAAAAATATTAATGAGACATTTTATTTTTGTTTATTCAGTTTTTGGTGTACCAGGTCTTTGAAATCCAGGATTTATTTTACATGCACAGCATATCTCAATTTAGACTGGTCACTTTTCAGATGCTCAATATACATGTCGCTGGTGGCTACGTATGGGACAGTGTGGTTCTAGATCATTCTTAGACCAAAAGGTAGAAGTTGCTTAGCATTCTGCAATGTCCTAGGGTATCTTTCCAACGTCAAGTAATTTATATACTACTTGTTTTATTATACTGTCAAGTATGTTAAAGAGGCCACTCTTTTCTCCATTCATCATTTTCCTCCTTATAGTACTTTTGTCCAGTAAAGGTCTGTTTATCAATTTTCATTGCCTTTGCTTTCTCCTGCAGCAATTTATGGTAATGACCTCCTATACAAAAACAATAGCATATCATTAAATTTTAGGGATTTTGTTTTTAATTACAAAAAATACTACATTTATTGTAACAAACTCAATACAGAGTATATGTATAAAAAGATAGTTAATGCTTAATTCTTTTTCATCTTCATTTTCTACTCTCTGAGGTGTATACCACTGCTTACAAAGGATGATATCCTATCTGCTTTTAGGAATATACATTTATGAGAAATTCTTAAAGTGAGGAAATTGATACTTGGAAATACTTTTTAAAGTGGACCTATTTAAAATGGAGACTAAAGTTTCTTAATAATAAATGAAAGATTTACTAGGGACAATTTTCTGAAATAAAAATGTTTATTTTACCACATATTTAATAAAATTTGGGTTTTAATTATAGCTGTGCTAATTCTCAATTAATAAAGCATGATACAGAAGTATAATTTTTTCACCAAAATTGTGTGATAGCCTGACAGCATCCTTCACTTTGTTGGACTTTCTTAATATTTATCATACAGACTAGACGAGTGCATCAGTTTTAGGAAAACTATGGAGAGCTTCAGCAGTATCTCAAGGGATTTTTCATAATCCTTTGACATTTTCTTTCTTGCTTTTTATTCTGTCATCATCCTTGTTGCATCCCCTTGTTTACTTGTTACTGGTTTGATTCAGCCAGCTCTTCATTCCCCAAGGGTTTTGCCGTGAAATGAGTACTTCCTTCAGCATTATTTTTATAGATATCATGAAATCTTACATTCTTTTGAAGATTTGTATTTTCACTTTACAATTGATTTGCATCTTGTTACCTTTGTATTATTAGATGTTTACAACATTAGACTGTCAGCTAGAGGCGGATAGGCAAAACCAGGATACATGGTTACAGTAGATGTTAGTGTTAAGTAGAAATGGATTTTATAGGTGGTCAAGGCACATTTGCATATTATTGTGTTATAAGGGCTTTTGATTCCCTCTGCAAACTTGTAACTTAAGGAACCCAACTGCCTGTTTAAATAATAGCTATTTTTTATTGAGACTTTACCATGACTGAAAAATTTGTTTACATGTATCATTTTATTTAACCTGTTCAGTGTGCTTATGAAATAAGTCTGTTATTATAATACCTCATTTTATGCTTTGAGTAAACTAAGGCTTAGGTAACTTTTGCCCCAGTGAAGTTAAATAATTTGTCTAAGGTAAGGGCGAATCAAGTGTGAGGCTGGGATTCCAGCCCAGAAAACCAGCCCATATTGTCTGCTCACACGCTCACACACACACAGACACACACATTTGTGCAAAAAAAAAAAAAAAAGGATTGAATTATAATTTTCTTTTTTAACTTCATATTATATTTTGGATATAGATCCATTATATGGATGGACCATAATTTTAAGGAATTACTCCTGTTTAGATTGTTTGCAGTTTTTGCTTATTTTTTATTTTGCTTAATGTCGCTGTTTTTGATAACTAAGAAGCTTAGATTGTAGTAACTGTGTGGGAAATAGTGGAGTGGAGGCATTGGGCCTGGGAGAGATGAGTTAGAAACTGGGTTCACTTCCTAAAGAGTTGTATCCCACTCTGAGGGTAGACTAAGAAAAAAATTACTCAGAGTTACAGAAGGAAAATAAGGACGCTTGTCTATTTTCACCTGGGTTCTGAGTGAAGGGGAAAAGTGCCCTGAGATTTTGTAGCTGCCGTTTTACCTTCATGTGGTTTGTGTTCCATACATAAAGTTTTATTGAATGATCCAAAAAAATCTCACTCTTAAAAATGGACATTAATGTAGAACTGCTCCATAAAGGAACACTTATAGTCTGGCTGAATGGAATTCCCCAGATAAAGCCCCACTGAGGTTAGCTCACCACCCAGAATGACCAAAAAAAAAAAGAAGAAGAAAGATCATGCAAGACACAGCAGAATTAAATCCTTAAGAATTTCAGAAAGTACAACTGTTAAATAATAAATATTTAATATTATAATAAAAATTGAAGTATAAAACTAATACAAAAGTAAATGCCACAATTATAATAATCATTAAAAAGTAAAATGCAAATGTTAAAAATGATTAAAGATAAAAAGAAATCCAGTATCAGAACAACATCAATACAACTGTTAAAAAAAACATAAGACCAGTGAAATCAGGGGAGGGTAGGGGTAAATAGGACTTACATAATAAAACCTTAGTCTTTAAAATTTAAAAACTGATTGGATAGGATAAAATGCAGAATATGCAAATTCGAAAAGAAAGCTAGCGGTGTGGATGGTGGCTCTGAAGGTATTGCCCTGACTGAATAGAACTGATAAGACTCAGATAAAATACTCATTCAAGAAGCAGAGTGGTGTTCTAGTAGGAAAATAATACAAAACACACACTTAAAACACATCATAGACGCTCAAACACCAGGTACCTAAGAGAATATCAAAAGAATCATCAGAGAAGAAAGAGAGATTACCTACAGTGACAGACTGACAGCAGATTTCTTAACAGTAACAACAGAAGTTGAATCTATTAAAGGATGGGAGCAGTGTAAAGATATTTTCAGACAAAGACTACGAATACATATGGAAGAATTGTGAGGTACTTAAGGATAAAATGAAATGATATTTGGGACTTACTTTAAACTGATCCAGCGAGGGTGGGAATGTATGCACAGATAGCACGAAGAAACACTGGCTCTGATCTGGAGCTGAGTAATGGGCATTTCAGAGTCATTACAAATATTTTCTAGTATGTACTTGAAAATTTTTGTCATATAAAAGTAAAAACAGCAACAACAAAAACTTTAGAATATAGCTAAGTAAGTCACTAACTCAGGAAGTTAATCAAAGAAAAATAGAATTATCCTAAAGAAAATTGAAGGAAGAGATTGAGGTGAGAGAAGAAGACAGGAATTAGTGATGTGGAAATGATACAGAGAAGATCCTCTTCCTGTTTATTAACATACATGAATTGATTGTGCTTTGCCTCCTTCCCGAAGGATTTTGAGATGGCTTTAAAAAGGGATAGAGAAATAAATATTACCAGACATCTGGGATGGATTAATCATTGTATTTGTACACCAGACTTAATTCTGTGTTTTCTGGAGAAGAGCAGAAAGGGACACATTTGCTATACGTGATTAAAAGGGACTGTGTAACTTTGAGAGACATGTTTTTCCCCCTTCTATTTTCTACATGGGAGATGGGATAAGGTGATAGTGATAGTTACTTTCAACTTTGGGCAAAAGTTAGAAAATGTTTTGCAAGTGGGCATTTCCTGTATCCACCAGCTGTGAAAACCGAGATTTTTCACTTAGGAAATCGAATCTTAGCTTTCATAGTGAATGAAGATACATAGCTTACTTTGGCTTTTAGAAAAATGCTAAGATTTACTGGTAAATTTGAAGGGACTTGCATAGTTGGAAGATCATTTTGCAACCAGCATAATAAAGATTGGGTTGGATTAGAATTGTTACTGGATTCTAAATCTAGGGGGAAATTTTGATGAGGGGTAGGATATTTGTATGCTCTTTGAAGTGTTACTCCACAGACTGCTTTTAGTTGCAAGGGAGAAAATACACAGTAATTATACAGTAGAGAAATTGGACAGTATCTTGACCAGGTACTCAAAGCTACGGTCACCAGTGAAGGACAGATGGAAATCATGTGCCTCCACGCCTGAGGCCCTGAAAAGGACACATGACCGTCTGTGTAGTACTCTGGCTGAGAATGTGTAACCTCAATCCAATCATGCGGAAACCTCAGACAAACCCTAGATGAGGGATGTTCTGTTAAAGAAAGGGTGGGAGAAGGAGCAGTCTTCCAGATTGTCAGTGTCCCAAAAGACAGTGAAAGGCCATGGAAACATTCTGTGGAAACATTTTAGAAGGTAGGAGGCTAAAGAGACATGGTAACTAAATGCATTACCTGATTGTAAATTCAATCCACTATTGGAGGGGAAAATATGCTAAAAGGTCTTTGGTGGGTCAACTGACAAAATTGGAATATGTATGTTTGGTTTGATAAAAGTATCCATGTTAAATTTGCTGACATGATAACTGTATTAAAATTATAAGAAAATGTACTCTGAAGTATTAAGGGATAAAGGACCATGATGTCTGTAATTTGCCCTCAAAAGGTTTAGAACAAAAGTGTGTGTGTGTGTGTGTGTGTGTGTGTGTGTGTGTGTGTGTGTGTGTGTGTGTAGAGAGTGGGAACATGCATGATTGTGAGAAAGCAAACGGGGTAAAATTAACAGTAGATAAATGTGGGTGAAGGATTGCAGGTGCTCTTTATAGTATTTTTATTTTTGTAACTTCTCTGTAAATTTGAAATTATTTTCCAGTAAAAAGACCAAGTATATGCTGTTCTTATAATGCATTCTAGTGAATTAACAAAGTGGTAGTGCTTAATTTGTTCTTGAGGAATGAGTAGTTAACATACCCATTAGGCAGTTTCTCTCAAATACGCTCTGTCTCTAGTGAGCCGCTCTGTCTCTAGTGAGCCGTTGGTGAGCACTGGATCAGATCAGTTCATGGTCGAATTATCCAGTGAGTGGTTTAAGTGCCGCTTCTCCATTGTTGATTGAAGAGGGATCCATATGTGTTACATACCAAATGTGGACCAACAGCATTAAAATCCTGTTAAAAAATCGTAAAAGCCCGATTTGTTTTATGCTAGTTTACTTACTCCTGAAGATGGGACAGAGAGGTACTTAGAGGAAGTTATTGATTATTTTCTCTCAAGGAGTGTTTGAAACTTTAGAAGCAATTGGACAGGTTCTCACAAATGATCCCAGTGTTCAGAAGTATAGTATAGAAAACAAATGATTTGACCTAAAATATTTGAAAGGTGTATGTTAGCAATTAACTGTCCACCATCATAAAGGAATCTTAAGTTTTTATCTCCTTTAGAAAATAGAATTTTGAACAGAATTGCCTGCTGATGGCCATTCTAGAATAAATTGCAAAATACACCCCAAATAACTGATCCTCCCTGCCCGTTAAGAAGCACACTGGACCAATATATTGTGAAAAAGGTAAAACTGTATTAAAGAGAGAAAGAAAACATCAAGTGCTGTTATTAAATACCCGAGTGGGAAATTTTTAATCTAAGATTTAAAAAATTGTGTGTGACGGGCACCACTTCTCCCCTTGTTGAAGGCCTTTCGTGCCTACAGTTGCAGAAGTTCACAGAAAACACAACAAGGCTTTAAACTGAATTGGTATTATCTTAAAAGTCCACAAGATGAGGATGCTCCTCTTTTTTGTATGTCTTTGAGAAATTACGAAAGAATTATTCTAGCCAGTGGTGTATTGGAGAATATCCTACTGGCCCGAGAGCTGATTGTTAAACTTTTAGGAAATTAGCAAACTGGTAACACAGCCACCATTAAGAATTAAGTTACATAGCTTGTTATTAAATAAATGGCATTAATAAAAAGGTAATCAATACTTAAAATTCATCACTTCCTAATTATTTACTATGATATATGTTCTTAAAGTTATTTATGAATATTGAACCTTTAGGTTGAGCTACTGTATCATGGCATGCTACTGCGTGTCTTTTCCCAGTTCCATCTTCAGTGATGTTACATCGATAGCCTGGAATTAGCTATAGTGGGAATATTTACATCACAGAGTTAAGCAAATGCCATAAATCAGGGCTTGATTTATTGTTTATTGCTTATCCAGATGTAAAGTGATGGAGAAAATGCTAATAATGCAAACTTAAAGTGTCAGGTTTTTATCTATTATGTTGTACATAGCTCAAAAAATTGAGAATATATTTTGCATTTCAGAAATGATTATTCACTTCAGCAAAGAAGTTACTCACATTGTTGACATCATTGATGTGACTGAAAATGCCAGCCAGTCCTCTGAATTGCATGTGGAAGGCTGGTTGCTAAACATTCACCAGCACATTGTTGGTCATGGCATAATTGAGTTTGGTGTTTTGGTAAGAAGTGGATAGTATAAATTTCTTATACTGTTTTCAGCTTTAGGAAATCATATCATGACATGTGGGCATTAACTGAAAAAAGAAGGTTGAGTTTTAAAAGTCATTAGCTGTAGCACATAATAATTTTAAATTTGAGCCTTTGATATATATCTATTGTGGAAGAGAAATAGAATCGTAGAATTTCAAGTCTGAAGAATACTTAAAAAAATCCAGACTAATCTACATATAGAAATTCTTTCTCTAGTGTATCAGTCAGTTATCCAGACTGTAGAGACAGAGCTTATTACCTGATAATAGTGTTGGCGAGTTCTATATACGGAGCTAAACTTTGTTTTCCTTTAATTTCTACCAATTGGTTCTAAGAAGCATAGAATCATAGAAGAGAACATTTATCTCTTCTGTAGAGCAACCAGCCCTTCAGGTTTAAAGGTAGTTTGGATGTTTCCAGTTAGATCTCTTCGGGCAAGCAGTAACCTTTAGTTCCTTTAACCATATTTTGTGTGGTGTATTTTCTAAGCTGTATAATCTAAGATTGCGTGGCTTTTCTAAACATCCACATCGCTGCTTTTTGGGGTTTATTGACTTTGGGGTAGATGAAATTTAAATCTTTTTTTTTTTTTTTGGTGCAAATTGTACACAAGTCAGTTCTGTGGTGTTCAATTTTTTTGTTTTTTAAATCAAAGCAGATCTTTGTACTTATTCGTATTGCTTCAGCGTAGGATTCCAGATTGTAGAAATGATATTAAATTGTAATTTTATCATTTTTGGCATTTATTAACCGTACTGATTTTATGTCAGTTGCAGATTTGATAAGCACTCAGTATTTACTGTTTATATTCAGATTATTTAAAATGTTGACTTTCAAAGGGCTGTGGGGACACAGATTATCTTTAAATATTCCTCTCTAAATTCACTTCTACCTATTACTACTTTCTACTGAGTCCACCTTCTAGTTCTCTTAAGTAGCCCACGTTTTCCGTCTTATAATGCAGAAGATCATCATGGTGTATATTGTCAGATGCTTTGCAAACTGAGATCAAGATAAACTGTCTGTGGTCTCCCTTCCAATGAAATACACTTTAGTACTTCTGTCTTTGTAAAGTAGGCATTTTTGAAAAATTCTGGCATGTCTAAATGTTAAAGTCATACTCGCCCACAATTGGAAAGCTAGAAAGAAAATCTACCACGAATTGTGGGTTAGATGATAATTAAGACCTCAGAAGAGAAGAGGAATGAGAGGATTAGTGGGAACATTGGATGATCAGGGCCACAGTGAATACCTGGGCTGAAAACAGCCTGGGCCGTGAGAGCAGAGCTGCTTCGCCGAGGAGGTGTTCTGGGTCAGGTGAGAACTGAGGGATTTGGAAATAGAGTTTCCCTAGTTTTATCTATTTCCTTCGAAATGTGTGTGGTGAAATTTTAACAATGAGTGCTTCGGAGTGTAGAGGGCTGTTTCTTTGTGATGTAATGTACCTCATTCTTTTTGCTATGAATACAGTAATACTCCATGGTATTATTTTGAAGATTAAAAGAATTCAATATGAAATTGTCTAGCCCAGTTTCTTGTATTTTGTTGATGGTAGATAAAGGCTTATTTAACCATTTGTTAAGTTTTATTCCTCTTGTTAATTTCCGTCGGCCAATTGTGGTGAAGGTTGTCAAGAAGTTACTAAATGTGAGTTGTCTCATCACATTTGTTGGTCTCCACTCTTCTTCATCCTGTCCAGGGAGAAAAATTGCTGCTGGAAGAAAAATCTGATTAAACAGTATTAGAATAATGATGTTCTTTTTCCCACTACCTATTTCTTCTCCCAAGAATCATAGTTCAAAAGCAACATGTTCTAGAAGGCAGTCCCAAATTAGTTGTCTCATTTCCTAGCCTCCATTCAAGTTACTTTTAAAAATTATATTTATGTGTATACATTTATGTTGAACAAATGTGTTTTTAGGGGTCCTCCTTGAATATACTGTTCAGTGTAAATTCTGAACTCCAGGAATAGGGAGATAGTAGTGTTTCATGAGTACTTAATAGCTGGCAGTCACTTTTCCGATAATCTTTTAATTCAACCAAGACAAGGCTACTTGTTAAAAAAGTAGAGAGAACTTGAGACGTAGAGGTAAAAGGTTTTGGGACTATGAAGAAAGAGAATTACATGGATAAAATTCATGAGTTATTTTGAGTTATTCCTTAGTCGCATACCTTATTACATTAATTAATTTGTGGCAGGTTTTACTTTGTTTTAGCTTGAGGGTTTCTGTAGGCAGGGTTAGTAGCCCCTCTACCTAGTCTTTAAAAAATCTCTTGGTTCAATACATTGTACTTCGTTTTTGGTAACTGATTTATTCTGTCTTCTTGCAGATTGAGGTGGTGCCATGCAGCAAGCAGCACAGAGATGCAGAGTTCGAGCCAGAAGGCCTGACATGGCACTTTATGTACCGAAAGCTCGAAGGGGTATAGTGCTGCTTAAGTCAGGTGATGAGGAAAAAAGCTGTGGTCCACCTAAGTCTGTGGTGAAAGAAGAACAAAAAGAGATCTTCCAAAAAGAGATCTTTAGAGACAAATCTGAGACTCAAAGACTAAGCATTAATCCTGATGATAAGGAACACCATCATAGGGAAGGAAAGAAGTTTTCAACAAAATTAAGAAAAGACACATGCCTTCAAGAAAGAAAGAAAGATAGAGTTTATGTTAAGAGGGGAACCACAGAATCCAAAGAAGCATTATCCCAGGGATATCAGCAAAGCGTCCCAAATCCTGGGATGCTACCTAGTGCACCTTTACAAAGACACATTAAACCAGAGAAGGTGGAGTGTTCAGAGGTTGAAACCACGGATGTGATAGGACATGGGAAGTTGCTTCTGTCTCAGCCCTGTTCAGAAACGGGTGAGGTCCAGGTTCTAAACAAACCATTCCAAAATGTGGAATTCTGTGATTTCAGTAGGCACGAATTAAGTGGCAAAACATTCGAAGGCAGAGATTTGGAAAGCAGAATTGAAACTGATCTCAAGGTTGTGGAGATACTATCCCAGTTTCCTGGAGTTTTTAATTCTGTATTGAAACCTGAGAGTATGACTGTACCAGTAAAATTAAGTTCTGATTCTGAAACTGTACAAGAAAGCATGCAAACATCGTGTGGAATGTTGACTCTCAGCAGTGGAGGCATCACGGCCACTTCTGTTCCTGGAAGTGCGGATGGTGTCGCTGATCAGACTTGTGTAGACTTTGATGCTGAGAACGTTGGTGATGTAGCCAACCGTACAGATTTCATCTTGGGTCAGAGAGGTGTAGATTCCATTTCTGAGACTTTGGGTCACATCTCTCCTAAAATGACTGTAGTCAACAAATTAGAGAGTATAAATGGCATTTTTGATCCGACAGTGATTAGAGAGTGTGAGAACAATGCCAGCACTGCCGATGACTTGTGTACAAAGCATGAACCTTCTGATACAGCTCTCCTTGCTCATGAAACAGATACATCAGCTAATGGGCCAAGGAGTGCAGGTGACATTACCAGTGAGGCATGTAACATGGACATTACAGATATCCTGTCTGATGAGATAACTGTGGGCAGGCCTTGTGTAGTTGCAGTTAGAACAGCTGATGAGGCCTGTAGCAACTCAAGTGGTTTCTCGAAATATTTAGAAATGAGTGCAGATGTAGCCCCTCCTCATGTAGCTGCAAGTGGGAAGGACACAGAAAGTGTCAGTAACCTGACTGCTTGCTCAGATGTTTATGCTGAGAGTATTTCATCTAGTTTCACAGAGTCAACAGGAAAGTTGATAGAGAGCTTGTCAGATTGTGCTTCCTCCTTACCTATAAAGAAGATTGCTGGTAGTAATTGTAGCACTTTTTTGGACTCTGAACTCAGTGTGTTAAATGGGACAAAAGTACCTTCGGACAGTGCCTTGGGCAATGATGTAGATTGTACGGGTGACATAACAGAAGCATTGCACGAACTAAAAACTGCTGAAGAGTTCAAAACAAAAGAGGAAGATAACTCAGAGCATATAGAATTTGGCGTATCCTTTCCCGATATGGAATCTGTATCTATGGAAACATCTATGGAACCAAAAGCAACAGAAACATCTTCCGTGGAGGGAAGTACTGCTACTGAGGACAGCTGGGAGTCTCTGTTTAATGATGATGGTGATTGCCTGGATCCACGTCTTCTACAAGAGGTCTGTTCCATGGAAGTTGCTCGATGCTCACATAATTTATAGATTCATAGAGCCTGGTATTTGGGGGGTAATTTTGATGGGCATTTGTGCACACTCATATTACATTCAGTGTAAGGGTTCCTGCAATAAATAAATACGACATAGATTGAGAACAGAATGTTCGATAGGTCTTTACAAAGTAAAACATACCAAATTGAGTGTATCTATTATAACCAAGTTGCGAGAGATCTTGTTGAGTAGATTAAAGATGAATTTAATGGATTCTGGCTCTCTGTTGAGGAAACACGGAGAGAAACTCCTTCAAAAGGGATTTTCTGCATTGACAAGATGTATTTTACACGGGCCTATTTGAGGGGAGGAGAGTAATTTATTATTATTCACATCTATTGTATTTTCCTAGAAAATGTTGAGAGGTTGTCAGACACCGGAGGGAAGGAAATAGAGAAGGGAAGGGTAAAGTAAGGGAAGGTATGATTGTTTCTTAAGTAGTTTATGCTGAGATAAAGAATAAATGATTGTTGAGTACACATAAAGTACAAGTAAATAATGACATGCTGGCTAGTCAGAGTTTATAAATGCAAAATGTTGGATTAGAAGGCATTTTAGAGATTATTTAGTTTAACCTTTTTATTTTCATAATTTAGACACTCACTGTATCCAGTATTTAAATTCCTTACCATAAATAAGAATCATTGGTGTTAAATAGTAAAATCACTTCCCCTTTCATTCCTTATAGTGGATTCACGTAACCCATGTCTGGAAGGGGAAAAATTAATTTCCCAATGAAATCCCCAATTTTATGAATGAGGAAATTGATGCTTAGCAGTCAGACCTTTAGGAAAGGCAGAATCAGGGTTTCCGTTTAGTTCTCTCTTAATCCAGGGGTTCATGTTCTTTCTACCAGACCATGTCTTCACTTATAAAATGGTTTTGTTTGAGTGATTCCAGAGAGCCTTTTAAATATGAAGTGGTTAGTTCTTTTGTTTCTCAGAATTAAACCATAAGTACAGAAAAACGGTCACATGCATGCAAAGAGATATGGAGACTGAAGAGGGGGCAGCCCATTGGACAGAGCTGACTTTCCAATACCAAGCAGTTCCTCTTCATCCTTATGTGTTTGCACGTGCACTTGTACCACAGTTAGCACTTCTTATGGTCAAGTCAGGAAGCACTATGTCCTAAATATTCCTTAGAAAGAAAGTGGCTCAGTCGGTTAAGCGTCTGACTTCAGCTCAGGTCATGATCTCGTGGTTCGTGGGTTTGAGCCCCACGTTGGGCTCTGTGCTGAATGTTTGCTCAGAACCTGGAACCTGCTTTGGATGCTGTGTCTCCTTCTCTCTCTGCCCCTCCTCCACTTGCACTCTGTCTCACTCTGTCTCTCAAAAATAAATAAGCGTAAAAAAGAAATATAGAACAGAAGATATCTACAAATGGGCATCCATGGAGCCCTTGAAATTGCATACAGATCTATGTGCGGTTTTTCATCAGATTCTCAAAGGCAGGGCTTCCTAAAGTATGGTCCCTGAACCAGCAGCACCATGAGCATCATCTGGAACTTGTTAGAAATGCAAACTCTTTAGCCCAGCAGTTTGTATATTTATGTGTTTTTCAGGTGACTCTGATGCACATAAAGTGGGAACCATTGCCGAAAAGGTAACACATAAACTTAAATGTGTATCAGAATGTATGTGTGGCAACTAGAGATGGCTGTCCACACATAACTAGAAGAAAAACACTGTTCAGCAGAAGTTTTTAGACCCAAATTAGGTTAAGAAATACTAGTAATGTGGGAAGTTAGGTGAATGTAGAGAAGTTATTAAGGATCCAAGCATTGGAGGTTCCCGGGTGGCTCAGTTGGTTAAGCATCTGACTCTTGATTTTGGCTCAGGTCATGATCTCACAGTTTGTAAGTTTGAGCCCTGCATCGGGCTCCTCATTGACAGCGTGGAAGTGTGGAGCCTGCTTGGGATTCTCTCTCTGCCCCTCCCCTTCTCATGCTCTCTGTCACTCTCAAAATAAATAAACATTAAAAAAAAAAAAAAGGATCCAAGGTCTCAGTGTTCATAGGAATTGGCAAAGGAATTTTCTGAGGGGGCAGAGAGGACACATATGCACAGGAGAGAAGGAATAGCTTCCTACAGAAGAAGGGCATGGCACACAGAGCCTTTACATAGTGAGACTCAGTAAATATTTATTGAATGGATGTAGGTGATAGGGCAGAGTCG
This sequence comes from Paguma larvata, assembly GCA_030068075.1. Lineage (NCBI taxonomy): Eukaryota > Metazoa > Chordata > Mammalia > Carnivora > Viverridae > Paguma > Paguma larvata. The sequence continues at coordinate 44,268,279 of CM057837.1, read as the reverse complement.
GAGCTCTGTGCTTTTTTAGGATGGACACCGGGGGCTTTCACAACTTCATTGCTGCTGGAACTTGGATTCTGTATGGTAGCTTAGGGATACAGCTTTTATAATGGGGTAGGAGAGTTCAAGAGTTCAGGTCTTAACACTGTTTAGAATAGGTGCAGAAGAAGGTAGGGAACCCCTCAGTGTTTTGAGGAGCATAGTAATATCGCCAAAGAAGACACTTGAATGACCTAAAGCTGAGAATGGCTAGAAAAAGGAGTATGTAGTGTTTTAAGCTGAAGACAGCCAGTGCCTCGGTGTTGTGTTGGATACCACACACTGCGTTGGTGCTTGGCAGGGAGTGAGGTCTGTGTTGAGGGGTAAGGATTGATGAGAGCAAGAAGAAGGAGACAGATTGAGAATGCCGGTAGCAGACCCAACTCCTGTGCTTTGAGTTTTAGGAGATACAATAATGTTATGAAAACATGTCACAAATTCAATAATATTAATAGCCCTTTGGTGACTATTACTCTTAATTTATTACTTATATTGCTCCAAACGTACTTTATTAAAGGCTAAATCAGAGTGTCTGCCTCTTGAAAACTTTCCAGTCAATAATTTTTGGCTCTTTTCCCAGCGGGCCTGTTTCTTTGTTGACAGTGGCTACACGTGGAGGTATGTCTAATACTTCTAGTAGTCAGGGAGGTATGCTGTAGAGCAGGGTGTGACAGCCATTGGCATGTGAAGCAGTTTCCTATGACATTTGAACTTCTAAAACTGCCCAAGTGGGTAGAAAGCCTAAATGGGTCATTACTGAACTCCTGGAACTACAGTTCTTGATGAGTCTCTAAAGATCACAGTTAATCTCCTAAAGCCATGGTTTGGAATGCTCAGAAATTTATGTTGGTAGTTGATTAAAAAAAAAAAAATGTTGGCATGACCTCTTTTAACCCTTTGAGATCTTGGTGTAAGAACACAGGACTTATTGTTGTCTGGAAAAAACTTTCATAGCCCCTGCTGCCTTCTGTACTGCTGCAGATCTGTTGATTGGTAGGAGGGTTAAGCCAGCAACGTAACATTGATATTGATAGACTGTGGCATCTGGTCCCTTCACTGGCCACTTCTGGCCTTAATTTGACCCTGGTCATTTGTGGCCTTGGTTTAGGTAGGGGTCTCCTTTTTTTACAGAAGGCCACTAACATAAAACCAGGGAAAAGAGAAGAGTAAAGGAACACCGCCCGTTCCCAAACTATCTTCTTTTGTGTGTACCGACTCACGTTTATACACCCCTCCTCCCTAGAGACTTTTGACAAATGCTGTCCATGTTTAAGTAGGGAACCTAAAAACGAAAGCAAAATTTCATAATTCAACCACTAAAAGCAAATTGTATGAAGTACAAAGAGAGGAAAGTCCTTCATATTTCACCCCCTAGGGACTTCATGAATAGTTGGTAACTTATCACTTTGCAGTTAAATGCAGAGATTGAGTACCTAGAGTTTGATAGACTGTAAGTTGTAAATAGCTAGATACATATAGTTATCGCTCCCATTTTAAAAGCACTGTGTTACATGCCAGCTTTTTTTTCAGCTTTATCTGAAGTTTCTTATGTTTCATTTGGAGAGACAAGATATAACCATGTGATTACATAGTCACATAACAATCTAAAGAATAATTAATATAAAACACCCATATAAGAGATGTCCTAAATTTGATTGTCTGATGGGTGGTATAGACCGTGGCTTCAACAAAGGGTTAGAGCCCTGAGGGCTAACCTGGTCGACACTGTTGCATGTTGTTGAGGCCGTAGAATTAAACAAGATTTGAAGCCCCACTTCAGAGATTGTTCTTATGTTCCTAATTTCTATTTTTCTATTTTTTTTAAATTGACAGACTCTTTTTTTTTTTTTGAGCAGTTTTAGGTTTTCAGAAAAAAATGGAGTGAAAAGTGCAGGGTTCCCATATATTCCCCCACTATTTTACCTTTTATTTTCACAGTATCTTTTTTATTAGTCGCAACTCATTTTAACAGACTTATATTTAATATTTTTATTAAAATGTCTGTATCAGGGGCGCTTGGGGTGGCTCAGTCGGTTAAACATCTGACTCTTGATTCCAGCTCATGTTATGATCTCTCAGTCCATGAGATGGAGCCCCGCGTCGGGCTCTGTGCTGACAGTGCAGAGCCTCCTTGGGATTCTCTCTCTCCCCCTCTCTATGCCTCTCCCTGGCTTGTGCTCATACTCTCTCTCTTTCTCTCTCCAAATAAATAAATGAGCATTAAAAAAAATAAGACGTCTGAATTAACATGTTCTCGACTGCCTAAGTGAGCATTCTAGCAGCCGTATATTCGAATGCAGTCACTTGGGACATCCAGTGAATGATCGGATCGAATTCTATACTCTGTACACTAGTGGATGATGATTAGATCCCTGGTTCATACCGAAAGAGGGGGCATTCCGGAGATCCCATTGCTCACAGTTTGTTTATTTCTCAACCAAACAACGCCTAAAATGAAAAGTCTCCCTTCTGAGCTCCGTTAGGTTTGTTGCATAGTATTTTTTCCCTCTGAATCTGCATTCACATCAACAGCATTTTAATTTCTGATGCTTTTTCAAAACTAATGAGAGGTAAACAGTTCTAGGCCTCTGTTGTCAGTATAAGGAGGGATTCTTGTCTGAACCCTCAGAGATTCCTGCTGTGCCCTACTCTGTCCCTGGCAGTGCTTTTGCGTTAGTGAGTCCCATGAGATGCGATATTTGGGATACAGTTGGGGCAGATGGGGTAGGATGAAGTTGGGGTTGGGGTGTAGGGAGGTATAAATTTGGAATAATGCCTAGATTTGAGACAGGGAATTTAAATGCTCGTCAGCAACCTGTACAGAAAATCTTTTGTGTGAATTGACCAAAAACTGAGATTGTTGAGGAAAAGCCAAGAGGAGGCCCAGGCATACTGGGTACTAGGCTTAATGCACAAACACTATGTTTCTGATCCTTCAGATGATGGGTCGTATTATTATATTGCCCGCCCAGAACAAGACTGACTCATTTCTTAAGACAGCGGTTCTGAGTCTGAAGTTTGAAGGTCAGAAGTACATATGTATTGCCTGATAGGGATAGATAAGCAAGGACTAATATTCTCTAAAGTAATAAAAAATGTTATTTGGGAGAACTGGTATGGATGTGATGTAGGATGTTAGGTAGCTAAAGGGAGCATAAGGACAAAGTAGATCAGGGACTAGAGAAATCAAGCAACAAGTGGAATGGCAATAAATGCTAACTTTATCTATTTTAAAATCGTTCTTGGGTCTTGTGGACAGCCATCGTCACTGAGTTAAGCCATCAAGGGTAGTTTGAGAAGGTTCAAATCTCTAGCGGTTCCCTATTCTTGGGTAGTCTGGTCTTAGTTCTTTCTACTTTTTCAGTGGCGTCTCTCCATCTAGTCATTCCAGTCATGCTGGGAAAAGGAGGAAATACAGATGTCTCCCAGCCTTCTCCAGAATGTTTCTCTTGACTATAAATTTAGTGTTTTCAGGGGATCTGTATAGCGTCTTCTCAAGAGCTGCAACATCAGTCTGCCATGTTAACCTCTGTATTGTCTGAACAGGAACCAGGCCCACTTTGGTTCAGGATGTCCACTTGGTCTCTGCCCATATATTCCTCTATCCTACATCACCATTTATGGGCAAGAACTAGGGTTCTCAGACTTACCCTCTGGCCCCAAGGTCAGTAAGTGATCATCTGAACCAGTTGTTGGGGCCCTATACATGTCTCATTACTGTAGCTTTTTTCTTATTTCCTTTTACTCTTCTCCTTTTATGCTTTTTTGTTCACTCCCTCCTCCCCCCCTTCTTCTCTGTAATTATGCCTTAATCCAAATCTATGGCCATGGCTTTCTCCCACTGATAATAATCAGAGGTTTTGAGATATTACTTAACGCCTATTCTAGAGAAGTCTTTAGATGGCACCTTAGAGGGAGAGGGCATTCAACACATTCTTGTTAGAAATTTTATGAAGCTAAAGTTTGCCTTTATGGCTTTGGTTTCTTCGTAAGTCAGTAGGGGCACAGCCTAGACATATTAGATAGTTTTATTTGTGGATATGGAATTCCATTGGAGACATTATCTACTCCTATACTTACTGTGAAATGTTAGAGTTTAAAAGTCTAAATTTATCCTTCTATCGAAAAGAACTTAAGCCCCAAATAGTATAAAAGAGGGCTAGAAGCTATAATTTATACTGCATAGCATATAAATATTTATGCTGTAATGCTATAATGGTATTATCTTTTTAGGAAACTCCTTTTGGATGTTTCTGAACTTGGGTCATGAGAAATTTTTAAAAACTTGAAATGCTTTTTATTTTTTTTTAAATAAATAGCATTATTTCCCTATCTGCCAAAGATGAGAAGTCAGATGGGTAAAACATTTTAATTCTAGCTTTTGTTTTATTCACAGTACTGTAGAGCATCATGGAAAATTCTTGGCGGTTACTCTCAATTTTCTGTGATCCTGGGATACTGCAAATAGAATTAAATCCAAATAATTCAAAATCTTACTTTTCATAGCTTAAGCCTATTCTCCAACGAAATCTTTTAATTTATCAAAGTTTATAGTAAATAATGACATTTTAAATTGATTTTCTTCAACAGAAAGTGAGTTAGAAGCAAGTTAAGTAGCCATAAGATGTAAGCTGAAGTGAAAAACAAAAACAAAGAACTTGAATAACTAACCTATGTAATTGAGAATTAACTGCATGGATTGACTCCTTTTTTTTTTTAAGTTTATTTATTTATTTTGAGGGAACGAGTTGGTGAGGGGCAGAGAGGGAGAGAGAGAATCTGAAGCAGGCTGCATACTATCAGCACAGAGCTGTGGGTACTTTTAATTAAACATAATAAACCACTTTAAACTATAGTTATATCTATAACAAATTTAAATATGGGGTATCAAGTACAGGGACAAGGACAACAAAGACTTTATTTGCCACAACAAGGTGGTTGTATAAAATGATTACATTATTTACAGAATTAATGCAGTCAGTTCTAAGGACATCTGGGTGGCTCAGTTTGTTAAGCATCCAGCTCTTGACTTCAGCTCAGGTCATGATCTCACCGTTTGTGGATTCGAGCCCCTTGTCAGGCTGTGCACTGACAGCAATGCTTGGGATTCTCTCTCTTTCTCTCTCTCTCTCTCTCTCTCTCTCTCTCTCTCTCCCCCCCCCTTTCCTGCTTGCACTGTCTCTCCTAAAATAAATACATAAAAAGGAGAAAAAAAAGAAATTGCTAGAAAAAAATTAAGAGTATTCTGTTTCATTGATTTGAAAAAGCCATCGATTGTGAAATAATGTATCACTTTTAAGAAAGGAAAAAATTAAACTTTCACACAATGCTTACCTTTTAGAATTTTTATTTTATAAAGAATTCTGTTAGACTTAATTAGATACAAATTTTTATCCTATATGATTTCTTACATAAGGAGAATGTAGGTGAAAGAAATTGGCTAATAAGGTTTTCCTAAAACTCGAAATCTAAGAGAGTTAGATTAGAAATAGAGTTATTATTAGAAATCTAATAATCTAATAATTTCTTGTTTCAGTCATTGATAGGATGCCTTTCCATCTTCTGTGCCATCAAGAACTCTGATGATGCAACATTTTTAAAAGAATATATAAAAGAAGCAAAAATCATTGTTGCTGGATTCTTAAGCCTTGTTTGCATTTATGTAGAGCACTTCCTATATCCAGATTTTCTTCCACACTGCTGAGTGCCCTTTCTGCTGGTTTCGGTACTGGTACTTTGATGCTTGTGCATATGCAGACAACCAGTTTCTACAATATGCGTGATTGTAAGATGCGTCCTGATGCCAGAAGTGTTAAAGTGTGAAAAAAATATGTGTCTTAAAAATGATGAAATGTGGTATGTAGTAAAACCTTGGATTGTGAGTAACTTGTTCTGTGAGTGTTCCACAAGACGAGCAAACGTTTCTAATAAGTTTTAGCTTGATAAACGAGTGATGTCTTGCAATACGAGTGGTGTGTGATGCCAGACATCGCATGATCACAACTGAGCCATTTGTTCTTGAAATTCGCTTTGATATACAAGTGCTTTGGATTGAAAGCATGTTTCCGGAATGAATTATGCTCGTAAACCAAGGTTTTACTGTATATCCAACTGCCAAGTGTTAGGACGTAGTAGTATAGGGACGGGAGAGACCACTAAACGGGAGTCAATAGGGAAAGCTTTAAAAGAAGGTAAAGATTGAAGTTAGGTCTTAAGGGAGAGGAAGGACCCAGAACAGACAGGAATTCCACGATGTGAAAGTAGCCTGTGAAAAATACAGAATGTTCCCAGACTTCGGTCCTGAATTTGTCACTATCAGAAGTTTAGATGACCTGTTTTGAAATTTTTCTTTTATAATTTATTTTCATTTATTTATTTTTAGTTTTTATTTTTTTCAATGTTTATTTTTGAGAGAGAGAGACAGAGTGCAAGCGGGGGGAGGAGCAGAGAGACACAGATTCCAAAGCAGGTTCCAGGCTCTAAGCTGTCAGCACAGAGCCCGATGAGGGGCTCAAACTCACAAACTGTGAGTTCATGACCTGAATCGAAGTCAGTCGCTTAAACGACTGAATTTTATTTGCATAATTTATTTATTTGAATTTTCTGCATAAGTTATGTAACCAGAGGAATTAAAGTTTATTGGTAAAGGGAAAGAAAAAAGTGTCAATTTTGTTTTCAAATTTCAGAATGCCATCCAGAATCCTTTAAAAAATATATCTTGCATAAATCAAATCCTTATTGGTGTGGGTTCTGTATAGAATTAGTCTGATTAATCATGCCTTTGGACAAAGTAATGAACTTGATACATGTGCATTTTATTCGTTCCACAAATATTTGTTGAATGCCAACTTTGTGCCAGATAATAAGTGCAGTAGGGGACTATCAGGATAAATATGATAGGCCCCCTATAGTTGGACTGAGGAATCCAAATGTTGATGAGGAAACTAGAACTCCAACCTTTCTCTCCAGCCTTACGTCCTGGGTAGTAATTCGCGAAGGCTGCCGGCCCTCAGCGCCCTAAACCAGCCGTAGCATGGCACCACAGAAACTTGTTTTCTCACAGTGCTGGGGGTTAACGGTCCAGGTGAGGTGTCAGCAGGGTTAGTTTCTTCTGGGGCCTCGCCTTGGTTTGTGGATGGCCTTGTCTCTCTGTCTTCACACGATCTTCCTTCTGTCTGTGTCCACAGTCCCTCTTACAAAGACACCACTCATTTTAGAGCCCACCCTAATGACGTTACTTTAACTTCATTAATCTCTAAAATCCTTATCTCTAAATACAGTCCTATTCTAAGGTACTGGTTGTTAGAATGTTAACGTGAATTTGGGGAAGGCACAGTTGAGCCCGTAACACTCCCCCCAAGTCCCGACATTATTCATTGTACCCACACAGAACAGTTCAATGGACACTACACTCATTGTGTATGCCTTTGCACACTGTACTGATGACAGCTTTGTCTCTTTTAATTGGGCAGTGAAAAAGAGTCAGCAAAGTTCTCTTCTACCTTCTGATCTTAAAATTTTGTTACATATTGAATTTCAGGTTCTTTTTCTAATGTATGTTTTTTGTTTGTTTTTTTTCATGGTTTATTTTGTTGAAAGGTTTCACCACTTGGAGGTGTAAGGCTAAAATAGGACTGGGGTGCCTGGGCGGCTTAGTCGGTTAAAGCATGTGGACTCTTGGTTTCAGCTCAGGTGATGGGTCCCCTGCATTGGGCTGACCTCAGGAGCAGAGCCTGCTTGGGATTCTCTGCCCCCTCAATGCTTGTTCTCAAAAGCAACTGAACTAGGACTTAATGTAGAACGAAGGGGGTTAAGGCACAGAAGGAGGGAATGCCGGCCCTTGGTTTCTTACTACAAAGACTTCCCATTGACCGAAGGCTATACACAACGCCCCATATTTGGAACAGAAGTGGCTGTGGGGGGAGCCAGTCTGCAGGAGGGACGGCTGGGCTGCTGGCCGTGGCTCAGGTCCAGGACCGAAGTCAGGTTAGTGCATTCTTTCCAGGCTCTGGGCGTGGAAGCCTTCCTCAGACAAGGCTAATGTATGTTTCACCATGCATTAAATGTTTGTTGGAGGGGTGGTTAGGTGGTTAGGGTAAGTAAGGTTGGAGGAAGAGACAGGTTCAATTGTCACATAAAGTGTCCTGTAATGAGTATTACAAAAGTAGTGCAGCAGAGACAAATGCTGTAGAAATGTAGACGAAGGGTCAGATTATACATGCTTCGGGATGTTTAGGGGAGGAATCTGGAAGAGGTGGTATTTGAGTATGTCCTTGGAGAATGCTGTCATGTTTTGAGACATGCAGACCAACAGATGTCAGCCAGCACTTACGAAATAATATGACCAAAGCAATAGACAGGAGGAAGTAAGATCTATTTAGGCATAGTGAGTGTTACTCTTTGGTTGGAATGTAGTGTATTAGATAGTGTAATAGTTTACTATTGCTGTAATAAATTACCACAAACTCTAATGTCTTTTTTTTTTAACATTTATTTATTTTTGAGAGAGAGAGTGTGCACATTCATGTGTGCACACAGGAGGGGCAGAGAGAGGGAGACAGAGGATCCTGTAAGGCTCCTTGCTGTGAGCACAGAGCCTACCTAATGCCGGCTCGAACTCACGAACTGAATTCCAAACCTCTAGATCATGAACTGAGTCAAAATCAAGAGTCGGTCACTTAACCACCTGAGCCACCCAGGCGCCTCAGTACAAACTAGTAAACTAGTTTTTTAAAACAACACAAATCTGTGACCTTACAGTTCTGGAGGTCGGAAGTCCAAAGGTGGGTCTCACTGGGCTCATTAAGGCGTTGGCAGGGCTGGATTCCTTTCTAGAGGCCCTAGGGGAGTACCTGTCCTCTTGCCTTTTTTAGCTTCTGGAGGCTGCCCACATTCTTTGGCCCACTTTAAAAGCCAGCAAAGGTCAGTTGAGTCTTTCTAATATCTCATCGCTCTGACTCACTGTCGCTTCTCATCTGGGCCCTTCTGCTTTTACGGACCCCTGTGATTATAACTGGGTCCACCCAGATAATCCACGATAATCTCCCTAATTTAAAGTCATCTGATTAACAACCTTAATTCTAGCTACTACCGTAATTCTCCTCTGGTATGTACCATAATCACAGGTTAAGGGGATTAGGACATGGATGTCTTTGAGAGGACATTATTCTGGCTACCACAGGCAGGTTGGGGCCTAATTATGGGAGCTTTAAGTACAGCCCCTGCAGAGTTTTGATCAAAGGAATGACATGATAAAAGCAGCGTTCTGGAAAGTTTAGTCTATGCCCTGTGTGCCATCTAGAATATACCACTAGAAAAAATCAAGCATGGGGGCACCTGGGTTTCAGCTCAGGTCATGATCTCACAGTTTCGTGGGTTCAAGTCCCGTGTCAGGCTCTGTGCTGGCAGCGTGGAGCTACTCGCGATTCTCTTTCTCCTCTCTCTCTGACCCTACCCCACTTGTGGTGTCTTTGTCCCTCTCAAAATAAATAAATAAACCTTTTTAAAAAAAGAAAAGAAAAATCAATGCTAAATTGTCTTTTCAGCTTTACCATTGATCTTCCCTTCCTCACTCCTTCCTTTTTTCCTTTCGCCCTTCTCTTCCTTCTTCTTAGAATAGCTTATATCCCTAAATGCTTAATCAGAGAGAGTTAGTTATTTCCGATTGTGTTCACCATAAGACCTTTCCACCACGTTATGGAAGGAATACTACACTCGCAGTCAGGAGACCTGAGTTATGACTCAAACTCTGTCAGTAATTTGATCTGTAATCTTAGGGATATCCTTTAGTCTCTCTGTGATGCAATCCTCCAACTTCGTAATCAGGATAATGATGGCAACCTGTCTGACATGCTCATCTGACAGAGATAGAAGTATGACTTTATTCCAAAATAATGTGGCATGTTTTTTTTTTGTCTGTAGAGTAATCAGCTTGTGACTTTAGAACTTTTTGTTTTTCTTTTTGTATCTTGAAGAACCAAGGATCAAACAAAAAACAACAAAAAATAAAAAGCTCAATGATCCATGCCTAACTGACCTTCTACTCTCCTCCCCCTTTTCGTCTACAGATGGGCATCAGGGCAACTAAGTCATATCAGGTCACGTACTCTTTTATAGACCGTTTTCTAGACCAGTCTACTAGGCCGCAAGAGTCTTAACACCCTCACTTTGAGGAAGATAATTTTAATTTAGCTGAATGGTTTCGTGAAACTGGTTATGCATGTGAAGGAATACTCAGATTTAACTTATGCTTTATAAATAAAGACAAACCACTGGTAAAAATCCTAAAATGTTTGTGATTCATAACTCAGAATTGTTTGCTCTGAGTTGTTTGCAAACTTCCATTGGTCTAATAGAGAGATCAGAATGAATCAAATTCAGAACCTCTCCCCTCTGTTGTTGCTCTGTCAAGCTCACGTAGCCATCACGAAGAGACAACATATATGCAGCTCTACAATGTGATGGTTTCACACTGACAGCATAGTCGGTATTGCCTCAGTACACGTGACTCTTAGAGGAAATGTTTCAGTTGTCTGTAATAGAATATGATGCAAGCTGTAAATATGTACCTTATGTATAATTAAAAATTTTCTAGTAGTCATATTAAGAAAAATAAAAAGAGGTGAAATTAATAATATAATTTTAACCTGTCAGGAATATCATTTCAACGTGTAGTGAATATAAGAAATTATTAATGAGATATTTTACATTTTTGTGTTAAGTCTTCGAAATCTGATGTGTATTTTGTACATAGAAGCCATCCCATTTGGAGTAGCCACAGTTTTCCGGCACTCAGTGGCTGCGTGTGGCTGGCAGCTGCCGTGTTGGACAGTGCGGGCCTTCTGCAGATGTGTCTGCACGGTTGGTGCATGAAATTGTAGAGCCTTTCCTTGAACTTGTCTGTGTTGCCTCGTCCAGTCCCCTCACTTCCCTCACAGTCTTGCTCTGATCCTCACTTCATTCCATAGTGTTTTCTCTTAGACGTTTCCTTCTTCGTTGCCACTATTCCTCTCTCTCTTAGTGTCAAGTCTCCCTATCGCGTTTTGCTGGGATTCTCAGGAAAGAAAGTGCTGTTACAGTATGGCGTCCCGTGACCACCATACCCCCTCAAAAAATGTGATACCAGTAGATCTCACCAGTGTCAGTACCGTGGGGAAATGAAATTAAGTTCTTCCTCCTCTTTGGCAAAGTCAGGAAGGAATCCCTGATAACAGTGGTGTCTGATAGGAAAAACTAGTCAGGAGCATATAACTTGTAGGCTTTATATCTATTGTTAGGAAATGTAGAATAAGAATCATATGTTTTGCTATAACTAACACGTTGCATTGAACCAGTCTCAGAAGCCAAAACAGTTAATAGTTACCTCAGAAAGGGGATTTAAGTATGCAGTTCAATTTTGCTGACCAGGTTAGAGCAAAGGACCTTAATCAGGTGTTCCTGCTGGACCATCCTGCCTCTTTTCCTTCCCCTTTTAATCATTTCTTAGAATCTATAATTCCCAGGTGTTTTGTAGTCATGTGTTGTTTACCTCTCACAACGCAGCATATAGCCCCGATTTATAAATGCACAGACATGCAGTGATTTGTTTTTTGCTAAGTAACTCAAGAACTCAATGCCAGAAATCCAAAAATGAAATTAAGAAAGTTCCATTTATAATTGCATTTAAAAACTATTTAAGAATAAAATTTAACAAAAGTTTAACAAAATTGTTAAAATTTAACAAAAGAAGTATATAAAACATGTACTCCAAAAACGACAAAACGCTGTTGGAAGAAATTAAAGATCCGAATAAATGGAAAGCATCCCATGTTCGTCTCTTCTTAATATTGTTGAGGTACTTTTCAAGTTGATCTACATATTCAACACATCCCAGCTATCCTTTTTTTCCCCCCCTTTCGGCAGAAATTGACAGGCTGATCCTCAAATTTATATGGAAATCCAGGGGATCCTGAATGGCCAAGATAATTTTGAAAAGGAAGGACAAAATAGGAAGACTCAAACTTTCTGATTTCAAAAACCTATTATAAAACTGCAGTAATCAAGACAGTGTGACCCTGGCATAAGGATGGACTTGGAAATGCTTGCAGACCGTCCTTGTGTCTGGGGCTGAGAGTTATTTTAAAATGATAGACCAGCCCACTTTAGGCTTTTAAGAATTTGTTAAGTTTAGCTGATTTCTTGTTGCCCGCTTTTGTGGTGCCCACTTCTTCCCATGCTATGCCAGAAGACGTGTTTCTGTGTTCTGTTTGTCTTTGGAAGAACTTTTTACTCTGGATTTCTGAGTATTCTTGGTTGTCTTGCATGCTCAGCTGTCCTGTGAATTCAAGAGTAGTATGATTTTATAGATCACTTAATCTTTTCTCATTGTTATGGTGGGAGGAATATTCTCTTCTTGCTTTCTGTATCCTAAACAGAGTGGAAATAACGTGCTTATCCCGTAATAGATTCAGCACTTAGTTAAAATTTGTGTAAGTAGTTCAATTCGTTGAATACTCAGGTATTATATAAGTATTATGCTTAGTGTGCTGAGCACTTACAAATCATCTCATTTAATCCACACACCTATCTGTTATTATTCTTGGGTTTTTAAGTTTTATTTATTTATTTATTTGTTTATTTTAGATGTACACTAAAGCTTCGTGGAGAAAAGGAACTAGAGTAGCACAACAATAAATAAGTGTTTTTGCTGATTTTACCTAAATCACCTTCCTCTTTCCTCCCTCTCAAAATTTTTTCATTTCTGCAAGGAAAGGAGAGGTGTCTCTGGCATTGCAAGTTCTCATTTCCTCATCTGAATAGGCAGTGAGGCACGGTATAAGTGAAGGGAAAGCTTGAGGGGATCTAGTTGGACTTTTGCTTAACACAGAGAAGACGCTCTCGCGTCTGAAGGCTTTGAGTGGTCAGCACCAGCAACGAGGTTTTCTAACAGGTGAATGACAAAATGACTGTTCTGGCTCTGCTGCCACTTTCCATTTCCCCGCTTCCCTTCCGCCTCTAGTGGGCAGTAGGTAATAGTAGGCCTTCAGTTTTCTCATGGATAGTAGAGTTTTAAGTATTTTCCATTACTATTAATTTTTTGTACTAACCTGCCATGTGGGAATTCCTGTAGGTAGCCATTGTGCTAGAGACCTTATAATTCCGCCACTTACATTTGTCTTAACAAATTCCTTTGTAAGCTGCATTCAACAAAAGGTGGACTAACAAAATGTTTTCATTTTTTAAATTTGTTTTGTTCACTTCCATAAAAGAAACTTTGAGATGAGCCTGATCAATAAACTCAAATAAAACAAATGTTATTAATTCATCTCTTCAACTATTTTCTGAAATTCATTTTCCAAGATGTACCATTTGTAACTCACCACATTAATCATTCTGCGTTTTCTCACACTCTGGTTGATAGATGCAAGTGAAGCTTCATGCATTGCCTATCTTTGTTGGAATTTCAGCACTTTTTAAAATATTCCACATGTTAATATAAACTGATGTAGACCCTGGCCATTATTGTATTTGCGAACAGCATTAATACAGAGACAGTGCTAAAGGTTAAGGAATTGGAATATGGAGACAAGGAGGAGTATTGATACATGAGAGGATATTTTATAATGTTCTGGCTTGATGGAACAGCCACTTATATGCTTCTTTTTCCTTAGTTATCAGGGAATATGAAGAATAGAGAAAGCATCCAAGAACCTAGATTTGATTATTACAACCATGAAGTTTCTGATATTGACCTCAGTGATTGTGAATTTCCACATGTCATCGAAATTTATGACTTCCCCCAAGAATTTCGTACTGAAGACCTCCTGCGGGTTTTCTGCAGTTATCAGTAAGTATATGCAAATGGTCGGGCCTGTTTGGGAAGGTGGGATGCAGTTTTTTTAAAAAAATCTCCCTTCAAGTTTGCATATCCCCCGTTGTTTACTTGAGCATCAGTTTTGTTTATTGTCTTTACCAAGTCCATTAGAAATCTTCTGTATCAAGCCAGTCTTCTTCTGAGTTCTTTAAAAATGCCAAAGTCTTTCTAGTCCCCATTTTAGCATTTAAAAATGAATGTCCAGTGATGACTTCTGAATGTCTTCATGGTGCATTTAGTCCATTTATATTTATTATAACTATTGATATATTTGGATGTATGCCTGCCATCTTTTTTTGTGTTTACTTGTTTCATCTTTTTCTCTTCTTTCTTGCCTTCTTTTGGATTGATGAGGTATTTTTTTCTCATTCTATTTTGTTTGGAAATGATAGTTTGTTTCTATTCTTTGGTGGTTACTTTAGAAATTACAAAATGCATGCTTAACTTCTCTGTGGCTAAAGTTAATATTTTTACACTCTTTCCAAACATAGATAAGAGCTTTTAACTCCATTTCCCAATTCTATTTCCTCCCTTTCCGCCACCCCCAACTATTATGCTGTTGTGACTGTTTTCTTAATTTTTTTCTTTTAAACTCCATTTGATGTTACTAGTTTATATATTCAGCATTCAGATTTATCCACGTTCTGTGTTCTTCATTTATATGTCTTCATACATCTTCCATCTGAAATATTTTTCTTCCTGCATGGAACATACTTCCTTAGCATTTAATTTAGTAACAATCTGCTGTTAACAAACTCAGTTGGATTTTTTGTTGTTTTTTAATGGCATTATTTCAACTTCATTTTTCAAAGACTTTTTGGTAGGTGTAGAATTCTAGGTTGACAGTCATTTTTCTCTCAGAAACGTGCAGATTTATTCTATTGTCTCCTGGCTTTCTCTGTGGAGAATAAGAAGCCAGCTAAAAGTTCACAACTGTTGCTTCTGAATGTAATCTGTCTTTTCTCTTTGGATGCTCTTAGGGGTTCCTCTTTGTCTTTGGTATTGTGTATTTTAGTGTGATGGGGCTTTGCTTTTTTGTTTGTTTATTTGTTTATTCTTGAGATTATTTGGGCTTCTTAAATCAGTAAGTAAGTATTTTTCATTGGTTTTGGAGAACACGCACATTATCTCTTCACATATTGCCTCTGTGCCAGTCTCTCTTTTACCTTCTTTAAGATGCCAAGAAAATATATATGCGACCTTCTCACTTAATCCTCATGTTACCTCTCTTTTATATTTTCCATGTTTGTCTCTGTTACATTCTAAGTAGTTTCTTTAGC
The DNA here is from genome assembly GCA_030068075.1 of Paguma larvata. NCBI lineage: Eukaryota > Metazoa > Chordata > Mammalia > Carnivora > Viverridae > Paguma > Paguma larvata. Next base: position 44,253,117 of record CM057837.1, on the reverse strand, counting down.
TCTTGTTTCCAGTTCACTAATTTTTTCTTTAGTTGTGTTTAATTTGCTGTTAAATCCATTGAATGTTTAAATTTCATTTTATGTTTTTCTTTTTTTCAAAGCTACCTATTTCTCTTTAAAATCTGCATGGTCATTTTTTAGTTTCTTTTATTCTAAAATATTTTCAAGATTTAAAAAATTTTTTCAAGTGTGTTAAACATAAACTTTCTGTGGTCCGTGTCTGGTAATTCTTTTACCTGAAGTCTTTTTAGTTCTGCTTCTGCAAATTCTCACTCATAGTGCCTTGGCTTTTTTGGAGGTTTAGTTATTTTTTACTGTGAGCCAACTCTTTTCCTTGGAATTTTATTTATGGGAATTGAAGTCTGCTGTAGAAGAAGAGGATTTCCCCTGAAAGGAGGATACGTGTTTTCTTCTTCCAAGCACCGAGGGCCCTGACAATTCAACAGCACTGTAAATTAAATTATTGATTTGCGGTTGTTCTGACCACTGAGATAGAAATAGTCAAGTGGAGAATGATAAAAAATGATTGTTTTATGTCTCAACTAGTTTATTTTAACAACACTGGCCAGTCTTTGATGTGGTTCCAAAGCCTTTTATTTCTTTTAAGTTATTGGTGTATTGATAAAAGAGTTCCTATATGTAATCTCATAATATATCAACTAAAGTGGAACAAGAACTTTAATGTACCTTTAGAGTCATCTGAGTGCATGTTCCTTATAGGCTAAAATGTTTCTGTCTTTTATAGCTGTTTTGCCCAAACATAATTGGTGATTGTTCTTGGATTTTTTTAGTGACTTCACCATTCTCTAATCATCCAAAGCATTCAGTTCAGTTTTTATAGACACAACGACTTTTCTTTTTGACGCTCATATTTTTTTGTTTAAATTTTATTAAATTATGTAATGAAAATAAAATAAAAACAGATATAATTGGGTTTGAAAACAGTTGCACTAATTCTGGTTATGTATATAGTTTATACATATGTAGGACAAGGTAAAAGAATCAGCAGTATACCTCTGTATCTTTAGCTTATAATAAGAAGATAAGTTTCAGGAATAAAGAAACAATCCAGAAAGAAAGTTATTAAAAAAAGATCTTTAGGATCTTGAAGAAGTCAATACCAAGAAGGAATTTTAATCCAGAAAATTAAAAATGAACTAAGTCCGTTGTTTGCTACAAATTTAAATTTAAAATTTGGGGCACCTGGGTGGCTCAGTCCATTAAGTGCCCGACTCTTGATTTTGGCTCAGGTCATAATCTCATGGTTGTGAGATGGAGTCCCACGTCCGGTTCCGCACTGGGCATGGAGCCTGCTTAAGATTCTCTCTCCTTCTCCCTCTGCCCGTGTCCTACTCATGCGTGCTCATGCTCTTTCTCTCTCTCTCTCTGAAAAAAAATTTAATTCATATGTATCTTAAATTTTTAAGATTCTATATCAGTTAGGGTTTAGCCTCCCACATTTTCTTAAAGGGTCAGGTAGGAAATATTTTAGGCAACTCTGCCATCATTGCATAAAAGCAGCCACAGAAAATATGTAAACAAATGAGCATGGTTGTATTCAGTGAAATTTTATATTCAAAAACCGGCACCCTATTTTTTTTTATAAAGTTCTAGAACAGACAGAACTAGCTAGCAGCCGTGTACCTCACTTAAATTTGGATGGGGGAAGGGCATCAGTTCTAAAATAAGGGGGTGACTGGATCCTGGAGGACATTTAATCTTCTTGTAGACCATACGCTAACTTTATAGGGTCGGTCAGTCTAATTCATTAACATTATGTTAAGACCCTGTATCAGGGCCTGTTCCCCATAAAGTGCCTAATAGATTTTAAAAAGCAGTCAATGAGATTAAATCCCAAATTAGAACAACCTTAGATTGTTCTTAGTAATGATGATTTTTAAAACCAAGGATTAGTTTTGTTGATGTCTAGAATTTCCTGAAGGCTAGTTAAGTCTTATGAATTATTAATTTCCCTCTGCTTAATTTCTTCCTAATCTTACCTGCAAGTCCATTTTTCTCTCACACCTAAAAACAGTCCCCAAAGAGGAGAAGCATTTTACAGGATTATAAAATTCCAGTCTGAAACACTCTCCAGAACCCATCTAAGGTCTTTTTCTAACTTTTTTGTAAACTCTTATTATATAGACTCTTATGCTATTGAATTTTTTCAGTCTCCAACCCCTGTGGTCATTTTATGCCATGGTCAGACTTACCGTTACATTCAGGAAGTTCTCTAACTAACCTTCAAAGTCTCCTTCATTCCTTTTTTCCTCAAAGGAATTTTTTTTCTTGTCTGAAGGAAGATATTTTAGCTGTTGTCTTTTTCCTTTCTTTATAGTGCTTTATAAAAATAAAGTCAAGGTTACGGTGCAAAAGCCTATAATAACATCTTGAGAGTCAAATACCTGAATCAACTTTATATTTTAGTCACCTTCTTTATCAACATTAATACTCTTCCTGATGAATATTGCTATTAGTCATAAAAAATATTGAACAACATTCGTTTATTAAATGCCCGGAAGTGCTCACCACCATGCTCTTTGCCTCGTCATAGCTGGTCTCATTTCCATTTTCACAGTAACTGTTTGGAAGGTACTATGCCCATTCTACAGATAAGCAGACCTAGCTTCAAGAGAAGTTAAATCTGCCCAAGCTCTCAACGTGGCAGAACCCTGAGTCCTTTTGTGTCTGACCCTCAGCCCTGTACCCTTTCTATAGAACTGCTGAGTCTGTGAGCAGTTTTAAGTTCCTAGCTGAAAAAAATAATGTCATCATTTTGACAGTCATTATGCTTGCTAATAGCTCTGCCCCAAAATAAAGGTGTTTTTTAGTACTTAATGGTCTTTCATTTGATTCTGTCTAATCTTGTCTGATGTTTCTCTGATCTTGATTTCTTTTATCCTGAATTTTTCTGACTTTGTCACAATTCTTTCCTATTTTCCCCTTCTTGCTTCCTTTCTACAACTAGAAAGAATAGTCAGCCTCTCTTGATTAGAGTTGTCTTCTCTATTTTTTTTTTGCTTTTGGGTTTTTTTTTTGGTTTGTTTCTTGCTTTGAATGACCCGTCTCCCTCTCCCTCTCTGTCTCTCTGTGAGTCTACATTTGCATGAAATCCAGGTGACCTTCCCTGCCTCCCTCCTAGTCCAATATTCTTCTACCCCTCCTCTGCTTTCTCTTTTCACCTCTTCTTGTTCTGTGCCCATAAGAACATCTCTTGTAAATAGTGCGATAAATACTTCACCTCCCCAAGGGATATGTGAGGATTAATTAGTTGATGTCTATAAAATGGCTGGGAACATAAAATACTCCCAGGTAGTTCTTTATGATGGTATTATTGCTTTTAAAATTCAGTGGCTTCTTCTGTCCTCCAAGCTGTTTTTTGTGTCATCATCCCCATTCCACCTGTGCACTCGTTGAGTGTTTATCTCATCATGAAATGCTTTATGAAACTCTATTCGAGAGATGTTTCATAAAAGTAAATTTTATTTTTAAGAATTAAAATTGTGTTCTTTTGTTGCAGAAAGAAAGGATTTGATATTAAATGGGTGGATGATACACATGCCCTAGGAGTATTCTCCAGTCCAATTACAGGTATTCACCCAGTGGGTTGCGGTAGTCTCCTATTGTCCCTTTTCTCCTGCTGCTTGTTCTTACTTCCCTTGTATTCTGGCCAACTGGCATTTTATTCAGCCGGTTATAGGTAAATGGCAGAAACAGGATTTTGAGGCGTAGTGCTTTGGTGCCCGTGTGCTCCCTCTCTTCCTTTTCACCTTAATCCAGTGCTATTTGGAGTGAGAGCCAGCTCCTTCCAAGGTTACATGCTGTATAATGGTCAGTTTTGATAGAACATAAAGAGACTAGAAGTAGAAATTTAAGAAACCAGTGTGACTAATCTTAAAATTTTTGGGATGTTTTTCTCCCAGACAAATGAATTTGAAGTAGCCCTTTAACCTTTCCAGTGAGAAATCTCTCACTGCAAATAATAACTCTCACAAAGTAATACCCACTTTCTGAATATACGACTGGGCCTTTTCACTTACATCATTAACCTCATGATAGATGTGATACAGAGGCATTCAGAGAAATTAGAGATGTTGGATCCTGTCTGAACCACTTACTCTGTAAAGATAGTGACTATTTAGGGTATAAGGTCTCTGTCACTACTTAATTCTGTTGTTGTAATACGAAAGCATCCCTAAACAGTATTCAAACAAATAGGAATGGCTCTGTTTCAGTAAAATGGTACAAAAATAGGTGGTTGGCTGAATTTGTTCACAAAACCATAGTTTGCTGATTCCTGATCTAAAATAATCACTTGCCAAGTTGTTAATGGATTTTCTAAAGTTTGCCATGAAAAAAAAAAAAAACAAACACAGCATCTAGACATCTAGGAAATAACTTTCTGTTTTTTGTGTCATTGTCTCCAGTTTTCCTTTGTCTCACTCTGCTTCATGTCTTCTGCTTCCTTACGTTGATTCTTCTTTGCAGCTCGTGATGCTCTGGGGAGTAAACATACCATGGTGAAAACCCGGCCCTTGTCACAGGCCACAAGAGCGGCCAAGGCCAAAGCTCGAGCTTATGCCGGTGAGCTGTTCTTGTTGATAGTGTATTACTGTCTTCTCCAGCACTTATTCCTCATCTAGAATCCTAAAGACAGATCACTTTTATTTTTAGTGTTAAAGGTAGAATGTTCTTAAAGAAAAAAAGAAAAAAGCTTATGTTAGAAATAGGGCATCTGAGCAAGCGACGACTTGGAGAGAGGGGGAGATCCGGCCAAGCAGTGCAGCAACCGGTGTTTTGTTGGCTCCTTATCCGGTTTACCTCACAGTTGAGCTGTTCGAGTCACTGTAGAAATCGTGTTAATACAGATGAGGAGGCCAGGGTTGTGCTTTGCCCTGTTAGTTTCCTCTGACGATCATCTGTTGGCCTGTATTAATTAGTCTGTTTTATATGTTAATTACAGAGTTAAATCACTTGGCACTAGAGTGCTTTCTCTTCCTTACTTCCTCCTGCCCCCTCCATTTCTCCCATTCAGAGTTCCTCCAGCCAGCAAAGGAGCGTCCTGAGACTTCAGCAGCCCTAGCCAGAAGGTTAGTCATCAGTGCCCTTGGGGTTCGAAGTAAACAGAGCAAAGCAGAAAGGGAAGCAGAGCTCAAGAAACTGCAGGAAGCCCGAGGTGAGTTGAAGTGATGGTGTTCTTCTCTGGTTCTCTAGAGCTCACTCTAAGGCATGCGGTGGGGGGAAGAAAGGAATGAAGCCCATTCCATTTTGTCGTTTCCATTTCCTAGAAGCCTCCCAAGTGTATTGAAATTATTTTCAAGCCTTATATATAGGGGGGAGACGTTTCAGGATTTATTTTCCTGGCCCATACACCAAGGCATGCTAATCCACGTTCCTACGTTGTTTTCTAAGAGATAGGTTCAGTCCTCTCGGCTCGTCATCCATGGCCTTTTCTCTCGTTGTTGCTCCAAACTCTTAGCAAAATTTTCCTGTAAAGACATAGTAGTCTCTCAGGCAGAAAACATTTTCTGTGGTTTTATGGGGCCTTGATTGCCATGCTATAATCTAGTGGTTTAGATTGTAGGTAGAAGACAAATTAAGGAAGAGCCAGCGGCTGACAGGGATGATAGTAACTGTAGGAGGTATTTTTTCCTTTAAAGGCAGTCCTGAGTGGCTCTATTAAAGTACATACAGATTAACCTATCTTCTGATTACTCTGCAGTCCCTGTGCGTTCTTAGAAAATATTTCCACTGATCCACAGCAGGGTTTTTCTTTCTCTGTAGGAGTCGAGGTTAAAATCTCTCTCTTCCCTCCTTATAGGCTGTTGACTTAAGTGTAAAGGCCTGGGACTCTGGCTGTACACTTAAGTACTTTTTATCAACCTTCCAGGCTTTAGACAGTCTCATTGCCTTAGCCCACGATCTGTGGAATCTGTGAAGGCAATTTATTCTGAAAATTCCACTTACCAAAAAGTAACTTCATTTTTCCATTAAACGAATTGTAGTTTCAAACTCCTTGTTTATTGCCGGTCTAACAAGGCCATTAATACTTCCTGTCCACTCTGCCTTGGTGATAGCAGGCGGCTTGTGGACTCTCAGCTGCACTGGCCAGATAACCAGTGACAGAGTGTGTCATGGCAGGTGCTAGAGTTTCAGAGTCCAACTCAACTGATTTTTGGAAACTTAATGATTATAATGAGGCAGTTTTGATGTTTCCAATGCATGTTCACTCAAGGGCCTTTTACGGACTATAGATAGTTTTTGTAGATGGCAATAACAGAACTAGAGTAAAGGAGAATGTGCAGTGTCCTTAACCCTTTATTAATGGTTTTCTCTGTGAGAACCACAATTATCTCAGAAAATCAAAAGAGGGTAATAACCATGGTATTTGTAAGAGAAGATATGGCTCTTTTTGCAATGTATTATGCTTCCCGACCCTATGCACGTAATAGTACCTGCATCTCCCCAGGCGCCGCGGCAATGGTGTTACACAGAGGACATCTTGAGTATTCCCCTCTATTTTTCTATAAGCACATTAGCACGTAGCTTCATTTGAAGTTTTTGTTTTAAATGCTCACTTCTACAGAGGACATTTCAGTGATGCAATTAAAATGAGACTGTTGGCTAAGTAACTTTTTTAAACAAGGCCTTTATTTGTGAATAGAGACTCACTGTGATAAGTTCCTCTTATCCATTGGTGCTGAGGCTGTACAGATTATAGAAGATTCTTCCTTTATTATGCTTCAGAGCTCTCCCATTCTTCATATCTGGGAAAACGCATATGGAAAATTCCTGATGTATCTCTTTCTGACTTCTTTATGCATATTAGCAGATATTCTTATACCTGCCTGCATGGACCCCAAGACTTCTCATTTAAAGATTTTTTTTCTATGGAAATGAGAAGAACTGTTTAGGTATCCAACAGTACAGATATTTTTACTCCAGACCTTCTTCCACTGGAGGGGGAGGGACAGTACAGCTTGGTAGATAACATAATGGATTCTGGAATCGGACTCCCTGGGTCTACCCGTAAGCGCCACAATTTACTGACTGTGTGACCTTGAGCAGATTACTTATTCTCTGGAGGCCTCTGTTTCCTCATCCATAAAATGGAAATGAAGTGAGATAATCCACAAAAGATACTTAGTCATCGTCAGAACCCATAGGAATGCACTCTCTCCTGTTTCGGTAGGTCTGTAAACAAGCATGTGATCAATGTTAGTGGCTGCTGTTTTTAGTACTAGTAGCAGTAGTATTATATGGTGAGTCTAGCACAGATTTCGGTGCATATTTTTTGTCATTACTTTTTTATTTTAAATTTTCTGTAACACTCTATCGACAACATTTGGCATTCACTAAGCACCTGCCCTGTGTACATTATAAATTGTGCTTCTATTTGGGAGAAGTGGAGAGATGGCAAAATTTTGTTCCTCTACTTAAGACTTAGTGAGGATATCTGCCTTGAGTAAAGAAGAAAATAATTTTTTAAGCAGTTGTTTCTCTTCTCACTTCAGTTCTGAAGATTTTTTTTTAATTCCAGTATAGTTAACATACGGTGTGACATTAGTTTCAGGTGGACAATTCCGTACATTCCTCACTGCTCCTCAGGGTGTGTGTACTCTTAATCCGCATCACCTGTTTCACGTCCCTCCCACCCTCCTCCCCTCCGGTAACCATCAGTTTGTTCTCTATAGTTGGGACTCTTGTTTTTTTGTTTGTCTTGGTTTTTTCCCTTTGTTCATTTGTTTTGTTTCTTAAATTTCACATGCGAGTGGAAAATCATATGGTAATGATTTTGCTTAGCATTCCACTCCCTAGCTCTATCTATGTTGCTGCAAAGGGCAAGATTTCATTCTTTTTAATGACTGTATAATACTCCAGTGTTTGTGGCGGGGGAGGAGGCTATGTATCACCTCCTCTTTATTCATCTATCGGTGGACACTTGGGCTGCTTCCATAATTTGGCTATTGTAAATAATGCTACAATAAATACAGGAGTGCATGTGTGGTTTCAAGTTAGAATTTTTGTGTTCTTTGGATAAATATCCAGTTATACGATTACAGGATTATATATGGTAGTTATATTTTTATGTTTTGAGAAACCTCCGTACTGTTTTGCTTAGTGACTGCACCAGCTTGCATTCCCACCAGCAGTGCACGAGGGTTCCTTTTTCTCCACATCTTCGTCAGCACTTGTTTCTTGTGCTTTTGATTTTAGCCTTTCTGACCTGACCAGTGTTAGGTGATATCTTACTGTGGTTTTGATTTGCATTTCCCTGATGATGAGTGATGTCGAGTATCTTTTCATGTGTCTTTTGGCCATCTGTATGTCTTCTCAGGAGAAATATCTGTTCATGTCTTCTGCCTACCTTTAATTGGATTATTTTCAGTTCTGAAAATTTTAAGATTAAAAGCATGGCAAGGTTTTTGTGATTAAAAGGATGGGAAGGCAACTCCAGGCAATGTAATATGTTACGCTAACTCGGTGATGGAAGATATGATCTCTAGTTAAGAGCTGGCCCAGGGAAGTGACGCAGCTGGCCTAAAATCTCCTCACCGATAAATTCAGAGGAGGCATGTGAACCATGGTATCTGTTAAAACCCATGGTCTTTCTGTAATACCGTAATCCGTCTTGAAGGCCTTTTGGAGTAATTAACACTTTTTCCCAGAAAAAAAAAAATTTATAAGGTCTTCAGAAAGTGAAATAGGACAGTCTTTTTCTGAGTTAGCTGTTCCAATGGTTAGCAGCTTTCACTGTCAAAAGATTCTTCTTTAGGTCTAACTTATATCTTATAAGAGTTTAAGCCATTTCCTCTTCTCTTTTCCTTAGTAGAAATAAGGAATATATGTGGACACCTTTCTATTCTAATTTTTAAAGATCAAAGGCAGATTACTTAGGAATAAGGGAATCTGGTCTGTAATAGAGTTTTTGCCATTAACTTTAGCTGTGTTGGCGTGGGCACGACTCTTAACACCTTCTGTGCTCCAGTTTCCAACAAAGCAAAACTAATGCCTGACTTACCCTAGAGAATGTTTTGAACACAACCTAAAGTAATGTGTAAAAATGTTGAGAAAGGTGCTTTACAAATTCAGAGTACTATTATTTATGTGACACTTAGAAAATTAATGTTCATTATAATGAGATAGAAATTACACCTACATACTGTGTACCGCTGCTATGCATCCATTACCCATGACAAACAGTGCTGATCAGTTACGGCACTCTTTTTGGTGAGTGTTGACTTGACCATTGCCAGTTGATCAGAATTTAGCATGGAAATTGAAATCTGTGTACTCTATAGGTAAGTAGGTACTTTTATAAACAGTACTGTAGAATAGCTAGGATTCCCCTCCCCACCACTTGAAGAGTTGTACTGTCTGTCCATAAAAAGATACTCCATGTACATGTTCATTGTTCCTCTGTAGGGAATTTTGTGATGATTTTTCTCCATTCATGAATAAATGAATGACGTTGGTTACTTTTTCTTCATAAATCTTATTTCATTCGTGATTCTACTCTGAACTCTTCCAAATCCTTTATGTTTTTCTTTATAAAGCCCAGAGTTGAACACTACATATGAAAACCTTGTAATTAATGAATTTGGGATTTGTGATTTTTGAGGTTTAAATATTTCTGCTAAGTTCCCTCACCCTACTTTGGTCTTCTTACCCTTCTAATGAGAAGTCTATGTCTTAGTCCTTAATTAAAAAGTAGATTCAGAAAATAAAGCTACTCTGAGAAGAATCAAGAAAAAAGAAATACCCAAATCCTTTTAAGCAAATCATGTGTATATGTGGAGGCTAAGAGCTTTTAGTTCATCGTCTTAGAACATGGAGGAGATGTTTTTCAGTCCAACAGAGTGCATAACAGATCAGAGCTGCACTGCGAGTGGGAAATCAAAGCGCAGCTCATCCTTGATCCTTCGTATTTGACTTAATCTGTTTTAAACTGGTGATTCACATGAAATAATAAAACTACATTTTAAAGACCAGATTCAGGATATATGTAAAAGTTCCCCATGTTTGTTTCAGTTATTAAAACACTTGATTCCCACCTAAAATTGGAGATAGAAGATATCATTACGTCTCAGAATAAATTACTCTCTTATTTTCAAAGCTTGCTATAATTTTATTTCTTATTTCCGTTTTTACTCTTGGGGGTAGGTGGTTAATTGACTGGTTCTAAAAGGCATCTTTTGGGTCACAGGCCTGAAAGGCAGAGTAAGTAAACAATGACTTCATCCCCTAGTTTGCTTAATTAAAATCACTAAGAACTTAAAAGTAAAATCATCCCTGTAGAATACTTAGTCAACTGTAATAAAAAAATTTAATTACAACTGCTACCTTTTGAAATTCTTTTTAGGCACTCCATTATTCTGCCTTCAGCGGCTCTGCTGCATTGCTGACTCATAATCCAGGTCGTGCGGCATTTGCTTGGTGTCTTTTCTTTCCTAACGTGAAATTCCCTTCATTTCTAACCACATTTCTCTTTTCCTCCTAATGTGGTCTTTTTCTCTGAGATGCAGTATTTACCCATATTTTTGCTGTCACCTGCTGTTTAATAAACTTACATCACTGGCCAGTATCAGATGAAAGTGTTAATTAACCCTAGGATTAACTGACCAGTTTACCAACTATTGCTAAATAAATACCACATAGTTGTGTTGACACTTTATACACTGATGAACATTCTACTCTCCAGAGTTAAATGCACCCCCTTAACACTTATGTGGTCCAGACTACATCTTTCCCAGTACATTAATGATGATATAAGTAGTTGGTAAGTCTAAAATCTAAAATCTTGCTAAAATTAAGAGGTTACGTATATTATTTCACCTTATTCTATCAGGTCTGTCACTCCATAAAAGAAGGCAATTGACATTAGTTTGAGCATGTTGATTATTCCTCTGTAGGGAATTTTGTGATGATTTTTCTCCATTATTAGGCATAGAAGTAGATTTTGAAAGTTTTAATTTACATTCCTATTCTTTGTTTTCTTTTGAAATGACACCATATTGGCCCTTTTTTCATCTTCATCTGTGAAGTGGTAAGTGGTGATTCAGTCAACTAATTTAATACAATCATTTATGCAATTTATTTAGTATATCTTTAGGCCCAACTTATGTGCCTACTTTAGGTTAATCATTTCATACAAATTCTTCTGCCTTTATTTAGTTCCTTGCCTTTATGGCTGCTGTTGGGCTTTCTCTTTACTTAGTTTATTTTTTAATTGTTGAAGGTAAAGTTAATAGGAGCTCTTTTCATGCAGTCTATCAGCTACTATCTTCTTTTCTTTCTCTCTCTCTTTTTTTTTTGAGAGCAAGCATGGGAGGGGCGGAGCAAGGCAGGTAGAGAGAATCTCAAGCAAGCTCCACACCCAGTGTGAAGCCTGACTTGGGACTCGATCTCACAACCATGAGATCATGATCTGAGCTGAAATCTAGAGTCAGATGCTTAACCAACTGAGCCACCCAGGCGCCCCTCCTTTCTCTTTGTTTTTCATTTTTCCCTTTTCTTTGTAGATATTTTCAGATGTCAGGACAGTAGAAAGTATGCTGGTTTAAGAATTAAAGGCCTGAGTTCAGCTTTAGTTTTTCACTAGTTATGTAACCTTAGGTAAGTCTCTTAGCCCCTCCAAGCTTCCATTTCCTCTTTAAAAAGTATTTCTCCGTTCAGGTTCTGAATTACTAAATTTATGCCTCACATTGTTACTATTTCTTCGTGCTTCTCAGTGTGTCACCCAGCCTTCACTGGTTTCCCACCAGAGTTTCCTCATATATTATTTTGCATGTATTTGGCAGTAGAGATCTATAATCTTTCATTAAAAAACAGGGTGGGAAATATTTCAGTATTCTAAACTTTTTCAATTTTAGAAAGATAATATTGGTTATCTTTATATTTCATAACACCAAAATCAAACACACTGACATTAATATTTCTGCCACAAAGCGTATGACTGTTCCAGTAAATGGCATATGTAAGACCATAAGCAACCTTTTATCTTTTCAGGTTATATTTACTACCAAATGAATTTTGGCCCTAAACTTTAAAATAACAACAACACCACCACCACAACTTTGTTTTTCTAAGTGCTTTGAGTTTGGAATTGTGAATTATGGAGAGTTGTTTATTTTTCTGTTATACCTGGATTTCTTCTGTTAAACTTCCCTGTTAGCCTTTCTGATTTAAATTTCTAAGCTTATTGAAAAATTGGAGTTCTAGTAGTTCACTGTTCTGGTTTCTTCAGTTTTCTAGGAATCCACAAGCAATTTTTGATTGCTTTCATCCAACATTGCTTTTGCCTTTAGATCCCCTTCTAATAACTTTACCTTGTTTATAAGAATCAGAACCACAGTGCTTTCCTAAGAAACCCTGGAATCCGTTAGACAAGCCAGTTATCCTTAGTGCAGTCTCCCTGGAGAATCCCAGTCCCAATTGAAGCCTGTCTTAAAGCCAAGTCACAAGGCACTGAATTAATTATAATTAGCCCTCAGTTCAGAATTTGCTGACCCTCTTTTTTCTTTTTTTTTTCTTTTTTTTTTCCTGTTATAACTTTTCTGTTATATTCAGATAATGCCACAAGGTGGTGCCCAAATAGCAGTGAATTTCTCTTTCTCACATTTCCAAATGCCAGTCAGCTTCCTGACCAAGTTCTTCGCCCTTAAAGTACGGTCAAATACTTAGTAAAGGAATTTTGTAAGGGATTCTGCTGATTTGGAAAGGTATGTCAAAATAGCAAGTGTTCACTCTAAACTCACCTTGATTTCTGTAGCAGTTCCCCTGGTTCATGACTTGTGAATCTTTTACAGACTTTATTTGAAACCATAGCCCTCAAGAGGAAGCACTCAGGCTTATCATCTATATTTTATGGTAAATGACTAGCCATGAAATTAGAACTGGTATCGTGGCACCTACTGAAGTGCTTGGGTCACCAAATCACGTGTGGTCTGTATCATCTCAGGTCTTGGTGGAAGTATTAAATGGAAACCAGGCTTCTCTGTTAAAAATTGAAGATGGATTGCCCAGATTTCTGCTTTTGTTTTGTTTTGTTTTTAGAAATAGTTCTTTATTTCCCTCCATTATATGTGGTCATTTTTCCATGTTGGAATTATATTCCAGAAGGGTTTTTTTTTTTTTTTTTTTTTTTTTTTGGCTCTTGAAAATGCTCTGAATATACTGGAATTTTGATATGCCTCTGAAATTTTTTTTTCCGTAAGACGGTAATAGGGAGATCCAACTAGAACCCAGTGGCCACCATTTCCATTTGAGCAAGAAGACAGAAGAAGAATATTCAGACCTATTCTTCATCTCTATTAAAATATTTTTAAAGATCAATGAAGTGGGAAGAACAGGCAGTTATATTGAAGCACTAACACAGTTGAGAAATGGAATGAAAATAAATATGTTATCAGCAAGATCGGAATCTGGTCCTGCTGGATTCTGACTTACCCCATATGCTTTTTATTTCTGTCAGCCCCAGATCTTTCTCTTACATTATATAGTACTAGTAACATTGTTTCCACTTACAAAGCACTTGGAAAGTTAGATATTAACTCTCGGAATCAGGTAAGAGAAGACCAGGAAATCCTCCTGTCTCACGACAAGTTTGCTTATAATTTGGATTAAAGGAAAGTCACCGGTTATGTGGCGTGTACTACCACTTCTCACATTGTCCTTACTTACAGAGAGAAAGCGACTGGAAGCCAAGCAACGGGAAGATGTCTGGGAAGGCAGAGACCAGTCTGCGGTTTGAACATCACTCAAGGAAACGGATAGTCCCATGAATTCAGAAATTGTTTCCATAGTCTTAGGAGGATCCTTCTAGAGTTCTGGGTACATGCAGAAGTGCGTGCTAATGAAAGAAAGAGATAAAGCCATCAAGGCGAGCACTGACTGGGTATAGAAAGAAGATGGACTCCTGTCCATCTTTGCTTCTAGATGGGCCTAGAAGGGAGCCATCGGCTAGGAAGCTGACTTGTGGCAACTCGAATAGGACTTCCAAGTTGGGCGTGGCAAGTCCCATTGTTAGCATGGCTCACGTGTCTAAGACGTTTGAAGCAGATACAAAACAGAGGATTCAAACCTGCCATGATGGGAGATTCCGGCCCTGCAAAGGCAGGGTGTTCTTTCAGGCCTCACAGAGCTGAGGGGTGGCGGAGGGAACAGTTGGTAGAGAGATGGAACGGTGTTTGAAGTACTTGGTACTCACAGAATCCACACTGCCACTTCCAGAACTCTGGAGCAGGTGAGCTGCGGCAGGTGTAGGTGTTTGAGCTCCCGAGTGTGTCCTGAGCCGGGGCCTGGGGCTGCTCCAGCTGCGCGGCAGCCAGGGAGGGGCATGGCTGCTTCGGTCCCCTGGGGGGCCCGCCTTGGGAGCTGTGCGCTAGTCCCAGCCGAAACTGTACGACCGTGTTGTGAGAGGGAGACATTAAAGCTCAGTTTATGACCTATATCAGTGCTATTTGTCAGTGTGTCATTCCCACAAAAACACTGGAGAACAGCTCTCCTCGTATCTTCATCCCCATGAGGTCGTGCGTGGGTTCAGTGGATCTGTTGGCTTTATCGAGCCCCACCGAGTAGACTGCTGGTCATCTGTCTCTCTGCCCGAGTGCACTACAGAAATGCCTCTCTCGGGATTGGGATGTGGTAGCTCCCTCCCCTTCTTGCCCTCCCAGGACATGCCCACCCCACCCTCCTGCCTTCGCCCATTTCCGTCAACCTGACGTTCTGCAGAAAGCTCCTGGCACACTGCATGTTCTTGGTATCGTCTTCTCAGCCTGTGCCAGAGGCACCTGGCAGGCAACACCAGACTGTCCATTACAATGAAGAGTTGCCAGAATAAAACAAACACCTCTGGGCAGTGAGAAATTTCCTAAAGGACACTGACAAGCCTGAGCCACCAATTCAGACTTTATCCATCTCATACCTGCGTTCTCATTGTTTTCGGAAAGAAGTTCTGCACTGAAGAAATGGTATGCTAGACCTTCATAGGTTGAGCGAGCAAGAACTAGTGGCCCGTCGTGCTTTCATCGAGGGCAGCAGCCTCCTGTTTGTATGTGGTGCCCATGACAATGATGGATTATTAGCATTGCCTAGAACAGGGTAGAGTGGGGGCTCTGTTCAAATGTTCCTCAAGCGACACTGGCCTTAGGTCTTAGCTCTGACCCAGCTCTCCCTGCTGCTATTCTGGTCCTGGAGCCCTCTTGCAGTTCCTCAGCATTGTTTTTCTCATTCTTGGTCAGTTCTGAAAGTGTCCCTTGTTTCTATTCAGGGCTTCCCTCCCTTTGGAGGATTAAATAAATCCTCCTCTTGATCCTCTGTCCTAGTACCTGGCCCAGTGCACCTCTCCGGCTTGTAGCTATAGGGCTTGTGCTCTCCGTCTTCACAGAACAGACTTCTGAGATAGGCAGGTCTGTTTGAACGTGGCTACATCGGACAGGACAGGCAGGGCATTGTAGCCAGGCTTCTTACAGCATGTATACTTCTGAGGTATGCCTTTGCTCTGTTTTGCTTCTTCACGGCTAAGAGTGACCTTGGGCAGTAAAAAAGATGATCGATCCTGTCCCTTGTCTTCCCTTTTCTGATAGCGTTTTGGCTTTCAAGGGCATCGTTAGTGGTAACGTAGAGCCGACGTTTATTACCCAGTTTTCTTGATTACTCCTAGCTTTTTAGGTACTGTTCCCATTCTCGTGCTGTCTACTGGGTGGCTAGTAGCATATGCTTTTTTTCAGCTAACGATCAGCCACCTCTACCTTTCAGATTTATCCTTAGAATTAGACCCAGAGAAGGGATTTGTTTTCAGCCGGTACCTAAAGCTATGAAGTGTTGCTGCCTCCCATCATTAGTAGAGAATATGCTTTCCTTTTCTTGAGAGAGAGAGAGAGAGAGAGGGCACGCACAAGTGAGGGAGGGGCAGAGAGAGAGGGGGCAGAGGATCCAAAGTGGGCTCTGTGCTGACAGCAGAGAGCCTGATGTGGGGCTCGAACTCCCAAACTGAGATCGTGACCTGAGTCAAGGTTGGATGGATGCTTAATGGACTGAGCCACCGAGGCGCCCTGAGAATGTGCTTTTTAGCTGTATTTGCCATTGATGTTTACTGGGGGGGAGGGAAGAGGACCCACCAGGGCCCAGCATGGACTACACTGAGCTTGCGCAGCTGGGAACCGAATCCTTGGCCCATCCATGCCTTCACAAGCTGGGCCACCGGGAGCACCCTGTAGCTGCCCCTGGCTCCTGTTAGATGTCCCAGAAAGACTGAATGCACTCTGCTAGGTGTTTTTGTTGCTTCATACATGTTACGTGACTAAACTCCAGCATGCCCTGGAATTTGTAGTAGAAACGCACATCCCCTTTGAGTTCTAATATGCTCCCCATAGAGTGAAGGTCTTGGTGGAATAGAAATACATTAGGCTTCTAACGTAAGCCGAGGTTCCCGGCACTTCAGCGTCTCAGACTACAGAATGCCAGGGTGAAAGTCTTCCGACACTTTTGGTTCTGTCTGGAATTTGGTGGTTGGTATTCTGTTAACATTCCTCATCTAGTTACAAGTCATGCCAGCCACCACCAGTCTTCCCACGTCCTTCCCTTTCAAGTCGGTGGTGTAACAGCACACCCCTTGTGTAGCTTTTTCCAAGAATTAGAACGGGCTGCACCTATCCAGCGTGTGATGTGGGCAGCAAGACTGAGACCAGAGCCAGTGGCCGGCTGCCTGGCCCGCTTTTTCTGGTCCTCTCGGAAACTGGACGCAGGAAGGAGCGGTGGGTAACCTCCCTGCCCGAGTCCGTCATCCGCGCCACGCGCTCCCCCACGAGCTGCACCGTCTTTCGCAGACCGTCAGCTGCATGTGCGAGTATAATGTTGTTACTGTTGGGGAGCGGTTTGCCGGATCCAACAGGAAATCAGTCCTTGCCTTGTTTACCTAAACTGCCGTGCCAGCATATAATGCTCCCTTTGCCTGATGAGGGAGCAGACAAGGTAGAAGAGGAGGAGGAAGAAAGCGCTTCTTTGCGTTCAGGGAAGATAGCTCAAGACCATGTCCCTTGTGGGGAGGGGGTAGCTCACGCGTGGGGAGGGGAGTGCTGTTGTAAATCTGCCCCATCTGCTGCTGCTCGTTTCGGCTCTGCAGCCTCAGTTACAAAAGTAACTTGGGCTTTTTCTTCCCACCACCTCCCTTTTGTCCCTTAACCTTTCCAACCCGTGTTTCAGCCCTGAGCTGGGGAGGGAATTGGGAAGCAGACCGTAGTCTGCTAATATCCGAGAAGTGTAATGGGACTGTCGAGAGTAGTATGTGTGCCCCACACGTCCTAGTCACCAGCTCAGCAAGCGCAGAAAGGGTTAGAGTTCGTGGACTGGGGGCCGCAAAGACCCATAGCCAGTCTGGTCTTTGTAGCTGCCCACACTGAGCAACCTCTGTTGGCATTAGGGCGTCAGACCTGTAAGGATCATCTCGTATGCGTGTTTAATTTATTCCATGCAAAGTTCACTCCAGAAACTTGGTCGAGACCTGACATTTAGGCCAGTCCTGAGATACACAGTGATCTTGAGCGGGATTGGATTGCCTGCCAGGTGTATGGCGTATTTTTTCCTTGGCAGAGGCCCTGGCAGGGGCCGGAGTCCATGTTATCACAGCAGCCTTTCCGCTTGGACTTCTCTTGCTGCTCTGCAGGAAGACCCTATCTGGCCACTTCCGCAAGTCCCGCCCCTAACAAGCACTCAGTAATTGGTGGTGTTGGCCCATCAGGAGACCCGGGGATGCCTGAGGCCCGAGCCTCCGGGATATTAGAAACACCCATATGTGCGGCAGGATAAAGCCAAAGGCACTGGGGGATTCTCTTAGAATGACAGGTGAGTTCTATGTGAGCACAGAGCAAACAAGGGACCCGGTTCATCGACTTCTCTGCCAGTCGTGACTTTGACACAAGTTGTGTTGCTCCTTCTAGCAGAGCTAATCCTGCCTCCTGCGTATTTCTGTCCTTTGTCCTCTACTCCAAGACATTTGCAAAGCACCATTTAAGTGGGGGATTGGGCCACAGTCCATCTCTAAGGAACTGGTTGCTCCCGAGCCAAGAACTCTGGGGCAAGAGCCAGGAAAGACGGGGTCTCCTTGTGGAAGGGCAGCTCATCTGAACAAGGGCTAGAGCCGCAGACTGTAGACCAAAGGCCCTTAGGGGACAGGCCCACTGTCATCCTGAGGGAGCAGTACCATTCTGGTTTGATGATCTTGCCATCGAAGGGCTTCCTGAGCAGTTCTTGGTGCCACTTGGCACTGGCCCCTTCCCCTCTGAGTTAGGGCTCTGTGAAGGGCATGGCTCCAGTAAGCTGAGGTATCTGGTGTGTGGGCAGCAGCCGGAAGTGTGCAGTGATGGCTTTAGATGAGGTTGTTCCTGAGACGCTGCTCCTGCTCCAGGGAGAGCTCTGCGTTAGCTCGATAGGCATCTCCTGTGGACCAGAGAAGACCAGGTAAGTAGCCAGCCCTGCCGTGCTCTCGTCGCCTCCCCGATGGCTTCTCTCTCTCACACACACATTCTGACCCGCTCATCCTTTACATCAGGTCACCCGTGGGCACAAACACCAATCCACTTTGTAGAAAGAGACCCTGACGTGTAGTTTCAGGGACACACGAACAGGCTACTGAGTGGAGAGGGCTGTGCTGGTTATCCTCTGCCCGCCCCCTCCCCAGATTCCTTTTCTACCCTTTCTGTTTTCTCTGTGCTCCAGAGCATTGGCCCCTAGAGACTGCCTCACCCTGGCCCCCTGAGCCTCTAGTTCCTGCTTGATGGAGGTCAGTGGGGAGCAACAGCAGATGAGTGGGTGGAAGGTGGGAGAGGTTGGGGTATTTCTTCTCTGTTCCCGTGGTGGTGGCCTCCATCAGCTTCCCCCCCAAAGCTCCAGCTTTCATCTGGCTCCTTCCTGTGCCCCTTCAAGCCGAAAGGTGTTAGCAGTTCTCCACTGTTGCTTATCCCCTCATTTCCTTAGTCCCGTTCACACGCTACACAAATAGTCCTTTCATGAAATAACCTTGTATTCTTCCCTGGTACGCCCTCGTATTCTGCAGGGACCCTCCCAGTGGTCAGAACAGCAGTATTTTTCTCTCCTCCCTCACCGCCTAGAGCCCCGGCAGCCTGCTCTCCACTGTGCAGCCTTAGGTTCTGTTCCTGATGTCTCTCACGTCCCTGTCTCATTTAATGGCAGCAAAATCTACTCAGTCACACAATTTCAAACCCTTGGACTATTTCCTCTTTCTCCTCTTACGGTCTTCCATCTGTTGCTAGACTCACCTTTTGAAAACATAAATCTGATCTTTTTGTTCCCCTTGACTGAAATTTGTCAGTGGTTCCCAGAAGCCCACAGGGTAGTCTTCTCTTAGCAAGAAGCATCATAACCCTCCCCGCAAAGAGCGCTAGTGGGTTTGAAGTATATAGCTCCATTTTAAAACAGAACACTTCTTTGTGGTTGAGATTTTCCCTAATCTTACAGCTCTACAGAAAGTGGTAGACTTGGGTTTAGAGCCAACGAGGCCTTGTCCCCAAATCCTATGAGGTCAAATGCTACACTCTTTCTCCTGTTCTTCCTTCCTTCCCCGACTTCTGCCCGTCCTCTGAAACCCAGCTCAAATGTCACTTCCTCTGGGAAACCTTGCTCGTCCCCAGGTCGCTGGCTTTCTCTCCGTGCTTGCTCGGCATTGGTTCACGTGGTTTGGAGGACTCAGTACTGGGGTTATCCATTCGCAAGCCTGCTTACCGTGTTCACCACTGAGCTCCACATTTTCTTTCTCTTTATTTTCCTAGTGCCTGGGCAGCGTTCAGCACAAAAGTAGGTCTTAAATGTTTGCCGACTGAATAAACCAGTCCTGCCCCGCCCCACCCCATGTGTGTAAAGGCGTGAACTCAAACATCCCAGAGCAAATACAGGTGTCTCATAACTTGACGATAGAGGGATTGCTACTTTCCTTTACAGACTCGCGGGGCAACCACCTCCTTGCACTGCCCCCACTGAGGCATTGTGTCTTCCTCTGTCCAGTACTACCAAACCTGCAAGTGTCCTGGGCCCTGTTCCCTGGGGCCGCCTTGTATGCCGTGCTCACAGCTGGGGAGAGCACCCAGCTGGCGGACTTCCACCTGTGCCTGTGAGGCAGTCAACTGAGGACGGGGACAGCTAAGAAAGGAGCAGTAACAGGAAAGGCTCCCGGATAGATGGGGGTCGGAGTTTCTCATCCAAACCGCCTTAAGGACAAAGAGGGACACAGAAGTAGTTACTGGGTGAGGCTGCTGGCGGGACCAGCTGGATCTAGAAATTTGTCTGTGAAGGTGTCAAAGGAAACTCCTCACTGTTCCCATCCCTGGCCTGCCGCACGCACGGCCCAGTCACACACGGACATGCATGGGCCCTGGCTCCCCGAGCCCACAGACGCTGGCCCCGCACGGGCTTGCACTCACCTGTGTGGCAGTTGTGCAGCCAGACCCGGTGCCCGTCATACTTGCAGCGGCACCGCATCATGTTGTTGGAGAAGTCGGACTCTGCCACCTCGTATTTGGGGTTCACAACCACCTGAAGTGAGAGAGGGGGGCAGCTGAAAGCGCCTTCTGAGTTGGCAGTGGCTGGACTATCCTTTACATTTCCTGTCGTCTCACAAAGGGTCCTTCTGTGCCTCACTTCATTCGTCCTGCAGTCCCCCAGGAGGCAGGCACTCCCGTCCCTATTGTACATCGCCCACTGAATCAAGACTCAAACCTAGGGTCCTCTGGGCCCTCATTCAGTGTTCTTTCCCCGTAGCAGAGCTCCTTCAAGGGCCAGGCCTGTCGGAGACCCTATTTGTGAGACTCTCTTCCTTTATTTGACCTCAGGGAAACTTCTGGAATATGTGCAGGAAGTGGAGTTCCTTCGGGGAAACCCCCAAGCCCCCTTACCTGGAAGATATAATTCCCAGGGCCCACATCTGTGATGTCCACCCACTGGCAATCAATGTCATGCCGGTAGGTGTCCCAGCAGCCGACAGTCACTCCCTGCTCCCCAAAATTGGCACACGCATAGCGCTTCTGCAGTCCTGTGAGGAAGGGTGCTGACGGTCAGTGAGGCAGTGATCGGTGCTCGGGACCAAGCGCTCTGCCAGGCCCTTCACGTTCCAGTTTCATCCTCACGCCACGCATGCCACTTAAGTGCAATCCGACTAGGAACCTGCGGTTTCGGTACATAACTTGCCCGAGTATCAGAGCCAGGCTTCCTACTAGCCATGAACGCAGTGCTGTAGCAAACCCCCATCTATGCAGATTATTTCTTTGGATGCTCTAGTGGAAATTCCTGTTGGCCTAGGAAATACGGTCAGAAGGTTCCAGCCCTACATGCGAAGAATACATCTGTCCCACCCTTTGAAGAGCCAGTGTTTGCCATGCCATTCTTAAGGGCTAGGAACTGTGGGTATGCAAATAGGAATCAGACGCTCTGTGCCCTCAAGGGAAATAGCCGGCAACCACTCTATCCAAAATAGAAAGGAGTAAGTATTTAGAAGCGGGAGGAGTGTGTTGGGAAGGCAGAGGGTCAGACACCATCTTTCCGAATTGCCCGGAGCGCTGATGTTGCCAGGCCAGAGTCTCCAGGTGCCGGAGGCGGTTTTACGAGGGCAGAAGGGAACCTCGCCCTGAAGAGGCTGAGGGATAGAACACAAGGAGGGTATGCTGACAGGAAACCATATACCTGTGGGGCAGTTTGTGTCCTCCAGGCAGAAGCTGGCCTTGTGTCCCTCGGCCACCTTGGAGCCATTGAGAGTGAGAAGGTCATAGTGGGTGAAGACCTCGATGCTGTGGTAGTGCCTGCGGAAGGGGAAGAGCTGTGAGCCTGGGAACGCCGGGAGAGGGGCCTCTCTGGAGGAGCTGGCAGGGCAGTGCCCTTCTCCCTCTCCAACCCAAGGGTAGTGGGACCCGCGGTCTACTTTCCCATCACCCCCGCCAGGGAGCAAGGCACAGCTGCCCCCACCACCTAGGGTGCCCACCCAGGTGAGGGCGGGGAAAGCGCTGCCCTGGTGGCCTCCGGGAGGCTGGCGCCTGGCTACGAGGCCTGATCGGAGGCTGCAGGAAGGGACACTTCTAGGGAGCAGCCTAGGAGTCCAGCCGCTGAGGAGCGGGGCTTACTCCGCGCGCCCTGTGAGCCGGGGACCAAACTGCTACCATTGTTTCCAATCCAGTTCTAATGACAACTGTGTTCGTGCTGCAGGGAAAGGCGCTCATTATCTCAGCAAGGCCAAGTCCCAAAGTCGCTGCCCGTTCCACTCCGCTTTCCCCACCCATGCCGTGCCCTGAACAAGAAAACACCATTTTTCCATTCTGCCTTTGTTACAGGCATTGTCTCTCCTGTCTGGGCTGGAGACTCCTGATAGGAAAGAAAGCCCATTGTCTCCTTTTAGTACCGGCGTTCACGCTTTTCTTTGGGGGCCTTGCTCTGCTGCGGGAGAAACCAGCCAACTTTTCCTGCAGAGCCAGCATCCTGGATGGGATGTCTCTTTTGGCCCTCCAGGTTTCTAGGTGTCCCTACTTTATGTGGTTTTTAAAGACAAGGCCCAAAGTCCAGTGTAGAGAAATGGTCCAATATGCCGGCGATGACTGCTCCGCTGGCCGTTGCTGGGGAAACACACCCTGTTTGGACCATCAACTGGGGGGCATCCAGGACAGGCAAGGGAGCGACAGGCTGGCAGGGCCGGTCGACGCTCCTAGGGTTCCCTGCTGGCCCCTGGAGGCCAAGCCAGTAAGGTGTCTAGGAAGGAGGGTTCTTACCCGGAGTGCACACCCCTCCCGGGAAAGTGCGTGG
The DNA here is from genome assembly GCA_030068075.1 of Paguma larvata. Lineage (NCBI taxonomy): Eukaryota > Metazoa > Chordata > Mammalia > Carnivora > Viverridae > Paguma > Paguma larvata. Next base: position 44,230,320 of record CM057837.1, on the reverse strand, counting down.
GCTCAGGGAAAGACCCGACTGCTTTGGTTCCTGGGTTCCGCCTTCCGTCCCTCCAGAACTAAGGCAGGAGCGGGCACTGACCTGTGGCACTGGTGCCAAATCCAGCTGTGGCGGCCCGTCTTGGGACGGAAGTCGGCCCGGCCCAGGTTGTAGATCTGCGAGGAGAAGCGCAGGAGGCGCCGGTGCCCGTAGGGCCAGTCCATGCGGTTGGCAGACTGGGACAGGCAGTTCTCTTCGTGGGCACAGTACAGCTGGCTGAGCGGGCGGTCCTCCAGGTAAGCCGTCTCCTGCACCAGCTGGGCATTCATCACGAGGTCCGGAGCACCTGGGGCCGCAGGAGGCACAATGCTGTGCAACAGGCAGGAAACAGGCAGCCGTTCTGCTCTCAGGGCATAGGGAGACAGGCGCGCCCCCAAACCAAGCTACTGGAGGAGCTACCGGAAAAGTAGGGCTCTACCCAGAAGAGTAGGGAGCTTTAGGAGTTAGGACTGGTGAGTTCTAGTAACAAAGGAACTATCTGTTGCCTTACCCCGGGAAGCAGGTACAGGGTCACCGCTAAGCATTATGGCTTTGGAGCCAGGCTGCCTGGATTCAAATCCTGCTGAATTTCTGACGGCACCATTAACCAGCTCTGTGACTCGCTTAACCTTTTGTCTCATTTTCCTCATCCATAAGAGAGGAAGGATAGTAATGCCAATAGTGCCAATACCTGGAACGTGCTTAGGTCATTGTCTGGTAAGCATGCAGCGGATGTAAGCTAGTATTTCTTTCGTCAGATGCTTCTCGGCTCACGGGTGCCTTTGTGTAGCCTGGCTCACAGCCCCTCCTCAGCCCTGCTGCCTCCAGCTTGGCTTCCTCAGCTCAGTCCCTCCCTCTGGGTCTCAGTCCCTTCAAGGTAGGGGGGCAGAGGGGGGAGGGCTGGCAGGGAGAGTCGGAAGCGTTCATCTCGGAGCCTGCTCCTGAGCGCTGCCATTCTGGTCCGTTCTGTGCCTCCTCCTCTAACCGGACTGCTCTCCTGGGTTATATATACCAGGCCATCCCGCGCACTCTCCTCTGAGGCGTCGTGGACATTTCTGGTGCTTCTCTGGGCGTAAGAGTCCGCAATGCTGGAAAGGCTGCTCAGTGCCTCTCCTGTTCCCTTCCTGTCACAGGGGCCCCTACCCCCCTTGGAGGCCACACGTCTCCCCTCTACAGAAATGTGGAGACCTGCAGCTTTCACCATGTAACGTTCTCAACGCTGGCTCGCGCAAAAGCTGGGCTACGGTTTAGATGTTTGGGAGAGGCGCCCCCTGGCTGAGCCTCGGTGGGTGCCGAGGCTGGTGAGGGGGGGCTGCTGGTTTGTCTCAGTGGGGGTGGGGGATGGAGGGTGACAGTGGGAACCGGCCGGGTTGCCAAATGGTGCCTGTACTGTCACTAAATGCTCCTGAAGTTCCTGTGGTGTGTTTTGGAGAAAGCCAGCCTATTCCCACTGCCAGACCCTCGCGTTCCTGAGGGAAAGAAGGAGAGCTTTCAGAGAGACTGAGAAGGAGAGAGGGAAAAGAGGAATGAGAAAAATCACGGAGAGAGAGGGATGGTCCCACAGGCGGCCGGCCGCCTGTCTGTGCTCAGCCAGTGTGACGTGTAAAAGCTTTCACCGGGCAGCAGACCAGGGAGGGGGAGCAGGGTTCCCAGGATGGGGAGAGACTGGGGAGCAGACCGCCGACGTGCTGTGAGCCTTGGCGCTGGGAAGGCCCCCTCCGGTGCCCCGTGACCCTGCAGGCGAGGGTGCGCTGGACGGAGAGGAAGCCCCAGGGCTCGCTGACAAAGATTAAGGCTGTCTTGGCACGCGAGCTTGGCCGCGCGCGTTGGTGCCAGCCTGCAGCCTCTGGACTGGCTACGGTTCCCTTGGTGTCGGCCTGGTTGGCAGATGTCAAACAGACGCTGCCAGCGCCGAGAATCTGGGTGGGGGGGGGGCGGACCGATGCCTCAGAACCGGCCCGTGCCTGTTGGGCAAACCCCCCAGCTCCGGAGGAGGACACACGGCAGAGCCTTAGGCCGTGCGCGCTCCTCATAGTTACACTCCCGGGACAACAGCCTCCAGACTCTTCTTACTACAAACGTCACTGCGAAATACATTTTACGCCGTGGCCCAGTGCACACGTCCACAATCCCAGGGCGACTGCCCTTACTGAGTGTAGCGCATTCTCTCATTTTCTATCCTCTTTCTTTTTTTTTTTAACTATCGGTCACAACACGAAAATTGAAAACCAGTGTTGGGTATCCTTGTGTTTTCTCATATTCTCTGTTTTAATCCTCACAATAACTCCACGAGCTGGGCAGGGCAGGGCTGGATCCCCACGGGAGAGGGGACTTGGCCACACACAGCTGGTGATGGCAGAACCAGTGCCCCAAGTCCAGCCCTCCTAACCCCCACCCTTCCGGGGTTGGGGCTGGGACCAGCTCTCTGGCCCTCCCGGAGAAGGGGAGGTGCAGGCTCTCCAACCCGGGAGGGGGGTGTGGGGGGTGGGAGAACCCAGGTCCGCTTGTCCCACCGACACCGTGGACGTTACTCACTGTCCGTGCAGGAAACTCCGGCCGAGAAGCGCCCCGCGCCGTGGGAGCAGTGCACCGGCCCGTGGTGCGAACACTGCTGCAGGGCCAGCTCGGTGCCTGAGCAGCGCACTCCGCTCATCACCACCTCTCCGTCCCCCGGTGTCCCCTGCCAGTACCAGGTGTCCTGGGAAAACAGCCAGCAGCACCCGGTTCAGGCCGAGGGGTGCTTGGGAATCCTCTCCCCTGATGTCTGTGCTCTAGAACCCTGCGCCCGGCCTCGGCCGGCTCGGAAGCCTTCACTGATGGGACGCCTCCTGCTACCGCGCGCCCCTCCGAGAGCAGAAGTTCCTTCCACTGCACCGAGGCAGGAAGATTCTTCCAGCAACGGCCTTGCCCCCGCCCTCTTCCACACGGCGGCCCTCAGCTACTGCAGAGGAGGGTCCTGTCCCCTTGCTGCCCACGCAGGTGGCCTGCCCCACTTGTCCAGCTGTGCTTCGTGTCACCCTGGGGGGTTGGCTGTGCACAGGGTTGGGCCCAGTTCTCCGGGTGAGGTGTAGCCGGCGGCCCCGCCGGCCCGGGGGTGGTGGGGGGGGGGAGGGTGCAGCATGGCAGCCGCGCCACGGCATTTCCCCCAGGACTGCCACTAGCCTGGGCCACGCCAGCATCGCCTCGCAGTCGGGCTTCTGCCACGTTCTGTTTCCTGCATCCGTGTTCATCTCCACTCCAACAGTGTGCCAAACAGCACAGGCGAGATTTTTGAAAAATGTGCATCGCAGGCTTTGAACGGGTTGCCTGCCACCTCCTCCCTCCCTCCCATGTCACACCCCCCGGCCCTTGCTAGCCCCACCCCGGCCCCGCCTGCATTTCCCCAACTGGGTCAAGCCTCCTTGGGGCCACAGGGTCTGCACGGGCTGTTTATCCCCACCCCACCTTCTCCGGCGAACTTCTAGGCATCTTTCCTGCAGACAAAAGTATGTGCCTGTCGTGCGAATGTTTTCTGGTGACCGCCTTCCTCACTTTACTGACGGTTCCGTGAAGCAGGAGCTACGTCTCCTTCTCCACACTGTCCCTGGCACCCAGCCTTCTGTCGGCCCACAGTTCCGCTCAATAATTCATCACTGGGTGGACGCAGTAAGGGGTTAGCACAGGGTGTCTGGAAGTACAACAGGGACCTACCTTGATTGCGTGGCTGGCAAAACCCAGGCCGAGCTGTCGGCAGGCTACCATGGCTTCGGTGAGCCCCCAGTGGTCGCTGCACACGGCCCCCCAGCGACCGACTCCGTTCACCTCCACCTGCACTTCCACCACACCCTCCTCGGGGCTGCGCCCACCAGCCAGGCGCACCTGCAAGGGTCACAGGTGTGTGAGGGGCGCAGCGGCCTCAGGAGGAGAGGGCTCGGGACAGCCAGCCTGGCCCTGCCCGGCCCAGCTCACCCTGCGGCCCTGGGCCCGACACTCCTCTGGGCTTGTCTCCTCTGTTCCTTGGGGACGTGTCGCTAGATACTGTCTGACGTCCCTGCCCACTAGGCAAACCTGACTCCAGGTGCCTCACCCGGGGCCCCTGCTCTGGTTTTCGGGCTCCTCTTACCTGAAATTCTACCGTTAATGATGGCTTGCCAGTGGCAAAGGGCTTTCGTATCTATTGTCCCATTCACATTAACCCTATGAGACAATTAACCCCAATTTACAGAAGAGAGCCATGATCAGAGACAGCAGCGACCTGTCCACCATCCACGTTCGCAGGGCACTTGAACTCTGACCATCCCACACAGCCTCGCCAGTGCCTCTCCCCAGCACTGACAGCCCTGCGGCCCTCCGTCCCAGCCGTCTCCGTTCTCAGCCCTCACCAGGGACCTGAGAGGCTGTGGTGGGACAGAGCATCCACCTCAGGAGTGCCCGCCACTACTGGACGTCTCCGAAGGCCAGAACCTTCAGGCCAGGCCAGGGGACTTCGAGGAGAGGGCTTCCCAGACTGGCCCCGAGAACACCCTGTCCCCCTGGCTCCATGTGTCCTGGGGCTCTCTCAGGCCTTCCCAGCCTCCCCGGCCTGAGGCCACGGCCAAGTCTGAGCTCACCTGATTCCGGAAGCCCATGTTCGGGACGTTGCACCTGACGGCGGCATCATTCTCATGTCGACAACCATTCTGGGACCCTTCCAGGGAGGGGCAGTCACTGAGGGTCCGCTCATATCCCCTGCAGCGCACCGCACTCAGGTGGATGGGCCCCAGCCCTGCGGGGGACAGGGACAGGTGCAGTGCAAGGTCCCTCTCTGTAACCCCGCGCCTGTGGTTTCCCCTCCACAGGCAGGGAGACCTTCCCGTCCTGGGTCCCAGACGCAAAGGACGGACCCGCGGCACATCCAACTCCTCCCGCCCCACGCCGGGCCTCCTCGCTTACCTTGGCCCAGCTGTGCCTCAAAGAGGGCCTCCCGAGCAGAGCCAAAGCCAAGCTGACGACACACAATGCTGGCGGAGATGAGGTTCCATCCGTGGTCGCAGACCGTACCCCACTGGTGGTTCCTGAGCACCTCCACTCGGCCCTCACCCACCTGGGCCCCAGAGCGGAGGCGCACCTTCCCCTCCTGCTGCGAGAAAACTGGCTTCAGGGAGGGCTGAGGAGGGGGCAGCAGGCAGGGGCTGAGCCATGGCGGGGAGCCTGGGCCGGGCCCCTTCAAGCTGGCTGAGCCAATGACGGGGGGTTCCAGTCTCACCTCTGACAGCTCAGAGCTATTACCTCCAATAAGCCGGTTTTCTCAAGTGCCCTTTCTACGTGACAAAGAGCCACCGCACTGGCCGTAGTAGTAACCAGGGGGCCTTAGGAGGTGGGGTTCTTGGGCTTCTCGAGCCTCTACCTGATCTCTAGGAGGGGTGGGTCCCTTCCTTTTGTCCAGCCCTGGCTTCTTCCTTGTCCTCTGGGGCTGAACCAGATCGATGCTTCCCAAAGGGATGCGTGAGACAATTTGAGAGCTGCGCAAGGGCATGGCATTAATTAAGCTGACTCACGCGGTGGGGAAGTTACTTCCACATTAGTTGTCCCCCAGTCCCTCCTGTTTCACGGAGGAGGCCATCCCACTGCGGGGCCGCCATGTCTGTAACACCTCACCGGAACTTGCTCGTTGCTTTTTATAACAAAGGGCCAGCCAGGCTCAGGTTCAATACCTTCGGGCCTCAACTGGGTGTTAGCTACGATGTAATTACTGTGTTTATGGTTGCCTTCTATTCATGGCAAGTGATGTCAGCTTTCCATTTATGGTCGGGTTATAAATGGTTCCTTTTAAATAAATTCCAAGGTTCTACCATGCTGTGTCCTCCTCCCAGTCTGCACCAATGCCTCCTTGGTGGGGGCAGTTCGTCTCCCCCCCCCCACTTCCCGCCTGTCCTGGAGAGCCCCTCCCCACCGGCCCCTCCCACCCATTCCTGTTCAGACCTGACTCGACCCACCTCTGCCCAGGACTCCTTGCGCCCAGGCTTTGCCTTGGCAGGGAGGAAGCGGGGCCCTACCACACAGCTGACCACAGCGTGCATGCCGCCCGGGCAGGCGGGCCGCAGCTTGCCCTGTGCCGGAGCCACCTGCACCTGGCAGTTGGCCATGTGGGGCTCTGTCCCCAGGCAGTTGACCCGGTGAATCCAGAAGGAATTCTTCTGTGTCAGGCTCTTCAGCCTGGAAGACAAGGTGGGGAGGAACAGAGGGAGCTCAGGAGTCAGGAAGGCCAAGGCGCTGAGAGAAAAGGGACACGCCCTCCCCTTCATGCCACACCCCTCTGCACCCTTCCCCAAGGATGCTGCTCCTCACCTAGACTTGGGGTCCTTCATCTTCAAATTCCAGACTTTCCTAGGTGGGAGCAAACAGGTGGGGATGGAGTAGGGTACTGGAGACCCCCTGGGCCCTGGCTCCTCAGAGCTGTTCTTGAGTTTGCACTGGAACTCAGTCTGTGAACTTGGCCGTGTTATGTCAATGCCAAGCTTCTAGCAGCCCCGGCACGAGGGCTCCGCACAGACGCCGATGATGTCCATTTCCCGGGAGAAAGGCGGGTCCCAGCAAGGTACCCCGACTGGTCCCCAACTGGGGTTCCTTCTGCCCTGGACTGCCCCTGAGTGGGCGGCCCCCAGCTCACCCTCTCCCGTATGCAGATGAAGAGAAGCCTTTAGGGGGCACCCTGAGAAAAGGGGAAAGCTCCCCCGGGGGCGGGTGCAAGCCGGAGGCCTCCCTGGTAGGGGCTGCCCGCTCAGAGGCTATAATCAGGGCTGCCCTCCTCATGGGGGCTGGGCTGGCCCGGCCAGGCCCAGAGGTGCAATTACCAGGCAGTGGGGAGTCAGGGGCCCTCATCCCAGTCATCCCCGGGGACAGAGCCACGTGGCTGGTCTTTGGGATCAGACCCAGGTAAGGCGGAGACACAGAACAGAGCCACTAAACTAACTGGGGGTGTGCAAGGCGGGGACCACTCAGATGCAGGGTGGGGGACTCTCCCTTGATGAGAAACACATCTAGTTTTCACTAGCACAGAGCTGGTGGCCATTTAGAGGCTGATGCAATCTTGTGACAGTTCTGTCACGTTTCTGACAGCGTATTTTTGTTTCCTCTCCCAAATGCTGCCCCACCCCGTGTCCTGCTCACACGCAATGCAGTCAAAGCCTGGCTCAGATCCGAGTGGAGGAAATTCCCCGTGGACTGGCTGATTGAGGCCCCGGGGGACGTACTGAGGGCCCACGGCGTGGTGTTGGCAGAGCAGAGGCCAGAGCTCAGGCTGTCTACACCTGTGGGCACTGGCCATAAGTATCTGCAGTCAAGCCCAGCTTTTAAAGTAGGGACCCAGGTTTGCGTTCAGTTGTTTTCATCTGGGGAGCCTCTTGTACTACAGCCCATCCTTCTCATATGATTAATATGATTAGCAAGTACAGTGTTTTTCTGTTTCTAGGTTCTTCCCAGAGTCTCCAAGTTCATTGTCACGCTCCTCCTCATCATTCTGAGAGACCAGGAAGTCCTGGGCCCATTTCCCTCCCAGCCCCACACTCACTGCACGTCCTGCCACAGACACCACCCTGCCCAACTCACTGACATCTGCAAGGTCCCACAGGTCACACCCATGCACACACACTCACATGTGTCTCTCACACAGGCAGACGCACACACGTGTGCTCACACTTGGGTACATGCACTCGGCCCCTGCCCCACAGCCCCCCACCCCCCACAGCTCTCCGCCCAAGCGTCCTCCTACCTGTAGTAGTGGCTGTTGACAGGTGCCTCGCTGGGGAAGCCCAGCATCCCACACACCACCTTGCTGTTGTTCCTGGTCCAGCCCTGGTCACACACCTGCCGCCAGTGGCCCTCGTACTTCACCTCCACTGCCCCCTCGGTCACCAGGCTATGCCGCTTGGCGCTGGCGAGAATGGGCTTGAGCCGCACCTCCTCCAGCCGCCGGCCCTGCAGGGTGCGGAGTCACTGTGGGCCCCAGGATTTCTGTCCCCACTGAGCCTGCTGCAGGTCTTCACATGGGAGATCCGGGGCTCAGAGCGCTTAGAGATCACCCCATCCAGGCCCTCAATGGACAGACCAGGAAACAGAGGCCCAGGGACAAGGTCATCTGTCAAAGCCACACAGTGAGCATGACAGAACCTTGGTTTATCTGCGGTCCTCTCCTCAATTCCAGAGAGAACCAGGCAGGTCTGTGCTCTCCCTGGGGTCAGGGTCAGGGCCTTTGGAGCTTGGGAGGCTTCCGCTGGGCACAGACGGGCCTTCTCTGTGTTACCCTGGGGAAAGCTGAGGATGAGCACAGACCAGCTGTTTGAAACTCCCAGCAGGATCCGTGGCCCATGGGACCGCCATCCCAGCCCTGGGGTGACTTAGACCATAAGGACTGCCCCACCCTGGCCTGCTGTATTCGTGGGTCAGGGCTAGCTGTCCTGAGGCTGGGGCTGCCTGGCAGCGGAGGGTAGGAGCCGGGACCTGCCTGCCTGCTCCTGTTGTTTGGCTTGGGCTGTTTTTAGCTCGAGGTTGTTTGTGCCGGGAAGAGGCAGCAATTGTGGCCGGGCCTTGTGGGTGAGGCAGCCCCTCACCCCCTGCTGCCACCCTTACGGGGAGCAGCTTCAGCGATCCCCAGCAGGCCCAGCCTGAACCCTCAGCCTGTCCTGCTGCAAGCTGGGCCCTCTGTCCATGCACCTGTTCCGGGCCACCAACATGACGTGGGGCCCCAGGGACGCTTCTCGGCTCACTCTGCTGCCTTTCTCTTCCTCTTCCTCCAGGTTCATCATCCAGAGGCTCTCTATCCCGTGACCCAACCCTTGGCTCCGCCCAGGGCCTGAACAGCCTCCTCACCTGGGGCCCAAGGGCATTGGAGACCCTCTCAGAAAGATAGCCACGCTGGCGCTGGGGGTGACACACCACCCCAATGTCCTCCGAGTGGCTGCAGTCACTGACACCCCAGCCATTGGACATGCACTGGTCCAGTGAGCTCTCTGTGCCCATACAGCGCACATTGTCCAGCCAGATGGGTCCTGTGGGTAGGGGACGGGTGATGCTTAGGGACAGAAAAGCAAGTCACAGGCTGTGCCTCCTTCATAGGACCCCACAGTTATCAACTGTCTTCTTCCAGAGCCTGAGGTGAAAGTAGGGGTGGGGGAGAGGAGTTGGTTCTCCTGGGATCTTGGTATCTACAACCCTACTTGCTGCCTCCTTTTGCAGCAGGTCCTGTAGAATCTGTTTTTGGAAAATGCCAGGTAGGTTTAGTAATTTAGATCTACCTGTCCACCCATTCATCCATCCATTTGTTCACTCAACAACATTTGCTGAGCACCTACTGTGTGCCAATCACTCTGTCAGACTGGAGTAGGGAGGTGGCCTCACTGTAGGTGAGAGTGGGAGGGTTGGAACAAGGGTCACGTGCAGCTGGGGCACTCAGGAAATGCCTCATGGAGGAGGTCATTTGAGCTGGGTATTAAAGGATGGCCGAGACTCTGTTAGAGCCTCAGGGAGCCCAGCCTCTGAGAGAAACCCACTATTGTCTGTCTCCTTGTCTTCCTGCTGGGCAGCACCAGGCACTCACCCTCCCCTTGGCCATACTTGGCACTGTGGGCCCAGGTCAAGGCTGTCTCAAAGCCCAGTTGGCGGCAGGCCACCGTGGCCTCCTGGAGAGCGAAGTCATCATCACACACAGTGCCCCACTGGCCCTGGTACAGCACCTCCAGGCGGCCCTCCTCTGGCCTGCTCCCTGGGCCCACCAGCCGTAGCTTCGTGGTGCCCAGTGACTGTAGCCTGCCAGGAGGGGCCTGGAGCAGGAGCAGGAGCAGCAGGAGCAGGGAGAGGGCAGCTGGTAGGGACCACATCGTGGTGACTTCAAGGGCAGCTGGGGCCAAGGCACCTGGGGAATGAGTAAACGTGACAGTGATCACCACCTCCACCCCTGACCTGGGTCTCTTCTGCTGGCTGGCAGGGACAAAAGATGGCAGGGCCCCTCCAAGTGTGTGTGTGTGCATATGTACATGTGTGTATAGTGGCATCGATGGAGTCCGGGCTCTGAGATTAGGCAACTTGGTCTAAACCCACCATTCACTGTCCATGTGACCTTGAGGACGTTTAACCATACTGAGTCTCAATTTGCTCCTCTGTAAAGAGGGGATAATAATCCTTGTCTCAGTGTTGTGGGTGTTAAATAGAATACTGTAGATAAAGTGCTTAGCACAAACCTACCACACAGCATTCCGTAACTAGCTGTTCTTGATACAGTCCTTCCTATATGTTGGTAGAAGGGGTGGCCTACCCTTTGAGTCACAGGGGAGTCCCCAGGGTGCCCTCAGGTCCAGAATAGCTACCCCAGTGGCACTGTTCTTGCACCCTCACCATGGAAGGCACACGGGATGCTAGAGAGGAAATAGTCATTGGAGGGGAGGTCCAGGCCTCTACCACTCATTTGCTGTGTGTCTTGGGCAAGTCTCTTAAATTCTCCAGGTCCTAATTCCTTATTACTAAAGTGAGGAAACTGAACCTAAAATTGTCTAATACTTCCTCCAGCTCAGTCTATGATATCCTCAAGCTCTCGGTCCATCTAGACACGTGATTCATTGATTCAATGAATATTTCTGGAACACTTGCCTCAGGCCAATGATTCGGCCAGGTGCCAGGACACAGAAGAGAAGACATTAAACACTACCTCCTGCTCTCATGAAGCTCAGAGAAGGGGAAGCAAGGCAGGCTCTCAGAGAGGGGATGCTTAATCAGCGCCTTGTTGGCTGAATAAGAGTTCTGAATAAGGGGTATTGCAGGTAGACAGAATAAGGGGTATTGAATTGGGGTATTGAATACAGGGTATTGAATACGGGGTATTGCAGGTAGACAGAACAGATGGGTAAAGGAGGAAAGAGGGAAAGAGAGGAGTCTGTGCAAGAGCAAGTAGTGTTCTCTCTTTCCCCTGTACTGTAGAATTGGGAGCCTGGAGGGGACAAGGGTGGAGGCACAGGCTGGGGCCAGATAAGCAAGGGCCTTGGGCACCACGCAGAGGGTTGCTCTTTATTCTGTAGGAAGCGAAGGGCCATGGGGGGTTTTAGGCAGTGAGCACACACCAGGGACAGGGTTCCTGTAATCACGTCAGGCGCTCCTTGGGTCCTTAGACGGGGCTGCGGTTAAGGGCTGGTTTTCTCCCTCTCACACACGAGCAGCCTTGGTCCTGGGAACAGCAGAAGGGAGGAGCACAGGGGTGGGCGGAGAGCTGGTTAGGGCGGCCACCAGTGCTGAAGTTCGTCCACCGCCAGGCTCTGCGGCTGGTGAGGGGTTGAGGCCAGCCCGGAACAGGGCGGAGAATGTTGGGTCCTTGACTCCCTGCTCAGTGCTTGAGTCTTAAGAGAGCTCGTTCTGGGGAGACCCCCTCTTCCGTGGCCACTGCTGCCACTAGGAGACTGCACGGCGGGTCAGTCTCAGCAGGGAGGGCCTCTCAGAGCCCCTGCCACTCCTGTCCCCACAGACTGGTAGTCAGGCTGGGACTCAGTCCTTCAGTCCTTGCTCCTTCCTTGCATGCAACCCCTCCCCCCTCAGCCACCAATCCTCCTGCTTTGGTGAGCCCAGGGCTGGGTGGGGTGGGCTCCTAGGAGTATACTACATGGGCTCAGGAAGGATGCTCCACGGGGACGGCGACTCTGTGCCCCCAGTGGCCAGGACAGTGCCAGCTATGTATGTAGGTGGCAGCAGAAACTATCATGGCTTCATGGATGGCACTGCCAGCGCTTACACGTACGGACCGGGAGTCAGACTGTCTGGGTTCGCTTCCAACAATTAGTTTCCGGATAGTCTCAGGCAAGTGATTTAATTTCTCAGTGCCCCAGTTTTGCCTCTGTAAAATGGGGGTTGTAAGTAGCACCTACCTCATAGGATTCTTGTATGGATTAAATGAATGATGAATACATGTGAAAGCCTTAAAAGAGAAGCTCTCCGTTGACAGGTAACTATTATTAACAGCAGCTGTGACAGCCACTATAGAAGCACTGGTCTGGGTTGGTTCCAGCCCCTCCTGGATAAAGAAAGGATGGAGGCTACACCTTAACTCGTCAGCAAGTCCCGGTACCCATCTTTGTGACATCCTCCCGATTTGCCTCTTTTCCCTCGGGGGGGTTCTCCTTGCTCCCCTCCATCCTCACCGCTAAGTCTCTTCCCTCACCTTCCTAGCGCGTGGTGTTTGCTCCCTACAGCCTCCACCACCAGCCTCCACCGTGTCTCCCCAGAACTGTCCCTCCAGTGCCCAGCACAGGGAAGACGACCTTAGAGAAGGAAACAGCCTGAAAAGTGGCAGTTCTCTCTGCAAGCGAAGGTGAAGGGGACAGGGTGGGAAGGTGGCGGTCGTGGTGGCTGGGTGGTTAATAATAATAATAATTATTAGGATATATTTAAAACTATCCACGCCATACTTATCTCTACATTATAGATGCGAAGCTAAGGCCCAGAGAAGCTCCATAACTTGCCCAGCTGGGATTCAAACCCGGGAAGCCCGGCTCCAGAAGCCGGGCTCTCAGCCACGAGAGAGATGGACGCGGGAGGAGGAGGGGAAGAAGGAAGGGAGACAGGGAGATGAATGAAATTCCACCCTGTTGCTGGCTGATTGATGGCCCAGCCGTGGCGTGAGGGCACTGGGGTTGGTGCCAGCACTGAGTGCAACCAAGTGACAGATCCAGGACCCTGCCGGCTTGAAGCGGAGAGGCACCTGCTCCAGGTGCTACCAGGGGACTGGCACCTGGCCTGACCTGGCTCCTCTAGGGTGGGCTGGAAATGCCCAAGGTATTCCAGAGAGAGCATGGGGGGTGTGGGTGCTGGTCTCATGGGCACCGGCCTCGGGGTCACCTGAAGCCCTTCTCTCTGCCTCTTGGGGATGGGGTGCCTCCCTGGGATCACTGATGACGGTGACCTGAAGCAGTGCCAGCAAATGGCTCTGAGCTCTACCATCCAGGCACAGGACGTGTGGCAGTCAAAGCCTTCTGCCCACCCTCGTCCTCTGCCTCCCCACCCCCCAGCATAGTCAGCTCTGGTTTATTTAGTTGAAGAGACTCGCTCCACCCTGCCTCTTTGTCCCCCAAGTCACAGGAGTGACATGTGAACCCACCTTGCCCCTTCCCCTGCCTCCTCCCTGGGCGAGAGGGCAGGGAAATGGTTACACTCAGCGCGTTCACAAACAAGACACGCAGGCTCCCAGGCCAGGGCGCACCACCCCGGGCGGGCCTTGGGCCAAGCTCCCTAATTTGGTCACTTCCACTGGAAGCAGGTTGGTGAGCTACTAGGGGGCTAGGCCACTAACTGTCCATGGGGCCCCTATCCCTCCCGGCCCCCAGCCTTCAGGAACCCTCGGAAGCCTGAAGCCCCACAGAGAGACAGAAGCGGGACAAGCAGACAAGACGGGCGAGAGACAGACCCCGGGGCCAGGGGCCAGGCGGGGGCTCACCAGCTGGAGCACGGACGGTCGGGCTGGGGCTGGGGCCGGACGCCGCGGCCGAGCAGCGCTTACGGGCCTCCCTGGGCGCCCTGGGGCCTTTTTATCCGGCTGCCGCCCGCGGGCGCCCCCCACCCGGCCGCCCGCCCGCCCGCGGAGGAGGCCCCGCAGGCCCCGCCCCCGGGCGGCCCCGGCCGACGCGGGCGCCCGGCCCTCCTGGGCCCTTGGCCCTGCGCCCCCCGCCCCCCGCCGGGACTCGGGCCAGCGCGCGGCGGGCGTCCACACGCCTCTGGCCCGGGAAGTGCTGGGGTCACGAAGTTGCAGGGAGCAGCGGGGGGCCGGGAGGGCTCACCGGTTTCCCCTGGAGGAACTCGGCGCGGCGCGCTGCAGCAGGAGAGACTGTGGGAGGATCAGAGTGCCCGGTGAGAGACCGGCGGCGTGGCGCCAGCGGGCTGCGTTTGCTTGGGGGTGTCTGTACCTCGGAAGCCCCAGTACCAGGCGCTGTTTCCTCCTCTGCAAAGCCGAGTGACATGCCCACCCCCCAAAATCCCCCCCATCAGTGAGCCGCGGGGGCGTCAGTGCCCAGAGCACAGTATCCTTCACAAGGGAGCGCCTCACTGTCATAGGGACCATCAGACTCCCTTGGTGGGAGGTGGCCAGCGAAGGAGAGGGGGAGCTCAGTTCAGGGGAGCTCCGGATGGTGTGGTGTCTTTGGAGTAACAGGTCCACTCCTATTGCCCTGGTCCGTTTACACTTGCTATTTCCACGGCACCAGGTGTCTGTTCTGCCCATTGTACAGTTGGGAACACTGAGTCCCAAGAGACACGACCTGCTCCCCCTAGTTATAAACAGTAAATGGGAGTTATAAACAGTAAATGGAAGAACTTAAATCCTCCTCTACAGCTCCTTACAGGGTTTAAGGAGGCAAGTCCCGGCCCTTGACAGGCGCATAGCTGGAGGGTAGGTGGTGGGTGGGTGGGTGTATGTGCTGGCACGCGCACTGTGGGGGGCAGGGAACTATAGAATAAGACAAAAGTGAAAAAGGCTGAAAGAGGGGAGTCCCATCAGCTTCACTGAGCCCCCAGGCACCTGAATCCCAGCCCCTTTCCTCCAAATCCTTTCCCTTAGTCCTCAACCCTCCCAGTGCCTCAGTGTCCCCATCTATAAAATGGGCAGAGAGTTCCAGCCTCCTAGCTTCCTCCCTGGGTCCAGATCAGTACAGCCTGGTTCCCTCTCTTCCCCCAACCTTGCCTGAGTGTCCTTCCAAAGGCTCATTCATTCAGCGGATCTTTATGGATTTTCTCCTCCTTGCTAGACAGGGTGCTGGAGTGCTAGACCCTGCGGGGGTGGGAGGGGGGCTTCCCCGTCTGGCGGAGGAGGCAGACCTGTAAACAAACGGGACCACAAGGCAGACTGTGATAAGGGCTAGGGTAGCAAGGTGGGCCTTTCTGATCCCTGGGCGACATCCAGGTCACACTGACCTGGCTGCTGGAGGACTCCTGTCCACCCCTGGCCGCCCATGTCCCAGATGTCCCCCCAGTGCCCCTGCCCCGCCCCAACAGGGCCCAAAGCATTCCCCGCATGAATCAACAGGAAAGAATGCTCCCAGCTTTGGGTCAGCAGCAGCGGCAGCCCAGCCCCACCCCTGGGGACAATGAGGCAGCTGTGGGCGAGGGTGCCAGGTATGCCTCAGCCCCCTCCTCATGCCCGGCCACCTCTCATGCTGAGCCAGGAACAACACAGAGGGATCGGAAAACGTGGGCTCCACCTGCTGCCAAACACCCGCCGGGGCCTGGCTGCCCAGAACTAAAAATACCCCGGAGGCCGGCGGCTGGCCAGGGCTGGAGCCCAGGGAATGAATGGATGTGTCGCCCGGAAGTCCGTTGACCTACAAGACTCTGGGCAGAAGCTGCGGCTAGGGAGCAGTAAAAGGGGGAATCTCCCGGGCGGGGGTCACTGCGAGGCTCTCTTACTGACAAGTAACGGGCTTGGGTCCCAGGCCCGACCCTATGCCCCACTGGTGGTGGGATTTTCTCAGCTGAGTGGCTATCTCCTCACCCTGAAATTCGATCGCTGTGGGGTCAAATGGGACCATTCAGTTCGTCTCAATAAACTTTGACTTGATGGAGACTGCCTACTTCCTCCTTCGTGTCTGACTGTGCTCATAGCCTCGGCCAGGGCCAAGGACCTCTTAGTATACTGGTCTGTGTCCGCTTCAACTCTGGGGGCCCTCAAACTTCTTATTCATCTCTAAACCTACATTCTGTCACGTGGCTCAGGGCATAGCAGGTGCTCACGGTATGCCGGCGGATTGAATAAGTGGGCCTGTTTTGTGCTGGTCCTCGAGCTAGACCCCGGTGGTGTGTGTGTGGGGGGGGGGGCACAAACAAGCCAGATATGGTCCCTGTCCTCAAGGAATTTGCAGGGTGGTGGGGGAGACAGACTCCCAATCAGCCAGCCAACGAGGCACTGTCACCATCAGAACACCTAACGGGTGCAGAGCAGCTACTCCATGTATCATCTCATTTAATCCTCTTAAAATCCCTGTGGACGATACTTTCATCACCCTCCTTGACAGATGATGAGACTGGGCACAGAGGGGTTAGGTGATTTGGCCAGAACCACACAGTCATTATCCGCGGAGGGTAGCGAGTGGTAAACTGTAGCGGAAATACGGTTAGCTCGTGCCCTGGGTACCAAGTGGGGGAAGCTTGAGGATCGAAGGCTTCACGGAAGAAGCGCCTTGAAGGAGGGATAGACTTGCCAGCTGTGACAATGAGGATGACGATGCCGAATCTGTTGGCCGATTGTGGGTCTGTCTTTGTCCCTCCGCAAATTCACTAAGGAGAGAGGTGGGAAAGCGAGACAGTCGTGAATGAAGGTTTGAAAGCCACGGAGCACTGGGTGTCGGAAGTTGCCCTGTCTGCCCTCCCCCAGGCTTCCAGAGCCCAGGGCATAAGCCTCACCATCTGCCCGCCCCTCCCAGGCTGAGGAGCTGAGAGGCTGAACAGTAGCCAAGGGGAGTCTCTTCCCCGTGGGGTGTTCCCCAAACCCACCCAGATCAGGGCCTGTGCTTTCCTCCCGAATGGGAAAGGCCAAAATCTCCTGCGGAACGCCGTGGCCTGGGATGTTGCCAGCAGCCCTGGGGGACCCTGTCTAGAGTACCCAGTGCCAGGGCTGCCGGGCTTTCCTCCTCGGTGGCCCTCGAGACTCTGTCTGGCCCCGCCTCCTTTGACACCGGACGAATGCCCATATGGAGGAAACGGTACAGTTTGAGAATTGCGAGACCTGAATTCTTGTTGTGACTGTCCGAACCATGTGGCCTCAGGCAAGTCCCTTCACCCAGTCCAGGGTACAGCCTTCTGCATCCCTTTGTCCTGCCTTTGCCCTCTGACCCTGCCCTCTGACCTCCGAGGGCCAAACTACTCTCCTGTCTTCCTGCATCTTGGCTGTCCCTGACTTCGGTGAATCCTGAGCAGACAGATCTTGTCGTGCCTTAGCTCAAGAGTCCTCAGTGGCTCACTGTTGCCCACAAGTTATGGAGAATCCACTTTTGTTTCTCCTTTTCCCTCTCCTTCTTTCCTCTTTTGACTTCGTTTTTTATATTCTATCTGTCTTTCGGCCTCGCTCTGATGATCCCGGGTCCCCTACTAATTTGCCTATGAAAGTTCGCATGAATGCTCTCAAGATAGCAGATGTGGGTGGGGGGGGAGTCTCAGAGCCGAAGCAGACACAGTCTGGGCCCTCGGTGGTGCCCCAGCCTGGTGGGAGCCGACTCACAGACACGGTGGTGACGGACAGTAGACTGGAGTGACAGAAAGAGGACACATGGAGGGGCACTGACCATTTTGACACAGGACGCGGATTTCCTTTGCGGAGGGCTGTTGAACCGGGTGCAGGGCTTTCGTTCCAAGGGAAGAGGTGGGAGCTGAGATTCTGAGAAGCCTTGGGGGTGGGGAGGTGGGTCTGGCAGGGGTGGGAAAGCAAGGGAGAGGCTGCCTGGGAGACGGTCCGGGGAGAGAGCGAGATGAGCTGGCTTCAGTAGAAGAAGAAATTTGGAGGAAGACAGAGCTGATTGAAGAGAAATTGTAAGAAGTTTGGCTTTGTCATATGCAACGTCCCCTTCCGCCCTCTGCCCCTCTGAAAGCTTCAGAAAAGTCGTTCCTACCTGGTGACGTTTGGAGTTGGGCAGGCCCGCCTTGACATTTGCAGGGCCCCGGCCTCCTATCACGTGCCTCGGAGGTAAGCACCAAACTAACTCGTCGTTAAATAAAACATGATCTATCTGCCTGTCTTGACAAATAACACCTTGGAAAGTCCTGGAAGTTCAGACTTGAATCCAGAACTTTCTCCTCCCTAGAGTTCTGTGTGGAATATGTTATTATGAGAAGCATCTACCCTGTCCGCGAACCCTGATGTGGCCCCACCCCTTCCTCTCCCACCTCTGCTCCACCCCACACAGCAGGGGACCTTCTGCTGTGACAGGTACATGCGCACACCAGGCTCTGTCCAGACCTCCACAGCCGCTGCCCTTTGGCCCCCCTGAGCCGCGGTGCGCGGCCTAGAGGCACGGTCTGCACTCTGAAGGAAGGGCTGGAAGCCGCCTTGGCCTCTTGGACAAGGAATTTCTAGAGCATGGACTTGGAAATGGGGTGGGGGCTCCAGGGGGCGCATCCCCTTGGCCCCGGAAACTCTGTGCCCTGTCCGGAGGTGTGTGATTCCACGAGAGCCACACAGATGCCCTCTGATGCGTGGAAGACCAGAGCAGGGAGTGCCCGGGTCTGAGGACAGCTGTGTGTGGGGGTGGGGGGCCAGGAGGCGCCACGTGGAGGTGGACCCCGGGGTGGACGTGGGATGTCCAGTCACTCGTGCGGTGTTTAGAGAGCTGTGGGCCATGCAGCCCCAGACGCAGGTGGGACCTCACCTCACCTCGACAGGTGGGGGGGCACTGAGGCTTTCTGAGGGGGGTGCAGGGTGGGGGAACATTGACTAGAGCCAGGCTGTGGGGATCTCGATCTTTGCTGGTGCTCTCTCGAGCTGGTATTTAACTCCCCACAGATTCATACCTTCGGTGGAGGGCGGAGGGTCTGGGAAGGGGTGTTCTGGGGGCCGACAGGGAGGATCTTAATACCCTGTAAGCTGTGGAAAGACAGAGAACCCGACTTAGACTCTTCACTTTCCGCCTCTGCCCCTGGGATCCCCAGCTCAAATTTGCGACCAAGAGCTAACCGCTCGCCTCTGCCCCCAGCCTCTTTCGACTCCTGCCTCAGTCTCTCACTTCATTACGAGTCTGCTCGTCGCGAAGCCCTCACCCGAGAAGGGTTATCGCCAGTGTTCTCTCCATCATCGGGTCCCCCCTCCCTCCAGGCCCTCCCTCACCCTGTTCACCCTTCCCCCTTCCTCTCCCCACCTCCTGCTCTCAGCCACGTGCACCTGTCCAAACTACCCCCACCCCAGCCCTTCCCCACTCCCCTCTTCCCTCCAGTCCTACCTGCCAACCCCCACTTGGCCTGTCCCAGCAGCTAACACAGGCACGGTGCCTGGACGTGTTTCTGCTCAGGTAAATTAAAGTCATAAGTTCTGGGGGGAATAAGATGGAATGAAGACTCCGAGCCGCAGCCCCGAAGCCTCCGAGGCCCCTTCAGAATCTCGCAGAAGCCTGGGCTGCCCTTCTCACCCGCCTGTAATTGAACCCCTTTGTCCTCAGGCAACACCAGAGAAGTTAAATTAAAAAACATTTCTTATTCCACGCTGTTTTCCTGGATCTTCCGAAACAATGAACACAGTAACTGCGTCGCTTCCCCAGGGTCTCGTGGCAGATGAGGGCAGTGGGGCCTCGGTGGGGGGGGGGGGCCTGGAAACCCGGAGGCCTGCTTGGCATCTCCACCGGCCCAGGGTCTCGCCTCTCTTCAGCTTCTTTAGGAAGTTGGTTGACCATTTGGAGGCAGAGCTGAACCGAAGGCTAGGAGCTGCTCCTGGCCCCCGGTCAGCCATTTGTGAATTACTTTGAAATTAACTGAGGCAGTCAGCGGGAATAGGAGTTCAGGAACAGAGCTATTGTTTAAAGAGAGGTACACGTGACCTGAACGGTTTTGTGTTCTCTTGCATCCGGTTTGTTGATCTAGACCTTTGCAAATATGTTCAAGGTTCTTCGGGAGGAATTGGTCCTCTCCCTCTGGCTAGAATGTAAGATCCTTCGAGGCTGGACTGACAGACTCCAAAGGGTTAATTTTCACGCTCATCTTCCAGGAATGAGGGGGAGGCAGGCAGGAACTGTCTGGGTGGAGAATTCCCTTGACCTGGCCTGCGGGGGAGTGGTGGGGGGGTGAGGGTAGGAACCTGCTAGGAGAGAGGTCAAGAGAAATCCCTGGGTACAGCAGGAACGGAGCCCGGACCAGGGCCAGAGGCCTGGAGGTGGGACGGGGAGAGGTCGGCATCAAAGACCACACCAGGAGTGAGGGTGGGGGCTGCAGAGGAGGAGGATGCAAGCCCCGCCGAGGACAGGGCTGGTTGCTGGCCTGCAGGCGAGGGGCTGGCCTGGCAGTCTCACACTCCAGCCCGGCAGTTCTTTGACTGTGGCCCTAGACCAGCAGCACCAACCTCTCCTGGGAACCTGTTAGAAATGCCAGCTGTCAGGCCCCCACCTCAGACCGGAAATTCTGGGGTTGAGGTCCCAGCCAGCATCTGTGTTTCGGCATGTCTTCCAGATAATTCTAATGCCTGTTCATATTCAGGAACCACCTCTCTAGACTATACTCTTGGAAAACGTTTGCGTTGACAGAGTCTAGAGCCCCGTGGGTGCCTTTTGCCTAGAGTTCCTGACATGCCTGGTGGGCTCAGCCCTCTTGGTGTCCTCTCATATTATAAGGACACTCCCCCACCCACGGTGGGCCAAGCCTTGTGGGGTTACAGTTTTCCACATCCCTTCATGGTGGGGTGGGAGGGCCATACCTTCTGTCCCCCACAGAGTTCTCCAAGGACCTCTGAGTACCCAAGGAGAACATCACTGGAGTGGTGGTGGAGGGATTCCTCATTTCTGTCCTCAGGGGCCCTGCCATGTGGGCCAAGAAGAGGTGGTCAGGCCAACATCTAGATTCTGGCAGGATCTTCCTGCACGAAAGGAATTTCATTATCTATTCAGTACCACAAACATCCATGCCATTGTGACCATCAGCCCGAAATCTGAGATCTTCCGGGAGACCAGTTGGCCAACAGGTGTCACTGACACCCACCAGCTCAGGGCAGGCAGAAGGGACGCAGAGCTTGTGCTACAGGCCCTCTCCTTCGTCCTGGAGCTTGCCCTGGCTTTCATAATTCATAGTATATCTTGAATTGCAGGAACAATTCTTCATCCTGGACCAATCTGGACACACCAGTGGCTGAAGAAGAGTTAAATATAGCTGCAAGGTTGTCAATTTGTTCACAAGAGAAACTGCCCGGAAAGGACCAAAAAAGCTTCATTTCCTAACCGTTAACTGAAAATCACCTTTCTTAGGACAGCTTGAGCTCTAAAGTGGGACTGAACTATCCAGAAAGAAATGTAGATAAACTGTGTCTCCTTTTAGCATTGAGCGCTAGTAAACAGAGCGGGAGAGAAGGAATTCTACCAAGATATCAGCAGAAACTTAACTTCTTAAGGGAAATGATTTCCTCTCCTAATTACCAATTAGCGAGCATGAGCGTCTGCCCACCAGCACTCTGAGTTACTGTCGCTGTGGGGGGGTGGGGTGATGGGAACTTGGTGTAACGCCTTGTGCCTTTGGCAGGGATCAGTAAACCAGAGCTAATAAGTGAATGTGTCTCATTCAAGTTGGGGTGTTATCTTGTACTGAATATCAGGCATGGGTCCATCATACTTGTACAGAGAACACTTTGCTAGGCTTGGTGAGGACACAGATAAAAACCCAGTTCCTACCCTCAGTGTAAGTCCCATGAGTTATGAATTGTATTTATATCATTATATGAATTACATCAGCCAGTGGAATCTGTTTGTTAGATAAGATCATTCATTTATTTGTTGGTTCCACAAGTGTTTATCGAGCACCTACTATTTATGTAGTCACTTTGGGACATCTAGAAAAGTAAACATAACCCAAATTTCCCAGGCTCTGCACGCTCCTGGGGTCATACCAATGGTAAAAGTCACATTTTCTAGATTCTTGTCTCCATTATTATTCCAGCACTTGTGTCTTACTTAGGGACGGTTCTCGTCCCTGCCCCCAACCAAATTCTCACCCAGTCTGCAGCTACAAGTTTCCAGCAGGTGGTCAACATGTGTTCATAAACCAGGGTACAATGTAGCGTTAGACTGCAGGGTCTTCCTTCATCTTCCACCCCAGCTTTGCCGGCTCCCCACCCGGCCAGGGATGTCCGCTACCTGAGAACTTCTTTAAAAACTTTTCCAGTATTCGTGGCTAGTTCTCACTGGGAAAAATGCTGAGATCCAAGCCAGAGGGGCGAGCCCTTGATGCTTCTAAAGCTGTCACCTCTCAAGGCACAGAATGGTGCTGCCTTCCCTCAGGAGGGAGGAGCATGCCTCCCCTCCCCCGCAACCACCCACCCCCCCCATGGTTCTGTGCCATGTCACCTGAACTCTGGTATGTTTCACTGGCCTGCGGCCTACCTTTTCACGAGTAACACATTGTGCTGATTATTATAGCTTTATAGTAAGTCTCATATCAGATAGTATGATCCTCCAACTTTTTTCTTTTTCAAAATCTCTTTGGTTTATTCTAGTTCCTTTGTATTTCTAGATACATTTTAGAATCAGCTTGCCAAGTTCTTTTTTTTTTAAATGCATTTTTATTTATTTTTTTAACGTTTATTTTATTTTTGAGAGACATAGAGACAGAGTATGAGCAGGGGAAAGGCAGAGAGAGAGGGAGACACAGAATCTGAAGCAGCACAGAGCCCGACGCGGGGCTCAAACTCAAAAACCGTGAGATCGTGACCTGAGCCGAAGTCGGTCGCTTAACCGACTGAGCCACCCAGGCGCCCCAGTTTGCCAATTTCTACAAAAAAAAAAAAAAAAAAAAAAAGCCCACCGGTATTTTAGTTGGAATTTACTCTTCATTTTGATTAATCTATAGTGTGTATCTATGTGTAGCGGTTTTTAGTGGTTGCTTGAGGTATCATATTAAACATATCTAATTTTTAAGTCTACGGCTATTGCCATCTTCCCAGTTAGAGTGACCTGTAGAAAGCTTATCTCCCTTTCTGTCTCTTTCCCCTTTTCCATTCACAATACAGTTGTCTTAAATATTTCCTTTACATCAATTTATAACCAAAGCAGACAGCGTTCCAACTTTTGCTTCGACTGGCAAACATAATTTAGAAAACTCAAGAACAGAAAAAAACAGGTACTTACCCATCTTTTTATTTTTGTTTTTCTTTCTTCCCTCCTGATGTTTCAAAGTGCTTTCTTTTTTATCATGTCCCTGTTCAGAAAGCTGCTAGCCGTTCTTGTAGGACAGACCTCCTGACAGCAGATTCTTCGTTTTTCTTCATCTGAGAAGATGAAGACTAACCCCTTCATTCATGAAGAATTTTTCTTGCTGGCTATAAAATTCTATCTCGACAGTTCTTTTCTTTCATTTCTTTTCTTTCTTGAAAAAATGCCATTTATTTCGGGCCTCCTTAGTTTCTGATGATAAATCTACTGTCACTCAGACTGTTTTTCCCTTATAGGTAAAGTCATTTTTCTTTCACTGCTTTCGAGATTTTTCTGGTTTGGTTTTCAGAAGTTTGACTATCCTGTGCCTCAGTATGAGTTTGTTTGGGTTTATTCGATTTGGAGTTTGTTCATTTTCTTGAATTTATAGGTTTACGCATTCTGCTCAATTTGGAACGTTACTTCTTCAAGTACTTTTTCAGGCCTGCCTTCCTTTTCCTCCTCCTCTAAGACTCCAATGACGTGAATGATGTAGATTAGATCTTTTGTTAGAGTCCCGCAGTTCCCTGAGGCTTTGCTCACTCTTCTTGTTCTTTCTTTAATTCCATTTTCTTCGTTGTTGTTCAGATGAGGTCATCTCTATTTTTCTATCCTTGAACCTGCTGATTCTTTCCTCCATCCTCTCCATTTTGTCCTTGAGTTCACCCACTGAGATTTTAAATTTTGGTTATTGTATTTTTTTTGTTCTAACATTTTCTTTTGGCTTTTCTTTCTATTTTCTTTCTTTTTTCTTCTTTTTCTGCCCGAAACTTTCTTAACATACACCCATTCAGTTGAGATGCAAGTCCCAGTTCCCTGTTCAACCTTCTTCTATTATTTCGCCCTGCATGGGGGAGGAGATTGGATGTCTTGTTACAGCCAGGTAAGGGTGGAAATCTAGACTCTCTACTTGGCTTGTACCAGTGCGTGCGTCTGTGTGGGTTTCTCAGGTGGTGGGGGAATGATGCCACGCTTCTTTTTTCTCTAGTCCTTGCTGCAGTAGAGCAGTCATTGTCTAAAAGTTTCCCGCTAGGCTTCCTGATCCTCTGGCTAGAGAGAGTCGGCTTTTGCTGGGGCCTTTGTGGTCTGTGTCTGTTGGCACTGCCAGGTTACTGCCTTGTTACTGAAGAAGTAACAAGTCTGGAATGTATGAGACAAAAACAACACTCAGGGAACTCACCCTCCTGTCGTTCCTTGGGGCCCAAGGTCCTTAGCTGGTTTGCCTTCTTCTCTCCACCTTTCACAGTCTTCTTATGTGTAGGGCATTCATTGACCAGCTCTTTCTCTGATTTCTATATCGTGGTGGTTGCCCGTGCGGATGTGGAATGGTGCATAAGAAGCATCTGTTATAGTCTCATGTGGTGAGTATGGAATCTTTGATGTACGCTATATTTTACTCTGTGACGCACCCCTGGCTATTGGGTCTAAGTTGCTCCCAACCTGATTCTAACTTTACCGTCCTCTCAGTCAACCAGGCTTCTTCTAGTGTTGACTCTCCCCTGAGACACAGCCTGCTTTTTGATGCGAGGTGGCTTCCGTTCCCAGACACCAGCTGTAGTGAGTTGAATAGTGGCCCCAAATGCAGTATGTCCGAGTTCTAACTCCCAGAATCTATGAAAGTGAACTTCTTTGGAAAAAGGGGCTTTGCAGATGCAATTAAGGACATAGAAATGAGAGCATCTTGGATTTAGGGTAGCCCCCTATCCAATGACTGATATCTTTATAAGAGAAAGGAGAGGGAGATTTGAGACACGTGAACCCAGGAAAGAAGCCCAGGTGAAAATGAAGTTGAGACTGAAGTTATACTGCTACAAGTCAAGAAACTTCTGGAATGAACAGAACCTGGAAGAAGCTAGGAAAGACTCATCCCTGGAGACCTCAGAGGGAGCATGGCCTTACCAATACCTTGGTGTCAGACTTCTTTTGAGAGAATATATTTCTGTTGTTTTAAGTCACATAGTTTGTCGTAATTTGTTATGGCGACTCCAGGAAACCATAACACCAGCCACAGCTGTGAGAGGCCCAAACACTGCAAGGTGGAGCAGCTGCCCCTTTGCCGAGTCGCCTCTGGTTCCTGGAAGGCGGCCACTCCGCAGTGTGTTGACTTCATGGACCTCACCGCTGAAAGGGCTGAACTTGGCTATACCTGCAGGATTTGTACCCACTCAATACGGCCTTGACCTGCACGGTGCCTACCCTCAGGCCAGCTCTGGGGTGGCTTGCTTGCCCCCACCCTGCCTTGTAGAAGCCACAGGATACAGCCTCTTATCTGTCACCCCTTGGACCTTTCCTAGTAGGACCCTTTTGGGTGACATGGTTAGCTTGTGTTGCTTAGAAACCATAGACACAAACTCTGGCTAATTTAAACAAAAAAGGAATTTATTGCGAGGATACAGGAAAAGCTGGACAATCCAGGCTGGTAACAGGCTAATAGTGCAGGGGACCTAGTTATTAGCCAGAACTAAAGGGCAGTTGATTCCAATTGCTACCGGTGAAATGGTCTCAGTTCATGTCACTCAAGTTGAAATTCAAACAGAGAAGGTCTGACTGGGGCAGATGATGCTAAGGGGCAAAGTGCTGGGAGTATAAAGGGGGAAGTTTGGCAGTGCAACCAAGACATCAAGGAATGGGGGGGGGGGACTAGTTCCTCAAAGGGAACGTGAGATGCTGATAGAACAAAGGGAAAAGGACGCTGGGTAGACAGAAACCGCAGCTGCCTCGGCCAGGGACAAGAGCTGGCTCACTGTTCCTCCTTTCCCGCTGATTCCCCACCCCGAACCTCTACTTCTTCCTGCTCAGCTCCTCAGAAGGAGTAGGGAGAAACCACAGATGGTCCTTTATAACTTTACCATATACCTCGAGTCAGCCATGAGTGATCATTAGACTGTGATTGTTCTTTTTAAGCGCTTCCCTTAATCAATTTACAATCGCCTGTGCTCTCTCCAGGTATTGATTATGGAGTCCCGCGTCTTGGAAGTCTTAAAGTACCCTCCCGGGATGCTACCCCTGACATTGCGATTCTCGTAGGCATGTGAACACCCCGTGCTGAAGTCGACCTTTCCATGCGGTTGCTTGAGATCCTTTTTCATCTTAATCGTTTCTGAAGACAGGACAGAATAGCAGCTCCTTCTATCACTGATCTGAATCTAAGTGGGAAGGAGATGCCCGGTTAATGGGGCATACAGCTATTCCCAGGTGGGAAGGATGGGGTTGACTGCTCCAGATGCCCTCTCAGAGAAGACACAGCTACAGCCTAGAGATTGACCGTGAACCCTTGTGAGGATGATAATTGAAGAGAAATGACCCTAGACAGACACCAAGCCATCCCCTCCAGCCATATTCATCAAGGCAAGCAATAGGGGCTCAGGACTGGCCTGGGGCCTCACTAAGCAGAAGGGCCTTGAGAAGGGTCTAGGCAGTGTGGAAAGGGGAGGAGGGGCTGGTCAAAGGGAAGGAGGCGGGTTGCCGTGTTGGCAGCTTGGCGGCACATTAAAAAAGACTCAAGGCTCCATCTTACCCCAGGCCTATTGCATCAGAATCTCTGAGGTGGTGGTGGTTGTGGGTGTTTCTGGGCATCTGTCTTTTTAGGTTCCCAAGTGACATCTTATTGCGCAGCAAAGGTTGAGCATCACTGAGTTAAAGCAGGGCCCTCAACTTGAGATCCTTGGCGGGCTTTGGGGGCATCTGTGATGTCCTCTCAAACTGCACACAAAATTGTCTGTATATATGTTTTTCTAGGGACAGGAGTCCATTGCTTTCACCAGATTTGCGAAGTGGCCGGCGACCCTCCAAGGTCACAAAGCGTTGAGATGAAGGGGACAGAGAGCCCGTGCCAGGGAAGAGTGGGGGGGATCCAAGCTGTGCTGATGCTGATGCCGGTGGTCCCTTGAAGCAAATCCGGTCACAACTCTGCAAAGCTTCCCTCCCACCCTTAGCTCAGCAGCCAGGCGACCGGCCGCTAGCCCTGCTGGGAACCTTCCCTGTCAGCTGCATAAAACCAGCTGCAAAAAGAGAGGAATAAGACTTGCAGTGGACCCAAAGTAACTAGAGACTTCCCTCAGGCTCATCTCATCCAAAATTAGGGCAGCAGGAACCAGCTGTAAGGCAGTGGTTCTCAAAGTGTGTTCCCCAGACCAGCAGCTTCAACATCACCTGGGAACTTACTAGAAATGTCAATTATGAGGCTTCACCTCAGACCTTCTGAATCAGGAACTCTGGCGGGCCCGCCATTCAGTCTCGACACATGCCTTGCCTGGATGACTCCCATGCACCGGAAGGCACGGATACTGGATGTGTGGTGGGTTAGCCCGGCGCCCGGGCCGAGGCTGACCCAGCAGGTTGAAAGCCGTCAGAACCCACAGCCAAGGAAGGCTCAGCAGCAGCTGAAAGGTGGAAGGCTTCAGGGGCCTGTAGCTGGGCCCGAGGAAGGGCTAGGCTGTCATTTGCTGAATTAGAGGACACAGAGCCTGGGACTGAGACAGGTTTTATGCCGTTTCAGACATCCGGAGGCCTCTGCATAGGTCTAGCAATCAGCGACGAGGTGCCCTCTTGACTTGCGGAGAAGACGCAGCAAGCTTTACGTCACGCAGGGAACTTGTGAAAAAGAGAAGGGAGAAGGCACCTGCGTCCTTCAGAAGCGTCTCGCTGGTCACAGTAGCTGTCCCGAAGCAGACCCCAGATCAGGAGACGTGCAGGCTCTGGCGTAGCAGTACCTGGAGCGAAGAAGAACTCAACAGGAGGGGGACGTACGAGTGTCTGGGGAGCACAAAAGCCGGAGGGGAGGCTTGCAGCAGGAGTACTCCGCAGGGTCTCACGGAGGAGCGAGCTGTGGTGGGGTTTGAGGAGCGGGTCGTTATCCAGAGGGATACAAACTGGGCGGGAAGGCGTCCCAACAGCCTCCGGCGTGGGGCTTAGAGAGAAGAGACTCCCAGCTGGTGGAAGCAGATCAGCGGAAGGACCCAAAGGGGGTTCACGCTGGAAAGGCAGGTCCGGGGCTGGGCCAGAGGGAGCACCAGCTGGGGAGGAGTCAGGCTCTGCGTCACGCTGCAGGTTGAGTCGGGGAACGGCACCAACGGAGGGCTAGGAAGAGCAACATGGTGGCGTGAATGGGAGACACCAGGAGGTTATTCCAGGTATTCGGTGATAAGGACCCAACCCTCAACTATACCTCAACTAAGGTATAGGCAAGCTAGTGAGAGAAGCTATTGTTTGAGCTAACGGCCTGGTCCTGGTCATTCTTCAAAGGCTTTTCGGTGAAGAGTAGAGGGCCCACCTTGTGCTGCCTCCTCTGCCAGGAGCAATGCCCAGAGCCCTTTGTCTCCCTCCTCGCCGAGGCCTGGGGAGTGCCCGTAGACAGAGGGTGAACGAACCCCAGACCTCGTGCAAAGTCACATGACTAGTGACCAGATAAAAGGAGGGGAGTGATGAAATGACTCACACCACAACCTGGCTGCGGACTGCGCTGCGAGAGAGAGAAACGATGAGGCAGATCCCAGGAACCGGCGGGAGGTGGTTTCCTGGCGTTCCGCGAAGTGAAAACAGCAAGTTCCGTGTCATACTTGTAGCATGGTACCGTTCGTGGAGACGAGGAGAACTTCAAGTTATATGTGGGTGTGCAAATGCATTTTTATGTACTTATTTATTTATTTTAATGTTTATTTATTTTTGAGAGAGAAACAGAGCATGAACATGGGAGAAGTAGAGAGAGATGGAGACACAGAATCCGAAGCAGGCTACAGGCTCCGAGCTGTCAGCACAGAGCCCGACGTGGGGCTTGAACTCACGGACAGTGAGATCATGACCTGAGCCGAAGTCGGCCGCCTAACCGGCTGAGCCACCCGGGTGCCCCATATGCAAATATATTTTGAAAAAAGTTGAGAAAGAGGTGCCACCAGCGAACGGCAGGGGTGACCTGCAGGGAGGGAAGGGTAGCTACCGAATGGCTGTGAGGGAGGCCCTCCCACTGCGTCGCTGTCGAGGGGGCAACAGTGGGGGCCTGGAACGCATGGCCGGGAGTGGGGTGAGATGAGAGTGACCCCTGTGGTAGGGATTCTCAAACCCCGGTGAACACTAGAGTTACCAAGGGGCCGGTTGGAATGCAGGTTCCTAGGCCCCATCCTAGACATAGTGCAGTGGGATGTCAGGGTGAGGCCCAGACTGCTGCATTTTGAGCAGCGCCACAGGACTCTGCCACCAGTGGTCCCTTGCAGCAGTCCTGTGGCAACTCCATAAAACCACCTTCCCTCCCTTAGCTCTGCAGCCAGGCGGCTCGGCCACCAGCCTTGCAGGGTGACTGGGCGGGAGGCTTCTCTCTCAAGGGGGGAGGCTGCGGGCATGTTGTACGGGGTAGCCCTTTGGCTCTTTCATGGGATTAACACCATTCTTTTATGTTTGTTTGTTTGTTTGTTTGTTTTGCAGGGGGAGGAGGGGGGTTCAGAGAGAGAGGGAGAGAGATTCCTAAGCAGGCTCCCAGCTGTCAGTGCAGAGCCCTGTGCAGGGCTTGATCTCATGAACCATGAGATCGTGACCTGAGCCCAAATCAAGAGTGGGACGCTCAACCAGCTGAGCCCCCCAGGCACCCCAGCGCCATTCTGAACAACCACCTCTCTGTCTCATGCGCTCACTCACTCACGCTGAATGAGGCTGCTTCCTCTAGGACCTTCCCGTGGTGAGGGACTCAGACTTCCCCGGGGCAGTTTTCAAAAGTGATCCGAGCTGCCCAAATCCTCCTCCTCAAATTCATTTGGAATTCAAAGCAAGTCGGGAAAACTGGCATTAATTAAATATTTAATTGACGTCCATTAAGTCCGGAATATTGGTTTCAGTTCAAATTTATGACATGGTTGTATTTTTGATAGCTGCACATATATTGCATGTAGGCCATTGGTTCCCTTCATGTAGTAAAGTGTTCAGTATATTTATGCCCATTTTATAGGACTGGGAGCATAGCTCGAATATCGTAAGTGATTATGGAGACATTTGCTTTTATTTGCTTTTATGACATTGTCGGTGGTATAAATTTGCTGTTAAGTCACCACTGATCAGACCAGTAACCACCAACTACAACGCTGGGCCTCTGGGAAAATGTGGGCTGCTTTACACGATACATTTTATTATGCAGTTTTCAGGTACCTGTTGAGGCAAAATGGAGTCTGTTTGCACATTACGAGTTGGGGGGGGGGCGTTGAATGTCCCCTCGCTGCGTGTGGCCAAGTCCGGAAAGAAACCTCCGTGACTTAAAACCCGAGTTTGGAGATTGTGGGCCCACGGGGGCATGAGTGACAGATGTCTGCAGGTGGGATCGGGTCCCCCCTCCCCCCACCCCGGGCTTCCTCTGCCTCGTTGTTCCGCCTCCAAGAGCCCTTGACCTGACTCCTCCCACCAGCGAAGGGGAGCTCGGGAATTCCTGGTCCGCAATCAAACATACTGTTGCTGAAGTCAGTTTGGGTTCAGTGGTGAAAATTAGGCCAGAACTGGCCCTTCTTCCGGGGTAGCCCTTGTTTCCGGGAAGTCAGTTCTGCATAACTTTAGATTTCCAGAGTGATGAAGTAGGACTCACTCCGTTTTAATCAATACCAGGGCTGGGAGAGAGTTTAGGGCAATTGGGGTCCAGCGCCCTTCCTTAAAGTTGAAAAAAAAACTATAACGACAACCGAGCAACAAACAAACCGACCTTTCCCAAAAGCATGCCGTGTGCTGGGGCCCACACTAAGGGCTATACGGGCGTCATCGCCTCATTTGACGCTCAGGACAGCCCCACAACGGAGGCACTGTTAATCACCCCACTTACAGACGAGGCAAGGGAGGCCAGCAGAGTTGAGGGGCTTGACCGTGGTCAGCCAGCCAGAAGGTGGCTCAGCTTGGAATTAGGTCTTCCTGGTTCAAAGCCTAATCTCCCGACCATCTGCTCTGGGGATTCCCCTGCTCTTGAGCCGGGGGGTGAGGGGGTGGGGGGGTGGACGACTAGATTCTGGAGGTCCAAACCTAGGGAGGTGAGGAAGAACAGGGGCACAGGTGGTCCAGAGAGAAAGTACAAATTTACTCACCGCTTTCGCCAGAGTGGAGGTCTCTCCTGTGATCAGGTCTGTTCCCTGGCCCGCATGTTAGAACTGTTCTCAAGCTGCCAGACACTGCCCAGCCCGGAAGCACAGATTTTGCGCGGCTACAAAGTAACTTTTCCACCATATTTCAAGAGAGGTTCTTTCCTCCAGCGTGGCTGGCAGGCAGGCATACTTGGGGCCTAAGCCTTTATTTAGACCTGACCCCATCACAATTGAAACACCCTGGTCAGGGGCGCCTGGGTGGCTCAGCCAGTTAAGCATCGTCCTTCGGCTCAGGTCATGATCTCGCGGTCTGTGAGTTCGAGCCCCGCGTCGGGCTCTGTGCTGACAGCTCAGAGCCTGGAGCCTGTTCCTGATTCTGTGTCTCCCTCTCTCTGCCCCTCCCCGACTCATGCTCTGTCTCTCTCTCAAAAATAAATAAACATAAAAAAAAATTGAAACACCCTGGTCAAACCTGCAAGCGTTAGTCCAGTAAACTGAGGTTCAGAGAAGTTAAGAAGCCTGCTGACAGGCACGCGGCTAAGTCGAGGCTAAGACCCAGTCCTCCTGCGATGAAGGCCAATCTCGCCTTGCTGCTCCCTGCTGTTCACGGTCCCCGAGGTCCACCTGGAGCCCCAGCTCGAGGTGCTCCCGGCCTTATGCTCGCCTGCTATTCTGGGGAATGACCCACCACAGAATTCATTCCAAGACTTTGTTTTCGTTTCAGCGCACTGGGTTTCCCTCTCTGCCTTGGCAGGAAGTCAGGGGCTGCTGGGGGCTATGCTGTGGGGAGAGTATGTCTACAAAGGGGCAGCACGAGTTTTGGGGGTGATGGAGCTGTCCTGTATCCAGACTGTGGTGGATGTGAATCTATACACGGGCTACTGTACACCCAAAATAAAATCGAAATGGAAAGTGCTGGAACACATCTAGCTCTGACAGTACCAGGAAGAGGGACTTCACGGGGAAAAGAGGGGTTCTGGGCCCCATTCTGCAGACCCCGCCTTTGGCTCTCCAAAGCAGCAGGACAGGCCTGCTCCAGACCCCAGTCTGTCAGTGGGCCAGTCTATTGGGGGCACTTCCCTCAACTCTCAAAGGACTGTCCACGCCAACTGTCTGCCTCCTTCCTCCATGGAGTTGGGCTGGTGGGACCAGCAGGTTCCACGGCTTTCTCTGGACTCCTTTGGGACTGGCCAAGAGGCTCCAAAGCCCTTTTCCCTCTGGATGCTGGGGAGCAGCTGATGGCTGTAGAGGACAGAGATGTGACCTCCGTGTGGTTACTCCTTTGAGTTATGCTCTACTCCCTAGGGTCCCAGAGAAAGAAAGCCCACCCTCCACTCCCATGTGCCAAATCACACACATACTCAGAAAGAACAACATGCCTCACTCTACCCGCCACTGGGAAAAGTCCCCCAAATGGAATTAGCCTGACTTGGCCAACTGAGTCAGGAGACCAGGGCGCATGGGCATGGATGCAGGGAAGAGACCCAGGGCGGTGATGCAAACGCTGGCACTGCCCTCTGGCCCTGTCTGGGCCGGGACACATTTCTGAGCTGCAGCTCTGCGGATGGTCCGAGCTCCACAGGGCCGTATCGGAGGCACAGGGGAGAAAAGGCCAGCGTGGTGACTTTAACCAGTTGTGGCTTCCAGAGGGGAGTTCTCTGAGCTGTAGCAGCCTGTGGCGTGAGCGCCTGGCAAGGCCTTGGCACCGAGCCGGCCGATCTCAGGCAGGACCGGGCTGCCAGCCTCAGCTGCCAGTACTTTTCCTCGCTTACTCATCAGACTCGAAAACAACTCCACCCGCTTGCGGTGAATGCTGCCCTGCATTCCTCACCTTCGGGCTATCATTCTGAGGAAGAAACATCGGCCCAGGAGGAAAGTTCTGGCCAAGTTCAAAGGCAAGCGCTTGGGGAATGGAAAGTCCTTTGAAACCTTGCTCGGATGGTGACTGTCTGACCCAGATGTTCCCTTTTCAAAAGTATGCTCGGAGCTCAAAGGCCCCGGGTGTCATGTAGATATGGGCGTGACAGAGTCTCGGGGAAAACAGACCGACCAAAGCCCAGCCGCAGCCTCGCTCAGAGAAACCTCAAGCCTGAGCGTCAGACCAGACTCCAAAGGGCAGCCCGGCTGTGGGCACTTCCTGCGGGGGCCTCTGGGACCACCTGCAGAAGGCGAGGCCAGAGCCCACACATTGCCCCTGGCTGGTCCTCTCGTGGGGCCAGCTCCTGTCTGAGCATGAGGCCCTCTTCCTGGGTGTCTGATTTCCCCAGATGTGGACGACGAGGCCCAGGAGGTGACCCTAGGCAACACTGCTGTGGGCGTGGGAAAGGGAGGCACGGGAGGCAGGAGGGAGTCTAATTCTGCCGGACACAGTGAGGACAGGCACCTCAGTGTCCATGCACCTGGGAGCCAGGGAACCTGGAGCTCACACCCCAGCAGGCTTTGCGAGGGCCTCCGATTCCATCCCTGCTGGTACTTGGGGGAGCAGGCTGTGGCACTGGTGGGGGGAGGTCCGGCCACCACACCGGAGTGAGTGGTCAAGGCTGAGGGACACGGCGTGGCCGCTCCTCTGGGCTACATTCTGCGCCTGCTCTACACAGGCAGGTCTTCCCAGACACGGCACTCCTACGGACATAAAGGGCCAACACAATGTTTCCCACGTGCCTCCCACACACCGCTGACCTCTCTAGGGCCTCACCTGCCAGAGGCGAGCAGTTTGACCCAGCAAGGATAGTGTCTGACAGAGGCAGAAGCTGTACCCCCCTGGGGTGTTTCCCAGGACAGGATTTTTCCTGGGGGTGGGGGTGCTCCTCCCTGCAGGGAGGGGTTAGTTCCTCTGGGTCTGTCCCGCTCCCCCCAGAGGAAGAAGTGTGGGGACTGAAGGGGATGAGGCCACAAGCCAGTCTTTTCAGGTTCCTGTCTCTAGAATGGGGCTGTCCAGCCCGGAGTTACTGAGGCACCACTGCCACCCCAGGCTTGGGTCTCACCCCAAACCCAGCCACCAGGGCCTCAGCAGTTCCCTGGGCCTCTAAGCATCACATCAAAGCAAGCCTTAGCTGAGTTTTCACACTGCAAGCCCCTCGCCGCCCCGGCCTCCTGAATTCTGTCCCCCATGCTGTAGACACATAGTTGCCTCACAGACGCCCCCCCTATGGTCACTCAGCCCACCCACGTGGTCGCTCTCAGCCCAGTGCCATTCTTGGACATTCAGATTTGCGGTGCCCTGGCTATGCCTCTGCAAACCACGTGTTCCCTTTGCGGGTCACTGGTAGGTTCTGCCGGTGGAGACGAGAAGGCAAGAGGAGAGGAAACAGCGACGTTGCTCCTTCCGGATTTGCTTCTTGTTCCTAGGAACCTCTCCCTAACGACAGTTCTGCATCCCGGCAGCTAGTTCCAGTTTCTAGCCTTTCTGGCACACTTCTAGAATGAACCTCCCTGTGCCCGCTCAGACACATCAGCCGGGCAGCAGAGGCCTGGCCCCCGGCTCCTCCCGACACAGCCCCCTTTCCAGGCTCCTACATTCTGGTGACCCCGGCTGTCCCTTCGCGCCTGCCTTGGGGGTGGCAACTGCATCTGCAGTTAGTCACTCTGTTTCCTCATCCAATACGGCTTCCATCAATTTTCTAGATTCAATTCTCTCTGCTAAAATAACTTCTGTGGTTTCTGTTTTCCCCACCAGACACTGGCTGATGCAGACCCCGCAGCTGCCAAACAGACTGCACAAGGAACTTGTAATTCTATATCTGTTTTTTATCCATCAAAGGCGTGGGTGGCTGCCAGCCTAGCCAGTTACCACACTGTGATGGGGCCGTTCCAGCCCAAAGCAAAAACCCTGAGGCCCGGGTTGGCCTGCGTAACCTGATTATGAGCAGAGTTAGGGTTTCCCTTCTTCTTCTTCTTTTTTTAATATTTATTTATTTCTGAGGGAGGGGGAGAGGGACAGAGGAGACACAGAATCTGAAACAGGCTCCAAGCTATCAGCACAGAGCCCGACATAGGGCTTGAACCCACAAACTGTGAGATCATGACCTGAGCCGAAGTCAGACACTTAACCGACTGAGCCACCCAGGTGCCCCTAGGATTTCCCTTCTGTCATCAGAAGTAGTGAGCCCTCTTTGCAGGGTTCCTTGAGATCCTTGGAGTGGGGGCTATGGGGAGAACCCCATGATGGGAACGTTGGTCTGGCCTCAGGTCTCCTTATGCTCGAGA
This sequence comes from Paguma larvata, assembly GCA_030068075.1. Lineage (NCBI taxonomy): Eukaryota > Metazoa > Chordata > Mammalia > Carnivora > Viverridae > Paguma > Paguma larvata. Next base: position 44,195,210 of record CM057837.1, on the reverse strand, counting down.
CTCCTCTGCTCCCCAAATGGCTGTGTCACCCCCTTGGAGCTCCCTACATCCATGGCTCCCTCCCAGGCTGCCACCCTCCCTTGGCGCCCACTGTTGGTCATTAGGGGAGGTCCCCTCAGTGTGGTGGCATCCCCACAGGGCCCAGCCTGGGGCGAGGGGGAGATGCCAGCACACAGCACGGCTTGGGTTGAGTCTCTTCTCCCCACTCGGCAACAACATCGCCCGGTCTCAGAGTTAGAACAGAATCACTTCCACTCTGCCATTTTCCTGATGGAAAAACCAAGACCCGGAGGGGCTCAGCAGTTTGTCCAAGGTCGCACAGCTTATTAGAGGCAAATTTTGGCTAAGGCCTAATTTTCTGTCTCTGGAGAGCTCCCAGCTCTTCTTTGGGAACTTCCTCTGAAATTACTCAGTCTACAATCTCTGTAGGCCAGCTGTGGCCAGCTTGTTTCTGCCCAAATACCCTTCTTGCCTAGATTTCCTGAGAAGTTAGTGTTTTCTGTCTAGTTCTCTGTTTCCTCTGATTTAGCCTTGAGTTTCCTCTGAGCTTCCCTGTCCCCTCAAGCTCTTCCATATTCTCTACTTGTGGTCCAGCTGCCCTGCTTCTCTGCTGATCCTAAGTATCCTTTCCTACCCAACCGCAAAGCCTTTCTGTCCCTCTTAGCTGGGCTGGGGGCTCTCACTTTCCCATTATCAGTTGACTCTTAGTGATTAGTCCTGGCTGTTGGATTATGTAAACAGTGGCTCAGTGTGGAGCGTGACCTTATAATCACAGGCTGGTCCCTGCCCCACTGTCCCACAGGCATTCATGTAGCTGTTTTTCACTAAAGCACTGTTCTCCAGTTGCAACGTTCTTGGGACAATGGGGCATCACCTTTCGCGGTACAGAAGCAATCGTTCTGTTGATCAACCTGGGGGGCTCCCCAAGGCATTGCACTCTGGCCAGCTTGCCAGTGTAGCAGGAAGGAAAGCCACCATTTCCCTTTGAGGATTGAAGCAAAGGAAGTTCTTAGAAATCATATCTAAAGCCTTTACCCCCCGGGCATAGCATAATAGAGCCTCAACTTACGTTTGTGCTAGGAGAGTGTTTACCCTAGTGCAGGACTCTCAAGTCTGATGTAAATCCAAATCACAGGGGAAGCTGTTTAAAAATAAGTTCTTCTTCATCCCCCCGGCCCCCACCAACCTTAACCCCAGCTTTCAAAACGGTCCCTGGGAAGGGAGGGGGTGGCCTAAGGATCTCTACATTTTAAACACTCTCTACGTGATTCTGATGGTCAGCTAAATTGAGAAGCACTGCCTAGATAGATAACAGAGGCTGCGGCGGTCAGGCTGTTAGAACATACCGGTAGGAAAAAAGGATGCAGAGAAGGATCTGAAGAGCGTGGAGAATGAGGTTATGCAGTTAAGCCTTTAGAGGCTGAACATTTATCTTGGAACAGGCTGTATGGACACAGATTCTAGGTTCAGCTCTATGGATGGCACTTCTTCTTGGTCAGGAAGTATCTCCTTCGGGATGAATCAATGTACACAGATGGAGAAATCAAGAGGCCTGGTCACTCTGACATCCTCCCCTGCCAGGGACAAGGATGGCACGCCTTTGGGGGCTTCCAGGCAAAGCTTATATCTTCAATATTTCCCACCATGGCCCCACAGAGTGAAAGCTATTGAATGGCATTGGTAAGTCTCACTCTGACAAAACCATTAGCTTTTTATTCTCTGATGCAAAGAAAAACACATTTTAAAAATATGTGACCGACACAGCTTTGCCTCGATCATTTCCAAAATCCTATCTATATCTGTCTCTATATCTATTCTATATCTATCTATCATAAAACAATTTAGTAGCTTTTACAAATCAACCAGTAACTGAAGGTGGTTGGCATTGGAAGCCCAAGAGACGTATGTTGGATATGTGTTCACCTTGTCTCTCTTGGGAAGGGCCATCCCAGACCAGTAACCATGTTCCTGCTGGGTGACCTCCCCCTGGTATGGCTTGTGTTAATCAAGGGTCATTCCAAACAGGCCCAATCTTATTTTATATACCAACAAACAGGAATCAGAACTGAGAAAATGGAGCCAGTCTATAAAGTGAATACTCATGAACGAACACTGGAGTGCATTTTCTGCCAAATGGATGGAGGAACAGAAACAATTGCCTACAGAAGAAATAAGGAGATGCCAGAGGGGAGCAGAGATGGGAGACGGTGAGGGTCCTGGTGACCTCGCCACTCCCAGTTTACAACCCTATGGAGGTGTGGTGCACTCAGGCTCTTGGTTTCCAGTAGATACTACCATGTTCTTGTAATGCAACCCCCTCTTTCTTTTTTTACATAAGCCCATGTCCATTTTCTGTTGCTTGAATCACTGGTCCTAACTCATGAACAGGTAATGGGGTCACCAGTCCAGGGATTGATAGATTGCTAAAGCAGCGTATGCACCACATTGAAGGTAATATGCATACTAATGGCGTGCATTTGTTATTGAGACCTGCTCTATGTCAGACACATGATAAGTATTTTATACTCACCAACTTTTAAAAATTTTACAACCCTAAAAGGCAAATGTTTTTATCTAATTTTACAGCAAAGAGTGTTGAAGCTCAAGGAGAAGAGTTAACTTTTTCAATTCACATAATGAGTGGTAGAACTGGGCTTCAAACCCGTGTCTGACTAGAAAATCTAGCTTTCAACTAACCATCCTGCTTTTTCATGTCATGTAGGACTGAGGAGGATGTGGACACTGGCAAGCTGTTCATATTAGGTGTGGCTGGTATCTGGAGGGCAAAAGTCAGGAAGGCAGAGGCTACAGTCCAACTCATGGCCTGAGGGTCCAGTAGGTCAGACAGTTTCAGGCAGAGGCTGTCCAGGACCCTGGAGAGCTCCTAAGGAGCAAGGAAAACTAAACCCTCCTGCTTGGCAGCCCAGTCCCCCTACCCTGAACCTCTGGATGCTGAAGGCTGTTCACTGGATTGCGGGGAGGGTTTCCTCCCTGGGATGCCAGAGATTATCTTCAATCATCCTCTGTACCCTCCTTCCCCACCATAAATTTTTCTCCACATCAGCTTTTGGGAAAGAATGCTGACTTAGGGTGCCCAAGTCTCCGTGTCCAAGGAGTTGAAAATAACTTAAAACATCTCTTTCAAGCTAGCCCACCTTTTCATAGATGAAGTGATTGACAAATATGATCCGTTAATCATGCCAAGCTTCCTGTGGCAATGTAAGACCAAACTGACTGCTTTGCATAATAAAAGGTTAAAATTATGAGCCATACAGAGAACAAATAAAGCTTGATCATTCAGGCTCGAAATTTGTGACTGAGCATCCTTGTACTTGCTTTTCACATTCGCTCCATCGTCACATGTCTGCCCTCAACTAAGGCTGTTTATTTTTAATCCACGTTTCCCCAAAATAGATATTAATAATTTTCCTGCAGCTTCTCTGGCAGCACCCTTTGCACCTGACCAAAAGCAACGATATTTCTTCAACCATATGCATTGGGGGTTTTCTTTGACACTGTAAATGGATCTTTTGCTTGGTATTTAAGTTGGCTCTTTGTGGGAAGCATTGGCCGGTTCAAACTTCCTTAATACGTTCTTCATGACTGCATTTGCGATGACGTTAATGAAATCATTCTGAATATCAGTGGGCAGATAATGAGCCCAGAGGCAGTGACAAGGGTGAAGGCTCAGATGGAGGGTGGGGTGGGGTGAGTGAGGGGAAGTGGGAGCCAAGCTTTCTTTCTGGTTTGGAAAGGAAGGTGGAAATAAATGTACCCCCCCCCAAGTCTGACTTATCTCTTCTCCTCCTGATTGGAGAGATTTGGGGGGGGGCATCTAGGAGTATGATAATTCTGCCCTCGGTGTGTCCAGGAGAATCATATCCAAGAATCTATTCTCCCCTCTCATGTTTTACATTTGGGGAATTTAGTTAGGATATTCCTTTCCCTACTTAGAGAAAGACCCTGGGGGTATAGTCTCAATGCTGTTGGATGCATTTAGCTTTGGTCCCCATTTATTGCTCTCCCTACATGCCCCCGTGCTGGCCTGGCATTCTATACCCTACCACCCCTTCAACACTGGAACAGCTCCCAGCCTCCTTCCCCACTCTTCCTGTTCCAGGCAGATGTTGGCCTGAGCTCCTATCTCTATCTCGGGCCCTCTGGCCATTTCCTTGTGCTGGGGAGGGTGGAGGAGGCACATAGGGCCTAGCATAGGACCCCCTCAATCTGTTCCCTGAGTTTATGGGTCACCGCAAGACGTCCATCCCAGGCTAAGGCAGCTGTTCAGGGAATGGAAAAGGAGACTCAAAGGCCTCACTGGGGCCATTTTGGAAGGGTCAGAGGTGGCCCCATTGCCCCAGGCCACCGCACACCGCCATGTACATGATGCAGCACGCAACTGTAGCCGATCCCTTCATGACGTGTACGTTGCAGGTTTGTAAATGAATTATGACCGTTTCCTGGCAGACAGGTATCTTGTGATAACAAAATCAATATATCACAACAGTTTTTTTAACAATTGGAAGCAAATGAGTTGTGGAAGAGAGCCTTTGTCTGCTTTGTACAAGATGCCATGTAGACTGGAGTGGACCTCTGTTTGGAAACCCCACAAATTTTGAGGTGCTTTCCGCACCTCACATATAGTAAATCTCATTCGGTCAGTTGTGTCTGGCCTGGAAACATGGACTAAAGCGGTTTCCAAACTTCCATTCCAGATGGGAAGAGTGAGAGCCAGAGCCCAGGCTGCTCAGTTGACTGGTGGATTCTCGAACTGATAATTTATAGACTGTGGTGGCTGTAAAGCCCATCGGCCTTAACCCCTCAGGGGCATTGGGGGGCACAGGTGTGAAAATGATACACATACGCCTTGAAATCTGGGATGTCGTATTGCTTAAGAACTCTGACCTCATAATATACACAGGGCTGAAGCCAGGTCCAGTTCACTCTTCATCCTTGCAAACAGCAGTTAGTTCCATTTCATCCTTCTAGACATTCCAGAGCTGCTGGAATAAAGTCCTGCTTTTCAGAAGGGCCATTTAATAGCTGTGGCCCTGCCTGGCCCCACTGGCTCTTCCCGTAAGAAAACAAACAGGAAGGCGATGCTGGCGGTAAACAGAGTGGACCAGGGGCCAACCAGATGGCTGGAGAGGGGCGATGGTGCAGCCAGAGGCGGCTGTTACTCTAGGCAACAGATGACCTGGCTGAGCAGCCTCGTCAGTGAGTCCCCCAGGGAGGTCACTGTGAGGCCAGGAGCTGCGACTTCGCCTCACTGAGGGCCCAGAGACCGCCTTCCTTCTCTGGCTTTAGCTCCCCAGCTGTTCAATGGAGAGGCCGCAAGAGAAGATTTCTGCGGCCCTTGCCAATTCCAGTAGGTGTGGTTCTGGGCCGCTCACTTCCTGACACGGCCCATAGGTGCCAGATAAGGGGACGGCTCACATGTGAGTCTGTGTCCACCTTGACCCGGTCCCTGGAGCCTGGAGCTCTCAGGCCACCCCCAGACAGTTGCGTTGGAAGAAAACGCATTCCTCTCCCCTCCGGGGGCAGCGTGCCTCAGCCCAGCTCCTCAGCCCCAGCATCCAGACAGCTGGTCTCCCAGCTGGAGCACACAAAGGTGCCAGAGCAGCAGAACCACTCTTGCAACTGATTTTAGAGAGAGGCTTAGAGGTTATGTGAGTTTTTTTTTCCCCCCAGAGAAGCTGTTCCCTGCAGCCAAATATCTCAGCTCAGGGGAGTACAAAGCTGATAAAAATAGATTTTAGTCAGGGCAGCAGAAATGGGAAGAGGGGACAAAGGCTCAGACCGTCTTCATCCCCAAAATTCAGCACAGGCCATGTGTTCCACCCTGGAGGAAGGGACAAGTGGTTCCTGGAAGGAATCACTTCCTGCCATTTCCTATCTCCTGAAACACCATATGACAGCACCTGGGCCAGGGTCCTCAGGGAGGGACAGCAGAGAGAAGCTTATGTCAGGAGGAGGACTTCTATCATCATTTCAAAGAATGGTAACTTGATTGTTAAACAAATCACATCTGGCCAGGAAGAGTAATAGTAAGCATGGTAATCCTAGCAACATTTATTGAGTGCTGGCTATATCCTGGGAACTGCTAAATGTCTTATTTCATTTAATTTTCATAGCAAAGAGATACGATAGTCGCTATTAGCTTCATTTCCCAGACGAGAGTCTGAAACTGAAAGAGAGTAACTCGCCTAAAGCCACCCAGCTGGTCCATAGCAATGCCAGGATTCAAACTCAGGCCTGTCCAACCATAAAGCCCATGTGTTTAGCCATGGGCCAGTGTGGGAGGTAGATCTGCCCATGGGGCTTGTGGATCCCTTGCGGAAAGGAAGGAAAAGTTGACCAGCCAGCTCGGGGGAGCTGGGGACACAGCGATAGACAGGTGTTGGTGGTTCAGACAGATGTCCAGCACTCAGGAGGATGTCCTAAGAAATAACTTGGGGTATGGACCTGGCAGATGGGCCTTGGCTATCAAGAGTCTGGGAAGTTGGGGGAACCCTGGGCAGGTGGTCTATGTTTGGGTGCCCAGCAAGAAGGCAAAGCAGGTGAACTAGCAAGGAGAGAGTCAGTCCTGGGCAGGGTGTGTGTGTACGTCTGGTGTGGTATGTGTGCCTGTCTGAACTCACCAAGATGCTTTGGATTGCAAACAGCAGAAACTCAACACAAACCAGCTTAACCCATGAGGAATTTATTGGCTCATATCACTAGGAATAAAGAGGTATTTGCTAGCATCAGACAAGGCTGGATAGATCCAGGGCGCGACTATGATGAGAACCCATCTCTCTCTGCTCACTCCCCTTCCCTCTCCCTCCTCCCCTCCCTTCCTATCTCTCTTTTTTTCTCCCTCTTCCCCCCCTCCTCCCAATCACTGAATCTCTTGGCTCTTCTCTCTGTACAGGGACCTCATTCTCTTTCATCGAAGAGTTTTATCCATGCAGTAGGGAATAATACCGCTGTCAACTCTAGGCTTACGACATCATTGGTCACTCTCTATAGAGGGTGAAACCTTTCTCTCACCATCCTTATACCAAATCCCATGGAAGAGTCCTGATTGACCCTGCTTGGGTCATATGCCCAGGCTCTTTGACCCATCACTGTGAATGGAGAAGAGGAGTGATGAGGACTTGGTTACATGCTTTTCCTCTCGGCCAGGACACAAGCCACTGTGATTGGTGGTCTCATTGGAATCACATGATTGAGAGGGAGAGGAATAGTTTGCCACAGGAAAGGGACACAGACAAGAGATGCTGGGAAGATAAAATAAGTTTACTGAAGTATCTATGATGGCTTCTACTTCTAAAGTGTCTATATGTTAGACTTGGTGCAACACCTTTTCTATATGTTATTTCTAATCCTTTTAATAGCCAGTCGGGGTAGGTATGATGCAGATATTTAAAGATGAGGAAATTAAGTTCAGAGAAGTAAAGTAACTTGCCCCAAGCCACATGATTCAGATACAGGTGTGTTTTTCCCCAAGGCCCAAGCTTGACCTACTGTGCGTCTACCACTTCCTAGTGGTGGACATTATCTAGGAATAAAGTGATAGATGATCTCACATATTCCCACATGCAAATTATATCAGCCAAGATAGGCTTGGGTAAGATACAGTAACAAACAGGCTCCAAATCTCAGTGGTTTAAAACAGTTTTCTTTCTTGCTAGGTCAACATGTCCATTATGGGACAATAAGAGTGCTGTGCTCACCATGGTGGCCCGGAGAGCCCAAATAATGGAACAGCCACCATGTCAAATGTTGCCAGTCACTGTGCCAGAGGGAAAAGAAACTTTGGATGGTCTAGAAACTTCTACTCCTACACATTGGCCAGAGTAGGCATACAACTTTATCTAACTACAGGGGGCCTGCAAATGCAAATCCATCATGGGACCCAGAAAGAAAAAAACTGGAAAAATTTAGAGAATGACATTAATGAATTTTTAAAAATCATTTTGTAATTTTTCTGTGGTATGTAAGAGAGTGATTTTTAAAAATGTAATAATATAATTTTAGATCAGGGTGTTATTAAAGACTGTATTATGAAGTTTATTTTAATCACTCTTTAATTATGTCCATAATGTTCAAAAATGAATTTGTGCATTTTTCCCATTGAATAAGTGATAAATAATGTTTAATTTGCTTTAAGTTAATTAGGCAAAAAGGTGATTTGTCGACAAAATTGTAATTTCATGTTTCATTTGGAGACCAAATATATTTTAAAAACGCAAGTTGTAATTATAAGTTGCAGCATAAAAAGCTGTAACCTTTAGTTACTAAAATTTGTGTGTTTTGAAAAATCAACTTTTTTTTTAACATAAAGGATTTATTTCCATTGTATATTGAGACTAAAGAGAAAGCTCGAAACTGGCTGTTTGAAAGTGCTTTTCAAAAACACATTACAGGAGTGGATCATCATTATTCTTAATAAATAAAAAAGCCGAATTGGCTGTAATTGTCACTGTGTGTTTGCCCTTTTTAGCAATGGTTTATGGAGTACTGGGAAAATTTTGAGAATTATTCTGTTTTTTATATTCCTCATTAACTTGATATCATATTTCCATCTCAGTGTTCCTTATGCTTCTTGTCTTAAACCAATGGTCCATAGTGGGTATAAATTAAGCTGAGTATGACTAAACAGAAAAAATATTTAATACTGCGTGATGGTGAAAACCACCAGGATGGTTCTCGGTGGTCAGCTATGTGATGAACCCACGGGCTGGGGACTGAGTCACGGGCAAGCTTTCCCGATCTCAGCCGACTCGGTGGGTGCGCTCTCCCGGCATCCCTCCGGAGCACTCATGCCATCCCATTTAAAAAAGCAAATGATGGGGCGCCTGGGTGGCTCAGTTGGTTGGGCGGCCGACTTCGGCTCAGGTCATGATCTCATAGTCTGTGAGTTCGAGCCCCGCGTCGGGCTCTGTGCTGACGGCTCAGAGCCTGGAGCCTGCTTCGGATTCTGTGTCAGCCTCTCTCTCTGCCCTTCCCCTGCTCACTCTCTGTCTCTATGTCTCTCAAAAATAAATAAACATTAAAAAAAATTAAAAAAGCAAGTGTTTTATTTTTGATTTAGTCAAGAGATGGGAGCATAGTACCATGGCTTTAAACTCCTAGATCCCTTACATTGTCTTCGTGAATCTTGAGCTCACAATCAACCCTTGGAAAATGATTTGCTCCAGCTTCTACCAGACCACGGGGCTGGGGGGCCCATCCAGGAACTCAATCAGCTTTGCATGCTGCAGTCCCGAGGGACCAGCCCGGTGTATTGCCCATAGCGTAGACGCTTGATATTTGTAGATCAGAAGGAGCGAAGGGAAGAAGGAGGAAAGGGCCAGGGTCCCCTTCCCGAGTATCTTCTGCTTCCCCTTTTACAAAGGGGTGGACGGCATCGCCCAGGTCTGCGGCACGTCCACGTGGCCAGGGACCAAGAAGCGCTGCTAGGCAGAAGACGCAGATGGGGCTGGAAAGAGAGGCAGACATCCCCCAGGAACCCATGTGTGAACTCCCGGGCCATGCCTTCCCCGCGCCATGAAGAGCCGAGATAATGAAGATAGAACAAGTTCAGAGAAGGGCGGCAGAAGCCGTCCAGGAGACATGACTTACGGGACGAGAGTTTAATTGGTTTAGCCTAAAAAGCCCATTACGCTCTCTGGCGGACACGGTGATGCTATAAATATCTGCAAGGTGACAACAGGAGAGGGGATAGAATCTGTCTCGCCGGCACTAATGTTAAGACCGAGGCTTGGAGGGAGTGCAGAACCTGCTGACGGTTTGATCCCACTTTGGGTTTGAAGGCTTTCTCACACTCAGAAAGAACTCTTTGTTCAAACGAAAGCATACGCGAAATTCTGTTACATGAAACAGATTGATGGCTGGGCCTGTGTAGTAGTGGTGAGAAGAAGGCCCAGAGCCCGTCTCTGTCCCCCACCCTGGAGGCACCTCCCCAGAGCCCCATACTCCCGCCCCCAGGGCTTGGTTGGGAAACCTCTACGCTGGGTATTCTGAAGCCTTCTAGCTCAGGGAGAGGGCACACGAAGGCGGAGGGGGAGGGGATGCAGCTCGAAACAGGGCTGGTGGGTGGAGAGAGGTTTGGGATGAGATCGCGGTGGCTGAAACGGTCCCAGTCAAGCCCCTGAAGAACTGGGTTCGTTCCACGGTGAGCCATCCTGGCTGAGAGCTGCGGCCTTGTGGAGTCTGCAGGCTTGGGACAGGAGCTCAGCTCTCAGGGAGAACCTCAGGGTATACTGGCGGTAGGGAGTTAGGGGTGAGGAAGAGGGAAGCATCCTCTGGGCTTGGGGCTGCCCAAAGAAGGCAGGATGACAGGGACCGAGGAGCTGGGCCCAGAGTGGAGGTCTGAGCTGCAATCCCAGCTCCCTCCAAATCTGCCGCGTGACCTAGGCGTGGTTGGGTAAGACCAGCCAGTGGAGGGGAGGGATAGGTCGTGGGCTCTCAGGTCAGGACAGCCTGGATGTGGGAGCCAGCTGGGAGGGCCCGGGAGAACTCCGAGCTTCTCCACGCCTTGGTGTCCCAGTCTGTGAACTGGAACAGTAGCTCATACGCTTGCTGTTGAGGCTTCCAAGTGTCCCCAGGTCGAGAGCTTAGCAGAGTGCCCGGGGCATTCAAGTGTTAGCTCTTATTTTTATTTTGTCAGTCAATTGGGTCAGGGATTTCTATAGGAAAAGGAAGGGGCCACCCAGAGGAGAGCAGGGACCAGGGCAGAGAAAAACCACACCGTTCTTGAGCATTCCAGGGTGGACACAGTCCTCAAAGCCCATGGCTTCTAGTCCCCTGTAAACCCATTGGGCACACTTTTCTGGAGCATCTGTCTACCACGGGCCAGGCATGGCTAAGGGTTGGGGCGACCTTGGTTCTGGCTTGGGCCCTGTCCTTGTGGAGCTGAGTGGGGGCAATGAGTGACTAAATCCCAAAGGGGGTGGAGGGAGCAGAGGGACACCGGGCAGGGGCTCCTGACCTGGCCCTGGCGAGCGGGGACAGGAAGACTGCCCAGAGCATGTGAGGTTTAGGTGGCGAGGTGATGGGCGCGGAGGAGGGGGAGGAGACAGGGAAGAGAAGGGAGGGCTGGGGATGAGCGTCTAGGAAGAGCAGTGCACACCGGGAGCCCCACGCCCCTGGGGAGATGAGAGAGAGGCGGAGGGGTGGGCTAGACCTCGCGGGTCATCTTAGGCTGTGCGATTTTTATCCTGGAGGCCACGGGAGCCGCGGAGGAGGTTAAGCAAGGCGGGTGACACGATCGTTTCGGTGTTTTAGGAAGAACTCTGATACTCTTTTGAGAAGGGATTGGAGGGGCACGGCTGTGGACCGGGGGCCGTTGGAGTCATCCAGATGAGAGAGTGAGCGAGAGCAGGACAGAATCGAGAGATGTCTAAGGGGGGATGGGGTGACTGCAGGGGGCTGGGGAGAGGGAGAAGCCCAAGCTTCTAGCCTGGGTGGCCCTTGGCATTCCTGGAGGCAGAGCTTGAGGGATGAAAGGATTGGGGTGGAGGATACAGTCCTTCCTTTTCCGTCCTAGATGAGAGGCCTGGGCCTCTAGCATTAGCGCTGCAAGGGTAGAGGTTATTCACCCCCCTCAGGGCCTGGAAGGGAGGCTGTCCCCGAAAGAACAGAGCCACACATGCTTTCTGTTCTGCACACCGGCGCAGATCCTTAAGTTGTTCCTTAAACAACTTGATAACGCGGGCAGCGCTATTACCATCACCACCATTTTACAGATGGGAAAACCGAGGCCCACAGAAGCCAACTGATTTGCTTAAGCTTGCAGCGTCTGTCCCAGTCCTCGGAGTCCGTTCCAGTCCTGATCTCCTGATTCTCAGGGTGAGCAGCTCTCCTGGGAGCTGGTGCAGGGAGTCTGGCCCAGAAGGGCCCAGGAGTGGCCCTTGGTTGGGGGAGCCATAAATTCTCTAAAAACGTGTGCAGAAAAGAACGGGCAGATGCCTTTTTCTGGGGAAAAGAGTCTTTTGCTTTTTTTTTTTTTTTTTTTTGAGTATAGTTGACGCTCAATATTACATTAGTTTCCGGTGAAGCGTCCTTTGCTTTTATCTGATTCTCAAAGGGGTCCGTGACCCCCTAATTGTAAGGACCTAGAGATTCCTGGGGAGGCCACCCGGGACCAGCTGCTTCTGTTTGCATGATCTGGGGTGAGGGCAAGGAAGCTAGAGGCCCCCAGTTGTCACCAGGTGATAGGAACATAATCTGAAGACCTGTGGCCCACAAATATGTATTAAGGTAAACTGACAGGCCACTCTTGGGGGCTGGGTACCCAAAGGAGAGTGACACAGATGTGGCCCTCGCCTCCATTCCCCGCTGTCACTCTGTGTGCATCCCTCGGGGCAGTCAGTGACAGGGGAGACGGCACCCTTCTCCCTAACCTTGCGGCTTGGGGAGCAAAATCCTAGAGGGACAAAAGTGGGGACATGTAGGAGACAGAGGGAATGAGATTGGAGCCCTGACTGATCCAGGCAGGTCCCCGGAGAGGCCTTTTTCTGAGGTCTGCACTCTGAGACTCTGTGTGTGTGCGTGTGTCCCATAGACTCTGGACTCGGTCTACCCCGGGGAAGTGGCCCACGCAGCGTTCTTAGGTCACAGGTGGGGCCCTAAAGCTGGAAGGGATTCCTGGAAGGGACCCTCACACTTGGAGGCACATCCTGGCAGGTCCTAACAGTCAGGGGTTTGGCGGGGGAGGCGTTTGCTGGGATTGCTTGGGAAAGTGACGGTGGCGAGGGAAGGGAAGAGGGTGAGGAGTGTGGTCCCGCGGCAGAGAGAGGCCCTGGGGAGGCTGAGGAAGTGACCCCAGGGGGCTTTCTTCCGGTAAAGGTGAGAGAAGCCCCCGCCCCAACCACATTCAAACTTCCGTCTAGACACCTGTACATAAGACCGGCATTGGCCAGCGCCTTAGGATCAATGCAGGAATGTCCCCCACCCCCCACCTTTTTCTTCTTTTTTAAATGTTTACTTATTTTGAGGGAGACAGAGAGAGAGTGCACGTGGGGGAGGGGCAGAGAGCAGGAGAAAGAATCCCAAGTAGGCTCCATGTTGTCAGAGCCTGAAGTGGGGCTCGATCTCACAGACCTTGAGATCATGATCTGAGCCAAGATCAAGAGTTGGACGCTTAACCAACTGGGCCACGCAGACACCCCCTCTCCCCCCACCTTCTTGCTCATTGACTTTGCTATTACCATTTCCTAATTTGCCCAAGAGGAAACGAGGCACAGAGAGGTCAGTTAACATATCCTGTCTCTCACAGCCAGGAAGTGGTCCAGCCGGGAATCCAACCGAGGTCTGTCTGACATAGTCCAGTCTTCATCACGGGGTTTGCCTTCTGGAGCAGTGTTAGCCCTCCTCTCCCCACCTCTTTCCCAGTCCCCACCCCCCTCCACCTCTGACTCCTGCCTGCCAGCCGGCAGGGCTCCCAAGGCCCCCTACTGAAGTCAGGCCCCTGCGCCAGAGGCTGCTGCACGGCCCGTTACCAGCACTCTCCTGCCCTCTTATGGCCACCCCTGCACCAGCTTCTGCTCCAAGCTGGGCCTTCGGCAGGCTCCGTGAGCTTGCCAGTGACCCTGGTAAGGATATCCCGGGTCCTGGCTCCTAGGGAGAGACAGAGGGCTCAAATCCACCTGCAGAGAAGGGAGCCGGGAGAGTTCTTTCTTCAAGGGACCACGCCGGGGGCAGCCCTTGGACAGAGACAGCTCCATGTGTCATACTCTGCTCAGAAACACGGCTCTCTACTGCCTGGAAATCAGAGAAAATACCCAGGGATGGAGAAGCATTTCCGTGCTCTTGCTTCTCTGTCTCGAGCCTCCCAATTTCCCTCCCTGTGCTCTGCGTTCTATTTAAGACACCGGGCCTGGCCGCCCCCAGACCTCTTCTCAGTCAGTCCCTTTGCCTGCAATGCTGGGTCCCGCCACCAGCGCCTCCAATCCCTCCTGGGAAATCTTACCTTCACTGCGCTCCACAGATGTGGACACCTCTCCCCCTACTTGCAAGGTGCAATTAATTCATGTGGAAATCAACCTAAAAGCCCACTATTCATACCTAGGAGTGTAATTCCTCAGCCGGAGCCACGGTGCCCCTGGCATTTTGCTCTTGGATTTTTATCATTATACAATCATTTTCTTTTGTTGCTACCTAATGCTTATAATAGTTATTTAGTGGCTGAAGATTCATCATCTCCATTCATTGACCAGGTAGTAACTGACATCCGCCTTGAAAATGGGTCCTTTCTCTTTCTTTGCCTCCTTCCCTCTCCCCAGTGTGGTCTCTGAGTCTTCGTCTCCGTAATTGTGATGCGAAGATACTCTTTCACAAATCTCTGGGCCATGCGAGGACTCGATGAAGCACAGCACCCGGTGCCACCTTCGGCTCATAGTATGTGCTCAGTAAAGGTCATTTTTATTTAAAGAAGGAAGGGAACATATCCAGGTTGTAGGAGCACTGGACTGAAAGTCAGCAAAGTCTCCAGAGATGAGGTCACCGGCGAGTTGTTCCCAAAGGGTGCCACTGGCTTTGTTGCAGAAGGCAGAGGGAAGAGCCTCCTGGCCCTGGGCAGCCCCCGTGACACATCAGATGCCGTGGGCCCGTCACGGACCTTTTCCCAAGAAATAGCATCCAAACAGCTTCTCTTTGAAAGGCAGGACGCTACGCAGTTTATAAAGTCTTTTCATTTTACTCTAGCTCATTTCATCTTTATAATAACATTCTTAGGAGACGGGCATCATGATTCCCACGTTATAGGCAAGGAAAATGAGGCTCAAAGACATTAGCGTGTCCCAGACCACACAGCTACTAAGTGGCCAAGTGGGGACCCTGGGGCGGATGTGTCCGTCCCTCTTTGCCCGCCCTGAGCTGATGACTGCATGGCAGAAGCTTAAGTCCTCTGAGCGGGAAGCCGATTTGGTGATGCGGGTTCTGAGTTATTTGCTAAAACCTCAGGCCGAGTACCAGGCATTCTGTGGTTTTGAGTAAGTGTAAATGCCTTCCCTCCAGCAAAGGACCTCTGTGAGCTGGGCTGGCTCAGCCAGGAACTCACTGCTGGGGTCCCGGGGTACGTACAACGTCACCATTGGTAGAATCCACATTCGAGAGCCCTGCCTTGGCATGCCTACTAACTGTCAGTTAAAGGTCTGCGTTTCCCTCCGCAAGGGTCTTGCCCAACCTCTTAGGCTGCCCGTGTCTCTGTGATTTGCTCAGACTTTGGGAAGCGTGGCAAAGGAAGGAGCTCATATGGAGAGAGGAGGGCCCACGGTCTGCTGGGGACGTCCCTTCCATTCTCCCGTTAAATCCTCCAGGTGAGCCTAGGAAGTAAGCACGTTCAGGTTCGCAGATGAGAAACGGAGTGCGCGCCCTGCTCGAGACCACACGTGAGGGAAGGGAGGAGCTGGCTCGGGAACTCATGTGGCCGATTGCTTTTCCTCCGTGCGTCCCAGGGAAGGGTTCTCAGAAGCCAGTAACATTCTGGGCAGGAGTCTAAGCTGCATTTAATTGAGGCTCAAGTAGATACTGCTCCAAGTGTTCAGGGACACTTGGGAGCATTAAAATCCGTTGCTAGAATTCCAAGGACAAAGACCTTGCAAAGCCGCTGACAAACAGCTTTAGAATTAAAGGGGCCTTAGAATTCAATTAAATTCAACCAACTTTTATTGCTATCGCTGCAGGACAGGTGTGGTGCCAGGTGCTTTAGGGAAGCGACGGTGAAGAAGGCGGGCTTTGCCTTTATGGAGCTCTCGGGACGGGGCCCCGGGCATTTCCGGAAGCACCGCGTTGGGTGGCTTCATGCCACGGGGGGGGGGGGGGGGGGGGGGGGGGGGGGGAGATGCTGATGCCTGTCAAACGTGCATTCTAGACCCTTCTCTAGCATCTCACCCCCATTAACGTTTTCAAAGGCTCGAGGAGGAAGGACACCGGTTCAACTTTCTTTAGTCCACGGCTGTCGCAAACTTATTTGACAATGGCGCCCCCTCTTTCAAAGCCTTCTCGCCCCTGGTGGATTGTTTATCCACATCCTTGGAATATTCCATGGCGCACACGCTGGGACGCAGTGGCCGGGGCAGCTTCCGTGGTGGGGCCAGGAGGCTAATGAACACATTCTCTTCTTTCGGAACAAACTAGAAGGATCTCTGTTTGGGGCTGTTGGTATTTGTCACTCTTTGCTCTCTGTTCTGTAGAACACGTGTCTGCCAATGCCTGGCCTTAGCTTTGGCTGCTTTCTTAAAAGGGTGTCTTTTGACATTGAGGGATTACTTAGGCCTTTGAGACTTTTAGCTAAAGGGATCCTTTGGGTCAGCAGATGGGTGTTTGGGGAACGTGAGAACGGTCACAGCTTTCATCATATATGCAAAAGCACAATTTCCAACAGGGGATTGACGCAGCCTGCATTTTAATAGGGAGAAGATACTGGAAAACAACAGAGGAGGGGCCGTTTGCCTCCAGCTGGGGGTGGGGGTTGTCAACAGGGTTCTGCTTTCATCGATACTGAGGTCACCCTGCCTCTGGCCGGACTCCAAGAATTTATTTGCAGGATGAAAATGGGCGGGCAGATGTTTCCAGCATGTCAACATCCAAGCTTTGGCCTTATAACAGTGGCCTCTTCTCAGTGGTGACATGTCGCCGAGCTGTTTACCGGGCAGATCCAGGGGCAAACAGGGGACTTAGATCCCCAGGGCTGTAACAATATTAAATGGCTCCATGGGTGTGGCGGCGTTTTTTCCTTGGTTGGGAAATAGTCTGGCACCGTGATTAAGAAGATGCTCTCCGGTGTCATAAGGCTTGGCCCTGCCTTGGGCCTGTCATGTGTTCTTTCTGAGCCTGGAGTTCTTCTGTCCAACAGGGAGAATTCCTACGTCGGAATGCCTAGCACTTGAATTTGAAGGCTCCATGGGGTCTGCCGTTATGATCGGACTGTCCAGAGGACAGACTATATGTGGAAATGCTTTATAAACCATGTAAAGCATGGTACAAATAGAAAGGGGCATAACCAGACTCTACCGAGGGCTCGTGACTTGTCAGGGTCTGTTCTAAATGGGTTACCTGCGTTATCTCATTTAAGCCTCAGCTCTAGGAGGTTGGAAACTATGACCCCCCCCCCCTACTTTACAGATGCGGAAACCGAGACCCAGAGAGGTTAAGTCACTAGTTTAGGGTTATGTGTCATGGAGCTGGGATTCCCGCCCTGTTCTCTCTCTGCAGAGCCCTGGACCTGAGTTCCGGAATCTCTGCTAGGTTCTCCTGTGAGGGGTGTGGGGGCCTCTGTATATTCTGAGGGAGGGCACAGGATTCTAGGCATTTCAGAGTCTTTCCTAGGGTCTTTGAAGTCCGGTGCTCCAGACCGAGGAGTAGAGAATGAGGAGGGGCCTTCTTGCGCTCGTCCTGGGAGAAGCCAGCGCACCCCGTCTCTGGTGATGAGGCGGGGGTCGTCCTGAAAATGCCACCCCTACCGCCCTTGTGACGCTACTAGTCACAGGGACATTTATCCAGCCTTTGCTCCGTTTCGTCCTCACGACTGTGAAAGAGGGACAAGCGAACGCCTCATTTTACACCTGGAGAAACTGAGGCATAGAGAAAAATAGTGAAGTGTGTAGCCAGCAAGCTTCAGAGCAGAGGCCCCAAGCCGGGACACCTGGCCACAGGGCCTATGCACGGAAGCACCATTCCATATACTGCTGTGCTTCGGACCCACCGGAGGTCGGAGGGGAACGACGTGGGTCAGTCCCTGCGCCAGGCCTGGAGAGACCCAGCCGGGCCCCTTACGTATTTGTATTTTATCAGTCCTCATAATTAAGAGGCCCTACTGTCCTGTGTTTACAGATGAAGAAATGCGGGCTTTGAGGGCTGAGACTTCTCTGAGGCCACCCAGCTGGGAGGGAGCGTCGGGTCGGCCTGCCCCAAAGGCCCCCTTGTCCCTCTCCATCTTGGTCACCTCGGGAGTCCTCTGCTCTCTGAGGCTCTGATCCCTGGAAAGATCCAGGGACACCATGTTCTTCTCGGGGGGCACCCCGGGGACCAGGCCTCCCGCATCTATTCATGCCTCTTTCCTCAGCAGCCAAGACCAGGGACAGGTGATCTACAAAGGGCAGGGGTGGGGGAGACCATGAAAGGGGAAGTGTGTTGATGAGGTGACCCGGATCACCTGTCTTGTACCTGCGGTGGCCGCACCCGTGATAGTCTCAGCAGAGAACGTTGGTGTCTCTGTCCTCTTGTCCTCCGGGTTTTCACCATGCAGAGCTGTGACCAGCTCTTCCCCACCCCCTGGGATCACATGGCAGCAATCCAGAAGGCACGGGCCCGGGTCCTTCCGCGGGAACCAGGGTGCAGGTCTGAGGCCTGGCTGCAAAGGCCAGGCTGCGGTCTCTGCGCCGAGAAGAGCTGACGGAGTGGGGCTGCTGAGCCTGGCCAGAGCGGGGAAGCAGGGAGAAGGCACCCGTTTCTCCACTTGCTCCTTTCACTGCTTTTTATTAAGCGCCTACTGTGTGACAGGCACCGCGGTGGGTGCTGGGAGTTAAGAACAGAGGCTTTTGAGTCGGTCCAGATGGACCAACTCCAGCTCCATCCCTGGGCCACTCAACCTCCCTGCCAATCAGCATCCTCGCGTCCGGAACAAAGACAGCAGCAGTCCCCAGCTCACCGAGCCGTAATGAGGATTAGACGAGGCCGTGTGTAGTAAATGCTGAGAACAGTGCGTGGCACATAGTAAGAAGCGAATAAATGGCAGCCATTAGTGCTATTATTATCTCTGTCCTTGGGAGTTCACAGTCTGGTGAGACACAAGACATTAAAAAAAAAAAAATACAGATAATTTCCTAACGACTCGGCCAGGAAATGATGCTGAGGTACACCTAGGAGTGGCGTCAGAATTTCCTGCTCCCGGCTCTCTCTATATGCACTGAGGTCACGCCATTGGCTTCGTGCCGGAGGTGGGTCCCTCCGCAAGCACTCCCTCCTCCCCGAGCTCTTAGGGTGTGAGGGGTCCAGGACCCGGGCTCTCGCCACCTTGCCTCAGTTTCACCTTCTGAAAGGAGAGAAAAACTGTGTTGGGCTTGGAAAGAGCTCCCGAGGCTTCTTCACGAGTCTGCGTTGCAGATGAGAGACAATGAGATGGAAACTCCCAATGGCCAAGATGGATGTCTAAAAGCAAGGAGTTTCACAGGCTGATGACGAGTGGCACGTGAAAGCATAATCCTTCTGGCAGACGCTAAGCATTTCAGAAGCAACGAAGCAGAACAGGATGAGAGGGGTGAGGTTGGGGACCCTCACTCGCGGCCTGGTGGAATTCCTCAGGGGCCGGGTTCTGTCTAGACTTGGCGGGGGCTTCATCTTTCCGTTGTGCCCTGGGAGAATCACCCAGATGTGGAACTCTGTCCTCAAGCTTCACCTGCTTTCTTGTTTTCACCGTCTTAAGGACCATATTACCCCAGGGGCAGAGGGGCTGAGACTTTCTCGTGGCCCCAGAAATCCTCAGCTTTAATCAGATGGTGATAATCTTACTTTCGGGTTCTAATTGCAGGAAAGAAACAGTTGTAGTTGTTTTCAAAGTATTGCCAACTTTGTACCCCAAAGACCATCTCCAGGAGCTGGCTTTCAGAAGGTAAAATAAAATAATAACTTTTTTATCATTTTGGGGTAAATCACAATCGGTATGGAAAATCTACTTCCTTTTTTCTAGAAGGAAAGCGTGCTGGTCTCAGGATGAGATGGGAGCAAAGCTAAACGCGATTCTTAGGTCTGCCTGTTGGTGGGGCTGTTCATTCCCTGGGGAGGCTACTCTCGGGTCCAGGCATGATCTGGATCACACAATAATCTAAGCTAAGACCAAGGATAAGAGTGGGATGGGGACGCCGGCTGGGACAAAGGGAATCCACAGAGGAGGGCTGTATGGGTGAGCTAGCCTCATCCCTGCTGGTAAGATCGTTCACTAGAGTGTTCTTTTCTTTTTTTTTTTTAATTTTTTAATGTTTATTTTTGTGAGCGATAGAGAGAGAGACAGAGTACGAGCAGAGAAAGGTCAGAGAGAGGTAGAAACAGAATCTGAAGCTGCCTCCGGGCTCTGAGCTGTCAGCCCAGCGTCTGACACGGGACTCGAACCCACACGCGAAATCACGACCTGAGCCGAAGTCAGACGCTTAACCGACTGAGCCATGCAGGTGCCCCTAGAGTGTTCTTGTCTTGGGTGTAGCGAGGTGAACTGTGCCCCCATTCCCAAAGACACGGTCACGTCTTAATACCTAGAACTCACAAATATGACATTATTTGGAAAAGGGTCTTCGTAGCTGTGATCAGATTAAAGACCTTGAGGTGAGACCACCCTGGGTTATCTGGGTGGACCCTAAACCCTTAGAAGAGAGAGAAGAGGAGAAGAAGACAGAGGCAGGCATCGGAATCAGGCCACCACAAGAACACGTGGAGCCACCAGAAGCTGGGGGAGGCAGGGTTCTCTCCTCCAGCCTTCGGAAGGGGCACGGCCTTGCTTGATTTTGACCCAGTGATATTGATTTTGGACTTGGGGCCTTCGGAACTACGAGAAAATAAATTTCTGTTTTAGGACGCCAAGTCTGTGGTCATTTGTTGTGGAAGCCCCAGGAAACTGAGAGATGGGGTACGGAACTACGTGGTGAGGACGTCAGTGGGAGACAGGAGTCTGTGAAGGTTGGGGCTCTCAAACAGAGCACAGGGTGGGGTTGTTGTGGGGAAGAAGGGAAGAAAAATCATGAGCCTCTCGCCTTCTTCCTCAGGTGGTATGTGCTCGGGCCGGGGGTGAGAGCATTGTGGATTATCGTTGGGCGGGGGGCTCTCCTGGGTGACGAGGGCTGTCGGGTGGTGACTTCCTGCTTCTCCATCCTTCCAGTTACATCCACCTGGCTTGTCCCAGTCACAAGGGAGGGATTTGCCCAGGTGGTTTAAGGTTGTATGAGGACATGAGATAGCAGGGATTTCGCCTAGCTGCAGGCAGCTCACCCTGGAATCTAGGGCTTCAGCCAGGGGTCTCAGTAGCCTCAGGACTGGGGGCTGCTGGAGTCTTTGGGGCACTGTGGACACCACAGCCTACCCCCCCCCCCGCCCCCCCGTGAGGGCAACAGGAAGGGGCTTTCTGACCCTCAGGGACTGGATCCCTGCTCACTCCTGCTCAGTCTTCTCACCCCCATCCTTAAGTCTCTTCTTAAGGCTTTGAAGGAGTCGACCGCTCCTCGACTGCAGGGGCGGCCTCAGAAGATAACAGCATGAATGAACCAGCACCGAGGAAACACTAGAGAGGGATCGCGCACACAGCCAATCTCAGCCTGGCAGCTTTTTTTTTCTCTTAGGACACGTGTGTTTGTGGTTGTGATATTATACTGCACACATTAATATCGTCATATTTTCTGCTAGTAAAATTGTTCCTGGCTCATATAATGGGATTAAATTTATCAGTATTTCACGGTGTTCCGCAAAAAGCCCTTAACTTCCAGGTGCTCAGCCACACGGGCGAGTCTGAGAACCACTGATCTATAATAAAGGGTAAAATCATTGAACACGTAAGAAAGCAGGATGTTTGAAAGAAGCCATTTGTCACTAATTCATCAGTATTTGGGGAGGTGGAAACTATACAGGTACGGGCCAACTGATAAGTGTAAGGTATTTGAAATTTTCAAAAAGTGTCTCATTGGACTTCATGTCTAATAGGGTTGTTAAGAGACTCTCCCGAAGACCTCTTTTGGCCTTCAGAGCAAAACCAGAAAATCAGCTTCATTTCATTAGCCAAACAGAGCCTCGTTACTTCCTGGCTGCCCTGTGATCCGTCCGTCTCTGCCTGTCCGTGTGAAGGGATGCTCTGTGCAAAAGCCGCATCACAGATGTTGGTCTCAGGCTCCAGGGTCCATACGGCCCGCTTCTTGGTCAGTTGCCTTGGGAAGTACCCGCTGGGGAAGGGAGTATCCTGGGATCAGGACCATTGTCTCTCTGACCTGAATTACGTCCTACTGAGCTATCAAATAAAACCCAGAAAAGAGACCCAGGGTCCCTGTGGAGCCTCTACAGTTATTTACAGGGAGATATTCTGCAAAGTCCTGGACGCTGATTGGCCTCCCGCCAGAAAACGTTGTTCTACCTCTGAACTCAGCAGTGAACTAGCCGCAGTAGAGTGTGGCATGCATCGCGGTCACTTGCGTTACCTCTAAATCAGAGACAGCGTGATCACCCAAGGGGGCGATGATCCGGGAAGAGAAGACAGAGAAATAGAAAGGATGATTAGACTGTACACATAATAATAAAATTCTTTTGGGGCACCTGGGTGGCTCAGTCGGTTAAACGTCTGACTCTTGGTTTCGGCTCAAGTCACAATCTCACGGTTTGTGAGTTCGAGCCCTGCCCTGCATTGTACAGAGCAGTACGGAGCCTGCTTGGGATTCTCTCTCTCCCTCCTTATCGGCCTCTCCCCTGCTCGTGTCTCTCTCTCAAAATAAATAAGTAAATAAATAAATTAATTGACATTAAAAAACAATAAAATTCATTTAATAAGATCATCATAAGCTGAGGATGAGAAAGAAGAAACTGGCTAAGAGAGAACCAGCAGGCAAGGGATACACTCTGCACCTGGAAGAAATGACTTTAAATCAGACCAAAAAAAAAAAAAAAAAAAAAACCCAAAAACCAACCAAACAAACAAAAAAAAAACCCCTCTTTTGTAAAATGGAGTCTCTTACAAGAAAACTATGCAGAAAACATAGCGAGAGAGAAAAAGACTCGGCAAAATCCCTCGTTAGCGGATCCACAAAAGGCTGTGAGGTTGGGAGGCACGATGTTCCTTCAGTAATAATTTATTCAGCCCGCGCAGTGTGCCAGGCTCTGTGCTGGGCCCCGAGGAAACAACATGCAGAAAATGCAGGCTGTGTGCTCTTTAAGGAATGAACCCTTAGGTGAGAATCCAGAAAGAAAGGTGGTGATTCCAGGATCCGCTGTAATGGTGAGAAGGGTCAAGGTCACCATGGGATACCCAGCACCTGAGCAAAAGAGAGGCATCCCCCTAGACTGAGACGGAGGGGACCCCGTGGCAGTCCCTGGTAGTTGTGGAACCCTGGCTCATGGAGCCCTGCGCAGCTCTGTTAGCACCAGGCCACTCCCTTGGAGAGGAGCTCTCTGGAGCACAAATGGTTTTGAAAATGGTTTAATGACTGGGCCCATCCGTAATGCAGCGGCTGCAGCTCCAGAAGCTCAGACGACGGGCAGCGTGATGGAGTCTCCCCTGCTATAAATATTTGATCTTCTAAAACGGTATTACTGTAAATATTATTTGCTGCCCTGAAAAGCTTCAAGCTCACAGTTTTAATTTCCCACATTAGGAGTCTAATGAAGAGGACTTCAAAGTGCCCTCTCTGGGGACAGAGTTTACTGGCAGGTTCCATGCTGCGTCCTGGGGGGAGGTTAGATTCGGATGAGGTGGTACCTGTGCTCAGAGCCGGAGATGAGCGAGCGGGAGTGGGCAGGGCAGCAGGTGGAGCCGAGCAAGCCCATGCTGGGGGCTTCCCCGAGGAGACACTCATTCTGCGGGGCCTGGGGAAAGTGGAGGGGCTGCCCTCCCCGGGAGAGGCAGCAACGCATCACCGCAGGGGGCTGGAGCCAGCTCTGTGTCCTAGTTGCTGGGTGGCCTCAGGCTGGGATCACAGTTGCCTCACCCGCAAAGTGCAGATAACCAAGACCAACCAACCAACCATCCGACTGAAGGCCCTACCTTTAGGGTGACTACGCGGGAGGGGATGTGTGCTAGCACAGTGCTCTGCGGGTAGGAAGTGCTCAGGACATGCTGGCACAGTTAGCGCCTCTGGGAGCCCGGTGCTGCTGCTGCTGCTGCTGCTGACTGACACCCCATGACCTCAGGTCGGATCCAGCCCCCTGAGCATGGACCTCCCGTGAGGCCCGCCGTGAACTCACTTCTCCTCTCCCCCATCCTGACCTCCTACTGCTGACCCGAGCCTCGGCTCCCAACCAGTCAGCATGCAGTTGAGTCTCACGGTCACCTTGCCACATGGTCGTCTCTTTCTCTCTGTCTTTCCCCAGCTGCTCTCTCTTAGCCTTTTTGGTCTGGCTAGGCCCTTTGGGTGCTCATGCTTGAACTGTTCCTGCCCCCTCCGGGAAGCCTCCCTGACACCCAGGCATACCGGCTACTGTCCCCCGGACTTCCCCAGACCCTGTCCTGATGACAGGAGCCTGCCGACTGCCTGCTTGTCCACACAGCCCTGAGCACCTGGCGAGGAGGGAGGCTCGCTCTTCTTTCCATATCCAAGGCTTGGCAGAGAGCTTGGTTCATGGCGTTCAGTGAATGTTTGTTGAATGAATGAACGAATTACACAGAGATTTACAAATTCTAAAGGACTTTCATCCTGATGCACTATTTATGCTGCCAAAGTCCCTGGGAGCATTATGAGGGTCAGAGAGGTTAAGGGACTTGTTCAGAGTCACTCAGTAAATTCGGAGCATGAAGCCGTGTGGCTCCTCTCTACCCTGGGCCTCAGGAGAACTCTGGGTGATTACGGAACATTCCAGGGCCCGGGCCATCCAAGGTCGAGTCGGAGCATCTCTTTCCGACTCTGGCTAGTTAAGAGTTGAGGGCTTCTACAGAAGCACAGGTCCTGGGCCTCCTGCATTCCGGATCATGGTGGAGGGAGGTGGGCAGAGAGGGGCTCTTCCTGGGGCCAGAAGCTACTGAGAGCTCCCAGAGTCACTGCATCACATAATAGCACCCTTCAACTTCCCAGGCATTCTCTTTCAAGCGCTTACAGCCCCACCTCCAGAAGGGGAAAGTGAGGCACGGGGATGTTCTGTCACCTGCTCAAGGTCATACAGCTGGTGAGTGGCAGAACTTGGCAAGGAATCCAAGCCCTTAACTACCGCTCATTTCCCTGGGTCTTTGACACAGAGATCATGCCAGGGCCTAAAACAAATCTAGCCCCCAGGATGGCTGGCGCTGA
This sequence comes from Paguma larvata, assembly GCA_030068075.1. Classification (NCBI taxonomy): domain Eukaryota; kingdom Metazoa; phylum Chordata; class Mammalia; order Carnivora; family Viverridae; genus Paguma; species Paguma larvata. The sequence goes on along the minus strand of CM057837.1, from coordinate 44,170,257 downwards.
TGATTTAAGGAGCCCAGCAGTGCTTAATCTTCCTGCCGGCTCCCTCATTTTAGTAAATGTTGAGATTTAAGAGCTCATAAAACTGAGCTATAATAGTGCCCTGCCAAGAGCTCTGCACGGGGCTCTCTCTCCTAGGCTGCGCCTGGCCTGGCGTTCCTCGCCTTGTCCCAAGTCACCCTGGGAGAGCTCTGCAGCCGACTTAGCTGCCAGGCTCCTCGAGTTCTCAAGAGGCCCATCGGGTTGTTTATGTCCTTGCCGGGGCTAGACTGACATGCGGTGTGGCAACACGCACAGTGACTGACTGAATTCATAAATCGTTCAGGATGCTGGCAGCAGCTCCAGCAGTGCTGACTGGGCATCGGGGTGCAGCCTGGTCACGAGAGCAAACGACTGTGAACGGAGCCTCTGCACAGGGGCCATCTTCCCGTGGCCATAGCAAGATGGACGCTACTCACGCCCACGGAAGCCACTCTGTGGCTATGGGCAGCCTTCCACCTAATCTGCCCCAGCGGTGGCTTTCTTCAGATCGGAAGCCCCTTTTAAAGTCTAGGGCTCATGGTGCCAACATGTACTTTCTCCAGCCACATCTCCAACACTTAGCGTGGTTCTGTCCTATAGTCAATATCAAGGCAGTACGTATAGATGGAAGGAAGGATGGATGAATGGATGGATGGATGGATGGATGGATGGATGAATGGATGATGGATGGATGGATGGATGGATGGATGGATGCAATAGTGGATTGAAGGAAGGAAGGAAGCAAGGAAGGGATAAATTGATTATTGAAATGTCCCAAATTCTTCATACCTCCCCATGTATGCACCTTCTGTAATATAATTTCTCAACTTCTCACATGAAGGGGTAGAGGTTCCCCCAACCTTATCCCTTATATTTGGGGTGGCTTTCTGACTTACTTTGGCCAGCGGAAGGGACAGTGGCCAGTTCTGTACCAAGGCCTCAAGACATCTTATGCATTTCTGCCTTTTCTTTAGAACTCTGTTGAGTGGCCGAGAGAATAAGTAGGGGCTGGCTTGCTGGATGCTGAGAGACACACAACCCAGTCACCCCATCGCTCCAGCTACTGTCAGCCAACCGCCAGACACGTGCATAAGGGGAGTCCAGCTGACGCACTAGCCAATTGCAGGTGCAAGATGGAGCTCAGTCAAGGCCAGCCGAGTCTGCTTTAGATCTGCCCAGCTGACCCGCAGTCTCATGAGCAATAACAAATGCTCGTTGCTTTGAAGCCATTTAGCCATGGACTGGTTGGTTGTGCAGTGATAGCTGATCCAACGCAGAAATCTGGGAAGTGAGCCCCTTCAAGTTCAGATGGACCCCATTTCTCTTTTTTCTTTCCCTTCTAATCCTACACCCTCATCACTCCTGTCATAGCCTGGCTAGAACCTTCTACCCCAGGCTTGGACTCTCTTCTTCTAAGTCTTCTTCTATGTCTAAGATGCTGGGCAAGCTGCTGAAGTTCAGTTCAACCAAAAAATTTTATGAAGGACCTGCTGTGTGAAAGACATCATTCCTGCCACTCTGGAGGTAGAGAAAACAACCTTGGCTCTTGACTTCCATAAACATTCAGTCACTGTAATAAAAGCCACATTAACAATAACTGATGTCTTTACAGGACCTGACAATATTCAAAAGGCTTTCACATATTCACACATCTGAGCTCGCCATTTGGGGGTGACATGACAGGTAGGATGCAGAATTAGCTCTTACCAAGCTCCTACTGCTTACGCAGAGCCATGATAGAGGCTGGGGAAGTAGAAATAAGTGATGCGGGGTCACTGTGAAGATTCATGTTTCTTAGGGCACCTGGGTGGCTCAGTCAGTGAAGCACCTGATTTTGGCTCAGGTCATGATCTCGCGGTTCGTGGGTTCGAGCCCTGCGTCGGGGTCTGTGCTGACAGCTCGGAGCCTGGAGACCGCTTTGGATTCTGTGTCTCTGTCTCTCTCTGCCCCTTCCCTGCTTGTGTGTTCTCTCCCTCAAAAATAAATATACATTAAAAAATGTTTTAAAAAATATCCCTGCTTCTCTAAGTGCTGGCGTGGTTGAGGTCACTCCCTGGATGCTTGCATCCCTGCGTGGTCAAGGAAATGGAGATGCAGAGCCAAAGACCGCAAGGAACAAACGTATAAAGTTCCACTTCTATGTTAAAGAATCCATTTTGCAAATGCAGGTTCAGGCAGCCATGGCTGAGTACTCCACTCTTGGTGAGCAAAGACCGGAAGAGGCTGAAGCTGTCAAAGCTACAACCGAAAAGCCAATTCAAATTTTAGATTACAGAACGAATCTGAATTCCTCATGGAATCGCGGTAAGGGACCTGAGAGCCACTGGGTTGGCCAGGCCACATCTAGATGGCGGCATTCCAGGCCGGCTCTGCATTCTAAGGAGCAGATTAGTGCTGGTGTGTCAGACCCAGCATGTGGTCGGGGGGTGGGGAGGGGGGGGACTAGGATGGAGAAGAGTCCGGAAGGCGGACCTGGAATACTTGAGGGAATTTGGGCTCTTTAGCCTGGAGAAGACAGGACAAGGGAAAGATGGGAGGGAAGACTCGAATGTTTGAAAAACCTGCTGTGTTGCAAAGGTCTGTTCTTTTTCAACGTTGTCCAAGAGGGTGTAAGAGGAGGCGTTGTGAGAGGACAAAGGTCAGTTCGACTTAAGAAATAACCATCCAGGGGCACTTGGGCGGCTCAGTCGGTTAAGCGTCCGACTTCGGCTCAGGTCACGATCTCATGGTTCGTGAGTTCGAGCCCCGCGTTGGGCTCTGTGCTGACAGTCAGCTCGGAGACTGGAGCCTCCTTCCGATTCTGTCTCCCTCTCTGCCCCTCCCCTGCTCGTGCTCTGTCTCTTTCTCTCTCTCTTAAAAATAAATACACATTAAAAAAAATAAAAAATAATAACTATCTAGTATCTTGAGCTGCCCACAACAAGCAAGCCCTCTGTGTGAGATCCGTAATATATCCATTGACCAGTGTTTGTTGACAACGGGACTTCCGGACGTGGCAAGAGTTTAGGTTCAGTAACTCCTGAGGGTCCGTCCACCTCTGAGCTCCTGTGACGGCTCCCCAAAAGTGGCTTCTAAGCCCCCAGAGTTCTATAACATTCTTGTGTAAGGACAACCGAAAGGAAGGTTTACACGAAACACTGCTCCCACCAGCATGTTGGACCCCAGGGGCTGCTGAGAACATCTGAGAAATGGTTTGTGTCAGGAGAATGTACGGCAGCCTTTCTATAGGAACCTCTGTAAATATTTTATCTATAAAGGCTCATATGTACATGTTAGAAGAACATTGCCTGTAATTGTTATAACTCTGTGGCATCCACAGATATGTGATGTGTAATTTACAATTCTGCTCTGAAGAGGTGGGAGCAAAAGCCCCTCTTTTCACTTTGACGAGCAGCTTGCTTCTCCCAATTACAGGGTGCAAGAGAAGTTGAAGCCACCGTGTCAACCAGAGGGAGCTGGAAAGGAAGGCAGACAAGGGACAGAACTAACAAGACACTTGGAGCCAACGGAGTGGGCAGAATAGCAGTGCCGCAGCATGGAGCAAATGAGCTGGGGGAGGGGACGTGAAGGGTGCAGGTTCACCGGCTTCTGGCATGCTGCTTTGGGATGAGATGTTGTCGATGATAATAGCAATAATAGGTTAACATTTACTGGGCCCTTACTATACGCCAGGGAGTATGAGTTATACATATTATCTCATTTAAACCTCATAACAATCCAACGCAGTAGATGTTCTTATTACTTCTATTTTATAGAAGAGCAACTAAAGCACAGAGAGCCTGGGGCGTCTGGGTGGCTCAGTCGGTTAAGCAGCTGACATCGGCTCAGGTCATGATCTCACGGTCTGTGAGTTCGAGCCCCACATCGGGCTCTGTGCTGACGACTCAGAGCCTGGAGCCTGCTTCAGATTCTGTGTCTGCCTCTCTCTCTGCCTCCCCCCCCCACCCCACTCATGCTCTGTCTGTCTCTCAAAAATAAATATACATTAAAAAAAAAAAGCACAGAAAGCTTAAGTAACATATTCAAGGTCACACAACCAGGAAGTGAAAGAGTTTGCGTTTGAACCTAGAATATCTGACTAGAGCCTGCACTTTCAGCCTCTTGCCCGTCACACCTTGTCTGTTCCTGTAGTGCTACTGGAGGGCCATCCGTCTGTCTTTCAGTCATCCGCAGTCCCTAGAGGGTGACGGGATGGTGTCGGGAAACATTTCAAGAGTGCCGAGCGATCCCACAGCCTCAGTTTATTGATTCCTCCTGCGGAATGAGACAGGCAAGAAAGACGCGTTCTGCCTGGTGGCATAAATTAGCTCCGCGCCCTTGGGGTTTTGTCTCACCGCGAGGCCTCCTTGCCATTCAGGTGGCGGCCTGCCTGCAGCCGAGTTTCGACTTTAGAGCGATTCACAGCCGGCACAGGGCACATGCCAGCACAACGGCTTCCATGTGGAGCCCGGACAAATGGTAGAGCAGAGCAGAGGGCGATGCAATTTACAAGGAATCTTAGCAACCAGGCAACGGGCAATAAACCAGAAAATCGCCGAGGAAACTCGGCGGAGCATGGGCTAAACGAATTGCAGGATTTGTGAGCCAATTTACACCTGTCAGGGGAGGGGTGAGAGACACACTGGGCGGCTCCGAAAGCCGGAGGACCGCGAGGCTGTCACCTCTGGCAGACCTGTCGAAGGACAGTGGGGACACACGTTCCCTGCTGAGAGACAGCTGAGTGGCGGTGTCTGGGGACATTACTGGGTGGATCTCAGGCCTCCCTCTCTGCGAGGAATTTGGGGTGCTTCAGATCACTGTGGAGGGACCGATGTCAGGTGCAAGGGTAAAGATGTGAATGGAGTGACCCTCTCTTTTCTTTGCTCCCGGGGATCGATAGAAGATAGATGACCACTCTCAACCACAAATAGTGCCCACCTTTGGTCTCCATCCCAAGGAGTTAGTCTCTTAGGAAGTAAACAGCATCTCTCAGGTGAGACACCTCATTGCGAGATGAGAAGCGGGCTTGCGAGAATGCGGAAAACAAGCAAGAGGGGGAGGAGCCCCTTCTCTTCAGGATGACGTTGGCCCATGTCTGCTCAGAAACACATTCCCGCCCCAAGAGACTTCTGGGGGGGGGTGCAAATTCATCTGTCCCTGGGGCCTATGGGCTGGGGAAGGGACAGGTGCGCATGATATAAATATATACACCTAAACAAAAGATCCGTAAGAGTGTCCGGAGGAAGATGCGCACCTCGTGTCGTGTAGGGCCCCGGGGTGTCTGGTTGGTGCAGGTCTGGCACATTCCTGTGTCAGCTGAATGAATTAGCACACTAATGTGCAAGACGCAGAATTCGGATCGAGGGAGATGCTCTCGAATTAAGTTAAAGACAAAGGCTTATAATAAGTCTTAATAAGGGGACCACCACGCTGTCCTGGCAGTGTAATTCTTGCCGATGTTGCTGGGAAGTGAGGAGTGAGAACCTGCAATGTAAATAAATGGGCCTCAGTTTCCCTCTCTGTAACCAAAGTTCTTAAGAGCCCTATCCAGCTCGACCTTGCTGGGGTTCGATGCTTAGGGGCAGTAGTGGGGGCCTCAGCATTGACTTGGAAGAGCGAGTGTGATCCTTTGCACAAGCCACATGGAACTCCTCCTCGAAGCTTCTGGAGAGCTTCCCCGATGACCCATCTTTCCCTTGCCTCCGGCTTCTCTAGCCTCCACTCCCCAAGGCCCTGCTTCCGCTCAGCAGCACACGGCAAGAGGCTCCTATGCAGGAGCTATGCAGGTTCCTGCCACAATCCCCATCTAGGAGGCCACTTGCTGGGGTGGGGGGCGGTTGGAGTTGGGGGAGGGAGCAATCCCGAGAATGACAGCTACCCCTCCCAGGACACAGCCCCTCACCCAGCCTTCTGGTCCTGAGCGTGGAGACGGGGAGAGCCCGGCAGGGCTGAGATTGCCTTGTCTGCCAACCTGGCTGGGATGGCACAGAGTGATTCACACAATCTCGGCAGCTAAAAGGGTGACGGCGTGATGTGGGCTCCGCAGCAGCGCATAAGTGGGTTTGAGCTCCCCCTCCCTGTGGCCGGGAGATTTGGGCAAGTTACTTTCCTTTGAGTGCAGGTCTTCTCATGTGTACAGCGGTCAGGAAGGTAATGGCTGACATATAAATCTGAGGAGTATCGGAACTAACGTCTCTGAAGGCACTTAGTGAGGGCCTAGGATGTTGTTAGCACACACTTGATAATAACTTGATAATAGTTAACTATTTTTAGTGTCAAGAACCCAAATTCCAGGGACAGAGATGCATGCATTCTACGGCTGCCTGCCGTAGAGATTCTAGCCGTGGGACGAGCAGAGGGCTAGGGACTCTCGCCTCAGCTGGGGTGCTTGAGACAGGTCGGGACAGCACATGGGAGTTAAGTCGAATTTCCAGGGGACCTGAGAATCAACCAAATGGTCTCCAGAATCAAGGCCAAAGGATAAGGGCAAGAAAAGAACCAAACCTTCCCAGAAGCCACAGAGTGCATCAGTCAGCTTTTGCTACATAACAAAGAAACGATAGCATCTCAGTGGCATACAGCAGTAAGCACTTCCTTTGCTCATGGGTTTACAAGTTACCTGGGGAAGCTCTGCTTCCTATGGACCCCAGGCTGAAGGGGCAGCAGTTTCCCCAAAACTCTTCTCACGGCCATGGCAGAAGCACAGGAAGCAAGGAGAAGACTGCCAGGCCTCTTAAGGCCTTGGCTTGCAAGAGGTACACTGTCACTCCTGCCCCTATTCTATTGGCCAAAGCGAGCCATGGGGACAAGCATGACGTCAAGCTATGGGGAAGTGCCCTTGCCCACGTGGAGATCAGAGTAAGGGTGGATTTGCAGGGAAGGGGGAAGAACTGTGGTCTCTAATCTACCATGTGAAGGGTGGGCCCTGATGGGGAGAATTTAAGAGACAGAGAAAGCCCCACGGTGACATACACCAAAGCGAGAGACACACACCAATAAGCCCCTTGGCATTTTACTTCAACAGTCGCCAAGTGGGAGGGCGCAGCAGTGGCTTGGCCGCCGTCCTTGCCGGGAAATAGTGTACCATCACAAGTAAGAAGTGCATTTGACCGGAGAGGCTTACCAGGACTTCAGTTACACAGGAAGATGACTGAGTGACGCCGATATATTATAATTTATTCCGAACATAATCCAATTCCTCTCATTCAAGCCTAATGTACCCAACTGTGTCTTATAAAACTCTGAGTGCAGCTGCCTGGAAATACCAGGAAGGAACTTGGAGTTAATGAAGGGAATTATTAATTACTAAGGCAGATATGACCTTAAAGAGATGACCTACGGGTCAAGATTCTTGTTTGTTTACTTATGACCAGTGTTCCTACCAAAACTGAGATGAGCGACAATTAAAAATATAGGCCCTGGACGGCGGGATTAGAGATGAAATATCCAGAGGCACATGGATGAAGGGAGGGAATGATTAAACCAGAAACCTAGCAGAAGATAGTTACTGCAATTGCGCACTAAATTGAGCTAAAGCGAAAGGGGAGATATGATGAGTTATTGGCTGGAAGGAGGTAAGGCCATTTGTCAGGAGAGGCAAACTTTTCCCTGACACTCAATGTGAGCACAAATTTATCACAAGAATCTCAATATAAGGACGGGGAGGCACATAATACGCACTCTCTTCAAAGACCTCTGCAGGAAACGCAGAGACAGTCTTCAGACGGTGGTTTATTATACTGACCCCAGATAAAAGCTGAGGTCTTAGTGATAAGCCCTTCTAGATTTTATGTAGCCCCTGCTAATGGCTTATAGACAGGTATAGAGGCAGGCCAGAAGGCCAGGGTTAAGGCCAGAGGTCAAGGGCTTGGGGGAGATGCGTGGCTTTCCTCCAGGGAGCAGGCTGAGAAAGTACTTGCCCACTGACACTCCCTTGCCCTTGTGCCCTTGAAAGCATGAGAGACAAGCAAGGCGGTGTCCCAAGTGGGGGAAGGTGGGGAAGGGCCTTGATAAAGGACAAAATATGATGACGGACCACGACATGGAATAAAACCAGTATTATTTCATTTACATGGACAAAACATACATGCAAAGACAAATGACTGAAATCTGCTGGAATGTTCTTGGTGCTAATCTTTGGGTGGTGGAAACATGGAGGATTCTTTAGTTAGTAATTTGCTTTGCTTCTCAAATCTTCTGGCTTGAGCTTGTGTGACTTACAAACAGAGGAGAAAGGGAGAGGGAGAAGGAGAGAGCTTGCTTTGTAAATCCTGATTCTGGAGGTCTGAGTGGTGGACGGGGAGTGTCGGCAACAGCCCACGTCTGCCTGAACTGGGGCTCTTCCAAGCAGGTGGGCATCCGCACTTTTAGGAAAAAGCGTGCTCTCCATTCCCACTTGTGCTTCTCTCATGAGCTCCTAAACCCAACCCCGCTTTTCCAAGCTGTGTAAACAAATCACATGCAGTAATTCCGCAACAGGGTAAAGAAGATGATGGACGACACTGGTAGCTTCGATCTTCTGCAAGCAAGAACGTGTTATTTCATTGGTGCAATTTTTGGAGCAGGAAAACTGGCAGTACACTGCAAAAGTTTTTAAAACGTACGTACTAGGGGCACCTGGATGGCTCAGTCGGTTAAGTGTCTGACTCTGGATTTTGGCTCAGGTCATGATCTCACAGTTCATGAGATCAAGACCTGCATTGGCTCTTAGCTCACAGCGCAGAGGCTGCTTGGGATTCTCTCTCTCTCTCTCTCTCTCTCTTTCCCTCTCTCTCTCTCCCACACACACACACTTGTTCTCTCTCTCAAAATAAACAAATAGATGCTTAAAAATTTTTTTTTAATGTGCATACTATTGCTATGCTGATTTTGTCCATGGGAACTTATTCTAGGGAAATAATCATGGCTGCATCTGAAGACTGAGCTGCAAAACGATTCCTAACAGAAACAACCCAAATATTCGCCATTAGAGATTTAGTTAAACACACTGCGTTCCTAAGGAACATAGTACAACTACCACAAAGGATAGCTCGGAAGGCTCTCAATGGCAGGGGATAATGCTCTGCAAGCTCCTGTTCAATGAAAAATGGAGGTTGCAAAAGATCAGGCATAAGACCATTCATTTTTTGGGAAAAGGAAAAATGTTGATATCAGTAGGATTATGGATTATTTTGCTTTCTTTCCCCTTCCCCTATTTTGGGCTTATCTGCATTTACTAAAATTTCTATTATTACTATGTATGTCTCTAGTAGTGAGAAAAAAGGGGCAAGAAGTACTTTTAAAAAGGAGCACCCTTTCATAGTTCTATATTCTGGAGGAAAACCAGAAGAATCTCCTCCGTGTCAGGATGCTCTTAAAGAAGCATATTTGGAAGAATTTCGCCACTTCAGGAGAGTCAGTAAGTAGGCTCTGACCAGAATCAGAGCACCTCCAGGCCATTTGTCTGCACCGTCCTTTCCTTTCCGTCCCCCACTCGGTTTGAAGCAATTCATGTGGGAGCCTGAAACCCCAGCGGGTCCATCCTTCTCTCCTCCCTCTCCCACCCCAACCGACGAGATGGTAAGGGTTGGCCGCAAGATGGTTATGAAGCCGTGTCCCGACCTGGCGGCTTCTGAGCCGTCCCCCTACGGTGCGTGAAAAACGGTGAGAAGACAGAACAGGAGCAATCGCGGGGCCAGACATGAGGCTGGCTTTTAAAAGATGACACATTCTTTTCCGGATAAACCAGCCTCTAAGAGACAAGGACCCAAAGCCCTGCCCCTGGGTCTCGTGGATCCACTCCTTGAGATTTATGTGGCTTTTTGCTATTAAGTTCAGCCCTTTGAAGATTCATCTCAGTCCAATTTCTTACCGTGTTGCTCCTCTCTGCAGACAGGCTGTGACGGACAAACATTTTTCCTCCTGGTTTCCGTAGCTGATAAGCCATGAGGAGTGAAGGGAAATGTCTTCAAGGGAAAAGAATAAATTTGGGCACATCAGAAGTGTTGCCTGGACTTTGTGCCGCGAGATGAAGGATGTCTGGGTGAAATAAAGACAGGCAGAAAAGATGTCATTCGGGCGAAGGCAGGAAATCACAGCCTCCAGGAGTCCTGGGCTTGGAGAGATGCAAATGAAGCTGGCAGAGTGCTTCCTTGTCTGTTGAGATGGTTCTCAAAGTACGGCCGAGGGATCCGGGACGGCCTTGAGGTTCTTCTGTGTTTCACAGAAAATGAGGAGACACGTATTTAGTGGAGGGTCTTTTAAACGCAGGATGCTCGGAATATGATGTCTCCTCAAGCCTCACCATGACCTGAGGAAGCCGCTATTTTTATCCACACCCTACAGTTGAAGAGACCAAGATACAGAAGGGTAGAGTAACCTGCCTGAAGATATACAGCTGAAAAGAGAAGTCTGAATTCGAGCCCAGCCACGTCTGACTCCCAAGCAGGAGCTCCTTAGGTTCCGCCATGCTGTCTCCTTCAGCGTCAATATTTGTAAGAGGACTGAAGTAGATGAAAGTATTAAGGACAATGACTTTGCTCTGCACTGATTAGCTCCCACTGTTTCAAGAGGCACTTTTTCTTTAATGTTTACTTATATTTGAGAGAGGGAGACAGAGAGACAGAGCGCAAGTGACCGAGGGACAGAGAGAGAAAGGGAGACACAGAATCTGAAGCAGGTTCCAGAGCCCGATGCGGGTCTCGAATTCACGACCCAGGAGATCATGATCTAAGCTGAGATCGGATGCTTAACGGATTGAGCCACCCAGGGCCCCCACAAGAGGCACTTTTAAAATTTTAAATTTTTGGGGCGCCTGGGTGGCTCAGTCGGTTGAGCGTCCAGCTTCGGCTCAGGTCATGATCTCGCGGTTTGTGAGTTCGGGCCCCGCGTTGGGCTCTGTGCTGACAGCTCAGAGCCTGGAGCCTGCTTCGGATCCTGTGTCTCCCTCTTTCTCTGCCCTCCCAAGCTCATGGTCTGTCTCTCTCTGTCTGTCAAAAATAAATAAACGTTAAACAAATTAATATTTTAAATGCTTTCTATTTTTGGCGTGAATCAGTTGTTTTGAGGGTAAACAAAGAGTGACCTCATACTGTCTTACCCAAGCAGGACCAGTTTCTAGTTTATTCTCAGGAGACATTTAAAAATTTATTTTAGTTTGCTTTTTGTTGTTGTTGTTTGCAGTGGTCAGCAGAAGAGGGGGGTGTACTCGCCTCACTGACGCGGATAATGGCTAGAACTTTTTAAGAGGCTCCGCTCAGCACGGCGAGAAGCGCTCCCTCCCTTTTGTCAAGAGTCTGGGGACATGGATAGAAATTTTAGGACTCGATTGCTTTTTAAACACATTTTTATAATTTGCAGTACTTTCGGACTTACAGGAACATTGCAAGAGAACCAAGAATTTCCTTTAGATACCTTCTCTGTATTCTTTATATACCTGTAAACTGTACTTCCTTTATTGTACCTTTACCCAGATTCCCCGTTTGTTAACATATTACCCCATGTGCTCCACTACCGTCTCTGTCTCCACATATCTACTTATTATTGTCATTCTTTTCCTGACTGAGGAAGAGTTCCTCAGTCTTTCCCTCTCTTTCTTGACCTTGACTGTTTATAAAGAGTTTGGATTTCTCATTGGGGTTTCTCAGCCTCAGGCCAAGCATTTTAACAGGGAAAGCACAGGAATGAAGCTGGGGTGCATCTCACCGGGAGGGCTCATGGTCAACTCTTCACACCACTGAGATGAATCCTCATTCCTCTATCTGGTCAAGGTGGTGTCTCTACTGTCAACTCACCATTTCCCTTTCTGTGGTTGACTGTAGTTTTCAATCACAAAATATGGTTGGGGAGATATTCTAAGGGCATGCCAATTTCTTATTCCTCAGCAAACCTCTACCCAGCCTTAGCATCTGTTCATGTCTTTGTCAACACCCCAGCAATCATTGCCAAACAGTGGAAATTGCCATTGTACCTTCTACATTTGTTTGTTTGACATCTTTTTTTAAATTTTTTTTTAATGTTTATTTATTTTTGAGAGATATAGAGGCACAGCGTAAACAGGGGAAGGGCAGAGAGAGAGAGGGAGACACAGAATCCATAGCAGGCTCCAGGCTCCGAGCCGTTAGCACAGAGCCCGACGCGGGGCTCGAACTCACGAACCGCGAGATCGTGACCTGAGCCGAAGTCGGCCACTTAACCGACTGAGCCACCCAGGCGCCCCTGTTTGACATCTTAAGGTACAGAAGAGCTACCTCTTCTTATTTACTTGCTTCCTTACCTATCTCTGTCTGTTATCTCTTTCTCTCTGTCTCTGTCTCTCTCTTTCTCTGACCACAAGTTTACGCCAACACTTCCAACCACAGCCCATGATTCTTTCTATCCTTCTCTGTTCCCTATTTGTAAATCCCTTCTCCCACAGCAAAAATCTTAGCTCCAGTCAGCCTCATATATTTACTTCTCCACTCATTCCCTCTTACGTCTCCTGACAAGGCTAGCAGCTTCTGAGTTTCCAGCCTTGCCTCCACCATCTCAGCCCACAGCAGCTTCCTCACCCACAGGCCATGCTCCCCCTCCTTGGCCCTGCTGCCTCTCGGGCCCTGGCTATACTGCCACCTCCCAGAGAAGGAAAGGGAAAGAAAGAGAAGGAAGACGAGGAAGAGGAATTTGAAAATTTGATCATTTTCTTCAGGGTCTTTCCCTATCGGTCGCTTCCCACTGTGGTTAACACAATCTGGGGCTACCTTCTTTGGGAATCCACCTCACTCAAAGGCTATACTAAAAGGACAGTTGCATTTTTATACCAGTGGATCCTCCTCCCCTACACTCTTCTAAGTGATTGGAGGGGGGAGAGTCAAGGCATTGGTTGGCCAGCAACTGGTGAGATCCTTTCCACCCAGGACCTGAGCTAAAGGTAGTAGTAACTCCAGGAGAGGTACCCAGGCCCCATGCTGAATGCCACACAGAGTCTGGCCTCGGGCAGCCACCTCAGACACCGCGCACAGGTGGGTAGGCCAGAAGAGGAGGCCAGCCTGCAGAGAACCAAAGCATGGAGCCAAGGAACAGTGTGGCTTTTGTGGGCCAGAAGCGTATGCAGCTTTAAGAATATATTCTTTAAGAAAAAGAACGTGGATATGAATACATAGCCCCGTGGCCTTTACACGCCCCTGACTCTTCCCATAACTGTTTTATTTAAATTAGCCCAAGTGGCTTTCTGGGGTTTTTTTGCGCCAGGAAACCAGAACTCTGAGTAGTAAGGCACTGACAAGGAGCAAACACTGGCTATTTTTCCCTCTTTCAATTTCGAAGGCAAACTCAGTTCAACATTTTTGTCCCTGGGCAATGTTCCTCTTAACTAAACCACTGAATTGACAGACAAGGTTTGGGATTTTGCAGCAGTAAATAAAGAAGATTCAGAAGTTATAGTTTTGGCATTGCTATCCCAGGTTTTTAGCCTGGTTCTCAAAGACGCTTCTAAATCAAGTGTCTGAGTGTCCTTCAGGATTGCTGTTGATTCAAGATTACCGGGAATGCTTTACATCCGGTTCCAAATAGCTTCAGAGTTCGAATCAGAAGAAAGTTTCAGACTCGCGCGTTGAAGATACTTTTGCAAGTGGAGAATGAACCTCTTTTGCTGGAGGCGGTGGATGGCACGTGAGTGGAAGTAAACAGTTAAGTAGGGAAGCTCCTGAGGTTGAGCTAACTTGCCAACAGGGACGTTGGGGGTCCCTCCTGCCACTCTCCCCTCCATTTCCTTGCCAACAAGAGGTGGTATCCTACAGTGGGGATCCCTCTGCCCACTCTCTCTCCACCCCTGTGACAATCCAAGAGTTTTAAGTGGGATTTGGGAGGCCCTGTAGGAAGAATATCACAGAATTAACATTGCTGGTGTCAAAAAGAAGAAAAATCGCCTAATGCTAGAGTATGGGGGGGGGGGAGGATGGACCTTTTCCATCAGCTAGTCAATTCCAGGCTCAAGTTCTAGTTTTCATTCACTAACTAAGCAAGGTACTTAACTTTCTTGAACACTGAGGCCCTCCTCTGTAACATGGGTACAAAATTAACACCTAAAGCTCTTCGTAATTGGCAAACTAATGAATGTCATGACCACAATTCAACCACAGCTAACAGGTACATATTATGTACGGGTTCTGTTCTGAGCATTTTACTTATAATACTTCATTTAATGCTTATATAAGTCAAGTGCCTAACCATATGGCATAAAACAACTATGTGTAGTCCCGTTTCACAGATGAGAAAAATGAGGCAGAGAGATGTTAAATGATTTGCCCAATGTCATTTGACTCATGAATTGTTATTTTTCTTGTAGCTGAAGGAGCCGGTGCAAGGAAGACTGAAGTGACTTGCTCAAGGCCATGGCATTGTGTGATGAAGTGCTACCATTTTGGTTTTAGGAGGAAATTAGCAGCAGATTCTTTTCCTACTAACAGGGGAAAACTAAGACTTGAATACTTGCAGGCTTATGAGGTGTGGGCACAACAAGCCCAAGACCCAGCGAGAGAGAAGGAAAAGCTTCTTAGCTCCGCCAGGCAGGATGGAACACCGGGATATGGAGCAGAGCTGAGAGCCCGAAGGTTCCGTACTTTCCCTCCAGTGTGGAAGGGAGCAGCCTTTCCCTCTGTGGGATTCAGAAGTTTGGCATCAGCAGCGCTGACCATGTGGGTAGCCTGTTACCTCAGCTGCCCCGAGAGGTGGCCGTGAGGGACTGTCACTCAAGGGCCCCGGTAACCCACCCGTTTTTCAAAAGTATGAAGTAGAAAGGCAAGTGCACTTTTACGTTTCAAAATAGTGACTCCCACATTCAAATTGCCACTCATAGTTAAATGGCATCGGCTAGCTTTTTATTTACGACTGACAGGCAGGCTTTAACTAATTTTGGAAATGATTTGGTGAATCCCCCCCTCCAAAGGGAATATCTCTTATTATAAAGAAAGAGATAAGCTTGAGGGGTATTCAGGCCCTCAAAAGGATATTTGTCTGGGGACCGTCCCAACTCGGTCATTTGGCTGTTTAGTGGCAAAGCCAGGACTAAATACTTCTTTGGACTTAAGAGATTAGGCTGTGGAGTCATTTTGACATGGGCCCACTCCAGATCTATCAGTTGTGCACTGAAGGAATTTGAGCTTACTACTCATTGTTTCCACACCTGCTTTCCCTCCGAAAGCTGTTATGAGGATTAAATGAGATAATGCATGTAAAGGCTTGGCACGGGCTATGCATGGTGCCGAAGACGAGCTATTACTGTAGTCTGATGTTCTTCCTAAGGCTCAAGAGTAATGAGCAGCACTGCCTATCTAACTCTTTTGGAGAAGTCTTATTTTTTTTCCATCTTTTCTGAAGTATGACTAATGTACAATAAACAGCACGTACTTCAAGGGTACAATCTAATGAACTCTGACATATGTATCTACTCATGAAATCATCACCACAATTAAAATAAGGAACACAGGGGGTGCCTGGGTGGCTCAGTCGGTTGAGCGTCCGACTTCGGCTCAGGTCATGATCTCGCGGTCTGTGAGTTCCAGCCCCGCGTCGGGCTCTGTGCTGACAGCTCAGAGCCTGGAGCCTGTTTCAATTTCTGTGTCTCCTTCTCTCTCTGCCCCTCCCCCACTCATGCTCTGTCTCTCCCTGTCTCAAAAATAAAAATAAACATTAAAAAAAAAAAAGGAACATGGGTATGTTCACCCCAATAAATTTCCTTGTGCCCTTTTCTAATCTTTATCTTCCTCCCTATTTGCCCCTCAGCAATTGAAGATCTGCTTTCTGTAACTATAGACTTGTTTTCACTTTCTAGAATTTTGATAAATGGAATCCTACCATATACACTTGTTTTTTCTTTGTCTGGCTTCTTTTACTCAGCATAATTATTTTGAGATGCATACATCTTATCTGTTATTGCTTTGTTTGCGGTGGGGGGGAATGTCCTTTTCTTCCACATGTAGTGGACAAAATGTTTCCTAGTGAGAGACGCAGGTCCATGGAGTGCTTCTTTAAGGTCTCTGTTGGGGTTTCTGGGCATAGACTCGGCAGCGGCCTGGGTTTCTACCCCTTGCATTTTGATTACTCAGTAGCATGCAAGTGCAGAAGGTTCCAAAGCAGGAGGACCGAAAGGGCTCAAACCAGGCCCCCTTTTCACATTGCACTTGCCCAGACCCCATCCCCAAGGATGTATAGGTATGAGGTGCAGTGTGGTTGAAAACCACTGTTCTGAAGTAATGCCACCAATTTCCAAAAGTCACCTACACGGTGAACACTACAACAAAAGGAATTCAGGTAGCACCCAGTGGTAAGAATCACATCTGTCAAAGCAAATGGGATGTTCCGTGGTGTCTGAAATACATTGTAAGACATCCATGGGGCGGTGATGAACGTGGCATCTACAGGTTTTATGGCCACACATGAAAATAAGTCTAGTCCCTGGGTTTAGTTCGACATTCTAAATGTAAGTGACCAGAGGGCCACCGTGTGTCGTGTGGACCAGGATATAAACAAGGGTGGTGCCAGGACCTGCCTCCACCTGCGATTCCAGAAGACCACACCCGAGAGGGCACTGAAATCAATATCGAAAATGAGACACTCTAGTTTACCGCAAAGAGCTATTTTTGCTCATTCCCAATTGCTCTGTTTCTCTAAGCAGCTATTTTTGTGGCAAAGCCAGCCTCTTCCCTGACTATGTATAGGGACGACTCAGCAACTTAAAAACAAGTGGAAAGAGGAAAGAAATCTGCAAATAGGCTCACACTCCAGGGATAAATCTGGGGCAATTCAAAAGGTGGTAGGAGTTGGTGATTTTCCCAAATATCCGGCCTCTTCAAATTCCGGCCTCTTCTTCAAATTCTGCCCTTGGGTTGGAAACCGTCAAGAACTAAATATACGTACACGCTGGAAGGTCACTTTCTAGTAAGTGCTCAGTGTTTAAAAATAGGGATTTGAAAGGAAAAGTTTCCTCTGCGACGAGCAGTGGCCGTTCTCGTGCTATCGTTTGCTCTGCTGTCCAGGGACAGTGTTTAGATGGCAGGTGAGGGGAAGCTTGGATGTATTTTTAACGCTCTTTGGTTTTTCTGACCGTTGCCAGGGAGAGGGTGGACAAAAGTGGAGCACCGCAAAAGCAAGGTCACCTCAAACACTGGTTCAGTGAGTCACTGAACAATTATTTACTGCTTCTACCTCCCCAAAATACATTGCATCTGCCCACTTGGCTCCACTCCCCCCCCGCCCCGCCCCCTTGCTGCCATATTTGCCGAGGCAGCCATTATTTTCCACCTCGTCTTAGTGGACTTCCTGTCTTTGCTCCTGGCTCCTCCAGGAGTCCATTCTCCACCCTGCAGCCAGACGGAGCTTTTTAAAAGTGGAAACTACACCCTTGATCATTGGAAATGCATAATAAGAGGTCTGGAAGCCTACCTCCCAAACTATTCATAGCAGGTATCCTAGGGGACGGAGTGAAGGGAGACTCTGGTCTGAATTTTATACAGCGAGCTGCCTTTCTTTCATAATTGTCAAAGGATCTCAAATGTTTAATTTGGTCCCTACACTCTAGGAGCTCTTAATCTTGCCTTAGATTCCCAGACGCTGAAAAATGGAGGAATTAAGCTTGTGCCTTATGGCCCCGAGGGCCAGACACCGTGATCACAGAGTGGAAGTCAGTTTGGAAATAGCGTTGAGAGACAGTGTGCTAATGGGCGCAGCAGCCCAACCGCCTGCTGGTCGGCCGGCATGGGGAACGACGGCCAGTGCCCTCTTCTGGAAGTGGTGTCAGGGACTTCAGTGTCCCATATCCCTGCAGTTCTATGACTTCATGTGATGCCTTGAAAGCACATTTTTGTAGCCTGACTACTACGGGGAGAATCTTCCAGGGGCCTAGTCACCTCTGCTTTCTTTCATCTTTATCTCCAATTTTGTTCAGTCAAGTACCTCCCTAGAAGCTTGGAGTTAATCTCGAGTTCTCTGTGTCAAGGTCTGGACAATGATCCTTCTGTAAGGAAAAAAAACACACACAAGATACACATGGAGCCAAATCAAGTACTAAAAGTGGAAAGGGGAAAGGACTCCCAGAAACGTGGCCAAAGAGAAGCTAAGAGTGCAAGAGATCCCAGCTAACCTTTGCCTTCAACCCTGGAAGCCGCTTCACTGGGAACCACACTCAGGCGTGTGCCTGCCCGCGGCCACCCCCTGGGCTGCCTTCTGAGCACCTGGCTCGTTCCCTCAGGCACAGAGCCACTTTTTGATGCAGCTCATTGTTTGGTTTCTGGAACAGAAGTCACACTCCGGTCCAGAGGGATGACATATCCTTCGAGATGTCATTATTCTTATTTTGGAATAAATAGAGATAGTCCGATTGGACAAGCGCTTTATGGCGCCTACCTTGTTCCCTGTAGTCTCTCAGACATTTACAAATGGGTTGAACCATGTTTTTATTTTCTCCACCACCTCAAGGCCGTACCATTTTTCTCTGTAATATACAGACCATGCCTTGCACAGAGTAAGTGCTCAATAAATATTTGTTGAATTGATTTTCCTGTTTGGAGATGTGGCAGAAAGACCCTCTTGCTGTGTGTGCATAATTCTTTGGTGCGGTATCTTCGAATTCCTTTCTCGCGGATACCGGTCACACCATCGCACACCAGGGTAGGCCTCACCTCTGAGGTGAGTATTGCCCGGCTCAACAAAAACAAACACAATCCAAGGCCGACTATGGATTGTGGGGAGGAAGGGAGCCTAGAAGTGATAAAAAGAGAACAAGTCCAGTCCCACGTGGACGGAGAATGAATACGAGCCACAGGCTGGGGCCAAGGTCGGACATCGACAGCATAGGAGATGAGGAACGGATAAAGTAAACAGCTCCAGACCAGACAAGGCCAGATCAGACAGCCCGGGTTTCTGCGCTGGTTCTGGGATGCACGTCACCTTGGACAACTCAGTCAATTCCGCGCACGGAGCCGTATCTCCGTCGGCGGAAGAAGGCGGCACACAGCCCCCATGAGGACTTACGGAGGGAGCTTATTTAAGAGAAAACACTGTAAACTGGGAAGTGCGATGCTGAGGGCAAGCGAATTAGCGAGACTGGAAAACCTTGAGTGTTTTCGAAGAATTCTTTACAAGTGTTCCTCTGCCCCCTCATTTCTCTCGCAGCTTCATCAGGGGAACCGGTGTGTGTGAGCTGGGGGCGGGGGGATCGCGGGGCTCCTTTGACCCCCTTCCCATCATGTTATGGGCCAGGAAATGGGCTCAGAGAGATGCAGTCACACGTGCCTAATGAAAGAACAAACCAAATGCCAGTCAAAGCAATCAAAAGTTGTCCGAATTGGACTTCTCTGATTTCAATTTTTACTTTGTTCTTTACTCCCCTAGTTTGCATTTTACTCTCATCCCACATGTCATTTTAAGGACAAATCAAGCTGCTCACGATAGAAAAATGAGGTCGAACCGTCGAATGCGGCTCAGGAGCTCACTCAGCGGCACACAGGCCCCGTTGTCTTCCTAAGAGTCCTAATTACCTTTGGGTCTCTGCTGTTTCAGAAAGGATGACCTTCGGGGGAGTCGGCACCCCACTGCCAAGCCAGCGGGGAGGAAGATGAGGGGCCTCTGCTCCCCGGTGTCCAGCCCCCGCACTCCCTCCTGCCCAAGTTAGGGTTTCCTTCAATTCCCTCAGGTTTCTTGTGCAGAGACCGCTCCCCGCCACCCCTGTTTTAGCTGATGTCTTCGACGGAGGCGTGCACTGTCTCCACAGTAAGCACCGAGCTTCCCTGTCTGGCCCTGGTCTGGCTGACTCCACACGAGCATGAGGGATTGATGATGTATGTCCACACGCGTGTGCATCTCAGAGAAGTTACACGCAGAGTGATTAAAGAACCAATCAGAGAATGAATAAAACATGCCCCGTGTAGGATTTTTTTTTTTTTTTTAAGACTAAAAGACTAGCAATGAGAAATCTGAAGAAAGACGGGTGCCTTGTGTTCAGAGTTGTCCGTTGTTGGTGGGTGGGAGGAGGAAGGAAGGGCTGAGAGGCTAAGGCTGAGGCGGAGACTCGGCAAGGGAGCCAGAAGCACTTTTTGTCACCTCATTTAGCAGACTGCCAAATGCGGCCGCCTCCTCGATTGTTAGGAGACGGTTCATTCGGCTCCTCCCGCAGCCCCCGTGGCTCAGACTGCAGCTGGACATGGTGACCCCTCACCGCCCCCCCCCCCGCCCCCGGGGGCTCCTGGCCGGCCCGAAGTCCTGGCTGTCCAACAGTGGCCGTGTGACCTCCCCAGATGTCTCTCCCTGCCCTTCCCGACCCTGCTCTGTGACGATCCAGGCAAGCCTCTCCCTGGCTCCCCACACCAGTGTCCTCCCTACAAAGGCCGATTGTGATGTTGCGAAGCAAGAGACATTTTCTAAACCACCAAAGGCATCAAATAAATGGAAGAATGCGTGCATTTGTCAAAAACTGGCATACGGTGCTGCTAAGGCTCGAATTAGAGCTGGCTCGGGAGGCCCTCGCCGGCTGCCTTGTCACTGTGAAAACAAGCCTCAGTTTCCTCCTTTGCAAAATGGGCTTAATCATCCAACTAGGGCACATCCATATTTTCTTTACCAGGTTCTTGTGAGGATCAAAAAGCATAAAGATAGGGGCGCCTGGGTGGCTCAGTCGGGTAAGCGTCCGACTTTGGCTCAGGTCATGACCTCATGGCTCATGAGCTTGAGCCCTGCGTCCGGTGCTGTGCTGACAGCTCAGAGCCAGAGGCCTGCTTCTGATTCTGTGTCTCCCCCTCTCTCTATCCCTCCCTGGCTTGTGCTCTGTCTGTCTGTCTCTCTCTCTATCTCTCTCTCTCTCTCTCAAAAATAAATAAACGGTAAAAAAAATTAAAAACCAAAAGCATAAAGCTCTATGAAATATATATATGTATGTCACTTATATATATATAAAAGCCCCATACTTGCATACAAGGTTACTTGTTCCTTAATCAGCAAAGTGCCTTGCTCAGGATACATGCTCACTAGACTGGAAAACTATAGTTCGACCGTGTAAGAGAATGTTATCATTTTGTGGCATTTCCTACCTGACGTTCTTAGACGTTGGTCTGTGTCCTCCATTAGACTCAAAACTCCGTGAGAGCAGGAATTCTGACCATCTTACTCAGCTGTAGTCCTGATGTCTCGGGAAGTCTGGGCACACAGATGATGCTCCTGAGGTAGTTTTCGAGTGTATGAATGGCAGCTCCATGGCCCAGAAGGAAGCGATGGAAGGAATAGTCGAACGGGCTTAATCTCAGTGAACCTAGAACTTGCTGCTGGTGTAGAAATAAAATATATTTTAGAAACTGGCCAGTTCATCTTGGGGATGGAGAAATCGGCAGAAACACTGGGCATGAAGAACAGGTAAAGGAACCGTGCATTTTGAGTAGAGAGATTTGTTCTGAATGTTGCCTAAAGGGCTGACTCCGTTTGTGTTGCCCCAGAAGGCAGAACCAGGGCTTGCAGGGAGACAGAGTTCGATTCAATTATAGATATTTGAAAATGGGCCTGACTCAGGAGATGGCGAGTTTCTTGTCAGGGGAGGTATTCAAGAAGAGGTTGAACGAGTGTGTGGCATTAATGTCATAGGTGAATGAGCTGCTATGATACTAGACGAGGTAGAAGATGGCTTCCAAGGCCCCAGTGAATCCCACCTGTCCGGCTCTCGAGGCAAAGACCAAAATAAATAAATCATATAAATTAATAGAGAAAAGGGAAAGGAATGGAAAGGGGGAAGGGAAAGGAGAGAAAGAAAGGGAGACCTCTGCCATTTTACTTCTTTGAGAATCTCTTCCATGTCCAATCCCAAGTCCCCCTTAGGGAACGTCGGACACCACTCATACCGTCTCAGAGGGACCTGTGGCTCACGTGTTCCTTCTCCAGCCAGACCCATGCCTCTCACTGGGAAGCATGGCCTCTACTCCAGTAACGCCAGTTCTCAGCCGCCCCTCTCAGACCCTCCAGGTGCAGCTCTCCACCTGTTCTCCTCAGAACAGGTGTAAGCAAGACAGCTGGATATGGGGGTTTTTCATGCATGACCTCAACATACTCCCATCAAGCTGGATTGGTAGCCCTCTGTTATGAATTCATTTGTTGAAGCCCTAACCCACAGTGTGGCTGTATTTGGAGATGGGGACTCTAAGGAAGTGAGGGGGTTAACTGAGGTCATGAGGTGGGGCCGTGATCCAACAGGATTAGTATCCTCGGAAGAAGAGACACCAGAGCGTGTGCACACCTTCTTTCTCTCTCTCTCTCTCTTCCCCTCTTGCTTCCTCTCTCTCCCTTTCTCGCTCTGTCTCTCCCTCTTTCTCTTTCTCTCTCTCTGTCTCTGTGGTGTTAGGACACGGCAGGGAGGTGGCAATTTGCACGCCAGAGGAGGGCCTCCACCAGAAACCGAATCGGCTACACCTTGATATTGCCCTTCCCGCCTTCCAGAACTGTGAGGAAATAATCTCTGTTGTTCAAGCCATCCAGTCTATGACATTTTGGTATAGCAGACCCACCAGATTGATGCAACCTTTTAGAGGTAAAGTAACTTCAAGAAGGAGGGACGAATTGAAGCTCTATTCTGTCACTTACTAGCTGAGGAGTCTTGGGCATAGTCTTTTGTTTTCTATGAGCCTCATTGTAGCCATTGGTAATTAAACATATTTTTTAACATTTTTATTCACTTTTTTTGAGAGACTGAGAGAAACAGAGCAGGAGCAGGGGAAGGGCAGAGAGAGAGGGAGACACAGAATCTGAAGCAGGCTCCAGGATCCAAGCTGTCAGCACAGAGCCTGATTTGGGACTCAAATCCACAAACCTTGAGATCATGACCTGAGCCGAAGTCGTCTGCTTAACCAACTGAGCCTCCCAGGCGCCCCTGTAGCCATCGGTGAGTGTGGATCACAACACCTGTGGCAGAGGGCTATTGTGAGGATTAAACGAGAGGTCTTATGTAGGGTGTCTGGGACATAGCAAGACTTTATGTTAGAAGATGTTAGATTTAAAGGAAGACACTCTTATCTTGAGATGAGAACATCGATGGTGTGATCACTTGGAAATAAAAAACAACGGCCAAAACAGAAACCACCTGCCCGCACCAAGACTGCCTCCTCTGGACATTGAACTTGAGGTTCCCAGTGTTTTATCAGTTGCCTTTTGAACTGGTGGAAGAGTGGTCCTCATCTATCAACACCATGCTCTCCTCGGTCTCTTGACATCCACACCCAAGAACTCCTTCGTATGTTCTTCTCCATAGAATTTCTGGATCGCAGCTGAGCGAATCATCCCATCTGCTGGAACATTTAAGTTCTTCTGCCCTTCTGGGTCCTGCAGAGGTAACAATCCCATGTGCAGAATTTCCAAGTAATGATCATGGCCCCGGGGCCATAATTCATTCCCCGAGGCCACCCTCTTGAAGGACGGCTGGGGGGGACCCCACTGAGGGGCCAACTTACCCGCTTGTCCCATGAGTGCGGACAGTTTGCTAGATCCAATCAGAGGCAGGGAGAGATTTATAGCCTATCTCAAAACACCCTGACCGGCAATATCAATTCCAGACAAACGGCAGGAGAGGGTGCGCGGTGCCAAATTACAGGCCTTGCTTCTGAAGAGCAGCTGCCCCGAGCGCTCACCTTGAACACTGCTCAGCGTGCTGTCTCTTCAGAGTGTGCACATCTGGACTCGCAACTAAGCAAGAACCATACATTTTTCTTGCTGTTGAAGTATGGCTCCCCGGGGACCCAGCAGGTCTGGCCAACACAGATACTTCCCGCGTCCTGACCTCAAACAAGCCCACATTCTCCAGGATAACAGAGGGAAAGCTTCCAAGTCTGCAAGCTGCTGTCAACTAAGAATTCAGGCATCCTTGCTTCGTGCTGAGAGGAGGCTCTTAAAGATATCACTGCCTGGGCTGAGCTTAGGGGAGAAGGAAGTAGAAAATGTGATTAACATGTAACTATAAAATACTGTAGCCATAAAAAAGGAAGGGAAAGAGGTCACGTGTAAGTAATGGCTGCCTGAATGGCCACATCAAGCCACTTCCAAAAGCGCCATCTCACTAAACAGCAGTGGTGTCGCTTGCCAAGGGGAAACCACCTTAAGACATTTCAAAATTAGTGACATTCTCCCAGCCGCCACACTGACTGACGACACAAAGAATCGGACCACAGTCGACTTCCTAGAGTCTCAGACATCCTTGCATCTGACTTTAAAATATGAGGTGCATCCTGCAGGAAAAATGGTGGGGGTTGATTCATTCTCAACCGTGTTGTCACAATCGGGCATGATATGTTACAACTCATTTCTTTCAGAGGTAAAGAAATCACGCTGGGGGGAAGAAAGAAAGAAAACGTATTCAAGATTTCTCTGTAATGCACATCATCATCTCCCTTCTATTTTGAAGTGATTGCCTGAGTGGGAAGGAAATAAATCATTAAAGGAGAAACAGAGACCACAACAGTGAGCAACTGAATGAGAGGTTGTCCACCCGCTCTGTGAGGACACTCGCACAAGGGGAGGGAGTCACCGAGTGGCTCCAGGTTGGAAAACAGTCTGGGGAGTTTATGTCCTAGAAAAGGGAGTTTCATTGTAGAAATGCTAATGGAAGAATAAAGCTTTCAGCCTGGGTAGGCGGGAGTAACTCCGCCCTAAGTCCGTGTGTGATGAATCCACACTCTGACTCCGTAAGTTCATATGTGATGAACCCATGAGTTCATACTGTCAAATATATGATGATGAATCCATTAGTCTGTGCATGATGAGTTAGAAGGAATCTGTTTTCACGGTTCAAGAGAGTCTCCCTTCGGGCACAGCACACTGGGATTGCTTGCAGTTCACAATCCTTTTTTGGTTTTGTCTGGTTAGAACCAGTAGGGGTGAAACACAGCACCCAGTTTCAATGCCCCCATGGCAAATGATGCTGCAAGTGGAAAGTTCTTTTACAGAATGGAGTAGGAATGAGGCAGGAGTTGAGGCAAGTACCTCGAGTCTGCTCAGAACAGCATCACGGCTGGGGTCGTGGGAAAAGATAGAGATTTGCGAGACTACGTGTATCCGTGGCCCCCGCCTGAGCACACAGTCCAGGCGCTTCGGCTCTCCCACCCCTCCCCCAGGGATTTTCGGCCATGCCCTTCCAACCCAATGCTACGTGGCTTAAGGAGGGTTGACTTCTCCTGAAATTATGTTGTTTTTCTATTTTCTGCCACAAACCAGCTTCCACACTAAATGTTTGCTACCGTGAACCAGAAGAGTGTCAAGTTCTGGAGATGAGATCAGACGAGGCAGATGCGAGGAAGATGTTCCCTCCAGTCCCTGCGTTCAAAGTGTCCAGTTCAGCCTGATACTCAACAGACATAGGCTAAAAGGGGCTCCGGAGCCATGCCCTGAGCGGGTACTGCGGCTTAGCTGTGTGATGGGGACGCGAAGACCCCGACTTAAGTCTGTTCTCCCTGCTACTCACTAGCTGCGAGACCCTCGGTGAGAAACGTGTTCAAATTGTACTTCAGCCTTCGTCATTATAATTAACAATTTAGGAGACAGCTACAGACTCTTTCTGGGTGTACAGGGTGTTACAGGAAGTAAAGAAGATTCTGCTTAGCATAGCACCTGAAATATTTTTAGGACCCCATAAGAAGGGAAGCTATATGTTTCAGAGAGATGGGATAGTTCTGGATCTTGATGGTGATGGTGTTTACATGAACTCACATGTGAGAAATGGCCTAAAACCACAGACGCACATCGGCCCCGTGTCGATTTCCTGGTTTGGAGATTGTGCAATAATTACACAAGGATTTGGGGAAGCTGGGTAAAGTTTTGTGCCTTCCTTTAAAATGGAGATCTGCAAAATGACGTTCTGCACATCTTTGTACTATTTTGCAACTTCCGTGGGGATCTCCAAGTATTTCAAGATAAAAAATGCCACACCAGAAAGGTAAAGGAGAGCTGAGGTGGGAAGAGCTAGGAATAAAGCTTTATTACTTATTTGTTTGTTTGTTTTCTTTTTTTCCGGCTTTATTGAGGTAAAACTGGCAAATATAATAAGATAGCTGAAGGGTACGAGATGACGATTTGATATATGCACGCATTATGGAAAGATCCCCCCGTGAAGTTAATTAACACATCCATCACCTCACATAGTTGCCTTTTTTTTTTTTTTTTCTGGTGAGAATCAGTTTTGAGATTTAATTTCCTGAACTGCCTTCCTCTATGATTCCATAGCGCTGTTAGCTGACCCTGCTGGGCGGTCATCACCATGACTCTTGGTCGGGGGCACACGACCGTCTGCCAGAGAGTTTTGCCTTCACCCTGTCTCGGCAGGAGCTGTCTCCCAGCGATACGTCCACGGGCAGCTCCCCCACCCCTGCCGCATGCCCATAAGACACACTCCCTGTGTTCTGACTTCTCAGGGAGGCCCCAAGACTGGAGGAAAAGCTATACAGAGAGAACCGCAGGCCAGGAAGGACTAGCTCAGTGTGTGAGCCGGGCGCTCCCCAGTCCCACCGAGGGTGGCACAGAGGGCCTCCGAGGGTAGCAAGGGTAGACAGCAGGTATTGCGGAGGACTCGGTGTTTGTGGGCCCCCCAAATTCAGATGTCGAGACCTAATCCCCAACGTGATGGTATTTGGACATGGAGCCTTTGGGACGTGGTTAGGTCAGGGGGAGCCTTCATGAATGGAATTAGTGCCTTATGAAAGAGACCCCCAAGAGAGCTCTCTCTCCCCTTCTATCATGTGATGATACCGTGAAAAGATGACTTTTTATGAACCAGGAAGTGGGCCCTCACCTGACACCAAATCTTCATCTTGAACTTCCCAGGCTCCAAAACCGTGAGAGAGAAACCTTTGTTTAAGCCTCCCACTCAACGGTAATTTGTTGTCGCAGCCAGAGCAGACTAAGCCAGGTGCTGTTGTTGGTTGCCACAGGCTCTGGATTCTGGGGATGGGCCACGATCGTGACTTCAGCCTGGACGGAAATCCTGTCTCTGAAAGATGTGGTAGCCCGCGGGGTTCAGCTACAGCTGAACATGTCTGGCCCAGTCAAGAAGGAAAGCATCAGTTAAGAACTTAAAACCTGGGGCGCCTGGGGGCTCAATCGGTTAAGCATCTGACCAGTGCAGGACATGAGCTCGTGGTTTGTGAGTTCGAGCCCTGCATCAGGCTCTGTGCTGACAGCTCAGAGTCCGGAGTCTGCTTTGGATTCTGTGTCTTCCTCTCTTTCTGCCCCTCTCTCTTTCTCTCTCTCTCTCAGAAATAAGTAAACATTAAAGAAAATAAAAGAACTTAAAACGTTGATAAGTTCCACAGGTGTTAAGAGCCAGGACAAAAGTCCAGAAATGCAGGCTGATCAGGAGAAATGTAGAGGCCTAGGAGGGGACGGGAGGTAGACAGGCGGGGACAAGGTTACCGGGGACGTTCGGGTACGAGTCACACCTGGTAGAAAGTGTTTAAAAATATTCGGAAAGGAACAGATAGACTATCTGTGGTAACCATAAAATGCAGGGGCTGATGCGTTCTGCAGAGAAAACACCTCTAGATTTTGGGAAGGTGGCAAGGATTTGGGAGAGCTGCCAGACGAGGCCGACTGGAGGGGGGAATGTTGGTGGCAGACAAGCATACGGAGGGGCTCTCGCCTCCATTTTTTCCTCTCATTTGTCTCCCACAAAGCAGAAGAGACCTGGAGCCTAGAGACTTAAGACAAAGAAGGGCAGATACCACCCAGCCTTTGCAGGTGTAACAAACCGGTGGCTCCAATTCTCCCCTTTCGTGGGTGCTGAGCATGTGCAGAAACAAACACTCACGCGATGCTTGGGGGGGGGCACGGACATCAGTTTAAGAAATCCACACATGTCCGTCCACAACTGGGTCCTTCCAGAGTAAGGATTCCTGGGCTCTTGCTGGGCACAACTGAGGACCGAGGCGAAAGGAGCAGGACACTTCTGAAATGCAGGCACCACAATGGCTCACTCGGCCTGAACAACCTCGGAGAGCCTCAGAACCTCAGTTTCCCCGGCTGTGAAATAGGCTTGGGATTGCTGGGAGCGTCACCTGGGGCAGGGAGCGGGCTCTGAACACTGGACACCTCCCATGTCACGACAGATGAAGAAGCAGAGGTTTGCAGCCTGGGGGTATTTTCCTGGGGAGAAGGAAGGAGCGGTGCTCCAGACGCCCGGAATTGCTGGAGAGGAGTTAAAATCGCAGCAGAGGGAATAATGGAAACACACGCAGGACGAGCTCTGGACAGAACGGCTTCAGGAGACCCCGGAAGAGCCCAGGAAAGTCTTCAAAGAGCCAAGCGGAAAAATGGCAAGAATGCGCATTGGCCACGAGGTCTGTGATTAAAGCAGGAAAGAGAACAAATAGGGAGAATTAACATTCCGCAGACAAGAAAGGGCAGGGGAGGAAAGGCTTCTGCTCTCCCTGCAAGCACTTCCTTGTCAGGCCCTGGAGGAGGAGGAGGAGGAGGGGGAGGAGGAGGAGGAGGAGGGGGAGGCGAGGAGCTTTGAAGGAAGAAATGGGGCAAGTCGCAACCACATCGCTAATGGCATAATGAGAGGTTAGCAAGAGCAATTTCCAGATCCGTGAGAGAATGTGGGCGGGACTGTGGCTGGAACACAACTCGGGGGTCCCCTCTAAGATGCTACTGACAGAAGGGGAAAGAGGGGATTTTCGCATCAGAAGCCTTGCCCAGGGACACAGGAGCTCTGGAGAGGCAGGGCTCTGGAACTTCCTCCAAGCGACTGCTGCCTCAGCGTCCAGAGGGGAGGGGAGATGGAGGGAGAGCAAAGGTTGGTCAAGCCCACACTCACCTCCTGGGGTGAACCTGGAAGTCACTTCCCACTCCATACCATGTCACCTCTGCAACAGCGTGTATTCGATGGCAGGACTGGTGTTTGAGCAGCACTACCTTCAGTGGCAACGGCTGATAGAGGAAACTGAGGCACGAGCACGCTCCCCCCAGGCAGACGGGAGCCTCCGAGAGGATGGTCGTGACAGACCCTGGGCTTGTCAGCACATCGGACCCGGCTGCTGATCCCGGCTAAACACTTTTCCTCGGAAAGGGACTTGACCCCTCTGTTTCCTCACCAAGTCTCAGTTTTCCCAACTATCAAATGGGAATGACATTACCTCCCTCAGGGGATGACAGGGAAGAGCAGCCTAGACAACAGGTGCCACGTCCCAGCAAAGTCACACAATTCCCTTCTGGCCTTCTCCTATCTTTGCAAGCCTGAGGTGGGGGGAGGGGTTCTTGTAGAAAATGGGAGAGGCTAAACCCCTTAAAAGAAATGTGGGCGGTGGGGGGGGGCGCTTAGCCCCGGAAGTCAACCTTTTGGCTTTGTCATTGGCCCTGTCTGCTCCTGACTGAGCCCCGTGTTCGCTCCTCTGGGGCCTGGTGGCTTCTTTCCTGGTTTTAACTGGTTTCACTAGTTTATTAGTGTCCGCCCTAGACTTAACATTTGCCCACATCTCCTGGTTGGGTCGTTTCCTTTCTGAGCTTTCTTCCATAGCATCAGGCTTTTGCGGTTCCCGAAGCCTCGGGTCTCGGGCTGTCTCTCGAATGTGCAAAGTTCCCCATCTCACCTCAGCTGAGTAGATTGCACTTATTTACATGGAAGGGTGAACGAGGCTTAACTCGGGAAGGTATTTGCAGCCCAGGAATACAGAAGGGGTGAGACCTGGAGGGCGGCGGGTGGCGTGAACGCACAGGCACTAGGCTTGCGGGCCAGCACGCACCTTCCGTAGCAGCGTGATTGCCCCTTGTCCGGAAGGACCCCTTCCTCACCCCACAGACGCATTGTCCCCAGGCTGTCCGGGGAGAGAATGAAGCACTAGATGTGGGACTCACATGGGCCCCCAGGCTTTGGCAGCCTTCACCTTTTAGCTGAAATCGAGGGTGGAGTCCCTGCAGGCTGAGGCCTTGCTGGGTGCTGGACTGGGCCAAGTGCCCCATCCACCCCCGCCACCCCAGGGCAGGGACTTCTCACCTGACAAACGTGACCAACACCTGCTAGCAGTGAGCTCAGCGTTTTATTCTCCTGCTCTGACATATAGTATTGGAGCTAGTGAGATCCCATTAGCTCTCCCCTGACCCTGGGGCTTTAAATTTTCCATTGAATTCATTTTTACCAACATTTATTGGCTGTGTGCAAAGCTCTGGACTTTCAGCATAGAAAAGAAAACGGTGAATTGGCCCCGGGGGAGCTCACGGTGTAACAGGAACAAACCTGTAAGTCCAGGCTTCTAGTACAGGGCAGGATGCAGGGCTGGTGAGCGAGCAACCGGCTAGAGGGGGCAGGGGTCAGGGCAGTCGGTGTGCCGCGGGTCCAGGAGAATTCCACGGGAGGGGAGATTTGACGTGGGCCTTCTTAGGAAAGGGTCTTCTTCAGACAGAGGGGACCTTAGGAGTAGAGGCTTGGACGAGCAAGTGTGGGCAAAGCCCGTGGCTGGTGGTGGAGAGAAGCTGGAGGGGTAGTTGGGGCCACACCACAAAGGACATTGGTTAATATACTTGATCCTGAAGTCCAGAAGTGTGAGCGTCATCACAGGGATCTGTGATCCCCCAAACCACATGGAAATATCTAGTGTGCATGCATTTTTTTGAGTGGAAACTATACATTTCCTCAGGGTCTCAATGAGATCCATCGTTCCCGATATAGACCCTGGGAGCCCATCAGAACATTGCTCCCACTTAAAAATATCATTTACTACAGAGGTTTTCCAAACACACCAAAAGTAGAGGGAACAATATAAAGGACTCAATATCCCACCTTCAACAAGGTCCAGCTTGTGGCCAGTCTAGTTTCCACGGTACCTCCCTCTTCCCACCCTCCTGAATTAATTGGATGCTAATCCCAGGCATCATGTTGTTTTGATTATAAATATTTAGTATGTGTCTCTAAAAGATAAAGACTCTCTTTTTTAAAGTTTATTTATTTTGAGAGAGAGAGAGAGAGAAAGAATCCCAAACAGGCCCCGCACTGTCAGAATGGAGCTAATGTGGGACTTGAACCCCACGAACCATGAAATCATGACCTGAGCCGAAGTCAAGGGTGGGACCCTTAACTGAATGAGCCACCCAGACACCCCAAGACTCTTAGAAAAAAAAACAAGCACAACCACAATACCTTTAAGTCATCAAAAATGTTTAACAATATTTCTTTAATATCATCAAATATCCAACCAGGTAGTCACATTTCCCCTCCTCCCCTTTTTAAAATAGTTTACTTAATTCATATAAAATTTGTAGATTGCTTTTTAAAGTCCCTTTAATTCAAAGGTTCCATTTTCATCTCTCTCTCTCTTTTTTTTTTATCCCTTGCAATTTTTTGTTGAAGAAACCTGATCATTTGTCCTGTAGAGTCTTCCGTAATCCGATTTTGTGGGCTGCGGGCCTGTGGTGTCATGAAACATGTGCCTCTATCCGTGAGCGTCCTGTAAATTGGGAGTTAGAGCTAGGGACGTTATCGGATGTAGGTTTGATTCTTTGTTATTTTCCAAGACTACTTCAGGAGATTCAGAAAGCCTGGCTGTCTCCTGTCCTGCCATCAGTGAGATTTTAAACTGGGAAGAGAAGACCTAAGCATTTCAGAAAGGTCTCTCTGTGGAGTGCAGCCTGGGCAGAGTTAGGGAGATTGGAGGCAGGAAGGCCAGTTAGGAGCTTCCTAAACCAGTTGCTGCCTTCCAGCCTCACAGATGATCTCCTGCAAACAAGGGGGCCTTTGTGTTTGCATTTATAAGGCCTGCTGGAGCTGTAGGCATCCCTCTAAGGCTACAGGCTTGTTTTTGTGACCTAGAGGGACTCAGGAGCCACCTGAGGGCTGCGAAGCAACTAAATACAGCAAAATAAATGAGCCACTTTTATGGCTATGTTTGCTTTCTCTGTGTCTGCCTGAAGTTTGCTAGGTGAATTAGATTTCCAATGTGTTGCCTGTCTGAGAAACATAAAATCCCCAGGGGTGAGGAGGTGAGATGGAAATGACTGGAACACGGGGAGAACCCCCTGCCTGTGAGGTTTGGTGTGTGTGTTTTAAAGGAGAAAAACAGCAGCTGTTTTTTAATGGCAAATGCTTAAACAGTGAAAAAGCCCCAGATTGCAATATCTCATCTTCCCAAAAAGGTACAAGGAACTTAATGTTTGAGAGTGGTTTTACATTTCTTTGGGGGCCAGAAATATTCTGTCGTCTTTATGCCCATCAGTTAGCGTCTGACTCTCTTTGAAATGCAGGAGACAGGGAGAGCGGGGGAGGGAGGGAGAGAGGGAGAGAATCATGTCGCACCTCCTTTTGGAATGCGAACACATAAAAGAATCCAGTAATGTAATTTTTGAATGTAACTAGGCTTATTTTCTGATAGTCTTGAGTCATAAAACCAGACATTAATTTTAGAAAACATTTGGATTCCAAGATGCAATAAAATCATATTGGATGCTGTGAAACATTTTAAAGTGTGCTTTTAAAGGAAAATACACTTTGGATAACTATTAAGGAGTTCAGCTATTCAGAATAAATTATAAAAGGCAAATAAAAATGTACTTCGATTATGTTTTGAATTTTGGCACCGCACCTTAGGATTTTGCTGCGGCAACAAGAATGACAGCTAAATGGAGCAGACCCCACAGGGCCCATCACCCCCCATAGCACCCTCTCCCCAAATTCTACAGCTCAATCTAATGCAAACTAATGCTAATGGCTCCTCAGTGTCCATTTCTGAGTGTTTCAAGGAGGCTGGTTTTAAGAATGACCACATTATTGTGGAATGACCATGTTGTGGGCTGAGTGAGCAGAGAAGCAGAGGGGCTCAGCCCCGATGTGCATACCCGGGTGCGTTTTGGACAGTGGTTGAGGAGGGGAAAGGAAGGACTCTGAAGTCTGATGAACCAAGGTTTTAGAACTTGACTACCACTTCCTGTCTGGGTGACCTGGGACATGTCACTTAACTTCTCTCTCTTTAGGTTTTTTTAAATCAATAAATAGATAAAATCAGTAAAAATATCCTGTTTCTAATACCCAGCAATAAGTGGGGACTAGAAGTAATGGCTAGGAAAATTGGCTATGTGTAAGGGACCAAGTAATTTGCTCAAGAAATGATAAATTTTATTATTACTAGGACATACAAGAAAGTAAATCAATAACAGAGGAATAAATAGCTATCATTTGTAGCTCAGGGAATATTTTGTAATCTTGTTTTGTTATTCATCGAACATAATATAAGGGATTTCTCCGATTTATAAATATTAAAAGTCTGTAATGTGGTAACTAGCTTCCACGATGGTGCCCAGTGATTCTCCTGGTCTTCACAACCAGAGGAGGAAGTATAGTCTCTTTCCACATTGTCACCAGAACTGGCCTTTATGGCCAACAGAATGTGGCTGAAAAAAAATAAGTCACTTCTGATATTAAGATACAAAATACATTGTGTCTACGTGCAAATGAATGAAGTTGGATCCTTCTCTCACACTATATGCAAAAATTTACACAAGGGGCGCCTGGGCAGTTCAGTTGATTAAGCCTCCGACTTTGACTCAGATCATGAATACATGGCTCAAGGGTTCATGCCCCGCATCGGGCTCTGTGCTGACAGCTCAAAGCCTGGAGGCTGTTTCAGATTCTGTGTCTCCCTCTCTCTCTACCCCTCTCCCACCCACACTCTGCCTGTCTTCTCAAGAATAAACATTAAATATTAAAAATTTTTTTCTAAAAATTCACTCGAAATGAGTGAAGATTCGAATGTAAGAACTAGAACTATAAAACTCTTAAAACGTATAAAAAATCTTTCCGATTTTGGATTAGGCAATGGTTCTTAAATATGATACCAAAGCACAAAGAACAAAGTAAAAAATAGATAAACATGATACCATCAAAATGAAAAACTTTTGTGCTTCAAGGTCAAAGTTTGGTTGTTGAAATTAAAGAAGTGAACACAAAACACACAGAATGGGAGAAATTTTTATAAATTATATTTGAAAAGGGTCTTGTAGGGGTGCCTGGGTGGCTCACTTGGTTAAGTGTCCAACTTCAGCTCAGGTCATGATCTGGCAGTTCATGAGTTTGAGTCCCGCGTCGGGCTCCCTGCTGACAGCTCAGATCCTGGAGCCTGCCTCGGATTCTGTGTCTTCCTCTCTCTCTGCCCCTTCCCCACTCATGTGTGCGCTCTTTCTCTCTCTCTCTCTCTCTCTCTTTCTCTCTCTCTCTCAAAAATAAATAAACTTAAAAAAAGTAAAAGGGTCTTGTATTTAAACCATATAAAGTGTTCTTAACAATTCAATAATAAAAGGTCAAACAACCCAACTAAAAAATGAACAAAGGATCTGAATAGACATTTCTCCAAAGAAGATACACATACGGTCAATAAACTCATGAAGAGATGCTCGACGTCACTAGGAAAATGCAAATCAAAACCACAAGGAGATACTGCTTCATCCATTAGGAGGGCTATAGTCCATAAGACAGACAGTAACAAGCGTTGGCATGGATGTGGAAAAGTTAGAACTCTAATACACTGCTGCTGGGAATGCAAAGTGATGCAGCTACTTTGAGAAGCAGTCTGGTACTTTCTCAACATGTTAAACAGAGAGTTACCACATGACCAAGCAGTTCTACTCTGAGAAATAGATCCAAGAGAAATATAAACATATGTTGACATAAAAACTTGCACATGAATGCTCCTAGCAGGATTATTCATTATAGCAAAAAAGTGGAAAGAAACCAAATGTCTATCAATTGATAAACGGATACATAGAATGTGGTGTATCCATACAAGGAAATGTTATTCAGTAGTAAAAAGGCACAAAGTACTGATACGCTACCACGAGGATGACCTTTGAAATGTTATGCTAAGTAAAAGAAGCCAATCACGAAACAACATATACTGCATGATTGCAGTTACATGAAATGTCCAGAGTAGGCAAATCCACATGACAGAAAGTAGATTACTGCTTGTCTAGAGCTGGGGGTCTTCGGGGGAAACGGGCTTTCTTTCAGAGGTGATGAAAATGTCCTAAAATTGATTGTGGGGAAGGTTGCAAACTCTGTGAGTATACAAAAAATATTCACATACCATTCACTCGAGTACGTACCAGCCAGCTTTAAAAATAAAGTATTACCAAGAATATTGCTCTTGTATGCATTCCCCAATGGAATTCCCCTCTCTTCTGAATTTTATGTTAATCACATTTAATTCTGAATTTTATGTTAATCATTCCCTTTTCTTTCCATCCATTTTTTCTGAGGTTTCTGGCTGTTCGTTTGTTTGTCTGCTTGTTTGCTATGGGGAAGATTCTAGACTAGACTAACCAATTTCTCAGGTTTCCGGGTGAGAAATCTAGACAGGAAAAGTATAATCCCTGTCTCTGCCCTCCCAGGACCACCCTAAGTATCAGGGACTCTGGGTGCCATGGCTGTATCTTAAAACACATGCCATTAGTCACGGACCATCAAAGATCAAAGGGACTTTAAATGTCATCTAAGCCAGAGATGGTAAATAGATGCCGTGCTCATGCAGACTTCACTCATCAATCATGGCATTCTTTCACACCGTCCTGTCTTGACGGGAAGCCAAAAAGTTTATCTGTTGTTAAATTATAGCCATTCCTTACAGTCTAACTTAAGACATTCTCCTTCAGAAATCAGTACAGAACAATTCAGCTCCCACTTATTTCTGTACTTACTGCTCTGAGCATACTTTTCTGGGTCTGGTTGGCATGGCTTCCAGGGTGGAGCTTGCAAAGCCACTTGAGGGCAGGGGCCTTAGCCTGCTCTTATATTCCTCGAAGTGCCTAGCCCAACCATGGGATATGGTTGGTGCTTCGTTAGTCCCCACCCATTCACTAATCTGCTGAGATCATATTCAGCCTAGCCTTGAGGGCGTCTCTGATCATTCAAAAGCCAAAGGTCCACTGCTTCAAGACCATGAAATTGACGAAGCTTCCAAATCATTCACAGTATCCATGGTTCTTGTCCTAAAAACCATTTAATATGATCCACTTGGCTCTTTACTTCCCAAGTGTTCTGAATTTTCCCAGACTGTGACCTGAGGGCCCACCTGCCTGCTTCTGGCCTCCTTGCCCCATCAGCACTAGCATGGCCACTGTGATTGGGATGCATGCCCAGAACCTGCCTTTGGCCAGGGCTGCCCTGTCTGCTCTGTCTGCCCTGGGCAACTGCCTTACTTGGCCCAGCCTAACTTTCCTGGGTTAGACTCCTACCGAGTTTGCCTGGCCAAATGGCCATCAAGGCACTTTCCTCTCCATGGTCTATTTATTTGTCTGGATAATGAATTTAGCTTAACTTCCAGAAAGTTATTTTTTTTTCAAAACTTTAATTTTGCCCTGGTTTTTAGGCATCTGAGAAGCAAATTGACAGGATTCAAGACAGTTGAATAAAAATCCAAATATTAAGTTGGTCATCTTGTTGTTTCAAAGAATTCTAACTATCTATCTAAATGAGATAAATTCTCATTTATCTAATGAGAGAAAGCTGTGGGACCAATAAGAGACTGACCCTAAAATACTGCACATTTGGGGGATCAATGACAGTTTGAAGTAAATCATCTAAAGACTTCTGTCTGTGTGAGCTGAAGCTGATAGCAGGTGGCGGGGCCGTCTCAGTCTCCTCCCCATGGTCTCTCCTCCTCCACTGGGCCAACCCAGCGTTAGTCACAGAGCTGGGGAGGGGGCGTTCCAGGAGCAGCAAGACGGCAAGCCCCCCCCATGCAAGCACTCTTTAAGTTTCTGTGTTCCATCTGCTACTGTCCCACTGGCCAAAGACAGTCACATGGCCAAGCCCAGACTGAGAGAAGGAGGGCACATCCACAGGAACTGGAGTCAGCGAACAAACTGTGGCTATTTCTACCATCAACCAAACACAGGAAGGGGACTAACATTTATTAAGCACCTACTAGACGTCATGGACTGTGCCAGATGCTTTACCTGTTGCCTTGTTTAATCATCACAGCTCTCTGAAGCACTGGCTGCCTCCTTTAGGGAGGAGGAAGCTCACTCAGAGACACTGATTCACTTGCCCATGCAGTTAGCAAATGTGGGAGCAGAGATCTAAACCTGTGTAGCTGGGGAGCTGGGCGGAACCTGCCCCTCTGAGAGAAACACAAGTGAATCACAGTGAGAACATGATGAGGCAACAGAGAGGTCCACCTGAACCAAACATCTCAGTGGAGCTACCAAGTAGGTCCTGCTCCTTACCTTAGAGGGCACAGTCTGTCTTTGGGCAGACAGTAGTCATTAGCAATGACATCCACTGGTGCCGATCGTTCCCTATCCCTCATGATGGTAGATGAGGAAGAAAAGGAGGGAGAAGAGAAGCCATGTGTTCTTTGGGACCAGTGTCCCAGAGCTGATGGCCTCAGCAATGGGGGCATCAGAAGAATACCTCTTCTTTCTTGCCCTGTTCAATGTCAGGCTTTGCTCGCTGAAGACTCACTGGTAGAACACCAAAACCTCCGCATTTTCACATACAGAATTTTAACAACTTTGAAAGTGCTAGGGTAAAGTCATGATTCGGGATGGGCCACACTCATGGCCAAATTCAGATGGTTCTCATCCGACATAAAATCTCAGAAAACCTATTGATGTGGCCCAATCTGTAGTGTTCACCTGGGCACATCTGACCAGTAACAGATCAGGGGACAAAGGAAGAGCAGATCAGGCCAAACCAGTGGAACTTCGGTCATTCCCGCCTAAGAAATGCCAGACTTGAAGGTTGTCGGAAGTTGTGTGGGGCCATGCCGGTAGTTCATTACCATCTAAGACCAAAAATTGTTTAAATACTGCTTTCAAGTTCAGTGGAAAGGAACTCAGATGGAAGAAGGCAGTGAAGAGCACAGAGCATGATGGTGGCTGGTGACCCAAGCAGGCAGGGCCAAGTCCAGTGTGCCCTGGGGCTTTGCTCCATATTTCAAAAGCCTGAGGCAGGCCCTCCATGATCTTTCAGGCGCCTGTTGACTCCCTGAAGGCTAATTACTGCTCAGGGACTGATGGGTCCCTCTAGGTAACACAGGGAGACCTGCGCACAGCCCTGACGACCCCTCTTTCCACACACAGCATGAGGCAGGAGACAGATGCACAACAGGAAAGGGTTGTTTGGCCCCAAACACAGCACCTGATCCAGAGCCAGCCCAACGTAGCTGGAGTTTCCGACTTCACCTGAACCCACCCTCAGAATGTTCACAAACTCAGTGCCCTCTTTATCCCCGGGAGAAAAGGGGCGGTTGTCTCGCTCGGTGCCCAGGGTGCCAGCCTGTTTACTCTTCTTCATAGAGAATATTTCTGGACCTGCCCTCTTTTTCTTACAAAGTGTCTTGGACAAAGATCCTCTTACAGATCAGGGCAGGACTGGATCCTGCTCTAGTTCCGTCTTCTTCCCTCAGGATAAACAGTTTTACCTTCAGCTTTTATGAATTCCTTCCTTATTCTTACTTATCTTAGGAGCTATTTTTAATGGACCCAGTGTCTCACGATCTATTGACAACAGCACCATTGATAGTGTCCCATGCTCCTGTAACTCCCTGTTAACTGGTTGGTAAGTCAGGGTCTTGGCAGAGACTAGATTTGATCTCAGTTCTTGACTTTGGTTCTAGGGCTCTTTCTTTTATACCATTCTGCTTCCCCTAAGAGGGAGATAGAGGAGAAAGAGGGTATGGGGAGTAGAAGGAAGATGGAGTCATCCATTCTTCTCCAGTTGAAAGCCACAGACTTAAGTGGGAAAGGTTTTTCTTGGAGGGCCACTGGATGGCTCGGAATCCAGTAAGATGTAGGAGAGCAGGGCTTCGAACAGGACAAGAACCAGAGTGATCTAGAATCTGGGCAGGAGAAACTAATTAATAGCTTCCTTGGGTCCCTGTCCCTGGAATAAGTGCGCTAATGATTTCCCTGTCGCTCTGCAATTGTCGAAATCCTAGGGGAGGGCCTGATTGGCTGTCCTGGGACTTCGGTGTGCCTGTGAGCCAGGAAGACAAGAGCCCTGAGATGATACCCATGAAGGAGAGACATCTAACTCCAAATGCGATTAGCAAATGAAGAAAAAATGGATGGTGAGTGCCCAAACAGCAGATGACCACTACACTAGAATGTTCCAGGTATTGGGAGCTAAGATTCTGGCCACCCCAAACCGAGTTGGAGCTGGGGCAGGGCTCTGCAGGTTGATGCTTACTCATGCCATTGGGATGGCCACCATCTTGAGCAAAGATGGGCTGGGCCACCACATCCTCCAAACCTATCTCTTTCTCTCTAAAAAAAAACTTACAAGATTCAAGGTTGAAGACCAATCAGCAGCTTCTCATTGGCTGTGTAGACATAATGTCTTATAAAGACTACTCATACTGCAGTGGTCTAAAGACCACTAAAGCGACTTGGGCTAGAAGCCTTGCATCATTCACTAGCTGTGAGATGCCGAGAAAATTCCCACCTATTCTCTGAGCTTCAGTTTGTTCTGCTCTAAAATGGGGGAATAATATCATGTACTCTGCGTTTTTCTCTCAAATGAGCCAAAAATTGTCAGAAGTTTGAAAGCTGTGAGCTATATACAGATACAAGGAGGCATTGTTATAATTTTCAGTGTTGTCAGGTGAGGCCAGGCTTCATGGGATAAAGGGATGGCAAGCCACAGACCTGTGTGGAGCTTTGATGATGGGGGACGGGAGTCTGGAGGATGCAATCATTTGGACTTTCGGATTGCTCTCAACCTCAAGCACTGGGAATAGCTGAGGCTCCGCCAGCCTCTGTCACACACCCCAAGGCCAAACAGCCTGAGGGTGGGATTATAAATTCCACTAGTGGTTTTATAGCTCTGATTAAGCTCTGTCTCCTTCACTGAGAATCCAACTGCTAAACCCTTCCTGGCAATTAGGCTCCTGAGGCTGAGCATTAACAAAGGTGGGGTCCCTCTGGGCAGCCCGTCTTTGCCTTCACCGGTTGGAAGGCACAAGGATGGGACCCGATGGAACGTTCTCTGCCTGCGTCTTGTTGGTGTCTTGTTGGCCGTCCTTCCTGCAGCTGCGCTGCAGGGCACTTCAATCGTCACTGCTAATAACTCCACCTCCGCTGCCCGGGAGGATGCAAATTCCTCTTCTCACTCACATGCCTACTTCAAGCCATCTGCGCGCACTACAGGGCGCGCGCCACCTGACATCTTGATGTTCAAAACCATCCAAATCCTCCGGAACCTCACTGTTTATGCTATTTATGCCCCCGGAGCATGAAACAGAAAGAAATCCTTCTCGTCTCTTTATTCTAAATGTTAATACAGGTTCCAGGGATCTGGTCTGTCCCAATATGGGGCTGGTCTTACATGAGGTCTTCCACTAATTTCTCATTGTCATCCTCATCCTTGTCCTTTAGTGATTTTTCCAGACCTATCTCCCTAAGACCCTATTGCCTCTCATCTCTTTATTGCTTATTCGCTTCCAGGAGGCTCTTTGAGGTTATGGACTCGTTCATTTTGTGCTGTATTGCCAACACCTCGTACAGTGTGTGCCCCATTGCCAGAGTCAGTAAATACTTGTGAAATGAAAGAATGCCTACACGCACGTGCCCCCCAAAGCGGCACCATGTAGTACCCCCAGCCAGAGCTAAGCTTGATTAAAAGCAGTGTTCTGGGGGGCATCTGGGGGACTCAGTCGGTTGAGTGTCTGACTGTTGATTTTGACTCAGGTCATGATCTCACCGCAATGAGATCGGGCCCCGGGTCGGGTTCCATGCTGGGCACCTGCTTAAGATTCCGTCTCTCCCCCTCCCTCTGCCTCCTCCCCACTTGTGCACGCCCACGTGCAAGCTTGCTCTCTCTCTCTCTCCCTCTCTCTCTCTCTCAAAAAAAACCCAAAAAATAAGAAGAGCAAAAACAGCATTCTGGAAAGGGGTTCGTTAACCTGGTCCCCTTACTTTGAGAATTGGAATCTTGATTGCTGGAGTCACGCAGGTGAACTTCCAGTACAGATTTACAATTATGATAGTATCCACTAAGGTTTTCACTCTAAAGACAACAAAAGAATTGTTTGTGACTGTCTGAACCTACACTATGGAATGAGTATTATAGACAGTTTACTGTAAACTTAAGTATAATTATATACTGTGAACTACGGATACACAGTAGGCTTCTAATATTAATTTTCAATCACTCCTCACCAAGGATTGGTGAAAATCCTCAGCCAAGCATGGTTAAGGAAGTGTTTCTGTTTTCACCTGGTTTGGATTTATCATCTATGTGCTGCTGATCCTCTTACTCAAGCTTCTAGGCTGTTCCTGCCCCACACTGCTCAGTCCTGGGAGACTCCCTTCCTTGTACTGAGATTCCTCACATCAAGATCTGTGTGATTGCAGCTCCTTAACTTCTATCTGCAATCCTACGCAGTTCAGATTTTAAATGAAAAGGGTGAAAGAGGAGAGATTTGGGTAGGGTTCACAGACCATCAGCGCTAGAAGAGGCACTAAACATTATTGGGTCCTGGTGTGACATAGTTTTCTATCTCAGGCGCCACGCCCATAGGTGCTGAGGCCAGGCTTTGCCGGAAAGAATGTAATGACCATTTGGGGATTTGGTCACAGGAAAGGCATGAGGAGTGATGTGACATGCCCCACGTTTGCCTCCTTGCAGGAAGTCAGGGATGTCACAAGTGAAGCGAGGGCAGGATTCAAGCTGAAAATATCACCGGCATAGTAGGAAAATGGAGACCTGGTGGCAGAAATAGAGTTTGTTTACTCAATATCAGTTGATATTCAAAATCACTTTCAGTCCCACAAGGTTAGTAGCAAAGTGAAAAATAGTAGCAGGAGTGCCTGGTCACAATCCGGAGGGCACGGGGCAAAACAGACCTAAATCCAAAAACTGGCCAAACCTCAGCTGAGTTCGGCTGGTCTCTATCTCGTGAGTGTTGGCGGGAGCCCAGGAGGTGGGCAGTGTATCACCAAAGCCCTCCTCCCTTGGACCAGCATTATGGGCCAGACACTTAGGAGACTCTTGGCTCTCAACCGATTTCTGCAAACTCTCTCATCTTTAGCAGAAGGGAAGTAGCCATTCCATGATGGCAAATCAACTGGATGAAGGTTCCCATACACACACACACACACACACACACACACACACACATACACACACACAAAACCCCAGGTAGATGAAGGTTTGTATATCTGATGCGACCCTTCTGCACCCATTAGATATTATGATTATTATGAACGGAAGGGTTTAGAACAACGTGGGAAAATGCTTGTTATGACTTTCAGTGAAACCACAGTTTTGTAAACACAGGACGACCCCAACTAGGGAAAAAAAGTGCTTCTGGAAAAAAGGCTCTCTTTATACTTTGCTGGAGTAAGAAAGGGTTAATGTTATGTATCGAATGCAGTTATGTTATTATAGCTCTTGGCGTTTTCCTCTATCGGGCACCAGAGTATTAATGGTATTTGTGCTCAAGAGCTGTAATCATGCGTGAATTTTTCTTTGGTTAGTTTTCTCACATCATTCCTTCTTGTTTAATGTAGCAATATTAGAAAGGAAATAAAAGTTAAATAAAATAAAAACATTCAAAATTCTACCCTACATAGATAACATTTTGATGTTTTCTTTCCAGATATTTTAATATGCAGATGGACACGTAAGTACATTTGTTTTATTAAATTAGGATCGTACTCTGCGTCTGGTGAATATTTGTAACTCTCAGCCTCTCACTGGCTGGTGCCACCCCCGCCCTGGGGAAGCTCACGCTCTCCTCTGGGTGGAAGTTTACAGGCACAGTAGTTTGTAAACCAGCCGAGTCTATATGTTGCATCTAAAAAAGATGTTAGGCATAAAAGCGAGTTACTGTGCAAACTTCTCCGTTTCCGAAGTGGCAGCCCTCCCCCAGTAATCCGATGAGCTCTTTGCTTTTGTCCTAGGAAAACAGCGAAGGCCAAGACGGCTCATCAGATTTCTTGCCCTTGCCAAATGGCGTGTGGACAGGAAAATGTCAAGTGGTCACGCTGGAGGCATGCGGGCAGAACCGTGCCCTCAGGGAGAAGGGGGGTGCCCACCAGGGTTCCCTCACCCTCCTGGTGCCCAGATACAGGCACTGACATTATGCCACCCTCTCCGTGGGCAACCTGGTGCCCACTCGGGGGGGAGGCAGGCCCCAAGCTCTCTGATGCTGCCGCGGCAGACAGGAAAGACACAATCAAGAGACTGATGAGGAACGACGTCTTCTCTTTTGTTCCCAACCAGCTGCCAGGAGAGGTGTGAGAAGGAAGACAGCCAGTCCCCGGGAGCCGGGAGCCACTTCGGGGTCCCGTAATGGTTTCCTGGGCTGCTGTCACAAAGTACTACAAACTAGACAGCTCAAAACAACAGAAATTTATTCTCTCGTGGAATGGAGGCTCCAAGTCTGAAATCAAAGTGTCAGCAGGGCCATGGGTGCTCAGAGGCCGCTAGGGGAGGATCCTTCCAGGCCTCTTCTGGAGTCTGGGAGCCCCAGGTGTTCCTCGGCTGACTCAGAGCTCACCTCCATCTTGTGTCTGCATCTTCTCATAGCACTGTCCTGTGCACTTGTGCGCGTGCACGTGCACGTGCGCGCACGTGTGCGTGTGCACGTGTGTGAATTTCCTCTTCTCGTAAGGATGCCAGACATATTGGATTAGGGCCCACCCTAGTGACGTCATCTTCACCTGA
Organism: Paguma larvata; assembly: GCA_030068075.1. Classification (NCBI taxonomy): domain Eukaryota; kingdom Metazoa; phylum Chordata; class Mammalia; order Carnivora; family Viverridae; genus Paguma; species Paguma larvata. The sequence goes on along the minus strand of CM057837.1, from coordinate 44,126,645 downwards.
TGCATCTGCGAAGACCCTCTATCCCAGTGAGGTTGTGTTCACTGATGCTGGGGGCTAGAGCTTCAACAGGTCTTTGTGGGGGCCAACTGAATTTATCCTCTCACTCTTTCAGATACATCTGGAGAGATGACTAAACAGGACAGACTAAATATCTGAAAACCATACAATCCTGCCTTCCTAACACAGCTCGATAACATGCAGAAAATCTTTTTGGTGTTTGCATGACGATTATAGCTTTGGAAAAGTCATTTAACTTATCCAGACCTTGGTTTTCTCATTTATTAAGTGAGCTAAAGTGGTGACTTTTTTTTTAAGATGTTTATTTACTTTTGATAGAGAGAGACAGAGCACAAGTAGGGTAGGGGCAGAGAGAGAGGGAGACACAGAATCCAAAGCTGGCTCCAGGCTCCGAGCTGTCAGCACAGAGCCCAATGCAAGGCTCGAAATCACAAACCACAAGATCATGACCTGAGCCGAAGTCACGCTTAACGGGCTGAGCCACCCAGGTGCCTGAAGCAGCGACTTTCAAGGTGTTGGCCAAGGTACCTTGGTAGGAATTACGTGTCATTCTGACTACTATGAACTGACCCAAGAATGCAAATCTGTTGTGTGGTTCCTATAGGTGACTCACAGACATATTTCGTGGACTTTCCTCCTCACGTAGAACTAAAGGCTATTTGTCAGTAACCCACAGAAATTTGGTATTCATAAACTAAAATTAGCAAGTTTTCCAAGGACTCAAATTTGTTTTTCCTCCTCTACTTTACATAGGAATTTCTCCAATTTTTGGAAAGATTCTTTTCAGTTGGTTTTTCAGCAGTTGTTATGAGCTGCCGTGGCTTTTGGTTGCTGTTATTCACACTTTTTATTTATAAATTACTATTGGTTTTGTGCCTTCACTGTCCATTTTAGTCAGATGACACGTTTGTTTGTTCTGAGTGGGTATTTTTGGCCTATAAAATTGCCCGCTATTAAGATATCATATATAAATGAATTGCAACCCAGTAAGCAATGGCTCATACACTTGTATTGCTAAAGGAGGTATGTACATAATCACTTACAGTTGACTGGTATGGTGGAGAGACCAGTCCTCCCAATTTGCTCAGGACAGAGGGCTTTCCTTGGATGCAGAGCTTTCAGTGCTAAAACCAGGAAAGTCTGGGCAGGCAGGTATGATTGATCCCCTATTATTTAGGGACACTTCATTGGTCTAGCTTGTCTGTGGATTTATGCTATTCTTACAACTTTTATCTTACATCCAAGGTTAGTAGAATAGAATTATTAGGGTTATTTTTGAGGCCAGAGGGCATTCATTTATAATCAAGTGGATAATGTCAAGTTCTTCTCACATAGACCAGAAATGAGTCACGAATGTTGCACGTTCAACAAGTTCAGTACCACTGACTCATCTGGTTCCTCTGCATTTCTCATCTCCTTCCCCTGAACCCCATCCCCATAATTTACCAGGCTCAGAAGAGACATGGAATAGGTGGGGTGTTGGTGATCTCTGGCCCCGTCCAAATAGGTATAGTCAAAGAAGTTTAGGAAGCCGTGTAAAGGACCCATGATAATGCCCTTCTCTGTTGCAGCCAACCCTGGGAGTCCACTTGGACCTTGGTTCAAGGTCCTAAACAAATGCAGAGAAAGAATCACAGCTTCATGAAACATTCCTGGAGGTCCTTACTGAGAATTACCTAAAGTGTTGTTAATTCTCCCCCACCTTAGGAAGACTTCGTCATTGATACGGTCTCCTTTGGATGGTGTCCTGTATGGACTCTCTTATTTGGTTCCACTGTGTCATGGGGAAAGGAGGAAGGAGAGCTTCTGTTTATTTGCTGTTCATCTTCAGCATGTCAGAACTAGGATCAGGGACTTTTTGACTTGCTGTAATTTAGACCTCACGACAACTCCATGAAGTATGACTGACCAACCCTACCTTGTACATCAGGAGGCTATGTTGAAATTCCACCCCACCTGCCTTTGCCTGACTGAACTCAAACCCTGGTCTCCCCACCACCTCCCACCAAACGGTCCCCCAACCCTACTGCTCCACTCCCCTGAACAGAAGTTGCTGTCAAATTATGAACGGACAGAAGCCTTAAAAAGCAATCAACAATTGTCAACAATTGGGAGGTTGACAATTTAAAAATAAAACCAACAAATTCTCAGCCTGGACCCTCATGGGTCCATCCATAGAACTCAATGCCCCCAATTTCCCCAAATCCTGGGTGACCCCTCCCTCACTGCTCGGTCTGCATTTAGGTCTCTGATGACTCATGGGGCACCGTGGCCACCATGAACGGTGGCTGAACCATCAATGGGAGGCAGGTCACATCTCATCTTTTTTTAACTTGGAATGTCTGTTCTAACACAAACATTTTTCTGCCTTACATTTCTAGAGGAGTTGTCCTTAAAAGCGGGTAGGCGACCATGTTGTGACCTAATTCCTGCTCGGCCATAAGGTTTTTCTGCCCCCTGGCAGGGGACAGACGCTCAGCATTCCAGAAGGGGTTAGTGGTGGAGCTGCTGTTTATTTAACTGCTAATCCCACTTATGTGAAATTAATTTACTCTACTATTATAACTTACCCTGCTTCCTGCCCTGGTGGGCTCCTATAATTTACACCTGACTGCACCATTATGCTCCTGTTTCCTGGACTAAGAGTTGGGTCTTGGGGTGACTCACATTAGGGGATCGTTTATACAGAAAGGAGGTTTTCTCATTATAGACTGAGAAAAGTTACTGTAAACGCAGTGGTGTTAGGTTTTCTTCCCCCCTCTTAATAACTAGTTCCCCTTTAGGCCATCCCTTCAAGGAAGTTTGTTTACTATTATTAACTTTCTTCCCAGCTCCAAATATAGGCTGCTCCAGTTCATGCAGGATGCAGTTGAGTCTCTACCTTCTCCAGGGGAAAGTCAGCCCCTGGGATTTCACCTGACCCGATCCATGATGAAATGCAGGTTCAGCTAAGGGTCGTTACTTACAAAGTGTTACAAACATCTCTAACAAAAAAAGCAGGGGCTGCCAGATGAAGCTCCCCAAATCCGGGTCCCATGAACAGGGTCTCACAGATTTCTTGTGGCAGGGGGTGAACAAGGAGGCTTTGGCACTGAGGCTGCTGGTGACGGGGCTTTCTAGAGAGACCAGAAGAATCCTGCTGGCTTCCTGCTGACCCCCGCCCCCCATGCCGAACTCCTGGCCAGGGCACGCAGCCTGGTGTGATGGTCTGAAAAACTGATGCTAGCCTCCTGGGGTCAATGTCCCATTCCTGGCTCACTTCCATCTCTGAACAGGTCATGCGAGTGCTTCAGGAGAAAGCCAAGAGAGGGGGTGACGGCAGCCCAAAAGCTTGCCTTAGGTGGTGTCTACCAACACTGTGAACGTGGCCACTTAAACAAGTTAAGGGACTGGCCATCCTCCAACTTGCGTAAAATCCCCAACACCTTCTCAAACAAACTCCTCGCTGTCTGTGGAATGAAGCCTGCCTTCAGCCGACATTAAGGTTTCTGATATCTTGAGCCTTCAGCCCTGTCTATTTCCCATCATTGCCTTTCATGGATCCTCTTCCCAGCCAACTGTGTGTTCCCGAGCTCATTTACATGGCTTCTCCAGTGGAAACCCAGCCCACTGTATCTGCCCATTCTCACCCCCCTGCCTTTGCCACACGGCACCCTGGAGGAGACAGAATGCCCTCCTCATCTTTTTGCCCGACAAACCTTCTCACCCATCAAGTGTAGGGCAATCTCGCTTCAGCTCAAGCCCCTCTGCTGGAGGAAATACTCCCTGACCCTGCCTGCTCCCAGGGAGCTGTCTCTCCATCACACTTCACTGGTGTGCTCTGTGCAGAATAACATCACTCTGGAGATGTTCGTGATCCTTTATATGCATGTTCTTTGTCTCCCCTGACTAGAGTGCAGATGCTTGGAGACTAGAGATCATTGCTTCACATTCTCATACACCCCTACACATAAATCAGTCAACAACTAGTGGGACTTGATTACAATATAACCAGTTGTCTACAAGTTGGATCCAGAGTGTAGCTTCTTGCTAAGAATATGACTTTTGGTGTGAGAAAGACCTCAGCTCAAATCTTGACTGTGTCAACTCCCAGCTTTGTGACCCTACGTAAGCATATTGATGTCATTGGCTTGTGTCTTCAATTATGAACACAGACAGCTAGTGTAACGGACTCCTGGGTTTGTTGTGGCTTTAAGGGAAGTAATGCATGTGAAATGTGTGGTTGGTGTAGTGCCTGACACAGATTCAGGACTCAGTAAACAGCAGCTGTTAGTATTTTCCATTTTTTTGGGTGGGTGGAGGGTGAGGGCTTGTCCCCAGATACTTCTGCTACAGCAAGACTCAACAAATTGCAAGTTAATGGAGATGTTGGATTTAGGGGCGGCATCTTAGAGAGAATGTTGAAGTGAGTTTAGAAATCAAACAAGGAGAGGAATCGGAGGCTAACTCAATTCTATTCGTACTAAGTTTTCAACAGCTCACAGATGGACTCGTTTTTAGCTGATACTCCAGATAGAGCAGAGCTCTTCCCAGAGGCAGGTTAAGATTGACTGTGCCTGACTCTGAAAACCTGTACTTGTCACCTGACCTTGAACGTAACAAACAGCCCCTGAGGAAGGTAGCTCCAATTACAGTCATGGAGTCGGAGGAACTCTTTCAAGGCAGATTGATTTATTGGACCAGAAATACAGCTCAACAGCCCACACACCGATTCTGTCTTTGGCAAACTGCCTTGCCTGCTTCCTTCTCTCTTGCCCTGACATATTGATCTGTGTGTGTGAGTTGGTGGAGTTTATTGCAGAGGGTGTGTGTGTGTGTGTGTGTGTGTGTGCATGCTGTCCCAGAAAGGAAGCTTGTGACTTGGGGGCTCTCTTTTTGAGGGATCTCCAAACCTGAAACCAAAGGAAATCTTACTGCAATTCTTCATGTGGTAGCTTTAATTTTATTCTTTTGCTTCATGTGGGCTCAGAATGCTCCAGAGTGCCTCTCATCCTGTCTGAACACTCTGCTTCTGAGTGTGGCAACATGTCATTTTGTAAGGAAGAAGGAAAACTAGTCGTTGCTGTGTGCCTGTGCCATGCAAAATATCACAATCCCCATTCATCAAAAGAAACCGAGACTCAGAAGAGTAAAGAAACTTTCTCAAGTTCAAATGTCAGTAGAGTCAGGATCCAAAACCAGGTGTGTCTGACTGTTGACCTCAGTGATGGCTGAGTCCAGGCTTAGCCTCACTGAGAGATTTCCATATCTCGGGGTCATTTTAAATGGAAATATTTTGAAATCTTGAGCCACAACTTAAGTTTGTATTATCACTTACATTGTGTACCAGATCTGGCTATTTGGCCTCTCTTGTATTATATGTTGCTGTGTAACGAAATACCACAAACTTAAAACAACACCAATTTATTATCTCACAATTTTTATAGGTCAGAACTCCAGGCAGGTTTAGTTGGATCCTCTGCTTATGGTCTCACAGGGCTGCAATCCAGGCATTGGCCAGGGCTGCACTGTCATCTGGTGACTCAACAGGGGAAGGATCCATTTCCATGATCACATGGCTATTGGCAGCATTCAGTTTCTTCAGACTATAGGACTGAGAGCTTAAGGTTTTTTGGTTTTTGTGTTTGTGTTTGTGTTTTTCTTAAGGCTGCTCTCAGATCCTAGAGACTACCTCAGTCACTGGCCATGTAGGGATTCCCAATGTGGCCTCTGCTTCCCCACAGTCACTGAGGGAGAGACAGCTTCCTGCAAGATGGGCACCATTATCTTTCGTGACACAATCACATACATTTCATCACCTTTGTCATATTCTGTTGGTTAGAAGCAAGTCACAGGTCCTGCCCATACTCAGAGGGAGGGGTCGCACAAGGGCATGAACACCAGGAAGTAGGGATCGTGGGTAGAGGCCCCTTGAGGGTCTGTCCACCACATCCTTCTTGTTCTTTCCCCTCTTTTTTCCTTTCTTACCCTCCTCCTCATTTCCCATCCTAGTCTAGACTCAGAGCTAGGGCTTTGCCAGTTAATAAGAGCTTTACAGTAATGATGCCAATAAGTAATATCATTTTGTTCCAGGCAATAGTTTCCTTTTTAACTCTCTATTCAAGTATAAGATACATACAGAAAACTGTAACATCCTAAGTGTAGAGCTCCATGAATTTTTTGGAGACTGAACATACGCATCTAACCATCACACAAACCAAACAGCAGAATATCACCAGCACCTCAGAGCCCTCCTCAGTCTCCCTTCCAGTCCCTAACACCCTCAAAGGTGGATCTCTAACAGCAAATATCACTTTTTTCCTTGTTTCTGTACATTTTATAAATGGAATCCCACTGCCTGTATCATTTTGTGTCTGGCACAAAATGCCACACAGTATTGGGGCACGTGGTTCTAGGTTGTTCATTTCTCATTGCCGACTAGGATCCCTTTGTGTGGCTATACCACAACTTACTTATTCAGTCTACTGTTGATGGGCATGTAGGTAGCTTCCAGTTTGGAGGTGTTACAAATAGTGCTGCAAGGAGTGGCTTAGTATGGGTCTTTAATGAACACACATAGGCAGCACTTCTGTAGGCTACATACCAGGGGCTGGGTGGCTGGGTTGTCCGGCACACATATGTCGGTGAGCTATGTTTACACATACAGTCCTCCCCTCCCCTCCAGGAGAAAGGCATCTTCAACCCCTTTATGCACAGCAGCATGTGACCAGACCTACACTTCCTGCAGAGGTGCTGGAAGATCAAACGGGAGGAAAGGCCAGCTGGCACTGGGAGAAAGCGGAGGTCTGGCTCCAGCACTTTTTCACTATTGACAACCCTCTTTGTTACTTTTTCTTAAGAGACCCAATGTTTTGGGAGATTTCTGCCTACCAAGCTACTAAGCAAATGTTGTTGGCTCAGGATCATTTAATTCATCTTCCGGTTCCCTTATTAGTCAAGGACATATCTAACCAGCTACTGAGCTGCTGATCCGACAACCTGCCTAACAGAGTGGATGTAATTTCAGATAAAGCCGAAGAAAGTCCAGGTTTGGGTTCACCTCTGTAGTCTCCTTGCAAGAACACATGGTTTCTATTGGAGCTTCTATTGAAGCCCTGACAACACGCTGCCCTTCCCCTTGGTGATGTTAATGGAACTTTAGGTGAGGGAGACCCCACCCTCCCCACTAAGAAGATCTCAGGCCCCGACCATGTCTGAAATCCTGATTTATGATCTATAAATATACATTAATGTACAAGTAATTCACAAGTCATTTAGATCAGGCCTAGATCTTCATTTTAAACAAAGTGTCAAAGCTCCATCCATTTATTCTGGGCTTGTTCTTAAGCTGAGATAGGTTGTATGAAGGTAGAAAGGAACATTTGCCAAACGGCCACCAAGTGGCCAGAAAGACTTCAGGCTATTGCTAACATTTGGGTGTACTTGGTTCTTTCTCCTTTGTCTCTCTGTTTCCTCCATCTCTGTCTGTCTTTCTGTCAGTCTCTCTGTGTCTATATGTGTGAGATATATGTATGACATACACATAGATGTATATATATGTATATGTGAGATATATGTATGACGGATACATAGATGTATACACACATATACATATGTATTAGGGATACCATCATATGCAATTACTATGATCTTTTTAACTAATTCTCTATTTGGGACATATAAGCTGTTTCTGATATTTTGCCATTGCAAGTAACACTGCCTGAATGTGCTTTTACCTTAGGGACATCTCTGGTATCTTCCTTAGGCCGGGTGACAAGAGGTTGAATAACGCACCAAATGGGTTGACTTTCAGATGTTGGTTTTTGAATCCGATTATCAAGTACGAATTTATGCTGCCGCCAACAATATACGAGAGTGTCTTCTCCGCCCACACGGTAACTTTCTATTACAGTAATTTTTCTCAATTTTATAGGTAAAACGTGATAGTTTAGTTTTAACTGCATTTCATTGATTCCTGGAGAGGTTAAGTATTTTTCAGATTTGCTGTCCAGTTGAGTTTCTTCTCAATTGCATTTCATGTTCCTTTTTATTTCACGTTACCCCAGCCCCCACAGAAGACTGCCCTGAGCTCCGGTAAGTCTCATCTCTGCTTTTACCACGGAGGTAAGTAATATCTGTGTCCCACGGAGAACCCCGCATCGTCAAATGCTTTGCAGACAGAACATGTGTGAGAAAAATGCACATTCACAAGGCCCGCAGGTGGCTTGGCGAGCCACATCTGTCATCTGTCCGACGAGGACGCCCGAATTCCTCCCAGAGCTATAAACCTCACTTCTCACCCGGACTCCGGACGCCATCGCCCAGGGGCCATGAGAGCAGGCAGGGCTGGCCACGGTACCTAATGACTTAACCAGGTGAGGTTCACGTGCACTTCGGGTTTTTAACACGATTGTGCCTCAGAGGAAGTGTTCCCTACTGCTCTGGGGAAATGGGCAACTGTAAATCAGGTAACGATACGGCACCGACTTATTTATCCTTGTAAGAGTTTTATATTCCGAAGTCAACAAGGGACCCATCGCCCTACCCACGGCCAATTTGCAGTCATCACTTAGGGGAAGCTCAATCCCCCTTGCTCAGCCGGAGGGCAAGCTGGGGGCTTCTAGGAGCCAAGGTTCCCCGTAGTGTCGAGCCCGATCAATCGATCCTGTATCTTGGTCTGGGCCAAATGTTATCTTCCACAGACACAAGGCAGAGACAGGAAGTCACCAAATGGTGGGAAACTTTTCCTCTCTGTGCTAAGACTGCTCTCTCTCTTCTTTCTATTTGTCCCCTGAGTTCCTCCTCCTTGAGGGAACGTTTGCCTGGACAGCAGCTGCACCCTGAGAGACGTGATGGCGACTCCTTCAAGTCGAAGTAGACATGGTGCAAGAGTACGTGCTAATTAGGAATCAAGGCCAAAGCTGAACCCAACGTCCCATAATAAATTATGGTATATCCTTAAAAGAGAATAATAGGAAGCTATTAAAAATAGTGGTTTCAAGGAATTTTTATGGCTGAAAAATGTTCCCGATGTGAATTAAAAGGAAATAAAGATGGGGCGCCTGGGTGGCTCAGTCGGTTAAGCATCCAACTCTTGATTTCAGCTCAGGTCACGATCCCGCGGTTCGTGGGTTTGAGCCCCACATCGGGCTCTGCACTGACAGCACGCAGTCTGCTTGGGATTCTCTGTCTCCCTCTCTCTGCCCCTCCCCTGCTTGTTTTCTCTCTATCTCAAAAATAAATAAACATCAAAAAAATTTTAAGGAAATAAAGATGTAAATCCCGCATACAGACTATAGAATATGATCCCTATTGTCGAAAAGACTATCTGGAAATTCTGTAAATGGTAATGGTGATTTTCTCTGCAGGTAAGATTAATTTTGAGTTTTATGTTCTTATTATATTTTTGAAATTTCCTACATTCCTACAAGCTTTTGTGACTTCTGTTCACCAAAAAATAAAATATCAGAAAACAAAACAAAACCCCGATCATTGATATTTTGAAATACCAAGTTGAATGTGATGCGGCCCAGGCCTCCGGGGAGCTGGCAGGTTCCTGTTTGTTATTCAGGTCTGCTCTCTTTGTGCCAGCGCCGGGAACGGGCTGTGCTGAGACCAGGGCAGATGTAAACAAGGCAACTGGCTTTGCAGAGAACGCAGGCACGGCTCACAGAGATTTCAGCCAGCACTTGCCCTCAACCTCACACGGTTCTGCCTCCTTACCTACCTCCTTCCTTTTCTGCCTCCCTCCCTCGCTTCCATTTCTTCCGAGTGTTTTCCCCTGGGAAAAAAACATTGTTTGGGCCCTGGGATGAAGCACGTGGGGTCGAGGGCAAGTGAGAAACATAAATCTCAGAACCCGGATCGGAACCCAGTTTTCAACAAGCTCGGAAGTTCAACTGTGTCGGTGCAGAACAGGGCGCCTCAGCTTGGCCGCCGTTCTTGTGGGAAGAGCTCAGCGGCCCCGAAGATCGCTCTGCTCTGCCCTGGTTACAGGGCTTCTAGAAGTCTGTTCTCAGGTCTAGGTGCTGGGTTACGGAAAGAAGATTGGAAAGACCGCCTTTTGCAGAACACAAAGATGACAATGGTACCTTCACCGACGATGTTAGCAGCCGGACCACCACCGGGCACTGAATGTTTATGGTGTGTGTCAGATACCAGACGGAAGTAGGACCTATTGTCCTATTTGATCTTTAAAGCAAATCCTATACAGATGAAAAATCTGAGTTGAGTGAGATTAAGTAACCAGGTGGCCATATCTATGTCTATATCTATCTATATCTGTATCTATATCCATATCCATGTCTCTTTCTCTATCTCTATCTACATCTCTGTCTGTATCTGCATCTCCTAAAACATACAAAATATATAGTCATGTACAGAAAAAATGCAAACTATTTATATAAAACATTGTTTTTAATAACACAAAACTAGTTCATTCATGAAGACATGGATACTAGGTTAACAAGCATCAAGTGTAACCGGTTCGTTCGTTTCTCCTAAAACAGTGCCTTGAGCATGAGGGCTTGTCTGCCTCCAGCCGTATGCTGGGAAGCTGACCCAATGGGGACTTAAAATCTCAAGGGCGGATTCTTTTTCCTGGGTCAGGGTTGGTTCAGGGTCGCATGCTCCTGAGGTCTCTGAAGACAACATGGGCTGCGTTGCGTCCCGCGGCTCCCATGACGCCTCCTCCTGGAAGGGGGTCTCCCATGAACCTACGCGGTGCTCACGACCGTCCCCAGGGAGCAGGAGGGGCCAGGGCTCGTGGGGGGAGCCAGCGACGAAGCGCAGCATGGGCGCCTGCAAGGCGGTGCTCGGCACGCGGGCATCAGAACTGACACGACTATCAGGACAGATTCTGGGCTCGCCTCCAGGCTTCCTGCCTCAGAGCTCTGGGCGGGGGCCCAGTGCACAGTCCAAGCACCTGCCCCCCTCCCTCAGTCTGGAAGTCGACGTGCTGGATGGAGACCCTCAGCGAGTGAAACTAGAGCGCCAGACTGAGGGTACGAGGGGCAAGCGGTACAAGCACAGGCCTCCCCGGGGCGTGTCCATAGGGGACGGCAGCCCTGGCGAGGTCGGCGAGGCTCGGAATCGATGCAGGGAAGAATTTTTAAATTGAGAAACGCAGTGTTACCAATCCTGACTGGCTGGTGTAACATCTGGAGGGGGAATGCGGGGACACGGGTCTTTCACAACCAAAGTTGGCATTTGGAGAGCCGCCCCTGGGATGTGGTCTCTAACCTCATGGGGAGGAGGCGGGGGCTACCCGAGGCTGCGGCCAGCTGGCAGAGGCCCCCCACCGCCTGTGTTCCCGTGCGTTGAGAATCCCCAGTATGGGGGATGGGCTGCTCTCACGGGAGTTCCTTGCTCCCCTCCATCTCTCCCTGCCTCCCTCGTCCGCCTCCCTGCCAGCAAGCTTCTGCCGTCCAGCCAGCCCCCACTGCCCGCACAGGGGAGGGGGCCCCCCATCACTCACCAGGGTGGGCGCCGCTGCCGCAGAGATACAGGCCCCGGAGAGGACAGCGGTAGCCGGAGTGCAGGGGCACCGGGCGGGCGAAGTAGAGCTGGTCCAGGGTCATGGCACAGTGGAATATGTTCTGCGGGAGGCAGGGCCACAGTCATTAACATAGGAGTGTCACGGTCTTTACAGCCTTTGCGAGTTTCTTCCCCTCCCCTTCTCCAGGGAAGGTTCTTTTCCTTCCGCCATGTTTTCTTGGATTCTTACGAAGTAGAAAGGAGAGGGAAGAGAGAGGACAGTTGCACGTCCTCGGGCTGGGGATGGAGTTTTTTAGAGGGGTTTTTCAGGAGGAAAGAAAGGTGAGGAGGAGCTTCAGAGTGTGAGGGGGAAAGGAGAGGGAGGGGTTAAGTGTTTTGCCGCGGTCTACAAATCCTCCTCAGTCTGTCCGGAAAATGGAGGATCTGACTGATTTTGGCAGGTGGGTCATGTTTCCTGGGCCAAGACACCCACCCGAGCCTGCCCCCCAGGGGTCCAAGCCCCAGCAGGGTCACAGGAGACGGCAGACAAGGGACAGGGGACTCAGGCTTGGCTCTGCTCCCCTGGCTGGGGTCCGAGCAGCTGGGAAGGTGTGTGGGGGGGAGTGGGGAGCAGCGGGCAGAGGGAAGGTCGGACTTGCAGGGCATGCCCCAAGCTGGGCTGGGCCTCCCCACCCGCCAAGTCTGTCTCTCCCAGCTTCCCTTCCTCGGTGGGCGGCATCGCCTTCCCCACCTGGGCCTCCAAGTGGACCCTTCAGGTCGCCTCCCCCGTGATCACGTTCTGCTGACGCTTCTCCGTTCGGCCTGCCCCGTGCCCCCCACACCCATCCACTCTCTTCCCTTCCCACGGCCTGGCCGCCCGCACTCCAGTTCTGGCCCCGCGCCGTCTAGTGAAAACATAACATGAGCCACGTAGGCAATTTTTACTTTCTAGGAGCCACATTAAAGTTTAAAAAGAAACAGGTGAAATGAATGCCAATAATATATTTTATTTGACCTAATAGAACCAAAACGTTATCACTTCAACATGTGATCAATGCAAAAATTATGAATGAGACGTATTCCTTTTTTTTTTTTTTTTTTTTTTTGGTCCTAAGCCTTTTGGAGGCTGGTGGGCGTTTTCTGTGTACGGCCCGCCTCGGTGTGGCCTCCCCACGCTGAAACCACCAAGAGCCACACGAAGCTGGTGGCTGCAGTACGGCCCCGGCCGCCTAACTGGTCCCTTTGATAAGTCGGAGACGGAAGTCTAAGGACCTGCCGCCTGAAGAGGGGAGCTCTCTCTGAAGAAAGCCAGATGGGAGAGGCGGCCACGGGTGTCCGGACAGGGGACATTTGGTGACCTTCTCGGCAGGCACTGTCTCTCCTGTCTGCTCTTACTCCTCCCCACCCCCTAGGTCTCTGTCCCCTCTCCACCGTGGTCTCCGCAACGTCCTCCCTTCCTGGTACAGGCTGGGTGCGGAGGGACGAGAGAAAACCAAGGGGGGGTGCCAGGGAGTGGGGGTGCAGGGAGAAGAATGGGATGAGGGACCCCCAGTCTTATACTCACCCCTCCAGGAAGCCCGAAAATTCTCTCCAGATCAGGGGGCGTGAGGATGTCCCTGCCCACCACGGAGCCCTTGAAGCCAGGGGCGTAGGCCTCGATGCAGTCGAACACTGAGCGCGGGACGGCGGAGAAACGAGACGGCGTGAGGAGGAGGAAGAGGCGGTGCGGCAAATGCACGGAGTCCGTTAAACAACACGCTCAAAATGGGTCTATTTGTATCATATGCAAATCATATCTCAATAAGCAACAGATATAGAAACAGACCGTGGGCTAGTAAATAATTCTTTACCAAGGCCTCTGTGTCCACCCCGCTTTCCCACCTGCTCACCCCAATCCGGAACACAAAGGTCCTTGTCTCCTGTGTACATGCAATGCTTTCTTCACCTCCTTGCTCTGCTCAAGCTGTTTTTTCGCTTGGAATCGCTGCCTGGCCAACTCCTACTTTCCTTTAAAACCCAGCTCGAATGTCCCTTCCTCGGGAAAGCTCCCCGTGTCTCTCTGGTGCATACCTTCCTCCCTCGATTCACAGAGTAAGTTGTATTGTGAGCTCGGCTTCTCTGTTAGTCCCCCCAGATCCCGAGCGGACTGCGAGCTTTCTCAGCCCAGCGCCGGACCCTAACAGGCCCTGCCCGTGTTGACTCGGGTTCCCTTGGGTACTTCTCTCCTTCGGGACGGGACCTGACAGTGCCACTCCTGAACGCGCAGTCGGGAGGAGAGGGGTCCGTTGGGGCTGCGCGGCCCGCCGTCGCCCCGGAGACAGGACGGTCTGGCCCTCTTTACCTTTGTCTGCGTAAGCGTTCCGCTCCTGCTCGTCCCACGCCTGGCCTCCGGCCAGCGTGTAGGGCGTGTACTGCGTGAAGAGCGAGACGACGTGGCAGCCGGGGGGAGCCAGGGTGGGGTCCAGCGAGGAAGGGATGCAGAGCTCGATCATAGGCCTGCCACACGGGGAGGAGAGAGGGTCAGGTGTGAAGAACAGCAGCTGCCTCGAGGGAAGGGCTGGGAGCTTCTCTGAGGTGACAGGGACATCACGAAGGAAGGCCTGGGACGACGTGGCGCCAAGGCCGCTTGTCCCCGCAAGGCTGTGGCAGCTGCTTGCCTGCACGGGCTCCGTGCCCCCCAGGACAGTCCAGATCGCTCCAGAGAGCTCCCAGCCCCTCACCAGCCTCCCCACCCCCTGCCCCAGAGCCTCCGGTCCCTTTAGCCTCCCTCTCCAGGGGTGCCTGTCCCCACCTTCCTCCACTACAGCCTGGGCAGGCAGCATGAACCGAGGAGGGAAGGGGCCAGGCCCAGGGCAGCAGGTGCTCGGGTAGCCAGACTTCACCCCTGGCTGCCCCCGTCCCATCACCTTTCCCTGAGCAGGCCGGGGGAATCAGAGCGGCCGGGGCCACGGCCACCGGGCAGAACCCTGAACGGTTTCTACTTGGGGCCCGTTTTCCCTCTAATCTCCGCATATGACCACCTTCAGGCCACGTGAAATGCCTTTTCCCTGCATCCCTCATTTACGATGGTTCCTCTGAACCTGGATGTCCACTGGGCAGCTCCAGAGTAACCTGTCCAAACCCGAACGCCTAAAGCCCGCTCGCTCCTCCCCAGACGCAGCAGCTCCCCTTCTTCATGAAGACAAACACCGTCTTCCCGGGGCCCCTCGTTCTTGCTCGCACCTCACTTCCTATCCAACAGCAAATGCCGCCAGCTGCCGCTTCGAATACCCGGTATCTGGCTACTTCCTTTATTCTTTAATTTTTTAAATGTTTTATTTATTTTTGAGACGGAGAGGGACAGAATGTGAGTGGGAGACACAGAATCCGAAGCAGGCTCCCCGACGCGGAGCTCAAACTCACAAACTGCGAGATCATGACCTGAACCGAAGTTGGACGCTTACCAACTAAGTCACCCAGATGCCCCTATCTGGCCACTTCTTGTCGCTTCCACCGCCCCTACCCTGGTCCAGGCCGCCATCCTCTGTCTCTTGGATTCTGTGATAGTAGCCAATTGCAACAGATGCCTTTTTTTCTCCAGCGGCCAGAGGGGTCTTTCCAAAATGTAAGTCAGACTCTGTACAATCTTTCTTGGAATAAAAGCCAGGAGCGGCTGCTAGGGCCCAGCAGGATACAGCGGCTACGGCTCTGGGCTCCCACCTCCTCTCTTCACTCCCAGGTTCTCGTTCTCTGGCTTCTCTGGGCGCAACCCTGTGCCTCCAACACAGCACTCCACTCCTGCCCCAGGGCCTTTGCACCTGACTTTCCCTCTACCCGGATGTTCTTCCTCAGATATTTATAAGATTTTTATTCTCAATTCCTTTGGTCCTCTGCTCAAACGCCATGCTATCAGAGATGCCTCTCTTTCCTGACTTTCTTATAAAGGCTAGCAAACCCTCCCCTCCTCTGCCCTATTTTTCTCCATACTATCAGTGCGTGTTTGTTGATTGTCTTGTCTTCCACAACAGAAGGTCAGCGACCTGAGGCCATGTTGACTTTGCTTGCTGCTCTGTGCCCAGGCTCCTGGACTAAGCCTGATACAGGGCAGGTGGCTCCAAAATATTTATGAACGAATAAATGGACACTGCCTTCTACCCTTCTCTCAGGCACACATCCTCATTACCTCATGTATAAATATTTATGTGCCTGCCTTACGATAAGCTCCGTGTCTGTTTCGCGCCCCTGCCCGACCTCCAGTTCCCCCAACCCGTACTTAACGGAGTCCCGCCCAGAAGAGGTTTTCAACAAGCTTTGGTGGAAGTTAAGAGCACAGAGAGATACTTGCTCCTGTGAGATCCCTGCCTGTTCCCAGAAGGAGGGAGAGACAGCTGCGGCGGGAGGTAGGAAATGCTTTTAGAAGTTTTGCATGAAAACGTCTTAACAGAGACCAGAGAATACGGAGCCGGGGAACCGGGCGAGCGTGTGCCCACCGATGGGGCTGCCGAGCCAGAGAAACCCCTTCTCTCTCAGAAAGCATTTTCTGCGATTCTTCCCCAATGCCTGCGCTGTTTCCTCTTCCTTTGCCCCTCCTGCTGATCTGTGACACCTGACTCAACCATGGTCTACTCTTTACTTCTTACCTGCCCTGGCTCCCAGCTGTCTTGTCTCGGATGTACTTCCTATCCTTAGACTTCAGTACGGATTTAGGCAGATTCCGAGACACTGAATGTTTAACACCAGGAGGAAGATGCGATCCTTGCCGTGTCTAGACAGACCCCTCACCCCCACCCCCGCCCGTGTGTGGAAGATTGTAACAGGGATCCCAAAGCCCAGCGCCCACCCACCTGCGGGAAGGTAGGCCATCCATGGCATCCTCGAAGGCCCGGTGGAGGAGGAGGGTGTCTTCACAGTTCAGGTGGATGGAGCACTGGTGATGGGGCAGCGGCCGCCCCCGGGAGCATTGGGGGCCGCCAGGAAGTCAGGCAGCCTGTCGACGGCCACTGAGGGACCAAAGAGGAGGATGAGGGCCCAAAGGCCCATGCCCTCGACCCCCGGGGTCCTCCTTTTCTACCCAGCCCCCTGCTCAGCCACGTGGTGGGCTGGAAAGAAAAGGTAAGAAAGTGTGTTTCCCCTTCAAACTAGGAGGCAGGTGGAGGTCAGGAACAGAGCTGACGACGTAGGTCAGTTCTTCCCAGACCTGGAACTTCTCACTCAGGTAACGTCAGAAGAGACAGCTCTCCAGTCTGGTGTGCCTCTTACCGTTGATCTTGGTAACAGGTGACTGGGTGTCTAGTCGGGAGATCCTGTCCACGAACTCCTCAGGAAGCCATTCCTGGAAGAAGGTTCCATGAAAAGGCCTGGAGACGGCTGAGGCCCCAGGGGGGTTGCCTTCTTCCTTTGCTCAGGATGGTCCCTCAACCTCTACTGCCAGAAATCCTCTCCATCCTGCAGAGCTCAGCCAAAGCACCTCCTCTGTGAAGTCCTCCTGGATTCCCTCCAGCTTAATGATAACTACTTCATCCTCTGAGCTCTGCTGGAGCAATGTAAATGGCCTACACCAACTCCTGCTTTGGATATGGCCAGCGGGCTACAGGCCCCTTTCTCCTCTGGTCTCCCAGCTCTTGGGAATCTTGATTAGCTCCGAATTGTCTTGACAAGATGCTTTTGAACTGATGTTTGTTGAATTTTCTTAGTGGAATCACTCAGAAAAAGTGGTATCTTGCCCCCCCAGATAGTCCCAAGAACGGTTGGGACCTCCATGCTCACACACATACTATCATATCTTCTGGTGACGGGGACGGTGTGCTCGATTGCAAAATTTTCCCCCAATCCTCACCCCTCCCTAGATGCACACACCTCTGTAGCATGCTCCCACCGCGACTCTGGGCCTTAGGAGACGGTGGATGTTAGCACGTAGGATGCAAACGGATGCCTGAAAAGCACCTGCAGGAGTGAGTTTGCTCACTCTTGTCCTCTGCCAGACCCTGAGAACATGCCTGGACTTACACTGGAGGACGGAGGACACACGGAGCAGGGCTAGTCAGCCTGGTCATTCCAGCAGAAATCGTCCCGGACTAGCCCCAGCCAGCCAACCTGGGCGCACGAGTGAGGCCAGCCAAGATGCACAGGGCCCCCTAGTTGACCCACGGTTGATGGAAGGTGCACGTGCAAGCCCAGATCGGCTGAACTCAGCCAAGTTCAACTGAATTCTCCAGTTCTGGGTGCTAAATCAGTAGTCTTAATATATGCCCAGAAGCTGAGTGTTTGTCTCCTGCAGCGTTGATGTGGCCATAGATAGGGCATGGAGGGTGGGATCAGCGTGGGTTAGAGGGGGAATCAGGGTAGTAGGGTAACTCTGATTAAAAGGCAGGCCCAGGCTCTAGCTTTGGCTCTGCCAATCACCAGCTGCATGGCCTGGGTCACCTCATTCTTCCAGAACTTCCTTCCCACCCGTGAGGCTTCTTCCCTGTTTGCTGCCTGCCCGTTGGGTAAGGGAGAGAAGGATGGCTTCCCCCAGCGCAGAGAGACCTGGCGCTCGCCTCTCCCATCCTCATGCAGTCCTGGCTCCGTTGACAAACATCCCGCCATGTTGGCGGACATCTTGCCTCCACCCCCCAGGCCTCACCTGTGGTGTCAGCTTCAGGAAGGTGACCTGTGGGGATGCGTTGGACAGCACCACCTTGCTCTTCACCTCCGAGCCATCTTGCAGCACCACTCCTTGGACGCGCCCTTCGCTGCTCACCTGCACTCCAGCCACTGTCTAGAGCCCACCAGAGTGAGGCCCCAGGAACCCCCCAGGAAGGAAAATACAGTTGGATCTTGGAGGATTTCCACTGTCTGTGTGCCCCCGGGCACTGCCAGCTTCCTCAGCCTGAAGCCACCCTGCTGGGCTCTGCAGCAGAGTGGCAAAGCCTTAGCCCACCCACTCCAATGGAAAGGCTCGGCTCAAACGGGGTTTAGGGGCCAGAGAATTCAAAGGGGGTGGTCAGAAGAAGTGGGACCTCGTTGACAGCTGCCCAGCCATTAACACGCTACATAAACTTAGCCCCTTGATTCCAAGCCCCACTTTCTGCCTCAGTAAAACGAGGAATCTTCTGAATTTGACATTTTGTTCTATTCTGGGATCCTTGCAAAGAATCCGGGTAAAGGGTAGTGGGGGGATGTTCACCTTTTCAGTGAAGATACTTGCTCCATGTGCGGTGGCCGATCTTCCGATGGCATCAGAGAGGGCGCCCATGCCCCCCTGGACGTAGCCCCAGGCCCCTTGCATCCCCTCCAGGCCCCCCATCACATGATGTAGCAACACATACCTGAGGACAGACCACTGGAGTCAGTGGTTGGAGGTGGGATTTAATCCCAGAGCTCTAGCTGCAAATAGACCTTTCTTTCTGGTGCCGTTAGCTCTCCCTGCCCCCACGCTGCCTTTCCCACCAGCCTCTACATGGGCTCTATGCTCTTGTAAGAGCCCTTGGCCTCACACCTTACATTTTCTACCCACTCTAGCGTGTCTGCGCGCACAGCTTTAGCCCCAACCAGGCTGCGGCAACGCCCAAACCTGCCGCTCTCTCTCCTGAGTGCCAGCTACCCCGGACGCCCCCATCTGGGTGGGGTTTTTGGCAGGCAGTCTAAACCCACCACCTTTCTCCATTCCCCAAGCTGTCTCTCTCTCACGCTCCCCGTCCTGGTGATGGCAGGGGACACCTGGGGGCTAGTCGTGATTCCCATCAGGCGCCATCGACCCTGCCTCCCAAAGAACTTTCTAGTCCTCGCTCCCCGAGGCCTCTTCCCTGGTCCGGGCCTCTCCTCTCAGCCCTAAACTGCGGCACTGAAGTTCTTCCAGTTGGACCACTGTCTCCCACCCTTTTTCCCCTGCAGACTTGGGGTCTGATCTCAAAACCTAGCTGAGTCCTGTCACTTCTCTCCTTTGACGCCTTCGCTGGCTCGGTGTTGCTCTCGGGGTCATGGCCAGTCTCTGAAAATGGCCTCCAGGGCTCCAGCCTCCTCCCTCACCATGCTCCCCTTCGCAGCCCACACTCCTGCCGAAGCAACCCCCCACATCACCCGTGCTCAGCCCCCAGCGTCTGCACAGGCTGTTCCTGCAGACCAGAAGCCCCTCCCTCCCTCGTGTTTGTTCACCTAATTCTTCCTGTCCTAAGAGTCCCGGATTAAACATGCCTTCCTCCTGGAGACCCTCTCTGACCCCGGACAGCGTTGTTTCCCTGCTTTACCCCCATCCTAACCCTCGGAGAACTCTGGTATCGTCACTTGCTCTGTGTCTACCTCTCCTATCAGGATTTCAGCTCCATTCACTACCTGGCCCCAGCACCTGGTGCAAGGAAGTGCCCCATCGATACTGACTGAAAGAATTAATGAAGAAACAAATTACTTAAAGGCACACTTCACAAACTGGGCAGCAGTTAGGCCTCCCGGAGACCCACAGAGAAAAGGACAGGAGGCCCCAGCTGGAAGATCCAAACTGGCTGGCGGATCACAGAGTTGGCCAAAGTATGGCAACCGCTGCCAACCCCCTTTGTCCATGGCCCTGGGGAATTCGGAGCTGGCTTAATGTGTGTTGAAAAACCACTTCCAAGGGCAGGTTCTCATCTTTTGAGAGAAAAGCCACGTTGGCAGCTTCTAGCTGCATCTTCTGATGCCTGGAAATGGTCCAACACTTGGTAGCATCCTCTAGCCCAACACACACACACACACACACACACACACGCGCGCGCGCCCTCTGTTCCTGCTCCTACAAGGGCTCATTAAGTCATCCCATAGGCACAGACTTCACTGTGTCCGCCTGCCCCTCTTGGATCAGGCTGTCAACACAGCCTGTGGGGATCTATAGGGGGGTGGGGGAAGGTCGATGGGACTTTGCGGTAGGAGAAGAGATAGAAAGAGGAGAGATAGAGAACAGGGAGTGAAAGGGAGAGAGAGAGAGAAACAAAGGAGGAGGTGGAGGAGGAGGAGAAGAGTAGGAAGTTGTTCGTGTTGAGATATCACAGTGGGAGAGAGGCTTTTCTCGCCGAAACAGTAAGGAGTAGTGGCTGAGAAGGAGGATTTTGGAGGGTCAGGCAACGTGGACTGGAAGTCAGCTCCGCAACCACTAGCTGTGTGACTCCAGGCAAGACCCACCCCCTCTCTGAGCCACGGCTCTCAGACGTTGCTCTGAGGCTTAGACGGCACTTGGCTTGGTGCCTGGCTCGCCGGGAGAGCCCGGTGTGCAGCAGCTGTCAGCACTGGTGCGGGATTCACTCTGCTCCCGCCACGCCCCTCGCCACCACGCCCCGCACTCACCCGCTCCCCGGAGTGTGGGGACTTGCCATGGCTCCAATCACAGCATCTGTTGCCAGAGTGGCCTTTAGAGGCTCAGACTCGAACCACTGATCTAGCACCTAGGGCAGCAAAATGTCAGGGAGAAGGGCCTAGGGACCTGGGGGAGGACAGTCCCCCTCACTGCGGGGTCCAGCTGAGGCCGGGGAGCCCCTCACCTTTGTAATTGGAGCTGTGAGGACCTGGTAATACTGGGGCAGCTGGGCTCCCAGCACGCGACCTAAAAGAGAAGAGCCATAAGACACAAGCTGAGATGGGCAAGAAGGAGTCACTCTGATCTGTGGTATCTCTGTTCCCATTTCTTCATCTGTAAAATGGGAGTGATAGGTCATATCCCCAGGAGCTATTGTGAGGATTTGGCGACACACAGAAAGTGTTCGCAAGTTCGTAGGCACTTAATGCATTTTAGTTGTTAGAATGATTTTTGGAAAAGTGTTAACTTGGACCTATTCCCCTACTTCGAACTCTGTAAGGCCCGCACCCTGGGAGGTAGCCAGCTGGGCCGGTCCACTGCTCTGATGCGAGTTCGCACCACACGGGAGTGGCGCTGGGCGGCCGGCCAGGCTCCGAGCGCGTGGATCGCGGTCTCCAGCTGACGTAGCCTCCGTGCCTAGCTTAGTGTCAGGCACACAGCACTCGCTTAAAACATTTTGTGGCATGAAGCTTCTTGGCCTGGTCGTCTGAGGGGCAGTGTCTACTTTTGGCATTTGAGATGGATTCTCCTGGCTCTGGTCCTTCACCCCTCCCCGTATCCACATGCTTTGAACTACTTGCATATAAGCCTTTTCTCCGGCTCTGTGTCTAGGGCGGGCCGGGTAAGGACCTTCTCGCCGGAGCGCTTGGGCAGCCCCTATGAACTGACGGCAGTTGGCAGGCTGAAGAAGCTTCAGAAGACAGGCTCGACTCCCCAGAGGTCACTCGTCATACCCGGCGCCTGCGCTTTGGACTCACCCGCTTGCAGCAGGGGTCTGAGGGTGGAGAGCGACTTGAGCCTCTGCAGCAGGGGACCCCTCTGGAAGGCCTCTGCGTCCACGGGCGCCGCGTCCAGCAGAGGGTCTATGGCTAACGCCAACCGATTCATGAACGCCTCATATTTGGGAAAGGCCTGGAACGCAGAGCCGGGCGTCAAGGCCCCATTGCCTAGAATCCCACGAGGGCGTCGCCGCAGTGCTCTGCCCTCCGCGCCGCCCCTAGCCGGGCCTCGGCGACTCCTCAGGCCTCTGGCGCAGCCATAGCTGGACCGTGGCAAATTCTCCCAGTTCCCGGTCCGGGAGCGGATGTCAGCGCCGGGGGAGGTCGGAGAGCCCCTGAGCAGCATGAACCAGCAGGGGGTGGCAGGGACAAGGGGTTGTGCTGGCCAACGCCAGCTGTCAGCCACAGAAGACTGGCAGGTATCCTAGGATGCGGTTTCTGCGATAAACCATAAAGCCACTCTAAAGTGTCTTTTCTCAGCCCTGCCTCCCCGTGTATTACTGGCAAACGTAAGCTCTCTTCCCCGGTGTTCCAGCAGGATGACTTCTTTCCTGGGCTGCAAATCGCCTACGTCCTCTTGTCCTGTGCAAAAACAGGGCCTACATCCCCTCCCCGACCAGCCCCCCGCTACCGAATCTATTTCTCTCTCTCTCTCTCTCTTTTTTTCAGAATCCATTTCAACAGCGTGGTTGGGACACACACCCTTCCTTCCCTGGGTGGGTGACAGGAGCTGGGCTGCGAGGCCTCTGCCGCCCGGGCCCTATCTCGAGCCTTGGCCCCCAGCTTTTAATTTTTTGGTTCAGCCACCCTCGTGAGTACATCCATGGAATTTTAATAAGGCTGCAGAAAGAAAAGGTCTGTGTGAAAATGCATTTGAGAAGTCCTGGTACAAACGACCTTAGCAGCCTTCTCTACGGCAGGGCTTTGAGGTGACAACGTGAAAAGACAAAACCAGAATTCAGTTTCCTTACTTTCCACCCTGGGGTGTGGCCTCTGCCTCCTGCTCCCGTGGTCACTAGCACGCAAGGCCTCAGCCACCGTCCTGTAGGCCCGGGGAGGCGGCCTTGTCCCGAATCCTCTCTGGCGCACCTGAGATGGTCAGGGTTTGCAGGAGACGGTGGAGGCAGGGGTCCCCAGCCTGCTGCACAAAAAAGCAGCACTTTGAAAGAGCAAGCTCCCCAGGCGACTCTGCTCGTTGGCCAGACTTAGAAACCACTGGTTGAAGAGAGATTCTGTGTGTCTGTGGTTCTCTTGGTTTTCCCCAACAGCAGATCGCAAAAAGCAATGCACGTGGATTGTATTAACCGAGGCTCTTCTTATGAAAATGGCCTCACTGAGACGAGAGTTACTGTTATGCCTGAGCTCGTATCTAGGCTTGGTACAAAAATATGTCCATTTAAAGAATCTATGTCTGCAACACCAGTCACACCAGGCCCATTATTCAATGACTCAAGGGGCACCTGGGTGGCTCCGTCGGTTAAGCGTCCAACCTCGGCTCAGGTCATGATCTTTCTGTTTGTGGGTCGAGCCCCGCATCGGGCTCTGTGCTGACAGCTCAGAGCCTGGAACCTGCTTTGGATTCTGTGTCTCCCTCTCTCTCTCTGCCCCTGCCTTCCTCTCTCTCTCAAAAATAAACGAACATTAAAAATTTAAAAGAATTATTCGATGACTCGTATACATGAAGATACCCAACAAATTCCTTATAATCAGTCCCAAGGGAAAACTGTGCCTTCTCCATCGGACCTATGTCCTTCCTTCTGGCAGACTGGCCTGCCGCCCGGGACAGTGTCTTGCCTGGGGCTGCCTGGGGATCGATGCCAGATCGAATGAATATTTATTACAACCCTCTTGTCCTAAATTCCTGATCCAGTTCATTCTATCCGTAATTGTCTCTGATCCTCCCTTCATCCCTCTTTTTCAGCTTTCATGGGCTTTAATACTGATGGCCACCTGGAGTTCTATCTAGAAGCCGGAGAGACGGAAAGCACATATAGGAGAAGTACATATTGGCGGATTCCCTTTTGAAATTCCGCCGGCGGAGACCTCCCGAACGGTGGCCTCATACCGAACACATGTAGGTTTGAGGGTCTCAGGTGGCCACCGGCCTTAATCACTGTCCCCCATCCTCTTCTCTCTGAAATGCTCGAGATCAGAGGCTACCACAGACCGGAGCCCTCCTAGGCAGGCGGGGTGGCCTGTCCAAGCCCTCGTGGCCTTTGGACGGCCTGTTCTAGGATGACTCCGACCAGACCCAGGTCCCTTCAGGGGCCACCTACGGCTGACAAGGGAGGAGGGGACCCGCTGCCGGGCCCTTTCCCTACCTGCGCATCTTTCTGCGAGAACCGGGCAATCTGCTTCTGGTTTTCCGCCATGTCTGTGCCCAGAAGGAGGGACCTGGGCACCTTGTTTCCTGTGCCCTCTTCCAGCATGGGGGTGAAGGAGTAGGGGTTTCGAAGATGAAGCCTCAGCCCGTGTTTCTGCAGGACACACATAGCAAAGCAACATTTTAAGGGAGCTGTGGCCTCTGCCCTCGACCCTCCTCTGCTTGTGTTTGCAAAAACTTAGGTGTCTACATTCAGTTCTCCAAGGCACGCGGCACTGGTTCTTACATTTTCTAACGGAAGTGCAGGAAAAGCGCACTTGCCCAGGCGCTCTGCGGCAGGCCACGCCACATCGCCACATGTCACGCCACGCCACGCCGTGCCACGCCGTGCCACACTGCCCCACACCATATCACACCACGCTGGGCCGCACCACACCACGCTACCCTGCGCCAAGGCCTGTGCTAGGGTTTACGATGATCACCTCACGACTCTGAGTATATCGTCCTCATTGTACGAATACAATGACAGAGGCCCACAGCAGTGACGTAACTCGTGCAAGGTCCCCTTGGGAGGTGGCTCTGGGTCTCAAAACCACATCTCTGTGACTCCAAAGCTCTGGCTCTCAGCACGAGTCCATAGCTGCCCCCACTTCAGAAATAATAATGAAAATTTAGAAAGACATGATAAAGCAGTGGTTATGTGAAAATCCATACTTACAAGGTGGATAAATTATTCACATCAAAAAATTTTATTTACTTTGCCGACTCATTTACTCCAGGGTCACTTTAAATGGAAGTTCCCTCGATGCATTTAAAATATGATTTGATTTACAAATATTTGACTGGCAAACAGAACCTTCCGAGAGCACATCGACTTCTTCAATACGGGTGCAGATAAAAGACGAGGGGCCTGGACTGGCCCCACAAATGGACTTACTCTTCCAACTAAAGACTTCTTTTTTCTGAAACCACTTTATTGAGGTATGAGTGACATTCCAAAAGCTGTACGTATTTGATGTGTTTAACCTGATGGATTTGGCACCTGGAGGCTTCTTTCCCAGACCCTCGGGCAGCCCCCTCTCCTCTCTGATTGCTCCGCTCACCTGTCACTTGAGCAGCAAGGCCTCCCTTACCACCCCAGCACTTCCTGTCCCCTCATCTTGCTCTATTCGCCTCTGAAGCACTAACTGTCCCCTGGCTAACGGCACACTTAATCACCTGGTCTCCCCCAGGTAGAATGTCAGCTCTACGAGCTCGAGGTCATGGTTCCTTTGCTCGGTGCTATGTCCCTAGCACCTAGGTAGAGTGCAATCGATGCTTATTTTGTTGAGTGAATAAATGAATGCCATATTGCCGACATGCCCAGAGACAGAAACGAGATCTGTGAGCAGAAGTTCTGGAAAACACAAGGAAACCAAAAAAGCCCTCTCCGACAATTACGGCTGATGTTTCCCTAAGTCAGAGATATTCCAGATGCTGGGATCACCACGGATGGCGCCTTCCGTGGAGTGCGCCCAAAGGTTTGGTAGGGGTTTGGGCTGGGAGACCCCCAGGGTCCTTTCCAACACCAATATGGGGAAATGTATTTGATCCAAGGTGGAGGAAATTTCAGCTTGGTTTCTCTCAGGTTAGCAAACTCTTTCTCACCCAGGAAGTACTCATGGTTTCTCCTTTTCCTTTCCCCTCATCCCAACGGTCACCATGTCTCAGTGGCCCACTTCTCTCCATCTCCACTGCCCCTCAGCCCAAGCTGCCATCTTGTGAACTACTGCAGCTACCACCTCACCCGTCTCCTTGAGACCACAGCGGCTTCTACCACATTCTACGCCACGAACAGGTGGACTTATCTTTCATGAAATCGTAAACTCCATCCCTCCACTTCCTCTGCCCACAGCACTCAGGACAACATGCAGTCCCACCTTCGCGGCCTACAAGGCCCTGTGTCAACTGACCCAGACTCCCCCCCACCCACCCTCAGCCGCTCCTCTGCCATCGCCGTCTGCTTCTTCTGCCTTGGGCCTGTCCACTTCTACTTCCCTCTGACTGGAACATTCTCTGCTCAGGTGACCACAAGGCTGGTGACTTTTCTTAGCGTCCACACATCAGCTCAAACGTCACCTCCTCAGGGAAGTTTTCCGGGTTGCCAGTCCAGGCTGGACCTCTGGTCCCTCACTACCGTATTGTCTTGTGTTCCTTCTTCAGGCAACACCTACCTCTACCTGAAGTTCCCTTCCTGAGGCAGAGGGCTTGCTGCCCCCACCCTCCACGGTGTACCCCCGGGCTTCTCACAGCGCGGGACACGGGCAGGGGCCTAGAAACATTTACTGAATGAACGAATCAATAACCCACCCCAGACAAGAGACCCAAGAGTTATTTCAAGTATAACTAATTAAATATGATTTTTTTTTGTCTGATTCAGGACTTTCTCATCAATTGAATCTTTTTCATCCTTGATGGTTTGGATTATGTGGTGTCGGACTCAGAAGAGGGATGCCGAATCGCCATTAGATCTGTTCAGATGGCGCCGTTCTCTTATAAGCACAAAGCCCTTCTTCTGATTCCCGGGAGCAAAGTGGGAGCACACTGGCCTCGTGGAGACCCAGGACAGAGAGGGAGGGCAGGGAGGACGAGGGGTTGCCACTCGAATGGAGTCAAGGCTGGCCCAGGGAGAGCGGGGCGAGGCAGCCCCTGGCTGATGTGGGAGAAAAGACCCCACCCGTGCAGAGCTCTGCCCTCCCAGCCTGGGTCCACTGCCTAATGTGGGGCCTCTATCAAAGCAAACTGGGATAGTGGATAGACCCGGGAGGTGATCCAACAATGCTCTTGTTGACAGCTGGGGAAACTAAGACCCAGAACGCAGGCCCCGTTGAGGCTCTGTGTGGGTGGGGGAACCATCCTCTGGCTCGAGGATGGATGAGACACAGTGGCACCAAAGGCGAGCCTCGCACTTAGTCTAACTGGGGACAGGCCCGTAGTGGCCACTCTGATGGCAGTGGCCAGCCTCGGGTCCCCAGGTCAGCTGCCTTGTCTTTCTGCGGCCTCGGTTTTCTCAGCTGCTGCATGGGAGTAATGCTGCTAGCGGACGATGACTGGGGACTGACCGCGCCCCAGGTGCTGCGCCAATGATTGGCAAACCAATTAAAACCGCGATAGCCTTATGAGGTAGGTACCATCACCGTCCCCACCTTACAGATGAGAAAGACCGGACACCAGCAGGTGGCTGATAAAACCGTCAAGCAGGGATTTGAAACCAGGCCCGTTAGGTCCCAGGGTGTGTGAGCTCAGCCCCGTCCTCCGCGCAGACCACGCATGGAGAGAGAGCTCCTGCCTGTGACCTTGTCCGTCGCAAACTGTAGCGTGCAGGAGGGCGTGAGGCTGAGCAGGACGGCTACCGGGACGCCTGTGGCAGCGCCCTGCAGCTCAAGAACAAGCAGCAGGAGGCAGGTGGACCTCGTGCAAATGCTCTGTCATTTCCCAGCGTGTGAACTTCGCCTCCCAGCACCTCGGTTCCAGAGTCATACGACGGGAAGACTCAAACAATTCTCGTCTCACAGGTGAAGCCCGGATGATAGAGCATTAGAGCTTGTAGCCCAGGTCGTGACACTGGTAAGTACACTGTCCTTTATTGTCTGGAAAGAGGACGTTCCTGGAATGGCTTCAGTGGCCCGGCTTGTAGACACCTTCCAGGCTGTCAGCGTCCTGTTCAACAGGGTGCTCCAGGCTCCACCCGGGGGTAGTTCTGTGCATCTCGAAGCGGGACTGTTTTCTCCCTTGATTTGGGCGCCATGCTCCTATTAATGCAGCCCAAGGTTAGAGGTCGTATCATACACTCAATTCACTCAGAAGTTTCTAGTTAAAGAACCTTCTGACAGAAATCATTTTCAAACGAGTAACTTTTGTGAAGACAATACTCATGTGAAAATTTCTATTCTGTGGTCTTGAGTTTTCGGAAGTTAGATTTTTCAAAAGGAGGGTCTACCCACAGCCCCCAGAACAGGTCGCATCTGCCGCTCTGTATAATGGGTGTGTTTGCAGGTTGCCTTCAGCTATAGTCTGGTGTGGACCGCAGACCAGAGACCTTTTCCCAGGCCTAGGCTAGATTTCATCCAGTCCTGCCTGGCTGGTCGTGATCTCTAAGTAGGCAACAGAGGTTGAAGACCTTATTAATTTCAAACTTTCGGTTTACAGCAACGTTGGTGCTAAAGTGTCACAGCTTCTCGTACAGATGACATAGGACCCTTTTCTCTGAATAGTGGTGACAGAGGCACCAAGCAGGGAGAAGCTAAGCGGGCTCCAGAAATGTGGGGACCGAGTTTACAAAAGAGGCAGTGGGGTGACAGGATCTGAAAGGACAGGGGCAGAGTGGGGTCAGCCTGTGGCCCGAGGTTAAGCTGACTAGGAGGAGTCATCTAGGGGCACTGAGCGTTCTCAGGGTCCCCTCAAAGCCGCCCAGGAGCCAGAGGAGCTGCAAGTCCCTGGGGTCCAATTCCTGCTCAAGAGACTGAGAACGCTAACAGGATCTAAATTTTAACGGGGGCAGAAATTGGGCTCTTGTCAGAGGCCCGGGGGTTCAGGCATGTACCTAGAGGGCCAGGCGAGACGCCAGAAGCGACGCGGCCGGGCAGAGCTGGAAGCCCAGTCCCGTGCCAGGCACCAGCCAGTGCTGCTTGCAGGAACATGGCCGGGTGTTGACAAGGCTTGTTCTTCAAAAGATGTCCAGTTTTAGGGTCTTATGCTGAGTGAAATAAGCCAGTCAGAGAAAGACGCCATATGTTTCCACGCATAGGTGGATTTTGAGAGACTTAGCAGAAAACCATGGGGGAGGGGAAGAGGGGAAAAGAAAAAAGACACAGAGAGGGAGGGAGACAAAACATAAGAGACTCTCAAAGACTAAGAACAAACTGAGGGTGACGGGGGTGAGGGAGGGGGGAGAGTGGGTGACGGGCACAGAGGAGGGCACTGGTTGGGATGAACACTGGGTGTTGTATGGAAACCAATTTGACAATAAACTATTAAAAAAAAATGTCCAGTTTCGTGTGAAATTTCCCATTTTTAAGACACCGGGTAGGAGAGACAAAACCCACCTGTGCACGTGCACCAAGGAGAGCATGCGGCAGACCAACCCGTGGATAGAAGAGGGACCCCGGGCGCAGGGACCCACGTGGGTGCAAAATAGGGGGCTCCACACCCCCCCTCCCCCATCGGGAAGCTGGAACCGCCCCCTCCCCCACCTTCGGGCCATGGGGGAGGGGCTCTACCTCCAGCTCCAGGTCGGTGTAAATCTGTGGCCGCAGCAGGCTGAGGAGGTAGGATGCTCGGGAGAACTTAAACCCTGAAATGGAATCCAATAAAGACGGTCACCCGTGGTCACATTGGTCACCCTCTGCCTCCCCCGCACCACCCCTCAGGGCTCACCTGGGATGATCTCCTCGGTGACAGCTGCACCTCCGATCACTGGGCGTCTCTCAAAGACGGCCGTGTCCACCCCCAGTCTCTGCAAGTACGCTGCCTGGGGGGGACACAGGGCCCTCCCTTCATCCCTGGGGCTGACCTGCCAGTTTGGGGTCCTCGCCACAGGGCCAGCGTGCCACCCCTTGGCCCCCGCCTCTGGGAATGCCGTTCCCTTTGCTTCCTCTGTAAATTCCCACTTTCCCAGATGTTTCCCAAGACGCAACATGACTGGTCCTGCCCCTCCATGTCCCAGCTGAAGGGGACCCTCCCTCCTGCGGGGCCTGGGTGGCTCTGGGAAGTCACACGGCCCCCTGCCCGGCCCTGCCCCAGGGTGCCCTTCTCCTCCGGGTGAGGGCGAGCCCCGCGCCTCCTCGGAAGCCGAGGCAGCCCACGAGCTTGCCCCGTGAGCGCCCAGCCGGACCGCCCGGCTTCTGCTTCCTCTTTCTGCTGCAGCGGCCTCGGCACCTCATCCACCCGGCCTCGGTTTCCTCGAGCGAAACGGGGGCCCGATGACGCTAATACCCCCTCGGCCTGCTTCACGCACTGGTCCCTGACACACGGGACATGCTCACCGGAGGAAGCTATGATCATAGCACGGCTTTACTTGGGGGGTGAGGGGACAAGTATTGTGGGGATTCTATTAATTTTTCCTGGCACTTAACAGGAAGTCAGTATCTGTTGAGCTGAACCGGCCCTGAGTCTTCCCACCTGCAGGGCCGGTCCTCCCCACCAAGGGGGCAGCAGAGAGAGTGTAACACGGGAGGCTTCTTGTTAAAAGTTCACTTGGCAACGACTCTGTGCTGGATGCCGTGAGTGCATCACCTCATGTCATCCGCCCCACGACCCTAGAAGCAGGCACAATGATTCTCCCCATTTCACAGATGCGGAAACTGAGGCCCAAGGGGGTAAACAGCTTGCCTTAGGCTCACGGAGTAGAGGGGTTGAGAATTGAACCCAGCTGGTCTGGACTCAGAATCTAGACTCTGGACACAGCTCAGTGAGGAAGGAAGGAAGCATCGGGAAGCCGCCTGGCCCGTGGCCGCAAACCTGTGTTGTTCTCCCGTCACCCCCAAGCAGCCACACAGAATGACCACCTCAGCCTGAGAACATGATAAACGGGACAGAGCAAGCCCAGCTCACAATTCTGTCTGAGTACAAACACAAAACAAGGGCTCTGGGTCACCCACAAGGTACCCAACATCCGCCCGTGTCTCGGCCAAAATGAGTGGCTGCTGCTTCCTTACCAGTTCCCCTCTCCTCCTACTGGCGCCCCTCCTCATGGATAAGATTTATCGAGAAGCTAGTCGCAGGGGCGTTCCAGCTTTCTGACAGTATCCAGTCTAGAGCAAACCCCTCCTCCGTCCCCCGAATCATCCAACCAGGGCTCAAATCCTAGAACAGGCTCTTCTTAACCCCCTTTTCCTGAGCTGCCCCGCGGTCTCCAGGGTGTGCGTGCCTCCTGCCACCCAAGCCAGTCACCACCCAACTCCCCGAAGGGCAGTGCTGTGCCTGGGTGGGTCTTCAGCTGGGGGGCACTGACACCAGCCTCCCTTGGGCTGGGAGCCTCCAATAACAAGAGTCCCCATCTGGGAGGCTTTGTGTGGCCGGTCCTCAAGGCACATCACCTGCTGGCTTTATGGCAACTCTGTGAGACTGGGTGTGTTTATTCTGATTTCACCGTGGCTCAGAGAGCCTAAATGAGTTGCCTTGACCTTCACGGATAGAAAGTGACAGAGTCAGGGGACGAGCCTGTGTTCATGTTAACATAAAATCAACGTTTTAAATTAGTGATCAGTTGAGTTACATAGTCCTCCCCGTAAAACGTCCAAGTAAAATTAATATGTCAGGGAAAGGATTAAGATTTAACGCAAGTCCCACGGCCCCCTCTCCCCAGGACTGCTAAGTCCTCCTGTACTGATGTCCCAGAGCTGCCTCTGCTCCAGGAAGATGTCCCCGGCTTGTCTTGCAAACACCTCTAGCACACACGGTGGCTTCCTATGGGTACAGACACCAGAGTTTGAGAAGCACAGCCTTGGGGTAGCCCTGACTTGGGTCAGTGGTGGTGGGGGCAGGGCCCTGCCTCCTCTGTTAGCCTGGCTTCCTCGCTGTCTCCAGGGTACAGCTGGGGCCATGTGGCTGCTGGGTACTTCAGGGTGGCACGTGGCTGAGACCTAGCTGGGGAGCACGGGTGCTGTATGCACAAGGACCACCCCATCATCTGCAGTCAGGGGGCCCCACCTGGCCTCAGCTCCCCAGGCTCTGACCTGTGTCCCAGCCTATGTCAGTTACGTACGCCCCCACCTCTCCATCATCTTGCTTCTGAAAGCTCCCTGACTCTCCTGACGTCATGGGGGAAATGCACATACGTTACAGAGAGGAGAGGAAGGGGAAACCCCGATACCCTCCTTAACTACCGCAGAAATCCATTTGATGGTCACTGATCAGCGCCCGGGAGAGGAGACTGGCCCGCCTCCCCAGGTCTCCCGTGGCCAGTGAAGTGGGGCAGAGGGGGAGGTACTCACAGCCACCAGCCCGTTGTGTCCTGCAACGAGACGAGGGAGCGAGGAGGAGAGCATCAGTGGTCAGCAAGCAGACAGACCTGCGCCTTTGAGGAGTGCGGCCACCCATCCCTGTCCCCCCCGCTCGTGAAGATCCTGGGGAGGTAGCAGAGAGCTGGATGTTGCAACAGCATCCAGCTCGATGCCATAAAACACCTGGTCTGTGGGGAGTCAGAAAACCCCTGGCCTGCGTTCTTGTCCTGGCCCGAAAAATGTCCTGTCACCCTGGCCCAGCCAGTGGCTCCACGCTGGAGTGAGGGGTGAGGACAACTCCACAGTCATCAGACAAAAGCTGTCTCATGAAGCCTCGCGCTGCTGGGCTTCCCAGCACTTGGGGATGAGCAAGTGACTGGTGAGGGAGCGTCACGGCTTCCGAGGCAGGGACAGAAGGGGAGCATGGCCGGTATGCTGGCGTGCAGACGAGACTTCCTTGTCTGGTGCGGAATCACCGGCCGTGCAGGTGCGTGCTGGGCATGCGGATGGCTGCTGCCGAACGTGGCTTGTTCTCCCCAAGTGTGGTTCGCCGTGGTGCCCCGGACGCCTTAGTCACACGGGTTTGCCTTTGTCAATCACTGATGTTCCCGAACAGCTAAACATGAAGTAACTGAACGCAGACAGCTTCAGCGTGTGCCGGAGGAGGGCCAGCTGATCGGGCGAACTTTGCTATCTTACACGTTTAAGTTTCTTTCCGAAAGTCTTAGAAGGGCTGCCCTTGGGTTAGAAGCCCGAAACTTGCCTTGGGATTGCACGTTGCACACCGGGCCCACTGGTACCAAGTGTCTGTCCGGCTTCCAGAAGCTTCAGGATCACCTGAGAACCCCTCCCCAAAGTCTGCTCAGCAGGGTGAGGGCGGGGCCCTGGGATGGATTTCCCACAAGCCCCCAGGTCATTCTGATGGGGGCGGCCAACCTTCTCCCCTCACTCTCAGAATAAGATGCGGCTGCTGATGGAGAATTCCTTGTTGGGCAGAGACCAGGCCCCGGTTGTTTTCAGGTGGTGGGGACGGGCCTTGTCTGGAACACTTGGCACACGTTTCTCCTTGGTGACAGAAGGTCACTCTGCGTCTTTGGGGATGTCAGTAGAAGACTATGTTCTCGGAGCACCAACCTGAACCCGGCGCTCGCTCATATAAAATGTTCAGCCATTAACTTGACAAACGTCCATAAACAGGAGGCAGCAAGGACCCACGTGATGGATTTCTTCACGGCTGAGCTGGTTTGGTTTTACCTTTTCCACACAGAGACTCCCAGAATTTGAGAGGCCATGGAGCCAACGTCTCTTCCATTAAAGGAATCTCTAAAACAGAGCTTTTCAGCTCTTTGACCGTGAGCCACAGGACGAAGTGCGTTTTACACTGTGACTTGGCACACGACCCACGTATCAATGTATTTAACAGAAACAAAAGTTTCTTGAGCGATATGAACTCATCATATGATAAGCATGCAATGATCTGTTTGATTATATTTCATTTGGAAAGACGCGTCGATTTACCATTTTTATATATTTTGAAAGGGTTCTTAAGAAGGTTTAAAAAATACGCTGGGTGGGATTCAGGAACGGGCTGCAACCTGCAGTTTGAAAAGTCCCGCTTTCTAATATATACATCAAATTTAAGGCGGACTGTCCTGAGCTCAACTTCGTTTCTGCTGCTTATGGAACACGGTCTTCAGAGAGTCCTTCTGACCTGCCATGAGCTTTGGGCTTCTTGCAGCGTTGGAGGGAGAATAACCAACCTTTTATGTAAAGCACCTGACCCTCGGCAGGCCCACAGTAAATGGTAGCTATTCGTCTCTTAAATAGCGTTGATCATAAATCTCAGAAAATGAAGGAAGGCTTCATTTGGTCCAGTTCAATCACCACACATGAGCCCACAGACCCACAACAGACCTCAAATGACAAAGGTCAAGATTGCAACAGCCCAGGACCCTCTTTCCTCCACTAGTCCACCCCCAAGTCCTGCCTGGGCCCTCCTGTGGCTTCTGGTGACCTCTCCTTTCCCCATGAGGGCGTCTTAAGCCACAGGCTCTGGTGACCTCCAGCCTGACTCCAAGGATCCTTACACAGCCGGGCACGTGGGTCTCCCGAGAGACACTCGCCTGGACTCGGGCTTCCAAACGTGGCCCGCAGCCGCCCGCATCAGGCCCACTCCAAATCCTGGTTGGATGCGCTGACTTCCGCTGAATCCTAATCAACAGGGCTGAGGCCCAGGGACTGTGTTTTAACAAGCGTCTTGGGTCACTCTTAGCCTTATTTAGTCAAGTGACTAATCAGGGTCATCATCTTCAAGGTGGCTCCCAGGTAGTGGTGTGACTTCAGAAAGCAGAGAACCCTTCTCTCAAAGGATGCCACTCTGTTCCTTACTTGGTCCCCAGATGCCCTTAAACGGGGCTTCCCTATATGCTTAGCAATTAAAGAAACAAAGTCAGGCAAAAACTCATACCTGAGACTCACACACGTGTGGGCAATTCACCCAGGCATCTGGTGACCTGGAGTCAACCCTCCCTGCCAGCAGACAGCAGGAGTGTGCTGTCACCAAGGGCAGAAAGCGGGGGTGAGGGTGGGGTTGCCATTTACTGAGCCCAGTGAGGTCTGCAGCTGGCTTCCCCCAGCCTGGAGGTCTGTGACAGTCGTGAAACACAGCCATGGCTAAAATTTAAATCATATAAACTTACAATGAAATAAATTATGATCAAAGGTAATAAGTACTCAAAACTTGTCAACTTCTCGACATCATTATACTATGTGTCAATTACCCACGCTCTTGTGGTTCTTCACCGCTGAGCAGCCGTCAGCAGGTCGCGCTGTGTCAGTGTCACAGTGTGCTGCTGTGACTCTTTCCCAAATTCACACGCAACTGCGTCACGGTGGGAACTTGAGGAAGGCCATGGAGGGACTACCCGCACCATGGAAGTCAGCGAACATTACATACCATGGCTCCATGTGTAGCTTCGTCGATGGCTAGAGTTCTGAAAGCGATGGAGAAAACGCTAACAATGCAGATGAAACCCAACCATGTGCGGCGTCCCTAGCTGTTCCATCGTGAATAAGCACAAAGAATGAAGACAGTATTCTCCCAGAACAGGAAAAACATGACCTGCTTGAGCAAAATCTCTCCTGTCACTGAACAAGTTCAGATGTACCTTTGTTGCTTCGCTTTGGTTCTACAGAGTCAATGAAAAGGTCAAACATTCCCTTCGGAACGAGCCTTATTTGTCGGTAGGCACCAGACGGTTGCTGCTAAGTGTGGCAAAAATGCCAGAAATTTGGCGAGAGCCAGTTGGGCACCTGGCATTTAGAGTATTGCACATCTTATTTGTAAAGTTGTGTGCTGTGCTTCTTTCATTTGAGTATTTATAATAAACTTATCTTTGCACACATTTTCCCCTGGAGAGGTGACCCTTAAACACTTCCTGGCCACGACTGCTCTTAGAACACACAAAAATGGAGAGATGTCAGAACAGGATGCATCTTCAAAACTACGTGATGAGTATCTTCTTTCAATCCTGCCATTGTCTGCCTAAACCCGGTGGGAGAGAATGCCAGAAGCTGCTATTTAGGGCCCCTTAGCGTTGAATGGAAGGCTCTGAGCAAAGGCAACCTTGTCCCAGCCCCACGGCCTCACACAACCACGTGGCAGAACTGGACACTCTGTAGCCTGGGGGCCAGCGAAGGTCAGCAGATATGCAAGACAACAGGGGCTGCCAGCCTCGGCAGACGTGCGACTCCTTTCTGTTTTTTCCTAACCCCCCTTTATAGGGCCTTCCAGTTTCCTTGGGGGATACATGGCCTTAGTGGTGAGGCGGTGGCGACCAGAAGTCAGGGCACTTGGCGTGACTGGATTTCCAGGGTCTGTTATCCCAAGGCTTTCTTTCCAACCCTTGTGTACTGTATGCGTTCTAAGAATGCTAATTCTAGCTAATTTTGCAGGAGATACATGGAAACCCCTGAGCTCACCTATTCTTCTCTGG
This sequence comes from Paguma larvata, assembly GCA_030068075.1. Taxonomy (NCBI): domain Eukaryota; kingdom Metazoa; phylum Chordata; class Mammalia; order Carnivora; family Viverridae; genus Paguma; species Paguma larvata. The sequence goes on along the minus strand of CM057837.1, from coordinate 44,090,592 downwards.
TCATTCCAGAAGGGAACACCCAAGCCCAGAGAGGGCAAGAGTCTACCTGAGACCACACGGCAAATCGATGGCAGAGCCAGCCCCACAACCTTGGTGCCTGCTTGTGACTAAGTGGGCTCTCCACCACCCTCGCTGCTCTGGCCCAAACCCTGGCCAGCTTGTGGCCAGAGGAGAGGGAGGGGTGGGGCTTGGGAACGAACGCCTCCCCCCCACGCCCGCCCCTCACAGGCTTGGAGCAGGGCCGCCTCCCTGCCCCTCAGCTCCGGCATGGCCTGGTTACCTGCTCCTATCACCACGGCATCGTACTCAGGCTTTAGGCGTCCCCTGGCTTCCCGGTGAGCTCCTCTCCAGGCAGGGCGAGGAGAGGCAACTAAGGCCCGGCTGAGTCCTCGGCCACTTGCGGCCATTTCTGCCCAGTACTAGGCCAGGAATCTGCTTACGGTCGGCTTTCCGCGCTGCCAGGGCAGGGGGAGGGGCAGGGAGAGAACAGGAAGAGAGGAGGAGCTGCGGTCCAGCTGCCGTACTTGGCTTTGGGCCATGACTCCGCGGAGAACACGCAGCCTGCCGAGTCCACACACAAGGCAAAGTCTCCAGAGGTCACCCGTTTACTGGGCAGAAGTTGTCCCGCCTCCAGAACATTGAGCAGGCACTGTGCTGGTCACTCCAGGGCTCCCACGTGCGAGCTGCTGTGCTGACCACAGTCCCCAGCCTCCCACGGAAACCCCAGAACCCCCATTTTATGGACCAGGGCCGCTGAGGCTCGGAGAAGGGACGGGGGAGGGGGTCGGGTAGGCAGGGAGTGTGCTGGCGGGGTCCCCTCCCCGGCACTGTCCTGCTTCTCATTAAGGAGTTTAGCGTCTGGGGTCTGCTGGGGAGCAAGTCCCGAGAGATACTGTCTGTCAGATGGCTCTCGCGCCCCAGCCTTCCGCCCGCAGGATGGCGAGGGCCTCTACACCCACCACGGGCCCAGGTACCCTGCAGGGTCTCCGTGACAAGGGCCTCAGTAACAGTACGGGAGGGCCACATCTGTGGCTGGGGCCCCTGGAGAGCGGCGTGTTCTCTCCCAGACTCCCTGCGCTCAACAGGCGGCCTCGGAAGCTTGCGAGGGACGGGGGTTCGCCTTCTCTCGAAGGCCTGGACATGCCTCTTCTGTCTTTTGGCACCTTTCCCATTTCCCCAGAATCCTCAAGGATTAAAGATCACATCTGCAGATATCCTCAGCTAACACCCTTTCTTGCTCTCCTCTGGCCTGCCTTGAATTAGGAGCTCTTTGTTCTCTGCCCATTAGCTAGCAGGCCATTCCTCTTCGAGGAAAACAGCACCCTCGGAGTCGAGTTCCTGCACTGCTAGCACGTCAGTATTCTAGAAACCCTGCTGTTAGAAATGCATCTTAAAATCGGGAGGATTTGTGGAGACGGTGCGTCTGAGGAGGAGAGATTTCTGTGGAACCTCCTGCTTTGACCGAGACCCTGGCGAGCCGGGTTACCCCGTGTGTGAATCTCTGCCGGAATCTGACGCAGGGTGTCCGCCTCGGTGAGACGATATTGAAAAATTCGGGGGGCTGCTTAAACTAGACATGTCACATCATGTAGCTGCTCGAAATTAAGGAAAAATGTCAGGTGACAAACGTGGGTACCCTAAACAGCAGTGGGCTTCTAGACTTAGTTTCCCTCTTTGTGCTCTTCTGGGTTTTCCACAATTGAGGTTTGAAATTTTCATTTGTGAAGTCAAGATATCACGAGGGAATGCAGTCCCAGTCACCTCAGATGACTGTGTCCCTCACTGCCACCTTCTGAGGACGTTAGGGTGAGACGTCACTCTAGCTCTTTGAGTACCTCTGTTCTCCCCCCAGGCCTCCGCCTCCACCAGCAATTCCCTTAACAGAAAAGAACAGTCTTCTCTGCATGAATTTCAGCTCAAGACTGAAGACACAGTCAGCACGTCACATACGGGGCCTGGGTGCCTGCGTCTGCCACGGCGCTTCTCTCATCCCCGCAGCAGACGCTCCCCAGGCCATGTCCGGGCAGTCTCTTGTTCTTGCATGTGTCCCGGGGTGGGAGCTTCCAGGTTAGAGCAGAGGGGCCATGCCCCTCGGGCCGTGGTTCTCAACCCAGGGCACACAGGGGTCAGCCGGGTGTTTTTAAAAACCTATGCCTGGGGTCCACAGGCCCAAGCGACACGAATCCCTGGGTGGGGGCTGGGCAGGGGTTGTGACAGAGCAGGGTGGGAAGGGGCCAGGACGTCTGGGCACCAAGGACAGCCCGGGAGCCCAGGCATGTTTGGCTTGAACGACCGCCGCCAGCATTTATTGAGCACCTGCCGCGTGTCCGGCAGCCCTCACAGCCGCCCTGAGAGGTAGGGGCTGTCGCTGGAGGAAAGCTGCCCGGGGCCGCAGGGAGGAAGTGGCACAGCTGGAATTGCAGCCCAGTCATGGCAGCACATTTCATCTGGAGAAGGAAACAGCTCCTGAGAGAGCTCTTTCTCTGCTCCGACAGCATGAGGAGGCATCTTCAGACACCTGCGGGCACTGGGGACTTCCTGTCTCCTGGGGACAGATGGAGAGGCAGCTCTGAAAGCAGCTGCCCCAGTTCTAATCTCGCAGCCACTACTGATTTAAGGAGACCAAGGGACCCTCTCTGGCCTCCCTCCTCCAGAGACAAGGTTTTGGGGGTTACCTGGAGGGGAGACTAGTCTAGGGGGTTTCTTTAAGAGACCCCGGGGACTGTCCTATCCCTAGGCAGTGCTATAGGAGGGGGCAGGGTGCGCACACAGACTGCGCCGGGGCGCCGTGCCCTGGCCTAGAGCAAGGGGACGCGGGAGGTCTCCCAGAGGCGCCGGGCCAGCTCGCCGGCCTGCGTCACCAGCGCCTCTGTGGGGACGACTGACAGGTGGAGGGCCAGCAGTTCGTGGCACTTGACAGCCTCAGCGGGATGGCCCTTGCTGTAGTAGCGCAGGAGCTTCCTAGAGGAAGAGGGGGGACAGGATTCAGGAACGAGGCTGCAGCCGCCCTCCCAGAACCAGGGGCCTCTCCCAGCACGGCACAGGCACGGTCACCTGATGAGACCCCAGCATCTGGCCGGCAAAGGCTTCCCACCGCCCACTGACCTAACTGTAGGAGGACTAGCCCCTGGCCCCACGGTCCACCCCCTGGGGTCCCCAATCCCGTGCGGGTCCGTGCCCAGGCTAAGGGATGTCACAGAGCCAGCGGGGAAGCCCTAGGGACCCAGCACGGATGCTGGCAGACGCTGCCAAGAGTGTGGCAGCCGGAAGATGGGCAGAAACCTGGGCGTGCTCCGCTCCCACCCCTTGCTCACTGAACACGGGGCTGGGCAGGAAGGAGCTTCTTGGGGGGCATTGCTGAAGGACCTGCTCCTCTATGGGGGAGTGGCACCTATCTGGGCACCCACTGTTCCCAACAGTCTTGTGAGCTGGGGTCACCTGTAGTAGTCTCCTCCCAGCACGCCGACAGAGGCCGAGTCATCCGAGAGGACGGGCACTTCTATTATCTGGAGTTTGTACCCCTGAGGAGGAGGAAGAGGTCTTGAATGGGGAGGTGCAGGCGTGGTGGAAAGAACACGGGCATGAGTCAGACCCATGCTCAAGGGCTGTGCTTGGCCCTGCGTGGTGAGTGCTGGCTGTTTGGACCGCTTTTGCCTCATCTGTGCGGTGGGAACAAGAGTAACCGCCCAGGGAGCACTGGAGGTGACGTATGTAAAGTTCTGAGTGTCCTGCCTGGTCCACGAGTGGCAGCCCTCACCTCCGTCGGTGCGTGGACCTGCGTCAGTGACCGGCATGGGCTCGAGAGGGCTGCCGGGAGGGTGACCAGAGGAGGTGTCATGCAGGGTCTTGAAGGGCAAGGCATTATCAAAAGGCCCAAGTCCCTGTTTTGAGGGTGACAGAGATCTCTAGTGTAGGCTAAGGAGGAGAAGGGAATTAAGGGCAGCTGGCAGCCACTGCGTCTCAATCATGGGCACAGGGTTCTTCCCGATGCTCCTATGGGCACTGGGAGGCCCATCCTGGGGGTGAAGTGGCATATTAAGTGGCTGCCCAAGACGGCACAGGTGCAGGCAGCCCCCAGAGCCGGCTCTGCGCCCCGACAGCTCTGTCTACATTGTCTGTCACTCTGTCAGGCCAGCCACACACACGAAGCCCCGTCTCCCCCTAGAAACCCAGGCAAAGGTCGTACACACGCCCTGGGCCCAGAGTGCAAAGAGGAGCCTGCAGGTCCGGAGAGCAGAGTCTGGGCTCTGGCTTCATCACTTAGGATCCTGGTGGCTCCGGTCACGGAGTTTGATCTCCAGGTATGAGTATCTCTACTTGTATCTCTGTCTCTCTGTCTCTCTGGGTCTCCATCTGTATCTCTATCCACTGTCAACCATGGCCCAGGCTGGGAGGATGTGAGGTTGCTAGAACAGTGGTAAGGGACCCAGTAAGTACCCTGCACTCCGGAAAGCGCTGGCCATCGCTCTCGGGCCAGAAGGAATGACCCTTAGAGAGCTGGAACACAAAACAAAGAGAAACAAGAAAGAGAGAAGAGAGAAAGAGAGAGAGACAACAAGCTCCCGTGACCTGTGCTTACACTGTAGAAACAGTGAGTCTAGAGAGAAGTACGGGACCAGGAGGCCATACTGTCATCTTCATCTCGGACACGTTGCTTCACTGCTTTGAACCTCAGTTTATCCGCCTCTACCCTGGGAATGACAGTGTGCCATGCTTCGTTAAGTGCGGCTGTCAGCGTGGAAGCACGCATCCATTTGTCCACGTGTTACCTGGACGCTGCCTTGCATGAGGGCCTGAGCCTTTCAGAAAGCTGGTGGAGGGATCACAAAGCACACATGAAAATGGGGACCTCTGAGATCCGGGTCTCAAAGATTGTGCTTACCTGTCAGCCCCGCTAGGGACGAGAATTGATGAAGAGACAGAGGGACTGAACAGAGAGCAAAAACAGAGTATCAGAGTCAGCAGAGAGGAGAGCATTTCAGGATGCCCCGCCCCGGGCCTGGCCACACCCACCAGGGCGGCCCCGCCCCCAGGACCTGGCCACACCCACCAGGGCGGCCCCGCCCCGGGCCTGGCCACACCTACCATCTCATTCTCGAACCACAGGAAGTAGGAGAAGCAGAAGTCCCCCTCTCGGAAGAGCAGCGTGGTGTAGCCCTTCTGCAGGTATCTGCGCGCCAGCCGGATCAGAGACCAGACCTGGGGAGACGGGGAGAGTGCTCGAAGCTGCCCTGCCCACCATGGCCTGCGGGGCCAGCCTCCTCCCCACAGCGGGGCCAGGGCTCACTCTGGCTCTCGCCTCTGGAAGAAAACACTCCGATAAGGTGCTCCCGGTAGGCCTGGGGCTGCTCCTGCTCCCCCTTTCCCTTAGTGTCAGGGCGTGGCCTGGGTCAGAGCAGATGCTCAAAAATAAATTATTGGATGGATGGATGGATGGACTAGAACGGATTACCTGGAGGGTACCGTGACAATAAAATACACATAATAAACACTTGAGGTAACTTTACACAGAAGCTATACATTAGGAAACCGATCACCCAAGGGCATTGTCCGGGGCCACCCACTCCCCCAGTCCCCTCCAGGGCCCGCATCTCTGGCATAGGTTCTGGGCCAGGAAGGTGCTGGTGAATTGCTGGAACACACTGGGTACCCTGCGTCAGGCATGTCCTCTGCTTCAGGGGTGAAGTCCCAACTAGGGCTCAATCACCAAGGGGTTCGACAGAAACCCTTCACAGTGACCGGGTGACAACGTGAGTTCCATCCCCTGGCGATATTCTCTTGTCTCATTCAAGGACTTCCTAATCCTGCCTGGGAACTGCCTGAGAGAGGGCGGCCGGGACGGCTCCCCCACTTCCCAGGGCTGGAAAAGGCCTGACGAGCTCTCTCACCAAAAAGCTTAGCGGAAGGTGCACATGATTCACCGCACGCCTGGCCACAGCGTAATGTCTAATTACAGCTGCGAACAAATACACGGATTTGCTATATTTTTTAGGAAAGCAATTTGACAACATGTATCAATAACTTTAAAAACGTTCCTCCCATTTGCCTTAGTAATTCCATTTCTGGGAATCCATACTGAGAAAAGAATCAGAGATGAGGACAGAGATGGATGCGCATAGGTGTGTACTGCAGAATTATTTATGACCGCGAGAGCCTGGAAACCATCTAAATGTTCAACGTTGGGGAAATGGCTGAGGAAATTATGTTACGTTCACATGATGGACTATTGTGGACTTGTTAAAAATCATGTTTATAAAGAATTAATGACATGAGGAAATGCATCAGATAGAAAGCGAAGTGAAAATGTGGGTAAACACACTGCATATACAGAATATGCAATCACGACCAAGGACAACGAGCTGCACAGAAACACAGGGAAAAGAAATGCAGCGAGAGACCTCCAACGATTTCCAGAAAGATGGGCGAAGAGGATGGTACCAGTAAATGCTCAGTGACTTCTGTCTTTGTGGCACGTACTGTGCTCAACATTCAACATGCAGCCGCTCGTGCATCTGTATCTCTGCAACTCCAGGACGTCAACAGTATCACTAGCCTCCTTTACAGACGAGGAAACAGAAGCCCAGACTAAGTAATACCGCGGGCCACACAGCCAGGGAAAGGCAGAGACGCCACGGGCCTTCTGCTGCCCTCTTTATTTTAACCATGGCATCTACTTTATTTTGACCACTCTATTTAATATGTGTTTATATTATACTATGCAACACGCTACAGTATATAGAGGTATATGTACATATACCTATACCAGTTTGCTATGAAACAGTCCAAGAAAATGAATATGAAACCCCACAGGGAATGTTTCTTTAGTACAAACCACCTCCTGTTAAATCCGGTGTCCAAACTGCCAGACCTTGCGTCTCTTCCTCCATGTGAGTTAATTCAACAAATACTTACTGGGATTTATTTAAGCCAAGCACAATGTTAGGTCCTGGCCATTTCCCCCACTGAACCCACTGCCCAGACATGCTTATGCAGCATATTAGAACACACCCAGGAAGGTGCCCACGTGGCCCCGAGTGCCAGGGCCCTAGAGTGATGAGGACCAGCTGCTAGCTGGGGGCGGATGCTGACAGAATACAGTAAGGGTGGGGGGGGGTGTGCTCAGGGCCTCACGGGAGCCCCAAGGGTGGGGCCTCAGCCCTTCCTGAGCAGAGGGGCAGGCTGCACATCTCGTCTGACAGGGGTGAAGAATGCCGGGGCCGGGCAATGCTTACCTTGGTTCTGATGAAGGCGGCCAGCGGCCCCCTGCCCAGCTCCGATGAAGTCCTTTTACTGTTGCTGAGGGAAGGGGCCACCATCTGGCCGGTCGTGCGGTCCACATAGATGAAATGCACCAAGCCTGGGAAGTCTTCGAGGTAGGTGAAGATCAGAGTTAAGGTGCTCATAACACCAGGGACCAGGGAAGGCGCTACCCTGTCCTCCGCCTGGGCTTCTAGCAAGGCTAGGCGGTGGAGTCAGGAGACCAGGCCCGCCTCTCCCCACAGGCTGCCCTGGCGGTCAACCCCTGGTGTCCCTGTTTTCCCGGATCTCTTTACCTCTGAAGCCCCCAACGCTGAGAAATTCTATGATGCGAGTAAGATGGATCCCTGAGACTAGCACACTGAACCCCGGGAATTCTGGCTCTAAGAGCAATAGGGTATGCTCACATTTTGTCATCTTCATGAGGGATGAGCTTAAATCCCACACACGGCGAGGCTGGAGTGAGAGCAGTTACCCAGCTAATGAATGAGCCTAGCTGACCACCCGACCCACGCACCTGGGCATGGTTTTGTTCATCTCTCCACACATCACCTTGTGAAGCTGGAAGGTTCCCACTGGAGAGGGGAACCACCAACATGGCAGGGGTGGTGGCTGGTGGCTGAAAAGGGCCTCTGTCATCTCTTTCGCTCACATACCGCAGGCAAGAGTCTTGGGAGACTGAAGGCCTGACACTTTAGAGATCTTACTATAGGAAAAGCTGCTTTATATAAAGTTCCAGGGAAAATTAGTATTTGATAAAACCAGTGTTCCAGAATAAAAGGGTCAAACGGGTCTTGCACATGGTTTTTTAAACAGGGATAAACATGTCTGGTGTCCTCTGAGGACAGCCTCCTCAGAGCCTTCGTGTCCCGCTGTGTACTGGGACTTCTACGGAAGCCGTGGCCTCTCAAACCTCCCTGGCCCCAGGACCCCCCCCTCCTGGAACGCCTGTTACCACTTAGTGGCTGGACAACGTCAACATAAACGCTCCCCAAAGCTTTCACGGAGTAACTGGGAGAGCAGGGGTTTGGGAAATGTCAGCCCTGGAGCGTTCCTACGGACAAGACGCCCATGGCAACGTCTCCTCCATGACAGCATCTCCTATTAGTTTTCTTCGGAGAAAAGAAGCTGAGGTGGCGGAGCGTATATGCTCCTTCCAGAAAGCCCGCAGTCCTTCGGAGTGGCGCGTGGCGGGGACAGGCAGGCGTGAGGGGCTTCTTGGGGCTCAGGCATCAGGATATGACACCATGGTGACATTCCTCCTGCTCTTCACCAACAAAAAGTCCTTCCAGTCCGTCAGCTTTTCTCTGCCGAGGAAGCAGGGGAGGCGGGTGTGCTGCGGGGCCGAGCCCCCGCTCTGGCGACCCGGGCGCCACACCCGCACTTACTGCATGAGCGTCTGGGCCTGGTCCAGCAGCTGCCGGGGCAGGTGCGGGCCTCCCCGGCCTGGAGCCGTGGTCAGGAAGCTGAGGCGGTAGATGGCGCAGAGCTGCCGCTTCACCTTCCCGCACGCCTGAAGCAGCCTGGGTGCCAGGAGAGGACCGCGTGACAGCGCGAAGGGCCCTGGAGGGTGGGCTGCCCGCAGGTGCACCGAGGACACACACCGAGGACCGCCCTTCATCCCAGGAGTCGCCCCCCCTCCTGACTGGCCGACACACACAGCTGCTGAAGCGCACCCTTGCCCTCAGAGCGACAGGGGCAGCTCCCTGGTTTGCCCACAGTGTGGCGCCTGTGTACTTGGGTTGAAGCTTCTAGAATCTCGCCCCTCCAGCCCCATGGTTTATTTTACTGAGACGTGAGGGAAGTGCACCCGTCAGTGCTGCAGCTGGGTGCGAAGCTGAGCCTCCTGTCCCACGGAAAGTCCTCCAGCTCTTGCCTCCACCCATAGCTCCTCCACTTCCCAGCCTCCCTCCAGGGTCTAGGACCAGACTCCTCCGTCCTGGAGCCCCCTCGGCCCTCTTAAGCCCCTTCCTGAGCATCCTCTCCCTCTTGGCCTGGAGGAAACTGCCCCTCTGTCCAAACGACTCCCCCCATCCTCAGAGGCCCCCACTCACTCCCAGGATGATCCGGGTTCGCTCCTGGAGAAGGCCTTGCTCTTGAACTCCAGCCAGGTGCTCTGCAGGAGGACAGAGGGCAGATCGGCTTCCTGATGGTGTTCCCACCGTGTGGCCCAGGGGAGACCTGTGCGGCGCCGGGCTCTGAGAGGGACCCACGCTTCCTGACTGCTCTGGCATTTAGGCTCAGAGCACACCTGCCTCCACAGTCAAGAGCTGGCTGTCCGGCAGGTCCCCCCAGGCCTCAGCACCTCAGAGCGGAACCTGGGTCCGTCTGGGCCTGGGCTCCACTCACTTGCTCGGCCTCCTCCCATCCTTCTTCTCACTTCAGACCCACGTGCACAGCAGCTGCGGCGCATCTCGGGGCCTCAGACGGACCCAAGCACCACCGGCTGCGTCCCCTAGGTGGCCTGCCCCTCCTGAACTTTGGGCTCCCAGCTAGCCTGTGCCGTTGCTGCTGCTGAGCGTGGCGAGGCCTCATCTCCACCCGGGCTCTAAGCCTCCAGAGGGCAGGCAGGCTGTGTCTTGGATTTGTGTGTGACCTGCCACACCGGGAGGGTTGCCAGGGGCAGGCGGCCGGCTCTCGCGGAGTCCTAAGGCCAGGATCTGGTCCCACCAGCTGAGTAATCTTGGCCAAACCACCATCTAGGTGAGCTCCGGTCTCCCCTACGCCGTGGGAATTGTAATTCGTGTTCTGCCGAACTCGTGAAAATGCTCTGAACATGCAGCCGTGGGAAACAAGGGACACACGCCTACAGTGGGGCAGGCCACCTAGGGGACGCAGCTGGCGGAACAAGGGACACACGCCTACGGTGGGGCAGGGCCAGGGCCTAGAGGCTCCCGGAGGCCGGCATGTCTGGGAACTGGGTCTCACCTGAATCTCTTGCCCCCCTCGATTCTTGACAAACTTGTCCATCCTCTGGCGCAGGTCCCCCATGAGGGGGTGGGACCGCAGGGTGCTCCCGGCCTCCTGCCCCTCCTTCAGCTTCTTCTCCAGGAGGGAAAAGCCGTCCAGCAGCTGGTATAGGACCAGGGCCAGGGGGGTGCTGGGGCACTAAGGGAAGGAGCACAGGGCAGGATGAACGGGGCGGCCCGCGGGAAGGCTGGGGCGTTGCCGAGGCAGGTGGGGGCTGCGCATGCCTTGGTCAGGAGCACCATGTTGATGCCTGGCCACAGGGGCAGGCAGTACACGGTGTGGGGCACCATGGGGCAGTAGCTCTCCTTCACGCTGGCATCCAGGAAAATCCTTCTGGGGCTGGAAGGGACTGGGCAGGGAGGGACCAGGCTCTGGAGGGTGTCTTCAGCGATCTGTGGAGAAGAAGAGCTATGAGCGGTGGGGGAGCCGCCTGGCCCCCGCCTCACGTCTCCACCCATGGTTGCCCATTAGCTGCTCTCCCTGTGAACCGTGGGGATAAATATGTTCGCTCCAAGAAACGTGGTTCTTAAAAGTCCCCGTGCTCTGTTACAGCGACGCTGGCGGCTCCAGGACCGCTGCTGTCTCCCTGTTTCTTCTGAGCCTTTCTGCCCAGGCTCAGGACTGGAGGGCAAGCAGGGGCCGTGGACTACAGGATGCGGGGCAGGTGGTAGAAGAGAGACTGAAATGGCAGGAAGAATGGGGGCGGGGGAAGCTCCTTTCCAAGCCTTCACTCAGACAAAGGCATTTCAGTAATGCTGTCATTCTACCCACCCTCAGAACATCTGTCGGCCAGCACCACGGAGGAAACTGAGGCATGGATGGGCTAAATGAGCAAGACTCCAGACTCACTGAATGAGTAAGAACGCCGTTAGTGGGAAAAAGCAGAAAACTAAGGAGATCACCAGAGATGCCATGAGACGCTCTCTCTCGGGACGGCGCTGCGGCCTTAGTCATGACAGTGAGATAACTGGAAACGACATACGAGCTGTTCTGCGGCTCTGCCAGATTAGCAGTGCAGGGCATGTGATGGACTTTCTTTAAGTTTATTTACCGAGAGAGAGAGAGAGAGAGAGAGAGGGAGGGAGGGAGGAGAGAGAGAATGGGGGAGGGGCAGAGAAAGAAAGGAGGGAGAGAGAGAATCCCAAGCAGGCTCTGCACTGTCAGAGCAGAGCCTGACGCAGGGCTCGAACTCACAAACCGTGAGGTCACGACCTGAGCTGAAGTTGGACGCTTAACCAATTGAGCCACTCAGGCGCCCCGGCATGTGATGGATTCTTAAATAATCCTTAAAAACCAGTGCTGAGTAAATAGTAAAACGCTTAAGGAAAAAAGTGTAACGAAGTACATTAGGATTCAGATTTGATAAGTGAAAAAAAAAATGCAGTGTGTGTGTGCACATACGTATGTACATGCATGTATACAAGATCACAGGGAAGACTGGAAGGAGACACCCCAAAATCCTAATAGTAGTTAACATCTGAGGAAGGATTCAGAGTGATTTTGATTCCTTTCCCATACTTTTGTATTTCCCAATTTTTCTACAATGAATATATTTACTATCCAATTTTTAAAATGTACTAAAATTTAAGCTGGACTGTCACTCCCAACAAATGTGCAGAAGGTGGGATTTCTCAGGAGCTGAGGTCGCCCTTCGCCCAGCACCTGCCTGGCCCCAGCCTTTGGGATGGGCTCTGTCCCCCGCGCTGACCAGCCTGGAGGTGGCAGGAGGAAGGCCGGCCCCGTGGGAGTTACGGGAGGAGAAACCTGAGCCCCCGGTGCTCCCGTGGACCCCTGCTGCCACCCCAGGGGAAACTCACCTGGATCTGGGGAGCCTCGGTGGGTGGGGTGCCCCCATCCAGCCAGACAGTGCTGCCTACAGGACACAGGTTATAGCATAACATGAATAACATGAAAATGTGAATAAGGGCCCAACATGTCAGGAGGGGAGGATGGTGCGGAGTACCTGGCAGGGACAAGGGCACTTAGTATGGGCCGGAGCGGCACTGCCCTGCTCGTCGGACCCCAAGGCGGAAGGGCAGGTGAACTCTGCAGCCCCAGGGCACCATGGGGAAGAGAGAGCTCACCCCAGGGCCGCCTGTTGGGTCCGCGCTCCTGAGGACGGACCCGGCAGTGGCGGCGGGCCAGTGGCAGCAGCTGCGTTCCTCGGCACCCCCCCTCCCAGCGTGGGCCCCTTCGTCCCCTCCCCCATTCCACTCCGGACTCCTTCAGGTCTCTATCGCAGCGCCTCTTCACAGGAGGCGGCAGGCACGCGGTTCCCCCAGTCATTCGATCGGCAAACTCGGAGCACCTACTACGTGCAGGGAAATGAGCTGGATTTCCTTTGCCAGCCTCGCTCACAGAAACTTCCTGCACCCACTACCCATCTGAAATATTACGTGCTTGTAATAATATTGTTCTCCCTTATACTTCACTGTGAAAAATGATCATCTATAATCGTGTTTCTCTAGAAAAGCCTGTTTGTACGTTTTCGAACACCTGATTTACAGATGAATGAGTATGACTTGAGCCATTTGTAAGCGGTGGGTTCCGAGCACTTTGAAATGGCATTATTTACAGATCTGAGGCATAAGAACTAACCGCTGAGAAAGAGGCCAGGAGGAGGATTGTGATGAACGAGGGAGGGGAGCAGCAAGAAGAAAGGAGCTCCGTGACGGCCCCAGAGCAGGGCTCCCCAGTGTGCTCTGGCTCACGGCGAGCTCGGAGGGCTGAGGAAGCCCCAGTCCCCGAGAAACGCGCAAGCCTACGGGAGCTGGCGCCTAGACTCGGGGTCCCAGGCTCCTGGAGCCCCTCGAAGGACTTACGGTTAAGTGGCTTTCAACTGTGGCTGCACGAGAGACCTGATGCCCAGGCCACATCCCAGACTGACGAACGCTCCGACACGGGCGGGCCCAGCGTTAGCAGTTTTTAAGACTCGTAGGTGAGCCCGTCGGGCAGCAGCGCTGAGAACCGCAGCTCTACCCTCGATCTGTGCAGAGCGCTGGTTCCCAAGGCTCACTGGCTTCTTGGGGGAAATTTCTAGAAGTATTCACACCTGGGGCCCAGTCCATGGGCCACATAGCTTAACTGGTCTGGCTGAAGCTGCAGCCAGGGTTGAAAACTGGTGGCTTAAGGGTACCGCACAGTAAACTCCTTTCAAAACTCGGTCCCTGAGAAGTTTCTTCTCCTGAAACCCTGGCTTTTTTCTATCAAGTGACATGAACCATACGATCCTTCCTTTTCCCCAAGAAATTCACAGCCAAACGTGAGCCCATTCAGAAGGACTACAACAGTATGGACTTTGGCTTCTCTGTTTTTTCTAAGCAATGTGGTCTAGTTTTTTTTGTTATCAACATTTTGAATATTTTCCTTTTTTTATTGTTTACCCACCCACATACTCTGGAAAAAAGGTAAGGTACAGAAACTGAATATTTATAATTTAGATCATTGTACTTGAAATCAAATGACTATTAATTTTAGTCACTTATTAGTTGATTAAAAAAAATAAAAGGCAGAGAATACATCTTACGGGAGATGAATTTTTAAATGAAATCAACTTGTCACAAAAAGCTTTAGGAATCATCCGAAGGGCCACCCTTGAATTCAGGTTGGAGCTAGCAGGCTGGACAGAGCAGGACCCACAGGCAGCATGGGGCTCTAGGAACCTCTGCACCCGCCCCTGTGCCTCACAAGGTGATGCCGAGGGCCCCTCCTCCTCCTCCTCTCCCCTCCTCCTCCTCCTCCCGCTCCTCCTCCCTAGGCCTCACCTGAGCTCTGCTCCCCAGGGGAAGGAGCTGGTGTGAAGTACTCCTCAGGGAGGGAGAAGCTGTCGGTGTCCTGGGGGGGGCGGGGGGAGGGGAAGAGGGTGTCTTGGGCTTAGGGCCAGGAGAGCCTTCCCCAGGAGGCTCAACCCCAGGCCCCCTCCCCTCCACAGGGTGGGTGCACCGCACACGGTTGCCGCAGAACTCCTCCTGGTGGGGGCTGCGGAGCCAGGGCTGCGGGCCTGCTGCATGGGGATGTTCTGACTGCTCCGGGGCCTCCGTGGACAAGGCTGCCAAGGGCGAGGAAGACCTAGTTAGAGCACGTCTGACCGGCATCTCCCCACGGAGCCCAGCACCTCAGAGCACAGCCCTCCAACCCTCTGCGCCCCCTACGACAAGGCAGTCACGGGTGTGCTCGCTTTCCACAGAGGTTTCAATTCTAGGTGGCCTGATCTGTCTCCAGAACCACTGAAATTCCAGAAATTCCAACACACTGGCAATCAAACCACCACCCGGTCACCACTGAGGATAGTGGGGATGGCGGCAGGCAAGGGTGCTGGCCAGCACTTACCAAGCACCCCCAGGCGCTGCCGGGCTCTAGGTAAACTATCCCTTTCACTCCTCTAAACCCTGGCCCATTGCACAGATGAGAGAATCAGGGCTTAGAGCAGCAAGCACTCCAGAAATCTGCCCTCTGCACCGACTAAACCGCATTCTAGAATTTCTGTTACATCTGAAAGCAGCAGGAGGTCAAGCCCAACCCCGGCCCAGGACTGTGACACGAGACTACAGCCTCCCCAGGTCGCCCGCCCAGCGTGCTCCAGAGGGGGGTTTGGGGCTGCCCAGGGAGCTGGCCCAAGACCTGAGCGTCGTCATCCTCCGCCGTGCTCTCACTGGGGTAGAGGTCCTGAACCAGGAGAATGAGGGCCAGGAGGTCGGCCGGCCGCAGGGAGCTGGCACTGTGGCTGCAGAGAGAACAGGCAGCTGTCAGCACGTGCCTGGGGCCCCGCAGGTAGCGGCGCACGGGGCAGGCAGGTAGGTTTAGGGCCTCGGAGCGTGGTGCCTGACCTCAAGGGGTTTATGACCGGGTCAGCTGACCGCACCCTTCTCGGAGAAAGGTGAAGTCAAATAAAATTAACCAATTCATTCATTTTAAAAATAAAACTTGGTTATGTTAAAGAAAAACTACCAACGAGAAATCACCAGGGACCAGAAATGGCTTGTCAGGAAGTTCTAAAATTCAGATGGAGAGATGGTGTTCCAGGAAGACATAATTCAGAGAAGGGAGCTGAAAGGGGTCACCAACTGAAGAATCCAAGGAGGCTTCATGGAAGAGATGGGTCTTGAAGGTCTTCTTGGCTGGGGAGGTGGTGCTTTTCAGGTAGAGGGGAAGAAGGGGCAGGGGGAGGGGCCAGGGGGCCTGCCGGGACCAGGGCTCACCTGGAGTAGAAAGCCAGCAGCTTGGAGTGCACGAGCAGGAAGGCATGCAGGGCCTCCTCGCCGGCCCTCTCGGGGCTGGAGTTGACGGCCTGGACGACGTGCCGCTCCAGGGCCTCTATGCACAGCTCACAGAGCTGAGGGTGAATCAGCCGCTCCACAGCCTGGCCACGGGTGAGGAGGGAAAGGAAACCACGTCACCGACCGCCCTCTCCTGCTCCGGGCCCTGGCTGGTGGGTACATTCACTCGGTCCGTGTTGCGTGCGTGCTCTGTGACCGACGCTCGGGCACAGGGAGACTCAAACCAGCACGGTCCCTGCCTTCCTGGGGTTTATGGCCTGGTCACTAGACTCCAGTGAATGAGACAGATAATATGCAAGGAAACAGACAAGATTACTGAACAGCAGAGACCTACTTGGGTAGAGTATTCAAGGAAAATGTCCCTGTGGAAGAGACCTTTAAACTGATCTCTAAAGAACAAGAAATCCTGTCAGAGAGAGTGGAGGGAGAGAATGCTGCAAGCTGAGAGAAGAGCATATGCAAAGGCCCTGAGGTGGGGAAAGAGTTTGAAACAGTCCTGTTCAATCAACGTATAAGGCAAGCGCTATGCAAAATTTAATATTTGCTAGTAATCTATATTAAAAAAGTAAAAAACAGGTGAAATTAATACTAGTAATTTATCATACCATTCCAACATATAAAGAGCGTTATTAATGGGGCATTTGACACTCTTTTTATACTAAGTCCGCAAAATCCGGTCTATAGTCTACATATACAGCAAAACTCAATTTGGACTAGCTACGTTTCGAAGGTTCAATAGCCAAATGTAGCTAACGACCACTACAGAGAATTGAATGTCGAGCACTCCTGAAATGGAAAGAAGTCCCAGGGGGTCAGTCCCCAGGAGGCAAGGCCGGAGAGGCAGGAGATGAGGCTGGGGTGGGACCCACGGAGGCAGATCACACAGGGCCTGGAAGGTTCGGGAAGGAGTTTTGGATTTTATCTTAATTGCAGCAGGCCGGCTCCTAGAAGAAGCTCTTCCTGATGTCTCCGAAAGAGGGGACCATGCCATCCTTTGTGCCACCTTGGAGTCTGACGGGAAACCCAATATGGCACATCCGGAATGCTTTGTTGGATGCTCAGGTATATACGTCTGGCTCATCTCCTCTCAAGGGCAGGGGCTGTGTCTTTATTCATCTCTATTCCCAGGGCCCGGCACACCTCTTGGCGTCCAGTGGGTACTATATATCTATCAGAAAAGTGGGTAAGCGGGGCGTGAAAACGAATCCTTCAGATCTATTTTCCAGTTCACTAATTCTCTTTCTAGTTCTGTCTCATCTACTATTTAACCCGTCCCTTGAGGTTTTTATCTTAATAATCATGTTTTCATTTCTAAAATATCTGTATGGGTTCTCTTCTAGCTCTCATGCCTTTAAATATTTCGCAGTTATTTTATGTTCTGCACCTAGTAATCCCAGGCTTTCGAGCTCCCTGGGGTCTAAACCCGCTGTGACTGATCCTCCCTCCCTCGTGGCGGCTCATTTCCTTGTGCATCCGACTGTTAACTGCGAGCTCATATGCGTTCGCTCTTAACCTGTCCTCTAAAGCAGGCTTTCAAAGGGCAGTTCCCGGACCAGCGTCACCGGCAAACTTGTCAGAATGCAAATTCTAGAACCCTCACCCCACCCGACCATGACAAAAGTGAGGCCCAGCAACCCCTGCCTCGCAAGCCCTCTAGATGATTCGGATGAACACGGAGTGTGAGGACCGCCACTTGGGAGAGAATTTGTGTTCGTCTCCACGGGGAGCCAGGGAGTCTGCTGGCAGTGACCGCCTGAGCTCCGTGGTCAGGGCTCGACCAGGGCGCCTGGGTCTCAGCCCCGGGCGCTGCGGGCCGGGTAGTCTTCTGGTTGTGGCGTTATCGCTATCTGCACTCAGGGGCTCTTGCCTTTAGTGTTGTTTATTTTTCACTGCTTTCCACTCTAGTTTCAGCTCAGTATAATTTTTTTGGGGGGAGGGGATGATCAGAGTTGAGGGGACCTTTGGAATTTCCACAGTTTACCGTGAACGACACAGTCCCGTGTTGTACTGGTAGCCTGTGAACTACCCAGAACGACATGAAAAGGCCTGTTTATCGAGGATCTCACTGTTTTATTGCAGGAAACCCCACCAGAGTGTCCAACCCACCACGTGGCCACAAAGAGCAACCTTCTAAATGCACAAGGTTGAGGGTCTGCCTGTGACCTCACTCATGACGGGGGTATGTGTGTGTCAAAACGTGGCCTGAAAGCTACACAGCCCTCTGACCTGGCACGCCTGCGGCCCGAGGACTCCCACGCCCCGTAGTCACCTCCACGGCGAAGCACTGCTCCTGCTCCCGCAGGCGGCCGTAGGTCCGCAGCAGGCTCTGGAAGTGCTCCCACACGCGCATGCGCTGCTCGAGGTCTGGGGGCCGCAGCCTGGGGGCAGAGCGGGAAAGACCCATGAGAAAGCCACCTCGACCAAAGGTGCATAGTCCTAGATTACAGTCAGGGCCGGGGGAGCTCGCGCAACATGACGAATAAGTGGGAGGGGCCTCCGAGCACAGGAGGGCGTGGAGTGGGACCAGCATGGAGCCAGGAGCCGGGCACCCGGGCAAATCTCTTCCTTCTCGGTTTCCTTCGCACACAGACATATGACACGAAGTCGGCCTGAGAGATCGGAAGGTACCAGGAAGGAGCCAGGGGCAGAGGGTGAATGGCCGGTTTCACAGAGGCTGGACACACCCTGCACGGCCTCGAGAGGGTGCTTAGCAAAGGATCTAGAGGGGACCGCCACGAGGACTCACTCCTTCCGGACGAGCTGGCCATCCACAGTGACCAGCCCGAAGTGCACCTCGAACAGGTACTTGAGCACACACAGCTTCTGCCGCAGGTCGCCCTCGCCTTCTGTGTGGTCTCCGTTGATGGCAACGAACAGGCATTCTCCAAACTGTAGGCAGAGGGGGCTGATGTCAGCCACCCCCAGGGAACCCCTCCCCTGTCCTGATCCTTGAGACAGCGAGGGGAAGCTTAGGTCCCAGGGGATTTTGCTAAGGCACGGTTTCTGCCTTCTAAACCATTCTCAAGTTCAAGATCAGGGAGAGGCACGTGGACAGCCCACAGACCTGAGGGAAGAGGCACCCGGGCCCCAGGGCTACACGCTCACCAGGTGAAGGACATACAGGGAGTTGCCGTTTTCCGTCGAGAAGCAGGTGTATGTATCCGAGAGCTTCTCCAGCATAGTCATGGAGGAGATGACCACCGGGGCCAGCAGGGTGCTGAGCTGGTCCTCCAGGGCCGGAAGCTGCGCGAGGGGAAGGAAGTCACACTGCTCAGGGTGCCAGACCGAGGGGACGAAGGCACAGACAAGACCCAGGCCTTGTAGCAAGGCCTCTGCTGCTCAGGCTCTGGATCTAGAAAGAAACACTAAGGAATTAGGCCACATCTCCACGGTGGAATGTTTGGGGCATTTAATGGGAGAAGTGACCGACTCTTAAGGAAGTTCTCAACATGCCCCCAAGTCCATGCTTTCTGTTGGCAGCAAGTCTACGCTGGGGAATGTATCCTAAGCGAAGTGATCGGGGACGGGGCGAAGACACACGCGCAAAGATGTTCACTACGGCATCACTCGCAGCAGCGAACAACGGTAGAAAACACAAACCCCCAGTGCCTGGGAACCGGTTAAATAGAGAACAGCCCATCCAAATGATGGAAGAATGCACAGCTATGTAAAATACTGGAGTGTTTCAATGACATGGAAAACTCCTCTCATGCGATGTTATGTTAAAATAAAAAAGTGAACGGTCTATATTTTAAAATGCACAGAAAAACAAAGCATGGAGAAAACATTAAGAAAGGCAACGCTGTCAAAGTTGTTCCTGCCGGCAGAGAGAGTATGAGGGATCTGCCCCCTCTCGATGCTTCCACACTTTCCCTATTTCCATCACAAGCCCACCTTTCCTTCTCCAAGGTCTTCCTTCAACCATTCTCTCTGCCCTGCAAAGAAGGAACAAAACCAAACCAAAGAGAAACTGCACAAATTGGGTGCAAATCTGCAGCTCCAACTGGCACGAAGCCAGCAGCACAGTCGCCACTCAAGCCCTCCATACTGGAACGGCAAGAAAGGAGAAGAGCTGACCTTCCCCGGGCTGGTCTCCAGAGACCCGACTGCATCGTGGAGAGAGCCAAGTCCCCACTTTGAGCCCGAGAAATCTGCAAGGAGAGGGGGGAGACCTTGCCTTGAAAAGAAAAACAGGCAACCGGCCAGGGGCAAAGTCCGGCTTTTACATCAGGGCCAAGACGCAGGACTGCGGTGGGTATTTTCTCCCACCTTTCTCAGCGTTCGGGAACCGAGCTGTGTCCGGCTGCGGCCGGGGGTCCGCTAGTCAGGCTTCAGCGGTGGTTTCTGCCCATCGCTCAGGCCCCCGCTCAGATGGCCCCTCTCCTGACCACCTCCGGCCACCCTGCCCCCGTCGCTCCCACCTCTCGCTCTGTTTAACTTCGTCAGCCCGTTTCTCATCACCTGCACTCATGGGTTTATTTGCCACCCGGTTCACTGTCTGTCCTCCCTCTTTGGCCCTAAGTTTCATGAGAACAGGACCATGCTGCTACGTCACAGCTTCACCCCCGGAGGCTGGGGCAGAGCAGGTTCTCAATTAATATTTGTTGAATGAACATCCCTCCGCATAGGCAAATGTGTGTTAAGTTATTCACATGCCACAATCTTCTTGGACTGTCATCAACAAACTACATTAATAGAAAGTCACCTAAAAATCTAGATCGTGCATACAGTGACTCATTTTTAAAGTAGCAGCTTTTTCCGCAGGTGTAGCAAAGCAAGAATTTATTCTTTTTTTTTTTTTTTTTGGTTGGGGAAGATGAAAATATCCGGCGTAGGCAGAGTGTAAAGGAATTACTATTACTTGGAATTATAAAGTGGTACATTATCTTTGAATGGCTTCGGAATCAATGTTTCTATTTATAGGAAATTATCCTAAGGCAATAATGAGATGTGGGATCAAATTCAAGCATAAATGTTCCCTCCAGCAATAGTTTTAGCAAACTAGAAGCAATATACATGTCTAGATGGGAAAAATGGTTAAATAAATGATACATTTATTTATACACTGGAATACAATGCTTCCATTAAGATTTATGCTTTTGAGACTGCTTAACAAAAAAAAATAATGCTTTTGATATAATGGCGAATGGAAAAAAAACAGGAAATAAAACTGTAAATGTGGTCTGATCCCAACAACATATAAAAGATAAAGACCCAAAGGAGATACACGGAAGAGCTAATAGCTCTGGTGCTAGAATTATGGGTCATTGAAAAACGATTTCTCTGTATTTCCAAATTTCTTACAATCAATTCGTGTTATTTATAGAACCAGAAAATAAATATGTGGCATATACATAAAAAATAAAACTTTAAAAACAATTTTTTCTTTACATTAGTCATTTAGGAATTGAAAAATCAGGCTTTTGAATAAAGAGGAAGATAGACACCGACGGACCATCTGCTTCCTTTGTTTATGCTACTTATTCCTTCCTCTCTACGCCGGGTGCCTTTGCGTCAATGTTATGGCAGGTTCTGGAGACAGAGCGGTCCACTGATGGCTTGCTTCTTAAATTAACCCGATTGAAACAGTAGTTAAAACACTAAAATATATAAAAATTCTTTAAAAATACTGTATGTATTGACTGCTAAAAATAAGAGTCTAACAAACAGACTTGCTTTTTATCTTAAATAAAGGCACTAAAACGTCACTATCTCTGATATCTTTATTCCTAAAGACCGCGACAAGAACATCTGTGATGTTGAGGTGGATTAACCCGCTGGGGCGGCACTGGCTCAGCGGGTGGGTAAGCCCAGCAGAACGAGGAGGGGGCTGCCGGCCACCAGGCTGTGCTGCTGCAGAGATGCCGAACGCTCTCTACTGCTTCCCCTGCAAAGACTTTCAATACGAAATTCACCTGGAAAAAATGTTCAAGATAAATTACCCCCTTAAAACGTAGAGTAGAAATTATCAGTGAAAATGACAACTATCTCCAAGCTGTAATATTTCAGTGTTACCTTGGATATCCATATGCAAAAAATAAACTCTAATCCTCACTTGACATCACATCCAAAAATTCAAAATGGATTATCAGACCTAACATAGAACCTAAAATGATACAACTTCCAGAAGAAAATACAGGGGAAACTCTGAGATCTTGGGTTGGGCAAAGATTCCTTAAATATGACACCAAAAACATGATCCCTAAAAGCAAAAAATGGATACGCTGGAGTTGTCAACATGAACACGTCTGCTTTTTGCAAAATACCGGTTAGTGGATGCGAAGGCAACACACACAGTGGAAGAAAATATTTGCAAAACCTACACCTAATACGGGACTTGCATCCAAAATATGTAATGCTCTCGAAACTCGGTAAGAATAAGAAATAACCTACCCAAGAAAAAGATGGGCAAAATTCGAACTGATTTCAACTTAAGAAAACACAGATGGCACATAAATGCACGAAATGATGTCAAAATCATTGGTCATTAGGATACGAAAATTAATAGACAAGGCGATTTCAACGATACCTGGGAGAATGGCTAAAATGAAAAAGACCGCCCGTCGCCAAGTGTTAGCGAGCGTACGGAGGAAGTCGAGCCCTCAGACGTGAGTAGTGGACTATGAAATGATACAACCCCCGTGGAAAAGTTTGGTAGTTTCTTAAAAAGTTTAATATATACCTACACGATCTAGCCATCGTGCCCTAGGTATTTGCCCTTGAAAAGTCAAAGGCGATGGCCATGCAGAGAGCTCCACGTAAACACCGTTCACAGCTGCTTTATTTGTTAGAGTCAAACGCTGGACACGGTCACCATTGACAGATGCATGGCTATACAAACTGTGGCGTGCTGATGCCACAGACCACCTCTCGCTCGGCAGCGACAAGGAATCCGCTAGTGACAGATACGTCAACATGGATGCATCTCAAAAGTATGCTGAAAGAAGCCAGACCAAAACCCAACCCAACCCTGAGAATCTACTGCATGAGTTCATTTACATAAACCCCTATGAAATACAAACTCATCTACTGTGACAGAAAGCACACTGGCGGTTGCCCAGGTTGCGGGAGGTGAGGGAGGAGTCACAAATGTTTGAGATGGTATGTTTATTTTACTGACTGTGACAGAATCACGAGTGTGTGTGTGTATCTCAAACTGAACGCTTCGTATAGTATGCCAATTATACCTTAATATAGTTTAAAAAATTGATGTGTTAAACTCATGCTAAACTTTTTAGGCAGAGAAAGTGAGGACGCCAAATTTCTCTGTAGTGTGATTAAAATTCTGCCTCCTCCTCCTGCTCTCAGGCAGCCCGGTGCGCCCTGGTGGAGTAGGGGGGAGAGCATCAAGAGGCCACCCTCTGAGGACGAGTGGCTGGGCATGTAGGACGCTGCAGGCACTGCCCTGTTAGCTCCTCGGGCTGGGCCAGGAGTGACGGACAGGTTGGCCCGCCTCCTGGTAGCGCTGTGCTGTTCCCGCCCACCCCCCTCCTGCCCTGCACTCACCTCTTCGCCCTCATTCTCCGGTTGCCCAAACTTCTGCCGCAGACTCTCCTCAAACTCCTCATCCGTCCAGTAGAAGAGGACCTCTGCACCTTCTGTGGCCACCAAAACACACTTCATCTGCCAGGGAGAAGCAAGGTCAAGGTCACCTCCCAGCCCCTTCACCACAAGCTCAGCCTGAGTAACGAAGACGATCACAATCCCAGCAGACTTCGTGGTGTTATTTCGTCAGACCCCCACCACGACCTGACGAGGTAGGGGTCCTTAGTTATCCCCATTTTCTAGAGCGGGACCTAGCACAGCCTGTCGTGGCAGAGCCACTGGGACGTAAACCCAGGCCTAAGGCTGGGGCTCTTGGTTCTGTGTTTTCCAGTCCCTCTGACCAGAGCGTCAGACTTACCAAGGGTTTACCTGCACCAAACATAAGGACCCAGCCTTGATCTGGACATAGAATCAACAGCACGAGAGAGGCAGGCAGCAGCATGGCTCACGGCAGACAGTCAGTGCCTGGTCTAGAACGCAGGTAGGCTAACGCTCCGGCCTTCAGGAAGTTTAGAAACACCCCCGAGGCAAGCACATCTCCAGAAGACACGTTTCAAAGCTCACGAGGAGTGGATTCAGCATTACCTAACTTTATTAACAAGTTTCTTCTGCTCTGGGTAGAAACAGGCAGCCTCATCCTGTCCACTGTTCATTCTCACACCTCCTTGGCTCAGCATCCTCAGCATCTCTGGCTCTTCCAAACCCCCTTCCCCACCCCCCACACACGCACCCTCTGTGCTGCACGTTTTAATGCCCGATTATACAAAACGTGTTTCATTAGTCATCAGTGGGGAGATCCTGAGTCCGGAGCTTCCCACACGGTGCCTTTCGTTCCTGGGGCACAGCAAGACACTGATCCTCGCAACCCTTGGGGCGGCCTGACCACGCCTGGTGAGGCCAGGGCTCTCAGGGCAGCTGCCTGCAGCTGAGAACACCCCAGGCAGGGGCTTCACGCCTCCTGTGCCTCGGTGCCCCACTCGGACGCGATCACGCCATCTGTGCGCTGAGACGTGACAGGGACTAGGGGACTCTGCTCTAACTGCCCCTGCGAGTGGATGTCCAGTTTCCACGGGATCACAGCGTCCTGAGGTCTGGGACTCTGTCACACTCTTCGGGCTGCCCTAGGTGCCCAGCTTGGCACTGGCTGAATTCCTCCCACATCTCCCGTTGCTTGATCGACTCTCAACTCAGAGCACCTGGCTCTGCCACAGCAAGAAGCAGTGCAGCCCATTCCTGTGGAAGCGCTAAACACGAGGCAGAGACGGGGAGAGCAACTGAATATGAAGTAGAGGCTGCTGGCTGAGGGCAGGTGGGCCCGGAAAACGCTGTTCTGGGACTCCCAGGTGAGGGTGACAAAGACGGGCTCAACGGGCCGCCGGCCTGATGGGAAGGGAGGGTGCGTGCTGGGCAATGGTGGGCTACAGAATGTGTGGCCGGGAGCAGAGAGCCCCCGTAGACTGGGAAGCGTGTGGGGAATGACACACAGGTCACGGATGGTGAGGTTAAGGTGATGGAGACCGGCCCTCCCGGTGTGGGGTAACGAGGGCCCACCCTTGGCAGAGGCCGGGACAGGAAGGGGCTGACTCAAGAGGTATGGCCTGGAGTCATAGGCCTTGATGATGGCTCAGATGCAGGGGAGGAAGGAGAAGATAGGCTAAGGTGACATCAGGAGGAAGAGCTGGGACAGGGCTCTGCAGAGCCAGGGAAAGCTGGGGCCACTGCCCACCTTGTGCTGTGTACCCCCCATGGCCCCCACACAGCCCTGGAGTGGGTGCCGCCTGCCTCCATCTGCCGCAGGTCGGGCGGGATCATCTACCTTGGCCAGGAGCACAGCAGAGCCTCCGGACAGCCAGGGGTTCAGAGCAGGCTGCGGTGGACAGACTCGGTGACCGGCTCACGCACAGCGGCGGCACAGCATCTCGGGTCCTGTAAACGCTTCAAACAAGGAGGTCGTGAGGGCAAGCGGAGCCTCTCATCTGACTGCTGCTCCATTTCTGGTGGACAGGCTGGTGAAGGCCTCTCCCTGGCCTTTTGGCAGTCTGCTCAGGAGGCCCCGGGTGCCCTGGAACCCGTCCACCCCTGCCCCCCCACAACAGGGAACACGAACAGGCAAGCACAGTCCTTTGGACCTAGCGGATGCCCACAAACATTAATCCCCACCTACTGTTTCCTTCCAGGCACTCTCATTTCACCGTGGGTCACTCAGAGCCATGGTGTGGTCTGCAAACCTGCCCTGAGCAGCCCCAAGAGGCTTGCTATGAGTCACTAGACAGCACAGCCGGTCCCAGACCCACCTGGAAGCCGTCCCAGGAGAAGGGAGGTGATATCCGGGGAGGATCAAGTAAACCAACACAAAATGCGCCAGAGACCCGGTTCTAGTTTTGGCTCAGCCAAGGCTCTTAACCCTCTCTGAGCCTCAAACTCCTGCGGTGAAACAGAAACTCCTGCTCCACCTCCCTACAGGGAGGCAAAAGAGAATAGCCAGGCAGGAATCTCTTAGCAAACTCTTACATGGACCTGGGCTTACGGACCATTCTTACTTCCCAGCTTCCCTTTGTCAAATAACAGGGTGCACTAAACTGGTTCCAGAATCATTCACATCTTGATAAAAGGCAGGAACAAGATGAAGCTGTCACGGAATTAGGAAACCAAACGTTGTCAGCAAATAAGAAGCAAGAAAGGGTTTTTAGCGGCTCAGCATCTTTCGCAATGTTAACTGAGACTTGCTACATCACCGGCATGACTGGCCTTCATGACATATCCCAGAAAAATGGAAACGCTTTTCAGTGGGCATTAGGTTCTCCTTTTTTATTCCAAAAGGCTGTTGTGTTGGAAAGAAAACTTCACGGGTGTCATTTTCTGACTTCCCTGTTCTCTCTATCCTGCTCTTAAGAGGCAACACAGGACTCACTGAAGCTCCAGACGGCGCCGGGCCAACCTGGGGAAAACCCTCGGCCCCCATTTTCGCCACCGTGCCTGAACCCGCTCTGCTCCGTCTGGGTCCCCCGCCTTGCCTCTTTTGGGCTGGAGGGCCCAGGAGAGATGGCGGCCTGTCTGCCCCGTACTCCACACTTTATGCAGCACCCGCAAGTCCCCGCGAAGCTCACAGCTACGCCGGGAAGAGGGCCCGGCTTGAGTCTCCCGCCCCACTCCGTGGTTGCGGAAACTTAGGAGAAGCGGAGGGCCCACGGCCAGAAGGGCAGGGCCGGCGCGGCCAGGGTGGAGTCCGCCCCCACTTCCGGCAGGGCCAAGCGGGGGGCCTCGGAGGAAGCCCCGCCGCCCGCGGAGGGGACGGGGTGGGGCGGCGCTCAGACCACGTACCGGCTCGCCTCCCTTCACCGTCTGGCCGCCCCGGAGTGCGGGCACGCTTCCGGGTACGGCCACGTGACCGCCCGCGTGACAGCCCCGCCCGGGGAGGGGCTGGAAGCGGGGGCGGGCTCCCGGGACTACCAGCCCGCCCCCGCCCGACGTCGCCTGTGCCCGCGGGCCAGTTTGCTCCGCCTGGCGGGACCGGCGCCACAGGCCCGAGCGCCTGCTGTTCCGCGGCCGCGTTCCTCTCGCGGTCAAGGACCGCGCCGAGGCCTGCAGAGTCGGGGGGCGTCGCCCACAGCCGTCAGGGGGGTACTGGGCTTGCCCTTCCGCTTGCTTGAGCTCAAGGGATTCCCCACCGTGGCCTTCGGGACAGGCCCATTTTAGCCCCGTTTCGCACAGGACGAAAGCGAGGCCCACAAAGAAGAAATAACTTTCAGAGGGGCTGAGTTAAGATCAGAACCAGTATCTCCTGGCTCCTGCGCGGCTCCTTCCCACCTTCTGGCTTTAGCTGCCTTCCGTGACTGTTTTCCAGGGCCTGGGGAGAAGACATAGCCTGCAGAAGGGCCTGGTTGTCCTCACAGTGCATTTCTTGGAATTTCTTTATAAAGGTTCTTAGTCCGTTTGGGGGTGGGGTGCACATTAGGGGCTTTGTTTAGAACCAGTGTTTTCAAGATTTTCTTAAATTGTGTATTTAGAAGGGCTGAATTCCCTCCCAAGTCACCCCTCAGGGCCCCGATGCTCTCTGGGCGCTTTGGGTGCAGCCTGGCAGGGGATGAGTTGTGGGGACTGAGGGGTTCCGCAGATCTGCATACACCCTGGGGAAAGGCAGGGACCAGGATTTAATGCTCCCACCACCTGCAGACAAAGTGAGCGTCACTACTCCCCTCCTCCCCCTGCTGCCACCACCCTGCTCACCTTAGGGCCCAAACCTTCCAACTCCCCGTCTGCAGCACGTACCTGCCACGCGCATCACTCTCTGCAGTCCCCAGCTGAGATCCCTCTGGCTGCACGCTCTTCGTCCTGCTATTTTCACTCCCCTTGTTTCGCTCCTGTGTTACATTCTTCCTAAGCATGAATTTCAGTGATTGAATAAAGTCCATCAAATGGATATGCTATTATTCACTCTAAGTGCTAGTAGTTTCCATTTCCCACCAGCAATGTATGAGGGTACCGGTTCTCCCCATCTGCTCAACACTTGTTATTGTCTGTTTTTATTTAGCCATCCTAGGGGATGGGAACTGATATCTCGTGATTTTGATTTGCATTTTCCTAATGACTAATGATGTTCAGCATCTGTTCATGTGCTTTTTGGCCATTTCGATATCTTCTTTCAAGAAATGTCTATTCAATTCCTTCGCCCATTTTAAAATTAATTGTCTTTTTATTATCAAGTTGTCAGAGTTCTTTATACATTCTGGATACAAGTGCCTTAGTAGATATATGATGTGCAAAAAATTTTTCCCCATTATGTGGTTTGGTTTTTTGTTTTCTTAATGGTATCACTTCTGGCACAAACGTTTTCAGTTCCGATTTAATCCAGTATAACCCGTTTGTAATTACGTCCAGGCTTTTGTGGCAATGTAAGTTTTTATTTCACTTGGGTGAATATTTGGGAGTAGGAGGGCTGGACTGTATGGTATGGACTATATGGTAAAGTGCAGGCACCGTCTTCCATCCCCCTGGCAAGGCTGAGAGTTTTCGCTGCTCTGTCGTCTCCTTAGTACTTGATGTTGTCCTTTATAACTTCAGCTATTGTAGTAGGTATGTTGTAATATCCCATTGGGGTTTGAATTTCCACTTTCCTAATGACAAATGATGTTGAATTTCTTTTCATGTGTTAATATGCCATGTGTAAAGTGTTCAAATGATTTGCCCATTTTAAAATTGGATGTGTTTCTTATTATTACTTATGTGATTTCTTTATATATTTGGATATAAAATCTGTCAGCTATCCGTTTTGCATTTTTTTGGGGGGGGTCAATCTGTGGCTTTGTCTTTGCATTTTCTTTACAGTGACTTTTGAAGAACAGAAATCTTTGTGCTTTTTGTGCACTGCCTAAGACATCTTTGCCTAAACCAGAGTCACAAAGATTTCCTCCTGTTTTCTTCCAGAAGTTTCACAGTTTATTCTGCATTTAGGTCTGCGAACCATTTCAAGTTGATTTTTGTAGAAAGTCTGAGAGAAATGTTCAGGTTCACTTTTTTGCATATGGATATCCGATTTTTCTAGCACCATTTGTTGAAAATATATCCTCTCTCCATTAAATTGCTTTGACACATTTGTCTCGAATAAATCGACTGTAAATGTGGGTATCTATTTCTGGGCTCTCTATTCTGTTCAATAAATTTAGAAGGACTCAGGTCACACTAAGGATTTTATTGATGTTCTCGAAGAAACCACTTTTGGTTTTAGCG
This sequence comes from Paguma larvata, assembly GCA_030068075.1. NCBI lineage: Eukaryota > Metazoa > Chordata > Mammalia > Carnivora > Viverridae > Paguma > Paguma larvata. The sequence goes on along the minus strand of CM057837.1, from coordinate 44,061,817 downwards.
ATTTTCATTGGTTTTTCTGTTTTTTATTTCACCAATTTCTGTGCTATTTACTATATCCTTTCTTCTATTACTTTGGATTTAATTTGTTCTTTTTTTAGTTGCTTAAGGTAGAAACTGACCCATTGATTTGAGACCTTTTGTCTTTTTTTTCTAACAAAGGAGTTTGCTGCTATAAATTTTCCCCAAGGTACTGTGTTATCAGCACCCACTTTTGATATGTTTTATTTTCACTTTCAGTTAGTTCAAAATGCTCATTTTTCCTTTGATTATTTTTTGGCCCATGGATTATTTAGAAGTGCGTTGTTAATTTCCAGCTATTTGATGGTGTTCCAGGCATCTTTCTGTTATTAGTTTCTATTTCAGTTCCATTTGGTCAGAGAATATGCTTTGTGTGACTTGACTCCTTTTCGATTTATTGATGGCCTAGGATATGGTCAGTCTTGGTGAATGTTCCTGGTGCACTAGAAAAGAATATGTATGTATTTTGCTTTCGTTGGGTTGAGTGATCTATAAATGTCAACTAGGTCAAGTTGGTTGATAGCAACATTTAAGTCTCCCATCTCCTTAATGATTTTCTCTGTACTTACTCTATCGAATATTGAGATAATGGGATTGAATTCTGTAACTATAATTATGGATTTGTCTCTTTCCCCTCCCAGCCCTGCCAGCTTTTGTTTCCTATATATTTGAAGCTCTGTTATTTGATACATAAACATTTATTATTGTTATGTTCTCTTAATGAATTAGCCCCTGTATCATTAGGAAATTACCTTTTAATCTTCAACACTATCCACTGCACTAAATCTACTTTGTTTGAGAATGGTGTGGCCACTTCAGCTTTATTTTGATTAGTGTTCACATGGCTTGTGCCCCTTTGGTATATTGATGATTGTGAGCTAAAAGCACCCCGGCCTTCCTTTTCCTTCTGCAAGCAGATGAAACCCCCATGGGAAGGAGGCCCTCCCTATCTCAGTAGGAAAGGAACTTTCTTCTCACCAGAGAGGGAAAGTCTAGGCAAAGAGAAACCTGTACAAAGATACCTGGTTAAAATAACTTACCTTTCTTTAGTCTCGCCATAGACTTTAGTTACTTTTCCACAATTGCCAATCTTTCTTCAACCTAGTATGTAAGCACTGAGGCCTTGTTCTTTGGATCTTCGTTTTTCTTGCGGGGGCTCCCATGTTCATGTTAAAAATCACTAAATAAAATCTCTGTGCTTATCTCCTGTTTCTCTGTTTTATGGCAGCCTCAGCCAGAAACGCTGAGTGGTAGAGAAGACATCCTACCTCCCCTGCATATGTGCTCTTCCATCCTTTACTTTTAACTTACTCGTGTTTTCATATGTAAAGCACAATTGTTTTGCAGGCAGCATATAGTTGGGTCTGATTTTTTTATCCAGACTGACAATCTGCGCCAGACTGAATTGTCAGGTTGTGTGTTAAGAACAACTCACATATGATGTGATTATTACTATGGTTTAATGTCTATCAGTCATTATCTTGCTGTTTGTTTTTTATTTGTCCTATCTTTTCTTTGTTCCTTTTTTCCTCCTTGTATGCCTTTAAAAACATTTATCAAGTATTTTTATGATTCCACTTTATCTCCTTTATTGGTTTCAGGACCAGGACTAGGGCGAGGACTAGGATATGCTCACCTTGAGTGCAACGTTTAAAGGGATGGAAAAAGTTTGGTGATCAATTTAATACTTTTTCAATTAGTGGCTTTAAAAGTCAAAACTAGGGGTATCTGGGTGACTCAGTCAGTAAGTGTCCAACTTTTGGTTTTGGCTCAGGTCATGATCTCATGGTTTGTGAGATGACCCTGAGTCGGACTCTGTGCCGATGGTGTGAAGCCTGCTTGGGGTTCTCCCGTTTCCTCTCTCTCTACCCCTCCCTGTGTGTCTCTCTCAAATAGAATAGATTTGTGTTCAAATCTATCATCTTACTATTTGTTATTTGTCCCCCCGTTCTTTGTTATCATTCTTTTCTTTCTTGCTTTCTTTTAAATCGAGAAACATCTTTTAAATGTTTATTTATTTTTGAGACAGAGAGAAAGAGAGACAGAGAGAGACAGAGAGAAAGAGAGAGACAGAACTTGAGCAGGGAAGGGGCAGAGAGAGAGAGGGAAACATAGGACCTGAAGCAGGCTCCAGGCTCTAAGCTGTCAGCACAGAGCCCAACATGGGGCTCAAACTCACAATCTGTGAGATCATGACCTGAGCTGAAGTCGGACACTCAACTGCCTGAGCCACCCAGGCGCCCTTAAATCAACTATTTTTTATTTTGATTCCACTCTTCCTCCTGCCCTCATTCACTTAGAAATAATACACTCTTTTAATTTTCTTTTAGTGGTTACCCTAGAGATTAAAACATGCTTCCTTGACTTATGAAAGTTTAATATCAATTGGGTTTTTACCTCTTCCTTGAAAATGGAAGGATGCTAGAATACTTTCCCTTTGCCTGCTTTTGAAAGGATGCGATTGTAATGCATTTTTAATTTTCTCTGTATTTTAAATCTCTTGAGACATTATTATTATTATTTTATATTTATTTAGGTTTTCCCACATATTTGCCATTTATGTCGTTAGCAGAGGGCAGAGCATCCTTTACTAGATGCATCCTAACTGGAGAGCAGTGGAACAACACAGGTCGTTTTCTGCTAAAATTCAGCCAACCACCAGGAGTAGCAAGACTTAAGGGAATGGAAAGAGGCAAAAGAAAGCTCCTTTAGGTCATTTTGAAGCATTTAAAAAAAATCCTTTGAATTTAGGTATTATCACCCATGGTCTGTAACACTCACTTGATGACGCTCAACTAGAGGGACTGAATATCACTGATAAATTTTCTGGTTTCCTAGCTGTCCATCAAAGTTTTGTGGTCCTTTTTCATGAATGTCTTAGTCTGTTCAGGCTGCTATAACAAAAATACCATAGACTGGATGGCTCGTAACCAACAGAAATTTATTCCTCACAGTTTTGGAGGCTGGGAAGTCCAAGAGCAAGGTTCCAGCAGCTTCAGTGTCTGATGAGAGCCCACTTTCCTCTCATAGGAACCTTTTGGATGTGTCTCCAAGTGGTGGAAGAGGCAAAAGAGCCCTCTGGGGTTTCTTTTATCATCCTCCTCATGAAGGCTTGTCCCTCACAACGTAATCACCTCTCAAAGGCCACACCTCCAAATACCATCACACTGGGAATCTATCACACAGGGTTGGGTTTCAGCATACAGATTTGGGGGGGATCAAAGACATTCCATTTATAGCAACAAAATATAATTGTTGACAAGTGACTGTCCAGCCAGGGACTTTGTTTCTGAAACCCCGGCATCGAGACAGGATCATGTAATTGACTTCCGGCTAATGGAATTGAGTGGAAGGAATTTATGCTAATTCTAGGTTAGATCCCCCAAACTACTCCCATGTGATTCTGTGCACTCTCCTTGTCTTCCTGCTGCATGTTGGCGCCCATAGCAACATTGGAAGCCAAGTGCTAAGATGGCAGACAGCCTACCAGTCTGGATCCCTGACGGACTACGTGGCACGGAACCACTACTGACCCCACTACCGTCCATTGAACTTTACATAACCTGTTAGCAAGAAACAAACGTCGTTATGTTAAACCACTGAGATTCTGGGGTTTATCTGTTATTGCAGTTAACAGTTACTTCAGCATCGTGAGTGACATCTAACTTGAAAAATAAAACTTATAATTTCCACGTAGAGCACTTGCAGCGAGGCTTGTGGGGAAGAGGGAAGCAGAGAGAGCAGCACATCATGAAATCAACAATACCCATCATGTGTCAGTTCACTGGGTGAAAATGTAGTGTGGACAACAGTGGTGCCCTCTCCCCACAGAACACCCTGAGAACAGAAAGTTGGGAGTATTCACATTTTATTACTTACAGAATGTTACCTCAAAATAGAAACTACCTCCTGGACCCAAATTCTCTGCAATTGCCAAGCTCATATAAACCTTAATATAATCTGTTTTTTTTGGAAGCAAATATTAACACCTGTTAAAATCCCCTGGAGAGAAGAAATGTTTCCTGGGAGATGTTCCTGCACTTACTTTGCCAACTTCCAGATGAATAAAACTTAGGTTTCTTTTTGCTTCCTCCAAAAATATAATTTATTACATAACATTTACAACTTGAAAAAAATCGTAGAATATTTTCACGAATAATAATGAGAAAAGTTCTTGATGTGGGCTGTAAAGAAGGGCCCCCTTTTCTCTGCTGGGTACAGAGGACGTGGGATTTGTTCGTGAGCCAGTCATTTGGAATTTGGTCGGCTCCTCGCAAATGTTCCAGGGGTCCCAGGGGGCTCTCTGGTGTTTGGAAGGAAGTGGGTACTAAAGCAGTTGGTGTTTTGGATTTTAGCTTTCTTGTTTTAGAATGATCTTTGCAAGTACTACCCGTACGGCAATAATGGGTTAGTGGGTTTATTATTTAGTCTGGGAAGAAGAGAAACTTCCAAATCTCTCAGTGGTCGGGGCAGGAGGAGCAGTGATCTCAGAGGTGGGGCATGTGTGGGTGCCGACTGGCCTGCCGCTCACCTCCAGGACTTAGAAATATCAGGAATCATCACCAGTGGCGGGTGGTGGTAATAAGACTGGTCCTCCATTCTACAGAAAAACACATCCCATGTATAGCCCTACTCACTACTCCTCAGAACTGCTGGTTGGCTTTTCCGTACTTGACACCGGCTGTTCTGGGTGAAGGCACTGCTAGGGTTCTCTGTAGACACACACAGGCTGGTAAGAAAGCTAGCTGTGGGCATTTGGAAGTGAGAAAAAGTTGACCACCACCAGTCCAATGAGAGAGAGCACGGTGCAGTGAGAGCAGGCTTTGAGTCTAATAGATGTGGATTCGAGTCCCAATTCTGACTCTGCTTATCCGGACAGCCTTGGACAAATCATTTCTCTGCTCTTCCCCAAACAGTCACTACCCGGGACTGGGCATGGGAAGTTAGTTACAGAAGATTCTGTGTCCCTGTTAGTGGAACACAGAAGCAGTGATTATAAAACTCCAGCTGTTTGGGCTTTATAAAAACTGTTCATCTGTGAGTGCCCCTTACTATCTTCTTTGCAATTCTGGCACATTCCAAGAAAAAGATTGCAAACAATTCTATAGTCAAGACTTAATTCCCTCTCAGTACGGCAGATTTCCCTGCGCTCCAGGTTGGGAGTCCGTGGCAGAGGGAAGGCCATGGGCAGTGTCCAGGCTGGGGTAGGGGGACTGAGGTTGGAGAGAGGGGATAGTGGAGGAACCTTGCTACACAGATGTTTATGTATTCTTGCCTTGCCTTCTCCAAGCTACGTGTCTATAATTTTTGGCTGCTCTCTTGATAGTTCAAATTTTTGAAGTCCTTCTCTGTCCTGGTGTTTTTACCGCCAGCGGTGTGTCCACCTGATTCACCTTTGCTTCTGCTGGATTTAAACACTGCCCTTTTGTTTTCCGAAACAAAGCCACTCTAGGCAGATTTCCAAGGTGAATCCAGCAGCTGCGTCCCTCTCAGACCCAGGGGCCTGGAGGGCAAGGGCAGAGCACACCTGCAGAGGCTGGGCGTGGCCTGGAGCACTCTGGCAGCTCAGCGGGTCACAGCCCTGCTGGCTCCTTCCCACTCCCACCTCAGGAGGCCTCAGCAGCTCCTGGTCCTGAGGGCCAGTGAGGGCCTTTCGTGAGGAATCCACCCACAACCTCTGCCATTCTGGAGGGTACAGGGCTTGGACCCAGCTGCCCGGGGAATGGCCACCTGCTGGGGAAGGGCTGGGGCTACAAAGGCGAGTGGGCCATTGGGAATTGCGGTCCTGGGGGTCCCAGGCCTTAGTCTCATTGTAGCCCAGTTCTGGGATTTTCAAGCATCTCTCCAGCCAAAGATAAGCTAATATCCCACAGTTGCAGCTTGTTCAGGCCACTAGAAGAATTGAGACTTTTCTTCAAATAACAATGAGAATTTGTTCTGAGCCTTGGTGATAAGAAAGGAGAAAGAACATCATTCCTAGAGGCACGAAGAGCAGAAAATCGTTCCAACAAAAGGCACAGACTTCTCACTATACCTTATTATGCTTTCAAATAAGCATTTCTGCAAGGTCATTCTTCGGTTTAAAGTAAAGTGGTTCTAAAGTCTCGGATGATCTCAGCCATGTCTCGTTTTAGGAGAAGTCTGACCTGGAAGGCTGGTGGACTAACTCTCTTGTCCCAGGGCCCCGCCTGGCAAGCCTGCTCCCCTCACGTGCATTGCGAGGCTGAGTTTTGCCACAGGCTGTCTTTTGGGGGGAGTGTGACGGGGGAATCCCTTATAAGAAATGATCCCTACTGACTTAGTAATTATCCTCCACTCCAAAATGAAAAAGCCAAGACATGCCCTGCACTGGAATCCCTGCAGTATGCGATGTTACCGGGAGTTTCTCAGCATCCTTTGAATAACGCAAATACTTCTTCCATGAGACGGTCGCAAAGCCGGAATTGCAGGCCCCCAAAGCTACATTTCAGTGACTCTCACATCCCTTTATCAACTAAAAAACTAACAAACAAACAAACAGACAAACCAGACACCACCAAACAAAAAACAAAACTGAAACCTCTTGGGAGCATTTAATACACAGAGAAAGATTAAAGAAGCAGAAACTGCCTGTATTCTGCAAGCTTAGCAGCTCAGTGAAGAACCAACACTTATTTACACAAAGCGTGCTTGCCCAGAGCTCTGGAGGTTTGGCTGCAGTGAAGTAGCAGGACCTGTGGCCAGGTAAGGGGGTGAGGCTGTGAGGCGGGCGGCCATTGGACCTGCCGGTTAAATGAGCAGGCTCTGGATTATTCTGAGCTCAGCAACCCACTCCCCTGGATGGCCCCGTGCAGCCTATGAACCTCTCTGTGCCTCCCAGGAAGGTGGGGGTGAAACCGGTGACTCCTTCAGGGGGCTACTATGTTCATAAAGCAAACTTGCCAGGGCCAGGCCCGCAGGGACAGCCACATATTCGTGTCACCGTCTGGGTCCTGCAGCTATGCCTGTACGGCACGGGGGAGAGATTTCGATATCTGAACACAGTTTTTAAAGCTTGGGGAAACAACCTGTTGGTCTCTTTTCCTCTCTCTTCTTCACTCAGGCCGCCCCCTGACTCTGCTTTCCCTGCTTTCTATCCCTGGTCTTGGCACTTCTCTCTCCTCCCCTCACAGAGCTGAGGCTTCTGCTTCCCCAGAAGAGGAGGCCCCTGGGTCTCCATTGCTCCCAGGCTGACCAGGGCCACTGACCAGGGCCAGCCCAGTCCTTGGCCCCCCTCTTTACTGACCGCAGCGCACACCTCCTGTGTGCTCGTCCTCCTGCACCTCCTGACAAACACGTCCAAACCCAGTCCGCCCTCTGCCTCGTGCATAGACCGAGCCTGGTGGCTTCCCAGTTCCCCCAGCTGAGTCTCCTGGACTTCCTCCCACGTCCCGCCTCAGACCTGGCCCTGTCCTTAGCCCGTTGGGCCTCTTAGGCGTCTGCCTGGCCCCTGGCCTCAGCAACCCTGGCCCTCCACTCCTCTCCTACCCTCTCTCGACAGCAGAAACTGGATCGCTCTCTTAATTGGAACCCTCTGACGTCGTCAAATATCTCCTTCTTTGAAAAAGCGCCATTCATGTCCTTTATCCTGAGAAAGAAAATCAAACCCACAGAAAAGGCGGTCGTTTCAGGGGCAGCTTATTAGAGTCTTGCCCCTTGAATCATACAGAAGGTCTCTGGCATGAACTTTAAATCAGTCTGCTTCCCCCTCCCCAACTCAGGGGCTTCCCACCCACCACCCCGCAGTTCCCCATCAGACCTCCGCCTCCAGGTTCCCCCTTCCCCCAGGTGGTGAGCCCGAAGCTTTGTTCTGTGCTCACACTGGCTGGTCTGGGATAGCACAGACCTGATCGTCTTTCAGGCCCACATTAGATTTCTGCCTAGTAAATGCCACTGAGAGGCACACAGCTACTTAGGAAGAGGCAGAAAGGTTAGATTCGATTGTGTCTTACAGTGATGACTTTTGATTTATACGGTTTTTTATGGTTTTGGTCAAACCAACCATGAAGGGCTTGCCCTACAAGCCCTTAAGATCCCTCAGATTTGATGCAGGTCTAATTATTTGCTTGCTCAGTTGGGATGTGCGTGTATGTGTGCGTGCGTCTGCGTTTGGCGGTTCGGTGTGCTTTCTCTTCATACTAAAACTCTCGCCCTTCCGGACACATGATGGATGGTGATTGCTTTTTGTGGTGCCTAATACGTTGTTCTCCACTCCATGAATATTGTTACTTGACTCCCATTCCAACCCAAGGGGAATCTGATTCACAGAGGAGTAGAACCCTTGGACAAAATCTGGAGTATGATTGCAATTTTACTTTTGAAGCACCCGCTCCCAGAGGAAGAGCCAGTGATGGATGCCACTGTCAGAAGCCCAGATGCACACACTCGTACATCAGTCAGGAAATGACATAAACAGCTCGCCCAGCAGGCCGGCGCCGACCCACCCACTTGCTCCCCAGTGGGAGGAAAGGTGGTAGGAAACTCAGGGCAACAGAAGGAACAGGCCAAGGAAAGGAGGTGGGAGAGGACTGGGCTCTTGCAGGCCCACCTGGTTGTTTCTTTCCTCGTCTTCTGCTGAGGGCAGCAGTCACGGGCTCAGGGCCATAGTTCTCTTGCCATGTGACCAGGAACGCAGAGAGTTGTTGCCTTTGTCCTGGGAGCGTGCCGTCAGCTTGTTTTCATGGTACGTGTACACGGATACATACAGCTCTACGCACGTACCTTCATCCTTACAGAGGTACAGGTGACGTCTATATTTTCCTTCGGGGCGGATGTGGCCTACCTAGGCTAAGCTCATGCTACGGCATTTGTCTCTTTGGAGAGCAAGTCTGTGCTGATTCCAGCAGGATTGGGCAGCAGAAACTGGTTTGTGGCTAAGAAGATGTCTGAAAAATAAGGACACTACGAGGGCGGGAGAGTGGAAAGCAGTCCAGCAGGCCTGCTGGTAACTTGTGAGTGTGAGGGTGGCTTATCGGTAGCGGCAGGCCAAAGCGTTGACATTCTTGACCACGTAAAAGCCCATGGTAACTGGAGGGATGACCAATGTCCGGCCAGCCCGCAGGGGGCGGGGCTTCAGTTCCGGGAGCGTCCCATCGTCCACCATCACTAAGGGCTGGCCGTTCAGCTGCACTGACCTGCAGGGAAGGAAAATAGCAGGGGCTTGTCATCCATCATCCCAGCAGAGCCCCCGTCCGACACTTGCCCAGCCGCCACTTACTGACACTGGCTGTGCCCAAGCGCTCGCCTGGATGTTCTACCTTTAAAAACCCATTAAAAAATTCCGGCAGTGCTCTGGGAAAGAAATTGCCATTATCCCATTTTACCTAGAGTGGCTCAGCTCAGTGTCCAAGGGCACACGGCGTGTAGGGCTGGAGCCAGGATCTGAACACAAGAAGTTTAGTTGCAGAGACACAGCATTTAGACGAATGAGAAATCCGTGATGCAGAAGCTGAAAAGTGTCTTACGCCCGTTTTAAAAAATCATAATAGCAACCCTGTTTGACTTTGTACCTAAAGAATTTTTTTCCTGTGGAGTGATGCGAGGGCTTACGATGGCTTCAGAAATCTCCTCTTTAACTGCTATCTTTAATTTATTTGAGAGATTAGAGAATTAACATCATGTCACTTGTCTAGGGTTGTTCTGAAGGAGGACAGAGACATTTAGAGACTCCTTTTTCTAGTCTAAGAGTGAGTTTTCACATCGAATATTTAACGGATGTTTCTGTTTTAGCAGCACGATGGAGTAGGTGATAAAGGACACAGTTTTTTAAATTCCAGTTCACCCACCCTGCTTGCTTTCATTCTTCCTGTGTACCAGCCAGCTCCACTCCCGCAAAGAGGACCACATACGGAGCGCACTTAGGAGAAAGGGAAATAGCTCATCACCCATCCTTGGCCTGTGGTATAGAATCCAGAGATTTTCCCAGCTGTTTCTGACCCAGAGTGACTCGTACAGCCATGGACCCAGATTGAAGCTCAGTTTTCTGGGCCAGAAGAAAAGGCTAAAGCCAGGCCGCCAGCTGGAAATAAGGCTGTGAGTCACCCTCAAAAAAATCAACATTGCATAGTGACGGCTGTTTTGGGGCCTTGCCCAACCTCCGACGTGACAACATTGCGGTGATATAATCTGAGCTGCAAAGAGATTGAAATGTTCGAAACTGATACAGAGGTCTTTGGTTCATGTTCCTTGTGTGCTATGAATGACAGGTTTAGAGAGAGAGAAGCGACCTCTGCTCAACGGAGGAGTGAACTCCCAGAGAGGGGTGTGTTGTGAACTGCTCCAAGTAGACAGCGAGGCAAAGAGGCGGGCCCAGACCTGACAGGCTGAGGAACAGTCACCCTCCTCTTGGTGTGACTGGGGAATGAAGGAAGGAGCAGGGGACTGGAGAGGCAGGCCTGCTCTGGAAAAGTGTGGAGATCTGTAAGTGTTGACCTCAGCAGATCTGCAAGGAGCTTTTGCTCCAAATGTGAGTGACCCTCTCCGGTGAAGACGGTCTACTCGTCTACTCACTGGAGTGGGATGCAGGAGGAGGAAAAGGGGTCCAGTTGCAAAAAAAAAAAAAAAGAAAAGAAAAAGAGGGGCGCCTGGGTGGCTCAGTTGGTTAAGCGGCCGACTTCGGCTCAGGTCATGATCTCACAGTCTGTGAGTTCGAGCCCCGCGTCGGGCTCTGTGCTGACGGCTCAGAGCCTGGAGCCTGCTTCAGATTCTGTATCTCCCTCTCTCCCTCTGCCCTTCACCTGCTCACACTCTGTGTCTATGTCTCTCAAAAATAAATAAATGTAAAAAAAAAAAAAGAAAGAAAAAAATTTAAAAAAAAATTAAAAAAAAAAAAGAAAAAGAAAGAAAGCCAAAACAGATCTTCACTGTATATTTTCATTATTTTGTTTCAGGTGGTGTGAATATTCAACAACCAGACATACGCACCATCAAATAAAAGTTCAACAACGTAGTTAATCTTTCCAGCGAATACTGAGTTGATATCACTGCTCTCCTTGAAAACTGTCAGTGGTCCCTCGTACACGTGCAGTTGGGTGCGAGCTCCTCCCGCTAAGAAATTTAGCTCCGCGTGGTCCCAGAGCATTGATGTCTCTGGGTTCCGGGAAGTGCAAAACAAAGTGCGCTAAACACGCCTTTGAACTTCTATATTGTGACCCTGGGACAGGCCCCCTTCTAATTCCTCGTCAGTTATTTCAAAAGCTAACCCAAGTATGGGTGGAACCAGGGAGCACGGTAGAGGTTCTGGACCCCTCTCTAACTCCAGAAGCCCATCCACTGACTTGCTAGACAGTCTGGCAAACCTCTTCACCTCCCTTCCTGAGGTTTTCTCGTCTGTGCAATTGCTGTAGGGCCGGAGACATACTTTGTATGATGGTGCTTTGAGAGCATGATGAACTTCCCAAACCTGGCCTAGATCCTTCTAACTAGGTGTCTCTCCACTTGGCTGTCCCTCAGGAACTTCAAAGTTTCTATGTCCAAAGGCAAAAGCTTCTCCTCAAACCCTGTCCTTTTCTCTGCCTTTTTTGTATTGGTAACACCATCTATCCAATCACCTAAGCCAGAAAGCCGGTCATCTGGGACTTTGCCCGGAATTCTCTGTCGGGGGCACTGAGTCCAATCAATTCTACCTTTTAACATTTTCATATCTGTTCTTTTTCTCCCCTCACTGCTACTATTTGAGTTCAGAACTTGCCATGTAACCCATCTCCTTGCCCCCTGCCTCGCCTTCCTCCTGCTGCCTGCCACCCTGCCGACGGCGCCATCAATTGCTGTCACTGCTTTAAACTCCCGGCATCTCCCTGTCCCTTCCACTTTCCCACGGCCAACGAGGCCTAGCCCTGGAGGCCTGGCTAGCTCTCCAGTCTCAGGTCCTGCCAGCACCCCTTACTCCATGTTAACTGTGGCTCACTGACCTCAGGGGGTGGGCACCGACGGAGTTGGCAGTTATAACCATGAATAAAGATTGTTTCACAATGAAACGATAGTTAAGTCTTGCACATAAATGAAGTAAATATTTCTCAAATGAAAATGTAAATAGACATTGTTGGGAATAAAGTATACAGCTTCATTTAAAAGTATAGTAAATATTTTTCAAATGTAAATGCCAGTACATTTGGGATTAATAAGACACACGTTCATTGAAAACCGTTATGGAATTCCTGGCAGATTTTTTTTGGGAGGAGGGGGACATGATGTGCTTTTTGCAAGCAAGAGATTTCAGAGGACACTTCCTATAACAGGGGAGGGCTGTGACGTGCCTACATCACAGAGGAACCCTGGTCATTTTCAAGGCCGACACCCTCACCCAGCGTGACTGGATTCAACACCCTGCAGTCCCATGTCTGCGGTGCCCCTTCCTCCTGAGCACAGCGCAGCCCACCCTCCTCCTCCATCAGACTAACCGCACTGGGTCCTTGTGGAACTCCTCAGGTGCTGCCCCGCCCCCCGGGGAGCCTTCTCTGATCCCTGGGCTGGGCAGGAGCCCCAACTCTGGACTCTCGTGTACCCCAGACTTATCAATAGCCACCTCACTGCACGGTAGAGTCTTACTCTCCCTCCCTGGGCCGTGAGCTTGGTTAGGAAAGGGATCACGTCTTTCATTCCTAAGTCCTCGGCGTCTAACAAGTGGCTTGGCACAGAAGGACGAAACACTTTGGAACAAGCGAATGAGCTCTGAGGCTCTTTTGCATTACTCCTCATCTTCCCGGGCGGAGTTTCTCCAGCTTGAGAGAGGCTCCCTGGAGGTTCGCTGAGTGTCTGTACAGATTACATTAACCTACCAATTACTCTCGCTCTCAGTGGTTCTGGAGATGTTAGATACGACCTGAATTATCGCTGATTCTCAGTCATTCGCCAGATAACTTATCCCAACCTGACGTGAGGCCATGGATCATGGATAGTATTTTTTATCCTTAAAAAAGATCCATTCGACCTTCTCTTGGCTAAGCCAACATGAGTTAATTTGGTGAGACCCTGAGTCCCCATACATCCTCATTTATAAAGTCCCTCCATTATAAAGACGGCCCATGAGCTTCACCGCTCCGTTCTCTTTTCCCTGCTTACGGTGTTCCTTTAATGTTTATCCTGTTACCCAGTGAAGTCACATCACTCACATCAATCACGCTGATGATCAAAAGCACTGATTAGTACACGATGTCTACGGAAAAGGCATTTTGCTATGATTTCCTTTGACTATTGTGTTCCGTCCTTGCAACGACTCACTGAGGCAGGGGTTAGCATCCCTGTATTACACATGAGGAAATCAAAGCTTAGAGGCGCCTCAAGGCACCTAAGTACATAGCCAGTAAGTGCTAGGGGTGAGATTCGCAGTGCTTCCTGGGGATTGCTAGAGTCCTGTGAAGTACACGGGGCAGTTATTATTATTATTGTAACTTTAGTATCGAGGTAAGGTCAGAGAGGTTAAGTGGCCTGGGCAAGGTCACATACCTAATAGGTGGCTAAGCTTGGTCTCGAGTTCAGTCCTCCGACACCTCTTTCTACTATTTCGTGTTGTGCTCCAATTCCAGATGGCACTCACCAAGATCATGTTTCTTTATTTCAAAACCTTTCCTTATCATATTTCCATCATATTTTGGGACCTCTTTTACTGCTTGTGACTTTTCAAACCAAATGCTAAATGATCCAGCCTATGTGGAACTATTTTTCTTAATTCCCTCGCTGCCGAGGGCATCTAAATTATCCAAATATTAGGACAACTGCATTTTATCACCAGCTGTTTTTGCAAAGCTTGGGTTACTTTCCAATTCCTAAACTTGTTTTGTTTATTTTGCATGCTATTTGAAATGGGATTCAATGTGTCAGTGTGGAGTCAAGCTCTTTGCCCCCCGGGTCTCTATGGGAGTCCCTTGCCCAGGTCACCCTCTTTCCCCTCATCACCTGTCTACAGTCTCTGGCCATCATGTCTTGCCCTGTTTCTCGCTAGCCTTGGATACAGAAACAAGCTTTCAACTATTCTGAGGTCCCAGGGAAGCAATTCTAGTGAGTATGCCCTTTGCCAGTCTTGAGGATAATATGCTAGACTCTGGTCTGGCCCTGGCTGACCTTTTGTGGGGGCAGAGGCTGGGGAAGCCTGTGTATTACTGGGAGCAGGCTTGGGAGCTGTGTCTGCGTCTGGCTGGTATATTTGGGACCTTGAGTGGGAGGTAAAGGGACTTAGAATTAATCACTGTGCCTCAGCTACTTTGAGGGAGTGATTTGCCTTCTCTGAGCTTGGGTAAGACAGACTAAATGAAATCTAAGATTACTTCTGTCTTTTTTTAGGTGGGTTGTCCAAAACCTAACATCTAGCTTGAGGCAGAGTTTAATGTCAAACTCAGAGTGATCCTGCAATAATAGAAATGTGATCATGACATTCACCTACCTAGTGTTCGGTAGCTCCCTGCTGATCTCAGAACATCATCCAAAGCCTTTACAAGACCCCGCAGGCAAAGCCTTTTACTTACTTCTCCAGCCGCTTAGAGGGGCTCACCCTAGTTTCTGCCCATTCCAGCTCCCCACTCCCACCACTTCCTCTCATTCCATGCTGCAACTTCTCCAAGTACAATCTCTGATCTCAGAGTTTGTAGACATGTTGTTCCTGCTGCCTGCAGCCTTCTACTCCCTCCCACTTCTATCTTCCTTTTTCTGGCTAACTCCTCCCATCTGTCCTTCAGATCGGGTGCTGCTCCAAAGTGCTCCCATATTACCCCATACTTCCTAGGTCTCTGCGCTCATCACAGGGTACTGGCATTGTTGACTGCATGTCAGTCTGTCCACTAGACAGGAAGACCATATGTCTGTCCTGTTCATTCCTGCACTCTCCCTATACCAACTTACATAGCAGGCACTCAATAGAAGAAGAATTAGTTATAAATGTGCTGGCAGACGAAGCTAGAAGGAAAAGACACTGGACTGGAGGGCCAGAGACGGGAGTTTTAGTCCAGACTTCCAGCATGAAACATACAGGCTTGGACCTGTGACCAGTCCGTTCTGGTCTCAGTTTCTGGACCGTTAAACCATGAGAGAGGGGGAAGGCAGAAAAGAAGGAGTGGGGGCCTGGGAGAAGGAGGAAGGAGGGAGAGGTAGGAGAATGTATAAGAATCTGAGCGTGTGTTGGAGAGTTGGGCATCAGCTCTGCTTGCTCCTCACTGCCCGCCCCACCACCTCCTAGCCCGACTCTCGTTCCAGAGTGCTCCCGTGGGCGCCACTAGAGGGCACTCTTGCTCTACACAACAGTGGCGGAGAGCCGACCCGGCGGTGGCTCCCGGGAAGCCAGAGCGAGAGCGTGGCGGCGACAGCCGGCACTCTGTCCCCGCAGGGCCCGGAGTGGTTGGCTTCCCGGAGGAAGAAACCGCAGGTTCAATCAAATCCCCCAAAAAACTTCGCTTCTGTCCACTTGGCAAGGGGCCCACCCAAATGTGGGCCAATATTAAGGAATCCTGCGCATCCGGGCTTCGATTCCCGCTGGGTTGCGGGCTTCTCCGCCAGTGTGCAGGGAGGGGGTCCGCGCAGGTGCGGGGCTGGCGGCGCCCGCGCGACCCGGCGCCCCGCTCTCCCGGCCCAGTTCCCGGCGCCCCGGCCTCCCCGCCCGCCGCGCACCTGCGTGCGCTTTACAGGCCCCCAAGGCCCGGCTGCCCCCTCGCGGCCCCCTCGCTGAGTTAGGAAGCTGGTATGCGCAGCGGCCCTGCCCTTCTCCGGGTCAGGGGCAGGTTAGAGCCTGGAGGTTTGAGGACACAGGGGCCTTGCTCCTCTCCCCTGCTCCAGGAGCGGCTGTGCATCTGGGGTAGCTTAGAAAGGAAGTTCCTTTGAAATGGCCATGAGTGATTGCTACCCCGCTGATGAGGGCTGCTCAGGAGTGGACGCAGGCTGGTGTCACCCCATCTCACTTGCCCGGCTGGAGCAAAGACTGAAGGATGCTCATTACCCTCTCAGGATTGCTCCTGCCTCAGGGGTTCTGGGGAGGATTACTTTCAAGTGTGCCCTGAAGCTTTCCTCCTGCGTGCTTTTTGCCTTGCTCGGAATCTAGTAGCATCTGTCAAGAAGTCCACTCTTCCCTCCTGGCCCCTTTAGATGTGGCCTCCTTCGCAGGGCCTTATTTGATAGTCTCAGCTGGAAAAGAGGCCCATTGTCTGCAGCTTCCTCTTTAGCATGCATCCTTCTCAGCTTTGTTTTATCTGTGTGCTGAAGTCATTTTGCATGCTAGACCTAACTGTTCTTATCTTAATTTTCAGTAGCATGTGGTTCAGTAGCCAGAAGTAGCAAGCCTTCTTGCTTCTGCGAGTCATTCTAATTAATGTTTGCTGAGTTCCACTCAGTCAACCTCTCTAGGAGTCCTCCTGTTGGGACACTCCAATCCCTTTCTCTATTGTTAGAGGAGACTGTAAAAGAGGGAGCAAATGGGGATGAACGCTTCCGGTTTCTCTCATGCCTCCAACGGCCCACACCATATCTGAAGTTCCTGGCCATGGAGACATTTTGAGGTTGATAAGATCGTTTGCCCTTCATCCTGCTCTTTGAGGGGCATACTGAAACAATGAGGAGTTTTGATTTGGCTTCTGTGCCACTGAACAAACACGGGGACTCCTTTACGCAAGCAGAGCTGGGGGATTTTATAGGCGAGTTGTTAGAGATATAGGCTTTTCCTGTTTGCAGTCAGGTTTGGGGGTCATGATTTGATCTGTATTCTATCCAAGTCTGTGTAATAATGGCCCAAGCCATAATGGGATTCTACCATGTGCTTCTAATGGCTTAAAATAACTTAGCACATTTGGCAGACAAGATGAGGGTCCAGCTAAGGAACCTGGATTTATACTGATATTGCTAATTCCCAACAGATGAGCAAATCATCTGGGGGCAGTTTGGGAAGAAAAATCTGATTCTGCGACCATCTCAAAGTCCATGTCATAGGCATATCACACTCAAACCACATGACACAATAGGAAACAGCTATAAAAACTATGGGGAGACTTTAACACGTGGTTAACTCGGTTCCCTTCCCGTTGTAAAGAATCGTGCCATGATCTCCGACATTCATGAGTGGTGTGTAAGGAGTATTACTCATATCCCTATTGTTCTCTGCGTTGTGTGAGTTCAATTGTAGCAGACATAGTCCTAACCTTACCCGTGAAGACAGAAAGCCCAGAAACATGCATATTAATACATTACATGAGGAGAGACAAGGAATATCACACTTCTTGGCCTGGATTTTGAGGTCTTCTGCATTCTGGCTCTAATATATTTTTGTGGGCTTTCCCCTCACCCTACAAAGCATTCTGTATTCCAGACATGTGAGTAGATTTGCTACCACCCACCCCCTTCGAATAAAATGGGCCTTGAACTTTTATACTTCTGAACCTTTAGTAAGTAAGCTCATCCCACTGTGCGGAATCTCCTTCTGTCTACCATTTCCTAGGTGCATGGCTCATCCTTCCAGCTCCTGCTTAATGGGCCTCAGCCCCGAGGACTTCCCAGATTGCCAGGTCGGAATTCATTTCTCCCCTCCTTACACTCCCCTCAGCTATATTTAGCCTCTCATGGTCTGTCTTATCTTCTTGTCTTAGTCTCCTCTGTGGCACGAGATCAGGTTCCCCCAGCTTAGCTGTGTAGAGCTGGAGGAGGCAGTGTGGGGGTGAGAAGCCTATGCTTTATGGGCAGCCTGCGGGTGAGATGAAGAGAGTCAAGAAGGCAGGTGTGTGCACGTGTTTGCATGTGCGCGCACGTGCACATGTGCACAGATGGGTTTTCCGTATGTAAAAGCAGGAGATCAAATCCATAAGCCACACCCAAATTAGTTCCATCATTCTCAAGTCATAGCTCCCTGGATGCCTGTTCAAATATGTTAAATCAAGGGGATAAATATCTTGGTTTTACGGGATTTTGTAAAGTGTTCCCTATAATATCAGGTGCACTGGTGCACCCTCAAAAGTGAAAAATAGGACATTCCAGGTGTCATGGGCTCTCTTCCAGGGCCCACAGATGTCAAAATGTAAAGTGTGCAGTGAATCATTCTTGCAAAGATGAGCAGAGAAGAGGTAGTCTGCCAAGTGATGGCTGGTGTTTTCGGCAGCTGGTCCATAGTTTGGTGTCCAAGCACCTATTCTGGAATGAGCCACACGTTCCTTACGCTTGGCAGTCAAAGAAATCCTGATTCAGGGCCCAGGCCCTGCCACAGGGATGAGCTAGATTAAGACTTTTCAGTTCCCTATGTCTTGTCTGTCCCCGGAGGGTGTGGAGAAAGGAGAAGACGAGGGCCATCTCTCCTCCGTCCAGCAGAACTGCCTTCATATTCCTTCCTTGCCCCTGAGTTTAGCATCAACTGCTTGGAAACATGAGCTGTAGCCTAAGGTGCTCGTTTACCAGTGTTTCATCTGGGTTATCTGGAACAGGATGGAAACCTCTGCCTGCAGCGAGAGTCCCCAGGTGAGTGAGGGTGGGGAGGGGAGACCCGATGGGTGGCTGTGCAGAGATCCCAGCTGCTGGGAGTGGGCTGCAAGAAAAGGTATTCTGGAGCCGAGGGCAAATGAAAACCTCTCAGAACATAACCCCGAGTGCAGAGTGAAAACCCTGAATTCCTAAACATCTTGGTTTAAAGATGTCAAGTCACTGTAAAGTATAAAAACATTTTATAATCCTCTAATCTGCACAGTGATCTGCACACTACTAATCTGGGAGTTAAAACAAAACAAACAATAAAACCTTTGGGGAGCCGTACACATCCTTCTACTTAGTCACAGACCACTCCCAGGGGCTCGGGGCATGTTCGCACCTTTGGCAAAATGGCTTAGTGCCTAAATGAAGAATAGAATCTGGGTGAAATCAAAGATACGAATCAGCTGGGATTTTGCTCCAGCATTTTCTAGAGGGACAGCGGTTCTCGGCCTTGGCCACATATTTGAATCATGTGGAGAGGTTTAAAAAATCCTAGTGCCTGGGTCCCAGGCCAGACATTTTGGTTTAATTGGTCTGGGGTATGGCTTGGGGATTGGGGTTTTTAAAGCTTTCGGGTGATTCGGTGTGCAGCCACGGCTGAGCACCAGGGGTAGAAGGAAGAGTGGGGATATGTTTGCAGATGGGGGTTGAGGGGAATCACTCAGCTTTCTGACCATCACGTTCTGAGTTTATTTTGAATAAAAAGAGCCTTTTTAGTGTGTTGGAGTACCCCGTCAAGAGGCTATGGTTTTTTATCCTAAAAGTCAGATGTGAACTTTTCAAAGGCAAGTTTTTTTGAACAGTCTAAAGTGAGCATTTTTGCTATTTCAACAGAACTGCTTCATTCTGTGTGTCCCCTCTGGTGTGCACACTAGTGAGATGAACACGCTCCTCAAAACAAAGCAGGGAAGTGTGAGCGTCGTGCTGTACGGGAGGGATTAAGAACCGAATCAGATGAAGCATTTGCACAGATACCAGATAACGAAATGTGCTTCTTTAACAGTGAAAAAGAAAAACATTGTGCTTTTCTTGAAGGGTAAGTTCTCAAAGGCACTTAGGTCTCTTTCAGGTCCTGGGCTGTGACACAGAGAGTTCCCTACAGACAGAAGGTGGTTCGAGCTCTCTCCAGGCAAGAGGAAAGAGGGCGATTAAGTACATCATTCAGCCCTTTCACCGTATTTTCCAGATTATGTATATAGTTATTTACTTAGATAATGCTATATACCTTGGTTATGGCTACCATCTCTTTTTGAACCACGGGACACCCTGAAATGAGCACAAGGGTTGAAAGAATCCAAATTCTCTAAGTTTCAATGAGTCCTAAGCTTACGTTAACTAAAGATTTGTAAGGCTCATTTCTCTAGATAGTTACTTCTGTCTCTCTCTCTCTCTCTCTTTTTTTTTTTACAGATGGACTTAGAGCCGTACATGTATTTCTATAGATATACATACTCATGTATATTTGTATTTCTACTTGTACAGTGTCCATTTCAGACTTTCTGAACTGGAACACTACCTTGAACCGTCGCTGGTTAGACTCGGTGCTGCCTTCCTGTTCCCTCGAGGCCAGCTCATAAATCTCCAAGGCCAAGCGCCTTTCTTGCTCGGGCCTCTGGGGCTGATCTCTCCTCCTAAGGGGCTCTGAGTGCTCTTTAAAAGGGCTGCAGATGATATGGTTGTGTCTGCAGAGCAGGGCCTTTTCCTCCAGGTAAAAGAGGGCTCCACTCTCCTGCTTGCCTTTAAAAAAGGGATCCTCAAGGTGGCCGGTTAGCTCAGCTGGTTAGAGCGTGGTGCTAAAAAAGGGATCCTCTTTTTTTCTGACTTTTTAAAACCAGCTCCTAGGCCCTGCATGGGTTGTCAGCTTTCCTCGCACACTTTCAGTGTGAACAGCACTGTCGATGGTCCTTACCTCTTACATAGAACATCAAAACAAATTCCAAAGGCATTAAAGTAGTAAATGTAAAAAATGAAGCAAAAAAAAAGAAACAAGAAAATAAAGATACATATTTATCTGACTTTAGGAATATAAATACATAGACACATAAGTGGAAAGGAAGAAACCACAAAGCGAAAGATATATAGATTTAATTCTATAAAAAGGGAATACTTCTGTATGTCAAGATAATGCTCTAAAAATGAAATAGTTGGAAAGATAGCAAACAAAATACTGAGGAAAATATTTTAATACATACGATAGGTAGCAAAGGGGAAACTGCCTCAGGTTAGAAAACACTTACAAATCATTAATCAACAGATAACAACCCCATTGAAAAATAACCAAAAGACATAGAAAATTCATAAAAGCAATACTAAGAGACATGAAAAACTTTCAACCTTACTAATAATACTCAAAGAATACAAATGAAGATGAGAATATGATTTTTCATTATGATGTTGGCAATGATTTAAAAATAATACTGTTCTGGGGCGCCTGGGAGGCTCAGTCGGTTAAGCGGCCGACTTCGGCTCAGGTCGTGATCTCATGGTCTGTGAGTTCGAGCCCCGAGTTGGGCTCTGTGCTGACAGCTCAGAGCCTGGAGCCTGCTTTGGATTCTGTGTCTCCCTCTCTCTCTGCCCTTCTCCTGCTCATGCTCTGTCTCTATGTCTCAAAAATAAATAAACGTTAAAAAAATTTTTAAAAAAATACTGTTCTCTGTTGGTGAGGTAAATTGGAAATAATAAAATGCTCACACTTCCTACTCCTTCTCGGACCTCCACAACTAAGCTTGTCTGAGGTGAGGAAATCGAACAGCTAATCATAGGAGATAAAGTTCTATAGCTCAGTGGGTTCTACGGTGTACAGGGTATTGAGCAGTCTGGAAACCAGGTCATTTGAGGAATGGTTGAAGGAGTTGAGTGTTAGCTTGAAGTTAGAACTCTAACAGGGAGATCTTGAAAAACTGTTGTGAAGAAGGTATAGATTTACTCTGCTTAATTTTTCCAAAGCAAGAGTCAAAATGGGAAGAAAACACCCTCTGGCCACATACAAGGAGGATCTTTCCTACAATCAGAGCTGTCTAGTCCCAGAGTGGGCTGACTCATGACATGAGCAGTCTCAATAAACAGAAGCTGACGGGCGTTCTGTCAGGGACGTTATAGAGGAAACTTCTTGATCTTGAAGAGTACTCCCAAATTTTTCCTGTATAAAGTCATCTTTTAATAACTGCAGAACTTTCATAAAGTGGTTTATTTTAAGAAGAAACTAATTTAAATGACCCCAGACAAGTGGAGGTAATGGAAACCTGCAGGGAGAACATCTGGTCGAACAGAGTTCAAAAACTCCAGGTACCAACTAATAGCGGCACTATAGAACTTCAACACTTAGATGTCTTGAGTCTGCTGAGGTAAGTGGACTAGTGGCCCTCTGGTCCCAGAAAGCAGGTCTTCAGGTTTTGTGTCTGAGTGTGTGAGTGAAGTCTTGGTATAGAATTCTTAGGATTAAGACTTTCCCCAAAGTTCCTTTTACCATATCTGTCCATGTGGCTCTTCTAGTCATCATTAGAGAGAGATTACGGTAGGTCAGGTGAGGGCTGGTTCAGCCCTCACACTCTCCACGCTCTGAATCTGGAGATGAAGTATCATAATGTGGTCTGTTCCCACAGTGAGATGGAGATATTTTTAAAGTCTTAGCACCTGGGAGTTAACTTGAGTACTTTCAGAACTATTCTGTTTGGCTAACATCAAATGACACCCTTCTAAAGGCAAGCAGTTAGATGCCAATGTTTTTCTTTGATATAGGATTTAATGAGGGTGAAATCAAAGCAAAAGTCATATCCCGGAGAGATGAAAAAAATAAGCAGTATGTAGAAAAAGAAAAAAAAAAGATGTTCACTTCTTCACAGAATAGGCAATAAGATTCTGGGTTCATAGGAGTTTTAAGTTTCTTTCAGCTAAAATCATGGCAGCTGAAGGAGCGGCTTGTGCAGATAGAAAATTTAAACATTTAATATGGAACCTATTAGCCCTGAAGCAGAAATACTCCACACTTCTCTCACGCACCACCCACAAGCTGCTTCCTGTTGGTTGGTTGTTTCTAGTAAGAGAGATAAACTCCTTGAGGACAGGGACCTCAAAATCCCCTCCCCCCTCCCCCAAATGCCCCCCATTAAATAGTTCTTGAAGGTTATTGATGATATGGGCTGGCATTAGGAAGATCAAGAGACATTCTGAGATGAAGAATTCACATTGAACTTTATGTTCAGACTTCTTCCCCTGATTTGTCTACTTGGGATTCCTGAGGCAGGTTAGACTGCTGAAGGAGAACAAGTTCTGTCTGGACCAAAGTAGGATCTCAATAAAAGGTGACAAATGGACGAAGATATATGAGAAGCTTCACATGCCAGCATCTTTCCCTCAGAGATGCACTTCTGTGTTTGTGCTCCAGTAGGTGAAGTGGAGCTAGCTAGAGGTGCCTGTGTGTACGGGTCAGAATACAATAGGTCAAGACTAATTTTTACAGGCCTCAGATTAAAGCAATTTATAGTCACTGCTGGCATTTAATAATCCTTTTGTCTGATAAGAGCATAGGAAACAAGAGAATTCCCCAATTTGGCTGAGAAAAAAATAGCTTTATCAAAATTCTATGACTGGGGGAGGGGCACCTGGGTAGTTCAGTTGGTTGAGAGTTCAACTCTTGATTTCAGTTCAGGTCAAGATCACACAGTTTGTGGGTTTAAGCCCTGAATAGGGCTCTGCGCTGATGGCGAGGAGCCTACTTGGGATTCTATCCCTCCCTCTCTGTCTCTGCCCCCACCCCGCCTCTCTTGTGAGCTCTCTCTCTCTCATGTGCACATGCACGCAAAAGAAAACCCAATGAAATTTGAATTTAAAAAATTTCTATGACTAGGAAAAAGAATCTTAGAAGCAGCTCACAGAAGAATTTTCAAGAAGGCTCTGAAATTAGGACTTGTGAAGAAAAGTTAACAGAACTGGGACAAGTTAGCCTAGGGAAGAGAATATTACTGAGTAACCTGATACTCTTCACATTCATTCTATGTATGAAGAGCCTACGATGAAACGAAACCAAACAGTATTGTGACAGGCTTATCTGTACTGAGTATTTGTTAGTGTGTCATTACAATTTTATATTGCTGGACTGTTGGGGTAGCATGGAGTTGAGGAAGACGCACTGGATTTGGGGCCAGGAAAATGGGGTACTGATACTTTCTAGCTCTATCACTTAATAGTTGTGTGACCTTTTTTTTTTAATGTTTATTTATTTTTGTGAGAGACTGCAAGTGGGTGGGGCTGGAACTCACTAGTGGAGTCATGAGATCATGACCTGAGCCCCCATCGATGCTTAACCAACTGAGCCACCCAGGTGCCCCAATAGTTATGTGACTCTTGAATAAGTCACTTAATGCTCTAAGACTCATTTTCTTCAACTCTAAAGTACAAGGGAGGCAGGAATTGTTCTATTTTCTTCACAGGGCTCTTCAGAATGTCAAATGAGATAATAGCTAATAAAACTCTTTATTTTTATCCATAAAGTCCCAGCCACAGTGGGCCACAGTGTTCTTATAAAATTAAGTGTTCAGACAGGACTGAAATTGTGGGCACTCCTTCTTCAGAGGTCTTTAAACCTAGAGCACTTTCTAGTCTGGTTGGCTTTGCCATAGACTATCTAAGGGTAGAGAGAATGAACCAGATCACTTCAAAATGTCATTCTGCCCCAAGATTCTTAGCATCTGCTGATTCCCTTAGGTTACTGTGTTAGAATACAACAGTCAATGTGATGAAAGTTGCTTCCTTCTTTTCTAATTTTTGGATAGTTTTCCCTTCAAGTTGGAATTGAACAAGATACATGGGGCAGGACACTGGGATGTGACCAAATGCCTGCTCTTGGTTTGGCTTTTCCCTAAAAACATGAGTCCTGCTTTTGATGTAAGTTGACTTCTTTGGCCCAACTTCATGTTGCTTCCCTGTTTGTTGAAAGACATTATAGATATTTATGTCTTGGGTACAAATGATTCTTGGGGCAATGTTTACTGCTTTGTGAGCACATGAGGCATTGGGCAGAATCTCTTCTTTGTGGATGACAGAGATGCCCCAAAGGTGCTCTTTGACTTATCCAGAATGGGAACTATTATTGTCTTGGGTGTAAATGGTCAGTGGTTCTCTCAGAAAGGTGAGAAACCAGGGAACAGGACAGAAGATGGACTTGCAGCTGGAGATTTTTCTGGAGAAAATATTACTGCAACTCCCTCTTATAGAACAGCCTCTTTGTGTGGCCTTTTAGTGGCCTGAGGAAGCTACTTGGCTGATGACCATGGAGACGACAGGCTCCAAAAGTGAAGTGGGAGGTGGGGAAGGAGAATGGAAGAGAATAATTGAATTTTAGAGTTCAATGGGAAGCAGAACCCTTTTAGCTCAACCTCCCACTGAGTGAAAATCTTGGAGCACCTCTGAGATGGCCATGGCCGCTCACTCTCTGAGGAATAGGCTACCTCCTCAGAAACCCTGTCCTCAGTCGGACCAGGCAAGCCTTTTGGAAAGTGAGCTCATTTTGCGGTGAAATCTTTCTCTTTTAAATTGTATTTCCTGGTTTGCTGTCATTTTAGAGGATTCTAGGATAAATCTGTTTTCTTTCACTTAACAATCCCTGAAATATCTGAAGAAAATCCTCATGACTTATCTTATTTTTCTTCTCTGAATTAAATCTATTTCCTTCAGTCACCCGTAAAGAATATGTATTCCAGACACAGAACACCCTAATCTTGTACACACAGCAGTTTTCTAAGTTTCCCTTCTCCCATCCTATAGGGTATAGGGCACCCATGTTATTGTCTGATTCCGAGAATGAGAACTATCTCTCACCTAAAAACTTGAGACTTGAGTAGCAGGTCCTATGATTGGTTTGCTCACTGAGATGAGAAACAGGAATCCTCATTTATGGACTTGGATGCCTAGACTATCCTGATTGTGGCCCTAAGGGTGCTTCCAGTACAATACCTGACATACCTGAGCCCTGAGATCACATGGAGATACCTTTTCAGAGATTTCAAATATATCCATCCCTGGTGGCAGCTCCAAGGGAATGAGAATTACCCCATGTTCTCAACCAGTCATAAAAGTTTGCTGGCATCTCTCTACTCCTGAAACTCCAGGCCATAAAGTCTAACTGATGGCTTATATGGCACACTGACTTGCTCCATATCCTCTTCCTGGTTCCTCCAGACAAGAGCAATCACAGGTTCCTCTGCTCCCAGAGCCTTCCATTCTCTTCTGAGCTAATATGGCTCCAGGCTGCAACAAGGAATTAGGAGACACAGAACACAGAATGTGGCCCTAGAGGCTTATAAAACAGAGAAGGAGACACCAAAGGCTGAAATCACTTCCTTGCATTTCTTTCATCCTCTCCTGCAGAGTCTGCTTCACCACAACCACACCCTTCCTGTGAGACCCCTATCTCAGAACCACTGAGGGCTCTCACACTTATTCATAGTCAAGGAGCAGAGCACTGGGGGCACTGGACGTGCACATGGAGCCCCTGCCAGCAGCTAACAGTCCGGATGGCACAGCACAGGGTCAGAGCCTCTGAGGCCTAGAACAGGAGAGGTGTCAAATTAGCAGCAGTTTACAGGAGAGAAACAGGCTTAGAGAGTTAAGCGAAGGGCTCAAATATCCACAGGGAAGTCGTGGCAGGGTTAGGTGTGGAATCCAGTTCTCTCAACTCCCAGTTCCAAACTGTTTAATATGATGTATGTAAAGTTGAATGTGTATGTATTTATGCTTATGTACATATGTGTGTGTATGGGTGTGTGAAATTTTCATTTGTAGAAGGCTTCATTTCACCCACATGCTCTAATTTGATTTTCACAATAACCCCATCTGACAGGTAAGGGAGCCAAGGTTTGCCCACACAATTAAATGGTAGCAACGGGATTCATACCCAGGCCTTCTGAGTTCAGTTCCCAATTCTTCCAATTGAATGGCATTGTTATTTGACCTCAGTGGGCATTACCAAATCCCTCTTCAGGACCCCTGTGGAATGAAATTCTCTTTTACCCTATTCCTCTGACATTCTCAACAAAGCCATAACACAACCCATCAAGATGGTGACAAGGTGAGGTACAAGACAGCATAATTGGAACATACGCAGTATCAGTAGCCAGTGGGAGTCGCTTCAATCACTCTTAAGGACAGGTACAGGGAGGAAGGCCAAGGTGTGGCATATTCATAACCCTGGAGGAGGCAGGGACTTAGGGTGGGGTACACAGGGTTGGAGGCCTGTGCCCTTGGTTGGTGGGGGAACAAGCTCATAAAATGATGCTACCCTCTGCCTACCATCTCCTCCTGTTTCATGGTTAGGTATCTGTATCATTCTTATAATCTTAACGAGTGTCTTAGCAACACATTATCTTAAATATCTGAAAAGATTTCACTTTGGAAGAACATCTTGGAGATGTTAGAAAGAGAGCAATTGTTTCCCTCTTCCTCTCCAGCCAACTAGAGTCCTGAGTTGAGGAAAAGGAAGGCAATGGGCATTTACTGCATACTTATTATGTGTCAGGAACTTTACGTAGATGACCTTATTTACTCCTCTCGACATGAGATGAAGAAACTGAGACTTGTAGAGATTATGTAACTTGTCCAAGGACACACAGCCAGCAAGTGGCCTGTTGGACTAAGGCATTTGGCCATTCCTTCCACATGGTACACATGACTTCCCAGTGCTGGGCAGGCTCAGTTCCTAATGTCACTGGATCCATTGGACCCTGAACTATCACAATCACTGCTGAGGTGTCAGCCCTTCTGCCAGAAACAACTTTGCAGGTTATTAGTGAATGGCAGTGGGAAACATGAACATACTCATGGTCCTCAGAAAATCAGACCCAGGATGATAATTTGTGAGCTGGAAGGGACTTTACCAAATATACTGCAACACTTGAATTTTGCAGTTGAGAACACTGAGGCCAAAGGATTAGGACTAGAGGATCTTCCCAGGTCAGAATTATTTAGTGAAGCTGGCACCAGAACTGGTTCTCCTGCTTAGGATGAAGACCAGGAATTCAGCACACTGGTCACGAACTACTGGGAAATAGAAAGAGAAGAGATAAAATACTCAAGAGAGTCTCCTAATACAGGTAGGATTGAGAGGAAAGAAAAGTAGATGCAATGTACGTGAGAAAAGAGCCAGAGAAAAGAGCCAGTATGTGAACCAAGACTGAAAATACAGATCTAGGGTGGGCTAAAGAGACTCAATAAGTGACTTCCCAGATTGTGTTTTGTTCCATTGCACATACAGTTGGAAGCCAAATGCAAGCCACCAAGGTTGCAGTGAAACAGCGAACAATTATAGCGCAAATAGTTGTGGGCAGCTGTGGGAGTGCAAGCCACCTGCTCCAAGTTTACAGCTTTGTTAAACTTGGTAAACATTAAAAATGCAATAGGAATGCTCCCAGTCTGTACAGCATCCCATACCCTGCCGGGGAGGCCTTATTTGGGGAGCTGAGGTGGCCTTGCCTGTGACCAGGCTCTTCTCACTGTTGTCTGGAGCCGTTTTCTCTTGGCAGAGGTCAGTGTTGTCAGTAGTCTTTCGTAGAGGCCGAGGGAGGTAGGGAGTTTCACAGAATCATAAATTTATAGAGTTTGAAGGGACCACAGAGCCCTCAAAGTAGAATTTCTCTTCTAACATTCAAATAAGGAAACCGAGATCCAAGAGATGATGGATCCAAAGTTATAAATTTAGGGGCAGAACAGACTCTTGAACTCTGAACCTTTGACCCTTTGTCCAGTGGTCCTCCTTCTAACCCCCACGAGGTTTGTAGATGCTGACAAACAGGAAGTTAAAGCATTATAGAATATTACAGCTAAAAGGGACATGGTTTTCAGCTATCGGAGTTTTTGGTTGTCACGTTACTAGGGGGCGCTATTGGTATTTAGTGGGCAGGGACCAAGGATGCAATTAAGCAGCTTGAAATGAGATCATCCTTCATAATGAATCATCTTGCCCAGATACCAAAAATGCCCTTGTTGAGAAATACTGTGTCTACCATTTGACTCTACACTTGAGGAATCTAAGCCTAGAGACAGGGAGGGGCTTAAGTCAGCAGTCCCCTGACTCCATTCCACTGAGCCCCCAAGTGAATTAGCACCACCAAAGGGGCAATTCTAGCTCCTTCCCCTCCCAGCTCCTACTGCACTTGCTCCTAAGCTATTTCCAGGTTTGCACTTACTTGGACTTCAGGCCCTCCTGTCCATAGGGCTGCAGTAGATACTGGTGCACAAGCTTGTCCCTGAGAGTCCCGGCCAGTTTGATTTTCTTTCTTGAGCGGTGCAGGTTGATTATAAAAAGTGTAATGGACCCTCGAACATAGTTGTGGCTGAGATGGAGAGAGAGAGGGAGAGAGAGAGAGAGAAGGGAAAGATGGAAATAAAGTGGTCAGTTAGTTGCTGCTAAATAATATAAAGACTGCACCAAACAGGACTGCCTCGGGAAAGGGCACTATTTTATGGTTCTTGGCCAACGTAGACCTTCAAAGAGAGGAAAGCTTTGTTATTGTGGCTTCCTGCAAAGATACCTGCTTCCCACCAAACTCTTTTTGTTTTTGTTTCAATGTATTACACTGATTTTAGAAAACAAAATATCTTTTTTCCTAATATGAAAATAAAACACGCCGACTGCAGAAAAAAAGGAAAAATACAGAGAAATACAAAGAAGAAAAAGAAAATGATACTATAATACGAGTATCTTGAGATATGATAAAATTTTGGTAAACATCCTTCCAGTATTTTTTGTTTTATTAATTCAATATTAATTCAAATATTTATGGAGTACTTTGACACATACGTACACATTTCTCAGTTTTCATTTAATTGGGACCATATTGTTTTTTCAGTTCGTGAACATCTTAAACATATTCCCATGTTATTATGTTATTGTATTTTCTTCTACTTATAGAAGAATGCTAAATTCTTCAATCATAGAAATGTAACATAATTTGTTTAGTTAATCTCCTACATTTGGGGACTTACATTGTTTTCAAATTTTTGCCATTTCGATTTACATATTCCATTATATAAACTTTTGCATATCACCATGATTTCGGATACAGTCCTGGAAGCTGGACACAATAGGTCAAGGGGAATGCACATTGCATGGCTCTTAACCAAATCTTCTGCTTCATTTCCAGTGATGCCCCTCCCTGTGGGAAGATTTGTTTGTCCCTGCTCTGTTGAACCCTAGAGATTACACAATTGGCTTTGGACAAAGAAATGTGATGTTAAAATCTTTGGGCAGAAGCTTTAAAAGGCAGCCTGTGTTTTGCCATGTCTTTTTCCTGTGTCAGAAGACCACTGATGTTCTTGATGGAGGCGACTCTGTTGACCAGTATCCTGGAATGAAGAGGATGTGGAGCAGAGCTACCGCTGAGCCATGGCAGAGAAGTAGTATGAATGGGAAATACACTTTCTAATGGGAAGCCATGGAGACTTCTGGGTCCTCCGTTCTCGCAGCATCACCTCCCCTATCCTGACTGAGACACACATTTTGCTAACATTGATGTTAACTCTCTAGAAAGCTTGTACCAATTTGTTCTGTGCAGCTACCTGTAAATGTGCCCATTTCCTCATGCCCTTAAGAATAATGGATATTAATCTGTTGAAATTGCCTTTCTTGGGCACCTGGGTGGCTCAGTCAGTTAAGCGTCCGTCTTCAGCTCAGGTCATGATCTCACAGTTTGTGAGTTTGAGCCCTACATCAGGCTCTGTGCTGACAGCTCAGAGCCTGGAGCCTACTTTGGATTCCGTGTATGTGTCTCTCTCTCTGCCCCTCCCCCCACCGTCTCTCAAAGTGAATGAACATTAAAAAAATATAATAAAATAAAACACTTTTCTCAACCTGAGAGGTGATAGTGGGATTTCAATATTGTATTAATTTGTATTTTTAAAACATTCAGGCTGAGGTGCAGCATTATTTTCATTTCCCTGCTTGCCATTTGATCTCTCATGTGAACTGACTATTCATGTCCTTTGGCCATTTTCTATTGATTTATAAAAAACAGTTATTAAAGATGGGGATCCTTTGTCTGCATGTATGTTGCAAAATTTTCTCCAGGTTTCTCTGACTATTCAGTTTGTTTATGTTGTATTCTGAATATATAGTTAAAAACTTGGGGCACTTGGGTGGCTCAGTCAGTTAAGTATCCTACTCTTGATTTCAGCTCAGATCATGATCCCAGGGTCGTGGGATTGAGCCCTGCATCAGGTTCCGCACTGAGCATGGGGTCTGTTTAGGATTATCTCTCTCTTTCCCTCTGATCCTCCTCTACTTGTATGTGCTCTCTCTCTCTCAGAAAAAAAAAAAAAGTTAAAAACTTTTAGGTAGTCAAATTTATCGATCTTCTTGATTCCTGCTTTTGCTGTTTTACCTACACCAAGATTATAAAATTACTCACATTTTGGAATCCTTTTAACCCAGCACAGGATGTTCAGAACCCTGGAAGAACTATATGCCTACATGCAAGAGCCTTCCAGCATGTATCAACAAAACTATAATGATTTCCTTCTTTCTTGTAGGAAAAAAGACTTTGTTTCTAAGGGGTCCCCCAGGGCCCCATCTGGATGGGTTAATGAGAGGAAACAGAAGAAATGACCCAGTCCTGCCTTCAAAGGAGGAGTTTAGAGAAACTCTAAGTCAACTTTGCCCAGAGGAAAATATCATTCCTTGCAGAAACAGCATCCCTTAGCCTCTGGGTCACTCACCTCTGCTTCTAAAGGTGCTAATTAAGAGTTGAGTGACTAAGGGCAGGTCAACGTGATAACTTGGGTTGTTTTTGTTTTGTTTTGTTTTGTTTTTTAATAATACAGTTACCAGGGCTCATGCTGGAGATTTTGATTCCATCCATTTAGGATCGGGGCTAGGATATATACATATATATCCAGGATATTTGGCAGATGAGTTGGGTTTGGGAACCACTTGCCTAGAGCAATCCATTAAGTTTATGCAAATAATTCCCAAAGTATATTCCCCTGGCTGTGTGTCAGATGGTTTTCCTTGCATCCGTAGGAGGGCACATTTTAGTGTTCAAGGCTTTCAGGATGCCTGCACTGATGTTCTGATAGATTATTAAATGACTTCTCTCTGGCTCCTCCTCATCTGGTCCTTCTTCTCAATCTTCTGAATCATGTGAAGTAGATTTTGGGGCCAATCAAGTTAGGTCAGAAGAGAATGTCCATTTACTGAGCAAACTTGTGTTACCAGAGCTCAGAAGAGAGAGGCTGCTAGCCTGTGTCAGCATTTACCATCGTTAAAAGGATATCAACTATATGGTGGGCTTAAGCTTAGCTTACCTGAGGAAACTGAGGCAAACACCATTAAGTACAGGTACTCTGGGCTTCAGAGTGTGAGCAAAAGTAGGCATGCATGGGTACCAATTTTGCCAGGTTGTGGTAAGCTCTTTTGCTAACTTCCATCAGATAACCTTCTCAAGGCTAGCAGTGGAGGAGGGAGAGGTTCGTGCTTGCATTTACAAGTTTCTCCTCTGCAGAGCTGGGGCAGAATGAGCCCTTGGAGACTGCAGAGGAGAAGGGTGGGATGTGGGGAAGTGGTGGGTGGGAAGGAGACCTGAAATCACAGCATAGCTACAGGGAAAGCTGTCTTTTCAAGCTGCTTGGCAATGGTCTGATTTCCATTTACATAGTTCCCCTGGGGAACACAAACCTGTACTGAAAGCCAGCTCAGAGACCAATGTGCAGAGGCGCTCACAGAATGCGTGGAGCCTCCTCAGGTAGGAACTGGCATTGAAGACTGTCTCAGCCGTCCCTTTTCCTGCCTAGCTGATGGGCAAGGACATTAGGCAGAGGTCCTCTGGCTGTGAAGACACATACTTGGCTGAGGACTGCAGCACCAGTCCTGAAGAATATGTATTCTCTGCCCAAAGAAAAGTAAACTTGGAAAAGTATCTGTTCCCTACGAAGATGGGGTCTGACAGCAAGCATAGCTGACAGGCAAGTACTCGTCTTCTGATGTCAAGTCCAGGTGGGTTTTGGTTCTCTTAGCGAATGTCCCTTTCTTTCTGGTGGAACATCTATCTTACTCCATGTCTCACTCGTGGTGAGACTTTTTCACCAGCAGAGAATCCATGCATCTGGAGTTCATCTTTTTGGCTGTTCTTTTGCTGCCTGACATCTTCTCTGTGATGCCATAGGGGTAGGAGGAAGTGAGTCAGGGAAGGGAGGCTCAAAAGTGGAATATCCTGGATATAAGTTGTAGGCGACATCATATGGAGAGGTGCATCTTGACATCCAGATGAAAAACAGTCACTGTTCTAAAAATGCCTCCAGTGAAGCTGAGAGATGAGGAAAGGGAAGAGAAGATGGTGCTTTGGAATCCATGGTCCATTTCCAGTGAAAGTCCATGTGTTTGAAAACTGGGTTGGTCCATTGTCTCCAAATCTAACTCAAAGTTTTTGGGTTCGGTAAAAGTCAGGTCATGTTTTGCCAAACATTTTTTCCCCTAATTTCAAAGCCCCTGTGTATTTTAAAGGAAATTTAATCCACATGTTTCTGATTCATTTACACTTAACTCATCAAAATATTGTTTTGTAAGAGCCATTTGATGTCCAAGAAGCCTCAGGAACCTTTTTTATGAGTCTTTAAAAAAATTCTTCTAAAAAACAGGAAGTTGTGTTTTGCCAATAATAAACAAACTTGAACCCCAAAAGGCTCAATTTTTGCTTCAATATCCACCAGGTTCCAATTGGTTCTGAACTTGGCTAAAGATCTCAACTCCTCCCCAGAAACATACATTGTTTCAGCAGAATGGTTTATAAAAACAAGGTTTCCCAGTCAAAACTTATTTGTTCTCTGAACAAGAAGACCTAAGGCGAGAACTGCCTTGCTGTCAGGCTCACCTGCTAATTCAAGGAGAGAAGGCAGAAAAGCACCTGCTAGTGTTGGCATGCCTACCTAACTTTTTACCCTAAATCGATCCTAAAACACAACACTCTCTTAAGTCAAAAACAAACCACAATGCAAGAGACTTCCAGGAAGGGCAGAGAGGTATTCAACTAGAGGTTGCATAACTGTCAATCAAGAAGGCTATAAAAGGAATTTCTGTTGTATAGGACACTGGACCAAAAGATCTCTAAGGGTTCTTCCCAAATGTAAAATTCTTTGCATTATTAATATTGTTATTTGCATATAGGGGTGATACCATAAAACATTTGGAATCCAATAGGATAATACAAGTACAAATATCTGGCAAGATGCCCGGCATATAGCAAGTGTTCAATATACACTGGAGTGCAGGAGCTGTTGCAGTAGACACTCTCTTTGGGTTGTTCTACTGATACGTTTATACTTTCTCACCCAATCCCTGTTCTGACCAAGAATATATATTTTCAGAGTATTGGTCAAGATTGAATAGGGTGAAGCCAACATGCCAACTCTGGGACATTTCTGTGACCTTGACCTCACTGGCCATAAATAAACTAAGTAAATCAGTAGTGCTTCCTCATGACTGTTGTGGAGGATGAAGGGGCACAGACAGGGCACATGGCTTCCCATGGAGAAGGAGCAGAGACACCTGTCCTATCCCTGTGCCTACCTATCTGGGACACTTAACATCCACAGACATGGAAGAGACCTGCAACCTCAGTGAGCTCGGTGCATCCATCATGGGCTTACTTTTCTAATAGGAACAAAAAGGCCTTCACCTCTATTATTACTATTAAGGCCATATGTGCAATAGATTAGTCAAGTCTTGTCTTTCTTTTTTAATGGAGAAGAGGGATGATACTGACAGAAGCACGGTGGCACCGTGTCCTCAGTGAGGTTCTGAAGTGAGTTCCCACAGAAAGTGGAGGAGCGCTGGTGATGTAGGGAAAGTACCAAATCCAGATGATTTTAGTAACTTGTTTGGGGTCCCATGCTAGTGAATGGTAGAATAATTAACCACGCTACCACACCACCTCCTTCCGCATGCTGTGCTGACATCAAAGGGGAAGAGAGGCTAGAACTGGAAATCATCAGTGATGTCTAGATGCCCTATGTCTGCATTCATTCATTCATTCATTCATTCATCAAACATTCACTGAGCTCTTCTTCATGCCAGTCACTGTATTCGACACTAAGAATAAATAGAACAATGAATGAGACACTGGCCCTGAGTTCATGGCATATTCGGAATATTAGTGATCGCTTCCCACAGGAACGTCAAAGAATGTCAGGATGAGTACTGAGATGGGACTATGTGAGGAGCCCTCTGTGAGGACACCAAGTTCTGCTAAGCCCATGGGTGCTGACATTTTCCCCCGGTTCCTCAGACCCATAGGACACAGGGCACAACTGATGTTCTTCCCAACAGAGACAAAAGGTGCCAGGGGTAATTTTTCTCTCTTGAAGCTGGGGGTCCACCTTTTGAGTGGTTTCCTCAGGGCCAGGGTGGAGACATGGAATACAATGTTTCCTTGTGTGGTGATCAGATAACTCCAGCCAAACCCATAAAGTAGTCACTCTCTGTCAGGTATTGCTTTGAGCTTCCTGTTGAGCAAAAGGGACGTTGAAAGCCTCTGGCCTCTGCCCAAACCAGCCTCCTCTCATCCACAATAGGCACTTGTATCTACAGACAGGACAACTGGCCTCTGGCCCTGCTGTGTTCAGAGTGATTCTTTGAAAAACCTTATCATGATAAATTAATTGGCTTGGCTCCTCTCTCATCAGGGAAGGGGAAGGAGCGTCTATTGTAATCTGACCACTGGAGCTCTTTGTGCTATCCACTGCCCACGATCAGCACCTGATAGGCCCACTGGAATGAAGGTCTGGCTTGAGGCACTAGCTTCCTCCTCCCCCTCCCCCGCCCCCAGGGTTTCTCTGCATTAAGAGAAAGACTCCTCTTTTCCTGAGCTGCCTACTCTGCTCCTTAAATAGGAAGTGATGTAAGAAAGCCGTATTTGGCCAGATAGATTTGGCTTTAGGCTAGATTTTCAGTTTTTACCTTATGATCTTCACGTTTTAAAATATTTTATCTGCCAAAATTTATTTATTTAATAATTATTTTTTTTGTTTGTTTACAGACAACTTTAGTGACAACTAGTGCTTCAGATCAAAAAGAGAAGGATTACCGTGCTGATTGTTCTAAGTCTAGCCCTGTAAAAAACGGAAGACCAGGTTTTATTTAACCTCTCAACATTTAAAATAGCTGGAAAGATTTCTGAAATTCTGAAAATGGTTCTAAAGCTGGCATGACTCCCTTTGGGCTCGGGACACACTGGTCTAGGGCTAGGTCTCTAGTGGTATAGCTGTCCAGCACGCACCTCAGAAACGTGGATTTCCTCAAGCTCTGCCCGCGGATCAGAGGAACAAACTTTATATCTCTAGCCTTGGTTCAGGCGTAGGTACACAGAAAACCCTCATGGGCATTACATCAACTGGCACAGAGAAAATGCTCAATAAAAATTTGTTGGATGAAGAAGGAAATGAACAAATGGCATGTATTTTTATGAACTTTTTGTGCATAAATCCTCTGAGAGTGAGAAAATGGTTTAGCTATTTGTCGGAGATCATATGAAACCTGCAAAAAGCAGGAATAATGATTCTAGAAGCAGTTTACAGTAAGTCTTACAGGGGTCCCCAAATGTTATGGGGGAATTTTAAGAGAGGCCCAAAGCCTGAAGCCCCTTGGGGGTGGCTTTCTGTGACATCTTTCTGAAGACTTACTTGTGGTGATTTGTGCAGTGAGCATAAATCCTTAGTTTGTCCCGGATCACTCGGCCTGGCCGTGGCTTCCGTTGGAGCCCAGCCACATGCACAGCCAAGACTTTGGGGCCAATCAGGCGCTTGTAAAGCAGAGAGAGCCAGTAGTCCTGAGGAGAACAGAGAGATGGAGAGTCAGAGAAAGATGCACGTTGAGGGTCATGAGTAAACATACCAATACCAGAAACCACTTCTTACCAGGGATGCAGTGAACCACAACTAATGAGACCCTAATCCTGTAAGCATGTCAACCCAATGAAGTGCTCACCTTGGGTTAATAATGAAATGGGCATTGTCTAAAGTGGCCTTTTCAAATGACCAAATGGGGTAACTGGGGTGGACTCAGACCAGCCTACAAAACAAATGAATGAAAGTTTTTCACCTATGAAATAATAACCTGGTAGAGCCTTACATTTTTAACTTTCTTTTCCTATGACTTTACTTTCATACTGGTTTATGACCTGTATTTAACTGTAGAATAGAAGATTTCCAATCTTTAGAACTGTCATCAATGTGAGAATCCAAAATGTCATCCAACAAATATTGTCACTAACGGCTATTAGTGTGGTGAGAGGAGATGAAGGTCCTCCAGGCAAAAGACCAGGGTCCTGGATTCCAGAGTCAGAAACACCAACAGAAGAGTGTTTGCAAACCATGATGCTAATTCTTGGTCATCCTCAACAATTCTAAAATAAAAAGAATAATTCTAAGGTAAAAGAATGTGATGCTTTTAACCATTCCAGCACCCATTTGTAACTGATTAATAAATACTCAATCTGCGACTCATACATGTATTTGAACTTACAAATGCCTATTCATTGCCACCTTAATTTCTATGGTATTTACTAGTATCATATTTTGTTTTTATGCTTGATACAAGATATATTTTGTAGTTTGTACTTGTTTTGTATTTTCTCTTATATTCAATTATGGGGTAATGACTTCAGTGTTCATAACTCCTCATGTAAAAAAGGGCTTCCTAGTTTGTTTAGGGGCTTCCTCCCTCCCCACCCCCCGCTCCTCAGCTCTGGAATTCCATAATCATGCCATTCAGTGGATTCATGCTACCCAAGGCCTTAAAGACACCTTTTCTCGGACTTCATCTTTCCAGGTAGAAACATTTTAATGATCTCTTTTTTCCCCCCTTGTGTGGTCATCTATAACGTCAGCTGCTTAAAAATGTCTGTTGAGGTGCATAAATCAGAATAAAGTCTCAAAGCCCCTCTGCCATGAGAATAGCTCTAAATCTGCCCTGAGTAGTGAGCTCCAAGCCTTGCCCAACCACCTACCTTAATTAACACTAAGTGTCAAATATGGCATCTTAGTATTTAAAATGCCAAGTATTTTATCCTTGTCAATCATATAAGTGGAAAAAATCTCATTGGTTCAATTTGCTCTTATTTGACTATAACTTCCGTGTTTTTGATTTGAAGTAAACTTCGTCAAGTGATTGTCACAGTCACCCAATTTCCAAATGGGATATCCACCTTTTCATACTGATTTATAATATATCTTTTAATATTATTAGTAAGAATCTTTGGGATGTATATGGAACAAATATTCCACCCAAATTTGTAGTTTACTTTTTTTTTTATCACTTTTTATGATTTTTTTTAATATGGCCAACTTTTAAAAATTTTATAGGAAAATATATCAATCTTTTGATTTCTTTCACTGCTTTTATTTTTAGAAAGTCCTTCCTCACACAAGGATCAGAGCGATCTTCACTGATATTTCTTCTACTTCTTTTTATAATCTTTTAAATATTTAACCTCTTAATTCATTGAAAAATATTTTGCTGTATGGTACTAATTATTTTCTAAATTATTCTACAACCACTAGTTGTAGCATCATACAGTCTATAACCTATTCCTAAACCCATCTTTCTCACATATCAAGTTTTATATATATGTAAAAATATGTAAATATATAACATGTAATAGATGCATTAAAATTTGTAATATAATATTATCCATTTTACATCAATTTCATTATTATGGTTTACATTTTAGTATCTAGAGATTTAAGTTCATTTAATTTATAATTTTTCTTTCTTTGTTCAAACTTTCTTTAATTAGTCATATCCACTTATTTTTTCCAAATAAACTTTGAAATAATTTTTTGTAGTTTTTGTTGTTGCAGAGAAATTTGAGGCTAGTGTGAATTTTACTCTGTATTTGTCTAGTCAATTTATTTTCCATCTTTTGTATTCTGCTAGAATGCTTACAGAAGTCATGTCTTATTCTTGATGTCTAAACTTTCACCAGGAATATGTCAATGTGGATTTCGGCATTAATTTGCTGATATTTGGGGAGTACTTTTGATCAGGAAAACTAAGGCCTTTTTTTAACCCGTGAGAATTTTCTTTAAGTATAGCTTTGAATTCTTTTTCTCTCTGTTTGCACCAATCTTTGTTTTAGCAATCTGTCTGTTAGCCCTCCATCCTCAGTCCTCACTTCTATCCTCTCTCCTTTCTCACTGTTTTCTTTTTTGTTCTCACTCTGCAAGAGGACGTCTCAGGTCTGTCTTCTACATTTTCTCCAGGATCATTTCCATCCTCTGCTACGTGCAGTGAGTATTTTAATTGTTATTACAATTTTACTTTCCTTGTAATCTTGTCTCACAAGCTTACCTGATTGTCTGGCATTCATTTAAAACTTGTTTTCCATTTTATGTGTGCTATGTATATGTTCTTCATATATATATATGACAAATATTTATAACAAATTTTCATGTACATAAAACTTACATGAGAGTTTGGAAGCATATGAGAACCCATCACCCACCTGAAAAGCTACCATAATACCCACATAGTGACATCTAGTTATGTCATTCTTCCCTTTTCCGTTTTTGTGTTTTTCATTCTCTTGCTTCATATTCTAATTTTATCCATATACTTGCTCCAAAGCAATATATTATTTAATTTGTTAGTTTTATTAATTTTTTTGAATATTTATTTTTGAGAGTGAGAGAGTGAGAGAGCACGAGTGGGGGAGGGGCAGAGAGAGAGGGAGACACAGAATCCGAAACAGGCTCCAGGCTCTGAGCTGCCAGCACAGAGTCAACGCCGGGCTCGAACTCACAGACTGAGGGGTCATGACCTAAGCCGAAGTCGGACGCTCAACTGACTGAGCCACCCAGCTGCCCCCGTTAGCTTTATAAAAGTGATATCATGCTGTATATAATTTTCTGTGACATACTTTTTCACTTAACATTATGCTTCTAAGATTTATCCAGATTGTTATATGTACTTGTCATTCACTCATTTTCAATAATGTATGATACCTCACCGTGTGAACATACCACACTTTATTTATCCATTCTTCTGCTGATGGATATTTGGGTTGTGTCCAGATTTTTGCTGTTATGAACATTGTGGCTTTGAATATTCTTACTCCTGTTTCCCAAGACACAAGAGAAGGAATCTGGAGCAGCACTGCCCCAGTCGTGATTGGACACCAGCAGCAGCCCCAGCACCCAGGTGCTTTGCAGAAATACACATTAACAGGCTTTATCCCAGACCTACTGAATAAATCAGAATCTCCAGGAGTGGGCCCCCCAAACTGTATGGCTCTACAGGTGATTCTGATGCTCATTAAAGTGAGAGAAGCACTGTTCTAGAGTAAAGACCTAAGAGTGGAAATGCTGTGTCATACGCAAGTACACAAATATGCAACTTAACAGGTTAATGCCAAACTGCTTTCCAAAGTGATTTCAATTATTCCAACTTAACACCTCCTCCAGCAGTGTCTGCAGGTTCCCCTTGACCCATATCCTTGCCAACGTCTGTTATTTTCTGATTTAAATTTTGCACAAAAATCTAGTTCTTTTTGTGTGTTGTTTAAGAAGTCCTTCCTGGTGTCTGGTTCATAGATATTTTGTATTTTCTTTTATAACTTTTGAAGGTTGTTTCTTTAATCATTAAATCTTTAATCAATCTAGAATTGTAGGTAGGTATCTAATTTCGTATTTTTCCATGTGGGTAGTCAGTTATATCACCATCATTGATTAAATTGTGTCTTCTTTCTTTCATGACCTGCAATATACTCTGTGTCATATATCGAACTTCCATATATTCAAGGATTTGTGTTGGGGCTCTCAATTCCGTCCCTCTTTGCTGTTTTGTATCACTGCCACACTGTTTTAATTACCATTGTTTGATATATGTCTTGAAATCTGGTAGAGCAATCGCTCCTATCTTATTCTTCAGGAATGGTTTTGCTAATCTTGGGCCTTTGCTCAGCCACAGACATTTCGGAATCATATTGTTAAGTATCTAAACAAAATCTGCTGGGACTTTGGAATTTCATTGAATTTAGAGCTCAAATGAGAAGAGTTTACATTTTTATAATATTGAATCTTCTTACCCATAAATATGAAAGGCAGTGAAACGTAAACTCCTTCTAGTTATGGATTCTTTTTTCTTTCTTTTTTGTTTGTTTGTTTCTTTCAAAGTTCACAATCATGTAATTTTTTTCTATTAAGAAAGTATCTTAGATCTTTCACAGTGAAAACAAATCTTCAAAGGAAAAGAAAACATGGAAATGTTTTCAGTTCAGAGACTGAAATCAGGAAACGTTTTATTTTTAGGAGTTTTCTGTTAGCCATTTTGTAGTAAGCGTAACAATAAGGAGAATCTGGTGTTAAGCCCCAAACTTGCCCTGTTGGTATATTCACTGATTTTTCCATTTCTAGAGAAAGAACTTTCAAAGGGCTTCTATATTCCTTTTCTCCCTTTTTTTCTCTGCTTCTGATTTTGGTATTCTGTGAAAACTATTTGCAATGATCTCTTCACTTCCATTTCCAAATGCGTACATGGATGGACAAAAGACTTCATTTCCCCACTTCCCATCCCACCCCACTCAGTCCCTGGAATTCGAGGACAGTGTGCTCAGATAAAGCACGTGATCTAGGCAATAGCTCTGTGTTTCTCAGATGCTGTAGGCAAATGTTTGCTTCTTCTTTTTTTAATCTGTTTACATTTAGCTCATCCATATATTTTAAGCGCGCATACATTTGTAATAACATTGTGTGTACAGGTGTATAAGCAACAAGTTGATCAACACGAACTTAGGATAATGGTCACGTCGTGTGGGGCAGGAGGAATCAGGGGAATGGCATAATGGGAGAAGGTAGAGGCTGACAGCAGAGTTTTAGTGAGACTGGGTGGTGGAATCGAGGTGCTGATTGTATTGTTTTGCTTTAAAAGTAACATGTAGGATTGCTAATCTTTTGGGGCGCCTGGGTGGCTCAGTTGGTTAAGCGTCCAACTTTGGCTCAGGTCATGATCTCACTGCTTGTGAGTTCCAGCCCCGTGTCAGGCTCCGTGCTGACAGCTCAGAGCCCGGAGCCTGCTTCAGATTCTGTGTTTCCTGCTCCCGCTCACTCACATACTGTCTCTTTCTCTCAAAAAGAAATAAAGTTAAAAAAAAAAATTAAAGGATTGCAAATCTTTTGACTGTGCCAAATAAAATACTTAAAAGATAATAAAGGAACAAGATGGATGCCTTTGTTTACCAGATGCTTTCTTTCTGAAGATGACATTGTCGAGCATCTCTCGACATCTCTTGATGGCATCTCTTTGAACTGTTTTGCTCATAGAGAGATGGGTTCATGGTGACAGTGCTCCTAGTTCATCACCTCTTCCCTCAGGGGAATGGAGGATTTGCATTGGTGTCAGTTGATGGCAGGTTAAAAGCCAAGGTGAATGTGAAAATTTCCCCTTTACTTAGTTCCATGTGCCATTTTCAGACTCCTCTCTCACTTTGATCATTTCTCTGTTCCCTATTTATCCTACCTCTTTTTAAAACTCCACTTTCCCTGTCTCTCTGTGCTTATGTCTCCCTCATGTACACTAGCTCTCAGCAGGATCAAACTTTATTTCCTATCCACCTCCCTTCAATTGTCCCTCCTTTCCTTTCTCCTCCTCTTTCTTTTATTTTACTACAAATATGTGCCATTTACATGATCACAAATAAAACTAACCGGATGAAATGATTCCTGAATATTTCTTAAGGAAACGATATGAAAAGGCAGAAAAATTACCTTTATGCATAGAAAGATAGGAAAAAATAAAAAATGCACATACATATATAACAACAAAAAGATATTATATAAAAGAAAGAAGGAGTACAAATAGAAATTTTCAGACATAAGAGTCATCAAGAAGAAAGGCTAATATAATGTTTTTTTATGTCAGTGATAAAAAAAAAATCCAACGCAAGGAATGCATCGCAATTTTCACGAGACAAAGAGAGACACAAACAGACATTCTTTAAGAGTATCAGATATAAGAAGAGGTGGAAGAAAAATAGTGTCCATTTATTAGCTGGAGAGGGGAAACTAATAACAGGTGACACTAAAAAGACAGAGGTTTTAAATCTTTTCTTCTTCTTTACTATTTGTCAAAAAGTCAATTGTTGTCTGAAAGCTAGACAATGCAGTATATGGAGTAAGTTGAACCAAAATAAATGGGAAAAGAGAAAGAAACTGACAGAATTTTGCAGAATTTACTGGATTAATCACTGAACTGTGTGCTCCCCGAGGTCTAAGACTACTTACCCATTCCTTGCCAGAGGTGCTAGAGTTAAATTATGGAATGTGCACTATGTTTAAGGTTCCATGCCAGGCTTTAGGGATATAGTGGCGAATGGGACAAACACAGCTAACTTCTTTAGCAATAAGAAGTTCTTTAAGCCAATGAGTTAATTTCAATAGTTCTAATGGTAGTGGAGGAATCTATGAGACTAATATAGAACTTGTGACCCCCTAGTGGGGTGGTGAGGAAAGAAATCTCTCATGGAGTGAGAGACTTCATTTAAGATTTGAGGGAAAGAGAGGAGGGGGCTAGAAAGTGTTTTGGTCAAGAGAAAGAGCTTATGCAAAGTCTCTGAGATGAGGAGGAGTTTGGAATGTTTGAGAATCTGAAAGCAAACCAATTCAGCTTGGAGCTCAGCAGTGAACACAAGATGAAGATGAAGATGGCGGGGACCAGTTCTTGTAGATCTCAGGATTCTCGTTTTTGTCTTACAATAAATGGGAAACCACTATAGAATTTTAACAGAAAAAGTGACATTATTCAATTTACATTTAGCAAGTTGACTCTCACAGCTGTGCAGAAAATGGATTGGAGAAAATCATTTAGGAGGTTAGTTTAGAAGAGAAATGATCATTTGATTAAGGAGAAAGAATTAAATTAGAGAGAAGAAGAGGGATTTGAGAAATATTTAAGAGATGAAATTGATTGGGTGTGGTGATTGATTGGCTACAGAGAATGAGCATGAAACTGGATTTGGAGCTTTTTAAATGCTCAAATCCTTAATCCCAGAGGATGGGATGGCTACGGGAGGACACCAAGAACAGTTTCTCCCTTCTATCCTCACCCCACTTCCTCCTAACCCAAACCCAGCCCCCAAAAGCTTAGCAACATCAAGTTCTGCCAGGGATATGCAAAGAATATACCTAAAAGAAAACAATCGAACAAAGCAATAGCGATAACCTAACAAATGTGCACTGGTTAAATATTTCCTAATGCTTCCATGAAATTTAGTTCTGAAGTTCCTTTTTATCATTTTTAGTGCATACAGATACAGTGCACATTTTTAAAATGTTCTGTCTTTATTCACTTTACTCACTACTTCTCACATTTACTATTTCCACTTATCTAGAGCTGGGTAAGGGGACCTTTGCTTTCGAAAGCCACGGTCTGGTCCTCCTTCAGCAGCACCCTTCTTCGTGGGGCAAGAAGTCTATAGAGCCAAGGGCCCATGCCTCTTTCTAAACCATGTTCTGAGTCCCTGGGACCCCAGAATTCTCTGCTCAGACAGTCCCTAGCTTGTAGTCAGGACTTTCATTGACCTCAGCCAGGAGACTGGCTTCCTAGGAGTGGACTGTAGTTGAGAAGTGTGCACCACTAGGCTGAAAAGGCAGAAAGGGGCAGCTGGTTATGGAGGTGTGATCAGGGCTTGGGCTTGTAGACTGGGT
The DNA here is from genome assembly GCA_030068075.1 of Paguma larvata. NCBI lineage: Eukaryota > Metazoa > Chordata > Mammalia > Carnivora > Viverridae > Paguma > Paguma larvata. Next base: position 44,017,678 of record CM057837.1, on the reverse strand, counting down.
TATCTACACTGCATGACCATGACACCTTTGATGATACACTATGGGTGCGAAGGGGGTGCTGGGTTGTGGCCCTAGGTACTGACCAACCCAGCGAGAGCAATGAATACATTCTTTACTTCTACAAGCATTTTCTGAGCACATATTAGTGGCATGCAAAGTATTCTGTTGAGCCTGGGTGATACAAAGATGAACAAGACATCTTCCCATCCTTTAGGAACTTAGTGGTCAAGATACATATAAACAACTCTTTGTAAAGTGAGGCTGACTAAAGTAAACTCCACATGAGCAGAAACCACTGCAGTACTTTGGGAATTCAGAAGAGGAAACAATTATTTACGACCAGGAGATTCAGGGAAAGCTTCACAGAGAAACAAAAGTGGAGAAATAATTTGCTTAGAGTTGAAAGATACATATTCAAATCTGGACAGTTATTTATCCTCTCTAAGCCTCAGTCTCCTTGTAGGGGTTTAATGAGATAATACATCTGGCAACATCTGTCATAGTGCCTGGTAAATGAAATATTTAATACATGTTGCTTTTTCTTCTCTGGAAAGATTTTTTTTAGTTGAAAATAAATATATTTTATTTATAAAATAAATTAAATAGTTATGAAAATAGTTATATTCCAGTATGTACATAGTTATATTGTAAGTTGCCCAGAAAATATAAACATAACTCATATGTGTGTTGGGGGGGTGTATGGGTATGTGTGTGTATGCATGTAAGCGTGTGCTGGGAGATTAAAGATGGTTGGAAGGAACCTCCTTGAGATCAGGACTTACTTTTGCATCCCCAGTGCCGGAGAACATAGATATTCTCAATAAATGTTTGGTTGAATGAATGATCAAATGAAAGTTCACTTCCTGAAGCTGATGGGGGGGCTTCCAAGGCAGAATGCGAATGAAATGATAACTTTGCAAGGTTCAAAGGCCATGGATTTCCTGGGCACTGACAGGCCTTGCTGCAGCTGCCTAAACTTGTTTAATCTCAGTATTTCTCAGTGAGACGTATATGTGCCCTGAAGTGCGACAGCAAAATGACAAATATTTTCCCTTTTTGGAGCCTCTTGTCTGACCTCCAACGTCACAAAAATCTAGTTAAGTTCTAGTGGGCACAAATGCTACATCAATAGCCACCTTCATCTAGAGATCTGACCTTAGAGAGCCACGAAGAAATGAGGCGGAACCTCACCGTGGATGTTCGCACTAGACATGGCGGCCTGCCAGAGCTCACACGTAAGGGAAAGAACCCTGCTGCTCCAACTTCCTCCGCAGAGAGGGAGCCGCAGGGAAGATCCAGAAAATTTCCATGTGACTAAAGCATCTTTGGAAATACTAAAAGCTACAATTTTCCCTGCTGCTCTCCCTAGAGGGAACGAAATCCCCTCCAATCAATTTTTTTATCGCCTTACTCACAACTATCAAATGGCTTCCCGTTGCTTGCAGGCTGGAGACCGGTGACTAAAACTAGTGGTTTTAACTTGAATTGGCCCCTTACCAGCCTGCCTTTCTCTACCTGGCCCTTTATGCTCACGGACATTGATGTTTTTCTACCTCCCGCCTCAGACAGGGCCTTCTGGTTTCCCTAATTACCTCCAAACCCCATCCCACACACCCCTTCCCAGCATGGGCGATCACTAGCTCACACACATACACTCTGTTAACTCTTAACTCAGATGTTAGCTATAGGGTCACTTTCCCAGGGAAGAGTTCCTGGACTGCCCCTATCCCCTGCCTGGGCTAAGTCACATTTCTGTTATATGTTCTCATAGATCCACAGAAATGCTTTCTCTTAGGACACTTGATTCAGTTTGTATTTACACATTTATGGGTGGATTTTCTGATTCATATATCTCTTCTCTTCGAGACTATGACTTCCATGATGGTGGAACTGTGTTTTCTCACACTTGTGTGCCCAAGCCTAACACTGCACCTAGAACAGAAAAGCATAAAAGTATTCAATGAAGAGGTAAAACTAGAAGGTTCTAGAGGTACTCGTTTTCCCGCTGGGTCTGGCTCCCTGCCCCTTGCTCCTCTTAGTCTTATCTATAGCTGGACTTTAATCTACTTTGAAACAAATTACAGAGTTTTTCTGTACTCAGCCCCATTAATCCTAGACCTAAGAGAGGGTGGGAGGAAGCACTGGCTCAGCTGGGGCTCTGCGGTGCAGTCAGTGGCAGCAGGGAGGAACTTCTAGCCCAGCACAATGGGTATGATGTCCAGACCAGAGAACCAGGTGGAATCAAGTCCCAGGAAACCTTCAAACTAGAAAAGCAGCTCCGACGGTCATCACTCAAGGGGCACCAGAAGTACTGGGGTATGAAATCAGAATTCCAGGAATACTGCAAGTGCAAGCAATCATAAGCTTGCACAAAGAATTATAAAGGCCTGTCTTTAATCTTCTCACTGAGACAAGTAGGTGATGTTGTCTGGCTTCAAAATGCCAGGGGCAGAACTGAGAAGTTTTCTGTAAAAAGAAGCCAAATTATATGCTTTCAGTGAGAGTTATTTTTGGCAAAATATGCATTTAAACTGTTCTTATTTCAACAACTTTGATAGTCAGATCATGAAAGTCTAGCATGTCATTGAAACATTTCCTAGTGTTTAATATTAAACATGAATTGCCAAATGGTGCAGCCACTGTGGAAAGCAGTTTGGCAGTTCCTCAAAAACTTAGAAGTTAAACATAGAATTACCTCAATACAGCAATTTTATTCCTAGGTATACACCCCCAAAAACCGAAATCAAGGACTCAAATTGATACTTGTAATTGAATGTTCATTATAGCATTGTTCACACTAGCCAAAAGGTGAAAACACCTAAGCGTCCATCCACAGATGAATTAACTGTGATATATCCATACAGTGGAATCCTATTCAGTCATAAAAAGGAATGAAGTCTGACACATGATACAATGTGGATGAACCTTAGAAACCTAAGTGAAACAAGCCAGACACAAAGGACAAATACTGGATGATCCCACTTAAATGAAATATCTTGAGTAAGTAAATTCAGAAATACAGAAAGTAGAATAGAGGTTACCAGAGGCTGATGGAGGAGGTGAGAACAGGGAGTTAATGCTTAATGGGTACGGGTTTCTATTCAGAGTGATGGAAATTGTTTGGAAAGAGCAGAGATGGTTGTATAATATTGTGAATTGCCAATGAACTGTATACTTAAAAACGGTTAAATGAGCAAATTTTATGTTCTATGTATTTTACCAGGATGAAAAAAAAAAATGAATTTCCAGAAATAACCTTTCTTGAGAATAGCAGAGTAATATGCATCCAAGTCTCAAATTGCTGCATACCCTTTGACCCAACAATTCCACTTTTCCCAAAGAAATAATCATAATATGTGCAAAGATTTGTCTGTAAGATGGTTGCAGTAGTCATTGTTGGTTTTGTGCCCTAAATTCCTCCTCCTTATGATGACAGCATCTGGATTTCTGCTGGGAAATGATTCAGCCGTAACTGTCTCTCCTTGAGGAGACTAAGTGATCTTATTATGCCAGTTGGACTTTCTCTCCAGGGAAATCTGGAAACCAAATGGTATGGCCAAGCATGCCATTTATTCTATGGAGTGTCATTGGTGCTGCCACCTGGGTTCCATGTCCTCTTGGATTCCATCCCTTCTAAGCTGTGTGCTTCAGCTTTTCAACTACCCTATTTCTTTTCTGCTCAAGTTCCCTGGATTTCTTCCTTCTCTTTTTCCTATGGCCAAAGAATCTTAATTGGTTCAATGATCATCACAGCATTATGTTTAATGGGGGGAAAAAGCTGAAAACAATTAAAAGTTCAATAAATAAATTACTGGAAAAAATTATAGTAGATCAAATTATGGATATTTTGCAGTCCCTAAAAATTATATTTTAGAAGAATAATTAATGATGTCAAAAGAAGTTCATTATAGTGTATAGAAAAAGAGCAGTCTCAACACTTTCACACAACATCCCATGTTCATCACAAGTACCTTCCTTAATCCCCACCACCTTTTTAACCCATCCCCCTACCTCTGGTAACCATCAGTTTGTTCTCTATGGTTAAGAGTATACTTCTTATTTTTTCCTCTCTTCTTCCCTCTGTGTTTGTTTTGTTTCTTAAATTCCACGTATGAATGAAATTATGTGGTATTTGTCTTTCTCTGATTGAATTAGTTCACCTAGCATACTACCCTCTAGCTCCATCCATGCCATTGCAAAAGGCAAGATTTCATTCTTTTTTATGGCTGAATAATGTTCCTGTGTGTGTGTGTGTGTGTGTGTGTGTGTGTGTGTCTGTGTCTGTGTCTGAGTGTGTGTATACACCCCCCATTTTCTTTGTCCATTCATCAGTTGATGGACATTTGGGCTTTTTCCATAATTTGGCTAATGTTGATAGTGCTGCTATAAACATCAGGGTGCATGTATCCCTTCGAACTGGTATTTTTGTATCCTTTGGGTAAATACCCAGTAGTGCAATTGCTGGATCGTGGGTAGTTCTATCTTTAACTTTCTGAGGAAACTCCATACTGTTTTCCAGAGTGGTTGCACCAGTTTGTATTCCCATCAACAGGATAAGAGGGTTCCTCTTTCTCCACATCCTTGCCAACAACTGTTGTTAATTATAGCCATTCCGACTGGTGCGAGTGGTGATATATCTCACTGTAGTTTGTTTGTTTGTTTAGTTATTTTTTGAGAGACAGACACTTCCACTCGACATCCCATGAGAACATGTAATTGAGGGAGGAGCAGAGAGAGGGAGAGGGAGAATCCCAAGCAGGATCCACGCTGTTGGCACAGAGCCCAATGCAGGGCTCAATCCCACAAACCATGAGATCATGACCTGAGCCAAAATCAAGGGTAGATGCTTAACTGACTGAGACACCCAGGTGCCCCTCTCACTGTAGTTTTGATTGTAGTCCCCTGATGATGAGTGATGTTGAGCATCTTTGCATGCGTCTGTTGGCCATCTTTATGTAAGTGTTGAATCACTAAACTCTACACCTGAAACTAATATTACACTGTATGTTACCAACTAGAATTTAAATAAAAACTTGGAAAAAAAAAAGAGCAGACTCTAACATAAGGCAATCCCATTTTGGGGGGGAATTAAGTGTCTCTGTGGAGTTAAACTTGAAGAATATACACCTAAATGAAAACAAAACCTATCTCTGAGTAGTACTATTTTCCTTCATCCAGTTCCTTGAAAGGTCCATTTTCCCACACCTCTGGGTCTTTAGAAACACTGTTCACTGGAGTACTCCTTCCTCCCAGGCCCTGCCTGGCTAATCCTTTCACATTCTTTGGGTTTCTGTCTAAATTTCCTCTTAGGAGTCTCTCTGAAGCCCCAAGTCCAGGTTAGGTTTTTCTCTTGTATGTGGTCCTGTGACCCCGGCTGTTCCTCTTTATAGCAGTTTTCACAACATATGCTAACTGCCTACTGACTTGTATGCACTGTCCACTGGACTCTTCGGTGAGATCAGGGTCCATGTTTCTCACAACAAGTTCATGATTTCTTGAGTGCTTAACAAGTGACCACATGTACTATCTCACTGAATTTGCCAATGAATCCTCTGAGTAAGCACTTATTTTTCCTTTTCACAGGTGAGGGTGTGACATAAAGATTTAGAGATATAAAGCAGTGCATCTAAGGGTTGGAGAAGCAGCTCCTGCACTAGCATGGTGTCTGGGTGTTTAGTAAGTGCTTCATAAGTATTTGTTGAATGAATGAATGAATGTACTAAAATTATGTGGGTTAAGCTCACTATTGAAGCTTTCTGAATCTATGATTAAAAAGTGTTATTAAAATTAAAAGTGCCAGCCTGATTAAAGGGAAAGTTGTCAGTACACAGCCAAAGGGGCAAAGCATCTTATTTTACTGATTAGTGAATTCACGGTGAAGCTCCCTTAAAAATTCAGAGCCACTGCTGCATGGAGATAAAAATCAGTCCCATCTTTTCTCCTCCTCTGAAAGCTCCGATGAGAATTAGTGAACCACAGCTATGCTTCATTGGCTAAATTAGATACAGGAAAGGCAAGAAGTAAATACGCTCCTCCTCACCTGAAGTGCCCACCAAAATGCCCTGTACTTCTCTTGTTACACTCAGAAACTCAGAGCAGAGCTTGAGCCCAGACGTAAAGGGCATTTTCCACACCTCCTCATGGTGAGAAAAGGCCTGGAATATGAAGAACTAAGCTAGGCCAAATGTTATAATCAACTGAGCACTGCATGAAGAGGAAAGGAGCAGGCCGCCAAAATCTTAATTTAAGTTGGGATCCAGCAAACAGAAAAGTGATAAGAACTCTTCTGATTTTCAGTAAGGTTTGTTAAATTTAACTGGGTTCTCCTTGATTTTCTGAGAGATTCTATGAAGTATATATATATGTATATACAGACATATATATTTGACTCTATCTTCGGTTCCTGCTAATATTTGGTCTTTGACTCCAGTTCCTGACACAGAGTTTCTAAATACCTTGTAATTTCCTGGGTGAAAGGAGCATCTTTTGTTCTAATGAGGCTGCTCTTATTGGGGTCCTGGGTGGGGGCTGGTCACTGGAAAGACAAAGCTTGATTAGAAGCTTGGAACCTTCAGCATCCCCTTTCCCATTCTCTAGAGCGGGGAGAGAGGCTGGAAATGAATTAATAACTGATCACACCTATGTGAGGTAACCTCCATAAAAATGAACAAAGTACAGGGTTTGGAGAGCTTCTGGGTTGGCAAACACATCCATGTGCCAGGAGGGTGGTGCACCCCAGCTCCACAGGGACAGAGTTTCTATGCTCAGGACTCTTCTGAACCTCACCTTACGTATCTCTCCATCTGTTTGTTCATCTGTATCCTTTATCATATTCTTTATTACATAACAAGCCAGTGAACCTAAGAGAGTATTTCCCTGAGTTCTGTGAGCTGTTTAATCAAATTATCAGACCTGAGGAGACAGTCATGGGAACCCTGACTTATAGCAAGCTGTTGGTCAGAGGTACAAGGGACAACCTGAGGTTTGCAACTGGCATCTGAAGTGGGGGATATCTTGTGACTCGGAGCCCTGGTGGGACCTGATGCTATTCCAGGTAGACAGTGTCAGAATGAAACTGAGCTGTAGGACACCCAGCTGGTGTCAGATAATTGGTTGGTATGGGGGAACCCCTCCTTCCCCACATCTGGGGTTAGAAGTGTCGTGAGTGTGGCAGAATGTGAGAGTAAAGGAAAAAACAGTGAGTCTTCTCAGACATATTCCTGGTCCCAGGCAGTTACTTTTTATTCATGATGCAGTGGAATATACTAGGAATAATCCCATCTCTAGGACCCCATGGATCTGGAGAAATCATACCATTTCCTTGACCCTAAAACAGAGCAGGACTCCAGCCTGAGCACTATTGGTATCCCGATACTTCTCTTGGGACAGGCTGTCCTGCATTGCAGTATATGTAGCAGCAGCCCTAGCCTGCAGCTACTGGATGTCAGTAGCATACCCTTCCTCCAGTTGTGGCAAACAAAAATGCCTCCAAATATTGTCCCTTTCAGGGTTCAAATCACATTCCCTCGTTTGGCAAACCACTGACTTAGACTGTGGCAGGTGGAAAACACTGGTGCACCCCTACGTTTCATAGGCTAACTCATAAATATACTGTGGACACACTCGTGCTTCTTGTTTATGTATGTGGTGTGGAAGTATGAGGCATCCCATTAACCTTACATTTTACCTATGATGGTGGTATGTAAGAATGTCTAATATCGTGTTAATTATTATTTAACAGCTTTCCTTCCATTCACTCCAAGTGATGTTTCCAAGGATGGGAAACTCGTGCTACAATCTTTGCCTTTGCAAAAGAGCTGGCTCCCTGAACCACTTTTGGATTCCTGGGCCCTTGGTGTACTCTTATTAGACGCAGAAAAGCCTGGGCTTTAGAGTCAGGCACCCTGGACTGGAATTCCAGTTAAAGCTCATTTATCTGTGTTCACTGTAAGTCACTCAACTGCTCTAAGCTGCAAATTCCTCAACCATGAAAATCTTCCTTGCTTGATCACAGTGAAAATTCAGGAGGAGATGAGGCCTGGGGCAGTGCCAGGTCCAGTCCCTGGCAGGCAGAACCAGTTTCTTCTCATAAGTGTTTTCTTCCCTTGGTCTTGGATTACTACCCAGAAAATAGGAGTAAGAGAAAGCTTCTGTCTCAGTGTCTAGTGCCCCAGAATATTCCCTCAGCTCTTCTCAAAGCACAGTGAGAGCAGGTGGTGAAGTCATGCTGGGATAATCTGGGAAGGCTCTTGAATGTACTTATAGCTTTGACCTGGACTGTTCAGAAGCAACTTGTGAGGCAGTAAGTGAAAACTGGGGTTGAGTGGGTAGGGCTTTATCAGGGAGAGTGTCCTCACAGTGTAAGAGGGTTGTGGGTACAGAATTTTATTTCACTTAGGAGGCGTCTCTGACTGCATTTTGCAAGCTATATTGTGGGTGGCAGTAACTGAAGTCAGACTTGGGTTCTAGTTCAACTTTACTACTTCCTAGGTGAGATTACCATTTTGGGCAAGTTACTTGTTCTTCAAGCCTTAGGGTCATCATCTATAAATTAGGATAATACTTGCACCTACCTCATAAGAATGTTGTGAGTATTAATAAGACTAATGTCTGTAAAGGGATCAGCCCAGTGCCTGGTGAGTGGTAGACCGTGAAAAATATTAGCTGATGTTACTATTAATAATCATCTTCTGTAAATACCTGTGCTTGTATGTATTATATCGAATATATTCTAGAAAAAATGAATGATGGGGAAAACAAGGCCCAAGGTAGATAAGACAGAACCCAAATAACTAACAATCAAATGAGAATAAGTAGAAGATAAGGTGTATATATATATATGAGAGAAGAGGCAGGAACAAGATAGAGTAAGTGGGTGAAAAAGACAAAGGTTAAAAGTAAATAGCAGCACTTTTATGTAAAAGCTATGGGTGCATTACCTGCCTGCACCAAAGTCTTAGTCAAGCCAGAGATAAGGTCCTGCCTTCGCTAGAAATGGGTCGATAGGTAGTAGAAGGACTTTTTGTTTAGGTACCATCATCATCATCATCATCATCAGTCAATATTTACTGAGCGCCTGTGATACACTAGACAAACAGAAACGATGAAGACACATTTTCACACCTTGAAGAGCTCATAGTTTACCTGGTCTCTAAGTAAACCTTTTGCGCTAACGCTGAGGTCCCACTTCTCCTTCTTTAATTGCCTCATCCTCTGGGTGCTGGTAGGCAGAGGGATGCGAGTTCCTCTGGCCTGGACCAGATCCTCTCTTTCCCCTAACTTGCCCTCTTTTACCACCAACACTTCTCTATACCCAACAAATTTGTACAAGTCAGAAAAGTTAAGTGCATTTTAGAGTTTATAGAAGAGACTTTATAAGAATACACTGCCTTCTAGGCAGGCTACAGAAGCTAAGCCAGTGGAGAGATTTCTGGAAGGGCATTTAGAGAAAAGTTGGTTTGTTCCTTTGTGCAGAGTGGCATAATGCTAGCACCTTCCTGACTACAAAGAGAAGAATCAAGTCTGTGAAGTCAGCCACAGACTTAACCACAGCTTTCACAGGCCAACAGCAGGGTCAACCAGCCCCAGAAGAGACATTTTTTTGACAGCCACTCTGACAAGCTCAGGGGATTCAGAACACAAGAGTGAAGGTGGCCGCCGCACAGACAGCTCCAGGAAAGTCCATGCAGGAACACTGCCTTGTCCACAAGCTATTTTGCAGCTGCTTCAATTAAAGACTTAAACTATATCTGAGTAGCAGCAACATCCATGAGAGCCAAATTGGATTTCTCCTTGGAAAACAAGCTACAGACCACATCTTTATTGTGCAGACACTCATTAACAAATATGTAAAAAAAAATATCAGTCAGAGAAAGATGTTTTCCTGCTTTGGAGACTTTTTAAAAACCATTTAATTCAATCTGGCACGCATGGCTGAAGCTGAAATGGCTACAACGTGTAACTTGTGGGAAAGCATGGCTGAAGCAGTTCTGTCTATCAATCTACTGTCTACAGGACAAATATGCCCAGAACTCAACTGGTGTGAGGAGAAGGGGCTACCTTACTTTTTCTGAATGCTGGAGAAGGGTTTTCTATGCTTGAGGCACTTCTAAATTCAGGGTCTTTCCTGACAAAGAAATGCTGGCTGCAGACAACTGGGTTGGTCCCTCCATGTCTCCCTTTGCTCCTGAGCATAAGTTAAATTGCTTGGTAGACCACAGTTTTTAGACCCTCGGACCATCTATGGATAAATTGAAGAACTGATTTTCAGGAAATTGTACCAAATAAGCTCACATTTTACTTTTTTAAGTGTAGAATAGGAATATGTTATCTGTGCTTTTATAGGATTCATTAAGGTGGTCTGGACTCCAGACCCTGCTCTACAAGACCCATACTCAAGTGGAACCAAATCTCCCAATAAAGTGAGATTCAACGTTCAGTTTCTTTTAAGAAGAAACTGTATATCTAATGGCTTTTAGCATATTTCCATTGATATCAGGCTTTATGTGATTTTAAAAGTATAGTTAACTTTATAATCACCAAAGTGCATTTCCTGAATCCCATAGTCAGGGCATGTGTGTGGAAATATGAATAGAGTCAAGCTGGGGAGGGACAGAGAATCTTTGCTGTATTCCATATCCTATAATGGAAGCTGGTAGGTACTTTTTCTATTTGGAAAAAGCAGTGTGTGAGGCAGTTGCAGGTTGTGAGAAAATAGGTTTTAGGAAATAAAACCCACCTCCCTCGAGGAATCTAGAGAAGGGGAGACAGAGGAAATAGAGAGGAAAGGAAGGACACCTGCATCTATCCTGTGCATTGAGGATAGTTCTCATTATGGTGACATCTCATTTTTGTTGACATCAAGTAAAGTGGAGGACTGATAAGTCCTTAACTGGCAAGCCGATGTTGCCAAATTGGATCATTCTCAACAGAAAATACACTAGAAATAAAATCAACTAAAGTGGCCATCCATACAGTAGTCTGGCTCAGTTTTTCCTCTCTGGATGTTTCCCTATGACCAGGGACAACAAGCAGTTCTCTTGGTTGGGCACAGTACAGAACCCCTGGAAAAGGTTTTTACCTCTATCTATTACCTTATCCTTACTATTCAGGGAGTTGCTGAGGGTTAGTGACAGGAGCACTTTGGAGCAGGTACTTTGCCAATATATATTACTATTCTTAATAAGTGCAAATGGGGGGCACCTGGGTGGCTCAGTCGGTTAAGCGGCCGACTTCAGCTCAGGTCATGATCTTATGGTCTGTGAGTTCGAGCCCCGCATCGGGTTCTGTGCTGATGGCTCAGAGCCTGGAGCCTGCTTCGGAGTCTGTGTCTACCTCTTTCTCTGCCCTTCCCCTGCTCACACTCTGTCTGGCTCTCAAAAATAAATAAATGTTAAAAAAAATTAAAAAAAAAGTGCAAATGGGAAACCACACTACCAACTGAGTAACTACCTTTGATATTTTTAAACACAACTCCCACATATTGGAATTCAATCATTATAAACCTGAAGATCTTTGTTTATGGGGTTTTATAGACTTTGAATAAAGAAATATTAGTTGATGGAGAAGCTGGAAAGAATAGTAACCTTGGCACAGAAACCCAGTAAGAAATAGAATATGGACTCTCTGAAATGTGCAAAATTTTCAAAGTTCAAAGGCAAGTCCAATTCCAGAAAATTGCCAGCTGGAAAACAGCTTATTGAACCCTGAATGAAGACATTATTATAAATCTCATTACATAATTTGATAATTCTGACATTTGCAAAAGCACACTGACTTAAGTCTTGAATTGCACAAAGTCAAATTCTCCACACAAAATAAGCTGGATGGAAAATTTTATTCTATTTTGCTTTGATTACTATTCCTTAGTTTTAAGTGACAGCAGTTGTTTTAAAAGTATAAGTAGGGCACTGAAAATGCATTTAAAAGTGTCCCTTATGATTAGGAATTAAAGTCCCTGTCATATAGGTTCACTATCTGGTCTCTCCCTTCTACTTTAGTGAAATTTCTGTGTCAACTATAATGAAAAAATTGGCAAAACTCCTTACTATCTTCTCTACTCCCTTAGTCAAAGATATAAACAAAACTTCCAGTTGTTACTGACAGAAACTGAACCAGAAATCCAATAGGCTAGGGGCCTTTCATAACATAGTAAGGGATTTCTTTTGGCAGAGTCAAGGTTCTGTTCCACTTGCCTTCTCCCAACTACCCAATCCTATACTAACGCCTTTTTAGTCCCGGGATCAGTTTCATGTGCATACAGTCTATGCAATCACACAAGACCCCATGCTCAGAAGGGCCTTGTGCTCAAAACAGCCCTGTATTTGGCTTCATGCTCTATTGTTGCCATCTTGAAATTCTTAGTTTTGTCTTTGAACTTGTGTTTTGTGAGCAAAGTCTAATGAGACAATGGAGAAAGCACACGAGCAGAGGAGATATGCACAATATGTGTGTCTGTAGTTCTTTGCCACCCAAGTGACATAAAGTGTTTACAATGCCCAATGAGCACAGAATTTGGGTAGATCATGATGTGTGGGAGCTCAATGAGTCTGGAAGTGAGTGTAAGGTGAGTGCGTGTTGTCTACTATTCTGAAAGAACAAAATACATATGCATGTACAAGTTATGAAATACAAATTATTCAATTTTGGTAATTTGCCTGCAATTTAAATGCTCTTATATTAGCATTTAAGTCTCACATACACAATAGAAAGATGCATGGCCAAACTCATGTTAATTATTTAAAATTTTAATTGTTATTTACTTAGAAAAACTTAAAAAGCAAATAAAAGATACTAAGTCAGAAGAGAGACTGGCAGGAAGGAAAAAAGCTTTATATTTTAGTATGTTTAATGGCCCTTTTTCTAAGCTCAGGTTCCACATTTTCTTTTTGCATGGGGTCCTGCAAATTAGGCAGGTGGCATGATCAGCTCTCACTTTTCTTAACAACTCTGCGCACTGCAATATCCCCTTCTTGTGTATTTCACAGGCATATGCCAAATAACAGGGTAGGAATCCAAGAACCAGAGAGAGACTGATGGGCTACCTGTGGGAAAACGTGGAGGTGGGCTGCATGAGGAGCATTTAAACTCAGACGGACAAGACTGGTAGAAAGATTCTTCGACATTTTACCTCCATAAAAGAATTTCCGAATTTGGCAGCACAAGGGAAGTGGTGTTTGGCATCTTTCAACACCAACTATAAAAAATGTTTCAACATAAAAATTTTGATGTAACTCTTCTGTAGGTTGGGTGCTTCCATGAGAGCAAGGTAAAATTACATGCAGAGCTGTCTAAGAATGTAATTGTCTACAAGTTGTCTACAATATAATTTCCAACATTACACACCCCTTAATCACCCCACAGAAGAGGAATATGATGATTGCCATCATACATCAAGCAAAAAGTCCACAGCCTCAGAAGCTAGAGTTTCTGCTCTTTCTAGCCTTCTAGTATGGTTAGATGGGGAAACTTAAGGGCCTGGGTGTAGGTGGAGGTATAGGAGAGGACTGGCATATCAAAGGAAATCTCAGCCTTGTGAGTACAATAATTAGAAGCAAGGTCTAGACAGAATCTTTGCCTTTCATGAGTTTGTATTCACATGGGTGACAAGGAAAATTATTGACAATTCTCATAAGAAAACTATGGCTTTGGTGGGGCTGTGAAATAGTAATGCGTATAAGTCATTTATACAAATGTCCTTTCTCTCACAGCATAATAACAATCATATTATTAGATGTATCATATCAACTCTGGTGTAAATTTTATTTTGATCACAACACTAACTCCAATATTAAATTAAACTCTATAGCATAAAATTTAGCACTAGTCATGGGGAACCAGTCTCATTCCAAAATCACATTTCCTTGGTTCAGATTTCCGTGCCTGTGTTCATGCGGCATGGCCATCTGCTCATGACTTCAAAAATAAATACAGAGAACACTGTTTCTAAAGGACCTGGGGGCTAAAATACAGAACATGGTCATCATTAAGTTTACAGATGACACTAATGGGAAGAAGGGTGGGTTGGGAATTCCAAATAGGAATAAAAGCAAGGTAGAGACCTGGAGAGAAAATCTTAACCATAAAAGTGAATGATGGTGAAGGCTTGCCTTTGTGTGGTCATGTCTAGATTAGGATCAGGGCTCAATGGAGTTGGGGGAGGTGAAGGTGGTATAAATTTCTGGGGACTAGCATCCTGGAAGAGCGACCAGCATCCAACTGTGCTAATTTTAATTCAAGGCTCTTGCAAAGATGTTCAGCCAGTCCACCCTTGCTTGTGGAGGGATGGAAACATGTTTTTAGGAGAGCTCAGACCCATTCTGGGGTTTATACAGTGTGGATGTGATTGAGGATACTGCTGTCTTGGGGTTTGTATAAAAGGAGTTAGAAGGTAAAAAAAAATATATGGTTCCTCTATTATCCTTCCTTCCTTCCATCTGATTCATCCACATGGCCTTTCATTTCTACCTCCTACTGTATTTCTCATCTGTTCCCATCTGCACTCTCACTGCCACTGCCGATGCCCTTGTCTGAGCCATCACAGTTTCTCACCGGGTCCACAGTAGCATCTCTCTAGGCTCTCTGTCCCAGCTCTGGACTCTCTGCTATCTGTTCTCCACAGAACAGTTCAAGTTACCCTCCTAAAACTTAAGTCAGGTCATAGCAGTTCCCTTCAGTGGCTGCTCAGTATGCTTAGACTAAAACCCGAGCCCCTCACGGTGGTCCTCATGCTCTGCATGATCTGGCTCCTGCTTAGCTCTCCAGCTGCCTTTACATCCCTCTTCTCCTTCCTCACTACCTTATTTAGCTTTCTTCTCTGCCCCGTGAACCCTCCGGACCTGCTACCTTCTAAGGCCCTTGCACAGAAGTGTTCCCCCCAGCTCTTCCTGAGGCCACCTCATTCTCATCCTTCAGGTCTTTGCTTAAGTTCCTCCTTGGGGATCTATCTTTGCCACTTCATCTGAAATCGCCTCTTCACCAGATTTCTGCAAACCTTTATTGCATTTCTCATAATCTGTAGTAATTATCTCATTTATCTGGTTACTTATTATTTGTCTCTCCCCAAGATAGACTCTGAGCTTCTTGAGAGCGAGAAGCCACATCTGTCTCCATGATAGCCATATTGCCAGAACCTAGCACGGTGTTAGCACAAAGTTGGCACTCAGTAAGAATGTGTGAGTAACTACACCCACCTCCTGTCACAAGGCCACTGCAGTGCCTAGCATATTTTAAAACTGGACGTCTGAATCCTATGGTTGTTCCTGGGGGAGGTGTCTGCAGCTATACAGCTGATGAACATACCTGGACAGTAAATAAACCATATTTTCAAGCTCCCAAGTTGCTCAGCGGAGGCCCTTCAGGGGAGGGACAGGTGGATATAGTGCCTGGTCAGGTGAAGTCTGAACCCTCTGTTGCAGCAATGGCAGCTTTGGCAAAAATGTTTTTTTCTTCTGTGGACTTTCCACCTACATTTCTATGCTTTGGGGAATGCCTCTAAATTTAGCACCACCTACATTCTCATTAAGGTGGTATTAACATCTGCCTTCTAGATGGCCCAACGATGATGAGAGACAAGGATAACAATGAAATGGCTCCTCCTCCCTGACAGCCTCACAGCAGGCATCCCTCTGTTCAGTCCAGAGCCACTCATCACTCTCCTGTGTTTGTCTTCCCCCAGCCAGCTTTTAGTTCATTTGACTGGCTTCGATTCAACACTTAAGTTTTGAAAGCTGAGCTTTATGAGATAGAATTCTAGATGCATTCTCTGAGTTATGTCATTTTACCAAAAAAAGCATATGATGTGAATTTTAGAGGACATATCCGGAGGCAGAGCTGGGATTAAAAAAAAAAAAAAAGCGTCAGAGAGCAAGAGGATGGACGGTCCTCTGATCAACACTCGTTCCCCAGGCCACATGGTGATTCCATCAGTGGAGCTAAGTGTGTGCCGATCAACCTGTGAGAGCCAGTGGAGGACAGACACCCAATTAGTTATAATGACCTTTGACTGGTAAGTGAAAGAGAGAACTATGGAAGATGTAGACACCCAGAAAGAATTTTGGGACCAAACCACTGGGAATTTCCCATCTGATGTGTCAGCCGGAAGTACAATCCCTCTGAGCAATGTGTTGTGCATTCTTTAGGATTTGGGGAGACAAGTAATTGGCATGCGACAGCCCCAAATGAGCTTCACAGTTACCGTGAATGAAAAAGGAAGGCCATATATTTTTAGAAGAAAAAGCCATATAAATTTGACAGCTCCACCCCACTAATATCAAATCCCAATTATCTCTAGCCAAACCACTCTGTTTCCCTGACAGAGACTTGCACAGTGGGAAGATATGAAAAATCAGTGGGAACAACTGCAAACCACTTATGGTACACTCCGGGCTCAATCGTGATGTTTTTAGGTCCATTCAGGACAGGGTAGGTCACCTTCCATTTTCACAGACACACACACACACCGCTTACTCAGCCAACACACATGTAGTGACAACCTTATACATACAAGATAAATTATGCAAGTCAATTTTTTTTTCTCCTTAAATTGCACTATACTTTTCTGTCTGTTTTGAAACTTCCAGGTTATTGGTCTTAATAGTACTATTATCCAGTCAGTGCTTTTGTTTTTATTTTGTTGAAATAGACTAACAAGGATGAAAGGAGTGGTTTTTAATTTTTTTCCAGGTAAATCTAAAAATATATTGATTGGTAGCGATATGTATCAATATTTAAAATGCATATACCCTTGGGGTGCCTGGGTGGCTCAGTCAGTTAAGCATCCAACTCTGACTCAGGGGTCATGGGTTCTAGCCCAGTGTCGGCCTCTGGGCTGACAGCTTGGAGCCTGGAGCCTGCTTCGGATTCTGTCTCCTTCTCCCTCTGCCCCTTCCCTGCTTGCACTATCTCTCTCAAAAACATAAACATTAAAAAAATTAAAAATAAATAAAATGCATGTACCCTTTGATTTAGTAATTTTACTTCTAGGGATTTTTACTACAGGCTTACAACACTTCACAAAGACACCCTTAAGTGCCCAGTTTCTCCATTTTTGCACCCCAGCTGCTGAGTGGCTGAATGGAGCTGTATGAAAGCACATACTCAGGCAGACAGATTTCACTCTGAATATGATCCCATGCCTCACACGCGCTCTCAGTGCTACTAGTAATCCTATGATGTTTCTCTAGTGTCTTTGTCAAGCTTGCTTTTCTGTTGTCTGCGAGGACTATTTTGTACGTTTCTTCTCTGCTCAAATCCTCTTCTCCACTCACTTTCCTTCCTCTCAGACAACCACGTTGTCTTATGTTTCAAATAATACAAAGAACCATGATTTGGGAGCTCCTTTTCTTCCCACGGTTCAATCCATGCATGGTTGCCTGTGTACCTTACTCTCTTCCTGTACAAGTCAGAAGTGCTGTTTCTCCTAAAGAAGGTTAGCCTCTGTCTATCATCTCAAAACCACCTTCTCTTCTGCATCATCAATCCTCATACTCTCACCTTTAAATATGATGACAAATTTGTATCTTCAGTCCAAACATCTTTTGAGCTCCAGACCTAGGATTCATCTGCATACTTGATACTCCACTTGGATGTCTCCGAAGCATCTCATACTTAACATGTTCAAAGAGGACCCTTGATTCATCCCCCCCTGCAAACTTATTCTTCCCCTACTCTTCCTTACACAGTGAGGAAGCTCCACTCATTAGTTGCCCAGGTCTCTCTTCTTTGATTCTCACGTCCATTCCTGTTATTCATGGCAGTTGTACCATTTCGCTTACCATTATATTTAAATATATGTTGAATCTGTCTATCTCCATAGCCAATAGCCTGTCCAAACCAGCCATCATCACCTTTCCTGTACTACTGAAATAGTTTCCTTCCTGGCCTGACTCTGTCTCATTACAATCTATTCTCCAGAGTATCTGAGTGGGCTTTTCTATATCTATATCTATATCTCTATTAGTATGTATTTATCCACATCTGTATCTATATCTAATCATATTACTCCTCTGAATAAAGTTCTTCAGTGGTTTTCCATAACATTACAGATAAAACCCAGACTTCTCTCCATTGCTTACAAGACATTTTATGATTGGTATCTGTCTACCTCTCCAATGTTGATTCATACCACTTTCTCATCCATCACCTTTTAACCACAGCCTCTTTTCAATACCTTGAAATACTAAGTTCAGGGGTGCCTGGGTGGCTCAGTCGGTTGAGTGTCTGACTTTGGCTCAGGTCATGATCTCACAGCTCATGAGTTTGAGCCCTGCGTTGGGCTTTGTGTTGACAAAGCTCAGAGCCTGAAGCCTGCTTTGGATTCTGTGTCTCCCTCTCTCCCTGCCCCTCCCCCAGTAATGCTCTGTTTTTCTCTCTCTCTCAAAAATAAATAAACATTTTTAAAAAATGCTAAGTTCCTTTCTATCTAGGGCTTTCCAAATGCTGTTCAACATGCCTGGAATGCTCTATCATCTCTGGGTTCCAATTTAAATATCAATTTCTCAAAAAGTCCTCCAGGTAAGTGTTTCCAGTTAACTTTACATCAGCACATTTCATTTCCCTTATAGTACTTATCACAATTTGTGATTAACTATTTACTTCTTCATTTATTCTATATATTTCAGCTACTAGATTGTAAGCTTCAAAAGGCAGGGAATATTATTCAGATATGTATGCCTAGTCTTTCCCACAGTATGTCACACATAGAAATCAATAAATACTGATGAATACTTGAGTAAATGAATAAATGAACACAAGAATATTAGTTATATATTGTAATAATAGCAAAAAATATAAACATTAATGTCTATTAATAAGCAAAATGTTATATAAATGATGGCATGTTCTTAAAATACTGAACCATTTGCACCTAGATAGAAACTGTCCAAGATATATTAAGTAAAAAAAAAAAGGCAAACTGTAGAATATGGTATTTAAAAAGGCTTATGTTGGGGCTCCTGGGTGGCTTAGTCAGTTAAGCATCCAACTCGACTTCAGCTCAGGTCACGATCTCACAATTGTGAGATCGAGCCCCATGTTGGGCTCCAGGATGAGCATGGAGATTGCTTAAGATTCTCTCCTTCCCTCTCCCTCTGCTCCTCTCCCACTTGTCAGTGCAGATGCAGCCTGAATTACTGATTTAATTACTGATTACTAACTAATATTCATAGTTTAAAACCCCAAAGATGGTCCTTTTAGGGAAAGATATCCAGTTGTTCAAATGTAGGACTATAGATTCAGTCTTATACATCTCATTTTCAAATATGTATCAACACTTCAGAAAGTTGGTCTTTTTTTACCTACAGCCTGTGACATAGGAAATGGAGTGGTGATTTTTCTGGATACCTAATTGATGATACAACACAGAAAGCCTTCTACTGACTTTGAAGTTCTAGTCTACTGTCTGACTCCTAATTATGTAATCCTTAGTAAGTTACTTTGTCTCTCTGTGCCCCAATTTTCCTCATCCATAAAAGAGAATCATAATACCTGAACTCATAGGGTTGCTGTGAAAATGAATTAATTAATATTTATAAGCACCCAATAACTACTAATTATTGTTTTTTTCTAGTGACACACTTAAGCCAAGCAAGTGTATTTTTAGATGAGTACACCCAAAAGGCCCTCATATTTCCACTTTTAAAAAAATATTTAATTCAGAATTCTGTCTGGATTTCATAAGTGCCATGCGCAATATTTGCCCCTTCAACATGGAAGGCCCCTAATTAAATTTTATGGCTTAGCAGTTCTTCAGATATTTGAGAGTGTGGGGGAAGAAAACTCTCTTCTTTTGTCTATGTTGAAAGTCTCTAGTATATCTTCAACACTTCCTGGAAATTGTTTATGAGGTACAAGGTTATAAAGAATAGAGAAGGCACATCAAATCCTAGGGGACAGTTTACAATGCAAATGACTAACACAGAAGCCTTGAACCACCTTTTCCTCTAAAGGGACGAGGTAATGGTTAAGTTCACGGACTCCTGACATGTGTCTGGATCCTGCCTCTGCTTTGTGATCTTGGGCATGTATGTACCTTAACCACTCTTTGCCTCACTTTACTTATCTGAAAAAATGGAGGTGATAAGAATACGGACTTCAAGAAGTTGTTAAGAGGATCAAATATATATATTTTAGGTAAAGCATTGTTAGTATAGTGGTTGGCACATAACAAGTACTCAATAATATTGGTCTTGAAGCATAAGGGAAGGAAGATCAGATTGGAAGCTGAAGTAATCCTTAGTAAGGATATATAGAAGGTAGATTTGGAGAGGTATTTAGTTCAGGTGTGCCACTAATAATCTTTATATCAGACAACCTCTTGAGGCCTTAGTTCCTCCACCTTTTTTTTTTTTTTTTTTAATAAAATAAAGGATCAGGAGAAGATGGTCTCAAAAGATTCTTCCCAAGCCTAGGCAGCTGACTTTAGCCAAGCATCTTACCTTTCAGAGGGTGGAACAATAGCCTTCTCACTCTCTGGGATTTAGAGAACAGACTGCAGACCCTGGAAAAGCTTCCCTTTGTCTCTTTTGACTGTTATTGCTGCTGGCACTATTGCTTCTCATGGAGGAAGGCTGACCTGGCTCTTTCTTTTCCAGGGGTCTTCATCCATTCCTATTTCTGCAGATGCTCTGGACTTACTCTGATTCCTTGGCATCTTGATCCTCACTGAGGACCCAGAACCAGGTATGCTCCTTCTTGGAGCCTCAATATTCTCGGTTATAGAAAGTGGATGATTTCTAAAGTCCCTTCTAGTTTCGATGTTCTATGAGTTTGCAGATCTCAGCCAGTGCCCTTTTCCAGTGAGCGTTTGGCTGAGACTATCACAAAGCTGGATGCATTCACAGGCAGTGTGGGCCACAGAGACTGCAGCCGACGGGCTAGACTGCAAACAAGGCAGCTGCGATATCAAGTATCACAGTAATTTGAGGATTAAACAGTGCAAAGTAGAATTTTATAGAAGAAGGTAGGTTTGGAGAGGTATTTAGGAGAGTCACAATTGGACATTCGAAAGATATAATAATGCCTTAATATAAAATTTCCTGGCTTTCTTTTGAGTCACTGGAACACAGTGTTTATGTTTCTTAATGTTAATCACATGCAATTCTTCTAAATCTGGGATCTAATGGATGCAAAAATTGGTCCAAATGTCAATTTTAAACATATGTTTTTTATATTGAATAGACCTGTATGGTTCCAAACACCAGTTAACTCTTTGATGAAATCAGGGTCTGATTTTTCATAGGTGGCTCTGATTGGTATTCAAGATGGGGAGAATTCCTTAGATCACTCTAGCAACGGGGTCAGCAGAGGAATTGGAAAGGCCTTTCCTGAAGCAAAGCATGAAGGCCTGGGATAGCTCAGTGAATATTGCTCACCCTGGGGAATGGAGGGAGTTAGGAAGCTGTCCGGCAGACTTTGGTAGACTCTGGAAATTTCAAAATTGGACAGAACAATGAAAGCCAATAGAACCCTTTTGTGAGGACTTTAAATGCAGATGGAGAACATACTGATTTTGTTGGTCATTAATAGTCATCCTGAATTTCAAAATGACCATTTTCATTTTTTTCTAATGATGTGAAACAGTTTCACTTGGTCCTCAGAGAGCAATTAACCAGACTCTTTGTTGGTGTCCAACAACTGTGATTGTTGTTTTGTCTGAAGGAAAGAAGGCTGGGGGATGACTTAGCCTTTCAGGACAAGAAGAAATTTATAGTTTAAAAATAACAGAAATACAGGTTAGACATAAGGCTTTAAATGCCAGGACATCACAGTTGGAAGAACTGGTAAAAATCATGATACTGAGGGGCATGAGTGGCTTCTGCTCTGAAGATCTGACAAGTATCACCTGTTTTGTCCTATTGAAACACCAAGGACAATTTGATTCTTAAAGCTGGACACCAACTCAGTCACTTAGGGCTTCAAATAACACTCCTATGACTCACAAACATTTGGATATTTAAATTGGAATTGCCTTTTGAGCCAGTAAAAGTCATGGAAGAAATCCACTCCATAGTCATAATCTGGGACTTTTTTCACCCCAAGTTAAATTTCTCAGTGAAATTATCCACTCTATTCATTCGCCTTGACTCCAAATAGCATTTAGCTATCTCAAAAAATCCAGCCCACCATTACAGGATAAAGATTAGCCATGGATAAGGCACCAAAGAATGTGCTATAAACTGAGGAAGCAATTCTTAGAGACGTTTCACAGATATTTTCAGCAAAGGCAATATCAATGAAAGAACTGTAGAGCCTTCTGAGATGGCTCTTTCTGAAGAGACCTCCTTTCATTTGGAGATATTAGTTCTGGCATGCTTGTTAAAAATTTAGCAGGTTATCCCCTTGCTTACTTCATATGTGAGGTACTTCCCTGTCCCCCTATCCCATCCCATTAGATGTTAGGAGTACAAGCATAATGGTTTATTCAAAGGGCTCAACTCAGTGAGTACCCATAGAAACAACTTTACACTATTGTTTTTAATAGCTGCCTTTCAAATCCAATTTCCTATTCCTGAATGTCATCTCAAAATTTATTTCTTAGTTTTTGAATATTAGTAAATAATTTCATCTTCAGGTATTAAAAAGTTCAGTTCAGTATGATATCAAAACTTTCATTTTTCATCTAATTTGATTCATATCTTGACCAGTTTAGGTTTGATATAAATCAGAAAACTGCAGTGGAGGAGGGGATACATAGTTTTGTTTGTTTGCTTGTTTGTTTTTTTATTTATTCCTCTTCTTTACCAATTCCTGAAGACTCAAGGCAAAGAAGAAAGGTAAGACAGAGGCAAAAATACCTTACTCACTGGTGACTAGTGTCATTTAATCTCCAATTGACGGAGATGCTCAAATCATGGAGCCTTCTCTTGTAAGACATTTGTGTGGCTTCTTCTAATATCTTCCTGCTGGGACTCTCCATGTTACACTGTTCTCTTATGCAGACAACAGACTTTATGGTTGACTACTTAGAACTCCTCTAAGTTTCTACCTTGATGATATGTCTCTCACAGCTTCTTTCTGCTGGGGTGTGATACTTTTAAGACAACTGAAGCTTGGTTATCTTTTGTAGTATCTCCTCTAGGCCAGTCCTCTCACCTCATTCAATTGTTAAGGACAAATGCAGCTAGCCTATTCATTAGACCTTTCCAGGCAAGAACCAGACACTGGACTCCATGCCTGTCAAGCTACAGGAGACACATGTCAAGTCCTCCTAAGAATTCTCTTTATACTCTTCCTACAACACTTCTAGGGCTGAGGACCTCTCTTACTTGGCTTGGGGTAGAGAGACAGAGCCTTCTTCCTGTCCCTACTCCCAGACACAGACAGTATCTTCTCTCATCAGCCTTCTAGCCCCTCTTCTATGTCAACATGACATGGCAATAGATCCCATCTGGTTTGCATCCAGAACTGGTTTGGGGCTACCCTGTAGGAGATCTTGCATGGGTGATCTAGCTCTAACCCCTCTTTAAGATGTGTGGCACTTTATACCCATTGACCTTAGCTTTGGAGCTTCAGTTGAATTTGATGGCAGAAAAGTTCCATTTGTTACAAAAGCAAAGCCTCAATGAGAATCAAAGCCAAAGGAAAGCTGAAAGGACAGTCTTAGTTTACCATTAGAAAAATCATTTCAAACATAACTATTTATTTGGCTTTATTTTGGTGAGTAGAGAACCCAAACAAAACTGCTAAAGAAGCAAATTTGGTAGAAACCATCGAAGTGATACTGGAAAGAGAGAGTGTTTCTGATGTGAACAGCAAACATTACTGTCCTTCCTACTGAACTACAATGGCAGAATTAAGTGGAGACACAACTGGTTATCAGAGATGGGGAAGAAAGGGAAGGTCAGGGCTAACAATAAAACATCAAGAAGTGAGGTCAATGGCATAAGAGGCCAGAGACAGGTTTGCTGAGCCAAGGCAAGTAAAACAGAGATCAGAGTCAGGTAAGGGAAGGGAAAAATTATTATTCTGAATCAATAGATTAGTGCTGGTGAATTAGCCCATTATAAGAAAGGAGAACATCTAAGGCTTTAAGTGCCTGAAAACATATTCAGTCTCTCCTACATGCAAACACACATGCCACAAGTGCTTCTTGTGCTTCTGTACCAGGTACTGTGGGAGGCACTGGGATCACCATGAACACAACAGTGTTTACCCAGAGATGAAAAAGAAATAAACCATACTTAAAGAACTAAAATAAATTCAATTTGGCAGGAGATATGGCTGGAGACGTGGGTAGAGACCCTGTGCATCATTTTAATGAATCTGAATTTTATTCCAGAGGCAATAGATTAAAGACTTTCTGTTTGTTTTGTTTTGTTTTAGCAGTGGTTAACAGGCATCATGTTTTAGAGAATCACTTTGGCTGCAGTATAGAAAATACATTGAAGAGCAGCAAAGCTGAAGGGCAGAGACAAATTAAGGAGACTTAGGGAGTGAGGTAAAAGGATAAGTCAAGATTTCTAGCTCAGGCAATTGGGTGGATGGTGGTGCCACTCAGTTAAATATGGCATAAGAGAACTTCCAAATTTATGGGACAGGAGTAGAGGGGTAGGAGAATGGAGGTGTTGAGTTTACATTTACACATGTCTGTGAAGCACTCAATCAGATATATCCAGTAGGAAGCTCAAAGTCAGGATAGAGAAATTGGCTAGATATATGTATGTATGAAAGACCAATAAATAGATGGTAATTGAAACTATGTGGATGGATGAGCTTACATAGGGTATATTTAGACTAAGAAAAGAAGAACCCTAGAGAATACTGATATTTATAGGATTGGTAGAGGAAGAAGAGCTTGCAAAGAGAAATGAAGTATAGCTAGAAAGGTAGGCAGGGAGCCAGGAAGAACAGTATCTCAAAGTCAAGTATCTATGAGCTTCCTCTACCATTGGTCTTTCCACATCTTTCTATGGATCCTGACAGTCATGAACCTGTCTGAAGCTTGTTTTACCTAATACTTCCAGCAGATTTTGGAATGTATTTACTATTTTACATTAATTTCTTGGGGCAGCTGAGAGCAAATAAGGCAGATTATTAATTCTCTGGGTCTCTGTAATGTCCCCTAGTATATCTTATTAAGAAGGCTCAGGTCAATGGTTCTGAACTTTGGCTGAATACTGGAATCATCCGGGGGGCTTTAAAATATACTGATGAATGGGTCTTACCCTCCAAGCCTCTGATTTAATTGGTCTAGAATGTTGCCTGGGAATTGGAATTTTTAAAAGCTCCCCAGGTGATCTTAAATGTGTAGCCAAGATTGAGAACAATTGACCTTAATTAAGATGGCTCTGATCTTGCATTAGTGTTTGCTAATAAGGGACATATATTTATCTATAGAGAACTGCTTGGTTTAGCTTAATGGGAGAAGTGAAAAGATTGAGCAAGCTCTTAAGGAATGCAAGTAAACGGAGTGAGCATGCCTATTTGTGGGGATAGTGAAGACATTGGTGGGTCCACAGCAGATGATTTCTTATGCACCGCCAAGTACCATACTTTGACATTGTCTACATTGTCCACAGTTGGCCAGTGACATAGACTGACTCTGTGGTAGCAGCACCAAATAGAGAACCAGATACCATTGTCCAGAATTACTGACTCATTCCACGGGGAAATAAAGTGGTGACTGCTTAATATTAGGCTCAGGAAAGTGGTGGAGAGATTGAAATCTGTTTCTGGTCCTCTCTTGTCAAACTATTTTATCAGAAAATCAACTGCACAATATTTAACAGTCTGGTAAGTGAAGGCATGATGCGTACCCTTCCTTAAAAGGCATGTTAAGAAAGCTGTTTGTGTGATCCTATTTTTAACATCTTACTCATGTTATTAGAAGAGTGTAGGTGGCATTCCATTTCAGCAACTTTTCCACCCACCTTTTTCTTGTCACCTCTGTATCTCTTTTCTTTGTTCCTGGCTCTCTCTGCTCCCATACCTGCACCTTCACTCTTTCCTTCCACTTCCTTCTCTTTCCTTCTCTGTCTCCCACCCATCTGCCTCCTTCAGCTTCTTTACACTACAACACACTTGCAGTAAATAACAGCAACTAAAACAGTTCCCCCTTAAGATGTTCTTTTTTTTCCTAACGTTTTTGTTTATTTTGAGAGAGAGAGCATGGTAGCATGCGGAGAGAGAGGGAGAGAGAGAGAAGCCCAAGCAGGCTCCTTGCTGTTAGCTCAGAGCCTGACATGGGGCTCAGTGTCACGAACCGTGAGATCCTGACCTGAGCTGAAATCAAGAGGCAGACGTTTAGCTGACTGAGCCACCCAGGTGCCCCAAGGTGTTCTTGATGAAGGAGTAAAGAAGAAATTATTTATTAATTCTTGACCCTTGATTATATACATTTTTTGAATATATACCTTTTAAAAATTTATTTAAAATATTTCTTAATATCTATTTATTTTTGAGGGGAGGAAGGGCAGAGAGAGAGGAATACAGAATCCGAAGCAGGTTCTATGCAGTCAGTGTGAAGCACAACGTAGGGCTCGAACCCATGAACCTGGGAGATCATGACCTATCTGAAGTCAGACCCTCAACTGACTGAGCCACCCAGGTGCCCCCGTAATTGATTTATTTTAATGTTTATTTATTTTGGGAGAGGGAGAAAGAGAGAGAACAAGCGGGGGAAGGGTAGAGAGAGGGAGAGAGAGATCTCAAGCAAGCTTTGAGCTGTCAGTGAAGAGCCTGACACAGGGGCTCAAACTCACAAACCGTGAGATCATGACCTGAGCCAAAATCAAGAGTCAGATGCTTAACCAACTGAGTCACCCAGGTGCCCCAACCCTTGAATACGTTCCTTTTTAATATTCCATGTGACAAAATGGGAAGCAGGCATAAAGCACTTCCAGTATATACTGAAGTGCAATGATTACATCAAGGAGAAGCACTGTTGTGATTGAGTTACGAGCTTAACTAACCGCTTTTTTTCATAGAACATAAGTGTCGTTTGAGTGAACAACTTACAGACAAGCCATGATTATTCAGACTTGGATACCTGGCAGACATTTTCTCTAAAATGAAATGAATCTATCACTTCAAGGAAAATGACAGCATTTGTTGCCAATAATAAAAATTTAAACTTTCAAGTGAAAAATCAGAATTTTGGAAAACTTGTCTCTGCCTCTGTGAGCCTGACAGCTTCCCAATAATAAGTGACTTTTCTCATGAGATTGTTAGTAATATCAACAAGGTGGTTTTAAAATATCGTATAATGAAATTATATGACATTTGTAAGATTCACATAGCTCAATGAACCAAAATTTTCCAGATCAATGAATGATGTTACAAAATCATGCATAAGTAAAAGACCCATTCAAATTGTAAGATGGATCCTGGGTTTTAATGTAACAGAGTATGAAAAGTTCATTGGTAGAGTTTGGATTCCACATTGCAATTAACCTTCGGAAAATCACTAATACTAATTAAGTTTTGGTGTAGTGTCCACAGGAGTATCTGAATTATCTGAAAAGGCTATTAAATATCCTTCTCTTTTCCAACTACATGTCTGCATAAGTACAGATATTCTTCATATAGTTCAACCAAAACAACATAATGCAACAAATTAAATGCACAAGTAGATGAAAATTCAGCTGTCTTCTGTTAAACCAGACACAAGGAGATTTGCAAAAATAGGAAAATCAATGCCACTCCTCTAACTACTTTTTTGTCTTGGAAAATAAAACTATTTTCATAAGAAGTGTTTTATGTTAACGTATAATAGGATTTATTGTTATTTTTGAATGAATTGATACATACATATTTTAAATTTTTTCTGTTTTAATTTCTATAAGGAAAATATTATAGATATAACCCACACATATTTGTGTTCTTCAATAATTTTTAAGAGTGTATCGGGGACCTGAGGCCAAAAAGTTTGAGACCTGCTGGTCTAATATGACAAGATATTGGAGGACAGGGAATGTGTCTGTTTTACTTCACATATCACACTCAGTCCTTTTGGCCTCATACAGTATTATGTATGAACTTTATGATGGAGTGGGGGGAAAACACTGACAAGTCAATCAGGCAATTTATTCATTCTTTGATTCAATAAACATTCACTGTTCTAGGCACTAAGAACATAGTAGTGAAGAAAACAGATGAAATCCCTTTCCTGAGCAGTTTTCATTCTGGAGTTTCTGAATTTTAGTCCTAACCCTGTCCCTAATTCATTGTGTAACTTAGGTAAATAATTTTATCTTCTTAGGGCTTAGTTTTCTCATATATGAAATGGAGAATACAGAAAAGAGTGATGTCTAAGGGCCCCCTGAAATCTACAACTTTGACTGGGCCTCCTCATTGTCCCCTAATTCCTCATCCAATAGGTCTCATTGAAATCCCACTTCTTCAGGACACTTGGGTGGCTCATTTGGTTGAGTGTCTGACTCCTGATTTCAGCTCAGGTCATGATCCCAGGGTGTGGAATCGAGCCCCACACTAGACTCTGTGCTGAGCATGGAGCCTGCTTGAGATTCTCTCTCTTTCTCCCTCTGCCCCTCTCCCCTGCTCTCTCTCTCTTAAAAAATAAATAAGAAAACAAATGAGTGCCTTTTCTTCCAGGAGATTTTCCCTGACCTTTAGATTGCCACCCCTTATAATACTTGGTTGTACTCTACTCTCCCCTTTTTAGATCACTCGTCAGACTGGTAATTGCTTGTTCAGTATCTATCTTACCTATAGGAATATGAGCTCCCTGAAGGCAAGAACTATGTCTGCCTTTTTACCACACACATGGAACAGAGCAGTTGCCAAACAGATATTTGCAGAAATGCCACTCTATTTAAAATTTTACCTTTCTAATACTTCCTATCTTATTTGCTTTTTAAAAAATCTTTGGTCTTATCTCTATGAAACATATTATATATCTTACTTAGTTATTATGTTTATTATCTATGGTAGGGGTCTATATCAATGAAAAGTTCATGAGAGCCAGAATAGTCTCTTTTGTTCACTGTGTATCTCTAGTAACTTAAAGACTACATGGAATATAGGAAAAAGTAAATAATTTTTTTGTTAAATAACAAAAACTGTTAGTTGAATAAGTCATCATTGGTAGAGCACATACACTAAACCATTTTTTTTAGTAGTGGGGTTGGATTTGGATTCATGCACATATATTGTCTCCTGGTTTTTCTTGTGTCTAAAAATACACATTTGTGTGAATTTCAAATAAGGTCATGAGCAAGGTCTGTGATCTGTAAAGCAGTGTGACATAAACTGGCCCATGTGGTAAAGGGCTTGTGACCTTGACCATTACTGGACCATGGAGATGTAGTGGGCCAAATGCAATTATGGTTGGCTTGGCCACTCTCTAAAATCATTTACAAGTGTGTCTTAAACACATTTTTGAGCAAATCAAGAGCATATGAAGACAGCAAAAGAAGCATTAAAAAAAATAGACTATATGAATAGAGAACAGAGTCCAAAGGATCTTGGAGCAGTAAACCGAAGCTATAAAACATAAACTCCTTCAAAAGCACATAAATAACTTAAATAGATAATGTTTGCTCTCAGAAAATATAGTTTGCAAGACAGAGGGAAAGTTAAACAGCAAGAAAATTAAGTAAACAAAAGCAACTAAACCATAGCACATTAAGACTTATAATCCAGTTAGAAAACAGCAAGTTTGAAATGCACAGCCATTCCAAATGCATCCACCATGATATAATTGGATATTAGATGTAAAAAGGAAATATCAGGATAATTGAATTTAAGTTTGTATAGACTGGAGGACTATAATACGAACTGTATCAAATTATAAAGGAGAAGCAAGAACAATGTGAAGAAGGGGAATAGCCATTCTCTTAGAAATAATTCTTATTTAGGATTCAGATGACTCAATAGAGAATTTTTCATTAATTGCCTTTATATAATTTTTAAAACAAGGTTTTAATGTAATGATTTAATATGAAATAAGTGTTTCATATTGAAGAGTCATTGTAGTTGGAAAAATTAGTTTCTTACTTTTCAATTATAATTAAAAAGGCTTTAACGTTGGGATGTTTTTATACTGCCACATTAGGATTTAATTATTAAAATGTGATTTTTCAAAGTTGAACCCTACTCCCCTGAAATGTGCTGCATATGTCGAATTCTGAACCACACAGAAGCATTACATTTATTGAAACACTGTGATTGTCTCCACAAATCACTTAAAGAAAAGCTGAAGTGAGGATATTGAACATGACTTGTCCATGTCCAAGAATTCACTTAAATTCAGAATTATTTGAACTAGATATAATTTCCAAAAAGTTGGGCCATAGGTCTTTCTCCCACACAATAATTCAATTTAAAGACATATTATGCACTGAGGAGAATCCAGGCACTGGAAATACAGATATGGACAACACATAGTTCTTGCCTTCCAAAAATGATGGCCTCACTGGGGGACAAAAAAAATGCCCACAAATAACAATAATATAATGAAAGTTATAGATTTCTTAAGAAGATAGAGCATTAAGTCACAGAGAAGAAGGATGTAAACATCTAATAGCTCTTAGAAAACTCCAACTGTAATCTTGATTCTCTTAGTGAATGAATGTCAACAAAAAATATAATGTTGACAATGAATGGACAAATTCCCTTCCCCAATAGCTTCCTGCATAATTTCAGAGATCGGGAGATGGATACTTACTATTTTTAACCTTCAGGTGGAGGTGTGAGAGCTTCTCTGAACACTGGCATAGGCATACCATTGTAGGAATCCCATTTAGTACACTGAGAAACTGAGACATTAGGTCCATTCCCCCACCCTTAATTCCACAATCAAGAACTTCAGCATCTGGATAAATCTTGGAAGGGTCAAGAAAAATAAGCACAGTAATCTTACCGTAATATTCATATTTCTCTCACTGTGGCAGGTAAGAAGAATATGTATATTTTGATTCATCTCTTTCTAGATCCCTATTGAATTTCTTACGGTAGATTCTCAAGTCATCCCTGTTCACATAGAGCCCCTCAACCTCACCATCTTTTGCCCACTTGCAGCAGAAAACCTCAAGTCCTATTTTACTACAAAGTTTTAGGCTATCTAAAACAAGGATCCTAAACTTTCATTTTAGTGATCTCAACATTTTTATTATTTTACAGTATACCGGTTTAGAGTGGAGATTCTGGAATCAATAATTTAATTCTTGGGGTTAAATCTTGCTTATGCCACTAACTGGCCTTGAAACTTCAGATAAGTTGTTTAAAACTCTGAATCTCATTTTTTTTCACCTGTAAAATGAGGAAAACAATAGTTTTACCTTACAGACATTTTGATTAGATCAACTACATATAAACTATTTAGAATAGTTCCTGAAACTTAACAAAAGTCCAAAACAAAGATACTGTTATTATTATCCCTTTAATGCAGAGAAGGAAGTTCCCTACTTGTTAAAGAAATCCCTTTCCTCTTGTCTCCTTCAAAGGTTGACTCTCTAACCATCTGCCTCTTACATCTTGACTTCTTTCCATTAAATCTATTCCCTCACTACTTCAGAATTCCATTTTGAAAATCTATGTCCTCATTCCTGCTACAGGGCTGTAACTTTCCCTCATAGCACAGACAAACTTCCTAAAAAAAATATCTGCAACCCCTGCTTTCATTTAAAGTCACCTATCCACTAGTTTCCATCTAATCAATCAGATGCAAGTGTGCTTTCGCATCTCCAGTGAGTTTCTCCTTAGTCAATGTGAGGGTTTTATTTAAGTCATTCTTCTCCACCTCTGCTTTTAAGTAGCAATTTAACATTGACCAACAACTTCCTCCTGCTTGAACCTCTCTTCTTCACCTTCTGTGATCCTCCAGGGTTTGAATTCTTCCCACTCAGACTGAGCCTTCTCTTCTTTCTCCCTTAGATGTGGGTTTTTCTCCAGTTGTCCTTAGGTTGCTTCTACCAGATCTCTTCCTCAGAACACCACCCACTCTCACAGTTCAGCTCTGCATCTGACTCCCGAATCAGTATCCCTGGCTTGATATCTCCCCAATTCTACATACTAGTGTTTTCAATGGCGTAGAGGATATTTGCCCCTGAATTTCTTGCAGCACTTAAAAACTCAACTTGTGCAAGTTTAAATATTTTCCTTCCAAAGGAATTTTTCTTATTTGACTCCATTATACCTTCTGGTGATTGATATGGACTGAATGTTTGTGTCTCCCTCAAATTCATATGTTGAAGCCCTAACCCCTAATGTGATGGTAGTTGGAGATAGGGCCCTTGGGAAGTGGTGGTTAGATGGGGTCATGAGGGTGGGGTCCCATGATGGGATAAGTGTCCTTATAAGAAGAAGAAGAGAACCAGAGCTCTCTCTCCACAATGTGAAAACACAGTTAGAAGGTGGCCATCTACAATCCAGGAAGAGGACTCTCACCAGGAACTGAATCCACTGGTATTTGGACTTCTCAGATTCAGAACTGCGAGAAATAAATTTTTGTTATTTAAGCCAGTGGAATTTAGTCTGTGGTATTTTGTTATAGCAGCCTGAGCTAAGACAGTGATTCCTCCTGTCATCTCCCTTTTAAAACCTTATTTCTTTCTCAGCTTCCATCCCCACTCAGTTGGCAAATACTATAGATTCAAGTCCTGTGATTTGCAATGTCTCTCATGCCCATATTTTCTAGTTCTGCCACTTACTAGCTCTATGACCTTGGGCAAGTTACTTAATCTCTGTGTATAATGGGAATAATAATAATAATAATAATAATACTTATTTATAGGGTTTTTATGAACTTAATACAAAACACTTACAACACTGCCTGGCACATGAAAAGTACTACATAAGTGTAAAATAAATGAGTGAAATAAAGTTGGACATAAAGGTCTGCATTTAAAGGAGAAATCCTGGCAGGAGATGAAGATTTATGAGTTATCCCAGAAACAGTGATTGAAGTCATGTGAATGATCAAAGAAAGTACATAGTATATAAAAAGCAGAAGGCCCCCTGGGTGGTGGTCTTTTTCTATAAACCTGTCGAAATTCTTCAATTACCACATTTCATCAATTCTGGATGGCTTTTTTCACATTTTTAATATCTCTAGAAAAAGGATGTCTCCTACAATCAATGGTATATCATAGTTTACCCTCAGAATTCTTTTTTTTCTCAGCGATGCATAAAATAATGGTGTGTCATTCAACTGACAG
Source organism: Paguma larvata (assembly GCA_030068075.1). Lineage (NCBI taxonomy): Eukaryota > Metazoa > Chordata > Mammalia > Carnivora > Viverridae > Paguma > Paguma larvata. Next base: position 43,984,562 of record CM057837.1, on the reverse strand, counting down.
CATCTTAGACTTAATGAGATATAAGAAGTGTGAACCATTTCTTTGAACCACCAAGACACCCTAGATAAGCTTTCCTTATAATATATATTTTAGTCTGCCTGTACAGTCATGTCTATGAACTACTAGATTGCAAAGTCCCCAGGGGTCAAGAAAGGACCTAATTCTCCTTTTTGTTCCTCTAGGACAAACTAAATGGTTCTGCTTGCAGAAGGTCATCAGTAAAAATTGCTTGAATTAAATTGGATTCCAAAGGAGGATATCAATTATTTTTAGGATTTCTGCAATTAGCCTCATCATTGTTCCCCCCTCTCATAGTTAATTTGACATGCATACACACACTTGTTTTCAGATCTCTCACATTACATCTGATTCAAAGCATCTGTCACATGAATTCCACAGGTAATTGATTATATGAACTATTTCAAGAAAATACATTCCTGGCATTCTGGGAGAGAATATTGAAAAGACAGTGCTAGAAATCTTACCAAAAAATTCTCTGTGAGAACAGAGAACAATGGTCACACATGTATTAATTTATTAGTTGAAGTAGATGCTTATTTTTTCTGAGTGATCTTGGCTTGTATTGTTTGTTCTTTCTACCTGTTAATGAAGCTTTATTCCTTTCCTTGTTGACATGTGGGACTTTGGGGGGCCCTTACCTGTGTTTTCAGTCTCCCAGCATCTTCAGGGTCCAACTACATGCTTGGATATGCATTTTTATTGAAGTAAAGGGCTTACCTCTTGCCCAAGCCTATGCTTTGCACACAGCATACCTCAAACCTTGGCAATGGCCAGGTAAATTCTCTTGGTTTTCCCCAAATGATCTTTCACCACCCTTCTCTCTCCCACTTCTAGCCTTGGCATCCCTTTGTTCAAGACCTAATTTCACCTCTCATCTCTGGATCTTCAGATCACATGAAGTTATCAGCCTTCCTTCTTTTCCAATGTCACAATAGGAAAGAGGAATTTAATTGTCCCTATCAACGAATGTTATTCTGTTTCTCTCTTTTCTCTATATGGCTCTTCCTATGCTGGTTAAGGAGTTGCTTTTCATCCTCTTTGAGAGTCTTTTATTGCACATGGCCAGGCAACTTTGTCTCTGTCTTGCTGGTCTTCTAGTCCCTGTTTCTTTTTACAGTATAATCTGGCATCATGATCTGGTGCATTAGTGCTCTCTTCTCGTAACTCACCAAGGATTAAAGGAACTTTGAGCACTCTTAGTGTTCGATATGGGCATGTCATGGTCATTTTGGGAATATGTGACTCCTTAGTCCCATTTACCTTTTTTCATCATCTCTAGAGTAAAGTTCAAATTTCTGGGCACTGCTTCCAATGCCTGCCAAGACTCAGACTCATCTGTCCTTAAAGTCTTACCTCTTAGAACATCTTACACACTGCCTCCTCCACCTAGGCCTCCAGCCAGATCAGCCTATTTACTATTATCCAAATTCACCACATATTCAGGCAGCTCTCAATCTTGTTCTTGCTGTTTATTTGAGCCTAGAATTTTCTTCCTTTTTTCTTCAATGTTTTTATTGCGGTAAAATACATAGAACATAAAACTTACTATCTTAGCCATTTTTTTAAAAAAATTTTTAAATGTTTATTTATTTTTGAGACAGAGAGAGACAGAGCATGAGTTGGGGAGGGGCGGAGAGAGAGGGAGACACAGAATGTGAAGCAGGCTCCAGGCTCTGAGCTGTAAGAACAGAGCCCGTCGCGGGGCTCGAACTCGCAGACCGCGAGATCGTGACCTGAGCTGAAGTCGGCCGCTTAACCGACTGAGCCACCCAGGCACCCCAGCCATATTTTAAATGTAGAGTTCAGTAATACCAAGTACATTCAGCTTGGTATGCTATCATCACCACTATCCCATTGTGAAATGGAACTCTATATCCATTAGACAATAACACCCCACTCACTCCTCATCCCAGCCCCTGGCAGCCACCATCTACTTTCTGTCTCTGTGATTTTGTCTTCTTGAAGTTCTTCATCTGAATGGATTCATATAGTATTTGTCTTATTAGGATTGGCTTATTTCACTTAGCATATTCTCAAAATCCATGCTGCTGCATGTGTCAGAATTTCCTTCCCTTTTAAGGCTGAACAATAGTCCATGGTATGCATATACCACATTTTCTTTATCCATTCGTTTGTCAATGCACACTTGGGTTGCCTCCACATTTTAGCTTTTGTGACTAATGCTATAAACATGAGGGTGTACAAATAGGTGTGTCTCTTTGAGGTCCTCTTCCTCATTTTGCACACTGAAATCCTACTCACTTGTCCAAGCCTGACTCAAGTAGTACCTACTTCAGAAATCTCTCAGACTTTACCTGGAAATAATTGCTTGTTTCTATGTTCTTCTACAATTATTTTCTTGTATTGCTGTATCTACCCTTACTTTATTGTGTCTTGAATACTTATTTGTACTTAAACATCTAATTGCTCATAAAATTATAAGTTTATTATGGTCTGGGACCCCATCATCTTACCTCAGTATGTTTTACATCACTCCCCACAATGCTTCATAATGCTTATTAAGTGAATGACTACATAGAGACAGATTTTATTTACAATTATGCATATATCATAAATATAAATAGCAGCCAGAAGGGTGCATTGAATACCTAGAAACTCTTCCAATTTTGAAATCTGTCAGATTAACTAGGAAACCTTGTCAGTTGCAAAAGAAAGCACACTGGTCTGGAAATAAAGAGACTTGATTTTGTCTTGGCGCTGCCTTGTGTAAGTCATGGCTCTTCTCTGGCATAGTTTCCTCATAGTTGAGACAAGAGGGTTGCCCTAGAACAGAATTCCCAAACCATGATTTTTGCATCGTATGCCCAACCCTATACTTTATTTGCTTAATAGTTTTCTTTAAATTAGCCCAGGCCTAATGTTACCACCAAACTTAGCCTCATCCTAAATAGAGATATCTGTGAAATTGCATTTTCATTGTGTTAGCTATAATTCTTTCAACGCAAATTAAAATAAAAATAACTATCAAAGTACCAAGAAAATCTCTGTATCATTAAAATAACTTCCTATGCCAGTAGTGGCCCATGGACCATGCTTTGGGAGGTACTGGCCTAGACTCTCCCTGAGTTCCCTTCCAGCAGGAATAGCTGTCTTCTCTGGGGAAGTCATGCCCCCTTCTGAGCCATATAGCAAAATGCGTTCAATGAATCTTTAACTGGGAATGATTCAGCATTAACCCCAGGGAATGAAATGTAACTTAATACGTCTTCTAGCACCTCTAATGCCTGGGATTCCACCCTCTTTATGCCTCCCCTCTGAGTGGTGCTGTTTGCACATTCTGCCTTTTCTGTAGCCTCTGCTTTCCTGCAGGGCCGTGTCTGGGTTTGCCTGACCAGATCTCCCCTCTGAGGGCTGTTTATGTTTGCACACTCGGCTTGTCCTGTGGATTTGTCTAACTAAATTCCCCTTTGAGGGCTGTATATTTTGGCACAGTCTGGCTCTCTAAGGGATTCTTTTGTCCATTAACACCTCTTGTCTTGCAGTTATACCAAAGTCTCTGCTGCTCTTGCCTCAAGCAAGGAAGTCCATACTATTCTATTCTTAACGATTCTTCTGTGTATTTCCATTTATTTTCTATACTTTCTATAATGGCCATGTATAATGTTTATAATAAAGAACTATAAATTTTGTTTTTTTAAAATGTGAAGGGGGGAATGTGAGAGGGGACATCTGGTTGCAGATGATATAATAAAGGAATTTTAACTTTATTCTCCTCCTTCGAAACCCACTGCCAAAAACAAAAAGAATGAAAAGCAGCATCAATAAGATGGGCCCATTACCAATGAAACAAGGAAACAACTACACTATACCATAATTAGCACCATACCCCATAATTACCTTCCTTACCAAATGTTAAGCTTGTTTGCTTTAGGCAGAATAAAGTCAGTCTTAAAAGCATACCCTTGTTGGCACTAAGAAATCTAAGGGCATAGGTGGGCCACCAGAGAAATGGAGAGTGTTCCTAATAGAAACTTAGCTCCACACCACAGAAAAGACTGAGTTGAACAAGAAGCCATGTTGACTTCCCACTTTTATTGTTTATCACATACACTTCTGGCCACACAGATTGGTGCTGATAAAAGGAAGGGTGAGCTCACCAGATAGTGACAGACAGTCTAAAGAAATTTACTGTGAACTACACTGACCCTTGGAACGCAGAGAACAGAGGAAGAAGTGTATACGCTTCCAGAGCAAAAGGAATCCACACTTGGTGGAAGGAGATATGAACAACAACAGAAACAGTAGGTCACAGTCATAAACATACTTCTTCAGCAAATAGATGGCCCTATTCAGAGATGAGTAATAATCAGAATAGGAGAAATAAAATTATAATTATTTGCTGACAATATTGTTGTGTATGTAGAAAATCCACAAACAGCTACAAACTATTAGAATTAAGTGAATTTGTTATTAGCAAGGTCATTGGTTATAAGGTCAACATACAAAATCAATTTGATTGCTATATACTAGCAACAACTACATAGAAAATAAAACTTTAAAAAAGATATAACTTCAACAAATATCAAATACCTAGGAATATATCTAACAAAAACTGGGTAAGACCTAACTTCTACCTTGAAAACTACAACACATTAACAGAGAAATCTAAATAAATGAATAGATTTAGCATATTCGTGGAATGGAAGATTCACTGTTGTAAAGATGTTATTTCTCTCTAGTTAAAGTATGGATTCAATGCGAACTCTATCAAAATATCAGGAAGTTCTTCTGCAGAAATTAGCAAGCTGGCTCTAAAATTTATGTGGAAATGCAAAAGTCCCCAAAAAATCCAATATAATCTTAAAGAAGAAAACAAAGCTGGAAGATATGATGATTTATTATAAAGCTGTAATAATTAAGACACTGACGTTTTGGTGCAGAAACAGACCCTCACATATTCGAAAACCTGGTGTGCGACACTGCAGAGCACGGGGGGAAGGATGATCTTTTTCAATAAATGGTTTTGAGAAAACTGGATATCCATACGGAAAAATGTTTATTGACCATACCTTGTACTGTACAATAAAGCAAGTCCAGATGGATTGCAGAGCTAAATATGAAAGATAAAAACAATAAAGTTTTTAGAGAAAATGCAGGAGAACATCTTTGTGACAGTGGAGTATGCAAATATTAAAACACAAAGAATGCTGATTATAAAGAGAAAATTGATAAATTAGACAATTAAGAACTTGTGTTTCACAAAAGGCACAATTAAAGGAGTGAAAAGGTAGGTGACTGAGTAGGAAAAGAGACTAGATGGCCAATGAAAAAAGGAAAAGATGCTCAGCTTTGTTATTCGTCAGGGCAATATAAATCAAAACAACAATGTAACACCACTACATGTCCGCAAGAATGGCTAAAATGAAAAAAAATCAGTGTAGATAAGGTTGTGGAGAAAACAGACTTTCATAGACTGCTGGTGGGAATGCAAATCTGTACACTTTGGCGGTATCTATCAAAGCTGAACATACACATATTTTATGATTCTGCTACTTGTTTCATAGGTATACTTAGTAATAATGGGCACGTATGTTCACCAAAAGACACCGACTAGCAGCGCTGTGTGTTATAGTTAAAACACTGAAAACTAAATGTCCTCCAGCAGTAGAATGAACACATAAATTGTGTATATTCACACAGTGGGATATGAGCAATCCTCATGGGTGTTTTTCACAAATACAATGTGGAGCGAAAAAAAACCTAGACATACAAAAAATTTAGAACTACATTATTGCATTTATATAGAGTATAAAAGTGGCAAAATTATTGCATGATATTAGAAGCCAAGAGTGGTTACTAAGGACAGTAAGGACTGGAAGGGAGCAGATGGGGTGCCTCTGAATTGCTGGTAATATTCTGATACTTGGTCACATGGATGTGTTCAGTTTGTGAAAATTCACTGAAAATTCAATAAGATATGTGTACATTTATGCATATATATATTCTGTTTCAATAAAGTTTTTAAACCCCTAATTAGTTTGTAATATTTCACAAAGGGGAAATTTCATCAAAAAACACATCTTTCTGGCTTCTCTTGAAAATGTTTCAAGACCTGTCCATGGTGCCTCACCCGCAAGAATCCGCTCTCATCAGAAAGGGTAAGCATTATTCCTTACTTATTGATGCCCCATGGCCAGCCCCTGTAGGCATCTGAGTTCATTCCTGGGAATAAAATCTCCTCTATTGGTTCTTTAGCTCAAGTCTGAGTCCCTAGGGTAGAGCTTATTCTTTGCCCTGAATATTCCCTCTTCTCTACCTGCTCTTGCACCCCACCAACCAGTCCCCGCTCCCCTCTGTACCTCACTCAGCACATCTCCAGTTGTCTCTCTGTGAAACCTTCTCTCCTAGCCGCACTGGCACTTACTTGAGTATGTCTATCCTCATATCCCCCAAGCCTCCCTTTCTCTCCCCTTATCCACATCTCTGTTCCATTAATTCATCAACCCACTGATCCAACAAACATTTATTGAATATCTATTATAAGCCAGATTCTATATCAGGGGCAGTAAATTCAAGAGATCTACCCTCTAATGAGAAGCAAAGACAACCTGTGAGGGTCATTATATAGATAAAACATTATATGTATCCTGTGAAGTCTGACACTAATTCTGTCAGAGAAGGAGGGTGTGGGGGTTCTGGGTAGTCCTTGTGGAGGATGTGGTTTGGAAGCTGGGCTTTGAAGAACTGGTAGTAATTTGGATACACAGAGAGTAAAAGAGGTAATTCCAGACGAAGGCTGTATTCTGGTTTCATTTGTGACAGAGTAAATATTTCAGTGTGGCTAGATGTATTGAAGGGGAGCGGTGGGAAGTAAGGTTGGAAAATTGAGCTGGGGTCAGACCATGAAGAGTCATGCATGCTTCACAAAGGGCTTCACTTTATAGGTAGTACAGACTATTGAAAGGTTTTGAAGAATGAAGTGCAGAGCTGGAAACATCCCATTTCATCCATGCTCACTTCACACACTCTGTCTCAATCCCTTGGCAACCCCTCCCTACCTTAAGCCCTACTTACCATTACTGTTAATTACATCCCCAAATCTCCTGACAATCTCCTTCCCTCAACCACCACAGCAGTCTAGGTACTAGGGGTGTTGTCACAACCTACTTCTTTCTCCCTGTTTCTTTGCTCTTGAGCCCGCAGTCTCCTTGAAGTGTGACCAGATCTGATCGGGATAAAGAGCAGCAGGAGAAAGGAGCAGAGCCACACAGGACTGGCCTTTCCCCTGAGATGCACCTCACAGTTGGTCCTGGGCCCTGCCCTCTCTTTGGTGTCTCCTGATAAACCCTGAGCAGCCTGAGACCAAAGCCTGATCCTGTCTCCATGTAGACCACAGCTTCCTCTTTGCCTCTTGGGCCTTTTCTTCTCCACTGAGTGCATTTTCTTAGTCCACCTCAGGATGACTTGCCTCCCTGAAATTCCTCCTACTGCAACTCCTTCACAGTTGCACAGATTTGATTCTATCAAAGCCTCACAGATACCCTTTGAGAGAGAGCCTGAAAAGGCAGTGATTAGGTCTTCTGATTTCAAATCCACTGGTCCTTTCTGATATATAATAGATATTCAAAAAATATCTGTAGTATGAATAGACAAATGATTCAATACATATATCAGTCTCTCTTGAGGATTAAATTTATTTTTTTATTCTATTTTTATTTTCATTATTTGGATGACTTGATTTTAAAAGAGGCTTGATATGGAACATCTAACTTTAATAAGATAGTCTTTCCCGCTCCAACTTCCATATAAGTGGTTCCTGGGGCCATAGCTTCAAAACAAATTACTTTTAAAAAGATACACGTGAGGATTGCCTGGGTGGCTCAGTTGGTTAAGTGTCCGACTTTGGGTCAGGTCATGATCTCATAGTCTGTGAGTTTGAGCCCCACATCAGGCTCTGTGCTGACAGCTCAGAGCCTGGAGTCTGCTTTGGATTCTGTGTCTCCCTTTCTCTCTGCCCCTCCCCTATCCACATGTTCTCTCTCTCTCTCTCAAAAATAAATATTAAAAAAAAATGATACATGTGTTCCTTGAAAGGTTACACAGAGTTACTATATGACCCAGCAATTCTACTCTTAGGTATATACCTAAGAGAAATGAAAACACATGCACACAAAAACTTGTGCATGAATATTCATAATGACCAAAAAAATGGACATGACTCAAACCAACTGATGAGTGAATAAATACAATGTGATATATTCATGTAATAGAATATAATTTGGCAATAAAAAGAAATAATGTACTGATACATGTGACAGCCTGGATGAGCCTTGAAAACATTATGCTAAGTGAAAAAATTAACAAAAGACTGTATGTTACATGATTAAATTTATATGAAATGCCCAGAATAGGTAATTCAATTGAGAAAGAAAGCAGATTAATGGTTATTTAGGACTGGAGGGGTGGGGGACAAACAGGGAGTGACTAATAATGATTGTAGGTTTCTTTTTTGGATGATGAAAATGTTCTAAAAGCAATTGTAGTGATGGTCGCACAGTTCCATGAAGGTACTGAAAAGCATTGGATTGTGCACTTTAACTGGGTGAAGTGTATGGCATGTAAGTTATATCTCAATAAAACTGTTATAAAGATACAGGGTCATTAAGGAACACTTAGAAAATAAATACACACAGAAGAAACAAATTATCCATTATTCTACTACTCAGAGCTAACCACTATTGACATGTTTGCTATACTTTCTTCTTATCCTTTTTCTGTGTGTACACACACACGCGCACACATGCACACAAACTAGGGTCATTTTCTATATTTAAGTTTGTAGCAGGTGTGTCTGGCTTAGTAGTGATCACAGGCGTTTTCCACAGATACTAAGAGCAGGGGTTCCCAGTCAGACAGGAGTTCTGAGTCAGAATCTTGCTGCTGCTCCTGACTTCCAGTGAGTCCTGGGTAAACCCCTTAACCTCTCCAAGCCCTCAGTTTCCTTAACTGTGAAACAGTATGTACCTTCCCTGGATGTCATAAGGATTACACATAAAGTTCTATAATACTATTTTTTTTCTTCAATCTTTCCTCAGTGAGGACCAGTTTGTTTCCCTCATTTGCAAAGCAGTCTGCTCTCACCAGTAGCCAGCTCAGAAAAAACAAACAGTGCTATTGCTATCGTCCCCACCTCATTTACACTAAAGTGTTCTCTCTTCCTGGGGGGCATGCAGCAGAGTGGTGGAGAACACAGGCTCTGGATCCAACCCACCTGGGACAAACTGTGACTCTGCCATTAACTTGAGCAAGCTCCTTGGCTCCCTGTGATTCAGTTTCCTCATCTGTAGGTATGTATAATAGCACTAAGTTCATAAAGTTTTTGAGGATAAAATGTGTTAATGTTTATATAGTACCTGTCACGTTGTTAACTATTATTACAATATTCTTCCCCAAGTGGTAGACTACTTTCTTATTTCAGACTTGTAGTTGCTTGAGATTTAGCTTGCAAACCTATGGTTTCTCTTTTTTACAATCCGAGGCAGAATGTTCCCGGCTCTGAGCTCATAATGGCTGCTCATCCCCATCCACTAGCCTACAGCACAACGCAATTTTTATTTGGCAAACTGAGTAGTTAAGAATGTTGTTTCCATTAATTTTATTACTACCTACGTACCTCCTAGAGGCAGGGCAAGGCAGTTTAGTTAAACTGAACCAAACAAAGCATTTTAGGGATTTATAAATGAGTACTTATTTGCAGTTGTTCTAAATCATCCCAGCCAGATGGGCATGTTTTAAATATTTCCAAGGAAGAGATTTCACAAACTTTCTTAGTAACCTGTCTTAATTCTTTGAACTCATACCGAAAGTCTCCTGAAAATCTAATGTCTGGAGCAACTCAAAAGTTTTTTATTATCCAAGCAGATTATCATTAAGAATATTAATAATTACCAAAAACAGAATTTTAAGTTACCACAGAAACAAAGTGGGGCAATCTTGGGCAAAGTGCTGGAATGTATAGTCGCCCTACAAATGGCAATTAGTTACTATTACTGTTATGAGTGCTAAGTTTTACTTAGTACTCAGCGGAAAAGAAAAACTGGTTCTCGTGGTCTATGTAACAACCTTATATTCTTAAACTTTCACTTTTTTTGTCAACGGAAATGGAATGGAATGGAAAAAAAGGAGCAGAAGTCCAAGCAGGCAAAACTTGAAGAATTTTTTTTCCTTGCCCTCTTTCTACTCAACACTTACAGAGCGCTTAATATATAATAGGCACTCTTGTGAGTGCTCTGTGTTTATTATTTTATTTAATCTTCATGAAAAACTTTTAACACCATCCTTGTTTTGCTGATGAAGAAATGGCTCACAGGGAGAAGGAGCATCTTGCCCAAAGGTATACGACCAGGACCTGCCCCTTATAGGAGTCCAGAGAGTGAGCTTTTAACCAAGACACTCAGCTCCAGGCTCTCTGCATGACCGTGGCAGGTCACAACCTTTGGCTTCAGCGCCCTGCCCTGACTGGCTATGCCAGTCCACTGGGTGGATTCAGTTCTCTGTTTCCTGAGTTGGGACACAGAAAGGTCTGAGCTAGAGGCTCTTCCATGGAAGAGAGGTGACAGTCCCTGTGGCTCCAGAGAGAGGAGGAAAAATGAAAAGAAATGTGGATGAGAATTATAGAAGGTCAAATTCAGCCCAAAAAAGAGACCTTTCCCCTCATTACAATCATCTTACACTAGACTTAGCTGCCCAAGTAGGTAGTGAGTTCTACATGACAACATGGGCTCAAACAGGGGTAGGTGGTTTGCTTCTTGGGAAGGTTCCATGGGGATATGCCATTTAGAAGCATCTCTTGGGGAGCTTGTGAAATGTTAATTCTCAGGTCATGTCCCAAAAGCGATGATTCCCAGGAATCTGCATTTTTAACAAGTCTCCTTGCTGACTCTGACCCAAGTAGCCCATGTACCACTGCTGTAAAGGGATTCCTATTTAGAGTGTGCAGCAGGATGAGGTGGAAGGCAGGGGTGAAGGGATAGAGAAAAGGGCTGACACACATCCCTTCTGAGCGGAACCATATGGTTTGGGTGAACTTTACTCTTTTAGTCTCTCTAATATTAATCTTCTTTTTGGATGTTTATCCTTGGTTTCCTGACAGAGAATGCTTGAGTGACATATGAGGTGAGAGATCTGGGGTGTAATAATACCATGTCATGGAAACACTCATAAAGCCATGACCCTATGGCATATGAATTCTACGTGGGGTTTGCACAGGTATTAAATGTTCTGTGGTTGGCTTTTGGAAGCCTGTTCTATCCTGACACCAGGGTTTCTAAGCTGGCCTGGAGGGAAGCAGGCCTGCAGCTTCCTGGTGTTTGGAGCAGATGGGGAAAGAGTCTGAAATATTCCTTGTCATCACCTCCGGCTGACAGACCACAGGCAAAGGAGGCAACAGGGAGAAGTCAGACCAGTTGATCTGGGAGAAAAGAGAAATCAATGGTGATGCCTTGTGAATGTTTCCTTCTTCGTGTTCCTGTCCATGGATGGGGTGTGTGTGTGCGTGTGTGTGTGCACATGCATTTGGGTGTGTGTATGCCAATTGTGTAGCACTTGTCTCTGGCTGTAGACAGTAATAAATCAGGGGCTACAAAACCACCACTAGCCACCTCCTGCAGGCCCTGTCAAAGAAACAGGCCTTCTCGAGAACAGCTGAACCGGCAGGATCCCCAGTACTGTGGCCCCACCGCATGGGATGAAAATCACACATCTGGGATCTAGCATGCCAGATGTGCAAAGGGCTAACACAGAAAAGACACTGCTGGGAAGACCACATCACTTTCAAAAACATTAGTGAAGGCTTCAAAAATTTTTATAACCTTAGTCACCACAGTGCTTTTATCAGACTTGAGTAGTAGACTTTCTTGTGTCTTGGTTCTTTGTCCAGGAGTGTCAGGAGGGATTCAGAAGGATGTTGAACCCACTGAGGCAGTGACAGTAAAGATCTAGAAGCTAAATGAGTGCTGGTTGAAGTCCTGGGTTTGGAATAAATTCTAGGAACTACCAGGCATATGATACTGAGCAAGTTACTTTCTAGAGGTTACGTCTGTTAATCTCCAAATGAGAAGGGACAGTCATATCTACCTCATTAGGGCTGTATGGGGAGTAAGTTATCTCTGTGAGACAACACAGAGAAAATCTTTAACTCAGGATCTGGCACCTAGCAGCCTCATGGCAGAAAGAGGGAGATGAGCATTCCCAGCTGCTCCAAGGAGGTTGGGTAGAAAAGGGAAATTATTTTCTACTCAGTCAAGCCCCAGAAGGTCTGTGGGCATAGAGCAGTTGCATGACTGTCCTGTGACGTTGTCATGTTCCCAGGGCTGCTGGGATAAGTGCTGCCTTGTTACCTGCTCTACAACACTGACTCTGGTTGGCTTCTCCTTCCCTTGGGCCCAACTCCTGCCTTTCTATCCCTTGAGGTTCTCACATGCACCCTTACTTTCTGGCATCCAGAACCTTTTCTCTCATCTCCATCCCCACAGCCTAACCACACCAGGGTGTTTTACTCCAGAGAAGTAGGGACATGGGATTCAAAGATTAATGAGAGTCATTCATGATTTCTACCAGCTAGGAAAGACAGAGAATTCCCGACAACCAGAGCCTCCATTCTCATTGTGTTTGTGAGTTTTAAATTAAAAATAGGTCAGACTATTGCTAATGGGTATGGATGGGGTTTCTTTTTGGGGTAATGAAAATGTTCTAAAATTAGACAGTGGTGACGGTTGCACAACTCTGTGAATACATTAAAGACCAGTGAACTGTATACTTTAAAAGGGTAAATTTTATGGTGTGTGAGTTATATTTCAATAAAGCTATTATAAACAAAATAATTCAGACTATCTATAGTTAGCTTTCCATTCTTCTGTCCTTCTCTGGTTGTAATTGAAATATAAATTATGATTTAATTATAAATTTAAATTACACAAATTACCAAATATAACTTTAATTCAACTATAAAGAGCCATAAGAGACCACATAGCATTTTGAACCAAGATTAAATATTACCTCTACTCCTGCAGATCTACGTTCCTTCTCTCTCTCTTCTCTTCGTCAAGTACCATTGTATCCATCAAAATTCAATTTATTTTTCCAGATTTATCCCATGAAGCCTTTCCTGGTCTCCACCAGCAAGTCTCCTCTCTCTAATCACTTATCAAACCTGTGTTTCATACCTGTCTGTTCTGCATGGGACCAGGCTTTAGGGTGTGGAGATGAAGGGGTGAAGGAGGATACTAACAGGACTACCCTGGGGGATTCATCTATTTAGGAGTCTTTCCCATTCATCTCTTCCAGGATAGCTTCCCAGTCTCTGACTCAGACCAGGGTTGATGCCCAGAAGACCTTCCTGCCTCCTGGATCCCCCTACTCCACTGACCCCCAAAGAGCTGTACAAGAGAAACTTCCTGATACACCACTTCTGTTCACTTTCCTTTCCTAATTAAGGACCCAACATGATCCCAATTGCTTACTGAGTCCACCGAAATACTGAGAGGCCTTCTCTGGACCCACTGTTTTATATCTCACTGGCATCCCCTGCCACTTCTCAACATGCTCACTTGCTATCTCTGCCAGCGTTCTTCCTGGCAAACAGAATCCTCTCCCTAATCTACTCTTTCCTTGTCCCTGACCTCCTCTCAAAGCCAGAGATGAACATTCCTTATCTGTGAAGGAAGTCTTCCCCTAAGCAGCTTTATTCCACACTTACCCGATCTTTCTTTGTTCAGCTTATGGTCTATGATTTTGCCTTTATTGGTAATACCTACATAGCATGGCTTATTCTACTGCTGTGAGGGCCTCAGCACATAGTTTGATACACTGTACCCAGTAGGTACTCAAATGAATGTCTGCTAACTTGAATTTTCTTCTTTAAGAAGAACCTCCTGGGTGCTTCAGAGCATTGCCTCTGAACCATGAGGAAGTTTGTTTTGCTTCTAACAATAAACTATTAATCAACTAATTAATAAACTCTTAGTTGTATATGTGGCCGGCACTGTGGGAACTCTTTCTTCCTTTTTTTTTTTTTTGAGACCTGGTCATTAAACTAGGAAAACCAGCAGTTAGTGGTGACCTGGTAATTGGATTCATTGTTTTGTCTGTTCAGCCTTCATTTCTCATTTACCAATTCTCTGAACTTTTCATACAATGCAGAGCCATCAGATGGTTACCATAGAAGCAGTCCTTTGTACAATGTGACCTTGTGACCACAGATGGGAGGGGGGTGTCCAGGGTGGACCACTAACCAGGATAGGTCAACTGGAGCCCCTTCTTTCAAACTGCACCTTGTTATCTTCTGACTCTAAGTTTGAGGCTTGAAATAAATCCCGCCCAGTTTTAAAATACTGCTCCTTCCCGGATTCTGTTTTCAATTGTATAGTGTTAATTATTGTCTGTTTAAAGTTCTCAGTACTGTACAGTGTAAAGTCTCAAGAGTATAAATCTAATGAAATATGCTTGAATATGTTGTGGCCTTGTTGAACACAGTGAGACTGTAAAACTTTCTTTTTAAAATATAATTCAGGCAAATAAAGGCATTAAGTTATCCTAATGCAATGGAAGATTTATTATCTAAACTTGGAAAAGTCAGGAAATTCCAGAGTTAGATTCCAGGAGAGATATTTCTAGAAAAGAAAGTAGAAAAGACCTAATGCATGTCAGTGCTTGGTTCTTTTGCTGCCTGGTACTGTAATCCTGTGGATTAAGCATGGGCGTCACGTTGCACAGACTCAAGCCATGTACCTTGCACAAAAGAGACCAATATTTAATGAATGATCATTGAATAGGTTTCAAAGGAGCAAAATAATTTCATATTTTTAAAAGCATTTATCCTGAGGTAACTAAGAAACTACATTATCTCTGTTACAAGGAGAGAAATGGAGGAAGAAAAAAAATGAGATAACTGACTTGTGTCTCCTAAAATGTCCAGTTAGACCTAGGGCTAAATTCAAGATTTACTTACTCTAGACTGAACTCCAGTTTTGAAGTTACAATATTCATGGACTGCTGACTTATTTCATGAGATAAAGAGACTGAGAGCAGAATTGAGCACAGTTAAAGATGCTCCAAACTAAGTTCCATAAAATCTCCCACAAAATAATTACTAGGTGAGGGAGGGTCTTTAGGTGTGCCTGATTCATTTGAGGCATTGGTAGTTAGGCCAGGCTTATTTTCACAGCTGTCCATCTCATGAGGACTTTGGTCTGTCTACTCTGACTCCAAGTCCTAGAGTTCTAATCCAGAAGAAGGGAATTCCTTTATTTATTTTCTGTTCTTACCTAGCCTCACTTCTAATTTCAAAACAAACTGCTTTCCAAATATAGTATCTCCCTTCCATTGAGGCAAGATGCTATAGTTGATTTATTTATTTTTGTCGAGAGAGAGCAACTGTGTGTTTCAGAGGTCAATTTTATTTGTTTCTATGAACATAGGACTTATCTCAATGTGCCTCTTTCTGCTTCAGCCACTACTCTAATTTTCCCTCCTTCTTAATCTGATCCACACACACTTATGTGTATTAGGGATGACGGGGGTTGGGTTTCTTCCTTCTGAAGGCACTTCGCTAACTATTATACCTGTCATTTGCATCCTGCCAACTGTATCCTCCCCATCTACACATTTCTGTTTTCTCAAGAATGAATTCACCTTCCATGACTAATGTAATCTGTAAGCAGCCTTCATGCTGATTCCACAGATTTTAATTTCCTAACATTTCCCTGTAGACTCTTCCTAACATTCTCTTTAAAAAGAAAATCCCCTTATTGGAGTTAGTCAGAGGCTCTACATGGCCTCCTGTGTGAACCCCCCACAGGGAGCGCAGATGCTTTAGGTGGTACATGGCCACACTCAGGGAAGACCTACACAGATAAAGTAAAACAGAGAATTCTAAGAATGCATTTCTACCAACATGCAGTAGGAGCCAACTGTGTGCTAAGCACCCTGCATATGGTGGCAAACAAGACAGAGATTGAGTAAAGGCTTTGACCTCAAAGAGCCCTCAGATCCTTAGTATGATATTCAATGCTAAAGTACATAGAAGACAGCATGATGTAGTAGAGAAGACATTGACTTTGGGGCAGCAGATCTGCATGACCTTGGGCCAGTTATTTAAGTTTAAGGTCATGGTTCAAACCTAAAAAAAAACGTTTTTTTAATGTTTATTTTGCTTTGAGGGAGAGAGAGAGACAGCACATGAGAGTGGAGATGGGGGCAGAGAGAGAGGGGCAGAGGATCTGAAGTGGGCTCTGTGGTGACAGCAGCGAGGCTGATGTGGGACTCAAACTCACAAACCATGAGATCATGACCTGAGCCGAAGTTGGACGCTTAACCAACTGAGCCACCCAGGTGTCCCAGACCTAAAAATATCTTAACTGCTGAAGAGAACAGGTTTGTCACAGAGTATACCACCTGTATAGACAAGGAGCTGAAGTTAAAAACCACCAGCAGTATTAGATAGTTCCTGGCTGCTGCCTCTAATATAATTAGTCCTGATGAAGCATATCTAATGATATTACTACTATATTTATTTTTCTTTTATACAGCTTTGAGATATAGTTCACGTACCATACAATTCATCAATAATGTGTAAAATTTAATGGCTTTTAGTATATTCACAGTGTTGTGTGTCCATCACCACAATCAATTTTAGAATATTTTTTTAAATGTTTATTTATTTATTTTTGAGAGATAGAAGGAGCGTGTGCAAGCAGGGGAGAGGCAGAGAGAGAGGGAGAGCAAGAATCCCAAGCAGGTTCCATGCTGTCAGTGCAGAATCCGAGGCAGTGCTCCATCCATGAACTGTGAGATCCTGACCTGAGCTGAAACCAAGAGTCAGATGCTGAACCAACCAAGCCGCCCAGGTGCCCCAATTTTAGAATTTTTTTAAAACCCTGTGCCCCTCGGCCATCACTCCTCAACACTGTTCTCCCCCCATCCCTGCCCCAGCCTGGGAAACCACCAATCTACTTTCTGTCTGTATAGATTTACCTATTAGAGATATTTCATATAAATAGAATCATACAATATGTGGTCCTTTGTGACTGGCTTCTTTCATTTACCACGACTATATTCCTGAAGACAGAGGTATTCTTAATATTTGTCAGAACGGGAGTTACTAAATAAAGCAGAGTGCAGCTATACTGTGGATTACCATAGCACTTTAAAAAAATTAGGTAAATCTACATATGTTAATAAAGGTCTCCAATATGTACATACAAATATAAAGTCTGGAAGAATGCACATCAAAATGATAAAGGTACAGACCTCAGGGAGGGGCAGAGAAGAATATGACTGGGGATGGAATACAAAGAAGACTCTCCTAATTTGGAATATGTTAATTTTTTTCAAGGATTATTTATTCATGTGTTATTTAAAATTAAAAATTAATTAAAAAGAGAACATAAGACTTAGGGTTTCTGGTTCCACATGTAAGGAAGTTGGAAGTAGCCACTCTGTCCTAATAGTAAGTAAGAACTGAACAGACGGAAAAATCAACAACTGTTCTTGGATCCGTAAAAGAGGAGGACCCAGTGCAAACCCCTGCCCCCAAGACTGGGGACGGGTGAATCTGGGTCATCACTATGAACAGGAGCAGAGATTTGGGAGCAGAAACCATTGTGGGAATAAGTGCCCTATCAGGAAACCTGAACTATAATTGACTCTGAGAGTTAAAACCCCAATGGGACACAGTCATAGAGGCACCTCAAAATACTGTCAGAGTATTGACAGTATTTTGTCAGAGTACTGGAGCTCGATTAGGTTCCCAAGGTAAATATCAGGGGAAAATATCCTTGGACTTCTGGCAGGGGAAGAGGAGAAGGAACCATTTTAAAATACAACAAAGCACTGTTCTTAATAAGGCCTGCCCTCAGAGAAAACTAGTTAACCAGAGCCTAACCTGCTGGGGTTTTATCTAACTGACCAGGGGAAAGAAAATACCCAAGTCCACCCCACATTAGCCATCCTGTCTCACTTAAGGGGGTTAAAACAAAAGAGAGAAAAAACATTTGTAAGATTCACAGTCTAGAGGCACAGGCTCACAGAAAGACAGAGACCTAATCATAGGACTATTGAACGTTGCCCCTCCCCCACACCTCCCCATCACGGTGCTATAGACCTATTTATAGCCGTTCTTTTTACCCAGCATATCATGGCCAGCTAGCAAGAAAAACCTACAAGGCACACCAAAAGTAAAACAAGCTCAGTTTGAAGGGACAGAGCAAGCATCACAACCACATATGACGGTGATACTGAAATTACCAAGCTGGAAATTTAAAACTATGATTAATTTACAGAGGGCTCTAATGGATAGAGTAGCCGGCATTCAAGAACAAATAGGCATATAAGCAGAGCAATGGAAATCTTAGGAAAGAACCAAAAAGAAATGCTATAGATAAGAACCACTGTAATAGAAATAAATGCAGCTGAGGAAAAAAAAATCTCTGAGCTAGAGGACATATCAATAGAATCTGTAGGGGCCATTTTTAGGCAACAGGCTTGAGCAATAGAAACCTGAGTAAAGTAAAAGGGACCACCGTGTCCACTGGGCTGAATGCAAATAGACCCATCAGGTGACCCACCTCAAAATACCCATAAACCTTAGCTGAAATGGGCTACTTACAAGTGGGCACAGGTACCAAAAACTGAAAATTCCACATGTTCCCCTACCTTCTCACTTCCCCTCCCTAACTACTGTGTCCTGGCAGACAGTCTCCCCTTTGCTGTCCCGACTGCTGCTCTCTTGCAGTGTGTATTCAATAAACTTCTATCTCCTTTGTTCTGCCTTGGGGGACCAATCAGGTCACCACACAGAATCCTTAAAAACCAGAAACCAAAGAGAACAAAGACTGAAAAAGAGAACATCAGAAATGAGAAAGAGAGAGAGGGAGAGATGCAGGCTTTCCTTGGAAAGCCCCAAGAGGGAAGCTGGACAGGAAGTCCTAGGTATGCTGAGAGCTCCCAGAGAACTTGGAACCATTAAAATATCATAGACCCTTACAACTGATCCAATGTGCAGATAACTCCTTGGATAAAATTTGGGCTCAGAGCAAAGCTCAGGGAGGAATGATCTCCTTTGTATACTGGTGTCAAAAACAAAGTCTTCTTCAACCATAGGATAATCCCCAATTGTGCTCAGTTTCCCAGTAATTTAAAGGAAAGTGGGATACTGGGGACTGTGAGCACTGAATGAGACTGTCAGGACCCAGGAAATAAAAGGGAGCCAGGAACTACATTATCCAGGATGGTTACACAAAGAGCAAGATTCAATACCTAGAAACTTGGGAACTACCCTAACCTCAGTAGTCTCCATGGAGATTAGGGTTTACACAGAGATTAGTTGAGTAGCTCTTAAAACAAAAGAGAAAAAAGGACCTTTCTTTTTTTTCTTTTCTTCCTTTTTAAATTTTTTTTGTTTTGTTTTTTTTTAACTATTCTCCAGGAGGACAGGGAAGAGAACTGGGCAGGCTAATTCTGCAGCCATTGTGGAGGAGGATCCCTAAGAGAACAGGCTTGCACAGCCTTGAAAAGGAAAAGGCATCAGACAGGGTCCTGGGTTTAAGCAGCTAATTATGGATTATGAGAAGAATTTAGGGTCATTTTCATTAGACTATGTTATTGCTTAAGATCCAAGCATAACTGAGTTTGCATACATAATAATACCCTTGGAAGGGATGTCTGCTATCTACCTATCTAGGGCTAGAAGCCAGGTCACCACACAGCTGTGGAGGTTCACGGCAGATCTTAGGTAAGGAGAGCAGAACCGGACTGTCACAAAAACAGAGATAAGGTAGAATTCATCTATTTTAACAGATGCCCAAATAGGCAAAGCCACTTGCCCGAAGCCCCATGGTGAATTTATAGCGGCAAGAGTCAGAGAAACATTGATGATAAAATAATTGATATTTATTAAGTGCTTATTATGTGTCAAGCATTATGCTAAGAATTTCATATTATCTCAATAAATCCTCCCAACAGCTTTATGATGCAGATGCTACCATTATCCCCATTTTACATATAAAGAAATAGTAGCTCAGAGAGATTAACTTGCATATGTCATACAGCCAGTAAGAGACTAGAACTACATCTCACGTTTTCTGATTCTAGTCTAATATTATTGCCATGATGCCAATTCCTGACTGTCTTGACTTAGGCCTCCTGCAACCACTGAAATCTTTAATTCTCTATAGCTTCCAAATTGAAGACAGGCTTCTTAATATTTCCTTGTCATTATTAATTGTATAATGAACTAAGTTCATCTAATAAAGACAAGAGATTATTTTAGTAAACAATTATCTGCTAGACTTTTGTTCATCCTGTGTGAACCACCAGTTAATATTTTCATCTGATGATGCTTATAACCTAGGGATTTATTGTCACTGTTTAAAAATTGAAATTGACTCCTGAGTTCCTTAGTGGAGTGAAAGCCCTGCTTCACTTTTTACTGGAAGAAATATACATAAAGGTCAATAATGAGCTCAGAAATAATTTGAATATTATATACTAAGCTACGATGTGACCAACTCACGATCACAGAGCAGGTTAAAATAATCAAAGGAGTCACAGAAGAGCACAAATCACCAGGGAAACAATAAAAATTCTGGCATCTGAGGTGGATTACATTTACCAGAGGGAGTAATATAGGCTGGGGGAGGGGGGAGGTGTAAGTCTTTGAAGACCACTCACCCACAGACAAGTCAACTGAAGACCACAGAGATATAAGAAGCAACTCAATTTGGTTTAATATTTTTTTTCGTGAGGAACATGAAATGTTTAACTCATCTGCTTTTTCAATTATGAACAGGAAACATAAAACTATAGTCAATAAATACACCAAAAATTGTAATAAAAACTACTCCAGACCCATGTCACAGCCAGTGAAAGAGGAAAAGGAGAAGCAGAGAGGGAGGGAGTGGAGGGGAGAGGAAAGAAGAGACTCCGCAGGGTGTCTCTGTCAGGCGGCCTCCCCCTCACGAAGTGCCCTCCTCAGGACTACCCCATCTCTTTGTTTTCTTGCTGCCAAACTGCCCAGGCATTCCCTTTGCGCTCCCTTTCTCCTCTCCACCCCCCCACCCCCACCCATTCCCAGCACTGCTTTGAGGAAACTTGGAGAAGATTATCAATGATCCTTTCTCTCAAGCAGCCCTTGTTCTCTATGGCCTTTCTCTGGAACCTTCCATTGCTAATAGCCTTCCTTTCTTTCTTCCTCTTTTTAAAAAATGACCAAAGTACCAACTCTTGGTATCGGCTCAGGTCACAATCTTGTAGCCATGAGATCGAGCCCCTTCTTATATGTATGCATACAAAGTCCAAATTCATTAACTTACTTTCTATATGGCATAATTTCACCAAGGAAAATTTAGAATTACAGATTTTTTCACATGGGAAAAACATGCTCATTTGAGAAATGTCTTAGAATGAAAAGCTTGTAGATATCAAATGGTCTCCATTTTCTGACTGGCATGAAGAAGCATCCGAAAGAAGTTTAAAATCTAAAATCATGTCCTTAAGAGATTCCTTGGCCAATGAAAAGGAAACATGTGAAACACTTAAAAGTTTCTTTTAGATACTCCACAGCTCACAACGTGAAACAAATGGCCTCATCTCATTGTCCCTTTTCTCCCATTCTATTCTCTTCCATGTTCCTCTGCTTCTCCCTCTTCTTCACCCTCTCCTCTTCTCTCCGGCTGGCCAGACACCCTGAAAGCTCAAGTTCCCCTTAAAGTAAGACCCCTTTCAGAACAGGGAACCCCCCTGGCTTTTGATTTCTGGTCTCAATCTGAACCTAGGGAAGTCATCGAAAAAAGATATCCCGAAAGATAGATTGAAATTTGCGGAGGAATTTAAAATAGTTTTTATTGTTTATAATCCAGGGCTCCAGGTCTACACCTATTTGTTCATATGTTAGTAGGAACCTCAGAGACAAAAACTCAGATGGAGAAAGTGGAATGGGAAGATCCCGAAGATGACTTAAAAGACCCAGAATTGTAACAGAACTCCAATTGGTCTTGTAATAAAGAAAGGATGAGTCCATCTGACACCTCAAAGATAAGCTCTTTAACAATTCCAGACAGCACTCAGGAGTGGATCCTGAAGCAGAGGTGACTTCACCTAGCTCCTCACTTTTTGTGAAAGGCTTTTAACCAGAAATAGTTTTAATATGCAAGCAAAATCTGAAATGGGAATGAGTCCTATTGCCAGTCCGTCTACCCTCATTGTGTATTTTTAAAGAATCTTAGAACTAAAATAGAATAAGATTTGCTACACCAGTGGTCTCCATTACTGTGGTAGGCAATACACTCAGTTTTGCCGTATCAACAAATTATTTTTCTGTTTTTCTGCCATAGTTACGTTATTATTCCATTTCATAAAATAAGGTCATTAATCTTCCTGTCTTTCCCTCCCCCTCTTCTCTCACCTTCCAACTTCTATCAGCTGTACCTTTACTTTTATAATTTTCCAAGGCTTTGATAATATTTATGGTCTATTCTATAACTGTGGTTATTTTCCATTATTTGTCTAAAGGTGTATTCTAAATATTGAAAACCACCACTGAAAGTCATATCCACTTTTAGTTTGCTCATATTCAGATCACGACTTTCTTGTTTAATTCTCTCCCCCTCACCCCCTGCTCTTTCCCTCCATCTCAGAGTGTCTGAAAGGCCTTTCTGTTATTCTTGAACTCTGTTGCTTTATCATGTTTCAATTTTTTCCCTAAAATCTCCAACATACTGCCTGCTTCATCAAATTGCCATTTTCTCCCCAGAAACCCTCCTCTGGGAGTCCTCCATCTTCCTGCCTTGTTCTGGACTTCAGCTCTATAGATTTGCTACCCAGCTGGTGCTTTGTGGACTTTCATGTCTGAAAATTTCTCTATTTTGTCCTCACATTTGATTCAAAGTTAGATGAAGTACAGATTTCTGAGTTAAAAACTATCTTTTCTCAGAGCTTTGAAGGCATTGCTCTGTTGAATTTTGGCCTCCCATGTTGTTGATGAGAAATTTGATGCCCTCTAAGCCTTGTTCTCTTTTCCCTCTGGAAGCTTTTAGTATTTTCTCCTTATTCTTGGTTTTATGAAATTTTACACTGATGTGTATAGATGTAGAATAATTTTTCTCTCATTCTGCTCAGAATTTTCTAAGCCTTTAAAATATCAAGACTTTTACTTCCCTTCTGTTCTGGGACATATTCACTTCTGGGATATTTTCGTATATTATTTCCTTAATCACTTCCTCCCCTCCATTTGCCTTGTCTTCTTTTACTGGAACCCTACTAGTGACATTGCGCCTTCTAGTCCCCTCCACTTCGTAAGTCTTATCTCATTTTTGCTGTCTCTTTGTTTTTCTTTCTGCTCCATACACAGGGACTTTACTTCATTTTCTATTATTTCTGCTATCATTGTTGTTATTATTACTTTGGAAATCATATTTTTAATTTCCAAGAGGTCTTTATATTTTAACTTTTCCCTTTTTAATATATAATACAATCTGCTCTTCCGATTTTTGAGTATAATACACTAGAGGACCTTTTAGCTGACTTTCTTCAACCAATTTACTAGATTAAGGGATGTTTTTCAGTCCTTCCGAGAAGCACAATAACTCACTGCACACTCATGGCTAGTAGGCCACTCACAGGTTTGCCCACATTCCTACTTCCATCAGCAGAGTTGAACACCTATCAACAAGAGTTGTGTCCCCCCCCACCAATTTATTAATGCCAATGGTAGTTGATTCTCATAGTTATATGTGATTTATGACATAAACTAATAATATGAAGAGAGTTGTTATTTCTATGAAAACTAACCTGAATATTTTGGAAGGACTTGGTATAGGAGAGGCCCACCAAGAAGAAAATTGCTGCCTATTTAGGTGGAGACAAAAACAGGGGAAAATACATACTAGAATCCTGTCCCAGATTTCTCTCAAGTATCTTTAATATCTGGTTCTGCTTTAAAAAAAAGATATTGGAAAAAGTCAGAAGGAGTTATGTACATTTTTGATGAGCAACTTTTGTATTCTTTTTTTTTTCAGTTATATAAATACTGAGACTACAAAAGGAGGGGCAAATTTTGACCTGCCATTTTGTTGAAGGAAACCCCAAAATATTTTAAGACTTAAAATTTTTAATCCCTAAAGTTCCAAATATATGTACTACATGGCTTTTAAAAAAGACCTTGAGTTTGGGGTGCCTGGGTGAGTCAGTCGGTTGACTCCTGATTTTGGCTCAGGTCGTGATCCCAGGGTTGTGGGGCATTGGGCTCTGTGCTAACAATGTGAAGTCTACTTAAGAGTCTCTCTCACTCCCTTTGCCCCTCTCCCCTGCCTGTGCTCTCTCTCTCTTTGAAAAAAAAAAAAAAAAGATCTTGAGTTCAACCTTAGTACTCAAATACATACTTCATGTTATTTTGGTTCTACAACATTTCCACTCATATAAATAATTAATTTAGAGAGCTACAAATATGATTCCATAAAACGATACACTATCTATTAAAGTTCAAGTGGTTAAAAAAAACTGAATAAACCATGTGAAAGTAACCCAGCGAAGCATTAGCGAAACCAGAATGGAAGAGTTACATCTCTGGCCCCTGGAACTGAGGTGGTTCTGCTACAACCTACATGAGAGGGAACTGGAATTGAAGTCAGAAGAACCAGTTATAGAATCATTTTAGCCATGAGGCTTGAAGAAAGTCAAAACCTTTCTGAAACTTAGTTTATTCATGTGAAAAACGGGGACAAATATCAAATGCTTACATGTCTGAAAGGATTTCTGTGAGTGAGAAAAAAAACTTATTTAAAAAAATTTTGAAATTATTAGAGATGCTTAGGAACTTGCAAAGATAGTACAGAGGTCTTATGTACCCTTTCCCAGTTTCTCTTAAAGATTCCATCTTAACATAACAACAGTGCAATATCAGAACAGGGAGTCTGACATAGGCATGACATGTGGATAGCTACATGCCATTTGATCCCATTTAATCCCAGCTGTGTGACCACCACCACAGTCAAGATATAAAGCTGTTTCACCACAAAGGTCTCCCTTATGCTACCACTTTATAGTCATACTCACCCCCTCTTTCCCCCTCCCATTCTCTAATCCCAGGTAACAAATCTGTTCTCCATGTCTATAATTTCGTTATGTCAAGAATATTATACAAATGAATCATACATTATTTGACTTTTGATGATTGGCTTTTTCACCTAGCATACTGCCTTTGAAATCCATCCAAGTGGTTGTATCTGTCCACAGTTCACTTTTCACTGCTAAGTAGTATTCCATGGTGCAGATGTACCAGAATTTAACCATTCACTTACTGAGAGGCATTTTGGTTGTTAACCGACTGTTAACTATTACTAATAAAGCTGCTATGAACAATAGGGTATATGTTTTTATGTGAACACAAGCTTTCATTTCTCTGAGATAAATGCCTAGGAGTACGACTGGGGGTTATATGGTAACTGTGTATTTAGTTTTTAAGAAACTACCAAACTCTTTTCCAGAGTGGCTGTACCATTCCACAGCAATGTGTGACAGATCAAGTTTCTGTGCATCCTCGTCAGCTGTATAAAGCACTTGAAACTGTTAAAGGTAGACAGATCTGAGGTAGGTTGTTATTATTCCCAGAACCACAGAAATGCCAATTCTTTCTCTCCAAAGCTCCTGAAACTTCTGTGTATGGGCCCATTCTCCTACGCTAACCAACAGGAAAAACAGAAAGACAGGAGACTATGTGGGTATGTCGAAGCCAGGTGGATAATGAGATGATATGTCCTGCTGTGTAGAGTCAGGAAGTGGGAATAAGAGAAGAGAGTCCAAGTCAAATCCTGACAGGCAGGGTTACCTTAAATCATTCACGTTAGATTCCATTTACAGCTCTCAGACTCCCAGCCATGATGAAAGCATTATAATCTCAGGAGGGGGCAGAAGAGCTAGACAAAGTTTTTTTTTCTCCATTAGATGTGAATAGGAAGGCATGAGGAGAGGAATTTAGGTGACATTTCCCATTACGGTGTATCCTACTTAACCCAATATGAGTCTAGAAGTAAAATATTTGTCATAGTGGATTCACATGCTAGGCTATTTTAGCATACCAGGTCATAGGGATTTATAGGTTAAAAGTACCAGATTAATCTAGAAAATAAAATGTTAATAAAATAATTACAGGGACTCAAAGGCTGGGGACTAGAATCATCTGGAAGCATTTTTACTCACATATCTGGTGGCTGATGTTGGCTGTTGGTTGGGACCTCAGATGGGCTATTGGTTAGAGCACTTACATGTGACCTCTCTGCATGTCTCTCTGTATTGGCTAGTTTGGGCTTCTTCACAGCATGGAGGCTGGGATATGAGAATAAGTGTCCTGAGAGAACATGGCAGAGAGCTTCTATTTCAATGACTAGTCTTAGAAATCATGTAGCATGTCCTCCACTGTACTCTATTTGTGGAGGGCCATCACAGTAGCATGCCCAGATTCAAGAAGAGGGAACACAGAGCCCTCCCTTCTAAGAGGGGAATGTCAGAGTCACAACGGAAGAAGAATGCATGGAATGGGAGATAAGGCTGTGGTAGTTTGGAAGACAATTAGGTGCGAGTGTACTTCCAGGTTTTGGGTTGAGTGAATTTCCATTGATCTAAGCCGATGGGAGCAGCTCGTTTCTGAGAAGCAGCTCTCTTTTTCTCAACTGTCCAACTTTCTTACGGTTAGGAACTTTAGGGGCTGCGGAAGGTAGGCCCTGGATGTGCCCAATGGTGCTTTATCCAATGAGACTGAGTATGCCCCTCACCCTAACACAGCTTTCTGAGGAAAAGACATACCCAGGTGGGCACTGGGTTCCTTAACCCTGCTCTCAAGGGAATCAACCAGGGCAAGCAGGTTTTATAAACCAAATTATGGACTATTAGAATTTATAGGACCCCTCGAACCTGAAAGATGGAGGTGGGGAAAAGTTATAAAGTACTGCTTGTCCAAAACTTGCTCTAAGGGTTAAAATTCAAATGTGTGCTGATCCCACTTAAGTGCACTTGGCAACTAGTTCTAAAAAACAACTTGTGATTTGTTAAGTTGTCAATAATCCTGGAATTTCTCATTCGTTGAATGTTGTACATATGAAGTGCTCAATAAAATATTGAGCATGAATGGGTTTTAAATTACTTCAATTTAAAATTGAGGAGCATGAGAAGAAAAAAGTAAATCAAGTCTTGGACTCTGTCTGAAAAAAATCTCCCCTCTGCTCCACCCTGCCTCCCACACCATCCGTGTGAATAACTACCTGGAGAAATCCTGAAGCCCTTCAAACTCAGTTTGACGTCACCTCCTGTAGAGTTTCTCTCTGCCCAGACAGAGTTAATTATCCCTTCCCTGGTGCCCCTGCAGCTAGCTCTCTGTGCATCCTTACCATACTAACCATACTCAATTACAGCAAATTGTTTATGTGTCTGTCTTTGCCACCAGACTGAGAGATCTTTGAGGGAAGAAATGATAACTTAGTAATCTTTGTAATTCACTACTGAGCACAGGGCCTGGAATGTAAGAGAAACTGAGTGAATGAAGAATGATGGCAGAGGGTAGGGAGGAGAGAAAAGAGGGCAGAAAGGTAGTTGGGCAGGAAGGAAAGAGAATGGACGGATAGGGTGATGGGATATGTCAGTGTTTCAAATCAACTTTAGATCTCTAACATATGAGGAAATAATATGTCTCTAGAATTCTTAATGATTCAGATTATAGGGTAAATTGGTCTTATTTTCCTTATATATATTTCTTTTACATTTCATACCACCTTTCTGTTGAAAAAGAGGGGTACTCAGACAATATGCCATTATGAGTTATAGTTTCACATGCTTTTGTAGAGTACTGTTATAATTATTTGCTTATTATTATTATTCCTTTTTTTGTATCTTATTTTTTTAATATTCATTTTTGAGGGGAGGGGAGGAGCAGAGAGAGAGGGAGACAGAGGATCTGAAGCAGATTCTGTGCTGACAGTGCAGATGCGGGGCTTGAATCCACAAACTGTGAGATCATGACCTGAGCCAAAGTTGAACGCTTAACGGACTGAGCCACTCAGGCACCCCTCGTGTCCTATTTTTTATATTAAAAGATTTTCAGCACTTAAAAACAAAATGTGTTTTGGATGCTCTAAGAGCTAACATCTGGCCGTGAGTAGTTTATAAGAGTTAGTCTTTTCTTCTCAACAAACAAAACCAATTTTTACCTTGAGAAATCCATTTTAATTTATTACAACTTAGTGTGGGCTTTAGAGCCTCCATGAGCTCAGAGATGTAATAAAAATTAACCTTTTAATTCCAGTGCTAGGATTATATAACAGACTTATAGCAAATTTAGACTTAAATGATAGAATTTTTTATTCATAGTTACTGTAGTTGTTAGAATACATACAGTCATTTACCATGGATGCAGTTAAATCTACACAGACTTTTGTGACTTAGCTTCAGTGGTATTCCACATGTAGGGTGGTGGGGGCAGTCCGTCTTGCATACAAGCATCAAGGGGTGTGTTACGTGTAGAGATTTAAAAAATAATAATAAAACCAACTAGAAGTCAGTCTGCTTTTTATTATCACCATGTGCCAACAATTCTAAACATTGCCAGTGATAAAATACTCCTCCCTGAAAAAGTCTTTTGTTGGTCTAACTTTGAAACAACCACAGTGCTTACTGGGAAGTTTTAATAATATATGTGTAAGCTTCAAATTAGCACATTTTCATAATGTATCTTTTAGTAAACACTGTATTCTACATGGAAGCTAATTCTGAGAACTCCCAGTTATTCAGTGGGTCCCCTTCGCACATGGAGTTGGCTACACATGTTCCTTTGGAGAACAAGTTTGTAACAATTCAAGCTGCTCAGAACTGCGTGAGCTCTCTTCCAGCCCACGCTTCAAATCTCCAACCCCAGTGGTACTGAATATTCCTACATTTAAACCACAGGCTCCAAATAAACAGTGATTGCTCCTTGACCTTAAAGATGATAAAATAGAACTAGAGTTATTTCAATTCTGTCATTTTATGTGACCACTTGGAGATTTTGTGTTTAAAATTTAAACACTAAAACAGAATACCAGCTATGAGGTGTACCATTCTTGTTCGACAAACGCAAATTTTAGCTCCTACTAAAATCTGCTAACGAATTCGAACACTCTTTAAAAAGAAACATCTTTAAAAGAGAAATGTATTCACTCTTAAATTGTCAACTGCTTTAATGCTAAAAGAGGAGTCAAAGAAGATGCTATTACTGATTATGACTACAAACACCGTCACACTGAAGAATGGGAATTAACAACAACAACAAAAAGATCCCCTGCTGGGTGCCAAATGCACTGAGCGCCACCCCCCCCCCCCCCCCCCCCCCGTCCCTCCCCCCCCCCCAGCTCCGCGTGACTTGGCCTCCTCTAGGGAATGCCCAGGCAGGGTCTGAACCAGGAGAGTCAGTGCTCCTCAGTCACTTCCTCTCTCACGCCATGTTCCCTCCAAGTACCCATCTCATTCTTCACCAACCAAAACTTCCTTTTCTGGAATTTTGCTCTCAGCAATCAGTTCTTTTATCAGGTACATATTGTTTTATAGTACAGCTCTTAGCAAAGAGAATATATGCTTTTTTAAAAAATAACTTTATTGAAATTTAGTGTACATATCACACAACTCACCCATTTAAAGTGTACAATCTAGTGGTTTTTAGTATGTTCATAGAGCTGTGCAACCATCACCACAATCAATTTTTGAACATTTTCAACACCCCATAAAGGACTCCCCATAACTATTAGTAGTTACTCCTCATTCCCCCCACTCATCCTCTCCCTCCCACCAGCCAGCCTCAGGCAATCACTAATCTACTTTCTGTTTCTCTATATTTGGCTATTTGGGACATTTCATATATATGCAATCATATGCTATGTGGTCTTTTGTGACTGGTTTCTTTCACTTCGCTTCATGTTTAAATGTCATCCATGTTGTAGCGTGTACAATAATTTATTCCCTTTATTGTTAGATAATATTGCATTGCGTGGATATATCAGATTTTATTTATCCATTCAATAGTTGGTGGACATTTGGGTTGTTTCCACTTTTTAGCTATTGTGAATAATACTGCTATGAACATCCATGTACAGCTTTTGTGTGGGCATATGTTTTTAATTCTCTTGGGTGTATATCCAGGAGTGGAAATGCTGGGGCATATGGTAACTCTATGTTTAACATTTTCCAAAACTGCTTTCTAAAGTGGCTGCACCATTTTACATTCCCACCAGCAACGTGTAAGGGTTCCAATTTCTCCACATTTTAACAGAAGCCTTTGAAGGCAGAGAGGAAAGGGAGTGTAGAGAGAATGAACCCTTGCTGAGCACCAGGCTATGCAAAATCTATTAACTCCAAAACCGGGGCAGTTTTCACTCTGCTACCCTGAAGACCCAAAGCCTTTACTGCAATGAATGAATTTTCAGCCGTGTTAGGGCAGAAATAAGGAGCTGGGTGGTTGGCTGGTATGAACCAAAACTATCTATACCTACACGGCTCACAGTCCACAGTAATCTGACTTTACTATTCCACTGTCTTCATCAACATAACTTTACTGCTTTAGGAAATTCTGGCCCAAGAGTGATAGATAGAGAAATAATTTAATGGTGTATTCCAGGAACTTCCTGGAAGACCCATCAACCCTTTGATAGATAACCACAAAGAACAGTTTATACCCCAAGACTCCTTTGAATCCCTCACCTCAAAATCCTCACCTGGCTGTCCACCAAAAGTGTTCTATTTTAGTGGCGCCTGGGTGGCTCAGTCGGTTAAACATCCGACTTTGGCTCAGGTCATGATCTCATGGTTCGTGGGTTTGAGCCCCACATTGGGCTCTGTGCTGACAGCTCAGAGACTGGAGCCTGCTTCAAATTCTGTGTCTCTCTCTCTCTCTGCCCCTGCCCTGCTTGCACTCTGTCTCTCTCCATAATAAATAAACACTAAAAAAAAAACGTACTCTATTTTATCATGATTCTTACCTAATCCTAACCAAGCTCACACACTGTATACAAAGACTGTTTAGGTAGTGTTTTCTTTACTGGCAAAACCAAACATTTTTGTCCTATCAACCAACAGGCTGCTCTGAAGATACTCTGGAGAGTTAGGATCTAACAGTGGATATTTGTGAAAGGGAAGCCAGCAGCCCCAGGTACTCATATAGACAGGTGTCTTCCCATCCTACCCTAAAGGCCAGACCTGCAAAAGGATGAGTAGTAAAAGGCTCCTGTGTTACCAAGAAGACTGAAAAAAAAAAGTCACAGAATAATGTGGTAGTAAAATGAGAAGCGCAAAGACAGAAAAGAGAATTTAAATATTCTGTAAGAATACAAATCCTCTTAGAGTTTTCTAATAATCTAATGACTCAGTCACTCGAGAAAACCCCTGAAGTTTGGTCTGTTGCTGCCAGATGGTCGTAGTGTGACAAAGCCATGAGTAGAATGCCCTAAGTCACATGGCTTTGCCCTGAATCTTGGGTCGCTCCATGGAAAGTTATCATCAGCAAGAAAGGTGCCAAATTACACCACAAGCACTTCTCTGTTTTAAAAGCTGTTCTAAAGTAATTTCTTTGAAAGAGAACGACTGCCTGATGTTTATTTGATGTGGAATGTTTTATATTATAGGTATATTTTTGGTAAGTGATGACTTGTTAATGATTAAATGAGGAGGGCAGAAGCTGTCTCCACCCTGGGAAAGAGACATATCTCTGCCTTAAGTTTTATTTCTCCTTTTCTCCCCTCGGCCTAAGGCCAGCTCAATGACACAGCACACGGGACAATCATTATTTATGGCTTTTGCTATATTCCACTATTCATGCCTCACCCAAGGTGTTTCAGGTAAATCACAAGAAGGCCTCAATTCTCTTTCCTGCCTCCCCTGTCTCAAAGATCCTCCTTCTTTTCTGTACAAATCACAGGTGAAAGAGAGAAATAAAGCAAAAGAGGGCAGCGTGCTCCAGGGAGCATAATGGTCTCTTAGGCTTTGCTTTTTGCTTAAGAAGGTTTAACTGTCACCAAACTCCTTTTTGCCCCCATCCTTCTCAGATACTACTTAGCTTACGTAGTTGGAAATGAGTATAACTTACTTTGCATATAAGTTCTCACCTATTTTTGTTACTATTATTTTACTTGAAATAACTGGAGGTAGAAGATTAGAAAAAGTCAGAAATTTTCCTAAAAATACATTTCTCAAGGGAGATGGCATATCTCAATATGGGGGCACATTTTTCAAACTAAAAATAGCCTCATTTTTCTCCCACTTCCCTTCTAAGAAACTCGTGATTAGGACTCATTTGATTAAAAGGCCTTTGTGAGGGAAGAAAAAAATTTTTCCTCTACTCTCTTAGGTTTGTATCTGAGACCTGTGAATTAGACTGACAAAAGACAGATTACCAGGAGAAAAGGCATACACATTTTATTTGATGCTAATATTTTAATTTTTCCATGCATAGAGGTGTTCATAGAAAAGAAGTGCAGACCCAAAGAAGCAGCAAGACTCATAGGTTACTTGCCATTTAACGAAGGGTGATATATTTGTGGAGAAGTGGCAAGACTAAAGGGAAAGGATATGGGGCTTCTCGGAGTGGTAAACTGTGGGGAGGTAAATATATAGGGGAAATTAGCACACCTGATAGAATATAAGGGTTATTTTAGTAGGGTTTGTTTGTGCCAATCCATCTTGGTGCTTTCTGTCTCCTGTGATAACCATAGCTTTTCTTCCTCCTGGTATGGAAGAGGGGAAGGGGAAGAACTTCACAAAGGGAAGTTTATGTCCTGCTTTTAGGCCAGTGGTGGGGGGGCAGATATTTCTTTCCTCTGTTTACTGCTTTTTAAGCCCCAAATGAGTAGCATATTTTGGGGTGGCATATTCTGATTCCCTTCATCGTCATCTCTTACCTACTGACATAGAATAAAGCTATTCTAATTTTTAATCAAGGTTATGGCAGCTTCCTACAAAAGAGGAGAGTTCACAATAAATAACAAAAACGACAAGAATGCTGTTTACTGCCCATCACCTCTCTATCATGGAATCACGAGGTAAAGGATTCACGTGTAATAGTAACATTGCCAGCTCCACGCCTCAATATTCATCACGCATCCCTCAGCTCCCCGAACTGTTCATTGCTTCTCAATGCATCACGTTTTGATATACTTCTCATTTTAGGAGCCACTTCCTCTCTTTGGAGAGTTCTTTCCCCTTCACAACCAGTAGCTATTTTCCATCGACACCATTTATGAACAGAAATCCTGGTCAGTAAGATATAGTACCTGAGGCCCAACTATCATGGAGGCCACTATCACATGGTCATCATCCATTCCTCTTAGTATGTTCCCAATATTTAAAAGAGACCTTTTAAAATATTTTTTTAATGTTTATTTATTTTGAGAGAGAGAGAGAGAGAGAGAGAGAGAAACAGAGTGTGGGAAGGGGAGGGGCAGAGAGAGAGGGAGACACAGAATCCAAAGCCGGCTCTAGTCAGCACAGAGCCTGATGTGGGGCTTGAACCCATGAACTGTGAAGTCATGACGTGAGCTGAAGTCAGACACTTAACCGACTGAGTCACCCAGGCACCCTAAAAAAGACTTACTCTTTAACTTAAATAATTGTATACATTGGAAACTTCATATCAAATAATGTAAAATTTAAAAAAGCTTTATTTTCTATAATTAGAAAGTAACCATAAAAATACATACTATGAAAAAATGCATTATTAAATTCTAGCTAGAAAGCTACCAAACACTCTGAGCCTGAGGCTCTTTATAAAATGGGAGATTGGTAAGATTAAAGAGGGGTATGGACATATTCCATCAAACTGAAACTTTCTCTTAGACTTAAATAAAACAATGACATGAGAATAATTCCCCCACTGTGGGATTCAATGTTATATACCATGTTTTTCCTAATCTTGTTCACAGAACACCTAGATTCTTCTCCCTCACCTTAGTGGGTGCTGTGTAAACTGGTTGTTTCTGAACCTAGTCAAAATTCATGTGTTGAATCCTAATCTCCAAAGGTGGTAGTATTTGGGAGTTAATTTGGTCATGAAGGTGGAGCCCTTATGAACGGAATCAGTGCCCTAATAAAAAAGACCTCAGAGAAACCTCTCACCCTTTCTTTTATGTGGGACACAGAAAAAAGGTAGCCATCTATGTATGAGCCAGGAAGCAGGCTTCACGAGATATCAAATCTGCTAGTACCTTGAACTTGGACTTCACAGCCTCCAGAACTGTGAGAAATTAATGAATGTTGTTTTAAACTACCCAGGCTATGGTGTTCTTTTTTTTAATATGATGTTTTTATTTATCCTGATGGATAAAGACAGTGGGATATTTTGAGGATTTGAAATGAAGTGTACATAGAGTGGCTAGCACACAATAGGTCTAAGTGAACAGTAGCTCTTATTAATATTATTATTGTTATAACCATTATCATTATCATCCTTCAAGGCATAAATCAAATGTCATTCCCTCTGCAGAAATGCCTTTCCTGAAATTTTACAATACTCTGAACGTACTATCATTTTGATAGAATAACTTGTTTATATCTGTCTCACTGATTGTTTGGTGAATTCTTCAAAGGCAGGGCCTCTTCTCAACCCAGCCAAGCAGACATTGATTGAAAGTCTACTATGTTCAAAGCTTTTTGAACCATATCATTATTTCAGAAAAAAATTGCAAATTTAGTTATCGAGAGACAGAATACTCAAGATGGGTTATGGCCACATCATTAGAACAGTTGCTCAGAAAACAGATTTTCACATGCTGAACAGAGCAACTGGTATATTTTTCCACTTTGTAAATTAAGAGGCACTTAAGGCCAGAGAATTTTCCACTATGGCCCTAGCATGTCCTGTCTCCCACAGCTGTTCTTCTCCACTCTTAATAAAATCAATTGCCCAAACAATGGCTGCTAACTCACACATACAGTTCCTCCCTCTTCTGAGAACTGTCTTGATCCAGCTATTCCCGAAACCAGCTGAACTTCAGCTAACCCCTTCTGCTAAAGCCCTATTAAAAACTTCTGCCCTGCTTCCCCAAGTCAGAACACTCCTTCAGAACCTTTTCTTGCCTGGCATTTTTGAATAAAGGCCTACGCTAACGTGCTCTGGTTGATTTTCTTTACTACAGAAGGCAGTAAAGTATAATGAGAATGGTATTTTAAAATCTTAAACCAATGTATTTAAAATTTTTATTATAAAGTATTTCACTGAAACAGAAGAATACATGAAATAACCAATTTAGTTTTTATTCTCTGTAACCAATTTTAGCTTGATTCTCTGTAAATCTTGTTGCCCTTCAGCTCCTTTTATATTAAATCAATGACATTCATGTTGCTTTAGAAGGTCATAAACCACTTAGAACAGAAGGGTCAGTGCTTAGCTTTGAGTTTCAAATTAGCCTAAAAAACTTCAGTGAGACAAAGTCTTGGGAAACAGATTTTTTTAAGTAGACCCCACCACCCCCACCAAATTCTTAAAGCATTTCTTAACTAGCAAAGCTCAGAAATGTGAACGTAAATTATCACTGGAGGCCTTACAATAGAAAAGATTGAGGACGGACGTAGAGAAGGTTCTGAGGGAATGAGACCAGGTTTAGGGAGTTGCCTGGATCACAGAAAAGGGACTCAGTTCATCCCAAGTCCTCAGGTCAGGAAGAAGGGAAGACTGACAGAAGAGCATACATGTGTTCCACTTGGAACTCCAACGTGTGGGGAAGCTCACATGTCAATGTAGACGGCAGCTACAGTGGCACAGAAATGGTGGCTTGGTGTGACTCTGCAAAGGGAGGGCCTGAGTCAGTGCTTCCCATCTGCATGGCTTCCTCTTGGCTACAGGGGATCTACAAGTTCCCATGGGCTCTGTGAGCCACACAGAATTGCCGGGGGGACCAGTGTTCTGGAATAATCTTGGTGGTAGGACAAGGAAGCCCCAGAGGATGGGAAGCTGAGCATGCAGCAATAGTAATGCCAATGCTCAACAGCTGCTGCCAACATGAAGCCAAGGAGGCCTGGCAGCACCCACTACACCTCCGTAAATACCAGGTAGTGTGTCAAGTAATTAGGGAGTGATGATTGAAGGCCACCAAGTAACCCAGTGACAGCACAGGAACCATGCAGCCCCTCCCCATTACCAGCAGATAATGTCAGCACCCCTTTGTACCCAGATGGCATCTAGGAGGGAAAAAAAAAAGGGGGAAAGAGATCAAAACTCTGAAAAGTCTGTGAAATTACTCAGTCTTTTGACTGAGCTACCTTTAACTGGCAAGTTGATTTCTGTTGTTTTGTCACTCCCAAGCATGGTAAGGGGTCAGGAGTGATCAGTTAGTGAAATAAAGTTTGTCTTTTTAATTACCTGAGTCGTAGAGTATAAATTCAAGCCTTCTTGTTTAAATAGCATAGTGGTTAAGACAAAGTGATTTGGGGTCAGGCTTGGGCTTCAAATCCTGGCTCATCACTTTTAGCAGAAGTTGAAATTCTTTTCCTTTTGGTTTCTAGCCAGGGGTGCAGCTCTGTGCTTTAAAAGAAATCTTTGCTTGATAGAAAAAATCTAAACGCTCTGGAGTGTGACAGCCTTTCAGACATCACAAGATAACCTCACATCACCTGCGAGCACCCCCTTTTTCTCCTACTTTCCCCAGGACTTTCCCCCATGCTCATACTGTCTGATTCACGGTCCCCTCACTGTCCAGACTGCTCTCCCTAGAAGCATTCACAGTTGTCGATGTTACCTTCACACCGCACTCATTCCACAGTGGTGCACATCACCGCTTCACATGACTTCTCCTTTATCCTCAGTTTTGATCGGAATGACTCTTTTCATTCCCCTTGAAGCCTCATCTTTGACCCAAACCCCTTCTGGAGTTACTGCAGAATTTAGTCAGCTGTCAGAAGAAAGCCTTCTGGCAGCTGTGACTCAACTACCCAGATGTTCACGATTTTCCCTGTCTTGTCTCCATTTAAACAAAGAGATGAGCTGAATTAGAAGGTCAGCTGTTGAGCCAAGACCCCTGGTCACTACTTCTCTATAAAGCAAGAGTAGAAAAATAAAAGAGAAGTCAGGGGTGTCTGAATGCCCAACACCAACACCCAAAGTCTTTCCCCTTTCTCCTAATCATAAAAGATAACTTTCCATTCTCTCCATTTCCCATTAAGAAGGAAGGAACAACCATGCTGTTAATGGGAATCTCTGGTTATACTTCCAGGGGTCACATCATTTAAATACCATATTATTTAAATATCACTTCCTATTTTTTCATTTTTGGAATTCTCTTTGCAGTTAATTAAAATCTGTAGCCCAGGATTAGATACTCCCAGAATTAGATGCCAACTTCATTCTGATATAGCTTTTCCCTTACCACAGAACATGGTATTTATGACAAAGTAGTTTCTAAAATTGTTAGAGAGTGAGTCCTAGAGCCAGAATGCCTGGATGTGAATTCCAGCCTTCCACTTGATAACCAGAAGGCAAGTCATTTAATCCTCTGTACCTGTTTCTATCTTTAAAAAAGGGCAAAAAAGGGGGCTCATGGGTGGCTCATTTGGTTAAGCATCTGGTTCTTGGTTTCGGCTCAAGTCATGATATTATGGTTCATGAGTTTGAGCCCCACATTGGGCTCCACACTGACAGTGTGGAAGCCTGCTTCAGATTCTCTCTCCCCCTCTCTCTTTGCCCCTCCCTTTCTCTTGTGCGTGCACTCTCTCTCTCAAAATAAACTTTAAAAAAATTAAAAAGGGTAATGATGAAGTCACCTCATACTATTGTTGTGAACGTTAAATGAATTAATAAAGTGCTTAGACCATCTCATCAATCCAGTCAGCAGGACTCTGAATGATACAAACAGACTTTCAACAAGTTTTAGTAATCTTCTTCCCTATAAAGTTAGACCAATAAGCTTCTAAGTTATTTAGATACAAGAAGAATACTGAATCAGAAGAACCAGGCTTAAGTCCCTGACATTGCCACTGGCTAGCAAATTATTTGTCATTTCTATTCTTCATTTCTTCCTCTGTAAACATGAGACAGTAATATTACCTGGCAGTTCACTGAGAAGATTATAGGCCAATTTATACCGAGCATGATGTAAATAGCAAAGCATTATTACACAAATGTAAAAGATTGTTATCATTAATCATTATTATTTTTCTCACATTTCGTTGGACACCCAGAGCCTTCTATAAGATATCCTGCCTTCTAGGAAGCAACAGATTACTTTCCTCAACTCTCTTCTAGACTCAAAGGAAACCTATGCATTTCCTTGCCATTAGAGCATTTGGTATTTACTTCGATGTATCTGTAAAACACTGCATAGCCAAACTGCCAAGGTCAGAAGTTGCTTATGATGACTGTGCTTTAGTTTTGTCTATTCAAATGTCTGATATCTTTAAGAAGTGTGTATTTATTTATTTATTTATTTATTTATTTATTTTGAGAGAGAGAAAGACAGAGTGTGACTGGGCGAGGGGCAGAGAGAGAGGGAGACAGAATCCTAAGCAGGCTCCAGGCTCTGAGCTGTCAGCAAAGAGCCCCATACAGGGCTTGAACTCACAAACCGAGAGATCATGATCTGAGCCAAAGTCGGATGCTTAACTGACTGAGTCACCCAGGTGCCCCAAAAAGTGTTTTAAAATGGCAAGGGAGAGGGGCACCTGGATGGCTCAGTCAGTTAAGTGTCTGACTTTGGCTCAGGTTATGATCTCACGGTTCCTGAGTTTGAGCCCCACATCACGGACTCTCACCTGTCAGCGCAAAGCCAGCTTTGGATTCCCCCCATCTGCCCCTCCCACTCATGTGCAGTCTCTCTCTCTCTCAAAAATAAATAAACATTAATAGAAGGCAAGGAAGAATAAATGCTTCTAGGAAGGTCTCCTGTGGATGAATGGTCCAAAATGCATTGATGGCTTCACCACAAAGATTGTGTTCCTTTCCTAGGGAAGGAACTTGAGCTTCAATTTCTTTTGCTTTGGATCTCGGACTCCCTCTTGCCTCTGGACTCTATACTCAAAGACCACTGCCTTTACTTGGTCACTTATTTCCTTCAGTTATCTGCAAAAGTTATAGTTTAATTTTAGCCAAACCTTTTTCCACCAGTAAATCTTGATATTACCAAAAGCAAAAGCTTTGTTTACATTCTCTGGGCAATGAGTCCCACCTCATATTTCACAGTCCAGGACTACTGCATCCTCAGGAATAAGAATGACCTGCTTTTAATCACGTGAACCATGCCAGCTAGAAATCACCCTGAATATCTAGTCTCCATAACTTTATTGGGTTCTCACTCAAACAAAATCTCTCTGTTTCTGATTATTTTGCCCCAGATGTACCTGGAGTATACTCTCAAGCTGAATCTCATTTTCCTATTTCCTGTCCACATTTCTGACTTCCCCAGACCCCTTGGATAATTTATCTATTGCACTAATATTTGCAGTTAAAGGAGTATGGACCTGCTCCTTCTTCGTTTTTGGGCTCAGGAAATATCTCCAATCATTTTTCAATCATTGTGGTCCACAGAGAGCCAAAACATGCCTTTTCTGGGGGAAATTTAATCCACATGTTTATGATTAATTTATATGTAAGTCATTAAATTGGTGTTTCTAAGACATTTCATTTGGCAAGCTACTTCTCTTTCACCCTTCAAATCCCCTCTCAAGTCTTATTTGAGTTGGTATGGAACCACCGCTTCCAGGTGCTTCTCAGAGTTGAAAGAACCCAGAATATATCTGAGATGCCATTCTGTTCATAGTGTAATTGATACACAGCTGCCTGAATGGTTGGTATCTTACAGTATAGAGAATGATGAAAGAATTTATAATCAGTGTCTCTTTAGGCAGCAGCTGTAACTGTGCCTCAGAGTGGGGCATGGCTTCTAATTACTTATTCACCCCAAATTCAAGCTCTTTTCAATGTAACTCAGCCAATTTAATAATCTTTCCTTATGTACCTATTATGTGCCAGGCCCAAAAATTCATAATACTCTTTGCCTTCAGTTTGGTTCATCGTTTAAAAGGAGAGACTGACCTATATATTTATAACTATGATAGATAGCACTGTATAGTGAGAGCCAAGTGTAACGTAATCAAAGTGCTACAAGAGAACCAGGGTGAGAGATTCCTGTTGGGGACATCAGAGAAGGCGGCATTGGAGATGGGCTTTGAAGCAAAGTATGGGGTATGCTGAAGGTAAAAATGAGTAGGTGATTCCAGTGGCAGACATGCAATCTGTGAGTTAACTGGTTGGAAACAGGACTATAAAAGTAGGGCAAGTCCAAATTATGGGGAGCCTTGAATACCATGCTTAGGAATTCAGGGTATTATGTAGGCAATAAGGATTCAACAAATGTTTTTGAAGATGGTGGATGACATGGCCATGACTCTGACTGATACTGTGGAAGACATACTGGAAGTAGGAGAAACTACAGGCAGGAAAAACATGAGGAGGCCACCGTGACGATCCAGACAAGAGCTAAAGAGGTGCTAGATGATGACAGAGACTAATGACAGTAGATGGCTTAGTTTCGAGACATGTTCCTGAGGCAGATTCCAAAGGGCTTAGAGATGAACAAAATATGAAAATTAGATGGGCTGTGAGTGACCTCTGGGTAAATTACTAAAAACTCTATGGACCCCTATTTCATCAACAGTAATTTAAAGACAGTATTTCCTGTTGTTTTAAGGATTAAGAAACGTGGTATGAAATGAACTCATTCCTCTCATACAGTAGGCTCTCACTTCATGGTAACTCATAAGATGAAAATGATAATGAAGTGTATGAACTAGGGTTTCTGGAACAATTCAACACACATGCTACTGGGTTTCTGAACCTTTTGTGTATTCTATGCACAGGTCTTTCACATATATGCTCTCTATAAACATCTAGTTATTGGCTCATTTTAGAGGCAACCAGTCATTACTGAGATGTGTGGTAGTTAAAATGATCATTAGCAAAAAGGCATGTTTCCTAAAGGGAAACTGAACTGCTAAGTAATAATCAGAAACACCTTTAAGGCCAGCTGTGGGTAATTAGCACGTTTGCACCAGTGACTCCCTACTCTGGTTTGGGACAACCCAATTCAGTAGACAATTTTTGAGTGTTTATTAGGTACTGATGGTGTATTGGATGCTATAGGAGGTAGAAGGATCAGTACACTCTCAAGGAACTTATATTTTAGGAAGGGAAATATGACACGTTTGCAAAAGACTATAAGCATTTGTAGATAATAGCATGCCTACTAAATGCATAAAGGGATACAGATAAAAACGTTAATGAGGTTTAGGAGCAGGAGAGAAAACATTCACTTAGAAGAATTAAAGAAAAGCTTTGAGAGTTGACTGTGAGATGGACCTTGAAAGATAAGTGTGCTTTTTTGCTGGTTGGAGAGGTTGTGTAAGGCAACTATGGGTGATAGAAGAATTCCAATCATGCACTCACACATGCAATCCCTCTCTCATTTGACAAACCTTTATTGAGTGCCAACTATGTTTGAGGAAGACAGAGACTACTAAAATAAAGTCTGTGCATCCAACATTTCACAGTCTCTTTCAACTCAAATGTTTCTCCCCATCAAGGGAGAGGAGAAGACGGAGAGATGAACAGGTGAATTATAATACAATATGCTCATTATTTTATTTATTAAAAATTGTTTTTATGATGAGAGAGAAAGCACAAGTTGCAGGGGGGAAGAGAGAAGGAGACACAGAATCTGAAGCAGGCTCCAGGCTCTGAGCTGTCAGCACAGAGCCCAATGTAGGGCTTGAACTTATGAACCATGAGATCATGACCTAAGCTGAAGTCAGACACTTAACCAGCTGAGCCACCCAGGTGCCCTCGTCATTATTTTATAAAGGTCTTGCTGATAGCAACTTTAATTAAATGTTATATATATATTAGGGTTTTCTAGAGAAACAGAACCAATAACCAATAGAATGTATATGTGTGTCTGTCTATCTTTCTAGTAAAAGCTTGATTTTAAGTAATTGGCTCACATGATTGTGGAATCTGGCAAGTCAAAAATCTGTAGGGTAGGCCAGCAGGCTGAAGACCCAGGGAAGAGCTATGTTGAAATTGGAGTCTGAAGAGAGTCTGCTGGCAGAATTCTTTCTTGCTCAAAGGAGTTCAGCTGTGTTTCTATTAAAGCCTTCAACTGATTGGATGAGGCCTACCCACATTATGGAAGATAATATGTTTCACTCAAAGTCTACTGATTTAAAAGTTATCTCATCTAAAAAGCACCTTTACTGAAATATCTAGAATAATGTTTGCTAAATATTTGGATACCATGGCCTAGCCAACTTGATATATAATACCAATCACCATACTGTATAAGACAAATGGAACAAATTTGGTCCCAGCCTCTGCCAATCAGATTAATCAGAGTGACTGATAGAGTGGCACACTCAAGTATAAATTTGAGTTCAGCCAAGAACATGTAAAG
The DNA here is from genome assembly GCA_030068075.1 of Paguma larvata. Lineage (NCBI taxonomy): Eukaryota > Metazoa > Chordata > Mammalia > Carnivora > Viverridae > Paguma > Paguma larvata. The sequence goes on along the minus strand of CM057837.1, from coordinate 43,942,089 downwards.
CCAAGAAGTGGATTACTGGGAGACGCAGTGGGCCACCAGCCCCAATTACTGCTAGGTAATTGTGCCTCGTTGCAAAGTTTATTTGTCTTCTGATAGAGAGCAGCTAATATAGCTACTCGCACACCAACTCAGCGGGTCAAAGTGACCACAGACAAATAGCCCCCTCTTTTGCATAGACATTTCTCCAAAGAAAAGTCATAAATGGCCACTAAGCACATGCAAAGATGCTCAACATCATTAGTCATTAAGAAAATGCAAATCAAAACCATGACATACCACTTCACATCCACTAGGATTCTCCTAAGTCGGTGTTCTCTAATCAAAAGACAGACAATAATAAGTGTTGGTGAGGATATGGAGAAACTAGAACCATCATACACTGCTGGTAGGAATAAAAAATGGTGAAGTCACTTTGGAAAACAATTAGGCAATTCCTCAAAAAGTTAATGCATGACACAGCAATGCCACTCCAAGGTATATAGCCAAGAGAAATGAAAACATATGCCACGTAAAAACATGTACACTAATGTTTAATAGTGGTATTTTTCCCAATAGCTAAGAGTAGAAACAGCTCTAATGTCTATCAACTGATAAGTAGATAAATAAAATGTGGTCTATCCACACAGTGAAATATTATTTAGCACTACAAGGGAATGAGGTATTGATACATATTACAATACAGATGAACTTTGAAAACATAACGCTAAGTGAAAGAAGCCAGTCACAAAAAACCATATATTGTGTGATCCCATTTACATGAAATATCTAGAACAGGCAAATCTACAGAGATAGAAAGTAGAGTCGTGGTTGCTGGGGGTTGGAGGTAAAGAATGGAGGGTGACTGCTACCAGGTATGGGGTTTCCTTGTCAGGTAATATTCGAGAACAGATAGTAGTGATGGCTACACTACCCCATGAATACATTAAAAACCACTGAACTGTACACTTTTTAAAGAGTATTTTATGGTAAATGAATTTTATCTCAAAAAAGCTGTTGTTTAAAAAAAAACCTAAATTAATGTAAACGCAAAGCTTTGCTTACTGGCTGGGAGCTATTCTCTCCCTCAGTGCCCCAATCCTTCCCTTCCCTTCTATCCCGACTCTAGCTGTTTTATGAAGAAAAATGACTAGAGGTGGGACTGAGGTCTCCCTGTCTCCATAGGGACTGAAAGCCATATGCATACATTCAAGTATGTGAGAAACTTCGGGGAGGAAGGAACTCAAACTCTCATGGCTCTGTTATATACAAGTTCCCAAGTCACTATCCTATCCATTTTGTTGGGGAGGAGGGCTCTTGAATTCAACTAATAAGATTTGGGCAAGGTTCCCAGTAGGGAAAATAAATCTAAAGTGACCTTGTGGGTAAGGCTCGTGGGACCAATTCAATGTCCTGTTGTTGTGGCTTCCAACATACATTCCCTACTGAATACATATTGGCATTGATGCTTTACATGCTTGTGCTGTGAATGCTCATAATGTCCGGGGGGGATTGTCCTGGTTGCGGAGAGTCGCATGTAGAGAAGCAGTGGGACATGTAGTGGGAATATTCACATGCAGTAGGATGTGTAAATCATTCCCCAACCCACCTACTGATTCCCTCTCGAGTGGTCCCAGGAGGAGAAAGGGAAATCACAACCTTGATGCAGGTCTGAAAGGTAGCATGGATAATAAGAGACGTCATATCTCAATACTACAGTCCTGTGTGTCCAGAGGAATGGGACCTGGAGATTTATGGCAGAGAATCACCAACTGAGTTCAGTGGTTCCTCCTACAGGCCCAGCTTTTCCAGACATTGTGACCATATCTAAATCCACTGAAGGGACTGATGACACTTGGTATGCTGTCATGGATACCACCAACACCTTCTTTCCTATTCCATTTGGCCCGAAGGCAAGAGTCTGGATCAATTCGTATTCATGCAAAGCCTCAAATGCATGGCACCTTGGAATCTTCCTCAAGAACACAAATTTGGGGTGCTTGGGTGATTGGTTAAGCATCCGACTGTTGATTTTGGTTCAGGTTATGATCTCACAGCTGATGGGATCAAGCCCCATGTCAGGTTCTGTAGGTATGGAACCTGCTTGGGATTCTCTCTCTCCCTCTCTCTGCCCCTCCCCTGCTCGTCGTGCTTTCCCTGTCTCTCTAAGTAAATAAATAAACATAAAAAAAAACAAGCAAACACAAATGCCCCAATGTGGCTCTCCCAATTTACTTGACTTCTGGATCTCGATGTGCTATCCATCATCAGATGGCTAAACATTAGAGGATGGTCCAGCTCCTGCACTGCTCATGCTTCTAGGGTTTTAAAGGTTCTAAAGTGGTCCCACTATCAAAGAGGTAGACATATACATATATAATAATGGGGCAAAACAGTAACTGCCTTAAAAGAGGTAGACCCTTTATATTGCTCTTTCTTTTTTTAATGTTTATTTATTTTTGTGAGAGAGAGAGAGAGAGAGAGAGAGAGACAGAAAGAGAGAGAGAGAGCGTGAGCAGGAGTGGGGCAGAGAGAGAGACACACACACACACACAGAATCTGAAAGCAGGCTCCAGGCTCTGCGCTGTCAGCACAGAGCCTGATGCAGGACTTGAACTCACGAATCATGAAATCATGACCTGAGCTGAAGTCAGACGCTTAACCAACTGAGCCACACAGGTGTCCTATATTGCTCTTTTTTTAAAAATATTTATTTATTTTTGAGACAGAGAGAGACAGAGCATCAGTGGGGGAGGGGCAGAGAGAGGGGGAGACACAGAATCTGAAACAGGCTCCAGGCTCTGAGCTGTCAGCACCGAGCCTGACGCGGGGCCCGAACCCACAGACGGCGAGATCATGACCTGAGCCGAAGTCGGCCGCTCAACCAACTGAGTCACCCAGGCGCCCCTATATTGCTCTTTTAATACATTCAATATAGTCAGTGAAACTAACCTGCTGCTGCATGAAATTGAAAATTTGTTCCTTTCTTTTTTTTATTTCGTTATACAGTAAAAATGCAAATCTACAAGAGTCAGCCACTGTTAAGTCCCAGGTTTTATCTTCTGGATTATTTCATTTTACCTTGAAGTCAGCTTTTCTGCTTCCTCATTGCCATTTCTATCTGCCTTGGCTGCTAGCAGTTACAGTTAACCTGAATTCTTGACTTAACAAAGCTGTGGCAGAACCACACGGATAAAATGAAATAGTAGAGAAGAGTCACAGAACTCAGAACCACTGGCTCTACCCTGCTGTGTTCCCTTGGGTAAACTGCTGGACCTCTCGGCCTCATTTTTCTTCTCTGCCAACCAGGATGGGTATATCTCTCCTACCTGCCTTATCAGGAAGCTGGAAAGTCCAGATGAATTAATAGATGGAAATAAGCTGTGGAAACTTACAGTGGACCTTGAATAAAGTCAAAGAATCCAGAGAAGAAAGCTATTATTATATAGGTTTATGGAATATGAAGTTATGTTTTAAAGGATTTTGAAGATTCTAAAACAATCTACAAGGGCTAACCAACATAATTGTAACTACAATTTTTCATGTTTCTTATAATTTGTAAGTAGTACCTACTTTTGGGGGTGGCTGTTTCCCACATGTTCCCATCTTTCCAAACATGTAAGAATTTAATCCAATTCCAAGGAATAATTTTCATACATTTAGAATAGATAATAATGACCACATTATTATGTATTTACTAAGTGCCAGGAACTATTATAAGCCCATGAGGCACAGACCATTAGTCTCCCCATCATACAGATGATGGAAGATGAGGAATCCGCAAAATGCGATGCAGGAAGTAGAAGTGGAGTTGGGATTCCCATCCAGATCTGTCTGACTCCAGAGCCCTGTCTCTCAAGCACCAACCTCTACTGTCTCCCAGTGTGTACACAACACCTGACAGTAAAAGCCCGTCTCCCATATTTCCATCACTGAGCAGTGCACTGCAGCCTCTGGATCCCAGTCACTAAGCATCTTTAGAGTTCAGTAAGGACTCCCTGTGAGCGGGAATTATGGGGGATATAAACACAGGAGAGGTGGGTTCTGTTTTCAAGGAGCTGACAGTCAGAGAGAGGAAATTCGATGTACCCAAAAAACTCTAATAACAAAAGAAAGTGATAACTGCTATAACAGGGCTACCAGAGCCTTAAGAAAAGAGGAATCCCTTCCTGAATGATTTAAAAGTGAAATAGTTTAATTTTATTTTAAAGGTTTTATTAATATAAGTTCAGCTGGGAGGTCTGTCTGAAGATACCGGTATGGTAATCTTAAAGACGAATCAGAAAACATCAGAGCTAAAGGGGGACCTCAGATGGTCACATCCAACACCCACATTTGAGATGGACCCAGAGCACCCAGTGCCCCAGGATGAATGAGTTGGTGGCAGAACCTGATATCAGATCTAGAACTCCTGCTCTTCCTTTTATCCTAAGACGCTTCTTCCTTTCTATTGTCTCAGCACCACAGGGCAAGGAGCTTTCTCAGGAGCAAGTATTCTTTGGGTAACTAATATTACAAATGTCCACTCCTGACATGCTGCACAGGCCTTCCCCAATACTCCCTTCTAGCCTTTTCCCTCCAGCCGGTACTAATGTCTCTCACCCAGAGGTCTGGCTCTGGAGATACCGAGTGAACAAGACAGACCTTCACATACACCATCTATCAGCTATCTCTCCAAGGTTCTAAGTGTAAATATGGACAGAAAGAACATGCCTTTATTCTTTATGTCACAGAGCAACTAAAACGGTGCTTTGCTTTAGTGTATGTTACAACACCCTAAGCATGAGGACATTAAAAAATTATCACTGAAATTTTTAAACATAGACCAAAATAGAATAGTATTATGAACTCCCAAATGTTCCTTGCCAGTTTCCACAAGTATCATTATTCTGCCATTCTTGTTTCAAAGCCTGCTGAGAGGTGACTGGGGCTGCATGTGGAGATGGCCAGGTCGGTGGTAGAGAAATACAGCAGGCATGAGGCTCAAATGAGGATCCCAGATAGAGGGGCAGGCAGCGGGAAGCACCACCATGATTCTCACAGAGACTGGAAGCAAAGTGGTTTGCCAAGTGTAGAGTAGGAACCAGGTACAGGGAGAGCCCGAGATAAACTGAACCAGGCAGTTCACTGCACTGCTGTCTCTGCACCTGGCTGCGGGTGGACCAGGCCTCAGGGTGGCCTTCGAGGCACTTCGTGAGCCTCTCCTCTTGGCAGCCTTTGCAGATTCTATTCCCTCTGAGAGAAGGCATTGCGCTTCACCAGCACCCCCAACGGCCGGCTGCCTCCTCCTTGAAGACTTCCTCGGCCACATTTTCTATATCCTCTCTCCTCATTATTCTTCAATTGAGCAGCTTGCTTGCTTCCTACACACCATTCTGAATTTTGTAGTTAATTATTTGTTAGTTTACTTGTTTTAGTCTCCACTACTAGACTGGGATCTCCAGCGATGGCAAGGTCTTATCTTTCTCCTTCACCTCTATTTCCTCAGAAACTAGAACAGTATCTGGCAAAGAATAGTCAATAAATATTTATTAAAGGAATTAATGATAGACATTAATGTCTATTAATTAAAATTGTGTTAATATCTTGATAGGCGAAGCAAAAGTTTAGTACAAAAGAGTAGAGAAAAGGGGAAAGGTAATTTCTATTTAATCAGGGTAAGTGGAAACCTCAAACCCAGTGGTTCTCAAATCTGGCTGCACATTAGAACCACTTGGGGAGCTTTAAAAATACCAACACCTGGTATCCTCTACAGACCAACAGAATCAGAACCCCTGGGGGTGGTGCCTAAGCATCGGTATTTTTTAAAAGCCCTCTAGGTGACTGTAATGTGCATACGCTTGAGAATCACCGTTCTAATGAAGAGAGGCTATAAGGATTTTGACATCAAGATGAAAACAGCGAATTCTGGAGTAGAAGACAGGTCTGCTCAAGTTAAGTTTTAATTGAGTCAAAATGATGTGTTCTATTCAGTCCCTTCAGTGCTTAAAACCAAATCAGAGATTGATAATAGTTGAAAGTGAGGTAGCTAATACTGATAGATCTTAAAAAATTTATAGTGTAGTATATTTAAGTAAGTATTAAAAACAAAATTCATGTGTATTTGTTCTATCTCTATTTTAAAAGACTTCTGCTTTTATTTACACAACAACAAAAACATAATTGAGTTAGAAAGAACGTAATGTATTCTCTTTGGCTCTCAGGTCACTTCTATCAGAGTCCTGTTTGTTGGTTCCTAAATGTCATAACCAGACCTCATTGTGCCCATAGATTTGCAACAGAATGCTTAAGAAATAACCTTAAGTTCGTCAAACTGTGGTGCTCGCAAACAGTCTTTCCAACTCACCAAAGAGCATTCCATTCTTTCTCTCCTTTCTTTTCTCTTCCCCGCTCCTTCCAGTCCTCTTTCTTGTCAGATTATTTTTAGACAGTGTCCTTCCTAGTGTTTTAGGTGAACTGATGAGGTTAGGGGAGGTGCGGTTTCTCTCATTTCCGGAGCTCTCCTTGCTCCTCCATCATGTGAAGGCGCTTGGAGGATGGCACCCTGCTCCTGAGCTCGAATGCCGTAAGGCTGTAATTGCTTCTTCTCCCTAATTTATTTAGGTTGCCGCACACCTTCCCGTAGCTGAAATCCCTCAGAACTGCAATCTGGGAGCAATATAAATGGTTGATGGCAGAGAGAGATTTTCAATTGTTGCTTCTCAGCGATTCACATAATGTGCTGTCATTAGCACTTCGATGTGACATATTATGGTTTCCAGGGCTTATTGGGCCATTTATAAATACCAAATGAAGGTGTTAGAGCTGGTATTGCAGTGTGGTCACTGCCTTCACTGCCTTCAATGGGAAAGGTTGGCAGCATCTTCTCAGGAGGAAAATAAATTGTAATTTTTAGTTTGTCTTTAACCATTTGCAGTCAATTCCTCTCAAGGGCAAGAATCACAGCTTTTTTTGTTTTTCTAGTTTTCTTGTAATTTAATTTTTGCAAAAATATCTGTTTTTCATACGACAGTTATCATTACTTGAATTGATTTCCAGATTACCAGTCAAATGAATACTATCTCGCCACAGCTAATGGTATGTCATTAATGGTAATTATTACTATGACTTACAGAATTTTACACTTACAAAGTGACTTTATAAATAATAATGGCAGCTAACATTCATTGAGTACTTACTATATGGTAAAAGATACCTAGGCATTGGCTTGTCCCGTCCTCTCCAGTAATGCTGTGAGAGAGACACTATTGTTGCCTCCATTTTAGGAGGGGAGACCGACGTTTCGTGAGGGTTACTAAGCTCCGTAAATGGTGGCACTGTTTGAAACTCAGGTCAGCCTGATTCCAAAGCCAATAGATTTAAGTGCTACTTTCAAACACTCCCCACTCCCAACCCCAGCATAGTTAGGCCCCTTTTCCAGAGCCGGGAACCAGGACTCCAGGGACTGGAGCCCTGTGGGGCTGCACCCGTGCTGCGCCTTCAGACTCCACACGCAGAGCTCTTTATCCCGCCCCAGGCGGCCTCCGCCAGGGTGAGCCAGTGCAAGGGCTGGGGTGTGTTACTCTCGTCCCTTGAGCACCACTCAGGTTGAGAACTAAGCAGAGGACGAGGACTGGTAGTTCAAAATCAGAGGGGCTGCTCTTTAAAGCATTAGAGGCAGAAGAGCCGCCAGCCTGGTCTCCGGGCTGAGAGGCCAGGGTGTAGAGGCATAGAGGAAGAAAGACGCAAGTCACCCCCGCTGGGCATGCAGCCCGGGAACCATGGCCACTGACATGAGCCTGCCCGGGTCCCAGTGATTGACGGCGCAGCCGTGGAAGCCCTTCTCTCAGCGGCCGCAGGGCCCCACAAAGAAAGGCTGCTCATGGAGAAGTCTTTGTCGGGGCCTCTAATGAGAGGATTGGGTTTCACATCACAGCTACCCCTAAACAGGTACACTCTGCTTCTTTCATCTTCCTGATGGCTCCCACGGGAAAGAAAAGAAAAAGAAAGGAAGCTACACCAAGAAACAGGTCACCGGCTGGTTTGGCTAGGTTTGTACCTCCCCCGCCCCACCACCTCCAGATCTGTAGCTTTGAAATTCCCTAATTTTCACACACCCTGTGTGGCCACTGGACAGCAATAGGAAAAGCTTTCCTAAGAAATTTTCATAGTCCATCTGCCATGACTCTGTAAAATTGATGCTCCGATCCTTTGCACATGCTATTGCCTCTGTTCAGAAGATCCTTCCCAGACCCCAAACTCTTCTTCCTATGGCTAACTTGTCCTTCTCTTTCATGATCCAGCTCAGGCATTGTCTCCTCCAGGAAGCCTTCCTTGATGTCCCACTCCTGCCCCCACCCAGGCTGGCTTCTGTTCCTCTTCTGTCCTGCTAAAGTACTTCTGGCACAGTTCCAGCTGACTCCTCTGTCTTCCATCCACCCTGTAAGCTCCTTGACAGCCGGGACAGTGTCCCCAGGGCCCAGCACTGCATCTAGCATGCAGCATAAGTGTAATAATGTTTATGAATAAACGAATCATGAATATAAATGAATTAGGCTGGGATAATATTTGCTTAATGATTTAAAGACTTAATTCTTTCAAAACACTCTTTTTTTCTTTTAAAAATAGCCTTGGGGCACCTGGGTGGCTCAGTCGGTTAAGTGTCCGCCTTCGGCTCAGGTCATGATCTCCTGGTTGGTGAGTGCCCAGACTCTCTCTCTGGGCACCTGGGTGACTCAGTCAGTTGAGTGTTTGACTTTAGCTCAGGTTATGATCTTGCGGTTCATGAGTCTGAGCCCCACATCAGGCTTGCTGTCGTTAGCGTGGTGCCTGCTTCGGATCCTCTGTCCCCCTCTCTGCTCCTCCCCTGGTTTAGACTCTCTCTCTCACACAAAAATAAACATTCAAAAAAAAAATATTCTCTCTCTGCCCCTCTCCCCCCTTCACATGCTTTCTCTCTCTAAAATAAAAAATAAAGACTTAAAATTTTTTTAAAAATTTTTTCAGATTAAAAAGCAATAAAGCTGACTACAGCAATTTTATATATAAAAAATCCACAAAGAAGAAAATTAAAACTGTCTATAATCCCACCACCCAAAGAAAACCACTTTTAGATGTGTGAAGAGATTCCAGGAATTTTCTATGTGTATAAACATATATGAAATCAGAATCCTATTGTCCTAATTTTCTCAAGGATCATAACGGTATCTTTTGGAGGCAGATAGAGAAGACATTTCTACTGCAGTTTAAGTGATGAAGAGATGAAAACACTGGTACCAAAGATACACATCTAATTCACAGCAGAGTTAAGAACAGTCCCCGTGAATCCTGTCACAGTCCCAGGCTCCGCCGCTCTCCATGAGGCCTCCGACGGAAGTGGAGGTGCTCTTACAAGAGGAAATTGTGCATTAATCCAGCATCGGTGGAACTGGGTTTGTAACTGCACATTCTTTCTCAGGAAAGGCGCAGACTGAAGCTGATCCTGTGTCTGTACCACGGCTGCGCAGCACATACGGGGCACTGTCTTACATGTCCCTGGGAAACTAGGATGGAGCACTTAGGATCTCATCCCTGTGATAGGCTAAGCAGCACAGTTAGGAAGTCACCATTAAGATTCAGAATTTCCTTCCAGTAACCAAATGACATCTGAAGGCTTGGCTCAGAGCATGTTGCTGTGGGAACCAGAGCCATAGGCTCAATCCCACCATAAACAAGTGGGTAACACTCCAGGCTATGACCACTGACTATATTCTAGAACAATGTACACAGCAAGTGTTCAATAAATGTGCATTGGGCTGGACTTAATATTATCAGCAGTGACAGTCAGCAGAAAAGGTGACAGCAAATATAATTATCACCAGCACTACACCCAGTAGAGAAACACAGTCCAGTGTGAACTAGCTTTCTGTTTTATTCTAGAAGACTAAACTGTAATCCCCCAAACACAAACACACGCCAGATTGTTAGCTCTGCAGATGAGGGAACCATATCTTATTTATCTCTGTGTCCCCAGAATACCTAGCACAGAGCCAGACACATCTGAAGTGTCAATGTTTTTTGAATTGAATTATATTTGCTCGGCTGGCGTGGGAGTTAAAAAGATGTTGACGAGTAATTCACCATTCCCTTCCCTGGAAGCTCTGTAAATCAAGCTCTTAGAAAAAGCGCAAGCTAAATTCCAAAACCCTCTCTTAGGAGAAATGCCCACGGCTGGTGGGGTCTGGACTATGTCCACTGAATGTGCAGATCTCTTCTGCACAAACATCACTTACTCCCAAGGGCACCCCTGACTGGCTGACTGGCTGTGGAGACTCACGCCTTCCCTCTTTCCCAATGGCAGGAGGGTCAGGGGAAAGGGGTGGGAGTGGGTGATGAAGCACGGCTGAACTAAATGTCCTCCTCTTCCCAGGAGAGGGAAAATCTCCAACAGTAGGAGTGTTGGCACTTTTCTAGAGGAACAACCACGGGATATAGCTGGAAATGATCTTTTCTGAAGACAAGTTTCTTTTTTAAAGGGCCACCCTCCTCTTCTCTCTTACCTTAGACTGAAACGGCACTATTGGAATGGCTTTGTCAGAGCTGCTAGAATCCGACAAGCTGGGCGGGTGGAGGTATAATATGGGATATGGGCTAACCACAGCCATTAGGCCAAGATCCTCACTTTTTCTAAGTTTATCCAAGAGCAACAACAAAACAGAAACAAAACAAAACTGTATTTGCTAATAAGGTCTTTTCCTTAAATGCACTGAGCTGGGTTTGAAGAAACTAGAATGGAAAATACTGAATTTTCTGGAAGACAATCAAAACACGACTCAAGAATCCCCTAAGCTCTCAACAAACTCTCTTGAAGATTTAATCACAATGTAAAATCCACAAGTTTTTATTGGCAATGTTTGGTCATCAACAGCACAACTCTCTGAAGTGGCAACCGGTACGACTCCCAGGTATGCCTCCATTACCCATTCCAGAGCCTGCTGGCAAGGTCTGTTTGACTGGTGCCCTGGTCTAGCCTAGGAAATTCTCTCTGGGGTCAAGTTTCCCTGGCTGTCAAGTTCTCTAGTTATAAGGTGCAGAATTTATTAGCACAAAGAAAGATAAAAAAGAAAGCCCGCTACCTTAAGTGCTTTTACATACGGTTTCTTTATCAGAGTGGGGTGTTTCTAGGAATACAGCTGCCCAGCTCACTCAAGCCCTTGTGCTGAATCAGTGGGACTTACTTTAGCTTCTCATAAAGTCGTGTGAGCTCGGCTGCCACCACCTATCAAGCAAGGTCTCTTGTGCCGTGCTCGTAAAGGAAGTCGCCTGCAGCAACTCTCATCTGGGGAGAACCAAAGCCATGAGGACTTGCACCTTTACCCTCCACACAGCCAGCAAAGGTGCACAGAGAGCTGATGTGGAATCCAGGTTTGTCCAGCTCTGGAAATCAAGCCTGTCTAGTCACCCAAAGATCATCGTTTTCCAGCCTAGGGTTTTCATCTCTCCAGTTCCTTAAGACGCCCGTTTCCATCTCCAGACCCAACTGAAGCAAATATTGGCCCCACACCACGGGACAGACACCAAAGAGTACCTCAAGAAAGAGAGAAGACAATCAGATGTAGAACTAACTGGAAAACTCTGAGAGCCTCAGCTCCGTGTACTTGTCCGACCTTGGACAAGCCACTTAGTATCTTCACAGAGCCCTAGGTTCTCTGCAGCAAAATAAGTATAAATAGTTCTACTTCTCTCACCAACCTCTCTTCAGAGCAATTACAACCAACTGCAATTATCTTGTTTATATGTTTATTTATTTCCAATTTCTCACTATGCTTCATTAGCTCATAAGCTCCAAGAGTTCAGGAACCTTGCCTGTTTGGTTCATCGAAGGGGCCCTCTGCCAGGAATAATGATCAGCTTGTAGTAAATGTTCAGGAGGAGTGAATGAAATTGGAGGGAGGGAGGGAGGGCATAAAGGTGAGAAGGAAGGACAGAGAAGAGGGAGGACACAGTGTATGGAGCATTAATGAGGTACCATATATGAAAGTGGTCCGTGCATTATTATTACAACTGTAACTGACAGCTGAAGCACTAACTATACCAGAGTGATCTTTTAAAAATATAAGCTAGATGTTATTGCTTCCCTGCATAAAATCCTCCACTGGCTTTTCACACAATGTACAATAAAGTCGAACTCCTGTTAGCTGACAAAGCCCTATGTGATCTATGTGACTTCCTGTCCAACCAGTCTCCCCCTTCTCTGTCAGGCCCCCATCACTTTGGTGTCCTTGTGTTTCCTCAAACATGCCCAATCCATTGCTGCTTTGGAGGCTTTGTGCTAACCCCTTCCCCTGCCTGAAAGTTCCTCTGCAAAATCCACATGGCTGGTTCCTTGTCATTGGGCTCTTGGCTTAAATGTCACCTTCTCAGAGAAACCTTCCTATACACGCACTCCAAAGGAGCCCATACTAACTTCTTGTTTTAGTATTCTTTTCTTTGTTTATTCATCTATTTATTATTAATCTCCTCCCCAGTGCCTGATGGTCAATAAATATTTATTTTTGTGTGACATATTTGTTTAATGCCGACACCTCATAGATACTTTTCTAACTATTATTTTGTTTTATCTCTACAAGTTTATGAGCTCAAATAAACAAACTGAAAATTCCCTCTGCACTGTACGTTAGTACCCCAACCACAAACACTTTGAAAGAGGTATCCCAGCCCGTGAACAAAAGTGACCGTGCTAGTCAGTTTTAATACTTGTGATTTAACTGGAGTTATTTACAATCAGTGATATAATCATTACTTAGTACTCTAATCTAGAGGGATTCTTTGAAGACATGGAAATGGTACAGTTGGGTGCCACACTGGTCTCTGTTCTGGGTTTGGAGGCCTCCTGGCTCAGGGCAGGGGTGAGAGTGAGGGGACTACAAGGTGGAAGGAGGCAGAGGAACGTAAATGGCAGGAACACTCACTGGTTTCACTGGGTTTGCTTAGTGAGGATCCACGGGCAGCAGTAATTCTGAAGGAAGAGCACTGGCCTAGGGTGCAGGGATGGGTTCTAGAGCTGGCTCTACATCTCCCTTCCCCTCCCCCTACCTGGACTTTCCGTTTCCCCGTTTTTGTTTTTTTTTTTCGTTTATTTTTGAGAAGAGAGCATGAAGGTGGAGGGGCAGAGAGAGAGGAAGACACAGAATCTGAAGCAGGCTCCAGGCTCCGAGTTGTCAGCACAGAGCCCAATGTGAGGCTCGACTCACGAACCATGAGATCATGACCCGAGCCGAAGTCGGACGTTTAACCGACTGAGCCACCCAGGCGCCCCTCAGTTCCTCTGTTATAGGAGATGTGACTGGATCTCCTCAAAGGGGACTCCCGGCTCTCTCAGTCTATGAGCTAATGAAAGTAGTCTGACCTTTCTCTGTGACCACGATGTCCGTGAAGAGATAATCCATGTAATATTTCTGGACTAAGTGGGATCTCTCTGATTGGTCAAAACAGGCACCCACCAAACTAAGCTCTCTGCTCCTGCCATTCTTCTTTAGGCTTCTTTTTCCCAGAGAAGCTGGTGTCCTGGGCAAATCCCCTCGTTATCACACAGGGATCAACACCTAACCGTAAGTGCAGTTCAGCCACTCCCCAAGAGATGGGTGCATACCGCATCTGATCATGGCCAACACGCTCCCATCTGCTTTCAACATGTTGCATCTGACGTTAACTAATGTCTCCTATTAGCATTAAAAGAAAACAATCTGGAAAAATTCACTCTCAAGCAGAGTTCAAACAGGCCACAAGTAGATGTGGAATCTCAACTGCACAAGGTTTGTTAAAATAATGGTAGTAAATATATAAATATATAAAAATGCATTAAATCTAAATACATTTGTATATGTATATGCATACATGCATATGTACATGGGTATGTATATACAGATGTGTGTAGTGAAGTCAAAAGTCTGTGAAATGGGTCAAAACAACAAAGACATGAATGCTTTTGTCCGGTTTATGAAATTAACAGGTAACAGAGGGAGGAGAAAAATTCTCCCGTTGTGGAACAAGGCATAGTTCAAACAACTGAATCACATGGAAAAGGAGTTAGAAATCTTTATCTCACACTTACTGGTAACGGGTTGAAATTCTGGTCCACAAGGTGATTGTATCCATGGTCAAAAAATGAGTGTCGTATCACAACGTCAATGCCCTGATTGGCCAGCATTCCTAAAGTGTTCAACCATCTAAAAAGCAGGAAAAAAATGCTACATCAATACATCTTAAAAGTGGCATATAGCAAGCTTTGTCGGGATTGGCTACCACCCACGCATACACGCCAATCCCCACTATGAGATTCACCTTGTATTTTAAAGGAGAAGATTATTTTAAGCAGTGAGTACAGAGCTGGAAGACATTTTGGGGATTTTCAAATCCAACCTCTTCATTTTGTAGGAAAAGAAGCCGAGGTGCAGAGGAGAAAAATGAACTGCCTTTGGTCATAGAATATTTTGTTCCTAATGACGTACTCCTATAAAGAAGTAAAATTTTAAAAATGAACTAACTAAAATGAGTACCCTAGCCACTTGTAAGCCTGATCATCACCCCCGCCCCCGGCCATGGGTCGCACAATCACAGGAGCATGCACGCTATACTCTCTGTCACTCAAAGTCTCTGCTTGCATCATATCACTGTACGTGTACCTTTCCTGTGATTCTAACCAACATACTCTTATGACCTATAGGTGCAAGAAGGGTTCAGCCACTTGGATCTCTCATACATCACTGTCAATAGTCAATACGATGATAATTTTTCTTGGCACTATACTTAACTATGCAGAGATTCAAGTACGCTACCGTCACACATGTCATAATGAAGGGCCTGCATTGCTCACACATGATCACATATTCCACTACGCCAAATACCCACTCTCCAGGGCATGCTAGCCTTCAAAATACTCCCTCCTGGTTCTTCCAACACCCACTGCTAACTCTGCCTTTATTATTTATGCATTCAATTTGTCCATTCATTCACTCATTCACTTAATTTTCTCTCTGTATTCCTCTGAAACTTAGGGAAATTTCTAATCGTAAGAATATATGTATAATAAATGTGACTGAGAGCTTCCTTCTTCCAGTGTAAAAGACAAAGCATTTCACAATCTTTCCTGAGTGTGTATATGAGCCTATATCTGTACCTCTTTTCTCACCCTCAACTCCATTCCCTGGCTCTAAGCCACATAAAACTATTCTTGGTTGCCCAAAATGAGCATTCTTTGACATACTCACCTGAGTCTTCATACATGTTTTAACTTCTGCTTAAAATTCCCTTCCTCTCTTCTAACCCACCTCATCTGGCAAATTTCTGCTCATCTGTTTGTCTCCAAGTCAAGTGTCATATCCTTTTAAACCCTGCTGGTCCAGAACAATAGTAGGAACCTTTTTCCTCTGTACCTTCCCAGAACTCTTATTTATACCCTCTGCCCGCCCACAGTAATTTCTTTCTTTCTTCTCTGCTGTCTCCCAGTTGGTTATGAGCTCACCAAGAACAGACACAATGTTTTAACTTTGTACTCAAAACACTCATCTCAGTTCCTAGCATACGGTGCTGGCTTCACACTCTGTTAATAACAATTGACATTAATCTGGACAAAATTAGATTGGAGGAACTTTGAGAATCACCATTCAGCATACTGCGAACAAATTATGCATAGCTATGATTTCCCAAATTTGAAACCATATGGAACGCCAAACCAGTTACTTGTAAAATTAAACTTTTTCTTTACTAGAATAAAGAGCATTGCTAATTTTTATATTATGAATGAATATTATTAACATTTTCAAATCTTTTTCACATGGACAATTATTCTCATAAAAACTAGCAAATATTTGCTGACAATTAGAGTTATGAAAACAAAACAAAGCAAAATGCAAAAACAAAAGTTTTAAATCAAGAAGAAAATCCAACAATTATATAATAGAACTTTTGTTGTTATTGTTGTTGTTCAGATTGGGACACTATGACCAGGAACTGAAATTATTTTGGGAATATCACGTGGCTAAGCTATTTGCCTTTATTATTCTTAGTAATTTACCAACTCCATTTGGTTTTACCTTTAGCCACTGAGAAACAGTATTAATGTCCTGGAGTAGAACTATCACATGAATTCTGGGCTGATGCCTCCTAAGTCAGTGCTCTTTCCACCAGTGTAGCACAAATACAACAGGATGTATATCTAACAAGTATTTATCTATAAAAACAAGTATGTCTTATTCACCCTTCTATCCCTATGCTTGCTGAATGAAGAAATGAAATGATAAGTAAACACATAATCACACCTAGCAGCAGCTGGATATCAGTATATTTTGGTATTTAAAATATTCCATTTATTCATTCGTTCATTATTCATTCAACAACAATAATTAATCAGCTGTAAATGCCAGGCCTTGTTCTCAGCACTGAGGATAGATATGAAAATGCTTGTGTGACCATGTAAGTCATTTGTAAAGCACTGGGTATGTAAATACCTGTATTTTCAGAGTGGAACGGTTTGTACTGAAGCTGTCTTCCTCTTCCTCTTGTAAATAATAAGCATTCTGAGAGGGGAAACAGATGGTGTTCCAAGTCTCCCTTTCAGGCACAAGTATAGAAAAGTGGCAAGGTGACTGGTATATCCCATCGAGGATACTACTGAAGCCATTCTTTTCCATTCCACAATCTATTGACTATCTACTGGGTGGCAGACACTGCTGGGTGCTAGAGACACCAAAGGTATGATCTGTAGTGCATCAGAGAATCACAAAGGCCTGACTGGGAAAACTACCCCTGAGTACTTGGCAGCAGAAGATTCTGCTTCATGCATAAACGTTCAAGTGTCCTAGTAAGCTCTCAGTTATGCTATATATTGAAAAAAGCCTGAAAGATGCCTTTTCCTAAGGAATCTTGCTAGCTTTCTGGAGCTTCTTAGAATGCTTTAGTTTTTCTCCTCAGGAAGCAATTTATGCCCCTTGGAGAACTAGACTCAAAGGACACTTGGCTGGGTGCTGCCAGGGGCAGTGAGAGCAAATGGGTGATAAAGAGGTAAGAAAGAACCAGGAGCTAAGTGAGCTACTTTTCTTTTGATCTGTGTCAAACCACACACCGGACACCTGAACTACAACCTAACCCTGAACAACTCTGTTGATCTGGATTTACTGCAAAGTGACCTCACAGATCTATGGATATTTGGCTGGTGCTCAGATATCTTTCCAGCTCCCTCCTGAAGGGCCGTGGTGTTTCTCATTTCACATCATTCCCTAAAGGGAAGAATGCTCAGGAAACACTCAGTTACAACTGGGTTGCCTGCTGGCCCTGCAGCAGAGTCTGTCTATGATGGCTGAGCAAAAGCCGTTCCTCTGCTGATTCTAAGAGGCCCCTCCGGCAGTAGTAACGGCCACTGGCTTCTCACCCTTGCCCCAGGGCTCACAGCGAAACCTGGTGGCGAGCACATTATTGAAAGACGACTCTCAGAACCACTGTACCAAATGCTGATTCATTCCATTTCATTCATTTGAACCACGCTCACTGAACAACTACTCTGTGCCCCTCAATGCTAGGTGCTGAGAACACAAGAACCAAAGACCCAAGGTATCATCACATATTCTACTGACTCATTGTCTTCACGTGCATGTGCCAGGATTCCATGTGCAAAGACAATGTGATTGACTGGCTTGATTTGTCTTTTACAAATGTATTAAAAGAAGCCTTAATGGAGGGAAACTACATGTGTATTATTAGGAACAGCTGTTAGTAGTGAGACACAAAGCGAGGCTTTGTGAGCTCACTTCTTAGGAGGACCTTGCTCAGACAAGAAACCAGGGCCACAGGACCAGAATGGAAGAGGAACAGGGCTTGGTTGGTCCTGAGGGGTCTGTCCCTGCCACATGATGCTGGCAGGCCAGTCAGAGCCACTAATGCTTCTGGCATTAAGTTGTTCAGATAACTGCAGTAGCCTTCAAAGCCATTCTTGTGCATACTATTCTCGGAGCCAACATTTTAAAAACACAGGTCAAATGGTATCTCTCTCTTCCTCCAAAATCTTCAGTGGCTTGCCACGGAGTATAGAACAAGGCTTCATTTCCTCTGCCTGGCTTTCAAGGCCTTCCATGCTTGATGGAAAACTCCTCCCTCATCTCAACCCTCACTACACCCCTGCAGCTGCTGAGGCTTTCATCATATGAGTCATTTCCCCTCCCTTGTGCCTTTGTCGGTAATGTTCCTTCTGCCTAGGGTGCTCCCCTCCACTATCACCACCATTCGCCACCTAGAGAAATAAGAGTAATCTTTCTATGTCCCACTCAAATGCCACTTTGTCCATGAAGCCCTTCCTGGTCCTCCCAGGCACAGAAACTACTGGTTCCTTTGCATGACTACCACTTCTTTTGAAGCAGAAAGAAAGATGGCCTAAGGCAGTGGCAAAGAGGCTAGACTCTGAAGCAGATTGCCTGGACTTGAATCAAAGTTCTCACATCCATCTCTTTGGGTTGTTGTAAAATAATAGTAACTGTATCACTGGTTGTTAAATTATTAGATATATAGAGAGCACTTCAGAAAGCACGTGGTACATATAGTTAAAATTATGATGATGATGAGATGATGATGATGATGTTGGCACTAATCTCCTACACCTTTTCTTAGCTCCTCTCTCTGTTCCTCTGATCTTACCCTTACCTATTTACTAGGACTATAGTGGAAAATGGATGAGAAATTGTATGTTGTCTGCACTGTGTTTTGAACTACAGATGTTAAATAAAGGTCTTATGACTCTTATGGTCACTACTAATGCTACTATTACTACTATCTTTGCTCTGATGCCTGTGACTGACATCTTAGGATCCAGGGAAGTCAGTCATCACTGTTTGTTGAATGGTTTAAACCCATTCACAAAGGAACAGATAAAGAACTTTCAATAGGAAATGAACCTCCTCGAATAGGCAGAATAAGGAGCCACTTGACTTTCTTTCCTCAAAGTCCCTGGGAATGAAATTGTACGCGTTACTCACAAGAATCCTGCAGCATAGGAATCTGATAGATTGTTTGTGCCTCCAGCTGAGGTGGTCACCACACCTTCAAGCCAAATCTTCTTTCCTGGGGTATATGTATTAACCACCTGTTCACATAACAAAAGCAGAAGAGGATATGAGATTTTTAAAAGTTGTTCTCAAGTGAGAAGGAGTACACATTCCCTTAAGGGAGTTCTGTTGATACCCTGCTCCCAGATGGTCACGATCTGTGCTTTTTTCAGGATGACGCATCCCATACAGTGAGCTGGCGCACGCGTGCGCGCGCGCACACACACACATGCGCATACACACATGCGCATACACACAGGCGCGCGCGCATTAATGCAACACATGTCCACTCAAAGAAATGATCATTTTTTCCCCTAAGTAAACCCAAGGGGAAAATGTGACAATAGGACAAGTGCATTTTCCAGGACATAAACTGACTGCAACACCCGTCACTGGAAAGTATAAGTCACATGATGTTTCCATATTAACAAGTATTGAGAAGGAAATTTTTTTTAAATGTTTATTCAGTTTTGAATGAGAGAGAGAGAGAGTGTGCACAGATGCATGCGCATGAGTAGGGGAGGGGCAGAGAGAGAGGGAGACATAGAATCTGAAGCAGGCTCCAGGCTCTGAGCTGTCAGCACAGAGCCCAATGTGGGGCTTGAACCCACGAACCATGAGATCATGACCTGAGCCGAAGTTGAACGCTTAACTGACTGAGCCACCCAGGCACACCTTGAAGGAAATTTTCTTAGTACTCTGTTATGGCACATGCCAGGATGAGTCTACTATCCATGCATTAGAAGTCATGAATCATGGGGCGCCTGGGTGGCTCAGTCGGTTAAGCGGCCGACTTCAGCTCAAGTCATGATCTCATGGTCTGTGAGTTCAAGCCCCACATCGGGCTCTGTGCTGATGGCTCATCAGAGCCTGGAGCCTGCTTCAGATTCTGTATCTCCCTCTCTCTGCCCTTCCCTGCTCACGCTCTGTCTCTATGTCTCTCAAAAATAAATAAATGTTAAAAAAATTAAAAAAAAAAAAGAAGTCATGAATCATGAAGGCAGAGGTCAATGTCTGGGAGAAGTATTTTACAATCACCAGGGCTTGTATACATATTACAAACATATTTTGGAGAATAACTGCAGTGAGTATAGAAAAAATCATTGATCCAGGGATGAAAGATCCTACCTAGGGAGCTTTCCAGGCAGATGAAAACCATCATGTTAAAAGGCGGCCCTCTGGGGGCACCTGGGTGACTCAGTCGGTTAAATGTCCAACTTCAGCTCATGTCATGATCTCGTAGTTCACGAGTTCGAGCCCCGTGTCAGGCTCTGTGCTGACAGCTCAGAGCCTAGAGCCTGCTTCAGATTCTGTGTCTCCCTCTCTCTCTGCCCCTCCCCCTGCTCGTGCTCTGTCTCTCTCACTCTCAAAAATAAACATTAAAAATTTTTTTAAAAGGTGGCCCTCTGAAGTTTTACAATTGTCCAGTCTCTGGTCCACAAGTTGGAGATTGGCCATACTATCCAGATTAGGGCCCAGATCCCCTAGATAGCAATCTGGCAGTACTTAGGGATAATGTACTCTGGATGCCCCTAAAAGCAGAGCCTGAGACAAAGGCTTATCGATAGATAATTCAATGGGGAAGTCATAACAGGGAACAGGAATGAAGAACTGCAGGGCTGAATTAGGGAAAAGGGAAAACCAGTACCAGGATGTGTTTCCAAATTGGCAACCAGTGCTGGCAACTTGCACTCAATTCCACAGGGAACTTGGTAAGAGTCTTATGAACTATGTCTCAGAACTTTCTCCCAAGGGAATTCAAGGAGAAGCATACTTATCCCTTGGCTCCTATCCTCCAAAAGGTCAAGAGTAGCCTTGGGACTGTAACCTCTGATTCTCCTCATTACCCCGTTTAATTGAGTAGGCATAAGTGTTGAGCAGATTCTCTGAGCTCTGCATCTCTGCCTTAGAGAAGTCCCAGAGCAGGAAATAAGAAGCGAGGTTGTACCACATCCCGACGGCACTGAGCTGGTTACAGCCTGTGTATCTGCCCAGCTCGAGTCCCTGCAGCAATAGTTAGTACAGGAGGTAGGACTGAGGGGATGCCATTTATGCACAAGGGGGGCTGGATAAAGACAACAGTGTATTTAGATCCGATGGACCACCGATTTCTCTTTTAGACATACAAACCAAAGGAATTCTTCCTCAGACCTCTAAGGAGACAAGTGTGAGGGCGTTCACTGTGTCATTGTTTGACACAGGTTTCCATTGCAGGAGGAATGGAAAAGTAAAAGGCGGTAAATACCATGACATTATGCAGCATTTAGAACCATAGATTCAGTGTAAATCTAGCAATGTGAATTAGCTTTAAAGATTTAGTGGTGAGTTAAAAAAAATAGCAACAGAATGAGATTTAGGTCACAAAACTACTTATGTACTTGGTTACATCCAATAACATGAAATAGTTTAAGAAGATAAATGTCTCTTATGGACATGTATCAAACACAGAAGGAAGGCATGTTTAAGAGGGAGGTGAATGTGAGCACAGATTAGATATCAAGGTGAAAATTAAAACAAATGCAGGGCTTTTGCATGAACGGATGATAATAGTTTGTTGTAGTTGAGGAGAAGGATTTAAATTTAATTCTCTGCACCTCAGATCCCAAAAAAGAAAACAATAATACGAGACATAGCAGATCTTTCCTTTTCCCAAACCTATAGGCAGACATGAGCCAACAGTCATATTCCTCCCATCATCTCTCCCCAGGCATAACTGCTTGTTCTCTCCCCTCATCTACTAGAGTATTTGCATTATTTGAGACTCAGAGATGGCAAAGTGCTTGAACTTTTCAAGAATGAAGTCGTAAAACTTCTTCACAAATCTGAGATAGAAGTAAGGATTGCGGGGCACCTGGGTGGCTCAGTAGGTTAAGCATTTGACTTCAGCTCAGGTCATGATCTCGAGGTCTGTGAGTTCAAGCCCCATGTTGGGCTCTGTGCTTCAGATTCTGTGTCTCCCTCTCTCTCTCTCCCCCCACCCCCTGCTCATGCTCTGTTGCTTTCAAAAAATAAATAAATGTTAAAAAAAAAAAGGATTGTGATCAAGAATGATAGAAATATCCTGAGAATTAATACTGGAGGACAAATTGGAGTGTTATTAAAAGTTGAAGAAGAATTCCCCCTTGTACCCAGAAAGAGATGAGTCACTGAGGATACCACAAGGTAGTTCTCTCTCCCTTCTCAATACTGCTCACCATGCTGAAGCCAAAGAGAACTGGAAATAGTACAAATAAAAGAAAAAACAAGAAAGACACCTTAGATGATCAAAAGACAGAGGCATATGGTGAAACTGGACTGCATTGATGGTTCCCCTCAAAATATATTGCTACAAAAACTATGTTCTTGATAAACTTTGTGCTTCCTTTACAGTTAATGAGAGCTGAGTAATATATTTGTGTTTTTCTTTGTTATCTTCGGCTTCCAAGTTATTCAGAGTTTTTGTTCAAAGATAGATATTAAGGTGTACCTAGGTGGCACCAGTTGGTTAAGCATCCAACTCCTGATTTCGGCACAGGTCACGATCTCATGGTTCATGAGATCAAGCCCCATATTGGGTTCTGCACTCTGATAGCATGGAGTCTGTTTGGGATTCTCTCTCACCCTCTCTCTGCCCCTCCCCCACTTGCTCTCACTCTCAAAATAAATAAACATTAAAAAATAAAAGTATAAAAAAGACATTAAAATAAGGCAGAGAAAAGGGATTAAACAAAACAAAAAGGTAAAACTACAATATAATGAACTAAAATTTTTTTGTTTTTTTTTTTTTTAGAGAGAGAGCTAGAGCATGAGTAGGGGAAAGGGGCAGAGGGAGAGAGAGAGAGAATCTTAAGCAGGCTCCAGGCTCAGCACAGAGCCCGACATGGGGGCCGATCCCACGACCCTGGGATCATGACCTGAGCTGAAATCAAGAGTCAGATGCTCAACTGACTGAGCCACCCGGGTATCCCAACATGATGAACCTTGAAGTAATTAAGCTGAGTGAAAGAAGCCAAACACAAAAGGCCACATAGTGTCTGATCCTATTACATGAAATGTCAAGAATAGGTAAGTCTGTAGAGACAGAAAGTAGATTAGTTGTTTCCTAGGACTGGAGAACGGAGGGGAGAAATGAAGATGGGGCAGTGACTACAATGGATATGTGGTTTCTTTAGGGGGTGATGAACATGTTCTAAAATTAAATAGATGGTTTCACAATTCTGTGAATACCTTAAAAACTACAAGATTGCACACTTTTAATGGGTATGCACAATTTCATGGCATGTGAATTTTATCTCAATAAAATAAAGCTGTGCGCGCGCGCTGTGTGTGTGTATGTGTGTTGGTGTCATTAGCAAAAGGAGAGGTAGAGTCTAACAGGCAGATAACTACTGTGGAAACAGCAAACTACCCTGGAAGTTCTGGATTCTACCATACTAGCTGTGAGATTTTTAGCTTGTTATTATCTTGAACTTTCTTCATCGACACGTAAAGCCATGAATTTGGAGTAGATGTAATCTAAGTTCCTTCTAAATAGAAAATGTTAAAATATATTAGTATTTTATGATATTATTGCCAGTCCCCTTGGCTCCTAGCCCTCAGCAGTCAAGAGTTATCTTTGATTATGTAGGTGAAAATTACATAAACAGCAAACATGAGAGACAGAGCGGTAGAAAAAGCCAGCAGAGTAAATGAAATTACCTAAGAGAAATATCTGAAAGTGAGACTAGAAAAGGGCTAAGGGTTTCCATCCCCAAACACTAAGGCATTACCAAATGCATTTATTCATTCACTCCAACCAATACTTACTGAGCACCTGCTATATGCCATACAGATTCTAGAGGCAGGAATACAGCAGTGAGTGAAAGCTCTGTTCTCTTTGGCTTACATTTTAGTCAAGGAGAAAAGACTAACAATGAATGGAGTAAATAAAAAAATAAATTTAGAAATAATAAGAGCTAGGAAGAAAATGAAACAGAGTAATCTAATAAAAAGTAACTTGGCAGGAAGGGCAGGGGATGGACACTTTAGATAGCACTCAAGGATAGAAAAGGACAAGATATGGAAACAGGACTGTTGTTTGCAGAACCAAGAGAAGACCATCTGGAGTATAGTGGGTAAGGGAATGTGGAATATGTGGCATTTGAGAAACAAAACAAGCAAAGGATAAAAAAGAGAGGGAGACAAACCAAGAAACAGACTCTTAACTATAGAGAACAAACTGATGGTTACCAGCAGGGGTGGGGAATAGGGGAAATAGGGCATGGGATTTAAGAGAACACTTATCATGATGAAAATAAAATAAAATGAATAAAATAAAACAAAATAGGAAAAAAAGTAAGGAAAGAAAGGATGGATGTTTCTCATTCAGAGTGTGATGGAAAGCTATTAGAGGGATATGAAGTGATTTATGCCAAGATCACTGTAGCTGTGATGAAATCATATACACATTTATAATGAAAACTATGAAGAGATAGATATGTTAAAGTTCAGCTATTTCTTTTTTAAGTGTATTTATTTACAGAGAGAGAGAGCACATGTGTGCATGTGAGTGGGGGAGGGACAGAATCCAGGAAGGCTCTGCACGAACTGTGAGATCATGACCTGAGCTGAAGTTGGCCACTTGACCGACTGAGCCACCCAGACGCCCGAGGTCTGTTATTTCTGTGTGCACTCTAGCTTCAATTTCCTCATCCATGAGCTGGAATTAATACTTGACAAGTTGTCAAGGATCCTGATTACCTGTCAAAGGATAAATAACAGTAGGCCAATCACAGGAAGATCCTGAGAATTAGCCGGAAGGGACATAGACATAGCAGATGAACATTTATGTGGGTTCATCTAAGGTGATGCATGAATTCAAGTGAACTGATGCTAAACAGAGTTACAGTTTGGTAGTGGGATTCTGAACTATCATTTTTGATCCCACAAAGCAGTCCAGAAATCTATGAATACTTCTTAGAAACCCTGAACTATCAGTTCTTGTTCTTTATTGTATTTACTAAAGGTCCCTCCCTGTGAGGGCAGGTAACCTATAGCGTTTACTTTTGCATTTACTTCCTTGCAGAGTGCCTGACACAGAGTAAGTACTTAACTGGAGACTGTGGTGCCCTAGTCACACAAAGAAGTCAATATAATTCTGCACCTGCCCATGCACAAGCTCATAGGAGACTCTTGCTCTTTGAAGAAGTTATATGACCTAAGACAGGGCAACTAAACTGGTCAAAGAATTGGAAGCAGTACCCTGAGTGCAAAAACCACCTTAGAGATTGGGAAAAATAAAAGCATGCCATGAAAACCTACAACAGCACTAAGATCTAGATAAGAGCAACACATGTGTATTTGCTAAAGCTCAGGATATGAGGCCTGGGATCTGCCCCTTGAATTCTTAAAGATGGAAATTTCAGAGAAGGGAAGGGAATTATGCCTTTGCTTACCAGGTAATTTATATATGGAATCCAACACCCTCAGAAGTGGTCAAGGCAAATCACATCCAATGAGATTTGGAGATCAGAAGGATTTTATGATGTATTAAGCTTATCATAATGTTTTGATATTGAAGATACGGAGACAATCATATTCCTACCACCTATTCTGTGAGTTATCTGTCATAAGTACTTAATTGGAAGGTGGCATGCCCAACAAAGAGCAGCAAATTTGTACAAAGTAATTATATTCCAAAAGGAGTTCAAAGTCTAGCTCTTTTTAAAGCTTATTTATTTATTTTGAGAGAGAGCAAGCAAGTTCGTGGGATGGGTGGAGAGAGAGAGAATCGTAAGCAAGCTCTGCACTATTAGTGCAGAGCCTCATGTGGGGCTCAAACTCACAAACCAACAGTGAGATCATGACCTCAGCCAAAATCGAGAGTCAGGTACTTAACTGACTGAGCCATCTAGATGCTTCCTAAGTCTAGCTCTTTCAAATGAGGACTTGGTTCTGGAAAACGGTTGGATTTATAAAATCCTGTGTACATAAGGCTCTGCAGGGACACAAACACTGTATAAATAGAAGTTCATCTGAATTCTAACCTGCAGGGAGATTTGGAAGGAAACAATTTAAACATTGCTGTTATTGGTGAGGTAGCACTAAGTAGTAGGTGCATGGACTTTGCACACAGATTGCCTGTGTTTGAATCCTGATTCTGTGGTTTACTGACTGTAAACCTCTCTGTGCTTTACTTTCCTCAGATGTAAAATCAGAGTAATAATATCCATCTCAGAGCATTTCATGATATTTAAATGACCTAATATTTACAAAGCACTTGGAAAGGTGTGTCCAGCTTGTTGGTAAGCTCTTTTTTTAATGTTTATTTATTTTTGAGAGACAGAGTAAGAGAGAGAGAGCGCGGGGGAGGGGCAGAGAGAGAGGGAAACAGAGGATCCAAAGCGGGCTCTGTGCTGACAGCAGAAAGCCCAATGCGATCCTGAGATCATGACCTGAGCCAAGGTCGGACACTTAACCAACTGAGCCACCCAGGCATCCCTGTTGGTAAGCTCTTAAAGTCAACCTGTTAACCTAGACCACTCTTCTGTGTAAAGCTCATGAGTTGGGCTTGGATCGATCTAACATTAGAGTTGGTTGCTTTTCTTTTGGACATGTTTTCGGAGGTAGGTAGGTAATAGCCCGGATGTTTGTTAACTAGCAAGGAAAGGCCTGCTTAAAATTTAAAAGGCACATGGATTATTCACATTAACATAATTAGCATTCAGAGTAGTTTACTTATGAACTCTCAGGGATAATTCCTGTCCTTGTCCAGAGAAACCATACGAACTAAAAACACAGTGAGGTAGAACTTTCATATACAACCTAAACCAGGATTATGAAATGTTCTGCAGGGGAGAGATTCCTAGAAAGTATTAATACTAAAAGTTCTGGGAGTAGTTGGTACGAATCGACAAAGATTTTCTGAGCATTTGCTGTTTGGGACATGGTGAGAGTTTGATGAATTGTGTGTTTACCATGAGCAAAAAAGACCATCATGGTGACATGTGGGGGAGATACTGAGACTGGGTGCTGGTTAGGACTGGGGAAGAAATCAGTATGGGAGAAGAGGAGGGGAAAAAAATCAGGACAAGCAGATGGAACCAGCTGCAAAATTCCCTTAGAAAGTGAAACTCTAAGAAACCGAGGGCTATAGTTCAACACTGTGGTTTTCTGAGTAAATATGATTCTCCCTGTGCTGGAAGAGAGAAAATTGCAGACTGGAAAGAACCAGGGTACAGTTCCTAGTGAGAAATGATGTGCCAATGAAGGTCATTTTAAGGAACACATTGTCTGGGGCGGGGGGAAGAAGTACAAGTGTTGAGATTACTGGAGTGAGGTTAGAGAGGGGGTGGGTGGCTGGCTCCTTTCGAGGGTTCTGTTGTCCTAAATAGACTTCAGCCCTTGGGCCCAAGTAGACAAGGGAGCCATGAGGCACCCACAGAACAGCTCAGCAAGTGGCCAGTGGCTGCTCAGACTCCTTGGCCTGCTGAGGGCAGGTTGATATGAAGGGAAGCCTCCAACTCAGCCTTCCCTCCCACCTCAGGGGTTGAGGATATCAGGACTGTTCCATTTGGTTATGTTGAAAGAGCAGGGGTGAGAGAGAAAACAAAATGAGGAAAAACAGTAGTGATTTATTTTACTTTTTAAAGTTTTATTTTCCCTGCCACTTTGAATAAAAAAAAAAAAAGAAAGAAAAAGACAGAGATAGGAAAATAATCATTTATGTGGCATATTTTCAAACTTGGGCTTCCTCTTCCTGTTCCTCCAAAACTGTGATCTAAGTCTTCAAAAAAGACTCCTGAGAGCCTGGTTTCAGCCACTGGCTGTGCAAGAGATGGTGGCCCTGTAGCAGCAGACATGTTGTTTATGGTTATCCAAACCCAACACCTTCCTTAATGAGAAAGGAAGCAATAAAACAGGAATAGTGGACAGGCCAGCTGGGCTAATCAGCCCTGGCAGGAGGCCCAACCTCCAAAAGAACCTGGAGTCCATTAATTCCAACATCTCATCTACTTGGAAATCAACCTTCCCCAGGACTTCAGGAAGAGCAGTAGCTCTTTGAGTCACCAGAACTGGTCCCTAATCACTGGTTAGAAGGAGCCAAATAGCTTCAGCAAGCTTCTTAAACCTCACCTATGCACAAAGCTCTTCTTGGGGTGCCCCTGCCTCTTTGTTCCCTATTGTATTTACTAGAGGTCCAGGTGAGAGTTCAGTAACATTCTGCATTTCTGACCATCCTTCTTGTGTATTTTGGCCATTACCAGCAGAAGCACTCAATCATGTGCTCACAGAGGTCTGTGTTGTTACCTGGTATATGTGCTATGATAATATTGAAAGCAATCTAGGGAATGGTTTACTTAAAAATAGAAAGAATGGTTTCAAATCATCCCAATAACACTCTTTTCATTCACCAAAAGTATGAAATGTTTCCCTAATTGAGAAAAAAAGCTACGGAGCCAGTAACTACACACATCCCCTAGTCTGTTTTATCTATTTGTCCTTTGGAGTATGTTAGACACAATGCAATGATGATGAGAACCACTGGCCCACAGGATACATGCCAACTGCTTCATTTAACTTGGTATCTTAGACCCTTCATAACTACCTCTTAGCTGTATCTACTCCCCTTCCTCCCCACAAGATCTATGGTTCACCACAGAGTGGACTTACCATTTTCCAACTACATGACCTTCTTTGAGGTTTTTACTAATTGCCTCCTCCCCTACCCACTCCTCCTCTATGTTGTCTGATTTTTTTTTTCTGGCTTATTTCAAATGTTACCTCCACTGTGGAACTTTCCTCAAACCTTTAGAAAATTCGTCTCTCCTTTGGGCT
Source organism: Paguma larvata (assembly GCA_030068075.1). Lineage (NCBI taxonomy): Eukaryota > Metazoa > Chordata > Mammalia > Carnivora > Viverridae > Paguma > Paguma larvata. The sequence goes on along the minus strand of CM057837.1, from coordinate 43,913,269 downwards.
CCCAAGTTCTTCAAACCTATCTCCGACTTTGATCCTTTGAAACTGAATTATAATTTTCTGTTTGCCTATGTGTCTTTCAACTATATTATTAACACTTGAGAAAACCATATTTTTTTTCCTTTCCTTATGCCTTATAGAAGTATTTGAGTATCTGGCATGTCGCTTGACAGTTACTTTGCTTATTAAGTACATTAAATAATAAGATACTGAAATAACTTATTTGTTAATAAATGAGAGAGATAATATTTTATTATTGAAAAGGCCAAGTTTCAGTGAAGATAACTAATAACCTCAAAACCATAAGAGCAAACACCAAATCCTCACAGTTCCACTTCAGGGTTCTATCTACTTTCTAATTGAATTTTCCTTTTTGAGGAGACCTAGAAGCTTCTGGGTGACTAAAATGCCTCCATATTTAATATGTCCTTCTTAGGTTAGACAAGCTAGGCTATTCTGAGCTCAGCCATTCTAATATCTCATCACATTCTTCCTGATTTATTTCTTCTGTCTAATGTACTTCCTGTCAGTTTCATTAATTTTTTTCTGTATAATTGCTTTTTATCGTCTCCCTGTTCCGGAGTGCCATATTTACCCATTTTCTTTTGGTATCAGATCAATTTTTAATTTGTGGCTTCTGTGTATGTGTCATTTTTAGGATTTAAAATTGCACTCTCTGTTCTTGTTATCTCCAACCACAGAAAAGCAAATGTATATAACGGCAACAAAACATAAAATTAAAATAAGAGAATACGCAAAGAAGATAAAGTCACAGGGGAGCCAAGGAAATTATTAGTATATGCAAGAAAATAAGGAAGAAGATTTCACAGAGTCCCAAAGCTGAGACTATGTTCAAGGATAAGTGCTAGAAGAAGGAGAGACTGGACAGCAGCTGCTCGCACAAGAATGACTCTTCCTCCCCTTCCTCCCTTCCCCAGTTCTTTTCCATGAGTAACCAATCCCCAGCCTTACTGGACAGTCTACCAACTGACAAGTCATAGGAAGTAATTTCCTCTCATTCAGGACAAATCATATAATACCCCCTTCCATGTGGAAAATTGGAAGGTCACCCCAAGTGACCAAGTGACTGGTTTCTTCAATGGGTTAGTAATATATGATGCACTCAATAAATGGCATTTGTATCCTAAAAAGTGATATGGTTACTATATTTCTGTAAATTAATGATGCATTTTCCACATTTTAATGGTTTTGAAATCAGGAAATTTTTTATAATCAATCTCAAAAGAAACTTTGGAGCTGACACTTGCCAGCTGTTTACCCTATCTCCTATCTCTCCCCCACTCCCTGGCTGTTATTAAATTTATGGTACATTTTATAATTATTTGTGTTTAAGAATCAAGGAGATATGGTTCATAAGATGACAACAACTAAAACTCTGGAGCTCTTTTGTGATAAACACACCTTTCCAGTTAGATTCCCCTATTTATTATTAGTGTCTTCTATATTAAAGAGAAGAGCCAAAGATTCCCTTGGGTCATACTGTCGTCCCCTTTGCAGATACACAGCCAAATGGCATCACAGAAACTAATTTACAGGGAAATGCATGAAGCTCTGACTTCCAGCTTCCCACTCTCACAGGCCTCTGCTGGTGTCCTGGGAAGGGTGCCTTGGTACTGTGTTCATGTGGTCAGATCTATTTCTAAAACAGGCAATTTTGTTTTGTTTAAAGGGTTTCCTGTTGTATGAGCTTCAGTCTCCATAAAACTTAGAACATTCAGGGATGTCTTCCGAGATATTCATGCGGCACCATTTGTGTTTGGGGTATTCTGACTCTCTTGAGTACCTCCTTGGCCTGTGTTTCTCTTCCCCTCCTATGCAAAACTGCTCTTGGGAAAGGACCTTCTGTTTGATATTAACACCTTAGTGTGACTTTGAACCAGTGTGGTTTACCTCTTCTCAGGTTATTTACATTTTGCATCCTCTTCCTAATGTGGAGAATGAGAGGTTATTTTTTTTTCTTTTCTTTTTTTTTAATTTTTAAAAACGTTTATTTATTTTTGGGAGATGGAGAGCACAAGCAGGGCAGGGGCAGAGAGAGGGAGACAGAGGATCCAAAGCAGGCTCTGCTCTGACAGCAGTAAGCCTGATGGCAGGGCTCAAACTCATGAACTGTGAGATCATGACCTGAGCCGAAGTTGGATGCTCAACCAACTGAGCCACCCAGGTGCCCCAGAAAGGTTATTTTTTTTCAAATGAAATAGCTGACATTAGTAAACAGACTGAAATGTTATTTTGAACAACAAAGAGACCTTCCCTTCACCCCTAAACACATACCTGGAGGAAACTCTCCTACTATGCCTACATGCAAGCATAGCCCATTTATGGCTGCCTGAATCAACTTCTATCTAGTCAACACTATGCTGTGCAGTTAGGAGAAGAATAGATTCTTCTGCATGAGAACAGCTGAGAAAGCAGATCCAAATGTGAATGAGACAGAGACGCTACTTTACTTCTCTTACACTTTCCCACTGTTTTACTCTGCTCGTTTACCTTCCTCTTCCTGACTATTTCCCTTCCACTAACATTTATTAAGCACCTGCCAAGTGATAGGCATTATGATAAACAGGCAATGGAACACTAAAATGAGCCTTTAACAAGTGAACGAGTGAACCAAACACTGATTTTTGTGGTGACACTACTGTTCTTACACTAGTAATGTCATTTTCATTTTTTAGTTTTCTTCACAAGAGAAGGTTAACACTATCGTCCTCATTTTTCCTTTAGTTGTGCTTCTAGTTATTATATGATCCTCAAGAATAACTTATTTTTTAATCCCCTTCCCCTTTCATATACTAAGAGGCTCAAATCAGTGGGTAAATCAGAAGGTTGGCTAAAAGCAAAAGCTTCCTTTTTATCTATTAATTACTTCAAAAGGATTAAATATTCTTCTGCCTTACCTACTTTCTTGATCCTGCAACTCACATATATTGGAATAAGTAATGACACTTCAAAAGAGTTCATCTTTATTAAATATTGTAAGCAATCATAAGCAATGATGATATTGACAAAAGAACAATAATGGTCATAATATGAACCATATAAACCATTGCCCCCACCATGTTTATTTAACACTGGTAGTCCTCTGAAAACACTCTTAGAACTGAATAAATTCAAAGGTGCCTGTCCTTTAGGTATTAGACTAAATGTCACTTTCTCTAGAAGGATTAACGTTCTTTTACACACTTAAGATAGGCATTTCCCGCCATGGGCGCCCATAGTGCCCTACACATCCCTGTTATAAGAGTCATCACATTTTATTATCATTGCTTGACTCATTAACTATTTTTCCATTAGACCACAAGGTCTAGACCACATGTAAGTCTTGCTCACCATTTTATCCTCAGGGGTCTGGAAAATACTAAGAATGTTATAAACAGTTGATAAGTAAAGGAAATAAAGGAAGGAAGAACGAGGGAATTTTTCAAATATTAGGGAAGCAAATTTTTCAGTTTATTTAGTATTCAAAATGCAATCATATGGACAGTACTTTTGGAAATACTTCCCTTATGACTGGGATTTTACCAACTCCTTCCTGTGCTTATTGAATTGCTGAAAATAATATCAAAAAGTGTTATTTCCTCTTCTGATTCCTCCAGGAGATGAAGACACAAATCATAGAGTCCAAGTGACTTAAGCCAAAGTGGTTCTTCTTGGTTCTTATGTCATTGTTTTGGAGTCAGCCCAGGTATCCACACTATACCATCTGCACTGTATCCGAAACATCTCTTACTTTCCCATCTGACTCTTGCTTACATTGTTAGATTCTCAACCCTTTCCCCTGACTCATCTCCCAAAGTACAGATGATTATCCTTATTCTAATAGAAGGAAGAAAATGTTTAGATCATCCAAAGGAGTGGCTTGTCCAAACATTGTCTCTTTTGGCCTTCAAATACATAATGCAGATTTTCATATAACCAGAATTTGCCCACTGCTCATAAAACTGAGAATTCTTCTGTAAGTGGCAGTCCAAATTTGAAAACCACAGCTGTTTTTAGCAATTGAGTCACTGCCTTTCAGATGCCAAAAATATCACCTACCATACTCCCCAGGGTTCAAAGAAAGAGGAAAGAAGAAAAAAGCAAAGAACAAGTTGAGGATAAAGGTAGCAGGAAGCTTCTCTAGTCATATGAATTATTATTAAAAATAACTATAATAATGTTTGCTTTGGAAGCATATATACTAAAATTGGAACAATACAGGGAAGATTAACATGGCCCCTGTGCAATGATGACATGCAAATTTGTGAAGTGTTTCATATTTTTACTGGAATAAAAATAAAAATAAATAAAATAAAATAAAGACATAAAAACATATAATAACTGAAACAACAATAATAATAGCAATAAGATTAGCATTCAATAGTAATCAACAAAATAGGGCCGCATGTGACTTTCCTAATCTCTATTAAAGGGCAAGATGAAAGTATTCTTAGCACTCTGATTTTACAGATGAAGAAACAAAGTTGGAAATGTTAAGTGAATAACCTGACCCGTGGTTACACAGCTAAGCCTGAACTCCAACCCAAGCCATCAGACTTCAAATCCTATATTCTATCTCTTATTCAAATAGTTTCATCACTGATTTATCTAACCACTCCTTCATGAATTGATTTTGGTAGGAAATCTGCCCTTTTTCCTTCACCGTAGGCCTAAGGGGGATCATTAGAATTTCTGTGAGCTTCTCAAAATAGAGTAGAAAAAAAGATCCTACTTTTATATTTTAGATAGTTTAGGAAGCTTGCAGAAAGAAGTCTGGCCAGTCTGTGCCAGCGTGCACCTTGGACTCTAAATTCCCCAGACCCCCCTCCCACTCACAGGGGACTTCAGGAATAGCCAAAGGAACTTTTTACCTGGTGGAGCTTGACAACCTTTCTCTGGTCTCCCAGTCCCCATCTCCCCAGAGCAGACCAGTACCCAGCACATCTTGGGCTGTGGTGAGAGAGACTCTCATCTTGGAGGTCCTAGCCACTGGGTCCAGGCTGTACAGCCAATGGAACGTCTACTCCATAAATCAAATCTTGGGGAATCTGTGATCCAGCAACACCTCCAGCAGATACCCATTTAAGGCAATATCTAGCAAGAGCTTTGTAAAAGAAAAGTTGGAAAAAGAAACTAGACAGGGAAATGATGGAAGGGCTACTAAATGATACAGGGCAGATGAAACTGTGGCAGGCAGTATTTTCCAAAGATGACTGGAAAAATAATTCTGGTTTTAAATGCTCTTCCAGAATCTTGTTACTCTCCCATCAAGAAGATTTTATTACCTCTCTCCTTAAATTTCTGTTGGTCTTGATGACCGTCTCAATGAATAGACTATGGTTGAAGTGAAGCCCTGTGACTTCTGAGAGTAGGTTAGAAAAGGTAGTATAGCTTCCACCTGGCTCTCTCTCTTGGGCATCTGACTTTTGAACCTTGGAAGGAAACCCAGGCTATATAGACAGTTCATACGTAGGTATTCCAGGTATCAGCCCAACAAAGGTTCTAGCCGACAGCTGGCATCAACTACAAGATGTGTGAGTGAATAAGCCTTGTGATTCCAGTTGCCAGTCTTTGAGTTACCCTAGCCTTCAAGTCTTCCAGTTGAAGCTTCAGACATTGTGAACCAAAGACAAGCCATCCTACAGTGCTCTGTGGGGATTTCTGACCAATAGAATCCATAGACACAGTAAATGGTTGTTTTATGCTACAAAGTTTTGGGGTAATTTGTTGTACAGCAAGTCATAACCAGAACCCAAAACTAGGCCTGAGCGGGACCTCTGGCATGTTCTATCTGCAAGAGTCAAAGGTGAGATCAGGTTCTACTGCTAATTCTAGCTAACCCCTGCAGGTGCCTTCTTCATACAGGTCATTTCTCTTTGAAGCTCCACTGTTTCTTGCTGCAACTGCACCTAGCCCTCCCATCCAAGTCCATTAGACATGCTTTTAGAGGTCTGAATCTCAGTTGTGCACAGGGTTTGAGCCCTTTTCTTTAAGTTCCTTTGGTCCTGCCTGGACATATCAAAGATGAGCTTAGCCACTTATTTCAGTCTTTGAATCTTCCATGGTGGTTAAGAAGTATGCAGTGGTGGAGAGTAATGGGTAGTGGGGAGAAAAGGAAGAACCTAACTCCCAACACCTTTGTCTTAATTCTGACTTAGAGTTAACTGTTCCACTTAAATAATTACAAGAGCACAGTTAGAAACTTCACTCTCAGTGCCATGATACCACTGAATCATTTTAATTCCAATGACAGTCCTTTGATCAGGTCATTAGATTTGATACCAGAAAAGCCAAAAATTTAGGGACTTGTCTATCATGAACACTGTTGTAATACAAACATTTAGAATCATGCCTGGAACATGGTACACACTCAATAAATATCTATTGGATGGAATAATAAATGAATGAATGAATGAAAGACATTCCTCCTTCCTTTTAGAGAATAGTATATAATATTAGATTAGCATAAAGTGCTTAGTAGACTGCAGTGTTCAATAGGGTGACATTTGACTGCCTTACCTAATGTTTTTCAATGTGCTCAAAGCAGCTGTTAAACTTTAAAACTCTGAGTTCCTTGAAGGCAGAGACCATGTCTTATTCTATTTTGTATCCCTAGCACCTGGCACGTTGCCTGGTACTAGCTAAGTGCTCAGTAAATATAAAATATTTAAGTATTAAAACCTAAATGAATGTCAAACAGAGACTGGCAGAGACATTTCAAATTATTTAGTTCTCTTAGGCTTTGCCTGGTAGGAGGCAGCAACAGAGAAGGATGCTGGCCAGTGCACCTGAAGAATAGACGGGTACAGGAGTCCAGAAGGCCTGAGGCTTCCCAGCTGCTGAAACCCTTTGAAAACAAGAGGACTCAAAAAGCTTTTTGACAATAAATTATTTAAAAAAAAAAAGCTTTTGTAATCCGAACTGGACATTGATTTGAATACAAAAAAAGGGTACAGACGACCACTTTACCAAATTAAAAGTGCTTTTCTATGATTACTCCAAATATGATTTTCTTTCACAGCTAATTTTATACATGAGCCATTCATTCATTTGTCCATTCATTTATTCATTCATCCTATATTAATGGGGATTTACCCGCTCCTATTTTTCTGCAAAGATTTGTTTAATCTGCTCAAGACGTAGTTGAATGTTCAAAAGGTCCTCATTACCTGGAAAAATGACCTGACTAGGCAACAAAAGATATGATATCATTTTGTAGAGGCAGATGGAAATCACAGACAGAAGGTCTTCACAGTTAGAATTAGAATTCTAATTAATTCTAATTAATTTTAAGTAGAATTAACTAATCTGGTATATTTCAAAATGTTACCTGCATTGCATAGAATCACTTGACAGATGACTATTAAAAAAGAGGTATTTAAGATCCACTCCAGACATACTAAGTCAGAACATCAGGAGTGAGACTGTATACTTTTTGAGCAACCTCTGGTGATTTTGACTGCACTCAAGTTTGAGCACTGTTATTAGGACCTACATGCCATTACTTAATATAATATAGCTCCCCCACATTTCTACAAAAGTAAGGTGTTACTTGGTTACTTGGCTATTCTTAGACAGCTAGTAATATCATAAATATGGCTGAGATATTTAACACTATTTAGAACCAATAAATGTGACCAATGCCCCAGACCAGAATTTCACTCAATGAACATAATCATTCTCTCCTTAAAGTAGGCCCAAATACACCCTTCCAAAAAGAAAATAACAAAGCAAATCTAGCCTTCCCTTAAGAAACTAACATTTTAGAAGCAAGCTATTACAAAATAGTTGTTATTAAAATAGAGAAGCTTTTAAACCTTGAAATGGCCCTTGAAATGGCACATTCAAACTGTTCTCAATTTGAAAAGCAATAAACAACAATCGCAGCTGTGAAAGGAGCTCTGGACTATACCATTTCTCTACCCTGGTTCCCACAGTGCTAACATCCAGCTGGGACCCCAGGACCTTTTCCTGGACTTTCCCCCAAATTCACTTCTTCTTCCCAGGAGACTTTTACTCACTTTCTGAATTTTCCTAATCTGGTCAGAGAGTGTGTCTAACAGACGAGTTTTCAGGAAGTCCATCACCTTGACCACCCGGCCATCAATGTAGCAACTGGAATAAAAATAAAATAAGAATCAGGTAAAATCTTGAGCAGGAGACTACAAATACATTTCTCTAGCCAGAGGTCTCTGTTGCCTGAGGAAACAGCCCAGAGTTCACTTGGGATATCACATCCTGAAAAGTTTTGACCCTGGGTGCTTTTCAAACAAGTAACCTTTTTATCTTCTTCATGTCTACCTCCATTTGTGGCCTATAGTCATTTTTTTCCACAACCTTTGTCACATGAACCTGCATTGCTTGCTCTGTAGGAGTGGACAGGAATCCATAATACAAATTAAGTAATGGGGGAAAAGCTGACTCTTTTTTGCCCCTAGGAAGAGTAATTTAACACCCATCCCATACCATCCCTACCCCCACCTTAAATTACTAAAGGTATGTGACAGGTTTAGAAAGAATTTTCAAACATATTTTTAAGTTCTCAAACCTTTAAATAAGAAAACAAATACTGACCACAAAAATCTGATTTAGTGTAGTGAGTGGGTCTCAAAGGTTTCATTTCCAGCTCATTTTGTAGTCAACCCTCTCCTACCAGCTCCAGAATAAATGAATGGATGAATGGATGAATGGATGAAGAAATAAATAAATAAATCAGATAGATTGAGTCTTCCAGCCCTCTCCTAAAATAGTAACAAGTTCAGCATTCACTGTGGATTTTATTGAGTTGTGTTAGTTGTGCTGATAGTATCTTGTGAACATTTGACCAAGACAGGTTGATCCAGCTTTGTGAGGCCCCTCTTTGTGAATCCTTACTCTGAAGACTAAGCTGAGACTGGCCCAGGTTTAGGTGACCTTTATTATCTTAAACCTCCCCACCCCTATTTTTACAAAATTCCACATTAAATCAACTGAATTAAAATAAATGCCTATGACTCCTGGGTGCTTTTTCCAACCCATTCAGGTCTTCCTAGCTTATGGCTAATGATAGATTATTTCATTTTTAATAAGGCATCAGCCTATCAGTACATATTATAGAACTATGTGAAAATTCTTTTTAATTTTAAATTCCCATACCAATACATGATGTATTAGAATGTTTAAAAATTATTTTTTAATTGTAAAGCAGGTGCTCTAGTTGAAGTGAGGGTGAGATGTGAGTTCCACCTACTCAGCCTTCCCTTTGGCCTCCTTCACCACCTCAGACATTTCCACAAAATCCAACATTTAAACCATTGGTATGTTGGAAAGAATATGGGTTTTGGACCCAGAAATATCTGAGTTCAAATTCCAAATCAGCTATTTACTACATATATGACCTTAGTCAAGACATTGGCCTCAATGGGCCTCAGTTTTCTTATTCTTAAAAGAGGTAACATATTGGGGCATCTGGGTGGCTTAGTAGGTTAAGTGTCTGACTTCTGCTCAGGTCGTGATCTCACAGTTTATAGGTTCGAGCCCTGCATCAGGCTCTGTGTTGACGGCTCATAGCCTAAAGCTTGCTTGCTTCATATCTGTTTCTCCCTCTCTCTCTGCCCCTCCCCTCCTCATGCTCTGTCTCTCTCTCTCTCTCTCTCTCTCTCTCTCAAAAATAAACAGACGTTAAAAAAGAAAGAGGTAACATATCTACTTCTCAGGATTAATCAATGATTAAGCAGTTAAATGTAAAGTGTATGGCATTCAACAACTCTTAGTTCTTTTCTAATTTCATCTTCAGCTGCAAAGATGAGGTCATAAACAATAGGGGACTGATGATTAAAGTATGTATGAATACAAAATCCTAAAAGTAAAATTACTATGTCAAAGTACATGATTTTGAAAATTTGGTGGTTACTTATAATACTGAATAAAACACAACAATGACATGACCTTTCACTTCATTCTTGGTATAGATACTAGACTCAGATCCAATAAACATTTATTATGTACAACACACAGTGCTGGCTATGTCCATGTTCATTACCTATAACCACAACCTCTTCCTATCAGTATTTCACTATTAGCATTTCAGATTTTTTTTTTTAATTGTGATTAGATAGCTTGCTACATGGAAGCTAGGTATATTAAAACATAGTAATTTTTTAAAAATGTTTATTTATTTATTTTGAGACATAGCATGAGCAGAGGAAGGGCAGAGAGAAGGAGAGAGAGAATCCCAAGCAGGCTCTGTGCCGTCAGCACAGATTCCTACATGGGGTTCCGTCTCCTGATCCATGAGATTGTGACCTAAGCAGAAATCAAGATTCAGATGTTTAACTGACTAAGCTACCCAGGTGCCCTAAAACATAGTAATATTAAAATTAAAAATAATTCATGCAATGTTAAACTAATACACACCAAAGGACATGAATACTTGTTACTATATTATATGATCACTAGGCACATGATACAAACGCACTTGTTAGTCTTCAGTAACTATTTTAAACATCAGAATTTATAAGTTTTGCTGGCAACGCATATAGTTTAATACTTACTGAAATAAAAATACCAGATGCACTTTTTCAATGTATAGGATTCTCATTAATGCCCTCCCTACCCAACCTAGTCATTAGTCGAGGGGCCTCCCATTCCTCTACTCCTTCCTTTTGTCTCTTCTCTCAGAACTTGGAACCTAGAAAACCCTGGTTCAGTTTCAGCTTTGTCACCTACCACCTATAAGATATTAGGTTTCCCCTCTTTGAAGTTGGTTAAAAAGAAGCCCAAACCCACAGTATTTACCAAATACCAAATTTACCCTCTAGGAACCTAGACTGAAAAGCCATGAGATGAGGTGAGCCGGGGAATATCTGTCTGAAGGAGAGCATGATTTGGAATGAGGGAAGTACGGAACAGCAGGAACAGACTCTGGGTTCCCAGAAGGTGGGAGGCAGAGGGAGGGATGGAGAGAGCGGTGTTTCCATTGCAAAAATTTGGAGTTTGAGAAGACCTTAGTGGCCATGTGGTCTAAAGCATGTAGACTTGCTACAGTATCCCTGAGAAGAGATTATCTAGGACAGAGAATCCACTCTCATACACTACTACCACTGTTCCACTGTACTACAGCTTGAAAGGTTCTTCCAACGTAAGTCTAAATTTTGCTCCCTCTTACTGTCCACTCAATGGCTGTTTCCTTGAACCAAAAAATAGTCCAATTTCTCCTTCATGTGACATGTGGGTAAGCAATTCCAATAAAAACTTTGGCTTAAGCTTTTTAGAGCCATTGTGGCCTCACTTTTAACCTAACAAGCTGGATTCAATCATTCTCAGTTGGTCTTGGGCTGTTTCTGTGGACTATGAATTAGACTGGAGAGGGGAGAGCTCTCTCTAGGCAGAAAACCAGTGTGACAAGGTTATCTTATCTCAATAGTGCAGGACAGAATCTGGATCATGGAATGAAGTAAAAGTGAGAGGCTGTAAAGGAAGAACTATAAAATAAGGCTTCTATAGAGTGTAAGAGAGAGAGGAAGGGAGTCAGTGATGGCCAGGAGTTTGTGAGACAGAATATTTTCAAGAACCCTGACGCCAAAAATATGTAGGTTTGAGGTTTGTCAAAGGGGATGAATGATGTTGTTTGAGATACCGAAGACATAGAGAACATTAAAGAGGAAATAAACAGGCCATGGATATATGAGGAGGAGGTAGAGATAAAAGCTGAGACAAGAAAGACCTAGGTCTTTTGACTATGAGTAATGGAGGAAGCCATGGCTACAGATGAGTTCTCCAAGAAGATAAGAGAAGTTAACAGAGATGTCAGAGACTTTCTAAAATGCTTCTCACATATGGCCCTGGGCATTGCCTCCATCTACATTTGGCTCAGCTAAGAGTCCTTTTTTCCCACTTTGACCACGACACTGTCTTTTCAATAACTTCAGTCTGAGTTAAATTTCCATTTGGATGTCAAAGGAATCTCCATATCATACTGAAGTTTCAGCAACTTTCATATGCCACCTTAAATCCACGTATATATTGTACTATTTCAGTACTTTGAACTATGTCTGACAAAACCTAAGCCTTTTTCTTGGGTACCCTTGGATAATTACCTTGCTACATTTACCCTTCCTAAATGCAATACTTCTAAGAAAACATTTAGTGTCAATAATCTGTGGTTATGTGAAAAATTCCTGCCTATTACAGAGCTTCGGTTCTCTGATGGTGACTGGCTGTGGTAAAGGACCCACTATATCATTTAGATTTGGACATGAAGGAGGTGGGGTAGCCTGACATAACCATTTGGTAAGAATAAATCATTAAAAATGATGAAGATGGTGATTTCTAACTAAGACTGGATAAAAGGAAATGGGACTGGATTCCACCTGACTGTCCAGTGACCTGGGGGCAACTCTCTCTGCTTTCCTTTGTCTTTCTCATTGGGAAGATAAAATGATGATTCTTAGCTATTAAGCAGTCTCTCCAAAGAGTTAATTAATTTAGTAATGGTTACAAAAGTGTCAGAAGACCAAATAAATCAGAGAAGAAAGTAAGGATTGAGAGAAAGCAAATTCATTAATTAGAGGTGCTTTGCCATCTCCTACATAAACCTTGGTAAAATGGTTGGTTCTACAAACACTTAGATGGACACTTTTAGGTAAATCATGTTCCTCTTCCAAGTTCTCTTGAAATTTCAGCTTCTCTTAGGATCAGACCACAAGTGGCTGGGTTGTTCAACTAAAAGCTGAAGCCAAGGGAGGCTGTGTAGAAATAACATTTCTGGGAACTATTACAAATGCAATGAGGTTGAAACCTTTGTATGTGGACAAATAGCCTGTCTGGCTCAATACCAGCAACCATTATTCCTCCCTCTGCTGGCCTCTAGATTGGCAGGTCATATCAAGCACACATCTGGGGAGGTGGCAAACATGGCAGAGTATACAAAGTAACTAAAACCTCTTACCAATTCCTTCATCAGCTCTCTTGCCCCTTTTAATGTTTATTTCTAGTTTACTACCTTTCATCTTATTTAAAATTGTGCCCTTTATTATAAAAGAAATAAGTATTCATTATAGACAAATTAGAAAATGTACCTAAACAAAATTAAAATATGAAAATGAAAAATCACCATCAAGCCCAACACCTAGAGAAACCCACTGTTAACATTTTGCTGTATAGGCTTTCAGAGATTTTCATAGTAAATGCACATAAAATTTACCATTATTAGTTCTTTTAAAAACTTATTCCAGATCCTATTCTACCAGCATATAAACTTAAAACTGTCCCAGCTGTGCCCATCCCACAAGGATATTGACAGAAGCATTAGAGACTGCAGGTCAAATATTCTTGCTCTTACTTTAATTTTAATTTCATTTTGGCCATTTGGAATCCTCTGCCAGGGGCAGGTCTCATCTCCTTTCTATCTCTGCCTGCCAGGTTTTTACCCTGATTCCCCTTCTCCCCCGTCTCCCCCTTCTCCAGAACCCTAGATTCAATCTTTAGGATTGTACTACAATTAGCTACTTAGGCCCATTAGTCTCTTAAAACATTTGTTGGCTCCAGGGGCAGCTGGTTTTGTTTACCTGGCTCTTTACTTTAAAAGGAAAAACCTTTGCCCCTTATTATCTGACCCCTTCTTTTATTTCAGGTAATTGCATTAGTGCTGGCTTCCCAATGCTCAGGAATTTCCGGACCTATTTTGCTGCCTGCTGCTTTCAGGGAGGAGGGGCAGTCTGCTCTGAATTCTAACACCCAGCCTGCTGAGTGGGCAGGTAATTCCATAAAACTGGGGCCTTCCCCACTGAAGGGGGAGAAGCTTGGATAATCATTAGAACAACCCTGTTGACCTATAAAACCTATTCTGACACCTTGAAGCCAAACACTGGAGAGGCTGACTTGAGTCTCTCTCTAAAGCTTTATAAATTGTATTTGCCCCTCCTCCAAAGGCCCTCAATCCTGGGCTCCTGCTGAGAACATTGTTCTTCACACTTGCCTTTAGGTTTTCTTTCTGAGGCTACCTTATCCTTGATCTTCTCTGCAATGGGTCAACCTTCTTAACCTGTGTTCGAACAACTTTGGGCAGGTAAAGCTTGGATGAGATGAAAACTGTTACAAATAAAAAAGGATCCTACAGAATATAGATGTTTAACTTTCTTAAACCATTTCATATAAATCCATTCAGGAGTCACCAAGCTGACGAAAAGCTTCAGGAATTATAAAGTTTTATACTCTGGAAAAATGTTATCATTGAAAAATGGCACAAATAAAGGTCAGGGTTGCAGAAAATCCCATAGACACATAACGGATACTCAAAAACTGTATTTTATAAAAGCATGAGTGCCTGAATAAGCTAATCCACAATGAGCCAAAAGGGTGGCCCTGAGGCACAATTACTGCCAAGGGCCCCCATTTATTTCACCATTTCTTTCTCCTAATTCCTTGCACACTTTGGGTCCTGAGTCTTGAGCCCAGGTCATTCTCCCCGATGGACCCAGTATATGTAGAGAGACACAATATCTTGGCAGAGGCTCAAACAGCTGGCCTTTGATCCTAGGGATGTTGAGGTGAGCTCTGTGGGAAGCAGGGAAGGAGAGGTATAGGAAAGCTGTCTGCAGTTCCAGCCATCAGAGAGGGCTCTGAGGAAAGCACCCCTGGGACTTTTCAGAATAGTAGCAGGTGATGGTACCAAAAGTGTGGGCAGGAGCAGATCCATGTGTTTGAGTTCTGAAACTTAATTTGTGGGACCATCTTTAAGAAAAATAAATCAGAAGTACAAAATTAAATATTCATTTAGAGTGATAAATCACAACAAACCCCCAGAAACTTAGAGAATCAAACCCTTTTTTTCTGAGAGCTTTTTCGGCAATTTATCAGAAATGCTTTCATAGCAATACTTCCTGATAGCAAACTGCCCTACCCCTTTCCACCTAGAACATTCTACAACTTTCAGTATCTCCCTGCACTCCTAGGAGCCAAGACAAGTGAGGGACTCAAAAACTTCAGTCATTAACTTTATAACCAATTAACTGTGGGGCAACAATAGTAAGAATAACAGGTTCTAAGTTACTAGAACCTAACCATCTATATGCAATACTTCTCAAACTCAGTGTTTATAAATTGGGAGCTGCCTCTACAGTTACCTCATCCTTTCCCTGGCCTCTTTTCATATAATTATCATTGTTTGTAGCAGAATAGCACAACTAACTTAACCATAATTAAGTTAGTGCCTTACTAACTAGGAGAACATAGAAAGAAGAAAGAGGAAGGAAAGAGACTTATATGTATTAAGTTCCTTCTTATTTACTAGATATTTTACATAATGGGTCTCATTTAACCTCATGAACACTCCTTGTTTTGCAGGATACAAACTGTGGCTCAGAGAGATAGAGTAAGTAGGAAACCTGAGATCTTGTATGTACTAAGTGACAAATAGCAAGCACTCCTCCTTCTCTGTTCTGCCCACTGGAGCTAGAGAGTACCGTGTTTACTTCGTCTGTCCTGTAATCCAGTACAAT
This sequence comes from Paguma larvata, assembly GCA_030068075.1. Lineage (NCBI taxonomy): Eukaryota > Metazoa > Chordata > Mammalia > Carnivora > Viverridae > Paguma > Paguma larvata. The sequence goes on along the minus strand of CM057837.1, from coordinate 43,897,793 downwards.
TGCTTTCCAACTGTCTTTAGTCTTGCCTACTTTAACAATACTGATCAATTAAACAAAACTGAGCTACACTCAAATTTCTCTAGAAAACAAAACATTACAACAAAATAAAAATAAAACCAAAACAACAACAAAAGCAAAAACCTGAGGAGATAAGTAAAGGAATGGAGGTGGTACAGATTTATTCTGCAAAAATGTTTTTCAAAGTCTTTTAACAACTGTTATATGAAGAAAAGTGGTTCCATGGTCAAATAGGTTTAAGAAATGCTGGGTTAGGGGCACCTGGGTGGCTCAGTCGGTTAAGCATCCAACTTCAGCTCAGGTCATGATCTATCAGTTTTGTGAATTGTGTGCTGAGAGTGCAGAACCTGGAGCCTGCCTCAGATTCTGTGTTCCCTCTCTCTCTGCCCCTCCCCTGCTCTCTCTCTCTCTCTCTCTCAAAAATAAATATTTAAAAAAATTAAAAAATAAAAAGAAAGACTGGGTTAAAATAAACAACTTTCTGTTGCAGCTATCACGGAATAGCTGGTATAAAGAATTACCCTTCTGTCACAGACAACTCAAAACCCAAGACAAAATATATAAAACAACTGTTTGAAGAAATTAGAGAACAATCAACTCAGGCTGTGATCGTGGAGAGAGGGGAGGCACGTGAAGTGAGCTCCATATTCACCTGGGCTTGGGCCCCTGGATGGGGTGGAGACAGTTTACTGATCACCAAAATTTCGTGCTCTCCTTCTACAGTGCAGAGCTGTTTGTCAAGAAGCAGCTGCTCAGCCAGAACCTTCTTTCTCTGCCACTGTCAAAGGAGAGGGCCTAAAACACTAATCGGCCCAAAGCAATGTGAACAGAAGTAATATATCACTTCCGGGCTGAACTTGATAGAGATGTGTTATCACCTCTGAGCAGAAATTAAGAAACCATGTTTTCCATATAGCCTCTTTCCCCAAGGACTCCATGAGATGGAAACGGCATGGGTCCTAGAATGACCACATATGAGGTCATCTATCAGGTATATCAGCACTGGACATGACATTAATGAAAAACAAACTTTTACTGTTTAGACCACTGAGATTTAGGGGTTTATTTATTAAAGCTATTAGTGTTCTATTTACTAGCGCATAGGTATTTGTTACAACAAACCTCCATTTCACCAATCAATCTTTTTGATCAGCAGTTCATAATAAAGAAGTGTTCTTTGGAAAGAAATGGTCCCTGATACGAAAATAAAAAGAATAACCTGGAGAACCCCAGTTAATTTCAGTTTAAATTGACTGCATGACTGGCAACAGGGGGCTGAATTCTCATGCCATGCGAGTAATGGTTGATGAGGGAAAGATCATTTTTATTCTTCTATATCTAGGCAAGGTGAATATCTGTCCAGGATGAAAACGGTGACCAAGGCAATTACTATTGACCAAGGAGGACATGGAATCTAGCACTTGGAAGGGAGGCCAATTACTAAAGGTCACGTTATCAGTAGGTGGCAGTCTTTTAACTCTACATTCAGTATTCTCCAGTAGGTTTCTGTGGAAAACCTGAGTTTTCACTCTGAGGAGCAGTGATAGTTTGAGGTAGATTTATTTAGCATCCTTACTGTGCCGAAAATCACATATCCTGACTTGCATACATCACATATGCAGGAAACCCAGAGGTTCAACTCTACATTGCATGAAGCTGCTTATGTCCAGACACCCAATGTCCATAAATGTGCACACACACACACACACACCCGCACACACATGTACATGCACACACACACAAACTGCTTCTCTAACTACACCTACCCATGTCCTATATATTTTAGTTCCTGCATTTAACTTCTATTCGCAGCAAATTCAGTGTCATAGAGCTATGCCTCCTTGAAGTATATTCACCATATACTTTCTTAAAAAGAAAGGCTGGCTCTCACCATATAAAACTTTTGAAGATACTATTTACCATGAACATAAGTCTATGCACACACATGCATGTGTGTATATATGCATTAAGAGAGACTACGACGTTGACATGGAGAGAGATACTTATCTTTTAGTTAGATTTCAAAACTGTGGTAAACATAAAATAAGTTTCTGTACACACAGAAAATGTGAATTGAGCCCCCAAGGAAACCATTTCTGGCAGGATGTTTTAAATTTCAATATTTGCATTATTGTGTAATTTAATTTGAGTATCGCTAATATTTAAAAATAAAACTGTAATTTTCCTTTAAATAGTCTATTTTCAATTGCTGTATTCTTTTGATTCAAAACATTTATTTTTTATTTTTTTAATTTCAAGTTTTTATTTACATTCTAGTTAGTTAAGGGGTGCCTGGGTGACTCAGTTAAACATCGACTTTAGTTCAGGTCATGATCTCGAGGTTCATGGGTTCAAGTCCTACATCAGGCTCTGTGCTGACACCTCGGACTCTTCAGACTCAGATTCTGTGTCTTCAGATTCTGCGTCTCCCTCTCACTCTCCCCCTCCCCTGTTTATGCTCTCTTTCTCTGTCTCAAAAATTAAAAAAAAATAAATTTTAAAAAGTTAGTTAATATATACAGTAAAATTGGTTTCAGATGTAGAATTCAGCGATTCATCACTTATATATAACACCCCATGCTCATCCCAAGTGCCCTCCTTAATGCCCATTACCCGTTTAGCACATCCATCCACCCACCTCCCCTCCAGCAATGCTTAGTTTGTTCTTTGTAGTTAAGAGTCTCTTATGGTTTACTGATTTTTAAAGAAAACAATAATGATTTTGTAATAAAAATACATACATATTTTAAAACCTTAACATGATAACAAAAAGTACAAAGAAGTTTAATAACCATACCAAACTCCAATGCACCACTTTTATCAACATTCAGAGAAAACCACTGCAGACAGCTCTGTATGTGTATATATATATATGCGTGTATATATGTATATATAAACAAACATATATACATATATGCATAATAAAACACTGATATCAATAATTTAAAGCAATGTTACCATGTTATATATTCTGTTTTCTTAACAAAATAGGTAAAATTTTTATGGTATTTGAACGTAATAGAAGAGAAAGAAGTTAAAGTAAAATAAGTAATTAAGACTATTGGATACAGGTCTTTTGAAATGTTTTTATGAAAAATTTAAAAAGAGAAAGGTAATACTCTTATGTCTCTCCCACACTGACAACCACATCAGCCAGTATTAACAATTTTTGCTTCAACCATCAAACATAATTTAAGAAACTCAAGAGGAAAAGTAAAATCTACTACATGTATTCATCTTTTACCTTTCTGTTTTTCAATTTTACTACTTGATACTCTAAATTTCCATATTTTATTAGTTCTTTTCTTTTTAGAAAACTTACTTTATCCATTCTTTTAGGTAGGTCTTCTGTCAACAAACTCTCTTATTTTTCCTTCATCTGAAAATGTCTTGATTTCCCTTTTATTCCTCAAGGATCTTTTTGCCGGAGAGAGAATGCTGGATAGACAAGTCTTGACATAAATGTTAGATCTTCTGTTTTGGTTCTATAGATCCTTGAGACTCTGCTCATTATTTTATCTAATTTTTTTCCAGTCTCTGTTCTATTGTTTAGATTGGGTAATTTCTATTATTCTTTCTTCAAGTTCACTGGTTTTTAAAACTCTATCTCTTAATTCTGTTGTTGAACACATCCACTGAGTTTTTATTTCATTTTTCATATTTTTACATCCATTTGGTTATTCTTCATACCTTTTATTTCTTTGTTGAGACTTCCTGTTTCTTTGCTGAGTCTATTTTTTCATTTGTTCAAGAGTTTTTGTAATTGCTCTTTGAAATAGTCTTATGATGGCTGATTTTTCTTAATGTTTATTTATTTTTGAGTGAGAGACAGAGCTTGAGTTGAGGAGGGGCAGAGAGAGAGGGAGACACAGAATCTGAAGTAGGCTCCAGGCTCTGAGCTGTCAGCACAGAACTTGACACAGGCTGGAACCTATGAACCCTGAGATCATGACCTGAGTTGAAGTCATACGCTTAACCAACTGAGCCACCAAGGCACCCCCATGATGGCTGATTTAAAATACTTCGATAATTTGAACATTTCTATTATTTCAATGTTTGCATCTATTGGTTATCTTTTCTCATTCAGGTTGATATTTTTCTGGTTCTTGGTAAGCAAGAGATTAAAAAAATTTTTTTTAACATTTATTTATTTTTGAGAGAGAGAGAGAGACAGAGTACAATCGGGGGAGGGAAGAAGAAAGAGGAAGACACAGAATCTGAAGCAGGCTGCAGGCTCTGAGCTAACTAGCATACATCACATATGCAGGACTTCTAAACTGGGAAATCAGGACCTGAGCTGAAGTCAGATGCTCAACTGAGTGAGCCACTCAGGTGTCCTGACAAATGATTCTGACATGATATCTGGACATTTTGGGCACTGTGTTATAAGACTCTGGATCTTATTTAACTCTTCTGTTTTGGTTGGCCTCCTCAGACACCACTGAGTAGGGTAAGAAGTGAACGCTGCCTCATCACTGTCATGTATGGTTGGAAGTCCAGGTTCCACACTTGACCTTCATTGACCCTCAGGGGATAGGAGAACTCATTACTGGTGCTTGGGTGTAGAAGTTCCAACTCCCCACTAGGCGTCTCATATACTACTGATATACTACCCTATTTTTAAGGGGTAAGAGTGCCTCATTACTGCTCCTCACTCACTGACATGAGTGGCAGAATAGCCTCACTACTGCTAGATGGTGGTGAAAGTCCTGAGTCTCCAGCAGGTACCTTCTGACAGCATCCCAGAGGGAAGAGAAAGAGATGTGTCATTCCTGACAACTGGAGGTAGGAGTCCAGGTTTGCCACTTTGTTTCCACTAACACTGAGTGGGGATGGCAGAAGGGGTCTTCATTATAAACCAGCAGAAGTGAAAATCCCAGCACTCTCATTAAGCCTTCACTGATGGCAGCCCAGTGGGGTCAATGAGATGCTTTATCATAGTCTGGTCAGGGTGAAAGTCTTAGCATCTTGTTTAGTCTTTGCTGGCACGGGTTGGGGTGGGGGCACTACCACAGTCTTTCTGTGGAGTTTGACTAGAGTACAGTAGTTATTGTCTAAAATTTTTCTGTTTTGCTAGGCTATTCCTTTCCTGGCTCTCTGGATAAGGAAAGCTGGCCTTTGTTGGACCGTGTTTTGTTTGTATCAAGCTAGTCCACACTTGGTGCTTCTGGGTTGCCAGCTCCTCTAGAACCACGTCTGGAATCTATGCAGAAAAACAAAAAACAAAACCACACACACAAAAAAAACCTCAAACCAGGGAATTCACCACTGTGTTGTTCCCTGATTCCTAGGCTACCTTATTCTTTCCACCTTTCAGAATTTTTTCATGTCTATAAATAATAGCTAGAGCTTTTAGTTTTACCTAAATAGAGGAACAGGCAAAAGTATGTATGCTCCAACTTTCTGGAAGCTAAAATTTTTGTATTTATTTTTAACTATAATCCCAGAAATTTTCAATCTTAATCCTTAAATATAAAAATAGTTAAATTTATTTTATATTTACAACCCATCCCTTTTACCATTTCCCCATCACGATTCCATTTTTGTTTGGCTGCTTCATCTTCAAGTAGATTTTCAACAAAGTCTTGTGCATAAATAAGTTTTCCCTAAGTTCCTATATGCTTGAAAACTTCATTCTTCTGCCTCTATAATAAAAGATAAGTTTGGTGTATATAATTGGCTGATATGAGTCTTCCATAATAAATAAGACAGCTTAAATATCAAATTTTTAATTGGTTATAACTAGAAGATAGTAAGTTCTGATTGTTTAGGAGAAATGCTTAGACATTACTCTCCTAGAAACAATAAAACACCCTCTTCCATTTTAACTGAATGTCCCCTTCCAATCAAATAGGGAAATTCATGATAAGGATGCTGATGATAGTATAAAACTCACAGTTATTGAATGCTTAGTATGTGTCATGCATTATATATATTTATAATACACAATATTATGAGATTGTTTGTTCAATAAACACTTGTGGAACTCATACTATACGCTAGCTATGTTCCAGAGTCTAGGAAGAATCTATTTGTGTTCATGTTTTACATATGGAGAAATGAGTCTCAGAGAAGTTGAATACCTTACTAATAAATGGCACAGGCCAATATTTGAAGTTAGATATGTATCATGTTTAATCACAACATATACTTACTTTCTAGCTGAGTAAATATGATAAATCATATCAGTACCATGAAATAAAATTCAGATCCTTGGGCTAGTACTCAGAATGTTTAATTATATGATTTGTAACTGACAGATGATTTGACTAGATTTACTTAGCAAATAAGAATTTTAAAGTCATAATTTCAAGGTAAAATGTCTCATACCTCTGTAGAAAGAAACGATTCCTTTGATTTCCAATATTTCCTTTTCATTCTTTTACATAGTTTCCATCTCTCTGCTTACATTGCCTATCAATTGTATACTTTTTCTATTAGAGCTCTTAACATATGAATCATAGTTACTTTAAAATTCCAGTCTAATAATTCCAGCTTATATCTGAGTCTAGTTCTGATGCTTGTTTTATTTGTTCACACACTGTTTTTTTCTTGCCCTTTGGTATACTTTGTAATTTTTTGTTAGAAGTCAACATACTGAAATGGGTAATAGGAACTTTAGTGTGAGGATTTGCACTGTAAGTTGAACTATGTTTCATGTTTGCTATAGCTGAAGGTACCAGAGGCTTCGAGTTCCTCTAATGTCCTTGTTTATGTGTCCTCTCTTGACTCCAGGCTTGCCTAATTACTTCTCCTCAGAGAGTCTGTATCTTGCAGCTCTCTCAGCTATAATTCGCTGTTATTAAACTGGAACCCTATTTGTGAGGTGGTTGAGTACAGAGGAAAGGAAGTACTTTCTAACTTTATAAGTAAATCTTAGTCTTTTAGTGGGTCTATATCTCTGGACTATAAACTTCACAATTTTTTCCAGTGGTATAGCTTTTTACCTCTGGGGGAGACAGAAAGGTTAAAAGGGGCTAGAGTGGAAGGGATGCCTTCTCCAGTTGGGATAAGGTTCTGGTTATGTCTTTCCCCTTGGGGAATTGGCTTTTGTTACAGAGAGAATGCTCTGGTCCTATTTCACAATGATTACCCTGCCCCTATCAAAACTACTAGAAAATTCTGGACTCTACAAAAGTATGTATGTGGGGGGTGGGGGGAAGGGACTGAAGACTGCAGCCTCCACTTTCAAGCTAGTCCACACTAAGTCTCTAACGATTCACCAAAATTACCACTGAGTATTCCTACAGGTTTATGGCTTCAGTATTTTCTATTCCAGGTAAGCAAATTTTGGTGATTCCCTGGATTCACCTAGTTTTCCAGATTTCAGGGTGGTGGTTTGCCCTACAATCTTAATTCTCTGATGGGTCCAAGAAAAGTCATTCACTTTCAAATTGTTCAGCTATTTCTTGTTGAATGAATGAAAATAAAAACTTCCAAGCTCTTTCCATGCTGGGGCTAAAACCAGAAGTCCACTAAAAACATTCTTTTTTGCAGGCCAGCACTGATCTTCTGGCAGTACTAGCATTAAGGGTGGTGTTGAGAAATAGCCTTCCCTCTACCTTGTATTGTGAATCGGTGTATTAATGTGATGAATCAGTCATGTCTGCCATGGGAATGAAGCCACATATGCCACATATTTGCCATTTTTGATCAAAATTATTTCCAAGGCCCTTTCCAGATTCAAGGATCAAGGTCTCCTCTTTGACGACGAGTGGAATAACACTGGAGTTCCCTCCATACAGATGAGAATCCTATTTCAGTTAATATTAATGAAATTGTATTTGCATACAATGTTGTCTGACAAATGTAGACAGGGATATATTCAACATATGAGTGAACCAAAACAAAATGACTCGCCCAAAGTTCTCATGTAAGTTTTCTATTTGGGTTTGATTTTTCACACTCTCATTTGTGGATGAGATTGAGAAATTACTGTTGTTTTGCACTGCCTCATTCCCTATGCTACGGCTTCTCCTTAATGTGGCTTTTGCAAACATGTCTTTGAAAGAATAGGATAGACAAAAAGTGTCTATACTGTGTGTGTGTGTGTGTGTGTGTGTGTGTGTGTGTGTGTGTGTTTAAAACAGCATCCATATCTTCACATGGTAGACTTTTTATAAGGACCTACCAGAAAAATTTATCTCAAGGCTTAGTAACAGGAAAATGATGTTCCTCATGAAAAATTAGTTTAGTTTTTGACTTATGACTACTAGGTTTTGTTTTCTACTTTGCTTTGGCTACCTACTTAGAAACACAGTAACCTATTACTAACAAGAATAAAACCAGCTGATACATATTTTAGAATGTTAATCTTTCCCACTGATTTGTTATTCTTCTAAATTTTCTATTTACTCTTATTTCCTCATTTATTTACTTTATCAGTTTGCTATTTGGACAGAAAAGTGACCAGAAGCAAGGTTGAAAGAATCTGTGAGAAAAAACAAGACACTCAGTAATTCACAAACTATGTATTTAGTCCTCTATATATACAAAGCAAAGCAAAGCCCCTTAGTCATTTTCTGCTTTATTTCTTTTCTCCAAAATCCATCTTTAACTTTATCAAATGCTTCAGAAAATCCTATTCTCCTAGCAACTTTAAAAACACTCTTTTCTTTGTCAGGTCAAATGTTTTATTTGATATAATATAGTTTGAGGTTGAATCATGAATCTATTAACCTTTAGTTAGTTGTAAATGGATTTCCCCTTCTAAGAATTTTTAGACATTTTTATGTTTTCCTGGGGCTAGAACTAGCTCTCATAAGTGGCCCCAAGCATTAGTAAGAGTTGAATTCATATAATTGGATTTTTCCAGAACATTTTTTTTCCTCAAAGATCACAGAATACTTCACAGGTAAACTTAAAGGATCTTTCTGAATGAGAACAGGGCAGTTTTGTTTTCTCCTTTCACAATGAAGAAGGCAGTCCAGAGCTCCACTGCAGGACATTCAGTCAGGATGTGCGTGGAGTGTTGCAGGACGGTAGAGGGTTGGAGGTTCGTAGAAAAGTGGAGGCTGATTTAGGATTATGGGGAGATTGACAGGCCTGCTCAATACATGAAGGCCTATAGCTTTGCCAAGAGGCCTGCAAATTTTTTCTGTAAAAAGGCAGGTAATAAGTAATTTAGGCCTTGGGAGCTATATGGTTTTTGTTGCAACTTCTCAACTCTACTTTGGTAATGCAAAAGAAGCCACAGACAATTCATAATTTGAGAGGCATAAGTGTGTTCCCATAAAACTTTACTGATGGACACTAAAATCTGAATTTCATAGAATGTTCACACATCACAAAGTATTATTATTCTTCTGATTTTTTTAAGCATTTAAAAATGCAAATAACATTTCGTAAGACTCACTGGCCATACAAAAACCCATGATAGGCTAGATTTGGCCTGCAGGTCATAGACTGCTAGTCCCTGACTTTGGAAACTAGAAGATAATAAAACGACATTTTTTCAATAACAATACTATCAACAACAGACATAAAATGGAAATAGTCCAAATATATATGAATGGATGTACTGTGTAAACAAAATGTGGTATACCTGGTTGATGGAATAAGTTCTGATACATGACACAACATGGATGAACTTTGAAAACATTATGTTAATTAATGTAGAAATGTAAGTAAAAACTTAATTTTATTTTCTAGCCATATAATTATTATTTATTTAGTTGTGATTTTCTTTGTATGAATGAATCCTTTTGTAACTTAATAAGCTTCTTCTCTAAATGTTTTTCAGTTGAGGCAAAATTGCATAACATAAAATTAGCCACTTTAAAGTTTAAAATTCAGTGGCATTTAGTAAATTCATAATATTGTGCAACCATCATCACTATCTAGTTCCAAAACATTTCACCCCAATAGGAGACCCCATATGCATTAAACAGTCACTTCCCATTCCCCCCTCTCTCCAGCCCCTAGAAACCACTAATTTTTCTGGCCCTATGGGTTTACCTATTCTGGGCATTCCATATGAATGGAGCCATATAATATGTGATCCATTGTGACTGGCTCCTTTTACTTAGAATGATGTTTTCAGAGTTCATCCATGTTGTGTCATGTATCAGTACTTATTCCGTTGAACAGGTATACCACATTTTGTTTACACAATTCATCCATTCATGCCCATTTGGACTGCTTCCACCTTATGGCTATTGTCAATAGTGTTGCTATGAACACTTCCGTACAAGTATTTGTTTTTAAGAATATTTGTTTACAGTTTGAAGAATACCTATTTTAAATTCATTGGGGTATATAACTAGGAGCAGAATTGCTGAGTCATAGGGTAATTCTATGGTTAACTTTTTAAAGATGTAAGCTTCTTGAATTTGTGGCATTTTCTTGCTGTCTTCGAAAATTGCTTATGTTACATTCTCTTCTCTTTCTCTGATACTCTAATTTTAGGTATAGTAAAAGTTGACTGTATCTCTCCTGTTCCATGTACTCATTTTTCACCATTCTTTTTTTTCCCCTGTGGTTCATTTTGGTTATATTTCCTGTTAACCTGGCCACAAGTTCATTAATCCTGTGGTTTTTGTTGTTGTTGTTTTGCTATAACCTGCTATAACCTATCTAAAGGGTTCTTAATTTCAGATATTTCTGTACTTCCAGACTGTGCATTTGATTTTTGTAAAATAGATTTCAGTTCTCTGTTAAAATTCTCCACTTTTCATCTTTCATTTTCCTGAACATATTGATCAGAGTTATTTAAAGTTATTTCACTTCAATGCCAGGCTCACCTGAGTGTGTACATGCCATTTAGTTCTATTTCTTAGCATGCTTTACAATTTTCAAATGGATCTTTAAAATTTTCAAAGGGAATGGATGCTGTAAATGAAAAAATTTTAAGGGTATGGATGATTTGCCATTCTCCGAAGACAGTTATGTTTTCTTCTGGAAAGGATATAGAATACCAGCAGATCACCTTGATTCTGTTGAAGCTTGGCCTAAGGCTTTAGTAGGTTTGGTCTTGTCTATTTCATTGTCTTACTCTTATGACACTGTCCTTACTTCTAAGGCATAGTCATTACTTCTAAGGTATATACCTTGTAGAGCCACAACTAAAACCCAGGGGACTTTATTAAAGCCCCTACACACTGGCAGGACTTGAGCTCCAACCTGTCTCTTTATCACCCTGTGGTTGCTGAAATCTTTGTGCAGCGAGTTAGGTTCTCCGCTGTTGGTTTTTGCTTGGTTTCTAGGGGTACGTGCACACTTGTACTTGTAGCTAAAGAAGTGGCCCATGACTTGTGGGAATTTTATCACATTTTTTGGTTCCTTTCCCTTGTTTTGCTTTTCTCTGGAATTTTGCCCTTTAATACCCAGCCACTCTCGTGGCCCCAAATTCTAACTCTGAATTCCCAGACCAGTAAGAATGCTGTTGCTGTTTAAACTCTATTTCCCTAGCCTGTAATATGGAAATATCTTTAGGGAAAATTCTAGGGGGTTCACTTCATGAATTTTCCTTCTTTTAAGGATACCAGCCCCTCAAGTCTCCTTGTGTGACTCAAGTCTCCAGTGCCTTCAAAAGATTATTTTATTATTTGATCAAAGTTTAGAGTTGTTTTTGGTAGGAGGGTCAGTCCAATACAAATTGCTTCATCATGGCCAAAATTAGAAGTTCTCGATAAACAAGTTAACAAAATACTTAAAGAAAAAATAATCCCTATATAAAATACATTGCTGCAAAGGGCAGAAAAAAAAAGGAAAACCACTTGAACCGTTTTATAATACTAGAACCCTGTTTTTAAAGGCAGTAAACAATAATACAAGATAACAAAATTATAGAATCATCTAGCTTATGAATATGAAAACAAAAATTTTAAAATACAATATTAACACACAGAGAGGGTGTCAATTGGTTAAGTGTCCAACTCTTGGTTTCGGCTCAGGTCATCATCTCAAGGTTCGTGGGTTAGAGCCCTGTTTTGGGATCTGTGTGGACAGCTCAGAGCCTGCTTGAGATTCTCTCTCCTTTTCTCTCTGCCCCTCCCCTGGTTGCATTCTCTCTCAAAAAAATAAAATTAAATTAAAAAAAAGAAAAAACATTAGCATGTAGAATACAGTAATGTATTAAAAAATACTCCAGTATAGATAGGATTTATTCTATAAATAGAAGAATAGTTCAATATCAAAATCTGTCCATATAATACGCTGTCTTAACACATTAAAAGAGAAAAACCACAGGATCATCTTGATAGATAACAGAAAATAAGTTGGATGTACAAAGAAATGAGAGAGGGACCAAGATGGCAGAGCAGGATGGAAATTCTCTGCTTCTCTCGTCCCCGAAATGCAGCTAGATCAGCACCAAACCATTTTGCACACCTAGAAAATTGATCTGAGGACTAACACAACAATCTGCATAGAGCCACAGAACTAGGCAGGTACATGGAGTAGAGAGGTGAATTGGGGAAGAGAGAAGCCATGGAGGGTAGGGAGCTGGTTTTGTTTGCAGAGAGAGGATGGAGACACGGGGGGAGAGTATAGGAAAAGTACTCTCCCTGAAAGCAGCTGTAGAGAAAGAGAAAGAGTCAAAATGTGCAAGGAACTGAACAAGACAGGGAAAAAAAAAAGGAGAAAGGAGAAGGTTTCATCACCATTAAGACTCTATACAGGGAGTGCAGAGTCAGAAACTCTGCAGCTCAATACCTTGTGGTACCTTAGTGAGAAGGGCGAATCCCCAGGAGCAGAGAGCGAGGTCCAAGTGGTCCTTGGGCCAAATCGGGAGTGCAGTTCCCCTACTGGGAAGACATTTGGTAGAGGCCGTGCAACCTACCCACAGGCAAAAGACCCAGCGGACCCCAGATTACAACCACTTTTGCTGGTGTTGGAACAAAGATGCCAGGGGGCGGTAAAGCCTGGCACCGGATGTGTGTGCTGTGATTTACCATAATCCCTATAACACTGCTGCTACACGACTGTGTGAAATTTTTCCGGGGCAGGCTGGCACCCAGGTGTGCGATCTCTTGGCCTCTGCAGTGGCATGGTTGAGTGAGCGTTCCTGGGGGTGGGGTGGCACCCAGCCATTACTTGCTGAGACCCTCACTTAGAGGGCTGGAGCGGGTTCAAGCTGCAGGGCCCTCAGAAGTGAGGGATTTGGAAACACTCCCATCTAAGATAAAATTTGGGAAGGAGGAGCCACGTGGCAGGCTGATGGCTTGGTTGCATACAGTGTAGAAGCGGAGAGTGGATGGATGGAAGCTGGAGACAAAGAAGGGGTGCTTGATTGCTGGTTGTTGAGAGCAGAGTTGTGATGCCAGAGACTGGGAAGTTGGGTGATGCCATTTTCACCTCCCTGGGGGATGCACATACACCTATATGCACACCACATCCACAGTGAACAACCCCAGTAAGCTAAGCAGCGCCACCTAGTGGAGAACAGAGTCATTACACCAAGCCCTGTCCCATGCATGGGACAGGCACCAACCAAGCCCTAGAGGATTCTCTCTCCCTGCTTAGTGTATGGACTATAAAGTGCCTCATAGTTTGACTTCTAGGGGAAACAGGATGCAATTCGTTCAAATATGATTCTGTTCAATGGTCCTTCTATTCATGTTTTTTTCTTTTATTCTTGGATACAGAAAGATAAAAAAATTATATTTTCCATATTTATAAAAAAGATTTTTATTTATTTTTTCTACTATATATTTTTTGCAAATGTTTTTAGTCTATTTTACTTTCGTCATTTCACTTTACTCTATTTTATTATACACATTTTTAAAAATATTTAAATGTTTTCTTACTTTTTTTCTTATCTTTTCTTTCCCTTTCTTCTCTCTTCTTTCAAGCTTCTTTCAACAACCAGACCAAAACACACTAAGGATTTAGCTTCCTTTGATTTTTTTGTGTGTTGTTTTTAATTTTTTAATTTAATTATTTTATTTTATTAATTCTTTTTCTTCCTCCAAAGTGATGAAAAAAAGAAACTCATCCCAAAAGAAAGAACAGGAAGAAATGACAGCCGAGGACTTAATCAACACAGATATAAGCAAGATGTCTGAACCAGAATTTAGAATCACGATAATAAGAATACTAGCTAGGGTTGAAAAAAGCATAGAATCTCCTTCTGTGGAGATAAAAGAAGAAAAATCTAGTCAGGACAAAATTAAAAATGCTATAACTGAGATGCAATCTTAGTTGCCAAGGCAGCAAGGATGGATGAAGCAGAGCAGCAAATTAGCGAGTAGGGGACAAACTTATGGAGAATAATGTAGCAGGAAAAAAGAGGGAAGCTAAGGCAAAAGAGCAGAATATAAGAATTAGAGAACTTGACTCATTAAAAAGGAACAACATCCAAATCAAAGGGGTCCCAGAAGATGAAGGAAGAGAGAAAGGGGTTGAAGGTTTATGGGAGCAAATCATAGCAGAAAACTTTCATAACCTGGGGAAAGACACAGACATCAAAATCCAGGAAGCACAAAAAACTCCTGTTAGATTCAACAAAAACCGACCATCAATGGGCATATCATAGTCAAATTCACGAAGTACACAGACAAGGAAAAAATTATGAAAGCAGCAAGGGAAAAAAAGTACTTAACATATAAGGGAAGACTGATCAGGTTCACAGCAGACCTATCTACAGAAACTTGGAGGCCAGAAAGGAGTGGCAGGATATAATCAACGTGCTGAATTGGAAAATATGCAGTCAAGAATTCTTTATCCAGCAAGGCTGTCACTCAAAATAGAAAGAGAGATAGAGTTTCTTAGATAAACAAAAAACTAAAGGAGTTTGTAACCACTAAACCAGCCCTGTAAGAAATTTTAAGGGGGACTCTTTTAGGGGAGAAAAGATGAAATAAAACAAAAAAATACCAAAGTAACAAAGACTAGAAAGGACCAGAGAATACCACCAAAAACTCCAACTCTAGAGGTTAACACAATGGCAATTAAGTTCATATCTTTCAGTACTCACTGTAAATGTCAGTGGACTAAATACTCCAATCAAAAGACACAGAGAAACAGAATGGATAAGAAAACAAGATCCATCTATATGCTGTTTACAAGAGACCCATTTTAGACATAAAGACACCTTCAGATTGAAAGTAAGGGGATGGAAAAAATCTATCATGCTGATGGTTAACAAAAGAAATTCAGAGTAGTCACAGTTATATGAGACAATTTAGATTTGAAAATAAAGACTGTAACAAGAGGTGAAGAAGGGAATTATATCATAATTAAGGGGTTGTCCACTAAGAGGATCTAACAATTGTCAACATTTATGCCCCCACGGTGAGAACACCCAAATATACATATCGATTAATCACAAACGTAAAGAAACTCATTGACAATAATACCATAATAGTAGGGGACTTGAACACCCCACTTACAGCAATGGACAGATCATCTAAGCAGAAAATCAACAAGCAAACAGTGTGGCTTTGAATGACACACTGGACAGGATGGACTTAACAGATATATTCTAGACATTTTATCCTAAAGCAGAGGGATACACATTCTTGTTGAGTGCACAACGAATGTACTCTAGAATAGATCACGTACTGGGACACAAATCATCCCTCAACAAGTACAAATAGATCAAGATCATACCATGCATATTTTCAGACCACAGCGCTGTCTATACCTCAAAATCAACCACAAGAAAAAAATTTGGAAAGACAACAAATACTTGGAGATTAAAGAACATTCTACTAAAGAATGAATGTGCTAACCAAGAAATTAAAGAGTAAATTAAAAAGTACATGGAAGACAATGAAAATGATAACACCACAGCCCAAAACCTCTGGGATGCAGCAAGGTGGTTGTAGAGGGAAGTATATAGCAATTCAAGCCTTCCTGAAGAAGGAAGAAAGGTCTCAGATAGCCTAACCTTACACCTTAAAGAGCTGGCAACAGCAAATGAAGCCCCAAACCAGCAGAAGCTGAGAAATAATAAAGATTAGAGCAGAAATCAATGTCATTGAAATAAAAACAAACAAACAAACAAACAAAAGACCCAGTAGAACAGATCAATGAAATGAGGAGCTGGTTCTTTGAAAGAATTAACAAAATTGATAAATCCCTAGTCATTTTGACCAAAAAGAAAAAGATAGGACCCAAATAAATAAAATCAAGAATGAAACAGGAGAGATCACAACCAACACTGTAGAAATACAAACAATATTAAGAGAATATCATGAGCAATTATATGCCAATAAATTGGGGAATCTGGTAGAAATGGACAAATTCCTAGAAACATGTAAACTACCAAAACTGAACCAGGAATAAATAGAAAATTCGAACAGATCCATAACCAGTAAAGAAATCAAATCAGTACTCAAAAATCTCCCCAAAACCGAGAGTCCAGGGCCAGATGGCTTTCCAAGGTAATTCTACCACACATTTAAAGAATAGTTCATACTTATTTTTTTGAAGCTGTTCTAAAAAACAGAAATGGAAGGAAAACTTCTGGACTCATTCTATGAGGCCAGCATTACCTTGATTCAAAACCAAAGACCCCACTAAAAAGGAGAACTACAGATCAATTTCTCTGATGAACATGGATGCAAAAATCGTCAACAAGATACTAGCCAACCAGATCCAACAATACATTAAAAGAATTCTCCCCCACAATCAAGTGTGATTTATATCTGGGATGCAGGCTAGTTCAATATCCACAAATCAATCAATGTGATAAATCACACTGATAAAAGAAAGAACAAGGACCACATGATCCTCTCAAAAGATGCAGAGAAAACACTTGACAAAATACAGCATCCTTTCTTGATAAAAACCCTTAAGAAAGTAGGGATAGAAGAATCTTACATCAAGTTCATAAAAGCCATATATGAGAGACCCACCGCTAATATCATCCTCAATGGGGAAAAACTGAGAGCTTTCCCTCTAAGGTCAGGAGCACAAAAAGGATGTCCACTCTTGCCACTGTTGTTCGATATAGTACTGGAAGTCCTAGCCTCAGCAATCAGACAACACAAAAGAATAAAAGGCATCCAAATTGGCAAGGAGGAAATCAAACTTTCACTCTTTGCAGACAACATGATTCTTTATGTAGAAAACCCAAAAGATTCCACCAAAAAACTGCTGGAACGGATCCATGAATTCAGAAAAATCGCAGGATTTAAAAATCAATGCATAGAAATCGGTTGTGTTTCTATACTCCAATAATGAAGCAACAGAAAGAGAAATCAAGGAATTGATCCCATTTATAATTGCACTGAAAACCATAAAATACCTAGGAATAAACCTAACCAGGTAAAAAATCTATACACTGGAAACTATAGAAAGCTTATAAAAGAAATAAAAGATGACACACACAAAAATATAGAAAAATATTCCATGCTAATGGATTGGAAGAACAAATATTGTTAAAATGTCGATACTACCCAAAGCAATTGACATATTCAATGTAATCCCTATCAAAATGACACCAGCATTCCTCACAGAGAAAGAACATACAATCCTAAAATTTGTATGGAACCAGAAATGACCCGAATAGCCAAAGCAATGCTGAAAAAGAAAACCAAAGCTGGAGGCATCACATTCCTGGACTTCAAGATGTATCACAAAGCTGTAATCAACAAGACAGTATGGAAATGGCACAAAAACAGACACTAGATCAAAGAAACAGAATAGAAAACCCAGAAATGTACCCACAAACGTATGGCCAACTAATCTTTGACAAAGTAGAAAAGAATTTCCAATGGAATTAAGACATTCTTTTCAGCAAATGGTGCTGGGAAAACTGGACAGCGACATGCAGAAAAATGAATCTGGAGCACTTTCTCGGTCCACCTGGACCATACACAAAAATAAACTCAAAATGGATGAAAGAGCTAAACATAAAACAGGAAGGCATCAAAATCCTAGAGGAGAAAGCAGGCAAAAACCTCTTTGACCCTGGCTGCAGCAACTTCTTACTTGCCACGTCTCCAGAGGCAATGGAAACAAAGGCAAAAATGAACTATTAGGACTACATAAAAAGCTTCTGCACAGGAAGGAAACAATCAATAAAACTAAAAGGCAACCAACAGAATGGGAGAAGATATTTGCAAATGACAAATCAAATAAAGGGCTAGTATCCTAAATCTATAAAGGACTTATCAAACTCAACACCCAAAAAACAAATAATCCAGTCAAGAAATGGGCAAAAGACATGAACAGACACTTTTCCAAAGAAGACATCCAGATGGCTAACAGACACATGAAAAAATGCTTAACATCAGTCATCATCAGGAAAATACAAATCAAACCCACAAAGAGATATCACCTCACAACAGTCAGAATGGTTAAAATTAACAACTCAGGTAATGACAGATGTTGGTGAGGATATGGAGAAAGGGGACTCTTTTGCAATGCTGGTGGAAATGCAAACTGATGCAGCCACTCTGGAAAACAGTACGGAGTGACCCTACAACCCAGCAACTGCACTACTAGGTATTTATCCAAAGATAAAGGTATACTGTTTCAAAAGGACACAGGTACCCCAATGTTTACAGCAGTACTATTGACAATAGCTAAAGTATGGAATGAGCTCAAATGTCCATTGACAGATGAATGGATAAAGAATGGATATATATACATACACACACTAGAGTATTACTCAGCATTCAAAAAGAATGAAATCTTGCCATTTGCAACTATGTGGGTAGAACTAGAGGGTATTATGCTAAGTGAAATTAGTCAGAGAAAGACAAATATATGACTTCAGTCATATGTGGAATTTAAGATACAAAACAGATGAACACAGGGGAAGGGAAGAACAATAATACAAAAACAAGGAGGGGGACAAAACATAAGAGACTCTTAAATATAGAGAACAAACTCAGGGTTGCTGGAGGGGTTGTAGGTGGTGGGATGGGCTAAATGGGTAAAGGGCATTGAGAAAGACACATGTTGGCATGAATACTTGGTGTTATACGCAGGGGATGAATCACTGGATTGTACTCCTGATATCATTATTGCACTATATGGTAACTAACTTGGATGTAAATTAAAAAATAAAAAGGAGTAATAACAAAAAAAATTAAAACAGAGGCACCTGAGTGGCTCAGTCAGTTAAGCATCTGACTTTCGCTCAGATCATGATCTCATAGCTGGTGGGTTCAAGTCCTGTGTCAGGCTTTGTGCTGACAGTTCAGAGCCTGGAGGCTGCTTCGGATTCTGTGTCTCCCACTCTATCTGCCCCTACTCTCCCTGCTAACACTCTCTCTCTCTCTCCTTCAAAAATAAATAAACATTAAAAAAATTAAAACAGAAAATAAAAGTTAAATACAACAAAAACCTTATACACAAAGGTTTATAGCAGCCTATTCATAATCACCAAAATCTGGCAGCAACCAAGATATCTTTCCACAAATGAATGGATAACCAAACCGTGGTACATTCATATAGTAGAATAGGAATAGTATTCACTGATAAAGAGAAATTAGCAACCAAGCCAAGAAAAGTCATGGAAGAACCTTAAATGCATATTGTCAAGTGAAAGAAGCCAGTTTGAAATGGCTACATACTATGAGATTCCAAGTATATGACATTTTTGGAAAAGGCAAAAAACAGAAGCAGTAAAAAAGCAACAATTGCCAAAGGTTCGGGGGGAGGGAGTGGAGGAATGCACATGTGGAACCTGGAAGATTATTAGGGCATTAAAACTGTTCCATATGAAACTGTAATGGTGGATCCATGTCTTCATGCATTTGTCAAAACCCATGGAATGGTATAAAGAGTTTTATTTTAAACTATGGACTGCAGTTAAGAATAATGTACCAATATTGATTCATTAACTATATAAAAAAAAGTGCCACAGTAAAGCAAGATGTTAATAGGGGAAACTGTGTGGGGAGTAGTAAGTAGGAATGGGTGGGATATATAGAATTCCATGTGCTAAAACCGTACTAAAAAAAATCTATTAACTATTTTCTTAAAAATTCAATTGAGGATCAAAAAAAGAAAGAAAGAAAGAAAGAAAGGGAAGAAGTGGAATAAAATTTGCAATTTCCATTAGTTAAAAAAAAATAAAATAAAACCACTCTAATAATGGACCAGGAAGTAAGATCTTCTGGGCCTGATAAAGACCATCTACCAAAAATCCAGAGAAAACACACTTTATTGTGAAAATTAAATCATTCCCATTCAAGTCAAGAACAGATAAGGATGCCTTCTACAATCCTTACCATTTAACGCTGTATTGAAGGTCTATTAACTAGTTCAAAAAATCAAAATTAAAAAGGAAAGCACATGACTATTGGAAAGAAAAGAAACAAATGTATCATTATTTGCAATAGGAAATCTAAAAGACATCATGGGAAAATTTTGGTTAACTCGTGATAAAATTTATCACAGTAGCTACTTAAAAGGTGAATGTATGAAATCTATAGTGTTCTCAAATACTAAATACAACTAATTAGAAAATGTATTAAAAAGATGACATTCACAACATTAGCAAACCTGTAAGATCTTTGATAATAAATCTATTCAAATGCACAGGAACTAGATGAAGAAAACTATGAAATCAGATTTTTAATTCATATCCATAAATAAAAAATATATTCAAGATGGAATTAGACCTAAGCATTAAAAAAACTTTAAAAATCTAAGGAAAAAATAATTATGATCTTATGATAGGAAATTTTTTTCATTATACTACTATACAGCAAAGAAAATAAATGAAATAAATGTATATGGAATAATATACATAGATCTTAAAAACACGTTGAGCAAAGAAAGCAGTTTGCAGAACAAGCAGTGTTTTCACTTTATATTTATGTAATTTTATATAATTTTCAATTATACAATTGATGTAAATATTTACAGCACACAAAGCAAAACAATAGATAGTTTACAGATTCTCCTGGCTTTAGTAAAAATATAAAAATAAATATAGACTGGCAGCATGCAATCTAAAGTTATGTACGTGGTTATTCCTGGGAATTTATGAGACTAATTAGGAGAACAGGTTGACTTCAATTTCATATCTTCCATGTTTTGTTTTATGATAAAACAAAAATATCATAAGCAAAACTCCAAACATTTTGATACTTACTAATTATGAGTATGGATCCACCAAATTTTTATATAATCATTTCTGCTGCCATTTCAGACTTATTAAGACCAGAGAAGGACTCTATGAATGGTTCTTACTTTATAATAAACTACCCTCTCATCTCAGGAAAAGAGTCTCGTTGGAACAAGCTTCTAAACAAAAAATTTTAAAGATAAAGAACACAGACAAACAAAACCCAGGCCAAAATGAAATAGAAATTTTATAATGAAATGCATTCTTTTCTAAGGGTGGAATTGAGAGCTGACGATAGGTGCCAACTGTTAGCGTTTTCCTCCCTCGGAGCTAGATGTGGCCAACTCCATTGAGTACTTGTGAGCCATTATGGGCTAAGAACAGGAAAGTTATGAGTTCAATTAAAATTTGGTCACAGAATCTTTAAAATTAATCTGTTCTGCCTGCTACTAATTTCATTCTTGGCTACTAGGCTGGTTATTTATTTGTTTGTCTCAGTGAAGAGAGGAAGTGCTGCTAGTGGGGCAGATCGAATTGAAGTACACATATGAGGGGTAAAGAATGGTCATGTATTAATGAGCAAGACAGAGCTGATCTTGCAGAGGTTCTCAACACTATTTTCTCACTGCAAATTTATTTTTTAAATTTGATGACAATCTGAGTGAAGAATTGCACAAATGCTTGGGGTTTCTGTTTTCTTTTTTCCAGTTTTGCTGGGTAGTTTTCTCACTTTAGAATTGGAAAGGACTACATGGTCCTAAGGACCTTCTCATTTACAGACTTGGAAACTGAGACCCAGGGAAGGTAAATCATTGGTCCACGGTCATACAACTCATTACTGGGCTTCCTTCCAATCCCCCTGAAAATAATTCCCTGTTCTACTTCTAAAATTATTCCACCCCTATTAAAAAGGCAGCTTTTAAAAATCACCCTTTATACACCATAGCCTCTCTTGGCCACAGGAAAGACCTTGGCAATGGGTGGCAAGTGAGCTCATTTGAACAGGGGAGGTATTCCTGGCATCAGCTGTGTCTCTGGACTTCAGCTTCCCCATAATGTAACTTATATACTCAGATTCCAGGCTTGAAGAAGACGTGGCCACATTCTGCTTCCTTTATGAGGGATGGTGGTGCCGACACCAGGAACAGTAGTGCTTTACTGTCATGTTAGTAGATGTACCTGCAGTAGTTTACTCTCCACAACAAATCTCTCATTTCCATTTATATGGAACCCATTGCATTTGCCAAGCACATTTCATCTATAATCTCATTTGAACCTCAAAATTTTCCTGATACAAGTAAGTCAGGCCCTATCATCCCAAGTTTCCAGAGGAGAAGGTTGAAATGCAAGGAAGGAGTGCACTGAATTGGCACAAGAGACCAGGGCTCATGTTGGGATGCCCACTTTGAATTTTGCCTGCTAGCATTCCTTGGGTCCTCCTTGCCCTGATATAGCCTTCCTCCCAGGTTGTATTAGGTCTAGAGACATAGAATAACCAGTAGTGGTGCTGCCCTGGGAATCATACGCCTGTGTGAAAGGGGAAAGGCAGAAGAAGGGAGGGGGGCAAATTATCTTTTTCAAAGGATGTATAAGGAAAGTCACTGGAGGTAGCATGATAAAACTTGAATAATGAAGTCTCAAGGGATTCTGGTCTAGGAGGACAACATATACATCAGTGGTTTTCTCACTTTAGAATTGGAAAGGACTACATAGTCCTAAGGACCTTTTTCATTATAATCCCTGCTGCATTATAATCCCTTGAAATTGCTTTGTATTTTATTCAATTTTTGTTTAAATATGTACTAGATTCACAGGGCTCAAAAATCAAAAGGAACAGAGGGTATATGGTGAAAAGTCTCCCTCCCACATCTATATCCTAGTGACCCTACTCTCTCCCTAGGAGGCAAAAGAAAAAAAAAAAAAAAAAACCAAACTATCAATAATGTTAAGCAAAGCATATATCTACTTACTCTCTACATACACATTTTTACACAAAGGAGAGTATTCTAGATACATTGTTGTTGATTTTCTTTTTCTCACCTAAATAATATATTTTGGGAATTGTATCATATTAGTATACAAAATACTTCCTCTTTCTTTTTAAAGCTATATGGTATATAATATCATACACATACTATGATTTTCATTTAACCAATTCCTTCCTAATAAACCATTAAGTTGTTTTCAATCTTTTGCTATTACAAACAAAGCTGCAATAAATAGCCTTGTGCAATGGATTTCTAAGAGAACTGAGTTTTGTTCTAAGCTTTAATACATACTATGCAGCCATATGGCCTTGAGCAATCAGTTAGTATTTTGACCTTTTAGAAATGGAAAGAATCTAAATGACCATTTGGTCTAGCATTTCCTTAAAGTATGTGCATGGAACACTAGTCCCAAAAGGTGTACACCCTGGAACTTGATAGTCTAAACTAGATTCTGAGAAGATGTCTTCATAAGGAGCAAAACTTAATTAATCCAGGCTTTCACAAATTTATTTAATAATAGGGTGATTTTTTCAGATACTAATGGTTAATTTTATGTGTTAACTTGTTGACTATTTTTGGATGAGATTAACATTTAAATTGGTATACTCTGAGGAAGTAGACTGTCTTCCATAATGTAGGTGGGCCTCATCTGAGAAGAACAAAATGATAGGCTTTGCCAAGTAAGAGAGAACTAGAGGCAGTCCAGCAGATGGTCTTGGACTTCACCTGCATCATTAGCTCCTTGGTCTTGAGCCTGCTGGACCCACTTGTACATTTGGACTTGACATTCTCCAAAATCACATGAAGCAATTCTTTATTATAAATCTCTTCCTGAATATATATAAATATACAGTATTTATATACTTACACACATACACACACATATATCTTATTGGTTCTGTTTCTCTGAAGAATGCTGATTGATACAGGGATCAACTGTTAACACGCTGTGGAATTAATGTTCCTTAGAATACACTTTGAGAAAAGGGAGTCTAGTCTAACTTATTCTTATTTTACAGCTCTGAAATCAGAAAGACTTGAGGTTTTGTAAGTTCAGCATCTAACACATACTTGAACAGGTTGTTTTAAACAGTAATCTCTCTAGGAAGATAATATAAACTTGTAAAATAAATTTTAAAATATTCAAAAAACTCTAAAGAAAAGACTGAAGAGACTAAGATATGATGAGTTGTCAAATAAATTGCCCCATGCTAACTACAGGAGGTTAGAGATAGATGAAGGTCATTTGAAATTTATAGAAGTGAGAATTAATATTGGTCACAAATGATGAGTAGATGCAATGGCAGAGGTGTGAAAGTTAGACATTCCAAGAGTCAAGAACATATAAGGCATGTTCCGGCCATAATGGAAACCAGTTTGACTAGGCTACCAATCTTCACCAATAATCCTTTCATTCCCTCATTCAATTTGTTATTGAGGATCTACTATGTACCAGGGACCATTCTAGGTACTGGGGATATAGTAGTGAGTAAGATGAATAATGCCTCTGCTCTCACGGAACTTACATTCTAGAAGGGGGAGAAAAAAAATAAATAAATGTGTCAGAGTGGGGATATATGTTATGAAGAAAAAAAATAAAGCAGGATAAAGGAGTTACAAGGAGTATTAGGTTAGGGGAAAGTTGCTCTTTTACAAAGTGGCCAGGGAATGCCACTTTTGTTAGGTGACATTGGAGCAGGGTCCTGAAAGAAATGAGAGTCATGCAGATTTCTGGAAGAGGAGTATTCTAGGCAGAGGAAAAAGCAAACACAAACACTAAAGATGAGAGTGGGACTGTCATGTTCAAGGAAGAGTAAGCAAGGGAGTAGGACTGCACAGGGAGTAGGAGGGGTAGTGGTAGGAGCCAGTTAACTTAGGCCTTCTAGGTCAACTTAAGGGCTTTAGTTCTTATTCTAAGTCAGAGGAAGAGACACTGAAGGATGCTAAGCAGAGAAATGGTAGGATACCTGTAGGTGCTTATTGAAAATAGCCTGTTCTGAAAAGATACCTACAGGTATCCTACCATTTCTCTGCTTAGCATCCTTCAGTAAACCAATTTGAAAATAAACTATTATAAAATTAAAAAAAAGATACAAATAAATATATTTATAATATATAAAAAAATAGCCTGTAGGTAGAACAAGGAGATCTTGCAATAGTCTGGGGAAAAATAAAAATTGTCTTGAATTTTGACAGTAGCAGTGGAAATGGTTAGAAGTGTTTGGATTCTAGATATATTTTGAAATAGAACTAGGAGGATTTGGTGATGGATTGCCTGATGGTAGTATAGGACAAAGTGTTCTGTACAAGGAGGGAAAAATCCTGGGCTTTGGTCTGTCTTGCTGCTATTTGGTCCTGTGACTTAGGAGTAGTCCACATAACCTCTCTGGGCTTTACTTACCCCACTTGTAAAATGGGGTCATTAATTTCTTGCTTGGAGTTAGGGGACCAAGTGAAATGGTCTCATGACGTACCTTCAGCTGTAAGATCTATAAATTTAGTTTAGTCTGTGCATCAAAATCAGCACTCCGTTATTTACTCTTTTGTATTGCTCACTATAGTTTCATGTAAAGAATTGTATGTTCCCTGCTACATTGTAAATTTCTTGGAAGGTGGGACGTTGTCTAATACTCCTATATATCATCCAGTGTTAATCAACTGAGAATAAACAATCTTCAAATAATAAATATAGTGCTGCCCACTACTTCTTTTATTTTCCTGTGAATCTTTAAATTTAGTGCTTAAGAACAAGTTTCAGTTTCAAAAAGCAAGAAAGGGAAGAGAAAGAGGAGGAAGTTTCAAATCAATAGTTACTATGTTGAGGTAGGTAGATTAGTTAGGAAAAGCTTAGTAAAGAAGCTGAAAGTGTGACGTGGGAACTTAACTTTAAAGGAGAGTTAAGATTTTGTAAGACAGAGAAGGGAAAGAAAGACATCCCAGGGAGAAGAAATAGCACTATATGAACATGCATGCTGTGGGAAAAGAACCATTGCCCCAGATGGAGCACAACATGCCCCAGGGTGAAAAAGGTAGAACAGAGAGGGGCAAATCTGGAAAGTTAAGTGGCATTTAGATTATGAAAAGCTCTGTATGCTGTTCTAAAGTGTTGACATTACCTTCTGCCTATTTTGTTCTTCGTTGTATTCCTAGTGTCTATGACGTGTTCAATAAATAGACACCAAGGGAATCACTGTTTTTAAACAGAAGAATGATATAACCAGATTGTATTTTAGAAAAATAACTGGTGGGCACCTGGGTGGCACAGTCGGTTAAGCATCTGACTTTGGCTCAGGTCATGATCTCACAGTTCATGTGTTTGAGTCCTGCATCCGGTGAGGTCAAGCCCCACTTCAGGTGAGCCCCACCTCACTCACTTGCACGCTCTCTCTCTCTCAAAACAAAGAAACAAAAAAACAAAAACCAAAACAACTGGCAACTAATGGGAAGGGGCTGGGAAGTGAGATAGACAAGAAGCAGGGAGACCACCTAGTTAGTAGATTATTGACAGTCTAGGTGAGATCAGTAGGCCAGGTATACAATGTTCTTAATGATAATCAATAGGAACTTTGTTGAATGAATTTAAATAATTTAATGCTAATATCAACTATGTTTTCTGATAAATATTAGCATGCAGGAGTATTCAATAAATATTTATAAATTTAATGTAGAAAAGACATTAATTCTACACCATCTAATCTGCTTTGTTGGCTGCGTGATTAATCAATATGCAGTGACTATCATACCAAAACTGCTGTAACTGATTCATTTACTTGGAGAATAATATTCTCTACGATGTACACAAAACAATTATTCCTTTCTTGCAGTGATGCCTGGTTTACATAATTCATTTTTTTTTTTTTGAGAGAGAGTGTGAGTTGGGGAGGGGCAGAGGGAGAAGGAAAGAGAGAATCCTAAGCAGGCTCCATGCCCAGCGTGGAGCTTGAGGCGGAGCTCGAAGGATCTCATGACTGTGAGATCGTAACTCCAGCCGAAATCAAGAGTTGGGTACTTAACTGACTGAACCATCCAGTCGCCCCTACAAAGTTTTTTATGACATGATATCAAAGTCATAAAATTGCAAAAGGTGAGAAATTGCAAAGGGATTATTTGTGAAAATATTAAGGATGTGGAGGAAATCCTTACAAGGAAAAAGAATTTTCAATGGGACTAGAAGAGCGAGTAAGAAAGGAGAATCCAGGTTGAAAAGGAGTAAAAACTGAGGAATAAAAATTAACAAGAATATGAGAGAAGATAGGAGACAAGACAAAGAAAGTAAAAGAGGTCAGGGTTGAGAGACATTCAGAGAGGATTCAAGTGGAACCAAATATTGGTCTTAACATAAAAAAGGGTGTTCGAGTAACAAGAGATTGCTGGGGGCGCAAACAAACAAACAGATCTAGCTTTAAATCCTGAGCCTTACCTTCCTCATTGTTAAAAAAGGGAAAACAATACCAACGTTCCATGGTGGTTGTGAGGATTAAGCGAGATGATATACATGAAGCACAGGTACATAATAAAGTATGTGACACATATAGCTATTAATTCCATCAGAATTACAGAAGCAAAGGCTGTTTCTGTAAGTAAAAACGATTTAGGAAAGGTTCACCTGAATAGTCAGAAAGGGGAATGTGCTTGAAATTTTGGAAGCAGAACAGAATCACACCAAATCATGCTATTCACTTCTTATTCCTTCATACCCCTTGCTGCACCAGGTTGGATAGATATTCAATAATCATCCCAACGAAGTCAAGCATTTTAATAAAAATTTTAAAACAGAAGAAAAAAAAAAGCTGAAAGTGGTTATAAGGAATTAGGACTGCCTACCTCACTTGTGGAGTCTAGTGCAAAATTAAAATGCAAGATCCTTTGTTTAAGAATTTCAACAGAGATACATTAAACCAAATGCAAGGCCCTTCTGAGGACAGAGCCCTGTGTGACTGAATAGGTCACAAAGCCATGAAGTCAGCCCTGCAAGGAATAAACCATGCCGGCATTCAGATGGTAAAGTTTATGTGTTAGGCTCTAAAAGTACAAGCCTGGGGCCCTTGGCAATGCGAATATTCAAGAAGTGTGTCAATTAACTGTGAAGGCTCTGAGGTCTTGAGATACATAGCATAGAGATGCCAGCCACAGTGCCAGCTGGACCTGAAATGCTGGTTGATGGCCAACTGACATTAGAAGAGTTGGCACTAACTGCTTTTGGGACCTGCATGAAATATAATCATTTCCTGCCTCCTTGATTTTTCACATTTTGGTTAATTAAGTTACCACTTGAGGACAGAAAGTAACCCAGTGATTTAATTTTTAAAAAACCATTCTAGGACATGTAAAACTTTCATTCTGGACCACCTGAGGTGGGTACATTTCCAGCTAATATGAGGGAGGTGGCATACCTCCCCATATCCAACATCTCCTAATGTGCATACTAAAGTCAGGCTTAGCCGTGGGAAATCTGGTCACATTTTTAAGAAGTAAGTTTGTTTTTAGCATTCCCACTTCTCATCTCCCTTTAACTGTCCCCCTAGTGAATACTAACGAAAAGAAAAGCCCTTTTAGAAAATGCATCATAAATAGTTTCAGAATTTAAATCTACCAGAGACAAAAGATACAGAGAGCAAGCACACTTGGACATTGTTATTTCCCTACTGTTTTCATTTTCCTACCTTTTTCCTGTATCTGTTCTTCTGCTCTTTTATCTTCTTCTACTTTACCTCCTTATTTACTTCGATCCAATGTAAATGTAACACCTGATTACAAAGTACCTCATTGTGCCACCACAAAATTGATTAGACATAGAACCAATCCATTTACAGATGCTTATTTCACCTCTTTGGGTGAAATACGAAAAAGCAGCATCATTATTATAGTGACATTGACAATTACTTGTCTTGTTTCTATTTAGAATTGTATCTAAAACTAAAATGGAACCTAGAGATGACTCTGCTTAAGCACCTAATTTCACAGATTAAAAACAACTGCAGAGAGATAGACCTGTCCAGGGTAAACCCAGGCGCAGGTGAAAAGCAGGACTGGCATGCAAACCAGTAAGCCATACTGCAGGACTAAACAGAAAGAGCACAGAGCTGTCAACTAGCAGGTACTCAATAAGTATGTGTCCAACTGAGTAAAGAAATACAAGAGGACATGAAATTCTAGAAACCTAGGTTCTAATAAAGGCTCTGCTAGTAACTAAATATACTAAGTGGTTATATAATTAATGATAAACACAAATTATAAAATAATAGAGATGTATTATAATAAATTATAAGAGAAGTTATAATTATAATAAAGATAAAGATAATAAAAATAATAATATATAAAGATAATAAAATAAATTGATTATAGATAAAGAAAAACTGATTAAATGATTTAACTTTTACAACCTCTTTTTCATCATCTACAAAATAAAATAATATTGTTTTGACCAAAAGCAGAGTTCCAGGAACAATACTCTTAATACATGTGCTATGCATAATTTTTATTAATTACATACCAATCTAACTTTGGTAAGACTGTTGAAAAGTTTAAAGGTACTGTATTTGAAGTTTTTCTTTTCTGGAGAGCCTGAAAACCATCTTGTTATCTAACACTGTGGCCTTGAAACTTCATATTTTATCCTCAGGGGCGAGTTGTGATATAGAACAGACGTGAACTGTCTCCCCATAGCACTTTGTTAAGGGTGTGCTTCAGGAGTAAAGCATGTGTTTTATAGTGTGATCAGGGAAGGTCTCTGAAAAACAACCCTGTATTATCATTGTGACACTTTTCTCCCAGTTGAGACAGATTCACATTCAACATTTATCAAATGTCTTCCATTTACAATGGTCTGTATTTGATGTTAAGTTGAACCACATGAAATTGCCTTTTTTGCAGGTCAAGAATAGTCAACCGTTGGCAATTTCATATGGCTCAACCTAATGCTTAAACTAGTGTTATCTCCCTTTTCTCTCATTCTACAAGGAACATGATGTTAGCCTCATTTTACAGATGATGAAATGAAGTCTCAGAAAAATTAAATTGATTTACCTAAGGCTCTACAACTTGTTAATAGCAGATAATAGGTAGAAGCCTAAGATCTCTGGATTTCAAGTAGGATGATATCTCCTGTACTACAAAATATCAATTTAAAAGAGAGTGATTCAACAATGTATAAAAGTAGGTAGCCCATTGGGAAGATTGAGTGGTTGAGAAGCTCTAAGAGTTCCAAAGAAGCTGAGAAATAAAGAAGTGAAATAAAAGAACAATTACCTACAAAAATATATCAATTCTCTTCCTCTTGGAGACAATGGAACTGTAACTTCAATAATGTGTGTCCCTTGGGCAGAGAGCACAGGAGGCAAGCAACAGCTACCACATGACTTGAGGGTTCCAGGAGGCAGTAAGTGGTGATAATCTGAATGAAGGGAGGTAGAGATAGCACTGAGGGGAGAGAAGAGGAAGCAATGAGACTGGAAGAGTGTCAAGAGGATTTTCCTGTCTGTCTGCTAAACTCACTCACAGTGTAGCTCTTGGAAAGCTGAAGTTGAGCACAGAAGCAAGTGAGCAGAAAGAAATTGTTAATTGAATAGATTCTGAAAAATGTGCCAGATTAATCAGCAGCTTTTTGTAATCTGTCCACTAAATGTCTGATATATGGGTTGTGTATTGTTTTCTGTTAATTCAAATTCTTAGTACAACTGTAGTAAAAATGCTTTGTTCTTACAGATGTTTCCAGTAGTGTTGGAAGGAGAATGTACCAGCCAGAAATACCCCATGAATCTAGGAGGAAGAAATTCATAAAACTGTATGGATCTTGATCTTTGACAAACATTCCACACTGCCTTTTGTTCTCTCACACCCAAACTCTGGTCCAGGAAAAATAAAATAAGATAAAATAAAATGTCTTCAGATAGTCATGTGTCTTTTCTGTGTGTCTACTCCATTTCTCTCTACAGTGACTTAATGAACACTAATCACACACAAAACACTATGTGAAGTAATGGAGGAGGGACTAAGAAAGAATCGCAACTCCTTTCTGTCTCTTGTTACACAAAAATAAGTTAATTTACATTATATTGTTGGGCTTTTATGTGTTCTACCTCAAAAGCATTTTAAATGAGGACTTGGGGGCATGAATTAGTAGTGGGGTGTGAGGGTACAAGAAAGAAATGCCCAAACCTAGTTCTTAACATAGGGTCTTTGGATTCCTTATGAGGTCCATGGATGGGCTTAAAGGAATCCATAAAAACCTTGAAATCTTGTGTAAAACTGTGTGTGTATTTCTGCATACACACATGCATTTTTCTAAGAAAATCAATAGTTTTCATCAGAATTGTAAAAGGACCTACTACCTTAAAAGATACCCTAAACCCAAAGAAACAGTACTAGAGATTTGGCTCCTGCAATAAATGGATTAAGGACCTGGGAAATCTCTTTAGATCTGGAGGTCCTTCTTGAGATTTTGAGTTCCACCAGCCCATAGACTACCCCCTCACTAGGTGGCTTTGCTGCTGCTGATGATGCTACTGATTTTGCCGTCTGGAGCAGAGGCTTTATGCTCTCCTTATGGCAAAACTCAGCTCTTCGTGAAATAAAAATGTCCCCCATGTCACTGGGAAATCACCTCTCTCTTCACTCAGAGCATGCTAGATATCTAGAAGGGCATTTTCCAAACCTAGCTGGCCAACTTCCTCTTCATCCTCCTTCTAGTATGTTAGGTTAACCCTAAGTTTACAAAATTACCCACACAGAACAGGAAATGCAAATGTTAAAGTGCTTATAACGTTTGGCCACATTTTTCATGTGATTCACATTAAAGCATCTTATGTAAAAGTTGAACAAGCATTGAAAATAGTATTCTAATTACAATGGAAATGAATTTTTAAGAATTATAGAAAATTTGAATTCCTTGACTTCTATAGGCCAAGTTTGGAACTTTAACAGAAGTGTTTGTTGGTGGTGGTGCTTTTGTTACTCTCTGTTTCCTTTTATTTACATGAAATGAAGTGGGAATAGAGAGGGGGGAAAAAAAGGAAAAATGACAGGAAACAGCCATCCACCTCCGCACCAAAATACCAGCAGAAAACCACAGTTATGCTGCCATCTAACAATATATTCTGTTTAAGAAACTCCCTGATCCCAGAAACAGCCATGTAACTCTAGACTATAATGAAATTACATCCTGCATATGCTCAAAACCATCCTCCATAGCTTCTAATGACATAAATTTTGTTGCTGTTGTTCTTTGCTTTCTTGAACTCTCAGAGGAGATTTTGTTTTAGAAAAGAGCCTATGGCTTTCAGAGATGGTGGTGATGGTGATGATGGTGGGCACAGATGTGGTAATGTAAGTTTATTAGGACCTCTAGTTTTAGCTGCCATTAATTGGGACAGAAGTGCCTGACCATTTCTTATCAAAGAGAGGAGAAAGCAGCCACTTTTCTTAAGGAGAACAAATGTCTGTCAGGGTAAATGATTCATGCAGAACACTAAGACTTTTCCAGTGTGACAGTAGCTGGGCTCACTCTCAATCTGTCATCAAGGGACTGGTCATTTCTAAACCTCTTAAGAGAAAAGATTTAAGATGCTCTTGGAATCACACAAGTGCATTCAATTCTACTTTGCAAACCTTCAAATAGTGAGTATCCCTTGTTTAATTTTTCTGAGAAAAAGGTAAGTACTAATAATGATAGTAACACAATAACTTTTGTACTGACATCAAGTTTCAAAAGTTTCAAAATTATTGCTCACAAAGATCACCTGAGATGAGGATGTAGAATATATTACCAGAAACTGAAAACTGGAGATGACTTCGAACATCTCTATGATTTTCCCAGATGCTATTCAGGTAACGTTTGCCCTTGGAAATCAGTTTTGATGGTGGTAAATATAACAATGGTTCTATGAGATTCTGGGATCCAGTCACTTGTGAGGTTGCCATGTTCTGTAATCTTAGAATCCAAACTCCCAGAGGAGTATAATCAACACTCCGTGTAATCTGAGGAATACAATCAAACAGACGTGCTTGCTGCACAAAGTAAGCCTGAAAGTCAAACATCCACATTGAGGTAATACAGCTCTCAAAGGGATCAAATGACACCAGAGACAAATGTATCAAGTTGTTGTGGCAACTGATCCAAAGTGTGGTCCAGCTGTTCCCAGTCTGTTTTCCCAACATCAGAGGCTACTCACTCAAGGCAAACCATAAAAATACCTCCTTGCTCATAAAAAAAGACATTCTCTGACTTACACACCAGATTGTTCATCTCCTCAGGCCATGGTCTGCCTTTCCCCATTCTTCTGTTCATCAGTGTAGGATCTGGGGAGAAGCCTGCCAACAATTACACTTGGGTTCCCTAATTCAATAGAAAGGCAGGTTACCTCAGAAGAGCAAGGGAGCATGTGACCCATCCACTCACAGCCACACACCAACTCAGTTCTTGTCTTCTAGGCCCACTGCTTTGGACCAGGTGTCTATACACATCCCATCGGGGCAAATTCTTTCAAAGTACATTCAAGGGGAAGCTGATCTATTTCATTTTTCCTCTATAAAGTAGATTACAAAATACACATACTAAAAAGAACTAGTGAGGGAAATAGTATAGTGATAGAGTAAGAACTCTTCTCTGTGAACAGAACCTCAGTTAAATTCTGGATCATCACTTATTAGCTGAGTACTTAGAAAAGTTACCTGCTCTCACTTTGTCTTGTCAGGGCAATACTTCTGAGACTATAATGTGCATATGAAACACTTGGGAACCTTATTAAAATGCAGATTCTGACTCGGTAACTGGCCTGTGTTGCGGCCCAAGAGTCTGAATTTCTAACAACTCCCAGGAGACGCTAATGCTGCTGATCTGGACCACACTTTGAGTAGCAAGGTAGTCAGGTCTTTCAGGGATTTAATTTTATATAAAACAGCTAAAACAATGTTTGGCAGATGGAAGGCTTTCAGTTTGTGCTCTTCCCTTTTATTTTCATCATGCTCACCCCACGCAATATATCACGCAAACGCTATGTATACAGAGCTTCAATTTCTCCAAGGATTTGCAGTTTGAGACAGCCAAAATGGGATTCTAATAACATAAAATCTTTCATTCTTTTCTTCTGAAATGAAAAGAGACATGGAAAGGAAAAAATGGTTCAGCTGGCTGGGAATATTGGAAAGTCCTCCCTAGAAGGTGGCTGTACTTTTGATTGTAGTAGCCTTTCTGATAATAAACAATGAGACTGAAAGATAAAACAAATGGAGACATGGGAACAGTGGTCACATCTCTCATTTAGCTTCAAAAACTTTTTCATATAACACAATTTAAAGCTTTTTCATGCCTGTTGCCAAGGAAGGAACTTATTCAGAGATGATAAATATATTTTTCACTTCAAAGTAGTATGTATAAAAGTCAAGAGTATGTATGGAGGAAAACAGCAATTTCAAAAAGGCACCATTCCAGTCATGTGCTATGTGGATGAATCATTCTGAAAGATTCTGGAACATATTGAACATTTAGAAATGTGACTTCCATAAAAAAATAAGTAATCGTATGATCAAAACTTACTAAACATTCCTGATTGTAAGTATTATGCTAAGTGCTTTACATGCATCATTGCATTTATCTTCCCAGCAGTCCTCCATGGTGGGAAATTATGGAACATCTAAGACCCGCTTGCTTCTTGGAGACCTTGATCTAGCTGTCCCTCCCACCTGGAACACACTTCCTCAGAGTGTCTGCTTAGCTGACTCCCTCACTTCTCTCATATCTTTGCCCAAATGTCGCTTTCTCAAAGATCACTCTATTTAATACTGCGGTCTGCTCTCCTCCCCCCAGCACTTCCTTTATTCCTCTAAACCTATATAAGACTCAGTGCTGCTAAATGACTTGTACATGATAAATCAGTGTTAGAACCCGAATTTAAAACCAGAGTGTCAGACTCCAGACTAGTCAAAAACTTGTTTAACAGAGGAATAAAGAAAATAAGAGTCAGGAATTCCTAACTCTAAGCTGGCACTCACAGTCTTCCATTTCCCATGAAGTTGCCAACTAGCACTTCCCCAGGGTGGGCTCCAGGGTGATTGAGACAAGGACGATTGGGACCTGGCACAAAGATAGAAGGCGTGATCCTGGGATTTCAAGCCTCATAAGTCTCTAAAAGCAGCCCATTTAATACCCATACATTTAGCAGATGCCCTTGACGTAATGCACATAATGTGCTTGGGCAGCTTTAATGAATGACAGATGTTATTAGCTACACATAATGCCCTGGACCAGGGTTTCTCAAACTTTTCCTCCTTAGGCAAAGGAGATACCTGTGGAAACCTGGGGATAATGCCAAGCCTTCTTTGGGGTTTTGCATATGTGTGTCCACTCCGATGAGAAAGGAGTAGCCCAAATCAACAGTAGCCATGTAAGCCAGCTACCCTGGGAATGACTGAGATAAAGAGAGCCACTAATGGAGACTACACAGCCTTCCAGAATTAGGTGGAGAGAACAGCTACAATCACCTCTTTGGCTGATGATAAGGAGTCTACTATCTGGGTCATATGTATTATGCCTAATTTACAAAAGAAGTCATTAAGGCTCAATGAGGTTCTGGCCAACTTGCCTAAGTTCACACAAACAGTAGGTACTAAGGATTTGAATGTAGTCTGCTGGACAGCAAAACCCATGCTCTGGATCGCTTCTGTAAAGAACTTAGCATTAACGTTTGACTCCAGAAAATGCTCAATTAAAATTAAATACACACAAATGCACACACGCACACACATACCACACACATGCAGGTGTGTGTATAGAGTTTCTAACACAAAGAGCTCTTTGATCACTTTTAGAAAGTTCTCTTTCTCTCTCTCTTCCTTTTTCTCTAATTTTGTTTGCAGCCCAGTTCCATATGTCATTTATGGCTCTCTTCCCTCCTTATCCTTTCCTTTTTAAATCCTCTACAGCAGACATTTGTCTAGCACAGCTCTCTCGAGCCCAGTGATTTTCTTCCAATCGTCATCCTTACTTCCTCCACCAGGAGCACCTCTCCCATCCTCCCTCCTCTTCTGAAAGAAGGAGAAAAAGCATGGTTTCCAAAAGTGATTATTAGAAGGATAAACTCCTTGCTAACCAGACCCCTAGTAAGCTCCCCAGGGGCCAGATCTTGACTCTTCTTTCTCCCTAGTCTATCCATAACATCTAGCACAGTGCCTGAACCTGGTAGGTGCTCAATAAATATGCTTTGAATGGATTAATCAATAAAACACAACAGGGTTACTCCACAGAACCACCCAGTTTCCTCCTTTGGCTGAAAGGACTATAAGTCAAAGTCTTGGAGCATCTGCAGAGTGCTATAAAAATGTTCAATAATAGAATATGTGCTAAGTATCTATATATTCTATAGTGAGATGCTTTCATAAGCATAGAGAGATGGGGAAGGATCACAGAAAGACAGAAGAGGAAGGAAGAAGGAAACTCACATTTGTAAGAGTTCAACCTATTGTGTGTACTGTGTAAAGTGCTTCTCATGCATGCCTCACTTAGCCTTCTCAACAGTTCTATGAGGTGGGCATTAGCTCTACTTAACAGATGAGAAAACTGAAGGATCCCTCTGAACGATTTACTTCTTCCTCAAGGCCACAAATCTACTAAGGGTCAGAGGGATGTTGTGCAGGGCTGTTTGACTTCAAAGCCCTTGTTCTTTCTAACAAACCGTAATGCAGAGCTCCATAGGTTATCTGCTTCCAAAATAGTGTTTTAAATAAGTTTTAACACTCTTACGATTTGCTTAAATTGTTAAATCTTGCTTCTATATTTTTTCTAAATAGGGTCCACATTTCATCAGCACTCTTTTCTCTAAAATTGAGTATTGATGTGATGGATTCCTTCAACTTGTCCTTTTAAACAGAATCTCTGCTTAACAAGTCATTCTAATGTCCCATTACCTGTGAATTTCCAATAGATGCTATTCTCAGAGTCATTTTGCTCACATTTACTTATATTGTAGGCAAATTCATAGTTGCACTTGCAATGACTTTTTTTAATGTTCATTTTTATGCTTTTAAATGTAGCTAAAAATCTAAATTATAGAATTGATCTCTTAAAATTGATCTCTTTAAGCCTACAGCTGTAGTAGACTCACCATATTTCGTTTTTCTGCAACAGCAGAAGTGAGGAATGATGTATATAAGTGCAGACTAAGACCAACAAGAGAAAAGTGCTGACTTCTCTAAAAGAGAAAAACTTACTGAAAATTAGATGACTTAAAGTTTTGACTCTGACTACAAGGGGCAGGAATTTTCTGAAGGCCAATTCCCAGGTTAATTTTTCTTACACCTTTTCTCCCATTCACATGTCAGAAAAACAGCTACTGAAGAAAGTTTTATGCCAAAAATCTTGGTGATAAATGTATTCTTAGAGATCAGATCCAGGCAGTCATCCTTGATGACATTGGCCTCCAGCTTTAGTGTGACCAGCATCACCGGAGGGTATGTTAGGGCACAATGCTGGGTCCTGGGCCAGTGGTTCTGGGATGACACTCGAGAATTTGCATTTCTAACAAGTTCCCAAGTGCTGCTGCTGCTGCTGTGGGTCTAGAAGCCACACACTGAGTGTGCTCACTGCAGTTTAAGTGCCCAGGGGCTACTGATGCTCGATTAGAAGGCTCCAGGGCAGCAGTTCCTAATCCCTCCTAAGTGTCAGAATCAAATAATGAGCTTCTTAAAAGTACTGACTTCTGGGGCACCTGGGTGGCTCAGTCGGTTAAGCATCCGACTTCGGCTCAGGTCATGATCTCACAGTTGGTGAGTTCGAGCCCCACATCGGGCTCTGTGCTGACAGCTCAGAGCCTGGAGCCTGCTTCAAATTCTGTGTCTCCCTCTCTCTCTCCCCCTCCCCTGCTCATGCTTTGTGTGTGTCTCTCTCTCAAAGTAAAATAAACATTAAAATTAAAAAAAAAAAAAGTACTGACTTCTGGGAAACACAGCCGTAGAATTTTACCCTGTTGGTCTCTGGTATGGCTCAGACGTTGAGAACACCTAGGTTTGCCTAACTTGACAAATACTAAAAATGGATTTCATACCTTTTTAGAAATTAATTTCAAATTTTATCTTATTAAAAATAATCTGAGCAGTTACTTACTTGTAAAATGGGAATATTATTTTTTCCCAAGATGACTGTGAGAATGAAACAAGATAAAATATATAAAATATCCCAACATAGTGTGTGGACCGTTACAGGCATACAACATTATTTAGAAGTGTTTTCCCTTCATGATTCAGCACACTCTTCACAACTGCCAATAGAAGGTTCACTTAAAAAACAATCTGAGAGAAACAAAAGAGCAGACGGCAGAATTTCAGGTTAAATATGGTGGTTTAAAAACAGGCATTTACTGGGGCACCTGGGTGGCTCAGTCAGTTAAGCGTCCAACTTCAGCTCAGGTCATGATCTCATAGCTGGTGAGCCTCAAGTCGGGCCTTGCGCTGCAGCTCAGAACCTAGAGCCTGCTTCAGATTCTGTGTCTCCCTCTCTCTCTGCCCCTCACTTGCTCACATTCTGTGTCTCTAAAATGAATAAATGTTAAAAAATTAAAAGCAAAAAATGGGCATTTACTGAACTCTCTCCCAAAACCCCACTAAAGCAATGGCAACAGGATCAAAGAAAAACCCAAAAGGGCATTCACCTGTATGGTCTCAGAGAATAGTACAGAAAAAGACCACACTCAAATTGTTATTAGAAAACAGAAGGAAGAGGAGGCTGAATTCCACATCAGTCTCCAGACCTGGAAGCACAAGGTGCCATCAGGAATAGGAGGGATAGGTGAACTGAACCAGGGAAATTGAGAAACAACTAGATCGTCAGATCCCCACCCTCATGCTACATCAGTGGTTATTCAAATGTGGTCCAGGGACTCCTAGGAAGCCCCAGGGCCCTTCTGGGGTCCCAGGAAATCAAAATTATTTTCATAATTACACAATTATTGCCATGTGTATAGTGACGTTTTCCACAGTTCATATGATGTAACAGTGTCACTGTTCTGGTGATTGATGAAACATATAACTCGTATTTTCTTGTTTTCTAGACTTTTCTAAGGTATGTTTTGGGGGTATAAGTATGTATGTTTTCAAAAGTTAACTCAGTTTGTTCTCAATACTTCTACATATTCTTTATAATCCACTTCCTATTATACCTTCTGTAACCTGTGTAACCCCATCATCATTCAATAAGTTATTTATAAATTCTAATGTTTTTCTTATGACTATCTGGAAATAAAAACACTTTGTTGCCTTGTGTTGCAATAATATTTTAAAATTATTTTGAAGACTTCTCTAAATTTTAAATTTAGAAAAAGCATCTCAAAGAGTAGGTTATCATACTGAATTGGCTAGAAAGGTGCACCAGTAGCTGAGGAACTATTAGAGTCTGTACAATCGATATTACTGAATGCCTGCTGAATGAAAAGTCAGGAAGTTAGCAAAAGAAATCACCCCAGTGCCACTTCTCAACAATTCGGAAATTTGTTAAGTAAAGATTTAGCTGCAAAGGTGAAGACAAAGTTAATATCTCAGAATATTAATATCTGTGTAAGCCTACAGATGAAGCTTTTTTTCTTATATCCGTCTAATGTCAACACCAACTAATCATTGATAAAGATCTTCTTTCATATGAATGACACTAAAATATACTTAGTGTATTGGCACTACATACAGATATGAAATATCGGAAGTGTTAGATAACTTATTTGATTCTCATTTGTATTGGAAAAACTACATTGACATTTGGACTAATGGCACAAAAGCAACAGTGGATAAAAGTACTGGCAGCTTCTCACAAATCAAGTCAGGAGCAGCAGACTGCTGGTGATTACTGTCACATACTTGCAATAAAACAAAAATGGCAGTTTCACTTAATAATTTCTGTGATCAAGTAATAAAATTATAACTTTATTAAATTTAACCTGAGTACACATTAAAAAAATATTCTATATGAGTAAATGAGAAATAAACATAAAAGACTTCACCTCTACAGCAAATGTGTTTGTCTCGAAGACAAATGCATGTATGACTAAGTTGCAAACTGAACTGGTCATGTTTTTCATAGGACAATTTTTTACTTAAAAGAATGACAGATAAATTTTAGTTGTTCTGACTTGAGTATTTGGAAGACATTTTTTTCAAAAATGAACAAAGCAAGCAAGTCACTTCAATGAAAACAGTCAGAAAACTTGCTGCTGATTATAAATTTTGAACTGTTAGGTGAAAATTAGAATTTTAGAATATTTGTATCTGCTATCATGAGTTTGTCAGCTTTCTAAAACTTAAAAAGGCTTTTCTGATTATGTCAGTGGTGATATTAATAAATGTGCTTTTTTTTGATGTTTCATAATGAAAAAGTGTTAGCATTTGGGAGATCTGCATAATTCATAACTCAATAAAGCAATATTTTCCAAATGTTACATAATCATGGATGGGTAAAAGATATATTCAAAACATAAGACCAATAGATTTTTATAAAAAGTGTATGAAAAGTTCACTGATGTGGCTTCATATTTCACACTACAACTAACCTTTAGGAAACTATCACTTACTGAATTTTGGTGTAGTATCTAAAAAAATAGCCATAATAATCCGAAAAAGGTTATTCAAATACTCCTCCCTTTTCCAGATACATATCTCTGGGAGGGAAATTTTTCTTCATATTCTTGTTTTAAAATTTTTCTTTAAATATTTATTTATTTTTGAGAAAGAGACAGAGTGTGAGCAGGGAGGGGCAGAGACAGAAGGAGACACAGAATCTGAAGCAGACTCCTGGCTCTGAGTTGTCAGCACAGAGCCTGACATGGGGCCCGAACTCATGAACTGCCAGATCATGACCTGAGCTGAAGTCGGACGCTTAACCAACTAAGCGTCCACTAAGACACTAAGATGCACTAAAATTTTCCTCATATTCTTAAACCCAAACAACATATTGCCATAAAACATATAAGAAGATATGTCTACACATCTTCAATTAAGCTAGGTATTAAAGAGATCTGCATGAATATAAAATAATGCCATTCTTCTCACTATTTTTTTTGTTTTTGAGAAAATATAGTTATTTTATAAAATACATTTTTATGGCAAAATGTAATGGGTTTATTATTTTAAAACAAACATTTAAAAAATTTCTGTTTTAATTCTAATACAGTAAATATCTATAAATATGACCTTCCTAAAAATTATTTTGAGCACTCAATGTTTTTCAAGAGTGAAAGGGTTCTGAGACAAAAATGTTGGAGGACCACTGCCCTACACAGTTAAGAAACTGCCCCATTTCCAATAAAGCAGAACACCAGTGGTTAGGCCAGAGTCAGAGCCACCAGGCATAGTTGAGGTGGGGTCGAGTAAGTGAAAGCCTAGATAGTAAACAATAAAATATCT
Source organism: Paguma larvata (assembly GCA_030068075.1). Lineage (NCBI taxonomy): Eukaryota > Metazoa > Chordata > Mammalia > Carnivora > Viverridae > Paguma > Paguma larvata. Next base: position 43,856,438 of record CM057837.1, on the reverse strand, counting down.
AGCCCCATTCCTCAAATGTGAGAATATCTGCTGACTTATACTTCCAAGATGAGAGAAGAGAGGAGAATTCTCTGGAAAAACTAAATTACATAAGAGAAAAAAACTAACAGTTAAGAGTGCCCTAATGTAACAACCCAGCCAGATCACCATACATAGACCCTCATTAGTTAAGAAGAAATATCCATGAACAAAAAATGTCTGATCAGCTTTGCATGCCTCTCTCTTAAATATGAGTAGAGTTCCAAGAATTGTTTGACATTTGAGGAAAATCTTCAACGTGAAAGACAAAAACCAAAATAAAGAAATGGCAGAAGGAGGGAAGAACATAGAGGAAAAAATTTAATACAGAAACCATAAAAACATTATTAGAGAAAGAAAGAAAGGAAAGAAGGAAGGAAGGAAAGGAGGGAGAGAAGAAGGAAGAGAAAGAGGGAAGAGAAAAGAAGAAAAGGAGCAAAATAAACACCTAAAGCTGATATCCTCAGAGAGAAAACAGAAGATACTGCATCCAGAAATAAGTAAATAAGTAAAGGAGAAGTCATTAACAGGAAGTTTTGAGGAACAAAAGCTCAAAAGTTTTGAGCTTTTGAAAATTAAAAATATGATAATAGAAATGAAAATTTCAACAGAAAATTTAGATTATTAAGGAGATTTATCAGAAAATGGAAGAAAAACAAGGGAGAGAAAATATATAAGAATTAGAGTACTATTTAAGGAGTCCTGATTATCTGACTAGCAGAAGTTCCAGAAAGAGAAAGCACAAAAAATTAAAAGGAGAAAATTATCAAAGAAAAAAAAAGATCAAGAAAATTCCCCAAACCGAAGAGTATGAATTTAAGATTGAGAGGGTCTCGTGAACAGAATATAAAGACAGTTTCATAAAAGATCACTGGGGACAAGGAAAAGATCTTAAATGTACCAAGAGAGAAAAAAAACAAGGCAAATAAAAGAACTGGAGATTAAAAAGGCATTGGATTTCTCAATAGTTACAGGAAAAGCTAGAATAAAATGGAACTAAAGCATCAGAATCTGAAGGAAATCTATATGCATCCAAAATATAAATCAAACTCTAATACAAGGTCTCAACATGTTTACCTCTCATTTATCTTTTCTCAGGAAGTTCCTAGAAAAAAAATGTTCCACCAAAATGAGGGAGTAAACCTCAAAAAAAGGCATGGATCCAATAAATAAAGAGAGTCCAAAGGAATCCCTACGATGATGGTGAAGGGAGATCCCAGGACAACAGCTGCGCAGGAAGCACGGAGATCAACCAGTCCAGATGGGATCAGAGTGAGGATGGCTTCAGGAGAGCAGGACAAGGACAAGATGAAACTGATGGCTACCTGGGGTGTCTGGATAAAGAGAGAGATGAGGTTTACCCCTCTGGTACAGAGTTTAGGGATGAATGAGAGATAGATTAATGAGAAACTAGGTGAATGAAAAAGAGACAGTTATTAACTCCAGGGAAAACAGGAAGTTGTGAAAGAAAGAAAATATAGCCTTAGCACACTGCATTCTCTGCTGTGAGTCATATTTACATAGTAATAAAAATGTGAGTGCTGAACTGATCTAACTAATACTTAAAATATAAAATATTGGAGGATGGAGAAAGTAAATATGTTTCAGTGTATGAAGAGCTAGAGAAGTATGAGAGTTAAATTCTCATCTTCCATAGTAGGAAATTCATAGATAATATTCGAACTGGAAAAAAATCAAGACATAGGAGCATCAGACTATTGTTTAGAAATATGGAAACAAATAGAAGAAGGAGCTAAACGTGTGACAATTATTTCTGGAGAGGTGGATATGGGGGTGAGAAGGGCAGGGCTGGGTACTGCTGGTTTCTATTATAAACAAAAATGCAATACATGCTTATTACAGAAAAGTGGAAAAGTAAAAATGAGAATAAAAGAGTCTCATACTCCCTGTATCTGAAGATAAACATTATTAACCTATTAGTACCTTATGAGTTTCTGCACATTTTTATATTATTGAAGTATGATTTGTATATTTTATATTTTACTTTATTCACTTAACAAAAGCATTTTCCCAATTCTTATTCTTTTCACATAAGTATTTTCACAGAAATTTATTATATTATATAATAGATACCATTAATTAGTGTAACAATTTAGGCTTTCCCCCAATATTTTATCATAAAGAATTTCAAACAGACAGGAAGAAAAAACTGTATAGTGAAAACCATATACTTATCACCTAGGTTCTACAATTAACATTTTACTATACTTTCTCTATCTCACATTTATCAATCTATCACTCTATCCATTCATTGATCCATTTTATGTTTTTAGCATTTCAAAATAAGTTGCAGACTTTAGTACACTTCATCCTAAGCACTTTATGAAGCGTATTGTTAACTAGAGTTAACATCTGTTTATAGTTCTTTTTCTTAAGTAAATTTTACATACATAATGATATGCACAAATCTTAAGTATGCCATTTGATGAATTTTAATAAATGCACATTCCTATGTACCCAAATCCCCTATCAAGATTACAATCACTGCAGAAAATTCTCTTATATGCCTTTCCCTCTGAATCCATATCCCTACCCTCTACAACCCACAAAAGCAATGTTCTAATTTTTAAAACTTTATATAATTGCAATATATAAATGTACTTTTTTATATGAGGCTTTTTTCTACTTAGCATAATGATTCTGAGATTCATCCATGTTGTTTCATCATTAGTTTGTTCTTTCACCTTGCTGAGGAGCATTCCTCAAGACAATAATCTATTCTCTCGCGGATGGATACCTGGGTTGTTTCTAGTTTTTGGCTGCTATGAACATTGTTTATTTTTTTAATGTTTATTTATTTATTTTGAGAGAGAGGGAGAGGAAGAGAGAAAGGCAGAGGGATGGAGGAGGGGCAGAGAGAGAGAGGAAGGTAGAGGATCTGAAGCGGGTTCTGCACTGAGAGCAGAGAGCCCAATGTGGGGCTCCACCTCACAAACAGTGAGATCATGACCTGAGCTGAAGTTCATTTGCTGCCCCTCCTTCCTCCTCTTTTGTGGAGTGATTGCCATATGTTTTTACATCTATATATGTTATAAAACCCTTAATATGGTGTTGTATTTTTGCATTAGACAGTTGTTTTTTTTTAAGAAATGAAGAGAAAAAATAGTCTTACATTTATCCATGAATTTACCATTTCCAATGTATTTCATTATTTTTGAAATCCAGTAACATCCTTCAGATGTTACTACTGCTTTTCTGTCTGAAGAACTTGTTTTAGTATTTCTCGTACCACAGGTCTACTGGTTTTCATTCATCACAAACCTCTTTATTACTTTCATTCTTAAATGGTTTTAATTAATTAATTAATTTTTTTATTTATTTATTATTTATTTATTTATTTTTGAGAGAGAGCGAGAGCGAGCGCACAAGCAGGACAGAGGCAGAGAGAAAGGGAGAGAGAGAATCCCACACAGGCTTCACACTCAGCGCAGGGCCCATGCGGGGCTCGATCTCACAACTGTGAGATCATGGCCTGAGCCAAAATCAAGAGTTGGATGCTTAACTGATTGAGCCACCCAAGTGCCCCTATTTTACTTTCATTTTAAAATAATTTTTTGGCTGGATATGAATTCTGACCTGACTTTTTTTTTCTTTAGCACTTTAAAGATGTTGTTCCATTGTCCTCTATTTGCCATTGCTTCTGATGTCAAGTTAGCCATAAATCATGTCTTTGTTCTCCGTATTTAAAGTATGGTTTTATCTGAAGATTTTTCTTCCTTACCCGTTCTCAGCAGTTTGACTATGATATGCCCCGGCATGATTTTCCTTGTATTTACGCTTCTTAAGTTTTCTTAGTTTCTCGGTTCTGTAAGTTAATTTTGTTCACCAAATTTAGGAGCAGTTCAGCTTTGGTTTCTTCAAAAATTTTTTTCTGCTTTATCATGTCTTTCTTGCCTTCTGGTCTCTGATTACACAAATGCCAGACTACCTGATTTTGGCAGTGAGGTTGCTAAAACTTTGAACATTTTTTCCCAATATTTTTTGTTCTTTAATTGTGTAATTTCTAATGATCTATATGCAAGTTTCACTAGACCTTTTTTCTGTAGTTTCCAAATTCTTGTTAAGTCTACCCAGTGAGTTTTTCATTTCAGTTTCTTTTTTTCTTTAAAAATTTCAGTATATCTATCTATCTATCTAAATATATATATACACACACATATGTATATGTACATATAGTTCCCACTTCACTGCTTATCTTTCCCTATGTATCCACTCAATACATTTTTCCATTAATTATTTGAATATATTTAAAATAGCTTGTTTAGGGGCGCCTGAGTGGCTCAGTTGGTTGAGCGTCCGACTTCAGCTCAGGTCACGATCTCATGGTTTGTGAGTTCGAGCCCCGTGTTGGGCCTCTGTGCTGACAGCTCGGAACCTGGAGCCTGCTTTGGATTCTGTGTTTCCCTCTCTCTCTGCCCCTTCCCTGCTCACACTCTCTCTCTCTCTCTCAAAAAATAAACATTAAAAAAATTAAAATAGCTTGTTTAATATCCTTGCCAGCTAATTCTATTACCTAGGTCATCTCAGGGTTTCTATTTATTGCTCATTCTTTGGCCATGGGTCACATTTTCCTGTTTCTTTGCATATCTAGTAATTGTTGAGTTGTACGCTGCAAAGTGTGGATGATATTTTATAGAAACAGAAGAGTGTTAGTTTTGGATCTAGCAGGAAGTTGGATGAATGGCGGATCATCCAACTTGTGGCAGCTTCAGTTTACACTTTGTTAGGGTGAGTCTGTTTTGGTTATACATTAGACTTAGGGAAAATCTTTTGTCCCAGGACAAGACTTTACTCTTGAGGCATAACTCCCTAGTTTTCAGTGGAAAGCACAAGGTGTTTATCAAGTCTCTCTAAATTTGTGAAATTCAAGTCCCAATCTGTCCCTCATGTGACGGATAGCAGCTGAAATCGCTGTTCAACTTTTTTAGGTTTCCAACTGTTATTTTCTACGAGGATTCTTGGAGTCTCCCTTTAATATGCACATTTCAGGGATTGGGCAAAGAACCAAAGGAAGTTTATGTGCATATTTGGTGTTTTGCCCATAGCTCCTTCTTTCTGAGACTTCTACCTTCTGACTCCTTCTGAGATCTCACACCAATGTAATCATGTATTTTGTTTGAGTTTTAGCCATATCACACTGCATGGATTCTTAAGTAACCTAAGATCTCACTAATATCATTCACTTCTTTCAAGGACTGAATAACTTTTTCCAGTTTTTGCTGCTGTTTGGTCACTCTCCAGTGTGTGTGTGTGTGTGTGTGTGTGTGTGTATTATTTATTTGGTCTAGATTTAGCACTGATAACTGATTCAAACTACTCACTACTCCTGTAGTTGGAACTTCATCTCAGTAACTTCTTGCTGGGTTGGGCAGGACCAATCATTAAGTCATGTATCTTTGTCCTCAAAATCCAAGAGCATGAACTTTCAAGTCAAAACAGGCTAACTATATAGATTTATTTATTTAATACTTCAGACTCAGGGTTCTTGTTGTTCAAGCTCCAAGCTCAATACTTCAGTACTGAACTGATTCTTTTGGCTATCTATATGTTGATATATGTTGACAAATTCTGTGTTCTTTTTATTTTTCTGATAATGACTCTTGATTTCTTTACATTATTAAGAAATTCACCTCGGCATTTCTCAGGGAAACACGGTATTTGGCTTTAATTTTCACTGAATTCTCCTGACCAGGATTTCCTGGAATTTTTCCATGACTACTCCAAGTCTTGATTGAAAACTATGGCTGGAAGGGATAAATGGTAGATTCCAGGTGCTACTGGTTGTCCCCAAATGAGTGCTGATCCTGGAGCCAAAAGAAACACAACCCCTTGCCTGCTTTGGGGGTATTTTTAGAGTAGTTGCAAACACATGACATTTATCTTGAGAAGTGGCCAATATTTTAAAAATAGCTAATAAACAAAATATATTTATAAAAATTTTATTTCTCCACTATAAAAAAATACTGTGCTCACTTCATTCCATTTATGCTATGGAAAGTGTTTGAATATGGAAGAAAAACTTTTTCCAATCCTCCTTGTCAGTCATAGTAACTGAGTAAGCCTCACATTCTTACACAATAATTTTCATACACTGACCTCTTTATTTCTCCTTATAAACACTATAAATTCTTCAAGCTCCAGCCTTCTTGCTACATTATCTGGATACCCTTTGATGAATGACACTGAAGAGGATTTGACTTGCCCAGTAGAATGTAATATTTTCAGTAAACAAGCATTGTTTTGTAATCAAAACAAACAGTTAAGAAAATAGCTCTTGGAGTGAGACAGACTCAACTTTAAGTCCACAATCTACCACTCACTGTGTACTGTTTGGATTTTCTACAACTGTAAGAGATGAAAGGAGCCCCAGACTCATTTGGTTGTTGTGAAGATCAGTTACAGTAAGGCATAAAAGGTTTACAACGTTCCTGCCACATTACGATCATCTGTGTGGTTATTTTCTCTCATAGTAAAGGCCCAATAAACAATACCCTAAATAAGCATTTTTGAACTATGTGATAATCTGGGGGAAGAGAAAAACACACAAATTACAAAAACAAATTAAGAGAAAAATGTAAGTTGTAAAAAATACCATGAAAAAAAAAAAGAGGAGCTAAGAAAGAAAATTAAATGCAATCTCTTTCAGATAGGATCATAAGGGAAGGCCTCTCAGAGGAGATAACACGTAAACTGAGTCTTTAGAGATGAGAAGGAGCTAGCCACATAAACAATAGCATTCTAGGCAGAGACAATAGCACATACAAAGATCCTGAGGCAGACATGCATGTGAACCTTCTAAAAAAAAAATGAAAGACCATTAGGGTGTTGGGACAGAATGAGTAAGGGTAGGGTGCCACTAGAGGTCAAGCTACTAGAAGTAGCAAAGGTCAAACATAATACTTTCCTTATAGGACAGAGTAGAGAGTTTGGCCTTTTATCAAAGTGCAAAGGGAAGCCACTGAGGGGTTTTAAACATGGGGAAGACAAGATCCTTAGACCTACTCAATCAATGAATCACAACACAAATTGAAGGAGGATAAGAATTTCTGCAAACCTTTAGAACTTGATGTTTAGAAAAACTATAAATGGCTAACAAAATATTTTCCATTATGATTCAAGTTATTGATTTCCAACAATCAAAAATCCTTTTGGGATAATTAATAAAGATTTCATCCACTGCTCTTGCTTTCACAACTGTCATGAATCCTAAAGGATACCGTGACCCACTTAAAAGGGAGGAAGTAAATGTTCTAGGAAGGCAGGGTTAGAGTCACTGAGAAAGGTGGTCATTGTTGACAGCTATGAGGGCCCAGTATAGGAGCACATGTCTGAGCTATGGGGACCACATTAGATGAGAGACAACTTGGAAGAGACCGTAGGATAGATTTCTTACAAAAAGGAAGAGCAAGATTCCAGTATAAAATCGGTGAGACATTGTGAGATGCTGACATTCCAGCACAAATACCATAAGGAAACTTAAAGAAAATTAATTTATGTATCTGATAATTATCTTTACAAATCAAGATACCCTTAAGGTAACAGGTCTTTGCCACTGTAAGCTTCTTCCTGGAATACTGGGGTTTATCTTCTCTTGAGGCTGCTTCATTCCCTTCATATTCCATTTTTTTAAATTGCTTCATGTTAGTAACACTCTTGGCACTAATTAAGACCACTGCCATTACTATAATGAAATGTTGCAATTTTTCACATGATACATTGACTACTGAACACTACTTCCTCTCTTAAGGAAATTTATTCTCAAAGAAAAGCGCAGATAAGTGGTGTCATGCTCATATTCCCATTACCTGTTCACTGATGATGTATTAATTTAAAAGTGTCCATAACAGCTGAGCTTTTAGTGGTTTTTTTTTTAATTTTTTGACAACAACAAAACAAAATTATGTTACTATGAGATAGTATGCATCACAAGAACAGCTTTGGAGTTAGTTTTAACTTTTTCTCTTGGAGGATAGAGAGTAGCTTGTTAGATGTCAGATATAAACTTCATAACAGATAATTATCTTTCATGTCACAGTAGCTGGTAATAAGTAAGAGCAAAAATGATGAATACCTACTGTTGCCAGGTAACTGCATCCACTGTGCTTCCTGCCACCTTCATGAATCTGTAAGGAACAGAAAGAACAAATAAAATAAACTGAGACATAGAACAGGCCAATCTTTGGGCTGAGAGTCCATAGCCTTAATCATGGATTGCCAGAGTTACTGGACGTTCAAGTATACAGAAGGTGAAGGCAAGGGTACTTTAAGCTTTCCACTCATCCTTTACCATCTAGAAATCAAGACCCCGGTTCAGCATGCTCTCTATGTCTGTCTTCCCAAGCCCTTTCCTGATGGCTTCCATATCACTCTCCCTATGAACAAAACTTCTCTCTCCCATTTCCTAGTCTCTAAAGAGTATGAAATCTGCTAGGAAACAAATAAACAGTAACATTTCCCAGAATGACAACACAAGAGATGCCTTTGAAAAACCTTAGGCCTCTCCTTCTGAAGAGATCATGGGAAACCCAATTTAGTTATGTAAGCATAAAGCACTTCAAATACGCCCCAGGGATGGGCTGCCATACCTATGTGAGTATAGAAACCTGAGCATCACACAGAGAAATCTTTTTCTTTTTAATGTTTCAAGTTTTCATTTAAATTCTAGTTAGTTAACATATAATGTTCTATTAGTTTCAGGAGTAGAATTTAGTGATTCATCACTTAATATAACACAGAGAAATCTATTTCTGAAGCAGTGCAGTAGAGAATTGAGTGTTATCTGAAATTTGCTCAGCTCAAAAGGGAAACCAGACCTGTTTCCTCACAAAGTACACAGCAAGCCTTGCTTTATTAATTCCCCAGCCTCTTGTGCTTCTACCAGAACCAAAGAGTTGGGAGGAAGCATCCGAGGCCCCACAGACGCCACAAGGTGTCATAAACTGCAAGTCTGTGAATGACCCACTTGCCTCCATTATTTCCATTCACATGTTCTGAGGCCATCTGCTGTCATAGCTATTATTACTACTTGAGAGTTACCACCCAGACACAGGAAATCAAAAGGAGTATCTCAGTTCTTTAAGATATGCCTTTCAACCCTGAGACCCTGGAGGGAAACTCTTCTTCAGACAGAAGCACTCTTCCATCAATACTTCATAACCAAATAACTATTTCATTAAGAAGGGAGACAGTGTTGTGTCAAGAAGGTCCTATACCACCCTATCCCATCATAATCTTGCAGGGAGACACATGGCAAAGGGTTGCCGTGTGCTGCCCAAACAGAGGCTCTGCTTTGCCATGATGGTGGAAGAGCACTTAATCTTTGCAGGACTGGAAGAGAGAGAGAGAATTCCAAGACTGTCGTTTAGCATTGGAGTGAACTTTATAAAAGATGAAGAAGAAGGAGAGGAGGGAGATGGGGTGGGTAGGAGAAAGACTATGGGAGAGGAGGGGGAGAGGAGGAGGGGGCAGCTTGGTTCTTGTCTGTACAGCCTGGTCTTTTTTCTCCAGTACCATTCAGTAATCCAGGAGCAAGAATGTGGGAAATGGAATATAGGGGTGATCAAGGAATGGAATTGGTTTGATGGGTAAGACCAAAATGTAAATGGAGATTGGAGGGAATACAGTACATACTGAGTACCTACTTAGTACCAGCTGTTTGCATGCGTTATTTCTTATAATTCTCAAAACTGTTTTGCTTGGTAAGATGGTTATTATTGATTCCATTATACAGATTACTAACTTCTCTCCTGGCTAGAGAAATAGTGTCTGCAGACATCCTAAACAGCCCATGTGTATGGAGTCATGCCCTCCTAATAGCACTTCTTGGGAAGCAGGGCATGACCAAGCAAAACATAAATACATGCTGGAAATTTTTCAAAACAGAAATATTTTGTATAAAATTATCTTAATTTACATATAAAATAACCATAATAAAAATAACACTAACATTTGTAGTGATTTCTCATTATAAGATGTTTTTGAGCTTCTCATAGATATAATTTCACATAGTCCTCAAAACAACCTGGTATGTAGTAAATACTTCTGATTTATGGTGCAGGAGGCTGGGTCTGGTAGACGTTATGTGACTTGCTCAAATTCACAGAGCTAGTGTGGACTACACCCAGGTTCTCTGACTCCAAGCCCTATCCTCTTTCTGGGACTCTGTGCTGCCTCCAAGCTGTTTTCACTGAGGCCAAGAAGTACAGTAGAACTCTAAGATGCAAAAAATAAGTTGAATTCCTACCTTGGGAAAATATTACCAATTTATCAGAAAAAGAAAAAAAGGTCTGAATCTTTCTTTGCTTGTTGGCTTCCTCTCAGAGTTGAGCATTTCAGTGCCTATTTGTAAGAGAATATGATGGAGCAGGTGTCAAAGGTGACTGACCCAGCGCCTCTGCTATAAAGCAACCACCATAAAGCTGAGAAGAAAGACCCAGAGACCATCAGTGATCAGAGTTCCTATTGCTGTACTACTCATACAAACTAACTGCTGTGGGACAGCAAGTCAAGGGAGCAGTTAGCTCTACCTTCTGTGGTGTTAGAAGGTGAACATTGAGAAAAGCTTCACATTGCACATGATACTAAATATGGCATTGAAAGAACGGTAGGATTTTGCCACGAAGAGCAGGCCAGACATAAGAACAGCCTGAGTAAAGTAAGGTAGAGTCAAGGTGAGCGTGTTCTCAGGAGTCCAGCATGACTGGATGTTAGCTGACAGGTAAGGGAATGACAGGAAGTCAGTCAGACTGGTCAGGTCACTAGCTGCTAGCCTGTGATGCTAACAAGTCTGGCCTTTTTCCCTTAACAACTAGGTACAAGTCCAGCTCCTATTTATCTTTGTATGACCAGCCCCAACATAATATTGCAAAATACAGTTGGCTCTTCCTTCGTGTATATTTGTTGGATTTATCCTGTGTTTAAACAAACGAGGGAGTGTCAGAATCAGATTTGAGTTTCAGGAAGATCACTCTGGCTATGGTAAAGGTGAAAGGTACTGCTGTGAACAAACTGGCAGGAGACAACTGCAGAGGGATGGGAAGTCTGGAATGTGAGATGAAAAAAGACCCACTGAGTAACACTGATGGAGCTCTCAAGAAGACTTGGCTGGTGAGTTTAAGTGGGGCAGGGGGTAAAAGAGAGGACTCTGAAGTTTTAATTGCAGTAATGCCATTTCCCAAGACGGGAAACCCAAGAACAGACTGAACAGACTTTTGATGTTAATGTTGGTGAATGTATCCCAATTCTCTTGAATATGCCTCAAAGAACTGGAAGTAAATAGTCACTGATGATAACAGCTATGCATTCATAAGAAAATTAGGAGGAAAAAAAAATCTTCAATGCCCTGCTTGGCTAAAAGGCTCTGGACCAGATAGGCAATTAAGAAGACATCTGGGACGCCCAGATGGCTCAGTCAGTTAAGTGTCCAACTTCATCTCAGGTTTTGATCTCATGGCTCATGAGTTCGAGTCCCACATCGGGCCCTGTGCTGATAGCTCAGAGCCTGGAGCCTGCCTCAGATTCTGTCTCCCTCTCTCTCTGCACCTCCCCGCTTGCACTCTGTTTCTCTCTCTCTCAAAAATAAGTAAACATTAAAAAAATTAAAAAATAAGAACACATCTAATTTGGTGTTTTAAAAGTTGTATAGTGGTTCTTCATGATACTATAATCTGGAGATCCTCATATGTATTGGATAGTTTGTTCTGCTATAGGTTGATAATAAAGCCCTTAAGTAACTTTCCATTATTAAAGTAGCATTATAAAAAGAATGGGAAAACCAGAGTTAGGAACATTCAAAGTAAGGTTAATGTTCTCCCCCTCACAACCTACCCATATCCCTCAAAGAAAATCTGTAAAGTCTAAAACTAAATATAAAATATATTGGACCCTTATATAGTATATTGTAGTTTACAGAGAAATATTTTTAAATTGAATAAAGGAAAAGACCTACCATGATCCTGGATAGGAAAACCAATTATTATTCCTAAACTAATTTATGGGTTTAATGAAATTCTAATAAAAAAAACCCAGCAGATATTTTTGAAACTTTGCAAAATTATTCTAACATTCATCTCAAGGAAGCCAAGAATATTCTTTAAAATTGGAATAATGAAGGGACATTTATTTGATCTACCATACTTTAAAATATACCATAAAACCCACAATTATTAAAACATTCCTAGGAATTAGAAAGGAGATCTTAGGAACTAATAAAGAGATTAGGAATTAGTAGGGAGATCTATGGAACAGAACAATTTTTTTTAAGTTATATATAAGAATTTATTACATGGAAAAGAATTTAGTATATGAAAAACTGAAGCATTTCTTTAATGATGCTATGTGATTTATGGCTATTTGGGGGAAAAATTAAAGTCAGATCCTCACTTAAGATCGTATTTTGTATAAGAAATCAAAATGGTGAAATACAGTTTAGTTTCATTATATTTAAAAAAATATTTCAATTACAATGTAATATTTAGAAACAAACGATATTATCTTAACTTTAGTAGTATATTAAAGCAATAGAAAAGCTGTTTTAGCTAACTTTGAGGAAACATCATTATTAAACAAGTATTCACATGAAAATTGCTATAAACTACATTCTTCCTTTTTCCCTCTTAGCCAAATGATGAAACCAACTTCAAACATATGGAAGCATTTCTACACTTATTTTGAGGAGGAAAAATCTAATTCACAAATAATGTCAAACAAAATATGCATTTCCAAATACTACTAAGATGACCAAACATACCCTTATTTTTTGAGAAATATAAAAAGCTCATCTCAAACGAGGGACATGTTCTGTTTTCAAAATTCTTTGAAATATTTTTTAAAACTAAAATAAAAAAAATCACTGAGATAAGACATAAAGGAAATTGATTAGACAAAATCCCAAGGAATAGACATTATAGCCAATAAGTCTGGGGATGCTTTTTCCCTGAAAATTAGGGCTCTCTATAACTACCCTGTATCTGTATCATTTCTATACTTTGTTTTATATCTATATTGGCACTGTGGAAGACAGCAAGTCCAAAAAGATAATAATTTTCTTTGTTCAAATTTAACATTGATGGATTCTTCTGCTCCCTAGTTCTGCATGTTTCTCAGAAACTGGCCCAAACCACATAAATGAGTAACTTCAACACAGCTGCAGAACGCTCAGCAACAGTAATATTAGAGGTGGAATAACATGCACACAGACTAGTGCTGTCAGGAGTGAAATACCACTGGGAAAGTGAAATTCCGTTTAGTGTCTGGTATTATCCAAGGATTTTCAGCCATCCACTTCCATTCTAATCCCTAGATTTAGGTCTATGAATGTACAAGTAAAAGATGACCCAGGATGTGAATAACAACAGGGGAAGATCTTGGTTTTCCAAAGTTGGATGTCTCCACACCTGAATTATGAAGACAGAAATCCTGGATGATTATCTCAGAGAACAAGAGATGTCTGCCCTCATGCTGACATCTAGTTGTGCAAAGGATAAGAGAGGGAAAGGGCAGGGACTTATATCAAAGGAAGTTGGCCAGTGCCAGGCAGACCTTTCAGTATTGGGGGATCTTTCCCATTGGAGCCAATCTGCTGCTATGGAAAAGAACAAAATATCCCCTTTCATTGTGAGAGTTCCTTTCCTCCCCCAAGAGATCCCAAATCTGGGAGAATTTCTTTCCTTTGTTTTCCACCTGCACATATGACGTATCTGAAATATTGTTGAGCCTTCTCTCCCAGGGCATATCACAGCTCTCTCTTATAATAAGGCACATCTTTACTCATGGTCTTTGGGGTTTGATTTCTACTTTTGGACCACAGAATGCAACCCTAAAAACTAGATTCTGAATTTTGCTCCCAGGAAGGAGGATAAATCCTTCACAGGGAACTGGATGTCTAAACTAGGTACAAACTTCAACATGACTGTAGCAGTCTGATCTTTTTTCCTTTGTCCACAAAGAGAACTTTGGTTATGTAACCAGCAAGAATAAAATGTGACAGCCATTCTACACAAAGCCTAAGAAAAACCTGTGAGAAAATTATTCATCTTGAGTTACAGCAAACCAGGCATCTTCTATTTGGTCCAAAGCCACTTACTTTTCCATGGCTAATTATATATTGAGTTATATATATTAGGTACTGCATAGAACAAATGATATATTGATACATCTCTCTCTCTTTCTCTTTCTTTCTCTTTCTCTCCCTCCCTTCCTCTTCCTCTTGCTCTCTCACTTCCCTTTTGCTCCCCACCCCTACTTATATATAATATTACATTGGTAGTAAGTTGATAAATAGCATGGCTATATGTTCATTGACTTTAATAACTAGTGCAACTCTCTATTTAGGCTTCCCTTCTGGCTTACAATTCCCTCAAATTTGATAGATTTATGGAGCTTTTAATATACAGGAACTTGAGATGGAAGAGACTCTCCAACCAATCTTTCTTGTCAATAAAAATTACATTAATGAGGTTTAATTTAAGGGCAAGCTTGAATGAAAAAAGGAAAAAAAAAGTTAGCAACCATTTATTGATAGACAGGCATTTGGTAAGTGGTTTACATAACGTACAGCCCTGTAAGTTTGGTATTATCGCTTTCATTTTATAGATGAGGAAACTGTGTTCCAAATCACCCAGGTAATAAGTTGCAGAGCTGAGATTCAAACCCGGTTCTGAGTCTAAAGCCCTTGTTTTAACCATGCAGAGATAGCAAACTTGTGATGTGTGTAGTGCTGCCCCTTTTTTTCTGAGCCCATGGAAGATATTGACAATAGATCTCAATACTCTCTAACTAATCTCACAATTAACCTAAGAATCCTTCTCAAGACATGTTGCCAGGCACTATTACCTGGAATTGGCCCCCGGGGTGAAGCCTACTTGCTGTTAATGGGGAGTTAAAATGAGAGAGGCTATAGGACCATGTTTGGAACAAAATGGAGGCAGATGTGAAATAATACATAAAGGACAAAATAAGTTTGCTTGATTAAAATGAAGGCAAATGACAGGGGACTGGGGGATGATGAGAGAAGATGCTGAAACGGATCTGGAAGACTATAGCTGGAGCTGGAAGGTGCTGGTTAGGGGAATATTATTACAGACATGTCTTGACAGGCTAAAACATTGCTAAGGAAGTCATAAAGACTTGGATTTAAGCAAAGAAGGCCTGATAGAAAGGAGGAAAATGCATCAAGATGTTATGATAAATTTCACATGTAAAACTAAAAGCTCAAGCCTTGGTATGAAGTTGACTCTAGGAGAGTGAACAGTGTCGAACTAAGTTGGAAAAGGATTCTATTTTTTCTAGTATGCTAGATTGTGTAGCTTTATTAAAAAATGAAGATTCAAGAAAATAGTACCATAGAGTAGAAAGACCATAGACCCAAGGAGTCAGACAGGTATCCGATTTAAAACATAAGAGACTCTCAAAGACTAAGAACAAACTGAGGGTGAAGGGTGTCAGGGAGGGGGGAGAGGGGGTGACAGGCCTTAAAGAGGGCACGTGTTGAGATGAACACTGGGTGTTATATGTAAACCAATTTGAAAATAAACTATTATATATAAAAAAAAAGACTTGGCTCCATAGCTTATGAGACATGTGGCCTTGGGCATGTTGTTTAAGCTCCCTAAACCATTTCAAATGAGAGTAATAGCATGTATTTCTCAAAAGCCTTGTGAAGATTAACAAGATAACATGAAGGAACAAGGGTACTGCCCGGCATACTGTTGGCACTCAATAAATGTGAGTTTGGTAAATAATTTAACATCTGTGGACCTCCATTCCTTTATCTGTGAAACAAAAATATTAAAACTCACTCTCCTATACTAAAAGGTAGTGATTCTCATGCTTTGGATGCATGCAAAGGATGCCTTGGAGTTGCTGTTCAAAATCAATATCTAAGCCCCATCACCCAACATTCTGGTTTGGTAGATCTGGGCTGGAACTTAAGAATCGTGCTGCATTTTAAAGAAACTCTCCAGGTGCTTCTAATGCAGCAGGACCATAGGACCTTTGACAGATTCTGATCTTAGTAGCACCTGTTTGGGTAGGCCATTCTTGGAAGAGAAAGTAGAGTTCTAAGGGGAAGTAGAAGAAAAAAATGAGAAAAGAAATGAAAAAAAAAAAAGTGAGGAAGAATATTTCCCAAGACCATCTGTGTCAAATCTAAGTCTATGTCCCAGGACTCCAGCCTCCTTCTTTCAATGTTTTTTCTAATCCCCATCTGACTTCTTTGACACTGGAGGAAGAGAAAAACATCCTTCATCCTAATGGCAATAATTGATAGCCTTGGGCTTGGGGAAGGAATTAGGTTGTTTCTCTAATCAGGAAAGAAGTCCTTTCTAGAAAAAAAAAAAAAAAAGAAAGAAAGTTTAGTAGTAGTAGTCAGTCTATACACAATGCTTAGCTAGGGAGCAGACGCTTGCAGTAGCCAATGCTTCCTTGTTAATGAGTCCTGAACAGGCTGCTGGGGGCCTTTCCTCTCTAGAGGCAGAGATGGAAACTCTCTTCTTAGGAACTAAGAGGAATAAATTGTTCTCTCCTCCTATAGTTTGGTCGAGTCCTATAACTCTTTCACAGTTGAGTTAAAACAGAACAATTATTAGGAATAACATTGTAATAATTACCCTGTACACCAAATTGTCCCCAGCTGTGCAACTTCCCACTCCAAATGAGAATGTGGTGGTTTCTATGCAGGAGGTAGAGCTGTGATCACCCTCATTATTCTGACATGTTTTTGTAACTAATCTTTTCAGTTTCCATCTCCAATCAATTCTCTAAACTTCTTGGAAAGCTACATAAAGTTATATGCAAATAAAACAGGAAAAAACTGACCTTTTCATCTTTGAAATAAACTTAATCTTCTTAACAATTATGGATGTTATTCCTTTAGGTGTCAGTTGTGCCAAGAACTTTAAATTAATTATTTCATTTAACTCTGCAGTAAGCCTAAGAAGTAGGTTCAGTCAATTGAGCATCTAACTCTTGGTTTTGGCTCAGATTATGATCCCAGTGTCATGGAATCAAGCTCCACATTGGGCTCTGCACAGAGCATGAGCCTGCTTAATATTCTCTTCTTCTCTCTCTCTCTTGCACTTGTACCTTCTCTCTCTCTCTCTCAATAAACTTAAAAATAAAAAAAATAAATAAATAGGTAATTTAATCAGTCCCATTTTACAGAGGAGAAGACTGAGGTTGTATAGACCTTAGACAATTCCTCAAGAGGACCTGGTCTCATCTAGTTCCAAAGTGCATGCTCTTCACCATCCTACTATTTTTTCCCCAATCCTATTCATTCCAGTAGAAAACAGGCTGTTGTTTCAATGTCATTATGGAGGAAGGGACCCATGAAGTAAAAACCATGCATAAAAGTCATAATGGGACCCTAGTAATATGAACCTAGAAAAGTTTTCATCTTTACCTATAGAGCCTTCATTACTATCTATGCTTTAAGTGTAAGTGGAGTCTGTAAATCATCATTAGGCTTAGTAGAAGAATTTGACACAACTAAAGATAGAAATTCACATAAAAAGACAATTTTTCTGTTTCTGATTTCTAGACCACTGGGCATATAACATACATCATGTGGTCTGCTGTGATGGAGAAGGCCATTATTTGCTGCCTAATGCTCTTCTGCTTTTATCCTTGTTGCCCAAACTAGAATGCTTTCCACAGTTCTTTGGGCTGCCATGGGAGCTAAAGGCCCTGTCTAGCTTTCTTTTCCAGCACAGATTCGAGTTAGAATATTCCACTAGCAACTCTGTAGAATAGGATAACTGCCATTTTTCATTCATTCAACAAACTGGAGCACCTGCTATGCATTAGGCTTTTTGCCAGCACTACATACACATTGGTAAATACAACAGACATACTTCCCATCCTCATAATGGGAGTTTGTAATCTTTAACCAACAAATAAACATAAAATAAATATGTAGTTTTAAACTATGATAAATGCCATAAAGAGAATGAACAGAGTATGTTGATGGAGAATTATGTAGCTAAATTATTCAAGAAAGGTCTCTGATAGGTGAGGAGAAACCAGTCATGTGGCAAGCAGAGAGAACACTCTAGAAAGAAGAGCATCTGTGAAAGCCTTCAAAGAAAGAGAAGCTTAGCACATACCAAGCCAGCGAGGCCTGAGTGAAGTAAGAAACAGGGAAAGATGGAGAAGGTAAGAATGAAGAGCTAGGGAGCAGCCAGATTATTCATTGTAGAGCCTTGTCAGACATGGTAAGGAGATTAAATTTTATTCTGAGAGCAATAAAAAGTCATTAAAGAGTCTTTCGCAATAGACTTACATCATGTGAATTATGTTTGCAAAAGATTTTCTGACAACTGAGTGGTGAATAGATTGGAGAGGAAAAGAATGGAAGCAAGTACACTGATAACAAGACTACTAAAGTGGTCCACGTTCTGCATTCTCCAAATGGTAATTCTTCTGTTATTGTCTGCTCTACTTCCATCCCTCACCTAAAGCACGCTTCACATTCCGAGTCAATGTAGTCCAAACATGTTAGTGTACACGAGTCTCTCAAGATGGTCTCTGAAAATAAGACTCTGATCAAACAAATTTAAGAAATTCTGCATGCTAAATCCCTTATTGGAGATTCAGAATGTAAACTAATGTGTTAAAGATGCTGGGAAGTTGCCTATTCGTTTTGTTGGTTGTTTCTTTTGCCGTGCAGAAGTTTTTTATCTTGGAAAGAGACCAAGTGCCCATCAACTGACGAATGGATAAAGAAGATGTGGTACATATACACAATGGACTACTACGTGGCAATGAGAAAAAATGAAATCTGGCCATGTGTAGCAACGTGGATGGAACTGGAGGGTATTATGTTAAGTGAAATAAGTCAGTCAGAAAAAGACAGATACCATATGTTTCCACGAATAGGTGGACTTTGTGAGACTTAGCAAAAACCAGGGGGAGGGGAAGAGGGAAAAGGAAAAAAAGACATAGAGAGGGAGGGAGATAAAACATAAGAGACTTTCAAAAACTAAGAACAAACTGAGGGTGAGGGGGGTTAGGGAGGGGGGAGAGGGGGTGATGGGCATTAAAGAGGGCACATGTTGGGATGAACACTGGGTGTTATATGGAAACCAATTTGAAAATAAACTATTATAAAAATAAAAAAAAAGATGCTGGGAAGTGTATACACAAAAATACATTTGTGTATCCCAGTATTTCTCAAACTTACTTGACCATGAAATGTTTTATTACCCCCTCCCCCAACACCATGTTAATATCCTGCAAAAGTGATATTCACCAGAACATATTTAAGGAAATGGTACCTTAAGTCTTTCTAACCAAGAATTAACTCATTGTTCTTGTTTTACTGAGACCCCATTTCTCCACCTCCGTGTTTATTATTTCAGGGGTTTAGACAATATTTTCTGACTCCACATATATGAACAGAGGATATCAGCCCTTGTATGATTTATTTCTTCTCTCCACTTTGACAATCTATTTTCTGTCACTTGTCCCTTCACTTTTACATTGTAAAAGTTATAAAGTTTTCCTTCTTTTCTGTAACCACAATTTCTTCTTTGTTTCTGGATCTGGATCTTCTATAAGACAGCTATTGAGTATCCTGAAATGACGTTCTATATCAGTAATATTTTATTTCAAACTTTCTATCTCTGTCTAATGCTCTGTGTATGGGAGGTTATCTTTCAATTCTTTTATTGGACTCTTGCTTTTAAAAGCTTTTTCAAGATATGATTCAATACGAATTTACTTAAGTGTACTCTTTAAGTGTACAACTCAATACGTTATTATATTTATAGAATTGTGCAACCATTAACACAATCTAATTCTAGAATATTTAATTCCAAAAAGAAACCCTGTACTTATGAGCAGTCACTCTCCATTTTCCCACAAGCTCCACCAGCCCTAAGCAACCCCTTCTATTTTTTTATATCTATACATTGCCTATTCTGGTCATTTCATGTACAGGAAATCATACAATGTGGGGTCTTTTGTGACTGGCCTATTTTAGTTAGCATAATGTTTTCAAGGTTTATCCATGTTGTAACATGTATTGGTATTTCATTTCTTTCTATTGCCCAATAATATTCAATGTATGGATATGCCACTTTTCATTTATGCATTCATCAGTTATGGGTATTTGTTTTTTTTCTACTTTTCAGCTATTATTAATAATGCCATCATGAATATTTGCATACATGTTTTTATGAACATACGTTTTGTTTCTCTTGGGTATATACCTGGTAGTGGAATTGCTGAATTATAATGGTAACTCTGTGTTTAAACTTTTGAGTAATTAATTGCCAGACTGTTTCTGAAGCAGTTACACCATATTACACTCCTACCAGCAGTGTATGAGGGTTCCAACAACCCCAATTATGTTCTTTTTCTTTTCTCCAACATTTATTCTTGCATGTCTTTTTAATTTTGGCCAATCCAGGGGATATGAAGTGTTATTTCATTGAGATTCTGATTTGCATTTCCTTGATAACTAATGATATTAAGCATCCACTCTTGGGCTTACTGTCCACTTGTATATCTTCATCGGAGAAATGTCTATCCAAGTCCCTTTTGCTCATTTTTAAAATAGGCTATATGTCTTTTTATTGTCAATTTGTAAGAGTTCTTTATATATATCTTGGAATTCAAGTCACTTATCAGTTATGTGACTTGCAAATATTTTCTCCCATTCTTTGTGTTCACATTCTTGACAGTCATTTGATGCACAAAACTTAATTTTGATGAGGTCCAATTAATCAATGTTTTCTTTTATCATTTATCTTTTTAGTGTTGTACCTAAGAAATCATTGTCTAATCTTTATTAGACTTAGTTTCAGCAATTATGTTTAGTTTCAAAAAAATATCTTTTTGTTCTGATTGTACCTTTTTTCACAGAAATGTGTTTTTACTCTGTAAGTACAATACAATAGGAAGCTTTATGAGGATAATATTAACTTTATGAGGATACTAATGACATTTTTATTCTGGTCTAATTTAAAATTTTTAACTAATTTAAAATTCTGGTCTTGAATTATAATTCTTCCTGGGTTGGTTGGTTTGTTTGTTTATATTGGGTTTTCTCCTTCATGCTTAAATTTCTTTAATGTTTATTCTAGTTTTGGGAGAAGAAGAGAGAGAGAGATAGAGCACAAGCAGAGGAGAGGCAGAAAGAGAGGGAGACATAGAATCTGAAGCAGGCTCAAGGCTCTGAGCTGTCAGTACAGGGCCTGACACAGGGCTTGAACTCATGAGCCATGAGATCATGACCTGAGCTGAAATTGGACACTTAACTGACTGAGCCACCCAGGAGCCCCTCTATGGTTTTGTTCTTATGTCTTGTGATCTTTGGCTATCTATTCGTATTTAAAAGTTGAAGACTAAGTAGATTCTTCTGGTAGCAGGTACAGATTTTTCTCAGCTGTTGACTATTTGGGCTTTTTAGATAAGTCTCTCCTTTCACTGGGATCTCTATCTCATGGGCAGAGCTTGTTCATCAACACACTTCACTTTAGAGGGGGAGTACGGTAGACAGCTTTTGGGCTAAGGTATCCTGCAGTGCTTTATCTTAGTATTTTACTATGTAGGAATAATTCTATCTTAGCAATACTAGCTCATCCCTAAGCTATCCCTTCAGTTTCTTTGGTGAAGGGATTTGCTTGGACATGACAGATTGAGTTGTCTTTGCTCTATATGGGCAGGGTAGGGGACTGAAAATAACGGAAGGGAGAGCTGAACTGTAAGTGTAGTTCCACTACAGATAGACTTTCATATAAACTCCTTGGCTTGGTCCCCCTTTCTCACTCCAAACCCTCCTGAATCTCAGCTTTTTGCTAGAAGGATTGCCTATCTTTTCCCAGAGCTCATGTTGTCTGGGTTGCCACTTCCTCATTCTGCTTAATCTGTCAACAGGTTTCCATCTGTTTACTATCTTACAGAAATCTATCAAAAATCTCTTACCAGCTTCTGATCCCTCTTTTGTGCGTTTGTTATATGGACTTTTTTTTTTAAATCATTTTTTAATAGGAGTTAGGATGGTGGTTCCAGAGGGAAATGCAGCTTGTGTTCAGATCACTATCTTGAACTTGAAGCACACCCAATAATTTTAAAGTCATCTTTTATTGCTCTAGAGATAGTATTTCCTGAATATGAATGTGTGTTCCTCTTGGCATAACTTCCTTCTGAAATGCTCCCTTTTCTGCCTGTGATGGCCCTTGAAAGAGAGATGTTAACTGTCCAAAAGGATGAAGTCATTCTTTATTAAATCTCTCATCTCCACCTTGCTGAGATATCCATCAATAAATCATGTCTATCCTAACTTCTCTCCATTTCTTCTGCCATTATCTTAACCCAATCTACCATGATCTTGTAGTGAAACAGTCTTCTTGCTGAGCTCTTTTGATCCCTTCCTTTTGTACCTTGAAATCTATTTGGCACAGAGAATACAGTAGACTCTAGTATACGTCATTGCTCTTACAAAAACTCTTTCATGGGGGCACCTAGGTGGCTCAGTTGGTTAAGCGTTTAACTTCAGCTCAGATCAAGATCTTGTAACTTGTGGGTGCGAGCCCCATGTCGGGCTCTGTGCTGACGGCTCGGAGCCTGGAGCCTGCTTCGGATTCTGTGTCTTCTTCTCTCTCCACCCCTCCCCTGCTTGTGCTCTGTCTCTCTCTGTCTCTCAAAAAGTAAATAAAAATGTTAAAAAAATTTTTTAAATGCTGCAATGATTTTCCATTGCTCATAGAATAAAGTACACAACTTCTTTTCCATGGTATACACAGTCAGTAATGATCTGGTCCAGGCCTATCTGCCACTCTTCTTTTTCTCACTATACTGTCCATCTTTCTATTCCTCACATGCCTTACCCTTATTTCTGATTCATGACCTAGAACCCCTATTTAGAACTTTCTTCCCCTTACACTTTGAACATTTGGCTCCCATTCATTCTTTTGCTTTTGGTTTAAATAAATTATTCTTCAGATAAGTCTTCTCTGATCATCTTGTCTAATTAGAACCCTCAACCCCAGTCATCCTGATCATTTTACTCACATAATTACACATATTTTGTGATAATTTGTTTTCTTATTTACTGTGGCTCTCTTGCTAAGCTCCAAGAAGGTAAGAATCACTTTGACTTTATTCTTCAATATATACTCGGCACTTAAGCAAGGATCAAATACAAAGTAGGTGTTTAATAAATATCGAGAAGGGAATTTAGTAGTCATCTCACTAGGATTTAAAAGCCTCAAAAAGAGCCTCAATAAACACTATTTCAGTGAGTATCTGCTTTTCTTGACACTCACAATAACCTTACTCTATAGCAGTTATAGCAACAAACTCCAAGCTTGTTGAAACTTTGTAAGTTAAAAGAGCTGGGAAATTAAAACATTAGAAAGCCTAGGTGAAAATGAAATAGTAACTTTATCCTAAATGTATAAGGGAAGAAACAGAAAAGACTATCAACAAGAAAGTAGATAAGAACAATTACAATAAAAATAAACTTCTGAAAAAATAAAAACATGTTTCAAAGTAACAAGAAAAGCAATAAAGATAAAATTATCATTATATAGATGTTGCATAAAAGTTTACAAAAGAAAAACAGGAAACTAATATAACTCTAAAGAACAATTCTTACCCTTTAGATAAAAATCACTGACTAAAAAATGGCCAGTTCACAAATGAGGAAATGGAAATAATAAACAAGAATTTTATGAACTATTTCTCATATTCCAGGCAATATGCTAGTCCCTGAAGAAACATGAAGATTCTATCTCCGTCCTAGTGGAGTTATATCCTAACTGAGAAGATATTCCTGTTTAGTCCTATAACTACCTAAGTAAAAAAGCTTAAAACTGGTTCTGTAAAACTAAAGCTAATGATTATGATTATATAAATCACCATAACTTATTTAAATCACTATGCAATGATTTACAATACTTTACAATCACATTTATGCATACTACTTTTAGATCAACGAATTTAGAACCAGCTGTTGAATAGGACAATATTCATTCAACAAGCATTTATAAGACACCTACTGTATTCATAGGTTCTGAGGCTAAATGAATAAAATATTGACCAGGTCCTGATCCTAATCCACAGTCTATTAGGGAAGGCAGATATATAAATAAATAATTTATCATCAATTTGATAAGTGCTAGAGGAAAAAAAATAAACAAAATGCTATTACAAAGACAGTGGAGGTGATAAGAAATCCTGCCTGAGGACGTCAGAGAAGACCTATTGGAAAGAAAAAAAATGAGAGGAGAGAGTGGTATTCCAGAGAAAATGACACAAACTAGAAAGGGGTAAAGGTAAAAAGTGTATAGGATCTTCCAAAATATACTTTGATGTAGTTAAGGGCAGATTGTACACAGGGGTATAGCTGATTCCTAGCTGCAAAGCAGGCACTGGACCCTACAGGCCAGGGATGCACGTGAAAGTGTTTGGATTTCCAGCAAGAGTGATTTGACTACATGTTGTATTAAAAAAAGAGAAAACTACTCAGAAATCTATATGGAGGACTTATTAGAGTCTGAGACTACATAGAGAAAAACCATTTAGAAGGAAGAATGATAAGGTTTAAAATAAAAATGAGAAGAAGCTGGGATGTGAGTGATACTAAGAAGTCAGAAATAACAGAACTTAATAACTAACTAATGGAGTATGTGAACAAAGGAGAGGAATGAATGTAAAATAGCTTCCTGGTCTGCACCTCAGGCAAAAGGTTATGGTGTCATTAACCAAACGTGGGATGGCCGGAAAGGAGACAACCTAAGGATTTGGAAAATGTTCAGTTCTTTTCATAGTTAACAGAATTCTAATTTAAACAGCCATGAGGCACAGTCTTGCCTTAATTAAAATAGAGTAAATTAATAAAAATGACTATAGTCATTGCTGTGGGGTATTGGGGGAAAAGATATACTAATACACTGCTGCCCTACAACCTGGTGAAGTCGTTCTGAAAAGAAATTTGGCAACAAATATGAGAGCCATAAAAATTATCATATACTTTGACCCAGAAACACAACTTTTTGGAATGTAGCCCAAGGATATAATTCAAAAGAAATAAAAAACGTATTTGTATAAAGATGTTTATAGCTGTGCTATATATTACAGACAAAAACTGGAAACAACCCAAATGCCCAACAGTGAGGGAATGTTTAACCAGACTTTGGTACATTAATGCAATGGAATATTTCATTGCTATTAAGAATGACAAATATGAGAACTATGTAGAAATAAGAAAAGGGCAATAAAGCAATGAGTAAAAAATGCAGAACTCAAAATGATGCATATAGAATGATCATAACTACATAAAACTATATCTGTATAACCAAGAGGATTGGAAAAGAGCTGGTAATTTAGAGTGCTGACATTTTTGTTATTGTTGGTTGAGTTGCTGGGAATGTTTATGTGTTTCAAGTTATAATTCACTGTATATTTAGTACATACACATTAATAAAGATAAATCTCCCTTTTTTCTGGCATGTAAAATTTTTTAAAGTGCTTATCAGTACCTTTACTTTTCCCTAATTGACTTTCTCTATCTCTTGAGTCCTATTAGTTTTTGGATGTATGGGGAAGTGGAACCTATACTCCATGACCTCCTAACTCAGTTAAATCCCAGCCCTCATAGTCATTCATAGCACAATTCCTTTCCTTGGAATTGTCTTAAGTTCAGCTAATTAATGTCTATGTCTCCCCTACCATACCATATACTCCATGAAGGCAGAAAAAGTATCTGTTTTTCTTTATTATTACATTCCTAGTTCTGAACATAACATCCAGAACATAGCAGTTAGTCAGGAAACATTTGCAGGATGAGGGAATAACCGACCCCGTAGGTCATGTTACTGAGAAGACATTGTCAGTCCAATGAAATACACTGATCAAATCATTAAAGAAAAAGGACAATCCAAAAGGATAACTACATGGACAGTTACTCGCCTTGCTTTATTATATATTTTAAACCATGAATAAAGTTCTATTCATGTGATTCTTATCCCTTAATTGTAATACATAAAATGAAATCAACCTCTCCATCTCCATCGCAAACTCACACACACACAGAGTAATTTCAAAGTTCAGTGAAAGTATGCAAAAGGAAACTTAGAGCTGCATTTGTAGGTAGGGGTCAAGATCATGAAATTGTTGTGTAAGAAAAGGGGGAAGTTGTTCTTGAGAGACAAGGTGAGAAAAGAGAAGGATGGAGAAATGACAAGAGCTGAAGTAAGAGCTTAGGGATTCTTTGTAAAAGAAAATGCCTAAAATTAAATTCAGGTTGTTAATGTTGTTACACTGTAAATCTGTATGCTTTCCCAAACCTTCAATAATGTCTGCTATGTTAATTAGCATCAGTAGATCAAGATCAAGACTACGGCATCACAAAAGGGAGAAGAGAGAGTTAGAAGAGCCATCAAGCCAACAAGGGCCATACTGAGGTTGGCCAAAGTTTCTCTCCTCAGATAATCTCTGTTTGTATTCATATGGCATGTATCCAACCTCATTTGGAATGTGCACTTCACTGGAAAATGTTTTACTCATCTTTGAATTCTCAGGAATAACCATACTCATCCCAGAGTATGACAGGATGGCACATACCAGGTGTGTCTTGGTATATACTCTGTGCTAGAGAGGAACACCTGACTCTCCCAACTTCATAGTTCTCACCCTTCCTGCTCCGGTCACATCTCCACTTTGGGTCTTGGATTCAACATGTAGCTTGTTGAACATACAGGAAGGCTGAAGCTCTTCCTCATACCATTCCCTCAGACACTCCCTCTGACCCTATATAACTCGACCTGCATAGGTTCAATTGGGCCTGGCCCACCAGTAGGTGGCATAGTGCCTTATCCATAACCAATGCTTAAAAATGATTATTAGATTTAGTCAAAATAATCACGTGGTAGCAATTCTCTAGAATACTTACTAAAGAGTCTATCAGTTAAGTAGTGCTTGAATTTACAAGTAGTAGTAGTGTTTCTCAAATTTTAATACGGCTTCACTGGCCGGGGTTGTGTTAAGGTTTACTTTCTATAAGAGGTCACAAGAATACAGTAGTAGTATTCTGACTTTTTAAAAATATAAAATGCTGTGAAATGTTTTAATATTAAATGTGCTTTTTAAAACAAAGTAATCCCTTCCAACCTTCCCCAGTCCCACCACCTTCTGCTGACTGTGGAAGGCCTGGAGAGATAAGAAGCTCTTCTGCTGTTTGATGGAGAATCACTGATTTAGAGTTGGGGAAGTCACTATGGAAAAAGTCTCTCCATCTTTCTTAAGACTACAAGTAACCAGGAAAAATACAAATACATTAATTCATTACACTTATGAATAGCGTCATACAAACTGCTAAAAAAAATATGACCTACCCATCTAGGAGGGCAATGACGTTCTTCCTGGGCCGCCCAATATTAGGGCCATACAAGCTGGCTCTGGAGTAAATCCGGATGGGCTGCAACAGGCTCTTCAGCTGGATGTAATCCTTTCCCAACTGGCTGCCATTTACTGCCCGGCCATGCATGGTTCGATAGTTATTTGGCTCTAGATTAAAAGCAGACATGCAAGTCAGAGTTGAGAAGGGTAAGGCTCCACCAACCCTTCCTGTCCATACATCTCTCTGCCTTTTCTTAATAATATGAATAATATAGCCAAAAAAGAGGGTGTGAGCTAGTTTAACTTGAGGAACCATCATAACAAAAAGTCAAGTGGCATTCTACCATTCTCCTCATTTTCAAACAAATCTTCCAAAAGATCTCCTAATCCACAAAAGAGAGACCATATTGATTTTTGGGTGATACTTTATAATGAATGATATACTGGGTTGAATATTGTCTCCCAAAGTTTATGTCTACGTGTAACTTCAGAATGTGACCTTATTTGGAAATAGGGTCCTTGAAAATGTAGTTAAGATGACAGCATATGGGATCAGAGTGTACCCTAAATCCAGTGTCTGGTGTCTTTATAAAAGAAAGGAGAGGGAGATTCAGGTACACAGATATACTGGGAAGAGGGCCATATGTCGACAGAGGTAAAGACTGGAGGGATGCTGCTATGCCAAGGATTGCTGGCAGCTACCAGAAGCTAAAAGAGAGGCATGAGATAGATTCTCCTGTAGAGCCTCCAGAAGGAATCAACCCTGGGAATGCTCTGATTTTGGGCTTCTGGTTCCTAGAAATGTGAGAGACTAAATTTCTGTTGTTTTACACCGAGTTTGTGGTAATTTGTTATGGCAGGCTTAGGAAACTGATACAATTGGTAAGAAAGCAAGGCTTTATAAAGATGGTCATTGTACCAAAAAGAAAAATCTTGGGGTTCCCAGGCGGCTGTCAGGTAAGTATCCAGTTTCGGCTCAGGTCATGATCTCACAGTTCATGAGTTTGAGCCCCACGTTGGGCTCTATGCTGACAGCTCAGAACCTGGAGCCTGCTTCAGATTCTGTGTCTCCTTCTCTCTCTGCCCCTTCCCCACTTGCGCTCTGTCTCTCTCTGCCTCTCAAAAATAAACAAATGGTAAAAAGAAAAAAAAGAAAAAGAAAAATCTTAATGTTCAACAATAACAAAGTGGCTGGGTGAAATAATTTAGAGCACAACATCCTCCCTCAGTTTCTGTTAACTTGGTGTTTTAAAAGAGCAGGGAAAATTCTAAAAACCAGCAGCTCCACTGCTGGAAAGAGCTAACTTGATTTGGAATGAAGCACATGCCCCAGGTAAGGCCAACGCCTTGGCTACCTAGAGGTTTTGATACTGGTAGTGTCAAGAAATTGACCAGCAGACTTGCAAGAAATCTAACAGCGAGATTTAGGCTATAGGACAGTCACAGTGGGTCTTGATAAGCCCACACATACCATTTGTAGTCTGGGAAGCTGTGTATGCTCAGTAGAGACTGGAGAGGGCACTAACTATCCATGTACTTGCAGATCAATGTGAAACCTAGCACATTCATAAAGGAGACATGAAAAGGCATGTCAGAAAGGGAAAATCGGTGAGAAGTGTGAACTGTTTAAATTTGGAATGGGTTCCCCAAATCACACACAGATCCACTGGCAAAGGGTAGAAGTCTTACTGGCTAAAGGTAAGCACAACCTCGAATCAATCATTATCTCAACATTAAGCTATGATGACTCAGGGGCAGCCTTTAGGAAGCTGGCCTTAAGACAATGATTAAAAAATAGAAAAGCAAGATATATCAGTGGCTATAAAATGCAAAAAAGACAGATACTACATACAGTATTAGTCTAGGTAAGTTACTAAATGAACGAATACAAAAGAAACAACAGAAACAACCTCTGGGATGGAGGATTCAGAATCCAGAGTTGTTCCAACATATCATTTAAAATGTATAGTTTTCAACAACAAAAATTACAACATACAAAGAGATAGGATAAGAAAAAAAAAACCAGTCTCTTATCTCCTAGGGGACCAGTCAATAGAAACTGTCTCCTAATGGAGAAGGACTTCAAAACTATTATCATAAATATGTTCAAAGAACTAACAGGAACAATACAAAATTAAAGGAAAGACTGTGGGATGACATATTCAAAATGCTGAAAGAAAAAAAGTTAGCCAAGAATTCTATATGTCGAAATCTATCCTTCAAAACTGAAAGCAAAATTTAGATCATAAAGGTTTTTTTCTTTTTAAGTTTATTTATTTTGAAGTGTGGAGCCTGATGGGGCGTTCGAACTCATGAACCACGAGATAATGTCCTGAGCCAAAATGAACAGTCAAATGCCTAACCAACTAAGCCACCCAGATGCTCCAAAATTTAGAGCACCATAAAAACAAAGGACAGAACTTGTGAGAAAATCTGCCTTACAAGAAATAAAAAGGAAGTCTTTTAGGTTGAAAGGAAATGACACCAGATGGTGACTCGAAACCACACAAAGAAATAGAGAACACTACTAATGGCAATTACATAGATAAATATAAAAGATTGTTGAAAATAGCCATTACTCTTTTTTTTAAGTTCATTTATTTTTGAGGGAGACACAGAAGCCAAAGTAGGCTCCAGGCTCTGAGCTGTCAACATGAGCCTGATGCGGTGATCAAATCCATGAACTGAGAGATCACGACCTG
The DNA here is from genome assembly GCA_030068075.1 of Paguma larvata. Lineage (NCBI taxonomy): Eukaryota > Metazoa > Chordata > Mammalia > Carnivora > Viverridae > Paguma > Paguma larvata. The sequence continues at coordinate 43,826,352 of CM057837.1, read as the reverse complement.
AGTTGAAGTCAGACACTTAACCAACAGAGCCACTCAGGTACCCCTCCATTACTCTTTTCTTAATGAACTGAAATAATTGTTGCACAAAAACAAAAATTATAAAACTGTGTTGTTGGGCTTATGACATATGAAAATGTAATGTTTATAATAATAATGGTTACAAAGGAGAGGAAGATGCAGTTCTACTGGAGCAAATTTTCTGTAGTTAACTGGAATTAAGTTAGAATTACTCTAAAATAGATTGTAATGAATTCAGATGTATTACAATAAGAAACTACTATGAAAATAAGTAAAACAAAATAAAAACAGAGAAATTAAAGTGATACATTAGACAATATCTCTTCTGAATAAAAAGGTAGTACAGGATAAACAGAGGAACAAAAAAATGAAATAAATGGAAAACAGCAAGATGGCAGATGTAAATTCAACCATATCAACAATTAAATTAAATGTAAATGGATTGAGGGACGCCTGGGTGGCTCAGTCAGTTAAGCATCTGACTTCGGCATAGGTCATGATCTCGCAGTTCGGGAGTTCGAGCCCTACATCAGGCTCTGTGCTGACAGCTTGGAGCCTGGAGCCTGCTTCACATTCTGTGTCTCCTTCTCTCTCTCTGTCCTTCCCCCTCTCATGCTCTGTCTCTATCTGTCTCTCAAAAATAAACGCTAAAAAATTTTTTTTAAAAAAATGTAAATGGATTGAACACTCCAATTAAAAGCAGAAATTGTCAAGATGAATAAAAAACCTAAGATCCAACTAAACAGACATACTTTAAAGTAAAAGATACAAATAGGTTGAAAGTAAAAAGATGAAAAAATATATACCATGCAAACAGTAACCATTAGAGAGCTGGAATGACTATAATATCAGACAAAACAGACTTCAAGACAACAATGTTACTGGAGGTAATGTGAGGCATTTTATAAATGATAAAAGTGGCAATTTGTCAGCAAGATACAGCAATTATAAACATACACATCCCAAAAACAGAACACCAAATACATGAAACAAAATGAAATAAAACAAAATGGAAAAAAAATAGAAAAATAGAAAATGCAACAATAATAGTAGACTTCAATACCGTATTCTCAGTTATCAGTAGAACAACTAGACAGAAAATTAGCATTGATACAGAAAACTTAAATAACATTATCAGCCTACTTGACCTGATTGATATCCTTAGAACATTCCACCCAACGACAGTAGGATACCCATTCTTTTTTTAGTGTATACAGAACATTCTTCATGATAGACCATACGGTAAGCCATAAAACAAGTCTCATATATTTAAAATGATTAAATCATTTCATGTATATGCCTTGTCCACAACAGAATTAAACTAGAATTCAACAACAGAAAGAAATTTGAGAAATCTATAAATATTTGGAAGTTAAATAATCCATGAGTCAAAGAAGAAAGTGGAATTAGAAAATATTTTTAATGAAATGAAAATGAAAATACAGCATGTAAAAACATATGGGATGACACCAAAGGCACAATCCATGAAAGAAATAATTGATGAACTGGACTTGATTAAAATTAAAAACATTTGCTCTACGAAAGACAATATTACGAGAATGAGAAGACAAACCACAAATTGGGAGAAAATACTTCCAAAAGACATATCTGATAAAGGACTGTTATCTAAAACATACAAAGAACTCTTAAAAAAATAGCAATAAGGAAACAAACAACCTGATTTAAAAATGGGACATAGACTTCAACAGGCACCTCACCGAAGGAGATTTACAGATGGCAAACAAAATATGAAAAGATAAAAACAATATGAAAAGATGCTCCACATATGTCATCAGTGAAATGCAAATTAAAACAACAATTAAATACAACTCTATACTATTAAAATGGCCAAAAATTATTAATGGTGACAGCACCAAAAACTATGTAGAATGTGGAGCAACAGGAACGCTCATTCATTGCTGGCAGGAATGACAATTGATATGGTCACTTTGGAAGAGCTTGGTGGTTTCTTACAAAACAAAACATACTCTTACTATATGATGCAGCAATTCTACTCCCTGTTATTTACCCAAAATAGCTGAAAATTTATGTTTTCACTTCTGTCTACCCATGGATTTACAGCACCTGTATTCATGCTGTATTTGTGCCACAACTTGGAGGCACTGAAGATTTTCTTCAGTGGATGTATGGATACATAAACTGTGGTACCTCTACACAATGGAATATTATTTAGCACTAAACATAAATGAGGTAGCAAGCCATGAAAAGACAAGGAAGAACCTTAAACGCTTAACATTAACTGAAAAGGTTACTTAGTGTATGATTCCAACTATATGACATTCTAGGAGAAGCAAAATTAGGGAGAGAGTAAAGAGATCAGTGGTTGGCAAAGACTGGGGACAGAAGGGAGGGATAAATAGATGGACCATAGAGGATTTTTAGGGCAGTAAAAAATACTTTGTATGACACAATAGTGCTGGATTTATGTCATTGAACATTTGCCCAGATCCATAGTATATTCACACTAAAGTGAACTATTAATGTAAACTATGGACTTAGGGTGACTATGATGTATCACTGTAGGTTCACCAATTGAAAAAGTGTACCACTCAGGTTGGGGATATTGATAGTGGGTAGGCTATGCATACATGGAGGCAGGGAATATATGGGAAATCTCTACTTTCCTTTCAATTTTGCTGTGAACCTAAAACTGCTCTAAAAAAAGGTGTTTTAAAAAATGTAGAGACACAATGAGACACTAGGGATGCACAGAGAGAAGGCCACAGGAGAACACAGAAGCTGGGATGTCTGCAAACCAAGAAGGGAAGCCTCAGAAACCAGGTCTACAGATATACCTAGATTCTGGACTTTGGGCTTCTAGAATGGTGAGCGAATAAATTTTTGTTGTTTAGGAAATAAAAAAATACTCCAATATTAGAAAAGAAGAAAGATCTCAAATTAATAACCTAAACTTCTATCTTAAGAAAGCAGAAAAAGAAGAGAAAATTAAACTCAGAGCAAGAAGAAGGAATGAAATAATAAAAATTAGAGTGGAAATCAATGATATAAAAAATAGAGAAAATCAATAAAAGCAAAAATTGGTTCTTTGAAAATATCAACAAAACTCACACACCTTTAGTTGGACTGACCAAGAATAAAAAGAGAGAAGTCACAGAGTACCAAAATTAGGAATGAAAGAAGGGACACCACTAAGGACCTCACAGTAATTAAAAGGATAAGGGACTACTATGAACAACTTTATGCCATTAATTTAGATGACTTACATAAAATAAAAAACTTCTGAGAAAGATGCAAATTACTACAACCAATTAAAAAAGAAATAGAAAATATGAATAGGCCTATAACAACAAAAGACACTGAATTAGTTATTATAAATATTTCCACAAAGAAAGCCCAGATGGATTAATTGGTGAATTCTATTAAATATTTGAGGAAGAAATAATACCAATCCTTCACAAACTCTTCCAGAATATGGAGGAAGAGGGAACACTTCTCAACTCATTGTATGAGGCCAGGATTCCCCTGATATCAAAATCAGACAAAGACATCACAAGAAAAGAAAATTACAGATGAATATCCCTCATAAATATAGATTAAAAAATACCCAACAAAATAGTTACAAAGTGAACCCAGCAATACATAAGAAGTATTATAATACTGTGGCTAAACGGGATATATACCAGGAATGGAAGACTGATTTAACATAAAAAACCCAATTAAAGTAGGGGCACTTGGGTGGCTCAGTTGGTTAAGCATTCAGCTTCAGCTCAAGTCATGATCTCACAGTTTGTGGGTTCAGGCCCCGCATCAGGCTCTGTGCTGACAGCCCAAAGTCTGGAGTCTGCTTTGGATTCTATATCTCCCTCTCTCTCTGCCCTTACACCACTTGTGCATTCTCTCTCTCTCTCGCTCTCGAATAAATAAATAAATAAATAAATAAATAAATAAATAAATAAATAAATAACTTAAAAAAACACAAAGTAAAATAACATATTAAAAAAACACATTATCATCTCAATAGGTGCAAAAAAAGAGGCATTTGACAAAATCCAACACTCATTCCTGACAAATATTCTCAACAACTATGAGTAGACAGGGAATTCTGCAGTCTAATAAATAGTATGAGAAAAACTTACATATTTAATGATGAAGTATTGAATGCTTAATGGCAAACATCATGCTTAATGTTAAAATATTTAATGTTTTCCCCCTAAGACTATGAACAAGCAGGATGTGCACTCTTGTCACTTATATTCAACAATTATATTACAGACTCTAACCAGTGCAGTTACCTAAAGAAAGACATAAAAAGCATCTAAATTGGATAGAAAGAATTAAAACTGTCTTTATTCTGTGACAACATATGTTGCACATAGAAAATCCTAAACAACTCACGCATATGGGGGAAAAAATAAAAGATCTAAGAAATAAGTTCAGCAAAGCTGAAGGATAAAAGATCAATATATAAAATCAATTGTATTTCTAAATACTAGCCATGTACAATACATAAATGAAATTAAGAAAATAATTCTATTCACGATTGCATGGGAAAAAAATAAAATACCTAAGATTAAATTTAACAAAAAAAGTGCAAAACTTGAACGCTAAAAGCTACAGAACATTACTGAAATGAAAAATTAAATAAATGGGGAGATAATATATGTTCATGGACAGGAAGACTCAGTATTGTTAAGATGGCAATTCTCCCCCAAATGATCTATAGATTCAATACTATCTCTATTAAAATTCCAGCAGACTTTACTGAGAAAATTAAAAACCTGATCCTAAAATTTGTGTGGAAATGTAAACACCTAGGATGGCCAAAACGATTTTAAAAAAGAACAAAGTTGGATGATTTATATTTCCCAATTTCAAAACTCATTACAAAACTATTATATCAAGACAAGGTAGCTCTAGCATAGGGACAGACGTACTTATCAGTGGAACATCATTAGGAGTCCAAAAATAAATCCATTTTTGGTTGATTTTGGATGACACTGTTAAAATAATTCAGTAGGGAAAGGATAGCCTTTCAAATAGTGCTGGGACAACTTGATATTCACATGCAAAAAGATGAATTTATAGACTCTAACTTTATACTATATTCAAAAATTAACTTGTTATGTTAACTTGTAACCCAAATGTAAGAGCAAAACCTATAAAATTTTTAGAAGAAAACAAAGACAAAAACACACTTTGTGATTTGGAGTTAAGCAAAGAAATGACATCAAAAGTATGACCCATAAAATTAAATTGATAAATTGAACTTTATATAAATTCCAAACTTCTGCACTTCAAAGGATGCCATAAAGAAAATGCAAAGATAAGCTATAGACTGGGGGAAATATTTGCAAATCATATATTTGACAAAGAACTCATATTCAGAATATATTTAAAACTTTTACAACTCAGTAATGTAACTCAGTTAAAAGGGCAAAAGATTTGCATAGACATTTCACCAAAGATGGTGTAAGAATAGCTAATAAGCACGTGAAGACATTCAATATCATTTGTCATTAGGGAAGTGCTAATTAAAGCCATATTAAGATACTATTTCAAACTCACTAGAATGGCTATAATCAAAGAGACAGACATTTAACAAGTGTTTCCAAAGACGTAGAAAAACTAGAACCCTTATACATTGCTAGTGAAGATGTAAAAGTACAGCTACTTAGAAAAATAATTTGGCAGTTGTTAAAAAATAAACATAAACAAATTTACCATATGAATTAGTAATTCTACTTCCTCCCAGGTATCTTCCTAAGATAAATAAAAGGATATATCCACACAAAGACTTGTATGTGAATGTTTATAGCAGCATTATTTACCAAAGCCCCAAAGCAGAAACAATCCAGATGTCCATCATCTATCTGGTAAATGGAAAAGTAAAATGTGATATATAGCCACACACTGGAATACTATTCAGCAATAAAAAGGAATGAACTACTTTTACATGCTACAGCAGTGATAAACTTCAAAAACATGCTACGTGCAAGAAGATGCAAAAGACTATTATATGATCCAGTTATATGAAATGTCCATAAAAGATAAATCTATAGACAAGAAACGGACTAGAGTTTCCTGAGACTGGGCAGCATTACAAGGCTTGATGGCAAATAGCCTTGATGGCAAATAGGCTTGAGTGATGGAAATGTTCTAAAACTGGCTTCAGAGATGGTTGTAGGAGTATATAAATTGCTAATTGAATTGCAAATTGAAGAGGAAGGAAAGGAAAGAAGGAGGGAGAGAGTCGGGGAAGGAGAAAAGGAAGGAGGAGACAGGAGGGATGAATGGAGGGGTGCATTAATTATTAGAAAAACGATAGGGTCAAGTTGAATATTTCAGTATGAATTGCTACAGGGCAAAAATGTTGTGTGAGAGAACATCATGATGAACTGTTTTCAAATCCTTTTTATTATCTATCTCCTGTACTAGAATGTAGGCAGGGATACTTATCTGGTATTTACTATTAAATCTCTCAAAACTAGTATAGTACAGTATAGTATAGTATAGTACAGTATAGTGTAGTATAGTGTAGTACAGTATAGTATAGTATAGTGTAGTACAGTACAGTATAGTATAGTATAGTATAGTGTAGTACAGTACAGTATAGTATAGTATAGTATAGTATAGTGTAGTACAGTATAGTATAGTATAGTACAGTATAGTACAGTATAGTACAGTATAGTACAGTATAGTGTAGTATAGTATAGTGTAGTATAGTGTAGTACAGTATAGTATAGTATAGTACAGTATAGTACAGTATAGTGTAGTATAGTATAGTATAGTATAGTATACCTTTGGCACATACTGGGCAGTCAATAACTATTTGTTGAATGAAAGTTGGAGGAAGTGAAGAAAGCCAAGAATTTTTAATACCATTAAAGAAAAATAACCAGAGGGTAGTAGAAAGTACCTGCCTTTCTGTTAGAAGTTCCAAATTCCTGACATAGATTTAGTACTTCCTGCTGTCTTTATCAATTCTCTTTACCTTTTTCAATATATTTCCTTACCTGCATGATATGTCCTTTATTAAGCATTTCATTTAGGACTTTAAGGTCCAAATAGAAGAGTATTTGGAAATGCTATGCAAACTAAATACTATGCAAATATAAGATGACAATATTGTTGGTAATTACAAATGTAAACTCCCTAAGGAAGTAACTCTAAGGCTTCTGTCACCAACCAGTGGCAGAAAATATGCATCATATGCCCTTTAAAATAAAGAAGACAGAGTATTTTCCCCCTATTTTTGGTAACAGCAATATGGAGATATAATTTATATCTATACAATTCATCAAATTAATGTATATAATTCAATGGTTTTAAGTATGTTTACACAGCTGTGAAATCACCACAACAAATTCTAGAACATTTTTATCATCTCATCTCCCCTAGCCCTAGGCAACACTAATCTACTTTCTTTTTCTTTACATTTACCTATTTTGGGCACTTTATGTAAATATGTGACTGGGTTTTTTCATTTAACATAATCTTTTCATCAAGGTTCATCCATGTTTTAGCATGTGTCAGTGCTTCATTCCTTTTTTGTGGCCAGATAATATTCCATCATATGGCTATCCCAGATTTTATTTACTCATTTGTCAGTTGATGAACATTTGGGTTGTTTCCATTTTTTGGCTATTATTAATAATGCTGCTATAAATATTTATATATAAGTTTTTCTGTGGACTTATGTTTTCATTTCTCTTAAATATATGCCCAGGAATAGAACTGCTAGGTCATATAGCAACTCTATGTTTAACTTTTGAGAAACTGCCAGACTGTTTTCAAAGTGGCTACACCATTTTACATTCTCACCAGCAGTATATGAGGGTTCCAATTTCTCCACATCCTTGCCAATAGTTGTTATTATCTTTTTTAATTATTATTATTATTATTATGGGCATCCTAGTGGGTGTGAAGTACTATCTCACTGTGGTTTTGATTTGTTTTTCCCTGATGGCTAATGTGGTTGAGTATCTATTCATGTGTTTTTTTTTCAGTCTTTTATATTTTTTCTTTGGAGAAATGTCTATTCAGATCCTTTGGCCAATAGTATTCTTTTAACTGATTCTTGTGTTGTCCTTAGTATGAAGTGAAACATCCTGAGTGTTTTCTGGGCCAGTATGCTAGAGATGGTCTAACTGAGGCTATGTCCCAGGCCAACTTATTTTTTATCTTGTCAATTTAGAGGAAATAACAGCTTTACTTACCATTACCCAGTTCCCAAGATATGTTGTACTTTTTGCTGGCACTGTACTTCAACAGACTCAGGGCACTAGAACTGTTCCAGGAGTTATTTGGGTTACGACGCAGTGCATTTAGAGCAAATATCAGGTGGAGTCCAGAACAATCAGCAAAGTTATAAAGTTTGTCTAGAGACCTGGCTGGGAAGAAGCAGAAAAAGGCTTGTAACTTTAAAATCAACATTCCAATTAAAGGATATTATTAGCTACTACAAAAAGGCTTTCTATGAGCCTCCTGCTAATTAATTCCTGCTAGGAATTATGCAGAGAGGCTTCAGAAAGATTATATTACCTTTTGGTTCAGGGTACATTTTGAAGTGATTTAGAAAGCAGCACACACAATTCTAGACACAGGTTGCCAATTAGCAACCAAGTCTAGTCCACAGTATGTTATTGTTAACAAAAAAAAAATGGAATTGCTAACATTTAAAAACAGGATGATATCACAAAGTAGATAGATTTCTAGTTTTTCTTGAAAAATCAGAGGATCTGATACTGCTGGGTCTGTATTCCTTTATGAAATGATAGGAATAGTGTTGGGAGGCAAGGCTAGGAAAGATGACTGGCTGATAAGTCTTGGAAAATTGCTCAACCTAGTAGCACTTCAAAAAAATTCACTCAATTCCACATTTCTAATATTTCTGAGAATGGAAACACCATTAGGGTAAATATATTCATTGTTGGTTTGATTCCTGATACCATCAGTTCTACTCGCCACATGTCCCATACCCATCCCATTCTTTCATATCTATTGCCACTATTCTGGTTCTTACTCTCAGTTTCACTTGTATGAATTATCACAACAATATCTATACTTGCCTATCTACTTCTAGATTCATCTTTCTTCCAATTTCTTTCATCAGTTTCACTCACCCCTCAAACCGTAGCAGATTTTTTTAGGGGCTCCTGGGTGGCTCAGTCGGTTAAGCATCCAACTCTTGATTTTGGCCAGGTCATGATCTCATGGTTCATGGGATCGAGCCCTGTGTTCAGCTGTGCGCTGACAGGTGGAGTTGGCTTGGGATCCCTTTCTCTCTGCCCCTTCCCTGCTCTTTTTCTCTCAAAATAAATAAGTAAACTTAAAAAAAAATCTTAGTGGATTTTTACAACTTTTTTCTTCTTTAATTCAAGGATTCTACGACTCGACCATAATTTTCTCTCCACTTCAAGCCTCTCTAATGTTATCAATCAGTTCTTTGTTGGTGTCACCCAGCTCTATTTATCACAGAATCTCTTGCTGCATTAGCCTTTGCTCTAATTATTCTCATTTGCAATGTCTTTTTTCTCTTCTAAACATATCCAGATCTTACTTGTCCTTTTAGGCAGTGTTTTTGCAAGGTAAGGATGATATGACTTTAAGTGATAAACAGACTGAAAAAAAAATTTAGGTTAAAATTATGTACAAGGATTCACCTTACTCTAGTATTCATTATCCCTGCTCCTAGAGCAGAGTTTCTTAAATGGGGTTCTGTGGAACACTAGGGGGTTTTACAAAAGATGATGCAGAGTGACCAAGATGCCCATTAGCAATTGTTATAAATCCTTAAATCTTGTAAAGCAGAATCATGATCATTTGGTTGAGTCCATTATCAGTTTTTGAGGTGAAGTATAGTGGGGGGCTGTCATTTTTATTTTCTTACATGTATGGGAAAGTATTTTTTAAGAAGTACCAAGAACAAGGACAGAAATTGTCTCATTTTAGTTAAAAATAAAATCCATGGGAATTTATCTCACATTTAACCCATAGTCTAGGAAGTATGCCGCAACAAAAAGCATAGGTTTCACACATTAAAGAAATATTTCTTTAATAGATTTAATAAACAATTATTTCTTAATAATACACTAAATTATTTCTTTTTAGCTCCAAAATAGCAATTAAAATTAAAATGCATTTATAAGCCTATTAAAGTGATCATGAGAGGCGCCTGAGTGGCTCAGTCAGTAAAGTGTCCGACTTCAGCTCAGGTCATGATCTCCCGGTTCGTGAGCTCGAGCCCCACGTCGCGCTCTGTGCTGACAGCACAGAGCATGGAGCCTGCTTCACATTTTGTGTCTCCCTCTCTCTCTCTCTGCTCTTTCCCCTCTTATGCTCTGTCTCTTTCAAAAATAAATAAACACTTTTTAAAAAAATTAAAAAAGTGATCATGAAACCAATACATGTGTTTATTAATTTTACAATGATCTTATGTGAACCTGAGCATGCCACTCATTAAGAAAATGGCTTCTTTCAAAGTCATAAAAAATTGTGTCTTAGGCTATAATTTTATTCATATTGCTTTAACATATAGTTTTATTAACTTTACTATTCAACATTATTAATTTATTTTCATATTGAGAACATTAATTAAATTCATTAACTTTATTTATGTAAGCCTAACAAGTCTACTTTTAGTAAAATTTTATCCCATTTTGGCTTAAAACAGTTTTTAACAAAAACATATTATGGGGGTACCTGGGTGGCTCAATCAGTTGGGCGTCTGACTTTGACTTCGACTCAGGTAATGATCTCATGGTTTATGAATTTGAGCCCCATATTGGTCTCTGTGCTGACAGCTCAGAGCATGGAGCCTGTTTCCGATTCTGTGTCTCTCCCTTTCTCTGCCTCTTCCCTACTCATGCTCTGACTCTCTCAAAAATAAATAAACATTAAAAAAATATATTATGTTTGCCTTATAAATTTGCAAATTCATGAAAAGGAAAGAAAAAGAGGTTAATTTCAAGAAAGAAAGTTAACTATTTGCTTTTCCTTTTTCTTTTCAGGAAAGGTTTTCTAAAAAGTAATTTTTAGTACAAATCTATCCTTGTACTTACCATGTACCACATACCATATTCAACAGCATACTCAATAGTATGATAGAAATTTGTGGTAAGACTTTTAGTGCTACTTGGGTAAGGTATAAAAAAATCAAGGAAATTTTATAAAGGAAAAACTGAAGTATCTTCTGCCTATATCACTGATCTACATTATAGTTGGTATCCTTTGTGGGCAAGGGAAACCTACAAAATAGGCTAAGAAGTTGGCTAAACAGTTTCTCAGGAAAATATCACTATCTATTTAAATGAGCATTGGCAATTATTATTGGATAATAATATTTACAACCAAATGATCTCACTGACATACAATGAGATTTAAATATTTTTATCGAAAGGTGCCCTGAAACTTGAGAATTTATTCAAGTGTTCCTCTGATATAAAAAGTTTAAGAAAGCACTCCTAGAATTAAAGAATGCATAGGAAAACAAACCTGAACACCAAAATATTCACTATTGAACTGAGAATTGACTTAAACATTCTTCCCACTTGGCAAAATCCTATCTAATCAAATTAATAATGTTTTAAATTTCTCCAATATAATGCAAACCCATTAAAAATCTAGTGGAGAGCCAAGTTAGAAGTCTGAGAAAAGGCAGGATTTCATGAAATCAATGAAAATAATGTCTGATTACTGCTCAAATTATATGCAAATCCATTAACAAATAAGGATTCAGAAGAATTAGATCAGTTAACTGAATAAGAGAAAACTCACAAGCATAACACAATAGGTTGCTCGAAAATAATTTGAATATTAAAAGATTGAGAGGTCTATTTTGAAGTCTTTTTAATATTTATGCTCATGCCAGAAAAGTTAAATTACTTTCTCAGAAAAATAATCAATATTCAATTAAATAATGTTCTGTTCATTGAACTATTCATAGTTATAAATAACCACTTATAATTTGTTATATTTATTTTCATAATTTTTAGTGTCATTTATAAATCAAACTTTTGCATCAAAATTGAATATTAATGATAATATTCTTTTTAGGTAGACTGATACCCTTTAACTGGCCTTTTTCTAGAATTAATTATTTTTATATAATGAGGATTTCCTATATCATTTTCATGCATATTAGAAAAACAAATATATATCAAACACAAAAGCACATCAAACCTATGATTTCATTGATCTGATGGTTTAAGACAAGGCAAAGGTATTTACCCAAAAGAAGATGTCAAAACAGAAAAAGTATGCAAAAATAAAAATATACATGGTTTGTTAATATGGCAAAAAATTGAGAACTAGAGTGTTAGAAGTTTGGGAAATATTTTCTTAAGGATAAGTTTAAGTCCCACCTCCTCATGAAGCCATTCCTGAACACCTCAATTTCCCTACAGTGACCTTGCCTTTCTCTAAACACAGGTGCTATACAATTTGTTGGCATTTGGGTGCCTCGTGCCATCTATGGCATTAGCTTACCTTGGGATTTACCTCTTGATTTAGTCACGTTTCCAGAGTGAATATAGCTTGTTTTCCCAGTTAACCTGCTAAGTTCCTTAAGGATGGTTCTGTGTATCACTATATCCTTCATAGCCTCTATCTGAGAGCAATTTCCTGCCTTAAATCATGCTGAAATATTCTTACAACCCAAATCTGTCTGTTGCATATAAGTGGTCTAGTAAAAAATTAAAAGGCCCAGGGGCACCCGTTTGGCTCAGTCAGTTAAGCATCTGACTCTTGATATCAACTCAGATCATGATCTTGCGTAAGTTCGTGAGTTCAAGCCCCATGTCTAGTTCTGTGCTGACAGTGTGAAGCCTGCTTAGGATTCTCTCTCTATCTTTCTCTCTCTATCTCTAGCTCTCTGCCCCTCCCCCACTCATGTTCACTCTCTCTCACTAATTAACTAATTAATTAAAAAAGGTAAAAAGAAATTGAAAGGACCCAAAGAAAGATTTGTCTAATAATTATTATTGTTAGCTCAGGATATGTACTCTAGAGTTTATTAGAAGATTACATATATTTAAAACAGAGAATTACCTATATTTGAATATAGAGCATTTAGTAGATGCTCAGCCAATGTAATCTTCCTTGGAATATCTGCTGTCAGGTTCCATCCAAGTGAGCAGATACTTAAGTATGACTTTCTACTCTCTACACCAGAGGGTGCCAATGCCTCTATGCCTTCTAGCCAGGCTCCCTGGCATCTCATATAAATAGAATTCTAAGCAGCTTTGTCTGGCAGGTAACTGAAGATGAGGAGCTGGGACTTGAGTAGAACAGGAGAATAGGCTTGGGAGTCATCTATATAGTCCTGGTAGTTGATGCTGTGAAAGTTCTTGAGGCTTCTGAAGAACATAATGACTGAGGATGAAACCTTAAGAAATGTCTGCATATAAAGATCAGGAAAAAGGGCAGAGACGGAGGAGAACACAGAAATGTCATCTTAAGGAATCCCAAAGAAGATATTTTCGAGGAGATATTAGTCAGTGACAATACATATTGATGAGAAATTAGGAAGAAAGTAAACTGAGAAAAAAATTCATTAAAGTTAAACGGTGAGATTAGAAACTAGATTTAGGTTGGGGGTATAAACTTAAACAATGAGTGGTAAAGAACGAGGAACAGATTCTGGTATATTCTACTCATTTGTTGAGATTCTGTGGCAATAATAAGGAGGGAAATAAAACCCCAAAAATTTCCTAGAGAAGCACCAAAGATAAGTGTTAAGGAAAAAAAAATCAAGATCCAAGACCTCATTTTGTCAAAAAGTCATTTCTTCAATAAGGCTAATCACAGCTTTATATTATAAAGAGATAAGATCAACGAATTCACACTAGGATATGAATGATGGTCCTTTTCTTTAGTTTCCTCAGGACTTGGTACTTTAAAAATCAAGTAGACAAACAACAATCCAACAGACAAAAAAATAAGACTGTTATTAATCTAAGCAGGTGGTGGCTGAAATCTCCAGTAGGATTCACTCATTTGTTCAATAAATATTGACTACTATAGGCACCTACTTGAAGGTTATAGCAACAAACCAAACAGAAAACATGGGTCTGACCTCATGGAATCTATGTTTAGTATGGGTGCTGTGTGGTTCAACGGGGTAGGTAAAGCAGGGTAGGGGATTGTAGAACCAATGGAAGTGGTATATTTTAAATAAGCCTCACTAATAAGGTAACATTTAAGCAAAGGCCATATGTAAGTGAGAGAGTAAGTCAAGTGGACATACAGGCAAAGGTCCAAGACAGGTATGAGACTGATGAATGTGAAGAACAGCAAAGAGCCCAGTGTGCTTTCCCAGAATAAATGGCAGTGGAAGGCCAGATTACGCAGGGCCTTAAAGGTCACTGTAAATAAAGACTTTGTCTTTTACCCTGAATGACGAAACAATGATGCGTTGTTTTTTGGGTTTTCGGTGTTTTTTTTTTTGTGGGTTTTTTTTGTTTTTTTTGTTTTGTTTTGTTTGTTTGTTTGTTTTTTTGGAGAGAGAGAGAGAAAAGAGCTGGGGAATAGTAGAGAGAGAAAATCTTAAGTAGGCTCCACCCAGCACAGAGCCCTACACGGGGTTCTATCTTACCATCCTCAGATCATGACCTGAGCCAAAATCAAAAGTCAGAGGCTTAACTGGCTGAGCCACCCAGGCACCCCTGATGGTTTTGAATATAACCCAAATCACATTTTAAAAGCACCAAAATGGCTGTTGAGCTAAAAAGAGACTAGAGGAGGAGGAGAGGGCAAAGGCAAAAGCCAAGAAAGTAGTTAGAAATCTATGGTAATAATTCAAGCAAAGGATAACAGTGGCTTGGATCACAGAGGCAGCGGCAGAGTAGTTGAAGTGACTGGGTTCCTAGGATATTTTAAAGGTAGTGCTGATAATATTTGCTGAAGGGTTAGATGTAAGAAATGAGGAAAAAAGGAGTTAAGGAAGACTCCGAAGTTTTTGACCTAAGCAATAGACAGATAAACTTTACATTGAAGAAGGATGTGTGGAAGACTGTGAGAAAGAAGGAGAAGGAAAAAGTTAATCAATCAACTCCTATTATAGCAAGAGACAACTATGCCATTATTGTTCAGCTCTGCCCCCACCCTCTTAAGGCATACTGGACCATTTTCCAAAGAGAAGGTATCATGTTTGCCTTTTTAGCATCCATTTCAATGACGATATATGATAAGCCTTAATAAACATCTAACTCATACAGGTGTTATTTAGGCCCATTCAATGCCACTTATAATCTTCTTGTACCATAAGTACTCAATCTCAGTTATCATTATTCACTGTAGCAAGTTCCCTCTAGATTATGTCTATTACTCCATGCTGTTTAAATGCACTCACATAATATACCCATTGCTTTAAGCATTCAATTTGGAGTGAATAATATGGGGGAGGTAAAGGAGACTATGCACCAGAAGCTGGAAGAACAGAGTAATTTCTAATGGAAGCCAGGAAGAAATATAAGTGTAAAAAGCAGAGTGAGGTGAACTCTTTACCAACTCTGCCTCTTGTAATTCAGAGAGAAACCATCAGTTAATGGGGAAACATTTGAATTAGTGAGTACAGCCAATAAAAATGGGAACATTTTAATTGTAGCTATTAAGAGAGAACAGTTTGAAAATTGCCTGAGAGGAAAACACAGCCATTTCACAAAGAGTGAAGATATCTCTAAGCTGCGCGCTAATTTTAATATGAAGAGAAATATCTCCAGTTTCATAAGGCAATGAAACCTTAACTAGGTTATAAAGAAATCAGACTATATATCTATAATTTGACTGAAGCTGTTGAAGAAAAGTGAGATTTAGGAAATGTCTGTGAATAAAAATTATAACACTCTCAAAAGACTGTGTGATAGAAACTAATTATTGTATTAATCAACTAAATTTGAAGGGAAAACTAAATGCCACCAAGTATAATGGGACCTCTGGATCCCATAAGAAGTCCATCTAAAGTATGATAGGAAAAGAATAAAAGAGACACTGACATTAGTAAAGAGGGTAGGATTGTTTTTAGGAAATATGCCCTTAAGTAAATTATTTTAAAAGATGTAAATAGCATCACTAGAGAACAATTTAGAAATATCTATCAAAATTTAAATGTGTATTCCCTTAGACCAAGCAATCTCAATGCTATTATATATATATGTTTATATATATATATATATACATATAAAGTAATTTCCCAAGGATATACAGAGATTATCACTGCACTTATCTTTTTAATAGCCAGTAACTGAAAACAATCCAAATGCCTATGAAATGGGGACTGTTCTACTCAGTAACTTATAAAGAATCTATGTTACAGAAAGAGATTCCAAATAAAGAAAAGGAGAAGGCTAGAATAAACCATGTGTTGAATTGGAACTGGAGGTATCAGTATAAATAAGTTCTTAATATATGTGTATATGGATAGATACAGATATATAGATGTGTATATGGGTGAGATACAGACACACACACACACACACACACACACAGACATGCACAAACATATTTCTCCTATCCTCTGAGCAAGTCTGGAAGCAATAACATTCCAGTATCAATGAGCACACTTAGCACCCAGATCTTGGTTTCTAAATACCATTCTCTCATAAAAGAAACCAACATTCCTTAAAGAAATGGCTGATGCCAGAGCTAGATGAGAGAAGATATAAAATAAGCCTAGGGGTGCCTGGGTGGCTCAGTCAGCTTTGGCTCAGATCATAAACTCACGGTTCTTGAGTTCAAGCCCCACATCAGGCCTTCTGCTGTCAGTGTGGAGACTGCTTCAGATCTTCTATCTCCCTCTCCCTCTCTCAAAAATAAATAAAAATTTAAAAAGATGAAAGCCTAGAGTATTTTGTTAAATAAAAGGAGTGCTCAAAAAGTGATGGAGGCCATGTCAAAAGGTCATAGGAGCCAATCTGAATAAGCACCCAGTGGTCAAAACCGAGAGAATTTGAGCAACAAAATGAATAATGATAGCACTGGATTATAGCCCTCAGAATAAAAACAAGACCCCAAAGTCATCTTGTATAAATAAATAACTAAGTAAATAAAAAGGAGAGAAAAAATAGCTCTTCCTTACAGAATACCACTTAATAAATGTAAAAGAATGGACATAGAAAACTGGCATTAGGCAACACCTCAGTAGTAACTGTTGCAATCAAGCAAGGACCACTGATGGATGCTAAAATCGGTATGTTAGAATATGATGACAAAAAAGACTTGGATTGTCTAAAAGTATCTTCCTTAATATAAAATATAAAAATAGTAACTTTACAGAGGAGAAACCTGACAGGCACCATCTTACCCCTATGATCAAAATTAACTTTAGTAGACATATTGACACAAGGTATAATGATATGAAGCCTTGAGAAGGGTAGAGCATAATTTTAGTGGTATTTTGATTTAAAAAATGTAAAATCTGAGTTTAATCATTAGAAAACATCAGACAAACCCAATTAAAGGGACATTCTACAAAATATACGGCATGGACTCTTCAAAACTGAAAAACAAAACAAAACAAAAAAGACTAAGGAAAAATCATCCTAGATTGAAAGAGACAGGATAGTTAAATGCAATGTAGTGTCCTAGATGGAATTCTAGCAAAGAAAAATAGATAAGAGTGGGAAAATTGGCCAAATTTGAAAAAGATCAATAGGTTAATTAATAGTAATATATCAATGTTAATTTTCTTACTTCCATAATTATACTATAATTATATAATTATAATTATAATATAAGTAATATATCAATGTTAATTTTCTTACTTCCATAATTATACTATAATTATACTATATTATACATGATGAACTTTTTCATAAGGCTAAACATAATTCAATATATGTTAAAAAAGAACAAAGTAATCTGTATGTATTTACATGAAAAAAATCAAAATATGTTATTGTTTTTAAAAAGTGAAAAAGCTGGAGCACCTGGGTGGTTCAGTCAATTAAGCGTCCGACTTTGGCTCAGGTCATGATCTTGTGGTTCATGAGTTTGAGCCCTGTGTCAGGCTCTGTGCTGACAGCTCAGAGCCTGAAGCCTGCTTCAGATTCTGTGTCTCCCTCTCTCTACCCCTTGCCTGTTCACGTTCTGTCTCTCTCTCCCTCAAAAGTAAATAATCATTAAAAAATTTTTTAAAAAGTGAAAAAGAAAATAAAGCAATGACCAGAATGGTATAATATGATCTCTTGTAAGTGATATACTCATGTACACGTATACACAATCATATATGTATATACAATTAGGTATGTAAATAACCATTTTGTTGTAAGGAAGCAAAACTTAAAACTCGTAATTTGGGAGGAGAGGAAGTGAAGATAAGAGGGGGAGTGAGACTTTTATTTTTTAGTTTTCAACAAGTCTGCATTTCTACACAAACAAGGATTATCTAGGAAAGAAATTATGGTCCTTTTTTAAATTTCTTTTCTATACATCTCTATATAAAATAAAGGAATAAAAGAAAATTGGAAAGTATTTAATCTGTAGTTATTACCATATAATTTAAGAGTTTGCTTTTGTGAAAAAAATTAAGTCTTCAGTGTCACTGCTTAAATTTTCTAAATAAATTATATTCTTTTGCATATAATCCCCAGTATTCTATGAGTGATTCACATGATTTCTGGAATGAAAAAATTTCCCACTCATGGCTAGCAAACAATACAACCCAGCATTTTATTGTAGTAAAACAAAGAACATGTATATTATTTTTATCTAAGCTTATGAGGGTTTAGCTAAGAATCACATCACTTTTTCTGTGAAGGACAAGATAGTAAATATTTTACATTTTGTGGGCCACATATCATCTCTGTCACATATTGTTTTTTTTTCTAAATAGCAATTTAAAAATATAAAAGTCATTCTTAGCTCATATCGGGTTTTGAACCTGAGGGACAAGGACAATTTACTGCAGAATTCCAGCAGCATTCCACCTCTAGCCTGGATAAATAACATATGTTCATACATATATTTAATGGCATTTCTTGAATAGCTACAGATACTTCTAGGATTAGCACAAAACGAATTATTCTAAAAAGCATTACTGAGGGGTGCCTGGGTGGCTCAGTTGGTTAAACATCCGACTTCGGCTCAGGTCATGATCTCATGGTTGGTGAGTTCGAGCCCTGCGTCAGGCTCTGTGCTGATAGCTCAGAGCCTGGAGCCTGCGTCGGATTCTGTGTCTTCCCCTCTCTTTGTCCCTCCCCTGCTCATGTTCTGTCTCTCTGTCTCTCAATAATAAATGAATATTTTTAAAAAAAGCATTACTGAATTCATATAAACCTCCTGTTCTTATTAATTTAACTTAATTTAATTATAATTGATTAATCAGTGGACACCAAAATTGTAACTGGTCTCATGTTGGAGTGTTCATTAAATGTCTTAATATTAAAAAGGAGTCCTCACACAAAGACTCAGAAAATGTAACTTTCACATATTCCCTTAAGGGAATTACTGAAGGTTGCAATTCAGTCAAACAAGAGAAGAAGCCATGAGATTCAGAGACAGTAGATCAAATTCAGGGAGTCATAATGAAAAGTCCATGAACGCGACTTATACAGAAGACCTAGAGAGGAATGACTTTACACTGAATGAAAGGGATAGAAAAATATGTAAATGTGATAAAGATATATTTCGTGAGGGAAAAATAACAATTTAAAAACTGGAAACAAAAATCCTGAATAAGAAACTTAAGTCCAAATATGAAATAATCTAAAATGTGATATGGTCTCAAGCACAGTTAAAAGAGTATAAAGGAAAGAAAGACCATTTGATCTTGATGATAGGAAAATTCTCTGAGTGGTTCAGGAGTTGTGACATTAGACTATAAAATAGAAAATGCCAATCTAACATAGGTCTTGTCTCAGCAAAAAAAGACTTTTATGTCAAAATTATGTAGGCCCTCTTTATTGCTTTTCAATATTTGGATACTTTCTATGGAAAAGTGTAGAGAATTGGTTAGGATCGCAAAACAAAATGGGAATGACACCGATGATAAAATAAAAGTAAATGTGTTACAAAAAATGAAAGAGTCCTTTAAGGGGAAGTAAATGGAAGAGTTGCGGTATTAATATCTTCATCTTATAGAACAGGGTATCAAGAAACACAAAAGTTGACAGAACAAAAAGTAGAAGTTAAAATATGTTATTTAAAGTTACAGAACTGGACAGCAACATGCAGAAGAATGAAACTGGACCACTTTCTTACACCATACACAAAAGTAAATTCAAAATAGATGGAAGACCCAAATGTGAGACAGGAAAACATCAAAATCCTAAAGGAGAAAACAGGCAACAACTTCTTTGACCTCAGCCACAGCCAACTTTTTACTTGACAGGTCTCTAAAAGCAAGGGAAATAAAAGCAAAAATGAACCTTCAGAGCTCATTAAGATAAAAAGCTTCTGCACAGGGACGCAATCAACAAAACTAAAAGGCAACCAATGGAATGGGAGACGATATTTGCAAATGGCATATCTGATAAGGGTTAGTATCCAAAATCTATAAAGAACTTGCCAAACTCAACACCTGAAAAACAAATAATCCTGTGAATAAATGGGCAGAAGATATGAGTAGATGACTGTCAAAAGAAAACATCCAGACGGCTAAGAGACACATGAAAAGATGCTCAACATCACTCATCATCAGGACAATACAAATCAAAATCTCACTGAGATACCAACTCACACCAGTTAGAGTGGCAAAATTAAGAACTCAAGAAACAAGAGATGTTGGTGAGGCTGCAGAGAAAGGAGAATGCTCTGGCACTGTTGGTGGGAATGCAAACTAGTGCAGCCACTCTGGAAAACAGTGTGGATGTTCCTCAAAAAATTAAAAATAGAATTACACTATGACCCAGAAACAGCACTACTAGGAATCTATCCAAAGAATACAGGAGTTCTGATTTGTAGAGGCAAATGTACCCCAGTGTTACAGCAGCACTATCAACAATAGCCAAATTATAAAAAGAGCCCAAATGTCTATCAACTGATGAATGGATAAAGAAGATGTTATACACACACACACACACACACAAACACACACACACACACACACACACACACACACACACACACACTGGAATACTACTCAGCGATGAAAAAGAACAAAATCTTGCCATTTGCAACAACATGGATGGAACTGAAGGGTGTTATGGTAAGTGAAATAAGTCAGTTAGAGAAAGACAGATATCACATGTTTTCACTCATATGTGAAATTTGAGAAACTTAACATAAGACCATAGGGGAAGGGAAGGAAAAATGTTACAGAGAAGGAGCAAATCATAAGAAACTCTTAAATACACAGAACAAACTAACAGTTGATGGAGGTGGAGGATTGGGGGGGCGGGGAAAATGGATGATGGGCATTGAGGAAGGCACTTGTTGGGATGAGCACTGGGTGTTGTAATATAAGTGATGAATCATGGGAACCTACTTCTGAAGCCAAGATTACACTGTATGTAAGCTCACTTTACAATAAACTTTTAAAAATAAATAAATAAATAACAAACAAACAAACAAATGAAGCTACAATGATAATCAATAGATATTCTGAAATATTTATACATTTAAATATATTTATTAATATATTATTGTTTATATAATTGACTAATATGAATAAAATATATATCCTTTATCAAATATATTTCTATCACAAAGCTATCAAATTCTGGGAAGAAAAGAGGAGGCAAGAGAACATTGTTAAGGTAGCCAAATCCTCATGCTTCTCAGCAGAGTCAATAGAGCCAAAGTTATTAAATAAATAAAAGGAGGTAAGAGCATTTTATTTGATTACAAAGAGATAAATATTGAAAGATTAAAGTCAGTAGAAAATTCCACAATACCATAAGCTAATTCTTCAAAAGACTAATAAACTAGTAAAGTCTCTAGCAAGTTTGATGAGAGAGAGAAGAGAAAGAAAAGAATGGAGAAAAGGCATAGAACAACAATTTTAGCAAAGAAAAAGGAAATATAACTATTGTTGAAGAATTTTTACAAATATATGTAATTTACATATACATATGTAATTTTTACATATATATATTTACATATATATACATTTTTATATATAGCAATATATATAAATAGCATTATGCCACTGAAGTTGAGATGGACAATCTTATACATTAGCAATAACCAATTTGAAAAATACAAACTAAAAAATTACCATTCACGGTAACATATTATGTCTATATTAGAATATATAAATATAAATACAATAAAACCTTGGTATTCATTCCAGAAATAATTCATTCCCGCATAATTCATTCCAGAAATATGCTTGTAATCCAAAGCACTTGTATATCAAAGCGAATTTCCCCATAAGAAATAATACAAACTCAGATGATTTGTTCCACAACCTAAAAAATATCCACATAAAAATAATAAATAAAATACAAAATGTAAATAAAAATAAACAAATTAGCCTACACATTTACCTTTGAAAACCTTCGTGGCTGGTGTGAGGGAGATAAGAGAGAAGAGGGCTATTGTGTGGGACAACTGTCACTATCACTAACAGAATCACTACTATATATTGACTTAAGGGAATCTTTTTCTTTTAGTGTAACTTTAACAAGAAACCTATCCAATGACACTTGCTTTTGCCTCCTTTTGAGAATTTCACGGAAATGTGACATTGCATTGTCATTAAATAGATTCATCACTCGCACTGTTACAGCCTTATTTGGGCAGTGCTTTTCTACAAAATTTTGCACTTTTTCCCACATTTACACATCCCCTTAATCTCATATGAAGTGAGGAAGTCCTCCACCTTTTCCTCCTCCTCTTCTGCAGACAAGATGTAGACACAGACTTCTTATAAAATTTGGCAATTTTAGCTACTCTAATACCTTATTCCGACTTCTTGAAGATTTCCTTCATTACTTCCACCATAATAATCTCCTTCTTATTGCCTTTCTTTTCAACATTTTCTGCATGGGGACCATTGTATATGCTCACACAGATGTTGACTACAGTATGGTATTAATAAACTCTTGTCATATACTGTATTTACTGTAACTGGCAATAAGGCAGTAGAGGAAAGGGCCTATATCTGCAGGCAGTCTGGCCTAGAATGAAGCAAAGCATTCCTAAGCTTATTCTTGTATGGAAAAGCAAAGGACTGTCCATAGGTGCTTTGAAGTGACAAAAAATACACTAGTGCCAATTGTGACTACCTTCCAATGTTCTGAAAAATCAGATTTCTGCCAAACACTGTGGCCTGAGATCAAGCATCTGAGCATAGGAGATTATCACTCACAACCTTGCAGTGAGAGAGAGAGAGAGAGAGAGAGAGGGAGCCACTGGCTCGGTTATAATCATGTGACATTTGGCATCATGCACTACTCATATTTCAAGACATCACTGGTTTCTCAAGTTAAAATTTATTAGAAATGTTTGCTTATCTTGCAGAATTCTTGCAGAACAACTTACAATCCAAGGTTTTACTGTATCTATGATATAACAAGACATACACCCAACAAAAATGTGTATTATCCTTATGGAGAAAACTACAAAACCTTATTGGTAAAAGAAGGTTTGAATAAATAGAAAATTATGCCTTATTTGGGGTAAGAAGTCTTGATATTTTTTAAAATGTCAATTCTCCCTATATGAATATATGAGTATAATGTAACTCCAATAAAGTTCCACCAGAGATTATCACAGAATTTGACAAAATAATCTTAAAGTTAATATTGAAAAGTAAAAAGAAAAGAATTTCATAGAATGGGGAGCCTCCTGATGTAAGCTAATGATTGCCATCCATTTTATTCTTTGCTGACATTTGCCAATTCTGGACTAAGTTGAAGAATAAAAGTTCTAACATATGAGTAATTGGGTCTTATATGCATGGAAAAAGAGAATAAGGGGCAAGAAATAAGAAGAAATAATAGACATGAATTTTCTAAACTTGACAAAAGAAATCAATTCAAAGATTTAAGAAGCTCAAGAAACCCTGAATAGGAAAAATGCAAAGGAAATCTAGAAATATCAAGGCCACAATGCTAAAACTCAAAGCTAATAGAACATTTTAAAAGCAATCACAGTGAAGGAAAGGCATACTACTTTCATGATAGCAACAGTAAGACTGACAGCTCACTTTTCAATAGAAATTATGTAAGTCAACTGACAATAAACAGCACCTTTTTTTTTTTTAACGTTTATTTATTTTTGAGAGACATAGAGACAGAGTATGAGCAGGGGAAGGGCAGAGAGAGAGGGAGACACAGAATCAGAAGCAGGCTCCAGGCTCCAAGCCGTCAGCACAGAGCCCGACGCGGGGCTCTAACCCACAGACCATGAGATCATGACCTGAGCCAAAGTCGGCCATCCAACCAACCGAGCCACCCAGGTGACCCTGAATAGCACCTTTTAAAGTTGACAAAGTGCAAACTTTCAATATGGAATCATTTACCCAGAAGTAAATACCCTCCAAAATTGAAAACAAGACTTCTAAACCTCCATCCATGTCAACCAAGATGAAGTAAGCCAACTATAGCATATGTCTCACATTGATTATAACTAAAATCTCTGAGTAAAATATGAAGACAACCACCTAAGGACTCTGAAAAGTAAAATTGAGCAAAAAGACTGTAAACTGAACTCAAAATCTGGACAACAATCTGTAACGAGGGGAAGTTGCGTGGTTCTTATTTTTCTTCTTTATCTTTAAGCTTTGACTGAGAAAAGTCCCAAGTGGCAGAACTGTGCCATGGGTGTTGAAAGCAAAAATTATCAGAAACAAAACATTACCTCTAGCCATGAAACCAGGAAAAAGAGGCTCCTGCATTCAAGACAATGTGTAGAAAAATACCCACTTCTTTTAGCCTTTTCCTTCTTTCTCTTTTCTCTCCCAGCTCCACCAGTAGGCTGACTGGTTGGGGAATTTTATGGCTGTGATGGTGATGAAACAGGCAGGCACCTAAAACCCTGAGAAAAGATTCATCTCTCTGAATAGAAATATTGTAAAATTTGGCTCCCATTGCCCAAAGAATGTGGAGGAATTCCCTGGTATTTTTTCACCTTCTACTTTCTTACCAGTTTGCCTAGAAGGTGGCCCCAGTCTCACAGAACTGCATGAAAAATGGGGGAATTAATCAGAAAATTAATAAAGGAAAAGATATCTGGAAAATTCTTCTAAATATTTGGAAATGATACCACACTATAAAAAACTTTTAGGGAAATTAAATACACTGAACACAGTAAAATTGAAAATAGAATCTATCAAAATTTGTGGGATACAACCAAAACAGTGCTTAAAGAGAAACTGTGAGGTTTAATTCCTGCATGTAAAATGAAGAAAGGTTTTACATCATTAATCTAAACTACAAAAATAAAAGCAAATAGAATCCAAAGCTAATAGAAAGAGAAAAATAATGAGGAATATAAATGAATAAAATTGAAAAAACTAGATAAAATCAAATAGAAAATTAGTTCTTTGAAAAAAATCAATAAAATAGACAAAACTCTCACAAACAGACCAAGAAAAATATGGACAAAGACACAAATTACCAATATTAATCATTGAATTAATTATTAATTGATTAATTATTAATTATTGTTAATTAACAAGAATTCATATAAACCATATAAACATTAAAAGGAAAATAAGATATTATGAACAACTTGTAAATTCAAGCATTTACATAAAATGGAATCATGATTTGAAAGACAGAAACTACCAAAATTCACTCAGAAAATTCCTAGATTATAAGAACAGTCATACATCTATTCATACATCTAAAGAAACTGAATTCATAGTTCAAGACTTTCCAAAAAAGAACACAGGCCCAGTGGGTTTCACCAGTGAAACCAATTCTACATCAGTGAACATTTAAGGAAAAAATAATACCAGCCAACACAATGTCTACCAGAAAATAGAAGAGAACAGTTCTCAACTAATTTTAATAGATCAGCATTACCCTGATGACAAAAACCAAAGAAATTACAAGAAACAAAAAATACACACTAATATCTCTTATGAAAACATTTTTAAAATCCCCAAGAAAATATTAATAAATTAAATTCCAAATGTAAATATATATTAAAAAAATAACATGATCAAATGGAGTTTATCCCAGTAATGGAAGCCTGATTTTATTCGAAATTCAGTGTAATTTACAAAATCAAAAGACTAAAGAAGAGAAATTACATTCATTTCAACAGATGAAGATAAAGCATTTAACAAATTCAAACTCCATTCATGATTAAAAACTCTTAGAAAACTATGAATAGAAAGGCTCTTCCTTGATAAAGGACATTTACAAAAATTTCCAACTCTTAGAGAGAGTTGGAGCTTTTCATTATTCAGCTTTTCACTGCTTGGTATGATATTAGCCATGGACTTTGTTAGGCAAGAAAAAAAGGGGAAATTGAATTAGAAAGGAAAAAGTAAAATTGTCTCTGTTTACAGATGGCATGATCTTAAACATAGAAATCCTAAGGGCTCTACAAAAAAAAAAAAAAAGAGTTATAACTAAAAAGTAAAGTCTCAGAATACAAAATCAACAAACAAAATTCATTTGCATCTCTATACATTAACAACAACCTATCCAAAAAAATAAATTTAGAAAAAAATTCCATTTACATTAGCATCAAAAGGAATAAAATACTTAGGAATAAATTTAACCAGGTGAAAGACTTGTGCACTGAAAACTACAAAACAACAATGAAATAAATGTTAAAAGATACAAGTAAATGGAAGGACATTCTATGTTCTTGGATCAGAATGATTAATACTGTTAAAATGTCACACTTCACCATATGATTTATAGATTCAATGCAATCTCTACCCAAATCCCAATGGAACTTTTTACAGAAATACAAAAACAATCATAAAATTCATTTGCATATGAAACCACAAAAGATTTCAAATAGCTAAAGCAATTTTGAGAAAGAACAAGCTGGAGGTACCACAGTCTCTTATTTCAAAACACATTACAAAGCTACAGTGATCAAAGCACTATGGTACAGGCATAAAAGCAGACATAGAGACCAATAGAACAGAATAGACTGAAAAAAATATATAAAATAAATAAAAAAATAAAATTTAAAAAAATAAAAAAATTAAAGAGAATAGATTGCCCAGAAATAGGACCATAAACATATGTTCAACTGATCTTCAACAAAGGGTGCCAAGAATATGCAGTGGAGAAAAGATAGTCCATTCAATAAATCATGTTGGGAAAATTGGATATCCATATGCAAAAGAATAAAACTGGACCTTTATTTCACACTATATATAAAAATCAACTCGAAATGAATTGAAGACTTAAATGTAAAACCTGAAACTATAAAATTCTTAGAAAAAAGCAGAGGAGAAATGTTTCTAGATGTTGGATGGGGCAATGGTTTCCTGGAATATGGTATCAAAAGCACAGGCAACAAAAGTAAAACTAGACAAACGAGATTATATCAAACTAAAAAGCTTCTGCACAGCAAAAGAAACAATTAACAAAATGAAAAGGGAACCTACGAGGGGAAAAATATTTTCAGACCATGTATCATATAAAAGGTTAACATCCAAAATATATCAGGCAATCTTGTAACTCAATAGCAAACAAGCCACAATTTAAAAATGGGTAAAGGACCTGAATACACATTTCTCCAAAAAAATATACAAATGGCCAACAGGTATATGAAAAGGTGGCAACATCACTAGTCATCGGGGAAATGCAAATCAAAAC
Source organism: Paguma larvata (assembly GCA_030068075.1). Lineage (NCBI taxonomy): Eukaryota > Metazoa > Chordata > Mammalia > Carnivora > Viverridae > Paguma > Paguma larvata. The sequence continues at coordinate 43,798,678 of CM057837.1, read as the reverse complement.
CACAATAAGCTGTCACCTCACAACTGTTAAGATAACCATTGTCAAAAAAAACAAAGGAGAAGTGTTGGTGAGAATGAGGAGAATGTACACTTTTGGTGGGAATGTAAATTGGTGCAGTCGCTATGGAAAACAATATGGAGGTCCCTTAAAAAATTAAAAATAGAATTATCAGGGCATCTGGGTGGTGCAGTTGGTTAGACATCCGATTCTTGATTTCAGCTCAGGTCACAATTTCACGGTTCGTGGGTTCAAGCCCCGGATCAGGCTCCATGCTGACAGTGCAGACCCTGCTTGGGATTCTCTCTCACTGCCTCCCCCCACTTGTGTGCACACGTGTGTACATGTGCTCCCTCTCTCAAAAATAAATAAATAAACTTAAAAAAAAACTTTAAAAAATAGAATTATCATTTGATCTAACAATTTCACTTTTGGATATATATCCAAAAGAATTGAAATCTGGGTCTCAAAAAGACATGTGCACTCTCACCTTCGGTACAGCCTTATGCACAATAGCCAAGATATGGAAACAAACCTTAATATCCATCCATAGTTAAATGGATAAAGTAAATGTGGTATATAGATACAATGGAATATTTTCAGCCTTTAAAAAGAAGGAAATTCTACCATTGTTAAGACTGAAAAATACTCCACTGTATAATTGCACCACATTTTCCTTCTTTCTTTCCTTCCTTCCTTCCTTCCTTCCTTCCTTCCTTCCTTCCTTCCTTCCTTCCTTCTGCAAAAAAGGTGATTTTATTGAAGCATGGGAACATGACCCATGGGCAGAAAGAGCTCCACATTTTCTTTTTGTTGTTGTTCAGGAAGCATTTTATTGTTGCTCCAAGGTTAGGAATTTTCACTGATAGAAAATCAACACTTTCAGAAAATTTCCCACAAAGCCCTGCTCAGCTTCTGAATCTTCGTTTTCACAGATGTATCAGCATATTTGTCTCCAATACAGACAATCATTGCACCCATGATTGATGGATCAGTCTTAACTTCCAATTTTGGCCTTGACTTCAGAAGGTCTTCAGTACCGTTTTTAATTCATGAAGAGTGGCTTCATCTAAAGGAGGTACAGTGGTAACTGTGCAAGGGACTTCTCCAGGGTGGATGCTCATCATGGTTGACAAGGCAGAAATGACTCTAGGGATAGCGTTCAAGCTACCATTTTCACCAAGCAAACTGACCAGGTTGGATGTGAGGGGATAGAACTTCTCTTTTGCTGTCATGTCATTTAGGCTTTTCACTTTCACTGGACGCTTTATGCAGGGATTCATAACAGAAGTGGTCATTTTAGGTTCCTTCAAGATTGTGCTCTCAATTCCTTTTCTACTTTTTCCATTTATTCTGTTTAGAAGCAGCAGAATAAATACCAGTGGCATATAGACCTTCAATACCATATATCTGAACAGGTTGTCTCACAAGTTTGGCAAATAGCCCGACCACAGATGTACTATACTAAAGTATCACACCTGCAGGGAAAGTCTAGAAAGTGTTGGGATGGCCATCTTCTCTGGGCAGCTGTAGGTCCATATACCACCTTTTCTTTACCCATTCAACTGTTGATGGATATTTAGGATGCTAGAATACATGAATCTGGAGGACATTATGCTAAGTGAAAAGAAAGAAAAATACTATATGATCTCACTTATATGTGCAATCTAAAACAGTATAACAAGGGCACCTGGGTGGCTCAGTCAGTTAAGCATCAGACTTCAGCTCAGGTCATGTTCTCATGGTTCATGCTGGGCTCTGTGTTGACAGCTCAGAGCCTAAAACCTGCTTCAGATTTTGCATCTCCCTCTCTCTCTGTCCCTCCCCTGCTCACACTCTATCTCTTTCTCTCTCAAAGATACATAAACATTAAAAACATTTTTTAAATAAAAAATAAAACAAACAGAAACAGAGTATAATGGTGGTTTCCAGGCTTGTGGGGGGAAATAAATGGGGAAGTGTTCATCAAACAGTACAAAGTTTCAGTTATGCAAAATAAATAAGTTCTGGAGATCTACTGTATGACATAGGAACACTGATTAATAATATTGTATACTTAAAATTTTGCTAAGGGGGAGATCTTATTTTAAGTGCTCTTACCACTAAAAGACAAACAAACAACTCCTCTCCCCAAAGCCAAGAGGGTGGAGAAAACTTTTTGAGATAATAAATAATATAAGGGCACTAATAATGATGATGGTTTCATGGGTATGTACTTATTTGTAAACACACAAAGTCGTATACATCAAATATCTACAGCTTTTTATATGTCATTCATACCTCAATAGAGTGGCTTAATAAAATCCCCCTACTAATGTCATATTTAATGGTGAAAGACTGAATGCTATGTTGTTTGCAGTAACAATAAATAAGAAACAACTTAAATGTTCATCAGTGAGAACTGATAAGTAATTTAAAGAAAATGAACTAGAGCTACATGTATTAGAAGAGATGAATCTCAAAAACATAAGCGGAATTTAAAAAAGTAAGTTGCAGAATGATATATATTGTTAAATATACAAATAACATCATACATTCATTATGGAAATACATTGTAGCATTATACAACATACTATGTGCATATGTGTGCATATATCTCTACATATGTATACATATATACACATCTATGTGTATCATGTATATAGTATAAGTAAATAAAAATGTGGACAAACGTAAGTTAAAAATTCAGTGCTTAGTGGTTACCTATGTGTTGAGATGTAGGGCAGTGAGATTGGAAAGGAACACTCAGGTGGCTTTAACTATATGAGACGTTTTCTTTAAAAAAAAAATCCGAGCAAATATGTCCCTACGTAAAGACTTCTCAGTCTTAACAAAAATAGTTATTAGTGAGTAGGTGGTATTTATTTGATTATTCTCTATACATTTTTTGTGTAGTTTGTTTTTTTCTAATAAAATTACTGAAAGAAAAAAGGTTTAGCATACTTATTTTAATGAAAAAGGATGACTCTGGAGAGGGGCTAAGATAAGTGGTGGCAGAAAGGTAAGGAGTAGGAGACTATTGTTTTTCATCATAAGCAACTTTGCACTATTTGATTTGTAACCTTGTTGATTTACAACTGTAATAAAAAGATTTGGGGCACCTGGGTGGCTCAGTTGGTTAAGCGGCCGACTTCAGCTCAGGTCATGATCTCGCAGTCTGTGGGTTCGGGCCCCCCGTCGGGCTCTGTGCTGACAACCCAGAGTCTGGAGCCTGCTTCAAATTCTGTGTCTCCCTCTCTCTCTGCCCTTCCCTGTTCATGTGCTATCTCTCTATCTATCAAAAATAAATAAACTTAAAAAAAAAGATTTATTTTTTTTTATTTTAAAGAGAGGGAGAGAGAGAATATATGCTAGCAGGAGAGGGTCAGAGAGAGAGAGAGAGAGGGAGAGAGAATTCCAGATAGGCTCCATGCTCAGTGCAGAACCCAAGGTTAAGCTCGATCCCATGACTGTAAGATCATGACCTGAGCTAAGCTCAAGAGTAGATGCTTAACTGACTGAGCCACCTAGGTGCCCCTAATAAAACGATTTTTATTTGTTTTAATGAAAATCGTTTTTTACTGGAAAGGTTTGAGGACCACTTTACAGTATCTAAACTCTTGGATGCCTTCATCTTACTTGTCCTTGTGTTCTTGAGTCTAGCTGCAGTGCCCAGCACATAGAGAGTAGTAAGTACATATTCATTGTTTGTTGCATTTTATTTCCTAAAGATTGTAGTCCACTCTGATCTCTCTGTTTTCTAGTCACTGGTAACAATTTTTTTTTTTTTTAGCATTTATTTATTTTTGAGAGACATAGAGACAGAGTATGAGCAGGGGAAGGGCAGAGAGAGAGGGAGATACAGAATCTGAAGCAGGCTCCAGGCTCTGAGCCGGCAGCACAGAGCCCGACGCAGAGCTCGAACTCACAGACTGTGAGATCATGACCTGAGCCGAAGTCGGCCGCTTAACCGACTGAGCCACCCAGGCGCCCCCACTGGTAACAAATTTACTCCTTAGATACATCATTTAACTCTGTGGTCCTTCAGATTCCTTAGTTTTCAAGTGTCAGTAATAATTCCTGTCCTGCCTACTTCCCAAGGCTATTTTAAATTTCAAACAAGAAAATGGATATCAATTGAATTGAAAAAATGTAGATCACTGAAAGACTGAGAAGAATTCTCAAGAAATCATTCCATCACATTAATATCCACAGTCCAACCTCTTCCAGAACATGTCAGTAACCATAAAAAAAAATCTTACTTCCTTATATGTGTCTTGAAGCCCCTAAATATGGCTTGTTGTTCTGGTGGGGTGGAGGTGGAGGTGGCAGTTATGATTTTGGTTAGGGACATGATGAAATTGGCTTCTTCAGTCATGAAAAAAATATTTTCTTAGGAGGATATTTCTTAAGATGCCATGATGACACACTAACCAGTCTTTTGGCAGAGGTCCCATTGAGCCAGTGATAAATCTTACTATATGGCAGTAAGAAGTACAACTCTTCTTACTTGACTTAAAACCATTTTGGCTCTAGGGCAGACCCAGCTCTCCCATGAGGAAGGGGTGGGGATGCTAAATAATTCAGGGGAAAGAAATGATTATAGAAAGATATGGGGCATCTCTCCAAAGACTGTGATTCTAATGGGGAACAATAAAGAGCTGATCCAGAGAAGGAGGGAGAGGGTTAATGAAAAAGGTCACCAAATTCTTGTTGGCACTGATTTAGTCACTTGGGTATTGAGTGTAATCAATGATGAGACATGGTCCTTGCTTTCAAGGAATTTATAGGCTGTGATACAGTGACTTGGATACAACAAGCAGATTATCAACATGGAATAGAATAATGAGACAGAAACATATGCACTAGTCATGTTGGTCACATAGAAAAGCCACACTTTTATATTGCATTATTTTTCTTTTGGATGTAAAGGTGGAACGTTGTTGCTAAGCTTGGAGAGTCTTTGTCCAGAAATGGCATGGATAGACAAATCCCTTTGCCAAGGCCACTGAAACAGTGATAGTGCACACACTCAGTCATTTATATCTCAAGTGCCCAGGGGAAGCCCAAGTGGGCCTCTCGTGGCTACAGGGAGTTCTCGACTTATAATTTTGTTGTGTTCCAAAGACTCGTTTATCAGTCAGCTGTGGGAAATTTGACATATATTTTCACACAGAAACAAAACCATGAATGGAGGTCATTTTTTAGACAGGCCAGGAAACATTGCACAAACCCATTTGAAGTAAAAAATTATAATACTAATGGTATGGTAGACTTTTATTCCTATTTACAACCTATGTGATGTGTTTGTATATTTTGAATTTGAACTGGAGATGCCAGGATCCCCTTTCTCTGGATACAGTCCCTCAGACACTTTCATCTGCTAATATTGAACATGAAGATTCACTGATCTTAAGCAATGACTCTGTGTGAGGGTATTTGTGTGTGTCATAAAATATGCCTCTCAGAAATTCTGCTCTAGGGAGTATAACTGATTATTTGTTCCAGCTACTGCCCTTCTGTATTCACAACTGTGTTTGTGTTGAGCCTCTATTTCCCATGAGCTGTTTTTCCCAGTCAGTGACTGAATACGGTGGTCAAGGTACTAAAGCATGCCCATTCCAGCAAGTTGCAGGACTCCTACAAACAAATTTGGTTTGAAGATTTCCCATTAGCATGATAGAATCTTTTTTTGGCACTGTGCTGTAGTCTAAAACGTTGTCTGCCATATTTTTCCTTTCCTCTCTCCACAGACATTAAGGCTCTCTTCCCCTTTTAAAACTCCCCTGCTTCCAATCTCCGGCATATCTAATATTATCTTTGTGTTTGCTTCTTGACGTACTCAAACTACCACAAATGAGAAATGTCCAAGTTAGATGGGGAATTCGGACTGGCTCCACTCACCACCTTGTGGGAAAAGAATACTATCTAGAGTGTGGTATGTGGGCGTTAAGGATTTCACTGGTGATGACATGAGACAAGAGCTGTTTAAAAAGGCACCCTTATATCCTGTGGTGGAAGAGCAGACAAAGCTAAATAGAAAACTGAAGGTAAGATCATCACAGGGCTTCACAGAGACATTTGAATTCTTTATCAAGACAGGTCTGTAATCACATCAGGGGTGAGAATGGAAAAACCCAGTACTCTGAAATATGGGTTAGGGATATCTGGATGCCCAGATATTGGAGCTGAATATGCTCTTGAGGCCCCAGAGCTTATAAGGTGGCCCACTCTTCCCCAGTAAGAGGTTGCACTTGCTCTGTGTTGCAAAAACACTGCAGAAGCCTCTCCCTTTAAGACAGCAGTTCTCCTCCTCAGAAGCTGCCCCATATTCTCTCCTGGCTAAAAGGTTGATGACTTGACTGAAGACCAGCATTATCCAGTTAAGGAAATGAAGAGACTGTACAGTCCAGGAGTTGAGAGAGTCAGCTAGTGTGTATCAACGGAAACCATGGCTACACTCTGGGATTAAATTAGTGGATGCCCGATCAAAAGGGCCAGAATGTAAGACTGTATAGTCAAGAATTCACTGACTTGGGGATATTTACTTGGAACATGGGATTTAACATCCCAGCAAGGATTCCGAAAATGGTGCAAATTCACTGCTAAGATAACGTTTAGAAATCTAGAAAGAGTAATGGTTGCGTTGAGCGGAGTAGAAATGCCTGAGTTGCCCTGGCAGATAGTAGGAGGAATAAAAGAGACTGAGGGAACTGGTCATGTTAGAATGAATATATTAATAAGACTGGAAGACCCACCAGAGGAGTAGGGTCCGAAGAAGAAACCAAAGGACACCATTCCACCAAGGTCATTAGAGATGTGCTGGTGTTAAAAAAAAAAAAAAGAAAAGAAAAGAAAAGAAAAAAAGAAAATGTACTGGTGACAGGGGCAAAGCATCACTAATAAGTTCAGTGGTGGCTGTTAGCCACAGGTCAGGTTTGGGTTTGTCAATAGCCATGAAGTTGGGATGATGGGGGCCAAAGGATTAGAGCCGAAGTGGAGGTACTTTAACTGTAAAAACCCCAAAAATTACAATTATGATAATGGTCAGCAAGGTTAGAGGGGCAGTCAAGAGGACTTAACCAGCAGGGAACTGTGCAGATGGTCAATAAAGCATGACATGCCCATCCCGAAGATGTGCAGCCAACAGGAATGTTATTTAAATATCTACAACCACAAAAAGACAAAAATGGATGAGTAGGAAGTTGAGGATGATTTCCCCAATGAAAAGTTCCTAACTCCTTGCTAGTTGTTGGTCCTGAGCCAAATTTTAGATCTAGAATCTGCTGACTGAAGACATGGCCAGATCTTTAGGAGGAACACTGTATCATCATGTAATGATTCTCCTTCCCCCACAAAAAAAGTACCTATAGCCACTTACTCAGATAACTATACACTGAAGAAAAGAAAGTACCCACACATTTTGAGGAATATTTAGTACAGGGCTAAGTGGACAGTGATACCTGGACACTCAGGGTGTCAACATGGTCCTCTATTAGAATGGAGATTATGAAGGTCAGGTAATAAATGGAGTCCTAGAATTGTGCCTAATGAAAATTAGATGTATACTATTGATTGATTGATTTGATTTGATTTACTATAAGAACAAGTATGGAAAATAAATAGAAAGGTTTTATCCCTTGGACGTGGCTACAGAAAGTAATCTTCCATGTGTAAATTCATGAGGCAAAAATATCATTAGCAAAAAGTGTTGAGTTATGAGGCTGGAACTCTGAATAGAAATTTATTAGACACCAGAAGTTTCTAGGAAAAATGAAAATTGCAAGCACAGTCCTTCCATTTGGCTGCAGTAAGCTAATGAGAATAGCAAAGAATTATGATTGATTAAGGAAGATCTATTTCTGCTTTTTGCGGAGGCCTTTAACTTCCATTTTGCTTCTCTCTATTTAAAAGCTTACTTTTGGTGGCCTGTTCCTGAGATCCTAGCCAGAAGTATAAGAACCTTCACCCAGAGTCAAGGCTATTCTGTATGTAAGAAGTATCAAGTTTGGTAGACACAGAAATAATCTATTCCTTTACAGTTTAATTATTTTTCTACTATAATATTATTTACTTGTATTTCTTGGATTTTTTTTAAATGAAACTCTAGGCTTTTAATATTCTGCAACTCAGAACCTGTAGGTTCATTGAGATACCAGAACTACCAATGCATCAATGAGTACACCATTAATAGAGAATAAGAAGCCCAATTCTTAGATTAGCTCCCTTTTTCTGAACCAGTCCACAGGGGTAGAGAGAACTTACTTTTGCACAGTGGTTAAAGACCATAGTTATCCCAATTATTCTGGTCCTGACACTTTTAGGATATATGGTAATGAGCTCTCTTTGTAATTTGTAATCCCCTGCTCTAAACTCTATTCTGTTTACGGAAATTTCGGATCAGATAATCCTCATAAGACTTTAAACACCTCCTTTGGAAAAAGATATTTTGGCAATATGTATCAAAATCTTTAAAAATGCATATAACCTTTGACTCAAAAACTCTACTTCTAAATATTTTCTCTGAGGATTTACAGAACTGAATTTCAAGTGCATAAGAATGTTTATCACAGCTTTTTTTTAATGGCAGAGAGAAAGAGGAAGTGAGGCTGGCTAAATTTCCATAACAGGAGAAATGAGTAAATAAATCCTTATCACCGATTCAATAAATGCACTATAGAAAGAGATGTTTTGACATAGCAAAACACTACTATTGCTAAATAAAAAAATAAGTTGCAAAACAATAAATACAATACTTTTGTTTAAAAACACCACTAAATAAGTGTTTATATGCTTTTAAAGATTTCTGCCTTTGGATGAGACGGGCCAAGATAGTGGAGTGGCATGGAAGTTTTCTGCTTCTCTCATCCCTGAAATGCAGCTAGATCAATACCAAACTATCTTGCACACCTAAAACTTTGATCTGAGGACTAACACAACAATCTACATAACTTGACCCACAGAACTCAGCAGGTATGCGGTGCAGAGAAGTGATCTTGGGGAGAGAGAAGCTGCGGAGGATAGGGAGCTGTTTTGGCTTGTGGAGAGAGGACAGAGATGGAGGAGAATACAGGAAAAGCACTCCCCCCAGAAAGTAGATGGAAACAAAGAGAAAGAGTGGATACAACCATAAGGGACTGAACAAGAAAGGGAGAAAAGAGAAAGGAGAGAGTTTCAATACCATTAGACCATATAAACAGGGGTGCGTGGAGACAGAAACTCCATAGCTCAATACTTGGCAGAGCTCTGGTGGGAAGCATGAATCCCCAGGAGCAAACAACGAGGTCCAAGTGGTCCTTGGACCACACGGGGAGAGGCAGTCCACTGCTGAGAGGACATTTGCTGGAGCCTGTTCAGCCTTCCCATAAGCAAAGGCCCAGCAGATCCCAGAGAACAGACATGTTTGCTGGTGTTGGAACAAGGATGTTATGAGGGCAGTGAAGCCTCCTCTCAGATGTGTGTTGTGATTTACTATAAACGGTGCTACCACAGGATCACAGGAACTTTTTCTGGGGCAGGATGACACCTGGGTGCAGTGTCTGGGCATCTGCAGCGGCACGGTCCCATGAACATTCCTGCAGGCAGGTTGACACCAGCCATTGCTCCACAAAACCCTCCCCTAGGGGGTGGAAGTGGGTCAAAGCCACAGAGTCCTCAGAAGTGAGGGTTTGGAAACACAGCCTTGGGCGCCTGCGTGGCTCAGTCGGTTAAGCGGCGGACTTCAGCTCAGGTCATGATCTCACGGTCTGTGAGTTCAAGCCCCGCGAAGGGCTCTGTGCTGATGGCTCAGAACCTGGAGCCTGCTTCAGATTCTGTGTCTGCCTCTCTCTCTCTCTGCCCTTCCCCTGCTCACGCTCTGTCTCTCAAAAATAAATAAACGTTTAAAAAAATTAAAAAAAAAAAAAAAGAAACGCAGCCTCATCTGAGATAAAATTTGAGAGGGAGGTTCTGCCTGGCAGGCTGACGACTCGGTTGTGAACAACATAGAAGTGGGGAGTGGACGGAAGCTGAAGACAAAGGAGGGGTGCTTGACTGCTGGTGGGGAGAGCACAGAACTCTGATGCTAGAGACTGGATAGCTGAGCATTTTCAACTCTCCCACTCACGTGCATACACATGTACACATGCTACAGTGATCCACCCCAGTGAGCTACGCAGCACCATCTAGTGGAGAATGGAGCTGTTACAACAAGCCCCATACAACTGCACCAAACATGTTCTAGAGGAACACAAGTCTCTCCACCTGCTTGGTTTATGGACTATAAAGTGCTTCATAGTTTGACTTTTAGGGGAAACTGGATGTAATTTCAATTGTATTTCATTGTGTTTGCTGGTCCATTTATTCAATATTTTTCTTTTTCTTTTCTTATTCTTGAATACAGAAAGGAAGACATTTTTATTTTCTGTTTTTATAACTATAAACTATTTTATTTCATCATTTCATTTTATTCTATTTTATTGTATTCATTTTTTAAAATTTTCAAAGGTTTTCCTATTTTTTCCTTTTCTTTCCCATTTTTCTCTATTCTACCAAGTTTCTTTCAACAATCAGACCATAACATGCCAAGGATCTAGCATCCTTTATTTGATTTCTTTGTGTTGTTTTTAACTTTTTAAATTTAATTTTTTATTTTATTAATTCTTTTTCTTCCTCCAAAATGAGGAAATGAAGGAATTCACCCCAAAAGAAAGAACAGGAAGAAATGACAGCCAGGGACTTACTCAACAAAGATACAAGCAAGATGTCTGAACCAGAATTTAGAATCACGATAATAAGAATACTAGCTGGGGTTGAAAAAAGGCATAGAATCCCTTTCTGTGGAGATAAAAGAAGTAAAATCTAGTCAGGCCAAAATTTAAAAAACTATAACTGAGATGCAATCTCAAATGGATGTCACAACGGCAAGGATGGACGAAGCAGAGCAGCGAATCAGAGATGTAGAGGACAAACTTATGGAGAATAATGAAGCAGGAAAAAGAGGGAAACTATGGGAAAAGCGCATGATATAAGAATTAGAGAACTCAGCGACTCATTAAAAAGGGACAACGTCTGAAACATAAGGATCCCAGAAGATGAAGGAGAAAAAGCAGTAGAAGGTTTATGGGAGCAAATCATAGCAGAAAACTTTCATAACCTGGGGAAAGATACAGACATCAAAATCCAGGGAGGACAGAGAACTCCCATTAGATTAAACAAAAACGGACCATCAACAAGGCACATCGTAGTTAAATTCACAAAATACACAGACAAGGAAAGAATCATGAAAGCAGCAAGGGGTAAAAAAAGTCCTTAACCTACAAGGTTAGAAAGATCGGGTTCCCAGCTGACCTATCCACAGAAACTTGGCAGGCCAGAAAAGAGTGGCAGGATGTATTCAATGTGCTGAATCAGAAAAATATGCAGCCAAGGATTCTTTATCCAGGAAGGCTGTCATTCAAAATAGAGGGAGAGATAAAGAGCTTCCCAGACGAACAAAAACTAAAGGAGTTTGTGACCACTAAACCAGCTCCACAAAAAATTTTAAGGGGGACTCTCTGAGGGGAGAAAAGATGGAGCAAAGCAAAAAATACCAAAGCAATGAAGACTAGTAAGGACCAGAGAACACCACCAGAAACTCTAACTCTACAGGCAACACAATGGCAATAAATTCATATCTTTCAATACTCACTCTAAATGTCAATGGACTAAATGCTCCAACCAAAAGATGTAGAGAAACAGAATGGATAAGAAAACAATATCCATCTATATGCTGTTTATAAGAGACCCATTTTAGACATAAAGACATCTTCAGATTGAAAGTAAGGGGATGGAGAACCATTTATCATGCTAATAGTCACCACAGGAAAGCTGGAATAGCCATACATATATAAGACAATCTAGAATTGAAAATAAAGACTGTAACAAGAGATGAAGAAGGGCATTGTATCATAATTAAGGGGTCTATCCACCAAGAAGACCTAACAATTGTCAACATTTATGCCTCCAACGTGAGAACACCCAAACATATACACCGATTAATCACAAACATAAAGAAACTCATTGACAATAACCATAACAGTAGGGGACTTCAACACCCTATTTACAGCAATGGACAGATCATCTAAGCAGAAAATCAACAAGGAAACAATGGCTTTGAATGACACACTGGACGGGATGGACTTAGATATATTCAAAACATTTCATACCGAAGCAATGGCTTTGAATGACACACTGGACGGGATGGACTTAGATATATTCAAAACTATTCATCCTGAAGCATCCTTCTCAAAGGCGTGTGGAACATTCTCCAAAATAGATCACATACTGGAACACAAATCGGCCCTCAACAAGTACAAAAAGATTGAGGTCATACTGTGCATATTTTCAGACTACAACACTAACCATAACTCGAAATCAACCACAAGAAAAAATTTGGAAGGACAACAAATAGTTGGAGATTAAAGAACATCCTACTAAAAAATGAATGTGTTAACCAAAAATTAAAGAGGAAATCAAAAAGTACATGGAAGACAAAATGATAACACCACAGCCCAAAACCTTTGGGATGCAGCAAGGTGGTCATCAGAGGGAAGTGTATAGCAATCCAGGCCTTCCTAAAGAAAGAAGAAAGGTCTCAGATAACCTATACCCTAAAGAGCTGTAAAAAGAACAGCAAATAAAGCCCCAAACCAGCAGAAGAGGGAAATAATAAAGATTAGAGCAGAATTCAATGCTATTGAAATAAAACAGAACAAATCAATGAAATCAGGAGTCAGTTCTTTGAAAGAATTAACAAAATTGATAAACCCATAGCCAGTTTGATCAAAAATAAAAAGGACCCAAATAAATAAAATCAAGAATTAAAGAGAAGAGATCACAACCTGCATAAACACAACAACACTGCATAAATACAAATAATAATTAGAGAATATTATGAGCATCTATATGCCAATAAATTGGGCAATCTGGAAGATATGGACAAGTTCCTAGAAACATAAACTACCAAAAGTGAAACAGAAAGAAATAGAAAATTTAAACAGACTCATAACCAGTAAAGAAATTGAATCAGTAATCAAAAATCTCCCAACAAACTAGAATCCAGGGTCGGATAGCTTTCTAGGGTAAGTCTACCAAATATTTAAAGAAGAGTTAACATCTATTCTTTTCAAGATGTTCCAAAAAATAGAAATGGAAGGAAAACTTCCAAACTCATTCAATGAGGCCAGCATTACCTTGATTCCAAAACCAAAGACACCACTAATTAGAAGAACTACAACCAATTTCTCTGATGAATATGGATGCAAAAATCCTCAACAAGATACTAGCAAACCAAATCCAACAATACATTAAAAGAGTTATTCACCACAACCAAGTGGGATTTATGCCTGGGATGCATTGAACCATGGCTGCAAAACAATTAATGTGATTCATCACATCAATAAAAGAAAGGACAAGAACCACATTATTCTCTCAATAGATGCAGAAAAAGCATTTGACAAAATACAGCATCCTTTCTTGATAAAAACCTTCAAGACAGTAGGGATAGAAGGATCATACCTCAAGATCATAAAAATCGTACATGAAAGACCCACTGCTAATATCATCCTCATTGAGGAAAAACTGAGAAATTTCCCTCTAAGGTTAGGAACACGATAGGGATCTCCACTCCAGCCACAGTTATTTAACATATTATCGGAAGTCCTAGCCTCAGTAATCAGACAACACAAAGGAATACAAGGCATTCAAATTGCCGGGAGGAAGTCAAACTCTCACTCTTTGCAGACAAAATGATACTCTATATGGAAAACCCAAAGATTCCACCAAAAACCTGCTAGAACTGATACATAATTTCAGCAAAGTCACAGGATATAAAATCAATGCACAGAAATTAGTTGCATTTCTATACACCAATAATGAAGCAACAGAAAGAGATATCAAGAAATAGATCTCATTTACAATTGCACCCAAAACAATAAAGTACCAAAGAATAAACCTAGCCAAAGAGGTGAAAAATCTAAAGCCTGGAAACTATGGAAACCTTATGAAAGAAATTGAAGAAGGCACAAAAAATTGGGAAAATATTCCATACTCCTGGATTAGAAGAACAAATATTGTTAAAATGTCGGTACTACCCAAAGCAATCTACATATTCAATGTAATCCCTATCAAAATAATACCAGCATTATTCACAGAGATAGAACATACAATCTTAAAATTTGTATGGAACCAAAAAAGACCCCGAATAGCCAAAACAATCCTGAAAAAGAAAAACAAAGCTTAGAGGCATCACACTCCTAGACTTCGGGCTGTATTACAAACCTGTAATCATCAAGACAGTTGGTACTGGCACAAAAACAGACACTCAGATCAGTGGAGCAGAATAGAGAATCCATAAATGAACCTACAAACATATGGCCAACGAATCTTTGACAAAGCAGGAAAGAATATCCAATGGAATAAAGACAGTCTCTTCAGCAAATGGTACTGGGAATACTGGACAGTGACATGCAGAAAAATGAACATAGATCACTTCCATACACTATACACAAAAATAAATTCAAAATGGTTGAGAGACCTAAACATAAAACAGGAAGCCATCAAAATCCTAGAGGAGATTGCCTAGAGCAGGCAAAAACAGCTTTGACCTCAGCCACAGCAACTTATTATTCAATATGTCTCCAGGGGCAAGGGAAACAAAAGCAAAATTCAACTATTGGGGCCTCATCAAGATAAAAATAACTTCTGCACAGTGGAGGAAACAATCAGCAAAACTAAAAGGCAACCAATGGAATGGGAGAATATATTTGCAAATGACATATCAGATAAAGGGTTAGTATCCAAAATCCATAAAGAACTTATTACACTCAACACCCAAAAAAACAAATAACCCAGTGAAGAATTGGGCAAAAGACTTGAACAGATACTTTTTCAAAGAAGACATCCAGAAGGCTAACAGACACATGAAAAGATTCTCAACATCACTCATCATCAGGGAAATACCAGTTAAAACCACAATGAGATACCACCCACACCTGTCAGAATGGCTAAAATTAACAAGTCAAGAAACAACAGATGTTGGTGAGGATGTGGAGAAAGGATCTTTTCTGCACTGCTGGTGGGAATTCAAACTGGTGCAGCCACTCTGGAAAACAGTATGGAGATTCCTCAAAAAGTTAAAAATAGAACTACCCTACAGCCCAGCAATTGAGCTACTAGGTATTTATCCAAGGCATACATGTGTGCTGTTTTGAAGGGGCATATGCACCCCATGTTTAGAGCAGCACTATTGACAATAGCCAAAGTATAGAAAGAGCCCAAATGTCCATCGATAGATGAATGGATAAAGAAGATGTGGTATAATTATACAATGGAGTATTACTCAGCAATAAAAAATTAATGAAATCTTGCCATTTGCAACAACATGGATAGAACTAGAGGATATTATACTAAGCGAAATTAGAGAAAGTCAGAGAAAGACAAATATCATATGATTTCACTCATATGTGGAATTTAAGATACAAAAGAGATGAACATAAGAGAAGGGAAACAAAAATAATATAAAAACAGAGAGGGGAACAAACATAAGAAACTCTTAAATATAGAAAACAAACAAATGGTTGCTGGAGGGGTTATGAGTGGGGGGATGTGCTTAATGGGCAGAGGCAGTAAGGAAGACAGTTGTTGGAATAAGCACTGGGTGTTATACAAAGGGGACGAATCACTGAAATCTACTCCTGAAATCATTATTGCACCATATGCTAACTAACTTCATTGTAAATTTAAAAATAAAAAAAGAAATAAAATCAGTATTAGTAATTTACCCTAATATCCTAATAAACAAACATACTGAATTTAAAAGAAGATGCTTGAATAAATATTTTCTCCTTTTTAAAAAATTAATGTGTTTGAACAAGAAAAAATGTTTTCTGCCTTTGCTGTAATTCTGAGATTTCTTTCTTATTCCAGCTTTAATGGAGATCTTTTAGATTAAAATTAGTATCAAGAAACTTTGATCACCTTTTGGGTAAACATACAGATATACATTTCTATGTACACATATATTTTAATATTTTTTACATCTGTGTGTGCATGTGTATACACATGCCTATTCTGGTCCCATCTTCTCTGCCTATGTATTTGTGCACACATAAAAATATAGTGTATTTTAATATAGACATTAAAAACCAGGATAGAATATAAGTGAACATTAATGTCCTGATCAACTTTTACAGTTCTCCTTGGCAAGGCTGATGTAATATTTAAGAGAAGAATTCCTATCTGCTCCACATTTTCCTATCTGATCTGTAATGTTAGTGATTCAGGAAAGCAGAAGTTAGAGAGCCACAACTATTATATCAACAACACCAACAACCACTGAACCAAATGCAACATTATGTTCTAAATGATTGTGTGGGGCATCTGGATGGCTCAGACCACTAAGTGTCGAACTTTTGCTTAGGTCATGATCTCACATTCATGGGTTCAACATCTGTGTCAAAGCTCTGGAGCCTGCTTCGGATTCTGTCTCCCTCTCTCTCTGCCCCTCCCCCACTCTGCCTCTGTCTCTCAAAAAAAAATAAACATTTTAAAAAATTGTAAATAATTGTGTCAGCTCTCTCTCTTGCTTTCTTGGCATTTGACTTGACTATTAATGCATATTAGTGTGTGGGAGAAACCTCCTCAGTCAGCCACACCATCAGATCAGAATTCCCAAGAGGTTCCCATTCATCCGAACCTCCATTTACCCATTAATTGCAGCTTCCTTTTTTTTAGTCATCATGGCTCTGGCTGGTGAGGTGTGGACCTGGTCAGGGGAAAACAGCAGGGCAGATGCTGCAGTTTTAAGTGAAATCAGGTGTTGCCTTCCCAGAAGCGAGATCTGGAAAATGTCAGTCCATAAGTAACAGGTACTGGCAGTTGAATAGTCTGCCTTCCCCACAAGGCTCAGCATTCCCGTTCCTTGCAAGAAGTATTTAGGCTTTTCCTTTTCTTCTTACATCTCCTTGATCTCCTTGGTCTCCTCCTCAGAGATAATCAAGTAAGAATTTTCACTTTGTAGCTCTTCATCAGATATGATTTGGGCTGTGTTGGGATTGAGAAGGTTTTGATGATAGAATACCACAAGTGTCAGTAAAATACTCTCTAGTGTTGTTGGTGACCTAGAGTTCTGCCTGTGGAGGAAGTATAGAAGATTTCTTGGCAGAATGGAAAAGAATGATTGGGTCCTGACTCTTTTCTCCATTGGCTGAGAACTATAGGCAGAAACTCAGCACACAAGTCTGATAACGTTAAAGCATTAAATGGAGCTAAGAGACATTCTTTGGGTTTCCTTTCTTTTTAATTCTGCTAGGATAGTCTGGAACCATTTCATCACGAAATTGCAATCCAGATTGCAGAAACACACAAGTCCACATGCACAGTTGATATATGGTCATCTTTACTGTATTTGGTTGATTTGCATAATGTTCCTCAGCACATTCTAGGATTGAACCAAGTAACAGTGGGGAAGGTCTGGTAGTGCCATCTTAAATAGGATGTGGCTTCTTTAAGTGATATAACCCCACACTTACTCAAGGATACCTGGATGAAATATGGATTGCTGTGAGTATTTGGTCAGTGCCAGAGATTCTTTACTCCAGTTGGGGCAAATGAAAACTGTGATAAGGATCAACAATTCTGAATTAAGTTGATGACTAAAGATCAAATCAGTGAAACAACCTCAGAACTTAAAATACTGGACCAACTGGGTGACTCAGTCGGTTGGGCATCCAACTTTGGCTCAGGTCATGATCTTGTCATTCAGGATTCAACACCTGTGTTGGGCTCTGTGGTGACAGCTCAGAGCCTGGAACCTGTTTCGGATTCTGTCTCCCTCTCTCTCTCTGCCCCTCCACCACTCATGTGCTCTCTCTCTCTCTCTCTCAAAAATAAATAAACATTTAACAAATTTTTTTTAAATACTGAGAGGACGAAGCAAGAATTCTAGGGAAAGAGCACTGGACTAGGAGTTCTGGCCAAATCTTAACTAAGAATACTTCATCACCCCCTCACTCTTCACCTAATATTCTCTCTAGGCAATCTGATCCATCCCTATGGCTTTACCCCTACTTATATGCTAATATTTTAGTCCCAAATTTAAATCTGTGGTCTGGGGTTCATCTTCTGAACTCTATCCAGACTGATCATATCAATTATCTCTATCTGAATGATCCACAGGCATTTCAAATGGTACATGTGAAAAATATACTCACCAGCCATCCCAATAAATATTTTTTTATTTTCTCTGAATTGATTAATGATATAGTTATTTATCAGTAACTGTGCAAATTATCCCAGGTTACTTCACCTCTATCACCTACCACAACCAAAGTTAGTCATCAAGTCCATCTTCTAAACCTTTCCCAGATTTTCCCTTCCTTAGTCCCTACTTTTACCCTAATTCAGGCCACCACATAATTCACCCAAAAAACTGAGAACACAGCCTCCCCATTTAGCACCCTTCAATCCTGTCTCCATACGCAAGCCCAGAAAGCTTTCTAAAAAGGAGATCTACACATCATCTGTGTAGCAGTCTTGCCAAACATATTTAAACAGAATCTAACCATAAGGAAACAATCAGATAAATTCAGGTTTAGGTGCATACTATAAGAAAACTGGCTCAAACTCTTCAAAAATGTCAATGTCACTAAAGACAAAAATATAATTGAAGGAACTGTTCTAGATTAAGAAAAACTAAAGAAGAAAACTAAATGTAAATATGATCCTTCTTTGCATCCAGGATTGATGGAGATGGGGGGTGGAAATAGCTACTGTGGACATTATTAGGATAATTAGGGAAAACTAGAATATTAACTACATATTAGATGATATTTAATCAATAAATGTTGAGTTTCATAGGTGTTGTAATGGTATTGTATTTATGCAGGAGAAAGTTCTTATTCCTAGGAGATGCATGCTAAGGTATTTAGGGATGAAATATCATGATGTCTGCAAATTACTACAAAAACGATTCAGCAAAAATTACATAGGTGACAGAAAAAAAGCAAATGTAGTAAATGTAAACAACTTATGAATCTAATATTTCAACAATCCTTTTGGTTTAAATTTTTCAAAATAAAAGTTGTGAGGGGGAAAAAAGAGACAGAAAGCAGCCAATCACCACTGCTAAATAGTTCTTCAAGTAGATACATTCCATGTTACAAAAACAACTTGAATTTATTAGAGATTAAAATAAAATGGTGGAGAGGTCATTAAGGTTGAATTATCAAAGCCATTTACTTTCATCCCCAGCACCTTGGCAGGCTTAATTCCTAATTAAACACCCTACTGCAAGTTAACACAAGACTTAAAAGCTATATATGGAGTGGCTAGGTAGTTCAATAGACAAACTGAATTTAAGCCAGCCATTTCCTTTCGCACAAAAGAATATGAAAACAAGAACAAGCAAATTTTCATTGAATCCTCATAAATAAATGACATATTTAGCTTCATTTTAGCAATGAGAAAAAATAAGGAAAAACCTAACTGAATTATGTCCCAAAGTTTTTAGGGCAGTCAGACCAATAAAGTGCATTATTATGTGATACTGGAAGTCTGCAAAGAGTAAACTTATTAATCTTTTAAAAACGGGATGGTTGAAGCTTTGTGTTCTAATAACATTATTAATTTGTTATTTGTTCTCTATATTATAGTTTTCTTCTGCCTTGTATAAAATAAAACATTTTTAAAAAACTCTATGTCAAGCCTCAACAAAATTCTTTTTGCATCAGGAAAACCTGAAAATCCATTATGAAGATCCCTGTTCCTTCTCTTCCCTTGTCACATCCCCTTTTTATTCCTTATGCTATAGCTACATTTAACTGCTTATACTTCCTTAAGGCACAGGTTCTCTCAATGCCACCAAGATTTCTTGCTGGGTAGTCTAAATCAGGAGAAATATGATGTAGCCCTTTATGCCACAGGCATGCCTAATACAAGCATATTAGACACAAAAACACCTGAGACCAAATCTATGCACACAGGGAGTCGTGTCATCAGGATTCTGCTTCCAGGATGACTACTAGGGCAAGTCCCTTATCCTCACTCACCCTCAGTGTGCTCATCTCTAAAAGGCAGGTGGTTAAATCAGATGATGTCCAATATCCATCTGCTCTTTGCCCTCACTATCCATGAACCTAAGAAGTTGCCTACAGAAATCACAAGAGAATTTGTGTGATATATTCTGGTATAGAAGAGGTTTTCCTCTTAAGCGAATCATCTCAAAGAAGTTGTAAAAGTCAAATAAAGAATAAAGTTTCAAGTCACAGTCAAGTTTAATGGACTTCACTGATGTTATAACAGAAATCCAAAATGTGTTATCTTTGAGATTTATATCAAATTACATATGAAAATCTAAATAATATGGTGAAACAGATGTTAAGTGAGAGATGAATTCTAAGCTGCAGTATGAAATTTAGCTCAATTTTGGTTACTGAGCAGAAAATAGACTCAGGGGGCAGTGATTAAATGCACAGATATGAATGTGCCCATGAAGGAGAAAAATTCACTTATTAATATCTCATTCTCCCTCATCTGTTAGATGCAGAGATAAATCATGAAAAGCTATGAGGAAGATCAGTGCCTGAAATCACTAACACAGGAATACCTTGAAATTATTCAATCTCTCCCTCTCTCTCTCTTCTAAAAGTCTCAGAGTTCATTCCACACATTGAAACTGACACTTGGGTGGGGTAGAATCACTTGTAATAAAGCTAGAGAAAGAAACACTCCCATATCATTCAACTCATCCAATATGGGCAGTGGGAACACAAATGCGGGAAGGGTACTGCTTTCCACAGTTCCAGTATTTTATTGAGTGGAAAACTTCAGTAAAGTAGTAACACTACCAGTAGTACTTCTAGTAGTAATACCAGAAAAACATTTATCTTAAAGTTTAAACCATTGGAGTCATCTTAGAAAGTTTTTACCAGGAAGCTGACCTGAATTGTTTGTTCTATGAAGAATGCTGGTGTTATTTTGATAGGGATTATACTGAATGTGTAGATTGCTTTGGCTATTACCGACATTTTAACAATATTTGTTTTTCCAATCCATAAGCATGGAATGTTCTTCCATTTCTTTGTGTCTTCTTCAATTTCTTTCATAAGGTTTCCATAGTTTCCAGTGTACAGATTTTTCACTTCTTTGGTTAGGTTAATATCTCGGTATTTTATGGTTTTTGGTGCAATTGTAAATGGAATCTATCCCTTGATTTCTCTTTCTGCTGCTTCATTACTGGTGTATAGAAATGCCACCAATTTCTGTACATTGATTTTATATCTTGCGACTTTTGCTGAATTCATGTATCAGTTCTAGCAGTTTTTTGGGTTTTCCACATAGGGTATCATGTCCTCTGTGAAGAGTGAAAGTTTGACTTCTTCCTTGCCAATTAGGATGCCTTTTATTTCTTTTTGTTGTCTGATTGCTAGGGTTAGAACTTCCAACACTATGTTGAACAACAGTGGTGAGAGTAGACATCCCTGTCGTGTTCCTGACCTTAGGGGGAAAGCTCTCAGTTTTCCCCTATTTAGGATATTTGTTGTGGGTCTTTTGTATATGGCCTTTATGATCTTGAGGTTTGATCCTTCTGTCCCTACTTTCTTGAAGGTTTTTATCAAGAAAGGATGCTGTATTTTGTCAAATGCTTTTTCTGCATGTATTGAGAGGATCATGTGGTTCTTATCCTCTCTTTTATTAATTTTGTATATCGCATTGACTGATTTGCAGATATTGAACCACCCCTGCAGCCCAGGAATAAATCCTACTTGATCATGCGAATAATTCTTTGAATGTATTGTCAGATTTGGTTTGCTAGTATCTTGTTGAGAGTTTTGCATCCATGTTCATGAGGGAAATTAGTCTGTAGTTCTTTTTAGTAGGGTCTTTGTCTGATTTTGGAATCAAGGTAATGCTGGCCTCATAGAATGAGTTTGGAAGTTTTCCTTCCATTTCTATTTTTTTTTGGGGGGAGGAACATCTTAAAAAGAATAGGTGTTAACTCTTCTTTAAATGTTTGGTAGGCTTCTCCTGGAAAGCCATCCAGCCCTGGACTCTTGCATGTTGGGAGAGTTTTAATTACTAATTCAATTTTTTTACTGGTTATGGGTCTGTTTAAATTTTCTATTTCTTCCTGTTTCAGTTTTGGTAGTTTATATGTTTCTAGGAAGCTGTCTATGTTTTCCAGATTGCCCAATTTATTGGCATATAATTGCTCATGATATTCTCATATTGTTTGTATTTCTGCAGTGTTGGTTGTGATTTCTCCTCTTAAAATTTTTTTAATGTTTTATTATTTATTTTTGAGAGAGAGAGACAGAGCATGAGTGGGCAAGGGGCAGAGACAGAGGGAGACACAGAATCTGAAGCAGGCTCCAGGCTCTGAGCTGTCAGCACAGAGCCCGATGTGGGGCTTGAACTCACAAGCTGTGAGATCATGACCTGAGCTGAAGTCAGATGCCTAACTGACTGAGCCATCCAGGTCCCCCTGATTTCTCATCTTTCACTTTGATTTTATTTATTTGGGTCCTTTCTTTTTTCTTTTTAATAAATCTGGCTAGGGGGTTATCAATTTTGTTAATTCTTTCAAAGAACCAGCTCCTGGCTTCTCGATCTGTTCTACCGTTGTTTGTTTATTTTGATATAATTGATTTCTACTCTAATTTTTATTATTCCTCTTCTTCTGCTGGTTTTGGGTTTTCTTTGGTGTTGTTTTTCCAGATCCTTTAGGTGTAAGGTTAGGTTGAGACATTTCTTCCTTCTTTAGGTAGGCCTGGATTGCTATATGCTTCCCTCTTATGGTTGCCTTTGCTGTATCCCAGAAGTTTTGGACTGTCATGTTTTCATTTTCATTGGCTTCCATGTACTTTCAAATTTCCTCTTTAATTTCTTGGTTAACCCATTCATTATTTAGTAGGATGTTCTTTAATCTCCAAGTATTTGTTGTCCTTCCAAATTTTTTCTTGTGGCTGATTTCAAGTTTCATAACGTTGTGGTCTGAAAATATGCATGGTATGATATCAAACTTTTTGTACTTGTTGAGGGATGATTTGTGACTCTGTATGTGACCTATTCTGGAGCATGTTCCACGTGCACTCGAGAAGAATGTGTATTCTATTGCTTTAGGATGAAATGTTCGGAACCTATCTGTTAAATTCATCCCATCCAGTGTGTCATTCAAAGCCACTGTTTCTTTCTTGATTTTCTGTTTAGATTATTCATCCATTGCTGTAAGTGGAGTGTTAAAGTCCCCTACTTTTATGTTATTATTATCAATTATTTTCTTTCTTTTTGAAAAAAAATTTACTGTCAAATTGGTTTCCATACAACACCCAGTGCTCATCCCAACAAGTGCCCTCCTCAGTGCTCGTCACCCACTCTCCCCCCTCCCATATCCCCCTCAACCCTCAGTTTGTTCTTAATATTTAAGAGTCTCTTATGTTTTGTCTCCCTCCCTCTCTGTGTCTTTTTTCTTTCCCCTCTTTCCTTCACCCATGGTTTTCTTTTAAGTCTCTCAAAATTCACCTATGCGTGGAAACCTGTGGTATCTGTCTTTCTCTGACTGACTTATTTCACTTAGCATAATACCCAATGAGTTTATTTCTAAAAATTTGTATAGAACCAGAAAAGACCCCGAATAGCCAGAATAATGTTGAAAAAGAAAACCAAAGCTGGAGGCATCACAATTCCAGACTTCAAGCTGTATTACAAAGTTGTAATTATCAAGACAGTATGGTACTGGCACAAAACCAAACACATAGATTAGTGGAACAGAACAGAGAACCCACAAATGTATGGCCAATTAATCTTCAACAAAGCAAGAAAGAATATCCAACGGAAAAAAGACAGTCTCTTCAGCAAATGATGTCAGGAAAACTAGACAGCAACATGCAGAAGAATGAATCTGGACCACTTTCTTATATCACACATAAAAATAAATTCAAACTGGATGAAAGACCTAAATATAAGACAGGAAAACATCAAAATCCCACAGAAGAAAATAGGCAACAACCTCTTTGATCATGGCTGCAGCAGCTTCTTACTTGGCAAGTCACTGGAAGCAAAGGAAACAAAAGCAAAAATGAACTGTTGGGACCTCATCAAGATAAAAGCCTTCTGTACAGAAAAGGAAACAATCAATAAAAGTAAAAGGCAACTGATGGAGTGGGAGAAGATATTTGCAAATGACATATTGGATAAAGGGTTAGTATCTAAAATCTATAAAGAACTTATCACACTCAACACCTAAAAATATAAATAATCCAGTGAAGAACTAGGCAAAAGACATGAACAGACACTTTCCAAAAAAGACATCCAGAGGGCTAACAGACACATGAAAAGATGCTCCACATCGCTCATCATCAGGGAAATACAAATTAAAACCACAATGAGATGCCACCTCACACCTGTCAGAATGGCTAAAATTAACAACTCAGGAACCAAAAGATGTTGGCAAGAATGCAGAGAAAGGGGAACACTTTTGCACTGCTGGTGGGAATGCAAACTGGTGCAGCCACTATGGAAAACAGTATGGAGGCTCAAAAAATTAGAAATAGGGGCGCCTGGGTGGCTCAGTCGGTTGAGCGGCCGACTTCAGCTCAGGTCATGATCTCTCAGTCTGTGAGTTCGAGCCCCGCGTCGGGCTCTGTGCTGATGGCTCAGAGCCTGGAGCCTGCTTCAGATTCTGCGTATGCCTCTCTCTCTCTGCCCTTCCTCTGCTCACGCTCTGTCTCTCAAAAATAAATAAACGTTAAAAAAAATAAAAAAAAAAATAGAAATAGAGCTACCTTCGACCCAGCAATTGCACTACTAGGTATTTATCCAAAGGATACAAAAATGCTGATTTGGAGGTGCCTGGGTGGCTCAGTTGGTTAAGTGTCTGACTTCGGCTCAGGTCATGATCTCATGCTTCATGCATTCAAACCCCACATCAGGCTCTGTGCTGATGGCTCAGAGCCTGAAGCCTGCTTTGGATCCCATGTCTCCCTTTCTCTCTGCCCCTCCCCTGCTCATGGTCTGTGTCTGTCTCTGTCTCTCTCTCAAAAATAAACAAACGTTTAAAAAAATTTTAAATGCTGATTTGAAGGGGCACATGCACCCCAATATTTACACCAGCATCATTAACAATAGCCAAATTATGGAAAGAGGCCAAATGTCCATCAACTGATGAATGGATAAAGAAGATGTGATATATATTATCTTCTTTATATATCCATATATAAATTATATGTATATATATATATTATATAGCCACACAAAGGAATATATTCTTGGCGATCAAAAAGAATGAAATCTTGCCATTTGCAATGATGTGGATAGAACTAGAATGTATTATGCTAAGTAAAGTCAGTCAGTCAGAGAAAGATAAATATCATATGATTTCGTTCATATGTGAAATTTAAGAAACAGAAGAGATGAACACTGGGGAAGGGAAGGAAAAATAAGGTAAAAACAGAGAGGGAGGCAAACCATAGAGACTCTCAAATACACAAAACAAACTGATAGTTGCTGGAGGAATTTTGGGTGGGGGGATGGGCTAAATGGGTGGTGGGCATTAAGGAGGGCACTTGTTGGGATGAGCACTGGGTGTTATATCTAAGAGATGAATCACTAAATTCTACTCCTGAAACTGTTATTACACTATGTTAACTAACTTGGATTTAAATTAAATAAAATAAAAAATAAGCTGACATGAAAGGGTAGAGAGTTGCTTGATTTGGAAGAGACTTACTAGACAGCCAAACATTAGTTGCAAGCATAGGTGACTTCTCATAAGACATTTTTTTTCTCCTTTTTCTTCCTTTAAGTTGGAACTCTCTGAGCAATTTTTTTTAATTACATAAAATTAAAATTGTTTCCTTTAGAAGAACAAAAGTAAGGGAGAGACAGAGAAGGAAAGAGTGAGAAACAGACGCAGAAAGGCAGATTTTGAAAAGAAGTTCTGAGAACTGTTTACAGAGTACTCAGAAAACAGGTGATACCTTCTTTCTTATAAATTTGAGGCAGATAATTTAAGAGCTGAGGGAAGCTTGCAAAATGCTAATATAGGTAATGAAACCATAGTCAAGAACAAAGCATAGAAAATCTCTAATTCATAGAAAAATAGGTGTTTATCAATTAGTGCTGACAATGATTAATAAATAGCTAAATAAATTTTTATTGGAAAGATATTTCATTTGTACTGAAATATTTACATTTTTTCCAATCTTGCTTCTTATTATAACTTCTGAGACGTGCAAATAATAGTAACTGGTGGGAAAATCACATATATATGGTTACAACTGGGTTTCTTACATAAATGAAACATTTTTATTTTTTTAAGGGAGATTTCCAAATTTATCTGCTTAGATAAATCTTAGAATCATAGGAAGATCTGTTATAAATTCCAAAATCTAAGGCCACATCCAGATCAATTCAATCACAATCTCCTGGGGTGGGACTCAGGCAACAGTAGTTTCTTTTTTTTTTTTAATAGTTTATTTTCAAATTGGTTTACATATAACACTCAATGTGATTCAGGAACAGGAAAGGAGAATGAAACATATTTTTAAATAAAGCATACATCAACACGATTTTTGCTTTAGAACTTTCACTGGAGATGGATTGGGAACTGGAGAGTGGGTTATGGCTAGGGGTAGAAATAGAATATAGGAAATTATTGCAATACTATAGGGAAGAGTTAGATTTTTGATTGTTTAGATAGAGAAAATGAAAGAAAAAATGTAAGATAAATGCATGTTTTCAACAGGAAAAGAATTGTGAGTAAAAATACATTTGAAACAGATCTTGAAATAGAGAAAAATTCTGGAAAAAATCCTTCAGGTCTTTATTCAAATATCAATTTTTCAGTGAAGCCTCCTGTAGCAGAAAACAAAAAATGGCATGATCACCACATCATTTCCTTTCTCTGGGCAGACAGGAAGGCATTTCCTAGCTTCCCTTATAGTTAAGGGTGGGAACACATGACTTAGTTTTGCAAAAGAGAATGTGAGCAGGCCAAGGCACCTATTGGCTACTGATCTACCCTCTATCTGTCTCTACACCTACAAGATACATGATCAAAATATGGAGGAAACCTGGAATCCTAAATTGCTGGGAGTAATGAATCACCTATATCAGATTTCCTATGAACAAAAAACTAAATTTTTGTTGGGCTAACTCACTGATATTTAGATTTATTACTACAGTATAGCATAGGCTATTTTGATTAATATGCCTTTCCCATCTACCATATCTAAAATTTCCTATCCCCCTTTCCACAGAAAAATCCAACATACACACACACACTTCCCATCCTTCTTTCTTTCTTTTAGCACTTGTCACTCTATAGTTTATAATGAATTGTATATATTTATCTTATTTATTATCTCTCTTCCCCAGTAGAATAGCCTCCATGAGGACTGGGTATGTTTACGTGTGTTTGCTTCATTGTTATATCCCAAGTGATACAGTGCTTGGAACATGGTAGGCGCTTAAGAGATATTTGTTGAATGAATGAATAGAAAGTCAAGTTTAGTTCTGTCTAGAAAACAGTCAGACTCTCAAGTAGAGAGGTAATAAGATTCAGCTGTGAATTCAAGTATAAAAGACCCATCTATAGTCACATGCTTGGGACATATCAACATATTTGGAGGGGTCATAGCTGAAGTCACAGAAATGAATTCCTTCAGAGATAAGTGTTGCAGGTTGGGTTTTTCAAGAGCAGAAGCTGAGACAAAGTCTGGATGTTTATTAAGGATCAACACTTCTGAAAGAAAAGGAAGTAAGTGGATTGGACAGAGGAAGAAGTTAAACTGCAGTGCAAGCTGAAAATGCCTCGGCCAACCCGATGGGGAGTTCTGAAGCAAACACTGCCTGTCAGATTTGTCTTGCATCAGACCAAAATGGTTGGGCCTTATATCCCAACTTCATTCAGTCACTAATGTGGGCTGCCCTAAGAAGGGTTGACTTCGAGTTAGGAGAATCCTAAAGGAGCTGACAGCTGGAGGTTGTCTGCTGACCTCACTTCCCAAATCTAGGTGACAAGTACTTCTTTGAAGGGAAATCTGAGCAATATATCTCTATATGATACCACAAATGAGAAAAGAAGAGGTTAGGATTGCCAGATTTAGCAAATTCAAATACAAATAATGCTACTTCATTAATATAAACCTGTCCCATGCAGTATTTGGGGCATACTTATGCTAAATTATTTGTTTATTTGAAATTCAAATTTTAACTGGGTGTCCTGTATTTATCTGGCAACTCTATAATAAAGACTGAGTCTTAGAGCAAAGCCACAATTGTCAGGAGACGAGTAGGTAGAATTGTCATGAAGTGATAAGGGGAAGTCACAGAATGATCCAAAAACCAAAATGAAGTAATAGTAATGAGATATAAGGAAGGAGGTGATTTTTAAAATAATAGGATGATGATAGAATAGAGAGACTTGAAAAGTGGGGAAGATAGATAAAGGAAGGTAAAGACTGAAAATTACTTCAGCGACTTAGAGACTAGGGATAATAAAGCTTCACAAAAGAATGGATTCCAGTGTCAAATGACACTGAAAAGCAGAACACAGCTAAAATATCTATGGGGCAGGGGGGTGGGTGGGTACCGCAGACTGTGAAGTATGTCAAATTGGATGTGGTAGGGCATGCCTTGCCACAAGATGGCACTCATAGTTCCTTTTTTTTCTGAGTTTCTATCAAACATTCTGCAAATTTTTTTATTGTCATAGAACAAAGAGAATATCTTATGTTTCACAACTTCACATCTACCTTATGTTTCATGTTCTACCATTTTTCCACAGCTTATCATTGTTTTCCCTTTAGAATATAAAGACATAATGAATATTGGAATTCATTGGCAGGAGTTGCAGGAGGGAGCATTAGAACCTGGAGGGAGCAAATGTAATGCTATCACAAATACTCAGTACGAAGCCTTAACAGAAGGCTGTTGGATTTGATAATCAGATAACGACTGAACTTCAAGAAAACTAATACTGTTAGAAATGGAAACCAGACTGCCTGGTGTTGAGGACTGACAGTGTGCTAAGAGAGTAGACAGACTATGTTCAGCACACCTGCTGTGAAAGATAGAAGGGAAAACAGGGATTTTTTTTTCTTATAAAAAATTCCCTCTCAAATATGAGTTTGTTTGCCTTTTTCATACATTTCAAATATTTTACCAAAACACCTGTTAAATGGCAGTTGGCCTCACACCACAACATGTCTACAGTACGAATGCATTTGTGTTGTGGAGTTACTTCTACTTAACTAAACAACTCCATCTCCCCCAACATTATAGCACTTATTTCTTTTCCAAATAATTTCATATCTATTTCTCATCTTATGTTGCTCATAGAGTGAATATTTGATTAGAGGTCTAGAGAGATCATAAGCTTTGCCTCACATGTCACACACAGAAAGACAGAAACAGAGCCCTGGACCAGTTTTCTGATCCCTAACTCCATACCTCTTCATGGGATTTCTAATTCAAGTTTTCCACCTACCTAATTTTACTTTTTCTGGCATGCATAAAAATGAGAATGGCTCTTTGAAATTACCCTGTTTTGACTATTTTCCATGCATCTCAGATAGGTAATAGTTAAAACTTACCTGTCTCCAGGATATTATGGGAAAAAAATATGCTCATTATCATCTCTGCTTTTTACAAAGCTGAGCATAACCCTGAGCTGAACCTAAAAAAAAGAACGTATAAATTAATGTACCACTGAAGAGATAAAAACCCTGTGTCTGTTGTTTTGGGTGTATAAGGACTTCTGCTAAAGAACAGTTCAACCACACAATTCAAAACGATTTTGTTTTCAGCCAGTAAGTCCAATCATTAGTCATTTGTTTTTATCTTTTTTTTTTATCATCAAGGTAAAAAAAATTATCAGTGTCTCTGTGTAAAAATCTGTGTTGACCCCTTTAAACATAAAGAAGAATGACATGAAGACAGTCTTAGCTTTGTTTCTCCCATTCACCCCCTCCACCCCAAACAGAGAAAAGGGTAGACGGGCTTCTATAGCTAATTCACCAATAACTCCATAGAAGCCAAACAAAAAAAAACTTCAAACTTGTTTTGTGGCTAGGCCTCCATGGGGGAACAGCCTTTTTACTGAATTGGAAAGAATAAAGGGTATTTTTGAACTTACAAGTGTCTGAAAACATCATGTCTGCAAAGTGCGGTTGGCATTTTTATGTATTTAAAAGAGTCTAATGAAGCCCAGCTCCTTACAAATTCCGACAAAAAATGAAGAATGGGAAATGGTTCCTGCCACCCAGGGGTCAGAGTGGTGGTTACTGCTCCAACCAACTGTACAAAGGAGACCTGTCATTTATAGATACCTCCAAAGTCTTGCATTAGCAAGAACACCATGAAGACTGGCCCTTACCCAAAGAATTTACTCAGAGAGACATTTAATATGGAGTAAATACAGCCTCAAAGAGAAGAGCTTTGAAGAAGGGCTTTGAAAAGGTCGGAGGAAGATGAAATGAGGAATGTTGTTACTTAGTGCCTTTATTAAACAAATGCTTGCCTTAGCTCTTCTCCAGCACGTCTCAAAATGTGGCAAAGTAATAATGACATGCCCACTTCACAGACAAAAAAAAAATAACTGGAATGTAAAACTTTCATTAGAATTGGCCCTGAGGCCAATGGGTTGTTCTCAAAGGCCCTATTTCCACCAGCCTAGAGTTGTCTCCTCTCTCCAGGACATATCAAGATGCTTCATGAATAGTCCAGAATAGTCTGGATTTCAGACATTCTCCCCTGTCATACCAATTAAGTTTGGAAACTATTCTCCCTAATCTTTGCATCATATCCTAGCTCCTCAGGCCTTTGCTATAGGTAGAAAGTAACCAATCACTGCTATCATTATAGCAGATAGCACTGTAGGTATTAACTCTTTTGGAGTCATGGACACTTTTTAGTATAAAATCAACTGGGCTAGTGATGTTAAATAAATTTTGTAGTTATACAAAATATCACTCCCTACAATTGGTTTCTTTTTCTTCTGCTATTCATCTCTCGTCTTTGTACATAAAAATGCATTCATCCATTTGAGAAATATTCCTGAGCACCTGCTATGTGTCAGGTATCGTTACAGACAATGGGTTTATAGCAAGCTAAGATAGCTAATTCCCTGCTTTCATGGACCTATATTCTAAATAGGTAGGAAAAGAAGAATGGGAGGACAGGAGATGACAGGTAGTAAACAAGATAAATTCAGATAGTGGGAAGGTCTATGAAGACAAGAAATCAGGATAATGTAATTGAAACTAAGTGGAGAATGACTTTTATGTGAGTAGTCAGAGACTCTGCCTTGAGGTGAAGTCAGGCAGTATTACATTGGAGTCAGGGCCAACCATACACAGATCTGGAAAAAGAATCTCACAAGCAGAGAAAATGGCAAGTATAAAAGTTTGGAGGTATAACAAGCTTGAAATTTTTGAGGAACAAAAGAGAGACAAGGTTGTTGAATCCTAATGAAAGGTAGTGGGAGGTAGCTCATGAGTTATAAGAGATGCAAGAGGAAGACTAGGACTGCTAATTCATGAAGAAGTGATACATGGAAGATATCAAAAGCTGTGAAGTGCTTTTTTGTTTAAACTCCTAAATGTTTTAGTGTGCTTTCCCTAAGATCAAGGACAATAGTGAAAGTACAATGATTAAAATCAAGAAAATTTCACTAACATATCCAATAAGTATCAAAATCAGAAAATAACATTAATTTAATGTTATCTAATTTATAGACTTTACTTAAATTTTGCTAACGGTTTCTAAAATGTTCTTTATAGAAATTTTATACATCCAACCCAGGAACACATATTTCACTTAATTTTGCCTCTTTAGTCTCTTTTAATCAGGAACTGTTCCTCATTCTTTCTTTGCCTTTCATGACATTGATATTTCTAAAAAGTACCAGCCATTTGTTTCATAGTATGTTCTTAAATTTAGGTTTGTCTGATGTTTCCTTGAGATTAGATTCAGGTTATGCAGGTGATGAAGTTTATCCTTTTTAATGTAATATATCAGGAGATACACAACATCAGTTTGTTCCATTACTCATATACAATGGAGATAGGATGAAAAAAATGTATTTTTGCTAGGGAAAGATCAATGCATACTCATGTTTTAGGTGAGAGCAAAAATACAACAATTTTGTATTGTCAATTCTAAAAACAGAAGTATAATGTAGATAAATTCTGAATTAAATGCGAATATAAGAAGGCTTTTCTCACTTGCTCAAACCCTGAATATAGGGTTTTAGGAAAACCTCAGAAGTCACTAAAACATTGAAGAAGAGACAGGAAACAGAATGTGAGTTATAAATAAGGACGAAGATATGTTAACAAACTTCCAACAAATAAAAATAACTGTGATTTTTACATATTTTATAAATCTATACAGTTTAAACGAAACAGACTATTTAGGTAAATAAATGGCTCTTACATAATAATCAGTGTGAAAAGGAGTTGCTGAGCACATATGAAACTGAAATGAGTGCACACTCAGTGGCATTTGCAAAGGTCTCCACTGTCATGTAGCTTCCCTTCGAGCATCATGTAGTGTAGTGTACTTATTTTGCCATAAATACTAGCTAAAAGCAAACAAACAAGAAAAGTGTGGTTTGAAATGTTGTCACTAGGAATGATGGAGAAGAAAAAGACCAGCAAATTCAGAGCCTGCACAGAAAATAGAAGGAATGAGAGTAGGTAGGGATTGAGCAAGAAGTTCTATAACATGAATTTAATGAGACCACTGGATCATGAGGGCATGGAGTATGGTCATTCTCTGAATTTAGTTTTCTTTATCAATGTCGATCTTAAAATATGGTATCCAGAAATTAAACCCTCTATATGACCTAGCACGTACAACAGGACTGCTACTTCCCTTTTTATTTCTATGCCTCTATTTGTGCCAAAGTTATCATCAAACATAATCTGTAGAATTTTAGAGATGAAGAAGTACCAAGACTGTCATTTGGTTCAGTTCTCTTCATTTTCAAATGAGAAAAAATTAAGTGATTAGAGTTAACAGACTTGCCAAAAGTCACCCAACATTGGCACTACTAGAGAACAGACGGTTCAGGTTTGGAGCCCCAGAACGCTGGTAAAGAAGTCATTAAAACATCACTATGGATACAATACCACTGGTTTTTCAAATAAACAGACTGTCCTGTGACTGTTGCATAACATGTAGTTTGTATCCCTAACTCTCATGCCTCAGAAAAGATGTTGCATACATTTAAATATGCCTTTAAAGAATCTTAGGTTTTAAAAGCTTTTGATTATGGAAAATTTCAAGCATATATAAAGTGAATAGAATATGATGAATCCCTATGGACCCATAACCTAGTTTTAATATTTTCAAATCCTGCCATTCTTTTTCTTTTCTGTAGTAAAATACACATGGCATAAAAATTATCATTTTAACCATTTTTAGGTGTACAGTTAAGTAGCATTCAGTACATTCACATGTTGTATCTGCCATTCTTATATCGATTAAATCTCCACCCACTCCCCACCTATCCACTCCATGATTATGAGAATCTCACTTTTTTAATCAGACATCTAATACCTCATTTCCATCCAAATTCACACGTGACTTTTTTGCTCTAATCCTCAGTTCCCTCTTCATGAGTGTCCTAACACCTCTCACTCAAAGTTGCTGTGAAGTTTAAAGAAAGCACTGTAACATCACATAAGAGGTATTTAGTAAACATTAGTTCATTCACCCACCTATTCATATGATATGACTATTCCCAAAGAAGCTGTGCTGATAACACAATGGATTCCACTTGACTGTTGTGATGACTCTCAATTTTATTTGTATTTTCTTGACATTTCTTCATTGTTCCTTGTGCCTTATTTAGGTGAGACCTATAAACCTAATTAAGTTTTTAATATAATAATGGTCTTTGTAGAAAAGTAATGAAGTTCTCTATACACCTTAGTGATAGTATTTAATTATAATAGTAATAAAACAAGCTCCAGAAGCCTAAGTGAAGAGTTTCTCAACTTATTGCAGTCACTTATTCAAGTGCATTGATGGGCAAATCAAAAACACCCTTGACTTCCCTTTAATGAATGAGTTAGTGTGGAGGACATAGGAAAGCGCTGACTCCCATCTCTGAGATCACTGCTCTGACTAGACTTCCTGGTCTCTGGCAGATTCTTCTTAGGTTCACTTTCTTCTTCTGTATACTAAATGCAGAGATATTTTAAGACTTATTCTTCAGTCCTGAGTCCTTTTACAAACTCTAGTAGATAATCCATTTTTGTGGTTTCAGTCCACATCACTATAGGAGCTGTTCTAAAATCAACGTCTTTAGCCAACAGTTCTCTGACTCCAAGAATCTTATGAACTGATCATCATCCCCCCAAACTATTTTTCCCTCACAGAAATCCTCTGTTTATACTGATGGGACCATTACCCTCTTGGTCAACCTGTCTAAAACTAGAGCCTCGTCCTTCATTTTTAAAATCTCTCATCCCCTATACACAATTCAACTCCAAAGAAGAGTGATTCTTTCTTAGAAGTATCTCTTTTATTTGCTCCACACTCTTTCCAACTCCATTAACAGGTGACATTACAATTTCACAAGCTAATTAATGCAACAGCTCATGTGGTCAATCAAATACAATTTCTAGAATATAATGCTTACTTAAGAAACCAGAATTCTGAACTCTTCTAGAAATTAAGTGAGAATCAAGCAGCCCTTCAACTAACACTTGGGAACCTTAAAAAGACATAAATCCTTTTTCTGAGCCAGAAAAAACAAAGTTCTCTTTATTAGTAAAGCATGTTATTTTATAACTAGGTCTGAATAATGCAAACATCTGATAATCTTCAGAGAAATCACACCAACAAAATCTGAGTGCAATCTGGGCCCTCTCGAATACAGCTCACATTTCCCTAATTTTACAGTCTCTATATAAAAACCTACATTCCCATAATTACATTTAGAGGGACCTTCAAAGGTGCCATAAAGTTCCTGTCTTGATAATCTTCAATTAGTGTCCTAGCTACATGGCTCTGAAGTTCCAGTTTACTAGCTTAACTTGAAAGATAGAGTTTATCTTAACTGAGAGCATTTATCTCTAATGACTGGTTTCCATTCCAAGCCTCCAGCTATATAAAACAGCTAACTTCCAGATTTTTGTTTTTGCTTAGTTTTTCTTTAGCAATCTAGTATAATCCAGATATCTACCTTCCCAGGTGACTCTTCTATCAGAGAATATCCCAATTGACACTCATTCTACTGCTCTAGGGCTCCAAGTTTTGATAATATGCATGCACAGATACATTTACAAATATACCTACTATGGTTGCATTTATGTAGTAAAATCTTAGACATAAACCTTAGTGTCTATTCATAAGTGAATAGTAGAGTGGGTGAGTATATAGATAAAACAAAATTGCCAGGAGTTATTAATTGCTAAAATTGAATGATGGGTTAATTATACAATCCTTTCTGGGTTTTCTTTTTTTTTGCATATGTTTAAAATTTTTTCCATAAATTTAAAAAATTAAATTATATATCTACTATGAATATAATGCAACACTAGAAACAATTAACATTAATTGATCTGTACTCATAGAAATAGAGATATAATATTTGCTAAGTGAAAAAGCAGGTTAATAAACAATAAGTACAATATGGCTCCATTTTGAGGTTCTGAAAGCTGTGTGTTATGAGTATAAATGTTCGGATATCCAGAGACCCACCATACTGAAAGCTAACTCTGGGAATTAGGTGGGGTAGAAGTAGATGATAATGTCTTACTCTATATATTGCAGTAAGGTTTGAATTTTTACCAGCATCGGTGAATGTAAAAAATAAAGAAAATAATAATATTAATAATATTAATACCTAAAATCTTTAGTGCTACAGGGACTTTGAAGCTTATATTCTTGGGTGTATTGACTACTAAGAAATACTAAAGGTATACAACTATACTTCAAAGCATGCTACATATTAAGGGTAAAATCCATTTATCTGACCTACTCTCTCAAGGCATTGACTTTAATTAAGTGCTTTTCCTACTAACCTTATCTGGGACTGCCTTCTGTTACTTCCTGGCAAGCTTTTACTTAATTCTTTGATCTTTCCTTGTTATAGGCAGAACAGATGGAAGAAAAACATAAAAGATTTTCTTGCCCTTTAGTTGGGTCCAAATTCATAATTTTCTTCAAAATCATGATAGAAGACAATTTGTGTTTCCATGGCAGCCAGTGGCTACTAACTTTCAGCTTGGCCCAAAGATACTCCTACTACTTCCCTATTTTACCAAGAGATTTGTACCTCTTCTTGATTTTGTACCCACTAATAGTTATAACCTTCAAGTACTATTTTCCCTACCTTTCACTACCTCTGCACATGTCTGGGTCCTGTGCCTTTCTCCATCAGAGCACTTGTCATATTACACTGAAATTGGTTGCTAATCTGCCTCCCCTGTAAGACTATAAGATGACTCCAATCAGGGGTGGATCCAGGTTTTGCAGGACCTGAAATAAGTACAACACAGGGAGCTTCCTTCAAGAATATAAATTATAAATACAAAATTATGTATGAATGTATATTTATTTAGAATGAAAAAAGAAATCACAACAGCTTATTAAAGCTTTAGAGATTAAGATCTCTCTCTTCTGAAACTTCTTTAGACAATTTGCTAGAAAAGCCTACATAGATACACATCTGATTGCAACCTGGTTTCCTGTCCCATTACAAGCACTCACAAGGGCCTGTGCAAGTGATGCATCTCAAAGTCTAAGCTTCCTTAGCTTTGCCTTAAACCTATGTTTGGCTTCTTCACTGATGAATTCTCAGCAATCACCCTAGTGACTTACACATACTGGCCTTCAAAATATAGTTGTGAATACATGAAAGCAGGGATGGATGGATTAATCCTCCTTTTACCAAATCCCCGATACAAACCCTTCAATGGCCTCTCATTACGCTTAAGACAGACTACCACATAATCTAGCCCTTGCCTTCCTCTTAAATAGCCTCTTGCACTCCTCTCTTCTTTATATACCCAGCTACATTATCTTTCTCTCATTGCCTATGGATAGGTTCCTCTGTCTAAACCCCTTATCTTATCTCCTACCTCAGTTCAAGTGCTACTCTGTTAAGGAAGATTTAGCAGCCTAGGTTAAATCTCCTAGTTATCTCATTCATGGTATTCTCTACTTTTTCAAAAACACTTTTCACAATTGAAATTATAGAGTTCTGTAAAAAGCGGTTTAATAACTATTTGGCTACTGGAATGAAAGCTTAATGAAGACAGAAATCACAGTGTTTGTTTATTCATTTCTTCCCCCAGTTTACCACATTTCTGTGTACAAAAAATATTCGTAGAATTAATGAAGAAATGAAAGAAAATGAATACCTAAGAGGATACAATTCTTAGTATACATTGAAGGAAATGCAATGTCTAAGTTCAAAGATATCTGCTGGCCAAAGGGAATAAGGAAAATTGTGTAATAATAGCTAATATTTATTGTCTGCTGCATGCTAGGTTTTGCAGTAAACTTTTTAAATGTAGTTGTCTCATTTGATCCTCAGAACAACCTTATAAGCAAGTAGATATTAGAATCAGCTTACTAATTTCCATAAAAATCCTGATGGATTTCGAATGGTATTGCATTCATTCTACAGATCACTCTAGGCATCAGATTCACATCTTAGCAACAATGAGTATTGTAAACCATGAACACAGCAAGTATGTCAATTTATTTAGGTATTCTTTGATCTATTTTATCACTGGTTTGTAGTTTTTAGCATGCAGATCTTACACATATTATATTAGAGTTATACTTAATTGTTATGATGTGGGGGTGCTGTTGTAAATAATACTATTTTAAAAATTTCAATTTTCAACTGTTCATTGTTTGGATATAGAAATACAGTTTTTTAAAAATTAACGTTGTGTTCTGTAACCTTGTTAAACCACACTTATCACTTCCAGTGTTATTTTTGTGGATTCTTTGGAATTTTCTATACAATCAATATATTGTTCTCTGTAAATATAGACAATTTTACTTATTCCTTTTCGATCTGGATGCCTTTTATTTCTGTTCCTTAATTACTGTTCTATTGAATAAAAGTGGTTAAAATGAACATCTTTGCTTTGTTCTTTATGTAAGGGGAAGACATTTAGTCTTCCATGACCAACCATTACAGTGTTTTCTGCACATGCTCTTTATCAGGTTGAGGAAATTCTCTTGCATTCTTAGTTTGACGTTGAATTTTGTTGAATGCTTTTTCTACATCTGTTGAGATAATCACATAGTCTTTCTTTTTATTAATTCTAGTAAATGAACAGTATTGTATTGGTTTTGGAAGTATAATATAGCGATTCAACAATTTTATACACTACTCAGTGCTCATCATGATAAATGTACTCTTAATCCTCTTCACCTGTTTCACTCATCTCCCCAACCTCCTCCCCTCTGATAACCATCAGTTTGTTCTCTATAGTTAAGAGTCTGTTTTTTGGTTTGTCTCTTTTTTTCTTCATTTGTTTTGTTTCTTAAATTCCACATATGGGTAAAATCATATGGTATTTGTCGTTCTCTGGATGACATATTTCAATTAGCACTAGACTTTCTAGCTCCATCCATGTTGTTGTAAATGGCAAGAGTTCATTCTTTTTATGGCTGAATAATATTCCATTGTGTAAATGTACCATATCTTCTTTATCCACTTCCATTCCTATATTGATGAACACTTGGGCTGCTTCTATAATTTTGCTATTGTAAAGAATGCTGCAATAAATACAGGGGTGCATATATCTTTTTGAATTAGTGTTTTCTTTTGCAGGAGGGAGGGGTAAATACCCAGCAGTGGAAATTACTGAATCATGTGGTAGTTTCTGTTTATAATTTTTTAAGGAACCTCCACACTGTATTCCTCAGTGACTGCACCAGCTGGCATTCCCTCCAACAGTGCACAAAGGTGCTTTTTTCTCTGCAACACTTGTTTCTCATGTGTTTGATCTTAACCTTTCTGACAGGTGTGAGGTGATACACCATTGTGGTTTTGATTTGCATTTCCCTGATGATGAATGACATTGGGCATCTTTTCATGTGTTTATTAACCATCTGTATGTCTTCTTGGCAGAAATATCTGTTCATGTCTTGTGCCATTTCTTAAGTGGATTTTTTAGGGTTTTTTTTTTTTTTTTTTCTTTGGTGTTGAGTTGAATAAACTCTTTATGGTCTGGGTATTAACTCTTTATCAGATATGTTATTTGCAAATATCTTATCACATTCCACAAATTGCATTTTAGTTTAGTTGAAGGTTTCCTTTGCTGTGCAGAAGCTTTTTATTTTGATGCAGTCTTAATAGTTTACTATTTTTTTTAAATTTTCTTTGCCTCAGGAGACATATCTACAAAAATGTTGCCACAGCCAGTGTCAGTGAAGTTATGGCTACAGCCAATGTCAGAGAAGTTATGGCCTAAGCTCCCTTCTAGGATTTTTATACCATTAGGCTTCACATTTAAGTCCTTAATATATTTTGAGTATATTTTTGTGTACGGTGTAAGAGAGTGGTTTAGTTTCATTCTTTTCCAAGTAGCAGTCCACCTTTCCCACCACCATTTATTGAAGAGATTGTCTTTTCCCCATTGTATATTCTTTCCTGCTTTGTCGAAGACAATTGTGCATATAATTGTGCATTTATTTCTGGACTCTCTTTTTCTCTTCCAATGATGTATGTGTCTATTTGGTGCCAGTACCACACTGTTTTGATTACTACAGCTTTAGAGTATATCTTGAAATCTGGGATTGTGTTACCTCCAGTTTCATTCTTCTTTTTCAAGATTTCTTTGACTATTCAGGGTCTTCTGAGGTTCCATACAAATTTTAGCATTATTTGTTCTAGTTCTGTGAAAGATACTGTTGGTATTTTGATAGGGATTGCATTAAATCTGTAGGTTGCTTTAAGCAGTGTGGTCATTTAACAATATTTGTTGTTCCAATCCATGAAAAAGGAATATCTTTCCATTTGTGTGTGTTGTCTTCAATTTTTTTCATCAATGTTTTCTAATTTTCAGAGTAGAGGTCTTTCACTCCCTTAATTAAGTTTATTTCTAGTTTTGATTCTTTTTGTTACTATTGTAAATAGGATTATTTAATTAAATTCTCTATCTGCTCTTTCATGAGTAGTGTATAGAAATGCAATGAATTTCTGTACATTGACGATGGATCCTGTGACCTTACTAAATTCATATATCAGTTCTAGTAGCTTTTTTGGTGGAGTCTTTTGGATTTTCATCATATAGTACCATGTCATCTGCAAATAGTGAAAGTTTGACTTCTTCCTTACCAATCTGGATGTCTTTTATTCCTTTTTCATGTGACTTCTGTGGCTGGGACTTCCAGTACTATGTTTAATAAAAATAATGAGAGTGGACATCCTTGTCTTGTTTCTGACCTAGGGGGAAAGCTCTCATTTTTCACCATTGAAGATGGTGTTAGGTATGGGTTTTTCATATATGGCCTTTATTATGTTGAGGTATGTTCACTCTAAACCTACTCTGTTGAGGATTTTTATCATGAATAGATTTCATACTTTATCAAATGTTTTTTCTGCATCTATTGAAATGGTTATATTATATTCATCCTTTCTCTTATTGATGTGATGTTTTACATTGATTGATTTGTGAATATTGAACCACCCTTACATCCCAGGAACAAATCCCACTTGATTGTGGTGAATGATTTTTTAAATGTATTGTTGGATTTGGTTTGCTAGATTTTTAAGTAAAGTTTATTTGAGAGAGAGAGAAAGATAAAGCAAAAGTGGTGGTGGGGGGGTGGGCAGAGAGGGAGAGAGAGAATCCCAAGCAGGCTCCACATTTGTACACAGCCAGATGTGGGGCTCAAACCCAAGAACCATGTAATCATGACCTGAACCGAAAACAAGAATCGGGTGCTTAACTGCCCACACGCCCCAGTTTGCTAATATTTTGTTGAGGATTTTTGTATATTTTCATTAGAGATATTGCTCTGTAGTTCTCTATTGTTGTAGTGTCTTTATCTGGTTTGGTAACATGGTAATGCTGACCTCATAGAATGCATTTGGAATCTTTTCTTCGTCTTCTATATTTTGAAATACTTTGAGAAGAATAGGTATTAATTCTTCTTTAAATGTTTATCAGTATTCACCTGTGAAGTCATCTGGTCTTGAGCTTTTGTTTATTGGGAGTTTTTTGATTACTGATTCAATTTCATTGATTTCACTCAATTTGATTGAATCAGTGTGTTCAAAATTTCCATTCTTTCCTGATTAAGTCTTGGGAAGTTATATGTTTCCAGGAATTTATCCATTTTTTTCTAGGCTGTCCAATTAGTAGCATATAATTTTTTTATAATATTCTCTTATAATCCTTTGTATTTATCTGCTGTTGGTAGTTTTTTCTCTTCTTTAATTTCTGATTTCATTTGCTCTTTTTATGACTCTGACTAAAGGTTTATCAGTTTTGTTGATCCTTTCAACGAACCACAGGACAGCTAATTCCTTCTTTTTTTCTCTAATCTTTATTATTTCCTTCCTTCTACTGGTTTTGTTTTGTGTGTGTATGCGTGTGTTCTTTCTTCTAGCTCCTTTAACTGTAAGGTTTTTTTATTTGAAATTTTCATGCTTCTTGAGGTAGGTCTGTATTTCTATAAATTTCCCTTTTAGAATTGCTTTTGCTGCATCCCAAAGATTTTGGGCCACTGTGTTTTCACTTTCATTTGTCTCCATGTTTCTTGATTTCCTCTTTGATTTCTTGGTTGACCCACTCATTGTGTATTAGCATGTTATTTAACCTCCATGTATTTGTGTTTTTTCCAGATTTTTTCTTGTGATCAATTTCTAGTTTCATAGAAAAGATGGATGGTATGACTGATCTTTTTGAATTTATTGAGGCTTGTTTTGTGGCCTTATATGTAATCTATTCTGGAAAATGTTCTGTGTGTACTTGAGAATAATGTGTATTCTGCTGTTTAAAGACAGAATGTCTGAATATATCTGTTGAGTCCATTTGGTCCAACATATCATTCAAAGCCACTGTTTCCATGTTCACTTTCTGTCTGTATGACCTAACCATTGATGTAAATGGAGTGTTGAAGTCCTCTACTATTATTATATTACTATTGAATACTTCTCTTTATGTTTGTTATTAACTTTTTTATGTATTTGGGTGCTATCATGTTGAGTGTATAAATATTTACAACAGTTATATTTTCTAATTGAATTGTCCCTTTAATGATTATATAGTGTCCTTCTTTGTCTCTTGTTACAGTCATTGTTTTAAAGTCTGATTTGTGCCATAGATCATGACCTGAGCTGAAGTTGGATGCTTAACCAACTGAGCCACTCAGGCGACCC
This sequence comes from Paguma larvata, assembly GCA_030068075.1. Lineage (NCBI taxonomy): Eukaryota > Metazoa > Chordata > Mammalia > Carnivora > Viverridae > Paguma > Paguma larvata. The sequence goes on along the minus strand of CM057837.1, from coordinate 43,756,314 downwards.
TTATGGCCATGTTTGTGTAACTCTGCTCAGTTCTATTCTTCCTTGCTCCCTTCTCTCATGATAAATTGGCTTTCTTTAGTGATAAACTTGGATTCCTTTCTCTTTATGTTTTGTGTATCTGTTGCTGGTTTTCGATTTGTGGTTACCCTTAGGTTGGTATATAATATCTTTTGCATATAGCAGGCTATATTAAGTTGACAGTTGCCTAAATTTGAACCCATTCTTTACTCTTCTCCACCCATGTTCTAGGTATATGGTGTCATACTTTACATCCTTTTATTTTGTGAGGCTCTTGAGTGATTTTTATACGTATACTTATTTTTACTGCTTTTAAGTTTCTGACTTTTCTTACAACTAATTATAGTCTTCTTTTTCCACTCAGAGACTCCCTTTAACATTTCTTGTAAGGCAGGTTTAGTGGTCATAAATTCCTTCAACTTTTGTTTGTCTGGGAAACTTTTCATTTTTTCTCTATTCTGAGGAATATTTGCCCTTTTAATTATCAGGTGTCTTAGTGTGGACCTCCTTGGGTTGATTTTGTTGGGGGCTCTCTGTACCTCCTGGACCTGGATTTCTGTTTCTTTCTCCAGATTTGGGAAGTTTTCAGCTGTTATTTCTTCAAATAAATTTTCTGCATCCTTTTGTTGGGAGCCATTTTGGGCTCACAGGTTGAGACCCCTCCCTGTGTGGAGAAGGCTGAAGCAAAAGCTCACCAGCCAGCCAAACTGGCCCCTAATCTTACAACTATTCTCCTTGGCCTAAGGAATGTAATGCTCTTTTGTTTTACCGCATTTAGATAAAAGGAAGGACCTGGAGCAGGATGCTTTGATGGATTGCATCTGAATGAGAGTAGCCTGACCACCTTACAGTTGCATCTTGGGGATGGGTTGCACAGATGGATAGCAGTTATGAGCTGGCTGAATATTGGTGTGATTTGTGTAAATGTTAGGCTCCTATTATGTAAATTCACTCATTCACGGGCAAAGGACAAGCATTGGGAATTCTGTCCTTGCCAGACGGGTTGTACCTCTCCCATTGTAATTGGAAGAATAGGCAATGACTCCTGGCCTGTTTATAGATAATTAACATAGGCAGGCCTAGGTAACTTCCTGTCCTCTCCCCCAGCCTTAAATTTATATGCTAACTAACTTGAAAACAACTTGCAAGATTGAGGAAATCGCCGCTTTACTGATATAACACATTATTGTTCAAACTATGCTTACTGATGGGCTGTCACTCATTGTTGTAATGTAACTCGCTACCTTTAAAAATAAAGACACTGAGGCCGGCAGGGCAGAGACGCCAGAGACGCCAGAAATGCCAGAATTGCCAGGGCTGCATGCTTGATCATCAGACTCCATCTTTCTCGTGGCTCTCTCACCCCATTTCGCCTGGCTGTTCATCCTTCGTGGACCCCTAGATTCGCCGGAACAAGGACCGACCCCGGCACCCTTTTTCTCCTCCTTCTGGGATCCCTAGAATCTGGATCTTACACTTGATGGTGTCGCTCAGTTCTCTATGTCTATTTTCATTTTTTATTTTTCTCTCTCTTGTTCACCTTGATGATTTTCCATTACTCTGTCCTCCGGGTCCCCAACCCATTCTTCTCTTCCTCTGGTATACTACTTATTCCATCTAGGGTGTTTTTAATTTCAGGTATTGAGTTCTTCATCTCTGATTTGTTCTTTTTTATGTTTTCCATCTCTTTGTTAAGGGTCTCACTGACGCCTTCCACTTTGGAGAAGAGTCCATTGAATATATCTTTAAGACCTTTACTTTAAATTCTCTATCAAACATATTATTATCTCCATTTTGTTTAGATCTCTTGCTATGATGTCATCCTTTTCTTTTATGTGGGATATATTCCTCTGTCTCCTCATTTTGTCTAATTCTGTGTCTCTTTCTGTGCATCAGGAAAATCAGCTCCATCTCCTGCTCTTGAAAGTAGCGGCCTTATGCCAAAAAGGTCCTGTAGTGCCTTGCAGTGCAGTGTCCCCTGTTCACTGGAACCTGGCTCTTCGCGGATGTCTCTTATGTGTGCATCTTACCACATTTGCCTTCAGTTCAGTCATCTTCTATGGCTCTCTGCCTGTTGTGGGAATGTTTTGTTCTATGTGTTGTTAGTGGGCCAATCTGGGGCTTGAGCTTATGTTGAGTCAGATCTGGTGTTTGCCAGAGATGCAGCAGAATTGATCTGCAGGAGAACATAAGGATGGGCTGTGCAGTGCAATCAGGAGAGGTCTTGCTGCTACCGGGTTGAAGGGGGTGGATCGGAAGAAATATGTTGCTGTATTAGTAAAGTTTGGATGGGTCTGCTGTGGGAAGGGACCTGGAGCTGAGGCCTCACTGGAAGGGGAATGTCCACAGAAGAACACATGGGTTGGGTGCACTGCTGGCAAGTTAAGTGTCATGTGTTGGCATAGTGCTGATTCCCTCAGGTGTCTGTGTGTTTATGCTGGGGGTGGGGGAGGGAAATGGTGCCCACCAGCTCTTTTGTTCCTGGAGAAATCTCCCAATGATCCCTGCCCCTCCAGCACATGCTCTGGGATCAGTAAACAAATCTCCCTCCTGTATACCTTAGGCGTTTATCAAACCGCTGCTTCTATGCTGTATCTTTGTAGGTTTGTTTGTTATGCTGTGTCTTTAAAGGCAGTGACTCAGTTTCCTCTCAGTCTTCTTGCTCTCTCATGAGCTTGCTGGTTTTTAAAGTTCCAGGCTTTAAGTTCTGCTTGTTTTAAGAACTCACAAAATAAGGGTGCCTGGGAGGCTCAGTAGGTAAAGCATCCGACTTTGGCTCAGGTCATGATCTCACAGTTCATTGGTTTGAGCCCAGCTTCAGGCTCTGGAGCCTGAAGCCTGCTTCAGATTCTGTGTTTCCCTCTCTCCCTCTGCTACTCCCCTGCCTGTTCTCTCTCTCTCTCTCTCAACAATAAAGAAATAAACATTTTAAAAACTTACAAAATACCCTGCTGGTTTTCACAGCCATATGTAATGGGAATTTGCTTTCCCTATGTGGGCTCCCTGGTGTGAAAGTCTCTTTCTCTCCCTGCTCCAAGGCCACAGCATCTTCTTTCTCTTGGACATTCCCACAGGTCCATTTAGCTCCTGACTGTGTATCTGCCCTTCCTATCCTATTTGATGTGTCTTGTTGTCTATATTTAGCTATGGAGAGTTTCTTGTACCAGTCTGCGATGGTTACCTGGGTTATTCACACTAATGTGGTTATTATCTATAGTCCTATGTAAGGGACAAGGATAGCTTAGGGTCCTCTTAGTCTGTCTTCCCCAATGGTCTTTCTTATTTAGTCTGAGGAATACTTTTGAATGTAGAACCAGCTTGCATTCTCAAGATAAATACCACTTGCCTTTTTTTATCTATTGTTAGCTCCAATTTGTTAATATTTTGTTAAGGATTTCTGATTCTATGTTTATGAAGGATATTGGTCTGTACTTTTATTTTCTGGTAATGGCTTTGCTTTGTCTGAATTTTGTATTGGGATAATACTAGCCTCATAAAATGAATTGGGAAATAGTTCCTCCTCTTTTATTTTATTGAAGAGTTGGTGTATAATTGGTATTATTTCTTCTTTATATGTTTGGTAAAATTTGCCAATGAAGCAATATGGGCCCACACTTTTCTTTGCTGAGGTTTTTAAAAATTCAATTTCTTTCTTAATAAATGCAATGTTATTCAGGTTATTTCTTCTTGACTGAATATTAGTAGTTTAGGTCTTTTAAGGACTTGGTCTATTTCACCTAAGTTCTTGAATTTTGGGGCATAAAATTTGTGTCTTTTCTCTTTTTTTTCCCCCTTGATCATTCTGGCTAGAGATGTGTCAATTTTATTAATTTCAAAAACCTGGTTTTGTTCCATTAATTTTCTCTATTGTTATTCTGTTTCAAATTTCATTGATGTCTGTTCTTATCTTCACTATTTTCATCGTTTTCCTTGCTTTGGTTTTAATTTTTTCTTCCTTTTATAGTCCCATATTGTTGAAGCTTAGATCATTTAATGCCAGAAATTTCCCTCAAAGCACTGCTTTAGCTGCATCCCACAAATTTAAATATAATGTATTACCATATTTATTCTATGTAAAATATTTTAAAATTTTCTTTATGACTTCTTCTTTGACCTGTGGATTGTTTAGATATGTGCAGTTTAATTTACAAATATTTGAGGAAATTCTAAATATTTGAGGAATTTTTCAGATATCTTTTTAGTAGTTTCTAGGTTTATACCATTCTAGTCAGAGGACATATTTTATTTGGTTTCAGTCCTTTTAAATTTATTAAGTTTCAGCCTGAATTTATGGCCAGAATATGGTCTATCTTGCTGAATTTTTCTGTGCACTTGAAAAGAGTATATTTTGTTGGACTGAATATTCTATAAATGTTAATCAAATAAATCTGGGTGACAATGTTTTCAGGTCTTCCATACCTCTATGATTTTCTGTTCATTTACTGTATCAATTATTGTGAAAGGAGTATTCAAGTTACTAAGTAGAAATGTCAATTTGTCTACTTCTACTTTCAATATCTCATTTGGTTTCACATATTTTGAATCTGTTTTGCATACACATTTAGATTGTTTGTCTTTTTGATAAGTCAACCTCTATATTATTATGCAGTATTTCTTTTTACCTATGGCAATATTACTTAATCCTAACTCTACTATGTTTCATTTTTTTTTTAAGTTTACTTACTCATTTTGAGAGAGACAGAGACAGCACAGATGGGAGAGAGGGAGACAGAGAGTCCTAAACAGGCTCCACACTGTCAGCATGGAGCCTGATGCGGAACTCAAACTCACAAAACTGTGAGATCATGACATGAGCCGAAACCAAGAGTCAGACACTTAACTGACTGAGCCACTCAGGCACCCCAACTTTGTCTCATTTTAATAAAGGTACTCTAGGTTTCATTTTATTTTAGTGGTTCTTTCTCATATACCTATCCAGCACTAGCCAAGGAAAATGCAAAATTAATATGAGAGAGGTTTCAATCACAGGACACTCTTCTTATGGATAACTCTTGCTCCATCTTTAATCCACAAGGAAAATTGTTCAGGGAGGATTATGAATGGATCAAGAGTTATCCATAGGAAATTACTTGGTAGCAATCCTGCATTAGCCTAAATTGTACTGATTCCTATTGATTTGAAAATGAGAAAGACAGGAATAAAGGACTTCTCCAGAATTATCAAACTTTGCTATGCACAGGAATCATCCATAAATATCTGTTAAAAATAGAGATTTCTGGGGTGCTTGGCTGGCTCAGTTGGTAGAGCATGTAACTCTTGATCGCAGGGTTGAGATTCAAGCCCCATGTTGGATGTAGAGATTACTTTAAAGAATTATTAAAAAATCTTTTTTTTTTAATTTTTTTTAACGTTTATTTATTTTTGAGACATAGAGTGAGCAGGAGACGGGCAGAGAGAGAGGGAGACACAGAATCCAAAGCAGGCTCCAGGCTCTGAGCCGTCAGCACAGAGCCCGACGCGGGGCTCGAACTCACAGACGGTGAGATCATGACCTGAGCCGAAGTCGGCCGCTTAACCACCTGAGCCACCCAGGCACCCCTAAAAAATCTTTTTTAAAAAGTACAGATTTCTGAGGCTTACCCTCAGAAATTCCGGTGCTAGTAATGAGAAATCTGCTATTTTAACAAGTCACCCCAGGTGAATCTGATGTAGATATTCCATGAATTGAATTCGATAAATACTAATCTATTCTGTGTTCTGTAAAGCATCATTGTCCAGAAAAATAAATGTCATACAATGCACACATGTAATTTAATTTTTTGGTAGGCCCATTAAAAAAGTAAAAATGAAAAAAGAGATGAAATTAATTTTAATTATACATTTTCTTTAGCCCAATAATCATTTTGACACATGGTACTGGCCACATTTCAAGCACTCAATAGCCACATGTGGCTAGTGGCTACTGTATGAAACAGCACAGATTTAAAGCAATGTTTCTGAACATCTTTGGTGGTGATAGTCACCTCAAATTTTCTCTCCTTCTTTTTTTTCTTTGAATACTTATTAAATACATAGTTAATAAACTTCCCCCTTTAAGTAATAAAACTTTCATTATTCATACATTCTATTAGTGTAGACATAAAAAAAATCCGAAAAATCTGTAGATAAAATTTTAGAATGAATAGGTACACTAAGCAGGGTCACTAGATATATAAGTCAACATATAAAAATCAGTCGTATTTCTACATTCCCTCAACAAATAATGAGAAAATAAAATTAGAAAAACATGAGACTATTTCAAATAGCATAAGCATATGAAACCAGATTTCATTGGTTTGAAATAACCAATTTGAATAAACTTGAATAAATTTAAAGATGTATAAGATATCTACATAGAAAACTACAAAATATTGCTGAAAAGGAAAGATAAATTAATGAATGGATATATCATGTTTATTTGCTGGAGAACTTAATTCTCCCCAACTAATTTATAGATTGAATGCTTTCTCAGTCAAATCATGAGCAGACTTTTTGTAGAAACTGTTTAGCTAATGCTGAAATTCATATGGTTATGTGAAGGCCAAGAATTGCCAAAGCAACCATAAAAAAGAACAAAGTTGGAGAATCTATTCTAGTAGATACCAAGATTCATAAATCTATAATAAGAGTGTGTGATATTGATATAAACAGAGTCACAACAGAATCCAGAAGCATACCTAAATATATCTGGATACTTGCTTTTGGATAAAGACTACACTGCAGACAAGCAGGGGATGAATGATCTTTTTTTTTTCCCCCTTGGGATGTTTTTTAATTTTTATAATAGTTTATTTTCAAATTGGTTTACATATAACACCCAGTGTTCATCCCAACATGTGCCCTCTTTAATGCCCATCATCCCCTCTCCCCCCTCCCTCACCGCCCTTACCCTCAGTTTGTTCTTAGTCTTTGAGAGTCTCTTATATTTTATCTCCCTCCCTCTCTGTGTCTTTTTTCCCTTTCCCCTCTTCCCCTCCCCCTGGTTTTTGCTTAGTCTCACAAAGTCCACCTATTCGTGGAAACATATGGTATCGAATGGATAAAGAAGATGTGGTACATATATACAATGGACTACTACATGGCAATGAGAAAAAATGAAATCTGGCCATGTGTAGCCACATGGATGGAACTGGAGGGTATTATGAATGATCTTTTAAAAAAATGGTGGTAGGACAGTTCCCTCTCTCCACTTGTGAGGACAAAGCAGGAAGGCAGCCGCCTACACAACAGGAAGAGCGTCCTCACTGTGGAACTGAATCTTTGCTGGAAGCTTGCCCTTGGACTTGCCAGCCTCCAGAACTGCAAGAATAAATGTCTACTGTTTGAGCCACCCAGCTTATGGTGTTTTGTTACAGCGGTGCTAGCTGTCTACGACAAACATGGACAGTCAGGGAAATGAGAAAAAAAAATGGTGGTAGGTCAGCCAGTTTTGTAAATAGAAAAAAATTAACCTATCCCCCTTTCTCACCTCATGTACAAAGTAATCAATTCAATGGAATTGTAGGTCTAAATATAAAAGGTAAAAACAATTAAACACAATAACACAGAAGAATATATTCTTTACATGGGGTAAGCAATAATTTCCTGAATAGAAAAGCACTACCAGAAAGGGAAACTATTGGTAAATAGAACTACAATAAAATTAAGAACTTCTTTTCATCAAAAAATACCACTAAGCCAGTGAACAGAACATAGAATGGGTGAAGGTATTTGTAATGCATATAAAGAACAGAGGGATTGTATTCAGAATATATAAAGACCAAACACCTATTCAATAAGAAAAAGACAAGTAATAGGAAACAAGTACACTTCATAAAGGAGGATAACCAATAGTTAATAAACATTTGAGAAGGTGCTTAATTTCATTAGTCATGAGGAAAATGCAGTAAGGTAACACTATGTATCCACCAGAATGGCTAAAATGAAAAAGGCTGTTGATACCAAGTGTTGGTGAGAATATAGATACTGGAACAGCTAATGGGTCTGTAAATTGGATAACCATCTTTGGAAACTGTGGAACAATGTATAAAGCCCAAAATCCTATGACCTACTGATTTCACCCATAGGCATATATCCAATAGAAATGTAAACATATGTTCACCAAATCCGAAAATGTGTAGAAGTAATATCATTAACAGCCCCAAACAAGGAAAATCCAAATGTTCATCAACAATAGACATTAAATAAACTTGGTATACTGAAATATTAGAATACTATTATACAGCAATAATAATGAACAAGCTACAGCTATATGCAACGAGAATCTCACAGAAATATTGTTGAGTGAAAGAAGCCAAACATAAAAAATAAATGCTCTGTTTCCATATATATTAAGTTCAAAACAAGGCAAAACTAATTTATAGTGTTTATCCTCAAAAAAATTAAGGTTAGTAAGACAGTGTGGTCATGGCAAGACCTTGTCAATACTAGGAATGCTCTGCTTCCTGACCTGGAGGGCTATTTATTATACAGTTGTGTTCACTGTAAAAATGCATCTTGCTATTCACTAATGGCATGTGCACTTTTCTACATGTATGTTTTTATGCAATAAAATTTTATTAAAAATAAATCAGAATATTCACTTTTCCTTCATTTTTCCTTCATGTGGTACTTGAAGATTTTGGATGTGTGCTAACATCTCTTATCATCACAGAGAGCCAACTAGGTTAACAAAGCATCACTTCATTTACCTTCTTTACAGTGAAGGAGTTAATCTTTAGGTGACTTCAGATGTCTGCCTGTTTTCTAATCTTTTATGATTCTATAAACTGGGAGAAAGATTTAGTCACATTCTCATTCTCATACTACTATTTTGTTCCCTTAAGCTATTCAGTTCAGACATTTAAAGACCAAATTAAGTGATGGAAATTGCCTTGAATATCAAAACCGCTTCATGAGTGGGCTTTGTTTTCAGGAAAACCCTTGAGGCAGCATTAGTTGTTGCTATTGTTACTCTTAAAACCCTTTTAATATCTAACCCTAGAGCTCTTAGAAGTATGCATTGAAGTTGCTTGCTGATTTCTCTATCTTCCTTAGTAGTCTGTATACTCCTTAAGGGTAGAAATTCCCTCCATCTTTCCCTCCTTTTCATTCAGCATCATGCCTTCCTCTACTTAATGGCCAAAAGACACCTATGATTCAGTAACAAAAGGCTTCCATCTGAAAACAGTAGGTTCCATGGCAGAACCCTAAGCCTCAGGTGTTACACCTCATGGGAAGAAAAAGAATTTACAAGAATTACACCTGACATGTCCTGAATCTGATCTTATAGTAAAAATGCTCATGTAGATACAAGCAAGCCTTATTAACAAAATTTCTAACATAATGAGAATTTTTGCTTCACTTTAACCAAGATGTTAAAAAAAAAATGAAAAGCCAGCTTGTATGTGGGAAAAGACTTGATGGTTTAAAATATTCTTTAACTTAACATCCCTTGGCTAAAAGCAATCGCAAACATTTCAGCCCTAGAGAGCATGATTCTCCCCTCAGAATCAATGGGAAAGCAGGGCCATGCATTTTCAATAGTGGACATGAAATTCAATTTGATTCACAATAGTCCATGCATATTTTTCCCAAGTTATTTTTATATTAAGGCATGCTTGAAAAATTTCAACCCAGATTTAGGTTTAAGTTTCCCAGACTTAGTAAGCAATTGTGGCAGTAATGAGTTCTTATGTCTTAATTTGGTCTGCTCCAGATGTTAACATCTAGATTGTTTGTTTTTCATTCTCCACCCCTCTGTATTTCCTTATAAAACAGTACATTTTTAAATGTTCTGATTTTTCATATGGGGGAGTATATGCAAGAAAGCAGGAAGTAGGGTGAGTAGGAAGTTTATGGTCTCACCTGCTTTGCCAATTTAAACAGTTTGTCTGCAAACTGAGAAGCTGCAGAAGAACCAGTTTTACCTTCACAGAAATCATACTAACCTTTCTATATTTGCAGGGTGGTGTCATCCTTAGGAACATACATTCAGGGCTGCTGATGTACTTCCCCCAGGGAAAATACTGTATTGGTGGTCCTCTTTGAGTGGCAAATAAAATCCCTGTGGCAGTTGGCTATGCCATACCACAACTCAACTTACTCTCCTCCCCTTAAAGGAGGGGAACCAGGAAAATGAGTCCCCTCCAATAAACTAGCACAACTGAATAACAGTAAAAACTTGGCTTATATATCTAACGTAACAAAGTAATGTACTGATAGAGTATATTAATAAGAACCTGCATTTTAGACCCAGATGGTGAGCAGCTGGATGGCAGCTGGAGATCTGGGATTGTTCTTCAACAGATAAGGGAGACCTTGCTCCAGAGCAGTGGTTCTCAAATTTTAGTGTGCATGGGAATCACCAGAGTGCTTGCTAAAAATGCAGATTCCATGGTCACAGGCCTAAGAATTCTGAGCCGGAAGAACTGGGATATAGCCCAGAAATCTGCCTTTTTAATAAGCAGCTTCAAGTAATTTTGATACAGGTGGTGAGAAACCACATTTTGAGAAATACTGTTCCTCAGAGCTACTAATATCATCATTCAAGATCTTTAGCAGTTTGAAAAGATAAATAGGCTTTCAACCAATCTTTCCACTTGGTTTTTGACAACTGAGTCCAATCCACAGCTGGTAAAGAGGTTGGATAATGACCAGATATAGGTTTGATCCCTCAGGATAGAATGCTTAAAGTGGTTTGGGGACCTCTGTTTCTCCCCCACCAATGAGGGGATTGGATGGCAGCCACAGACTGAGCTGGAAATCCAGCTGGCACAAAACTTGGAAGACAATCCTCAGTGTGGTCTGGGTTCAATATCTAACTGCTAAAGAGCTTGGCTGTCTGCCTTGTAGTGTGTAGTCAATCTCCAATTGATATAATGCTTTGATAACATATGAGCAGCATGGGTTAAATCCAGAAACTGTAAAGTACTTAGATAAAAGTCCTAAGACCTAAAGTTTGGTCCCCAAATGGCATGGAGCTTGGACAATATTTGGGAATGAATTTAATCCTCAAATGGTAAGAGTTCTGGATGTCAGGAATGAGGTCTGGGTTCAATCTCTTGTCATTAAAAAGCTTGGAAGACCAGCTTGGGATCTGGTTTCAATCGTCAGATGGTAAAGAGTTCAAATGACAACAATGGTTTCTAGGTTCAAGTGAAAGCTGACAAACAGCTTGAAATAAACTGTAAGATCTGGGTTCAATCTTGAAATGTTAAGGGTTTAGATAATTGTCATGAGGAATGAGTTCAGCTTGGAGGATTCTAAAGTCTAGGTGAGGTAGCTAAGAATCTGCACCAGATGATTAGAGACAACTTGTGGTCATGATCCATGTGGGAAAGGATTTAGACAGTGGCTACTCTTTTCAAATTATGAGATAGAGAGGGTGCCCAGATTCCACTGATCCAGGGCTACACATTTAGCTGAAGCAAGAAGCTTGAATCCCAGCCATGGGCTAAGAAAATGTGTATACAAGTACCAGATCATGGACTAATTTTTCAAAAGAATATTATGGGACTTCTCTATATCCATTACTATGGAGATACAGGCACCAGGCCTGGGAATGTGATTCTTGAAATAATGGAGCTCTTTTGCCAGGACTTTTGCTGACAGAACGACTGTTTTATATGGCTAGGAGAGCAGATGTCTGAAAAGCATTGAAATCTACGATGTGTGTTTCTAAGTGGGATGACAGCTGGCACCACTGCATAAAATCTTGTTCCTACTTTTACAGTTTCACTAATACTCTTCTTTCTGATTATTCTGATTTATCAACAAACAGCGGTTTCTGGAAACTTTTAAAAGCATACTCAAATAGTCAAGAGGCAGACAGCTCTCCAAACACCTCGTGAGGCTCTTAGAGAGAGACAAAAATGGAAACGATTCATTAGGGAAGAAGCAAAAATCAAGCCATGACTACCAACTAGTTTTCTTCCTGGATCTTTATTCTTTGACCTGACAACACAAGGTGATGTTTAAAAAGATGGCTTCATTAGGGAACTGGTTTAGAGCATGGATATCTCTGCCAAAACCTTCTGTGCTTCTTGAATCTGAGCATGTTCTGAAGAATACCTTTTAAGGAATAACCATGCTTCAGAATTCTGGAACATATTAGGCATTTGTTTTAAGACACTGCTATTGAAATAATATTGTTATTAATAGGTAACATTTTTTGAGCAATTATTATATGTCAGGTACTGTATGAAATATTTTACACACACTAACTTACTTAATACTTAACATAATCCTATAAAGTAGGTCTTGTTCTTATCCTCATTTTATAGATAGGGAAACTAAGACACAGATATTAAGCAAGTTACCTAATGTCGCAGAGGCATTGCTTAAGACTACACTTCCCAGCATCCCGTGCAATTAAGTTGTGATCACATGATTAAATTCAGCCAATGAGAAACGTGAGTGAGTGAAACATACCACTTTGGGGCCTAGACTTCAATTTTTGTTTGTTTGTTTTTAATTTATTTATTTCAGAGAGAGAGAGCGCATGCATGAGCAGGGGAAGGGCGAGAGAGGGAGACAGAGAGAATCCCAAGCAGGCTCTGCACTGTCAGCACAGAGCCCAACACAGGGCTCAAACTCCTAAACCATGAGATCATGACTTGAGCAGAAATCAAGAGTCCATAGCTTAACCCAATGCACCACCCAGGTACCTCTGGGCCTTGATTTTTAAAGCATCTGGTACAATCTTCAGATTTTTTATAACCCTGCAGAGTAAGCTTAGATGATGATATAATGATATCAGATGACAAAAGAAGATGGAGGGCTATTAACATGCTTCAGACTTTAAGCAAGAAATAAATTTTAATTGTGTGAAAGTATTTCCACAAATATAAGATCTTACTGATAATTTTTGTATCACTAAGTAAAAAAAAAAAGCCAAATAAATAATGTTTCCAAATTATAAGATATCCTCCTTATTTCACAGATGTTGATTGTGAAAAAATGACAAGACTTAGCTTTCTCACTATCAGGACTCGGGGAAATTTCAAGAGGTTCTAACTAGTTAAATAGGAAGCAATATAAGCTTAAAAAGGATAATAACTGCTATTTATTAGAACACACACGCAATGCAAACACACACACACACACACACACACACACACACACATACACTTTAATGTTTATTTTTTTTTATTTTGAGAGAGAGAGAACAAATGGAAGAGGGGCAGAGGGAGACAGAGAGAGAGAGAATCCCAAGCAGGCTTCTCACTGGCAGCATGGAGTCTGAATGCGGGGCCCAAACCCACAAACTGTGAGATTACGACCTGTGCCAAAATCAAGAGTCAGATGCTTAGCCAACTGAGTCACCCAGGCATGCCACACAAAATATATTTAAGTCCACTAATCCATAGTGATATTTTAAAATCTAACCTTTGGAGGTCACCTTTGGAGGATGACAGAGAATCAATTAGATATCTTGAAAAATGGTAAATAAGGGAAAAGAGTCACTTATCTCACTTTCCCTACATTAACTATACCTCTGAGTAACCAGTAGATGTGGGAAACAAATTTTTATAAAATTACTCAAACCAATAAATTAAAAATAAATGATACAATATTACCATTTTGCAATCTCCAGTGATTTAACCCATTTGGTTCCTGAGCATCAATAGCTGCCATCACCATAAAGAGGGGCAACCAGACATCATGTCCCTCTTAATGAAAAAACTCAAAACCACCTACAGACTCATCCAGAGACTCTCAAAGTGTAGTCTAAAGACCCTGGAACCCTTCAGGGGATTTGTGAGGTCCTTACACTTCCAACTACATATCTGTGTGAGGCCAGGTTTTCTTCATACACTTCAAATAAAACAACATAATGCAACAGATTGGATGCAAAAGCAGATATGATAATCCAGCTGTCTTCTATTAAGCCAAACATTAAAGAGATTTGCAAAAAAATGTAAAACAATGTCATTCTTCTCACAAGACATTTTTTTATTCTGTAAAATATAGTTATTTATGATTTTAAAATGTTATTTATGTTAACATGTAATGGGTTTATCACTGTTATTTTTTAAATGAATTATTAAATATTTTAAATTTCTAGTTTTAATTTTGAATATGGAAAATATTGATAAATATGACTCACATTAAAAAAAAGACTTTTGGGGAGGTCTTCAAAAAATCTTAATAAAATAATCCTGAAATTAAAATGTTGAGAACTGTTAGTTTCACCAAAGATATTGAACCTGAGTCTGATCAAGCCTCTGGATCTAGTTGTCAATTTTCAGGAAATACAGAGGACAGAGAAACATGTTGAACTGCAACATAAGTATGCCATCAACACAATTCTGGCTGTGGGAAACTCTACAGGTCAAATGCCATGGATTCTTTCACAAACTATAAGGAACAGGAAAAGATAAAGGGAGAACTTCTTAAAAGAGACTTCGACATAAATATTTTCTTAAATGGGCAAAACTAAAGTGTTTAGGGATATACACGTGGGTGATAAAAGTATGAAGAAATATAAGGAAGTGATTCCTAGAATAATTACTTTGGAGGAAGGGAGTCAAGTGGGGTGGGGCACACTGATTCAACGGACTAAAAATGTTTTACTTCTTGACCTTGGTCATTGTTATAAAGGTGTCCACCTTATAATAACTCATCAAGTCCTAAAGAGTTCATCTTTTTTTTCCTTTAAATGTTTATTTATTTTTGACACACACACACACACACACACACACACACACACACACAGAGAGAGCACAAGTGAGTCAGGGAGAGGCAGAGAGAGAGACAGAGGATCCAAAGTGGGCTCTGTGTTGACAGCAGAGAGACCTACGTGCAGCTTGAACTCACAAACTGTGAGATTATGACCTGAACTGAAGTCAGATGTTTAACCAACTGAGTCACCCAGGCTCCCCATCGAAATGAAAGAGTTCATTGTAGAATCAATAAGATAGAGCAAGTTCCTGGGCTACTCAATCCTTTCCTGGACAGAAATGAGTGCAGAGACTATCTGCTTAACCATTATGCTATTGATAGATGTGTTATAACTTGAAAATGTCACCTTTGAACTCCATATTTGAAAGAAGATGAGATACTAGCTATTTGCCTTTCCAGTTCTTGTGTCTGTAACTCTAATCATGGGTTCTCACACTCTTTCTTTGGAATCTAAAGCCATTTTTGAAAATTAAGTAACATTTCACGTGTTTTGTCAGTAACCTAAGTTATAAAGCAATATCCTGCCTCCTTCAGACTCTTCAAGTATCCTATGCAAATCTCTAGCACAGAACTTGGAATTTTTTGCTGTCTTTATCCACTTTTAATCTTGCAGTAGACTGGCACAAAGCAGGTTCTCAGGAAAACATTTACATAGTGATCTGACAAATTTTAAAGAGGTTTCTGATAAAAACTCATAGATTAATGAGCCAGAAGCATAGGAATTCATGCCATTTATTCTGTTCTTCTAACACTCACTTAGACCTTATCTATTCTTACTTCATGCACTTCTCTTACATACTTGCTTGTCTGATTTATAAGTTTATAGTATGTTAGAACTGACAAATAGAAATGGAGAGGGATGACAACGACTGTCAATTTGGCAAATGTATATTGTGTATTATGTGCCATACTCTGTTAAATAATGGGAGTTAAAAATAAATAAGAGAGGAGACAGAGAAACAACTCAAAATAATAATTTTTGAATATTAGATAACAAAAACATACCTAATATTTAAAAAGGGAGGGAGGGAAGGCGAAAGGGAGGAAGGACTGGGTGATGGAGGGAAGGAAGGAAGGGAGGGAGTAGCAAAGAAACAAAAAAGACACCCTATGAGAATTTTTTTTCAATATAGTATATGTATCATTCAGAGTTCAACCAGAAGACGCAGAACCTGTAGAAGATAAACAGGTTTATTACAAGGTTTATGCAATTGTGGGGTCTGGCCAGCAAGTCTGAAATGCATAGGACAGGCCATAGTAATTACTGGGCACAGACTAAAGCTGCTGTCCATAGGCAGAATTTCTTCTTCCCTTAGAAGTCCTAACCGTGCTTTTTAAGGCCCTTCAAATGATTGCATCAGGCCCACCCAGATTATTTTAGGATAATCTCCCTTAAATCAACTCAAGTGACTATAAACTGAATCTTATCTACTAAGTACCTTTATAGCAACACCTACATTAGCATTTGGCTGAATACTGGAGACTTTGTTAGCCTTGCCAAATACATCAAAATACCATCATGGTATAAGACAGTATTAATGAATACTCATAGTTAGACTTAACAACATTAAGAAATGTATGCATTATTTTCTGTCAGTGGTGACTCAAGAATTTTTGTGTGGGAGAGGTTTACAGGCATTAAGCAAGTTAGAATGGGAGCTTCAAGAGCATCTGTACTCTATATAAGGGAGAGAAATGCAACTGTCTGTTTACTTCAGTGAATGGAGCAGGTACCAGAAAATAATAGGAGGTGCTAAGGCTGCTATTCAATCCTACCTATTGACACTATCACTATTTCCTATTTTCTATACATAGGAATAAAATAAGATAAAGTTCAGAAAAAATACCACAATCAGGACCGCCATTACCTCATGAGAGAGAAGAAACTGGATATAGGAGGTATATGAAGAAAGCTTAAAGTGTAGGTAAAGTTTTGTTAAAAAAGAAAAAAAATTTGAAGCAAATTTGAAAAAAATACTAATATATGAAAAATCTGGGTAGTAGATACATGGATATTAATTGTATTATTCTCTACATTATTTTGCATGTTTGAATCATTTCATAATTTTTAAAAGGGCATCAGGAAAATATATTACCTATTTCAGAGAAGTTCCTCTCAAAAATAGTTGAAATTATCCCTAAAACTGCAAGTTGGAAGTATTTTTTCTCTCTAATATCCCATAGTAGTTTGTACCCGTCACCTATGGTTCAAAGCCTGCTGTAATTGACTTTCAAGTCACACCTAGGTTTCAATCCCAGCTCTGTAGCTTACTAGTTCGATGACCACAGACAAATGACTATTCCTTGAGCCTCAGTCTTCTAATCTCTAGAGACAATTGTGTGTATGTCACACGCTTTCATTGTAAAGATTAGCTACATTAAAATATAACAATAATGTACATACGGCCTGATACATAAGAACTGCATGTATTGTATTATTTCTGCCTACCTTGTAATATAATTATCTTTTTACATTTTCATCATCTCTTTTAGAAAAGGATCCAGGCCTGATTCATTTTTATACTCCTCACAGCACCTAGCACAGTGCAATGTATTCAAATGAGTATAAAAGAATGTGAGACGTGCCCATTCTCCTATGTTATCCATGCTACTGCCTTCCTAAGCCCTCAGCTGACCTCCTATGAGGCAGAGCTCTCCTGACAACACACATAGAGGCACATCTGTGGATCACATATATAGTCTTCACCTGGTTAGAGGAGTTTAGAAATTTATGATCTACTTTAAATTTAAAATTCATAAGCCATCTAGAGAGTTAATATAAAACTGTAATAGATCAGCTCTAGAAATAGGCCAGTGAAAAATATGTGATTCATATTTTACTATAGCATGTCTTTACTAATGTAGGTAATGAGCCATATAAAGAACATTCACTTCATCCATCTAGGCATAATTAAAAGACAGAAACTTTATAAATTAAAGGCCAAAACCAAAGCCATGCAACATTAAGACTGAAAATTTGAATGCAGAAGTTAAGAAAGATAATTTTCTTCTGTTATTGATGTCTGGTGACTCAACTCATGTAGTTCTGCTATTGCATTTGATATCAGTTTTAAGGCTCTTATAGACTCAAATCCCTCCTAAAACCTCACTAGTAGTCTGCTCTTGAAAGATAAGATGGAGATTAGAAAACTAATGAATTATAAAAAGGTAAATAACAACTTTGTAGTCAAGTTCAAATTCATCATTCATCCATTAAGTGTAATAGAACATCCACAGTGTTTAAGACACCGTACGTAGTTCTAGGAGGTAGATTTAAAGATGAAGTCATCTGGAACCCAGTCCTCCAGATCCTTACAATTAAGTAGGAAAGCTAAGACATACACATAAATGATTATAATAAAATGATAAAATGTATACAGTTACATGACCCAGGCAAAGTATTAATTAAAGTACAGTTTGGTTTCAAAAAAGAGAGAACTTACTTTCTGTTGAAGGAAGAGGTGATAGTAAGTAAAAATGTCTAAGAGTGACATTTAAGATCATCTTTGAGAAGCAAAAATGAAAGGAACTAATTACATTTTAAAATATTTTACAAAGCCTCTTAATCCCCTTTTATCTCTTTCACCCATCCCTCCACTCACCTACCCTCTGGCAACCACCAGTTTGTTCTCTGTATTTAAGAGTCTGTTTTTTGGTTTGTTTGTTTCTTTGTTTGTTTGTTCATTTGTTTTGTTTTTAGAATCCACACACAAGTGAAATCATTGTGGCATTTGTCTTTCTTTGTCTGACTTATTTCACTTAACTTAATACCCTTTAGGTCCGTCCATGTTGTTGCAAATGGCAAGATCTCATTCCTTTTTATGGTTGAATAATACTCCAACACAAACACACACACACACACACACACACACACACACACGCACACACACACACTTCATATCTTCTTTATTCCATTCATCTATCAATGGACACTTGGAGTGTTTCCATAGCTTGGCTATTGTACATAACGCTGCTACAAGAGTGCACAAGAGGCGTCTGCATGGCTCAGTCAGTTAAGCATCCAACTTTGGCTCAGGTCATGATCTCATAGTTCATGGGTTTGAGTCCTGCGTTGGGCTCTGTGCTGACAGCTCAGAGCCTGGAGCCTGCTTCAGATTATGTATCTCCCTCTCTCTCTTGCCCTTCTCCATTTGCACTCTACCTCTCTCTCTTTCAAAAATAAATAAACATTAAAAATTTTTAAAAAGAGTACACAAACTTCCACTTATAAAATAAATAACCCATGGAGATGAAAAGTACAACATAGGGAATACTGTAACAGCATTGTATGGTGATAGATGGTGACCACACTTAACACAGTCAATACTGAGTAATGCATAGAATTGTTGAATTGATATGTTGTATGCCTGAAATTAATATAACATTATATATTAATTATACTTCAATAAAAAATCAGTCACCCTGAAAAAAATATTTTACAAAGCATTTCAAAACTATACACTTGCATTTAAAGATATGTATTCTTGGGGCACCTAACTGGCTCAGTCGGTTAAGCATCTGACTTTGGCTCAGGTCATGATCTCACGATTTGTGAGTTTGAGTCCTGTGTTGAGCTCTGTGCTGACAGGGTGGAGCTTGGAATCTGCTTCAGATTCTGTGTCTCCTTCTCTCTCTGCCCCTCTCCAGCTCATGCTCTGTCTCTCTCTCTCTCTCAAAAATTAATAAACATTAAAAAATTTTAAAAATAAAGATACATATTCTTTTTTTAAATTTTATTTATTTAAGCTTATTTATTTTAAGAGAGAAAGAGAGTAAGAGTAAGAACAGAGGAAGAGTAAAGAGAAAGGGAGAGAGAGAGAATCCCAAGTGGGTTCCGCAACATCAGCACAGAGCCCAAAGTGAGGCTTAAACCCATAACCATGAGATCATGACCTGAGCTGAAATCAAGAGTTGGACGCTCAACCAACTGAGCCACCCAGGCACCCCAAATAATATACTTTTTTAAAAATTTTAAGACAGAGAGGGAGGGAAATAAAACATAAGAGACTCTCAAAGACTAAGAACAATCTGAGGATGAGGAAGGTGCGGGAGGGGGGAGAGGGGGTGACAGGCATTAAAGAGGGCACGTGTTGGGATGATCACTGGGTGTTATATGTAAACCAATTTGAAAATAAACTATTATAATAAAAAAAATTTTATTTGTTTTGAGAGAAAGAGAGAGTGCATACATGCACTCACAAGTTGGGGTCGGGCAGACAGAAAAAGAGAGAAAATCCCAAGCAGGCTCCATGCGCTGTTAGTGCAGAGCCTGACTCAGGGTTGAATCTCAAGAACTGTGAGATCATGACCTGAGCTGAAATCAAGAGTGGGTCACTTAACCAACCGAGCCACTCAGGCACTTCGATATACATTGTATTTAAAGTTTAGGACAATCTTCAGTTCAATTTCTTTTTCTTTTCTTTCTTTTTTTTTTTTTTTTTTTTTTTGCAAATAAAGACATTGGGGCTGGGAAAAATTCAGTGACTTGTCCGACATCCTACAGATGGTGAACTTAAACTCAAGTTGTTTTCTTTTATGTCCATTGTTCACTCCAGTAAACAAATTATCCTTTAACTAAGAAAACCTCCTAACTATCAGAATAGGGTAGGAAGTCATTTCTAAGGAAAAGTGAATTAATAGTTCAGCTAGGCTGGATTATATAATGGGTAAAGAACAAGGGAAGAAAATATGGTTGAAAATAGGCAGGGGCAGATGGCAGATCCAGAAGAACGAGGTACTGAGCTTGAACTGTATCCTGAGATGCGCAGAGGTGTGCCATTAAGTACGAAGGGAGAATAAATCTGACAGCACAGTGAAAATGGATGTGGGAGGAGACAGGCTTGAAGCAAGGGAGAGAAGTTGGGAGCTATTTTAATATTGTAGGAGAAAGATAATTAGGAGTTGGGCTAGGGTGATGACACTGAGAACAGAGAAGAGGGGGTACAGAGAGACACTACAAGGGCTTGGAAACACTGGATTTGGAAGGAGACAAAAGAAAAAGTAAGCATCACAGATGACTCCAAATTTTCAAGCCTGAGTGGCTCAGAGGAAAAGAGTGTCATCAACTAAACATGAAATGCAGAAGAAAAAAAATGTTTGGAAAGAAGGTAATAATTCAATGTTTTAGTCATACTGAGACCATACGTAAGAATGGAAAAGAAATTAGCATGTTCACCCTAGAACTAAGAAAATGAAAGGAAACCATGATAGCCATGTTTACTTAAAGGTCTGGCACCATTCAGAAAAAAAAAATTTATAACCTACAGTACACAGCATTGGGTTCATCATAATTATTAATTCATGGCACACTTAAATTATTATTTAGTTAACTAATGAACCCTTATAACTCAACACCCAACACAAGAAGTGTGATACTGATAGTAACACACATTTGCCTATATGCTCCTTCTCTATCCCTTCCCTGAACCTCTCTGACATTAGTAATTCTCAGGTAACTACTTTTTTTTATGTTTTTGTTTGTTTGTGATTTTGTTTATGATTCCCTTAGCTTCTTTTAAGAATATAGGTTGATCAGACATATATTCCTAAAAAGTGTATTTCTTAGTTTTAATTATAGTTTCATAAAAAAGATACCATGACTTTTTTTACACTCATGCTTTAAGTAATCTTCTGGAACTTACTTTTTTCACTCACTAGTGTTGCTAAGGTTCATCCTTACTTCTGTGTAGCCACAATGTATCTGTGAAATCATATTCAGTATTGCCCCCAGAATTGTAGTTGTGAGTAAAAACAGAGCTGCAATTCTCCTGAGAATATTGTCCATAATGATTCCTTTTTCAATAATTCTCATGTAATATGCTAACCTGAGAGTTGTTAAGAACATGACAAAAAATATATTGTCTTCCCCAGTAGAATGAAAATTCATGAGCTTTGCCAGGGATTAGTCTTCCTTATTCACTGCTGTATCTGCTTGACTGGCTTATAATAGACACTCAAGAAATATTGACTCATGTACATTGAAGTAATGAGAACTAGTATATGGAAACATCAGTGGCATAGGACAGAGTAGGTCATCAGAAGATACTCTCTCTTCTTTTTGTGCTTACCTAGGAGCAACAACCCAGTACACAACCCAAGTCCACCATAGCTATCGTCTCTCTGCCTCCACGAATTTACTCTAACAAGAGACAATATCTAGTTGGATGAGCTGGCTCTGGTTGAATTTGTCAAACTATTTTATTCATTATTTTATAAACATATCAATGACTTGAAGTTGGAGTCACTGAGATTTAATATCCCTTCTAACATAAAATTTTATATTGGAACATAAAGGAAATGGTTGATACTGGGAAGAATACAATAAAGAATACAAGACATTCGTTATGAGCAGAAATGAAGTGAACAATTCAAAAGTTATTTGTATTTCGCTTTAGGATTTGGGCACTTATGTTTGAATATGGAAGCATTTTAAACCACATAAAATTTTGATAATTAAATTAAACCGTAACATAAAGACTGATGGAAAAAGAAATGAAAAGTTCTTCAAATTACTAATTTAAATTCTTGCTAACGGATATTTCTATCCTGCTGAAACTAAACATAACATTGTCTCTCATGAAAAACTAGAATTCTACAAGAAACCTACAAATAGGGTGCCTGGGTGGCTCAGTTGGTTAAGCGGCCAACTTCGGCTCAGGTTGTGATCTCACAGTCTGTGAGTTCCAGCCCCGCGTCAGGCTCTGTGCTGATGGCTCAGAGCCTGGAGCCTGCTTCAGATTCTGTATCTCCCTCTCCCTCTGCCCTTCCCCTGCTCATACTCTGTCTCTATGTCTCTCAAAAATAAATAAACGTTAAAAAAATTAAAAAAAAAAAGAAACCTACAAATAGTAAACTTACTTTCTCTATGAACATCTCCATCTATGTACTACTACTCCTTCCCCAGGTTGGAGAAAGGATATTCAAATGTCTTGGTTCTAAAGCCGCTAGATGATGACTTTACTGCCTAGTGATGAAAGGTAAATAAAATCCTGAGTGTTCTGATTCAACTGCAGATACATATATTTGTTCTATTTTTAGAAGATACTATTACTTCAATTCTAATTCTGGTTAAAGATGAATCCTCTTTCATTCCTAGGATGGTAGTTTCATTGGAAGATAGAAATTCCTTGGTGCTTGTAAGAAATTACCAATGGAAGGGGCTCATTTAAATTAGGTATTAAATGACCTGGTTCTAAGTTATGTGACCTTAGGCAAGTCACTTTACTTCTCTGCACCAAGTTTCCTCATCTGTAAACTGGAAGTAGACTATAGGATTTCTGAGGTCTCTTCCAGCTCCATTATTCTCCGGGTTCATAAGTATGAAAGAAGGGGAGAGGAGCTTCCTAAGAAGGCATTTGAAAGATTAAAGCCTCCACTAAAAACAACTGAGGGTGTATGGAGTGGTCAGTCTCTGTAGACTGCAAGAATCTTTATTTAGAACTCCTTGTTTTGGGGTTTAGGGCTATGCTTGAGTTTAAGATATTAAGTTATTCATTTTCTTACATGGTTTTGATAGTTATTTAAATGAGAGTAGTACATCCAACAATAATTTCTTTAGGACTAGATAGGAGATTGAAGAATTTAGATCCTTGGCAAGTTTTGACTTGTGCACAGAAAGTTTCTGAGACAAAGACAGAGAAATATTAATGAAATGAAAAAGCACCATGGAATAGCAGTAATCACAGATTCAACACACTTGAACCCAGTCCATACCAGGATGTCAATCAGCCATGTGACCTTGGGAAAGTCACTTAGCTTCTGCGAACTTCAGCATTTACTTTCAATAATAGCTACCACATATTAAATATATACCATGTACTAGGCCCTATATAGGTTTACATTACATATATATTTCTAATATTTAATCTTTACAACAAATCCTGAAAAGTAGGTATTACTATTCCCATGGTACAGATGAGAAATCTGAAATTTAGATGGCTGACCTTACTTGAGAACCCCAAGATTCTTATTCTGGCCTTCTGACTAAAAACCCCAAATTTCTTCCAGTGTATTTTTCCATGAGCAAATTACATCAACTAAAGAACATTTATTTCTATTATATGGAAGGTAAGGCAGTTGTTAAATGCCACTAAGATTCTAATTTCCTGGATGAAAACACTGCCAAGTGTGATGCAAATGAAATGGAGGTAACTCCTAAAGTTGCACCTGGGAGGGAAAGAGGTGGTAAGGGACAGGTAGGAACAAGGGAACAGACTTGGATAGGTGGGGATGAAGAAGACTGGAGAAAGGGAAATAGTAACCTGCCAAACTAAGTTAGGAGCATGGGGTCAAGGAAGGAGAGCTCGTTACTTTACTCCTCTCAGCCCACTCAAGTCAATGCTGCAGTGCTGGAGATTGGAAGAGTAGCCTTAAGATGACTTTCAGTGTCAGTTTCTCATCTCGTTTTACTGTTTCTAACAGGTGGTTGTTGGCAATGATGGCGTCTCTGATGGTGTCCATCTCCTATGTAAATGTCTCTCTTCAGAGCGCCACCGCATTTATTCACCAAATCACAAAGTTTTTGGTTACAAGACCGACATGTGAGCATAAAGAAATGGACAAATTTTCTTGAGAAGATCATAATCTCTAAAGGCCACTCTCAAGGAGATATTCTAAAAGTGTTATGAGCAATGGCAGCATTTTATGTTTTCCATGGTGACCACTTTGAGGAACAATCCTCACTTGGATGCATAAATCCTGTTCTTGGTCCAGTTGCTTGTTTTGTTTCTGAGTGAGCCTCATTATATTCCAGCCACACCTGGTGTGTGTCTCTGATGTGGCTGTGAGCAGGCTGAACAAGGGACTTCCCGTCTACTCTCTAGTGTGTCCTGGCCAGTGCACAGGTGTGTCATGGACTAACGTACGGCTGGGAACTGGGTCATTTGCAGGCTGAAGGCAGCTGGAGTCTTAAGAGCACAAGCTCCTACTGATTGTCTTGGGATTGCTCAGTAAAGGAATAAGAGCTTGTAATTACCAGTAGTTGAGTTTCCCAATCAAGAGGAATTCTTTTCCATTCCGAGTATTTCCCCTTTGAACAGATGCAGAAAAAGGGGCCCTGGGCCTGGCATGTGGTATGGGATTTCTGTTTCCTATCAGGCAAGATAACTTTACAGATTCTTCTTAGGCTAGAATTCATTCACCATCGGATGAGTTTTTGTCATGACCGATGCTGCTGAGAAATATATTATCATAAACTTACTGATAGAAAATTTTTATTTTGCCTATATACAGCTTAAGAAGAAAATAGCTGGGTAAAAAGCTTATATAGCTTTTGAGAATTTTATTTTATTTTATTTTATTTATTTATTTTTTAATGTTTATTTATTTTTGAGAGACATAGAGGCACAGCATGAACAGGGGAAGGGCAGAGAGAGAGGGAGACACAGAATCGGAAGCAGGCTCCAGGCTCTGAGCCATGAGCACAGAGCCCAACGTGGGGCTTGAACTCACAGACCTCGAGATCATGACCTGAGCTGAGGTCGGCCGCCCAACCGACTGAGCCACCCAGGCGCCCCTAGCTTTTGAGAATTTTAAAATGGAACAAATCGAAGTGGAAGTTTTTGAGAGCTATATAATGCCCTGCCTGCCTACCTCCTGGGATCACTGTAAAGATATATTTATCTGAAAAATGCTTTTATAAACAAAATATTATAACATATAATTTCTCGACTAGGAAGAAAATTAAACCTAATGACTTTATTGACCATGTTCATATATGAATTATTTTCAGTTCTCTCTTGATAGTTATATTAAGAAATATTGAATTAAAACTTCCACCCCTGTTTGAGACACCTGGGTGACTCAGTTGGTTAAGCGTCTGACTTCAGCTCAGGTCATGATCTTGCAGTTCACGGGTTCAAGCCCCATTTCAGGCTCTGTGCTGACAGCTCAGAGCTAAAGCCTGCTTTGGATTCTGTGTCTCCCTCTCTCTCTGCCCCTGCCCTGTTCACACTCTGTCTTTCTCTCTCTCTCAAAAATAAATAAAAACATTTTTAAAAATTAAGTAAATAAAAAACAAAAAGCCTCCCATCCCTTTTAAGTAGAACATTCTTTAGCATTAGTTAGAAATTTAAAAGCATGACTGCTATTTTATTTTCAGATTTCATGTTTTCAGTTTTTGAAAGAGAAAACATAAAGCAGTTGGTATGACAGTTGCTATACTACCTAGAAATGATGGCTTACAATTAATAGGAAATAATTTTTAAAAATTTAAGAGTTCAAGGAGCAGAGACTAGAAAATAAAGGTACAAGGGTATTACTGTCCAGTTAACTAGCTCCTATAGGCCAGAAATGTCTGTGTTACAGAGGAGGGCACTTGTTGAGATGAGCACTGGGTGTTGTATGGAAACCAATTTGACAACAAATTATTAAAAAAAAAAAAAAGAAAAAAGAAATGTCTGTGTTATACTCACATTTGACCATGCCAATTCTAACAGACTCCTCCATCTCTCACATGGCAAATAAATGTAGAAGAGGTCTGAAATACCTGCAAAGTTTGTGCTTAACCTTTTTATTTATTTTATTAAAAACTTTTTAATGTTTATTTTTATTACTTTTTAAAATATAATTTATTGTCAAGTTAGCTAACATACAGTATATACAGTGCGTTCTTGGCTTTGGGAGTAGATTCCCATGATTCATCGCTTACATACAACACCCAGTGCTCATCTCAACAAGTGCTCCCCTCAGTGCCCATCACCCATTTCCCTTCTCCCCTAGCCCCCCATCAACCCTCAGTTTGTTCTCTGTATTTAAGAGTCTCTTATGGTTTAACTCCCTCTCTGTTTTTAAACACATGTCCTACTAACCAAGCATTTTTTGACTCTTAGTTTCTGTAGTTTTATTTATGAGAATGATATATTTTTTTTGTTTTTTGAATATAGCACAATATTGAATATACTTTTCAGACTACTTATATGACACTCCATTGCATTCTAAAGTGTCCCATAGTCTCCCCCAAGTTACCAAGAATAAGTAATGTGTACCTATGTTTTCATATAGGAGACAAAGGTATTAGGTAGGGCCCAGGGTGGTTATGTGATTTTAAAAAGAAAAGTCAAACATCTAGGATCCAAGTCTACTGGATCTTTTAGCTCTGTTATGCTTTCTACACTTGGTTATATATTTATTTTATATCATCACCTGGGTTTTGAAGTTCAGATGAAAAGGAATCTGGAAATACAGCACACGGCTGTATGTGAGTATGCTGAGC
Source organism: Paguma larvata (assembly GCA_030068075.1). Taxonomy (NCBI): domain Eukaryota; kingdom Metazoa; phylum Chordata; class Mammalia; order Carnivora; family Viverridae; genus Paguma; species Paguma larvata. The sequence goes on along the minus strand of CM057837.1, from coordinate 43,729,421 downwards.
ATGGAGACCTCTCTTGCTATTTATCTCCTACACACATTTTTTTTCCTTGTTGTCTAGGAAACCCAGGAATGGGATAACACCCATCAGAGATATCTCTGGAATAACTGATCTACAATTCAAACATCTTTATCATTAAGGAAAAAACTTCCAGTAAAATCTAAAATCTCAAGGTTATTGAAGCCCAAGCCAACAAACAGATTAAAAAAAAATGAACAAATGTTTTTTAAAAATGAGCTTCCCTAAGGTAGCTGCCAAACTGCTGTAATGACACACTGTTTTCAATGACAGGGTTCACACTGATGAATGCAAGAGATGAATTCCATAATGTCATGTGCAAGTCAGAGAGTGTGTACCTGCAGGACAACCTAGAGAAGTTTCAAGAAAGTATAAAATACAGAGGAAGAATACTGATGGCTGAAGTTAGCGCGGGCATATCCTTAACAATCTGACACAGTTACCTCTTCAATTCACCATCCACCTTCAGATTCAATAACAACATTCGATAGGAAATACAAACTCCACGTTGATTGATTTGCGAATGTTTAACCAGCCCTGCAACCCAGGGATGAATCCTACTTGATCGTGGTGGATAATTCTCTTTATATGCTGTAGGATTCGATTTGCTAGTATCTTGTTGAAAATTTTTGCATCCATATTCATCAGGGATATTGGCCTGTAATTTTCTTTCTTTGCTGGGTCTCTATCTGGTTTGGGAATCAAAGTGATGCTGGCTTCATAGAATGAGTCCAGGAGTTTTCCTTCCGTTTCAATTTTTTGGAACAGCTTGAGGAGGATAGGAATTAACTTTGTTTTAAATGTCTGGTAAAATTCCGCAGGAAAGCCATCTGGTCCAGGGCTTTTATTTGCTGGGAGGTTTTTAATAACTGATTCTATTTCTTCACTAGTTATGGGTCTGTTCAAATTTTCTATTTCTTCCCGTTTGAGTTTTGGTAGCGTGTGGCTATTTAGGAAGCTGTCCATTTCTTCCAGATTGCCAAGTTTGGTGGCATATAATTTTTCATAGTATTCTCTGATGATTGCTTGTATCTCTGAGGGATTGGTTGTAATTTCTCCCTTTTCATTCACGATTTTATCTATTTGAGTTCTCTCTCTTTTCTTTTTGAGAAGCCTGGCTAGAGGTGTCTATTTTATTTATTTTTTCAAAGAACCAGCTTTTGGTTTCATTGATCTGTTCCACTACCTTTTCTGTCTCCATATGGTTAATTTGTGCTCTGATCTTTGTTTTTTCTCTCTTTCTGCTGGGCTTGGGTTGTTTTAGTTGATCTGCTTCTAGTTCCTTTAGGCGTGCTGTTAGAATTTGTGTTATTGATTTTTCTTGTTTCTTGAGATGAGCCTGGATTGCAATATATTTCCCTCTCAGGACTGCCTTTGCTGCGTCCCAGAGCGTTTGGATTGTTGTATTTTCATTTTCATTTGTTTCCATGTATTTTTTAATTTCTTCTCTGATGGCTTGGTTGACCCAGTCATCTTTTAGTAGGTTATTTCTTAGCCGCCATGTTCTTGGATATTTTCCAGGCTTTCTCCTGTGGTTGATTTCAAGCTTCAAAGCATTGTGGTCTGACAGTGTACACGGTATGATCTCAATTCTTTTATATTTATTCAGAGCTTCCCTGTGCCCCAGAATATGGTCTATCTTGGAAAATGTACCGTGTGCAGTTGAGAAGAACGTAAATTCCTTTGCTTCTGGATGAAGGACCCTAAAGATGTCTGTGAGGCCCATCTGTTCTAATGTGTCGTTCAGGGCTATTGTTTCTGTGGAGATTTTCTGTTTTGTGGATCTATCCAATGCTGAGAGTGGAGTGTTGAGATCCCCTACTATTAGGACATTTTTATCGATGAGGTTGCTAATGTTTGTAATTAGTTGTCTTACAAATTTGGGTGCCCCCGAATTCGGTGCGTAGATATTTACAATTGTTAGCTCTTCCTGCTGGATGGTCCCTGAGACTATTATATAATGTCCTTCTTCATCTCTTATTACATCATTCATTTTAAAGTCTAATTTGTCTGATATAAGTGTGGCTACTCCGGCTTTCTTCTGACTTCCAGTAGCATGGTAGATAGTTTTCCATCCCCTCACTTTCAATCTGAAGGTATCTTCAGGTTTAAGATGAGTTTCTTGAAGACAGCAAATAGATGGGTCTTGTTTTTTAATCCATTCTGTTATCCTGTGTCTTTTGATTGGCACATTTAGTCCATTTACATTCAGTGTTAATATTGAAAAATATGGGCTTACAGTCACTGTATTATCTGTAAGTTTCATGTTTGTAAGGCTGTCCCTGGCAGTTTGTGTTCTTTGCAACCTTGTCTTCATAGAATGCCCCTCAGGATCTCTTGCAGTGCTGGCTTATTTGTGATAAATTCTTTCAGTTTTTGTTTGTTGGGAAAAACCTTGATCTCTCCTTCTATTCTGAACGACAGGCTAGCCGGATACAGAATTCTTGGTTGCATGTCCTTCTTGCTCATCACATTGAAGATATCCTGCCATTCCCCATCCCCTCACTTGCAAACTGGTGCAGCCACTCTGGAAAACGGTGTGGAGATTCCTCAAAAAAATGAAAATAGATCTACCCTATGATCCAGCAATAGCCCTGCTAGGAATCTACCCAAGAGACACAGGAATGCTGATGCATAGGGGCACGTGTACCCCAATGTTCATAGCAGCACTTTCGACAATAGCCAAATCATGGAAAGAGACCAAGTGCCCATCAACTGATGAATGGATAAAGAAGTTATGGTACTTATATACAATGGACTACTACGTGGCAATGAGAAAAAATGAAATCTGGCCATGTGTAGCAACATGGATGGAACTGGAGGGTATTATGTTAAGTGAAATAAGTCAGTCAGAAAAAGACAAATACCATATGTTTCCACGAATAGGTGGACTTTGTGAGATTAAGCAAAAACCAGGTGGAGGGGAAGAGGGGAAAGAAAAAAAAGACACAGAGAGGGAGGGAGATAAAACATAAGAGACTCTCAAAGACTAAGAAAAAACTGAGGGTGAGGGGGATGAGGGAGGGGGGAGAGGGGGTGATGGGCACTAAAAAGGGCACATGTTGGGATAAACACTGGGTGTTATACGTAAACCAATTTGAAAATAAACTATTATAAAATTAAAAAAAAAGGAAATACAAACTCCAAATTATTAAGAGGTTTCCCAGAGCTATGTGAATGTGGAATTAAGAGTAGAATCTAGGTCCCCTGGCCTTTCAGTCAGACATCAGTTATACTGCCTCCCAAAATGTATTTAGTAACTCCTTTACTTTTTTTTTTTTTAAGAGGGAGAGCAAGAGTGAGCAAGAGAGGGACAGAGAGAAAGACAGAGGATCCGAAGCAGGCTCTGCACTGACAGCAGTGAGCCCTATGCAGGTCTCAAACTCAGGAACTGAACCATTAGATCATGACCTGAGCAGAGATCAGACACTTAATCGACTAAGTCACCCAGGTGCCCTGGTAACTCCTTTACTTCTAATCACAATTACAGCTACCATTTATTGAATACTTGTTATATGTCAGGTACTCACTGAGTGCTTCATACTATTTCATACAACACTTACGACACCCTAGGATGTATTTATTATTGCCATTTTATAGCTAAAGGAATTAAAGCTAAGAGAGGCTACACAGCTAATAAATGATTGAGCTGAGATGAAATCCAAAATTGCCCAAACATTAAAGCTTGTGGTTTTAACTAATACTCCAGGTACTGCTATTGGATTTCACTTTATATGCCAATTTCCTTGGACTGGGATTACATTCTTGGATTCTTAGGCAGAGTATGACCTCAACTAGAAAAAGAATTGTGATCATTTATTGATATCTGCAGTAAGGGCTGATAAGTGGTAGCAGTGACATACATATCAGGTATGTGCCATTGCTGCCTAGGTAATGCTTCCTCTATGAAGTATTACTCTCTCTACATATGGTATGTGATCTACCCTGTAGACCAGCTTATGTCATGTCTATGTGACCATATTTTGACAGACTAATATCAGAATACTTGGTTTGTTAACTTAAACAGAATTTCCTTAATTAGTCTTTATCAGAATACCCAGTCTATATGATTACTGTATTATTTGAGGGAAACGGGCCAGCCTTGATTTCTCTGTAAAATGTGACAGCTCAACTAGGGTAGGAGAAAAACAGGAATAGCACATCAACTTTTAAAATGTTAATAAACCTTCATGCACTAGCTGGATATTTTCTGTGCATATCATGTAGAAAATAATTATGGTGAAAAAACAGTCTTAAAAAGATCAAGACTAAGATGAAGCAGGCTTGTCCACAGCTAAAGGAGTTAATTCAGGATTTGAAACTAAAAACGAAAGCAGACTTAGTAAGAGGTAAGCAAAGGGATTAAAAACTAAGCAAGGGAAAAAAAAAGAGTAGTAAGGTTAAAAAGAAAAGAGACAGAATCAAATCAAAGCTGGAAACTCATAAAAGCCACATCTTACTCTAAAGAAAGGATTACTTACTGCTTATATTCTGGCAATTTTTATCACTGTACCAAAGCAGATGTGTCAGAGTTAGTCGTGTGGACACAAAGAATAGAACATACATTTCACAAGCCATTCAAATGGGTGAGAGTGCTCAAGTCCTGAGACAATGGCAGGGAAGTCAGGCTGTTAGCATTCCTTTCACGCCAACACATTCCTTTAGCTGCAAGTCTTACCTTAGATAAGAAAGTTCCAAATGCACTGAAAATTTTTCCTGTACCTTCCTTCTCCCCTTCCTCTTAACTCTGTGTTCCCTTCTGTCCTTCCCTTTGCTGCCTTTCCCTCTCCTCTTTACTTTCTCCTTCCTCTTACAAGACAGTGTTGAGGGCCTGCTATGTTCCAAGAACCGTGGGTTTATACAAGCAGATCAGATTCACTCTTTGCCATTCCAAGGCTCAAAGTCCAGTAGGGAAGAGGAAAAATAATCCATTATAATTTCACAGCACTTTACAAAGCATTTTCTCAGACATGGCAGGAATTACTATCTCCCTTTTACAAATGAAGAAAGTGAAGTCCAAACAGGTTAAGTGAATTGTTCAATATCAAACCTCTAGTATAGAATATGGATAATAAAGAAAAGGCAGAGAAGGAACAAATGAGTGAAAAGAAATTGAAGGAAACCCTCTTTCCCTTCCAGATAATTAAGTCCTACTATAGGCTACATAATGAATATACATATATTTTGACATATGTGTATACACACACATAGACACACACATATAAACACATGTTTGTAAAGGATAACACTAGATATATGTGAAAGCATTCTGCATCTTGCAAAAGGCTAAGCAAGTATAAATTGGCACCATCATAACACAGAATCAGAGTACATAAGCAAAAAAGTAAGCTAAGATTTGGAATATCTGGCAACCATTCTTCTGCTTCCAAAATAAAATACATTTCAAAATTCGGGAAACCAAAAAAAAACAAATTCGGGAAACCTAGCTGGGCTGACCAGTTCTAAAAAATAATGAATGAATGAATAAATGAATGAATGAACGAACGAACGAACTAGGTATCCCAAGGTAGGAAAGTACTTGATTCATCACCAGGAAGTTACGGAACAGATTTACCACAGGCTCTGGAAATGAAAGTCAAGGCTTTAATATAACCATAGGATCTTCCAAAAAGAGAAAAAAAAATTAAGAACTAGAAAAGTGGGCAGACTAATTCTTCATTCTCAATATACAGATAAATATAAAGCTATGATAATTCACTATAAGTTGGCTTAAAAAGTAATAAGAAGAAAATTGAATTCAAAAATATTTGTTCTTATTTGATATATGAAGAAGTGAACTGAATATACCAATGACATCTCTTTTGTAAGAAGGGCTAGTTTAATAGAATCTAATGATAGAGAAGTTTCCTGATATGCACTACACAAATCATCCCATATGAAGTGCACATTCTACATCTATTCAACATTGTTCAACAGTTGCCCCAAGCCCTTACATAAGTGACAAATACAGCTTAGAAATGATGAGGAGAGAATTAATAAAAAGAGTTCTAGCAACTTTAGAAGTAATTATCTGAAACAAATTGGTAGACTCCAATGTTTACTGGAATCCAGGTATTATGTTAAATGAATTAGAATTATTACTTTAATCCTCCCAATAAGCCTGCAAAATAGATATTATCATTGTCTTTTTTTAGGTATGAAATCTCAGAGAGGTTTAATAACTTTCTCAAATAAAACCAGATGCTTTTCCCTCATCTTGTCTTCCAAGAAAGCTGAAAGTAGATACTTAGGACAGGTAAACCAGAGAGGTAGACTAGAAATGGCTCTGAAATTTAGGATTTGTTATAAATCCATGTCAAACTGAGTTGGCAATGTGATGAAAACTAAACATCTGAAGGCGGTAGGGTCTGCATTTTGAGATTGTTTTACATACTAATAACATGACTTAGAGTTAAATTTAGAAGGGGAAAGGTATCTCAGGAGAGATATCCATGTGATCTGGACCTTATATAATCTTTGGAAATGAAACCCTAAAAGGTATTTTTTTTAAGTGGGCTCCACACTCAGCACAGAGCCCAATGTGGGGCTTGAACTCACTACCCTCAGATCGAGACCTGAGCTGAGATAAAGAGTCAGACACTTAACTGACTGAGCCACCCAGGTGCCCCTAAACCTAAAAAGGTCTTGATGACAGAGGCAGAAAATTACCTGAGACTTAGGGAGGCTCACTGAACAGAGCAAGCTTTGAATTTTAGTGATGCTGTGGTTGCTGCTGTTTTTCTGTGAAATGCCTCAATGCCCACTCCCTCTCTTTCCACCTGTCCTTAAACTCCTACTGCACAGATTTTTACAAAGTGGAAAGGTTTTTATATTTTCATTGGCACAAAGTCAGAAAAGTATTCCTCCAGAAAATATGTCCCATGACCAACTCATGCCTCTCTTGTAGCATCTTCCAGATCCTTCTGCTCTTCTTTTTGAAAACAGCATGTATCTCTTACATGAAATAACACTTTCTCTGTAGTATTTTCACCACTTGGGTCTTTTCCAGACTTTTCTTCACATTTTGAAGGGTTCTTTCTTTAAAAAGTTCTCTAATCCTACATTCATCTCCTTTAAAGTCTAGCTAGAATGCTGGCTTCTTGAGGTCAGTAAGACAAAGACTAAACTAGTTTATATTTTAATTGTGCTCACTTCTACCTCCAGGACATTTTCCATATGGGATCAGGCCAATTATTTCTGTAGTCTTCTTCTCTATATCCAAATGTTCTAAGTAATCACAATGACCTAGTCAAGGCCAGTTTGTTAAAGCTTCTCTCTTACCATGTCTTCTGAGAGAACTGTGAAAAATAGATGCTGTGATTAGGAGGTAAACCAGGAAATGAAGACTAAATATAACTCTAAAAATTTAGGGTTTATCATGAATCCACCATGTCAACAAGACTGGCGTCCAGCTATAGTAGCCCCTGTTTTCATTTACACTGAAAGAACTAATCCTTGTTAAATGAAGACTTCACAAACCTTATAACCCTGTATCTTTTCTAACAACCTACAAACTGAAAGAAGAAACCAAAGAAAAGAAATTGGGAAAGTAAGGTGAGCTTTTCTACCCACCTGCCACTGGAGAGCCGCTGATTTCCTTGAACAAGAGCTGAGAAGTTTCTTATATGCATATAACATTCATTGGATCACTTATTTACTTGTTTACAGTTTCAAAACCCTCTGCTGGGTTATATGTTGCCTGGCTGAGCTCAAAAAAAGTAGTTTTAAAAGGTAAATTAAATACAAATGGCAAAAGCCATGTATCTGAATAATTACAATGAAAGTCACAGAGACATTTTCAAAAATATCTTTGTCATTAATCTTCTTTGAAAAAATTCTTATGCAATAGGCAATTTATGGAAGACTAAGCCATTTTATTCTCACAGCTAAATGAGAAGGAAAGCAACCTCCCCTACAAGTTCTGAGCGTTTGTGGAAGGCTTTTAAAGAAAACATAGACAAAAAGGAAATGCTTTTCTTCTTTTATTTGTCATAAAGCCAAGTAAGGCATTGAAGCAAGTTGTTCCACTCCTCTCCAGAGAATCAAGGTGCTTCAGCAAACAAAACTCCCTGAGATTTGAGTTCTAACTCAAGTTTTCCCAATCAATGTTACTGCCATTAGTGTTAACAGTAGACAAAAAGAAAATAGAGCTTCTGATCTCTCTCTCTCTCTCAATCTCTCTCTTTTGTCTCATCTTCTTGTTACCTCTTCTTTTCTTTCCTCCTCTCCTCTCCACATATATCATTAGGAAAAATGTTTGCGCTTGGTGAAATGGCATGATCTAGAGTAAAATGACTAGAAAGCAGTAAAACTGTGGTCTCCCTCATGAACTCAACCTACTCATAGTAATATCTTTCTCAGCACAAACTATTCCATACATTTGGAACTTAAATGTGTATATTAAAGAATCCAAATAAAATCCAGAGCAGACTCCAGAACAGTTAGAAAGAGGTAGTTTATGACATTAAGCCTGAAGAGATGGTTCAACTCTACTTCTTACTATCTGCAGGACTTTGAGCCACTCACTTATCTGCTCTGAGCCTCAGTTACTTTATCTGAAAGTGGGACTATAGGTCCTATCTCACACATGAGATATGTGCAATTATTTTGTATACTTTAAAGTGCTACACAAGTGAAACGGAATAGTTTTATCTTCATTTTCCCTCTGGTCTTTTCTATAATTCTAAGGTGGCTAATCAGAAAAATCTAGACAATAAATATGACTTGTGTATCTTAATAGTATTTTAAAGTGTATTAAGAAAAGCAATCTGAACTAATATAACAAGAAAAAGTTTCCCCCTTTCCTTTACCTTGAGAATTAAAAATTAAAGGCAAAAATGAGAATTTGAAAGTAAAGTTTTCCTGAATGTCCTCTGCTCTTTCTCTTTATTTCCTCTAGATTGCTTTCCTTATATTGCCCATTTCATGCACACTTTACATCATAATGACTATTTTATGAGTTGATGATTCTTTTATGAGAAATGGTTTACTGTGTAATCAAGCAGAGAGAGAATTGTCTCAAGGTTCACTTACAAGAAATCCAATTATGAATTCCTAAATGTACTACTCACATAGAGAATACTGAAATCTGTTTTTTGTTTTTTAAAGTGTATTATTAGTCATTAATGTCAGAATTTCTTTGCTTGTCGAGGCCAACTTATGACATTTCAAATTCCCATTCAGGGAATGAAATGACTCTAAAGACCCGATAGTCTACTGATCTATAATTGAGGGTAAATTTCTTTAACTGAAATTTAGCAAACATGTATGAACCTACTGCTACACATAGGCAGCATTATAGGGGAAAACAAATACGTGTACTAGATATTACTGCTGCTCTAAAGCAACTACAATTCTAGTAGGGAGAAAAAGAGAAAGACATACAACATATACGGAGTATACTGAAAAACATGAAAACCAGGACCCATGGGCACCGAAGGAGGGACCATTCACTACTAGTGAAAGACAAGACAAACAAACTTTTATATTTGTTTTATAGGAAGTTATTCTAAACCACTGAGCTCCTTATATATAATATTCACCCATAATAGTCAATAAAAATAATAAAAAAAGAGAAATCAATCTATTCAACATGTTTAAAAGTTCTGGTGTCAACCCACTGGATTTTTTGATGTCTTCATAGAATATGGAATGCTTCACTCCCATCCTAATGACAAGAAAAAGGCAGATAATGTACAAAATTATTTCTTTGACTCATCAGAGACAGTTTGGAAACCTCAGGGTCACCAACTAATCTCAATTTTGAGCAAAGACATGCACTTTCTAGCAGAGATGGAATGCCTACACTTGCTTACCTGGGGCACAACACGGATGTAGGAGATGCCAGGCACCCTATAAGCGGGTTAAGAACTCAATTAAAAAGTTCAACAAATTGAAAAAGGCAGAGTGTAGACTAGCATGAGAATATAGAATCCCTGGGAGTATGAGATACACAGACAGGGAGTTTTGAATCCACTTGAAGCCTCTTCTTTCTGAATCTCATTGAGTATATTTACAATACTTGGGCTGGGTGACAGGGAGTAGGATAGGGCAGGACACCAAAGAGAGATGTCCTTCGTGGTTCAAGCCTGGAAGTGATGGGATGAGGGTAGGAGAGGAGAGTAACAGTCATTCTTCGAAAGACACAAAGCCCTGTCCTGGTTCTTCTCCCTTGTCTTCTCTAAGGTACAAAAGCTCTAAGCTGCAAGGGGACTGGAAGCACACCCTATTGTTATCAGGGCACAGTTAAAAACCTATTGCAGTTGAGGGAGAGGAACAGAAGAGGAAAAAACCCATTACCGCTAGGCAGGAAACAGTCCTAGGCCCAGACAGGCAGAATGACTTATAAGAAAGCCCCCCTTCTAAGACTCAGGTAGACAGTGCCTAAGCCCAAGGCCGAACTGGGACAACATAGAATAATTCCCTTGCTCCTTGCCTTTCCAAAAAGCTAGCAAGCACACAGTCATACTACATGTACCTATCCATTGTCTCCAGCTGAATCAGAAACACTGTAATAGGTACCACCTTATTAGTCTCAAAGAGAACTCTTGCTACTCATGGAAGCCTGTGATCAGCTTCAGTTTGGCCAAGGCTCAGTAACCCAGTGGGTAGTCTAGCTTTTCCATAATACAGATAACGTCTCCTTCCCTTCCATCACTTCTTCGCACTCAGCTTATCCTCAGTTGACTCTTACCTTTAGGCCCATGTCCATCAAGTCTTGATTACAAAATATAATTAGTAGAGTCACTCAGAGATGTCATCACTCAGGAGATACCAGACCAAACGTGTACAGTCAGCTCCCTTTCTGGGACTTAGAACTAATTCATCCTCTTACTCTTGGACCTTCTATCCACCTAACTATGTTGGTCACCCCTTCTTATTTATCCCAAGATTGCCTATTTCACTTACAGTCCCCTTGAGTACCTTACTTGCACAGAGAGGAGTTCACATCTGTAGTTTGTAGTCAGAAAAATATGTAATAGAAGAAATAAAACACTTTTACATGTCTGTATAAACTAGACAATAGCTCAATGCAATGTGGAGACAATTCAGCCCTCCAAATGCTAGTTGGAGTAGAAACAGTATTATCTTTTTGGAGCAACAAATATCTCCTTATTGTTTGAGAGCATTGAACACCATAAATTTTTAAATCATTCCACAAAGTATATTAATACAAATATAATATTTATAACATAAAAATGAGGTTTTTGAAATACAGAATAGTAAAGACACACACACACACACACACACACACACACACACACCCCTAAATCAAGTTCCAAAGACATGAAAAAATTTACAGCAATCGACCTTCATGGAGTTGGGTCTTACACAGGGAAAGAGAATTATGTTAATGATCAGAATCAAATATGAGAGTTAAATGCATATAATTTAATTTAAAAAGTATTTTTAATTAAGTATAATTTAACATACAGTGTTATACTGGTTTCAGGTATACAATATAATGCTTCAACAATTCTATACATAACTCAATGCTCATCACGATAAGTATACTCTTAATCCCCTTCACATATTTCACTCATTCCCCTAACCACCTCCCCTCTGACAAGCACCAATTTCTTCTCTATATTTAAGAGCCTGGTTTTATTGTGTGTTTTTGTTTTCTGGCTTTTGTTGTTTTTTGTTTGTTTGTTTCTTTGTTTGTTTGTGGTTTTTTTGAGAGAGAGAGGGAGAGAGCCAGGGAGAGGGACAAAGAGACAGAGAGAGAGAATCTTAAGTAGGCTCTATGCTCAGCACAGAGCCCAACACCGGGTTCAATCCCACAACTCTGGCATAATGACCCGAGCCAAAATCAAGAATTGGACACTCAACTGACTAAGCCACCTAGGTACCCCAAGGGTCTGGGTCTTTGTTTGTCTCGTTTTTCATTTGTCCATTTGTTTTGTTTCTTAAATTCCACATATGAATGAAATTAAACGGTATTTGTCTTTCTCTGACTTGTTTCACTTAGCATTATACTTTCTAGATCCATCCATGTTGTTGCAAATGGCTATATTTCATTCATTTTTATGGCTACTATTGTATACACACACAAATATACCATATCTTCTTTATCTGTTCATTTTTAATTTTTTTAATGTTTATCTTTGAGAAAGAGAGAGAGAGAGAGAAAGAGAGAGAGCACAAGTGGGGAAGGGCTTGAGAGAGGGAGACACAGAATCCAAAGGGCTCCAGGATCTGAGCTGTCAGCAGATCCCAATGTGGGGCTCGAATCCACGAACCATGAGATCATGACCTGAGCTGAAGTAGGATGCTTAACCAACTGAGCCACGCAGGTGCCCCATGTATCTTTTTGAATTAGTGTTTTCATTTTTGGGGGGGGTAAATACCTAGTAGGAGAATTATTGGGTCATATGGTAGGTAATTCTATTTTTATATTTTTAAGGAACTTCCAAACTGTTTTCCACAGTCACTGCACAACTTACATTCCCATTAAGAGTGTAAAAGTGTTCCTTTACTTCCACATCCTTGCCAACACTTGTTATTTCTTATGCTTTTCATTTTAGCCATTTTGACAGATGTTGATATCTCATTGTTTTGATTTGCATTTCTCTGACGGTTAGTGATGTGGAGCATCTTTTTATGTGTCTCTTGCCATTTGTATGTCATCTTTGGAAAAATTTCTATTCATGCCATCTGCCCATTTTTAACTGCATATTTTTTTGTGTTGAGTTTTATAAGTGGTTTACATATTTTGCATATTAACCCCTTATTTGATATATCATTTGCAAATATCTTCTTCCATCCAATAGGTTTTCTTTTTATTTGCTCATGCTTTCCTTCAATGTGCAAAAGTTTTTTTTATTTTGGTGTAATCCCAAAAGTTTCATTTTGCATTTGTTTCCCTTGCCTCAGGAGACAATCTACAAAAATGACTCTACAGTTGATGTCAAAGAGATTACTGCCTATGTTTTCTTATGGGGATTTTATGTTTTCAGGTCTTATATTTAGGTTTTTATTTTATTTTTTGTAATGTTTATTTATTTTTGAGACAGAGAGAGACAGATTGTGAGCAGGGAAGGGGCAGAGAGGAGACACAGAATCCGAAGCAGGCTCCAGGCTTCAAGCAGTCAGCACAGAACCTGATGTGGAGCTTGAACTCACAAACCCAGAGATCGTGACCTGAGCCAAAGTCGGATGCCCAACCGACTGAGCCCCCCAGGCACCCCTCACATTTAGGTTTTTAATCTGTTTTGAATATATTTGTGTGTATGGTGTAAAAAAGTGGTTCCTTTTCATCCTTTTGCATGTAGCTGACCACTTTTCCCAACACCATTTGTTGAAAAAGCTGTCTTTTTCCCATTGGATATTCTTGCCTCCTTTGCTGTAGATTAATTGGCCATGAAAGCATGGGTTTATTTCTGGACTTTTTTCTGTTCCATTGATCTATGTGTCTGTTTTGGTGCCAGTACCACACTATTTTGATTACTACAGCTTTGTAGTATATCTTGAAATCTGGGGTTGTGATACCTTCAGTTTTGTTATTTTTCAAGATTGCTTTAGCTATTCAGGGTCTTTTGTGGTTCCATACAAATTTTAGCATTATTTGTTCTAGTTCTATGAAAGATAATGTTAGTATTTTGATAGTGATTGCATTAAATCTGTAGGTTGCCTTTAAGTAGTATGGTCATTTAACAATATTTGTTGTTTCAGTCCATAAGCAAGGAATATCTTTTCATCTGTTTGTGTTGCCTTCAATTTCTTTCAACAATGTTTTATAGTTTTCAGAGTACAGGTCTTTTGTTTCCTTAATTAAGTTTATTTCTAGTTATTTTATTCTTTTTTGTTACAATTGTAAATGGGATTACTTAACAAATTTCTCTATCTGCTCCTTCATGAGAAGAGTATAGAAATGAAAGGAATTTCTGTACATTGATTATGTATCCTGTGACCTTACTGAATTCATAAATCAGTTCTAGTAGTTTTTTGGTGGAGTCTTTTGGGTTTTCTCCATATAGTATCATGTCATCTGCAAATGTGAAAGTTTCACTCCTTTCTTATCAATTTGAATGCCTTTTATTTCTTTTTCTTGTTTCATTGCTATGGCTAGGACTTTGAGCACTATGTTGGATAAAAGTAGTGATAATGGACATCTTTATTTTGTTCCTGATCTTAGGGGGAAAGCTCTCATTTTTTCACCATTGAGTATGATGTTAGCTGTGGGTTTTTCATATATGGCCTTTATTGTGTTGAGGTATGTTCTCTCTAAAACTACTTTGTTGAGAGTTTTTATCGTGAATGGGTGTTGCCTATTGTCAAAAGCTTTTCCTGCATCTATTAATATGATCACATGGGTTTTATCTTTTCTCTTATAGATATGATATGTCATGTTGATTGATTTGCAAATATTGAACCACCCTTGCATCTCGGGAATAAATTGAACTTGATTGTGGTTAGTGATTTTTTTTAAATGTATTGTTGGATTTGATTTGCTAATATTTTGTTGAATATTTTGGCATCTATGTTCATCAGAGATTTTGGCCTGTATTTCTCTTTTATTGTAGCATCTTTATCTGATTTTGGTCTCAGGGTACTGATGGCTTCAAAGAATCAATATGGAATCTTTCTTTCTTCATCTATTTTTTGGAATAGTTTGAGAAGAATAGCTAATAACTCTTCTTTAAATATTTGGTAGAATTCACCTATAAAACCACCTGGTCCTGGACTTTTGTTTGTTGGGAATTTTTTAAATTACTGATTCTATTTCATTGCTCATGATTGGTCTGGTCAAATTTTCTATTTCTTCCTGATTCAGTTTTGGTAGGTTATATGTTTCTAGGAATTTATCCATATATTCTAGGTTGTCCAATTTGTTGGCATATAATTTTTCATAATATTCTCTTATAATAATTTGTATTTCTGTTGTGTCAGTTATTTTTCCCCTCTCATTTGTTTTTATTTATTTGAGTCATTTTTTTTTCTTATGAATCTGGCTAAATTTTGATGATCTTTTCAAAAAACTAGTTTCTGATTTCATTCATTTATTCTATGTTTTTCTCTTAGTTTCTATTTCATTTATTTCTTCTCTAATCTTTATTATTTCCTTCTTTCTACTGGCTTTGGGCTTCATTTGTTCTTTTTTGAGTTGCTTTAGGTATAAGGTTAGGTGTTTGAGATTTTTCTTGCTTCTTTAGGTAGACTTGTATTGTTAAATCTTCCTTCTTAAAATAGCTTTTGCTGAATCCTAAAGATTTTGGACCGTTGTGTTTTCATCTTTATTTGTCTCCATGTATTTTTTGACTTCCTCTTTGATTTTTTTGCTTGACCCATTCATTGTTTAGTAGCATGTTATTTAAGCTCCATGTATTTCTGTTCTTTCCACATGTTTTCTTGTGATTGATTTCTAGTTTTATGCCATTGTAGTCTAAAAAGATATGTGATATGATTTCAGTCTGTCTGAGTTTGTTGAGACTTGTTTTGTGGCCTATTATGTGATCTATTATGGAGAATGTTCCATGTGTACTTGAAAATAATGTGCATTCCACTGTTTTAGGATGCAATGTTCCCTGAATAAATCTGTTAGATCCACCTGGTCCAAGCCAGTTTCCTTGTTGGTTTTCTGTCTGGATGATCTATCCATTGATGTTGTAAGGTGTTACAGTCCCCTACGATTACTGCATTATCAGTTTCTTCCTTTACAACTGTTAATAGTTGCTTTATGTATTATTTTGGTATTTCCATGCTGAGTGCATAAATATTTACAATTGTTTTATCTTCTTGTTGGATTGTTCTCTTTACTGTTTTGTAGTGTCCTTCTTAGTTTCTTGTTATAGTCTTTGTTTTAAAAGCCTATTTTGTCTGATTAAGTATTGCTACCTCAGTTTTCTTTTTATTTCCATTTGTATCATAAATATTTTTCCATCCCTTCACTTTCAATCTGCATGTATCTTTAGGCCTGAAGTGAGTCTCTCATAGACAGCATACAGATGGACCTTGCTTTTTATCCATTCAGTCATCCTATGTCTTTTTATTATTTAGTCCATTTATATTCAAAGTATTTATTGATAGGTTTGTAACTATTGCCATTTTGTCATTTCTTTACAGTTATTTTTGTAGTTCTTCTCTGTTTATTTCTTCTCTTCCTCTCTTTCCTTATGATTTGATGGCTTTTTTTAGTGATATGCTTGGATTACTTTCTCTTTATTTTTTGCCTATCTATCATAAGTTTTTGATTTGTGGTTGCCATTAGGTTTATATATAACATCCTATGCATATAGCAGTCTATATTAAGTTGATGGTCACTTAAGTTTGAACCCTAGAATGGGTTCAAAGCCCTAAATTTTTACTCCTCCTTATCACATATTATGTATATTGTGTCATTCTCCACATCCTAATAAATAAGAATTAATAATGAAGTTACTATTAGATCCAATCTAGCACAGTTTTATTTAGCATTTTTAAACATTACTGGAAACAGGGAATGCAAAGTGAAAACCTTACAACCTTTCATTTGTAGATTACAGAAAATTTTCTAGATTGTAAAATATCAAAGCAATGAGGAGAAAATATAATTTGACCTCACAAACATTATGGGAAGGAAAAATGTGGAGACAGAAGTTTTAGATAGTTTTACAAAGGAAAAACATGGGTCTTAGAGGCAAATGATAACTATAAAATAATAGTCATAAATATCAATAGTCATCAGGTATCATATATCTTCTCATTTAATCTTTAATAATCTTTCAAAATAGCTATTATTCCTATTTTACAGACCAGCTAATTGAGGCTCACAAAGTTTAAATAGCTTGCCCAACACTAAAACAGTGGTTGCTGAATATCAATGTGAATGAATCTGTGTTAATCATTAGCATCGCTACCTCTGGAGACTGAAACTTGGTTTTTCAGACAAGAATTGACCCCAAAATTGTAAATTCTGCTACTCATGACCTTAATTGTTTAGAACAGAGCTAAGTGCTGGCAATTACCAGCTTATAAGAAGAAGAACAACACCTTGAAATTTGATTATTAAGTTTTGATTCCTTACCAACTTTAAAGATCTGTGATATTTTTAGGTCAATTAATAGAAAACCAATTTTGTCATAAGAATTTCATTTCTGTACTTGATAGGTTGACTTCTATGGTTTTAAAGCCATAACCTTCCTTAATACTTCATTCAGAGATGGAGAGTTGTTGAAAAAGCCTCTTTGCAATTGTATGGAAGGATGCCAAACTCCATGTTACTAGTATATGTGAGTTGGTATTACAAATTATTTGTAAGGAGAATGAATTCCTGAAATATTTCTTCTTAATGTTGTTTGTGAATTAAGTTTACCACCACAGGGGCTGCCAAAAGAACACAGAAGTTACACAGCCCCAACTTTACCAATAGGCTATATTACAAAAGTTTGATTCAAAGTTAACTGTATAAGAACGCATACCAAGGAAACGATATTCCAAATCTGGAATCAGCACTATGGCCTGCAAGCCAAATACAGACCACAACCTGTTTATGTAGGGCCCACAAGCTGAAAAAGGCGTTCACATTCTTAAATGGTTGAAAAAAATCAAAAGATGACTAATATTTCATGACACATAAATATTACATGTAATTCAAATTTCACTTCCCATAGATAAAATTTTATTGGAATAAGACACAATCATGTGTTTATGTGTTGTCTAAGGTTGCTTTCACATGTAACAGCAGAGTTACAGACAGAGACTCTATGTCTCACAAAACCTAAAACACATGCATTCACACACTATCTGGCACTTTACAGAAAAAATATGCTGGTCCTCATTATAAATTATTATTACATTCCTAAATTGGCTGACAAAAAGTGATATTATTCAAAATGTGACTGTGCTATGGTGTTAACAGCATCCCAAGTCTATGCCTGGTGACATGCCAGCTATGTAGGCACTGAATATCAGAACAAACTTTTCAAAGTCCTACTCTCCTACCTTTGCTTATGCCATTCAGGCAACTTGGAATATCCTTCCTCCAACAACAACAACAAAAAAAACCAAATAAAAATAGCTAACATTTATGAGTTAGCAAATTGAGCATTTTCTAGTTGTTTTAAGTATTGCACATGCACTGCTTTATTTAATCCTCACAACAACTCAGCAAAATAATTACTATTAAAATGTCCATTTACAAATGAGGAAATTGAGACCACAAGAAGTTAAATACTGCCTCCAAGTAAAAGTTTTAGTAAGTGTTAGAGCCAGGATATAAGCCCTGGCAATCTTCCACAATCTTAAATATTGTGGTATTGTCCACAAACCACAAGCTATATCCCTTTTACAACTTTTGAAAGCCTTTCAACATTTAAGATTTAATTCAAATGCCAGCTTCTTCATGAAACCCTTCTCCTGGATTCCCTATGCCCACAAGTTCAAAATCACTACATTAATTGTCTTATCAGCCCTCTGCATATCTATAAAAGCATTCTTTACTCTGTATTCTAATATATAAGTCCCCACTCTTCTCCCATAGGCACAAACAAACAAACAAAAATGTAGATTTTAGGCTCACTGAAGGCAGGGAACTATAGTTCTCTATATCATACATAGTATTGCTTTACAAATGCATTCTAATTGAGTAGATTAAAGTAGAAGCAGCTGGCTTCTGATATTAAATAAAATATGCTAATGAAGAAAATTCTTGTTGGTAAATATATTAAAATATCCTCACTATGAAAGATAGAAAACTTGGTTTAATTTACTGTTCGAAGTAAGTCATAATCAGGAAATTCTTCTCTGACCCATATAACCATCTCAAGCAAGCTTAAATATAGCCAAATACAGCATGGGGAGAATTGTGGGGGGGAGCTTGAAGAAGCTCTTTTCATCATAAGAGCTATGCAGAAAAAAAAAGAAGCCCCAACATTCATCACTCTTTGGGACTAAGACAGTGATTTTTCAATCTTTTTTATTCACTCAATATTTTATTTAATGAAACCCTACACAGAAATTCAAATTATATAAAACTGACAAAACTAAAACCTGTGATTGAAGCAGTGGCAATTGGAGAGATATGGAAGGGGACCCCTGGAACACCACCACAGAGTATCTAGGACACAGAGCACAATTTGGCTTGGAAACCATATTGGAATAAATGTTAACCAATGCATTTTCATACATTGCTACTGCATTTATATTACTAGCTCACCAATTATACCTAGAACAAAATAGGACTCAAAGTAATCATCATTCAATATTTGCCTGTTGACATAATGTGAAAATAAATTTTGATAGACACAAGGTCAAGAAAAAGTCTTGAGGAATTCAGGACAGGACAGGTATAAGAGGTCAACAATATCAGAGAATCACTGGACAACCAAAAGATGATGACACTGGCACTACCAAGAGAGGGATGTGGAAAAAAGGACTCAGAGGACCACAACTCAGCACTGCAGCAGGTTGAACCTAGAGTCACCATTGGTAAAGAGTGTGGCTACTGTTACTTATGACTCCAAGATGTCTCATGATTTAAATATCATCTATGGGGGGGTGAACATTTAAAAGATAAGCTTTCTAGTGTTCAAAAGAATGAGTTGTCCAATATGATATCAAGGTGGAAATCCATGCTTAAGATGAAAAAATTAATTATATATTTCTAATCAAATATGGGTTAGTAGACATATCAAGAAAGTATTCCATATGAATCCATAACATGGGTAATGGCTGGGTTGGAATCAAGGCTCAGACAGCTATAACACTGTGTGGAACTAGGTGAGATATTTAGACTCTGGAACCAGAGCCCCAAAGGTACTGGAGATCAGGCTGACAGCATGGAAGCTCATGAGAAGAGGCAGCAAGCTGGCCTCCAGAAAGAGAAAAATAGAGTGGAATGAAATCAAGGAGCTTTATCCATGATTTTCAAATTGGTAATACCTGAATATCTCATAATTCCAAATTTCAATTCTTGGAAATTTAAAAAAATCTCTACTTTCAGATTCAGAAGGTCTGCTTTGAAGTCCTGTCACTTCCACTTACTAGACATGTGACTTGTTAATTTACCTTTCAGATTTGTCTGGTAAGGTTAATAATATTTGTCCCATCTCATGGTGTTGCCTAACCCCATATTAAAATGTGGATGATAGCAAAAGAAAAAGAGTAGATGATGAATTTCAAAATATTCAACTTAATGCTATTAACTGCTATTTAATGCCATTATCAGATCATCAGTTTAGAATCTACAGTTATTCTTGCCTATGCTTCTGGGAGAATGATTGTGGAAAGATATATTAGGGTTTGCAAAATAGAGCAGGATCCCTAGATAAAATTTTGAACAAAACACTTACATTGTGTATTAAGTCCCAAAACAGTACAGCAAGCAATAGACAACTATCAAGGAGGCCTGATTAGAATTCTTGGGACAAGAGGTGGAAATAATATTGTTTATAAGTGGAAAGAAAAATCCTTGATTCCCTCAGGAATGAAACATGTGATAGCAGTTGAAAAGAGAAGGAAAAGAGAGAATCTTCATTGACTACTGGTTCCCACAAAAAGTCACAGGTAATGAGACCCAAGCTTGGGGGGGAGGAATATGGGAAAGAAAATAACAAGGTAGGCAGGATCTAGGAAATTCCAATACCCAAATCATTGACATTATTTCTGGGAGATCTTGACAGTAATTGTAATGGTTATGAAACAGGAATAAACCTGGTTAAACACACACATACATTACATACGTGTGTGTGTGTGTGTGTGTGTGTGTGTGTGTGTGTGTGTGATCTCACAGTTTTTGAGTGAGAGTCCCACTTCAGGCTCTGTGCTGACAGCTAGGAGCCTGGAGCCTGCTTTGGATTCTGTGTCTCCCTCTCTTTCTGCCCCTCCCCTGCTCGCACTCTCTCTCTCTCTCTCAAAAATAACTAAACATTAAAAAAAAAAAAGAATCTATTAGTTGAGAAAATACACAATGAAGAAAGATGCTATGAACTCAAAGCTTTTAAATGAATTTCATTTTTTATTCATCATAATAAATATATATTTGATATATAATTAATAAATAAATATACATAATTGAGAAGTTATATACACTATGAAAAACAAAATTTATTTAGCCTACTGGTAATAATTTGTATGTAAATGGACTAAAAAACCTCTTCTAATTCTGAGATTTCCAGACCTGTAGTCCACATGTTAGGAACCACTGATTTATAACACAACTTTACACAGAAAATGAATTCTGGGATGTAATCAATCAACTAAACCAAACTAATGATAATGGTTAAATATTAGACTGAAGCAGTGATTCTCAACTTTTTCTTCTTATCATCTTCCCCAGGAGTGCTTTAAGACATTTAGTTTTTTTTAATCACCCTCCCACCTCCATGAAATTTTAATACCACATGTATACTGTAGATCTGTTTTATTACTGTAGCCCTTTGGAGGGGCAAAAACAATTAAAATGTCTCAAGTTTTTTCATATACATTCTCTTAAAAACTAAGGCTATCTTGCCTCATATTGAGAATGTACAGACTAAGGAATTATCTTATTTAATCCTTATACTGAGATAGGTATTATTATTATTCCCATTTTTATAGATAAAGACAATGAACCTATGAGAGGCTAAATAAACTTACCCAATTTGTCAGACTCACTACGCCTACATGAGGACTGTGTGAAAACACCATATATGGCACATTTCCCAGGCCAGACAGTAGGATACCCACAAATACAGGTTGTTCTTAAAGAATGGCAGTGTCAAAGCCATGTATTCTGCATCCGGAAAAGCTGCTATATAAATGACCAGGTTTTCTTTCTCTGACATTCATTATTTGACTAAGTGTGGAAAATGTTGGCTTGGTATTAGAGTAATTTTTGAGCACTACTGATTAAGTTTTTGAGCACTACCTTTAAATGTTTTGAAATTTTCATTTCCTAATAATCCAAGAAATTTTTAAAAATATGGTTCTCCAATCATTTCATTCTTCAACAACTTAGAGGATACGTGAGAGCAGGTTTTACCACTGGGTAATTTTACAAGCAGCAGTGATATTTAATTAGGTAAAATTAATGTTTTACTATTATTATCTTCATAAATTGTTACCAACGCAGTTTGTGACTGTTGTCACATGAGAAGAGATGCATAGAATGTTGGTGTTAAAAAGGTTCATAGAAGGTAATCTCAACCCTTCATTAGGATAAGAATTAAGACTTGAATTATAGCTGAGAACTCTCGTCTCAACTAGAATTAATTTAATCTAGGAGGCCACAAAAAGAAAATAAAATTAAAGATTTAAAAAACAGATGGTATGTTGACTGATGTTTGTTATTTGTAGATTAGTAAGTCACTAAATGTATTTAGAAATTAAAATTAATTAAAATTAATTACATTACATTTTAAGAAAAATGTGAAAGACTTCTGCTTCCAGCCAAGATGAAGTACAAGAACCAGACTCAATACATGAAATGATGATTTTCAAGACAGTGGACATCAAACAACAAAGGATAGTGAACCCTAAGAGATGAGAAACAAATAAGGGGGGGCACTATAATTTCCCCTTTCTCTGCTTGCGAGGATTTATAGGCTATGCCACAGGGAGGAAGACTCCTTGATTTGAAGAGATTAAGATGAGAATCTGGGGAGACTGAGGCACCTAGTTCAGAGTACCAGAGAGTAGAAACATACAGAAAGACCTAACCCTAGACATCTGGAGAAAGTCCTCCTCCAGTACTCAGCTAAGTACAGATCAACATATAGGTATCAAAAAACTACCTGAGGCCATGGAAGAAACCATACAAAAATTATTGGAAACAGTGCCTGATGCTCACTAAGACTGAGAATAATGCTAATTTCTACCAGCCAGACTGTAAAGATTCATACTTCATAGCAAACTGGATAGAGTATAAGTGTGAAGTGCCTCAGTTATGGAGGCTATTAGCTCTAGACTGAACACTGCTCCAACAGAATCATAAAAACAAGCCATGAAAGGGTCAAACTGTTTCCATGTAACTCTAGCCCTAAATGAATATCAAAACAATGTATACAAATGTAAAAATATACAGAAACTGACAAGGTAAGATTCACAATATCTGGCATTCAATTCAAGATACCCTGGTTTGCAAAGAGGAAAGAAAATATGACCCAAACAAGGAAAATAATCAGTTAATCAAAACCAAACCAAAACTGACAGATATATTAGAATTGGCAAAAAAGGGTCTTTAAAACAATTACTGTAATTGCAGTCTATATGTTTAGAAAATTAAGTAGGGACATAAAAGAGACCCAGAACAAATTTCTGAAGATAAAACCTACAATGTGTGAGATTAAAAGTACACTGGATGGGATTAACAATTGATTAGATAATTCAGGAAAAAATATTAATGAACTGAAGGTGTAGTACTGAAAACTATCCAAAATAAAACACATAGAGAAAACAAGTATCAAAAAAAATGGAAAGATAATCAGTGAGCTGCAGAACAATTTCAAGAAGCTTAATACACAGATAATGTCAATCTCAAAAGCAACAGAGAGAGGACATAAAATCATTTGAAAAAACTGTGGATGACAACTTTCCATATTTGATGAAAGATATAGGAGTACAGACCCAAGAATCTCAAAGAGCCCCAAGCATAAGAAACATAAAGAAAACTACATCAAAGCACATCATAATCAAATTGCTCAAAACTAATAGAAGACAAACACCATATGATTTTACTCATGTGTGGGATTTAAGAAACAAAACAAATGAGCAAGGGGGGAAAAAAAGATGGAGGGGAGGAGACAAACCAGGAAACAGACTCTTAACTATAGGGAACAAACTGATGGTTACCAGAGGGGAGGTGGGTAGAGGATGGGTTAAATAGGTGATGGGGATTAAGGAGGGCACTTGTGATGAGAACCAGGAGTTGTGTGGAAGTGTTGAATCACTATATTACCTGAAACTAATTTTACACTGCATGTTAACTGGAATTTATTGTTTTTATTATTGTTTTTAAGATTTTAGTCTTAAGTAATCTCTACACCCAATGTAAGGCTTAAACTCACAACCCTGTCACATGTTCCACCAACTGAGTCAGCCAGGTCCCCCAACTAACTAGAATTTATTTATTTATTTATTTATTTATTTATTTATTTATTTATTTATTTATTTATTTATGAGACTGTGTATGAGTGGGGGAGAGGGGCAGAGGGAGGGAGAAAGAGAGGGAGTCTTAAGCAGACTTCATGCTCAGTGCAGAGCCCAATGCAGGGCTTGATCCCACAACTCTGGGATCATGACCTGAGCTGAAATCAAGTGTTGGATGCTCAATTGACTGAGCTACCAACGTGCCTCCAATTAATTGTAATTTAAATAAAAACTGAAAAGAAATAAAAATTACATAAAGACAAAATGTTAAAAGAAACCAGAAGAAAAAAATACCTGTTACATACAAAGGAGCAAAGATAAGTAAAACTTAAGTTGTTTTTCTTATTGGAAACGATGCAAGTGAAAAGACAGGAGCAACATCTTTAAAGTATTCAAAAAAATAATTTCAAAAAACTAACAACACTGTCAATATAGAATTGTATAGCTGGCAAAAACAGATTTCAAAAGATAAAATTGAAATAAAGACATCTGCAGGTACATAAAAGGTCAAATGCAAATCTGTATCTATACAAAATATAAAGTACTAGAAATGGGAAGCATATATAGTATTTTTAGTGATTTAAATATCTTTGAAAGATAATTTTCTATTAAAGTAAAAATAACAGCACTGTATTGTGGAGTTTATGACATATAGAAGTAAAATACATGACAACAGTGATACAAAGGCTGAGGGGGGACAAATGGCTGTATAGTATTGTACTTCTTAACACTGCACATGAAGTGGTACAATATCACTTGAAGATGTTCTATGAGAAGTTAAAGATGTATACTTTAAAACTTAAAAGTATCACTAAGATTAAAAAAAAAAAAACAGAATTACACCTAATTAGCCAACAAAGAGAACAAAATGGAATAATAAAAAATCAATTAATGCAAAAGAAGGAGGTGAAAAACGGTAAAGCAAAAGTGGGACACACAGAAAACAAATAAGATGTCAGACTCAAACCTAAACGTATTAGTAATCAATATAAATTCTCTACATGCCCTGATTAAAAAGCAAAGATTGTCAAAGTGGATAAAAAAGCAAGATCACCCATATGCTGCTGCGTATCAGAACTGCACTTCAAACATAAAGAAACAAATAGGTTAAAAGCAAGAGGATGGGCAAAGGATGGTTCACCAAGCTAACAGCAGTCAAAGAAAGTTAGAGTCAAACTCTAACTCAAACTCTGTGTGTGTCAAAGAGCACACAAAGTAGATTAGTAGTAGCAAAGAATATTAACAGGGATAAAGATAGTCATTTTATAATGATAAGCAAGTCAATAAATCAAGAGAAAATCATGATCCTAAATATTTGTGCACGTAATGACAGAGCTTCAAAATGCATGAGTCAAAAACAGAACAGCAAGAAAAAATAGACAAATTCACAATTTTAGTCAGATATTTCAATACCACTCTCTCAATAATTTATAGAAGTATGCAGAAAATTAGCAAGGATACAGAAGACCTGGATAACACTATCAAGTAATTTTGCCTGATTAACATTTATAGAATAATCTGCTTAACAGCAGAATACTCATTCTTCTTAAATGCATAAAACATTTACCAAAATCAATAAGACCCTTAGAAAAATCTTAAACATTTGGAATCAAAATTATACATTTTTAATAATATACAATCTAGCAATTGCACTCCTTGGTATTTACCCAAATGAATTGAAAACTTATTTTCACACAAAAACCTGCACATGGGTGCGTATAGCAGCTTTATTTATAATTGCTCAAACTTGTATACAACAAAGATATCCTTCAATAGGTAAATGGATAAACTGTGGTACATCTAGAAAATGGAATATTATTCAGCACTTATAAGATACGAGCTATAAAACCACTAAAAGGCAAGGACAAACCTTATGTACCTATTACTAAGCCAATCTAAAAAGAGTACTTACTATATTATTCCAACTATGTGACATTCTGGAAAATGTGTACGTATGGAGACAGTAAAAAGATCAGTGGTTGACAGGGCTTGGGAATACAGAGGATAAATGAGTGGAACACAACAGATTTTTATGGCAGTGAAATGATTTTGTAGGATACTTTAAGGACACATACATGTCATTACACAGTTGTCAAAACCCATAGAACTACAACACCAAGAGTGAACCCTAATGTAAACTATTGACTTTGGCTCAATGATGTCAATGTTGATTCATCTATTATAACAAATGTACCACTCTGTGTGGTTCTTTGATGGTGGAGGAAACTTTGCCTGTGTGGGAACAGGGATAAGTATATGGAAACTCTGTATTTTCCAGTCAGTTTTGTTGCGAACCTAAAATTGCTCTAAAAATGAAGTCCTTATACAAAGAGAGAGAAATTAGAAAGTATTTGCAACTGAATGAAAATAAATACAGAACATCAAAATTTAAGAAATGACACTAATGCAGTACTCAGGAGAAAATTTATAGCATTAAATGCCTATATTAGATCTCATCTTCTACCTTAAGAAACTGGAATAGCAGAGAAAATTAAAGACAAAGTAACTAGAATATAGGAAATGATAAAGATCAAGGCAAAATCAATAAAACAGAGAAAAATCAATACAACTAATTTTGAGACTATCAATAAAAATGATAAACCTCAAGCCAGACTATCAGAAGAAAAAGAGAGAAGACACAAATTTCTGGTAATAAGAAATAGAGAGATAATGTCACTGTAAGTTCTACAGATAATAGTTCCTAGACAATGGCCCAGGGAAGAAGTGAGAGGGAGCCTAACAGACTCCTTGATTCGAGGAAATGAAGATAAGAGTCTGGAGAGATCAAGGCATCTAGTTCAGAGTACCTAAATAGCCATATATCTATTAAAGAAATTAAAATTGTAGTTAAAAAACCTTTCCACCTAGAAAACTCCAGGTTCAGATGGCTACATTAGCAAATTATACCCTCATTTAAGGAAGAAATTATTCAACAAAATAGAATATGAGGGAGTAAATCCCAACTCTTTCTATGAGGCCTGCATGCATTATCCTAATAGCAAAACAAAGATAATACAAGAAAAAAACCTCACGATGTTCCTCATGAATATGATGCAAAAATTCTAAAGAGATTTTCAGCAAATTAATTAAAAAATGTATTAGATGGATAATACATCATGACCAGTAGGGTTTGTCCCAGGAATGCTAGTTTAACATTTGCAGGTTAATCAATAAAATTTACTGCATTAACAAACAAAAAAAAAGAAAAATAATATTATCTCAAAAGACACAGAAGAAGGATTTGACATCTATTCCACCATCTATTCAAGATAAAAACTCTCAACAAACTAGTAACAGGCGGAAACTTTCTCAACCTTACAAATGGCATCTATGAGAAACCTAGCTATTAATATACCTAATGATGAGGGAATGAGTACTTTCCTTTTGCGAACAGGAACAAGACTAGGATATCTGCTTTCATAACTTCTATGCAACATAGTACTGGAGATTCTAGCCAGTTGATTAAACAAAGAAAAAGAAATAAGAGGCGTCTAGATTAGAAATGAATGAATAAAACTGTCTTTATTCACAGGTAACATAGCTTTGTAAAAAATTCAAAGGGATATACAAAAAAACTGCTAGAACTAATAAGTCACTTTAGTAAATTTGTAGGATACATAATTAATACTAAAAAGCTATGTTATTTCTACACATGCTGGCAGTGAACAATTAGAAATTAAAATTTAAAAGTAACATTTAAAATAGTACCAAAAATATGAAATGTATTGGTATACTTAGGCTGCCATAACAGAATGCCAAAGATTGGGTGACTTAAAATAACAGACACTTATTTTCTCACAGTTCTGAAAGCTGGAAGTGTACAAGGTACCAGCAGAGTTGGTTTCTGGTGAGACCTCTCTTTTTGGCTTGTAGACAGCCACCTTCTCATTATGTCCTCACTTGGCATTTCCTCTGTCCATGCACATTCCTGGTATCTCTTCCTCTTCTTATAAGGATACCAGTCCCCATGGATTATGGCCCCATTCTTATGACTTCATTTAACCTTAACTACCACCTTAGATGCCCTCTAAGTCACACTGGGGATCAAGGCTTCAACATATGAATTGTGGCAGGACACAATTCAGTCCACAACAGGATAAATCTGACAAAATCTATGAATGATCTATGCGTGGAAAACTATAACAGATTACTGAGAGAAATTAAGGAAGACCTAAAAAACTCATTACTATTAAAAGCTATCAATACTCCACAAATCAACCTAAACACTCAACACAATCCCAGTCAAAATCCTAACAAGCTTTTCTTTGCAGAAAGAGATAAGCTGATTCTAAAATTCATACGGAAATGCAAAGGACCTAAATTAGCTGAAATATCTCTGAAAGGGAAGGACAAAATTGGAGGGCTAACACCATCTGGCTAATAATGGCTAACACCATTATTTTAAAGTTACACTAATCAAGACAGTATGGTATTGGCATAAAGACAGACATATCAATGGAACAGAATAGAGTCAAGAAATAAACCTACATGTATACAAAAAACTGATTTTTGACAAAATAGCCACGCAGTGGAGAATGAATGGCCCAGTCAACAAATGGGATTCCCAAGGGGCACAAGGAAACTGCCGAAGATGACAGATATGTTCACTCTCTTGATTGTGGTGATAGTTTTATAGGTGTCTGTATATGTCAAAAGTTATCAAATCAAACACTTTAGATATGTAGTTTATTTTATGTCAATAATACTTCAATAAAGTTGTTTTTAAAAAAGAAAAATGCCAATAAGAACTTAATCTGGGTAAGAAGAATACATAAGACTCTGATAAACTATTTCCTAATAGGAATGGTAATGTAGTTTAGTATTTATTTTAGGAAGTCTTGCTCAGTTTGAGAATATTAACAGACATTTGTTAAGTAGCAATCATTTGTTTTGTATGTGTTTTTCTAATGAAAATAATCAAAGGAAATTTAAAAAACAAACAGAAAACAGTTTAATAATATTTAAGTGGGAACTCGACTTCAGTCTTTAGAACAAAAATGTGGCATCTGATGAATTTCTTTTCTATAAATTTATAGATATTGAGGATCACTCACTGATCCTTCAGAATGAGATTTTTTTTTTTCCTCAAAATATTTGATTTCACGTGGCACCTGGGTGGCTCAGTCAGTTAAATGTCCAACTTTGGCTCAGGTCATGATATCAGGGTTTGTGAGTTTGAGCCCCGCGTCAGGTTCTGTCCCGACAGCTCAGAGCCTGGAACCTGCTTCGGTTTCTATGTCTCCTTCTCTCTCTGCCCCTGCCCCTGCTCATCCTCTTTCTCTCTCTCTCTCAAAAATAAATAAACATTAAAATTTTTTTTAAATATTCGATTTCACATAATGAATTGTCATTAACAATAAAATTTTTGTTTGCTTGCTTTTATTTTTTTAATTGGCTTCTTTCTAGAAAGGGGACCCAAAAAGGAATTATTTCTAGGAGGTATTTCAGAAGGGTAAAAGATCTGGAAGACTTCACCCTGTTTTAATTGGAATTCTATAAATTGAATTTTGTATACTAAAGTTTAACCAACTGGAATTTTAATTTGAAAAGCACAACAGAAATAAATATGGAACACATTGTTCATTATGCTTGTTATTTATGTTACACTGTAATATTTGTTAATAAGCAGAAGGTCAAAGTTTTATAAAAATAATTACATAAAGGAGAAATCTGCTCTTTCTAAGTGGCTAAAGTGACACAGAAGACCATTCTTAGTAAACAGCCACAGAGTCACTGCAAAGGTCCATGGTTTCTAATAATTTTCTAGTTCCTAATAGGAAACCAGTACTATAAGTTGAATGCCAACAAATAAATAGCTAACATGTTCGAGATTTGCTATAAACTAGGCTCCGTGATCAATATTTTATATCAATTATATACATACATTTATTCTATCAATAAGGCCATGAGGTAATATTATTATACTCCTGATTCTACTGATAAGCTATCTGAACCATGGAGAAGGTGAAGAACTTGGCCAAAATCATGCAACTAGCAAGAGGCTGAGCTAGGATATAAACCCAGGCAGACTTTTAGTTCTGTTGTTTGAGAAAATGTATAATAAGAAGAAGTCGCTCAGAATTCAGTGTGTTCATAGGAATACACATATTCAAAACTTAATTCTCATATTTATATAAGAAGAATATTCTTTACTTAGTGTGTAGACAATACTCAATGGCCATATGGATTTAAGGATTCCTTGCAATAGGGTGACTAAGGTCTCAAATAAATCTATAAACATCCTAATAAAATTATTTTACTTATGTTGTTGATAATTATGCAAAATGCTTTCCATTTACCATCCAATGTGGGGGAAATATCACTAGTCTAAAAGCCAGGGATTTTTATTTATTTTTTTTTTTATTTTAAAATGTTTATTTATTTCCGAGAGACACAGAGGCACAGCATGAACAGGGGAAGGGCAGAGAGAGAAGGAGACACAGAATCGGAAGCAGGCTCCAGGCTCCGAGCCGTCAGCACAGAGCCCGACGCGGGGCTCGAACTCACAGACCGTGAGATCATGACCTGAGCTGAAGTCGGCTGCCCAACCGACTGAGCCACCCAGGCGCCCCAGCCAGGGATTTTTAAAAGAGAATCTATAAAAGGGTGAATTAACATGGAATTAGAGTGAGGCGTATCCAGAACCCAGTTTAAGGCATTACATTTGGACCCAAAATGTAGTCAATATTCCCTGCCTTTCCTTCTCCAGGCCAGGACTAGTTCTACTTCTTTAATATCCTGCTTTTTCTCATCAGTTGTATTAGTTTCTTATTGTTGCTAAAACAAATTATCACAAATTTAGTGACTTAAAACAATACAAATGTATCATTCTACAATTCTGGAGGTCAGAAGTCAAAAATCGGTTTCACTGGGCTATAATCAAGGTGTTGGCAGAATTGGTTCCTTCTGGGTGCTCTGAGGAAAATCTGTTTCCTTGCCTTTTCTAGCTTCTGGAGGTCGCCTGCCATCCTTGGTTCATGACTCTTTCTCTTGCAGTCCAACCTCTTGATTCCAGGGTCACATTCCCTACTTCCTTTTCTGTGTTAAATCTCCCTTTGCCTCTCTATTTTTAAGGACATTTGTGATTACATGTAGGACCTACCTGAATAATCTAGGATACTCTCCCCATCTGAAGATATTTTAATCACATCTGCAAACTCCCTTTTGCCATATAAATTAACAATTACCTTCTGGGGACTAGAATGTGAATATCTTTGGGGGCCATTAATCAACTACCACAACAGTGGATATATGACCATGTGGTTATTATGTACATTCCTTTGTATCTCAGAATGTCTTGCCTTACTTTTTTCTTAGTTCACTGGTTCTCAAAATGTATTCTTTAGTATATTGGTTTTGTAGAATGTTAAAGGTATTGTGTTAGGGGGAAAAAAAGGCTCTGTAGTCAAAAGGTACTGAAAGAAACATAGTGAAGAAAATGCTAGTTTCTTACTACAGCACTTCCCAGAGCCTTTATTTTTTAATTTATTTAAACTCAAGTTAGTTAACATACAGTATGGTATTGGTTTCATGAATAGAACACAGTGATTCATCACTTACATAGAACACCCAGTGCTCATCCTAATGAGTGCCCTCTTTAATATCCATCACCCACCCACCTCCCCTCCAGTAACCCTGTTTGTTTTCTGTATTTAAGAGCCTCCTATGGTTTGTCTCCATCTCTGTTATCATATTTTTCTTCCCTTTCCCTATGTTCATCTGTGTTGTTTCTTAAATTCCACATATGAGTGAAATCATATATTGTCTTTCTCTGACTGATTTAATTTTCTTAGCATAATACACGGTAATTCCATCCATGTTGTTGCAAATGGCAAGATTTCATTCCTTTTGATCACTGAGTATTATTCCATTGTGTGTGGGTATATATATACACATATATATGTAAACAAGCATTGAAATTTTCCAGAAGGAGAATATAATTTACAACCAGTCTCAAGTTTAGTTGGTCAAAGAACCCCATAGAAAGTGTAGAATCTCATAGGATTACTCTTCCACTGAACACATTTTTGGAGACTGTGACTTAAATGATATGTAGGATTTATGTAATTTTGCCATGTTTTTTATTTATATATGTGACATCCTTGATGCTGAGAGAATGTCAGACCTAATGACACAATTAGATTCTCATAAGTGGGTCCACATATCATAAGACCCCAAGACTATAAGAAGAAGATAAAATTAATTAGGTAGCTCCTACAAAGTCAAAGATTTCCAAACTAATAGAGTAGGTGAGCTTTTTCCGCCCATTTCTCCTAATAATGCTGTTGCCACTTACAGCATGTGTTGATATGATGGTAGAATAGGGCTGATCTTGGAGGGTATTATTAAATGTTACAAATAGAATTTTTAGTTTGATATAATTTTTAATTTATATATATAAACCTTTGTCAAAACAATTCCTTTAATAATCTAGGCTTGAGATGTCACCTCTACTACTTCTAAGATGTTAATTCTAATAATGTTTCTAAGATCCTGTAAACTGTACTGGTCCCTGTCTTCAACATATTACCATAAAATCCCCAAGAGTCCATAGTTACTAATGAGAAGGATTTAATAGTAGGTACACTTGGTATGATCGTCTTGATCCTACTACTAACCAGTACATACTTTGGGGCAAGTCACCTCTTTGGACCCAAGTTTACAAGTTCATAAAATGAAAGGGCAAGTTAGCAAACTCACTTAGAGCTCTAACTACCTGTGATTCCATTGTCCCAAGCAAGGAGCATGGCATCCACCCGACTGCCTCTGGTAAACCTGAGTCATGGATCACTAGAAGTTGACCATTTATCTGGAAAACTGAAAAATCTCCATGACTCCTCTCTCAGAGGGTATGGTCTTGTGTAAGTGTAGTCTTCAAAACCCTCACTCCTGTAAAATAAGTTCAGTCCTAACTTAGCACTTAAAGCGCAGATTCAGAGATGGAAAGTTTACTGAATTAATTTGTATGTTTAAATTTGTCACTAAAATGAAAATAGAAGATAATGATTTTTTGCATCAGCAGAAACAGGATATTACAGTATGGTAAAACAAAACTCAGGGAAGCTCATTTCTTTTCATAGAATATAGCTGGAAAATATACTTAAAAGAACATTAGATGTGAAATAAGAAAAACTGAATTTGAGGCACAAGTCTATTACTAACTAGTTGCAGTCCTATAAACCTAGATGGATCTCTATTTTATCATCTGCATATTGGGAAAAATAATATCTGTGATATTCATTTCACAGGAGTTCCGAGAAACTTGAGTTAGGCAATGTATGAGAAGTAAGCTTTGCAAAGTGAAAAACTCTATGCAAATATAGGAACTTACAGCTAGTAACACCTGAATTACTTTATTCCCTGTGAAAGTATACAGTGTCCCTAGGAAACAAGATTAATAAATTAATAAAACCACAATGAGTAAGAGAAAACAGGTCCCAAATTAATGCACTTGACAAAGGAAATGGATTAAATCTAGAAAGAGGTGTTGAATATTAAGGGTTGATGAGCAATGATTACAATATATTAGGCTGGCAGGAGTGAGTCACCATTGTAAGACTTAGCCTTCTGTATAGAATTCTAAGAAAAAGAAATATGGAAGCATGGGAAAGGAAATACTGATACAAAATCAATGTACAAAAATCAGCATTTCTATACAACAATAATGAAGCAACAGAAAAATAAATCAAGAAATCAATTCCATTTACAACTGCACCAAGAACCATAAAAATACTTAAAAATAAACCTAACCAAAGATTTAAAATACCTGTATGCTGAAAACTATAGAAAGCTTATGAAAGAAATTGAAGAAGACACAAAGAAATGGAAAAATATTCCATGCTCGTGGATTAGAAGAACAAGTATTGTTAAAATGTCAATACTACCCAAAGAAATCTACACATTCAGTGCAATCCCAATCAAAATTGCACCAGCATACTTCTTAAAGCTAGAAAAAACAATCCTAAAATTTGTATGGAACCACAAAAGATCCCAAATAGCCAAAGTAATATTGAAGAAGAAAACCAAAGCAGGAGGCATCACAATCCCAGACTTTAGCCTCTACTACGAATCTATAATCAAGACAATATGGTATTGGCACAAAAACAGACACATAGACCAATGGAATAGAATAGAGAACCCAGAATTGGACCCACAAATGTATGGCCAACTAATCTTTGACAAAGCAGGAAACAGTATCCAATGGAAAAAAGTCTCTTTAGCAAATGGTGCCGGGAGAACTGGACAGCAACATGCAGAAGAATGAAACTGGAACATTTTCTTACACCATACACAAAAATAAATTCAAAATGGATGAAAGACTTAAACGTGAGACAGGAAACCATCAAAACAGGAGAAAGCAGGCAACAACCTCTTTGACCTCAGTCGCAGCAGTTTCTTCCTCAATATATCTCTGGTGGCAAGGGAAATAAAGCAAAAATGAACTATTGGGACCTCATCAAGATAAAAAGCTTCTGCACTGCAAAGGAAACAATCAACAAAACTAAAAGGCAACTGATAGAATGGGAGAAGATATTTGCAAATGGCATATCGGATAAAGAGTTAGTATCCAAAATCTGTAAAGAACCTACCAAACTCAACACCTGAAAAACAAATAATCCAGTGACGAAATGGGCAGAAGACATGAATAGACACTTTTCCAAAGAAGACATCCAGATGGCCAACCGGCACATGAAAGATGTTCAATGTCACTCATCATCAGGGAAATACAAATCAAAACCACACAGAGACACCACCTCACACCAGTCAGAGTGGCTAAAATTAACAACTCAGGAAACAACAGATGTTAGCAAGGATGTGGAGAAATGGGAATGAGAGAGAATGAAATCCTGCTATTTGCAATAACATGGATGGAACTGGAGGATATTATGCTAAGTGAAATAAGCCAGAGAAAGAGAGATATATCTTTTCACTCAAATGTGAAACTTGAGAAACTTAACAGAAGACCATGTGGGAAGGGAAGGGGAAAAAATAGTTTCAGAGAGGGAGGCAAACCAATAAGAGACTCTTAAGTACAGAGAATGAATTGAGGATTGATGGGGTGGGGCAGGGGAGAGGAGAAAATGAGTGATGGGCACTGAGGAGGGCACTTGTTGGGATGAGCACTGGGTGTTGTACGTAAGTGATGAGTCATAGGAATCTACCCCCAAAACCAAGAGCACTCTGTATACACTGTATGTTAGCTAACTTGACAACAAATTTTACTTAAAAAAAATTATTGTGGTGCATAAAATAAAAGGAAAGAGAAATACTTAAAAATGTAAAAGAGCTATCAATAAGTTGTAGATAAGATGAAAAATACTTTGCACATAAACTCAGACTTACTTACTTTGAAAAATAGCATAGAACTGATAGAAAGTCCTTTATGTTACATTGTTCTCAGTACAGGATGTTAAAAGGAAAAGGCCATCACAAATGAACTTATTTATTTATTAAGAGAAAGCAGGATTCAATCAGTTCAATATCCTGCTACATCTTCTAAGATCAATAAAAGTGATTATTGCCTTTATGGGAAAGAAGGAAAATTACAGAATGAGGTCATACATACAGTATACACAAGAGCAAACAAAATAAACTAATAAACTAATATCTATGTGTCAGGAACTCTGCGAGGTGCTTTACAAACATTATTTCAGTTAAGCTGTACCTCTGAGTTTAAGTTCCATGAGGAGACTTTATCTATTTTGTTGAAATCTATTTCCCCAGTCTATAAAAGGTTCTCAGAAAATCTTTTTTTTTTTTTGGTCCACATTTAATTTTTATTTATTCATTTTTAAATATTTTATTTTTAAGTAATCTCTACATCTAATTTGGGGCTCAAACTCACAATCTGAGAGCAAGAGTTGCATGTTCTATGGATTGAGTCTGCCAGGTGCCCCTTTATTTTGATTTTTTAAATACTACACAAGAAAATACTTATTTCATTTCATTATATATGTTTGCTGCTGTTATTTTGTTTACTGAAAGAGAAAGGGAACTTTTGTGGCCTTTTTCTTTTTCTTTCTTTGTGTGTAGGCTGCCTTAAGATTTATAAATTTGGAATATTTAAGCAAGCTAAAGAGAAAAAGGGGTTTCACTCAATCACTTGGGGGGAAAAGGCATGGTTGGGTTGTTAATCATACCTTATGGTAGGCGAGCAACTGGATGTACATTTACACCTTACTCTTAATGAAGTACTCTGAGAAGGGAACACCAAAATTTAATTAAAACCTTAAGCATAGTTAATTAAGAAAATCTCTTTTTGAATGAATGAGAGTTAAAGTGTGGAAGATATCAAACACATAATTTATCCTCTTTGGATCTCAGCCTCCTCATCTGGGAAATGGTAGGATGAATTAACTACAATATAGGCCCCAGTAGCTATATAATGTTCTAAACGGTATTGTCCTTGTTAGGAAAAGATGCCCCAAGTCCTTGCCAACCATTTAATCACTGAACACAATGTGTACTTTCCCACTGCCATCTTTTGTTCATGGTGTTCCCTCAAAACCAATCCTCCATCTATCCTAATCTAATGGCATACTTGTAAAAGATCAACCCAAATATCACCTCCTTCAAATATCACATTCTTAATGTTTCCATCTCAAATATTATCTCCCATATGTGATTTTTTCACATGTCTACTAATCATTTGGTATCTCTTTTCCAAATCTTGCATGACATTTTATTCAAGATGGGAAGTGTGACATATAAAGTAAAAGATAAAGCTCTGAAATTCAGTTGTCTAGATCCAAATTCTGGCTTTATACCAGCTGTGTAACCCTGGACAAATCACTTAAATCTCTTTTTATTAATTTCTCCTCTATACTATAGGAATATCTGCCTCAAGGAATTTTGTAATAATTGAAAAAGAAAATCTAACATAAGATGCTTCACCAAGTGCATGGTATATAGTGTGCATTCAGAAAATAAAGTAGATTACTGTTTCTCTTTTAGCACTCAAAGATAAAAAAGATAAAAACTAGTATTCTTTAGGCCTCCTAATAGACTACATGTGTCTTGTGGGTATAAATGGGGCTCATTCATCTTTCAAACGCCTTCAGTCATGGCATAGTGCCATGCATACAATAAGAGTTCCATCATCTTTAGTTATTGAGTGAACATTTCCATTTTTTAAAAAGTATCTGAAACAAAAGTGCCCTCACTCCAAGAGGTAAATTAATATGTCCAATTAACTGGACAACTAAGGAATTGTTTGGAATTTAAATCATAGCATTTATCCTAGACAAAGCAATAACTCCTCCCCACAACCTATTTCTCATCTCTTTACCACTCTTGCATACCTGCAAACATCCTAACAAATATCCCCTATAAACATCCAAAAAGTAGAAGAGGGAGAGACAGCTATAGCAATTGATCCCCCCATTTCTCATGCAATGTCCTCCTTGTAATGGAACTTTTGTTTCCTTTGAAAGTACAGAAAATTCTTGGCTGTTACAAATATTTCTTCTGCCCCGTTTTTTCCCGGTCCAAATTCTTACTATAGGTATGTTAAATTGTTTACTAGATCTCACAGCCCTCAGATGCTCTTCTCTATATTTTATCCCTTTTTTCTGTGTTTTAACTTTAATTCCAATATAGTTAACATACAGTGTTATATTAGTTTCAGGAGTACAATATAGTGATTTAACAATTCTATCCATTATTCAGTGTTCATCATGGTAATGTTACTATAAATCCTCTTACATATTAAACTCATCCCCCAACAACCTCCTCTCTGGTAATCATCATTTTATTCTCTATAGTTAAGAGTCTAGTTTTTGGTTTGTCCCTTTTTTACTTTGTTCATTTCTTTTGTTTCTTAAATTCCATATATGAGTGAAATCATATGGTATCTGTCTTTCTCTGATGGACTTATTTCACTTAGAATTATACTCTATAGATCTGTCAATTTTATTGCAAATGTCAAGATTTCATTTTTTTAATGGCTCACTACTATTCCATTGTACATTCCACTTCTTTATTCATTCATCAATCATTGGACACTTGGGCTTCTTCCACATCATGCCTTTGTAAATAATGTTGCAATAAACTTAGGGGTGCATATATCTTTTCAAATCAGTGGTTTTGGATTCTTTGGGTAAATACCCAGTAGTGAAATTACTGGGTCATATGGTAGTTGCATTTTTAATTTTTTGAGGAACCTACATACTGCTTTGCATGGTGACAGCACCAACTTGTATTCCCACAAACAGGGCACAAGGGTGACTTTTTCTCTGCATCCTTGCCAACACTTGCTGTTCCCTGTATTTCTGATTTTAGCCATTCTGACAGGTGTAAGGTGATATCTCATTGTGGTTTTGACTTGCATTTCTCTGATGATTAGTGATGTTAAGCATCTCTTCAGATGTCTGTTGACCATCTGCATGTCTTTGGAGAAATGTCTATTCATGTCTTCTGCTCATTTTTTAATATATTTCGTTTTTGGTATTGAGTTGTATAAGTTATTTATATATTTTGGATTCAAACCCTTTACCAGATATGTCAAATGCAAATGTATTTTCCCATTCAATAGGTTGTCTTTTAGTTTTGTGGATGGTTCCTTTGCTATGCAGATGCTTTTTATTTTGATGTAGTCCTAATACTTTATTTTTGCTTTTGTTTCCTTTGTCTCAGGAGACATTGCTATGGCCAATATCAGAGAAGTTACTGTTTGCTCTCAGATTTTTATGGTTTCATGTCTCACATTTAGGTCTTTCATCCATTTTTAGTTTACTTTTGTGTATGGTATAAGAAAATGATTTAGTTTCATTTTTTTGCATGTAGCTGTCTACTTTTCCCAACACCATTTGTTGAAGAGACTGTATTTTTCTCACTGCATATTCTTGCTTCCTTTGTTGAAGAATGATTGACCACATAATCTTGAGTTTATTTCGGGGCTCTCTATTCTCTTCCACTGACCTATGTGTCTATTTTTATACCAGTACCATGTTGTTTTGATTACTACAGCTTTGTAGTAATCTTGAAATCTAGGATTGTGATACCTTAAGTTTTGTTTTTTTTCAAGATTGCTTTGGCTATTCAGGGTCTTTTGTGGTTCCATACAAATTTTAGCATTATTTGTTCTAGTTCTGTGAAAAATATTATCGGTATTTTGGAAAGGATTGCATTAAATCTATAGTTTACTTGAGGTAGCATGGCCATTTTCATAATATTTATTCTTCCATCCCTGAGGATAAAATATCATTCCATTTATTTGTGTCATCTTCAATTTATTTCATCAATGTTTTATATTGTCAGAGTATAGGTCTTTCATCTTCTTGATTGAATTTATTCCTGGCTAGTTTATTCTTTTTGGTACATTTGTAAATGGGATTGTTTCCTTAATTTCTCTTTCTGCTACTTCATTATTAGTGTATAGAAATGCAAGGGATATCTATAAATTGATTTTGTATTCTGCAGCCTTACTAAATTCATGTATCAGTTCTACTAGTTTTTGGTGGAGTCCTTAGGATTTTCTCCATATATATAGTATCATGTCATCTGCAAATAATGAAAGTCTGACTTATTTCTTACTAATTTGGATGTTTATTTCTTTTTCTTGTCTGATTGCTGTGGCTAGGACTCCAGTACTATGTTGAAGAAAAGTGGTAAAAGTGAACATCTTTGTCATGTTCCTGACACGGGGGAAAAAATTCTTTCATTGAGTATGATATTAACTGTGGGGTTTTCATATATAGCCTTTATGATGTTGAGGTATGCTCCCTGTATACCTACTTTGTTGAGGAATTTTATCATGAATAGATGTCATACTTTGTCAAATACTATTTCAGCATCTGTTGAAATAAATAGCATGTTTTTTATCCTTTCTCTTATTGATGAGATGTATCACATTGATTAAGTTGCAAATATTAAACCACTCCTGCATCCCAGGAATAAATCCCACTTGATCATGGTGAATGATTTTTGTAATGTATTGCTGTATTTTTTTCGCTAATATTTTGTTGAGGATTTTTGTATCTATGTTCATCAGAGATATTGGCCTATAGTTCTCATTTTTGTAATCCCTTTACCTGGTTGTGGTATCAGAGTAATGCTAGCTTCATAGAATGAATTTGGAAGGTTTTTTTCCCCTGTTCTATTTTTTGGGTAAGTTTGAGAAGAACAGGTTAACTCTTCTTTAAATGTTTGGTAGAACTCACCTGTGAACCAACCATCTGCTCCTGAAGTTTTGTTTCTTGTGAGATTTTTGCTTACTGATTCAATTTTCTTCCTGGTGACTGGTCTATTCAAATTTTCCACCTTCCTACTTCAGTTTTGGAAGGTTATATGTTAAAAGGAATTTGTCCATTTATTCCAGGTTGTCCAAATTGTGACTATATATATGACATATATATATATGACTATACCTTTTCATAATATTCTCTTACAATCGTATTTCTGTGGTGTCTGTAGTTATTTCTCCTTTTTTATTTCTGGTTTTGTTTATGTGAGGCCTCGCTCTTGTTTTTGTTATTTTGTTACATTTTTTTTTTTTGATGAGTCTGACTGACTAAAGGTTTCTCAATTTTGTTGATCTTTTCAATGAACCAGATCTTAGTTTATTGATCCATTCTATATTTTGTTTGTTTGCTTCTATATTATTTATGTCTGCTCTAATCTTTAGTATTATCTTCCTTCTGCTGGCTTTTGATTTTGCTTCTTTGTTCTTTTTCTAGGTCCTTTAGGTGTAAGTTAGATTGTTCACTTCAGATTTATCTTCCTTCTTGAGTTAGGCCTGTGTTGTTACAAACTTTCCTCTTAAAATCCCTTTTGCTGTATCCCAAAGGTTTTGCACTATAGTGTTTTCATTTTCATTTGTCTTCATGTATTCTTTTAAATTTCATCTTTGATTTCTTGGTTGACCTACCCATTATGTACTAGCATATTATTTAACCTCTATGTATTTGTGTGTTTTCCAGATTTGTTCTTGGGGTCAATTTTGAGTTTCATAGCATTGTTGTAAAAAAAAAAGATGCATGATATGACTTCGATTTTCTGGAATTTGTTGATGCCTCTTTTGTGGCCCATATGTGACCTATTCTGGAGAATGTTCCACAGGCACTCGAGAAAATTGTGTATTCTTCTATTTTAAGCTGAAATGTACTGAATATATCTGTTAAATACATCTGGTCCAATGTGTCATTCAAAGCTACTATTTCCTTGTTAATTTTCTGTTTTTATGATCTATACATTGAAGTAAGTGGGGGATGTTACAGTACTCTACTATTATTGTATTACTATCAATTACTTCCTTTATGTTTGCTATAAATTGTTTTATGTATTTGGGTGCTTTCATGTTGGGTGCATAAATATTTACAATTGTTATATCTTCTTCTTGGATTGTCCCCTTAATGATTATATGGTGTCCTTCTTTGTCTCTTGTTACAATTGTTTCAAAGTCTATTTTCTGTGGTATAAGTATTGATATTCCAGCTTTCCTTTCACTTTACTCCTGGAAGTGAATAAATAATAAATGTTTGTCCATCCCCTCACTTTCTCTCCTTTTTTTTGGTTAAAGTTTTATTTAAATTCTGGTTAGTTAACATATAGTGGATTATCAGTTTCAGGTGTACAATATACTGTTTCAACACTTCCATACAACATCCCCTCACTTTCAATCTGCACAAATCTCTAGGTCTTAAGTGAGTCTCTTGTTGGCAGTATATAGATGGTCTTATATTTTTATCCACTCCATCATCCTATGTGCTTTAATTGGAGCATTTAATTCACTTACATTGTAAGTAATTATTGATAGGTATGTATTTATTGCCACCTTGTTACTTGTTTTACGGTTGTTTTTGTAGTTCTTCTCTGTTCTATTCTTCCTTTGCTCTCTTCTCTCATAAGCTGGCTTTCTTTAGTGATATATTTGGGTTCCTTTCTCTTTATGTTTTGTATATCTATTATTGGTTTTTGATTTGTGACTATCATTGCATTTGAATATAATATCTTATGCATATAGCAGGCTATATTAAGTTGATGGTTGCTTAAATTTGAATCCGTTTTTTACTCCTTCCACCCATGTTCTAGTTATATGGTATCATACTTTATATTTTTTTATTTTGAGTCACTTGGGTGATTTTTATAGATACACTTATTTTTACCACTTTTGTGCTCCTTACTTTCTTCACTCCTACTTCTAGTCTTTCACTCAGAGACTCCTCTTTAACATTTCTTGTAAGGTTGGTTTAGTGGTCATGAATTCCTTTAACTTTTATTTGTCTGGAAAACTTGTCATTTTTTTCTTCTATTCTGAATGCTAGCCTTGCTCAATAGTGTATTCTTGGCAGCAGGTTTTTTTCCTTTCAACACTTCGTATTATGGCACTCTCTTTTGGCCTTCTAAGTTTCTGCTGAAAAATCATGTGATAACCTTATGGGGTTTTCCTTGTATGTAACTTTTTTCTTTTCTCTTGCTGCTTTAAAAATTCTCTTTATCACGACTTTTTGCCATTTTAATTACCATGTGTCTTAGTGGGGACCTCCTTGGGTTGATTTTGTTGGGGGCTCCCTGTGCATCCTGCACCTGGATTTCTATTTCTTTCTCCAGATTTGGGAAGTTTTCAGCTATTATTTCTTCAAATAAATTCTTCTGCCCCCTTTTTCTCTTCCTTCTGGGATCCCTAGAATGTGAATCTTATTATCCTTGATAGTGTCACTCAGTTCCCTATTTTCATTTTTTATTTTTCTCTCCTGTTCATCTTGATGGTATTCCATTACTCTGTCCTCCAGGTCCCCAACTCATTCTTCTGCTTCCTCTGGTCTACTACTTATTCCATCTAGTGTATTTTTAATTTCATTTATTGAGTTCTTCATCTCTGATTTGTTCTTTTTTATGTTTTCCATCTCTTTGTTAAGGGTCTCACTGACGCCTTCCACTTTGGAGAAGAGTCCATTGAATATATCTTTAAGACCTTTACTTTAAATTCTCTATCAAACATATTATTATCTCCATTTTGTTTAGATCTCTTGCTATGATGTCATCCTTTTCTTTTATGTGGGATATATTCCTCTGTCTCCTCATTTTGTCTAATTCTGTGTCTCTTTCTGTGCATCAGGAAAATCAGCTCCATCTCCTGCTCTTGAAAGTAGCGGCCTTATGCCAAAAAGGTCCTGTAGTGCCTTGCAGTGCAGTGTCCCCTGTTCACTGGAACCTGGCTCTTCGCGGATGTCTCTTATGTGTGCATCCTACCACATTTGCCTTCAGTTCAGTCATCTTCTATGGCTCTCTGCCTGTTGTGGGAATGTTTTGTTCTATGTGTTGTTAGTGGGCCAATCTGGGGCTTGAGCTTATGTTGAGTCAGATCTGGTGTTTGCCAGAGATGCAGCAGAATTGATCTGCAGGAGAACATAAGGATGGGCTGTGCAGTGCAATCAGGAGAGGTCTTGCTGCTACCGGGTTGAAGGGGGTGGATCGGAAGAAATATGTTGCTGTATTAGTAAAGTTTGGATGGGTCTGCTGTGGGAAGGGACCTGGAGCTGAGGCCTGCCTGTAGGGGTACTGTCCATAGGAGAACACATGGATGAGGTGCACTGTTAGCAAGTTCAGTGTCAAGTGTTGGCACAGTGCTGATTCCCTCAGGTGTCTGTGTGTTTATGCTGGGGGGTGGGGGAGGGAAATGGTGCCCACCAGCTCCTTTGTTCCTGGAGACGTTTTCCAATGATCCCTGCCCCTCCAGCACATGTTCTGGATTAGTAAACAAATCTCCCTCCTGTATATCCATGGCGTTTTTCAAACTGCTGCTTTTATGCCGTATCTCTATTGCGCTGTTTGTTGTGACTCAGTTTCCTCTCAGTCTTCCTGCTCTCTCATGAGCTTGCTGGTTTTTAAAGTTCCAGGTCTTAAGTCCTCCTCATTTTAAGAACTCACAAAATAGACATGTCTGGTTTTCAAAACCAAATGTCATGGGGATTCATCTTCCCCATGTGGGCTCCCTGGTATGAAAGTCTGTTTCTCTTCCCTCTCCGTCTTCACAAAATCCTTTCCTCTTGCAACAGTCCCACAGGTCCATTTAGCTCCTGACCATGTCTCTACTCTTCCTACCCTCTTTGATGTAGGGCTCTTCTCTACATTTAGCTATGGAGAGTTTTTCCTGCCAGTCTTCAGTTCATTTTCTGGGTTATTTACACTGATGTTGCTGTTCTCCAGTTGCCTCCATGGGATAACATGAACTTCGTGTCCTCCTATTCTGCCATCTTCCTGCTCTGCTCTATTTTTATTTTTATAAAATTCTCTTTTCAGTCTGGGTAATTTCTAATGATATATCTTCATGTTCACTAATTCGTTTATTGCCTGAGAGGAACTCATCAAAGGCATTCTTTATCATTCTTACCATGTTATTTTTTTAACTTCTAGTATTTCCATTTAACTCTTTATTTTAGTTTCTATCTCTTCCAAAATTCCCCATCTGTTTCATACTTCCCACCATTTCCAATCAAGACTTAAACATTTTATTACAGTACTTTAAATTCCCAGTTTTATCGTTCAAACATCTGAGTCATCTCTGAATCTGGTTCTGTTAAATCATTTATCTCTTGACAGAGAGTTGTTTGGTCCCTGCTTGTGTGTATGTTTCATACTTAACTGAATTCCAGACACTATGTATAGAACTTTAAAGACTAAAGTATACAGTATTTGTGCTTGAAAATGGGCATATCTTTCTTTGCTAGGTTATTGAAAGGGGAGGGGGGTGTGTGAATCAAGCTA
Source organism: Paguma larvata (assembly GCA_030068075.1). Lineage (NCBI taxonomy): Eukaryota > Metazoa > Chordata > Mammalia > Carnivora > Viverridae > Paguma > Paguma larvata. Next base: position 43,684,655 of record CM057837.1, on the reverse strand, counting down.
GTAAGGAACTCAGTTGAGTTAGGGTCTTGGGTGGGTTACTCTCCACGTGACACCAGCTTCAAATCACTCCACCTTTACCTTGTGCTTAGGGTTGGGCTGATCTGCTACAGAATCTTTCTAATGTTCTTACTCCACTCATGGCTTTAATCTTTCCTTGAGCTCTTACGCCTTACAGAGAGTCTCAGTTAAGTCTCTAAAGTCGGCTTTCCCTTACTCCATCCCTACCTCCAACGATATATTGATATTGCTCATTACTCAGTGCAGCAGCAGCCCTGGTGATAGGAGGCTGGGAGTAGGATTCTCTGTTGTCCTTGTTCTCAGGCAAGCCCTGTGTTCCTGGGTCTTGAAAGCAGGGATTTCTTAGTGATCTGCTCTTCCCCAACTGGTATGGGCCCAAGACAGCTTCTTTCTCTACACCAGGGATGGAAATATTTTTCCTTCTCTCTTTTTCCAGCTATAATTATCCTATGCCTGTTGCTGTCCTTCTCTCAGTGACTTATGGCTTCTGTTCCTTAGGGGAAAAGAGTCCACATGGGAATTTTTACCTTTCCTGCAGTGGCAGCCACTCCCCCTCCTCAGTCTCTTCTTCATTACACCCAGTGGTTCTTGTGAGTACCCAAGAGGTCTAAGGAGAAGAGCTGGCAAGTGGGTCTGAACTCTCCATGTATCTGAAGTTCCCACAGGTTCTCACTTTCATGCTAGGCCACATTCAGTACTTGACATTTGTTAAAAATTCCTCCTGAATTCACCTTACCCATTTGATGATGGGCCTATCTTCTTCCTGTGCTCTGCTACACATACGCCGTGCTTTCTTAGCAGCACCTGCCTTTCCTCAGATTTCAAGCTAGATGGTTTCCTGGCAACCTCGGCTCACCAATAGGTTCATTAAAAGTTTTGACATTTTATATTATCTTTTTGTTGTCACTGTAAGGATAGGATTGACTCTCCTTCTAGCTTTCTACAACATAGGTGAAAGATGCCACATTGCTGCTTCCACATCTTTATTTGAAAGACAGGGTTCATCACTATTTCACTGCATTTGAACAAGAAGGAACCAGTATGTACATTTGTATGGGCTCCCATTTATATGGCCGGATGATCAATTGAATCCATGTGCTTGTTGTAAGAATGTAATTCTTGGGGCGCCTGGGTGGCTCAGTCGGTTAAGCGGCCGACTTCAGCTCGGGTCATGATCTCACGGTCTGTGAGTTCGAGCCCCACATTGGGCTCTGTGCTGCTGGCTCATCAAAGCCTGGAGCCTCCTTCGGATTCTGTGTCTCCCTCTCTCTCTGCCCTTCCCCTGCTCATGCTGTCTCTATGTCTCTCAAAAATAAATAAACGTTAAAAAAATTAAAAAAAAAAAAGAATGTAATTCTTGTTATTCTCTCTGCAAGTATAAACATGTTCACCTTCCATCTGAGACCAGAACCCATCATGTGAAACATAGGGTGGGAAACCTCAAATCCCCTTTTTACCTCTCAAAAAGATCTTCCAGCAAAGAATCCCAGCATGACTACTGGAAACATACATTTATGAGCAGCATGTTGGTATGGTGCCATTGAATTTTTAATTATTAAAATCTGAAAAAAAAAGTTTGATATAAAAACAGAAATAACACCTCAGTTTATGTGCAGACTTTGAAGAAAAAAAAAAGTCCAGAAATTTCAAAGTTAGCAGGCCAAGTGAATTATAAACAGTTTAAAATTTGCCTCAGAGTGGTGTCATGTAAGCTGATAAACAGACCAGTCTCTGATATCAGTAAGGTAAGAACTATATTGTTCATTTGCATTAACTTTGGGCAAGATGTTTTGGTAACTATTGTGCAGTTATTTTACCAGTGACCATCTCTGCAATTCGAAATAATTTTTATTTATAACAATGCTATTCTGTCAATTTACTGAGTAGTGGAACTCATGATTAGCAGTATAATTAAGAAAATTAGATCTGATAAAATAGCATACAGAATGCTTGAGAACCACCACCAATATGTCATGCTGCTAATTTAGGAAAGTGCAGTTTCTCCTGATTTACTTCCACTATGTTGAGATAATAGGAGAATAAAAAGCATCATTAAAGCCAAAATATTTCTACAATGGTTACAAGGCTTCACACTTATTTCTATGGAAACATATATCATTAATTATAGAATTTTAAATACACAAATACTTCAAGAAGCTATCCCTGTCATAATTTGTTATAACAAGAACATTTTTGTGATAGACCATGCCATTTAAATATAGCAAGACACATCTGCTCAAAGAAACTGATATTTCTACTCTAACCAATGTATTCAGCAGAAACAAAAGATTTAAATGTCATTACACTGGCTGGTCCCTTGACCTTTCTCCTGAAATATAGTGTAAGGTGGTGCTTTTGATGCCACCAAGTATTTTTTTTTTTGTCTTTGACATCTTCTGACTTTCAGCTGACAGCCTCTGTTATACACATATGGAAGAAACTGCAATAGTGGAAAGGTCACAGGGAATCAATCCAGGAGGGTATTAGTATGTGACCCTGTCAACAAATTACAGTTCATTACATCACATAACATTCTGCTGGACAAGAATTCCATGAGAATTTGTAACTTGCTATGGATATATTTTAGCATATTTTATTGTTAAAAAGTATTCTTTTAAAGTTGAAGCTGGTAGTAGAAACTTTAAATGCTATTTGTATTATGAGTTTTTAATTTTAATTATCAACTTTAAAATAAAAACTTTGTCACAAAATCCAACGGAGAAGAGAAATGAATAGAAAAGATAGATTCTTGTGTATCACCTAAAAAGACAGACAATCATACTTTGTTTTGCACATTTGATGTTCTCTTATGATGCCTGGGTATAGATAGGGCTATTAAGAAAAAACAACATTGTAAATTCTTGATGCACCAAATTACTTTTATTTTTAAAATAAGCAAGTAATAATCTTTAAACTCCTCAGACTTCATATATAGAATCACAAACTATCAGAGACAAGTTGAAAGTCTTTAAAGAATTTCTATCTTAACACCCACCCATTTTACATAATGTAGGAGGAAACTTAGCTCCAGAGTGAGAGAAGGTAAGTCAGTGACTTCAATGAATTGAAATTCAATGAATTATGTTTATACCTCACTGTCATAAATAACCCATATCTAAGTTATCTGCTGCCCACATCTGGAATATTACGGAATGGGACATAACTGACTCAGAGCATGACATAAGAATCTTAATTATTAGCTAGCTCTAAAAAATGTCTAGCCATTTTAAACATCAGAAATCTCTGCTTTATTACTACTGGTTAAATTTTTACTAACTTAGAATGAGTATCTACTTTTAGAACAATTTATATTTTCATGGGATTATAGAATTTTCTTGGCTGAAAGGATCTTTAAAGTTTCAATTCTCTCTCAAGCTAACCTGATTCTCCATATGATACTGAAATCTTCTGTATAACTTCCATGCCTAGTGGTCACCTAGGTATTTACTTGGATACGTTCTGTCTTTGAGAACTTTTGATTGTTAAAAAGGATTTCTTTAATTGTGCCAAAACTTATATCCTTTTGATCTCTCTATCCACTATCCCTACCAAGGGTACTACATTTTGAAAACACATAAAATGTATCTTATCTCTCTGTTCCATATGATAACTCTTCAGGGTTAGGAAGATGGTGAACATATGGCTTCTCCTCTCAAGCAAAGCAGCTCTAATTCTTTAGACATTGCTTATATGACATGTTTGGGAGGAGGTAAATCATAGTGGTAAGGAATACATTCTTTGGCATCATCAAAGGTTCAAACCTCATAGCCTCAACCTGTTGACTATGTGATATTTGGATACGTAATACCATCTCTGTATCTCAGTTTTTTTTTTATCTCAGATAAATAGGAATAGTATTGTTATAAAGATTAAAATAAATTCTGTGTCGAGCACTAGGGTAGATTGGAAAATCATTGTTCCTTCCCTGTGTTAGAAGCATACATTCATGCTCTTTTCTATGCATGCAGAGACTATCACTGTGGGTGGAGCATACTTCCCTGTACCAGTGATAATGGGTTTAGCTAAATGATTTGCTTTAGCCAATGTAACATTAGCAGAAGTGACATAATCATAACTTTAAACATGATTATATGGTTTGCTTGCTTTCTTGTGCTTTGATGATCTTCTGTATGAAGAATATGCCCCCAAGGAGTCCCTGGTCCATGGAAAATAAAATATACACGACAGACTTGAATCCAACCTGCAGTCTAAAGCTAAGCTTCATCTATCTCAGCCAAGTCCAGTAGCACCACAGCTGATTCACAGACTTTCAAGGGAGAAAAAAAGTTTTTAGTGTAAGCCATTGAGACTTTGAAGTTGTCTGTTACAATACTGATCAAGTATTGCCACAATAATGCTGCATAACAAATCACATCAAAACTCAAGAGCGTACAACAATAAGCATTTATTTCTAGCTCTCTTGTCTGTAGGTTGACTGGAGCTCATGCTAGTCTTGGCTGTGATTTGCTCCAAAAGCTGCAGATTGGGTCTGAGTCTGTTCTGTATATGTCCTATCTTCCTCAGACCAGCACCTACCCAAGACATATTCATCTCACGGTAAGAAGCAGGAATGTAAAGAGGGCAAACCCAACAAAGAAAACACATGAAAAAAAGGTGGGCTTTTTCCTGTCACATCTACTAGCTAATCATTGGTCAAAGAAAATCAAGTGCCCATGTTCAAAGTCAAGAGAAGAGGAAGCAAATTTATTCTTCTAGTGGACTTGGGGAGAGGGAGGAATGAATATTTATGAAACAATAATTACCAAAATTATGTAGCAAAAACTAATATAAGCTCTTAACAGAATGTTGGATATATAGAAACTGGTAAACAAATGTTAATTATTATAATTAAACATTATCACAATGATTCAGATTCCATTTTTGTTACTATCCTACAAATGCAATTTGTTATTGTCCCCCTCAAAAGTAAGATGTTGATTGATGCAGACAGCAACAGCTTATATATGGTCTGACAGAAGACATTATCATAGTTCTCATCCTAGGTACTTTTCTTATTTTGTGCCAGCCTAATCATTAACATTTTGGTAACACATCACTTTCACCTGAAATCCTGTTTCTCTTTTATTCAGATTGATGCTCAAACATCTCTTCCCATTAAGTGATAAATCATTTGGCTATATGTCTATTTAAGTCCATCTTGCTATATCTAATTTAGTTGAAGCCTATTCATATATATTTGATTCCTCATTTTATCACCTTCATGGCATACATACACTCTCTATTTTCATCCAAATCATTGAGAGAAATGTTATACTGACAACACAAGAGAGACAGACCCAACCAGATTGTATCTACCCAGGGAAGCTGTGGAATCCCTACCCATAAAAACAGAGCTGACAGCTTCCTGCAAGAGTAGACCTCCTGAAAACACTAGCAATTCTATGACTTCATCATTCTTTCTGTGTTCTTCCTGAGCAGCTGCTCACAGCCTGTGCTGAGGCCATGAGACTGTGGGGAGAGAAGGGTGGAGGCCCAAATCTGGAAGCAAACAAAGCTATACTTCTGGGCAGGAACTAATGGGTCCTACAAGCTGTCCTCGAATAATGGAGAAACATTAAGGAATAGAAAGAGTAGCAACAACAGCAGGGTACAAATCCTTTCTTGGCATTGCAGACTTTCTAATGACAGTAAAGAAGATTGACCACCTAGGACTGGCAAGGCAATCTCGGGAATATCTGAAGTGGCAAACTCTAAGAATAGAAAATATTTCTCACAATTCACAGGATAGGGGATTTTATTCATATTGATCTTGCTTTGCTATTTTTAAAAAGTGATACTTGAACACAAAAACTTTCAATGGTACAAAAGGATATATAATGAAAAAATAAGTCTACTTGTTACCTCTAACGAACCCTTAGAGGCAACAATTGTTACTCAGGTTCTGTAATAGCTCTGCAGACTTATTTCCATGGAATTACAAGCATATTGATAATAGATATATAGATAGGTAGATATAGATACATTGATTTAATAATCAACAGGAAGCACAGCATACAGAGTCATTTAATTTTGAATACTTACTTTGTATCTGGTAAGAGCAGAACATGTGAGTTATACATATGAAGCTCCTGAGGTTCACAAAGGTTAACTGACTTACCAAGATCATAAGCCTGTAAGAAGAAAAGCCAGTATCTGATCTGAAAACCCAGGCCTGGAATAAGACCTGAGCCTAACAAGCATTGAGTCTGTATAAAGGAAAAATACGCATTACATTATGTAGGGAAGATTTTCCAAATCTGACAGTAGGTTGTAGAAATGTATAGGGCCAAAAAAGAGTTACTTAGTTGTGACTGTGACCCAAATCCATGCCCTACAACCTTAGCCACACCATAGCAGCTTAAAGCAACTGATGATTGAGGGTTTTTTTTTCTTTTTTTTTCTCTTTTTTGCACTTTGTGAGTTGGGGATCTGGTATTTCTCAAAACCCTAAAATATTCTAACTGAAAACTGTCCTAAGAAAAGGAAATGTTTCTATTTGAAATCCTTAATTAAAACCACATTCATAATTCTAAGTATTTAAAGAGAAAGTTAAAGAAGAAATTTACTTTTGCACATCACAGAGATTATAATAAACACAGAACCTTGCCAAAAGACATGCCTCCAGCTGCACCGAAGAAACATCAGAGTAGACCAGCACTGCAGCTTCAGCAAGGGAGAGACTGAAGGCAAAATCATGCACAGAAAGGCAAACAACTGTAATGTAAAACTCATGTTCTCTGTTGGAATAGAATAATAGAATTCTGCAGAAATGCATCTTACACACACACACACACACACACACACACACACACACATCCAGAGCTACAACTGTTCCCCACTATTAACTCAAAAACTGTCAGCTGTAAGTCTATTTTCTTGAGGTCCACCAAGGCCACAGATGTTTGCTCCATAAAGCCATTGCCAATTTGGGGACAAGCTCAATCAACTTGTGCCTGAAAATGATTCACATGGGTCTTTACACTGCAGAGCTCATTACTTCAGGGATTTCCCAGAGCTCTACATTCCTGGCTGCATGAATCAATAAGGGAATGCATATTTATTTTGCCAGGATACACATCATGGTAGAAGAAAAAAAACCTTCAAAATTCCTGTAATTCCTAAGAAATCTATTGCCTCAAATGTAGAATGATATACCTGTTAGAATAAAAGTGGGTTGGAACAGGAAAAATTCTTCACAGCTACTAAGCATACAGAGAAGTAAACAAGAACAAAACAAAAACAAACAGAAGATGCTCAGGCACATTATGGAGGATGGGCTACTTTTACCAACATCCATGACTTCTATTACTATCTACATACAGAAGCTTCCCATGTCTTGCTAGCACCTGAACTCTAGATCTGTGTATTCACTACCGTGACAATTCTGCATGGATATTCCACAGACATCTCAGATGCAGTATGTCCCAAGATGAACTTATCTTGCCTTCTCCCAAATATGTTTCTTCTTCAGAATTGTCTCTTTAGTAAAGGACATCATTCTTCCTGTTGCTAAGACAGAAACAGGGAAGTCATCCCTCACTTCTCTCTATCTTTTCCTCTCTCCCAGACATCTATCTCACTTGTCTACTTCTTTCCTTCCCACTATCATACTGTAATCAGTCTCCATAACTATTCACTGGGGCATCTGCCTTAGCCTCCTAATTGATCTTCCTGACACTTGCCCATTCTAATTCATTCTTGACTTAAAGCAGGATGATCTTTTAATAATATAAAACTGATTCCATTTCTTCTTTGCTTAAAAAACATCAGTGGTTTCCACTATCGCTGGGATAATGCATCATTATTAAAATGGCCCATAGTGCTCTGCATTCTCTGATCCCTGCTTCATTCTCCAGCATCAACCTAGCTTCTTACCTGTCAATTCCCTTTATTTCCATTATAAGCCAACTAAATGTTTAATCTCTTAGGCATACTAGGACCTCTCTTACTTCTCATTCACTGAATCTTCTCCCTTTTCAGTCTGGAACATTTCATCACCCCTAACCTCTTGACTTGCTTATCTCTTATTCATCACCAGGAAATAAAGTCCATGATAGCAAGTTACCTACTTTGTTCAGCCTGCCACCCTAACACTTAGAACAATGCATACACATGATAGATGCTCAATAAATACTTGTTGAATGAATAAAGTAATTTTTAGGTCTTGGAATAAATATCACTTCCTCAAGAAGACCTTCTATTCTTCCTAGAAAAAAAAAAATATATATATATATACCTTTACTATACAGTCCTGTAGCATCATGAGCTGTCACCTAGAAACTACTTACAGGCAGTAAGTTGGAGACATTTGTTTCCTTTTTATCACAGATCACAGTCCCTTCCTGTGCTGCCTGTTGTTTAAGATCTGAAACTGATCTATATTTTGTCCAGATTTTTAGTTGTTTAAGTCAAGAGCATAATTCTGGTGCCTGATTATTTCATCTTGGCTGGAAGTGGATATTTCAGGTCAATTTTAAAGTTTAGAACTTAAACACTTTGCTTTGTAATTATTATTTTTATCATTCTCTGTAGTTTGGATTCTATTTCCCCTCTGAAACTAGCCTTCTTCCCTGATACCTTTTTAAGTCTAGATGTTAATTTCCACTAGTTCAGGACTTTATTTCTGAATCACCAGGGCCCACGGCAACACGTGGAACATGAACATTGTAGAACACTGAGTAAATTAAAAGTTGAACGAAAATTACCCCCAAAATACCCTCACTCATTGCATATCCACCTTGACAATCCTACACAATCCTACAAATAACTGGTACATTGGTTTTGGAAGTGAAAAAAATGCACGATTAATCTTTAACTATTTCAACTCCTTATAAGTTTACTTTTCATAATGATAAATATTACTTATTTCATTTATCACATTTCCTACTTACGAAAAACAGCTAGCATTTGTTTTCAGTTATGATTTGCCAGGAACTACACCAATTCATTTAATCATGTCAACAAACTTATGAGATGGTGTCTATTATTATTCCCATTTAACCAATGAGAAAATGAGGCACAAAAAGAATAAGCGAACTGTCAAGATAACAAAGCCGGAACACAATGAAACCAGGATCTGAACACAGACAATTTGAACATTTTATCACTACTTAAACTGCCTCCTAGTACTTTCTACTTCTAAACAGGATTATAGATGGTTTATAATAAAGAGATACCACAAAATACTTTATTAAAATAAAACTCTTAAATAAAAGTCATAGTGACAGGAAGCATGTAGTTCCTTAAAAATCTAGACTAACCTATGTTTCTGTAAAAGAACATCAATTTTAGTTCCAAGCCTCCCATCACTTAAAAGTAAAAAGGAAACTCAATGACTCTACCAAATAAATTTCATTTTATTATAAAAGGAAGGATGCTAATTCTTCTTCTAAAGGGATTTTATACAGTAGATTCTTATGTAATAGATATTTCACAATGAATAATGTTTTGGGGAATGGTTTTATAAAATATTCAATAGCATTCCCTGTAATAATAAAGCCATGTCCAATTAACTCCAGAGGTATAACTACAAAAATAAAACCTCAGTGAAAGCATATATTCAGGATAATAAGTATTGAGATTCAGATAAATATTCATCTGTTGGTTTTATCTGGTCTGAGAACAAACTTGGAGTTCATAGAAAGGTAGAGAGAGAGAGCATGTCCTTTAGCCCATCTCCTTCAAATCTTAATGATCTCAGCTAAGATTGTGGCAACAGTTTCAGGACAAAGCTCTCCAGTGAGAGCCTGCTGTAAAGATATTCTATGGCTGTTGCTTGAAAGAAAATCCATATGTTTTGAATATTAATGTACAGCTGGCAAAGTTGCCATATTTATAAAAACAACCAGAAAAATCAATCCCTAGTCTGCTTAGAGATGGGCTACAAGGTGGCTGAAAATAGGCTCAACATTTCCTTCAAAAAGTAAAAACAAAAAGATGAATTTTAGCCAAGGAAATTCTATTAGTCTACGTACCAGTTATCTGTAATCATTATTCAACAAATACCTATGGAGTTCTTGCTAAGTGCCAGGCTATATGATAAATCCACTGGTCACAAAGTAGTTCCATGGAACATTTGATTTGGGAGGACCTGCCTCTTGGTGGCTCTACCAGAACTGGTTAACTCGCTTATAACTAATACCCTAGCATACTACTTTCCAAACTTTGTTCATCCACCTTCATGATTTTAGCTATAGTCTACTACTACCTACACTAGTATTTACTTCATATTTTCTCTGTATTGGTCACTTTTTTACTTCTCAAAATTTAACATAAAATTAAATTCCTACTATAATGGAAAAGTATTATCACTTGCCAAAAATAAATATAATAACTAACATTTATTGAGTATTTACTAGCAAGTGCTTGGTATTATTTTAAGTGTTTTACATATATTAACTCTTCTGATCTTCACATGAATCCCATGAAGTAAGCATCTTCATTAGATCCAAATATATTTGAGAACAAAGAGACACAGAGAAGTTAAGTAGCATACCCAAGACCTCAGAGTCAGTAGGTAGCAGACCTGGTATTTTTAAACCAGGCCAAGTAACTACAAAGCATGTCTGCCTAACCACTATAATATACTGCTCTAGAAACATAGATACAAACAGAAAACAAAACAATGCTGTTAAAATATGTTACTGCTAGCAAGATGGTAGAGTAGGAGGACCCTAAGCTCACCATGTCCTATGGATACAACTAGATAACTCTCACATCTATGTAAATAACCCAGAAAATGACCCAAAGACTGGCAGAACAAACACCACAATGAAATGTAGAGAAGAGACCACACGGAAGTGTAGTGATGCAGAAGGCAGTGATGCAGTTAGGAGCTAAACAGAATGTGTGACTTATCCCTGGGTGGGCAGAACCTGCAAGCGTTGAGAAAGGAAAGAAACAGACTATCACACTAGGAAGCCCACAGAGGAAAAAGGAATTGTTATAACATTTGGCTTTAAAAATCAGAGGGGCAAAATTTCAAGAGTTCTTAAAACCAGTGGGACTTAATGCCTAGAATTTTAAAACTCAAGCAGATTTGGCTCTGGGAGAGATGGGAGGGTGAAAGGAAACTAAGTCTCCACCCTTAAAGAGACAGCACAAAAAACAGCCTGCAGTGATACAGCATAAAAAAGGCAGTTTGAAAAATGCCTGGGGCATATGGAAAGGAGACTTATCTACTAATCTCAGAGGGTGTCCCAGAGGGACGGAAGTTACCCTCAGCCTCACCAGGAGACTCTTCCAGGAAAAAAGGAGCTAGTGGGTACAATTTTCCTTCCTCATTTCCCAGTATAAACACAGGGCCACCTGCAGGAAACAGTGCAGTGCTAACATTCACTACCTAACTTCTTACACTGTGCCTCAACACTCCCACTGACTTCCCAACTGTTACCCCAACACACCAACTTCTGCAGATTTATCTCTTCCAGACAGGCCAGGCTCAGTCCTGGCACTGCAGGGTCCCTACCACAGAGGACCTGATGCACACAAACCTTGCTAACACCACTGCCTCACCTACCCCATGCACACTGCAGATCTGCTCCTTCCAAACATTCTCTTGGCCAGAGCCCATTCAAACCTGGACCACAAGCCTGACAGTATGCCAACAGCCCAAACAAGGGCCAACACTTCTACAAAGTGAGTCCTGCTCTGGGAAGAGGGAAAGATAATTACATACACCAGTCAGACTGCAACCCCAGGAGTAGGTTGGGAATAGACAGTTGGTCTGACGGTAGGCCCCAACCTATCAACAAAGGCTACTCAGGAGGCAACACGGAAAACACCCTGCAATTTGGTGCTATAGCATCTCTGGACAATACCTCCAAAGACTCAACTCAAGCCCAAGGTAGCCCCAGACTGCTCTGCTAACCACACAGGAACCAAACACTGCCAACAACGCAAGAGAGCCACAGCAGATGACTAGGTTGAAGGCAAATGTGGCTAAAGCCACAACAGCAGACTGCACACAACACACATAGGAGGCACCACAGAAGCACCAGATTCTGGTAAACAGGGGACATTGCACTGCAAGGCATTATAGGGCCTTTTCTACATAAGGTCACTACTTTTGAAAGCAGGAGACACAGCTGATTCCTAACACAGAGAAACAGACAGAGAGTTAGACAAAATGAGGAGACAGAGAGATATGTCACAAATGAAAGAACAGAGAAAATCACAGCAATAGACTTACGGGAAACAGAAATAAGTAATATGACTGATAGATAATAAAAGTAATCGTCAATGAAAATACTCACTGAACTTGAGAAAAGAGATATGATATCAGTGAGACCCTTAACAAAGAGATAAAAAAGAACCAGTCAGAAAGGAAGAACACAGTAAACAAGATTAACACTACACTAGATGGAATAAATAGCAAACTACAGGAAGCAGAAGAATAAATCAGCGACCTGGGGAAAGAGTAATGGAAAGTAATCAAGCTGAGCAGGTAATAGACCAGGTAACTCAGCAACCCAATCAAACATAACATTCACATTATAGGGATCCCACAAGAAGAGAAAGAAAATGGGACAGAAATTCTATTTGAAGAATTAATCGCAAAGAGACAGGAAGACAGTAGTGGAGCAGGAGGACCCTAGGCTCACCTCATCCCATGAATACAACTATATAACTATCAAGTCATCCTAAATATCCCATAAATTGACCTTAAGACTGACAGAACAAACTCCACAACTAAAGGGAGAGAAGAAGCAACATAGAAGAAGGTAGGAAGTGTGGAGATGAGGTTGAGGGGAAAAACGGATCCTGGCTGCTGAGGAGGGAAGGGAGCCTTGGTTGTGGAGAAGGGTGAGAGAGACAGGAGCACAGAGAGACACAAAAGAAATATGTTTTGTCATATGGAAAATGAGAGGGGCTGAATTTCATGAGTTCCTGCAACCAGCAGGGCTTATAGTCTGGAGTTTTAAAGGTCAGCAGGCTTCGCTGGGATAGAGCCTGGATGGCACTGCGCTGTTCTTGGAACAAGGCAAGAAAGCAACGTGGGGGCATCCAGGAAGGAAAGCATAATCTGAAGAGCCCCTAGGGTACACAGTGGGGAGATCATTTGCTCTTCTCAGAGCATGAGCCTGAGAGACAGCATTCAGGGGAGACCTCTCCAGAAACAAAGAAGCTGGCTGGCACCTTTTCCTCCCATGCTCCTCAGCACAAACACAGAGCCAACTGCAGGAAGCAGCACAGCTGCTGCAGCACAGCACAGACACTGGCTGCCTAACTTGCTTATATTAAGCCCTTCCCCCTGCATTCTGGTGGAATTCTCCTTCTTAGTCATGCCTACCTCAGTCCCAGCATGCCGGGTCCCTCTACCAGAAGACAAGCACAAACCCCTGCCCATACCATATCTCCCAAACACAGAGTTTTACAGGGCCTCAGTTCTGGTGGAAGTGGTGACAGGTTTTATTTCACAAGAAGACCACAGCATGCCTAGTTAAAACTCACCATATTCAGGCCAGGGACCAAACACCATCCACGGCAGGCCAGGAGAGCTTCTGTAGATGACAGACTTGAAGGACAGACTGGCCAGAACACAACAGCAGAGCGCACACTGCATGCACTGAAGACACTTCCTGAAGCACAAGGCCCTGGGCACTACATGACCTCTTCTTCATATGGCCATTACTTTCAGGAGCAGCAGACATAACTGTATTTTCTAACACAGAGAAGCAGGCATAGGCTTAGACAAAATGAGAAGACAGAGGAATTTCTCCCAAATGAAAGAAGATAAGGCCACAACCATAGATCTAAGCCAAATAGATAGAAGTAACATGTCTGATGGACAATTTAAAACAATAATCATAAGGATACTCCCTAGACTTGAGAAAAGCATGGAAAATATCAGTGAGACCCTTACCACAAAAACAAAAGAGTTGAAAAAGAATCAAAAAGAGATGAAGAGTGCAATAAATGAGATTAGAAACAAACTTAATGCAATGAACAGCAGGCTGGAAGAAGCAGAGGAATGAATTAATGAACTAGAAGACAAAGTAATGGAAAGCAATGAAGCTTAACAAAAAAAAGAAAGAAGAATTATGAGAACAGACTCATTTGGTGACTCCACCAAATGTAATAACATTCATATTATAGGAGTCCCAGGAGAGACAAAAGTAGGCAACAAATTTACTTGAAGAAATAATAGCTGAAAACTTCCCTTATCTGGGGGAGGAAACAGACATCCAGATCTAGGAGGTACAGAGAACTCCCATCAAATCAACAATTAGCTCCACACCAAGACACAGTATAATTAATTTGCAAGATATAGTGATAAAGAAAACAATCTTAAAAGTAGTAAGACAAAAGACGTTAGTCACTTAAAAAAGAAAACCCATACTTTTTCAACAGAAACTTCGCAAGTCAGAAAGAGTGGCATTATACATTCAAAACGCTGAATGGGAAAAATCTGCAGCCAAGAATACTCTATCCAGTAAGGCTATCACTCAGAATAGAAGGAGAGATAAAGAGTTTCCCACATAAACAAAAACTAAAGGAGTTCATAACCCCTGAACCGGCCCTGCAAGAAATACTGAAAGGAACTCTTTGAGTGGAAAGGAGAGACTGTAAGTGACATTATGAAGGTATGAAACATGAAAGAAGTAAAATCGAATAATTCTGTAAAAAATCAGGCAAGGAACTCACACAAAGAGGGTATAAAATATAAAAACATATACCTAAAACATGGGGAGGAGAGGAGAAATGAATGGTTTCAAACTTAATCTATCATCAACTTAATATAGATTGCTATATGGAGAAGAAGTTATTTAAAAACTTAATGGTAACCACAAATCAAAAGCCACTAATTAGGGGCGCCTGGGTGACTCAAGTGACTAAGCAACCAACTCTTGATTTTGGCTCAGGTCATGATCTTGGGGTCATGAGATCAAGCCCCATGTTGGGCTCCATGCTGAGCATGGAGCCTGCTTGGGATTCTCTCTTTCCGTCTCCTTCTGCCCCTCCCCCTGCCACAAATAAATGAATAAACTTTTTTAAAAAACCACTAATAAACATGCAAAAAATAAAGAGAAAGAAACACAAATATATAACTAAGGGAAACCAGCAAACTATGAAAGAGGCAACAAAACATCAGAGAAAATGTCCAGAAACAACCACAAAACAAGTGATAAAATACCAGTGAATACATACCTATCAATAATTACTTGGCGTATAAATGGCCTAAATCCTCCAATCAAAAGACACAGGGGATAGGAATGGATGAAAAAAAAAATAAGACTTTATATGCTGACTACAAAAGAATAGTTTAAAGTTAAAGACACATGCATATTGAGAGTGAGGGGATAGAGAAACATTCATCATACAAATGAATGTTGAAAGAAAACTGGACTAGCAATACTTCTACTGGACAAACTAGACTTTAAAACAAAGACTGTAATGAGATGAAAAAGGACCCTATATAATAATAAAGGAACAATCCAACAAGAAGATATAACAATTGTAAATATTTATGCATCCAATAAGAAAGCAGCGAAATACTTAAAACAGTTAATAATTAACATAAAAGAAGTAATCAATAGTAATTCAATAATAGTAGAGGACTTTAATAGCCCATTTACATCAGTGGACAGGTCATACAAACAAAATCAACAAAGAAACAACGACTTTAAATGACACATTGGTTCAGATGGATTTAACACATGTGTTCAGAACACTTCATCCTAAAACATCAGAATACACATTCTTCTCAAGTGCACAAGGGAGACTCCCCAGAACAGATCATATATTAGTCCACAAAGGAGACAACAAATTCAAGAAAGATCGAAGTCATACCAGGCATCTTTTCTGACCACAATGCTATGAAACTAGAAGTAAACCACAAAGAAAAATAAGGAAAAAACACAAATACATGGAGATTAAATAACATGCTAGTACACAATGAATGGGTTAACCAGGAAATAAACGAATGAAAGAATACACACAAATGAAAGTAAAAACACAATGGTCCAAAATCTTTGGGATGCAGCAAAAGGAGTTCTAAGAAGGAAGTTTGTAGCAATACAGGCCTAACTCCAGAGGGAAGAAAAATCTCAAACAAACAATGTAACCTTATACATAAAGGACCTAGAAAAAGAACAACAAACTAAGCCTGAAGTCAGCAGAAAGAAGGAAATAATAAAGATTAGAGCAGAAATAAATGATATTGAAACAAACAAACAAACAAACAAACAAAAACCAGTGGAACAGATCAATGAAACCAGGAGCTGGTTCTTTGAAAAGATCAACAAAACTGATACACCTCTAGCCAGACTTACCAAGAAAAAAAAAAAAGGATTCAAGCAAATAAATCACCAATGAAAGAGGAGAAATAACAACAAACACCTCAGAAATATGATCATGAGAACATTATGAAAAATTACACCAATAAACTGGACAACCTAGAAGAAATAAATTTCTAGAAACATATAACCTCCCAGAATTGAAGCATGAAAAAATAGAAAATTTGAACAGGATCACCAGCAAGGAAATTGAATCAGTAATCAAAAAACTCCCAATAAACAAAAATCCAGGATCAAATGGTTTCACAGGTGAATTCTACCAAACATTTAAAGAAGAATTAATAACAATTCTTCCCAAACTATTCCAGAATAGAGAAAAGGAAGGAAAACTTCCGAATTCATTTTATGAGGCCAGCATTACCCTGATACCAAAACCAGATAAATACACCACAAAAAAGATAACTAAAGGCCAATATCTCTGATGAACATAAATGCTAAAACACTCAACAAAATACCAGCAAACAAAATCCAACAATACATTACAAAAATCATTCACCACGATCAAGTGGGATGTATTCCTGGGATGCAGAGGTAGTTCAATATTCACAAATCAATAGACATGATACATCTCATCAATAAGAGAAAGGATAAGAACCATATGATCATTTCAACAGGTGCAGAGGAAACACTTGTTGACAAAGGACCACATCAATTTGTGATAAAAACCCTCAACAAAGTAAGTTTAGAGGGAACATGGCTCAACATAATAAAGGTCATATATAAAAAACCCACAGCTAACATCATCCTAAATAGGGAAAAACTGAGAGCCTTTCCCTTAAAGTCAGGAACAAGACAGGGATATCTACTCTCATCACTTTTATTCAACATAATACTGGAATCCCTAGCCACAGCAATCAGAGAACAAAAAGAAAAGGCATCCAAATCAGTAAGAAAGAAGTGAAACTTTCACTATTTGCAGATGACATGATACTATAGACAGAAAACACTAAAGACGCCACCAAAAACTGCTAGAACTGATACACAAATTCATTAAAGTCACAGTATACAAAATCAATCTATAGAAATGTGTTGAATTTCTAAATCCAATAATGAAGCAGTAGAAAGAGAAATTAAGAATTAATTCCTTTATAACTGCTCCAAAAACAAGATACCAAGGAATAAACCTAACCAAAAAGGTGAAGAATCTTACTCTGAAAACTAAAAAACACTGATGAAACAATTTGAAAATGAAACAAAGAAACAGAAAGACATTCCATACTCACAAATTGCAACAAATATTGTTAAAATTTCTGTGCTACCCAAAACAATCTACATATTTAATGCAATCCCTATCAAAATACCAACAGCATTTTTCACAGAACTAGAACAATCCTAAAATTTATATGGAACCACAAAAGACACTGAATAGCCAAAGAAATCTTGAAAAAGAAAAGGAAAATTACAGATATAAAAATTGTGGACTTCTAGTTATATTACAAAGCTCTAGTAATTAAAACAGTATGGTGCTGGCAAAAAAAATAGACACATAGAGCAATGGAACTGAATAGGAAACTCAGAAATGAACTCACAATTATATGGTCAATTAATCTTTGACAAAGTAGGAAAGAATATGCAATGGGGAAAACACAGTTTGTTCAACCAATGGTGTTGGGGAAACTGAACACAATCTGCTAAAGAATGAAATTGGACCACTGTCTTACACTACACATAAATCGAAATTCAAAATGGAACCAAGACCTGAATGTGAGACCTGAAACCATAAAAATCCTAGAAGAGAATATAGGCCATCACTTCTCTGACATCAGCTGTAGCAGCTTTTTTTCTAGATATATCCCCTAAGGTAAAGGAAGCAAAAGCAAAAATAAACTACTGGGAGTACATCAAAATAAAAACCTATAGAGGCGCCTGAGTGGCTCAGTCGGTTGAGCAACCGACTTCAGTTCAGGTCATGATCTCGCGGTCTGTGAGTTCGAGCTCCACGTCGGGCTCTGTGCTGACAGCTCGGAGCCTGGAGCCTGCTTCGGATTCTGTGTCTTCCTCTCTCTCTGTCCCTCCCCCACTCACATTCTGTATCTCTCTGTCTCAAAAATAAATAAAAATTTAAATAAATAAATAAATAAATAAATAAATAAATAAATAAATAAAAATAAAAACCTATCACACAGCAAAGGAAACAATCAACAAAACTAAAAGGCAACCTATGGAATGGGAGAAGACATTTGCAAATGACATATCTGATAAAGTGTTAGTATCCAAGATATATAAAGAACTTATACAACTCAAACCTCAAAAAACAAATAATCCAATTAAATAATGGGCAGAAGACATGAACAGACATTTCTCCAAAGAAAACATACAGATGACCAACAGACACTGCAAAGATGCTCGTTATCACTTATCAGGGAAATGTAAATCAAAACTACGAAGAAACATCACCTCACACCTATTAGAATGGCAAAAATTAACAACACAAGAACAAGTGTTGACAAGGATGTGGAGAAAAAGGAATTCTCCTGCAGTTTTGGTGACAATGTAGCCACTGGTGCAGCTACTGTGGAAAACTATATGGAGGTTCCTTAAAAAGTTAAAAACAGAACTACCCTATGATCCACCAATCTCACTACTGGGCATTTATCCAAAGAATACAATTAGTGACAGATGCACCCCTATATTTATAAAGCATTATTTACAACAGCCAAGATATGGAAGCAGCCCAAGCATCCACTGATTGATGAACGGATAAAGAAGGTGTAACTATATATATATATAGAATGGAATATTATTCAGCCATTAAAAAGGATGGAATATTACCATTTGCAAGGACATGGACAAAGCTAGAGTATAAGGCTAAGTGAATTCAGTCAGTCAGAGAAAGAAAAATACCATATGATTTAACTCCTATGTAGAACTTAAGAAGCAAAACAAACAGGCATGAAAAAAGAGCTAGAGAGACAAACTAAACAACTCTTAACTACAGAGAATGAACTCCTGGTTACCAGAGAGGAGGTGGGCAGGAGGATGGGTTAAATGGATGACGGATATAAGGAGGGCACTGGTTGTGATGAGCACTGGGTGTTGTA
The DNA here is from genome assembly GCA_030068075.1 of Paguma larvata. Lineage (NCBI taxonomy): Eukaryota > Metazoa > Chordata > Mammalia > Carnivora > Viverridae > Paguma > Paguma larvata. The sequence continues at coordinate 43,665,298 of CM057837.1, read as the reverse complement.
TGTAAGTGATGAATCACTAAATTCTGCACCTGAAACTAATATTACACTGTATGTTAACTAACTGGAATTTAAATAAAACTTGAAACTAAAAATACATACATACATCACCTCTTTAGAATTAAAATGAAAAAATACTAAAACTGGAAATATCATATGATCTAGTAATTCCACTTCTGGCTATGTACCCAAACAAAACGAAACCACTAATCTCAAAAGATATATGCACCCTTATGTTCATTGAGACATTATTTATAATACCCAAGACAAGTGTCCATTGATAGATAAATGGATAAAAGGATGTGGCATACATACACAATAAAATATTATTCAGCCATAAAAAATAATGAAATCTTGCCATTTGCAACAGCATGGATGAACTTAGAGGGTATTATGTTAAGAAAAATAAGTCAAACAGAGAAAGATAAATACCATATGATTTCACTTATATGTGGAATATAAAACAAAACAAAACAAATGAACAAACAAAAAACAGAAAGAGACTCATAAATACAGAAAACAAAGTGGTGCCTGCCAGAGGGGAAAGAGGTGGGTTGATAGGTGAAGTACAAGAAGGGGATTAAAAGATATAAACTTACCATTCTAAAATAAGTAAGTCACAGGGTTGAAAAGTACAGCATAGGGAATACAGTCAATAATATTGCAATAACACTGTGTAGTGACAGATGCTAACTACACTTATATCGTAAGCATTTCATAATGTATATAATTGCCGAGTCACCATGTTGTATACCAGAAACTGATATAATATATATGTATATAATATATATGACATAATATAACATGACAACTATAATTCAGAAAGAAAAAAATGGTTAAAATGGCAAAAAATTTTAAATACAATTATATAACAGAATTATCATAACTTTGAAACATTTGCTATTAAATGTCATTAAAGTATGAATAACATTATATACTATTAAATTATTCCAACATACCTAAGAATCTAAGTTATTTTAACTAAAAAGAACATAGGCTTTTTATTTTAAGACCAAGACCTAGTAATACCAATATTTCTGTTAATACAAGGAAAAAAGTATCTGGTTCTGTATAACCCTGCTATGGGAGGGTAAAACCTCATTTGGGTATAGTTCCTAACTGCTTACCATGTAACTATGCTGGAATGTAGCCAAAAGGATTATGTCTCACCTACCCTTGACCACTAGTGGGGGCATACAAATTAGAATTATATTTCCATGAGTCCCAAGAATATACCAGGTACATACTCAAAATCCCATTACCTGAGCATTTATGTTTTGCATACACTTTCTCATGACAATACTGCCAAGTAGGTAGAATTATTCCCATCATACGAATACGGAAGCTGAGGTTGAAAGCAGTGAGATCACTTTCTTAAGGTCACTGAACTAAGTGGCAGGGCCAGGATGTATACTAAAGCCTGTAGTTTTTCTACTGCTTTACCTTCTGAGAGGATTTCTCTGAGACACTGTAGCTTTAGCCCTGGCTGCTGCTTAACTGATATTCTGAAAGCCAACTCCTAATTTTGAAGGCTGTACATCCTTCTGACAATGAGGGCATCTCATCTACTTTGGCTGTTAATTAAATTATACATCCAAGGGCACGTGGGTGGTTCAGTCAATTAAGCATCCAACTCCTGATTTGGGTTCAGGTTATGATCTCACGGTTTATGAAATCGAGCCCTGAGTCAGGCTCTGTGCTGCTCAGTCAGCCTGCTTGGGATTCTGTCTCCCTCTCTCTCTGCCCCTCCCCACTCGCTCTCTATCTCTCTCTCAAAATAAATAAAAATACAAACTTTAAAAAAATAATAATAGTAAATGAATAGATTATACATCCAACTTTGGGATCTGATTATTGAAAAGCAGTATACCAAAAAGGGATAACACTGGATTCCTGGGTTCTACTTCAGTTTCATTCAAATTCACAATTAACCATTTATTTATCAGATAATTCATTCCTTTCTGATATCCTTCTAGATAATGCTATTCTTAGCTCTAAACTTTAGACATCTCCCTTATAAAAAATGTTAGTTATAAGACGAGGTGCCTGGGTGGCTCAGTCAGTTAAGCATCTGACTCTAGATTTCAGTTCAAGTCGTAATCTCATGGTTCATGAGTTTGAGCCCCACATCAGACTCCGTGTTGGCAGCATGGAACCTACTTGGGATTCTCACTCTCTCTCTCTGCTCCTCCCCAGCTCTAAACAAACAAACAAACAAACAAACAACAAACTTTAAAAAAATGTCAGTTGCAAGAATTTTTTTTCCAAATCCAGAGAGTTAAAATTTTAATTATAGCATCAAAAACAAAGAAACAAAAAAAATACCCCTGATAAACATTTATTCTGTTCTCCCTGTCTTGAAGCGCCAAATCAAGTTGTCTCAGATTGCTGCTTTTATATGCTATTGATTTTCAGTGATCACTGAATGATTGAGTTGGACGGTACCCCCTCAATATACTAAAGAAAACTGATGCCCAGAGGAAATGATTTGCCCAAGATCACATAAGTATTGAGGAAATGGCATATTTATTCCAAATCTGCTACCGCTGGTTCTCCTTGGGCATTGCCCACTGAGCCCGTACCACATTATTTTAAACAAACACTTGCTGTTATAAATCTAAAGCATTTTGAGGCCAAGGTAGTAAAGCAAGCTAGTGACTAAACTACCAATTACCCTTGGAGTAGAAAAACTAATCTTAATTACATTACAGTGAAATTGATTTTCTTCTGATGAGACCTTAAAATAACTGCCTGAAAGGTAATTTCTCTGGACAAAAATGTTTAACTTGATAACATTGTTGTACTATGTGTCTGATCTCTAAGAAGTATTTTAAAGGGATTAAAACTCATTTGGACATTAGTGTTCTAGTATGTTTTTAAAAGAGTCTTGCATGTCATTTTAGTTTGTTATCTAACAAAATTTATAATAAAGCAGCGAACAATAAATAAGAGTAACCAGACACTGCACTTACTAAAAGTTGTCTTATTTAATACTTCCAATAGGAATTCCTCCACAGCCCCTAGCATTTTGGATAAAATTCTGTTGTAGCATATTTCTGTGTATCTTTCTACTTCCAGTGAATTTTTTCAAAATATGTTAATGTAAGCCACTCCTACTAAAAATTAGACGTAACAACAATATAGATGTATAAACAATATAGAGATTCATTCTCTTATCTATTGATAATGATAAGATAGCTTTTTGGGGGGAAAAGCATGAAACTTAATTGAAATAAATATATTTTACATTTATGATTTGGAGTAAGACTGCTCAAGTAATAAAAGAAGATCATGCCTCCTAAGCAACAAAGATCCTACTACTAAGGATCTTTGCTTTTTTTGAGCCCTGTGATGGATTTAGATACATAAATTTGCATTAGGGGATAGAACTGACCTCAATAACTTTACATAAAAAAGTGATAAGGAACTAAGAATTCTCACAGATACTCTGGTAAAGAAAGGAGCCAAGGAAGCTGAGGTATACATGGAAAAAAAATAAAAGAAGAATATCTTTGAAGGTTGCAAGCCTAAAGAGAAGTTTTAAAGAATAGAGACATCTAATAAGGATTTTGAAGATACTGGTTATGGAATAAGTGATATAAACTCTCTCCTCTGCTCCTTCAGGAAATCTTCATAAAAATCTACATTGTTTGCTGTTGCTTTAGAGCAAGTGAATTAAGTGGGGGTGGTGAGGAGATTCCAATAGGTGCTAAAATCTACAACTTCAAAGAGACCAAATGATGAACAGCTGATTTGGGGGTATTCCATGAAAAAAAGGGATGGTGTTGGAAAATTTAAAAAGTAAAAATGTTTGAAGAGCAGGAGTAGAAATGTTTCCAGGCTGTCCTGAAGTACATAAAGGAACCTATAGAAAGTAAACCCAGCGCTTAGAACTGTATGCTTAATTTGTTAGGAAAAAATAAGCTATATGTGTAGAATCAGGGCTCAAAAAATATACTTTAGCATGGAAAGAGCTAAGGCCGAGGAGAATTGGGAAAGGTCAATTCATTTCTGCAGTGTATATTAAATTAAGGCTATCTGTAGTTTTTTAAATTTTTGTTTTTGTGTTTCCATTCAAACTATCCAGATTATTTTAACCTCTGGGACTATGGTGAGACTTGGAGACAGAGCATACAACCTGAAAGGTGTTGAGAGTTTAAATGAAAAACTAGCTATAGAAAAATAAACACACTCTTCATACCCATAGTATCTGCAAAAAAAAAAAAAAAAGCATAACCAGTTTATGAATTTCTTGTTAAAACTTTAGGATGAAAAGAATCTGAAAAGTTTCTTGTGAGGCAGGCATCAATATAAGATAAACAAAATACAGAATTTTATAAAGATGTTTATAGAAGAGTTCTTAGTCCTCTTAAGACTATTTTTGCCATGAGTTCTTATATTACTCATTCATATATCTCCTGCCACATGTTTTTTTAAAAATAAGACTAGAGAAGAAATATTGTAAATATTCATATATTCTATATATATGCTATATTTGAATTATATACATAGATACATTCAAAACACATAAGGTAAATCCACATTTACTTGGATTAAAGTTTTGCCAATCTAATCTAGTAGAATTTATTTGATAAAGATTTATTATTTTCACATATGCCAAACCCCACATAAATTTACGGAGGATTTTTTATATATAATACCTTAACCCTATGGCAACACAATTATTGGCAGAGGGAGTTAAAGTTCTTCTAGGATACAGAAAAGATATATGCTAATGACTTGAATACAAAGTTTACTAAAAGCCCTGCAGGGGAAGCTCCTACAGAATTAGGAAGATTTGAAGGAAGATAAAAGGATTTCTTAGGAGGGATAGTGAGGTTCACCTGTTCAACAGAGTTAAGGAATCTGAGTTCCTAACCTGTTCCAGGCTTAGTGCTAGATACTGGAATGGCCTGATGAGTAAACTTTTTTTAAAAATTAATTAATTTATTTAATATAATTTATTGTCAAATTGGCTTCCATGCAACACCCAGTGCTTATTCCAAAGAGTGCCCTCCTCAATGCCCATCACCCATTCCATGCTCATGGATTGGAAGAATAAATATTGTTAAAATGTCAATACTACCCAAAGAAATCTACACATTCAATGCAGTCCCAATCAAAATTGCACCAGCATTCTTTTCAAAGCTAGACAAACAATCCTAAAATTTGAATGGAACCACAAAAGACCCCGAATAGCCAAAGAAATATTGAAGAAGAAAACCAAAATGGGAGGCATCATAATCACAGACTTTAGCCTCTACTACAAAGCTGTAATCATCAAGACAGTATGGTACTGGCACAAAAACCAGACCATAGACCAATGGAATAGAATAAAGCACCCACAACTGGACCCAAAAATGTATAGGCCAATTAATCTTTGATAAAGCAGAAAAGAGTATCCAATGGAAAAAAGACAGTCTCTTTAACAAATGGTGCTGGGAGAACTGGACAGCAACATGCAGAAGAATGAAACTAGACCACGTTCTTACACCATACATAAAAATGAACTCAAAATGGATGTAAGACCTGAATGTGAGACAGGAAACCATCAAAACCCTAGAGGAAAAAGCAGGCAACAACCTCTTTGACCTTAGCCACAGCAATTTCTTACTCAACACATCTTCAAAGGCAAGGGAATCAAAAGCAAAAGTGAACTATTGGGACCTCATCAAGATAAAAACTTCTGTACTACAAAGGAAACAATCGACAAAATTAAAAGGCAAGCGATGAAATGGGAAAAGATATTTGCAAATGACATATCAAATAAAGAGCTAGTATCCAAAATCTATAAAGAACTCACCAAACTCCACACCTGTAAAAGAATCCAATGAAGAAATAGGCAGAAGACATGAATAGACACTTTTCCCAAGAAGATATCCAGATGGCCAACCGACATACGACATGATGCTCAACGTCACTCATCATCAGGGAAATACAAATCAAAACCACACTGAGATACCACCTCACGGTGGTCAGAATGGCTAAAATGAACTAATCAGGAGACTATAGATGCTGGTAAGGATATGAGGAATGGGAACCCTCTTGCACTGTTGGTGGGAATGCAAGCTGTAAAGTAGCTCTGGAAAATAGTATGGAGGTTCCTCAAAAAATTAAAAATAGAACTATCCTATGACCTAGCAATAGCACTGCCAGGAATTTACCCAAGGGATACAGGAGTGCTCATGCATAGGGGCACATCTACCCCAAAGTTTATAGCAGGACTTTCAACAATAGCCAAATCATGGAAAGAGCCTAAATATCCATCAACTGACGAATGGATAAAGAAGATGTGGTATATATATACAATGGACTACTACTTGGTAATGAGAAAGAATGAAATCTGGCCATTTGCAGCAACATGGATGGAACTGGAGGGTATTATGCTAAGTGAAATAAGTCAGTTAGAGAAAAGCAGATACCATATGTTTTCACTCATATGTGGATCTTGAGAAACTTAACAGAACACCATGGGGGAAGGGAAGGGGGAAAAGAAAACCAGAGAGGGAGGAAGACAAACCATAAGAGACTCAAATACAGAGAACAAACTGAGGGGAAAGTAAGTAAATTTATCAGTGAATAAGAAAGGGAGATTAGGAAAGAAAAAAGGGTTGAAAGGATCAGAAAATCACAAGAAAAGATGAATGTATTTAATGTAATATTCCAGGTATGGCTCCTGGAGTACTTTCTTAATTCAGCAGGGAATGAAAACAAGTCAGAATGGTTTTTTTGTTTGTTTGTTTATTTATTTTGAGAGGGAGAGAGAGTGCATGAGCAGGGAAGGGGCAGAGAGGGAGAGATAGAATACCAAGTAGGGCAGAGCCCGAAATGGGGCTCAAACTCACAAAACATGAGATCATGACCTGAGCCATAATTAAGAGTTGAACGCTTAACCAACTGAGCCACCCAGGCGCCCCAGAATTTTTTTTAAGCAGGGAAGTGATAAGATAAATCATGAATTTGGAAGATACAATAGTATAACTAACTGTTTAAAAACAGTTTCCAAATTATGGGTCTCACTTGCAATTAGTCATATCCATATAAACACAATATGGTCAGATCCTTCAGTCTTCTGCTTTCTGAAGAAAGCAAAGCAGAGTCTTATGGTTTTGGTTCCTCTATAAATTTCTACAGATACCACAAAGAAATGCTTCAGTGCTGACAGTCAAAACAGCCACAAATTTGAAATGATTAAGATATCAAACCATGAGTTTTCCTGTATCACAAAATCTACATAATCACTTCTAATTAATGTCCTCTAGAATATAAACATACAGTATAAGTTAATTTTTTCAGGTCAAAGCTGGGAATCATAATATCAGCTTAATGACTGCATAACTTCCAGGGATTGATCTCAATTTACCTCATTTTCTTTGTCATTTAGCCCCCTTTATTTCTTCAGTGGGGGAAAAAGTCGATATTACCTACTAGCTCTGTTGTTGTGTGAAATAACTAAATAACAATTGTGAAGAGGTCTAAGACATGGCAAGTGCTAAGTTTAATTATTTATTAGTGTCTCCTCCCCATGCAGATGTTTCTGGTTTGAAAAATGTGAACCATGTGGACAACACAGGATCAGCAAGTCTAGTAAATGAGATGCAAGAAGAACAGACAGAGAGGCATTATGAAAGTCATGGGGTCAGGAAAAAAAGCATCCGAGGTGTACCATGAGTTTAAAAGTAAAATAGAATTAATCCAAGAAATATTCATGGTGATGATTTTGAAGAAAAGCAATTTGGCAGGCCAGAAACTAACAGAAAAAGCATAAAAGGAGGAGGGGCAGAAATTATGCAATCTTGAAGACATAAAGAGAGAACCTACCAAGAAGAAAGTAAGAGAAGCTGCATGGAGGAGAGATGAAAAATAAGTATTTGCCAAATTTGGTGCAAATGAATCCTTCAGAAAATAGGAAATATAAGCCTTTGGTGAAAGCAATATGACAGAAGAAAATATAATTAAAGGAATTTCGAGATGAAAATGTGAACACACAAAAAGACCAGATGAAAAAATTAATAGAGATGAACATTTAAACACAAATGTGCGCGTGTGGGCGTGCACGCGCGCACACACACACACACACACACACACACACACACACCAGGATAAGTTCCAATGAAAGCCAGCAGGACATTGTAATCAGCCCTGAAGTAAATTTAGTAAATAGAGTCTTCTTTCTGTTATCTCTACGTTTATTTTCCTTTGAAATATGTTGGTAGAGTCTAATTGCTTACATCCTCATACTTATGGAAATTGTCTCACAATAACCTTAGTAAGTCAGTATTCAGAAATCACCGTTGCTAAAGTCAGAAAATGATAAATATTTTTTCTATCTACTAAAAAATGATACTTATAATTGACTATCCCAATTTGGTACTAGGAAATTAAGGGAAAATATCAATGAGGTTTAATGAGAAAACAAACCTTAGTGGAATCACATAGATACTATCTCACCTCTTAAATATCTGTTGTGAACTTGAGAAAGTCAGTTAGCTTCTCTGAGCTTCAGTTTTCTCATCTGTAAAATGGGAATGATAATATCCTTGGTTTGGTGATTACATAAGTGAAGGTATGTTAAACATAAATCTGGCACATATTAAGTGCTCAATTACCCTCCTATTCAAAGTTGCTGGCATAAACATGAAGACACATAAAATTCACTTACGTACAGAAAAAAAATATTTCTCTATAGTCCGCAGGCCTTAGTAAATCTCTTGTTAACTATGAACAAGGCATTTCTCTAACAAAAACAAGAAATTGTGGGAAGCCAATTAAATTTGACATTTTTCTCGATCTGGAATTGCTTGAAAGATAGGTAAAAACTAATGATTTGGAGCCATATCCTCAGACTTGGTACTCACACTCGTGATACCAGTGTCAGATCAATCACTTTCGCTTCCAAAACAACATGGGTTTTTGTTTTAGATTTTATTTCTCTTGCCCCTTCCCCAGTAAAAATTAAGTGGAAATAAAGTTGATTCAGTCTTACAGAATGGATTTATTTTAGTTTTAAACTTTTATTTTGGGACTCATGCTGCAAAATTTATATTTGGTATCTGGAGGCAAGGACCAAGTGAGAACAAGAGAGAGAACATAGAAGAAAGACATAAACTGCCGGCTGGAAGCAAAGTACACTGCAAAGGGCATGGGCCCAGGAAATCAGCAATCTCAGGTTGGTCTTGGACAGTTACTTCACTCCTCTGAACTTCAATTTATTAATCAATAAAATTATATTCCAGGAGCTTCTTTCCTTCCAGCTCCAAAATTCTATAATAATAACTATGGGGTAGCCTTTTGCTTTTATTAAATTAACAAAACTGAATGGGAGAGTGGTGCAGGGGAGACAGGAATGCATAACCCTCTCAGATTCTGTACTCTCATTATCGGCTTGGATGGACAGGACAAGATTGAGAACTATTACAAATGAACACAACTCTTTAGAAAAGCAATTTGGTAAAATACATCCAGAATGTAAGACTCCAGAAAGTGAGACTCACATGGTGGTTCCAAGTTGCAGTCTCTAATTTTCGGAGTGGCAGGTTTCCAAGGTACATTGAGTTAAGTTGTTTACCACAGTTATCTTGTCCGTACAATAAAGATACTCATGTAGCTATTGAAGGAGTTATTGTGAAGATTAAATTAAATTCAGGTAAAGGCCTGTCCCACTCACAACCTGGCACATGGCAAGTGCCAAAGACATATAAAAGCTATTATTTTTTATTATGTTTTGACCCAATAATTTAATTCCTGGAGATTTAGCCTTAAGAAATAATTGTGAAGAAGAAACAAGGTGTTCATGGGATGATTTGTGGTATCACTGACAATAGTAGGAAAAAAACTACAAAAAAATCTGAATGTTCAACAATTAAAAAGTGGTAAGAAAACCAGAAAGAAAATTAATAAGCTGTTGAAATTATTATTATCAGGGGTAGATAATGTTATGGGAAAATATGTATGGCACTGATGTTAAGTGAAGAAAGCATGATTCAAATTTCTTATATGATTTCATCTCTATAAAAATACGTATATGTGTATATAAAAGCTGGAAAAGAACACACAAAGATGAAATGAGTTGATACATTTGGATAAATTGAGTTACCATGTTGTTTTTCTCTTTAAAAACTTGTTTCAATATTAGTGTGGTATTGTTATAAAATGCATTTCAAAAATCTCAGTAGACAAAAGCAAACAAATGAAACAAAACAAAAGAAAACCCTTCTAGGTAAAGAATAACATTAATAAATGACACTTCTGGCTCACTAGGGATGTAAAAGGAGCATCAAGCCCAGGGCATCCTAATAGCTAGGGAGAACCTTACACATCTCTAACCTGTGAGCATAGGGTGGAATAGAGGGTATGCTTTTGATATGGCTATTTTACTGACAGGACTAAATTTTAACCTCTTCTGGTCACTCCATCAAAGTATTTACTACAAATATCAGTTGAACTCAGGAAATAACAACAAAAAAGAACCATATCCAAATCAACAGCAATAGCCAAGAAAAAAACATTTGAATAACAGGTCATCAAAATTTCAAAGCGATCCCATAAGCATGGAAGGGTTAAGAATAAACTAAATAGCAGAACCTGGGTGGCTCGGTCACTTCTCAGATCATGATCTCACAGTTTGTGAGATAGAGCACTGTCAGTGCAGAGCTTGCTTGGGATTCTCTCTCTCCCTTTCTCTCTCTGATCTTAATAAATAAACATTAAAAAATGTTTTTTAAAAATAAAATAATAAACTAAATAAATAACTAAAACCATATAGAATCAGTGCAGCTGAAAGCCCATAGGTGTGGAACATTTATTTCCTGCTGATCGATGAAATTTAAGTAAAGGAATTAGCAGTTGTATTCTTAAATCAGGAGTATGGGGGAATATTTATACTTCTAGCATGTGGTCACGAATCTTTCAAACACAAAACTAGGTGTGGGGAACATAAAAAAATATGAGCTAAAGGTTGAAAAATATTCTTGTCAAAATTTAGTGAAAGGAAAAGAAAAAAGTAAAACTTAAGTAAAATAAATGTTACCAGAAAATAAAAGGGCCCTCAGGATTAGATGCGCGGTATCCATTGCGTTATCCAAATCTTCATCTGTCAAAGGTCAAGACCTAGTTATAACAAACAAGGCCCCATCCTAATCCCAAAGACTCTAAATGGGCTTTGGAATAAAAATTCTTTAATATTACACTTGACACAACCAAGTCTTCTTGGTTCAGCAAGAAGTCTTCTTGCTTCAGTCCTTTATAGATCTCTTTTGAAACAAATAAGATATTCACAAATGGGCCAGTGCCTTTTCTGCTGAGTTGAGTTTCAGTCCCAACTTCCAAAACCACAAACTAATTCATCAACCAGTTAGCTCTGTCTGACAACTAAAATAAATTGCCTTATGACAAGTCTCTTGTTTCCCCTGAATGATTTTAATTATCCATGTAGCCAAGAATTGTGACTAACTTCTGTGACAGAAGTGAGAAGTACATTGTTGAAAAAGCTATTAACTCTGTTTTATTTTTGATGTTAAAGCTTTGTAGAGCTGTCCTCTTTCCTGCAACAGGGAGGAAGGGGAGAGCTAAGTTGCGTACTTACAGATGCCATACACTAGTCTAAGTGCTTTATGTGCAATATCTCATTTAAGTCTTCCAAACAATACTATGAAGTAGGTATCATTATCACCATCATTTTTAGAATGAGGTTTAAAAGGATAAGTAACTGGTACACATTCATAAAGCTAGTAAAGAAAGATAACCCTTTCTCCATGTAAACATCTACATTGATAGAATCAAATTAAAAGAAAGTCATGAACTAAGAAACCAAATAATAAAAGAATGCCTGAACTCCATTTCTAGTCAGACAGTAAATAAGATACCCTGAACATTACTTGACATACATAAAAAATTAAATTTTGAATAAAATATAAAAATATCTCAAAAATGCTTTACTGAGTTGGTAAGAAAATAAGAGAAATCAAAGGGGGAAATTAGAGAATCCAGAGAGAAAAACCAGCACTGAAGCCAGAAGTCCTGGGAATGTCCACCAATGCCTAGAGACTTCAAGCACTGGTTTTATGATAATGCTGAGTATGAGGACAAAAGAAAAAGTCAAGGGGCGCATGGGTGGCTGACTCTTGGTATCAGTTCAGGTTATGATCTCGTGGTTTGTGAGTTTGAGCCCAACTGTCAGTGCAGAGCCCGCTTGGATTCTCTTTCTCTCTCTCTCTCCCTCTCTCTCAAAATAAATAAATAAACTTTTTTTTTAAAGAAAAAGTTCAGAGTTTCTCAATGCAGGAAGTCAGACAGAGGATCCCTCCATAAAGCTGGGGTCTCCAAGGGTTCTACCCTCAAAAAATGATAAACTAGAAAAAAAAGTTAAAACATTAAACAAAAAAAAATTCATAAAAGGTGACAGCAAAGAAAACTGCATTTCTTAATCTTGGCAAGATGGATAGAGGAAAAAAATATTTTCTGAAAACACTTGCCACAAATTAACTTTCACATAAGTATGTAATAATGTAAACTCACATTAGTGGTATGGCTGAAAAAAACCTCAGTCTTACAATCTATTTTAAAGTGGACTGAAGGTACCTGGTATACCACATCCAAATAATCTTTGAATGAAAAGAAGTCTTCAGGTCAGGACTGAAAGAATCTCCGCTAATAATAACAATAGAAAACAAGGCACCATGAGCAAGAAGCAAGAACAAAAGCCATTGGTATCAGATCCTAAAGATTTCAGATATTAAAATTATAAGGTACAGAATATGACAAAATTATGTTTTCCATCTTTAAAGATATAATACAGGATATTTTTACAACTGAAGTAATGAGGCAAATTTGAAAAAGAATCAAGTAGAACTTCTAGAAATTAAAAATGTTACCATTTAAATAAAAATTAATGGAAAAAAACAATAATAAGGCAAAAGAATAATGAAATAAAACACAAAGCTAAAGAAATTTACCTAGAAAGAGGAATAGAAAGTCAAAGGTATAGAAAATCTAAAACAGAACTTAAGAGACAATGAGCTTTGAATGAGAAGGCTAACATGAGTATAAAATGACTCCAGAATAAATAATGGACAGGAAGAATGAGAAGCAATATTTAAGACAGAAAAGTTTCAGAACTGATGAAATCTTGAATTTTCAGATTGAAGAATAACAACAGTACCAACTAAGATAAACAAAAAGAAACCTACACTAAGACACCTCATAGTAAAACTACAAAACATCAAAGACAAAGAGATGATCTTTAAAAAGTAGCCAGAGAGAAAAGACAGACGGTATACATAGGAACAACAATGAGATTGAGGTTTGACTTCTCAAAAATAACAAGTGAAGCCAAAAGATACCTTTAATACCTTAAAGTAACAAAAAACAACAACAACAACAACAACAACAAATAACTAGGAACCCATGATTATACATATAAAACAAAATCTTTTATTTCAAAAATGAGAATAAAATAAAGACATTTATAGATAAAAAAGAATTAGGAGTTTACCATCCATCGACTCTTATAATCTCTGACAGTAAAACACTGATAAGAAGAATAACAAAAAAAATAATTAGAAAACTACCACACATACAGACATTAAAAACACACTTTTACTGTCTCAGTGTCAAGTAAAGATTGTAATAACATACAGAAGGTAAAGAAAATTAGATAAATATGTGAGGCGACGGATGTGACAATTAACTAGATGGGGGGATACTTTCATAATATGTGTGTATATCAAAACACCATGATGCACAATTTATAATTTTATTTGTCAATTATATCTCAATAAAGATGAAAAAATAAGAAAATAAAGGGAATTGAAAAATAATTTTAAAAACACTGTTACCAAACTAGGCATAATGTTTTAAATTTATTTCCTGAAATAAATGTTAACCAGTTACTATGATTACCCTGTAAGAAACTCTTGTAACCACAAAGTTCACATAGTTGAAAACTGGATGCAGAGTCCAATCCTGTGTTTTTAAATCAACTTACCTCACCGGGTCTCTGTGTAAAATTTAGCACATTGATTGAAAAAATTTAGGAAAATTAAGATAATTCTAAGTATCCAGATATCCTAAACCCCGCTCTGCCTACATTTTCAACAGAATCTCCAACTCCATGTTTCAGAACGCTAGTCCTGACCGCTTCAAGACTCATTTTTGTGTATTTTCTAAACTAGTTCCTTTGTAAGGGGATAACAATTTTTCTCATACTACATCTAAAGATTTCTTTTTGCCCACAGCAGATCCCAGCATATTTCCTGGTGGCAAATTACAACATCAAACCCAGGGGAAGGCTTAAACACCAAAAATAATTGCTAACTGTATATTTGTGAGAATTATATAGGGGAAAATATTCTGAGGGTGATGGACCAGGAAGAAAGATACTTTTAGACTAGCTAATTTGTGGCTACAGGTGAATTTATCAGAGATTCTGTATTCAATATAATAGACTATGCAGCTGAGACTAGTACTAATCACAAGTTTGGATGGTTGTCTAAATCCAGGAAAAATGATGATGGAAGAAAAGCACTGTCTAGATGGAAATTTATAGCATTAAATTGCACATATTAGAAAGAAGAAAAAGGTCTAAAATCAATAACCTAAGCTTCTACCTTAATAAATTAGAGGAAGAAGAACAATTCAAGCTTTAAGCAACATAAGAAAATATAAAAACTTGGGGCACCTGGGTGGCTCAGTCAGTTTAAGTGTCTGACTTCAGCTCAGGTCAAGATCTCACGGTTTGTGAGTTCGATCCCCACAATGGGCTCTGTGCTGACAGCTCGGAGCGTAGAGCCTGCTTTTGATTCAGTGTCTCCCTCTCTCTCTGCCCCTCCTCTATTCTCTCTCTCTCTCTCTCTCAAAAATAAAAATTTAAAAATTTTAAAGAAAATAATAAAAATAGAGCAAAAATCAGTGAAATTGAAATTAGGAAAATAAAAGCAAAAAACAACAAAATTAAAAGCTGGTTCTTTGAAAAGATCAATAAATTAATAAACCTTTAGCCATGTTAACTAGGAAAAAAAGAGAAGATATAAAATACCAATAGCAGAAATGCAAGAGGGAGGGGTCACTAGTAACCCAATGCACACTAAAAGAGTAACAGAAAAATAATACCCGGTAAAACTCTATGCCCACAAATGTGATGATGTAAATAAGATAGGCCGATTACTTAGAAGACACAAGCTATCGAAACTCACACAAAGAAAGATACTTAATCTGAATAGGCCAATATATGTTAAAGAAATTGAGTTGATTATTAATGACCTTTTAAAAAAAGAAAGCATCAGAGTCACATTCACTGCTAAATTTACCAAACACTTAGAAAGAAATAATACCAATTTTCTAATCTCTCCCAGAAAACAGAAAAAAAGACTTCCTAGTTCATTCTGTGCAGCCACAGTACTTTAATATCAAAGCTGGATAAAGATATTACTCAAAAGAAAAACTACAGACCAATATCTCTCATAAATATAGATGCAACACTCCTCAACAAAATATTAGCAAATGGATGCAACATTGCATAAAAAGAAATATACACCATGACCAAATGGTATTTATCCCAGTAAGCAGGGCTAATTCAACATTTGAAAATCAATGTAATCTACCAGGCAAACAGGCTAAAAAAGAGGAAAAAAAAAAAGTAATGTGATCATATTAACTTATGCAGTAAAAGCATTTGGGAAAAAATCTAGCATTTATTCACAATAAGAATATCTCTTAGCAACGTAGGAAAAGAGGGAAACTTCCTCAACTTGATACAGAAGATTCATAAAAAACAAACAAACAAACAAAAAAAACCCTAGAGCTTATATTATAGTTAATGGTGTGAAACTGGATGCTTTCCTCCTGAGATCAAGAATAAGGCAAGGAAATCCTTTCTTACCACACATTCGACTTTACACTACAAGTCTAAACTAGTGTATTAGGACAAGAAAAGGCAATAGAAGTGACACAGATTGAGAATGAAAAAAATAAAACTGTCTTTATAGTTGAAATGATTATCTGTATTTTAAAAATCCCAAAGAATCAACAATCAACAACAAAATCCTGAAAATAACAAATAAAAATAGCGAGGTGACAGGATATAACATTAATATACAAAACCAAATTGTTTTCCAATATACCAACAAAGAACAATTAAAAAATAAAATTTAAAAATTTTCATGTATTTATTTCTTTTGTTTATTTTTGAGAGAGAGAGAGGGAGAGGGAGAGAGAGCATGAGCAGGGGAGGGGCAGAGAGAGAGGAAGACAAAGGATACAAAGCCCCCAATGTGGGGCTCGAATTCATGAACCACAAGATCATGACCTGAGCTGAAGTCGACGCTTAACTAACTGAGCCACCCACGCACCTCTAAAAAATTGCATTTATAATAAGGCCCCCCAAATTAAAGGTTTGGGTATAAATCTAAAAACAGGGGCGCCTGGGTGGCTCAGTCGGTTGAGTGGCCGACTTCGGCTCAGGTCACGATCTCACAGTCTGTGAGTTCGAGCCCCATGTCGGGCTCTGTGCTGACGGCTCATCAGAGCCTGGAGCCTGCTTTGGATTCTGTGTCTCCCTCTCTCTCTGCCCTTCCCGTGCTCATGCTCTGTCTCTATGTCTCTCAAAGATAAATAAATGTTAAAAAAAATAAGTAAACATTAAAAAAAAATTTTAAATCTAAAAACATACATACAGTATCTTCATTATGAAAAAGACAAAACTCTGAAGAAAGAAATCAAAGCAGATAAAAATAGAGGGATATTCTGTGTTCATGATTTGGAAGACTCAATATTGTTAAGATGTAAATTCTTCTTAATTTCATCTATAGATTCAATATATTCCCAATAAAATTTCCACCAGCTATTTTGTAGATATCAACAACTGATTCCAAAACTTATCTGGAAAGGTAAAAGACCTAGAATAGCCAACATAATACTTAAGAAGAATACTGGAAGTCTCACACTATCGGATTTAAACACTACAGTAAATTTACATAAAGCTACAGTAATCCAGACCAAAAAAGCTACTATAATCAAGAGAGCATGTGACTAGCAGAAGAAGAGGCAAATACACCAATGGAACAGACCAGACAGCATGGATCTAAGACTCACACAAATATAGTCAACTGATCTTTAGTAAGTTGAAAAAAGGCAATTTAATAAGGAAGGATAGTCTTTTCAACAAATGGTGCTGAAACAGCTGGACATCCACCTGTCATAAAAAAGTGAGTCTAGATACAGACATTATACCTCTCACAAAAAAAAGTGGATCATATATACAGCTTCAGAAGAAAAATATAAGAGAAAATGTATTAAGCCTTGGGTTTGGGAATGAGTTTTAGATATAACACCAAAAGCATGATCCATGAAAGAAAAAATCAATAGCAGACTTTATTAAAATTAAAAATTCTGCTCAGCAATAGACCATTAAGAGAATGAAAAGATAAGCCACAGATGGAAGATTTGCAAAACACATACTTGATAAAGTACCTGATAAATGACTTGTATCCAAACATACAAAGAACCCTTAAAACTCAACAATAAAAAAAACCAACCTGGTTTAAAAATGAGCAAAACCTCATCAATCAATCAATCAACCAATCAATAAACAGATACCTTATCAAAAATATACAAATGCAAATAAGCTTATGAAAATATGTTCAACATCCATTTATTAGGGTATTGCAAATGGAATGTATAATGACAGTATTACTTTGAAAGATAGTTTGGCAGCTGTCTTATAATGCTAAACATAATCTTACCATACAATCCATCAACTGGACTCATAGATACCTACCCAACAGATATGAACATTTCTGTCCACAAAAAAACCCTGCATATATTTATAGCAGCTTAATTAATTAATTGGCATAACTGCCAAAAACTGATGCAACCAAGATGTCCTTCAACAAGTGAAATGTATAAACAAATGTGGTACATTCATAAAATGGAATGTTACTCAGTGAAAAAAAGGAATAAGTTATCAAGCCACAAAAAAACAAACATGGATGCATCTTATGTACATATTGCTAAGTGAAAGAAGTCAGCCTGAAAAGGCTGTGTACTATATGATTCCAAATATATGATATTAGGGAAAGGGGAAAACTATCAAGATTGTAAAAAGATCAGTGGTTGCTAAGGGCTCAGGAAAAAGGAGGGATAGCTGAATAGGAGCAGCACGGGTGATTTTTTTAGGATGATGAAACTGTTCTGTATGATACTATAATGGTGGATGCATGACACTATCTATTTAACAAAACCCACTGAACCTAGAACAAATGTTAGAAAATTCATGCATATTTTAGAAAACTACTTAGGAGGCCAGAAGATCCAGGAATGGAATGCAGAATGTGAGAATATAATCTAACTGTATTATAAATGTCTGAAATAACCTCACTGAAGGGAATAGGAGAAAAGATGCTCATCTAAGTAATTTCAAAAATGAGTGGAGTCTGTAATATTGAAGGTAAAAGAAACTATACATACACACTATACCATAGTTGATAAAGCTGTTCCCATGGGGATATGGCCTAGCAATTCTAATACCACTATACGCATATACTGGAATTGAACATTAAGTAAATGGATGGAGGATGGTGTGAGACAGATTTATCACTGTCAGCATGGAAGTTTACAGATAAAGGAAAAGAAAAGACTAAAATAATCCATGTGGTAGCAGAGTTGGAGACATCAGTATGAACTTATGTTTATCTTAATGTAAATAAAAGTGTATCATATAAACATATTTATAGATATGTGTGTATGCATATATACACGTATATTTCCTGATTCTGTTGCTGAGAAGTCCTAGAAGCAACCCACTCCAGTACAACGAGTGCACCTGGCACCCAGATCTTGGTTTTTACTATCATTCTCCAATAATAGGAATGACAGCTTCTTGGAGAAATGAATGACTCTAGGCTGGAGAAGGAAATATGTAAGATGAGGCTGGAGTATCTTGTAGTGCCAGAATGTAAGGAAGTGCTGCACACATACACACAAGCATGCGCGTGCACACACACACGTACACTGATTGTAGTGTCAAAGGATACAAAAGCCAACCAAAAGAGCTCCCGTTAGCCAAAGCTGAAAAATTTGAGCAATGAAATAAAGTAATACTGGATTATAACCCAAAGTATAAAATAAATATCCAACATTCCATCCCATGCTGATATAAACTTATTTTTTTTTGTTTATTTATTTTTGAGAGACATAGAGGCACAGCGTGAACAGGGGAAGGGCAGAGAGAGAGGGAGACACAGAATCGGAAGCAGGCTCCAGGTTCTGAGCCGTCAGCACAGAGCCCGATGCGGGGCCCAAACCCACAGACCGCAAGATCATGACCTGAGCCGAAGTCGGCCACCCAACCGACTGAGCCACCCAGGCGCCCCCATCCCATGCTGATATAAATAAACAATTGAATAAGTAAATAAATGGGAAGAAGAGACAGATCTCCTATTTAGAATTCCAAATAATTTATATAGATATTCCACCCTCTAGGAACATCTATATTACTGACCCCTTCCTCCTTAAATGTAGGCTGTGAATAATAACTTCCTTCAACACAGTACAATATGATGTCAGGGCGGCAGATGTAGCACCTTGATCAGCCAGGTGATCAAGATCAAAAACAGTGAGAGGTCATGCTGATAGGATATACCTTTGATATTATTGATGAAAGTGACATTTTACCTCTGTGGTCTTCTTGCCAAATACACATAACCCCAGTATAATCATGAGAAAAATATCAAACAGATCCAAATGAGGGACATTCTACAAAATATATGATCACTGTCAAGGTCATCAAAACAGGATAAATCTGAGAAACTTATAGCCAAGAGCCAAAGCAAACATGACAGCTATATGTAATATGGTATCTGGATAAGATTTTGGAACAGAAACAGGCCATTGAGTAAAAATAAGAAAATTGAATAAAGTATGAACTTTATATGATAATAATTTATCAATATTGGTTTGTTAATTGTAACAAGTGTACCATACTGCAATGCAAGGAATTAAACAAGGAGAGAAGGCTAGAATGATCCTTGTGAATGATGATGATGATGATGGTGATGATGATGATGGTGATGATGATGACTGTACTACTAATAAGAAAAAGTAGGTGCAAATGGGAACTGTCCGTACTACTTCACAATTTTTCTATAATTCTAAATCTGTACTAAAATTAAAAAAAAATTTTAAGTGTTCAGACCATAAAAAAGAAAGAAAAGTTGAGATTTTACATTGTAGAGGAAATGAAGATAAATTAATAACTACATACAATATTGGATCCTGGATAAGATCCTGGAACAGAAAAATAAGGTTAGTGGAAATATTGGTGACATTTAAATTGTACAAATGTCAATTTCCTGGTTGTGATCATTGTACCATGGTTATGGAAGATGTTAACATTAGGGTAAGTTGTTGGGTGAGGGCTATTCAAATTTCTCTGTATTTTTACAGCTTTATTTGTAAGTCTATGTTCAAACTAAAAGGAAAAGGAAAAATCTGTTGGACATATTTATGTGAGTGTATTTCTGGTTATCTATTATGTCCATTTATTTATGTGTCTATCCTGCTGTCAATAATACACATTCTTGGGTTCTAATAGTGATATAATAAACCTTGAATTTGTGTAGGCTATTCCCCTCAGTGTATTTTTCTCTTCTGAATTGTTTTAGCTATTCTAGATCCTTTACCTTTCCACAGAAATTTTAGAAAATAACCTGTCTATATCTACAAAAAATCTTGCAGAGATTTTGATAGCAATTATATTAAATCTTTATATAAACAATAACATAATAGCTGGAAGCTGCCAAAAATATATGAATTATCACATTTCTCAATAATTCATGGATAAAAGAAGAAAAGACAAGGAAAATTAGAAAACATTTTCTTTTTTGCTGAATGAAAAAGAAAACAGACATATCAAAATCTGTGGAATGCCGGTAAAACGGTTCTTAAGGAAATCGATAGCTTTAAATGCTTTCATCAGATAAGGAAGAAAAGTTTCAATGATATAATGTTCTATCTTAAGATGCTAAAAAGAAAAAAGCAAACTATAAGTAGGTAGACAGAAATCAAAATAAGAGCAGAAATAAATTAAAAAATTTTTTAGAAATAAATGAAAATTTTAAAAAGATCTTAAAAATAGAAAACTGGGGTGCCTGGGTGGTTCAGTCAGTTAAGTGTAGAACTCTTGATTTGAGTTCATGATCTCATGGTTTGTACTCGCATGCTCGAGGGCTCTCTGTCTCTCTAAAAGTAAAGAAATAAGATTAAAAAATAGTAAGTATAGAAAACAGTAAGTAAACCAAAATCATGTTCACTGAAAATATAAATAAATAAAACTTAAATTAGACCAATCTTGAAAAAGAAAGAAAACACGTTACCTATATCAGGCACCAGAAAGGAGTCATCCCTAGAGTTCTTAGATATATGAAAAAAAGTAATAAGGGAACATTACGAACAATTATATGCCAATCAATTTGATAATTTATGTTAAATGAAAAATTCCTTGAAAAACACAAGTTGTCAAAACTGAATCAAGAAGAAAATGAAAATCTGCATAACTTGATATACATTAAAGATTGATTTATAACTTAAACTTTCCACAAGAAAAATTCCAGCAATATATAAAACAAAATACATCATGACCAAATGAGGTTTATTCCAGGAGTACAAGGTTATTTTAACATTTGAAAAATTAATGTCATTAACCACATAAACAGATCTTAAAGAAAAACTATAAAACCAACTCAATATACATGAAAAAAAACATGACAAAATTTAACACCCACTTATGATAAACACTCTCAACAACGTAGGAATAGAAGGAAAATTCTTAGTTTGATAAAAGCCATTGGTAAGCAATCTATAGCTAATGCTGTCGATTTTACTTAATGGTAAAAGTGTGAATGCTTTCCTCATAGGATTCAGAACAAGAAAAGGTTGCCCATTCTCACAACTTTATTCAATATTAGACAGGAGATCCTAGCCAGGGCAATAAACCAAGAAAGAAAAGAAATAGAAGGCATTCAAATCAGAAAGATGGAACAAACTCTTTTTTCTCAGATGACATAATTGTTTACATAGAAAAAAACAATTAAATCTACAAAAAAAGCTACCAGGTTGTAAGATATTAGGTAAATATAAAACAATAAAGATTATTTCTAGATACTAGCAATGTAAAATCAGATATTAAAATTTTTAAAATATCACTTATAATCCTATCAAGATATTGAAACCTTTAGGAATGAACACTAACAAAAGAAGTGAAAGATTTGTACACTGAAAACTATAAAACATTACTGAGACTTATTAAAGACCTAAATAACTAGAGAATATTTCATGTTTATAGGTTGGAAGACTTAATATTATTATGATAAAGAATCTCCAAAAAATTATCAATAAATTCAACACAATTCCAATCAAAATACCAATAAGCTTCTTTTTTTTTCTTAAATAGAAATGAGGAAATACAAAGGACCTAGAATACTTAAACGATGTTTTTACGTTTATTTATTTATTTATTTTGAGAGACAAAGACAGAAGAATGAGCTGGGAATGGGCAGAGAGAGAGGGAGAGAGAATTCCAAGTAGGCTTCTGTGTTATCAGCACAGCACAGAGCCCAACACAGGGTTTGAATTCACCAACCATGAGGTCGTGACCTGACCTGAAACCAGGAGTCAGAGGCTTAACTGATTGAGCCACCCAGGTGCTGCCAAACAATTTTTTAAAAGAACATAGGGGAGATAGGTGGGGGAATGGGTGAAACAGGCGAAAGGGATTAAAGAGTGCACTTGTGATGATTTCACACTGGGAGATATGTGGAATTTTTGAATCACTATGCTGTACACCTAAGACTAATCTAGAACACTGTATGTTAACTACACTAAAATTAAAATTAAATTAAAAAAGAAAATAAATAAAAGAACAAAGTATAGGACTAATACCTCCTGATTTCAAGACTTATTATAAAGCTAAATGTAATCCAGAATGTACGGCATTGATATAAAAATCAAAAAATTGATAACTGGAACACAATAGAGAGCCAAGAAATAAAATTAAACATATACGGAAAACTGATTTCAACAAAAGTGTAAAGGCAATTCAGTGGAGAAAAGAAAACCTTCTAAACAAATTTTGCTGAAACATAGGTCTATGTGCAAAACAATAAACTTTGATCTATATTCTCTACCCATAAAAAAACATCAACTCAACTTGGATCATACATCTAAATGTAAAATCTAAAACTATAAAATTTGTACAAGAAAGCACAGGAGAAAAACTCTGTTTCTTGGTTAAGCAAACTTTGTGGACCATGTGGTTTTTGTTCTGACTATTCAACCCTGCTGTTGTAGCTCAAATCAGTCATAGATAATATGTAAACAAGTAGTCATTGCTGTGTTTAAAAAAAAAAAAAAAAAAAAACCCTCCACTGGCAGGACCAGACAACAGGCCAGATTTGGCCCATGGGCCCTAGAGAGAAGACCAGAAGCACAATCTATATAAAAAAAATTGATATATTAGACTTCGTCAAAATTTTAAAATTCTGCTTGTTGAAAGATATCATCAAGATAACGAAATGACAAGAGACACACAAGGAGAAAAATATTTGCAAACCATTTAACTGATACAGGACTTCTATCTACAATACATAAAGAATTCTCAAAATTAAGCAATAAGAAAACAAAACAACCAAACTTTAAACGTCAAACTTTAAAAAATGTGGATAAACACTTCACCAAAGAAGATATATGGATGGAAAATAAGCACATGAAAAAAATGTTCAACATCATTAGTTATTAGGAAAATAAAATTAAAACCATAATGAAGTTCACTACTCTCTTATTAGAATGGCTAAAAATAGGGGCACCTGGGTGGCTGAGTCGCTTGAGTGTCCGACTTCAGCTCAGGTCATGATCTCACGGTCTGTGAATTCAAGCCCTGTATCGGGCTCTGTGCTGAGCTCAGAGCCTGGAGCCTATTTCAGATTCTGTGTCTCCCTCTCTCTCAGTCCCTACCCCGCTCATGCTCTGTCTCACTCTCTCGCTCTTAAAAAATAAATAAATATTAACAAAAAATTAAAAAAAAAAGAATGGCTAAAAATAAAAGACTGCTTTTACCAGTTTTGGTGAAGACATAAAGGAATGGGAACTCTCACACACAGCTGGTGGGAATGTAAACTGGTATCATCATTTACAAAACATTTTAGTAGTTTCTTAAAAAGTTAAGCATATATTAACCATGTGATTCATCTATTCCACTCCCAGGTATTACCCAAAATAAATAAAAGCATATGAACAAATAAAAACTCGTATACAAATATTCATAGTAGTTTTATTTATAATAGTCCAAAATTAGAAACAATCCAAATGTCCATCAATAGATGAATGGATAAACAAGATGTGGTATAGCCACACAATGAAATACCACTAGCAATAGAAAGGTATATTACCACATGGATGCATAACAAAATAATTACGAGGGACAGATGACAAACAAAAACAGAGTACAAACTATAATATTCCATTTATATGCAATTCTAGAAAATACAAGCTAATCTATTGTAATTAAAAGCAGATCAATGTTACCCAGGGACAGAGTGAAGGGCAGGAAGGAAAAAGGGAAGAGCTTCAAAAAGGCATAAGAAAGACTTTCTGGATACTAGATATATATGTTCTTTATTTTGTTTGTGGTGATGGTTCCACAGGTATCAAAAGATATCAAAACTTATTAACTTGAATACTTTAATTAGGTAAAGTTATTGTATATCAATTTACCCCAACAAAGCTGTTATAAAAAAAAACACGTAAAATGAGATACTACTGAATATTCATCAAAACGGATAAAATTTTAAAATTTATAATACTAAATGCTGGTGAAGATGCAGAACATGTGGAACTCTCATACATTGCTTATGGGAATGTAAAATGGTGAAAACAGTTTGGCAGTTTCTTACATTTACCATACAACCCCTGCATTCCACCCCTAGGTATGTACTGAAGAGAAATAAAAACATACGTCCAAAAAAATGTTATGTGTCGATTATACCTCAATAAAAAACATAAGTTAAAAAAGTCCATACAAAAATGTATACATAAATATTCATAGCAGTTTTATTCATTGTAGGCAAAAATAGGAAACAACCCTAAGGTCTATCAAGTATATAAATAAATTACGGTATATTGATACAATAGAGCACTACATAGCAACAAAAGGAATGAGCTACTGATACATGCAACAACATGAATGAATCTCAGAAAACACTATGCGGAGTGAAGAAAGTCAAACCCAACATACAATATGATTCTATTTATATGAAACTCTAGAAAAGACCAATGTAATTTATGATGAGATATTAGATTAGTGTTTGCTTGAACATGGGGATATAGAAGGATATAGAAGGTACTTTGGAGGCTTACTGAAATGTTTTATATCTTGATTTTGGTGGTGGTTACATGGTTGTCAAAAATGTACAACCACAATGTGAACATTTTATTTTATTTTAATTTTACCTCAGTACAGTTACTGGCGGGGGGCAGATTTCCTCCAAGTGATTCCAGTATTGGGGAAATCTCTGCACAAATCTAACGTTCAACTGTATGCAAATATCTTCTCTACAACAGTCACCTACTCCTGCCTGAATATTTCTCATGTCTAAAGTTTACAGTTACATAAGTCTGCCTTGTCCACTTCTTGACAGCTTTGTCAGAAAAATTTCCCATGCTGAGTCTAAATATACTTCCTTCTAATAACCATATTTGGGCCCAAATTTTGCCCTCTGCAGTTGCCTTAATATAATCATTCTTGACAGTCCTTGAATATTCAAAAATACCTATCTTGGAGACCATATAGCAGAATTATTGTAACATGGGATCTGAGATCTGACAGGTCTGGAATTTAATTCTAGCCATATATACCATTTATGAGTGATCTTGAGCAAGTTACTAACCTCTCAGGCTCAGTTTCCTCAACTGTTATATATTCATAGTAACAGCACTATAAGGATTATGAGGATTAAGGAGATATTGCATGTAAAGCACTTCATAAAATACCTGGTGTATGGTATATCCTCAGTTATTACAAGCTTTTTTTATCTTTCTTACCCAGGCTAATCAACACCAGATACCTCAAATCTCTAAGACTTTAATTTCAGAGCACTCAAATCGAGGTTGCCTGAAAATGCTATAATTTGTTAATGTAATCACAACCCACACGGTCATCAATTATTTCTTTCAGCACCGAAGATGCCTCAGGACCTGAATCCACAATCACAAAATATTGACTTGAGAGGTATTAATTATGTGAGACAAACAATAGGGTGAGAGGATTAGAAAAGACAGAGATTTGGAGTAAAGTTTTAGTGGAAGCAGTACTTGAATATAATTTTGCAAACTACAAACTATACAAATAAATGTGTGCTTGACTGAAGTGAGAAATTAACTTGTGATCTTGGCTGGACTTTTCAGTGTTTGTCTCATGAAGTGCTCTGAAAAGGAACTTTATTATTTATTACTTCACATATAAAGTCCTGCCTCCTTTAAACCTATGTACAAGCATGAGATTGCAGCCTAAGATCACTGCCATGTTAGGGGGCTGCCAGGGGATCGTAACAACCTCAGTACTTAAGGCTGGGATGACAATGTGAGCCAAAGCATGCTAAGTTGATGTTCTATTCTTCCTTTGATTTTTAACAACTTACTTCCCCTCTCTGGACATCCATTTTTCTGTGTGTAAGCTGGGAGCGGGGAGCCTAATGACCTCCAAAGGTCCTTTCTAACTTAAAAACCTGTAACCTGGGTTACACATGTGTATGCATTTGTTAAAGCTCATTGAATATATACTTATTATTTGTGCATTTCATTGTATGTAAATTTTGTGTGAAATGAAAAACTCCTGTATACAAATAATAAACTTTCATTAATGATATTCATGCCAAAGCTTTTAGGGATGAAGTATAAGATTTCTGCAACTTATGTTAAAATGCACTACAAGAACAGAGGGAGGGGTGAAGAGAGGGAGGAAGAGAGAGAGATGATAAAATATATAAAAACATTAATGACAGACTCTACATGGTGATGTATGAAATTTTCTAATAAATGTTGAAAATAAAGAGCAGTTAATTTTTTAAATATCAGGAAAAAATACTCTATAGTCTTGATTCTTCATACATATTTATACTTTATAAACCCCTTACACATGGCAAGGTTCTCTTTCCCAATCCTTTCTGCATAGTTTCTTAGTTCCTTATATAGAAAACAAGGCTAAAAAAGCTGATAACACATGCTGGCAAGGATATGAAGAAACTGAAATTCTCACACACTGCTGGTGGAAATGTAAAACAGTGAAACATGTTTGGAAAACAGTTTTGTAGTCCCTTAAATGGTTAAACACAGAGTAACCACATGACCCGACAGTTCTACTCCTAGATATATACCCAGGAGAAATACAAACATGTCTTATAAAAACTTGAACACAGTGTGCATAATAGCATTATTCATAGTAGCCAAAAGGTGTAAACAACCTAAATGCTCATCAACTGATGAATGGATAAACAAATGTGATAAATTCATATAACAGAATATTATTCAGCATTCATAAGGAAAAGTTTTTTAATGTTTTTTATTTATTTTGAGAGAGAAAAGGCAGAGAGAGAGGAAGAGAGAGAATCCCAAGCAGCCCCCATGCCCAGCACAGAGCCTGACACGAGGCTCAATCTCACAACTGCGAGATCATGACTTGAGCCAAATTCAAGGGTTGGATGCCCAACCGACTGAGCCACCCAGGTGCCCCAAGAATGAAGTTTTGATACATGCTACGGTATGGATAAAACTCGAATACCTTATGTTAAGTGAACAAAAACAGTTGCAAAAGACCATATATTGTATGATTCCGTTTATGAGATGTCCAGAATAAATAAATCTATAGAGACAGAAAAGGTAGTGGTACCCTAGAGTTTGGAGAATGATGGCTAATGAATGCAGATTTTCTTTCTGGAGTAGTGAAAATGTTTAAAATTATTCATGCAAACGCACACCGTTATCAATATACCCGAAGTCACTGAACAGTAGAGTTTAAACGGGTGAATTATATGATATGGGAATTATACGTCAATAAAACTGTTTAAAAAAATAAAAAATCAAGTCGAAGAATTTATCTAGTCTGCCTCCACCCTATGCCTCTTTAACACTACGATCGAGAAGTGGCCTCGCTGATTCTTTCTCTTGTTTCTTGCTTTAGAGGCACTTAAAATTTTCTTATATGTTCCTGGAAAACTTCTCAGATTTTCCTTTAGACTTTTATTTCACCTTTGTTCTTGAACTACAATAATTTGTGAGGCTTTCCTGATTTAATTCATTCACCTGACAGAGAGAGTAATTCTATTGTGTCAGACATTCTATTAAGAACCTAAGATAAAAAGTCAAAAAAGACCAGGTGCCTGCCCTCAAAAAGTTTACACTCTCATAAAGGAAACAAATATGTAAACACATAATTAAGATATATATCAACGTGTACCATAAATGAACCATGTAAAAGTGCTAAGTGAGAACACACTTCTGCCATTAGACTCAGAGTCAGAAACCCTCAATTAAATGAAGTAGGCTTAACAAGTTACATTTAATTATCCTGAGTCCCATTTTTTAATTGTAAAATGAAGAAAATGCCACCCACCTCACGAGGTTACCATAATAATTCAATATGAATATGAATTGTGTTTTTTGTATTGAATCGTGTTTTATAACTATATATTATGTGTTTTGTAAATGATATATTACACTGTGACATGTCAATATTTTAGAAATCATTGTTGCTTCATCTAACTTTCTTTGTAAATTAGTGAAGATAAAATATATAATGTGCTCTGGGATCTAAGAAAAAATAATAAATACACTATTTTCCCTATAACTGAGAGTAAAAGATAGAATTTTAATAGTTTCTGGAAGAAAGGAAATAGCTTAAAACATAATGATTTCAAACTGGGGAGATGAAGAGTAATGTGGAAGAAGGGTTACAGCATGACTGGAAAAGATAGTAAGCTTGAACAGACCATAGGTGTGATAGAAAACACAGCATTAAAGGCAGGACTTTGCAAGTGAAGAGGAATTTTAGTGAGAGCTATGAGCCTGCATTATCCATATTAATAACATGTGTTTTCTTTTAAAAAGGTGAAAATGAAGTTATCTCAGTGAGTACAATATCCTCTCCTAGGATAACTTAAACACAAAGTTCTACTGTAATTCAAATCTCTCACAAATGAGGACCAAAGCAGCTACATACACAGACATAAGAACAATGTGTTTTCTAGTTGATTTAATATTTGTTTATCTTTACAATGGTGGCTTCTGGTATGTTCTACCCCTCCCTTATCTTTAAAAAAACACCAAGGAAATTATAAGGTAAAGAACAAGTTAATCAATAAATCTATATAAAGTTAACAAATTTTTTAAATTGTAAAAGTAAACTGGCTCTCCAGATTTGTGTCTTGTAACTATATATTATATGTTTTGTAAATGATATATTACACTGTGACATGTCAATATTTTAGAAATCATTGTTGCTTCATCTAACTTTACATACAAAGTTAAGAAATATATTAGGTAAAAAATTATTTAAATTATAATCTCAAATAATACTCTGAGATAAAATAGTTAATAGTACTACTTGACACTTAATATTTCAATGTCCCAACTCTCACATACCTATATTTCAATCTTAGTGACATATAAATATAAGATATTTTCAAAAAGTTTTTAACATTATTGGCAGTTCTCACTTATCTGGATATGATAAGAGACAGGAGGAAAATAGAGACCACAAATAATTGCTCTAAGTACTTATTTTTATTTTTAAAATTTTTTAAATGTTTATTTATTTTTGAGACAGAGAGTACGTGCATTCACAAGCTGAGGAGGGGCAGAGAGAGAAGGTGACAGAGGATCGGAAGCAGGCTCTGTGCTGACAGCAGAGAGCAGACAGCAGCCAGACCAATGTGGAGCTTGAACCTATGAACCGTGAGATCATGACCTGAGCAGAAGTTGGATGCTTAACCGACTGAGCCACCCAGGCTCCCCTCCAAGCACTTCTGATGGGAGCCTAGAACTGATAGGCAAGAAGGAAAAGGAAAAACCAACAAACAAACAAAAACAAACAAACAAAATGAAGCTAAACTTAGGAAAAGAAAGACATTTTATTTAAATAACCTAGAGGAAAACACTCAAATGTTCAGGCCAGCCTATACATATGGAGGCAGCAACTATCACCCATGGCATTTTGGTGGCCTTCCTTCCAAGATCAGCATTAAGAACAATTGGTTATATAGAGTTTCTTAGAGTTGCTATAAATAGCACTAACATGCACTATTCAACAAAGACTGGTTGAGTAGGTTGAGAGTTACTGGCCCTGGGTTTAAAAGCCCTTTGCTATGATCAGATGCACTCTATAATTGTACAGGCTAAACTAGAAGGACACAAACTAAGGACAGAATTGGAAATTAAAAGAATGATATTCAACAGAGACAATGGACAACAACGGCCTTCAGGGTCAGGGGAAACAACTCCATAAAACAAGCTATTGTGAATGTTGTGTTGCACCTACCAGACGCTCAGGACTGAAGGACTTACTTTCCCAGCTTCTGAGAGTGCTTGCTGCTGGCTGACAACTTTCAGCCAAATGTCCTCTCCAGGAATTGTCCTTGGCTGTAAAGAGCCAGGTCTTCCAAAGTCATACAGCCTGCATTCAATGACTAGTTGATTTGGGAATCTGAAAGTTCTAACCCCCCTCGCCTCAACTCTGAAAGGCCATCCAAACTCCAGAGCTTTGGTGGGGTTTGCTGAGCCCTTCTTTAGCATGCATCACAGACCAACTACTCCCTCCAATTCTGCCTCTTCCCTTACCCCAAAAAGTATAGATCCTGAGAGCATTCCCCAAAAAGCATTCTTCCATGCTAATCTCTGTCTCAGAACATGTCTTCTGGGAAAGCCAACCAGCAAGCCAAGGAGATACTGAACCACTGCCATGAAGTTTCGCTGTGAAGAAACTATGATAATAGCAGTACCATTTGTCTCTAGGCAACCCAGGACACTAAGCAGTTGATCAGGTTCTTTCTCAGTTATGGTGTTCAATTCAATATTTGACAACTGAATAGGCTACATAAAATGTGGAGAGGAGTCAGAGATGTGAAAGGAACACTGGGGAAAAGTGCAAGGAATTGGAATTACTTATTTCAGAGACAAGTGAAAGAGAAAAAACCAATAGTATAAGAAAAGAAAGTAAATTTTTAGTATAAAGGATATAGGTTAGACATAAAGACATTTTGTCAATAATTCAAAGTGCTAGAATATTAGAACAACTTGCTAATGGAGGTAATTTATTCACTTAATACCATTAATAGTAACTTGAGTTTATTCTACATTAGGAGCTATGCCAAGTATGTCATATAGTATATTTAAGTAATTCTCTCACAACAATGCTATGAGGAGGTACTATTATTGTTACCATTTTACAGATAAAGAAGGTAAGGCTTACAAAAATAAAGTAACCTATCTAGAGTTATGCAGCTAAGAATGACGAAGGAGTCAAAACCAGGTCTTTCTGACTCTAAAAACTCATGCTCTGAATTACTGCCTCTTTGTTTATATATATTGTATACTGTGTTAGAATCTGAGAAGATGCTTAATTTTCATTAATCCAGAGGGAAGAATGACTATTTGATGTAGGACTTTGACAAATCAAAGAATCTTTGGGGGCTTCTGTCACTATCTGTGTTAAGCAGAAATAGTGATGCCTTTTTTGCCTAAAGGCACTCAGAAAAACAAATGATTGCCTGAAGCCCCTCTTACCAAGAAAATCTAGAATTCTATACTTTTGGCTGAATAGGATAAAAATTTTCAGAATGTTACACGCTTTTGAGAAACTAAACAGTATTATTCACTTACAGGAGCTGCTCTAAGTGAGTGACTTGGAAAAAATTGAGGACAGAAATGTGTTCTTATAAGCAGGCCCATTAAAAGACAAGTCTTAAGGTTCCAGAGGATAGAGAAGATCAAGAGAGTAGGAATTCTGTAAACAGAGTAATTAGGCTTGGGCAATGGAATGTAGAAATTCCAAGGAAGGAAGGCACTTTGAGATAAAGACAAACATTGAAGGGTTGGTAGAAATCAGGATAGATGTAAGGTAATATGGCAGGCAGCTCATTCAAATAAGACAGAATACCAAGATAAAGATCAAAAATAAGCATGGCATATTTGAGGAAGTTAAGTCTTTGAAAACAAGACAATAACTTTCATCCGATCCATCTTTTTATGAAGGCTGGGGAATGGCACAGATCAGTGCTCTTTGCAAAGGTTTTTAAGGCACAAGTGCAAATTTTCCACTTGCCAGGGTACACACCTGGAAGATTAACAGACCACTGGATTTCCATTTTTTAAAATGAAATATCTTATGTACTGACAAATTAGGATACCCACAATGTATTGTTAAGTTGGAGAAAACTATATGTGTGTGTGTGTGTGTGTGTGTGTGTGTGTGTGTGTGTATAAAAGGCTTGGAAACTTTCATCTAGACACTTTTTAAGATATACACACATGAATACATATATTCTTTAGTTCTTTAAAAATTTCTCATACACATGAATTACTTATATAATTTAAAAACAATTTTTTTAACCAAATGTTAGAATGTCAAGACCAGAACTTAAAGATCATATTGTTTCGCTTCTCTTTCTAAGTAAGGATACAAACAGAGGAAGGTTGATCTGGGACTAGAACCCAAGATTCTACTGCCAAGAGCGAGTCTTCATCCCATTATGTCATATACTTCATTGCCTCTGTGAGGGGTTTTTCCACAGACTCATCTGCCAGAAATAATCTAGATCAAAGGTCAGCAAACTTTTTTCTATAAAAGGACAGATATTAATATTTTTGGCGTCTGCATCCGTCATATATTTTTCTTCTTCTTTTTCCCATACCTATAAAAATGTTAAAAAAACTGGGGCACCTGGGCAGCTCAGTCAGTTAAGCATCAGACGTGGGCTCAGGTCATGATCTTGTGCTTCATGAATTCGAGCCTCGCTCTGGGCTCTGTGCTGACAGCTCAGAGCCTGAAGCATGCTTCGGATTCTGTGTGACCCTCTCTCTCTGCCCCTTCCCCACTTGTGCTTTATCCCTCTCTTTCTCTCTCAAAATAAATAAACATTACAAAACATTTTTTTTAAATATAAAAACTGTTCTTAGCTCTCAGGACAATGAAACCGGCCAAGAGGTCAGATTCGGTCCACAGACTGATCTAGATGAAGTAGAAGGAAAAAAAGACCAAAGGCAAGGAGACCTATTTAAAGGCTATTATTGCAGTCAGGAGTCAGCTATAGAGACGGCAATCAGAGTGGCAGGAGTAAAACGGAGCAAAGCTGATGAGACTGGCTATGGGAAAGGAGTTAAATGGCAACTGTTTCAAACTTTCCCAAGTTTCTCTATCAGTTCATACTGAGTTTTAAGTGGTCAGAAAGGCAAGTAATAAATGTATAAAAACTTGAGAGGGAATTGGATTTGTGTTTTGATATACATTCATAGCTGAGGTCTCCAGGCAATGTAGCCAATATATTCAGAATAAGAAGGTACAACATTCTCCCTTTTTTTTAATGCTGGTACACTATTTGAATGCAAACTAAAATGAAGAATTCTTTCTGATTCTTAATTGAAAAAAGTAAAAGAAAAAAAAAGATGGAAAAGTAAAGAAAGCAAGCTCTCAACCTTAAAGGATTTTCAAAGGTGCTTCAGATTTCTTTTTTGGGTGCTTACCAATAGTCACCATAATTGCTCTGACATTGCTTGGCATAAGAATTGCACATTATTTCATGTTAACATACCACAAGTGCAACAGGGAAACAGTATAAATAGGAGGCACCATGGGATAGTAGAGAGACTTTGATGGGAGACAGACTTCAGTTTAAATTCTGATCCTACTATTTACTAACATTTATGAACTTGGATTAGTTACATGAAAGTCACTTTCCTTATCTAATCAATCTAGATAATAATACCTGCTTTAAAGAGTTGCTGGAAGAATTACATGAGCTTCAGTATGAAAGTAAAAAACAGTGTCTGACATATGGTAGGTGTTCAACAAATAATAACTTCCTTTCCTTCCCTGTATCCCTAACAACCATTCAGTGTTTATTGAAAACCTCACCCCTGTAGTGAATTTGACAGAGATCATCCTATTTTGTGAATAAAAAAATTACTCAAGGGCACCTGGGTGGCTTAGTTGGTTAAGCATCCAGCTCTTGATTTCGGCTCAGGTCAGGATTTCATGGTTCATGAGATTGGGCCCCACACGATCTCCCTGACAGCTCCAAGCCTGCATAGGATTCTCTCTCTCCCTCTCTCTGCCCCTCCCTCATTCTCTCTCTCTTTCAAAATAAATAAATAAATAAATAAACATTTTTTTTTTAATTACTTAAAAAGTGCTTAGGAAACTCAATACCAAGCACAAAAGGAAAGCAAAATGTATCCAAGATACCAAAGTTAAAGTGTAAGACCGATAGTTGACTCCGGGAGTTCAAGTCTCTTCACACAATAATAATAATAGATGATATTTACTGAGCAGTTATTCTGTGCTAGGCACTACTTTTAAGATCTTTACCTGCACTAAGTTGTTAAACATTCACAACAACCACATAAAGTAGGTAAATGAGGAAACCAAGGCCCAAGGAGATTGGGCAAGATACGAATCACTAAAGAACCATGCAAGTCACTCTTATACTGTGCTGGTGTCACATTTTGTAAAAACAATGTATTTTTATACATAAAGTGCTTCAAAAATATTGAAAGTTACAATATTTACTGACACCAAAGAGTCACTAAGATGCTAGGAAATAAATCCTAGATACAAGATATATATGCAAAATAATTGCTACTTTATTTAATATTCATTGTATTTATATAAAGAGATTAAAGAAAATGTATCTAAGCATGCTATCTTAGTCCATTTAGGCTACTGTAACAAAAATACTATAACTGGATGGTTTATGTACAACAGCAATTTACTTTTCACAAGTTTCTGGAAGCTGAAGTCCAAGATCAGGTTGTCAGTATGGTCAAGGTCTGTGAAGGCCCTCTCTGTGTTGCAGACTACCAGCTTCTTTTGTATCACTCACATGGTGGAAGGAGCAATGGATCCCTCTGGGGTCTCTTTTAAAAGGGCACTAATCCCATTCATGAGGTCAGAGTCTTCATGACCCGATCACTTTCCAAAGGCCCTACTGCTAATTCTATCACATTTTGGCATTCAGTTTTCAACATAGGCATGTGGGGGAGAACATATTCAGATCATAGGATACACTAACCTGGGTTACTTCTGAGAGGGAGGATTTGAGTGGTATTCTATAAACCAATGCTGTATATCCTCCAAGCTGGTTCATTTTCCTCCTGGCACAAAAAAAGACAAATTTCTACCCTGAACACCCTTTCCCTTATAGTTGTGTGGTCCCCTTAGCCATGTAAACTGAGTTCAGGCACTGAAACCTGGGTGGGAGGATAAATGTCATTCCAGCCCTAAATCTATGTGTGATCTTACACACTTTGCTTTCCCTCCTGTCAATCAGCTGTGACACCAAGGTGACTTTGAAGTCAAAAATGATGTAGCCACAAAGAACTTTCCCAGGTCCTTGATCCTTTGAGGAGAGTCATGTAGAAGAGGCCTAATTCATTCTTCTCTGAGGCAGAAATTAATTACTAATGTGTTAAACAATTGACATTTCAGGGTTAATTTGTAACATCAGTAACTGATAAAGATAATTTTGTAATCTTTTTTATTCTTTTTCTGTATTTTCCAAAATTCTATTAAGGAGCATAGATTACTTCACAATCTGAAAAATAAAATTTGTGTTTTGAAATGCATGCTTTTTAACTCAATAATTCCCACTTTGGGGAATTTAGCCTAAGTCAATGAACTGAAATGTAAAATGCAAATGTAAAAACTTACACACAAATGTGTTTACTGAAAGGTTACTTATAAAATTTTTTAAAAAGCAACAAAATAATAATTTAAATGCCATTCATAAATAGTTTAGTAAATTATATCCATGTGACAGAATATTAGGTAACCACTAAGATGATTTTAATGAATTATTAATAACATGAGCAAACGTCTATACTGATACAATGGGACTAAAGGAAGGACACTTTGAGACCATCTCCTTACCTTCCCAAGGATTAAGGAAAGAAGATAACAGTTATGGGAGGGAAACAGCAATCATGGTCACCAAAGAGGAGCTGAGGGCAGCGAGATGGGGCTGCTTCGTTAGATTAAGCTTTCCCTGGCCAGATAGATACATGCTCTTTCAGTATAGCATCAGATCCAAGGAGGGTTCTGAGTCGCCAGAAAAAAAAAAAAAAAAAGGATAAAGAGGCCAGTGCTAAAAGTTTGGGAAATCAGCAAAATAACATATGGGGGCTGAGTTGAGGAGGGACTTCAGGGAGTGCCCACAATGTTCTCTGCTTCTTGCTATATGTTTCATGCAAAACTATTTGTTAGACTGTAAATATATATTTTAGGCACTTTTCAGTTTGTATGCTATATTTAATAACAGAATATAGATTTTTTTTTAATCCAGCAGCATTATCTTCCTAGATGAGATGGAAGACTTTAGAGGCAGGAAGGGACAATGTTCAATGTAAGCCCAAAGGAACAATTTATCACTCAATGTCAGTGTACTGCTTTGAAGCTCACAAAGTATTTCCACAAAGCATACCACATTTAAGAATCAGAATGACCCACAACAGAGACCTTGAACCAGGTCAGCTGATCATAACCAGTGATCTTTCCACTAGACCAAATTCTATTGATAACAGTAGAAGAAGTGGTTTAGAGGGGAACATTTGTCTATAACAAATGTTGCTCTAGTCTTTGGATTGTATTTCTTTGACTAAGACATGATGTGGTTCCTAGCTTTCTAGGAGCAGCATTTAATTATTGCTCATTGCCAGACTGTTTGCTTAGAGCTACAGGAAACAGTACAAAGAAAGACTTGGCTCCTGCTCTTAAGGAGTGCACAGGCTTGGGAGGGGAAAACAGGCATATAAACAATTAAGGATCTCTGCATGTGTAATGGAAGTACAGAGTTCAGAAGTGACTAATTCTGCCTGGAAAATCTGGGAAGAGACCAAAGGAAATAACAGTGGGGCCGGGCCTAGGAAGATGAATAGGAGTTCACAGACTAAGGGAGAGTCAGTGTATTCTGGCAACAGAGATATTAAAGGGTAGCAACAATCAGAAAACGCCACCTAGTTTGAAGCACAAGCAGCCAGAACATAAGGAACTGGGAGGGAGACAGGGAATGAGTGGAAGAATAGTCAGAGATGAAGTAGGGTTCCAGGGATTAGCTTGAGACAAACCAAGAGGTTTGTATTTCATTGTTTAGGCAATTGAGGGCACATTGATGTTTCTATACATTAATATTAATACAGTAGTACTGCAAAAAAGGACTGAGTGGGACCTAGAAATGAGAGGGAGGTAGAGGCAGGAAAATTAGAAGGCTGTTGCAAATACAGAAGGCAATGGATGAAGTAGTTTGGGAGCCAGCCAGATGCATATGGGCTTAAAACCTGGTTTTATCACCTACAGATTTTGACCTTGAGAAATTACATAATCTCTCTAAACTCCTGTTTCCTCTTCTATAAAATACAGATAATAATACCTACCTTTGCAGAATTGTTATTGTAAGAATTAAATACAAAAATGTGTTTACTATAGTATCTGGCTACATATTACATAATAAATGATAGTGACAAATACACTGATAGTGCAATGGTATTGAGGATAAGGAGACAGATCACCATCAACAGGATTAGGGGACTGACTGGATGTGAAATCTGTGGAAGATGCAAGAGAGAGAAAAGTCCTGTACTAAGCAACTACTTTGTCCTCCATAATAAACATGTCTAATATCAGCCCACTGAATTGCTAACGTCTACATCAGCTAGACACCATGTCTTGTAGAACGGAATCCTCCAGCAATGCCATTAGTGTGAGTTTAGGCATTTCTTTTTTCTTCTATTGCTTTCTACTTCATTGGGTAACATTAAGATTATTCTATGATTTCAGACATTTCAAAGAAATATATTAGAAAATTGTATTAAGTAACTTATATCCAAGGTAGAGTTGTAATCTAATTAGCATCAAGATCAGCTATAAAATGCTAAAAGAACCCCTTCTCTGTATAGTGAAACCTTGAGAAGTCCTACAACCAAACTGAAATTACCAAAGTCACTACTCCTGAAACTGGAGTACTGTACACATTGGAAGCCAATCACCATCTTAAATTATTATCTGCTCTAATGAGAAAACTGTTGAGATGAACTGCAGGACAAAATCATTTGTAATCTATCTTCATGTAACAAAGTAAACTGTGTAAAAATCTCTATAACCCCTTCTGGCATCTTCAGTTTGTGCACAGTAGAGGTGAAGTAGAGACCAAAAGTACTTGGAAAAAGAACTGGCCACAGACAAGACTGAAATATTCTTGGCTTTTGGTTTCCTTCTGAAATATCATAAAACACCACCCTACAGACTCATTTGTGAGAAAAACTGGTCTAAAATAGTTTCCCAAATGAAGAGCCCAAATACCACTGACAGAACCCAGGGGTGTGCCTCACTGAGTACTCACCATGGCTTGGAAATGCCTGACTCACAGCAAATAAAATAAAATTAAAGCTCTCACTAAAGGCATCTGAGATGGATCTTCAAAAAAATTTTAACAGATTTCTTGTAAGGGAAGTATTTA
Organism: Paguma larvata; assembly: GCA_030068075.1. Lineage (NCBI taxonomy): Eukaryota > Metazoa > Chordata > Mammalia > Carnivora > Viverridae > Paguma > Paguma larvata. The sequence goes on along the minus strand of CM057837.1, from coordinate 43,626,539 downwards.
AGAACTTAAAAAGGATAGGATGGTTCCTTAATGAAAGCAAGCAAGTACCATATAAAATGACATGCAGAGCATCCAATCCTCAAACAACTGAGGGGAAGTAATAAAGCAAACAGATTTTTCCTCCTGTCTCATAAGATCAATGAGAGAAATGAAATTTTAGTAGCTGAACTTGGAGGATTTCAGCATTATAAGACCTGGTGCTATTTCTTCAACAAAAATAAGAGAGCAAACAAACAAAAAACACTATGAATTTCTCAAATCCACATGATTTAGTATCAATTGGGGCATTTATTTTTCTGAAAGGAGCTATAAAATAAAAATCAAGATAGCTCCAATATGTTGCCTAAAGGCTACGTGGCAAACATTTTTAATCCAGGACAACCATTCTTAGTAACTTGCTATAACATCTGATGTATTTCTGACACAGTATCTTCTTACATACAAAATAATGTTCAATAAGAAAAGCTGCTCAGGTCCTATGGAAAAGCATCCCGGTAGAAGCTAAGAAATTTGAAATGTGGCAGCACTAAGATACCTGCCCTCTGCACTCAAGAATGAAAGGGAGAAGAGCTTAGGAAATGGACATCCATCTGCTGCCATGACATCCATCTGAAGCCAATTTTATCACATTCCAGATACCCTGCTAGCTAAACATTGGAAAAGCGGCATGAGGTTGACTTTGCCCCAAGGCCTGGCCCCTACACCAAAGATCAATTTAAGGAAAAAACACACTTTCCCAAGGTTGAAGTAATATTCAAAAGTAAATATACAGTATAATCTCAACGATATAAAAATTAATATGCACTTAAAAGTTTGGAAACTTACCTTAATGGTAAGATTATGTTTTTCTTCCATGTACTGCTATTTTTAGAAGTACATACAATTTTTACATTTTCTATATATTTTTCTGAATTTTCCATATTTTCTACAATGAGGAAGCACTAGTTTTACAGTAATAAAATAGATGTTAAAAAAAAAAAAAGAAAAATGAGGGGTGCCTGGATATCTCAGTCGGTTGAGTGCCCTACTCTTGGGTTTGGCTCAGGTCATGATCTCATGGTTTGCGGGTTCAAGCACTGCATTAGGCTCTGTGCTGACAGTATGGAGCCTGCTTGGGATTCTCTCTCTCCCTCTCTCTACCCCTCCCTTGCTCATGCTGTCTCTGTCCCTCTCAAAATAAATACATAAACTTTAAAAAAGAAAAAACAAAAAGGAGAGGGAGACAGAAACTTAGAAGATAATTCTAGATTCTTCTTTAGGATGTCATCAACTTTGGAAGTTAGCATAATCAAAAGTCTATGATTGTGCTTTGAAAACACAAGCAACAGCCTAAGATTTCACATGCCCGTCTTTACTGTTTCTGTGTTTGCTTTTTCCTCTGTGCAAACTCGATAAAATGCTGACAATAATCTTATTCCATGAAAAGTGTGTGAGAAGAGAAAGAAAGGGAGCAATCTGCACTTGGGGAGAAGTGACTGAAACTTTCAGATAAATATACACAGGTCCAAGCGCATTTAAAACCCTAAATGAGATGCGACTGAGGCACAAAAGAAAGGATAGCGGGAAATACACTAACTTTGTATGTGTGGGTTTTTTTTTCCACATAGGATTCACAACATTCCTCAGAAAATTCAATTTAGTTGCCCTGTTCTAGCTTGCTAACCAGAACCAATTTAATTTTAAATCTACATGCAGAGCCAAGGGGGACGAAATATTTTGCAATTACTTCTAGCTCCCTGTTGGAAGGCTGAATAAGATTTAACCAGTTCTGCTCCGGCTGTGATAACCACCCAGGTTTGTCAGAGGCCTAAATGGTGTCCTTTGGTTGAGGATTAAAGAACAGAAAACTCTGTACTGCAATTATTTGCTTTGTTTAACAACTTAATGGGAGGGAATTTTTAAGAATGTGACAATTGCTTTTGATTTAT